>OY728153.1:954889800-957657269 GCA_963277665.1 Viscum album
GTTAGATGTTTTATGATAGGTTAATGTTTTTTAAAAAGATGGTAATATTTTTATAAAAAGAGAGTTTTGTGGAAAATACTTATGTGGACATAGTTGTACTTGGGAAATGTTTTTGGAATAAAATAATGTATCAAAATTATACCTACATAGTGAAAAAAATCATCAATATATGCTAATATATGGAATCAACCTTCATGTTGATAAATCAAGGAAGATTTCTCCCAAATCATCGAGTAAGGAGGATTTGAAAATAGTGTTACAAGGGAGGCACTTTTCTATACCAAAAATATTGTAAAGGTCGTGATCCTATAATATAGTGGTGATTAATAAACAATTTTAATCCAAAAAAATATAGTAAAGCTTACTGAATTCTGGTATGGTCGACACATTTTCAGCATATTTTTTATAGACTATACCTTAGTATTGAACCATGTAAAACTAATTTTGTGTGTTTCCATTTCAATATGCATGTATTTGGAGATTTGAAAAATTTCATTATATTGGTTGTAAAATTTCCACAAAATGTGGGGGAAATGATGTATTTAGTTCAAATAAAAATTTTACACCATGATTCACCTCTCCCCTCTCAGAGTGTTGTGGGGTCCAACATGTGGTATTAGAGGAAGGTTATAGGCAACGAATCTTTCTTATGGTTCAGTTGTGATGGATAATTCAGTGACCATAGGGGTAGTTCCTAATTTTTATGGAAGAAAAATTCAAATTTTTAAGAACATAATGTTATATCATATAAAATATCTTTGGATGGATGTTATATTTTCCACCATTCAAGGGATTCAGGCCAGTGATGTTACAAGACTATCCACAATTGAATTTGTTAGGAAACCTCTTTATGATGTTTCATAAGCTAAAAATGCTCTAACTGCAACTATATTAGATGAAATCTATTTGAAGGTGATTATTTTTACTACTATAAAGTCCATAAGGGAGAATCATGAAAATATAAGAGAGGGAGATAAAAAGGTGTGGGAGTAATGTCTTTGTGTTCTACATAATAGGTTCCATGATATGAAAATCCATCTTAATGAAAATACAGATAATTTACTTTATGGAATTACTAAATTTATTTGAGAAATTTGATGTCCAGGTGAACAAATTAAGGATATTTACATTGTAAATAATATCATGTGATGGTTTGAAAATCAATAAAATCTAAAATTTTATGCTCTTGAGGAAATGGATCACTCTGTGCTTTCTCTTAATGTCATGTTAAGAAGTCTAGTGGATTATAAATTGAGTGTTAAAATAAAAATTTGAGAAAGCAAGGACATAATACTAAAAAACTAGGTTTATCAAGTGATATGAATTTATCATCACAATCTAAAAAAACTATTAAATACCCCTTTTTCATCACTAAAAAAATCATTGTTAAAGGGGGTCTTTAGCACTGATTTTTTTAGCACTGTTAAAGGGGGCCTTTATTAGTTATTTTTTAAAGTATTGATAAAGGAACACTATTTATCAGTGTTTTTTTAAAAAAAGTGGTGATAAATGGTGTCTTTTATTAGCGCGTGTAAAAATGCACTAATATGGGGGTTATCAGTGCTTTTTAGAAGTGCTGTTAAATTACCCTCTTTATCAACAATTTTTTTCAAGAGCTGATAAAACTATACTTCAAAAAAATAGTATTTCATTAAATATAATATATTAATATATAAATATATTTATTTTGATATAAATATAATTTATCTTTTTTAAAACATATTTTAGATAAGATAAATTGGCATTTATACTTAATATATAAGATTTTTAGTGTAAATATCTTTAAAAAATAATTTAAAAAATATTTTTTTGGATTAAAATTGTTTATTAATCACCACTATATTAAAAAAATTAGTTTTACATGGTTCAATACTAAGGTATAGTCTCTAAAGTCGATGCGCCCGTAAAGGGCTCTCCCGGTCTAGGGTTCTCCTCTCGCCGCCGCCGCCCCTTCACTGCGGACGGCGCGACGTTTCCCTCTCGTGCTCGGTGCGTCGGTCAGGATCTCTACGGCGTCGCGCGGATCTTCCCTTGCTGTGGAGCTTTTCTTTGGGATTCGGTAGTGGATGGTTCGGACCTGCGGGTGTAAGACTGGTCCCCGTCGACGGCATACTCTTCGGAGCGCTCCCGGGTTCGTTCTCAGCAGCTCGCCGGTGACCTGCGGTGAGCTTCTCAGCGTCTGATGGTCACGCTCTTGCTTCAGTGTGCTTGGGGTCCCAGCCTTCCTCAGGAGAGTGCGGTGGGTTTCTTCGTGTCTGAAGCGGTAGTGTTGGTTGGTGGCGGCGGGATCTTCAGATCCAGGACTTGGCGTGTGTGGTTGGGTGACGGCTGGGTTTCTGACCCTGCGGTAATGGCGTTGAAGTTGGAGATGGCGATGGCGTCGGCGGTTGGCTCTCGCCGGTGATTTTGTTGAAGGTGTGAGGATGTTTGTTCCCGCTGTGTTTCCGCCGTTGGTGATTTCGTGGTGTTGTCGAAGGGACGTTGGCATTGCGGTGTCGACGGATGCCGGAAAACGGTCTCGCGGCTCGCGATGACGGACGTTCCCGTCGCCGGTGAAGGGTGGCGCGTGACGGTGGCTCGGACTGTCGAGTGGCCTTCGTTTGGCGTGTGGACTGACGACACGGACTGATGTGGCAGGCGCGCGGCATGAGGCCTGTCAGCGCAGACGCTAGGGTCGCGGCTCGAGGCGAAAGGCGGTGAATGGGATTTTGTGTTTGAATTTTGAAATGGGTTTCGGCTTTGGATGTGGTGACGTGTTTTTCTGGGTGTGATGAAATGATGTATGGGTACCGGAAACCTTAAACCGGCCTTATGAAAATGAAAAAAAAAATGATTTGGAGAATGATGCAAATTGCTCATTTTTTATCAATACTCACTGATTTGATCATGTGTTTTTCAATACGGGAGAGGTTTTTTATAGATTTTTTTGTTTTATATTAGAAGTCATAATAAGAGAGTTTACCATAAATTATGTTTTATAGAAAAATATAATCGAGGCCATCCATACTAGAGGATTTATTGTTGAATGTGGCACAATTTTCCTGTATTATCCAATTTTTTAGTCATGAAAATACTATGAAAAGGTATAGTTTTATTATATTAATTTTATTATAATCAATAAATTGGTTTTTTCTCAAAGGTATAGTTTTTTCAAAAATTGATTAATGTACACAAAAGTTTAAAAAACTCCCAGAATAAGGAAAAGTCACAAGGATCGTCAATGATTGAGTTCTATGAATAGGTTGATGTTAATGAATAACAATTGATGTGTTTTTAGGGAGTGGTAGTGTTATGAAAAGTTTAATACGTACCTATAAATAGACCACTGGATATTATTTATCCCATCAATGTTTTTGGAGGAGGTATTAATGTTTTAATTTCGATAAAGAATTATAGGAATGTATTTATTATGAAAAATATGAACTTTATGAAACTAAATTTTTCATGAAAAAATGGATTCAAACTTCATGTAGGAAAGTGATAGTAAATTAGGGTTTTTAGAATGTTCGATGTTTTATGATAGGTTAATGTTTTTTAAAAAGATGGTAATATTTTTATAAAAAGAGAGTTTTGTGGAAAATACTTATGTGGACATAGTTGTACTTGGGAAATGTTTTTGGAATAAAATAATGTATCAAAATTATACCTACATAGTGAAAAAAATCATCAATATATGCTAATATATGGAATCATCCTTCATGTTGATAAATCAAGGAAGATTTCTCCCAAATCATCGAGTAAGGAGGATTTGACAATAGTGTTACAAGGGAGGCACTTTTCTATACCAAAAATATTGTAAAGGTCGTGATCCTATAATATAGTGGTGATTAATAAACAATTTTAATCCAAAAAAATATAGTAAAGCTTACTGAATTCTGGTATGGTCGACACATTTTCAGCATATTCTTTATAGACTATACCTTAGTATTGAACCATGTAAAACTAATTTTTTGTGTTTCCATTTCAATATGCATGTATTTGGAGATTTGAAAAATTTCATTATATTGGTTGTAAAATTTCCACAAAATGTGGGGGAAATGATGTATTTAGTTCAAATAAAAATTTTACACCATGATTCACCTCTCCCCTCTCAGAGTGTTGTGGGGTCCAACATGTGGTATTAGAGGAAGGTTATAGGCAACGAATCTTTCTTATGGTTCAGTTGTGATGGATAATTCAGTGACCATAGGGGTAGTTCCTATTTTGTATGGAAGAAAAATTCAAATTTTTAAGAATATAATGTTATATCATATAAAATATCTTTAGATGGATGTTATATTTTCCACCGTTCAAGGGATTCAGGCCAGTGATGTTACAAGACTATCCACAATTGAATTTGTTAGGAAACCTCTTTATGATGTTTCATAAGCTAAAAATGCTCTAACTGCAACTATATTAGATGAAATCTATTTGAAGGTGATTATTTTTACTACTATAAAGTCCATAAGGGAGAATCATGAAAATATAAGAGAGGGAGATAAAAAGGTGTGGGAGTAATGTCTTTGTGTTCTACATAATAGGTTCCATGATATGAAAATCCATCTTAATGAAAATACAGATAATTTACTTTATGGAATTACTAAATTTATTTGAGAAATTTGATGTCCAGGTGAACAAATTAAGGATATTTACATTGTAAATAATATCATGTGATGGTTTGAAAATCAATAAAATCTAAAATTTTATGCTCTTGAGGAAATGGATCACTCTGTGCTTTCTCTTAATGTCATGTTAAGAAGTCTAGTGGATTATAAATTGAGTGTTAAAATAAAAATTTGAGAAAGCAAGGACATAATACTAAAAAACTAAGTGATATGAATTTATCATCACAATCTAAAAAAACTATTAAATACCCCTTTTTCATCACTAAAAAAATCATTGTTAAAGGGGGTCTTTAGCACTGATTTTTTTAGCACTGTTAAAGGGGGCCTTTATTAGTTATTTTTTAAAGTATTGATAAAGGAACACTATTTATCAGTGCTTTTTTAAAAAAAGTGGTGATAAATGGTGTCTTTTATTAGCGCGTGTAAAAATGCACTAATATGGGGGTTATCAGTGCTTTTTAGAAGTGCTGTTAAATTACCCCCTTTATCAGCAATTTTTTTCAAGAGCTGATAAAACTATACTTCAAAAAAATAGTATTTCATTAAATATAATATATTAATATATAAATATATTTATTTTGATATAAATATAATTTATCTTTTTTAAAACATATTTTAGATAAGATAAATTGGCATTTATACTTAATATATAAGATTTTTAGTGTAAATATCTTTAAAAAATAATTTAAAAAATATTTTTTAGATAATAATTTTCTTATTATTACGGTGTAATAGTCATTTAATATCAATTTGAATAAATATAATAAAAATAATAAAAGATCTAAAATAAGTTGAAAATATATCTCGAACTTCAAATTACCATAACTTTTCATCAGGGTGTTTTTTTGGGATCTAACACATATCAAACCGAAACCTGGAATGAGATCTATACAATTTGTGACATAGGTAAACCATATTCTAAATTTTTGAGGAAAAAAGGCCCAGAAGGCCACCAAAACTGAGTTTTTAGTCAGAGTACCCCAATGTTTTAACATTTGATGGATTTTCAATCTCATTTATGGGGGTATTTTTTTCATTTTTTAGTGGGGACTAAATTTATTCTTTGGTATTAAGTTTATATTAATTTTATGGTTTTGAAATTTTATCATTTTTTACAATGTAAAGTTATTTATAATCAAATATATAATAATATATACATATTTTTTATATATTGATATATAAAAATTTAATTTTATATATAAATAATTAAACATATTTCCATATAAAATATATTTATTAATATAAATATATATTTATAAATATATGGATAAAAATATAATGATATATATATAAATATATAGATATATCATAAAATGTGAAACAAAATAGCATAGGGGAGTGGAAAAGGCTTTGATGTATATGCTGGAGGTCAAGGGTTCAAAACATGGGTGAGGTAGGGGCATGTGAGGGAGGGTATGATTATCCAAAGTATTGATAAAGGGGTGGGGGAAGCACAGATAAAGGGGTAGGGTGGGAAGAGCTGGTAAAGTGGTTGGGAGGGAAGCACTGATTGATGAAGCTATTTGGGGTTTGAAATTGTTTATATACCCTTTATCAGTGGGGCCTTTATTACTTATTTGTATCATTATTAAAGCCACCATTTAACAGTTCCAAAAACACTTATAAAAGGGGACTTTAACAGTGCTCTATGTGGTGGACAACATGACAATATCTTGATTATGATTAAACTATGCAACTTAGTACTGGCGGTGAAATTTAATCATAAAGGATACACTATAAGTGTCAAGGAAGATAAATCCCTCATGAAAGGCAAGAGGAAAAATTTTAATTTAAAATAGGTATATAATAAAGAAAACATCAGTTTCGTAACAATTGAAGAGAAAACCCACTTGTGGATTCAGAATTTCGGCCAAATTATTAAATAGATCATGGAAAAATTATCGTTGATAAATACTAATGTATATATTCACAATATAAATCATGATTGATAAAATAATTTTGGTGCATTCATGTGAGAAAAAATTGTCTAATATTCCAATAATCTGAGGGAGAAAAGGAAATGAAATCTACTTGATCTGGTCCTTGAAAATGTGTGTGTTCCAATAAGTGTTGAAAAAAGACATATAGATAGGTTCTTCATTATTCTTTTTTTTTATTATAGAATAATTTTGTGTGTTATGTCAATATAGAGTAAATTATAAGTGATAGATGAAATAAAGAGATGCCTAAAAAATTTACTAATAAAGCTTATTGGAAAATCATGATATTATATTCTGATAATAGAACATAATATATATCCATTGAATTAAAAAATTACTCAAAAAAGGGATAGAAAATTAGGTTTCATCTATAATAAGACATAAAAAATGGCATCATTGAACAAAGAAATAAATAGGTGAACATTATGGATAGAACTATACTGATTGAGAGAATTGTTTCTTATCACTACTAGAAAGAGGCTATTCATGTCATGATGTACAGTAAAATCATATAGGTATAAGTATAGTATAAGAAATTAAACCCTACAAAATATAACATGGATGGAAGCCCTTGATAAAGTATTTTTGCTTTTTTGGAAGTAAATGTTTCTTCCCAAACAAAAAAGGCAATCAAGGATGGTATTTTAATTATACAGATCAATGAATAGTAAATAATAAAAATTGTACTATAATAATCTTAAAAAAATGATGGATATAATTGATATCAAAATCAATAAGGTTAAAATTATAAATAACATGAGGAGCTCATATGTTGATATGATTAAAGATAAATAAGAAGAAAAAATGAACATGTTAAATTATTCAATTTATAGAAATATCTCCTAACACTAAGGGTTATCAAAATTATTATGATTCAAAATTTGAATGAGAAGAGGAAACTATTGATGAAAAAAATCTAATATAACATCATCGAAGAAAAAAAAGAGTAGTGGTTGGTCAATGTTATTAGTGACTGGTCATAACCAACACAACCAAGGATAACAAGGACTACAATGAATTATTCCCTCATATCAATAGTGGAACCGACCACATTTGATGAATCCATAATGGATGAATCTTGAGTAAAATCCACGAATATGGAATTAGATCACACCGATAAAAGATGTAATTGGGAAAATGTTAAGAGGATAGTAAATCACAATGTGATTGAAAAAATATAATCTTCTAGAAAATTTTTTATAAAAAGGATATGTGATTAGAAACAAGAAATGATTATTTTCAAAAGGATATAAAAAGATTAAGGTAAATGATGTTGAATAAAATTATTTTCAAGTATCTTGAATAGAATAAATTAGGATCTTTTTTTCAATGAAAATTTATATAGGGTACAATATTTATCTGATGGATGTCAAAACAAAATTCTTGACTGGATTTCTTGCATACAAGTTTGAAAAAACCCAAATAGTGATATTTTTAATCGGAAAAGATTAAAAAATGGTGTGTATATTGAAAAGGGTCCTATATGGTCTAAATTTGGTATCAAAAGCTTGGTTTTGTCCTCTAGATGCTTAATTTAAATTATATAATTTAAAAAGGGAGGTGCAGACCAAAATCGCTATGTGAATACATCTAAGGAAGGCCACACTACTACAAAACTAGCATTTAACTATGATAGAAATAGATTTTATCAGTGCTAGAAAAGCGTTGACAATGTGAGAGATGTTAAAATCCCATGAATTTTATCAGCACTAATAAAGGGAACATTTATCAGAGCTTATTAAAAACCCACTAAAAGAATTATTTATCAGCACTGTAGAAGTGATGATAAATTAGACCTTTCTTCACTGCTCTGAGAAGTGCTGATAAATGCATTATTTAGATGCACTTTTAAAAGTGTTGATAAATATTTTAATTAACAGCATTTTCAAAAGCACTGATAAAATGATATACTACAATTTTATATAATAGTACACTATAGCACCACTACAGTGTACTGTTACATTACACCACAACACTATACTCACCAGATGAACAAGAAACCCAACAGATATATCCACAGAAACATGTCCAAATATAGAATTTAAATAAAATGAAATTTAAAACACAAATACCAGAAAAAACACTATATTATAGGCATTTAGAAAATTGTTATATAAAATTACATAAACACCAAATTATTATATACATTTAAACACAATTATAACTATCAATGTTACCTTGATTTCAATTGGATTTCTTGGTTGAACTGCCAACACTGCATGAGAATCTTGGAACAAACAACATCAACTAGAAAAAAAACATATCTATATAAGAAAATGATTATTATGTGAGTAATACTAAGAAGAAATAAATTAAACATAAAAATGAAAAATTACATTAATTATATGGATAATAATTTTATGGGAAAAAACATCAAGATTACATCTGTGATTGAGCCTAGGTACTGTCATTGCTCTTCCTCCAGAGGAATTGGAGGTAACTTGAAAGAAAGTGCTAAATGAACCACTACATGGGTGAAAAGATTTTAAGGTAGAAGAAGTGTGAAAGTCGAACACAACACCCTAACATGAAAAAAGAATCCTCTTGTATAAGAAAATAATTATTATGTGAGTAATACTAAAATAAATGAATTAATCATAAATACAATAAAATACATTAATTATATAGACAATGATTTTAAAATGAAAAAATCAATACTACCTAACAAAGAAAATTAAGTTACCCAGTTACCCATGATTACCTTTTATTTGAGCTCAATCAAGTTTTTCATTTACATGTCAGTAACACAACACATTTATACAAACAAGTCATGCTAAACAAAGTACACATAATGTGCTAATATTTAAGCAGCCAAAACACATTTGAAAACATATTCACACAAAATCATTTCACAAACATGCCTCGCACCTACTCTATATGTAAATAATTCATTTAGAAAGATTTCAAAAATAACCCCCGGAGGCATAACAAGTCTTTAAATCAAAAACACACCCAAGTTCACATGAAAATGATACATTTAAATTCAAATGCACTACATAACCACATCAAAAATAATTTTAAACACTTATATAATTTAATAAATATATTAAATAATTTATAGAAAACTTCCAATTAACAAAACTAGAGATTACACCAATTTGTAACCAATTCACTAGAAAGTCCATTTTTTACAAATTTTGACACAACCTGAAATAATTTTCAAAACTTGTATCCCATCCTTTAAATAAATTTAAAATTAAAAAAAAGGTACAACATGTTCAACATAAAAAATTATATTAATTTACTTTTAGAATATACTTTCAAACCAATAACTATTTATGCACCTTTGAAAAAACGATTTTTACCTTTCAAACAACCCATAAAACCCTTCCACGGAACACCACACTAAAACACACACACACAACATTTCCATTTACTATTTAAAAACCCAAAACCAACACAAAGCACACCAAACCCTTTAAAAACACATTTTTCATACTCACAACATTTAAAAAACCATTTCCATGTCCCAAATTTCATTTCTAAGAACAAATTCTTCATTATTTAAACACATCACAACTCAAAAGCATAAAACAAAGCTAACATGCCCAAAATGATCCTTTTCCCATTAAAATTATGTTCTCAACACACGCACACCATAAGTACTTACAAAAACACAGTTCTGACTAGTAAAACAATTAATTTAAAACATCAAATGATTCTTCACAATAGGGACTATGTAAAAAGATAACAATTCCACTTTAGGAAATTTATTTTCAACAAAGATTCTTGTCAAAGCATTTACAAAACCTGTTCGAACCACCAGAATAAACTATAGAGCATGAAAAAAATCAACCAAGAGAGAAAATTAAATTATCTAAAATTGTTATGGAATGAAACCACCTACCTCAGGCGGAGAAATTGTTACAAAGTGATGTGAAACCCCACCCGCATTGCAGCCATAATCAAAAAATTAATGTGAGACGAGATGCTTGTAAAACTGGATAATCGACAACAATCGAGTGGTGTGATTCGTGTTTCAATTCACCAAGGAGAAGCTTCGAAAATGGGTGGATTCTGTGGAAATCTCTTAATATTGCAATGAGTTTTCAAATAGTTAGGGTTTTAAAGTAGAGAAGGCCACTTTTATCAGCGCTAAAAAAGATATGATAAAACCAATATTTATAAGTGCTAAAATTAGAGCACTGATAAATATTCATTTTATCAGTGCATTATTTAGAGCTGATAAATCCTCTTCTTTATCAGCACAAAAAAACAACTGATAATGATTCTTTTATCAGTACTAATTACTAAAGCAATGTTAATGGATTTATAATTACAAATATAAATATAAAATTTTTAAATATTTATAAATACATAGTAAATATATAGAAATATAAATATAGTAATCATATTCCATTTTAATTATATTTATTATAATTTTATAAATATTTATTTCTAATTATGTAAATATTTTTAAAAATTATTTTTATATCTTTCTATATATTTATATAATAATACATATATATATTTAATAAATATATATGAATTAAAATATAGTAAATATATTCATTATTTAATTAAATTTATTATAAATTTAATAATTATTTAAATATACATAATTATTTATTTATACTTATATAAATACTTTTAAAAAAATATTTATATATTTATAATTCTAAAAATATAATTGTATAAATATTGTGACTGTACATTTATAAATGTATTTATTTATAAATATTTTTTTACAAATATTTTTTTAATATTATTAATGATTATCTTCTTTTAAGTGCATTAATATTTGTTAAAATTGAGTGGAAATGAATAAATTAAGAGTAAGCACACTTTAAAAATATTGAAAAAATGGATAAGTTTGGTTCCTGTGCGTTGCATATAAAAATAAATTAATTGTGTATATCTAAAATAAATATAACACACATTTGATCTATGTTAGATTGATGTGACATTCAATTATATGTCGAGTATTATAAAACTGTAGTGAAATTTTTTAATTCATATTAATTTTTAATTTGAAACCATTATTCAATAAACATATGAATATTTAATGGAAAACACATAAATATTTTTTAATATATAATTAATATTTAGATATATTAATATATATCTATATATTTAATATATACAATTTAATAACATTAAATATCATAATTAACTAATTAATTAAATATCTAATAATTATTAATATATAATCAATATATTCATTTTCATCAATAATTATTTAATTAATAAAATTTGTAATATTTTTTTTAATAAATACAACTTTTATTTTTAATTTATTTAATTATTCTTCTTATTTATATTAATATTAATCAGTACTAAAAATAAAGCCCTAACAAAAGATACCCTTTATTAGGGCTAAAATTAAAGCAATGATAAAGGATACCATGTATCTGTGCTAAAAATAAAGTGCTGATAAAGGATACCCTTTGTCAGTGCTAAAAGTAAAGCACTAATAAATAATACCTTTCCCAGTGCGAAAAATAAAGCGATGAAAAAGGTTTTATTTTATCAAAGCTAAAAAAGGAACAATGATAAAAAGGTTAAAGTTTTCAGTGCTTTATTTAGAACTGATAAATATTCCATTTATCAGCGGTGTATTTTAGCGCTGGTAAATACCAGCACTATTAAAGGTGTGTTCTGTAGTAGTGCCATTTATCGTGCTAGTTTATGTGAATGATATCAGCTTTAGAATTAGAAATTACATATTATTGGAAAGAATTGATAATCACCTGAAACCAGGATTTGAAATGTTTATTATTGGAGAAATAACATACTACTTGGGTATCCATGTGATCCAAATTTAAGAATACACCTTTATTTATCAAGAAAAGTTCAAAATAGAGCTTCTGATGAACTCCAACATGCATAATTCCAAACTAATGTCTACTCTAATTTTGTTTGGGACAAAACATGTGAAGAATGGGGATGAGAAATATGTGTATTCCACCTTATATATGAGGATATTTGGAATCTTATTGTATTTGACTATGGCATGACCCAAATATCACCTCTAAAACATATTTAGAGGCTCACTTCCAAAGTAATATGATGGAAGTTAATTTTTCAATGGTTAAAAGATTCATGAGTTACATTCATGGTACTATGAGTTTTTGATAATACGTTGAAGCAGAAAAGGTTCTTGACATTTCAACATTTTCTGACACTAACTAGGGTTGTGATGTGGTTGATCTAAATTCTTCATGTGGTGTTGCCTTATTCATTGGAAACAAATATGTGGGTTGGTTAACTAAGAAATAGGAATGTACTTCTATTATTATAGATTAATATGATTATATCTCTATGAGAAGGAAACACACTCGACTATTGAAAATGAAGTAACAAATGTCAAATTTTTTTGATGAGGTGAAATAGTAGATAATTATGTTCTATTAAGACAAGAGTGTGACCAAGCCCACAAAAATATTGGTTCAACAATCTCATACCAAACATATCAAGATTAAATATAACTTTATAAAATAAAAATTTGAACAAGGTGTGATTATAATGGAGAATATTCTAACTAATGATCTTGTGTTAGACATCCAAACTAGGACATTATACACACCAATGTTTGAGAAACATTAGTTGAACCATGTAGTACATATTCATCCCATATCTTGATGAGGGTCATGTTTATCCCACTCCCCATGTTTTAAAATATCTATAACTATTTTGGATTATGACATAGTTTTTTGGAGAGATATGATCTAGGGTGTGTGTTTGTGAAATTTGTGTTTAATTTAAAATAGGGATAAAGTTTGTCAAAATTCAATAGCATGAGGCTTGAAATGCCATCATGATATCTTGTTTTCTACAAAAATAATTACTAACCTAGAATTAGGTTATAAATGAATTACTTCAACACTATATTTTTTAATTAAATATTATGATCTATTTAATTTAACATTGGATTGAAAACAAACCCAAAGGAGGATATTATTGGGACTATGGTCTTTCAACGATAAGAATTGATAGTATGTTTTATTTCTTTTAATCATGATCAAGGAGTTTTAAAGATGGGGTATGTTGGTTTCTAGATTATTTGTTTTATATTGTAACTTCTGAGAAGAATGTTCATCATTAATGATGTTTTAAATATATTTTTAACAGATCCAATCCATGATAGAGGATTCAATGTTGATGGTGGAAAAAGTTTCTAGTGTGTGCTAAAAATATTTTCCTCAAAATTAAGGGAAATGTAAGAGTTTCATGAATTTCATGTTCTCAGAAATAATAATGTGGTTCTATCCTAAAAGAAGTGTTTTATAAAAGGTTGAGAGATTTTTAAAAACTCATGGAAGAAGGAAAACTCCAAAGGATAAAAAAATATTGAGTTCCAAAAATATTATAACATTATAAAATTATAGTGAAATTGTTTTGTAGAAGAATTATAGTTCTATGAATGGTTTACTTATACATGTAAATAGATTTCTAGGATTAAATTATCGTATCAAAGTTTTTATTGTAGGGATTAAGGATTTTATTTTTCAAAATACTTATGTGAAATATTTCTTACATGAAATAGGAACTTTATTCAAACACATGTTTCATGAAAAAATGGATGACAACTATGTGGAAAAAGGGATATTATGAATGGGGTTTCATGAATGATATAAGTTCCATTCAAGGTTATATGTTTCACAAATTTTTGGAGTGTCATGAAAATGAAATTTTCATGGAAAATAATTATACAAATATTCCAGAATGAATTATAGAATCATAATATAAAATTCATGATGCAAAACATCATAAACATGTTCTCAGATATGGAAGTTACCTTTATGTTGATAAAGCAAGGAACAATTCACTGAAAATAGTGACAATGGGGGGGGGGTGATGGAAGTTATATGTGGGTGGTAGTTTTCTCGTACAAAATTATTTTAATTTAAGTGAGAAAATCATTGAGTGACCATGAATGAACAATTGTAATCCAAAAAATCTGGTGAATCATAGTGGATTCTAATATAACTATCACACTATCAATGTATTCTACTTGGACTTTACATTATCAGCAAACCTAGTAAAGATGTTTTTTTAATTATATTTATGTATATTTGTGTTGTGTGAGTTTAAAATTCCATTACCTAGGTTTAATAGGTTTCTACCAATATGGGGAAAAGATTTACGTAATTCAATGAAAAAGTTGACACCATTATTCTACCCCTCCCCTATCAGGGTGTTTAGAGGTCTGATATCGTCATTCATGAGTGATGGATATGTTTTTTTCATAGATTTATTGAACATAAATTATCTTAATTGATTAAAATTATATAATTCACTTAAAACCTCAAATCCTTAGGATGTTTCATCACACAAAATTATTGCAACCAATCTTGAGTAGCCAAACCATTTCCAACTTCTATGGTTGTTAGGGAAATGTAATCTTGTTTTCTTCTTATCCAATATTTAAAAATTCCACTAAGAGAGAATAAACCACCTTTTTTGATATTGTATTATCTATTGACCCATACCAATCTACATATTTATAACCCAATAACTTGTACGGATATATCTCACTGTATAGAAAACCAAAATCCACCATTGATATACTAAAATATTTTATTAACCACAAGAAGGTGAATTTATTTGGGATTTATCTAATATTATTATTCATATCATGTGACCAAAAAATATTGTGTATTGTAACTTTTAAGAATAAAAAATATCCAAGAGTCTTTCTATATTCTATGGAATTAACTATGTTTCTCTCTTCATCGAATGATAATTTCATCTCAGTAACAACCAACGTCTTAATTTATTTTGGAATTATCTATTATAATTATTCTCAATAACTCCTTAATATATTTTTATTAAGATATAAATGTTTCAATCCTTCCCTTAATCACCTATAAATCATGGTAAAACACCATTTTTACAAACATTAACATTTCAAACTTTCATTTTTTTAAAATCAATAATTTTTTTTATTATTCTTCGTTTAATCGATAAAATATTATTTATTTGACATAAAAATAATCATAAAAATTTTATTACTCTCAATATTAAAATAGATATTTTAATCAACTCCAACTTTATGGAAGTTGATATTTTTTTAAATTCTGATCAATTCTTGAATATTATGATTTTGGTGGTTGCTTCAACCCTTATAGTTCCTTATTCAATTGGAAAACATTGTTTTCATCTTCTTAAATAAGAATGGATTTTGACTATTCAATATACACATTTTCCTCTAAAACTATAATTATAAATATATATTTTACATTCATATATAAAACATTGAACATACATTGAGATACTATAAGTAATAATAGTCGAATAGTCAATCACCTTGCAACAAGTAAAATGTTTTCATCAACATCAATATTGTATATTCGAAGGAATCAATTTCATATGAGTTTTCATTTTTTTGAATCACTATACCATATTCATTCAGATTATTATGAAAGACCCATTTGACCCCTCTGATATTATTTTTTGATATCCTTGAAAAAATCTTCTAGGTCTAATTATTTTAAATTGGTTAAGTTGTTTGTTCATCTCCTAAACCTAATTCACATCTCTTACAACTAAATACTTTTTCTCTACCTATGATAGTAATAATTCTACCTATAGAGTATTAATTATCCTTGTATGTACTAGAAATATATGATCAATGACTATGTTCTACCTATCAATTTTATCTTGGTTCTTCATCTTATGTGTATATATACTTCCAATTTCATCTTTCTCATGATATGAATCTTCTTCTGAATCTACCTCAGGTACTTTTACTCCCCCTAAGACACTCTTCTCTCATCACTACCCTCGTGATACTATTAATGTAATAACAAATTGTTTTACCCATTTTACACCACAAAAACATTATTTCTCTCCTCAATACTTCCAAACTACTTATTGAATCATTTTTATGATTTAATCCTTTTTTGTTTCTTAACAATATACCATCATTTCCATAAGATGAAAAATTATTTTGTTTATCCTTATTGATAATCAATCACTAAATTCCATATATTATAAATTAATTCACTGTTTTCTTATATTCATACCACAATTTTTATGGAGCCTTATCTGCCCCTATATAAAAGAATGATTTGTAATAAATATAGACCAATTTCAATAATACTTCTTTACAAAACGTTTATAGAAAATCTTTCTCAATAATAAACATTCTAGCTATGTTTTTGATAATCTGATTTATTCTCTTAACTATTCCATTTTTCTGAGTTCTTATTGATGATACATGGTCACTTTTGCCATGATTCTTGATATAATCTTTCAATTGTATGTTTTTGAACTCTATCTCATTTCTTATTCAAAACAATAATATTTTTTGACTAAGCATATTTTCAGCTTTCCAATGGTATTTTATTATGAAAATACGAACATTAAACTTGTCTATAATGACCAAAATCCATTCCATCTTACTATAATCATACATGAAAAGGATATAATAAATCATACCATAAATATTACTCAATAAAATAGGTTTGAACACAACAATATACAATAGTTCAATGGCTCTTATTGACCTTTTCTCTTTGTCCTTGCACGAATTTCAAGTGATTATCCTATATTATTAAGAATTTCATCGATGATTATGATCACGTGATAAATTAGAGAGATCTCGACAAGCCCCACATTTCAAAAAATAATCCAAGGTAAATTTTTCTGGATGACTAAAATTATTATGCCATAACCTATTTTCTTATTTCATAGATATAAAATATATATCTTCCTTTCCACACAATAGGTAGAGATTCCCCTTCACAAACATTCCCAACATCACCACAATACCATATTTTCCATTGATTATACACACATTCTTGGTAATTTTATATTTCATGTCCTGCGATACAAAATTCACTGAAACTAATAAATATTTGGCTAAGATCTTCAACTACCAAGATATCTATACATCTCATAATTTTTCCCCAAACATATATTTTCCTATGTCATTAATATTTAGGCCTAAATCATTCCCAAATTTGATAAATCCTTTTTTACTATACTCCTATTATAATATATTAATTTCCCATAATATGGGAGGTGAATCCACTGTTGGGTCGGAACAAAACGAGGATGAGATGGCAAGAAGGGGGTGAATTGCCTTTTAAAAAATTGATTAACAATTTAAAATCAAAGTAAAGTGCAGCGGAAAGTAAAGAGGCAATCACACAAGAAATTGATAACGGAGTTCGGCCAAAACCCGGCCTACGTCTCCGCTCCCAACTCAACCGTTGAGAGATTCCTACCGCTTGCTTTTCAATGGTTTTAGCAAGAAACCCACTAGGCTTTGAGGTAGCACTAGGACCTATTACAGCTTGCTTTTATTGGTTTAGCAAGAACCCACTTGCTTTCAATGGAATAGCAAGAACCCACTAGCCTTTTTAACGGGTGAAGGCTAGCTCACCGAAAACTCAAGCCTTTTAAAAGGAAAGGCTTGACTAACCTCTTCACACCTTAATGGTGGTGTGAGAACCCAAAAGAAAGAGGGATGGGAAAAGGGTTTGGGGTTTGTAGGCACAAACCCAATTTTAAAGCTCAAAATGAATATAAAAGAAAAACTGTATTGGAGGAAGACTTGGGCGCCAATTGGATGATGGAGCTGATGTAGCGTGCTCTCCCAAGCTTCTTGAGGGTGCTCTTGAATGTGGAATTGGATGGAGCACTTGGGGTTCCCTTGGAGTAATGCACCGGAGGTACGCCAAATGATCAACAAGGTGTCCGTGGGCTTCCGTATCGTTCCGGTAGGTGTCCGGGGCTTCCTTGGCCTTTATTTATAGGCATGGAACCCTTGAGGAGGCTTCGGAGCCGTTGGAAAGGTCTTCGGAGCCGTTGGAGGCCAAAAGAGGGTTGACTGGTCAAACCCAACGGCTAGTTTGACTGGGCTACCGGCTGGCCGGTACAGCTCCACCGGCTGGCCGGTGCCTTGGTAGAGAAGAAGAGTCTTGATCCAGGCTCTACCGGTCGACCGGTGGAGGAGCCACCGGCTGGCCGGTGGCAAGACAGTAGCAAATACTATTTGGGCTGGGTGCCACAGGTCGACCGGTGACAGAGCCACCAGTCGACCGGTGGAACCTGGCAGTGGGCAATCCCTCTGCCAGTTCCACCGGCTGGCCGGTGCTATCACACCGGTTGGCCGGTGGACTGAATTTCAGTCCATTTCTTGTCCATTCTTGGGCCAATCCTTTGGAAATCTTTTGCCTATCATCCACAACACTTAAAAAACAAAGTTAAACAAATATGAAAGTGATTGTGATCATGAAAATCAAAGAGTGTGGGGTACAACAATCTCCCCCTATTTTGATGATCACAATCACTTATCAAAGCAATGTAAAAACTTAAATGAAAGGCATGCCTAAATGATAAATTGAAAATAAATACTAAGCATGAGAGAAAATATTCTCCCCCAATCAATCAAGAAATTTCTCCACCTTTGTGATTATCAAAATAGCGTGGGGCATAAAACTTGATTGAGGGAAGCGATGAAAAACGAGATTTTAAATCAATTGAAAATGATATCAATTGTTGAAAATTTTGAAATGAAAATTGAATAACAGTTTGAATTGAAAGTTTTGAATCAAAAACCAATTGAAATTTGAAATTTGAAACCAAATGAAATTTTTGAAATTGAGAGTTTTGAATCAAAAAAGAATTGAGAGATTTGAATGAAAAATTGGAATTGAATATTTTGAAATGAAAATTTTGATACCAAGAGTTGAAATTGAAAGTTGGAATCGAAAATTTTGAAATTGAAAATCAAAAGGGCTTAATTTGAAATTGAAAGTTTGAATTGAAACAAAAAGCTTAAACAACCCTAACTCCCCCTAAATAAAAACAAAAAGTCACCGGGGAGAGGGATTTTGAAAAGAGACAATTTTAGGCCCGGAGAGACTCGCTAGAAGGGATTTTTCAATCCATACTTGTCTCATGGCGGGTCTTCTCCTATAAAATTCGTCCGAAAAGAAAATAGATTTGGGTTGGCCGTACCGGGCGTTTTTACAATTACATTCATAAATAAGGTGCCCGGGTTTTTTACAATAATTACAAAATTTAAAGCTAGAGCTCCCCCTTACAAAAACAGTGGGTGCGTGGGAGGAGGAGGCTTGGTTGGTATAGCCAAGTCCTTGAGTGGTCCTAGAAACCCTTTGAGAACCAAGCAAATTGTTCAAATTTTGTTCACCTTGGGTGAACTTGGCTAGGGTCTCTTTTAGGTCTTTGATGGTTGATTCCATAGAATCAACATTTGGGAAATTTTGGATTTTTAGGGACATCTCCTCCTTCTCTTTGAGAAGTTGTTCTTTTTCGGAGGAGAGTTTTTTGAAAGATTTTTTTAAAGAAACAAATTTGGACGATAAAGCATGAAAACCATTTTCAAGTTGGTCTCTAGCATGTTGGAGTTCTTCATAAGACATATGATTGAAAGAATTTGAATTTGAAGAACAAGAGGAGGTGGAGTCGGAAGATGTTACCTCATGTTTTGCCATTAGGCATTTTGTACCTTGGTCGCTTGAGGAGGAGGAGGAGGATAATGAGGTGTCACTCCATGTCGCCTTGAGGACCTTTTTCTTTCCTTTTTCCTTTGGCGTGGCCCGTTTTTTGTTGAGTGGGCAATCGGGCTTGTAATGGTCCTTTTCGCCGCACCCGTAGCATTTTACCTTGGGCTCGGATTTTTCGGTGGGTTCTTGCTTTCGCGCCTTGCGAGATTTCTTCTTCTTCTTATGCTTCTTCATAAATTTGTGCATTTGGCGGGCGAGATTCTCCATTTCCGAGTCGCCGCTTGATGATGAAGAAGATGAAGATGATGAGGAGGAGGAGGAGCTTACTTCTTTTTGTACCTTGAGGGCGATGTTCTTTGGTGTCTTGATTGGTGTGCCCTCCTTTTGAGCTTGCCTCCTCATCGTGATCTCGTACGTCATTAGGGATCCGATGAGCTCTTCGACAGGCATATTTTTGACGTCCTTAGCTTCTTGGAACACCGTCACCTTTGGTGCCCATGAGCTCGGAAGGACCCATAAGATCTTCTTGACCATCGTCTCGGCTGAAACATCATCACCAAGAGATTTCCTTCCATTGCAAATGTCAGTGAAGTGTGTAAACATTTCAGAAATAGACTCATTTGAATGCATTGAAAAAGATTCAAAGTCTTGTCTATACATATCTAATCTAGTATCTTTGACTTTATTAGTGCCTTCATGGGTCACTTCTAAAAGCTTCCAAATTTCATGTGAAGATGAGCAAGTAGATACACGATTGAACTCATTTCGGTCAAGGCCGCAATGTAGAGCGTTCATGGCTTTGCCATCAAGCTCAAAATTCTTAATATCGGCGGGGGTCCATTTGGATTCGTCGGGGGAAGACAAAGAATAACCTTGCATGACAATTTTGTAAATAGGATATCCTATGCTTCTTAAAAAAGTGGTCATGCGGGTTTTCCAATAATTATAGTCGGTCCCATCAAAAAATAGAGCCCGACCCAAGGAAAAGCCTTCGGGGGCGAAAGAGGTTGATGCCATCACAATGGATCTTTGATTTGAAACCGGTTAAGAAATTATTCAAAATATCCCTCTGATACCAATTGTTGGGTCGGAACAAAACGAGGAAGAGATGGCAAGAAGGGGGTGAATTGCCTTTTAAAAAATTGATTAACAATTTAAAATCAAAGTAAAGTGCAGCGGAAAGTAAAGAGGCAATCACACAAGAAATTGATAACGGAGTTCGGCCAAAACCCGGCCTACGTCTCCGCTCCCAACTCAACCGTTGAGAGATTCCTACCGCTTGCTTTTCAATGGTTTTAGCAAGAAACCCACTAGGCTTTGAGGTAGCACTAGGACCTATTACAGCTTGCTTTTATTGGTTTAGCAAGAACCCACTTGCTTTCAATGGAATAGCAAGAACCCACTAGCCTTTTTAACGGGTGAAGGCTAGCTCACCGAAAACTCAAGCCTTTTAAAAGGAAAGGCTTGACTAACCTCTTCACACCTTAATGGTGGTGTGAGAACCCAAAAGAAAGGGGGATGAGAAAAGGGTTTGGGGTTTGTAGGCACAAACCCAATTTTAAAGCTCAAAATGAATATAAAAGAAAAACCGTATTGGAGGAAGACTTGGGCGCCAATTGGATGATGGAGCTGATGTAGCGTGCTCTCCCAAGCTTCTTGAGGGTGCTCTTGAATGTGGAATTGGATGGAGCACTTGGGGTTCCCTTGGAGGAATGCACCGTAGGTACGCCAAATGATCAACAAGGTGTCTGTGGGCTTCCGTATCGTTCCGGTAGGTGTCCGGGGCTTCCTTGGCCTTTATTTATAGGCATGGAACCCTTGAGGAGGCTTCGGAGCCGTTGGAGAGGTCTTCGGAGCCGTTGGAGGCCAAAAGAGGGTTGACTGGTCAAACCCAACGGCTAGTTTGACTGGGCTACCGGCTGGCCGGTACAGCTCCACCGGCTGGCCGGTGCCTTGGTAGAGAAGAAGAGTCTTGATCCAGGCTCTACCGGTCGACCGGTGGAGGAGCCACCGGCTGGCCGGTGGCAAGACAGTAGCAAATACTATTTGGGCTGGGTGCCACAGGTCGACCGGTGACAGAGCCACCGGTCGACCGGTGGAACCTAGTAGTGGGCAATCCCTCTGCCAGTTCCACCGGCTGGCCGGTGGACTGAATTTCAGTCCATTTCTTGTCCATTCTTGGGCCAATCCTTTGGCAATCTTTTGCCTATCATCCACAACACTTAAAAAACAAAGTTAAACAAATATGAAAGTGATTGTGATCATGAAAATCAAAGAGTGTGGGGTACAACATCCACTATTAATTATACAATCATCAACTTGATCCGATGATTTTATGGAAATCACTACACTAACTTCCTAATTAGCTATTTTTTTTTAAATCTAAATCATTAAATTCATAAATTTTACTGGATAGTGTTCTTTATATTCATTATATTAGAAAGTAACAACATCTCCTCTCAATGTCACAAATTTATTTATCATTTTTATCTGTTCAATGATCCTTTAAAATGCTGTATACAAAAACTTTGGGCCTGTATTGACATATTCATCTACATTTTTTATGAACATAATGTTGTTATGTTACCAAACCCTACAAACAAAAAAGGCCATAAAATCAATTAGTTTAATATTGAACTCTTTTTTTATTGACATTGTTTCTCTTGTTCACATTGATATATATTGGATATGCAAGTAAAATTTTGGAAATTTCCTATCACTCCATAGTAATAACACTTAATACAAGGTGAAATTATATGTTTTGTTGATGTATAACTGGTTATACCTTGGATTCCTTGAATTTTTATTCTAATTTAAATATAGAAAAATAATCAATACTAGAATAGAAAATTTTGATCTTGAACTAATTATTACTAATTTATATTTTTGATTGAAGAACATGTCAATTTTCTCATTTTGATGTGTTGTTTTCTTCTCCTGACAATCCTTTTATTCTTGTTTTTGGACCTTTCTACTATTATTTCCATTTTTATGTCACTCGTGTGACCTGATTTAATGATTTTAAAAAAATAGTCAGGACTTTCCACCAATATTCTACTTTTATTTTAAAATTGACAACTTTCACTTAATGTTCATCAATACCTTTAACTCATTTTTTATTATTAGTAAAACCATAAATAATATTGGTCTATTATTTCACTTTGACCTTGTACTCGATGACATTCTCTGAGTTTTATGGCTTTTTAATCATGATCTTTCTAATTTATTCCTTTATCTTAGACTTTTATTCTTTATATTGTTACATATATAGTTGGTATCATAAAGAAAACTTATATATTTCTTTATTTTGTCTCTACATAAATTCATCTCCACAATATTAGCTTCTAATTCAACATGGTTGTCATTTATTATTTCCATATCTCTTTCATCATTTTTTCTTTCTTCACTTGCATAAGAATTTCCTACAACCAACACCATAACATTTTCTTTATGTTCTTTGCAGTATTCAATATCCTTTTCTATAGTTTTTTCTAAAATATAATTTTCTTATGAAATTAGGCTTTTATAAATTTATAATCTTCTCTTAGTTATTTTCCCAACTTTAACATTCGATAATGAATTATGTATGTAAATTTAATCACCAACCTCATCATTGAAATGAATCTTTTTGGGAACATTTCTGTAAGATTACCAAACATCCAACATCAGAATAATGTAATTAGATGTTTTCCTATAAAATTTCTGTTTCCCTTCTGATGATTTAAGGAAAATAATGACATAAATTAATCCATTTATTTTTCCGCATGGATATAATCCATGATGAATTTCATTATAGAATTGAATTCCATGACCTTAGAATTCCCTTTTCCAAAAAAATAATTATCATAATTTATCATTTTATATGTAGAAAGAGTACTATAAAAACTGTACAATGTCTAATATTTAGGAACTTTATCCTTAAGTATAAATAAATTAAATTTTAATAGAGGTGGATATCCTTTTTGGATACTCTTTTTGAACTTTATATCATCAAGGATTAATTGAATACCATGCACTTACTCTATAAAATATTCTCCTGATCAAAAAATGAATCAAAAGAATCATTGGAGGGTATCCTGAAGTCCACATATTTTTCCACATAAAAAAACATAGTTCTTATGACATTTGGATCACCCTTAGGGGTTTATATATGTTAGGTTGGGTTGGGTTTTGGATATTTTTGGACATGACCAAATCAAAATAGGATAGGTCAAGTTAGGTTGGTTAAGTAATTTTTTTATATTCAGACCCGACCTTACCTAACCCATCTCAGATCGGGTTGATTCAGGTTGGTCAAATTAGTTTATGTCGAAAAAATATGGATTCTCTACATAATAAATATCAGACATGTGAATACTCATGGGGATGTCTCATTTCTTTTCTCCTAATCTATGGGTGAACGTTATCTCTCTCGCCACACCAAGAACACCCCAAGGCTTTTTCCTTCTCCTTCTTCATGAGGCATTCTAGGAACAAACCTAGGCTTCTTACTTCTCATAATATAAGCACCGTGATAGGAACACCTCGATGATCCTTCCTTCTATTTCATCATCTTCCTCTTTAGACAAGGAATACCCCCCATCATAGTGACAAATCGACCCCAAAATTGAAACTAGATCCATGGTCATAATAGAGATAGAGGTGGAGGTGGAGGGTTACAATGACAAGGTAGAAATATGGTGATGAGGATTCGGTAGTATCCAGAGGATCTAAGGAAATGACACCACCAAAGGTTAGGGAAGAGACATAGGTGGGAGGGTAGACATAGAAAGGTGAAGTAGAAATATTGGAGGAGGAATATGGTGGCAAGGGAGAGGAAAAAGAGTTGACGAATAGTAATTTCAGGTGATGATGAACTAATAGTAAGAGTTGGTATCATTCGATGTGACATAATGACGACATGGGTGAGCATCGATCAATGTCATTATGGAATAAAGAAGTGATGGAATATGCAATAGTTTGATGAATACATCTACAGGTGGTGAGGTGGCGCGCATGGGAGGGGAGATCGGCGAAAAATGTGATGGAAAGGAATTATTTTAGGTTGGATCATTTTTTCCATCTCGGGACCTAAGCCAACCCAACCATAGGTAAAAAAGAAATATCCCATCAGAAACATATCATTATTTGAACCTGAACTGACCCAACCAAAACCAATCTGGTCGGGTGAGGTGAGATTAGTCAGGTTTGGTTGGGTTTGGAAAACCATAAACGACTTCATAGATATTTAGTAGGTTATCCCACATAGCATGTAGTGACTTAAAAGTTATCTCATTCATGAATATTGTTTTTGATAAGGATCACCCTAAATTATTTAATTTTCTAGTTTCTACAACCAATTATATTTATTATATTTCTAATAATTATTTGATATCCATACTAGCTAAAATAACATGAATTTCTACTATAAAAACATTCATTCATAAATATTATAAACATTTATGTATAAAATTATTCCATAGTTGAAAATTGTTTCTATCAATGATCATAATCCCTTTATGATTAAAAATGTCCATTTATTATGTTAATAGATAAACTCTAACATTATACTTTAACTATGAAACTAATTATTGTCTGTAAAATTATAAATAACTTAAGAGTGGGGATAAATCAGGTCTTAGCTAATAAAAAACAAATAAACCTTTTTATATGTTGTTTCACTGATAAATAAAATTATACTCTCTCTCCTTCCCATAGAAATGAATGGATAGAATTTAACTGATGCTTACTCCACAATAATTTTTACATGGTTCATCCTCACTAGGATATATTCAAGTATCATAGAAAGGAAATGTGATGATATAACAAATACAATACAGTGAAATACTATTATAATGTTCAGAGAGGACTAATTATCCTTCCATGTTTAGAACCATTCACAATTTTATAGCTCACTACTCTCTCTACTAAAGTGAATGCATAGATCCTCTAATTGAAAATTCTGATAATAAATTCTATTTTTGTTCAAAATTGAAAGAGTGTTTCTTTATGATTATATTATATAAAATAGATTAATAAATCCATCATACACAACTTTTATTTTTAGAGCCTGTAACCCTTACTAGTTTACACAATCAAATAGATACAGTGAAAGACCCTGAGCGCGTAACCCTGGTGTTATATTTCTTCTTATTTTTATGATCATGAGACTACAATTCTTATAACTAATTTTCATATATGCAATCACAAAATCTCTTTATCCTTATATGAAAATATTTAATCACTTTTTCTTACGCACTTTATATGATCATTTAACCATCATTCAGGCCTTGATATAATTCATTCTCCATGCTTTACTTTATATAAAACAACACAATAAAAACACTATTTTTTATTAATGAGTTAATGGGATGACATATGGTGAAACCCACCACCTTAACATTGATAATCCTAAATATCCATTCATACCACTTCCTTTCAAAAATATCCACCTGAGTTCTCATAATATAATTTGGAACATTTGATTTTTGTGACTAACCTTTCAAATTAGGATATAAATATCTCAATGAGATCATGTTCTCGATATATATCATGATTTAAAAGCCTCCCCAACTTGTACAACATCATAAATTTAATCCTATTTACATGGCTTCATCACATTATCCATTCACACATATATGATCAAATGATTTTGAGTATCCACATGTATTCTTCTGCTAAACTAATGTCACTTAAAATAAGAACCCCACTTGTATGGTCATGAGATTCGCTTCACTTCATGTTATCACATGATATTATATTATTTATGATATCACTTGATATAATATGAATCATGTGATCACATGATCACTGATGGTTTATATGATCATGTGATATAATTTTATTTATGTGATCACATGACCCTTTTGGACTTTTGTATTAAACCATCCCCTCATCCAAATTCTCTAAAAACTCCAAACAATTTCACACAATTTACGAGAATTTTTTTAAGTAACCTACAACCTTTTCAGCAACCTAAAAACCTAAAAATTCCACCATGATGATTTTTTACCAATAAAGAGTACATTCACCAATAAAAAATTTCTCAAAATGGGATGTTAATATATTTATTAGCAAATTTTTTTTAAAATATTTTAGAAAAGATATAATCTACCAGTACTACAAAGAAGATTGAATTATTTAAGACTAAAAACATTACTAGGGTACATTGAAGACACCTATCAATAAGTATAAAATTATCTATTTTTTATATGGAAAGATGGGGAACTAACACTGTTTGGGTTTCAAAAAAAGGAGGTATTATAGGGCATAAGAAAAATGAATACAGATGAGTTGAATGGAATAATGTTGTTACATTTTCCTTGGATATTATTTTCATGGTAGTTATTTTTTATATAAATCCATGTATTTAACATTGTAGAAATAATATAATATTTCAAGTGAGATCTAATTTTTTTCAATGAAATGACTCACGAAGTTATCATGTATGAAAATCATGAAGAAATGATTGGAAATTTTCTAGATTAGTAGGATACATAATTTCTAAAAGGAATTCATGTGGGTCAACTACTAATAGATATACCATAAAATGTTTGAATAGAAATAATGTAGTGATAAAAATACTATATCTAGGGGATTACATTGAAAGGAATGGATTGTGTAAGATTTTTGATTCTTAGTAGTTGATTAACTTCTCATATTATTAGAAAAACATATCTCATAATGGAATGAAATATAATAAATAAGGGAATCTAAAATTTCTAAACTATAATGTATTAAATATAATTGTCCATGGGATTAGAAAAACAAGGTTTAGGATATGAGTAATATGAATGTATTTGTAGTTTAAGGAAATGGTCACAATATCTTTAGAATATGTATATTATATGACTCAAGATATGATGTATACATTACAAGGAAGTTATAAAATATAAAAGGAAATAATGATAAACAATTATGTAATTCATGTGAATGAAATGAAATATTTACCTTTCTAGTGGATAAGAAAACAAGTTATTTCTTACCAAAGAGGATGAAAATAGGATGTGGAGTAAATTAATGGCCCAATTAATCAGTAAATACTTGGTGTAATTGGTGTTACATGAAGTTAAATTGTATATTCATTGGTTCTAATGTGATCACACTCATACATGTGATGTTTTCCAAAAGATAAAGATTATTCAGAAGTTATAAATGTCAAAATATATGAATTTTTTGAGGTTATTGTAATTATTACATGAGTATTTTATGAACCGATCACACTAATATACATTAATAGAAATAATATCATATTATTTTTTTATGACTATAGATAGATGAAGTGGCTTATGGTGATCAATCATAAATATGAGGTGTCTAATTATATTACACATTATCAAAGGCTATATGATAAGATACGTGGAATGAAAATAATGAAATACCAAAAAAACTATGGTATAGAGTTTACCAAAATCAATATATAATATGATATCAACAAAACTTGAGATAAGAAAAAAAAATTATTAGTGATAACTTTTAAACATAATGGGGTTTTTAGATAAGAAACTCGATAATAAATAATATAAATTAAAAAATTATCATTTAAAAGGGATTACTAATGATTATTTTTAAGCTATCACTATTGAAATTAGGATGGATTTAAAATAGATATTTTGTATATCTGAGTAAATAAAATACCCTATAAGATATGTAGAATTGGAAAACCCCACTATTTTTTTTATTTTTTGGAAGTTATGTTTTTTACTGTAAAAAAAGAATATCAAGAAGAACTTTGAATCTTGTTTGAATGATATACATTCTCCCAGTAATTATTTAAAAATTAAAACTGATTAATATTTCCACAAAATAACTAAAAAAATCATTCAAAGTCAGTATTTACCTTTTATGTAGAATGAAAAGTTTTTTTAAAGACTATATAAATATGTTTTAAAAGAAAGAGATATAAAGGTGAGTAGTTAAAATAAATAAATACATATTTATAATAATTTAGATGAATGTATTGTGAAAGATAAGTTAGGATTAGTTATATCCAAAATAATGATGTTAGGAATTAATGTTGAAAATATTAAATATTTTTTTTAATAATTTGAAAATATCTATGACAAAATTGAATAATGGAGTCTCTTAATGAAAATGATTCATTCATATCCTGTAGAACCTATAATTTGTGAAAGGTCTTCTTAATATGATGGGTGGATGAATTCCCTGAATGAGGAGTTATATTATATTTTTAAAAATAAAACATGGGATATTCTATTAGGCTAAAATATAAGAATATCATCATAACTAAACGGTTTTTCAAAAAAAATATTAGGGATGGATTAGTGATTTTATATAAATCATGTCTTCTGTACAATGAATATTATCAAATTGGAGGTATTTAAATTGATGAAAATTTCCCTCCCATTAATAAAATTTAAATGAATCAATTATTCTAATCTATATTTGTTTAAAATAAGTTCAAGGTATTACAAATGTATATAAAATCATGTTTTCAAATTGTAGTATTTGAAAAATAAGTCTATATTGAATAATTAGATAGATTTTTTATAAATAAAGATGTGAAAAAATTAATTTGGTTGAATAACATACATTATAGGTTATAGAAATTACAATGTTAATGGTATTCTATAAATGGTTATTTTATAAAAAAACATTTAAATTAATCTTGAGTAGAGTAAACAATAATCTCCATGTAAAGAATGATTGTGATCAAAGGAGAATGGTTCTCATTTAAAAAGATGAAATCATATATGGATGATAAAATAATTTTCAATCTAGGGAATTAACATAATTAATAACGATTGAGTTCTAAATGACTGTTATTATTGAATTGAAAATTTCCCTTGGATTTTATTTTATACATGAATGTCATGGTGATTTAATATTAGAGTAAAACCATACAAAATACATGCTATGAATATTCGTTAAGGAGGAAATAAATTTTATAAAAACATTAGTTTCAACTTGGATGACATTTTTTATGGATCATGGTAGAAATATTATTTAATATTATAGAGTATAGAAAAATATTTGGAAGCCTGTAATGCATAACTTCTTTGAAATTGGAAGTCTTTTTTTACTACATGTAATGTGAAATTATATCAATATAATTCTAAAAATAGCCACATTCTAGTAAATAAACAAAAACCCTGATATATAAAAGCCATTTTGGATTTAGTATTCTATACTATTCTATAAAGTAATAAAGAAACACGAGTTTCTAGGATATACAAATGATAACCATGAAGGTTTAGCTAATGATAAACTATCAAATCCAGGATATGTATTCAATCTTTGTGGTTTGTGATTTTCTTGTCCATGTAATAAATAAGATTATATATCATTATGTAATATATATGATCATTACATTTCCACTACTCAATATTTAATACAACTATATGGATATGAAAACTACTTGAAGCGGTATTGAGGTATGTCATCTTATGGTGATTCTATGTGATAAATCATGTTCTACAAATATTTGATAAAATCATATACATAATTTTATGAAAAATAACATTGGTGGAAATTAAAATTTAGTTAAGGATAAATTTGATAAAGGGATTTTGATAATTGAGTATTTTTCAAAATAAGAGAAAACTTTTAATATCATGTTAATGGAAATTATTATCTCTAGAAATGAATATGTGAGAGTAAATAAGGTGTGAATTTTCTCTCTAAAAAAATTACAGTAATAAAAAATTAAGGTGAATTTAATGGTATAAAATATTAATAAATTCTGGCATAGTAAAGAGAATATGTAGTGGTGTGTGAAGAGTATATAGTAATGAGAAAATAAACACCAATTTTATTTAAGTTTGGATCACAAAGACACTATGTTTACCTTTCATTGCCTCAAACCTAAGAGTATGTTTATCGACTATAGACATAAATTTTACTATTAGTGAAAACAAAATAAAAATAATTATTTTTCATGGGTGTAGGCTGAACTCAATCATTTACATCAGAGCAGATCAAACCCATAATTCCACCAGGTTTATCATTAAACCTTTTGCATTTTACTAGGAAGTTCTGCAACATATATGAATTGATTTTTGGTATATAAATAATAAAAAAACATTTCATTTTATATAGGTACTACCATGTGTGAGTTTTGGTACAGCTTAATAAACAACCTTATAGTATAAAGGAAATTACAAAAATGAAATAAAAACAATTATCTAGTATATAAATATCAAAGTGGAAACTTCAATTAAAAGTGAAGTATGAACTTTATTTTTAGTAGTGTGATGATTCATATTTTAGAAAAAACACTACATTTTCTAATTATATTGATACTAATATGAAATAAAATGGCATTACAACTTTTTTTCCCTTCAATATCATGTATTTTAAAATTTTTGTGTGAATCTAGTTGCATAGATCCCTTTAATTGGAGGATTCAGTAACAATTATTTTATAAAAAAATATTCTCATGATATTTTCTTAATTAAATAATTAACATTATAATACTCCATGCATGAGTTTCTCATAAATATCTCAATGTTTTATAAAATGTGAAATGATTAAATTAATCAATAAAATCAAAGAATTTAGTACCTCTATTATAAACATTCACATGTCATTGATTGAAAATTAACATTTTTTATTATCAAAAACACTTTTATGGAAAAAGGTAGAAATCAAAAAGAATCACATTGTAGGAAAAAACATATAATACCATAAAACCATTGGAAAATAACTTATTCCTATTGGAAAAATTCTCCATGAATAATATCCTAAAGATAACGTTTTCTTGAGTTTCTGAGTCATCCTTTATAAGGCCTTCATATTGATAATCCATCTTATCCCATGTTTGAATATACTCTTATTTATTGATCTTACCTATATTAAATTTAATTATCATTAAAATATATTTCTTTTTAATACGTTTTCACTAGTCACAATTATTATCCATGACTATTAGCCTTTCCATTATCCTACCAACATCCTCTAGTGTGGCATTAACCAGAATATCATACTCTACTATTTCTTTCTCTGAATGAAAATGAATATCCATTGTTTTCTTATATATTGAATCCTATATGATTTTTTCTTACTGCTGACGAGTCAATATACCCTTGAGAGAGACTTTCTTATTAGTCATTTTTTCACCATTATCAGTTTATATGGCAACATAGTTACCCAAAAAATGACCACAACCTACAAGAATGAAATACATATTCATTGATCTATTTTTTAACAAACTTGATCTCCATTGTCTTTGTTAAATACCAATATTACTTTCAACCTTTTTTTCTTACCTTTAATGAATATTTAACTCCTATAATAACACCTATTCTTCTTCCCCTTATTCTTTCTCTAGTAGAAAAATCCATTGATATGTCTTACTTTGACAACACCCTCTAAAACATAATCAGGAAAGTCATCATTATATTCATCTATAGATAGACCCTACCCCTAAATGGATTTCTCAACCTGTGGTGAGACTCCAAGATCCTGGGTCGACCCCTCAGTTTACAAATCATTAAATTGACTTCAAATTTTGAAATTTTCATGATTATACCTCTGAATAGGATTACTTGATTCAATCCTTAGACCCACTAAATCAATTGGTGTAACTTTATATGATAATTAATGATCAATAACACCTAATATTTTCCCCTCAACTGTCTCCTAAAAATTCACATCTTGATCAGGTTCACTTCTAGGATACACAAAATCAACATGAGATGAGGGGATTGGGATGATGCATAAGGAATCAGAAACTCAAACCCCCTCATCCCTCTATATCAGACACATCATATACAATCTTCTTATGATCCACTAATTCATTATTCAATCAATCAAAAATATCCACAATCTTTAAATCGTTATATAGTCTTTCCTCTTTTTGAAGGAGATTATCAGAACCATACTTATTACCCCCTGATCAATTTCATAGAAAAAGATATTATCTTTCCCTAACAGTGGTTCGATGCCCCCATTTCTGACTCTATTATGTGTATAAGAAGCTAGGTGACTATTATATATATATGATTATAAATTTTCAACACAAGATTCGAATACTATAACTTGTTTTAACCTAAAATATTCTCTAGAAATAATCCAAACCCACTCAACCAGTGGCCTTAAAAAATATACTTACACACATATTCATGGATGGAAAGGATGACTCATAGAGATAATTATACAATAATAACATGGAAAATTTCAAACTAAATTTTCAATCATACATAAAATTTAGGGATTTTGATATAGGAGTTAGAGTTTTGGAAATATTACCACTACTGAAATGGTAGGAGAATATTTTTTCATATGAATATCATATGACCATCAAAAAAGGAAGGATCTATATCCATTTCATTTTCAAGGGGAAGTAGACTGCACAAAAATTAGATCTTCCATTAAGGTGAACTGAATCATCATATGATGTTTGTCGAGGAGAATGACAGTCGCGTGTTCTTTTAACCCTCAAGATCCAAAAAATGAACTTGTCCAAATCATCCACCGAAGGTATTTGATGACTCAAAAAATCCACAAGGGGTAGTTCCCTAAGAATCGAATCATCCATGAACTCTTACATCGACAATTAAAGGTGAGGCATGATTTCATTCAACATGGGAACCCTTAGGCTTAACGAGATATGAGAAAACATTAGGAGGAAGTCTGGGTTTGAGAAAGGGAGAAAAGAGAACTGCCACTTAATCAGAGAGGTTGAGTGCCTACCATTCACTCCGATCCAAAAATCATAGTTGGGACCTTCCTCATCCTTGATTAGGGAATCATCAGTGAGATTGAGTGGAATAAGAGAGCTTCAAGTTCAACATTCACATGTTATGAAGAAACATATTCCCACACTTCTTATTGATGCAGTATTCCCATATTAACATATTTCAATATTATAAATTATCATTACCATGATTTTAATTCTCATAAAATGTTTATAATTTAGAATCTGCTTAAATCACAATGCTTTCTCATGTTGTCTATTTATAACTCTTTCATCACTTATTATGGTGTCAATATCATTTACAGGAATATTTTACTGAAATATCATATTGTTATTCATTAAAAAAGATATTATTCTGATTGATATCCTTTACAATATCATTATTATTCCTCAATATACTACACACATATCATTTTTTGAAACTAAAATAGAATATCATATAGATTAATCAACATGAATAATTCATCATGAATCACAATAGGTAATAGAATCAAAATTTAGAAGAAACATAGAATAATAATGTTAAACATTTTGGATTAGGTTATAAAGAATTGTTGGCATCCTTAAATTATTTTGGAGTGTATAGATATGTTGCGTCAAAATATCCACTAATTATAGGTGATAACATAATATGGATTATATTCCAAATATTCTGTTGATAGTGAAAAATGCTATGTTTTGATATTTTCAGTTACGTTTCATTGATACATGGTCTCAGGTAAATTCCCAAGATTCCATTTAGTGGTAATTTAATGTTAAGGATTATAACCAGTGTGTATTATGGGGATATTATAATTTCCTGATATGTTATGTGAGATAATTATATATGTAATGTGGTTTCTTGAATTAGTTATGGCTAGAATTCCTCTTATATCATTCCATGTGATTTACATTAGATTTTTCTTGTATTACCCTTACACAACACTTTCATTCATGGATTCTAATTATTAATACATTATTCACAGGTAAATTTCATTTGAAATACTCATTTAATATATAATATTACTTATATAGAATCAACATTATTTAGTTATAGTGCTTGTTTTACTTCACATTGAAATATGTTTCATTATTAGTGGTTCTTTTAGAATATTTCATTCATAGATTTGGATGTATTTTGTAAATCATTTTAAAATTTTAATCATTAAATAAAAATAAAAAATAAAGTAAAAACAAAATTCTTGTATATTATAAAGAATATAATAGAATAATATATCAAAATGACATGTTATCATTATAATAAGAAATAAGTATAATTAACTATATTAATTAATTCATATAATTAAGTAGTTAATATAAACATAATTAAAAAAATTATTATATAAAAATATAATTGAAATAGATAAACCCAAATTATATAACAACAAATAATTAAAAGGAAATTTAATTATTAAAACTAACATTGACTAGAGTGGATTCAGTCAACTTGTCTCCACTTTTTTAAAATCACAAAACCCAAATATATTCACCCATTTTTTGTGTCTATAAAAAGATAACATAAAAAAGACTATACCATGAAAAGATAAAAAAATACTAGATATGAAAATTAAGAAGTAGGGACATGTGAAGGTTACAAAAAAATAACTCTACAAAAACATATGAAATTTGATATGGGATAGTAAATATTAAAAGATAAAAAAATGTTGAAACTAAGAGGTAAACTCCCCCTTAATCCAAAAATACATTCCATTAAAAAAGAAATAGACGTGACTGCTCTATCTTTTGAAACCCTCCCCCTATATGAAATAATTTACTACATAGATATATGAAATGTGCTACAGATATTGAATAAATTAAAATGATATTCAATTAATTAGAAATTAATTAATTTTTATCATATGAAAACTAGACACATGATACAATAGTAATAATCATTCTTACTGGAGAAAATTAGAATAGATAAAAACTTATGAATCTAAACTGAAAAACACAAATATAAAGCATATGAATTATGTCCATATAATTAAAATAATTATTTATACTTGTAGACTATATTAGGTTCGACAAAATTTGTATAATATCCTTTAGGAACCCATTTTTATAAGTATTACTCAATATAGAATTTTAAATATACGTTCAAAGAAATTTTTCTGAAGACCATGATATTGAAAAAAACTTGAAGAGTTTTAAGATGAATAGTGTCCAAAAATCATCATCTAAAATAATTAACAGTATATATAACTATGTTTTTAACCTTCAAAAACTAATTCTACAATGATTTGTGTCACGAACCAGCTTGAGTCGACCCTGAACCGGTCACAAGGGCCAGGCCGCGACAAGTCCCAAGAGGCATTCTTGATCCTCTTAGGATGGTGACAATCAGAAAGGGAATAAATATAGTACACAAGGGAAAAATTTCTCCCATATATAAACAATCAAACAAACAATAGAATGAAATGGACAACCCAAAATACATTTATATAACAACTGAACTGTAAATTATTTATACAAGAAACTGAATGTACAACTAAACCAACAACTCAACTAACCAATCCCAATAACCAAATTACTCCATGTGACCCTTCCAATTACTGTCCAACATAATGATCACATGTCACCCAACGTGATCAAACTCAAGGTGAAACCTACACAAGGGATACAAATAGAAGAATACTATAGGCATGAGTATTAAAACTCAGGTGGTTAGCCCGATATTCTATTTCCAATGCACATAATTTAAAATAAATGAAACATCAATTTCATTTTTTAAATAAAAATATAAAGGTATTTTTTTCAAATGAGTTCCCTTGCTATAAAAAAATAATTAGACAAAAAATTTCATGTTTTATAAACAAGAATTCTCGTAATAATTTTCAAATAGGTGAAACTTCAAAATGAAAATAGTTTTTAAGAGGGATGCTTAAAATAATTTACACTTTAAAACAGTTCACACACACACACATGATGAATTCATCAACCAAACACACTATATGCCAATGGTGAGTAAAAATCTTCCAATGATCATAACTCATGTGAGCACCCATGGGAACTAGTAAGTTGTGAGGCCCAGATACCTCGTATCTGAGTGAAAATAACCATAATAAATATCTGTTCTCATGCACACGATACACTAGTATGGAGAATACACATAACCTAGTGGTCCCAAAACATCATCATCATCATATTTTAGTTAGTTTTTTCATCGTCAAACTTACTACGTGAAACAGGGGCCAAACAACATGGGATCACTAGCATTCTAGTATATGTCAGCCCTCCTAGATACCCATGATTCCCTTTAGTGCTCAATCAAGTTACACATATAATTAAATAAACTTTTAACATCAAAATTACACTACCAAATAATAAACACACAAATATCCGACAAATATACTTTACATTTTTTTCCTAAATCAATAAACCACAAAGAAGTTTCATAAAACAATTTCATGGAGTATAATGAGTCCTTGCACATAAAATCTATTAAAAAATTCTCTTTTAAGGACAAAAACCCATCAATAACATAACAATACAGATATTTCATCCCTAAAACCAATTAATAAATCAAATTAATGGACCATAAAATGGCCCCAAATGATAGAATATGAAGTACATATGGAAACAATATTTATTAAACAAATGCAAAAAAAGCGTTAAAGCCTTTCTCAAAACTAACATTTGACCACGGTATGAATTTCAATTTAATTAAATAGGTGTATACACACCATTTTTAGAAGAAAACAACATTCTGAAATCCCTTAAAACACTTAGGTTACATATTCAAAACCAACAATTTTCATAAGGATGTGAAATGGTCGATTTTCCAATAACTCGGGCCAAAACATGTTGTAAAACAAAACCCATTTGTTTGTAAAACCAAATCCAAATTTTAAATCCATATAAGGACACAAAAATTTCATTTATCATTATTACTATTCATTTATAAATCCAAAAAAATAATATTTAAATCACACATCACACATAAAACCCAACCATCATTTTACCAAACACATGACATGCACTTTTTAAACAAAAGAAAATTATTTGAAAAACATGACAAGGAATAAAAAAAATTTCATTCCATATTTTATTATAGATACTTTAAAATGTTCCAATTACCATAAATAAAGGTTTAAACATCACAAAATAGTTGCAAAAGATAGCAGAACATTTAAAAAAACACTTGGTGTGCACTTTTATGATAAAAAAACTCTACCTTTCACAAAACAAGGCTTAAACAACCATTTTACACACCAATAAAAATATTAAAAGAATGAAAAACAATAATAAACATTTAAATTAGATGTGAAAAATAATAAAATTATGAAACATAAATGATAAAGTTATGTGAAAGTGATATCCTACCTCAATTCTGTGGCGTAATGGAAACGCACACCCAATATCACCATACGGGGTTTAAAAAAAACCTAAACCTATGAAGACCAGCCCCTACAGAACAAAAACCCCATAAAAATCATGTTATAAAAGAACCCTTGGTCTAACATGACTAAGGGAGAATAGAAAACCAAGAAACAATGAAAGGAGGAGGAAGAGGTAGGAGAAAGGAGAAGGAATCTCACATTGCCCTCTGGAATACTCATTGTCTTCCATTAGATCTGTAGACTTAGAGAAATGAAAATGGCTTGGAACTTATTTTATAGGCTTATAAGGTTTTTAAGAACAATTTAAAGAATATTTTAGGGAAAATGTGTAAAAATTTAATGATTAATGGATAAAACAATTTACCTTTTCAATTCTGGACGTTTTGAGGAAACCTTATAACTTTCACACTAATATTCGATTAAAATGAACACCAAAGATTTAAAATACATAATGGGGGTGAGGAAAGGTATTGTTTCTTATAATGGAAGGTGTAATCACTGAAAAATATTAAAAAATATAAAAGATATAAAATAAACAATTTATATTCTTAAAACTGGAAATGAGCCCATGGGCTGGCCCAATACATATATAAGTAACCCAAATTCACCATGCTTATTAATTATTAATGGGTAAAAAGGAAATTTATTCATGAATAAGTTAGGGGTGGAAAATTAAAAAGTGGAATGAGTCAGAAATGATAAAAATGAATGATTTATAAAGGAAACAAAATAGGTTTTTAAATCTGGAAATTGTCTCACAGTTTGGCCCAAATCATGAAGTAACTACGCTTTCTACAAAAAATAAAAAAAAAAGAATTGAGGCATCAAAATATGGATGATTAGATATATATTAAACATAAAAACTGATCCTTAATCTCAAACAAGACCCAGTAAATGGATCAAAGTTTCAAATGAATCAGATCAAAACAAAGATATAAAACACCTGGTGTGACAATTATCCCCACTATTAAGGCTTTCCGCCCCTGGAAAGACATAGCACATCCCAACTGATTGATCAACACCTATGTATTTCTTATAAACATAATCCAACCTCTAAATTTAAGGAAATGTCATTCACTAAAAATGTAACTTAATAATCTTTCCCAAACAAATCACAAACTCACAGCCACTTCCAGATAATCAACAGAAAGATCAAGCCACCTCCTCCACAACCTAACCAAGAACTAGATTTTTGGGCCTTCTCCCAATGAACCCAAAAATCAAATAAACCACAGTTCAATCAAAAAATAAAATGACTTGGGTGGAGGTTTGAATTGTCTTCCCACCATTAAAGCACAACTTCCATCCAACAAATCCAAAAGGAATGATCTTCAAGACCCATAGTGGGTCTCTCCACCATTAGAGAACAACTAGAAATGAACCAAAAAAGAATTCAAAATGAACTATAATTGGGTCTCACCTGAACAATACCACCAAAAATATCCCACAACAACCTACAAACCCAAGTTAATAGGCATACAACATGAACATCTAAACCACCCACTCCCGAACAGAGGGGAAAAGAACAAGGCCCACACATTAGGCACGGATCTGGACCCCCACTAATTAGGGAGGGGAGGGAAGGGGACCTAATCATTGGGCCATTAAAACCACAAAAGAAACAAAGTAACTACCTCACCGAAATGTTAGATGTATGATCTTAGCAATACTATCCACAATCCTAGCACTCCTGATTATGGGCTAGCTTCACTCCGAAACCTATGGCTGGAGCTCTGATGGATGAAGCATATCTTGGATCACAGTAAGGCTTTGATAATCCCCAACTTGTACTCCATCCCGTAGTTCCACACAGTACCACATAACACTCTCAAGAAGAACCAATAGATTAAAAGACACCATGAAACTCTCTTCCTCAACATCACATTTTTATCCAAACAGGAACATGAAGATACACAAAACTATTTCATCTCACTCTAAATGAGGAGTATAATGAATAAGGCACAAAAAAACAGCCACTAAAAATCACTGAGCACAACTACTACAATTGATAGAATCACCATAAAGAGATGAAACTTTAAATCGATCCCAAATAGCTCTCTATTTAAAAAAACAGGTTGAGGTGTCATTTTGAGAGGTGGATTTTACATTTGAAACAAATCATTAGGATGATAAACTAGAAATCATGCCAATGGAGAACCATTTGTGGCCACATCACAACATACAACACATCTTTAGAAACCCACTGAATAGTACCCCAAAACTGAGCCACCACCAAGATCCCATCTCAATATGCAACAATAGTATGACTTTTAGATCACAAGGAAGCATACCGAATAAAAAAAACCTCTAAGACATAGGATAAACCATCCACATAACTATCAGTTCACAACAAAAACCAAAATTTTTCAACTAAAATCACTTTTGAAAAACAAATAAACGAACTTGGGGGATTTTCACATTCAAAAATGGTGTTTCATCATGTCTCAATCACATGAACATTTACTTTCCACCCCGAGCACTAAAATAATATTTCATACCGTCCCTTCATCCATATATCCTCAAAACCTTTCATGTGAAAACCCATGAAAACACTGAATGAAAAAACAAAACATCTTCATTTCAAAAATAATTTTTTACCTTCCAAAGGCACATTTACCACCAAATAAAAAACCATTTTCATATTTCAGAAGACAAGCCACACTTCATCAAAAACCATTTGATTAAAAAAAACAATCCATTTAATTTAATAAAACTTCCAAAAAACCATTATATTCCAAAAATCCCTTTCCATTTTTTTTAAAAATCCACAAGGTCTATTTTCATAATCCGACAACTACAAAGTCCAAAACCCATTTCTTGAAAAACATTAGCCACTCAAAACCAAATTTCTCAAACCAATTCATCATATTCCAACACTTTTCAATAGGCCAAAACACACTTTTTAAAACAAGTTTTCAGAATTACTTTAAAATGATTCACATTTTCAAAACAATTTATTTCAACAAACCACAAGTTTATATTAGGTAAAATCCAATCCAATTAAATCATTTATACTTCCTCCCAAAAAATTTTAAATCAAAACACAACCTTCCAAAAACCATACTTATATTTAATTTTTGAAAACCTGTTTCCCCCTTTTCAAAATCCAATCCTTTATTTAAAACCCATTTCCATAATTATCACATAAGTATTTTTTTAAAAAAAAATCAGAATTCAAGAATGGTCCAAGAAACCCACAAAAGGGAACTAGTGTCAGTGGGTGACTTGATCATATGGTTGGAGGCCATATGTCAACCACAACACCAACACAGAGAGACTTATTAGGTCCATGCCCCGACTCCATATGGATTAATAGGCCTGATGAGATCGCGGAGGCCATTAGTGAGACTCCCGTTATCATATCCCAACAACAGTCAACCAAAAAGAACAAAGGAAACTAATAAAACCGGACATCCCGTGGAAACTCGAGGATCAGAACGAGCAAGATTTCGCGATGCTCTTTCCACACTTACCACTCAAGTCCTAAAAATCCTACTCCATCTACCTTGACATCCCCCAAATAACAAGGGTGATCTAACAAAGTTCTGGTAAGAGCTGACCCACTTTGATACCATTTTGTCACGAACCAGCCTGAGTCGACCCTAGACCGGTCAAAAGGGCCAGCCCACAACAAGTCCGGAGAGGCATTTCTGATCCTCTCGGGATGGAAAAAACCACTAAGGCAATCAATAGAGTATATAAGGGAATGGTTTTACCATATATAAACAAACAAAAAAAACAGCAGAAAGAAATATATATCCCAAAATACATTTATATAAAAACTGAACTGAACATTATTTGTACAAGAAACTGAATGTAGAACTAAACCAACCACTCAACTGACCAAACTCGGTAACCAACTAACTCTATGTGACCCTGCTAGTCACTCTCGAACATAATTATCACACGTTTCCCAATGCGATCAAACTCAAGCTGAAACCTGCACAAGGGCTAAAAACAGATGAAGACTATAGGCGTGAGTATTAAAACTCAGTTGGTTAGCCTGATATTCTATTCTCAATTGACATCCTTTAAAATAAAGAAATATAAATTTCAGGTTTTAAATAAAAATATAAAGTTATATTTTCCAAATGAAGTCCAATGATATAATAAAAATAACCCGACAAAAACATGCATGGTTTTCAAATAATAATGCTAGCAATAATTTTCAAATAGGTTAAACTTCCAAATTAAAATTGTTTTCAAGAGGTCTATATTAAATAATTTAAACTTTTAAATAGTTCACACACACTGATGAGTTAATCAATAAAACACACTTTATGCCAATGGTGAGTAAAAAATATCCAATGAGCATAACTCACAGGAATACCCCTAGGCACTAGTTAGTTGTGAGCCCTAGGAACCTCATATCTCGGTGAAAGTAACAATAATAAATATCTATTCTCATGAAAAAGAGTCATTAGTAGGGAGAATAACCATAACCTAGTGGCCCCCCAACTTCATCATCATCCTAGTTTAGTTAGTGTTTTCATCTTCAGACTTGCTATGGGAAACAAGGGCCAAACCCCACGGGATCACTAGCATACAAGTACACGTCCACCGACCTAGATACATGGGATTCCCTTTAGTGCTCAATCAAGTTACACATATAATAAAATAAACATTTCAAATAAAAATACAATTACCAAACCATAAACACACAAACATACCGCAAGCATACTTCAAATTTTTTCATGAATCAACAAACCACTAAAAAGATTCATAAAACAATTTCAAGGAGTATAATGAGTCCTTGAACATAAATTCTATTAAAAATGATCTTTTAAGGAAAAAACCCATCGATAACATAACAATACAGATTTTTAATCCACAAGAGAAATAAATAAATAACTTTAATGGACCATAAAATGGCACCAAAGATAGATAATGAAGTGTATATGGAATCCATTTTAATAAAAAAATGCCAAACGAGCCTTTAAGACTTTCTCAAAACTAACATTTGACCAAGGTATGCATTTCAATTTTATTAAGGAGGTGTATACACAACATTTATAACATAAATAAACATTCATAAATACCTTAAAACAATCAAGTTAAATATTCAAAACACAACCATTTTCATAAAGATGTGAAGCGGTCCATTTTCCAATAACTCGGGCCTAAACATGTTGTAAACCAAAACCCATTTATTTGTAAAACCAAATCCAAATTGGAAATCCATATAAAAACCAAAAAATAAAATTTATCATTCTTCCAATTCATTTATAAATCAAAAATAATAATTTATAAATCACACATCATACATAAAACCCAACCGAAAATTTATCGAACACATGACATGCCATTTTTAAACAAAACAATTTTTTTTAAGAACTTGACAAGGAATAAAACACCAATTTCATTCCATATTTTATTAGAGATAATATAAAATGTTCAAATTACAATAAAAGAGGTTTTAAACCTCAAAAAAAGTTGAATAATATAGCGGATCATTTAAACAAACACTTTGTGTGCACTTTTTTGACAAAACAACTATACCTTTCATAAAACAAGGGTTAAACAACCATTTCTTACACCAAGAAAATTATCCAATGGATGAAAAACAATAATAAAAATATAAATCAGATGTGAAAAATAATAAAATGATGAAACATAAATGATAATGGATTGTGTAAAGGATATCCTACCTCAAATCCTTGGTGTAATGGAAACACACACCCAATATCACTATCTAAGGGTTTATAAACCCTAAACCTATGAATACCAGCCCCACCTGAAAAAAAACCCATTTAAAATCATGGGATAATAGAAACCTAGGTATAACATGACCAGGGGCGAATATAAAACCAAGAAAAATGAAAGGAGGAGGAAGAGGTAGGAGAAATGGGAAGGAATGTCGCCTTGCCACCTAAAAAACACTTCATCTTCCATTAACTCTGCACCATTAGAAAATAGGGAATGGATTGGAAATTTATGTATAGGCTCCTATGGTATAGAAGAACCATGTAAATAATATTTTTTGGAAAAAGTGTTTGAATTGAATGATTAGTGGATGAAACAATTTACCTTCTCAATTCTGGACGTTTTGAGGAAACCCGATAACCTTCTCCCTAATATTGGATTCAAATGAGCTCCAAAATGTTAAAATAGATAATGGGGGTGAGGATAGGTATTTAGGATTCTAATTGGATGTGGAATAATAGAAAAATATTAAAAAATGAAAAATATATAAAATAAACAAACTATATTTTTTAAACCGGAAATGGGCCCATTGGCAGACCCAATACATAAATAAGTAACCCAAATTCGCCATGCTTGTTAATTATTAATGGGCCCAAAAGCATATGTAGGCTTGAATATGCCAGGTTAATAAAAATATGAGGTTTAATGAGTCAAAAATAATAAAAAATTAATGGGTTATAAAAGAAACAAAATATATTTTTAAATATGGCAATGGGCTCACGGTTTGGCCCAAATCATGAAGTAACCACCCTTTCTACAAAAAATTCAAAATAATAATTAAGAAACCCAAATATGGATGATTATATATAGATGAAACTTTAAAACTCAATATTAGTCACAACCAAGACCCAGTAAATGGATCAGTATTTCCAATGAACGTGATCAAGATAAACACATGAAAAATCGGGTGTGACAATTTGGTTTTTTCCTAGTATATTTCGAACAAATACTTTTCTTACTAATATTTATGAATAAAATAATGTAGAACTAATTATATAGTACATTAGTGAATTTAGATAAGGCTTATATCCAAATATCTATCATTTCTTTAGGATTCCAATTCTCTATCTATACAACACTATATTAAATCACAAATTTTACTTGCATCTAAAATTCGTGTTTCATAGAATTTAATTTTCTTTCTAGTGTTTAAATATTTCATCAAAATAAGCACACTTTAACCTTATAACCTCTAGATTCTTCTTATCCTAAATATTATTATTATTTTTATTATTGGTTTTCTTAAACATATCCAAGATTGTGAGAATTTCATATTTTAAATTTTTAATCTTATCATTCCTCTCATAAACAATAAGATTATCATAATCAAAATAATCATTAGATTCATAGTTAGAAGACCAAACAACATCACCTACCTCATTCAAATTTTCCATTTTTTATTGATTTATAACATTCTATAATGATTTAGATAATTCATTTGAATTTGAATATTTAGTGCCACTCTAAGACCCCATCACCTATTTATCCCTTTTATTGAATCTTTCATATTTTATTTCATTTTTAAATCTCAAACATTCATAATTGGTATTATTTTTATATTATCATTTATAAGAGATAATTTATTAATTGGAATTTAAAGATCAGTTACCTTTACTATATTTTTTTTATAGAAATCCTTATATCTATTCTTTACCATTTATTCTCTCTGAAGTATTTATACCCTCATTTTTTAATCTTACATTCCTACTTTTTTCCATTAGTTTAGAAACATGAATCTTCATAATAAATAAAATGGATGTAAAAATAGAATTTAACGAAATTATTTTCTTTATATCATGAAACTCATTATTAATGTTTTTAATCTAAGTTCATATTATAACAGTGAACCAATAAGATCATACATGGTATACTTTAAAAAATACTTCCTTTATTCAATCACAACCATCTTTGAATTTTAATTATTTGGTAGTTCTTGGATAATCTAAAAAAATATAACTTTATTATTAAATATATCACTATGAAAATTCATTGTTTTCATGGGGTTTGTGAATATATGATACATATCATTAAAAATATGATAATAAAGAATTATCAATTCATTAAATTACAACCTACATATTCTAAACTAAATTATCTATAATTTATTAGGACCTTAATGAGTGACTGGTAAAGTCATCCTAATATTGGAAGTAGTTTTACTAGTAGATATATGGATACAATCACTTTTACAAAGTAATCAATAAAGATAAATCATAAATTTATAAATGAATATGTATTTAGAAACATAATTACCAACTAAATAATGAAGATCTATTTTTATAAATAAATAAGGTCTACACATAATAATCTAGTACTAAATACATAGGTTTTTTCAGAAATACATCCATTCTATATTTATTATAATAATAGTCTATACTATTAAATTATAATTGTTTCTGGGGATTCAAATTATCAATCCTACTCTGACTTTCCATAATTGAAAATAGATCTCTCCCTTAGTCTTGTTAAGGACAAGTATCTAAGTAAAAAAAACATAATAATCACAAAATATATGTAATTAATGAGAAATATACCCAAAAAAGAGCACGTGATGATACCAATTATTTGTATAAATATATGTAGTAAAAAATTTCAATTATCTATAAATGAAAGGATATGATATTAATTGTTAGGTTACATAATGAAGATGGTATATGAAAGATGGTGGGGTGAATTTTCTAACTCAAACCAATTTGAGTAAATAAAAAAGTTATTGAAATTCAGTGGTATAAAAACTTAAACAATTCAAGTGAAGTAAAGTGAATATATAGAGGTATATTAAGATTAGGTAGTAGCATAAAGAAAAATATGGCACACAAATTTTATAGAAATTTGTGTCATAAAGATCCTATATATAATATTTATACCCTCCAACCTAAGAGTATGAGTATTAACTAGAGACTTCACTTTTCATTAGAAAGATAACCTAATACAAAAAATGACATTTATAAGATTATAGACACATATTATAATATACCAAACATATAATTTTCTTCACCTTGCGTGATTTGAGTTTCTATAAGGGTCGGGAGAAGGATAGAGGAGGAGAAAAGGAGTTGGAGATTATATTTCATATGGTAAGAGTGTTTTAGGTGGTAAAGACAAATGTTTTTATGGGTCTTAATTTTGAAAAGGAATTTTTTTTTGTCTCTAAAGAAGGGTTTATTTTGATAATTAGGATTCAGATTATAATTTTGATGGTTATAACACTTCAAAGAGATGTTTTTAGCTATGGATATATTTTTGATATGTAAACTGAGATCTCAGGTGGACACTAGGAGCTTCATATTGGTATTTTTATTTTTTAAAAGGGTTTTAACATCTCATGTGGTAACCACATGATTAGGGAGACCTAAGAGATTAATATATGAATGTTTTTATGGGGCATGGGTACATGATTAGTGTATATTTGTAGAAAAATAATGAAAAATATAAAATTTTAGTTTCTAAGGGATCTATATGGTTGAAACTTATTTTGGAAAACCATGCTGGGGGAGTGGCTTGAGATAGTACCAACCACATGGTTGGTGCATTACTTGGAGGATCATTCTATAGCCATGTGACTACCTAGAATTTTTAATTTGGGAATAAATTACCAATTTACCCTATATAGTTTTAATCCTTCACCCCCATCCTCTCCCCTAAGGCATGATGAACTAGTGAGGATCCCTCTACCTTTTCTTAATTTATTTCCCCTTGATTTTTGTGTGATATTCATGGTGATTCTTTAGAGAACTGAGGTTAGTTCTTCCACTATCTTACTATATTTTTATTCTCATTTAATTATGGTTGATTTTGGCTGTCCTTGACCAGTGGTTCATTGACGATTCGACTAGATCATGGTTAAATAATCCAGATAAGATTTGGTATCTTCTTAGTAAAGTTAGAGGGTATCTCGTAATGATGAATGCACATTGTTTCATGTCATTTCAAGGAAATCATGCCAGCCTATATATTTTTCTACAGTTGTGAATTTAAATTTAGCCAATTATACATTAACTAAAGCATATAAATTATATAGTTTCATGTATTTGGTCCATCTACATGTTAGAAGTGTTCCACACCCTATTGAGGTTTTGGATAGAAGATGTTTCCAATTTAGATATTATAAATTTTTCCCTATTTAAATTAAATATATTTAAATTAATAAATTATGTATAAATCATTATAGTTGAATTAAATTAGATGTCATATATTCAGACAGGTCCTCATGTGGTTGAATGATAACTGATTGGACTTGGGAGATCGTGGGAGAGAGTCTTCATATTATGATCATAGTAGATGATATTGTATGACATAGGTGGTCCCATTACATGCTCTATGGTTTATGCATTTTTTATGTTTCATGTGATGTGCAGTCTCACCATAGTGTGAAATTGAATTTTTTAATTAATATTTTTTATTAAAGTAAATTGTATCTAGATAGATGTTCATCCAAGGGGCATGTTGGAACCTTAAAAAATGGCGATACCTTGGATACTAATGGTAATTTTCTTGTTTATAAATAAAGGCCTCGAGATACATTAACCTTATAGGGGTAAAAATAAAATATAGTGAATGAACATTGGAAACTAGGAAATGTGAATTATTTCCCTCGAGTTGGGATGAGGGGTGAATTGGTATAGTTGGAATATGGGAAACCCATATGGGACCTTGGGGTTACTTATAAGAATTGATATAGTTATCTAGAGAGTGGGGGTGAGTGTATTACCCCAATGGTATGTGAGCACCCATGTGGGTATAACCTAGACAATTTTATAATATCTCCGAGGAGTGGAATGGAGTTGGATGATTTGGGAAGTGAGATGGGAATTATTCCATCTCCCTAGAGTGATATTGGTGTGGATTTCAATATGAAATTGATAAGTACATGAGAATATTATAGCGATGATGAGGGATCTTATTCTCTTATATTAATGGGATAATACTAAGAGATAAGAATTTTTATAAGGATCCCATATAGGATGTCTGAATTTCAATGAGACCTAGGATACTTTGGTGGGTTCTGTAGTGTTATATTGACCCTAGATATGGATAGTGTACAGAATTAGGTGTTTTTGAATTTGGTTATCACCTTATAACCTAAAAATTTATGATGTGATCTCAATGTGGAAATTGAAACTGTGATGGTTTTACACCATAGAGGATAACATTAGATTTTTGTGATGGGTTCTTGGATTAGGATTACCAATATTATTATTAATGATATGACATATTAATGAAGGGACACAATTATCTTGATTGTTTTTGAATGAGAAGCTTAACAGACATCTTAGTATATGATTTTTGAATTTTTTGGCATATGGATAGCTAGGATACTATTTTTCAATTTCTAATCACTAAGTGTGGTTTCATACAACTTTATATTCATATATTCAAAATGAAGGTGGTCACTCAAATATACGAGTGACTCAACAAATGAACATTAAATCAAGGGGTTGGGAGGCTGCATTTATCTTTACCTTTTGGGGAGAAATATTTCTTACATTGGGGCTATCTTATAGACTTGAGTCATATTTGTGAATCTTACCTAGTAACATTAATAATAATATTGGTTACCCTCCTGAAATATGGTTGACTAGTCGAGGGTTTGAGTGAATGAGAAACAATTTTCATGTATTCAAGGTTATATATTTAGTCCCTTTTTAGGTAAAGGGGTGATATTTTTATTTAAATCCCTATTATTCAAAAATCTAGAATTTCATGTCATCTAGGGTGAAATTTTGTGTTTTTTGGACCAGTCCATTTAAATAGGATTCATATATATATATATCACTGTAGAGGAATTAGATTTTATGTAGTTATATTCCACTTAATTTGAAACATTTCACCATTTAATTTCTTATTAACATGACCATTCCATGAAATTAAAAGTCATGTAGAATAAAATTTCTTGGGAAAAGGTGATCAATGATGATTAGTGTGGGAATTATCAATGAGAAACCTGTTCTGGTTTTCCTTAAAGGGAATATATCAAAATAATTATGGGTTGGTTTCTCAATGGATCAGGCCTTGTGAGGTATGAGGTTAGCTAAGCTAGTCGGAATATGACCCACTAAGCAGAATATGGGTTTTCTAGGAATATGGCCTATTAAAGGAAATATGGTGATACCTTATGGGAATATGGACCTTCAGGTGGGGGTAGATTTCATATGAGATATATCCTTATGAGAAAAAATGATCATGCTATGGATATCTCCCAATGCATGAACTTATAAAATAATAGAGATATAGGGATATTAGGTTTAAGACTTGAAGAGATGTTATATGTAACCTATTAGATATCATAATCAAAACCCATTAAGTTCAAGTTTTATTATTTACATTCATGTGTGTAGAACTTACCATAATTTACTATCATATGGTACATATGTATTTTTCCTAAAATATACAACAAAAAATAATAAGGCATGGATTATTCATATAAGAACATCCTTGAAAATATTTATTGGGAATATGTCACGTGGAAGAAATATATCATAAATAAGATATCCATTTGATATAGAGAAGATATAATCAAGGATTACACCAAAGGTGGAGGCCCATTATGAAAGATGTGTTGGTGTATACACCTAAGGAGGTGTCCCATGATGAATTCTTGAATTGTGGTAATGCTATAATCAAATCAAATATCTAAAACCATCCTTTTTATTCTCAGTTCAATATGAAATGTATAATAGATAATCAAGAACATTTCACATTCATATAATGTTTGGGGCTTACACATGAATATGAATCCCATATTGGTGAGCCTACTCATAGTCCACTGGTGGATATGGGAGAGGATATGGAATCCATTAGGAATATCAAACCCTAGAAGAAAGCCTATTTGATTACTCTAGGAGGCATTCAATGATATGATTCATTAGGAATATGACCCTTTTTTTGAATTTTCCATGGGAAATATGTCCCTTTGAGATGGATAAGATATGGTTAGGTCATACACCTATGGAGGAGGACCACGATGAAATATTTACTGAGGATTATACGTAAAGAGGTTTCCAATGATGAATAATTTAATTATGCTAATATCATAATCAACTCAGATCTATATGCCCATGTTATTCATTATCAGTATAAAGAACATTAGATGACAAAATATAAATCATATTACACAATCATATTTGGATGGGGTATATTCTTGAAGAGAAATCCCATACCAATGAGCCTACTCCCAGTCTGCTAATAGAAAAGGGAGAGTATGTGGAATGTAGGGGGGAATATAGAATCATTTAAGAAAGGATATGAGATTAATATAGGGATTATTACTTGATATTATTCATTGAGAATATTCTCCTTTGATGGAATTTCTTATGAGGAATATATCCCTTTGAGAGGGAGAACATATGGTCAGGGATTACAACTAAGGAGGAGGGCCATTGAGATATGTTGGGGATTACACCTAAATAAGAATCCCATTGGGATACATTGGGGATTAAACTTAGGAAGGATGGCTATGTAGAATGTTTATATTTTTCAAGTGGAATAATCAACATAGATATCTAATTGCATACAATTCATGCCTGGTTTGAGAAAAAATAGATAATGGAATTTCATGCATACTAAATAATTAAATTTAAATGGAAAATAAATAAATAGGAATCCCATTGGGAAATGTTAGGTATTATACCTAAGGAGTCCCATGATAAAGAGATTTATCCCATTCCCCTGATGGATATGGGAGAGGATATGGAAGGAATTATGGATATATCATCCTATATGAAGGGATATAGTTTTACTATAAGAGGGATTCCCTATTCAAACCAACCTAATGTACAGAGAAACAGTCCACCATGGAGTGAAGATAGAGCACTGAATGATCCTCATGACAGTTCCCACATTATGAATAGAATACAGGTACATGATTCCTTTTAGGATTCTAACAATTTGTTTTGATAATTATAGTTCCCCTTATATCAAGTGAATCCAAAATCTAATGGTTGAACACTGCTGTTCATTCCCAAATCGTGTACATTCGATGGACTCATATGAGGTCACCAGTTTTTATTTTTAATGTTCTTCCCTCAATGAATGGAATCTATATAAGCCTTTTGTTTTAATATCACCAAATTATATTTATTCAAAAAAATAACATCAAACACTCTCAATGTTTTGAAATCAAATATATCAAAGCATTGGCAAGTGGGGGGGAATATATGTTTTGAGAAAACATGGTTTTTTGAGGATGGGTTATATGAAACCTGGACCACATATAGATGGTAACCATATAATTGGAGACCAAATGAAAAAGAAAAATAACATAATATAGGAAAACCTGATATAAAGAAGACAATATGATATAAAATCATGTAATATGGTCACATAAGGCTTTTCGTGTAAGGAAATATATGAAAATAATTATGCATTTCGAAATATTTTATGATAATTATGTGATTTATTGAGATGTATACCTTCTAACCAAAAAAATTATAGTATCATGAAACCATGTGAATGAGTTTACAAAAAGGTGACTCACATTATTTAGTCACACATATACCAAATGTGGGAATTTTATTTCCTTGATTTACTATTTTATGATATAGTTTTACCTATATAACTTATTGATGTTTCTAAATGTGGAATACAAGACCATATTTATCCCCTATCTATCTCCTTTAAATCTATTATTTTTTTCAAATTCTTCCCTGATACTTCCCAAAATGGTTAATGAGGTATTTATCATCAACCCAAATGATGTGGCATGGGAAACTATTAGGCAACCAATGAAGGCCATATGGATTAAATGGGAGTTACGAGAGATTGGTATACATCATAGATTTTAGGTTAATGTGACCATATAATCTTACTTTCAATGAGTTCTATAAGAGGCAGGGTATCACATAGTGTGGGATCAGGTGACCTTATAAGGTCTCTATATTTGAGTAAAGGAAGATTAATGGATCAAAAAACATTATAGGGTATCAAGCCATGATATGAGAATGATAAACATCTATCATGAAAATTTTATACACCAACATAAGATTATGGTATCTCATGGTATACATGAACATCAAAGATAATTTTCCTTTACAAAATTTCCATTATACATAATGGAAACCCAACTTAAAGATGTCAAAAATTTATATATGTAAGTCTCTTTTCACACCATTAATATTCAAATTGAAGACTATAAAGAAAAATTAACCTCTATATATAGAATATAAACCCATGAATGATGTTTTATAAGGAAAAGGAACCCAGAAGATCCTCAAAAATGGGTTTTTATTATATGGAACCATTTTCATTAGAAATTTGTGAAATCCCTAGTCTACTTCATAAGGGAGATTCTCACTTCTAGTTCATTGGATTGGGAAAAGTTTTTAAATGATATATATATAAGGGTGTGCGATGATTCATGAAACACATGTAAATTCAGTTGTCTTCTTCTCTGATCATGGGAATACTTTTCTACTAAATCATGACTGATATTTTCCTAAGTTAGGACCATGTTATGGATTCTATAAAAATGCGTATATAATGAATTTCTTAATGATAAAAAATTATTCCTAGGATCTAGATATAAATTGACAACATATGTATTCCTAGGATACTCTCTAGGATCAGACTATCGAGCATAATATTATCTGATTCCAATTATATTTCCTTGGATTTAAATTTTATGCTTAACACTATATAAAATTAAAATGATACTACAAGAGATTTTATGGTTATTAATATATGTAATAAATAATATATCACATTGGACTTAGCGAGTGTGATTATATTTAATTACTATGACACTTATTAATATTTTATGATTACACATGATAATTTATGTAGGATTAATAGGATATTTCATAAGATCCGAAATTCAAACCTACTATTATTGGAGAATCCCAGGATAATCCTAAGATTTTGTGATTACACCAAATATTTACTATGTGTATTATGAGACAATCCTAGAGGGGTGATCTAGCCTACAAGTGTTCATATACATTTATGATGTTATTATGGGCGATAATTTACTTGACCCATGTATGGTATACCTTATTATATAAGACACACAAATAGTGGATGAAGCAGACATGGTCGATCCATAGTGTCACCATAGAATGTGAGGATAAATAGTGTTTTTATAGATCTTTTATAATTATGTGTTTATTTATTTTCTAATAATATCACATGTGTATAAAATGAAATACTGGTTGTATTAGGATGGAATTTGTGGTTCCCTTCTAAGTTAAACTCTCACACTGATTGGGAATCCATGGTACTAGGGTACTCAAGTAGACCTCCTTATTCTGAGGTTAATTTAGGGAAGAAAACTAGTGATGCATGATGAATATAGATTTATTAGAATAATATTGGGATGATGTGGGTCTTGGTGAAAAAAGTTGATCCACTTTTGTAATTTTACATTTTTTTATTTTTTATATGTGGTTTCCCTAATTGGATATCCATTAATATGGATGATTTTATGATTACACATTCACTGATTATAACATGAATATGTTATATTACATATATATAATTTTATTGATTATTTTGGGAATTTCTATTTATTTATATTGTTTTTCACTCTAGTATGAGTGTATGGTCTCATCATGGTAACTCATTAGACCCTCACTGCTAGTGGGTAGCATCCAGAATAGGGGGAGCCAAATCTAAGGTCATGAAGCATCAACAGTCTAAACACTGTCAAGTTTTCATGGGATGAGGATGTTATAATGTTGTATCAAATCATCTGTTTTTTTCTTACTATATTTGGATATTATAGATTTGGAATATGGACATGGAAGAGGTTTTGATGGACCTCATATTAGTAAATTGATTTAATGGGATGTCTATGATACTAAGGATATAGAATTTCTATACTTGTTTTTCCTTATTATAAATGATATATTTATTCAAATAGGATGTATGTATTTGGGATTGTTGTTATGTTTTTGGTTCTTGGCCCATGGGTAAGAGGCTATTGTACATGCGTCATTTTTGGAATGTAGGATTCACATGACATATGCATGATTTTGTGTGATTGATATTGTTGATAACATAGGGTTTAACTATTTAAAGTGACAATAATATCATATATGATGTCTTCCAATGTAACATTTTTGTGGAATTCAACATATTAAAATGATATTATTATCTTCAGTAGATAAGTTATGTGGATATTATTAAGTGATGTTCCTTAATACTAATTTTATGGTCCCTCTATATAAGTTATGTATAGAGACCCTTAGTAGGTTAGTACAAAAAAATACCCCTTAATGATAAACACCTTGTGGGTGATTGAAATGCAGTTTTAGTTATATAAACTATCAATAAAAACCTATATTATGTTTTACCACATAGCTCATTGGGTGAATTATAATTAAACTAACCCAATTATTATGGTTTACTTGACATGGATCATCTTAGGGAGATGAAATTATATACTTGTATGGGATTTTAGTCCTCTATGGGGTATTATATTATTCATTTCATTAGTGAGGATATATTACCTTGAGGGGGATGGGTGACAACTTCATATGTGATAATTGATATGTATATATATTAGAACCCATTAGTAAGTGTTAGACATGTGATTTTCCTTGTGATATTCAATACAAGAGTAGGGATGTTTCTTTTTGAGTAGTGACATATGTGATATGTGGTTTACGGGAAAGATTGTAGAGTGTAGTGCCTTTGAGATATGAAGCTGGGTATTGTTAAATGTGGAGTTATGGTTGAGTAGCATAAAAGTTTTCTATTTTTTTTAGATGAGTTTAAATATATTAGGGTAACTCAAGAGAGGGGATAAATAAGATATATGAATTCCTTAGATTTGTGAAACATGGGTAGATACATTAGGTTATGCGACAAATGTATAAGATTCTCTACCATATATATGTAAAGGTATGTATATTTCCTTGGGATTTCATAATTTAGAGCACTTGAGCTTCTTTTGTATTGAGGAAGAGTTTCAAGGGCAAGAAAATATGGATGCCAATATCTACAAATTTCTGGTTTGTTTCTTAATGAGGTTGTAGATCATGAACCTATATGTTTGGATCTATTATGGATATGAAATTGGTATATGATTCTAGTTTTTGGAAAAACCCTTATGGTGAGTGATTGTGCAATTTTACTCAACATGAATAAGATGACAGGATTTAGGGAATGTAATCACTGAAGGGATTCAAGATTGAATATATTACCATGAAGTAAAAAATGGTTAGTTTTATTAGTGGGTGATCCTAGTTTTGGTGAGATGAGACTCATGAGTTTGTGATTTGGGTTGTGAGATAAGGTTTTACGGGATCATACACCATTGGGTATGGTTCAAATCATGGTAATGTGAACTAGATATGTGTAGTTCCCATTGTATCATTGATCATTGAGAAACCATGAAAATGAGGTCACTAAAGGATTTGATTTGGTTCGTATAGGAATGGTAGCCAATATTTTGATGAGAATTGAAAATTTTACATTCAATATTGATAGTGATAACATGGAAGGATGGTGTTTGGGGTTGATAGGATGGTAGTTGTGCCTTTGGTGGAGCGACACACATGTGATGATGGAACCAACTAAGGTTGTTCTTAAAGATCAATATATGGGATTCTATATACTGACTAGTGAACAGGTATAATTTAGAGGGTGTGGCCTTCACTATGTGAAAAAATTAATAGGATGCTAAGGATGACATACACATGATTTTTTAATAGGTAGTGATTGATGTTTTTTATTGGAACTAATGTATGAGTAGGATAATCACATCTAGAGTTTATGTACAAAAATGAGTTGAATTTTGTTCATTGAGATACCCCCCTAATGTTGGTAGAGTATTGGTTGTTCTGAGACTTATCATTGAAATTTTGAGGGGGCAGAAAGATGTTAGTGAAAATATGAATCTAGTTTTATCTGGTTCCTTGATGAATACCAGGTTTTTTATTTACATGTTCTATCAAATAGAATCAAAATGTTGGAATCACGATCAGGTCATAATAGATTTTATCTAAGGGTTAGTAAGATTAGAGATACATGAGTTCTTGGAATGATAAAATAATTTTTGGTTAGGTTGTTAGTGTAGATAAGCATGAAATGATACTGAATGTGAGGTTTAATGCCTGGGGTGGGTGATTAGATGATTTCATGATTCCTTAGAGGGTTTAGGCATATTGGTTGATTAATGTGATAACACATAGATGGATTTAGATTAGTGTTTTCGAGAAAGGGCATCTATAGGAAGATCAATTTGTGTTTTAGTGTGATATTAGGTGTAGTGAGTTGGAAAAATCATTGATCGTTTCCATGGATTGTTGACAATGAATTTCAATTGGTGAATCTTATTATGGGAGAATTATGGATCAAAATTATCATTTATGAGCTGAAAATTATGGAGGTATGAACCCTCAACCTAGAGAAAAATTAGTTTATGATACTGTAGTGTCTGAGTATTTAAAATTGCGAGTAGTCACAATCATGATAACATAGGTATAATGATGAGTGGTGGATTAATTTTTGATAAATGGTGTTACATGTGTTTAGAGTAGTGAAATGGAAGCCTTTTTAGAGATTTATGATAGAAAATTGTGAGTTGATTGTGAATTTATGAATAAGGTAGTTTCATATTGATGGATAAATGACCACAAAAGATTTTGGTGGATGTTAAGTTATATGGAAATGAGGTTCTAATGACCATTACATTTTTAGGTAGTAAAATTCAGAGGATTTTTAATGGATTTATAGGAGGTTTTTTTTTGAGAATTGCGATTTAGATTTGAATTATGAGAGATATAACATCTCATGTAGGTGTTTTTGGATATGTATCATATCCGAAATGGTGTTCCGAGTGCTCCGGTGCTCGGGTGAAAATCAAGAGTTTTGGGTTGAAATTTGAAAATTGCATTAGTGTATTTCCCAATTACATGATTACCAATATTTTAGGAAAATTCATGTGAGTAAACCTTTTGGATTTGTTTTTCATGGGATGTAGGCTCATAGTTGGTGAAATGTTGCAAGAAAATCATGGAAATATATAATTTTATTTTTAAAGCGATTTACATGGTTGGGACATAGATTTGAAAACCATGCATCCCAATATTGAGAGAGTGTGGCTTGAGATATCTCAAACTCCATAGATAACACATGGTTTAGAAAACCATATGGTAAGTATGCGACTACCCAAAATTTGTTAAAACACAAAATGTTACATTTTGCACCTCAATATTTATAATCCATCACCATAACAATTCCCCACCCCTAATGTGTTATGATCCTATACGGATCCCTCCCCTTTGCCTCATTCAATTCCCCCATAGATTGGGGTAATTTGGATTGAGTTTCTTTAGAGATTTGAGGTGGGTTCCTCCCATATCTTCCATAATTCCTTTTATCACTTCTTGGAATATGATTTCAATTGTATATAGGTAGGGTTTTGTTTATGATTCCTTTGGATCATAGTGGAATCATCTCATTATAATTGGTATTTTTCTTTTAATTTATATAAGACATACCGTGACTATGAATGCACATTGTTCCATACTGTTTCAATGAAGGTAAATTTCCCAACATATTTTTCTATGGGTTATATGTAAATTAATGAAGTTTTATATTTAATTAGGCTTATAAATTAGGTATTTATAATGGTATAGGTCTGGGTATGTGTCTTTAGTGAACCACACCATATTTATTGGGGAATTGGTGCAAGGATGTCGTTCGGTGAGATTTTAGGCATTTTGAGTATTTTAATTAAAATGAATTAAATTAAAAAATGAAATATAAATCATTTTAGTCAAATTAAATTGTGTGTTATTGCTAGAGATAGGACCTCATATTGATTTACATTGACCAGATGGAATTATGAAAGCATGGGCCATAATCGATAAGCTATAAGCAAAGGAGATGACATCATATGAGGTAAGTGGTTCCTATACATTCATTATGGTTTATGAATTTTTATATAGAATGTGATGTTAAATATATCTAAAATGGGTGAACATACTATTTAATTAAATTAATTGCATTATTAAAGTAAATTGTTTGTGTATAGATGAAGGGACAAGCTCCATGTTGGACCCTTGTACACTCATGATGCCTCAACTGCCAATAATTGAGAGATTATTTATAAATATGTGCATTGAGATACATTGAACATGGAATAGTATAAATTATATGTGATAAATGAACCATGTGGTCTTGTATAGGTTCCCTAGTTACCTTTAGTATGGATAAGTGGTGAATTACTATAGTTGAACTATGGGTTGTCAATATGGGACTAAAGGGTTCCTTATAGCCATTTGGATAGTTTAATAGAGAGTGGGGGTGAGAGTATTCCCTAATTAGTACATGATCTCCAAGATGGGTATACCACGGGGTAGGATTATAATAGTTTGGGTGAGTGGATTAACCTATGATGGCATGGGAAGTGATATGGGAATTATTCAATCTCTTTAATGTTAGGTAGTTGTGGAATTCACCATAAGGATGATGAGGCCATGAGATGACTATGGTCATTATGAGAGATATTATACTCTAAAAGTGACTAGATTAGACCAATACAAAAGTATTCATAGGAGGATCCCATGAAGGGTTTCATGATTTCAATGAGACATAGGTGACCTTAGTGGGTACCCTATTTTTATACTGACCCTGTAAAGGGTGAGTACAGGGGATTACATTTTTCAACTTTATATGTGACCTTAGAATATAAATTTTTGTTATTTAACCCTAATTTTTATATAGTGATAGTTATTATTACGCCACTTGAGGGCCAACCTCAGAATTGTGTGATAGGTTTGGGTATTGGGACAACTTATATTGCTATTATTGATATATGAGACATCATGAGAGGGAGCCACTACCATCATTGATTTACGAATGATATACACAAAATATTTCCTATGATTTGGAGTTTACACCTGATGAAGTATGTATTTATATGATATTTCTTTGGATCCATCTGTTATATTGATGATATATGGATGCATATGATACAGCCTAGGATATAGATTTTGATCATTATATTGTTATTTTCCTTGTATACTCATTTGGATATGATTTTTTTCATTCCATTATATATAATTTCTAGGATATTACTAAGGATTCTATGTTTAATCCTATATCAAATTCCTAGGATATCACCCAAGATTCACCAAGTCTGCATATATGGGATACCTAAAAAACAACACATGGCTCCTCCCAAGCCATCATAACCATGACCTTATTAGGATCAACCATGATAAATTATTCCCATACCATGTTCCTAAAAACTTAATATCTTAGATATGAAAAGTGGAGTTAGATATGCTAGAAAAGAGGTGGTGATCACACAAGCTTCCTAAAAAAATTCCAAAATAGCTCACATGCTCCTCCTTCATATTAATGTAGTCTAGGATGACATCAAAAATACAATTAAAGAGATATAGGTATTGATGGAATATTTAGATCATGAGTTCCATTAATACTGAAAGAGAATTATATTAATAGAATGGCATCACTGGTTTCTTAAAATATCCATACCTTCTTCAAAAAGTAGTAATATGAACATTGACCATCCTCACCCCATACAAGCGATAGTCTGAATACAGGTTCATCTTAGAAAACCACCTTGACCTGTTTTGAAAATTAATGATTCTATAAATATAATTACATGTTTATTTATTATTTAAAATGAACCAGTTCATGTAAAAGCTCGATATCTTAAAATGAAAACTTCGTTCGATAGCGCATACAACACATAATACATATCCTAAATGAACCACTAAATATTTTTCTTTATATATGAATGTTACAACATAGACATTAAATATTAAATTAATTTATAAAATATTTATAAATATATATGGAATATAAATTTATTAATAGATACATAGGAAATAATAACTGAAATGTTAATGAAGACATTTTATTCATTAAAAATATTTCATCAGAAATGATTTATATTTTTTTTTTGAGAAAGTATTATAATTATTTTTTGGATCTTTTAGAAAATTTATTTCATAAAATTATGTCCATTTTTTAAATAATCTTATCAAAATTAATTTAAGGTTATATTTTGTGATTTTTTTGAAATTATTTATTTTTTGTGAACAGTAAAAATCATTGATTTTTCAAATACTATCATTTATTTTCTTTAAATCATGTAATTTAAAAGTCCCATTATATTTTTTATTTGGTGTTAGAGTAAAATATGAACAATGTTATTTATAATAATCTAATTAATTTAATCTTAATATGAATTTCTAATTATTTTGGTATAAGTTTACCTTTATGCTTAAAAAGACGGTCTTCTAAAAACTTGTTTTATGTTTTTAAATATAACCCAACTTAATTAATTAAAATATACCATAATAAATAAATATTAAAATGAAATTTATATTTTATATATCTATTTATATTAATTTAAATTCATATAATTATGAATTATAGTCATTGAGTTAATATATGACCATTTCCTACTTGAAAGATGCATTTTCAAAAAATCCATTTTAATCGTTTTTTTGGTTTAATATGAAATGAAACCATTATATTTATTTATTTTGGATATTATAAAATTTATTACATAGTTGGATTAAATTGGTCCAAATATAGTAAATAGATCCATGTTATTTTTTGTTATTATGAATAGAAACCTTAGAAAAAATTTTCTACCAAAGTAAGGGTAAAATGGGTTAATTAAGGGGAAACTAATTTGATAAGGACATAAAAGTAACCATAAAACATTGCTTATTTTTATATTATGAGTTTATTTCATCCATAATCTTCTAAAATTATAATATATGAAATACTTTCGTCATATTTTCTTGATTGTGACCTTTATAATATTTTATATAATTAAAAAAAATGTCACTTTCTCACTTTTAATAACTATAATATATTATGACAGGTATAATAATTAACATTGTTTATTTATAAATATACATTTAAAATATAATTTATTATTTATCATCTTAATTTATTTATACTATTTTAAATATATTTATTACATTAAATGATTATGCAATACTGATGAATTAATTATTTAATTAAAAGAATATAAAATTAAATATTTCGAAAATATAAAAAGTGATATAATTTGAATGAATTATAATTTTTAGATATTTTTAAAATAAATAAAATATATTAGGTAAGTTTGAAAATTATATATTCAAATTATATGTTTGTTATTTATGTTTTTCATGTCGAATTAAATGAATAGTGTCACAATTGATATTTATTAGAATTTATAACACGTAATGTTTTCGTAAATGATTAAAAATTAATTTAAGTACTATCCTCGTACAAGTGATTTTTATTCATTTGAAAACATCATTTATGGTCCATTTATGGACCAATATTCCTTTTATAGTAACTACATGGCCCCATAAAGTGTAAAAAATTTATTACAGCTTTTAAGGTTAAAACAAGGGTTTTCCATGTTATATGAGTAGTTTTAAAAATAATTTTTACAAAAATAGGATTTTTATTATATAAATAATGTTTCATATTTGTAATTATTGTGTCTAAATTATCTAATATGGCTCACTTTTCATGTTTAAATAACAAATCAACTAGGTAAAAAAATTAGTTACACTGGTGAAAACCAAATTTTGAAAAGTGAGTAACCATAAAGGTAATAAGAATAAAAAGTTTAAAACATGATTATTTTACTATTTTTATGTTAATGTTGATATTATATTCCCTATAATATATTATTGTTTAATTCTGGACTCACTTATATTGATATTGATTTCCCACTATTGAATAGTATTGGGTATTAAAAAATGCTAGTCCTCACTTATAAAAGGGAACCTCAAATCCTATTTTATAAACAAGTAAAAAATCACTTTGTTTTATCCAATACCTAAAAAACATTCCTATCTACCATATCCATGACCTAGATGCCTTGTTTTGATCATAAAATTATTCTAAAAATGCTTTTGGTGTAAAACTTCATAGGTTTTTTGAAGAAGAGGTATAGTTATTGATCAAGTGTATTTCGTTTTCTTTCATCTTCAACCTCATTAAAATCATATTAAATAATAATGAGATAATAAAATTAGTATTTTCAACATACTTAAATGTTATTATTTTACATTCATAACTTACGCCCTCTTCATCTGTGAATATGTGTGGACTTCCACCTCCATGAAGAGATGTGATTCGTATTTCATCACCCCATAATATGTATGACATATATTGGTGTATTTTAATAAATATGTTGGTATTTATAATATAATGATAATTATTGTAAGATAAAATAATACTTACATTCTTTTCATCATGATCTATAAAACATTTTAACGTTACGTATGTATATGTACGACCTACCATATCTATGATTTTAATGTAGTTGATTTTTCATAACTGTATTTCATGGTTGATTTAAAAAGTATAATTATAGTATAAAAATAATAATTATGTAATTAAGTTTTTGGAGATTATGGAATAATTAATTATTTTACAACAGTCAACCTACCGAAGTTATTTTGTACATATGAACTGAATATAATCAAATCATCCCACATGAACTTGATTGATTAGGTAAATAAATATAAAATAGTAATAAATAAAATGAAAGGAATAATTAACTTGAAAATGGTTATTAATCATGTAAACAATCAACATAAGTTTACTATTTTGTATGATAAAGTACGTATGTGATGAGTTGAAATCGAGGTAAGGGGTTTCTTAAATCAACTTCCATTAATTGAATTATACTTGTACTTTGTTGACTATGTTATGATATTATTTTGTATGAAATGAAATTTAATTATGTTATTTAATATTTTGAATTTTTTCATTTTATTTAAATTTGTTGCACATATTCAATTCATGGATTAATTTTCACTCCCCTGATAAGATCTTTATAAGGTATTTCACCACAATTTCTCTTTATTGAAACATATTTTAATGTTATAAAAGTAAGTTATTTTATAAGGAATATATTATACCCATTTAAATATTATATCATTAACAACTCATACCTCATGGTATTTTAATTTTTAAATCATTTTTCTTCATCCTAGGGGATTTGATTCAAAATTTACCAAAGTGGGAATGAATTTATGTTACAATATCCTTTTTTTGATATGGTCTTTGTTGAAGCTTACATTGGGGAAAATAATATACAATTATTTTCTTGAACCACATCTCTTTTATTCTACTATGGTCAGGAATTCAGTTTACATGTTTGGTTTATATTTATAACTTTATTAAAAAAATAAACATCAAGAATGTTGTTTGCAAGTAATGTTGATCTTGTATCTTCTTGTGGGTCATGAATATTTCTCTTATATGTCTATATTTTTTTTATAAAATCTCTTAAAGATTTTTTTTACTATATCTAAATGGTTTACTAAATTAAATTTTAGACTTGTTTTATTTTTTTGCAAAATGGTTTAAAACTAACATTTCTATCATATTCCAAACAGGTCACTATTTGAACTTTTTTATAAATAATGAAATGATTGTTATATTTTTTATATGGAATGAATAAAATTTCCACTTTACAACCACTCAATTCATTGAAGATTACTTTATATATTTCCGTGGTTCTTTTGAAAGAAAATTGTTTATATAATATTTTTAAAATTTTTATATTTTAAATATGTGTCTTCGAAGTGAAGAGGGTATTTTCCCCATGAAATATTCTATATGATATTTTAAATATGTTACCATAAATGATGAGAAAATTTAATGTTTCATATTTCTTCTAGATTTGGTATGTATTTTTCTTACACATATAACTAGCTAATTTTCCCTTCCTTTTATGAGGTAGTACATTCCTTATGTTTATCCATTAAATTAAATTGTTATAAAAATTTATTTTATTATGATATAAGGAATCATTATGTAACCCATTTTAATTCCATTGGTAATTATTATGTTTATCAGTTATCATTTTGTCCATTTTTTCACACATAATCATGAACATGTTATGATGGGTGTGCCCATATAACAGTCTAATGATATGGGTAAAACTTTAGTCTCATGAGATGTTATGTACGAGATTAGGGATCCGACCTATTCCATTATGAGACAATGTCCACCATTGTGATATTATATTAAAAGTTATCCTAGACTCGTGTTTATGTCAGGTTATATACATACTCCTCTTACCTTATTTTTCTATCATCTTATGATGCCCTATTTTTTTTATTTTTACTTGTGTTTGCCTATGAAGATTCTATTATGTGAAATCATGTTATAACTTTTTCTCACACGTATGTTTCCTTATCATCATCATTAAAAGTAGGATTTTTTATTATATCCAACCAAAAAACATACAAAATTAGAGTGGGAAAAAATGTAAGCCAAGGGAATCAAAATTTCCACAAACTGAGGGGGTTGGGTGGAGGGAGGGGTACTTAACAAGAAAATAATGAAAAATGAACATCATGAGGATTTATAGAAGTAAACAAAATCAGGAACCTTGTTACCTTCATTAATGTCTGGGTTACCTATACTTGAACATTCAAATGGATATTAATTCTTTGGATAATATAAATGACATTACATGGCGTGTGGGATTTATTTTTAATGTTGTTATAGATAATTAGATAAACCATCTCCACCACCTCTATTATAATGTTCTTATCCCAATATAGCTTAATTATACTAAGTAGACCAATAGATTCTACCTTAAGAGATTCACCATGGCTGTAGGTAGTAGATAATGTAATAACAAGAGATTATCTATCATAACAAACTATGCCACATCCCCAAATACGACCACTAAAATAGGACATGTCTATATTAATCCTGATATCTGTTAGAAGATGATTCTTATATTTGAGGTATGGGTTTCTTCTTTTCTCTTTTCCTTAAGTGTTTTTTGAAAAATAAAGAAAATGGGGAAAAATACAAAATTTTGTACTTACACTCCATGTACATTTCCACACATCGTGTACTTTGGCCATGTGGGATGAGTACACAGGGCGTGTAGTCATGTCGGTGAAGAAGCACGTAAAAACTGACTACACACCATGTACTTAGTGTTTACACGCTGTGTACTCAGTCAGAATGTTTATAGTAAGGTGGTGGAAGCAGCCGCCAAATGAGCGACATTACACGCCATGTAATCATGAATACACAACGTGTACTCTTGTCGATGGATGAACAGTTCCACGGTGGAAAGTAGCTGCTAGAGGAACAATTAAATGATGCAAAGTACACACTATGTATTTGATAGTACATGTTGTGTAGTCTTTTTTCCTCTTGAAATGTGCAGTAGCCTCCTCATTCGATAGAGGAGGCATTGAGTTTGTTTTGGAGTTGGGATAGATGGCCGAACCTTGGAGGATCTCTTGACCGCACACCAAGAACTCGATTCCTACATCGTCGATCTCCATTGAACCGCACGAATAAGCCCTTCCTTCTCCTTGAGTAGTTATTACCAATTCTTTCCCATGGTAATGTTATTTTAGGTTTAATGAGTGAATGTTTATCCCAGATCTATGTCGTTTATAGGAGTTTCAAGAGGCGTCGTTCACATATACCAGTCAGAGACGATCGAGGTATGTGGTCTGATGTTTAATTCCAACTACCATGTGGTTTTTGTGTACTAGTGCGCTACACACCCATGTTGGGGTGTCTTATAGATGAGGAATTGATTAACTAAATTCCTAGAATTGTATAGGTAATTTAATGAATATGTATAACTACTGATTAGGATCATCTCTTGGATCCAGGGCCACCCCATGGGTGCGTCCCCCTGTTTAGCCATTTGGCCAGGATACCCGAGGGTATGCCATGTTTATAACTTGTTTTCTTGAGAGGAACTTGTCTGAATTCCTTGTTGTGCATTGGAATCAGCCCGAGTACCTATTAGCCTAAGGGAAGTGTTTGTTTAGCCTGAGGACAGTATTCTATTTAGCCTGAGGGCAGTGTTTCTCATGTATGAGGATAGTACTTCCATACCTGAGGGAAATACCTCATGCATGAGGGTTGTATTCATTTAGCCTGAGGGAAATCAACTGTGGGTGTGAATTCTATTTACCTGAGGGTAAGTTTTTGCATTTTTGAGGACTCTGTTTAGTTCATATATTCATTGTGGGGATTTTACATGTTATAGCTACCAAGCTAAATCACAGGCTTGGCATTGTTTTACCTTATACTTGTTAGATAACTTGTTGTAGTTTTGATACGACATTGTTTAGGAGATTTTCTGCTGAGGATGAGGCTCGGGAATTTATAATTCACATATCTTGAATTGTTATATAATAATTAAATGTAAATGGAACTAGTAGAAGTATCTTCTTTTTAGTACTTCTTAGTTTACTACATGTTCATCACTGCACACTACTGTTGTACAAATTCACTATCAGTTGGGAACGTGCCTTTGGTGGTTTCCTTCTGGGATTTATTTCTCACACCCTTTTTTGGTCATGTCTTGTTCCCAAACAAATTATGTTGTTGCAGGTGTGGACAAGGGAAAGGGTCCCTATATAGGTACCTGATTGTTGCAGAGGAGTAGGAGAATATGGGACCAAGCTTAGTCTTGCGATGCTGTTGAGTTACTGTTTCACTGATCTGGTATACTTGTTGTATTTGTTCCTTGTACTTTATTGTTTCAGATTGCAGGGTATTCTGTTTTGGCTTCTTTCTTAGACATAGAGACAAATTGCATCATTATATATGAATTTTGGATATCTTTTTCTTCAGTACCATTATCCTTATAGCTTAATATTGTTTACTACATCCACACTTTTTTATGTTTATATATTCTCCATTGCGCTACACTTTGACATATGAGGGAATAGTTTCTCCACTATCAGACATGGGGCCTCACTGCAAGTCAGTGGCCTCTAGCTTATGGGGAAATTCGCTTGATGTCATGTGACCAACTGGGTTCGGGGTACCCATTGAGTGACTCCCGGATCTGGTACATTACACTACCATTAGTTGGCAGAGTCCATTTAACACATCTACCATTTTGAATAAACCTCTGTTTAGAAGAAGTGGGGAGACTTCCATCCATTATTGTTATCATTGAGGGAGCTTTATACCATATTTTAGAACAAATCCCATATTAGTGTAACACCCCAGGTAAATAAAGAATATGACATTTTTATATTTATTCATATTTGTGAATAAAATATTAATATTACTTTAAAGGGAACTCTATGCTCGATGGCATACCCAATACGCAACAACGAGTTTCTTGGGAATCTTATGTTTCATTTTAATAATAAAATAATATTATTTTAAATGGTAGTTAACGCCTATCCGTTGTAATGGTGGGAATGAACATGACTAACTAAAAAATGATTATATATGTTTTTCAAATATTTTTACTCCTTACAATAAATTTTAGAGGATTAAAAATTCGAATGAATCCAATTTTTATGCATAAACATTCTAATATTCATTAAAAGGTCGATTAACTGCCTTTGGATGGAGAACCTCTTTTAAATCCACTTTTAACAATTTTATGTGTTATATGGGACAAAATAAAATTATTCTTTAGAATCGAGACATCAAAATTTACTTTGTGCAAATTTTTGGTATCATTCTGAAAAAGTTCATTTTTTAATGAATAGTGAAAAATGTTGTATTTTAATTCAAAACCTCTTTTTAATCTAATTTATTTATATGATTATATTATCTTTGGAATTGTTTTTAAAGTAAAATTAGAATATATTTTTACCATTTAATAAAATATTTGTCATTGGAATAAATTTCACTTTGAAATCGGACTTAAACTAGTGTCAATCTTTTGATACTTATTGTTTCATAAAAACACATTATTTGCTCTGACAGCTGAAATTAATTATTAAATTAATTAATGCAACTTATATGTTTTGAATTTTGTAAAATAGACTTCATTTTTGAATTCCAAATATCAAATATAGCTTAGGGTGATGTTTTGGTATTTTTCTGAAAAACATCAATTTTTGATGAATAGTGAAACCACTAAGTGATACTTATAAAAAACTGATTTTCCGTTTAAATGAAATTTTACCACCTATGTGTTTTGAATTTCAAAAATCCGACATAAATGGTTGTAATTAATAAGTAAAATGTGGTTCAATGGAATTAAAATATTTTTATTGGTGAATAGTAACTTTTAAGTTTTTAATCGCGATTAATGGTAATTAGTGTAGTTTATGGTAAAAATAATGTTTTAATAATATGAAATGACCTATACACATGTCCTAACATCATTGGATGAGTCCTGGACGACCAAGACAATCCATGGGTCAACTTTGGGACCCCATGGATCCACTTTGGTTGGAAAATGACATAAATACTTTTTTATTTAATGTTAAAGTAAAAATGACACAAACATGAGATGTTTTACTAAAAAAATTTTTACATGGGGTTATACAATTCAGATATTTGACTATAAATAGTCACTGGAAAGCTAATAAGATTTCCTAAATCATACTATTTTGATATAATTTTTATACATTATATAAATTAAATTATTTATGACATCATGATGATGTAGCGATGACCTCATTATTTAACGATTTAAAAAAATGGAATGATAATGTAAAATCTAAGACCTACACATGTCCAAAACCTATTGGATGGGGGGATTTAGAACCCTTATCACCTTATCCACGAAAAACATCAATGTGGGACCATTAAAATCCAAAACTCATTCTAAAATAAAGTAACATTTCTTTATTTTCCAAGAGTGCCCCTCCTCTCCTCTTATAAAAGACCCCCACCTCTACCTCCTTACCCACTCTTCCAAAGACTTTGGCTCAGCCAAACCCTGATCATTTTGTCTCTCCCCATCCCTTTATAACTCTTTGAAGCCTCACTTTCGGCAGAAGTCTTCCCAAGGAAGACTTTGAGCTCAAACCAAAGGGAGTTACCCGATTTTAAGGTAATGTCTTCACTTGTGTCCTTTTGTTTTATTTTGCTTCTCCAACCCCCTATACTCTTTTTATTCATTTCTTTTGTAACAAATATAGTATATTCAATATACTAGGATGTTTTTATAATAATGATTCAATATAAACTTACACACACCTTAGTCTAATGGTTAAAGAACATACTGTTTCTGTGGATGGCGAATTTCTGCCTCCCGAAACGATGATTGTTCAAAATTCATTTAACACCTTCAATGGTGGCCATTAATATGACACTATATTTATATATGATATATAATAATTTTATGTTTTACATAAGATTATGTATTTTTCATTTATGGAATACCTTTATGGTTTACATTATGGGTAAACGCGATATCTTCATTTAAGGAAGTGCGGACTACCGCCCCTCAAAGTGATTTGATTCGTTAATACCATATGTGGTACGTATAAAGGATATATTTAATGATATTTTATATGATAACATACTGGAATTAAAATACTATTATGTATCATTATGTTTTAATTCCATTAAATATGAAATAGAAATGGAAGTAGCATTCATACGTACGTACGGCTTACCGTCTCCATGAACGGTACATTTCATTTCTTATCTCAAAATGTTATGTACTATTATAAGTACATATATATAATAGATATATATGTAATATATTACATCTAAATTATGGATATCATCCTGGAATTATAACATATATATATCTCTCATTTTTTTTAATTCCATTAATATGAAAAAAATGAAAGTAGCGTTCATACGTACGTACGGCCTACCGTCTCCATGAACGGTGCTTTTTGTTTTTTATCTCCAAATGCTATGGAATAGTATAAAATGAATATATACTGGATTTATATGATATTTAAAACATCAATACTATTCTGGATATGATTTACCTATTACTACATGGAAAATTATTTTCCAACAAGTTCAATTTTTGAATCATATCGACAAAAATGTCTAATATGAAATCATATTATTAACCAATTATTATAACATTAAAATATGTGATATGAACTGAATAATAATCTTTATAGTAGGTCCTTAATAAATTATAAATTGACAAAAGTTTATTATTCAGGAATATAAAGAAACGAACAAGACAAGTTGGACTTGAGGTAAGGGATCCTACTCCTCTCTTTCTTTTTAAGTACACTCTTTTATGTCATTCCTTTTAAAGATCATCATTATTGTTATTAGGATATTCTTTAATATTACTCTTACTGTAATTTTTATGTTCATATGATGAGAGACCCTATTCTCTCTCATCAATCCATTTTGGAAGTTTTGAGTGGCACCGTTAGGCTGCCGAATTTTCGTAAGGGATCTAACCCCTCTCTTTCTTTTTATGTACTCTCCTTTATGTCACTTCTTTTAAGATCCTCTTTGTTTTGTTGGAGGATGGTATTTTATATTCCTTTTTCTGTAAACTGTATGTTAATATGATGATATACCCTATTTGATCTCATCAATACATTTTTGTATGTTTTAACTGGCATCGTTAGGCTACTGAGTTTTCGTAAGGGATTTTTCATCTCACTTTTATTCCCGTGAGATTTATGCTACATTTGCCACAATTTCCTTTGAGTGGTGTATGTACTGCCCATTATTTTACTCATTGTGTAATATACTTTCATTTATGAGTATTTACATCAATGTTTTATTGTCTTTCTTTCACGGGGTGTATGTTTCGAAGGTTACCCAAGTCAGCAAGGGAACCTTTCACCCTCCTCTTTTTAAAAGACTTCTTTTGTTATGTCTTTTAATTCACATAAAATTGTGTTGGGATATGTACTTATATATCCTTATTGATGTAAATTTTATGTCCAAGTGATGAGATACCCATTTTATCTCTCATCAACTCTTTTTCTAAATTTTTTAGTGACGCCGTTAGGCTGTCAAATTTTTGCAAGGGAACTTCTTAACCCAAATTTGATTCTTTGGGATAAACGTGTACTCCTTGAATATTTCGTTCTATAAATATGTGTGAATAACATCTGATTGTTCAACACTTAATATCCACTTATATTTGGTGTATTCGTTTGTCACACATAATTATGTAATTGATTTATCCTTAAACCAAGGATATCGTCTTTGTATGGGACTTCATCTCAATATCCTTTCATTGAGGTATATTTTGTTTTATACACAACCTTATTTTATACGGTGTATAAATGCCTTTAACATTTTTGTTTATTCAAAAGGAATCTTTTTTATAAGAAGCGTTTACTAAACAACAAAAGGGAATGTTTTTGCCATACATATGCAGCGACAAAGACTTCTCCACCACCGTGACCATTATTTGAGTTTTGGCTTGCTATACAAGCCATACCTATTTTTAAAAAGGAAAATAAATACCATGTTTTACTTTTCTTTTATTTTGGTATTGAAAATGTTTTTCATAATGTTTTTATATCAATGTGTTGTATTGATATCTTGTGATTGAAAGGTGGAAATGTTATGTTTCCTTTATGCATGTTTTATGTGATACAATTATGTTGAGGTTCTTTGGAATTATTATAAAGATGGGTGGTTCCGTGATAAACTAAGGGCGGGTGAGCCCGATATAGCTTTCCAATGCATTGGGTAACGCGAAGGAGTGAAATGTTAAGGTTTCTCTGAAGAGATTTAGGGAATATACTGTGGTGGGTATTCCAAAAATAACCAAGAGGGTTACTCCCTACGTAAGAATGTTATGAATGCCTCAAGTTGCCTTTATGTCTTACAATTTCTATGATTTATTCATGATTTGATGAGGTATGTTAAAGTGCCTATGTTTTATGGGTAAATTATGATTTCATTCTTATGTATATATGAACTCTGGTTTCTTTTCCATATTTTTTTAACCCTTACTGAGCTTTTTATGCTCATCCCAAGTTTTTGAAATGTTTTTCACAGGTCAAGGGAAAGGTACATGATGTGATGACAGTGTCAATGAAGTGTTAAGAAAGAATCCATGTTTTGTTTAAAATATGTTTCCGTTGATGGAAAAAAATGAATATTATCTTTATATAACCACTTTGTTTAAATGTGGAATGCAATGCAAGTTTTGTGATCTAATTCTCTAAAACTCTAAACCTGAAAATATCCTCAATGTGTAATCTTGTATTAACTCAAGATTAAGTAAGGTTTAAAGTTGGGGCCTTATAATTAGTTTCTGTACTCCATGATCTATCTTTCAAGTCCATATATGAAATATAATATCCTCATGTCTACTATTATCCCATTCACACAAAATTCTCCAGAAACCTTCCACAGAAATCACCAGTCTCAATTTCTTCTTATGTGTTTTGTTTCCATCATGGAATTACCGGATGTGGGGAAAACCATTGAAAATATAATTCTAGGGGAAAAAATAAAGGCTCAAAAATAATTTTCTATATAGAATCGTCTTACTCCCCTTGAAAAAATAAGTTAGGGGTAATCTCCTACTCTGGGATTGCACAACATAGACACGTAGAGGTGAGGTCGATACATTTATGCTTGATCTCATTATATACAGGAATGACCTGAGATCTGATGTAACAAAATAAGAAAAAAATTATAAGGGATCTCATTGAACTAAAGAATACTTCCCCACTCATACATGGTGAATGATGCACATCTTAGAGAGTAATACACATTCACAGAGAAAAAAAATGACCTAAAACTTGTGAACACCAGGGTACCCACCTCATCATTCAGAGTAATAGAATTAAAACATTCATGATACTATGAGTATAGAACCTATTAAATGAATAATAGGTACATTCTATCATGATTGAAGGTCATTTTTGGAGTTGGGAACACTGAGAAGCCTGGAAGAAAACCCACCATGCTTTTGTTCCTAGAAGTAAATATTGGTACTCCTAATGAACCATCCCGAGTGATGGTAGTGATCCCAGACATTTTCATGTAGAAGTTTCCAAATACATGAATAATATTCCCTTGTAACCTGAAAAATAACCAAAAGTCCCATTTAAAAAAATTATACCATATGGAATGCCCTTCTATTATGCATGGTTTCCCCCAAACATCTCATTTTGATGCACACATCTTTCATTTCATTTACCAGTATATCCCATAAATCCCACTAATAATTTTATTCCTCATTCATGCCCTATATAAACGTAAAAAAAATTCTTCATTATTATGGTCATAATTTTGGGAAATCTGAGAGTAGATAATATAGGCATGGGAATGAATGAAAGAACATAGTTAACCCTTGTAATGTGGACCCCAAATGAAATAAAATGTTTTTTTATAATTGGTGATTTGGTTTGTTATTGTTTGAATAATCCCCTATAAATAACAGATATGGATTCTGCTGGGGGAAATTGGGGATCCAAAAAATCCATGGAAAAATTCATCCTTTGAATACAAATATTGCTCTCAATTATTTTACCCATCCTCTTTGAGAAGCGATTGGAGATAAAAACATTTTTTTCTTTATTAATGATTTGACCACTATAATTACTATATTTTTCTATAAACTTAATGAGAGTATATATAGTACTACTATTACCATTGATAATGGTAACAACATCATAAAAAAATAGTAAATGTGAAATACCATTCATATTGTGTCTGTATCAGAATGGAATAATGGTTCCATCACTAATACCCCTTGTGATATATCTTCAAAGAGTGTCATGTACCATAAAGAAAATACTAAGAGGTAAAAGGTCCCCTTAACTGAGGACCCAAACAAATTTTAAGAACCCACACTTTTTTCCCATTAGGATGATATAGAACAATATATAAATGTAGCATCTAAAAATCTAGTCGATCAACCATGTAGAAAATCCCATATATGACATAGCCTTGATAATGATGATCCACTCCATTATATCATAAAATTTTTCCTTATCATGTTTGATTGAAATATTAGATCCTAGAGTATTGATGTTGATTTATCTAATTATTTCCTATTACCATCCAATAAAATATTGTATAGATCCACTACAAAAAAAAACCCTGGTTCAGCGGCGGTTTTGTGGCGGCGGTTCACAAAACCGCCGCTAAACGTTATCCGGGAAAGGTTTCACGGTGGATTATTAAAAACCGCCGCGAAACCCATTTTTTTAGAAAACTCGCGACGCTTTCCCCCTCGTGTTGTCTCCCCTCTTCCCAGATCCACTTCACAAACCCTCTCCTCACAAACCCTCCCCGATCCCCGGCGACACCTTCTCCCTCCGGCGACACCGGCTCCCTCCGGTGACAGCCGCACCCTTCGACGACCCCCGGGCCCCCGGCGAACCCCGCACCCCCCCCGGCGCCCCCTTCGACCGCCGGCGACCCCCACGCCCCCCGCGCCCCCCACGCCCTCCGGTGACCACCACGCACCCCGCGGCCTCTGGCGACCCCCGCACCCCCCGGCGACCACCGCGCCCCCCCGCGGCCTTCGATTTTGGTAATTAGAGGTTCCATTTTTAGATAATCATCTTCATTGACTGTAATATTTTATACCAAATCCCCACATTCAATCATATATGTGTATGTTGTGAAATATTTGAATATTTTTATGGATCTCAAAAACTATGTAATTGGTATTTCTGCTCCTACAAGAAAAATAAGAGACAAGGATTTTTTATTACCTATCTATACTTTATTTATTTCATATTTAAATCTTGTATGATATTTATTGATTCTGTATATGAAATCTCTACATGACATTGTTATAATGGATTGGTTGATTTCCCATAATGGTCTTATTAATTATTACATTCATTTGATTTCCACTGCTGGACCTAATGGGTTTTTATGTATTTCAAGTATAATGGAACCATATGTTGATTTGTGTTAGATATTCTCTTCTAGAGTTACATAGGATGATATACATGATTACAATTTTTCCTGAAAAGTGATCATCGTGTAGTGATCTTACTCCCATATGTTTTGAGTTTCCAATGTGTTTTATTATAATATTTTGGTTTACATCTATTGAGAAGGGGTGGAGTTTTATAATAACATGATTTGTAAAATGTATCCAATTTTTTCACTTTTATCAAATCACACCATCTAAAATGAAGGATTTTAAAACATAGTTTGATGGTTTTTTTCTAAAGGTTTTACCCAACCCATTTAATATGTTCTTGTAGGTTAAATAAGGTACTCTATTGGTTATATAATCTATTTGATCATGATATTAAAATCTTTAATTTTTTTAATCATTTTTAATTTATGAAAAAAAGTATAAAGTAACCTCTACCCTGCCTCCGCCCTGCCTCCGACCTGCCTCCACCCTGCCTCCATGCTTCCGCCGGTGCCTCCGGTGCCTCCTCCTACACCGCGGCCTCCTCCTCCTCCGCCGATGCCTCCTCCTCCTCCGCCGATGCCGCCAGTGCCTCCACGTCTCCTCCTCCTCTGCGGTCACGCCGCGGTCACGCCGCGGCCATGTCGCGGTCACACCGCGGTCACGCCACGGTCACGTCGGTGCCTCTGCGGCCGCCACCTCCTCCTCCGCCGCCGCGGCCGCCTCCTCCTCCTCTGCTCCTGCTCCTCCTCCTCCTCCTCCACCGGCCTCATCCTCCTCCTCCACCGCGGCCTCCTCCTCCTCCACCGATGCCTCCTCCTCCTCCGCCAGTGCCGCCGGTGCCTCTGCGGCCGCCTCCTCCTCCGCGATCACGCCGCGGTCACGCCGCGGTCACGCCGCGGTCACGCCGCTGTCACGCCGCGGTCACGTCGGTGCCTCTGCGGCCGCCGCCTCCTCCTCCTCCGCCGCGGTCGCCGCCTCCTCCTCTTCTTATGCTCCTCCTACTCCTCCACCGGCCTCATCCTCCTCCTCCTCTGCTGCCTCTGCTGCCTCCGCTGCCTCCGCCCTGCCTCTGCCCTGCCTCTGCGCTACCGCCGGTGCCTACTCCTCCACCGCGGCCTCCTCCTCCTCCACTGCGGCCTCCTCCTCCTCCTCCGCTGCCTCCGCTGCCTCCTCCTCCTCCGACGCGGTTGCCGCCGCCTCCTCTGCTCCTGCTCCTCCTCCCCTCCACCGGCCTCATCCTCCTCCTCCGCTGCCTTCGCTGCCTCCGCCCTGCCTCCGCGCTGCCTCTGCGCTGCCGCCGGTGCCTCCGGTGCCTCCTCCTCCACTAAGGCCTCCTCCTCCTCTGCAGATGCCTCCTCCCCCTCCACTGGTGCCACCAGTGCCTCCTCGTCTCCTCCTCCTCCGCGGTCACGCTGCGGTCACGCCGCGGTCACGCCGCGGTCACGTCGCGGTCACGCTGCGGTCACGCCGCGGTCAAGCCGGTGCCTCTGTGGCCGCCGCCTCCTCCTCCGCCGCCGCGGCGGCCGCCTTTCCTCTGCTTCTACTCCTCCTCCTCCTCCTCCACCGGCCTCATCCTCCTCCTCCTCCGCTGCCTCCGCTGCCTCCGCTGCCTCCGCCCTGACTCTGCCTTGCCTCTGCGCTGGCGTCGGTGCATCCTCCTCCACCGCGGCCTCCTCCTCCTCCGCCGATGCCTCCTACTCCTCCGCCGGTGCCACCGGTGCCTCCACAGCCACCTCCTCTTCCGCGGTCATGCCGCGGTCACGCCGGTGCCTCTGCGGCCGCCTCCTCCTCCTCCTCCGCCGCGGCCTCCTCCTCCTCATATGCTCCTTCTCCTCCTCCTCCCCCTCCACCGGCCTCATCCTCCTCCTCCTCCGCTGCCTCTGCTACCTCCGCTGCCTCCGCCCTGCCTCTGCCCTGCCTCTGCGCTGCCGTCAGTGCCTCCTCCTCCACCGCGACCTCCTCCTCCTCCACCGCGGCCTCCTCCTCCTCCTCCGCTGCCTCTACTGCCTCCTCCTCCTCCGTCGCGACCGCCGCCTCCTCCTATGCTCCTGCCCCTCCTCCTCCTCCTCCTCCGGCATCATCCTCCTCCTCCTCCGCTGCTTCCACTGCCTCCGCCCTGCTTCCGCCCGGCCTCCGCACTGCCGTCGGTGCCTCCTCCTCCACCGCGGCCTCCTCCTCCTCCGCCGATGCCTTCTCCTGCGCTGCACTGGGCTTTGATGATATTTCATTAGAGAAGTTGTGAAGCCATTATTTTGGACTGGTAATTGAGATAGATATAACCTTTCTCTCCTTTTCGGTTTTATTGAAGAACATATCTCTTTATTGTTGGGTTAGTTTTTCTTCAATCTTTAGTTTCAGATGTCTAATATTAACATGTATTCTATTCCTCCTATATCGGGTTTGGATGCGGAAGGTTGGGTATATATGTGCTCAATCCTAATTGAGTTATTCCCACACATGTCATGTATATATAGATAATGTACAAATTAGTTGTTTATTATGTTGGGAAAAGTGATAATTGGGTTAATTTGACCTTACATGGTGGTCGGTGATTATAGATCAATAGTCGATCTCTCTATAATTCATTCGTTTCATATTATTGTAAGGATATGTAATATTTCTCTATTAGGTGTATATTTTTTCCATTTGTTTTCATAATACCTATTGTACTATTTTTTATTCTCTAAAGTAAATAACATGATAAAATGTAAATATTTAGTTTATTTTCTCTTATTTTTATTATTATGAACATATTCTTATATATGGTTAGGTGCATTCCTACATGTACATTATGAAGAGGCCTACCATTATAATTATTCATTCTCGTCACGTATCTTTAAAAAATGGCCTATGGTGGAAGGAATTGGGTTTTGGTGGCCTAGTCTTCCACCGTGAGGAGGTCATTACTGCGTCGAGTCTCAAAAAACCATAATGGGAAATAAAAACACATGGGTCATCAAAATAATGAAATATCTAAAAAATTATTTCAATTATGACAAATATACATGCCACCTTATCAACAACTACATGACTTAAATATTTCAAAATACCAACATATATTCCTATGATGTAGACATTGTTTTTGGGAGAGGCAGATAGATAGAGAAGGGGAAGGGGAATAAATTATATGGTTAGGAAGAAGTATATGTAACCAACACATCAAAAAGGTGATGCTAATGTCAAATAGGACATCATTTGATTATAAACTACTTGCATCAACCTTGGATAAATTCCTCTACAACATCATTCGTGGCCATGGTTTGGGTCAAACATGTAGTATTATTTCCATTATTTATGACTACATTTGATGTTACCTTTACATTGTTCTTCATTTATTTTTGGATTTTTTGGTTTGATTTTGGAGATTATTTACACTGGATCATTGTATAAATCATCTGATCTGATAATTATTTTTCTCAAAACTGATATGAGATGTTCCAACATTATTATCTCATGCAGGAACATGTCATTGGGTTAGTGGTACATCACCATTTATAATTTTTAAATATTTTTTATTAAAATTAGATTAAGTTAAGTTAATTTGTTGATTGACTTGGTTCAACATCATAGGTAATTTTTTTGGGATAAAGGTTGGAGTTCACCACCAACAATACATAAGTGGTTGGTTATTATATATGTGTGATGAGGTGGGATGGTGATTTTTAGGCAATTATTCCATGTTGGTTTTAATTGAAATAAATTATAATTTTTATAATAAAATTATATAATTAACTATAAATTTTATATAATTATGTATTTGGTGTTGTGCCTTGAGATAGGTACTAAAGATATGATTTCAGATTTAAAAAATCATAGACAAGAGTTATAGGGTTTTTCTTAAAAAGTGAAAAAATTGAATTGATGTGAGTAGTCCTTCTGCATTTCCCATGTGTTTATGAATTTGATGTATGTATGTGTTTTACATTCTCACCACTATAGTGATCAAACCCTTTTAAAAAATTAATTTTTTTTATTAAAATAAAATTTTTATAAATGAGATTAATAATGTTTCAATGTCTAAGACAACCCTTGAATAAAAAACTGGTTCTTTATATGTCGATGGTAGAAGACATGATTATAAATGTCTGACTTGTAATACTCAAACATAGAGAGGTGACACTTCTATGAATAAAGTGAACATAGTGGCCCTCTTTATAGTTGGTTGTGTATGAAACCATTGAGAAACATCATTCCTCTTGGAGGACATCTAAGGTCAAGCCTAAATAATCACATAATGTCTCAAGTTTAAAATGCATTATGATCAGTTTCGATCACACATCAATGGGGTGTTGTTTGAGGCAACATAATTGTGTGATCGATAGTGTTATGATAAGTGTGTAGCCCGATATTCTTATTGCTCCTCAATGAGGTGTTGACGCTGTCTCATATGGACCAGACTTGTTATGTTGGTCTGAAGTGGTAAATGTGATCAATGAATCATCTTTATTATATTATGCATACTTTATGATCAATGGTTCATCTTTATTATATTATGTTTCTATAATCTTACACTATCGTATGTTTTTGTGTAGGCACATTGTGATATACATGGATAAAAGCTGGATCAAATTACCGAGGAACACACCTCAATATGTTAAGGGTTTGAATGAGTTTTTAGATTTTGCAATTTCTAATAGATCCATTGAAGGGAGAATAAGATGTCCATGTCCTAAATGTAAATTTAGAACATTATTGAAGAGGGATGAAGTTTATGAACATTTAATACTGAAGTAATTCCCTGATCAATATTTGTGTTGGATTTGGCATGGAGAATCAAACAATACAGAAAGATTGAGGACTGATGTTAATCCACATAATGAGGTCCCAGGTTTGTTGCCAATGGAAAATGAAATGAAAAACCTCATAAATGATGCATTCGGCACTGCAAGACACCACTATGAGCATCAAAACATATCAGAACAACCCGAAGATGATGCTACAAATTGCAATGGGACAAGTAATGTTTTTGAGACTGTAACACAAGCAGATCAAGATTGTAACATATCATTGGATCCTCCTCTTGATTCTGTGGAGCCAAATGTAAGGGAAAACTTCAGTGAGAAAAATGTGTTTCATGATTTAGTTGATGATGGAAATCACGAGTTGTATAGTGGGTGTTTGAAATATTCAAAGCTTTCATTTCTGCTGAAGCTGTACCATATCAAATGTCTTTGTGGAATTACAAATAAGGCAATTTCTATGTTATTGGAATTGATTCGTGATGCATTTCCTGAAGCAAAAATCCCAGAATCGTTTTATGAGATGAAAAAAGTTGTAAAAAAGCTTGGTCTGAATTATACAAAAATACATGCGTGTCCCAATGATTTTATGCTTTACTGGGGAGAGGATTCAAGTAGACATAATTGTAAGAAATGTTCTTCTTCTAGATGGCAATCAAAGGGTAATGTTGGAAGTATGACTGAACATAATTTCATGGAGAAGAAGAAAAGGAACACACCTGCAAAAGTTTTGCGTTACTTTCCTTTGAAGCCTCGATTGCAAAGATTATTCATGTCATCAAAAACCGCCGAACACATGAAGTGGCATGCTGTAGATAATAACAATGATTGGTTAATGAGATATCCACGAGATTCCCAATCGTGGAAGACATTTGATTCATTACATCCAGATTTCTCAGCTGATCCTAGGAATGTTCGATTGGGATTGGCTGCCGATGGATTCAACCCATTTGGGACTTTGAGTATGAGATATAGCATTTGGCCAGTTGTTTTGATCCCTTATAATCTGCCTCTGTGGATGTGTATGCAACAAACATATTTTATCATTTCGATGATTATTCCTAGAAAACAAATGCCTGGAAATGATATTGATGTATACCTGCAGCCTTTAATTGAAGAATTGCAGGAGTTATGGAGCAACGGTGTTGAGACATTTGATGTTTCTTCTAAAACAATGTTCAAAATGCATGCTGCTTTAATGTGGACCATTAGTGACTTCCCTGGGCTTGGGAATTAATCTGGTTGGAACACTTATACAGGTTTGGCTTGTCCCATTTGTAACTTTGATTTCGAGCCCAAACGGCTACCTCACAGTAGAAAATGGTGCTTCTTGTGCCATCGAAGATTTATGGATGCATCTCATAGATTTCGGCTGAACAAATCCAAATTTAATGGTTCCATTGATCTAGACCACCTCCAAAGTTGTTAACCGGTTCTGAAATATTGACACAGCTTGAAAATGTTAAAACAGAATTTGGGAAGGTTCATCAATTGAATGATAGCGGAAAACGAGTGTGAAGTGCATCGTCAAGTGAAATAAGAACTCAACAATGGAAGAAAAAAAGTATATTTTTCAAACTTCCGTATTGGGAATTTAATTCTTTGCGCCACAATCTTGATGTGATGAATATTGAGGAGAATGTATGTGATAATTTGATTTTCACATTACTTAATGAGCATGGAAAGTCGAAGGATCATCTCAATGCTCGCAAAGACTTACAAGTAATGAACATAAAACGTGATCTCTAGCTAGATGAGAATGAAAAGTATGCTCCGGCCATTTTTTCAATAAAAAATAGGGATAAAGATTTGTTCCTTCAAATTTTAAAGAATGTTAAGGTATTTGATGGGTATTCGAGTAACATCTCGAGGTGTGTTGACTTGAAGAATCGTAAGTTATATGGATTGAAAAGTCACGATTCACATATTTTGTTACAACAGTTACTACCATTGGCATTGCGTACATTATTACATGAAAAAGTTACTATTGTTGTACTCCAATTCTGCACATTTTTCAGGCAATTATGTGAGAAAGCTCTACATCCATTTCAGCTTGATAACCTATAGGAGAGGTTTGTATTGACCCTTTGTGCAATGGAGATGATCTTTCCTCCATCGTTTTTTACTGTCATGATGCATTTTACTGTGCATTTGGTTGACGAAGCTAAATTAGGAGGCCCCGTTCATTATCGATGGATATATCCAATTGAGAGGTATTTTATTTATATGTTTCCACTTAAGTAAACAATTTTTGGCATTTAAATAAAAGCATAATATTATTTTTTTTCACAGATATCTTGGGCATTTGAAAGCATACGTGAGAAATAAAGCTCAACCAGAAGGCTCTATTGCTGAAGGCTATTTGGACGAGGAGTGTCTCACCTTTTTTTCCAGATATTTGGATGATATTGAGACAATATTTAATCGAGTTTGAAGTGTTGACGACACATCAACTCATTCTCAAATGCATCAGAAATCAAAAATATTTCCTGATATTGGCCGATCAGTTGGGAGGACCTCATATGCGACACTAACAGAATTGGAATTATTACAGGCACATAGATATGTGCTGCTGAATAGTGAAATTGCAGATCCATTTATTGAAGAGTTGAGGATACAAACAAAGAGACAAATGAGAGGCCGAACACAAAATGAAAAAGATATAACGAAAGCTGTGAATAAAGAGCTGGTAGAATGGTTTGCACGACGTGTAAGTTTATAAATATTGGAATAAATACGAATATTAGTTTGAAACATACAATTTTCAAATCTATTAATTTTTTTTTTCAGATCATGAATACTGATACTCGAGCAGACTTGTCAGAAGATTTGATGTTTCTTACTAGAGGTCCTATAAAACAAGTTAGAAAGTTCGGCGCTTATAATGTGAATGGTTTTAGATTTCGTACAGTCGATCGAGAAGTGGGTTTGAAAACACAGAATAGTGGTATATTTACATTTGCTGAAGTGGAATACTATGGAAAGATGCATGATATTATTGAATTAAACTACCTCAAGAATTTTTCTGTTGTTTTATTCAAATGAAAATGGGTCGATATTATCATAGGTGTTAAAAGAGATTCCTTGCAATTTACTTCTGTAAACTTCTCTCGCTTGATGGATGTTGGTGATCGTGAACTGCATGATCCATATATCTTAGCATCACACGCAAAAATGTTATATTATGTGACTGATGTTGTGGATGAAGGGTGGAGTGTAGTTACTCACGTAATACAAAGATATTTGTATGATGTGGGTGATGAAGTGGAAGATTTGACCTCTACAATTGAATTTCATCAACAACAGGAAGCAGAATTATTTGTCCATCATGATATTGAAAATATTAGTCTAGCAAGGATGAATGAAGTGGATGAAGCAATGGAGCAGGAAACCGACATTATTGAAGGGGAAAATGATTGTATGTACAAATATTTATTCATTCAGCAACCACTTGTTTCATTTCTGTAGTCATTCGTTATCATTGTTATATATATTTTGTTTGTTAGTACTGGGAATCTATTATCATTTTTAATTTTTCTTTCTACATAATTAATTTGAAATATATATTCTGAACTTAATTTTATTTGATTAAATGACAGGAATTCCAAGGAAGAAGCGGTACACCATTCCTCCTACTTCTGCGACAGATGACGATATGTCTGTCCCCACGACATCTGAGGTAGCAGCTGCCTACATCCCTGCATCATCGCCCCCTGCACCATCTCTGACACCATCAGTGGATGCCTCATTAGAGGATGAGTCATCAACTCCCCCTACAGGAGCCTCAGCAATGGGGCAGCGACACGCCCCTTCCAGATCATCACGGATATTCTGGAGGGTCACAGTCATAGGTACAAATTTTAAATAAATAAATTTATTGCATTTTGTTTATAGTAATTGTTTTCTCATTGCAGATAAAAACAATGCAACCGTGGAAAAACACATAAAATGTTCTGATGTTTGGAACATGCATGGCGAGAAGATAGTCGTTCCATTTGATTCTTATGGGGTCCCGACGGATGACGCTGCTGGTTTACTTGGTCAGATTATAGGTCAACTGGCAGCGGAGCCCAGTTCCCTACCTATTTCATATGATGATTGGAGGCATATGCCTCCAAACTGGAAAAATGAAGTTTATGATTCTCAGATATAGGTAATTTTATTACTTTATGGTTTAATTGAAGGTCATGTTACTAATATATTCAAAATTAATTTCTGTATACAGATGTTATTCCACTTTACCGTTGCTGATGTGATAGCACAGAAGTGGACATTGAAAAATCTTGAAAAAAATGGAAAGATTTCAAATGGAGTTTGTGGTGTGATGTCAATGATACTTGATTGACCTTGCAGCAGATGTATGAGAAGCTACCCAGTGGGGTACCGAAAGAACAGTGGAAGGTTTTTGTCGATAGACATTGTGATGAGAAGCGGATGGTATTGAAATATATATTACTATATTATCCTCATTTTACATTTATACATGTACATGAAGAGGAGATAGACATTGAATACAATACTGTTAAATTGAATTTTATTTATTTCAGGATCTCTCAAGACAGAATGCTTCAAACCGGGCAAAGGAGGTCATCCCGCACACTGCGGGTTCAAAAAGCTTTTCAAGAAGCCAAATGTCATTGGTAATATTTTAATTAGTTTAAATATTTATAAGATAATATTATCTATTTAACATATTTAATTGTTGATTTATCTTTTTTTAATGCAGTCACAGAGTTTAGGGCATGACGCATCCCGAACAGAACTGTGGCTAGATGTTCATAAAAAAACAGATGGAAGTTTTGTTAATGAACCTGCCATAGAAGTCGGGGTATGAAGTTAATTATTTATTATAATAACTTATTATCAGTTTTTATTGTGTTAATATATATTTATATTTGATTTATAGGTAAAAATTAAAGAAATATGGGATGCCAATCCTGGGCAATCCTACTCAGTCTCCCAGGATGACCCGGTTGGTAAAGTCCTTGGGAAGGAGCATCCTGGTAGAGTGCACAGGATGGGTTTGGGACCTGAACCATCTGAGGTCTTTCGCATGCCATCAGGGATTTCAGCTACATCTACTCCTACTTATAGTCATTTCATACCTGAAGATGTTCAGAGGGAGATGTCTTCTCTACAAAACACAGTTCACCAGCAGGGGGATCAGATATCTGGTTTGCAGAAAGAGTTGCTTTAAATACATCAGTATATGAGCAGATATGCCCCCGGTGGTAGTGCATCGGGTAGTGGTGAACAGGTAAATCACAAAAAAATCAAAATCATTTAGTTTTCAAACTTTTATTGGTTTTATGTTTTATTATAAATATGCAACAATATTTAATTTTCAATATAATGTTCTTACAGGTGGAAGAAGGTGGTGGTGATGAAGTTGGAGAGGGTGACGATGCAACATCAGATGATGAGTAGTACTATTATTGATGTGTTGAACAAGTATGATAACGGTTGGTTTGTATATGTAACATTTATGGAACATAGTTGATGATCTTATTTTATCCCAAACTTATCGTCGGACTCAAAGGTGATGTTTAAAGGGTAATGATTATAGTGGGATGGATCTAGGTTCCACCCTTGTTCATACTGGGGAACAATGTATTAAATGGTTAGGTGATGGAATGACTAAGAAATTTCATTTAAAGTCAGGTATGGTATTATGTGAATGTGCATGTGTTAAACACGAGATTTCATAGAGGAATGAATTGTGGTTCAGGTTGTGATATGTGAGTCATCTAAGCTGAGTATCTTGGGAATGGTTAGCTGAAAGTGGATTGAATTATTATACTTCTTCTTAGATGTATATAGGTGAAAGTATCCATTTAAATCATGTCACTAGGATAATGTGGGTGTCATGAAAGGGTAGAAAATTTCTTCTGAGAAAGATTGCAAGACTTGTTTCAGTTAGGCTGAATGGAATTTGACTGTTTCTTTAAAGTAAGGTCACTATTATGGCCTGAGAAGTATTTAGGATTTCCCAATTAGAGGAAAAATTCCAATATTATCATTGGAAATCTTTGGATATTCTTTATAGGAAATTACAATGGTGGAGAATACTATGGTTCATAATTTTCTGTTAATATTAAAACCTATGGTGGGGAGAACGAACAGTTGGATGCTTAAAGGGATGACGATGTGGTCATTTATCTATATTCTGGTTTGATTTATTTTTCAGGGCAGTGGTGTAGTACAACCAAAATTATTTTTTTTCTAATTCAACATTTAGCGGTAGTTTTAACCGCCGCTAAATTACTTGCTGGGCAGCATTTAGCGGCGGTTAAAACCGCTGCTAGATATATTACGTTTATATTTAGCAGCGGTTTTTACCGCCGCAAAATAGGCGCATCAAACGGCATTATTTTGCAGCGGTTAAAACCGCCGCGCATAAAAAGATGTGGCATACCCATAAAACCGCCGCTAAATGGAGAGAAACCGCCGGGAAATGAGGCATCTATGACACATATTTTAAACCGCCGCGAAATAGAAAAAACCGCCGCTAAAATATTGCCGACTCCAAGTTTAGCGGCGGTTTACAAAAACCGCCGCCAACCCATTTAGCGGCGGTTTAAACCGCCGCTAAGGGCTGATTTTGTTGTAGTGATCTAACTTTGATAAATCAATGATGTTCCTCTAAGATCAAATTGTGTAATTGGACTGCAAGACTTCTATTATTAATAGATGGAATAAAATTGAATGAGAAATTTCAAATCCATAAAGGTATATATTCTTTAATATTTTAGTTTTCTTTATCCTTTGGGATGAGAACCATTGATGTAGAAGAGGCTACAATGGGAAACCCAAAAACCTAGAAGAAATAGAGAATTCTACCCACCAAGTGGTAGTTTATTATACTATATGCAACCAAATAGAAGGATATAGGATGGCCATTTAGTCCAAGATTACTCTCATGTTGAGATAAATAACATCCTTAATAACTTCTCATCATCCAGGATGTAACCTTGAGATAATTTACAAAAATTATACACCACCATGGGAATATTATCAAAAAACTCTAACCTGCTCATCGAGTACCCAACCTGTATATAGGGATTAGACTCACCAATAATGTATTTTAAATAGTGCATAACCATACCTTTCACCTCATCAAGATCATTTTAGAAATATCCATATCCCATTAAAAAGATTATAGTGTAATATATACTATTCTCATTTGTATAGTCGTCGAAAAAGGTGAGTTTCTATCATCCCCCTTGACCACATGGTTATAGATTGTTCCTCAGTGTCCCTTTAATCATAAAAGACCATTTATGATAATTATACCTTATTTGTGAAAATATCATTGAAGACGTCCCCATAATTAGTGTCACACACATATTTTTGTTTTCTTCCTTTTTACCATATTATCATTTGGCTCATTGTTTTTCAACCATGTTCTGGGAGTTGCAGATTTCAATTTTATGTTTTCGATGTTTACTGTGATTTAGTTTAGATGTATTATTAATTAACATGAAAGGTATGAGAAGGAGTTGTTTTGAAAAATGAGTTTGTAAAACTCCTAGTTGAACATATTTTTTGTATATGTTTGTTGGATGGTTTATCCCCTTGAGTTAGATGAGTTTTGGGGTAAAAATGGGGATATTTGTGGAAATCTTCTAGGTCTCACGACTAGGGAACATTGTTTTTTTAAACCTATAGTAAGTGTGATGGGGGTCACACAACTTGTGACCAATATCGAACCATTCAGACTGAATGTGCAACACATCCATCTCGAGATAGTGGTATATTACACAGTTTGTGCACGGTTTGTCAAAATGTGTGATCTAACCATGAAACACACACGAGAGAGGGTATTTTAGGAATTATAATTTCTTTTATTTGGGGTTTCTTCCCTCATCCTCTCATATTTTAACCGTACCACCAAAACACCTCCCGTGTTGGTTTTTGGCACCTACAAGCCCCTCTAAGTAAGATTCAAGGTGATTTCTTGGTGATTCTTTACCCAGATCAAAAGGTTAGGGATTCCTCCTTCTTAACCTATTCTTTGTTTAAATTTTTTTCTTCTTACCTTACCCTAGGGGAAATTTTGTATGATTTTCATGGCTAGTGTTGTTTGGTTTTTGGGGTTTTTTCTTTCTTAGGGCTCCTTGAGGTTGGACATAGCCTCCCTTGGGCACGGTTGAGGTGTGGTTGTAGTTTGACAACATTTTCTGGAAGTCTCTTCATGTGATTTAGGTGGTTCCATCAATAAACATTATTTTCTATGTTAACTTTCTTGGTTTGTTTATTTAGCATGTTCTTTGAGTTATATATAGGGAGTGAAAGATTTTTTTGAAAGATATTAACGTTTGTTTGATTTTTATATGGAATGTTTATGTGAAATGGTGTGTTTTTTTTATGTAAACTCATTTGATATTACATGTTGGTGCTTTATGTCTTGTGAAAATGGTTTATTAAATGATTTAATGGCTGAAAATTAGGTTTTGGTGTGGTATTGGTGTGTGTTTGATTATAAAAGGGTGATTTTTGGAATGATTTCGGTGTAAAACCATGATGTGACTCTTGTGTTGGTTTTATAATATCTCGAAGTAGTTCATTGAATAATACAAGAGGATCACATCATTTTGGAAATTATTTTTTCGGTGAATGTTTAAAACACGGTTATTTTTGAAGTGAAAGGGGTGGTTGTGATGTGTACCACTTTGGAAATGTCTTATAAAATCATTTAAATGATTTATTGAATTATGAAGGATATGTGAAACATTTTTTAAAGTTTTTTGGTTTATATGTGATGTTTAAATTAAATTTTAATGTGAAAAGTATTTTTATAACATGTGATCATAGTTTGATCACAAAGGGGGATGCTCGAGAATCTAGATGGGAAGACTAGGACTAGTATGCAAGTGACCCGGTAGTGGAATCATCCCTAATTCACTTAGAAAGATTGATGATTGCAATAATAACTAAGCTCTTATGATGTATTTAGATCACTAGGCCATTTTGTTCTCCCCTCCCAATGCTTCATGCGCGATATTATTATTGGTTATGGTTAGTTTTAGACTAAGACATGATGTACGTAGGGCCCCACAGCTAGCTAGTGCCTAGGGGTGTTCCTGTGACTAGTTCTCATTGATTATATTGTACCAACCATTGGTATATAGTGTTCTTGGATAGTAATTTAAGAATAATTTGCGTTTTATTTAAAAATTTTCATTATTTAATGTTTCCCCCTTGAAAACTATTTTTATTTAAAGTTACACCCATTTAAAATTGTTACTAGCATTTTTTTCATAAAAACATGCAAACTATTTGTCTTATGAAGTTCATAGAATGAAGCCTTCTTGGGTGTAATCCTAATGAGATTAAGCCCTCACCCTACTAACACCCTTTAGTTTATGTATACTGGGTAATGTTTGTCTAAGGTACGGGTAATGCTTTATAGCTTGTGGTTCAGGTTGTAGCGGTCCTTCTTGGTGCGGTGTCATGAAGATGGCTTGAGGGTGGTGCCCACTTTCCATGAGGTGGTTCTTAGGATGTTATTTTTGGATTTCATTCCTTGTGGTATTAATTGGGATTTTTTATAAACCCTGTAATTAAATTATGAGATTTTTTAAGACTTGTTTGGTTTAAATTTTTAGATTCGTTTTATTTTTTATTGTTGGTAGTTTTATGTCATTAAACTTAGGTAAATCGTTCCCAAACCATTATTTATGATACTCGGGAACTTGTTCCAACCTGTGGGTATTTTTAGCACCCATAGGTCCATTCCATGGACCGGGTAGGGCACCAAGTATGATGAAAACCCAAATTCGTTTGTGAAAAAATGGTATCAAATGAGGTTCTCCCTTTTTAGGTAATGTTCTTTTGGGAAGGAGTCTAGGTAGAACAGAGTTAATATTTTCATAACTCGATGTTCTATTTATGATATATGTTCCTGGTTCGAATGCCTCATGGTGGGAAATGAGTTACCATGGGACGTCGAGTTCCATCTAAGCCTTTTTGTCCTTGTGGTAGCTCATTGGTTTGGAAATGAAATGGGAGTTGGGTCAAAAGTCTCAGTGATATCGTAGGGCATAGAAAGACATGTGGAGTTGAGTGAATGGTCCCAAGTAACTCCTCATGATGGTTATGTGAATAGTATATGTCCTCCAACTATATGGTTAAGTCATCCATTGACACTAGTTTCCCCTTCTATACTGTTTTGGGTCCTCCTTGATTCTGAAAATTGATTTGAAAAATCATATTTTTGAAAATGTAAAAAGATGAGTTTAAAGTGGTTAAGACATTAATTTGGAAATTGGAAAATAGATTTTCATAACACACTTTAAGACATGATTAGAAAGGTGGGTTTTTTTCAAATGATTTTTCGGGTGAAATAAAAATGATTTAATGATATTGGATCTTTATAACCTAAATATACAGCTTATTGAAATGGGTTGTTTCTAAAAAAAGAATTTTTTTAGTACAGTTTTTGAATTCATTAAAAATAGGAAGAAATGTGTTTATAGTCAAATTATTCTTTATGAAATGAGGTTTCTGGAATTAGTTGAATGGTTTTATGGAAATACTCACCCTGAGTTTCCTAGTTGCAGTTCTTTATTAAATTACATTGGCATTATTACAAGATAGGTGCATCTATAAAGAAATAATAGTTTATAAGATTTGGAAATATATATACATATATAATTTCAACATTACCACATGAAATGAAAAAAAAACAGAAATATTCCATTGGGAAAATCCACAACTCTAAGATTATCCCTTCAAGTCAATCATAATATACCTCATTATGTCCTGGGGAAAATGAAACATAATAATGGGTGACATAAGAAGCTCAATAAGGGTAAGTAATATAGTGGAAGATATCATAAACATAAACATTAGTTATGGTGAATTATATAAAACACATGTCTTTAAAATAATTTACTTGAACACATTATTGAATGAATATTAGCTGAGTAATTATTTCCATAATAAAAAAATACTCATACATATTCTACTAGTTGAATAACCACATGAACTATGAATTTCTAGCTTCATAATGAGGGAAATTCATATGCCAAACATTCTGAAACATACCTTCAAGGCCTCAACCATGAAATTTAAAAAAGATAAAGGCCTCTACCAAAACCATATATAAAAATGGGAAATGCATCAACCAAGCCCATATATATTTGTCTCATGAAACCTACAGATTCCCCAAGAGGCATTAGAGGGACCCACCCATAACTTACTATGTCAAATGCGTTACTCACTTGAAAGGCTTGAACACGATCAACATATAAATTCATATTGAAACTAATATTAGAAAAGTAAATAACTTTCCCCAATCATTTTACATAAATACTAACCATTAAGATTAATATGGAGAAGGGTATAAAGATATAACATCCAAGATAAAACTAATCAAAACCCTTGAAAAACATGTTATAGATAATAACTTTATAGATAATCCTCATTGAAGTACAAGATTCAACAATGTATTTTTACATAGATGGTGATACTTTTAAATGAGACCATTGATAAATTCATGAAGAAATAATCCTTAAACATTATAAAGTGTCCCATACCACCTTTAAACATTAAAATTATAATCCATTAGAATATCATGAGAATAAGGAGACTCTTGATATGATATAACAAAGGTCATAATATACACCATAAGAAAGAAATAATTGGTGAACAAGGCATATAAAAGTGAATGAGAGATGAGAAAAATCATGTTTACTTTAGAAAGAAGAGTTCTTTTGTAAAATCATATGTATTTGTCATGAAATCAGAGTGTAAATATGTATATGGAAAAAATATAAGGAAATGTCATTTCATATTTATTTGATTCATAAATAAAGCCTTAATGTGCATAAATCATTTAAAAAGTGTTTTTAAAGAAACTTTTGAAATAAAATATTTTAGTGCGGTTTAAGGAAAATATTAAAATATTTTAAAGAAAAAAAGCATGATTTCTTTTATAAAACCATAAATAAACCAAATTATAATTTTGAAGTTAAATTTTTTGATTTTATAAATATAAATAGGTCTTAAAATAGAATATATACTAAACCTCATATTTGGTAAGAATTCAAGAAGTTCACTGAATCAGGGTTGCATTTCAGACTGATTTTTTTGAATGATTGTTTTAAAACATATAAATCCCCATAAAATAATGAATAAATCTGATTTTTACACATATATAGAACATTAAAAAATAATTTATGAGGAGATAATGGTAATAAATAATAATTTAATTAAGGTGAGTATAGAATAAGAGAATCCTGAATGAAAATAGTGGTTCGAGTAGAGAATATTTAAAATTTTGTAATCAATTGAATCGTATGCCCAAAAATTTAATAACAATAAAATGATATAAATAATATCATGAAAATAAAAATATTAATTATATGAAACATCAATGGGAAGCATACATACACCATACACATGTTGTAGTAGTTAATACAACATATCTTACAAAAATGGAAGTGAGATGAAGATACCCTTACCTTAAGTCTTAAGGTATTCTCCAGCTGATCTTAATGACCTGAATAATCAAATTTATTTTCATTAATTAATAATTATGGAAAATAATATTCATGTAATTTCATTATTATAACCTCATTAAGTTTATTCATTTCATTGTTGATGGATTAAGAGGTTCAATTTCATTATTCGGGTTCGTTTGTTTCCTGAAGGGTATACTTATATAAATGAATGAAGAATCATTTAAAATGAGGATGGTTGTCTGGAATTCAAGTTATATATTATTATTGACCATTTATATGGTTACATGGTTTTAAATATCATTTTTTTACTTGGATTTAAGATGAACCATTGTATAAATTATTTAATGATAATATTTTTGGTTAATATGTTGTTTTTGAACACAACAAACTCATTTTTCTTTATAAATCAAAAAAATATGCACAGAAAGATTATATTACCATATATGAGACATAATGAATATATTATAGTTTAGTTCAACCATAATAATGGTTCATGACCATAATTTATGATGGTAATAGAAACTGAAAACTGATTATCCTTTAATGGGGAAAATTAGCACATCTCGGATTGTGTTTTTTAACTACTAGTATAAAATAAGGGGAAAGGAGAGATGCTTAAGAAGTTTACCTTTATCATAAAAAAATTATAGTACATGTATGTTACTGTAGTCATCAAAAAATTTGGATTAAAGGAGGTGAGTAAACAAAATGATAATAATGGAACTTGAAATAAAAGAAACGAAAAGAGGAATTTACCACTAGAAGTTATCTTCCTTTAAAGCCTCTTTATGGGGAGAAGAGTTGGTCTTTTTATGAATCAAAGGGATCTTGGAAGTGGGGGAGGATTGTTTAAAGATATTTCAGAATATTTTTGACAATGAACAAGGATTGAGAGGAGTGAAGATAATAGGTAAGGAGGGGTTGTATTTATTGTGGAAGAGAGGAGAGGTTTCTCATTATTTTAATCCTTAGTTGAATATTTTCTTTCAAGTATATAAATATTCTAGATTCATGTGATAAAAAATATTAATAAGTGTATTGGAGTTATAACCATGTGTGAATATACCATACTTACATTACCTATGACTCAATAAACCATGTATTTAGCATTTATCATAAATTATCACATTATACTATGTTTTAAAAATTCATGTATTTTAAAAAAATCTGAAAAATTCACCCTCACCATTTTTTGATGTGTAGAATGAAAAAATGGACTCCATTTTTTCAAACTAAGTTTTTAAATATTTGAAATTTAATGTATACATAAAATCATTATTTACTTGAAAAATATAGATTTTACTTTTAAAACTGCTTTTACAATACTTTCAAAAATTAACTATGGCCCCATAAAATTATTATAAAATCATAATAAAAAAAATATTTATTTAGGAACCCATTTTATAAAAATTAATTAATTTAAAATTAGGATTAAATATTTATCACTCACAAAAATACGAATACTTAATTAATAATTTATAAAATATTCTACTTCATTTATAAGGTGCCTAAATTTTATTTTTTCATTCATGGGTGAGGATACAATTCCAAAGGGCCATGTTACTAACCATAAGAGTAACATTACTATTCGTATGGGTATTCTAATATTCCTTATGGTATGTTACTGTTTATAAGTGTATGTTACTATTCACCAAAAATTATATTTGTTCTATGAGACTCTAAAAATCACCTCGAACGCTACCATGTATGTCTGATTTTTGAAATTCATGTCACAAAAGTGAAAAAATTATGTTTATTGGCCCGGTAATAAAAAGGTGTTGTTTTTTAAATACTTTATGCTTCATGAATTCAATATTAAATTTATTTTTAAATAATTGGGGTGTTACATTCTCCCCTCCTTAAAAAAATTTCATCCTCGAAACATTGAAATTGAACATTGAATGATAATGGTTGATACTTGAAAATTCACTTGAGGGAATGCCACATTAGAAATATGGTAATAATAACCTCTTAATAATTGGGAAAGGGAAATGCATTAGTGACTTCAAAATTACACATTCTAATTGGATAACATGGTCATAGAATAATAATAAATCTATAATGTTCTCATGGAATGTGATAGAGAACATGATTAGATGAAATATCATTAACACAAAACCACAAACTACTGTTATGAAAAAATGATAATAGGTCAAATTTATTGTTTAAGACTATTTTCCTAGAGTTGAGTAATTATTACACTCTACAATTGTATAAATATATTTTTCTATTTCATAAACAAAATCTTATCATTTATTAATTAATTGGACTATCTATCCATCAACTATTAGCACAAGTTGAATCTTGTCATGACATTAAACTCTAAATCCTCATACAATGATAAAAATAAACCATGTCATAAATGTTTTAAGTTTATAAAATATTTTTATACAACACTTTAGAATCACTCCCATATCCATAATTTCTAGATCCATGTATCTGAGGTCATTTGAAAACCCCATTTTGATTAGAACTCCACGATCCATCCTACTCAATGAATTTTCTATTTTATTTTCCTTTACTCAACATGAAGCAACCAAAAATTTTAACATTCCAAACATGGGAATATCTTCACCGTGTATCCTCTTGAAATATGATAATAACCCTAGTTACCATTAATCCTTATTCTAAACTTTAATTTATCCTTATACATGATATTGGATATATTTCTTTATATCCATAGATCTTGAAAACCCTATCATGACAGAATAGACCACTAGTAGATAAGTCAATAATAATTTTTGAGGTAGTGGGTAATAATCCAAATCAATAATTTTTTCATCATTATCTTAATCATCTGGAATATATTTATGGTAGAATTTTCTTTACCCATATACTTTACAAAGATATTAACATTTTACTGAGTCACTTATTCTTGGTATAATTCATCATATGACATCAAATTATTAATGAAATAGTATAGTAGTACAATCCACATATATTCAAATATTTTTTTAACCAGTAAATTGATGATAAAATATTCAAAGGAAATGATTCTTGATGAGGCATATTAGTCATTCTACTTGATCTGTGTAAGTATCTTGACATGATCATTATCCAGTAACATAACATGGGGAATATTCTTTGATGCTTGGGACATTTATTTTCATAGTGTCCCTTATCCTTGTAGTCAAATCACTATACATTTAAAAACATTTTCTTAACCTTGAAATCCTAAAATTTTTAGCCCTTTTCTCCACAATTGTAATGATATCCATTTTCTTTTAAGAAGAATATGGGCTGTTTCCTTCCATAAGTACCAAATGTTGGAAAACTACCATTTTTTTCTTCCATTTATTTACTCTTTCCTATTCCACTCCCTTCTGTGTTTTCTTCCCTTCAAATCCATGGGACTCATAGAATTATTTATATACATTTTTAACAAATGATATTATCTCCACATTTATTAGGATACTTTAGAGACTATATTTCTTCGAAATAATGGCTTAAGACCATAAGATATATGATCCTTCATACATTTTATTCATTACATGAATTGGTAACGTTCTCATTACTTCTTCTAGGTGAAATTTCTAATCAATTCTATATACTAAATTAGATCATAAAATTATGAGCACTATATAACCCTAAAAATGGTATAGTGCATAACATAAATTTATGCATAAAAAATCTGAGAACCATATACTTTGGAAAAATTAGGGGCACAAATCCTTCATAATGTTTTATAACAAAAATTTGAATTATCCCAAGAATATCCCCTGGGAGTGTGAAACAAGGTGCATAGTAAGGTCCATTTTCATTTACAAATTTACCCTAGGTCATGCCTGAATCCCCTTGTCAATGTTGTTAATCCTAGGTACATTTGTACTAAAACCAAGACCATTTATAGTATCCAGACATGGATTTATTTAATAGGAAGATCCAAATAATCTATTACTTAAAAAAATTATAGTACATTCTTGTATTTGTATCATCAAGTCTATCTTATGGGTTTGTTCCCTAATATAATGTTTATAAATATTGTTTCTCGAAGATGGTGCCCTATTAAATTATATTGTCATGATAATAATATATTTTTATCCTAAAGGAAAATATTGTTTATTATATTTGGAAAGATAGATACATATATAATTTGAACATTAAAACTTGAAATAAAAAATAACATAAAATTTCCGTTGGTAACACCCACCACTCAAAGATTATCCGTCCAAGTCAATCACAATATTCCTATTCATGTCTTTGAAAAAATGATACATTAGAAGGGGTGATATAATATGATTAGTAAGGGTATGTAATATAGTATAAGATAAAATAAAAATAAACATTAGGCATGGTGAATAATTAAAACCACATGCCTTTAAAATTATTAAAGTTAAACACATTATGGAATGAATATGAGTTGAGTAATTATTACCATAATAAAACATAATCCTGGGAATTATAAGAGTTGAATAACCACATGAACTATGAATTTATGTCATCATAATGAGGTAAATTCATATGTCGGGAATTTTGAAACATATATCAAGGCCTAACCCAAGACATCTAAAAATTATTAAGGCCTTGGCCAAAACCATATCTAAAAATGGGTATGGTCCCTGCTAAGTCCATATCTATTTGTCTCATGAGAACCAACGATGCATCAAGAGGCTATAGAGGGACACAAAATTCACTAAGTCCAATGAATTTATCATATGGAAGTGGTTAAAATAATCAACATATACATTCATATTTAAACAAACATATGAAAGTCAAATAACCTTCCCAATCATTTAATATAAACACTAACCGTTGAGACTAATATGGGGAAGGGTATCAAGATAGCACATCTATTTTAAAACTAATCCAATACCCTTCAATAAAATATTTTATATGATAACATAATAGATAAACCTAAATTAATTATAAGATTCGACAAGGTATGTTGACATATATAAAGATACTTTTAAATGAAACAATTGAAAAATTCATGAGGAAATAATTCTTAAGAATTACAAAGTGTCTCATACCACCTTGAAACATTAAAATAATTATCCCTTAGTATATCATGAGAATAATATTGATATGATATACCCATTTTTAGTACATACTGCACAAGAAATAAATTAGTGGTGAACAAGGCATATAAAAGTTAAGTGATATGAGAAAAATCTTTTCTTACTTTGGAAAGAAGTGTTCTTTTGAAAAATCAATTCTATTTGTCTTGATATCAGTTTGTAAACATGTATATCTCTAAAAATAAAAGTTAAGGTCCTTGAAATTATATTTTATGATTAAATAAACTTTTATTCTTGTAAAATCATTTAAAAAGAGTTTTTAAAAAACATTAGAAATAATACATTTTAGTGAGGTTTAAGGAAAATACTAAAGGATTTTAAAGTGAAAAGGCATGTTTGATTTCATAAAACCACAAATGAACCAAAATATATATTTCTTTCTAAATGTTTTGATTTTTTAAAGATAAATATGTCTTAATAAATATTATATTGTGAAGTTCATAATGGGTAAGAATTTTGAGAAGTTCCTTGAATCAGGCTTTCATTTTGGAGAACTTTTCATAAAAGATTATTTTAAAACATTTGACTCCACCCAAAAATAATGATGTATTATGATTGGTAAAAATATATATATAATTATCATATAATTTATGAGGTTTACATAAGAAAAAATAAAATTTTCTTTGAGGTGAGTAGAGAATAAGAACAACCTGAGTTGGTTAGAGAATTCTTAAAACATTTTAATCAATTGAATCATATTCTGAAAAATTAGTAGTCATAAAATGATAAATTTAATATCATGAAAATAAAGATATTCATGATATGAAACATCAATGTTAAATATACATACACTATACACATGTAGTAGTAGTGAATACAAAATATCTCAAAAAAATGGAAGTGAGATGAAGAAGCCCTTAACTTAAGTCTGAAGGTGTTCTCCACTTTATATTAATGACATGAATAATCAAATCTGGGTTCATTAATTAATAATTACATAACCTATTATTCATTTAATTGATTTATTATAACCTTATTATGTTTATTAATGGCCATTTTTATGGGTTAAGTGGTTCAATTTTATTGTTTGGGATCATTTGTTTCATGATCGGTATAGTTATATACCTAAAGGGAGAATCATGTAAAATTAGCCTGGTTTTCCAAAATTAATGTTTTATGTAATTATTGAAAATACATATGGTAAAATGGTTTTAAATTTCATTTTGTTACATGTAGTGAATATTAATCGTTATATAAATTATTTAATGATAACTATTTTGGTTAATTAGAGGTTTTTGAACAAAACAAACTCATTTTTATTTATAAATAAAAAACATGTGTACAAAATTTTTCCAAAACCATATATGAGAAATAATACGTATATTATAGTTTGTTTCAACCATAATATTTTTTTCATGACCAGTATTGAAGATGATAATATAAATTGTAAACCCATCATCCTTGAATGAGGTAAATTAGCACATATCGGATGATGTTTATTTACTACTAGTATAAATGAATGGGAAATAAGAGATGATGAATAATTGTTCCTTTATCATAAAAACAATTCAATTACATGTATGTTACTAGTGTAATCACTAAATTTGGATGAACGGAGGTGAGGAAAGAAAAATAACTACAGTAACATGAAATAAAATAAATGAAAAGAGGAATTTACCTCTTGAAGTAATCATCCCTGAGAGACTCTTTAGGGGAGAGTATTTGGTCTTTTTATGAAACCAATAACTATTGGATGCTTGGGAGAATCTTTGGAGGGGATTGTGGAAGAGTTTAGAAAAGGCACAAGGATTGAGATGAGTGAAGAGAAGTGGTAAGGAGGGGTGGAATTTATAGTAGAGGAGAGGATGGATTTATCGTAATTTTAATCATTAGTTTAAATTTTTTTTATAAACAATATGAATATTCTGGATTCATGAGGCAATAATTAGTAATAAGTAAAAGTGAGTTTTAACCAAGTGAGGATACATCATCCTTCTATCACCTATGACTCAATAAACTATCTATTTGGAATTTATCATAAATTATTATATTTTACTATTCCTAAAATTCATGTATTTTAGAAAAATTCAAATAATTAACCCTAACCATTAATGGAATCCATTTTATCAAAATAATTTTTTAAATATTTGAAATTTAATATTAAATAAAATCAATATTTACTTGAAAAATACATATTTTATATTTAAAACTTCTCTCATAATATTTAAACAATTAACTACAGTCTCATAAAATTATCCTAAAATCAAAAGAAAACAAAATATTAATTTTGGAACACATTTTATAAAAATTAATTAATTTAAATTTTTATTTAGATATTTATCACTCAGAAAAATATGAATAATTAATTAATAATTTATAAAATATTCTACTTCATTTATAAGGTGCCTAAATTTTATTTATACATTCATATGTGAGGTTACTATTTATAACGGACATATTACCATTCATAAAGGTAAATTACTATTCATAAGGATATATTACTATTCATAAGGGTATGTTACTATTCATAAGGGTGGGTTACTATTCAAAAATAAATTAAGTTTGTTCTATCTGACTCTAAAAATCACCCTGAACAAAATATTGTGCATTAGATTTTCTAAATTCAAATCAATGAAGTGGATAAATTATTTTTATTGGCTCGGTTGTAACAAAGTGTTTTTTTGGAGACTTACTGCTTCATGAATTTAATATTAAATTTATTTCTAAATCCTTGGGGTGTTACATTTAATGGGGAATAATTCTTGTATTATTTATTTTTCTTTTGAGTTCGGTTTGATTTAGATTTAAATTTCTATTTTTTTGGGTGATTTCTTTTAGCACATGATCAGTGAACAGTTTGGGAAAACTGTATGGCTTGTTCCAGGTAACTTTGTGAGGATTGGTTTGCTTCTGGTTGAGGATGCATGAGCTTTGAAATGTTATCCAAACCGGGTATAAAAAGTATTTGAATCCACTACCTTGGGACAGAAGCTTATCACATGGTTGGCACATGGTTTTCTAAATTTTGTGGCCAAACCATGCAGTTATCCAGATTGTCCAGTAAGGGGAGCATGGTTGGAATATGATTTGGTAAACTGTGTGGACTAAATTTTCACTATTCCCCTCTTATTTAAAAATGTGAAAACATGGGTTTTATAGAAAAGTATTATTTGAAAGTAGAAGTTTTTTTGGGATTTTTTTAAAATAAATGGATTGTGATTTATTAAAACTATTTTTGAGGAAATAGAATTTGAAGAGTACCTGAAAAATGTTTTGCATGAGATGAAAAAGTTTTTTGGATGAAAATTCATTTGATTTTGTTTCCGAATATGATGTAATGGTTTTCAATGTGGAATTTTAATATTGTTCTAGACTGAGTAGTTAATAATTTTTTGGAATTCTTTATAAATATTGAGATGTGAAGTTTGTTGGTATTTTGAAAACATGTGTGGAATGTTTTGTTTTGGAAAGGGGAAATATTTTTCATAAACCTTTGGTACTTCCTTGAGTACTCATATGCATAGATGTGTGTGGAAAGTGGATGGATGATGTTATCAGAGAATGAGTTCCAAGTTATGCATGTTTTGTGGGTGTGTAGGGTGGCACACGAATGTACATGTGAGTGAGATACTAACGAATAACAATGGTGAGTATAAAAATCCCCCATGTTTGTTTTGTTTTTCAAAGGTCTTTTTTATGCTAGAATTTTTTTGTCTTTGTAAGACAATTGTTGTGTGGATTCTTTCTTTATTCTTTGTATGTGTTGTTTATTTGGTGTGCTTCCTCGTGATTTGGAGGTGATAGTTATGTTGTGAGTTGAGATGGAATTGTTTTTGTTAGTTTGGTCTTGATGTAGTGTTTGGTGGGTCTCAAGAAAGGTTTTGGGAATCTTTATGTTTGTTTCCCTTTGTGTTAGATTTTTTTTTGAGTTTTGGTTCATGAGATGGTTTTGATAGAGCTCTTAGTTTTCCCTTTGTCTTGTATTTTCATATGGTTGGTCCCCCATTAGAATATTTTTAGTTGACTAACCTAATGATTTTGTTCATGATTTTCCAAAGATAAGTCAACCTCTTTAAAGGATACCCCAACTTGTTTGCTATAGTTGATAGTTGTTTAGGATTTAGTTAAAGTTCCATCATGTTGTGCTATCTCTATTAGTTATAATAGTTGTTCTCGATGGTGTTTTGTGTGTTTCATCGGGTTCCTTGTTCATTCTGATCCTTGTTTTGAGTGAGAAAGATTAATGTGTGCATATTCCGAGTCCCTATTTGGGTAAAGGTTTATTGTTTGAGGAAGTGATTTTCTTGTTATGCCTTGATCTTAAATTTTTGTCTTGGGGTGTTGTGTGGAACTTGAATCACCAAAAGAAGGAGTTATGATTAAGTGATAGTAGCTCCTGACTATGAGGTAGTAGATGATTCAAACATCAGGGCTCCAACCAAAGGCCTTAGAGTGAAGTTGGAACATAGTTAGGATTCTCGAGGATGTGGGGAGTTTGGATAAGCTTGTGTTTCCACCACTGCAGAGGAAAAACTTTTCTACTTCTATTGTGGTATCTATGTCACTAAGAATTATCTCTTGTTCTAGAATATGTGATGTAATTATCCTTCAAACAATTTCTATGATTGTGCCTTCTTGGATGAAAATTTTCAATAAATTTCCTTACATGCACTTCACATGTGAATCGATTTCAAATTTGGATTAAAGTCGTCCATTGGTGATAATTCATAGGTAGTTATTGGGTGTGGTTTTAGTGTTGGAATCATTAGTCCATCCCCTCCCCCTTGTGGTAGGGGTTTTTTGTTCATGCGAGGAAGTTTCCAAGGTTGTTTAATTTCAATTTTTCTTAATGGGGGAGGGTTTGTTTGGGCCACCCCATGTTAGTGATCTATTTCAGTTCTAGAGTTAGTCTAGTTGAAGTGGATTTATTTTGAATTTTTTATATTTATATGATTCCTTTTTTTGTTTGGTAAAAATTGGTATTTTTAGAGTGTTCCCAACATTTCTGTTTGAAGTATAGTTGTGAAGGTTGTGGATCTAATTTCCCATTGATTGTCAGGAAGTGGTTATAGTAGTTTGGTCTGTTTTAGGTAAGAGGCATAAGTTTTATAGGCTATGTTGGGATTTATTTAGATCAAGTAGTTGGATCTAGTGGTTTTGAGAATTCATAGTCATTAATCGATCATATAGATAATGTTGTGGATTTCTTGGGGAGGAAAGAGTTAATAGTGGGGAGAAAAATCATACCCAGATTATTTTTTTCTTCCCTTGTACTGACTTATCATTTGGCTCTTAGTTTTTCTTCTATGTTCTAGGTGTTCCATATTTAATTTATATGTTTTTTAAGGTTATGGTGCTTTTTTTAGACATATTATTGGTTATTGTGAATGGTATGAGAATGAGGTGGTTTGGGAAATGAGTTTTTAACACTCCTAGTTGCATCTTTTTTTGGGTCATGTTTGTTGGATGGTTTATCCCCTTGAGTTAGATGAGTTTTGGGGTGAAAATAATGATTTTTAGGGACTTCTTCAAGGTCGCACTGTTTGGGTGCATGGTTAGTGTAACACTATAGTAAGTGTGTAGGGGGTTTCATAGTGTTTCCATGGTTAAACAAAATATTCATCCTAACTATGCATCCCATCCAGCTATAGACTATGGCATATTTCATGGTTTGAACACAATTTATCGAATTGTGTGATCTAACTAGGAAACTCTCTTGAGAAATGGGATTTTGGGATTTTTTTCCCTTCTTTTTAATTTGGGTTTATTCCCTTATCCTCCCCCATTTGAACCATACAAACAAACTACCTTCCATGGTGGTTTATGGCACCTCCAATCCCCTCAATGTTGTATTTTAGGCAATGTTTTGGTTATTTTTCACTCGGATAGAATGGTTAGGGATTCACCCTCCTTCTCCTTTGCTTTATTTCAATTTTCCTCTTCTTATCTAACACTAGGGTCCATGTCGGCCAATTTTTTTTTCCTAGGGTTTTTCGGTTTTTAGGGGGTTTCCTTCGTAGGGATCCATGAAGTTGGACCTAGTCACACTTGGGTGCATTTGAGGTATGATAACGATTTCAAAACATATTCCAAAAGGTTCTTCATGTAAGGTAGGTGGTTCCATCTTTAAACATTATTTGATGAGTTAACAAGATTTCTTAATTTATTTAGCATGTTATTTGAATTATATATTGGATGTGAAATTTGTTTTTGAAAGATAATAATCTGTTTTTCATTTTTATTTATCATTTCTAGGTGAAATAGGGTGTGTTTTCTATGTCAACCCATTTGGAATTACATGGTAGTGCTTTATAACATCTGCAATTATTTTATTAAACAATGCAAGGGATACAAATTTTATTTTGGTGTGGTGTTAGTGTGTGTTTGATTCTAAAAGGGGGATTTTGGGAATGATTTTTGTGTAAGTATATGATGTGTCTCTGGGGTTTGTTTTATAAGATTTCAAAATGGTTTATTCAATGATACAATAGGTGAAAGTCTTGTTTGTAAAAATATTAGCTTGGTGTATGTTTTTAAAATTGTTCTTTTTGAAGTGCAAGGGTTGGTTGTGATTTGTACCACTTTGGAAATCTTTAATAAAATCATTTAAATGATTTATTGAAGTTTGAATGTGATGTGAATTTTTTTTACAATTTTTGGTGTGCATATGATGTATAAATGAAAATTTAATTTGCAAAGATATTATATATAATGTGAAACAAGTATGAGCACAATGAGGGAGGCCGTGATATCTAGGTCGGTAGACTATGACTAGTACACTGGGGATCAGTAGTGGATTCATCACTATTTCACATAGCAAGATTGAAGATGACATGACTAACTAAATAATGATGCATCTTGGGGTCCACTAGGTCATTGTGGTCTCCCCTCATACTGGCTCATGCACGAGAAGGTTATTGGTTATGGTTACTTTTACACTGAGATACGATGTACCTAGGGCCACCCCTGGCTAGCTAGTGCCTAGGGGTGTTCCCATGACTAGTCCTTATTGATTATGTTGTACCTACTCTCGGTATATGGTATTCTTGGATGGTAATTTCAAAATAATGTGTATTTTCATTAAAATTGTTCATTCTTTAATGTCTCCCTGTTCAAAAATATTTTTATTTAATGTTTCACTCTTTAAAAATTGTTACTAGAATTATTTTTCATAAAAACGTGAAAATCATTTAACTTATGATATTTATAGCATGGAGGCTTCTTGGGTGGAATCTTACTAGGATTAGGGTCACACCCTACATACACCCTTGGTGGTAAATAGACGTGGTAATGTTTTTCGTTGGTATGAGGAAGGCTTCTAGAGCAGCTGGTAAGGGTTCTAGCTGTCCTTGGTGTGGTGTCATAGAGATGGATTACGGGTAGTACCCCTTTCCATGAGGTGGTTGTTGAACTATTTTTTTTATATTTATTCCCTTGTGGTAGTCTTTGGAATTTTTTATAAACCTTTTAATTTAATTTTTAAATTTTTTAAGACTTTTTTATTTTAAATTTTCAGATTCTATTTCACTACTGGAAATCATACTTTTTACAAAACTTGTATACCAACGGTTCAAAATAACTGTTGGTATTGGTGATCTTTACCAACGGTTTTCGTAAACCATTGGTAAAGATGGATTTTGAGGGATTTTTAACAATGGTTTTCTTAAACTGTTGGTAAAGATGGATTTCAAGGGAGTTTTCCCAATGGTTTCATCAAACCTTGGGGAAAACAATGATTTTCCAATGGTTTTTAATAAGTGTTGGGAAAAAGATTCCCCAAATTCGACAAACACAAGAGACCCCCCCCCCCTTCGATTCCAGAAGCACTACACGGCTCTCCTAGAAGCGATTCCTGACCCCTAGAAGCCCTTGAGAAGCCCCAGCATAGGTGAACCTCTTCCATTGGATCAGCTGCCAGGTTAGAATCCTTCCACGTCTTCTCAAGGATATCCATCTATTCTCAAGGATATCGTTATTCCCTATTTCTAGGGTTTTTAGAAAATTTTATTATTCACTACTCCACGAATTGTATACTCAAATCACTAAATCCACGAATTGTGTACATAAATCACTACATCAGTGTACACATTGTCAAATTAATGTTTTCATTACACATATACATTTATAAGGGAATAGTGTCTCTTTCTTGTGTTCTAATTTTAAAGATTCATATTTTTTTAATCTCAATTCTTCAAATATTACATCTTTATGTTTATGATCTCATAAAAAAAATTTGTAATATTTATTCATATTATTTCATGAAAATCACTCCTTTCATTAAGATCATGTCAAACATGAAGATCGTATTCATCTTAATTTTTGTACACTATGTGTATTACATAACAAGTATGTATCATGTTGCTATCAAAATCTATATATATATATATATATATATATAATGACACACTGATCACTTATCCTTTTCACAATAGAACTTATGAAGTATCTTCTTAAACATTGAAAAATATTATGTGGTCCCCAATTATTATTCTCAGAATAAATAATAAATACTTAACCGTAAAATCCAATGTTCTTTATGAATAAAATAACTACAAAGGGAACTTTCGGTGGGACCTCTCCTTTTCCCATGTAGTACTTCTTCCTTCTTCATGAAACTAATTCACAGAATGTCAAATTCGCAATATTAATGAATATTAGTTTTCTTAATATAACCAATAATCATTATGCCTTCAACATTATACATGAGTTATTCAATCACCTTGTTAAAACACAGTGGCCATTTTCACTAATTTGGGGTTCCTCAAAATGCTTGGGAAAATTAGAAAAACACAAGTATTGAATCGTGTTTCTCATATGGTTTCATGGATACAAGTTCATCTCAAAAATCATGACTGCGTGGTTCAAATATCAATAGGACCATGGGATTATTATTCTTCACACAAATGAAGTTGTTTTCTGCAACTATGTGTTCTTGTTTTCACTTTTGATTTGGCCAAAAGGGGAGATTTGTGGTCATTAAACATAGTTGTAGGTGGTCATTTAGGATGTAAGATAGTATGACTGAATTTTACTTGATATATCCAATATTATTATTGATTTATGTCCAATTTTATAATCTTTGACAAGTGTTGTTGTTTAATAAGTTTTTATTAATGGTTGTAATAATGGTGATATGGTATAAGGGTTCACATGGTGTGTATAACGGTTCACATTGTGTCTATGATAATCTAGTGTCCTGGGAATTTACATGGGAATGTACACACAGTACATGACTTGGTTAGCCATGTAAATATACATGGGCAATATCTTATGGTGAAAAGTATGTTTGGCCAAATGGGGTGCTGAAAACATCCCATTTACACTGGCTCTGTTTCATGGGAATGCCCACATGATGTGTTGGCCATACTAGATTAGGTAGTAATTAGCTCAGTCAAAACACATTCATCCCTAAAATTCAAGACTACATGGTTAAATGGATGAACCCATGTTCTAATGACATTCCTAACATGGCTTCTAACTCACCTCACCTAAAAATAAACTAGACCACTAGTTAAATGCCAGAATTTATCCTAAACGTACACTATATCATTGATTAAATGGAAGACATCATCCTGGTTACTGAATTCCATACACATTTGGGAAAAAATCCATCTTTCACGAACATCACTGTAATTTATAAGCTTTTCACAAAACACATATCCCTTAAATGTCATTAAATTACAGTAGACACTGATTTAAAGTAGTCGTGTTTACAAGTGGAATATTTGTAGATTTCGATAATATATTCTCAAAAATATAGAGTGGAACCCCATTCGGTGTTTTGAGGTCCACCGAGGACAACCCCCCTCTTTTCTGGACCCAGGACAACCCCCTTCCTTCCTGGACCCTGGACAGCCCCCACCCTCCTCCCTAGACCCCGGACATCCCCCCACCCTCCTTCCGGGACCCTGGACAACCCCCCTCCTCCCTGGACCCCGGACAACCCCCACCCACCTTTCTGGACCCAGGACAACCTCCCCTCTTTCCTGGAACCTAGACAGCCCCCACCCTCCTCCCTAGACTCCGGACATCCCACCACCCTCCTCCCTGGACCCCGGACATCCCAAAAATCATTACTTGTATGTCAGATAAAACACCATAGAACATGAAGGTCCCTCTCCAATGAGTGGCCATCTGGGTTCAGGTCACTAATGATTGGCATCCTAGTTTGGGATGCCACAATTCCTGGATATCCTTTTTATAGGTGTTTCTAATCAAATCCATACCCATAACTATTGAAGGTACCTCTCCAAAATCAATTGGGACATGATTCAATGAATACACCCTACCAACCTGTGATCTATGGCCCCAAACCTAGGATCATTTAATCCATGGTTTATGTGAAACATGATGAGGCCATAACTACTTTTGATGTGATCCTCATCCTTCTCCTCATCCTGATCTCCCTGAAGAAGTTAAAGTATAAAACTCATGTACTCCCAACAAGACCTTTAAGGATTATGTATTCCTTGATCCACTTCCAAAATCTTACTATGAAATCCTTGAATTTAGGAATTAGAAATTATCATAATGGTTTTTCTATATTTTGTTTTTTGGGGTACAACTTAGTTATCTGTTTCTAATTACTTCTATATGTGTTCTCATTGAAGGAAATGACACCCATTGAAGAGAGGCAGAAAAAAAAGATGGCAGAAAATAATCGTCGCATGACACAGATGAGAATTCCTCCGCTCATACCTATTGTGAGTATTTTATTTCAGATATATATATTTCAATAAATTTAAATATCATGTGTTTACTTTTTTGTTAATTTTTTTTTCAGGATTCACCCCCTAGGCAAGAGATATTCGATGAGGAGCCTGATATTGCTCCTAGTACAGAGGCTGGTGGTATGAGGGGGGTGGTGTTGGAGTCGAACGACCATCTGGTGGTCCCGATACTGAGGTCGGTGGTATGAGGGCTCATGGTGAGAGAGTTAGACGATCCACTGGTCGTACCCGATTGGATTATGCCCCTACTACAAAATTATATTCTATTCCCCATTTTTATCCTGGTGTGTCTTTAGGGACACACGGGATATTTAGGCCTCTGATGTTTACACTACCAGTTGTCTAGACATCTATGCCATCATCTTTTGCTTCTGGTTAATTATCTTCGGGCTATTATATTCCACCTTCTTCGACTCCTACTCCGACACAGTATGTGGCTAAGGAGTGTACACTGAGGGACACTCCACCTGTAAAAGATATTCCTTCGGCTTCTACACATCTAGTGACGCCCATTGATCCAAAAACCACAAGTATATTTATATAACTCAAACAAATTTTTATACCAAAATTTATTTTTATTATAACTTGTACTGATATTTTTTTCATTAATATTAGATTCATCTAATGATAGGAGGAGGGGGAGGGGGCATACTCTCTTGCGTGCGGTATGGAACCTCCAGACACAATTGACGGTTATATACAATGATGATGGATAGATGATTGATAAATATGGGCAGGAATGTCAGGGTTTTATTGCGATGCTAGCCAAATACTCCGACATCATTCCGGCTATCCCTCTCTCTTGGAGACATCTACCACACAAATTCAAGGATAATGCGTGGGCACAAATATGGGTAAAAAATATATTGGATTTAATTTAGTGTTTTTTGTATTTATATGAATTAATCTATTGGGTTTCAGCTTCAGTATAACTTCCCTAATCGCGAAGGTGCACGACCAGCACGTTTAAAAGAGCTCGAAGAGATTTGGAGAGCATATAAGTATGAGATATATGTTTTCTGGTGTGATAGAGTGGGAACGGAGTTGGAGACATTACCTATAGTTTATGACTGCCTGATAGAGAAATATCGCCAAATGGTTACCCATTGGGCAACAGCTAAATTTAAGGTATTAATCCCATTTGAGGTATTTAAATGACAGTTTTCATATTTTTCCATAATATTATATAATTTATTATTAAAACTTATTTATGAATCTTCTGAAAAAACAAAAAAAAACATTGATTCAAGGAAATACCTCCACACTTTCTGGTGCACGACTATGTCAGATCATAAGAGGTTGCTGGTACGATATAGTTGTTTATAATTTTTCTTTAGGACTTTCCCTTTTTATTGTTTCCTACGTAAATTATGTGATTTATTGAATATTCAATATATGATTATACGTGCACTTTATGTAGTTTCAATGTCATTATAGAAGCACAAATTGAATATTGAAAGATTTATCCCCAGATAAAAATTGTTTTGCTCGAGTAGAAGGAAAAAAGAAGGAACTGCGATTAATGAACCAAAACAAGAAAAGATTGAACGTTTTAATTTTTTTATTTAAAAGTTTAATACATATTTTGAAATTTAATAATCTATTATTATTTTTAACAGGCTACTTTAGAGGCCCTTGATTCCCAAGAGCCTGACAATTTTGGGCCACATGATCATTTATATCAGGTTTTGGGAGATGAGCACTCTGGTCGAGTACACTGCCTTCCTAGTAAGAATATAGTCCCATGAGGTATTGGTCCTCTCCAGGTATTCATTATAGTACCACCAAGTTGGAACAGGTCGAGGAGCATGAAATACAATCCAATTAAAGGGTCACTGAGTTGGAAGTACAAGTTCAAACGAGTGACATGGAATTTATGAAACTGGTGAAAGATTTATCTTCATCACTTCCACCAGAGGCCAACGCGACATGTTAGACATTTATGTCGTCGATGGATGCATTATCCAATGCACCAGGAGGTAGTTCTAGTGGAAGTCGAGAGGATGATGTTCCTCGTGGTGACGGGGATGCTAAAGAGGACGAGGGCGAGGATGAGGATGAGAACGAGGGTGAGGATGTGGCCGAGGGCGAGGATGGGGCCGAGGGCGAGGATGGGGCCGAGGGCGACGATGAATCTGACGATGAGGATAGGGACAATGATGATGACGATGACGAGGATAGAGATGGCGGTGAGGATGACTTCAATGATGATAGTGGTGATGGTGATGGTGATCAGGGGTAGATCCATTACATTTTTGAAATCTATATAACTCTTTATTTTTTAACCTGGTTTTTCAATCTGGTATGGATATTTTTCAATTCAGTATAACTATTTATTTTTGACCAAATATGGAAGCCTAATGATGTTATAATGGTTTGGAGGTGAGTGATTCTATATGATATTTTATGGGTTATTGTGAGGAGTTTCTTTCCCTTTAATTTAATGGTTCATAAAACATAAGTTGGTGCTGCATATATTATGTAATTGGAATTGGTAAAGTAAAATGTTGGTCTCAGATTTATGAGTTATTAATTTGGATGGTATTCTCTATCAAAAGTGGGTATATATCTATTGACTATGTGTGTATTTTCTAATTGACTAATTTATTTATTAAACTGACCATTTAATACACATTTCCCACAATACAGAAGAAGCACAAAAAACATAGATAGACACTACACACCATAAGACACCCATGGGACACACCCCTTGAGGTAGAGTCCCTCTCTTAGCCTCATTAATTTAAGAATGATTTAAAATGAATTTAGCTTCTTTCTTAATTCTGATTACATATATTGAATTTCATATCTTAAATAAGTTTTCTTTTATATAATTGTTTCATTTGATAAATAAAGTCATGTTTTTATAATAAAACCCCTCCAATGGAGGTGCGCTATCTGCGAAAACTCACAGTGATAGTTTAGGGTGTGATAATTTGACTCTCGATCAGTAGTTTCAACTACCTATTACCACTATTAAAAACAAAAAATAAAAAATATATATCTTTATCATACCGCAATCCCGAATCAAGAGTCTATTTTTTATGACATAAGATTAGTTTCTATAATATGAAGGACAACTACAAAGGATTTATTTGGAATCCTGGCTAGAAGATGCTTCCTCGCAGATGTCCCTGGACCGGGACAACAGGCTGCGGTCACGCCGCAGTCATGCCGCGGTCATGCCATGATTTGGCTCAGCTCCAGGATGAAAACAACAACTGATATAATGAAAACCGACCAAACACATTCGGATTCTATTGATACTTTAGGACAAGGATCCATGGGTCATTTGTGACGGGTACGAGACAACCCCACCTCAATCCGAGGCACTATGTGGCCGGTACCACTCAATGTGTCTTTTTTTTAAAAATTGATATGATTTTAAGTAAAAACAATTGGAATACAGAAAACCAACCAAACACATTCGTGTTACCACGCTGGCCGAAAACGCACTCCGCGTGTCATAATTGACCAAAAGAAGTGTTTAATAGTAAAATGCAAGCCGAACGACATCAAAATGACATGAAATCACATGAAAACACCCTAATTATTATTTATGAGGTGTACAAGGAGATGACATGTCATTCGGACATGCAGTTTGCGCAGCACAACTAATTATGTGTTTTTTAGGGGTTTGGCATGCTTGAAAAGCGTGCGTTGGGTGGTTGAAACTGGCCAAACGACCTCGAAATTCCATGAAATCGGAAGAAATCAAATGGATGGTAAATTGTGAAATGGTCGGCAAGAGGGCACATCAATCGGAGGTGTCGTGTGACCGTACTGGCCGAAAAAGTACTCCGTGTGTCGTAAATGGCTAAAACATGCGTTTGATGGTCAAATGCATGCCGGACGACATCAAAATGACTTTAAATCACACAAAAAACCCTAATTATTATTCGGTAGGTGTATGAGGAGACGACACATCATTTGGACATGAGTTTTCCACTGCAAGGTTGAATATGTGTTTTTTAGGTGTTTGGCGCGCTTGAAAGGCGTGTGTGGGGTGGTCGAAACCAGCCGAACGACATCTAAATGCCATGAAATTGGACGAACACAAAGGGTGGGTGAATTGTGAACTGGTCAGCTAGACGAAACATCAATCGGAGGTGTCATGTGACTGCGTTTGCCGAAAACACACTCCACATGTCGTAAATGGACAAAACAGTCGTTTAACGGTCAAATGCATGCCGATTGACATAAGAATGACTTTAAATCACACTAAAACACCCTAATTATTATTCTTGAGGTGTACGAGGAGAAGACACGTAATTCAGACATGTGATTTGTGTGGCACGATTGAATATGTGTATTTTAGGTGTTTGGGGCGCTTGAAAAGCGTGCGTGGGGTGGTCGAAACTTATCGAATGACCTTGGAATGCCATGAAATCGGACGACAACAAAGGGTGGGTGAATTGTGAAATGGTTGGCTAGAATTCACATAATTCGGAGGTCTCATTTGACCGCAGTGACTAAAAACACACTCCGCATGTCGTAAATGGCCAAAACATGCGTTTAATTGTCAAATACATGCCGAATGACATCAGAATGATTTGAAATCACACGAAAACACCCTAATTAATATTATTGAAGTTTAAGAAGAGATGTCACATCATTCGGACACGTGGTTTGTGTTGAATGACTGAATATGTGTTTTTAGGTGTTTGACGCACTTGAAAAGCGTGTGTGGGGTTGTCGAAACTGGTTGAATTACCTTGGAATTCCATGAAATCATATGAAAACAAAGGGTGGGTGAATTGTGAAATGGTCGGGTAGAAGGCACGTCAATCAGGGGTATTGTTTGACCATGGTGTCCAAAAATGAACTCTGCGTGTCGTAAATGGCCAAAACATGCGTTTAACGGTCAAATGCATGCCAAATAGCATTGGAATAACTTGAAATCATATGAAAACACCCTAATTATTATTCGAGAGGTGTACAAGGAGATGAAATGTCATTCAGATGCGCGGTTTGCATGGGACAACTGAATATGTGTATTTTAGGTGTTTAGCGTGCATGAAAAGCGTGCGTGGGGTGGTTGAAATGGGCCGAACGACCTCAGAATGCCATGAAATTGGACGTTAACAAAGGGTAGGTGAATTGTGAAATTTTCAGCTAGACGATGTCTCAATCGGAGGTGTAGTGTTACCACGATGGCCGAAAATGCACTCCGCGTGTCATAAATGGCCAAAACATGCATTTAACGGTAAAAAGCATGTCGAATAGCATTTGAATGACTTGAAATCCCACGAAAACAACCTAATTATTATTTGTGAGGTGTAAGAGGAGACGAAACGTCATTCGAACGCACAGTTTTCACGGCACAGCTGAATATGTGCTTTTTAGGTGTTTGGCACACTTGAAAAGTGTGCGTGGGGTTTTTAAAACCGGCCGAACGACCCCGGAATGCCATGAAATTGGACAAAAACAAAGGGTTGGTGAATTTTGAAATGGTCGGCTAGACGAAACGTCAATCGGAGGTGTCGTGTGACCTTGCTGGCTAAAAATGCGCTCCGCATGTCGTAAATGGCCAAAACATCTGTTTAATGGTCAAATGCATGCCGAACGACATCACAATGACTTTAAATCACACCAAAAAAACCATATTTATTATTCGTAATGTGTACGAGGAGCCGACACATCATTAGGATGCGTAGTTTGTGTGGCATGGATGATTATGTGTTTTTTAGGTGTTTGGCGTGCTTGAAAAGCGCGCGTGGGGTGGTTGAAACTGGCCGAACGACCTCGAAATTCCATGAAATCAAACGAAAACAATGGGTGGGTGAATTGTGAAATGTTCGGCCAGAAGAAATGTCAATCATAGGTGTCGTGTGACCGCGCTGGCCGAAAAAGCACTCGGCGTGTCGTAAATGGCCAAAACATGCGTTTAACGGTCAAATGCATGACGAACGACATCAGAATGACTTGAAGTCACACGAATCCACCGTAATTATTATTTGTGATGTGTACGAGGAAACAATGATTCATTCTGATGCACAGTTTTCATAGAATGGCTGAATATGTGTTTTTAGGTGTTTTGCGTGCTTGAAAAGCATTCGTGGGGTGGTCAAAACCGGCCGAACGACCTCAGAATTCCTTGAAATCGGACAAAAACAAGGGGTGGGTGAATTTCAAAATGTTTGGATAGAAGGAACATCAATCGGAGGTGTCGTGTGACCACACTGGCTGAAAATGCACTCTGCGTGTCGTAAATGGCCAAAACATGCGTTTAACGGTCAAATGCATGCCGAACGACATCGTAATGGGTTGAAATCACACGAAACTACCTAATTATAATCCGTGAGATATAATAGGAGACAACACATCATTCATACATGCGGTTTGCATGGCACAGCTGAATATGTGTTTTTAGGTGTTTGGTGCGCTTGAAAAGCATGTGTGGCATGGTCGAAACTGGCCGAACGACCTCTAAATGCCATGAAATTGGACGACAACAAAAGGTGGATGAATTGTGAAATGGTTGGCCAGACGGCACGTCAATCAAAGGTGTCTTATAAAAAACATGCTTTTATTACAAACTAAAACATGATTTATTTCATAAACTATTCACTTGATACAACATGGAAGATCGAGAGGTCTAGTGTCTTTGGGGCTTAGGATCATTACATAACGACTTAAAACATGAAATACAACATCTTTATTGAAAACATCCTTTACATGACCACTACATTCCCTCATACTTAGCATTTCATGGGATAACCTGAGGACATGCATAAGAAAAGGGGTGAGCTATAAAGCCTAGTAAGGGAATAAACATGGAATACATGAATATTACAATACATGTTAGACAATGGGCATATCAATATAGTACAAGAGAAACATGAACATAAAGGAATGATAAAGAATGACAATCATAACATGGAAATGTGGCAACAACACTTAACATGTAATTAGCATGAGCCAAGGCTCATTGCACATGGAGAATGGGTAAATCCTCTTTGCACATGAAGCACGAGTAAACCCTAGTTGCACTTGAATTAGAATGATTCAATACTCATTGCACATGACGTATCATGATAATATACATTACCCAATGCATTGGAGTGCTATAAAGGCGCACCCTTCTTAAACATTTCTTTTCATGCATAAGTGTGCCACATGGATCATATTACATGAATTCATAAAACATAATCATTTTTCCATTGACAAAGGAATGTGGAATGAACCTTTATAATCAATATGTAAATGTGCATGAAGGTGAATAACCTTGATGGAGAAATGGGCATGATATTCACTACACAATGGCATTGGCTTAGAAAATCGGTGTAATTTTGGAAGCATAACGGCGTGATATAAGAATTCAAAAAAAAATGGTTGATGAGAGAGAAAGGGGTGCCTCATCATATATACATGAAATGGAAAGTAAGGGGGTCCTATATATTCATGTCCCAACAATTTTAATGGAATTTAGATTGATGATACAAAAGTATTGCTTGAATGTAAATGAGGAGAGAGAAGTTCCTTTCGGAATTTCAGCATAGTAACAGGTGTACATGGGAGGCATTTAATGAGATAAAAAGGGGTATTCCATCATTCAAAGAATAATACAACAGTATGGTGGAGGTGATAAACCATACCCCAGCATTTATAATTGAAATTAAAAGGGCATAACAATATTAGGAAATTTGGATAAAAAATGAAAGGAAGAAAAAAACCCTTACTTGGAAGTGTGCTTCCAAAGGCTTGAGAGAGGATTGAGGGATGCTTCTTGGAAGCTTTAGGAACCTTTGGAGGATTCTAAAGAGAGTAGGGAAGAGGTTGGACGAAATCCAAAGGCTTTAAGTGAGGAGTAAGTGGGAGCTTGAGTGGGATTATATAAGAAAGCTGAGTGAATTCTTTATTATTAAGGTTTGGGACACCTTACATTGAACTAATCCAAACCAAAAATCAGCTCATGGTTTTTGCCAATGGTTTTTTGGAAAAGGGAATACGAAAAAAATATTTTATAAGGCCAAAGTCCTAACTTCTTTAAATAATGGGGTTTCTTATGTGGAGGTTAGTCACACTCCCATGGAAAATTATTTAAAATGACAAGATGTTTAATAAGTCTTGAGGGGTCCATTAATGATTTGTAAAATATATCAAACAAACCCAAAATCAATTTATTTTAATGGTAAAAAATATAATGTACGATCATAATGTTTATAGTATTTTATTACATTTTTATTGGGTCATTATGATGTCATAAAACACATTATATATTTAAACGGTATTTAATTTTTACCCAAAAATTTGATTGTCTCAGAAAATTATGAAAAATTCACCATCGCATAATTTTGACGTCCTGATTCCAGAAACAAAATTTATTTTATCTAAATAATTTTCTAAATATGTTATTTTTCACTTTTAAAATAAAAATTGATATTTATAAAAAAATTCACGAGTTTTGACAAAAATGGCTTTCAAACCTTAATAAAAATTACAATTGCATTCATATAATTATAATATCATTTACATTTAATAAAAATTAATTTAATAATAATAATAATATTTATTAAATTATTATTTAATTGAAAAATCACTTAATTTAATAAAATATAATTCTTAACTAAATAATAACTAAAAACAATATTTATACTTAAATAACTATTTACAATGTATCAATAATGACAAGAAAAAATATTCATTATTATAAAAAAATAATGTATATGAACATAGTACTAGCGATTTGTTAAATAACCCCTTAAAATAGCCGCATAAGACCTAAGGCTATGGTGTGCGATGGTGACAGACTCTTGGGGTGGCTCAGATAACATCTCTTGAGTGGTAATCTCTATCAACTTACACTTTTCCCGTAGACGGTCTCGTTCGAGCTTGACATGATGAAGCTCAGCTTGGGCTTGGTCAAAAGTGAAACCCAAGGACACCACCTCTTTTCCGAGCTCTGACAAATGGGCTTCGTATGGAGCAATTCAATTGGATGAGGTCATTGCTTCCTTTGTCTGAGTAAATTGGATTTGTTAAAGCCCTATATTTATACTAATCCTGTGATCACTGATCAACGGATATAAAATCAACAGTCACAATTCATAACATAAAACCAAAGAAGTTGACATTTTATATAAACATTTTACATAAAGATACATTTAATTAGATCAAGAGGTATTTTCATTAGTGAAACTTTGGGTCATTACAATATTCCCCCCTTAAGAAATTTTGCCCTCGAAATTTTCTTTTCCCACACTAAAACAAATGTGGGTAACTCAGCTTCATCATTTCCTCTGATTACCAAGTCGCTTCTTCAAACTTGTGGTTTCACCACAACACCTTGACGAGAGGCATTGTCTTATTTCGTAGATGTTTTTCTCTACGATCTAAGATCTTCACTTGTTGCTCCTCATAAGAAATATCATCCTCCAACTGTACCACCTCATAAGAGAGTACATGTGAAGGGTCCGGTATGTACTTCCTTAAGAGGGATACATGAAAGACATCATGTACTTTGGTCATGGTAGGTGTAAGTTCTAGTCGATAGGCCACAACCCCGACACGATCAAGAATCTCGAAGGGGCAGATGTACCTTGGACTTAACTTCCTTTTTTTTCCAAACCTCGTGGCCTTCTTCCATGGAGATATGCATAGAAAAACCATGTCCCCAACTTTAAACTCAAGGTCTCATCGACGATTATCTGCATAACTCTTCTGTCGAATCTGGGATACCTTGATATTCTACTGAATGGTTTTCACCTTCTCCACTATTTCTTCAACCATTTCTGGTCAAAGCAGCTTACGTTCACCGACCTCATCCCAACATGCCTGTGTACTGCACCTTTTCCCATATATGGCTTCATAAGGTGCCATTTGGATGCTCGAGTGGAAACTGTTATTATAAGAGAACACAACCAGAGAAAGATGTTGATCCCATCCTCCTTTAAAGTCCATTGAGCATGCTCTAAACATGTCCTCAAGTGTTTGGATAGTCCGCTCGGATTGGCCATCAGTTTGAGGATGATTGTTTGTACTGAATTCTAGTTTAGTATTCCGAGCATGTTGATGACTCTTCCAAAACATAGAGGAGAATCTTGGATCTTGTTCAGACACAATAGATAGTGGTACTCCATGAAGCCTTACCACTTCCCGGATATATATTCGTGCCATTTGATCCACTGATAAATCCTCCCAAATATAAATGAAGTGTCTAGTCTTTGTAAGACGATCCACAACAACCCAGATTGAATTTTTTCCTTTCGATGTCCTCGGATGTCCGGTGACAAAGTCCATGGTGATTTTCTCCCATTCCAATTCTGGTATGGGCAATGGTTGCATCATCCCCTTAGACTTCTGCCTCTCTTCCTTCACTTGCTGGCACACCAGGCACTTTGATGTATATTCAGCGATATCATTTTTCATATTATCTCACCAAAAGTTTTCAGGGAGATCTCAATACATCTTTGTGCTCCCGGGCTGAATAGAGAAATTTAAACTATGTGCATCATACAAAATTTCCTTCTTCAGCTCCAGACTTGATGGAACACATATCCTTTTCCCAAATCGCACAATTCCTTCTTCATTAACATTAATCTCTGAGGATTTCTATTTTTTGATAGCTTCCACTTTTTCTTGAATTCCCACATCATCTTTTTGAGCATCCATTAACCTTTCCCAAAGAGATGATTGAGTAATCATTTGTGAAAGGATGGATGATGTTCCCTTATTTATGATTCCGATGTCTATCTTCATCAAGTCTAAGAAGATTGGATCCTTCTCAATTCTCATCATTGATATATTGAATCGCTGGGTCCTTTCAACTTAGGGAATTTTCCACCTTGTTCGCTTTCCCAGGATGGTAATGTATTGAACAGTCATAATCCTTGGTGAGCTCTATCCATCTTCTCTAGCGCATATTATGATCTTTCTATGTGAATATATATTTAAGACTCTTGTGGTCAGCATATATCTCAAACTTCTCCCCATAGAGATAATGCCACCATATTTTCAAGGAAAATATCTCCCCCACCAAATCCAGATCATGCGTTGGATAGTTTCTCTCATGGATTTTCAACTACCATGAGGCATAGGATATCACTTTACCATTCTGCATCAGCACACAGCCTAATCCTATCTTCAAAGCATCACTGAATACCACAAAATTTTCCCACTTGTGGGTAAAGTGAGAACAGGTGCCGTGATAATCCTCCTTTTCAACTCCTTGAAGCTTTCTTCGCATTCATCACTCCATGAAAACTTTACTCCCATTAGAGTTTTCTTGGTAAAAGGGCTGGACAATCATGAGAAATTTCTCAGAAATCGTCGATAATATCCTGCTAACCCCAAGAAGCTACGGATATCTGTTACCGATGTTGGCCACAGCCATCCCTCAACTTTATCTGTTTTTGAGGGATATATAGATATACCATTGCTTCTGATGATATGGCCCAAGAATGAGACCTCCTTCAACCAGAACTCAAGCTTTCTATACTTTGCATAGAGATTCTCCTTGCGCAACATCTCTAGTACAATTCTTAAATGCTCCTCACGATCCTCCTTGGTTATGGAGTATATTAAAATATTATCTATAAACAGTACCATTAATTTGTCGAGGTAATCTCTAAGGAATCTATTCATCGTGTCCATGAAGATTTCTAGAGCATTAGTGAGTCTGAAAGGCATTACTATGAATTCATAGTTCCCGTATCTTGTACGAAAAGTAGTCTTGGGAACATCTTCCTTCTTCACCCTTACTTGATAATATCCCGACCGCAAATATACCTTGGAGAAGTATAATTCTCCATGCAGCTGATCAAACAATTCATCAATCTATGGCAGAGGATACTTGTTCTTTATTGTGATTTTGTTAAGTTCATGATAATCGATGCAAAGCCGCATTAAACCATCCTTCTTCTGGACGATGTGGACTGGTGCACCCCATGGTGAAGCACTTGGTTGTATAAACCCTTTATCTAGATTCTCCTATAGTTGTTTCTTTAGCTCTTCAAGATCCACGACAACCATTCTATATGGATTCTTGGATATTGGTAGAGCCTCGGGTATACGTTAAATTGAGAATTCAACGTCTCTTTTAAGAGGAAGACTAGGCAGTTCCTCAGGAAACACTTCAGCGAATTCCCTCATAATAGGCATTTCTTCAAGGATGGTTTCTTCCTTAGACTCAACCATTTTAGCTAGATACTCTTGCTCATAGGGTAGTAATATCCATTCTTGAGATGATGGAGATAAAGGGGATTCATCTTCCCCCTTACACTTGTAAAGAATCAGGGGTCGATTCTCCATATGGAGTGTTATTTCCCTCTCCAGACAATTTATGTTGGATCTATATAAGGAAAGCCAATCTATGCCAAAAATTGCATCAAATTCCACTAGAGGGAGTATGACGAGGTTCGTTGGAAAATTCCATCCACAGATTATGACTGGGGAGGAGTTATATTCATGGGATGCAATGATTTCCCCATTTTCCGTACTCACCGACATCTTCACATCCATGATTTGTGGTGGTACTGGGATTGTTCTACTAAACATTCGAGATATAAAAGAATGCGTAGAAACTGAATCAAAAAGTATGTTCGCTATTCTTGAATGTATAACTAGCGTACCTGTCACCACATCGTTGTCGGGGATCACTTCGGCAGAAGTGATGGAAAAATATCTTCCTTGCGGCCTTGGAGGTTGTTGGTTGCCTCAAAAAACCCTTGGATTAGGGCACCGATTTTAAAATGCCCCGGTTATTTGTTGTTGTAGCAACGAACAATGCGTTGAGGTTCAAACATAGCGTTCCTCTCCTCTGTCACATCCACGAGTATTTCTTTCCAATAGTTAACAGATAGGTGCGCTTCTCTTCCACACCTAAAGCATTTCCTCGTCCCCTTGAGGCAAATTATAGGGTTCTTCTTTCCACACTTTTGGCAAGTTGGGTGCTAGATCTTCTTAGCACTGTTGGATTTATCCATCAGACCACCAGCATTGAAGTCCATCATACGCTTCTTTTCCCCATGATACCCCTTTGATTCCCCGATCTCTATTTCAACCTTGAGGGCACATCAGACGATTTCCTCATAGCTGTCGAAGTCACAGATCGCTAAAGATTTCCCCAGGCTAGGCTTCAGCCCACCAAAGAAGCGGTAAACCTTGAATTCGGGGGCAATGACAAAGCTGTAAGTGTATCGTGCAATCTTTTTAATGTTTTCCTCGTACGCTCCAATAGATTCATCTTCTTTTTTCTCGAGGGAATGGAAGTCCCTTTCCATTTTAAGACGGAGGGTGCGTGGAAAATATTTATTAAAAAACATCTTCTAGAAATACTTAATTCCAACACCTCGATCTCCTCTTCAGGCTTTGTATTTTTGATTAACTTCCAACATTGATCAGCTTCACCCTCCATACAACAATCCACCAGGAGAACCATTCTTGTTCAGAACATTTAAGGATGGAGAAGATCTTTTCAATGGAGTTGATCTATTGTTCAGCGATCGTGGGATCAGATGATCCATAAAAAGTAGAAGGTCTTTGTCTAATGAATCTCTCGATAGTGACTTGTTCTTTTTTAGGGGGGGTTGAATGTTCCTCTTGACCAGTGTTACTATTCAAATCTTGAGTTAGCTGAGAGTGAAGCGTGACAGAGTTCGCGATTCCCACTCCCATTGGATTGAGCATCTCATTAGTAAATTCATCACACTGATCTTCACATTGGTTGTTAGCTTGTGTCCTCCTATTACCGGCCATTGTCTTGAATAAAAGGAAAGTTAGGGGTAACACATAAAGTGTAATCCAAAGAAAAAAGTTGATGACTTATAAATTAAATTTTATTTCCTTAACTTATGAATCTATAGGCTTCATTCTAGGCTTTTCATGATATAATTTCTAACATATAATATTAGGGGGATTTTTTTAATTCCCTTAATAAGGGTTCATAATATGCTTGTGAATTTATCAAAAAATGTCTCTCGGGAGTGTTGTAACCAAGAGTGTAGCAATGCCCGTTGTCGTCCAACAGTTCCCGTTCGAGTCTAGCTCAAAGCGGTGTTTTCGGGTTTTACCCCTAGGATACATCTATGCCTGAGCCACCTCTACCTGCTCGTATCCAGAAAGGGATGTATTTTCTTGGTAACCCACTTACTCAATACTCACCAAAACTTAGAGACATTTATATTTTACTTAGTCTTGTATCTAAGGCTTTACTAGGGTTTTCTAATCATAATCTCAAAAATAACTAAACCTCCCTCTAATACCAACTATGACAACCCTGCTTTTATTACAAACATAAACATGATTTATTACATAAACTATTCACTTTATAAAATATGGATGATCGAGATTTCTAGTGTATTTAGGGCTTAGGATCAATATATAACAACTTAAAACATGAAATAAAACAACTTTATTGAAAACTTCCTTTACATGACACTACATTCTCTCGTACTTAGAATTGCATGGGACAACCTGAGGACATGCATAAGAAAAGGGGTGAGCTATAAAGCACAACAAGGGAATAAACATGTAATACATGAAGAGTACAATACATTTTAGAAAATAGGAATATCAATAGATTACAAGAGAAACATGAACATAAAGGAAAGATAAAGCATGATAATCATAACATGGAAATGTGTCAACAACACTTAACATGTAATTAGCATGAGCCAAGGCTTATTGCACATGTAGCATGAGTAAATCCTCATTGCACATGAATAAAGAGTAAACCCTCATTGTACTTTAATTAGAATGAGTCAAAACTCATTGCACATGACGTATCATGATACTATACATTACCCAATGCATTGGAGCACTATAAGGGTGCACCCTTCTTAAACATCTCATTTCATGCATAAGTGTTCCACATGGATCATAAAACATAGATTCATAAAACATAATCATTTATTCCACGACAATGGAATTTTTAATTAAAAATTATAATCAATAAGTAAATTTTCATGAAGGTTAATACCCTAGATGGAGAAATGGGCATGGTATTCACTACACAATGGCATTGGCTTAGAAAATCGGTGTAATTTTGGCAGCGTAACAGCGTTATATAAGAATTCATAAAAAATGGTTGATGAAAGAGAAATGGGTGCCTCATAAAATCTACATGAAATGGACAGTAAGGGGGTCATATAGATACATGTCCCAACAATTTTAATGGAATTTAGATTAATGATACAAAAGTATTTCTTGAATGTAAATGAGGAGAGAAAAGTTCCTTTCAGAATTTTGGCATAGTAACAGGTGTACATGGGAGGAATTTAATGAGAGAGAAAGGATTCTCCCATCATTCAAACAATAAGAGTGAATTATGGGCGATGTGTGAAACCATACCCCAGCATTTATAATTGAAATTAAGAGGTCATAACAATATAATGAAAATTGGAGAAAAAAGTGAAATGAAGAAAAAAAACCCTTACTTGGAAGTGTGCTTCCAAAGGCTTGAGAGAGGCTTATTGGGAGCTTGGGAAACCTTGGGAGGATTCTAGAGAGAGTAGGGAAATGTTGGACGAACTCCAAAGTCTTTGAGTGAGGAGGAAGTGGGAGCTTGGGTGGGTTTATATTGGAAAGGTGAGTGAATTCTTTATTATTTAGGTTTGGGACCCCTTACATTAAAATAATCCAAACCATGAATCAGCTCATGGTTTTTGCCCATGGTTTTTGGAAAAGGAAATAGGAATACAATATTTTATAAGGACAATTTCCAAAATTCTTAAAAAATGGGGTTGCTTATGTGGAGGTGAGTCACACTCCCATTGAAAATAATTTAAAAAGACAGGATGTTTAATAAGTTTTGCGGGGTCCATTAATGCTTTGTAAAATAATTAAAACAAACCCAAAATCACATTATATTAATGGTAAAACATATATTTTCCGAACATAAAGCTTATAGTATTTTATTACATCACTATTAGGTCATTATGATGTCATAAAACACATTATATATTTAAACGGTATTTAATTTTTACCCAAAAATTTGACTGTCTCAGAAAATTATGAAAAATTAACCATTGGATAATTTCGACGTCCTGAATCCAGAAATAAAATTTATTTCATATAAATAATTTTTTAAATATTTTAATTTTCTCTTTTAAAATAAAAACCGTCATTTATCGAAAATTCACGGGTTTTGACAAAAATGGCTTTCAAACCATAATAAAAATTACAATTGCATTCATAAAATTATAAGGTCATTTATATTTAATAAAAATTAATTTAATAATAATAATAATATTTTATTAAAATATTATTTAATTCAAAAATACCTTAATTTAATAAAATATAATTCTTAATTAAATAATAACTAAAAACACTATTTGTACTTTAAAAACTATTTACAATGTATCAATAATGAAAAGAAATTTTATTCATTATTATATAAAAAAATAATGTATATGAACATAGTACTAGAGATTTGTAACAGAACCCCTTAAAACAGCCGCATAAGTCCTATGGGTAAGGTGTGCGATGGTGACAAACTCTTGGGGTGGCTCAGATAACATCGCTTGAGTGGTAATCTCTATCAACGTCCAATTTTCCCGTAGAGGGTCTCGTTCGAGCTTGACATGATGAGGCTCAGCTTGTGCTTGGTCAAGAGAGAAACACTAGGATGCCACCTCTTTTCCGAGCTCCGACAAATTGGATTGTTATGGAGAAATTCTACTGGATGAGGTCATCGCTTCCTTTGTCTGAGTAAATTCGATTTGTTAAAGCCCTATATTTATACTAATCATGTGATCCCTGTTCAATGGATATAAAATCAACGATCACAATTCATAACATAAAACCAAATAAATGGACATTTTATATAAACATTTTACATAAAGAGACATTTAATTAGATCAAGAGGGATTTCCATTACTGAAACTTTGGGTCATTATATGTCGTGTGACCATGGTGGCTGAAAACACACTCCGCATGTCGTAAATGACCAAAACATGCCTTTAACGGACAAATGCATGCTGAAAGAAATATGAATGAATTGAAATCACATGAAGAAACCCTAATTGTTATTCGTGAGGTGTTCCAGGAGACTACTTGCCATTCGGACTCGCAGATTGTGCGGCACGACTGAATATGTGTTTTTAAGGTGTTTGGCACACATGAAAAGCAAGCATGGGGTGGTCGAAACTAGCTGAACAACCTTGAAATTCCATGAAATCAGATGAAAACAAATTGTGGGTGAATTATAAAATGGTTTACCAGACATCACATCAATTGGAGCTGTCGTGTGACCGTAGTGGCCGAAAACACACTCTGCGTGTCGTAAATGGCCAAAACATGTGTTTAACGGTCAAATGCATGACAAACGACATCAGAATGACTTGAAATCACACAAATACAACCTAATTATTATTATTGAGGTGTACAAAGAGACAACATCTCATTCAGATGTGCGGTTTGCGTGGCATGACTGAATATGTGGTTTCTAGGTGTTTGGCGCGCCTAAAAAAGCGTGCTTGGGGATGTCGAAACCGGCCTAACGGCCTCAGAATTCCATGAAATCGGATGAAAACAAAGGGTGGTGAATTGTAAAATGGTCAGCCAGATAGAACATCAATCAGAGATGTTGTGTGACCGTGATGGCTGAAAATCCACTCCGTGTGTCGTAAATGGCCAAAACATGCATTTAACAATCAAATGCATGTCGAACGACATCAGAATTACATGAAATCACACAAAAACACCCTAATTATTGTTCTTGAGGTGTAAGAGGATACGACACGTCATTTGGATGTGCAGTTTGCACGACACAACTAATTATGTGTTTTTAGGTGTTTGTTGTGGTTGAAAAGTGTTCGATGGGTGGTCGAAACTGGACGAACGACCTCGGAATGCCATGAAATCGGACGATAAAAAAGGGTGGGTGAATTGTGAAATGGTTGAATAGACGGAACGTCAATCGAAGGTGTCGTGTGACCTCTCTGGCTGAAAACGCACTCGGCATGTCGTAAATGCCAAAAACATACGTTTAACGGTCAAATGCTTGCCTAACGACATCGGAATGACTTGAAATCACACAAAAACACCATAATTATTATTCCTGATGTGTACAAGGAGACAACACGTCATTCGGACATGTGGTTTGCACGGCACGGCTGAATATGTGTTTTTAGGTGTTTGGCGTGCTTGAAAACCGTGCGTGGGGTGGTCGAAACTAGCTGAACGACCTCGGAATGAGATGAAATCAGACGAAAAAAAGGGTGGGTAAATTATGAATTGGTCGGCTAGACGGTACATCAATCGGAGGTGTCGTGTGACCGTGGTGGCTGAAAAGGCACTCCGCTTTTCATAAATGGACAAACATACATTTAACGGTCAAATTCATGCTTAACGACATAAGAATGACTTGAAATAAAACAAAGACATCCTAATTATTATTATTGAGGTGTACAAGGAGACGACATGTCATTCAGAGGTGCGGTTGGCACAGAACGGCTTAATATGTGTTTTTAGGTCTTTGGCGTGCTTGAAAAGCATGGGTGGGGTGGTCTAAACCGGCCAAATGACCTCAAAATTCCATGAAATCGGACTACAACAAAGGTTGGGTGAATTGTGAAATTTTCGGCCAGACGACACGTCAATCGGAGGAGTCGTGTGACCACGCTGGCTGAAAACGTACTCCGCGTGTCGTAAATGGCCAAAACATGCATTTAATGGTCAAATGCATGCCAAATGACATCCGAATGACTTGAACTAACACGAAAACACCCTAATTATTATTCTTGAGGTGTACAAGGAGATGGAACGCCATTCGAACGCTCGGTTTGCGCGGCCCGACTAAATATGTGTTTTTAGGTGTTCGGTGCGCTCGAATAGTGTGCGTGGGGTGGTCGAAACTGGTCGAATGACCTCTGAATGCCATGAAATTAGATGAAAACAAAGGGTAGGTGAATTTTGAAATGGTTGGCCAGATGGAATGTCAATCAGAGGTGTCGTGTGACCACGCTGGCTGAAAACACACTCTGCGAGTCATAAATGGCCAAAACATGCGTTTAATGGTCAAATGCATGTCCAATGACATCCTAATGACATTAAATCGCTCAAAAACACGCTAATTATTATTTGTGACATTTACGAGGAGAAGAAACGTCATTCGGACGTGTTGTTTGTGCGACATGGATGAATATGTGTTTTTAGGTGTTTGGCGCACTTGAAAAGCTGCATGAGGTGGTATAAACTGGTTGAACGACCTTTGAATGCCATGAAATCGGATGAAAACAAAGGGTGGTTGAATTTTGAAATGGTCGGCAAGACGATATGTCAATCGGAGGTGTCGTGTGACCGCGCTGGTTGAATATTTACTCCACGTGTCGTAAATGGCCAAAACATATGTTTAACGGTCAAATGCATGCTGAACGACATCATAATGACTTGAAATCACACAAAAACACACTAATTATTATTCTTGATATTTACAAGGAGAAGACACATCATTCGGACACATGGTTTGCGCGGCACATCATAATATGTGTTTTTTAGGTGTTCGACGCACTTGAAAAGCGTGTATGGGGTGGTCGAAAGTGGCCAAATGACCTCGGAATGACATGAAATCAGACGAAAACAAAGGGTGGGTGAATTGTGAAATGGTCGGCCAGAAAGCATGTCAATCGGAGGTGTCACGTGGCCACGCTGGCCGAAAACGCACTTTGTGTGTCATAAATGGACAAAATATGCGTTTAATGGTCAAATGCATACTGAATGACATCATAATGACTTGAAATCACATGAAAACACCCTAAGTATTATTTTTGAGGTGTACAAGGAGACGACACGTCATTCGGACTCACGGTTTTCATAGCACAAATGAATATGTGTTTTAGGTGTTTGGCGCGTTTGAAAAGCTTCTGTCGGGTTGTTGAAACTGGCCTAACGACCTCAAAATGCCATGAAATCGAACAACAACTAAGGGTGGGTAAATTGTGAAATGGTCGGCCAGATGACACATCAATCCGAGGTGTCGTGTGACCGTGCTGGCCGAAAACGCACTTCGCGTGTCGTAAATGGCCAAAACATGAGTTTAATAGTAAAATGCATGCCGAACAACATCAGAATGACTTGAAATTACACAAAACACCCTAATTATTATTCTTGAGGTGTACAAGGAGACGAAACATAATTCGGATGCGTGTTTTGCGCGGTACGGTTGAATATGTGTTTTTTTGTTGTTTGGTGCGCTTGAAAAGCATGTGTGGGGTGATCGAAACCAACCGAATGACCTCGAAATGCCATGAAATCAGACTACAAAAAAGGGTGAGTGAAATGCGAAATGGTCAGCTAGACAACACGTCAATCAGAGGTTTCATGTGACCGTAGTGGCCGAAAATGCACTCTACGTGTCATAAATGGCCAAAACATGCATTTAACGGTCAAATGCTTTCCGAACGAAATCGGAATGACTTTAAATCACACGAAAACACCCTAATTATTATTCGTGAGGTATACAAGGAGACGGTATGTCATTTGGACACGCGGTTTGCACGACATTGCTAAATATATGTTTTTTAGGTGTTTGGCGCGCTTGAAAAGCGTGCGTGGGGTTGTCGAATCCGGCCGAATGACCTCAGAATGCCATAAAATCGGATGAAAACAAAGGGTGGGTAAATTTTTAAATGGTAAGCTAGACTACATGTCAATAAGAAGTGTCGTGTGACCATGCTGGCTGAAAACGCACTTCGCGTAACGTAAATGGCCAAAACATGTGTTTAACGGTCAAATTCATGCCGAACGACATCAGAATGACTTGAAATCACACAAAAATAGCCTAATTATTATTAGTGAGGTTTAGGAGGAGAAGACATGTCATTCGGGTGCACGGTTTGCATGGAACAGCTGAATATGTGTTTTTTAGGTGTTTGGCGCACTTGAAAAGCATGCGTGGGGTGGTCGAAACCGGTCGAACGACCTTAGAATGACATTAAATCAGACTACAACAAAGGGTGGGTGAAATGTGAAATGGTAGAATAGACGACATGTCAATCGGAGGTGTCGTGTGACCGAGATGGCCAAAAATGCACTCCATGTGTCGTAAATGGCCAAAACATGCATTTAACAGTCAAATGATTACTAAATGATCCATGTATCATTTTTTATGGGTACGAGTCAACCCCACCTCAATCTGAGGCACAGTGTGACTGGTATCACAAAAATTGTCTCATTTTTTTTAAAACAGACAACATTATAAGTGAAAAAAACAATTAACATACGGAAAATCTTCACAAGGCTACACATAGATTCTTGAAATTAAGAGATAAAAAATAAAATATAATCTATTGGTCATACATTTATTGAAGAAAATATTCACAAGGAATAGATTGAAACACAATGGGTTATATTATATATAGAAAAACATGAATTATATTAGGAATGAGTCTCGACATCCCATAATGAACATGAACCAGCACTCATGTTCTAATTCTCAATCATGGGTCATTCATTCTATACAATAACATACAACAAATAAATATCATATAGTTATTTCATATGAAACCTATGAATACCCAAGCATACCATATAAAAACTGGTCAACAAGGTTACACATAGATTCTTGAAAAATAAGTTTCGAAGTCTCATAAAAATACCCCAATGGTGAGGAATATATATGGTGACACCATAGCCCCATGGATCACCTCAATCCCATCCTCAAAAAGTGGGTTCTAGGACCCAAAAAAATTCTCTTTGGGAACCCAATACCAAAGACTTAATTGAATATTCTTACCCACTACCCAAGATGGGGATTCATCTCACATCACACCTAGGAGAGAAAATTACAATTAGCCACATACCCCATTATTCTAATTGAAAAATATATAAAAAACATGTAGTCTATTCCGGTAACCCATCTCATATGTCGAGATTGGCCAATGTTTCCCACTAACACATTAGGAACCATTTATACATGGATACATAATCATTAGTGGATTATAAACATCCCATGTGCTTCCTATAACTCTTCCTAGGTCTAATAACATGAGCACTACCATTGTCTATCTTATGGGTATCATGATCCTTGCCACTATACCCAAGTTTTTCTGTTGGTTTTAAGATACTCAACCCAGATCCATGACTAAATATCCCATGTGCATCCTATAACATGTAGGTTTTTTCCCTCACACCTGAAATCCCCCACCCCCGAGACACCCCCAACCCCTTTTATGTCATATTTTATATGCGTTATATATAATTCAGAATTCTGAATGCAACATAATTAATTTTGTTTGTGTTATTTATTCATAATTCAACATTTATTACATAATTCATTCTTCATGTATTCAATTGAGAATTCAATTATGAATTCTGTATTTCATAGGGTAATTGGGTTCATATACATGGTTATAATTGTGGTACAATCCATAGTTATAGTATTATCATGTTTTTATGTGATTTTGTGTGCTATATCAGGTGTTTTTGTTGCTGTTAAGAGTGTATGCAGGTGTGTAGTTGAGTGTGTAGTGGATGATTTTAGGTGCTGTCAAATTATGGTAATACAGTATACTAACAGTTTATTAAACCATTGGTATAGTGTTGTACATATTTCTATACACGGTTTTAGTAAACCATTGGTAAAACATTGAAATACTCCAGCAATTCCAACAGTTTTTAAAACCATTTGAAATACTCTTTACAAGCTGCCTTTCCCAATGGTTTTAGTAAACTGTTGGTATAGTGTTGTATTCTTCCAGCAATGACAATGGTTTATAAAAGCGTTGGTAATTATCTTTATAAACTGACTTTACCAATGGTTTTACAAAAACCGTTGGTAATGGGCTACTGCCACGCCTTAATTTTCAATGGGTTTCCAAACCGTTGGAATATAGTATACCAACGGTTTGGAAGCCTTTACCAATGGTATAAAACCATTGGTAAATGCTTAATTTCTAGTAGTGTTTATTTATTATTATCGGTTATTGTGTGTTTCTAAACATGGATATATTTTTCCCAAATCCTTATTTATGATACTATATAACTTGTTCCAACCCTTGGGGATCGAGAACACCCTCTTGGGTCATGTAACAGACTAGGTTGGGTGCTGGGTCAGATGATGACCTGACTTGGTTCGTGACCAAAATGGTATCAGAGGAAGTTATCCCTTTTGGGTCATGATATTTTGGGAATTATTTTGGGTAGAATAGAGCTAGGATTGTCAGAAATTGATGTTTTAGTTATGAGTAAGGTTCCTACCCTACCCACCTAATGGAGGAACTTGAGTTACTAGGGGAATTCGGGTTCTATTTATGCCTTTTTTGTTCTTGTGGTTGCTCGTTGGTTGCAAAATGAAATGGGAGTTGGTTCAATAGTCATAGTTAGCTCACGGGGCCTGGAATTCCATGTAAAGCTGGGGTAATGGTCCCATGTAACTCCTAATGATGGTGGTGTGATTTGCATATGGATGCCAACTATATGGTCTAGTCACCAACCGACACTAGTTTCCCCTTGTCTATTGTTTTGTTTCGTCCTTGATTCTGAAAATTGTTTTGAAAAATCTTATTTTTTGAACTATGAAAAGATAAGTTTAAAGTGGTTAAGACTTTGGTTTGTAAAGTGGAAAATGGATTTTTATAACTCGCTTTAAGAAAGGATTAGAAAGCTGGGATTTTGTAAAATTATTTTTGGGGTGAAATGAAAATGGTTTAACAATATTGGATTTTTATAACCTAAATATAGAGTGTATTGAAATCGTTTATTTCTAAAAATAGAAATTTGTTTTGAATAGAGTTTGGGAATTCATTCTAAATAGGAATAAATTAGATTTTAGTTAAATTATTAATGATAAAATGAGGTTTCTAGAATTTGTGGAAATTTTTTCAATGAGATGGATTTGTTTTATGGTTATTAATTATTGTATTCTTGGTTTTTATTTTGAGTTTGGTGTGATTTAGATTTAAATTTTTAGTTTTTGGGAGTTTTCCCTTGGTGCATGGTCAACACACAGTTTGGGAAAACCATACAGCTTACTCTAGGTAACTGTACGAGCATTGGTTTTCTTCTGGTTGAGGGTGCATAACTTACACATAGATAGTCAAACCATGTTTAAATCATGGAGTAAGACACTACCTTAGGAAATAACAAAATCTCACGGTTGGTGGACAATTTTATAAATTGGGTGGCCAAACTATATTGGTATCTAGTTTTTCTAGTAAGGGGATCATGGTTAGTGCATGATATGGTAAACTGTGCGGCCTAACCATGAACAATGCTCATATATTTAAAAAATGTGAAAACATGGGGTTTATGGAAATGGTTTGTTTGAAAGCGGATGTTTTTTTAGAAACTTGTTTAAATGGAAAGTATTGGGATTTAATAAAATAATATTTGAGGTAATGGAATTTGAATAGATTCTGAAAACTGTTTTGCATGAGATGAAACAGATTTTTGGATAGAAATTCATGTTATTTTTTGACTATGTTGTAATGGTTTATAATGTGGAATTTTAAAATGGTGTTTTAATTGTTAGTTAATATGTTTTTGTAATGTTTTATATATCTTGATAAGTGAAGTGGGTCGGGATTGTAAAAATGTGGGTGGAATGTTTTGTTTTGGAAATAGGAAAAGTTTTTTTTCAACCTTTGGTACTTCCTTGAGTACTCACATGAATTGATATGCATGGAAAGTGGATGGATGATGTTATCAAAGGATGCGTTCCTATTAAGGCATGGTTGTTGGGTTCTTGGGGTGGCATGGGAACCTTCATGTGAGTGATAATATAAGGAATACCATTGGTGATTATGAAAATCCATTAAGTTTGTTTTTTTTCAAAAGTGTTTTTTAAGATTAATATTTTTTGTGTTTTTGGAAGCCAATTATTTTTTGGATTATTTATCCATAATTTTTATGTGTTGTTTATTTAGTGTGCTTACTCTTTATTTGGAGAAGATTATTGTGTTGTGTTTTTATATTAATTTTTTTTGGTAGTTTGGTCTTGAATTAGTGTTTAGTGGGTCTTTATAATGGTTTTGGGAATCTTTAAATTGGTTTCCCATTATGTTAGTATCTGTTTTATGTGTTATTTGGTTCATGACTTTTTTTTAAAGAGATCGTAGTATTATCTATGATTTTTTTTTCCTATGGGTGGCCCCCATTTGAGATATTTTCAGTTGATCAACCTAAGGATTTCATTCTTGAGTATCAAAAGTTAAATCGACCTCTTAATAGGATACCCCAACAAATTTTCTGTAGTAGAGAGTTGTTTGGGATTGAGTTGAAGTTCTATCCTTTTGTAGTTTTGATATTGGTTATAGAAGTTCCACTTGAGGGTGTTTTGTGTGTTTAGTTGTGTTCCTTGTTCATTCACTTCCTTGTTTGGAGTGATAAATATTGATGCATGCATCTTCAAATTCCCTTTTTGGGTAAATATATATTGTTTGAGGAAGAGAGTTTCTTGGTATGTCTTGATATTCAATTTTTTGGAGTGTCATGTGGACACTAATAGCACCAAATGAAGGAGTTCCGATTAGTTATTACCATCTCCTAACTATGAGACAGTGGGTGCTTCAAGCATTAGGGATCTAGATAAAGGCCTCGGAATGAATCCATCACATAGTTATGAATCCAAGGGGTGTGGGGAGTTTGGATAAGCTCATGTTTCTACCATTACCGCAATAATTTTTTTTGTTCTTGTTGTGGTATCTCTGTCATTGTGAATTACCTATTGTTGAAGAATGTGTGACAAACCTATCCTTCATGAAAAGTCTGTGATTGTTCCTTCTTGGATGAAAATTTCTGATCAATGACCTTGTGTGTAATTACCATCTGAATCAATTTCATCTTTGGTTTAAATCCATCAAGAGGTAATAATTCTTGGTCATTTTTTGGTTGTGGGTTTAGTGTTACAATCATTTCCCCCCTCCAATCACCTTATAGTGGGGTGTATTGGTTCATGTGTGGAAGTTTTCAAGATTGTTTAATCTTGATAGTTCTTAGTGGTGGGGAGTCTGTTTGGGCCTCCCCCTGTGAGTGATCTATTTTATTCTTGGTGTTAGTATATTTTAAGAGGATTTATTTTGAATTTGATCAATTTTTGAGCTTAATTATGGGTTTGGGTAAACGTTGGGATTTTAAGAGTGTGCCCAATAGTTCTGTTCGAAGCACAATTCTGAATGTTTTGGATCAAATTTTCTTGTTGATTTTTAGGAAGTGGTTTCAGTTTGTTAGTCTGTTTTTGGAAATAGGCACAAGTTTTTTTAGATGTTTTGGGATGTTTCTAGATCAAGGTGTTAGATCTTGTGGTTTTGAGAATTCCTATTCAATGATCAATCAACTAGAGAATGTAGTGGCTTTCTAAGGTGGAAAGCGTTAATGGTGGGGATAATTGTCAAACTTGGATTTTTTTTGTTCTATGTATTAAATTATCATTTGGATATTGGTTTTTCTTCTTAGTTATAGGTGTTCCAGATTTAAATTTTATGTTTTGGAGGGTTTAGGAGAATTTTGTTAGACATATTTTTGGTAATCGTGAAAGGTATGCGAAGGAGGTGGTATATAATACTAGTTGGTAACACTCCTAGTGGTACCTTTTTTTGGGGTATGTTTGTTGGGTGGTATCTCTTCTTGAGTTAGATGAGTTTTTGGGTGAAAATGATGATTTTTGGGGACTTCATAAAGGTTGCAATGTTAGAGAGCACTGTTTGTATAACCTTATAATAAGTGTACTGGGGGTCTCACAGTTTGTGCCTGGTTTAACAAACCATTCAGACTATGTGTGAAACCCATCCATCTCTAGAAATGGATAGATTACATGGTTTGCTCACAGTTTTTCTAACCGTGAGATCTAACCATGGAACCCACTCAGGAAAGGGTATTTTGGGATTTTCTCCTTCTTTTTAATTGGGAATTATTCCCTTATGCACCCCCATTCAAAACATATTACCCAAACACCTAACATGGTGGTTTTATTCACCTCCAAGCCCCTCCAAGTAATATTCAAGGTGATTTATTAGTTTTTCTTCACACTAATTGAAAGCACAGGGGTTCCTCCTCCTTCTCCTTTGATTTATTTCCTTTTTCATCTTCTTCCCTAACCCTAGGGGCCATTTTGTCCAATTTTCTTGGCTAGGGTGGTTCGGTTTTGGGGGTTTTGACTTCTTAGGGCTTCTTTATCTTGGACATAGTCTCTCTCATGTGCGATTGGGGAGAAATTGCAATTTCACAATGTTTTCTGAAATTTTCTTCATGTGAGGTTTGTGGTTCCATCTATAACCATTATTTTATAAGTTTACATTATTAATTTCTTTAGAATGTTCTTTGAATTATATATTTGGTGTGAAAGTTTTTTATATAGATTAACATGTGTTTTATTTTTATATGGAAAGATTATGTGAAATGGGGGGGGGGTTGATGTAAACCCATTTGGTATTACATGGTGGTGATTTATGACTTGTGAAATTGGTTTATTAAATGATGAAAGGGATGAAAATTCTGTTTTAGTGTCGTATTAATGTGTGTTTGATTTCAAAAAGAGGATTTTAGGAATGATTTTGGTTTAAGGCCATGATGTGTCTCTTGGGATTATTATATAAGTTTTAAAATTGGTTTATTGAATTATACAAGAGGTACACACCTTGTTGGAAAATAATTTTTATTGGATAATGTTTTAAAAAATTTTCTTTTTGAAGTAAAAGGGATGGTTGTGGTGTGCACTACTTTGAAAATGTCTTATAAAATCATTTAATTTTTTTTTGAATTGTGAAAGAGATGTGAAACATGTCTGCATGCAGTTTGGTGTTTATATTATGTTTAAAAGAAAATTTAATGTGAAAAGGTATTTTATAACATTTTAAGAAATTTTGAGCACAAAGAGGGAAGCATGGGTATCTTGGTGGGGATACTAGGACTAGTATTCTAGTGACACAACAGTGGCCTCATACCTGTTTCACTTAGAAAGAGATGATGAAAACCCTGAATAAACTATGATGATGTTTGGGGACTACTAGGACATTGAGGTCTCCCCTCTTAGTGTCTCTTTCATGAGAAGGTTATTGGTTTTGGTTACGTCTACACCGAGAAACAATGTACCTATGTCCCCACAACTGGACAGTTCCTAGGGGTGTTCTTGTGACAAGTTCTCATTGATTATTTTCTACCTACGATCTATATATGGTTTTTTGGAAGGTAATTTCAATAGAATGTGTGTTTTCTTTAAATTTTTCTATTCTTTAAAGATATCGTATTGAAAAATATTTTTATTTGAAGTTAATCACCATTAAAATTGATAATATGATTTATTTTTCATAAAAACATGTATATAATTTGTCTTATGATGTTTATAGAATGGAAACTTCTTGGGTGGAATCTTACTAGGCTTAGGCTCACAACATACTTACACCCTTGGGTGTAAGTATACTTGGTAATTTTTGTCACATGTATGAGTAATGATTTTAGAGCTAGTGGTTCGGGATCTGGAGTCCCTTCATGGTGTGATTCCATAGAGATGGGTCGAGGGTATTTCCCTTTTTACATGAGGTGGTTCATGGGATTTTATTTTTGGATTTCATCCATTATGGTTGTTTTTGGTATTTTTTATAAACCTTGTAATTCAATTCTGAAATTTTTTAATAATTTTTTGGTTTAAATTTTCATATTCGGTTTATTTATTATTTTTGTTTGTTTTATATTTCTAAACATAGGTAAATAATTCACAAAACCTTATTTATGACACCTGAGCACCTATTACAACCTATGGGAATCAGGAAAACCCCTCGGGCTTTTCCATAGACCAGGTCGGATGGAGACCCCATTTGGTTTGTGAAAAAGGATTCCTCATGTGTTTTCTCAGATTATTCGATATCCACATTAAAAGTATCCATCCCTATGAAGGTAGATGTCTAATTTAAACTCCAAATATGAATATTCACTTTCAACTACATATGTATATTATTAAAACCTAAACACAAGTAGTCATATCTGGGATTACTCCAGGACATATGTTCCATATAAAGGAAGCTAGGATCTGAGGTCCACCTTCTAGAGAATTGGTAGCACCAGTTGTCCTTTTATGAGAATTAAGGTAAACAAAGATGATATAGTGGCCAGATAAGGATCACACAATATTAAACACCTTCACAATGGGTAAAGATGGAACTGCCTATAAATGTCGAAAACAAAGATCCATCTAACAGTAGGTGTGCATTATTTTATAATGATTATTACACCATGTATATTTGTCTTATGAATATCCCATATATATATTAAGATATTTCTTTATGAAAAGGTAGAAAAATCCTATTTGGACTACCAAGAATTAGGTCAACCACCTTTCTTTTTCGAAGGATCCAAGATCCAGTTAAATTCCACCCAAAAAAAAAGAAGAACCCTTTTGTTAAAAGAACCCAGATCTTTCCACAGGGACTCCCTTTCTATAGTGTATCATTTTCATACACAAAGGATAAGATGAAAGAAAATTATAATAACTAATATTAAAAGAAATATTTTTTCTAGAGATTATGAGTTTCCTCACATTGACCAATTTAACCAAACATATCCATATAGGAATTTTAGTTGGATCACCATGAAAGTGTACAGACATACCCATATTTTGGGAGAAAGATTGAAGTCTAAAAGATTATTTATTGGGTTCCAAGACAACAATAATAGAAACATTGAAATGTTGCCTCCATGGAATAATGAAATCAATTTTATCCTAGGATCCAGCTCCATGAGTATTATAGACAAGGATATAGATCATTTTTTCAAGGGGGACCCAAACTTAGACCCTAGTGAAGGAAGAATCTTTTACAAGATTCAGAAGTAGGATAATATATCCTTCCTCTAGGATCTCGTACACATGCCAATGACCAAAGATACAAGTGAGTTAACATCTTAGGTAAAATTTCTAGAAGCATGAGAAGATATTTGGGAGACAAATAACACATAAAAACAATTAGAGGAAAAAATATGTGAGGTGGAATGGTAAATTGGTTCATTTTCACATATATATGATGTTGAAAAGGATAGGTAATTGATTAACAGTCCACAATTATGGACCTTATAATAGGCTAGAAGGATGCATTACATATGTACCATGGAATCTTAATCAATATAGAGAGATTTACAAAGAATAATCCAACCTTGTACATGTGATAAAGCACTCTTTAGAAACATCTTAGGAAAAACCTGAGAATCCTTCACATACGATGATACCTTGATGTCAAAATTATGAAGGATGGCCATTATTGACATATGATATTTCACTATAGTGAAAGGAATGAGAGAAAGGTGAACCACATGATGTTCTGGGATCCCAAGCATGGAGAAAAGGAGGAGGAATCAAATAGGCAACAGAATCCTTCCCATGATTCTAAGGACCCCATAGAAAAAATTGGACTATAAATAGAAAATTACATTTTTTGTAACCCGAAACACCCTGAGGATCTTGAGATTGGTTCAAACTGAAAACCACATATTGAGGGAGAGGATCCAAGTCCACTAAAATAATTCCTTTCATACCTCCATTTGATGTTCCTATCGATGTATTGAAGAGGAAATCACTCATCTGGCTTGATGTCTTGTCATGCTTTAGAGAACCCAAATAAAGAGTACCTACAACGTAGGAGCCGATAATTGAATAATTAAACCTCCAACAAAAAATTTACATTTGTCACAAAAAATTAAAAGATAAATAGAATTGTGGGGGGGGGAGAAAAAAAGAGGTCCATCCTCTACTAAACCATTCTCTCAACTCGAGGAAGAAGACTCGATGGAAGAGGCTAATCCAAGTCTATCTCCACATATATTCAAGAAAATGATGAGTCTTGAAAACCAAGAGATTGGGGTTTCAAAAAGTGAAAACCCCCATGGAGTCTCTTATACTCTGTAAGACATTCAGATTTTGAAAGGGAAGAGTAATACCTAGTATATTGAACCCAAAATCTACATGAGATGAATACCGCCCATGGTGAATCCCCATAATCCACCCGAAGAGGTGAAACCAGAAATAGAAAATACATCTAGATCTCCTGGTCGATTATTTTATGACAAAAATTTGAGTAAGAGAGTGAAATGAAAAATTATTTAGGGTTTAGAAATAAGACAATCATGAGAGACTCTAAACCCCACGAGTGCACATAATTATAAAATATAGAAATCCCTGAATTTTCTGATTCAAATCTCTCCATGAGAGTCCATGATAACAGATCTAACACCTCCTTGAAGTTAGAAGCATGATAGGTGATCACCAGAGAGCATTCCTGCTACTATGACCAAAGTGGATCCGACTGGACTATGGGAGCCTGAAAAGGAGTGCCATATGGGAAGGGTTCCGTATAAGCACTTCTTTAAGAGAGGGTTCCAATGTCGGGTATTGACTTTACAAGAGGGAAGATCATCCCGACTAAGTATCCGAGACATCGATTACTAGAAGATAAGGATGCCGAGGAAAGATAAACCCCTATAAGATTAGTTCCACCAATGAATATTAACTAGTTGGAGCCTAGCTAACAGTCAAATAATTTTAAAAGTGAGTGGTTCATGAATCATGTTCCTGAGCCTATACATTTTCCCATCACTACTTGTGAATAAAATAATGTCTTGATAATGTTTATTCCCCTACTGAGACTTTTTGCTCACCTAGTTCATTTATGTTTTCCCCAAGTTATCATATACAGTTTTATAAGAACGAATATGTTTATGATATAACTAATGAGAAAAAAAGATTTTATGTTTTAGTTTCGTTTGATGTTTAATGTACCTAGTATTCTAAATACACTATGCCACACGATATTTGGTTGTAATTATCTTATTTTCATATTAAAAATAACTTAATAATATGTGAAAAAGTATTTGGTCTCAATAGTTGGTATCATAGCTTGGTGTAGTTATTTTTGTGGATTTTGAATAGGGAACATAAGTGTAATCATTGATGATAAGTCTATGTACAAGGTAACATCATAATGTTTTTGTAATGAAGAGATTATATAGTTCTCTTAGTAATTCATCCATGTATAGATATTAAATGTTGACACGGATTTAAAACAGATTCATAAAGGTGTAATAACTATGAAAGGAGTTAGTTTAATATATCTTAACCATCAGTTTGATTCACAATGAATGTTCCCTTACCGTGCACCAGGTTTGACACTCTTATATTATATTCTAGGGCCAATTCACATTTTATTTATGAACTATTATGATGAATAATAGAATAAAACCTATGGAAACCTATGATATGTCATAATGACATGGGATAAACCCAAAGTGTATCATGTTAATCAGTTTAAGGTTGATGATATGTTTAAAGAACTAGATATAGGTTTTAGGTTATGGAAGTCCTATATGATTAAGTGTATTTTGTGAGGCATTTATGAAAATATAACCCTTGGGTTTGTTATGGGTATTATTAAATAATGGTTATTTGCAGAATTTTTCCTTTATATATTATCCACATAAGTATAATGTTATTAACAACCTATACGGTTAATATTATCTTTAATTTTTAGTTAATTATGGATTATTACAATTTGGGAACATATGGTTTATTTATAACAATGAGATTGAAAAGTGATATGATGATTAACTGATTAATGTCATTTCAGTATAAGTTCACTATTTTTGGAACAATATATGATTAAGGATAATAGAATATACTAAGTGTTTATTTAAGGAAAAAGATTTGAGTTAGCTTTTGTAAGTATATATGATTTTAATGTGGATTTTTGGAGATTTAGGATATTATACTACAGAGAGCATATTAGTAGGGAATTAACCATTTTGCTATGATAAATTTAGAGTGATTTGTGTTATTTGTTTACAAATGTTAGATTTATATGGGATGAATATGTGTTATAATCATTTTAATATTTCAGTTTCAATCATAGTGTGAAATATTATGATAAATTTTAAGGTTTGTTATTTATCAAATTATTTACTTCAAACATCGTGTTTTTTAAGGATATATATATTAATGTGGTATTTCCTTATATGAAGGATTATTCATTTGTTGGATTTATCTTATCATTTTCTAACCATTTTCTGTTAATGTTCAAAGATTTTAGGAATATAATTTTATCTATTTTATATTATGTGATCTATTATAAGTTTATTTTAATTATTTTGGGAATAAAAAAATCATCTAGAATATTCATAGTTCGAAACAAAAGGTGTGATTGTGGTGGGAATTAATTAAATGATAAAATTATATTAATAAACTGTCTATATGTATTTATGTTATTATAATATATTGTTAAATAATTTTTCAACTAAGGGAAAATGATCTTGAAATAAATTTTTTAACTTATTAACATTAGATTTTATGAAATGATGGGTTTATTCACAACTTTTTTATTTATGGTTTGGTGGTCATTAAAATTCTCAAGATCATTAAATATCTTGTGATAAATGTTCTCTATCACTATCAATCATTACTATGGACATTAATTTTCCACCATGTTCATATTTTCACCTCCCAATATTTCTATCCTCCTTGTAATCCTAGTATTTGTAACTCCATAAAACCATCAGAATTTCCTTTCTCTCTTCTCAAGAGGATTTTTTATTAACCATTTTTAAGATGTGAGATTTTAACAAAGGTATTTTCAAATGTAAAACCAATGATTACTAATTTAAAGGTAAAATTTTGAGGAATACATTTATTAAATGAGGGATTAATGTGACAACCAAATATTTTAAAATAAAAATTATATTTTATTTACTTTACAATGCGTAATATTGATCCGACATGAACCATGACATAATATTATTTAAATATAAATGATATAAATTAGCTATTAAATTGGAAGGTATGATTAGTATTAACTGATTTAGAAAATATATATAAATATCTTACTTAATATAAATTTATTGGTAAATACTTAATAAATAAGCACTCAATTGTTAAGGAAGACATTTTATTCTTAAAAAATATGCTTTCTTTGAAAAAAAAATTTTATTAATTTTTGTGTGAAAATATTATAATTAATTTCTAGAAAATTTAGAAAATTTATTTCATAATATTAAATTTATTTTTGAAATAGGAATACAAAAATTAACTTAGGGTTATATTTTGGTATTTTCTATAAATGATTGACTTGTTAGTGAATAGTTGAAATCACTAATTTTTGAAATATTGTCATTTCTTTTTAATAAGTCCAATATTTTAAAAGTTAAAATATATATTGGATTTTATTTTTGTTTTTAAGGATATAGAATAATAATTGTATTTATAATATTCAAATTTATTTAATTTTATATATTAATTTTCATTATTTTAATATATGTTTATTTTTATGCATAAAAATGTGGTCTTCTGAAAAATGGTTTTATGTGAAAAAGGTATGTCCATTAAATTAATTAAAATCACCCAAAATAAGGAAATAGTTAATTAAATTTGAAGAATGTATATCTATTTATAATAATTTTTACTCATAAGATGATTATTTCTAGTCAAAGAGTTAATATAATATTATCCATTACTTGAAAAATACATTTTTTTGAAAAACAATTTTCATCACATTTTTCTGGCTTAATATTATCTTTTTTGAAACATATGAATTTTAAATATTATAAAAGTATTTAAATATTTGGAACGAGGATTCAAATTCTTTGTAAATAGATCCCTTTTGTTTTTTTCATTACAAATAATAGTCTTGGAAAATATTTATTATCATAGTAAAGGTAAAATAGGTTAATTAAGGGTAAAAAATATTTAGATAAATAATAAAAAGTAACTGTAAAACGTTACTTATTTTTATTTTATGAGTATATTTTATCCAGAATCGTCAAAAATTAAAATAAATGGATTTTTTTCATATATCCATGATTGTGACCTTTATAATACATTATGTAATAAAATGAAAAAATGTCAATTTATAGCATTTAATAACTATAATATTTTATGACAAAGATAGAAATAACCTTTATTAAGTGCTAAATATTCATTTTAATGATAAATTATTTTTTATCATGACAATTTATTTCCAATTTTTTAATAAATTAATTACCTTAAATTTATTCACAACATGAACGAAGTAATTATTTAATTAAACGAAAGATAAAAGAAACATTTTTAAATTTTTAGAAGTAATTTAATTAGAAATAATTAATATGTTAGACAATTGTTTTTCGATAAATATAATGTTTTATGGATTTTTTAATACTATTTTTCGGAACTCCATATTTTTATTGGTTTTTTTAATTTCAAATGAAATGAATCGTGTTTAAATTGACATTAATGATATTTTAAAAATAAAAAATTATGTACTAAATGATTAAAAATAAATAATAATAATAAATTAAGAAAATAGATTTATATTTGTCTAAAATTTAATCTACATTCTATTTATTGATCAATTTCTTTTTATTATAACTATTTTGACCCTAAAATAGTAAAACCTTTTTACCACAATTATGTTTAAAATGGGGTTTTATATGTTACATGTGTTTTTGTTTAATCGAATTCTCCACAAACATGATATTTTAATTTGATAAATTAGATTTCAAGTTTATATTTAGTAAGTAAAAAGTATCTAAAAACATATTTTTATGCCTAAAGGATAAATTACCTATGTAAAAAATCTAGTTACCATCGGGAAAATTAAAATGGTAAAAATGAGTAACCATAAAGATAAAGGAAATTACATGATTAAAAATAGTTTATTGTATTTTTTATGTGTTTCTAGACCTTATATTTCCTCCGTTAAATCATTTATCAAATTTTTTGGCACATGGATTGATAGAAACTTCCCATTATTGAACAGTTCTGGGTATTTACAAAAATTCCACACTTTCTCACTTATAAAATGAACCTCTTATCATCTTTTCAAAAAAATTAAAAAGAATTTTTTTTAGAAAGTACTTACTCAAATGAATTTTTTTCTTCACTCCAAATGTCTTAGGGGATTTGTTATATTGGAAATCCATTATAGGGATGCTTTGGGTGTAAATCATAAGAGTTTTTTCGAAGAAGAGGTATTGTTCTTAGTCAATTGTTTTTGTATTATTTCTTTTTCCACCAAAATAAAATATTATTAAACCATTGTGATATAATAAAATAATTATCTACCGTATATTTATATTTATTTATATTAATTTTATAACTTTAATCCATCTCATATTCCATAAAATTGGAAACAAAATCATTATTCTTGTGTTTGACAGACTACTGCCTCACGAATAGATGTGATTCATTTTCCATCATCGATTCTAAAAGAAAATTTAAATAATTAATTTTATTTATATAGATTCTATTTTTCAAATATATATAATTCTATAAAGATAAAATGTCATATATTTTATTACCTTTCCATTCACTAAAAAATGACAATGTTGTTTATCCCTATGTGTGTACAACCACCTTCACAATGTGATGTGATTTATTTCATCACCACAAGACATGGATGGTTTATAAAAGGGTATTTATAAAAATAAAATGTTTTTTATGACATAATTATAACTATATAAAAATAAAACAATACTTAACTTTTTCCATCATGATCAATGAATAATGGAAACATTAATTATGTGTATGCACGACCTTCCATCTCAATGATTGTGACGTAGTTCCTTTTTCATAATCATATTTCATTATTGGTTTTAATGGTATAAATTATATATAAAAATAATAGTTTTTTCATTATTATTATTCTATAGATTATGTAAAAATTAATTCTTTTACTATAGTTAACCTACAGATGTCATTTTGGACATATGAACAAAATAACATCAAAATGTCCGATGTTCATTTAATAGATTAAATAAATATATATAAAATGGTAATAAATAAAATTAAAATAAGAATAAACATGAAAAATTTATTATTATATTAAATAGTTAAAATAATTTTATTATTTGTGATTATAAATTACATACGTGACAAGTCAAACTCATGGTAAGGTGTTTTTAACTCAATTTCCATTCATTAAGATATACTTCTTCTTCAATGACTATGTTATGATATCATTATGTGTGAAATTACATATGATTATATTATTTTTTATTTCCATAAATTTTGTTGGATTTAAATTTTTTACACATAATCACTTCATTGAATAATTCTCAATACAATTATTCAATCCTTTGAATATATTCTTCCCCGATTTTCCATCATTGAGGAATATTTTAATGATATGTGCCTAATTTATTTTATATAGTGTATATACATTCCCATTTACATATTATATCATTAATAGTTCATAATTCATTGCATTTTATGATAAAACTTACTTTACCTCATCCAAGGGTATTTGATTCTAAACATACCAAAGAAGTAAAGGTTTTATGTTACAATCTATATTCTTTTCGAGATTGTTTATGTTCAAGGTTCCTTCAGGGGAAATCATTTGAAATTATTATTTTTAAACACATATGTTTTATTTTCCTCTAGTCATTAATGTGGTTTTAATTTTTTGTTTTTTTCCTCCCTAATTAAATAAATAAACATCAATAAAGTTGTTTATACATAATACCGATATTGTATATTATTTTTGGTCGGGAATCATTCTATTAAATATATACATATTTCTTAAAATATTTTATATTATTTTATTACTATTGTATAATTATTTATTTAAGAAAATTTTAACTGTTTTTATATTTTTTACATAATGGTTTAAAATTAATCATTCTATCATTTTCCGAAGAAGGAACTTTTTTAATGTTTTTACAAAAGAATAAAATGAATTGTTTTTATTTTATCTTATATGTCATGAATGGAATTACCTTCTATAATTACTTCTTAATTATTTGAATAATCCATTATAAATTTCAATTATTATCCTCAATCAAATTTTTTACAATATAATTTTTTAATATTTAGATTTTAATGAAATTATTTTAAATTGAAAAGGGTATTTTGTTCAAGAAATATTCCATGTGTTTTTTAAATAAATTTTAATAAATGATGAAAACTATTGACATAAAATATTTCTTCCCAATTCACTATATATGTATATTAAAAAAAATTATTTCATTATCTATGAATTTGATTGGGTAATAAATGCCTTGTGTTATTCTCTCAAGTTTCTTAATTGTGAAATCTCATTTGATTATGAAATTAAGAAAGATTATGAAACCCATTTTCTTTCAATGTGTAATTCTTATGTTTAGGACTTATGATTGATGTCTATATTATGAAACACATGATCTTGAACATGTTATGATGGGTGTTACCATATAGTTCTTCAATTCATGGGGTAAATATTTAGTCTCAAGAGACATTATGTATAAGATTAGGGATTAAAACTAATCTATTATGGGACTTTTTTGATAATGTGATATTTTCTAAGCAGTTATACTTAAACCTTATTTATTTCATATTATATGATTCCTCTATATTTACTATATTAATATGATCATATAGTTCCCTATTATTAATGTAATGTCTCGAACTAGGTGCCACATATAGTGCCCCAATCCAGTTGGTTAGGTTACCTCAGCTACACCTCCTCAAACACTAGAGGCAGCCGACTAGTAGTAATGGTCTACTATGTGTGGGTATATATATATCATGGGGAGGATATACCAACTTTATCAATGTAAAACAATATAGGAAATAATAAAAACATTTCCAAATGGAAATTAAAAATAACTAGAAGAATACCATAACCAATAAAGACCAATATCACATGATAATCCAGAAACTAGAAAACATTATACAAACCAAATTAGTATATATTTCATTCCATAATAAGTGTTAAGTTTTAAATTCAAAACCAAAATAAATACAATGACAACTCCCAAGTGGGTCCCAACATCAAGTCCATTTCCCTCATCAATGATTCATCCCAGCACAACCATATAACACATGGATACTTCCTATATCTTATCATAAAAACATTATTTATATTCATGTATTAATCAGGTAGCCCAAGTAGGGTGCGAATACAAACTAGTAGGCCACTTCCGATGACATCTTTAACAATATCTAGTCTATAACCGTGTATATAGTTATATGAAGAATAATCGTCAAAATATAATGTATATAGTTTTCACATTATATTATTATTTAATAAACCAAATAAATTCATATGTTCACAATGAATTTTGAACCATATATAACTAATTCAGTCCTTTCCATAGTCTGAACTATCAACAAAGGGATTCCAAATTTCATTCCATCATGGGTCTACATTAAACATTTAAAAAAAATTCATATTCCAACAATGTTTGCCTAAAGTAGTAGTTTGGAACACCAAGGGTATTATGAGCAGTAGTCGATGTCCCAGAACTCAATGATCACATGCAATAAATATATATATGAGGGGCCTATAATAGAATTCTGGAACCTCATGGGTATTTAGAATAGTATTCTCTATCCCACAACTCATTCGAAAATATTACATCGAACAGTTTCACATTAATATCCCATTTATCATCCATTTGCATATTTAATTTTTCAACCAATTATATAAATTTATTTTCAACCCTACATAATTTATAAATCATTATTTTAATCATATCGGCATACCCTTCATGTCACTATCAATTTTTTAAACCATTAATCAATTAATTTCATAAACCCATTATCATCATTTTCATAATCACATTATTCCCCAATTCATAATCTCATGTTAGAACAATTTCATAATCACATAAAAAATCCATTATTTAATTCAAATTAGAATGAAATTAACCAATATAGTAATTGAAATATCATAATTACATACATGATATTATAATAATGAATATGGGATTTGACAATTAGACAACCTAACTCAAGACCATTGATGGATTTTTACCAAACCAAAATTTATAGTTGGTTGTGGAAAGATAAAAATTACAACGATGGAATTGATATAGATTCAAAACCAAGGATTATTATCCAACAATACATATCCATCATAACCTATATATAAACTATCTCCAATGGAGGAAACAATCATTCCGCTTCATCAGGAAAGAGACATAGAAGAAAGAGAGAAACAAAGTGGGAGATGAAATCACATACCATGTGGATACAATCCTTAATCTAAATATTCAATTCACCTTGAAAGGTTTTTTAGAAGACTTGTAATCCTTTTAGGGGTCTCTAAAACATTGGATGTCATGTTAGGCTTAACAGGTGTGATTAGAGTTAAAAACTAGAGGGTAAAATAATTTTAATTAAATAAAATTCAGGATTAAAAACCATTATGAAAGGTTTCCTAGGAAGGGAACACCATTTCAAAAATTTCACACCTTAACTATGAACCTATACTTATGAGAAACATCGTTTCCCCCAAGTGGGTCTTGATTTGAAAAACCATGTCATAACTATGAAAATACTCAATGTTTTTTGGATTACTTTTGGGGAGGGTGGCCACACGGTTTTTCCAAAACATGAACCAACCATGATCTACCTATCATGCCTCCAAAATGGGTTTCACAGTTTCTTGGGGAAATCCACATGTTTTTCACTAACCATGTTTCAACCATGCATAAGATATTGGGCTTCCAAACATATTCAATTTCACAAAAAACAACCTAACAACACAAAACCATGGTATAACCAAAAATGGGTAAAAGGGCACTTGAAGATAAGAAATAGACATCTCCATAAATTTTCAGGATCATAAAACATCCCCACCATATAACAACTCATCCTCAAGCTGTACTCCCGTGAATTTATAAGGTTTTAAGGAAAAAAATTTGGACCAATGATCCCACACATCTTCTTTCCCCCATTTTTACTCATGAACACATCCATATTTCCATAATACCTGAATTATTGGAATAATATTTCCCCCCAACAATTTCTCACTTTGATTCGTAACATGAATCAGATGATCCCTGAAGGAAGAATCAACTTCAAGATCAAAATCGTTAACATCGATCACATGAGAATTCATGGGGAGATATTATCAAGTTGGGATACATGAAAAACACCATGAAATGAACTGTAACATTTTTTAATAGACAATTAGTAATCCACCTTCCATACTCTCTTCGCAATCCTAAAAGTTCTTGTAAACATAGTTTACAAGTTTCCCTACCTCCAAATCCAACGATGAAACAATCATTGTGACACCCAATGTAAAATATCATAACACATCATTAATTCAAGTGAAATCAACATCAATCAACATATAAATTTTCCTACTATGATTCATGACATACATTTTTGAATCAACTGGACCAGATCTGATGTCTCCTAGATGAATCTTGGTCCCAACAACCTAGAATCACCCACCACCATCTTTAATAAAGGTAGTCTAAATGCTCCACAATAAACTGCTTCATATAGTTTCATATAAATATTCTCTTCGTAAATATTGTTATAGGTGAACTCAACGAGCTCTAGGTGCTTCTACCAAGTCCCACTAAAATCAAGAACACATGCCTGTAGAATATCCTCTACCACTTGAATTGTATGTTCTGACTTCCCATCTGTCTGTGGGTGGATATCAATACTTAAAAACTTTTAGGTACCCAATGCCTTCTATTTTAATTTCTATAACCATAATGTAAATCATGATTCATATTATAAAACTATACTCTAAGGCACCCTATGAAGATGAACTATATCTCTAATGTACATGCTACTAATTGAACCACTGTTAATGTCTCCCTAATAGAAATCAAATGGGTTACATTCATCAATTAGTCTAAAATAACACATATAACATCTTTCTTACAAGGTGTCCTTAAAATACCTACCATGAAGTCCATGGTAATGTATTTCCACTTCCATTCTAGAATGGGAAATGACTATAGAAAACCAGTAAGTCATTAATTCTTGACCTTAATCTGTTGATAGGTGTAACATCATTTCATGGACCCTATAATATCATTTTTCTTTCTCGACCAACAATACTGTCAACATAGATCACAGTACACGTTGGTCAAAATAGGATAGAATGCCCACTTCAATGCATGAAACTCAAACATCAGTGCTTCTATCAAACTCATAGGTACATCAACACTATTTCAGTCATTGTTGTTATCATACTTATCTATATCCGAATAAAAGTTGACTCCCATCCATTATGGTTTTTCCTCAATGCCAATTACTCCATTCCCTCATTTTTCCTCTCCTTGATCCAACTCAATAGTGTGAAATAAATCAAAAATGATACAGGGTTCATCTACTAATGTAATTTCTAAACCATAATATGCATCTTAGATAGTATGCTCATCATCTTCCACTCAAAACTAGACACATTAACTACCTAATCCCGTGTATTTATGCTCAATGAGTCAAAAACACTATTTCCATTCACAATTGTATATAGTAGTTTAAAATAAAATGACTCCATATAATCAACCCACATATGATGCTGGAGATTCCAATCTTTCTGTGAAAAGATATACATTAATATTTTGTTGTCAATATACTTAGTAAACATTTCACCCAATAGATAATTCAACTAACACTTCAAAGAATAAAGCACAACCAATAAATAATGGTTATCCGTAGGGTAATTCCATTCCTGAGGCATCAACTATGATGACCTATTTTCCATAACCCAGTCCCCTTAAACAAAATATACTCCATTTTCTATGAAAAATACATCACAAAACATGGTATACTTTTCACCCAACTTGGGTAAGATCAAAATTGGTGTGATTTTTAAACTCTTGTTTAATTCAATGAAATAATTGTCACGTGATTATGACCATTCAAACTTAATAAAATTCTTGGTCAATATCAAAATTGGTTCTACCAAGTGAGAAACATATTTAATGAACCTTTGATTATAATAAACTAATACCAAAAAACATCAGATATCAAAAAACGTCTTTGGATACTCCCAAGAAACCACTACCTAAACCTTATTTGGGTCCACTAATACAACTTCCATAGAGATGATGTGACCTAATAAATGTACCTGATTGAACCATAATTGACACTTTTATATATTTTCATTTAACAATATCTCCCTTAATATACACAGGACAATTTCAAGATGTTGGGAATTATCGTCATGAGGAATGAAGTACAACAAGATTTCATCAAAAAAAATAATTGAAAAATGATCCATGTAAAGGTGAAAAATTAATTTCATCAAGGGAAAAAATGCATCTAATGCATTCTCCAGTCTGAAAAACATAAAAATGAACTCATATAGGCCATACATACTTCTATAAGTTGCCTATGGTATAACATAAGTTCTACCTCTCAAGTGATGATACATCGATCTCAATTCAATCTTTGTGAAAAAACAAGCTCATCTCAATTGCTGAAAGATATCATTGATACATAGAAGAGGATACTGATTCTTCACTGCCATCTGATTCAGATTATGGTAGTCAACACATAAAACCAAGGTACCATCATTATTCTGAAAAAATAAGGCTGTTGAACCCCAAGGTGTCATACTCAGGTGGATAAATCCCTTATCCATCAATTTTTCTAGTTAATTCTTGAGATCTTAATGTTTTGTTGGTTCTATTCTATAAGGTGGAATAGAAACTAGTTCATCTCTCAGAAGGAGCTTAATTTTAAACATAATATCCATCTGATGTGGGATCTCTAATTATTCTCTAGGAAGAACATCCTCAAATTGGTCCACTATGGTTTGAATAAAATCATGATTTACATCCCCATTATCCAACAAAAGACTTCAATCCATGGTGTTGAGCTCCTTCATTTTTTGTTGAACATGACCAACATGGCCTTCCTGGACATCCCACTCTCCATGATGAACATAAATATTACCCCAATAGATGTAAAGGTCACTCTCATATAGAAATAATAATTGTGGTCTCGGTATGATACCAACCAGTGAATACATAAAATCATGTCAAATGATAGAATGTCAAGTATGTAGAGATTCTAATAGAAATGACACTCCCAAATTCTTCTGAACACCCATTACATAAACAAATATCCCTCTACCAAACACTTAATACTGTATTAATCAACAAAACCCCACTCAAAAAAATCTACTTTTAGACATAAATCATTTACAAGTCTTGTAGATACAGGAAAATAAGAGGATCATGTATCAAATAATGCACTAGAAAGTGTAAAATCTATAAGAATAGTACATATGAATGATGATAGACTTGCCTTATTATCCAAAATTATAGGATTAACTACATGAAAAATCCCTACCCCTCTTCCCAGTACTTTAATCAGAGTCCCCTGAGCTACACCACTTCACCAGTATGGGATCTCTTGTCCTAACTTATGATGTCCACTACCTTGACCACTACAACTAGAAGAACTCAATCTTCCAGAATGATATGGTGTATAATACCCCCTTAAATCACTTTTACTCTGCCTAGATCCTCCTTTACTACCCATCAGTTGAGGGTTCCTACAATAACTCTATAAGTGACCCATCCTACAGTTGGATTGGTACTCCACCTGTGATCTGGGAAACTGTCTATAAATGTCATCAAACCTACCATACTGGTGGTAGTATATTAAGATATTACTCCAAGTAATTTCCCCTTCTCCCTGAATAATTTGTTTTCAATATCATTGGTTGAAATTATTATAATAACTCTTCCAAATCACTAAAGAATTACCTTATGGTCATCCAACAAAAACTACCTATATTCCACTAGAATTCTCCTTTAGGTTCACCTAAATAATGATAGCCTTATTCAACATCTCAGAAAACTAATTCAGCCGAAATATGTTAACCAATGAATTAATCTCATTTTAAATCCTTCTTGAAAATTATTATTTATAGTTATCTAACCTCCTTACAATTCTAGAACAATGCATTAAAAATATTTGAATCGATCAATATAGTCTATCAAAGTAAAACTCTCCTAAATAAACTGTATAAACTCAATTATCTCTCCTACTTAAGCATCATAGGGTAAAAGTGGTCCAATAATATTTCTTATAATTCCTTAAACTCTATTTTCTCATGCTTTGTATCCTGAGACTAAATTTTCCACAAATGATTTATTTTACCAAATAACATATACACAACCATCTATACTCTTTTCTTAAAAGGAGTCTCTAAATGTGTAGGGATCATCTGGAGAGACTCAATCTAGAACCTAGCTTCCTCGGGTCCACCCTCCCCAGTGAATGTTATAGGGTGATTAATTTAAAAATACTCTATCAAGGAAGACATATTTCACACATACCTCCATGTATATGATTCCATAAACTATAAACTGATAAAATATCTCATGTAATTTCTCTCCTAGGTCTTCCCTTGAAACTATAGGGGCCTTTAGTTCTACTTTTGGAGGATCATTTCCAATAATGTCCTCATGTTATCCTATCAAAAATTGTCGCTACATGGGAATATATATAAAATTTAAAAAAAACAAATCTTAGGATACATAAAACATCATTAATACATTTTAATGACTGGGATTGACATAAATCCATAATAACTTATCCCCCATACACATCCACATGGTCAAAAACGAGGCACTGTTAGTACCCTCAACCATCACTCATCTTGGTCATGGCTAACATAGGGTAAAAAATTATGTATTTTGAAGATTCTCATTAGACACCCATTTATCACATTAAATATAGCACATTTTTCACAATTTACAATTTACAATTTCTTGTTATGAAATTTTTTATCATAAAATTACTCAAACAATGAAAATAATTTCATTTTTAACAACTCATCAAAAATATGTTTTTCCCATTCAAGCTTAGAATGATGATTTTCACAAAAAATTCTATGTTCCTAGAATGATGCATGAATTATTAACTTTCATGTCATATCGTACCACTGATAAAATACCAGCAAACAATAATTACACATAACTAGTGCATCACCCAATGAGAAATAATATCCAAATGTAACAAAAAAACTCCAATAACAAAAATCCCACCTTATATAGTTGGGTTTTACCATATAAATGTGTTAGTTACTCCCATAAATGAGGTAATAACCATAGATTTACTCATCCTAGTATCCTATATACAATTCTTAAATAGTAAGAAAACTAAAAGTAAAAGGAAACTCCTTTGATACTACTTTGTAATTTATCATATTTGGTGCCACATACCAATGTCCCATGATGGGTTGTATTGTGACCTCAGGTGCGCCTCACCATACTCTAAAGGCAACTAGCTAGAAGTAAGGGTTTAGTGCGTGTTTCTGTGTGTGTATATATAGTGGGGAGACTATACCGACTTTATCAAAGTATCATAATATGAGAAACCAACAGACAATTTCCAAACAATAATAAACAATGACCAAAATAATACCATAACCAATAAAGACCAAAATCACATGAAAATCCCAAAATTGGAAAATAATTTGTAAACCAATGAAGTAAATATGTCATGCCCTAATAAGTGTCAAGTGACAAATTAAAACCCAAAATAAAGACACTGAAAAATACCAAGAGGGTCATTCCATAATGTATGGTTCCCTCATCCATGCTCTATCCCAACTTATTCATATAACATAGGGCTCGTTACATTATAATGTCATGAAAACATGAAGTCTATTTAAGTACCCATTAGGCATCCTATGTAGGGTGTGAGTAGAACTCAGTTGGCCACCACCAATGATGTCTAAAACAATATCTATTATAAAATAATGTATATAATTTTATTAATAATAAAGTAAAAAATATAATGTAAAAACATTTCATATTAAATTGGCCTTTAGTTAAAAATATAATTTATTTGGTTCATTATGATACCCAAACCATAAATACCTTATTCGGCCCATGTTGGAGTCTGAACTATCCACAAAGGGATATCATATTTAATTCCATCAGGGGTTTCCAGAAAATACTTAATTCCATTTTCATATCCATAAAATTGGAGCCTAGAGCAGTAGTCTGACACCCCATTGGTATTTGGAGCAGTAGACCATGTCACACAACATAGTGGTCACATTCAATACATATATATATAAGAAGCATAGGAAGGTTGTTGGCACTAAAATTTGGGATGAACAAGAACAAATGGAAAGCATTAGGGGCTTCCTCACGAAGTCTGTTTGTAGAGCCCCCAGAACCCCACACCGGCGCAAAGATCCTCATTCGCAAAGCCAACGTGGATCAAGGAAGAGGGATGATCTGCGAACCCCTTTGAAGTTCGTGAACCCACCACAGAGTAAGGAGGAAGGACGCTCTATGAACCCCTTTGGCATTTGCGAACCTGCTGTGGAGCGAGGAGGAAGGATGCACCGCGAACCCATTTGACATTCGTGAACCCACTACAGAGTACGCTCTGTCTTTGCACTAAGCGGTCTCTACTTCTCGGAGCCTCTCCCCTATAAATCTCTTTCTGACCTCCATTCATACGACAGTTACACCACCCCTTGGGTGGCTGATCGTTCCCATTTTACGGACCTCCCGAGCTCTACAAAGTGATTCCATTCGCACCCTTTGTGAAGCAGGGAGCACCTTCTGGTTACTCAAGGCTCCCTGAGAAGCTTTACTTTTGGAAGTAGCTCCACGAGTCCATGCTCCATTAGTAGAATCCTTTGAAAGTTTCTCCACGAGTACATGCCCCGTGAGCAACTTTCCATCGTGATGGTTCTTCATGAGACCCCATGATTTGTGACCCCCTTTTCTCTGCGAAGTTACTTCATGAAAACCTATCTATTGAGAGGACCCAACCATCGTTCCCACCGGTCCATACCACGGGGGTGCACCCCCGCACCCCCGATCGAGTTCAGTGCTGGGCTATGGTCCCTGCCCTTTGGGATAGTCCCTTCACTACAGTCATTGATCCCTATTTAAAATGTAGAGTCACACCATGAACATTTTTGGTAGCGGTGTCGGCATTTTCCATTGTGCCCTTATGCGCACCCACCATCCACCTATGGAATTCTATGATTTGAAATGCTCCTCCACACACCATTAAACACCTTGGGTCGACATATTTTTCTTGGTTCATTTCCCATGTCATGAGTTGAGATTATCTACATTATCCCCAAAGTACCTTGAGTAGAACCATCCCTCAAGTAACTCATCCAAACCCCATCGCTTGGCTCATATACCAGGTTGAACCAGAAAGGGCCGCTCTTGCATAAGTCCCAACACCATCCATTTCTAGGCACCTTCTGCCAGATAGTACTATCTATATGACTTTAAACTACAATGCACCCTATGTTCCAAACATAGGATACCTCTTTCTTCTAAAAAGATATTCCTTATTCTCTAATCATAAGATGTAAATAGTCCTCTCTACATGACTATACACTATAGTTCACCCTATGTTCCAAACATAGGATTCCTCTTACTCCAAATAAAAGATGCCTTATACACCATGAATGAGATTTCATTAGTCCTCTCTACATGACTATAAACTGTAGTACTCCCTCTGTGAAAAACATAGGATTCCTTTTACTCCAAATAAGAGATTCCTTATGCACCATTCATGAGATGCCAACACTACTCTCTACTTGACTATAAATTATAGTAGTCCCTATGTGACAAACATATGATTCCTCTTGCCCCAAACAAGAGATGCCTTATGCACCAAGAATAAGATGCCAATAGTCCTCTCTACAGGACATTACACTGTAGCATGCCCTATCATTCAATAATAGGATAAATCTTTTTCCAACCAAGAGATGGACTATGTGACAAGCATAAGATACCTCATTACATGATTACAGTTGCATAATTTCAAGAGCGTTGGAATCCGTTCAAACATCCCATCACTCCACCTCACGTTATGCGGGTCCTTCATTCAGATCTTCATCAAATTACATATCTGAAGGGACCTCCTAACGGTCTGGTCCCATGCCACATTGGCACACCTATTGTCCTGGGCCAATGCCCCAGATGACATTGGACAACACTTTCTGCCAGGTCTTGTGTTTCGAACACGATCAACATTCGACCCTCATTTGTTTGTCCCCATTTTACGCTAACGTGATATGGATGCTATGTTTTAAACATGGTCAATAGTTATCCTTCATTGCCATGCCACCCTCACCATGTTCCGAATGTCAGGAATGTGATTCACACATTTCATCTCCCTTGGTTCGGATTGATTCAAATGCCCTTGGCATAATCCCTCTTATGCACAAGTGTATAGATGAAGGCCTTAACCCACCAATGGGTTGGGATGACCTCATGGCCAGACATGAGAAAGACATTACGGGCAGGTTTTGTTCGTAATCCACGTTCAACATTTCTGTTCTATAGTGGCACCCAGGCTGCTTCCCTGCGTAAGCCCCTTCCACCATTGCTGCTACATAGAGGCACCATGGAAGCTTCCTTGCATAAGCCTAATCCACCATTACCGCTCCATAGGGACACATATAGAGCTTCCTTGTGTAAGCCCCATTACCCATTGCCATTCCATAGCAGCACTCGGGCAGCTTCCTTGCGTACGCCCCAGTCACCATTGTTTCTCTATAGCGGCACCCGAGCAGCTTCCTTGCGTAATCCCCATTCACCATTTCTTCTCTATAGAGACACCCATGCAACCTCCTTGCATAAGCCCAATTCACCATTATCGCTCCATAGCGACACCCGAGCTGCATTGTTGCGTAATCCCAATTCACCATATCCACTCCATAGCAGCACCCATGGAGCTTCGTTGTGTGATACCCATTCAACATTGTCGCTCCATAGCGACACCTGAGTAGATTCTTTGCATCAGCCCCATTCACCAATGTCGCTCCATAGCGGCACCCAGGCTACATCCTTGCGTAAGCCCCATTCACCATTGGCACTCCATAGTATCACCCAGGGAGTTTTCGTGTGTGAGCCCCATTCACCATTGGCACTCCATTGTGCCACCCGGGATCTTCCTTGCGTCAGCCACATTCACCATTTTCACTCCATAGTGGCACCCGAGAAGCATTATTATGTAATCCCCATAAACCATTTCCCCTCCATAGCGGCACCCAGGTAGCGTCCATGTGTAAACCCCATGCAGAATTTCAGCTCTATAGCGGCACCCGGGCATATTTATTGCGTAATCCCCATTCACCATTGCCACTCGATAGCAGCACCGAACAGTTTTCTTGTATAAGCCCCATCCACCATTGCTGCTCCACAGAAGCACCCAGGTATCTTCCTTGCGTAAGCCCTATTCCGCATTGTCACACAATAGTGACACCTGGTCAGCCTCCGTTCATAATCCCCATTCACCATTGTCGCTCTATAGCGGCACCCGGGCAGCTTCTTTTCATAATCCTTATTCTCCATTGTTGCTCAATAGTGGCACCTAGGCAATTACTATTCATAAGCCCCATTCACCATTTCCGCTCTATAGCAGCACCCGGGCATCTTCCTTGGGTAAGCCCCAACCACCATTGCCACTATATAGCGGCACCTGGGCATCTTCTGTACATAATCCCTATTCACCATTTTTGCTCCTTAGCGACACCTAGGAAACTTCCTTGCGTAAGCCCCATTCACCACCGTTCAAGGACGCACCTTTGCGCCGTGATCGTGAGGTTCTTTCGGCCTATTATTTCTCACACCGAGCACGACTCACGTGGGCTTAGATTAGTAAGCTTTCGCTGTGGAATCTTATCTGGGTACCCTCGAGTGTAATCCCTAATCTCCTCCCGAACTACGCAAACATTGATCTTTGTCAAGGAAAGGTACGAGGAAGCCTCCCTGAGGTTCAAGCCCAGCATCCATTGGTTCCGACCACTGTCATGTCAGTTACCTCTCCTTTTGAACTACCTGGTCTTTGATCCTTTCCAAGGAAAGGTACGTAGGAAGCCTCCCTGAGGTTCAAGACCACCATCCATTGGTTCTGACCACCCTTCACGTTGGTTCCCACTCCACCTGAACTATGAGGTCACTGATCCTTTCCAAGGAAACGTATGTAGGAAACCTCCCTGAGGTTCAATCCCATCATTTTTCTCTGAACTATGTGTTCTTTGATTCTTGCTATGAAAAGCTATGTTGGAAGCCTCTCTAAGGATCAGGTCCACCATCCATTGGTTCTGACCACCATTCACATCAGTTCCTACACCACCTGAACTACGTGGTCTTTGATCCATACAATATAAAGGTACATAGGATTCCATTCTGAGGTTCAAGCCCACCATCCATTGGTCCCGAACATCTTCACTTTGGTTCACCACGGTTCTTCTGAAGTACTTGTTCTTTGATCATTCTCATGGTAAGGTACGTAAGAAGCCTCCCTGAGGTTCAACTGCATTCAGCGGTAAGCTGTTGTCAACGACATTCATCAGTAACCCGTTGTCAACACCATTCGATGGTAAGCTATTGATGTCCCCAATGAATGGTAATGCATCTTCAGATGAACTACGTGGACTTTGATTCTCTACAAAGAGGTAACGTAGGAAGCCTCCATGAGGTTAAATCCAATCACTCATGACTCATCCTGATCTATCTCTCGATCCCATGTGTTCTGAGAGGATCATGCCCTAACCTAGAGGTTCAATTTTCTCCAGATCCCATCCATGTGTCCATTCTCCTGGGTCACCTCCTCAGGTGTCCCATCATCCCACAGAACTATGTGGATTTTGATTCCTTTCCCCATGGATATATAGAAAGTCTATTGAAGGCTCAATCCCAATATCACCATCATCTACACATATGTTCTATCTCATTCTCCCTCCACTTCATTCAACTATCCAACATACATAACGATTCTTACCTAGGCCACCACATCCCGATGGGATCATGTCATCCACCTCCTCACTACTTCTTGCAGTACCTGGGCCACTTTCCCTACATAATCCCCAACATGTATCCGCGTTGTTGGGCTTTCTGTACACCCCAATTCGTCACCCTTTCAAACTAAATGGATTTTTATCCTTTTCTTCTACCAAGGGTATGTAGGAAACCTCCATGAGGTTCAATCCTATCTAATGGTAAATCTTAGTGCTCCCCCATTATGGGGTTCACAGCCCCTAATCTACCCTCAGTGGTGTCCAAATCAGCCTTCACCGTGTGGAATCTTCCCATTACCGGACACACCATCCTAAGTTTACTCTTATTGAGTGTCTTGATCCATCTACCCAATAATCACTCTTGGAGATCCCTCCTAGGGATGTAAAAATATGATCCGTCTATATGGGACATTATGATCACCCTTATTCCATCTCCGCAAGATGTTATACTCGTGGCCTACCTCGTGTTAAACAAGAGATGCCTTCGGAAAACCTCGGAAGACACACCTTTGGCATAACCATCTCTGCAAGACATTAAAATCGCAACATACCACATTCTAAACATGGTAAGGTGTGGAATACCTCAAAGACACGCCTCTGGCATAAGATACCCTACGACTTAAGTGGGATGCATCAGGTTATGCGCCCTTGAGATGCCCTCTTATGAGGAAGAAATCAAGTTCCCCAATGTCTATGAATCCAGATATGCCCCGACATGCCTGATGTTACCATCTAATCCGACCAAAGGTTACTGCCCTATTAAGGCCCCTTGGAATGTCTAGACAGAAGAAGTGTAATTAATCAGCGTCCAAATAGATATTTCACCAAGAATGAGATTCAAGAACCATGAATAAATCTTTAAGGGAGACCCAATCTAGGTGAAGAGTTTTGAGGGGGAATCCACGGAAGGAAGAACCGACAAACCATCATCCCATTTCAATCAAAGAAAAACTGTCCCTGAATAAGTGACGGATGCCACCAGCCACTGGGAAGCAGGAATGTGGGGAAACATCTTCACATCCTCCACAGATGGATGCATGCACCCCGGTGAAATCATTGAAAATAGAAATGGTGAACCCAACGTGAATCTCTTCTCAAGTAGACCTAATATGTCGGAAAATTGAGACATCACCGATGTGAACCCCCGATCCTTTATATGTGAGAGGATGAGTACCATCAGGAGTGTAAAGACTACAGTCCATTACATCCTCGTTGACCCTGCCACCTCAAGAGACCACGTAGGTGGCATCCGCCACCTGACTCCATTAGCTCCTCGCCGACCCTGCTTCCTCAAGAGGCCGCGTGGGTGGCATATGCCACCCGAAACCATCGGGTCCTCACCGACCCCGCAGCCTCAAGAGGCCTTGCAGGTGGCATCTTCCACTAGACTCTATCGACTCCTTGCCGACCCCACCGCCTCAAGAGGCCACCGAGGTGGCATCTGCCACCCGACTCCATCGACACCTCACCGACCCCGACGCCTCAAGAGGCCGTGCAAGTGGCATCCGCCACCCGACTCCATCAGCTCCTCCCCGACACTGACCCCTCAAGAGGCCGCACAGGTGGCATCCGCCACCTGACTCCATCGGATCCTCGCTGACCCCCACACCCCAAGAGGCTGAACAGGTGGAATCCACCACCAAACTCTATCGCTCCTCGCTGACCTCACTGCCTCAAGAGGTCGCACATGTGGAATCCACCACCCGAATACATAAGCACCTCGCCGACTCCACAAATTTAAGAGGCCTCACTAGGGGAATCCTCCCAGACTCCATCAACTCCTCTCTGACCCCGCCACCTTAAGAGGTCGCATAGGTGGAATTCTCCACCCGACTCCATCAGCTCCTCGCCAAACACATTGCCTTAAGAGGTCGTGTAGGGGGCACTCTAAACCCAACTCCATCGGCTCCTCGATGACCCCACCTCTTAAAGAGGCCGTGCATGTGGCATTCGCCACTTGACTCCATAGGATCCTCGTCGACCCTGCCACCTCAAGAAGCTATGCAGGTGGCATCTGCCACCTGACTCCATCAGCACCTCACCGACCCTGCTGCCTTAAGAGGCCGCGCAGGGGGCATCGACCCCAACTCCATCGGTTCCTCCCCGAACCTGCCTCATTATGAGTTTGTGTATAGGGAATCTTCCCATGACTCCATCGGCTCCACACAAACCTGCCGCCTTAAGAGGCCGCGCAGGTGGCATCTGCCACCAGACTCCATCGACTCCTCGATGACCGGCCGCCTAAAAAAGCCACGCAGAGGGTACTCCTCCCCCGAATCCATCAGCTCCTCACCGACCCCACTGCCTTAAGAGGCTGTACAGGGGGAATCTGCCACTGACTCCATTGGCTCCTCACTAACCGCGCCGCCTTAAGAGGCCACGCAGGTGGCATCTGCCAACTGACTCCATCGGCTCCTCGTCAACCCCGCCGCCTTAAGAGTCCATGCAGGGAGCATCTAATCCGACTCCATAGGCTTTTTGTGGACCCCTCCACCTTAAGAGGTCGCGTAGGGGGTGTCCTCCCCAACTCCACCGGCTCCTCGCCAACCCCGCCACATTAAGAGGCCGTGGAGGGGGCACTCCGCCCGCAACTCCATCAGTTCCTCACAGACCCTACCACCTTATGAGGCCAGGAAAGGGGAATCCACCCCCTACTCCATCAACTCTTTGTCGACCCTTCCATCTTAAGATGCCGCACAGAAGGCATATGCACCCAACCCCATTAGCTCTTCGCCGACCCCGCCTCCTTAAGAGGCCACACATGGGGAACTCAGCCCCCGACTCCATTGGATCCTCGCCGACCCCACAGCCTTAAGAGGCAGCGCAGGTTGCATCTGCTGCCTAAATCCATCAGCTCCTCACCGACTCTGCCACTTGAAGAGGACACGTACTAGGCATCCACCTCGACTCAATTGGCTCCTCACCGACCCCTCGGCCATAAGAGGTCGTGCAGGGAGTATCCCCCCACTGACTGCTTCGGCTCCTTGCCGACTCTGCCACCTTAAGAGGCTATGCAGCAGGAATCCCCCTTGAGTCCCTCTGCTCCTCACCGACTCCCCCTCTTTATGAGGTTGCACAGTGGGCATCTTCCCCAACTCCATCGGCTCCTCATCGACCCCACTACCTTAAGAGGCCGCACAAGGGGGTATATGCCCCTACTCTATTGGCTCCTCACAGACACTACCTCTTAAAGAGGCCGTGCAGGAGGAATCCAAGTCGACTCTATCATCTCTTCTCCAACCCTGCTACCTGAAGAGGCCGTGCAGGGGGTATTTGACCCCGACTCCTTCGGCCCCTTGTCGACTCTTCCACCTCGAGAGGCCGTGCAGTGAGCATCCACCCTAAATCCATCGGCTCTTCACCAACCTCGCCGCCTTAAGAGGCCATGTAGGAGGCGTCCTAACCGAATCCATTGGCTCCTCACCGACCCCACATCCTTAAGAAGCAGCGCATGGGGCATCTGCCCTCGAATCCTTCAGCTCCTCTCCGACTCCTCCACCTTAAGAGGCTGCACAGGGGGAATCCGCCCCTGACTCCTTTGGCTCATCACCAACTCTACTACATTTAGAGGCCAGGTAGGGAGAATCTGCCCCTGACTCCTTCAGATCCTTGCCATCTCCGCCTCCTTAAGAGGCCGCACAGGGGGCATCCGCCCATGACTCGTTCGGCTCCTTGTCGAATCCTCCGCATTAAGAGACAGCGTAGGGGGAATCAGCCCCTGACTCCTTCATCTCCTCACCATCTATGCCAACCTTATGGGCCATGCAGGTGGAATATTACCCTTCATCGGCTCCTTGCTGACTCCGCTACCCGTAACACTACCATTCGGCACGAAGGTTCTCCCTGTCCCCGACGTCAATCACCATGGAGGTCCTCCCTATGCATAAAAAATATTTCCCTACCTTATTATATGACTCTCCAAGATTCCATGACTACCAAGATCCATCACCCCCATCGTACCGACGTCTAGGCTTCCATGCCTTCCGAGATCCATCTCTCTTGTCGTACCGATGCTCCAGGCTCCATCGCCCCATCGTACCGACGTTCCAGGCTTCAATGAATTCCAGGATCCATCTACCCCATCATAAAGATGTCCAGGATTCCATGCCTTATGGGCTCCGTCACCCCTATCATGTCGACGCTCTAGGCTTCCACACCTTCTGGGCTCCATCACCCCTGTCGTACCGAATCTCCAGGCTTCCATTGTCACACCCCGACCTATTATTTATTTATTTTATATTTTTTTGAACTTTAAAAATTCTTTTTTGGCTTTGGGTTGAGTCCCAGACTAAAAGATTTTGAGTCATGTTAAAAAGTGCGTTTTGAGTTGACGACGCCGAGCGCCCGGGTAGAGTGCGTTTTGGATACCTCGCACAGCGCAGCATAGACATCGGCACATTTTGCTTGCCTTCGGAAAATTTAGATGGGTAAATTTGTGATTTATTGTGTTATTTAAAATATTTATCGTTGTTAATAATTTTATCATTATTTTTAAAATGGAATTAATTATTAAAATATTTTTAATTTTTTTATCATCCGTATATTACTACTATTATTATTATTATTATTATTATTTTTTAATTATTGTATATGTTATTTATATTATTATGGTTATAATTATTTTCATTAATATTGGTATTATTATTATTATTATAATTGTAATTAAATAATAATTATAATTTTTTTCCTTCTCTTTTTCATTTACTTTTTTTTCTGCCTCTTTTCATTCCTCCTAACCCTAGAGCAGGCAACGTTTTTTTCCCTCTTGTGCTGTAGCTGCCACCTCTGTTCACTCACTCTCTCCCCCGCATGTTTTTTTTCTCCCGAAGCATCTCTCCCTCGGCTTTCCCATCCACCTCGGCCGCCGCTGCACCGAGGTCTCCCACCTTCACCTCATCCCAGCACTCGGCGCCCCGACCCTCTTGCCGCTTCCCCGTGACCCCAGCTCCTCCGCTGCCCTCTCCCTGTGTCTTGGCCCCGCAACATCATCCTCTGGTGCCCCTCGGGCCAGCATGGCCCTTATCTACCTTGTACAACACTTCCACCTCCCATCCGCTCAGCCTCCAGCTCGCTCTCACCCGCTACGTCAACGTCTTCCAGCCTCCCCGGACGCCGCTTCTTTCCCTCATTCTGTCCGCATCTCCCAACTTTTAGTCTTGAACCCCCTTCTCACCTGCTGTCCGAACTCCTCACCAAGTGTCTCCGCCACCATCTATCCCCCATACAGGTTCCACCTTCTTTTGATTCCCCCTCAAGCTTTTCCCATGCCTCCTTCGGCCGCCTGATCGGCCACGACCACGGCTCCCTCGACGTCGGCCCTCCTCCTGTCCTATGATGGACGTCCAGTCTCTTTATCTCCGAGATCGCACCCCTTGTTGCGCATTCCCAAACCCCAGCCGTAGCCGCTCCTTATTTCCCCAATCCAGCCGCGCCTCATTCCGGCTACTTGCAGCACGCACCGACCGACCCCAACACTACTGCAAGACCCCCCCCCCTTTTCCTTCGCACCTCGTTTCCGATGCGGCTGAACATCCGGAGACCCCCATCCTTTTTTTCTAGCACCACGGAACGTCCGACAGCCTACTTCGAGCTTCGTACTACCCCCACACCGTTGTCGTAGGTGCGTTTCCCTTTGACCGCTTTCTATTCAATTTTTGGTGGTGATGCCGATAGGATTCGACTTTTCGTTAGCACTTTTTTTGACATCTTCAACCCAATACCTTGTCTTAAGGTTTGTTATAGATCCCTTGCAGTGCAATCGATGTGCGGAGGGAGTTTTGAATCTATTTGCGAGGTTATTCCTACATCGAGGTAGGTGTATCCACGTTTAAATATTATTTAACAATTTTGCTTGCTTGTTTGATTAATCTACTATATTATTTAATTTATTTGTTTGGTTCAAATTTGGTTTTGTTGGAGTTTAGCGTGTGTCTCATTTGGTTCGTAGCTTTCCCCCATGGTATGGATGCGTTTTTATAGAAGTTTATGTTTATTCAATTGTTTGCATTTGAATAAATTGTGATGTTGGTTGTTAATTTGTGTCAGTGTTGTGAATTTCATTTTGACATGGTATTTTTTGCTTGTTTGGTATTGAAGACATCATGTGCATTGAGTAGTTAAAGCCAAGTGACTTCTTTTTAAACTACCACATGAATTTTTATTTAAGATTTATTGAGTTTCATAAATGGTGAAAATTTGTTCTTTAAATGGAGTTGAGTTTTCGCAGAATGTTGATATGGTGTATGTCACACTTTTGAAAATCTCATTTGAGTGTGTGTGGTCTTGAAATTGGTTTTGGGTGTGTAAAATCGTGAGTCTCTTCGGTTTTGGTTTTATAAATTTTAAAGTGACTTATTAAATAGTATGAATGGTGCAAGTCATGCATTGAAAGTAGGTCGAGGTAGTTCTTGTGCATTGTTTGTTCGTTTGAATTGTTTTCGGTCCGTGTTTGTGTAATTTTAGTTACTGTGTGTTTGTTGCAGCGGATTTGCAAGGTTACCCTGATATTGCAGTCACCAGTTTTCTCTTTCTTTTGCGTCTGTGCGAGGCGTGATGTGCCGTTGCGTTTGGACTGCGAGATGAGGTAGGTCCCCCATTACACTCACCTTTAAATTTAGAATTTACTAATTGCTTGATGTTTTGTTAATTTTAATGAATGAAAAATAATATTAGATAATAAAATATTAAATGATTATTTAGTGTGAAAAGAGCCGTTTATTTTATACCGAACACTTGGAACATTTTCATGACGGGCAGACGCCCAGGTTTGAAAGAATGCCTATTTGGCCTTAAAACATAATCCACAGAATTTCAAACGTACTTCTAGTTTTAAAGATAAATGATTTCTTCTGAACAAGTGTTTTGAGTTTTCTCGAGAAATGATGTTTTTATTTAAAATTGGTGAAGGCCCGTTTGGCACTTTAATAAAATATATTATTTTGGAAAACCCGCTTAGGGGTGATCTTTGTTGTGTGTTGATTGCGTAAGCTATATGTGATGTTAGTGCTTTGTGACTGCTTGATTTACATTGTGGAAGCACCCCTCTTTTATTATATTTGTTGACATGGGAACCTGGCATAGTGAGTGAATCTTCTGAGAACGATTGCTGCACTAGTTTATACCACGCACTGGCTAGTGGCCCCATAATAGGGGAATATTGAGTTATTGCTTCTATGGGGATTGGGCCCCTCGGTTAGGACATCCAGGGCTATTCTGGGTAGTAGTATGGGAGTTATGACGTCATCGAGTTAGGGTATGCCTTCAGGATGAGTCAGATGTATAGTATGTTCTGGATTGTTCACGATCTCCTAGGTTCGACCCATGTTTCTTTTAGTGTTTATTTGTGTGTGGCGGACGACTGAGAAGTTGAGTTTGGTTTCTGACCCATGTGTGCCACTTTTACCATTTCCCTTAGTGTGTGTTGTGTGTGATTCTCCTTTTTACTAACAACTAATGTTTGGATTTCTAAATTGTTCGCAAATTTTTTAAAAATGCAATTCACCTGTTTCTTTCAACATTAAACTTGTTCTAATTTAAAAAGGGCAATGGGCTGTAACTTGTTTTAAAATGAAAATGTGTGGAAACCATATCTTATATAATTTAGTTCAAACCTGGAATTGATAAATTCTTTATTTATTGGTATGTGCATTGGGAATATAATTATTCGGGCCTACCTACTGAGTTTTAATACTCACGCCTATAGTGTTTTCTAATTTTTAGTTCTGTTGCAGGTTCCAGATTCAGTTGTTCGCTTGAGTGGCGTTGGTTGTGGTATTGGAAGGTGACCCAAGGGGTCACGTGGAGTTTTAGTCGTGGTCAGGTTAGTGGCTTTTTTGGTTGCTATTTCTTTTTTTCATTTGTTCCATTTATTTCCACGGCTTAATTTATTTTTCTTTTGGGCCAAATCATTCCCACCTGTTTACTATTGATGCCCGACACTAGTTGCCAGCCGGTGGGGATCGGGAACGCCCTTCGGGCCATGTTGCGGGGCGACTCGGGTGTCCGGTTCAGGGTCGACCCGAGTTGGTTCATGACAAAATGGTATCAGAGGAGGCTCTTGTTATTTAGGTTGTCCGGTAGGTGGAGATTTTGACTGTCGTGACACGAGAGGTAGGTACGGTGTTTCGCACGGAATCCGGGGATGACCTCCTGGATGGGAGATTCAAACATTCTGATCGGTTTCTAATGGGTTTTTTCGTAGAACCGGAAACATCCAATGATTCCACATCCGTTTGGACCTACTTTCCAAAGGTAGGCGCTCATTAGCTTGTGGACTAATGAGGCTTAGGAATTTTCATTGGTTGAGAGGATGGGAGGTCGGACTCATCACACCTTTTTGAGGGGAATTATTGTCTACTCCGGGACTCTCTTTATAGATTTAAGATATGTTCGTGAATCCTTATTATATTACCAATTATAAATGAGCTTTCCTTTAGTTTTAAAAATCAATGATTAAATATGCATGAAATTTAGAGAATCTTTTATATGTATTTGAGGTTCTTTATCAATAGAGAATCATCTATATCTGTTTAGAGATTCTTGGTCAATGGTATCATTCAAAACATTTATATAAAAGTCTCTTGGTCATTATGATGACCAGGCTGGTTTTAAAGCCACTTAGTGGGTCACTTGAAGTTTATCATCATTCAGAAGGACAGAGATTATTTCAAAGTTGGGATCGAACCCATGGATGGGCTACCTACGTATCCTTTGTTTTTGAAAAGGAATCAGAACCCACGTAGTTCGAGTAATGGAGTATGATTTTTATGATTGATGGCTCAAAGATGAATGTCATAATTACTTTTACACTCTAAGCTCATGTGAGTCATGCTCGGTGTGAGAAACAAGAGGTATTGGTAAAAATTAGACAATTGTTCCATGAAAGATGCAATCATAAGAATTTGTTTGGGGATTATGTATGTATGACTGCCCAGATAGATGAAGTTTTAGGATTTACTTTTAGGGAGAAAATCCATGAACAGGGTCCATAAAGTTATATGTGCGTCATGGAGATTTGAATACTCTAATCTTGGGGCTTACTCCTAAGGAGGATGCCCAAGTTAGGAGGGGATTTATGATTGGGTTTTACTCCTGAAAAGGAAACCCAAGTCAAGGGTAAATTAGGACTGGTTAAGATAAATTTAAGGGGACTTGGGGCTTACTCCTGAAAAGGAAGCCCAAGATTATGACTGGGACTTACTCCTAAAAAAGGAGGCCCAGGTTAGGGGACTTGGGGCTTACTCCTGAAAAGGAAGCCCAAGATTATGACTGAGTCTTATTCCTGAAAAGGAGACCCAGGTTAGGGATTAAGGTTTGGGGCTTACTCCTGAGGAGGATGCCCACCGTGGGAAACTTTAAGACTTTGGGGCTTACTCCTGAGGAAGATGCCCAAATTAAAGGACTTATAACTGGGGATTATTCTTGAAAAGGAGACCCAGTTTAAGGATTCTCTCATCTTAAAGGATGAGGTTGAATGAATGAACTCTCAATCTTTGGTGACATAAGGATATTAAAATCACTAGGTTTTGAGAGATATTCCACAGAATTCCTTTCAGATAAGGAAGTCAAATCAAGAAATCATGCCATAAATGGCTTTGAAGAGTGTCTTGAAGACTGAATCTTGAAAGGGAAAGGTGAAATGGCTTAAGATGGGTGCCCATAAAGATAGGGGCGCGCAAGTCTTGCAAGGCGCGCAAGTCTTCCGTGGGTGCGCAAGTATTGGTCGCGCAGGTATACCTGCGCGACACATGGTGTACTTGCGCGATTTTCAACTAGAATTGAAATACTTGAGAGACTATTTTTTAAACCCTTTAGAATTTTCTTGAGGTTCTTCCAGAAAAGGGACGCGCAAGTTATATTGAAGGAAATAAGTCGGCACGCAAGTGTTTGATAAGTTTCAACACATAGGCCTTCCTTCTTCTATTTAGATCTTCAGTTCTAGGCAAGAAATTACCTTAGAAGTGTTCCGGAAGCTTTCCGAAGAGACTTGGGCGTCGGGAGATTCAATCCGAGTTTCTGAAAAAATATCCTCTCGAATGGGGGGCCCAGAGGGTCTATTTATAGGCAAAAGAAGACCTCGGGCGGTTACCGGGCAGTTACCACTTAAGTCGCGCAAGTCACTTGCGCGACCAAGGTAGCCGCGCAAGTACATTTGCACGACTGTTAGATAACTTGTGCAGTGAAGTTGCTGTTGATCCTTTCTTCCTTCCTTTGTTGATTTTTGATGTTTTCTTCAAAGGATGAATCACTTTGAGCTTGGATATTCCCCTTTTCCGATCATTGGATTCTGTGACGAAAGGAGTGTCAACAAAAGTCCCCCCCTCAGAGTTAGATCCGGAAAGAAATGAGGATTTGACTCTGAGGAAATTGAATACATTCAAAGGAAAAGGGGGCGCGCAAGTCTTCAGGGCATAGAGGGCAGCACGCAAGTGTGTTGGAGCTTGACTTTTATTCAGAGTTCCTTTGTCTTTTGTGGGCAGTTTAAAGTCATGCATGCCGGACATAAAGGGGCTAATGTTTAAGGTCGAAATAGCTTTGACCAAAAGGGATTAAAATGGATTCAATTCCTTGAAAATTTATCTGAAAAACATATTACCATACTCAAGTATGAGAGAAAATATGTAAACTATGGATTAAGAATATTTGAATCTGGGGAATGATATGAAAAAGAGCTAAAAGGCATTAGAAGAAGTAGTTTCCAAGAATGAAGTTACTATTATTTAACAAAACCCGTTAGGGGGTTGAAATATGCAGGGCCACCTATGGGCATTGGCTGCATGGTCAAATAAATTGCATATTTCGGCTGACAAGTCTGTTATGTGGACTGTTTATGCAAGGCCACCAATGGGCAAGTGCTGCATAGTCAGGCGAAAGAACTCTTAGAAATTTAATTTCCTAGTGCTAAAAGCCAGTGAAATTTTATGGAGATTCAAATTTTCTAAAGTATAGAGTTTCTTGTATGGAAAGAGGTACTTGAATAGGGAGAAGATATTTCCGAACAAGAATATCGAAGAACTGGATGAATATCACTCCTACGAAGGTCTGACCCAAACGTAGGGAAGAAGAATAAACCATAGACTCGAATACTTTCAGATCATGAAAAAGGATATAGGACAAATATGTTATGGATGGATATTTTTTGCGGATCCCTACATACTGTCGTTTAAGACAAATAAGGACAAAAGAGGCATTCTTCCCAAGAATAAAGTTACCATTATTTAACAAACCCGTTAGGGGGTTGAAATATGCAGGGCCACCTAAGGGCATTGGCTGCATGGTCAAATAAATAGTATCTTTTCGCTGACAAGTCTGTTATGTGGACTGTTTATGCAAGGCCATCTATGGGCACGTGCTGCATAGTCAGGCAAAAGAATTCTCAGAAGTTTGACATTTTTGTGAATAGAAGTCATGAAAAGGGTTATGAAGATATGAAAATATTTATGGTTAGGATTATAACACATAAAGATGGGTATTGTCCAATGTATATAGAGATACATAGGTCAATGAAAACCATAATCATGTTGTGGATGGGTTCTGAATTGAAATTTGGACTTCACTACGTATCTCATAAGAAAGAGAATCAAGCCATACGTAGTTCTTGAAATGCAGTTTAACGTCGTGCAGGATGAAAGTATGAGAAATCTTAGTTTAGGGTCATAGAATTCGGACCATAATAATGAATACACAGTGTGTGTTTTCATGAGGACTTTTCAGCCAAGGGACTGAAAGTGAAATTTGGGGTTATGACCAAAAGACTTGGGGCTGGATTCGAGGGATACTCGAATGTTCTTACGTATCCCATAAGGATGGGAATCAATCCCACGTAGTTCTAGAAATACCCTTTGTACAAATTTGGTTCGTACATGTTTAGGGTGAAAGGGGAATTTAGTGCAATGATGGTTTAACCTGAGATAAAAAGTTTAGGCATTACCATGTATTCACGTAGTCTTTTGAAAATGAAACATGATTTAAAAAATCAATGTCAATAATGGTTCCTTCTCAAATGAGGAAATCAAAGAATATTGTAGTTTATTGTCATACTGGACAAAAGTGTTGTATAGTTTAACGTCATATAACAAGGAAGAAAGTGAATCAATGTAAAGATATTGATTCCAGGGGCGGTTTCACGAATCAACATCATATAAAATGGTGGTGAACCGATGTGAAGAGATTGTTTTTGGGCTTGAACCTTGGGAGGCTGCCTACATACCCAGCCTGGAGGGCAGGGATCAAAGTCCGTGTAGTTCAATTAAAGAATGAATTAATGATCAAGTTTTTCTTGTGGACAATGATCTAATAAAAAATATTGTTGGGACTTACACATGGTTAGTGTCCCAAAGGGAGTGTTATGGTTGATGTTCGCTCTAAGATCACGTGAGTCATACTCGGTGTGAGAAACAAGAGGTAATAACAACCTTAACGATGCACAGTTTAATGTCATGGAGGACATAAAAAAGGGACTATGCAGTTTAAAGTCTTGCAGTTAGGAATATTGTTGCTACACAGTTTTAGTATCATGTAGCAGGGACAAAATACAGTTTAATGTCATGTAGGACCTATCAAGGATTTTCTGTACAGTTTAGCGTCATGTAGTTAGGACGATGGGGATAAAATAGTTTAACGTCATATTGGAAGAAAGGGGGACTGTGTAGTTTAATTTCATTCCATAAGGACAAAATAACACACCATTTATGTCATGTTGGACGAAAGTGCGAATAGTTTAAGGTCATATGCATGGACCGTGGATGGTGCAGTTTAATGTCATGCTGGACCTTTGATGATTATATAGTTTATCGTCTTTTCAGACGTGAGGGACTTTTATACAGTTTAGCTTCATGTAGTTTAGGACGTCACAGTTTAACGTCTTGATGGACATAAGGGATTTGCAAATAATTTATGGTCATATACATGGACCAGAGATGATGCAGTTTAAGGTCATGCTGGACGGCTCATGGAACTTTTTCACAGTTTAATGTCATGTGGGATGAAGTTGGAGTTTAAAGTCATACTGGACCATTGCTGTATAGTTTTAATGTCATATAGCAAGGACGAACTAGTGCTGTATAGTTTAAAGTCATGTAGCTAGGACTAAGGTGAACCAATACGAGGATATCAGTTCTGGGGACTTTTTACAGTTTATCGTCATGCTGGACGTTGGAAGTGCCACACAGTTTAATGTCATGTTTCTAGGACACAATATAGTTTAATTTCATCTCGGACAAAATATAGTTTAATGTCATCTCGGACAAATAAAGAACTTCTGTATAGTTTAATGTCATGTAGATAGGACATTATATAGTTTAGTGTCATGTAGGACATTATACAGTTTAGTGTAATGTAGGACATATCAAGGACTTTCTGTACAGTTTAGCGTCATGTAGTTAGGACGATGGGGACAATACAGATTAACGTCATATTGGACGAAAGGGGGATTGTGCAGTTTATTGTGATGCAGTAAGGACAAAAGAGTGTACCATTTTAACGTCATGTCGGACGAAAGTGCGAATAGTTTAAGGTCATATGCATGGACCGTGGATGGTGCAGTTTAATGTCATGCTGGACCTTTGATGACTATATAGTTTTAACGTCTTTCCAGACGTGAGGGACTTTTATACATTTTAGCGTCATGTAGCGAGGATGTCACAGTTTAACGTCTTGCTGGACATAAGGGATTTGCAAATAGTTTATGGTCATATACATGGACCAGGGATGATGCAGTTTAAGGTCATGCTGGACGGTTTAGGGAACTTTTTCACAGTTTAATGTCGTGTGGGACGAAGTTGCAGTTTAAAGTCATACTGGACCATTGCTGTATAGTTTAACGTCATATAGCAAGGACGAAGGTGAACCAATATGAGAATATCAGTTCTGGGGACTTTTTACAGTTTATCGTCGTGCTGGACGATGAAAGTGCCACACAGTTTAATGTCATGTTGCTAGGACAAAATATAGTTTAATTTCATCTTGGAAAAAATATAGTTTAATGTCATATCGTACATAATAGTAACTAATGTGATATTTTAACGTCATGTTGGACGATAAGGGAACTAACACAGTTTAACGTCATGCTAGACGATGAAAGTGCCACACAGTTTAATGTCATGTTTCTAGGACAAAATATAGTTTAATGTCATCTCGGACAAATAAGGAACTTCTGTACAGTTTAATGTCATGTAGATAGGACATAATATAGTTTAATGTCATCTCGGACATAATACATGAACCAATGTGATTGTTTTGGCTCTGGGAACAATATTTTGTGTTTATAAAAAATACTTCTTCAGAAATCTGGCATTAGTTGGAGTCGTGATGTGTTCTCCATCCATTGAGATTAGAAAATACGCTCCATTGGAGTAGACCTTATGTATTGAATAAAGTCCTTCATATTTTGTTTCAAGATTGGGAGGCTTATTTCCTGGTATCATTGGTGCTCTGAGAACCAATACCAATTCTCCCTGAATGAATGAACGAAGACGAACTTTTTTGTTAAAATCTCGTGCTATTCGATTCTGATAGATTTCCAAGTGGTGCAAGGTGCACAATCTTTTCTCATCTAACTGTTCCAATTCATTCAACCACTTATGGGATTGCTCATTTGTAGATAACTGATCACAAATGGCTATTCTGAGTGAGGGCAATTGAACTTCAATTGGCAAGACTTCTTCTGTTCCATATACCAATGAATATGGAGTTGACCGCGTTGCATTGCGAGTGGTAGTCCGATAAGCCCACAAAGCATGAAAGAGTTTATCAGGCCATGACCTCTTATCTTTATCCACCATATTTTGCAGTATATTTGAAAGAGTCTTGTTGAAGGCCTCTATCTGGCCATTAGCCGCCGCATGATATCGAGATGAATGGTTGGACTTAATGTTGTATTCTTGATACAATTTCTTTACCTCAGAAGAATAGATGTTGGTGTCGTTGTCCGTCAATATGGTATGAGGGACACCAAATCTAGTAATGATGTTAGACTTGATGAAGCTAACAATGCATTTAGAAATGACTTCTTTGAGAGGTACTGCCTCTTCCCATTTGGAAAAGAAATCAGTAGCAGTAAGAATGTACTTAAGCTGCTTGGTCGTAGCTGAAGGGTAAGGTCCCACCACATCCATTCCCCATGTGGAAAATGGCCATGAGTATTTAGCTGTATGAAGCAACTCTGGAGGTTGATGAATGAAGTTGGCATATACGTGGCATGAATGACACTTCTTTGTGAAATTAACACAGTATTCTATCATTGAGGGCCAAAAGTATCCAAACCTTTGAATTTGATCAGATAGTCTATGTCCAGACTAGTGGGCACCACAAACTCCTGCATGCACTTCTTTTATGACAGCCATTGTCTCTTCACCATTAATACATCTTAAGAGAACTCCATCAAAATCACGTTTGTAGAGAATTTTCACGAGGTGGTTTGGGCAATCATAAAGAGTAAAATTGACCACACGTCGCCGGATTTGTTCTTTCTCGGCTCTATCAGGTGGAAGTGTTCCATTTTGAAGGTATTCCCTGATAGGTGACATCCATCCTGTAGTATGACCATACATTTCAGGAATGGGACTAATTTCATTAATTTCCTCTGTTCTGACTTGAACATAAGGTGAAATTGCACGACGGTGGGAAATACAGATGGTTGTCTCGTCCCGATTTGGTTCTGCTAAAGTTGTGGCTATATTAGCCAGTGCATCAGCTTGAGCATTTTGTGATCTTGGGACATAAGAAAATGTTGGTTCTGAAGGGAATTCCGACATTAACTCTATGACGTAATCATACAAAGGGATTGATTCTTCTTTTCTGATGGCATAATCCCCATTGACTTGTTTGATTACTAGTTCTGAATCACCTTTCACCTTTAAGTGATTCACTTGTGCTTGAAGTGCTAACTCCAAGCCTGTAATGAGAGCTTGGTATTCAGCTTCATTATTGGTACCACCTTCCCACAACAAAAAGGAATAAGGTAATACTGCCTTATCTTGAGAAATGAGCACAATTCCTAAACCAACTTTGTTGAATTTAGGATTTTCCATTTTCTTCCCTGTTGGACTTCTAGAAGCACCATCAAAATACATTTCCCATGTTTGAGGACTCTCTTGAATAGAGAAAACTTCCTCATCAGGGTGTTCGATATCTGAATACGTGTCTTCCACTGAAGGATGTTCAGCCAGGAAATCAGCCAGAGCTTGGCCCTTAATTTCCTTTTGAGACACATACTGAATGTCGAACTGCTGTAGAATAACGGCCCACCTTGACAGACGTCCTGTAAGCATCGGACGACTAAGGATGAATTTGAGAGGATTATTACGAGATATCAATTGGACCTCATGATGTTGCAAGTAGTGTCTCAGTTTCTGAACTGCAAATATTAATGCTAGGCAACACTTTTCAATACTTGAATATCGGGTTTCTGCTTCAAGCATAGTTCTACTGAGATAGTAGAGACTATTTTCATTCCCAGCATCATTCTTTTGAACGATAAAGGCACCCAATGATCACTCTAGAGCTGTCACATAGAGGATAAGAGGTCTACCCTCAACAGGTGGAATTAGTACTGGTGGACTTAAGAGGTATTTCTTGAGAACATCAAATGCTTCTTGACATTCTTCAGTCCATTGGTAAGTGACACCTTTCTTCAATAATTTGGTAAAGGGTAAACTTTTGCCTGCCAAATTGGCGATGAAACGCCGAATATAGGCTAAGTGTCCTTGAAGTACTCTTAATTCTTTCAAATTCTGAGGAGGTGACCTACCAAGGATTTATTTGGTCTTCTCAGGATCGACTTCAATACCACGATGGCGTACAACAAAGCTGAGGAATTTTCCTGAGGTTACCCCAAAAGCACATTTTAAGGGGTTCATCTTCAAACTATGTTGTAGAAGCTTGTGGAATATGACTTCCAAATCAGCCAAGTGATTAGAACGTTGTTTGGATTTAACCACCAAATCATCTACATAGCATTCAAAAAACTTCCCTAAAAGGGGTTTGAAGATACGATGCATGGCGCGTTGATATGTTGCACCTGAATTCTTTAAACCAAAGGGAATCACCCAGTAAAAGAACACACCTTGAGGAGCTCTGAAGGCTGTATATTCCTCATCTTCTGGGGCCATTCGGATTTCATTATATCCAGAATATCCATCCATGAAAGAAAGTACTTCATAGCCAGCCATCGCATCAATTAAGAGTTCTATAATTGGAACTGGGAAATCATCTATAGGACAATACCGATTAAGATCTCTGAAATCGATGCAAACCCTAATTTGTTCGTTCTTCTTCTTTATAGGGACAATATTAGCCATCCACTTGGGATATTGAACTTCTCTGATGAAGTTAGATTTGATAAGCTTATCTACTTCAGCCTCAATTTTGGAAGCATAGGTTGGGTGTGTTCTTCTCGCGGCTTGCTTGAATCCTCGATGTTATTTTGGAAAACCCAAATGATGGGTGGCAACATCAGGATCAAGGCCAAGCATCTCTGTATAATTCCAAGCAAAAATATATTTATTTTTCTTTAGAAAAGAAATATACATCTCCTGCTCTTCAAGGGTCATGGCCGCACTTATTAAAGTGGGGCATGGATCTTTCTCTGTACCCAGATTTACTGCTCTGAGTTCATCCACAGTGGTAGAGATACCCTCTTCAAATGCTGGAGGAGCATCTCTAAGATCTTCCTCTTCCTCTTCATCCTGTGTTATTTCTTCCATTTCTACTTGCAAAGTAGATGAAAAAACGAAATTCTCATGATCATAAGAGATGTAAAAATTTTCACATTTTGAAGAAGAAGCTTCCATTTCCGACCCTATTGATGATAAAGGGTCTTCTTTGGGAAATAAAGAGGAGATGATGGATTGAGAATCGACAACATTATTCACCTCTGGTGTTGCTATAACTTCTTCTGGCCTGATTAGCGAAGTATAGACTTGTTGGATTTCAGCAGACGAAATGAAAACGTCACCACTTATGCTTTCATCACTACTTGGTAAGTTACCAATTTCTCCCATGTTGTCTGGATCGATTGCCGTAATTGACATTATGGATCTTTCCATAAGAGTATTTTGATTTGGGCCTATTTTGTCAATTTGACTGATAGGTAACACATAATCTGTACTCACATGTGAAAATGGATTTATTGGAATTTTTTCCAAACCATATAGAGCATTATCTTTGGTAATTTCCTTCATTGTAGATTTTTCTCTTCCCTTCATGTGATAAAATTCCGCCTCAATGTATTGAGACTCACATGTCTTGAACGGGGCCTTATCACCATACAATGTTCCAACTTGACCATCGAAACCGTATTTGAGACATTGATGGTATGATGACGGAATAACTGCATGCTGATGTAGCCAGGGTCTTCCAAGCAAGATATTGAAAGCTGAGTCTTGATCAACAATCATGAAATCCGAATTGGAAACAAGATCTCCAAACTGAGTTCTGAGTGTAACTTCTCCCAGTGGTTCTTGTTCATTTTTATCATATCCTTGTAACATCATGGTAGAAGGAGATAAATCAGATTCTGTGAGGCCCAATTGACGAAGTGTACGAATGGGCATGAGATTGACTCCTGAACCATTGTCAATGAAAGCTCTTCGAACATCTATATCATTGACTTTGCTAGATAAGTACAAAGGTTTTATGTGCCCATGCACAACATCATCTTCATCTTTATCAGTAAAAGATATCACTGCATGACATTCTGCAGGATTATTCTCTATGTGATAGATTTCTGCTGCAGAAATTTCAGCTTCAAACTCCTGAGGACTTGACAAAGCTTCGATGAGTGCGTCCAGAAGATCTTTTGACAGATTCAAAGCATCCAAAATTGATAACTTGGTTGGTACTTTGGCCAAGTGTTTCAATATATCATACTTTTGATCTAGAGGTCTGCGTTTCCCAATAGGAATATGCGGTTTAGTAGGTACCTTGGAAGCAGATGCTTTGGAAGCTGATGCATCTTGTATTGAAGCTGGAAACATCCTTGGTTTTGGCAGATTAGACCGATTCGATCCATTTACTTGCTGAGATAACGAAGATGGAACTTTTAATCGGTCTTCCAAAATAACTGTGCCAAAACCGAGTTGGCCATTGGTAGAAGAACTTGCTTTTTCTTTTTGAGCTCGCTGAAGGGTTCTACCAGGAGTTTCTGCTCCATATACAGTGCTAGCAGGGGTAAAATTAGAGTAGTGGCTTTGGAAAGATCCACGTCTTCCCCTATATCCTGAACCTCTAGAACCTCTTCGGATTCCCTTATTTGATACAGGGAATTCAGGCTCATCAAAACTGGAATATGAATCTGTTAATTGAATCATATTAACAGAACCAAAAATTAACCCTTCGTCTGATAAAGACTCTGCCTGGTTAGCCTCTTTAGGCTTTGCCGTTTGGTGGGACGGTGCCCGTGGCTCTGAAGTAGATGGCATGAAATCTGCCAGAGTCAATGACAATTTAGGCTTTGATACATACTCATCGTCTCCCGATTCCTCTTTCTTCTTTGAATTGTGCTTCCCTTTTGAGAATTTGTCTTTTGATGGAGGCTTTACTACAGCTTTTGTAGGAGACACAATTGGCTTCTTCAATTGTGTTCTCAAAATGGAATGGGTCCGATTGATTGTCTTTCTAACCATCCAATCATCATATTTTTTCGCAGTTTTTCTTTTGACTTCCTGCCACTCGCCTCCTTCCTCTGGATCTGTAGCGGTAATACACGCTACATGAGCTGAAGAACCCTTCAATTTGACTTGTCCGAAGTTGACCATTTTTTGCAAGAGGTATTTAAAGACAAAACACTCCTGGATGGGATGCCCCAACATTTTATGAAAGGGACAACAATTGGGACGGTCTTCATCTCCTTCCTTGTTTGGCCTCTTGGGCACTAGTAATTGAACCAAATTATTTTCCAGAGCTGAAATGAAGTAACCAGGAACTTGCTCACTTCGGAAAGAGTATGTTTTACTCTTCATATCCTCAAATTGTTTTCGTCGTTGATCTCTTTGATCATTTGGACAAAACGGCCTTTGTTCTTGGCGTTCAGGAGGTGGAGTCCTTCGAGAAGATGAAGGTTTTGAAGTAGATATAGGTACAGGTGCTTGTTTAAGCATAACTGTAGCAGTTTCTACTATACCCATTCTTCTTCCTAGAGCTGATGGAATTACACGAGATTTAACCTTAGCCTGTATAAGGGAATCTTCAATCTGCTGAGCGATTGAAGTAAGGTCTCGAAACCCTCCATTGTATTTCACAGGGATCAATGGAGTGCGTAATTCGTCACGCAAATTTGCCACACAAATTGGCAACAATTCCTCCTGAGGGAGTGCTAAACTCAGGGAATACGTTAATCCCTTCCAACGAGCAATGAAATCAGAGACTCTTTAATTTTCCCTTTGCTTGCAGTTTGTATGATCGAAAACTGTCGTTTTTGGAAAAGTTGAGCTAAACTGAAGAAGGAATTTTTGACGAAGATTCTCCCATCCGATGACTGACCGGGATTGCAAGCTTGTATAACAGACAAAAGCTGGTCCTTGCAAGGTTTGCACGAAGCATCTGAGTTTCACTGCTTCTTGCTGCTCTGGAGTTCCCATCATAGGATCACAACAAGACACGTAATGCGTCAAATGTTGTTCAGGGTCGCCTGATCCATTGAAAGTAGGGAAAACAGGGTTTCCAAAACTGGATGGAGGAGAAATTGAATCTACCCATTCAGGGTAAACTTTCTTTTCAGGTTGAACTTGCGCCTGTTTCCCTTCCATAGTTTCTAACTGAGCTGTTAATGACTCAATAGTAGTTATTAACTTTTGAGAAATGTCAGGTTGAACTTGGTTTTGGGTAGGTGTAATGAATGGAGCTTGGACAGACGTGGTGGTTGGTGCTGCAACTGATGGTAGTGCTTCCAACCTTTGTTGCGTTTGACCCGTAGGATTAGACCTCTGTGGGTGTACTGATAAAGGAGGATACTCTTGATCCATCTCAGTAGTTACAACAAATTCCTTCGGCTGTCGGACTTCAGCATTCTTAAGAAAAATACTACTCTGAAGTAGTTCTGCATTCAACCTTCTTAATTCTTTCATTTCTTCCTCCTATTGTGCAAACCTTTTCTCTAATGAGAGCGATTGACCTCCTTCAGAGGAAGGGTGAGAAGTAATGTGATTATTTACTTTCCCCTTATTGGATCCTTTTCGGAGAGGGGGAAGTGGGTTACTTGAAGGAATACCCAGATTTTGGGTAAGCCTTTGATTACGTGTGCGCACACCTTCTTCATTTAGGTCTGTGTGCGCAACTTCTTGAGCAGGAACCTCTTCGTCTGATCCCTCTGATTGAGCCTCATCTGGTGAATCAGCAGCAACGACATTGATGACATTAATGGATGCATATTGCATGGAATCCATTCTATCAGCATTTCTGTGATATTGTCTTCTTCTATGTCCATGATGAGACATGGCATTCCGTTGACTTGATCCCTCAGGAACTTCTTGGAGAACCGTCACTTGGAGAGAATCTCCTGATAGCTTGGCTCTTCGTTCCTCTTGAGGCTTATTCCCTAATTGAGAGAATACTGACTTTCTCTGAGGGAGGGATTTAGGATTTGAAAAAGTCCCCAGTCCGGTGGACTGGGGATGTTCCTGCTGCTTCCGCTCAACTCCTCGAATCCCATTTGTTGACTCTGAGGGTTGGGTTAGAGAAGTCCCCAGTCTGACAAGCTGGGGTGTCTCTTGACATGCTATGTCTGAGATCTTCTTTAAAATCTCTCTTGATCTTGCGAATATTTGTTCGGAAATTAGCTGGATGCATTAACCTGTATCCACTTTTATCACCTGGTTCAACAGATCGTTGGATGATTTCCGAAACTTCTATCATTTGATGACGTGTTTGCTCCAGACGAGAGGCTTGTGCAATATTCTTGACTTCTTGATTTAGGAGAAATTCAACAACTTGTTCTCTATATACTTGATTTTGAGAACAACTAGTTGAAGCCTGTTCTTGAGCAAGCTTTTGATTATGAACAAAGCCCATTGACTGTGGCCAGCCATGGGCAATAACATTGCATGAAACCATTTTTGGCCGGCTTTGCTGACCGGAAAGCACTGTGAAATGTAGTGCTCCGTGAACACCCCATCCTCTGATATGAACATCAGATGGAGCATTGGCAATTAACTGACGCAATTTTCTTAGTGCGCCAAGGCATGAACGTTGAAGGGTTTTCTGTTGCTTTTCAGCCTTCGGATACCGAGAGACTGATAGAGATGCCAAATCAATCTGACGTTGTAGCCCTTCTATTATCTTAAGATGATTTTCATATTCATCGTAAGATAATACCTTCTTCTTTAATTGACAAAGAGTTTTCCATATGTTGAGACGAATATCATGGATTCCATCATCCGTCGACATCTTTGGAATGTCGTACTGGGAGTCATCCAAAGGCCAAAACATGACTGGTACTTCACCTTTTGCCAGTGTTTTCCTCATGTTCTGTATTTCCTCTTTATCATTAAATGAAGATTCTTCTACCTGTTTGGACCAGAGTTGGTGTTTCCTTGTTGCTTTATCGGATTCAACAAGATTGGTAGAGAAATCACTATTCATGCTGGAAGATGAATGACCCAGGGATGGTTCGGAGAATAACCTGAACCCCAGGCTATCTTCTGATGGAGAAAGAGTTTCACCTGCCGATAGTAAAGCATCAGACATGATTGGTTTTACGTTTGCAAGTGCCTCAAGATAGGAGGGATTTCTCGTCACTACATTTCCTTCTGAAGAATTTTCGAGACAACGTGAATCACTACTGCGGAGAGGACTTTCGCAGCGAAGTTCATCATAATGAGGAGGACCATCATGATGGGTTAAAGCAAAAGATGAAATCTCTTGCTCCTTGGCCTTCTGACCACACAGAGGGTTCCTGTGGCTCTCATCTGATGAAGAAACTTCAAGATTGACCAAACTTTCATGAATCAAGTCTTCATGAGGAAGTGTATGTTGAAGACCTTCAGAATTAATGTTCCCGTTATTGGGAACTGAGGGAGTAGAATCTTGAATTCCGACAGATAAATGTATGAGGGCTTCAAGAACTCCAGCATCGAGCAAGGCTTGGTTACAGATTGGCCTTTGATCTCCTGACTGTGCTGGGCGGATCTTTTTCTTAGATTCCTTCTTACTCACTTTAGAAACCACTTGATGACGAAAGTGATTGCTCTGAGCAGGTGTATGTGCCTGATCAGGAAAGATGGTCAGGTTAGGCTGACGATCTCCACTCAAATCAGGTGTATGTGCCTGACTTGGTTGTCCGTATGATATGGGGGAGTATGCCCCATAACCCTCTTGGACTGGAACAGATGTGTGTGTCTATTCTGGAGTGAATCGTTGATGTGTCACTCCATTGCTAGGGATAGATTTATGTGTCTTTCCCTATGATGATGTTGAAGCTGTTATGATATCCTGGAAAGCATCCAGAATATGAGCAGGAATTTGCTTATGCTCTTTCACTATTGACAAAATATGTTTGATGACATCAGCCGCCGGAACGGGGATATACGTCCATTCCGGGCTTGGAGTAGGTGTATGTGCCTGCTCCTGTCCTCCCTTTCCTGTCAGTGAATCCTGACAGTACTCAAGTGTGGAGGCAGAGAGTTGAGTCTGCCTCCTGTTTGTCGTCGGGACTTTCCGACTGACTTCTCCGTGCGCTACCAAGAGAGACTGTTGGTAGGCTTGATTAGTATTAGCAGGTGTATGTGCCTGCTGTTTACACTTCGCCAAACGCGGTTGACGAGATCCATCATATGTAGTCAGATGAGCCTGCTGACTAACTGGTGATGTATAGGCAGGTGAATGTTCCTGCCTATAGTACTCCACCGGAATTGCCTGGAGGGATTGGCTTGATGCTGCCAGACGAGTCTGCTGGACAGCGGAATTAAAACGGACAGGTGTGTATGCATGCTCATTGTTTTCCACCAAGTTAGGTTGGTGGACTTCTCCGGAGATGGCAGGGATGACAACCTGCCTATTGTTAACCGGATTCCGTCTCTGGCGGTTCATCTTTCCTGCTCGGGTTCGAGGAACCTGAGCTGAATGCCTGGAGTCGGTACCCTCATCATGTTGAGGGCGCACTACCGCACGAGTCTAGCGGCGATTGTTGATGGGATCCCTCGGGAAGGACTCCTGTCTTTTTGAACTAAGGCCCTGAGGGACCTGCTCATTCACTTCCTCAGAGTAAGGGAGTGAATGGAAATTGATTTCTGGGGATAACAACCCGAAACGGTTGGAGACGGTAGTCAGCACCGCCTGCTTCTTGATTTCTGGCCGCCGTTGTCCGGACGACCAGGTAGAGTTGTTAACCTGGAGGGCTTGACGAGCGGCCTCCAGAGTTGGGATAGTACCGTTGCGACGGTACTCCTTAACCAGTGCATTAGAAACCCAGCGTTGAAGACGCTGAGTTGGTGATGTCATCCTCAGAGCGGATGACGTTCCAGCAGGAGTAGCAACATTGGTTTTCACAGCAGCAGACCTCACAGTAGTGGTGTTCACAGTAGCAGTATTCACAGGGGTGAATTTAAGGAAAGCCATTTTGCAGAAGATCTTGAGAAAAAAGGGTGCATGTTCCATATAACAGACGTAATCAAGATGAATCCGGCCGCTACATCTTTTGGATGAGCACATGTCAATGATTGATTTGTTTGGCCCAAGGGGCCTAACAAATAATAAAAACATCACTTTAACTTGGTTAAGGATTCACGTCGGGTTCACCATTTTTGTTTCGCACGGAATCCGGGGATGACCTCCTGGATGGGAGATTCAAACGTTCCGATCGGTTTCTAACGGGTTTGTTCGTAGAACCGGAAACATCCAATGATTCCACATCCGTTTGGACCTACTTTCCAAAGGTAGGCGCTCATTAGCTTGTGGACTAATGAGGCTTAGGAATTTGCATTAGTCGAGAGGATGGGAGGTCGGACTCATCACACCTTTTTGAGGGGAATTATTGTCTACTCCGGGACTCTCTTTATAGATTTAAGTTATGTTCGTGAATCCTTATTATATTACCAAGTATAAAATGATCTTTCCTTTAGTTTTAACAATCAATGATTAAATATGCATGAAATTTAGAGAATCTTTTATATGTTTTCGAGGTTCTTCATCAATAGAGAATCATCTATATCTGTTTAGAGATTCTTGGTCAATGGTATCCTTCAAAACATTTATATAAAAGTCTCTTGGTCATTATGATGACCAGGCTGGTTTTAAAGCCACTTAGTGGGGCACTTGATGTTTATCGTCATTCAGAAGGACAGAGATTATTTCAAAGTTGGGATCGAACCCATGGATGGGCTACCTACATATCCTTTGTTTTGGAAAAGGATTCAGAACCCACGTAGTTTGAGTAATGGAGTATGATGTTTATGATTGATGGCTCAAAGATGAATGTCATAATTACTTTTACACTCTAATCTCACATGAGTCATGCTCGGTGTGAGAAACAAGAGGTATTGGTAAAAATTAGACAATTGTTCCATGAAAGATGCAATCATAAGAATTTGTTTGGGGCTTATGTATGTATGACTGCCCAGATAGATGAAGGTTTAGGATTTACTTTTAGGGAGAAAATCCATGAACAGGGTCCATAAAGTTATATGTGCTTTATGAAGATTTGAATACTCTAATCTTGGGGCTTACTCCTAAGGAGGATGTCCAAGTTAGGAGGGGATTTATGATTGGGTTTTACTCTTGAAAAGGAAACCCAAGTCAAGGGTAAATTAGGACTGGTTAAGAGAAATTTAAGGGGACTTGGGGCTTACTCCTGAAAAGGAATCCCAAGATTATGACTGGGACTTACTCCTAAAAAAGGAGGCACATGTTAAGGGACTTGTGGCTTACTCCTGAAAAGGAAGCCTAAGATTATGGCTGAGTCTTATTCCTGAAAAGGAGACCCAGGTTAGGGATTAAGGTTTGGGGCTTACTCCTGAGGAGGATGCCCACCGTGGGAAACTTTAAGAATTTGGGGCTTACTCCTGAGGAAGATGCCCAGATTAAAGGACTTATAACTGGGGATTATTCCTGAAAAGGAGACCCAGTTTAAGTATTCTCTCATCTTAAAGGATGATGTTGAATGAATGAACTCTCAATCTTTGGTGACATAAGGATATTAAAATCACTAGGTTTTGAGAGATATTCCACAGAATTCCTTTCAGATAAGGAAGTGAAATCAAGAAATCATGCCATAAATGGCTTTGAAGAGTGTCTTGAAGACTGAATCTTGAAAAGGAAAGGTGAAATGGCTTAAGAGGGGTAAAATGGGCAAGATGGGCACCCATAAAGATAGGGGCGCGCAAGTCTTGCAAGGCACACAAGTCTTCTGTGGGCGCGCAAGTATTGGTCGCGCTGGTATACCTGCGCGACACATGGTGTACTTGCACGATTTTCAACCAGCATTGAAATACTTGAGCGACTCTTTTTTAAACCCTTTAGAATTTTCTTGAGGTTCTTCCAGAAAAGGGACGTGCAAGTTATATTGAAGGAAATAAGTCGGCGCGCAAGTGTTTGATAAGTTTCAACACTTAGGCCTTCCTTCTTCTCTTTAGATCTTCCGTTCTAGGCAAGAAATTACCTTAGAAGTGTTCCGGAAGCTTTGAGAAGAGACTTGGGCGTCGGGAGCTTCAATCCGAGTTTCTGAAAAAAGATCCTCTCGAATGGGGGGCCCACAGGGTCTATTTATAGGCAAAAGAAGACCCAGGGCGGTTACTGGGCGGTTACCACTTAGGTCACGCAAGTCACTTGCGCGACCAAGGTAGCCGCGCATGTACATTTGCGCGACTGTTAGATAACTTGCGCGGTGTGGTTTCTGTTGATCCTTTCTTCCTTCCTTTGTTGATTTTTGATGTTTTCTTCAAAGGATGAATCACTTTGAGCTTGGATATTCCCCTTTTCCGATCATTGGATTCTGTGACGAAAGGAGCGTCAACATACGGGAAGGATGTCAGGAACCCTCGCCCATTCCGCACCTCGAGTCGCCAGGGGTAGTCCGGAAATTGTGTCTTTATCTCTTTCTGGTTTTTCTTAGATAGAGATATGAAAACGGAGGAAAGCCGACGTTACATCGTGATTTCACACGGAGTAGTGATCCATGTGGAGTCCGAGTACACGGTTTGAATTCCTCCTAGTGGTCGACGCTGACTTGGAACATGACCCACTACCATGTCGCTAGGTTGAGCGTGACTACTAGTCCCTCACTCTAGTGGTCGATGTAAATTTGGATGCTGCTTTTGTTTTGGTCTGTGTAAGTATGTGGTTGGAAATGGAAAATGTTTTTGAAAAATTGGACTGGTTTCTTTTAAGAGACATTAAATGTATGAAATGAGTTTTAAAACTGAAATCTTTTGATTTGTAAATTCGTTGGTTGCTTGGAATTGTTTGAGAATGGTTTGGGGTGAAACCTCAGTCTCTCTTTATGAACGTTTTCACATGTGTGAGAATTCATGGAAAGTGTGTGTTGGTGCATGTATGAATGGAATGTGGATAACGACATGTGCAACGAGTCATGAGATTACCTGGGTGTGTATTTGAAATTAAAGGCTTGGCCTTGTCCTCTAAATTGGGTTTTTAATGGGAAAGTGGTTTTGGAAAGTGATTTTGGTTTGAAAAATGGATTTGGTATTTGGAAAATGGACTTGAAAGAAGGCGATTTTGAAATCAAAAAAGGGGGGATTTGAAAAATGAATTTTTATTCTTTTTTTTTGAATTTGCTTGTTTCTTTTGAGCTGGCTGTTCTGGATGAAGTTTCTACCTTTTATGTTTCTTCGAATGATATCGGTTTTGGATTGATGTTTTATATGTTGTTCAGAAATGAAGCCTAGAAAGGTCCCCAGAGTTTTGATGAGTCATGCCTAGTTTTTGGTCTTTCTCAGACATTGTCTGTCCATTATGGTGATTGGAGTCTGTTAGAGACAATGGAGTGGCTTGAATAGGTCGAGCGCATCTTCAGGGTATTGGGAACTCCCAAAGCTGTTAGAGTACATGCTGTTCTGGGTCTATTTGAAGGTCCGGCTATGGATGAGTAAGAGTTGTTCACCCCTCAATTACTGCAGGTTGGGATGATGTGGTATGTCTTTAAAGACGTCTTCGTTTGATGGTTTATACTTGTGGAGGTGAAGACGAAGAAAATGGAAGAGCTCATGCGTGTTCAACATGGCTAGAAGATAGTGAGAGCGTATGTTGACCATTTCAAGGATCTTGTGTCTCATTATCCAGGGGAAGTGTTGCAGGACTGGATGAAGACTTCTCCCTTCATCAGGGGTATTCATCCATAGATCAAGGAGCAGGTCCTCCTTTCTAAGGACCATCACTTTGAGAAGCTGGTGGCTGAGGCGTTCTTAGCTGAGTTAGTCTTCGGAGTGGAGACGGTTGGCAATCCAGCGTATCCAGTTGCTCGTCAAGGTTCCCCATCTGGAGAGCAGGGTGTGCCAGAGGGACCTATTCCTAAAGAGTCCTCTTCAGTGGTTCTAACTTCTAGTTCATAGGACCGTTTAGTGGTGTGCCACCAGTGTGGCCGGTTCGGACACGTGAAGCTGTCATGTCGCGTCCCTCCAAAGGCATGCCATCGTTGCAGGTGTCTGGATCATCTAGAGAAGCTTTGCAGGAAGCATCTCCTAAGGAAGACACTGCGACCGGAAGGTTCCAGTGCCTGACTGTGAGGCAAGAGATGCTTCAACCATCAGAGCCCCAACCACAGTCCTTGGGGTGAAGCTCGTGCGTAGTCAGGAGTTGTCGGGGGTCTGAAACCTCAGTTCGGGTTTTGGTGTTCCGTGTTACCAATGAAACATTTAAATTCCTTCCATTCCCTTTCTTCCACTGTTAATGTTTTGGCGTTGTTGTAGGTTCACTGTGTCGTCTTGAGGTTGGGATGAACATGTTCATTTTTAATCCAAATAGCTTTCCTTGTCTGATCATGGTTTCTGAATCGTGCGATTTTCTTAAGAGTGTGTTTTTTCTTTGTCTGGATTGATTTTTGTTCTAGCTGTGTTCATTTGGAGATGTAAGTGCCTATTAAGAGTCGATATTTGTGGTTATGCTCGGGTTTACTGCTTGGGTTAAGTCCTGCTCGGAGGTTTTTTTATAGTGTTCGGGCTTTTCTTGGTCTGAGTCAAGAGTTCCACGATTTGGCAGAGGTGTTGTTTCGCTCATGCTATAGAGGTTAGTCTGGATCGCTGGGAGTTTTCGTGATGCCCCCATCTCGGGGTGGTATGTTATGGCGATAGAATTTCCACACTAGTTGAGTTCTTGTGGTGGGCAGAACCCTCTCATGTTCTCTCATTCTATTATGTTTTGGTTGCTTCTAGTTTTATTTGGGCATGGATTCTATTTTGGTCCATCGTTCGACTGGGTGACTTTCTGGGGGCAGAAAGTGTCTGTGGTGGGGAGAATTGTCACACCCCGACCAATTATTTATTTATTTTATAATTTTATTTTTTGGTCTTTTAAAATTCTTTTTGGGCTTCGGGTTGAGTCCCATACTAAAAGCTTTTGAGTCATGTTAAAAAGTGCGTTTTGAGTTGACGACGCCAAGCGCCCGAGCAGAGTGCGTTTTGGATACCTCACACGGCGCAGCATAGAAATCAGCACGTTTCTCTTGCCTTCGGAAAATTTAGATGGGTAAATTTGTGATTGATTGTTTTATTTAAAATATTTATCTTTGTTAATAATTTTATCATTATTATTAAAATGGAATTAATTCTTTTAATATTTTGATTTGTTTATCATCAGTATATTACTACTACTACTATTATTATTATTAATATTATTATTTTATTATTGTATATGTTATTTATTTTATTATGGTTATAATTATTTTAATTAATATTGGTATTATTATTATTATTTTAATTGTAATTAAATAATAATTATTATTATTTTCCTTCTCTTTTTCATTTACTTTTTTTTCTGCCTCTTTTCATTACTCTTAACCCTACAGCAGGCCACGTTTTTTCCCTCTTGTGTTGTAGCCGCCGCCTCTGTTCACTCTCCCTCTCCCCCACATGTGTTTTATCTACTGACGCATCTCTCCCTCGGCTTGCCCATCCACCTCGTCCGCCGCTGCACCGAGGTCTCCCACCTTCACCACATCCCAGCACCCGGCGCCCCGACCCTCTTGCTGCTTCCCCATGACCCCAGCTCCTCTGATGCCCTCTCCCTGAGTCTTGGCCCCACAACATCATCCTCTGGCGCCCCTCCGGCCAGCATGGCCCTTATCTACCTTGCACATCGCTTCCACCTCCCATCCGCTCAGCCTCTGGCTCGCTCTCACCCGCTGCGCCACAGTATTCCAGCCTCGCCGGACGCTGATTCTTTCCCTCATTCTGTCCGCATCTCCCAGATTTTAGTCTTGAACCCCCTTCTCACCTACTATCCGAACTCCTCACCAAGCTTCTCCGCCACCATCTATCCCCCATACTGGTGCCACCTTCTTTTGATTCCCCCTCAAGCTTTCCCATGCCTCCTTCGGCCGCCTGATCGGCCACGACCACGCCTCCCTCGACGTGGGCCCTCCTCCTGTCCTGTGCTGGAGGTCCAGTCTCTTTATCTCCGAGATCGCACCCCTTGCTGTGCATGCCCAACACCCAGCTGCAACCGCTCCTTATTTTCCCAATCCAGCCGCGCCTCCTGCCGACTACTTGCAGCACGCACCGACCGACCCTAGCACTACTGCAAGACCCCCCCTTGCCTTCGCACCTCGTTTCTGATGCGGCTGAACATCCGGAGACCCCCATTCTTTTTTTTTTCAGCACCGTGCAAGGTCCGACGGCCTCCTTCGAGCACTGAATGACCCCCACACCGTTGTCGTAGGTGCGTTTCCCTTTGACCGCATGCTATTCAATTTTTGGTGGTGATGCCGAGAGGATTCAGCTTTTTGTTAGAAATTTTTATTGACATCCTCGACCCAATACCTTGTCTTAAGGTTTGTTATAGATCCCTTGCAGTGCAATCGACGTGCGGAGGGAGTTTTTAATCTATTTGCGAGGTTATTCCTACATCGAGGTAGGTGTTTCCACGTTTAATTATTATTTAACAATTTTTCTTGCTTGTTTGATTAATATGCTATATTATTTAATTTATTTGTATGGTTCAAATTTGGTTTTTTTGGAGTTTAGCGTGTGTCTCATTTGGTTCGTAGCTTTACCCCATGGTATGGATGAGTTTTTATGGATGTTTATGTTTAGTCAATTGTTTCCGTTTGAATAAATTGTGAAGTTGGTTGTTAATTTGTGTCAGTGTTGTGAATTGCATTTTGACATGGTATTTTTTGCGTGTTTGGTATTGAAGATATCATGTGCATTGAGTAGGTAAAGACAATTTTCTTCTTTTTAAACTACCACATGAATTTTTATTTATGATTTATTGAGTTTCATAAATGGTGAAAATGTGTTCTTTAAATGGAGTTGAGTTTTCCCAGAATGTTGATATGGTGTATGTCACACTTTTGAAAATCTCATTTGAGTGCGTGTGGTCTTGATGTTTTTTTGGGTGTGTAAAATCATGAGTCTCTTCGATTTTGGTTTTATAAATTTTAAAGTAACTTATTAAATAGTATGAATGGTGCAAGTCTTGCATTGAAAGTAGGTCGAGGTGGTTCTTTTGCATTTTTTGTTCGTTTGAATTGTTTTCGGTCCGTGCTTGTGTAATTTTAGTTGCTGTGTGTTTGTTGCAGTGCGTTTGCAAGGTTACCCCGATATTGCGGTCACCAGTTTGCGCTTTCTTTTGCGTCTGTGCGAGGCGTGATGTGCCGTTGCGTTTGGACTGCGAGATGAGGTAGGTCCCCCATTACACTCACCTTTAAATTTAGAATTTACTAATTTCTTGATGTTTTTTTATTTTAATGAATGATAAATAATATTAGATAATAAAATTTTAAATGATTATTTAGTGTGAAAAGAGCCGTTTATTTTATACCGAACACTTGGAACATTTTCTTGACGGGCGGACGCCCAGGTTTGAAAGAATGCCTATTTGGCCTTAAAACATAATCCACATAATTTCTAACGTACTTCTAGTTTTAAAGATAAATTATTTCTTCTGAACAATTGTTTTGGGTTATCTCGAGAAATGAAGTTTTTCTTTAAAATTGGTGAAGCCCCGTTTGGCACTTTAATAAAATAGATTATTTTGGAAAACCCACTCAGGGGTGATATTTGTTGTGCGTTGATTGCGTGAGCTATATGTGATGTTAGTGCTTTGTGACTTCTTGATTTAAATTGTGGACGCACCCCTCTTTTATTATATGTGTTGACACGGGAACCTGGCATAGTGAGTGAATCTTCTGAGAACGATTGCTGCACTAGTTTAGACCACGTACTGGCTAGTGGCCCCATATCATGGGAATACTGAGTTATTGCTGCTATGGGAATTGGGCCCCTCGGTTAGGCCATGCAGGGCTATTCCGGGTAGTAGTATGGGTGTTATGACGTCATCGAGTTAGGGCATGCCTTCAGGATGAGTCAGATGTATAGTATGTTTTGGATTGTTCATGATCTTCTAGGTTCGACCCATGTTTCTTTTAGTGTTTTTTTTGTGTGTGGAGGACGATTGAGAGGTCGAGTTCGGTTGCTGACCCATGTGTCCCACTTTTACCATTGCCCTTAGTGTGTGTTGTGTGTGATTATCCTTTTTACTAACAAATAATTTTTGGATTTCTAAATTGTTCGCAAATGTTTTAAAAATGAAATTCACCTGTTTCTTTAAACATTAAACTTGTTCTAATTTAAAAGGGAAATGGACTGTTACTTGTTTTAGAAATGAAAATGTGTGGAAACCATATCTTATATAATTCAGTTCAATCCTGAAATTGATAAATTATTTATTTATTGGTATGTGCATTGGGAATAGAATTAGTCGGGCCTACCTACTGAGTTTTAATACTCACGCCTATAGTGTTTTCTCGTTTTTAGTTCTGTTGCAAGTTCCAGATTCAGTTGTTCGCTTGAACGACATTGGTTGTGGTATTGGAAGGTGACCCAAGGGGTCACGTGGAGTTTTAGTCGTGGTCAGGTTAGTGGCTTTGTTGGTTTCTCTTTCTTTTTTTCATTTGTTCCATTTATTTCCACGGCTTAATTTATGTTTCTTTTGGGCCAAATCGTTCCCACCTGTTTACTTTTGATTCCCGACACTAGTTGCCAGCCCGTGGGGATCGGGAATGCCCTTCGGGCCATGTTGCGGGCCGACTCGGGTGACCGGTTCAGGGTCGACCCGGGTTGGTTCATGACATCCATGCCTACTAGTCTCTATTTTTCCTTCATATAGATTATCCAAGCTTCCTCGTCTTAAGGGATCCATCTCCCCCATTGTACCGACATTCTAGGATTCCACAACTTTTAGGATCCATCACCCCATCATACCAACGATCTTGGCTTCATCGCCCCTCCAGACTGAGGGAATGTTGTCATCCCTACCACCCTTATGAAACTCTGTGTCATCCCAACTACCACATTGCATCAACCACAGAGGTCCTCTCTCTGGGATTGACACCATCTTGTAAAATTTACACTCTGAGGTTGCCCTACTTACGCATGAAGAACATCCATGATTAGGCTTGGGGATGTTTAGGGAAATCCCATCATTAATATTACACCCTCATCCCTAACACCCACAATGGGGTAGAGAACACCATACCTCTACCGAAAAAATCCATTTGGTTTCACATCCCAGTTTCATGACGTCAAACTACGTAACAACCAGGTCTTATATGCATGACGTTAAACTGCATAACAACCATAGTCTTGGTCGCATGACGTTAAACTGAAGGACAACATCTTGGTCACATGATTAAAACATGTACACCATTTTGGTCAAAGTTACGCAACCTAAAACTGTAGCAACCATGGTCAAATCTATGTGACCCTAAACGCCAGCCATCACTCATCCTAGCTACATGACGTTAAACTATGCATCTATTCCAAACACTATGACCTTAAACTAAGAAAAAATGGTCTAAAAAATAAGACCATAAAATATTTGCAACAACATGGTCTGTTACTCTAAGTCCATCTATGTCTTCCCACAAACACACTCTCATGTGTTGTGGTGTAGAACCCAGAGTGTTGGACTCCAAATGAACATAATCTCCATCCACATACACACTTCGTAGTGTCCCTTTATTTGGATCCATATCTTATTTCTTATTAGAAAGGACCCCCTAACAGTATAAATGCTCGACCTATGGACCACCTACTGTTCTGGGCCAACGCCCCAGAAAACAATGGATGACATTTTGCGACAAGTCCCATATTTTGAACATGGTCAGTGGTCGACCGTCATTTGTCTATCCTCATCCTAGGTAACACAATATGGATGTTGTGTTTCTAACATGGTCAAAAAATATCCACCATTGTTACACCAACATCTTTGTGATCCAGATATCGAATGCTATGATTCACCATTTTTTCTTCACCTAATTTTTTAGGTGGAACTCCAACACCCTTGGTGTTACCCATCCGTGCACCTTTGCACGTCGAATAAGTGGTCCAATTTCACTGTGATATTCCCATACTAACATCTCCATTACCATTTCTATGTACTTCCATGTGTCAGGGAAATCCAATCATTACTTCTTGTTTCCCACATTGAACATGACTCACGTGGTTTTAGTCATTTTGGTAGGATGTGTAATAATCTGGTTAAGTGACACACACATTATCGTCGGTCATGACGTTAAACTGCTCATTATCATCCTGCATTACATTAAAATGCATCATCATCCGTCATGACGTTAAACTGCTCATTTTCATCCTGCATGAAATTAAACTGCATCATCATCCGTCAGGACGTTAAACTGCTCATTATCTTCCCGCATGACTTTAAACTTCTCATCTTCTTCCTGCAAGACGTTAAACTACATCACCATCCAATATTACGTTAAACTATTCATCATCGTCCGTCGCGATGTTAAACTGCTCATCATCATCCTATATGATGTTAAACTGCATCATCATCATGATGGACATTATACTGTTCATCTTCATCCGTCATGACGTTAAACTGCTCATTAACATCTGTCATGAAGTTAAACTGCTCATTATGGTCCCGTGTGACATTAAACTGCATCATCGTCTTCCATGACGTTAAACTGCACTATCATTCATGATGAAATTAAACTGATCATTATCATCTTGCATGACATTAAACTGTGTCATCATCTCTCAAGATGTTAAAATGCTCATTATCATCATGCATGACTTTAAACTGCATCATCACCATGCATGACGTTAAACTATTAATCCTTGTCCATCAAGACGATAAACTACTCATTATCACCCCGCACGACATTAAACTCCATCATCGTCCTGCACGACGTTAAATTGTTCATCTTCAACTGTCATGATGTTAAACTTCTCATTATCATCCTGCATGACTTTAAACTGCTAATCTTCCTCCAGCATGTCATTAAACTACATTATAATCCATCATGATGTTAAACTGATCATTCACTACGGAAAAAAAACCGATTTAGAGGTGGTTTTGAATAACCGATGCTAAATTGTGCATCGGGAAACTATTCGTAGCGGTTTTCAAAACCGCCATAGAATGTTTCGTGGCAGTTTTTTTTGATTTTTTTTAAATTATTACTTTTTATTTATTTTATTTGTTTATTTTATTTATTTATTTATTTATTAATTCTATTTATTCTTTTTTTAAGAATATTGGGGCCAAAGCCTCTTATTAAATGAAATCAAAGACCCTCTAGTTTTTTATAGGAAGAAGAAACCCATTACTTGACCATGCACGCCCAAAGAAAAACTATATCTCCCTGAATGACCCGCCACATTATCCACTCACGGTTAAAGAAATCTCAAGATGTCGTTGTGCCTTGGATCTCCAAAATCGACGCCACCCAAGCGTCATCCTGCCTCAATTGGCATCACGCCCGCATGCCCTCCCCTGCTGATACTCATCCCGTCGACTCGCCCAGCACCTGCACATCCCGGGTTAGCTCCCGCCAATGCATCCCGCCACCTGCGTTCCAGCTACAGTTGCTCATTTCGGTCCATTCACCATCTGCTGCACATCAATCCAGCTACATCCTACTCATCCCGGTTGACTCGCCAAGCGAAGCATCCCCCGCCACCTGCATTCCCACACCACATCTGGGACCCACCACCAGTTCTCCCCACATAGTACCATTTTTCATTAAATCATCATATTTGAGGCATCTAGGGTTTGACCCATGATCCTAAAAATAGGAGATCTATTCAAATCACTTTTCAATAAGGGAAAAAACATCAGGAAGCTTGTCATACCAAATGAATTCAGCACCTTCAGCTCCACTGTTAGCCAATCCGTCTGTAACAGAATTAGCTTCCCTGTAGACATGAGTAATGATATTATTCACAGAATGAAGGGAGTCTAAGAAATTAATCCACCGATTTTGAAGCTTCCAGTATAGATGACATGAACCATCCCTAATGGCTGAGACAATCCTAGTCGAATCACTCTCTAGCCAGAGATTATTCCAACCATAATTGTTTGCCTGTTCCACTACAACAATAATATCCATCATCTCAGCTTCAATTGAAGAGACAATACCACAAGGGCCATGAAAGAAACCAATCACTAGACCCTTATGATCTCTGAACACGACGCCATATCCAGAAGGACCGGGATTCCCTTTCGAAGAACCATCCGAATTAATTTTCAACCAACCAACAATAGGCTCTTGCCAGAGAACTTCAAAAGTGCGAACTAAAGGTTTGAAATTACCTTTGATACCAATTCGATCAAGAATAGTGAAATCATGAATGGAATTGATGCAATAATGTTTATTTGGTAGGCCAATTGCACACATCTCAGCTAGAACGCGTGAGAGAGCAGAGGTGACCTAGAAGGATTTATTCTCATGAAGAATCTAATTCCTAGAGAACCAGAGAAAATGCAGCAATTCAGAAGCAGCAACCTGAAATAAATCCAGCAGTTGTGAGGAAAGATCAAGATATTTCCGTCTTTGAATAAACTCCACAATGGAGGACGTCATAAGAAGTGAGATCTCAAAGACATCCGCTAAAGCTTTCCAAATTAAGGCCGCAGTGGCACAACAAAGGAATAAGTGATCAAAATCCTCTCTGTGTTGATGACAGAAAACACAAGGAGAACATAAAGATATACCACAATGTTGAAGATAATAATCAGGTGGAACCTTGCGATGAGCAATTCTCCAAACCAAATAGGAGCGAGATGGTCTGATAAAATTTTTATGCAAGTTCCCCATCCATTTGGTGCCAAAACCGGGATTCAAGGAGAACTCATAAAAATGCTTTGAAGTGAGAATACCACTAGCCGTAGGCTCCCAAGTCCAAAAATCCTTCTTGTTTGAGAAACAATAATTGTTGATTTATTCTATTTATTTTATTTATGCTATTTATGCTATTTATGCTATTTATGCTATTTATGCTATTTATTCTATTTATTCTATTTCTTCATTTGTTTCATTTATTGAATTTATTTCAATTATTTCATTTAGTCTTTTACTGTATTTATTCTTTTAGTGTATTTATTGTATTTATTTAATTTAATTAATTTAATTAATTTATTTAATTTATTTTCTTTATTTCCTTTATTTTCTTTATTTTATTTATTTCGTATTTTATTTATTTTAAGTATTTATTTATTTCGTATTTTATTTATGTATTTCGAATTTTATTAATTTATTTCATATTTTATTTATTTATTTCATATTTATTTTATTTATTTCATATTTTATTTATTTATTTCATATTTATTTTATTTATTTCATTTAATGCGCATTACATTATTTTACTTTATCCATGCATGCATGCTCATACCCATGCACATGCCCATGCAAATGCCCATGCAATATAAAGAAATACTGCGTTTGGTGAGATTTGAACCCCTAAACTCTTGCATATTTTTCAAAGACTTTACCACTCCACCAAGTTCGTTATGTGGTTAATAAACATAATTTAATATACTTATATATACTAATTGAAAAAACAAATAATACATAACTAATAGATATAAACTCAATAATAATTAAACAATAAGCAATAATCAATAATTAATAACCAATAACCAATAATTAATACTTGTTGATTTATTAGTTATTTATTGATTTATTTATTATTATTTACTCTTTATTATAATAAATAACAAATAAATTATAATAATATTTAAATAAATTATAAAATAATGAAAATAAAATAATAAAATAATAAAATTACGAAATTAAAAGAATAAAGAATAAAGAATAAAGAATAAATAATAAATAATAAAGAATAAAGAATAAAGAATAAATAAAAAACAATAAATAACAAACAATAAACGATAAACAAAAAATTATAAATAATAAATAATATTAAAAATTAATAAAAAAATTATAAATTATAAATTATAAATAATAAATAATAAATAATAAATAATAAATAAGAAGCAATAAATTATAAGAAATAATAATAAATAATAAATAATAATATAAAAATAATAAATAATAAATAATAAATAATAACTAATAAATAAATAATATTAAATAATATTAAATAATATTAAATAATAACAAATAATAATAAATAATAAATAATAATAATAATATTATATAATATTATATAATAATAAATAATAAATAACAAACTATAAATAATAATAAATAATAAATAATAAATAATAATAAATAATAAATATTAAATATTAATAAATAATAAATAATAATAAATAATAAATAATAAATAATAAATAATAATAAATAATAAATAATAAATAATAAATAATAATAAATAATATATAATAAATAATAATAAATAATAAATAATAAATAACAAATAATAAATAATAAATAATAAATAATAATAAATAAAAATAAACAAATAATAAATAATAAATAAAAATAATAAATAATAAATAATAAATAGTAAATAATAAATAATTAATAATAATAAATAATAATAAATAATAATAAATAATAATAAATAATAAATTACAAACTATAAATAATAATAAATATCAAACTATGAATAATAATAAATAACAAATAATAAATAATAAATTATAATAAATTATAATAAATTATAAATTATAAATTATAAATTATAAATAATAATATATAATAAATAATAAATAATAATAAATAATAAATAATAATAAATAATAAATAAAAATAATAAATAACATATAAAAAATAATAAATAGTAAATAACAAATAACATATAATAATAAATAATAAATAATAATAAAAAATAAATAATAAAAAATAAAAAATAAAAAATAATAAAAAAGAATAAATAAAAAGTAAAAAATAACAAATAACAAATAACAAATAAAAAAAATAAATAAGAATAATAATAAATAACAAATAATTAATAATTATAATTAAATAAATAATAAATAATAAATAATAAATAATAAATAATAAACAATAATTAATAATAGATAATAATACATATATAATAAATAATAAATAATAAATAATAATAAAAATCAACAACACATAATTAATAATTATAAATATATAAATAATAAATAATAAATAATAAAAATTAAATAATAAATAATAAACAATAAATAATAATAAATAAATAATAATATATAATATATAATATATAAAGTATAATATATAATATATAAAATATAAAATATAAAATATTATTTATTAATAATAATAAATAATTAATAATTAAAAATAAATAACAAGTAACAAATATTAATAATAATAATAATAAATAATAAACAATAAATAATAAATAATAAACAATAAATAATAAATAATAAATAATAAATAATAAATAATAAATAATAAATAATAAATAATAAATAAATATAAATAATAAATAAATATAAATAATAAATAAATATAAATAAATATAAATATTAATAAATAATAAATAATAAATAATAAATAATAAATAATAAATGCCCAGTAACAAATAATAGATAATAAATAAATTATAGTATATTACAAATAATAAATAATAAATAATAAATGAAACACATGAAAAAGTATGAAAAGGCGTGATAAATGATGAAAAATTATGAAAACACATGAAAACAGATGGAGAAGCATGAAGAATGAAGCATTAGAAAGCATGAGAACGCATGAAAACGCATGAAAACTCATGAAAACTATGGAAAACCCCTTAATAATTCAACATAATCATCATAATAACCCACAAAAATCCATTGATAAATATAACATGTCATGGAAACCCAAATAAACAGTAATAAATGGAGAAACCGTTAAAACATGTCAAAACTATCAAAAAGTGACAAAAACAATGGATTCACATTAACGAAGATAACTTATGATCCGAGAGTCCGTTCAAGATCTGCGACCAGTCGAATCAAAGATCCTAAAATGATCTTCGAGTTGATAGGTGAAAGAGACCGAATGGACTGGAATATCGGATGTTACGACCATTTAAAAAAACTGATGGGGAACATGTGTAGAAACGAGGAATCGAAAAACATAATAAACCCGATACCCACTAAAAAGGCCATAACATATGATCTAGGAGTCCAAGTGGGCGCTGTGACTAGTCAAGCATAAGCTCATGAAACAAACTGTGATCTGGCAAGCAGAGGAGTCCGAACTAACATGTGGATCGAAAGTTACGTCCGTTTGAAGACATGATTGATGGGACACCGGTGACGAAAATGGGGTTTCGAAGGCCTTATAAAGGGTTTTTGGGGTCGAAACAAATTAAATAAGTTTCTTTTGTTGAATTTCTGCGTATATCTCTTCGCTGGCTTCGATTTGATATGTGGTAGAGCCCAAACGGATACCCAGAACAAAAGTTATGGCCGTTTGAGGATGGAGAACTTTTTTAACATTCTTATAACTCTCATATAATCCACACCATAGACCATCTCCGGGTTTTGATTATACATATCTGTAGATCTCTTCATGGTCTTCGATTTGAATGTTCATGGCGCTCCAATGGATGCCCAGATCAAATGTTATGGTCGTTTTAGTGATTTCAGGGTTTCTCATGTTTTTTTTTATATCCTTTCATTTCGCGGTGGTTTTACCCAAACTGCAGCTATTTTGCAGTGGTTTTTTAAAAAACCACGGCTAATCCTCGAAATAATTAAAAAAAATATTAAAAAAAATTTAAGACATTTCACGGTGGTTTTTAAACCGCTGCGTAAAAAACCGCCGTAAAATAGCGGCACGAAAAACATTTAGCGGCAGTTTTAAAAACCGCTGCGAAAAAACAGCCGCAGAATGCCCTTTTTCCTGTTGTTATTATCATCCTGCATGATGTTAAACTGTTCATCTTCATCTTTCATGACATTAAACAGTTCATCATCGTCCTGCATGACGTTAAACTGTTCATCTTCATCCCGCATGATGTTAAACAACAGTATCATCCTGCATGACGTAAAGTTGTTCGTCTTCATCCATCATGACGTTAAACTACTCACTATCGTCCTGCATGGATTAAAACTGCCAATCTTCACCCCCATGACGTTAAGCTGCATTATCATCCTACTTGATGTTAAACTGCATCATCATCCTGCATGATGTAAAACTGTTCATCTTTGTTCGTCATGACGTTAATCTAATCATTATCATCATGCATGACATTAAACTGCATCATCATCCTGCATGACATTAAACTATTCATTATCATCTTGACATGATGTTAAACTATTCATCTTCATCTGTCAAGATGTTAAACTACTCATCGTCATCTTGCATGACGTTATACTGTTAATCTTTGTCCGCCATGACGTTAAAATGTTCATTATCATCCTCTATGACTTTAAACTACTCATCTTCATCCCGCATGATGTTAAAATACATTATCATCTGGCATGACGTTAAACAGTTCATCATCATCTCTCATGATGTTAAAATGCTCATTATCATCATGCATGACTTAAAACTGCCCATCTACATCCCGCATGACGTTAAAATACAGCATCATCCTGCATGACATTTAACTATTCAACTTCATCCATCATGACGTTAAACTTTTCCTTATCGTCCTACATGAGGTTAAATGGCATCATCATCCTACATGATGTTAAATTGTTCATCTTCATCCGTCATGACATTAAACAGCTCATTATCATCATGCATGACTTTAAAATGCCCATCTTCATCCAACATGATGTTAAACTACATTATTGTCTATCATGATGTTATACTGCTCATTATCGCCCTATATGATTTTAAATTGTTCATCATCATCTCACATGACGTTAAACTACATCATTGTATTGCATGACGTTAAACTACTCATCTTCGTCCGTCATGATGATAAATTGGACATTATTGTCATGCATGACTTTAAACTTCTCATCTTCATCCAGCATGATGTTAAACTACATTATCATCTATCATGATGTTAAAATACTCATTATCATCTTGCATGACATTACACAACATAATCTTTCATCATGACATTAAACTGCTCATTATCGTCCTATGTGACATTAAACTGCATAATCGTCCTGCATGACGTTAAATTGTTTATTATCATTCTACGTGACATTATACTATTCATCTTCATCCATTATGATGTTAAATAGCTCATCATCTCCCTGTATGATGTTAAACTGTTCCTATTCAACCCATATGATGTTAAAATGCATTATCATCCTTCATGACATTAAACTGTTCATCTTCGTCTGTCATGACATTAAACTACTCATAATCATCTTGCATGACATTAAACTGCTGATATTCATCCCGCATGATGTTATACTTCATCATTATCCTGCATGATGTTAAATTGTTCATCTTCGTCCGCCATGACGTTAAACTGGTAATTATCGTACCACATGATGTTAAACTGCATCATCGTCCAACAAGACGTTAAATTGTCCATCTTCGTCCATCATGACTTAAGACTGCTCATTATCATCCTGCATGACATTTAACTTCTCATCTTCGTCCAACATTATGTTAAACTGCATTATCATCCATCATGACGTTAAACTACTCATTATCATCCTGCATGATGTTAAACTGTTCATCTTCTTCCTCCATGACGTTAAACTGCTAATCATTGTCCTACATGATGTTAAACTTTTATCTTCTTCCAGCATGACGTTCAAATGCATTATCTTCCTGCATGATGTTAAACTATTCATCTTCATCTTTCATGACATTAAACTACTCATTATCATCCTGAATGTCTTTAAACATCTCATCTTCGTCCCGCATGATGTTAAACAACATTATCATCCTGCATGACGTTAAACTGCATCGTCGTCCTGCATTACATAAAACTATTCATCTTTGTCTGTCATGATGTTAAACTTTTCATTATCATCATGCATGTAATTAAACATCATCATCATCCTATATGATGTTAAAATGTTCATCTTCATCCGTCATGATGTTAAATTGCTCATTATGGTCCAGTATGACCTTAAAATGCACGGTCTTGCATGACCTCAAAATGCTGGTCCCATACGACCCTAAACTGTATTAGGGTCCTCCATGACCTTACACTGTTCATTCCTACATTACTTTAAATTGTGAATTTTCCTACAATATATTAAAATAGAATCTCAAGAACTATGTATGGATTGATTCCCGTCCTCATGGGATACATCTGAATGCTTAGACTTCTCGTCTTGAGTCTAGTCCCAGTTTCCAGTTTGACTATCCCCTCCTGGGCATAGTTAATTTGGAGGATCCTACATGGTGTCGTATAGGATTATTGGGCCCCACTCATGTCAGGGATATGATGATTGCATCATGTTCCCTCCCTCATACTTCTCTCCCCCTACATCCTTATCGCATGATGTTAAACTGCATGTCTCTTTCAGAACTACATACGGCTTGATTCCCATCCTCATGGGATACGTAGGATCGCCCAAATATTTTGTCTGTAGGCCCAACCCCAAACATTGAGATCTCTCCTTGAGTCTCGTTCAACATAGGCATATTAATTCTCTATCCACCCCTTCCATTCTGGTTTTCCATTATCTTTCACATCAGAAAGGTCCCCCGAACGATATGGATACTTAGACTAAGGGCTCTCTTATCAGTTCAGGCCAACACCCTAGATGATTTTGAAAAAGAAATTGATATAAGTACCACATTAAGAATAAGGTCAGTGATCGATGCTCATTTTTTCCCATTTCAGGTCACATGATATAGATGTCGTGTTTCAAACCTAGTCAACAACTAGCCTTTTTCATTATCACAACCCCCATATGTCCCAAACATGGAGTGTAGTGGTTTATTCTACTCCGCTGTCTCCTGAAACCTCAGTCTTCCTTGAGAAGGAGTGTGGTTCCATCTGGAGGTCCCTTATGTGATGGGGAGAGCTTAATCCTACACCTTGTTTCCCGAACCAAGCATTGCTCTCCTGGGATTATGAGCTAAGATAAGGCAATACCCGTATGAGTGGCCAAATGGCTATAGCGGGTCGGGACGCCCAGTCTCAGGTCCCTCGACATTTTCAACCCTCGGTCCAAGTTCTCATTTAGGATTGTGTGGTGTGGTATGGAATAAAATCCTCATTCACGTTAGGCTATTCTGCCACACCACACATATCCCATTGAGACATCCATCTGTTTATCACCCTTTTCGTGAGTACAGGCCCCATCAAGATTCACGATCCCCATCATTTGGGTTTCCATCATCTTCTATATCCCAAAGGACCCCTAAATGGCATGGATGCTCGGCCAAAGGGATCTCCTACCATTATAGGATAATGTCTTCGGGGATTGCGAGTAGAAAATTGATCCATGTCCCGTGTTGCGAATATGGTCAATGGTCGATGCTCAATTGTTCACCCTGAACTCTAGTCACACAAGGTTGGATATTGTGTTGTAAACTGGGAAAATAGTTGTCCCCTGACGTCGTTGCCACTTTGAGGTCTTCCATAGGCACAATGACTCACCTTCTTTTTCCCATTAATATGTTATTAATCTAGGCATCTGTAGTCCGAGCTCTAAGACCTTAAACTAAGATCTCTGTTAGAACTATGTACGGCTTGATTCCCATTCCCATGTGATATGTAGGAACTCCCATAAATATCACCTTTGGGTCCATCTTGATTTCCACTAACTTATCTCTTTTTTCCTGCCTTTTTGGCCCCAACTCTTGTAGGACCATGTGATGTGTCGTGTGTGGCCTTACGCCTTCGTTGACATCGGGTTTAAATTTTTTTCATCATGTGCTTCCCTTCATAGAGCTAGTCCATCCTAGCTCCTTCCCCATATTGTCTAAAATTTTACAGCCCCCTAATCCCAAGGTTTCTCTTTTGGAATCGCATACGGTGTGATGTAGACCTCATCCTCATTCATGTTGGGTATGATTTATCACGCCATGCCCATTTCCTTTTGAACCTTATCTTTCGTGTATATGTATGAGCCATATGACTTTTAACTATACTGCCTAGTCCCACATGACATTAAACTATTGATTCTATACTACACGATGTTAAGATTCTTGGTTGGCCCCATCACATGACCCTAAACTATGACATTATCGTCATGGCCGCACGATGAAAAAATAAGAGTTCTGCATTGTGGTGTCCTCATTCGAGAGGACATCATCTTTGGTATCAGTCACACACTACACCATTTTTAAACACCTGCACACAGATTTATTCTTATGGAGATTCCTGGACTTTCAATCCTATGACCATCACTTCACAAAAAAAACACATACATTCATCCTAAAGTACAAACAAGATCTATCAAATGCCACTTTTTTGGTTAAAGGTCCTTACCCGCACAACCTTATTATCTCTGGCATTGGTATCTTATCATGTCATTTCTAGAACTACATGTGGTTGGATTCCCATCTTCATGGGGTTCGTAGGAATTCCCATGTAATTTTCCTTGGGTGAAGCCTATTTTTCGTTTTTGGTCCATCAACCAAAAACCTCCCCAAAGAACACATGGTGATCTGGACTCTAGGCCATCATTCATGATGTGTCTCCCGCATTCCATACCGTCTCCATGGTCGGATCTCTAAGACCTTAAACTATGATCTCTCTCTGTGTCCTTTCCATAAGATGTCAAACTTTGTGACATCTTCAAGAACTACATTTATCCCGATTCTCATTTCCATGGGATACGTAGGACCACCGAGACATTTTGTCTTCAGGTCGATCCATGTTTCTTTGAAACCTTCTTATCTTCCTGGGCCCTATCTTGAGTCCTCCAGATGGGAGGGTATGTGGTGTGGTATGTGCTTATCTCCTCATTTACGTCATGTTTATAAAAACAACGCCACATACCACTTTCCCCTGAGATCTCTTCATACCCCTGTTCTATACTCATATTTACAAGTCAGATTCTCTTATGTTGATCCCCTTGAACCTGTTTGGCAGTTGAAAAATGCGCCTAAGAGCACTCTGGTTCAGCACCTAAGGTGTTGAATCCCTCATGGAAATGTTATCACACATCCTCAGGTTCATGTTCCCCTTTATTTGGGTTTCCATCATCTTTCGCATCCAGAATCTCCCCCAAAAAGTACAGATGATTAGAATAAGGGATATCCTATAATTTCAAGCCCACATCCCCGAGGATCTCAAATGTAAAATTGATACATGTCCCGGGTTGCAAATATGGTCAGCGGTCAACACTCATTTGTTGTTCCAATTTCAGGTCACACGATATGGATGCTGTGTTTCGAACACGGTCCACAGTTATCCTCCATCATCACACCAACCCCTCAAGCCTTAAACATTGTTTGTGTGATTCACATCATTTTCCACTATATCAGGTCCAAGTGGAATTTGAACACTCTTGGTACTATCCATGAGGGTTCATTTTCACGTTAGGAGGACAAAGATGAGGTAATGAATCATTTGGGGCTCTAAACCGATTTCCCTTCGCAGTTATTCCACATGTTGAAAATACTTTATCCTCCATTGCTTCCCACATCGAGCATAGATCACGTGAGTTAGGGATTTGTATGAGGTTTTACACCATTCGGAAGAGTCTCACTTATCCATGGTCCGAGATCTAAGACCTTAAACTAAGATCTCTCTATACATCCTCATCCTGCAATATGTTAAATTGTATCCTCCAGAACTATGTATGACTTGAATCCCATACTCATGGGATACATTGGAATGACTAGCCGATCTATCCCAGGGTCCAGCCCTAGGAATCATAAATCTTACCCCCCCCCCTTTTGGACCCTTGGCATGAATTCATTAGGGATCATGCGGTGTGGAGATCTCCTCTTAAGTTTGCAGTCATGTCATGTTTTACAACAAATGCACCATGTTAATCCCTTGTCTCTTCCAACCCTGGTCCAATTTCTATGACCCTAAACTAGGTTCTCTCTATAGGAACTGCAAATCCGGTTTGGATGCTTCACCACCCTGTGCACAGTCCGTTAAATCAATTCCCCCCTAAATGGTCCCCCCTAGGACCTTATGTTGGAATCATGTGACCCCAGGACCCTTGTCCTTAGAAAGGGACCTAACTTCCTCTATCTGATATGTCTTATTGTTGTACTCATATGCATTATGACAAAGAGCCTGAAGTGTGGAATTTTCACTGGGACATTCCCTCATTCAATTTCCATACATCAGGATCTCGTTATTTGGATACACATCATCTTTCATGTTTGAAGGGACCCCCTTTATGCCCTGGTCTCATGCCACATTGGCTTACCTACCATCTTGGGCCAACGCCCCTGAAGATCCTGGATGACATTTTCGACAGGTCCCGTGTTTCAAACATGGTTAGCGGTCGACCCTCATTTGTCTATCCCAATTGCAGGCTAACACGAAACAGATACTATGTTTTGAACATGGTCAACAAGTATCCTTTATCATCATGTAATCATTGTGATCCACATCTCTATCATCATGATTCAAATCCATCCACTCCCATATGTTTATGTGTAATTCCGACAAACTCAGTCCTCCCCCCTTCACACATTTATGTGTGTTAAGTAGGAAGATCAGTAATATTTGGATGTCGTTCACCTAGAGTTCCATTTCTCTTAATGTGTGCCACCATGTACCCAGGAAATCCCACCGCTACTCTTTGTTTCCCACATTTAGCATAACTCAGGTGGGCTTAGTAGTTTTGGTGGGGTGCATACTACTACATCTGTGCAAGACATGCGTTTCATCCCACAAGACATTAAACTGCACTCTCAGAAATACGTGTGGTTGATTCCCATCCTCATGGGATACAAAAGAGTTCCCATACAACCTATCTTGGGCACAACCCAACTTTCACCTGTGGTCCTCGAATGTAAAAATAATTCATATAGGGATATGTGGTGTGGTGAAAACTCTATATGTCCCCATTTACATTGGTTTTACATCTACCGCCCTATATATTTCCTTCCCGTGATCTTCCAATTTCACTCCCCATCCTATCATATGACGTTAAACTAAATGAGTCCACATGTCCTCAATGCATGACATTAAACTGCAGCTCAACCCTGAACAATTTCAGGAGGCCCCATAAAAATTATGGGATGCATTAGATCCCTTGCAAGAAAGGATTTCCCCTATACTCAATGGTCTATGAAAATACTGTGATTCAATAAATATGTTTTCATGATTCTCCTATTTATGGGATACGTAGCGACTCCTGGGCATTCTTCCTCGGGCCCAACCCCAGGGTCATTAGCCCTCCTAGCCCCTCAGCCCAAATCCCGGTCCAGTCTCTATGACCTTAAACTAGGAGACTACAGACCATGTACCATGACTTTAAAATGTTAACCTTGGTCCATGTAGTATTACCTTTAAACTATGTTCGCCATCCTCACCGTACGACGTTAAACAACATGTCTATCATCCTCATTTGTATGACGTAAAACTATATGTCATTCTAGGCCTTTACCAGAGAGGTCTTGTTTGGAAGTAGGTATGATCCCTAATCAGACCGATGCACCCACCTATTGTGTCTTCACCACGGTGGCGTAATTTTAAGAGTATTGGACTCTATTTGAACATCCCATCACTCCACACTCCACACTTTTCATTCCCTTTATCCAGACCCTCATCCACTTTCACATATAAAAGAACCCCATAACAGTATGAATGCTCACCCTATGGCTCTCCTACTGTCATGGGCCAACTTTATAGAAGACTAAAGGATAACATTCTATGTCAGGCCCCATGTTTCGAATGTGGTCAGTAGTCGACCCTCGTCTGTTACCCCCATTTCAGGCTAACACAATAAGAATATTATGTTTTAAACATGATCAACTATTTTTCTTCATTGCACGCCATACCTACAGTGTTCTGAATTTTGGGTATTGTGATTCACACCATCCACTCCCCTATGTTCGGATTAAGTCAAACGCCCCTGGAATTACCCTGACCATGCACTAGAGCACATTGGGAGGAAGAAACGTCAATTGTTCGGAGGTTCTCCTCCTCCAATTGGGCCTCTCCCTTTCTTATTGGAAATCCAGATTGGTTGTTTAAACCCCTGATACATGGAGCTTGGTTTGTACTCTTACATTTGGGTGGAATAATAAGGTGGTCATCCCTTGTTTCTCACATCAGACCCAACCACAACGATCTTCACGGCGCGCTCGTCCTACATATCACCTCTCCGCTTCGCGAGCCTCCTTCGCAAGTCAGCTATGCCATTGGCTGAGGGATTTTGGCAAATTGGGCCTCAGAATTTGATCCCCTATTTATCCTCAGCTTAATGTCTGAGGGGGGAGGGGGCATTTTTTGGTGCAAAAATTGGGATGAAAAAGAACAAATAGAAAGCATTAGGGGGTTCCTCAAGAAGCCTGTTCGCGGAGCCCCCAGGGCCCCCGCAGTAGCGCAAATCTCCTCCTTCATGAAGCATCCATGGGGAAAGGAGGAGGGATGCTCTATGAACCCCTTTGACATTTACGAACCCGCCGTGGAGCAAGGAGGAGGGATGTTCTGTGAACCCCTTTGATGTTTGAGAACACGATGTGGAGCGAGGAGGTGGGATTCTCTGCGAACCCCTTTGAAATTCACGAACCCACTGAAGAGCATGGAGGAGGAATGCTCCACAAACCCCTTTGATGTTTGCAAACCCACCGCAGAGCGTTCTCACTCATTGCATCAAGCAGGCTTTATTTCACGATGCCTCTCCCCTAGAAATACCCAACTCACCCCCTTTCATATGACAGTTACGCCACCCCTTGGGCAGCCGATCACTCCCAGTTCATGGAGCTCCCAAGCTCCTTGAAGTGATGCCCTTCGTGCCCTTTACGAAGGAGGGACCACCTTCAGGATGTTCAAGGATCCCTGAGCAGCTATCCTTCGCGAAGTTGTTCTGTGAGTCCATGCTCTGCAAGCAGCTTCCTTCAAAAAGTAGCCCCGCGATTCCAAGCTCCACGAGTAGCTTCCTTCATAAAGGTGATCCATGAGTCCATGCCTCTCAATCAACTTTCCTTCGTGAAGGTGCTTCGCAAGACCCCATGATCCGTGAGCCCCTTTTCTCCACGAAGCTTCATTGGAAAAACCAATCCGTTGCGAGGCTCCTACCTTCGCGCCCACCGGTCCATACCACAGGGGGTGGACCCCGCACCCCCACTCGAGGTTCAGTGTCAGGCTACAGTCTCGGCCCTCCGGTCCAGTCCCTTCGCCATCATCACAGAACCCCATGAAAAATTGGAGAGTTGCATAGAAAAATTTTCAGGCCAGGGTGTCGGCATTTTCCATTGTGCCTTTATGCGCACCAACCTTCCTCTTATGGAATACAATGATTTGAGATTCTCCTCAGCACATCATTAAACACCTTGAATCGATATATTCCTCTTGGTTCCTTTCCCATGTCGTGATTTGAGATCATCATCATCAATTAATCGAGTACCCTGAGTCAAACCATTCCTCAAGTAACTCATCCAAACCCCATCACTTGGCTCATATACCAGGTTGAACAAGAAAGGGCCGCTCTTGTATAAGTCCCAACACCATCCATTTCTAGGTGCCTTCTGCCTAACAGTTCTATCTATATGATATTAAACTGTCGTGCACCCTATGTTCCAAACATAGGTTTCCTATTTCTCTAAAAAAGATATGCCTTATGCTCTAAGCATAATAGTCCAATAGTCCTCTCTATATGACTATAAACTATTGTTTACCGTATGTTCCAAACATAGGATGCCTCCTACTCCAAATAGGATATTCCTTATGCGCCATGCATGAGATTCCAATAGTCCTCTCTACATGACAATAAACTATAGTACTCTCTATGTGACAATCATAGGATGCCTCTTACTCTAAATATGAAATTCCTTACGTGACATGAATGTGATGAAAATAGTCCTCTCTACATGACTATAAGCTGTAGTACTCCCTATGTGAAAAACATAGGATGCCTCTTTCCCCAAACAAGAGATGCCTTATGTGCCAAGCGTAAGATGCCAATAATCCTCTCTACATGACTTTAAACTGTAGCATGCCATGCCATTCAATAATAGGATACCTCTTATTCCAAATAAGAGATGGATTATTTGATAAGTATAAGATACCTCATGCCATGATTACAGTGGAATAATTTCAAGATCATTGGAAACCGTTCAAACATCCCATCACTCCAGCTCAAGTTTTTCATGTCCTTCATTTGAATCATCATCCACTTCAATATCTAAAGGGACCCCCTAATGGCCGGGTCCCATGCCACATTGGCTCACCTACTGTCCTGGGCCAATGCCCCGGATGACTTTGGAAAATACATTGAGCCAGGTCCTATGTTTCGAACATGATCAATTGTCGACCCTCATTTGTGTGTCCCCATTTTAGGAAAACGCGATATGGATGTAGTGTTTCGAACACATCCAATAGTTATACTTCATTGTCATGCCACCCTCACTGTGTTCTGAATGTCGGGAATATGACTCACACATTTCATCTCCCTTTGTTCAGACTGATTCAAATGCCCTTGGAATTATCCATCTTATGCACTAGTGCATAGATGAAGGCCTCAACCCACCAGTGGGTTGGTATGCCCTCATGGAAATACATGAGGAAGATATTAGTGAATGGTTCATTGCATTAGCCCCATTCACCATTGTCGCTCTATAGCGGCACCCGAGCAACTTCCTTGCATAAGCCCCATCCACCATTGCTACTCCATAGCGGCACCCGAGAAACTTCCTTGCGTAAGCCTCATCCACCATTGCTGCTCCATAGCAGCTTACGGGCAACCTCCATGTGTAAGCCCCATTCACCATTCCCACTCCATAGCGGTACCCATGCAGCTTCATGGCCTAAGACTCATTCATCATTACCGCTCCATTGTAGCACCTGAGCAGCTTCCTTGCCTAAATCCCATTCAATATTTCGGCTCCAATGCAGCACCCATAAAACTTCTTTGCGTAAGCCCCATTCCCCATTGCTGCTCCATAGTGGCACCCGGGCAACTTCCTTGCGTAAGCCCCATTCACCATTTCCACTCGATAGCGGCAGCCGTACAACTTCCTTGTGTAAGCCCCATTCCCCATTGTCGCACCATAACGGTAGCCGGGATGCTTCCTTGAGTAAGCCCCATTCACCATTGTCGCTCCATAGCGGCACCTGGGGAGCTTCCTTGCGTGAGCCACATTCCCCATTGCCGCTCCATAGCAGCAACCAGGATACTTCGTTGCATAAGACCCATTCACCATTTCCTCTCCATAGCGGCACCCGAGCAGCTTCCTTGTGTAAGCCCCATCCAGCGTTGCCCCTTCATAGTGGCACCCGAGCAACTTCCATGCATAAGCCCCATGCACAATTAATACTCTATAGCGGGATCCAGTCAGCTCACTTGCGTATGCCTGATTCACCATTGCCACTCTATAGAAGCACCCATGCAGGTTTCTTGCGTATACCCCATCCACTATTGCCACTCTATAGAGGCACCCGAGCAACATCCTTGTGTAATCCTGATTCCCCATTGCCACTCAATAGGGGTACCCAGGCAGCTTCTATGGATAAGACCCATTCACCATTTCCCCTTTATAGTGGCACCCGTGAAGATTCCTTGCGTAAGCCCCATTCCCCATTGCCGCTCTATAACTGAACTCGGGAAACTTCCATAAGTAAGCCCCATTCACCATTGCTGCTCTATAGGGGCACCAGGGAATCTTCCTTGCGTAAGCCCCATCCACCATTGTGGCTCCGTAACAGCACCCAGGCATCTTCTGTGCATAACCCCATTCAACGTTTCCTCTCATTAGTGGCACCGAATAGCTTCCCTTCGTAAGCCCCATTCACCACCCTTCGTGGATTCACCTTTGTGCCATGACCGTCATGTCCTTTTTGCCTCCAGTTTCTCACACCTAGCATGACTCACGTGGGCTTAGAGTAGAAAAAATTCACTATGGCATCCTCTCTGGGTATCCTAGAGTGTAATCCCCAAACTCCTCTCTAACTATGTGGACATTGTTCCCTGTTAAGGCAAGGTACGTATGAAGCCTCCCTGAGTTTCAATCCCACCATCCATTGGTTCCGACCCCCTTCACGTCGGTTCCCACTCCTCCTAAGTTATGTGGTCATTCATCCTTGCTAAATCAAGGTATGTAGGAAGCCTCCATGTGGTTCAATCCCACCATCCATTGGTTCCGACCACCCTTCATGTCGGTTCCCACTCCACCAGAACTACGAGGTCTTTGATCCTTGCCAAGGCAAGGTACATAGAAAGCCTCCTTGAGGTTCATGAACACAATTTCATCTGAACTACATGGTCTTTGATCTTTTCCAAGGAATGGTACGTAGGAAGATACCTGAGGTTCAAACCCACCATCCATTGGTTCCGACCACCCTTCACGTCGGTTCCCACTCCACCTGAACTACGTGGTCTTTGATCCTTGCCAACACAAGGTACATAGGAAGCCTCTCAAAGGTTCTAGCCCAACATCCATTGGTCCTGAACATCTTCATGTAGTTATGCCACAATTCTTCTAAACTACACGATCTTTGATCCTTTCCAAGGTATGGTACATTGGAAGCCTCCTTGAGGTTTAGCCCCAATCTCCGGTAAGCTGTTTTCAATGCCATTCAGCAGTAATCCATTGTTAACACCATTCAGTGGTAAGTTGTTGTCAACCCCATTGGACGGTAAGTCGTTGATGTCCCCAATCGATGGTAATCCATCTTCAGATGAACTACGTGGACATGGATTCCCTTCCCCATGGATGCGTAGTAAGCCTCCTTGGGGTTCAATCCCATCACTCATGACTCGTCCTTATCTATATCTCAATCACATGTGCTCTAGAAGAATCATGCCCTAACCTGGAGGTTCTATTTCCAATAGATCCCATCCATGCGTCCATTATCATGGGTCGCCTCTTCAGGTTTCCCATCATCCCACTGAACTATGAAGAATTTGATTCCCTTCCATGTTCCCACTGAACAATGTAGACTTTGATTCCCTTCCATGTGGATATGTAGGAAGTCTATTCAAGGATCAAGACCAACATCACCGTCATCCACACATCGGTTCCATCACATTCTACCTATATGTCATTCAAATATCTATAATCCATAATGATTCTTACCCAGGGCACCACTTACCAGTGGGATCATGTCATCCAACTCCTCACTACTCCTCACAGAACCTGGGCAACTTTCCATGCGTAATCCCCAACATATATCCAGGTTTTTGTTCTTTCTGTACACTTTGATTCATCACCCACTTGAACTTCGTGGGTTTTTACCCCTATCATCTACACATGGTACGTAAGAAACCTCCACGAGGTTCAATCGCAGCTAATGGTAAACCTTGGTGATCCCCCATTTTGGGGTGCACACTCCCTAATCCACCCTTAGTGGTGTCCAGATCAGCCTTCAGAGTGTGACATCTTCCCTCTATGGGACACACCATCCTGGGTCTACTCTTATTGAGTGTTCTGATCCATCTACCTGGTAAACACTCCTGGATCTCCCTCTTAGGTATGTGCCAATCTGATCCGTCCCTATGGGATGCTCTGATCACCCTCATTCCATATTCGCAAGACATTAAACTCGCGTCATACCTCGTGTTAAACATGAGATGCCTGAGGAAAACCTCAGAAGACATGACTTTGGTTTAACCGTCTCTACAAGATGTTAAAATCACGACATTCCCCATTCTAAACATGGGAAGCCGAGGGAAACCTCAGAGACATGCATCTGGCATAAGATACCCTAAAATTACATGGGATTCCTCAAGTTATGTGCCCTTGAGATGCCCTATTATGAGAAAGAATATAGGTTCCCCAATGTCCACACTTCCAGAAAAGCCCTGACATGCCTGATGTTACCATCTTCTATGACTGAAGGTTGCTGCCCTATCAAGGCCCCTTAGAATGGCTAGATAGAAGGAGTGTAATTAACTAGCGTCCACAAAGATATGGCACTAAGAATGAGATTCACAAACCATGAATTAATCATTAAGGGAGACCGGGACTAGGTGATGAGTTCCGAGGAGGAATCCAAAGAAGGAAGAACCGACATCCCATCATCTAGTTTCGATCAAGGAGAAAACGTCCCTAAATAAGTGACAAATGCCACCCACCTTTGGAAAACAGGAATGTAGGGAAACAACTATGCGTCCTCCATAGACGGATGCATGTACCCTTGCGAAAGCGTCAGAAACAAAGGTATTATAGAACCCCATGGGAATATGGACAAGCAATCCCTATCCCACAACCTATTAAAACACATTACATATCATGTTTATACATTCTCAACCCATTTATCAACTATTTCCATATTTCATTATTCAAACCATTTCATAAATTCATTTATTAAGTATGAATAATATATAAATCATCATTTTAATCTTTTTAACAAACCGTACAGGTTTCTATAAATTGAGTAAATGATTTATCAATCAATTTCAAAATCACATTAATCTCCAATTTTATAATTATATTATTCCCCAATTTCATAATCACATTTTGGACCAATTCCAAAATAACATGGGTAATTACTTATTTAATTCAATTTAGAATGAAATAGAATAGCGTGGAAATTGAAATTTAATAATTACATACACACAATTATAATCAAAACTATGCTATTTTAAAATTAGACAACCGACCTCATGGTATTTGATGGATTTTTTTTCAAACTAAAATCCCCAATTATTTGAAGAAACATTGAAATAAAAATTGAGATAGTGATATAGGATCGAAACCTATAACCAAGACCAAATAAAAAAATCCATAAAACCATAGATCAAACCCATCACTAATAGAGGAAAAAATCATTCCTCTAGATTGAATAAAAGGGAAATAAAAGAGAGAAAATCCAATTGTCTTTGAAATCACATACCAATGATGATCTGATTCTTCAAAAAAACATTTATTTTCCAATAAAGGTGTTTTAGGAGCCTTGGAATCCTATTTGGGACCTTCAAAATTGTTGGAAATCATGTTAATCTGGATATGGTTGATTATGGATAAAAACTAGATGGTTTAATAAATTTAATTAAAATTTTTGAGGATGAAAACCTAGTGTACATAGTATCCAAGGTTGGGGCGCATGGTTTTAAAAACCTTGTGACTTATCTTCATGCTAAATCTTAAGGTTCACACAATTTTTCTTAAGTGGAAAACGGTTTAACTAACCATGAACCATCCATGCACACCCCCACAATTTCAGGGTGCACGATTTGGAGAGCGTGGACACATGATTTATCAAAACCATGTTCCAACTATGTGCCACCTCCCATGCCTCTAAAATGGGGCACAATGTTTCTTCAGAGAGTCACACAGTTTTCCCTAACCATGAACAAACCATGAACAACCACTTGAGCTTTAAAATATCTCTAATTTTACCCTAAACAACCCCAAACATACACCCAACCAATGTATAACAAAAAGGGTAAATGTGTACCTAAATAATAGCATGATAAATCTTTAAAAATGTCAGGATCATACACTTTATGTAATGCATCCATGTGATTACCAATGAGCCTTGTATTTTATGATATAATGTTTTTCATTTGACTCAGACGTTATATTTACTTTGTACGTTTATTACCATATTTATCTTTATATCTCACCCATTTATTTTATGCATTCCCTATGTTATCCTATATTGTTTAAGGAGATCATAGATATTTATGATCTCACTATTGAGAATACAAATAATGTTTTTATGTTTTTTTTATTTTGATGTTTTATGTATCAAGTCTTCTAAAGACACTAGGCCTCATGATATTTGAGTTATATTTTTTGGATGTTTATATAAAAAATCTTGTAATATCATGTCTAAAAGGCTTGAGTCACAATAGATAAAATTCTAGTATTTGATGCATAAATAAATGGTCCCATCATTATTTTTAGAAAAAAGAACCGTGGAAGACTAAAAGGAAACTCTAGGGTGAACGAATCCTTAACTTATAATTTATCCAGATAAATATTTAATTACTTTAAATTTGTAGGTTCGATATGACATGAAGGGAGATATGCCGATTGAGTACCTAAGACCATGTTGATAGAGAATTTTACTTTATTTTTAAAGGCTAAGAATAATAAATTATCTACAAATAAATCATAAAATTCACTATACTAACTCACTCTTGAAATGTCCCATGTCAGCTTCTAATAGAAGAAAAAATTATAGAAAGATGATTTTGCACAGTTTTAGAAGAAGAGGTCCCAAACGACTAGAATGTGGGTCATATTATCTTTAGAATACTTGTGTTATCTCATTGTGGAATTGAAATTTACTATATGATGGTAACAATCGATGGGATCTCTATTGGTCTTCATCCAATCCATTTCATGAATTGCATTATAAATTTCCATTTTATGGATATGAAAGTCCCATAATGGCTCAATTTATGGCATGGAGACACCACACAAATAACATCGAAAACGATAATTTCTATTTATTCTAAGATTCTTGACTATATCAATATTATAAGGAATGACCTCAGTAGATTGTTTTTTATAATTTCATAGTAAAGGTAGATATAAAAGAGTAAGAGAAACTAGCATCAAATAATGTAGTTTCCATACAAGAAGAAACAAGAATAGTATCACTTGCTATTGCAGGTCCTTACTTAGAATTAACTATTACCATGAACACTACATGAAACTTATTCACCACTAAATCAGTTAGAATAACTTTTAATGTCTTGTGTATTTTTTTGTAATACCAGATCTTTAATTATTGTAAACAAGATTATATTCATAATGAAAAAATAACCCAACACACATAAATTTATTAAATAATAGTGTTAATACATAAGGTCGAAAAAATTATGAATTTAATTTTAGGAAATTATTTTTTTTGGAATTCATAATGTCAAAAATATCCTCAGGTTAATTTCATAGATTATCCACAAATAATTGATTTTAGGGTGAATAGTTAAAAATACAGATTTTATAAAAACCGACACATTTATAACATTATAATGATATAAGAATAATTTTAAATATTAAAAAATATATATATAAATTTAAAAAGGGATAAAATATAAATAAAAATATAATGTTTAAATTAGAAATATATTATTGAAATTTTGGTAATATAAGTAATGTTTTTGTCCAAATATAAACTATTTTTAGTTATTATCTCTTAATCAAGTACTTATATAGTTAATTTTAGTAATGGTTTGGTTTGAAAAAAAACTATACATTTATTTAATATAATCCAATTATTTCAATTTTAATAATCCTTATATATGACTTCTCTTAAAGATCATAATTATACTTTAAAGAGGTCTTTTTCTCTAAATGGGATTCATTACATTTTATGAACACATATTAAATACAACTTTTCCAATTCAAGGAGTAGAATCATGTAAAATGGATTACATATTAGTAATAATAATAATAATAATTAAGTAATATGTTTAACTTAATTTTGGGTCTCAATGAATAGTAAACATGGATAACATTTATCACTCTAGTTAAGGGTAAAGTGTGTTAAAAGGGTCAAACATAAAGGGATAAGTTTCAAGATAACAAAAAAATAATAATTAAATTTAATTGGTTGGTATTATTTATACCTTAATATAATTATATTTTATTTTTTGAAATTTAGATGCAGTTTAATTGAGTACGTCATATATTATATAATAAAGTCTCATGTATTTACAAGTTTTCAACCCACTTCACTTATAAAAGGGAAACCCACATATTCTCTTCTCCACACTAAATGAGCATATTATCCCAACCAAGACCTACAAAAATACATTCCAAAGATCTCTCTAAATTTTATAGTGGTTGTGGTCTCAAAATAAGATAACATTAAGAAGTAATAATGTGTAAGTAAAAGAAGCGCACCAAAAGAAGTTGTATATGTTCTTATAGAGTTTTTTCAAGTTCCTTTCTTCCTGATCCTATTCCAAATATTCAATAAAAATATTAAGATAATTAAATAATTATGTTAACCATAATTATATGTTTTTTATTTTAATGTTATATCCATTTACTATCTCTTTTCCATCAAATGAAAAACAGAAACATCATTTGTATGCATGTACGACCAATTGTCTCCAAGTTAGGGTTTAATTAATTTTATATCACCAATTTTAATGGAAGGATAAAAATATTATATATATATATATATATTTCATTTATAAAATAATAATTATTCTATAAAGATAATATATCATCTACATTATTACCCATACGTCTGTTGGAAAATGATAATGTCCCTCATGCAAAGGTGTGGACTACCACCTCTAGGAAGTTATGTGATTCATTTTTCAATTACCACTATGCATGGGTGAATATATAATTACACATATTGAATAATAATTATATTCATATTAAATTTTTGTTTATGATGGAAAAATTTAATAACTTCATTAACGATAGACAATATACAGATGTAATTCAAGAGGAATTGATGGAACAACCTCAAGTGGATGATTTATGAAAGAACTATTCAATGAATGAATTTTGAATTATTATAATAGGACCATAAAAAATGGAATATATATTAAATTATTTCCCAAGAAATTATTATATAAATTCCAATACATTATAAAAGAGTATTAAATATATATGGTTAAGAGGAGTCCCATGGCAATGTATTTCTATTACAATTTTATTTTATTTCAGGAATATTTAGGTTCAGATACCATTTTGGAAAATTATATGATACTAATATATTAAACCCATCTATTTTTCTCTACTATATTAATTGATTGGGTTTACATTTTCATATTGAATATCCTTTTACGTTTGATATAGAATCAATATGTAAGTTACATGTAAGGTACATTATTTAAAAAACATTATTTTATTTATTTCCTTACAACTATTTTTTTCTCATTTTTGAGATAATTTTAAATGTTTCAACAATATTATAATTTTATTTGATAAGGTTCCTTTGAAATTATTTTGGAAATTCATTAAAAATTATTAAAAATGAATCTTTTTACTTTTATACATATAGGATATTTTAAAAGTTTTAGAAAAAGTGAAAAAAGAATGTTTTTAATGTATATGAATTGACCAACATTTAATATCATCACAAAATTTAATCACTATCAAACATCATTTAAATGTTTACATGATGTTTTAAAAGAATTAATTTTCCTAATATTCTGGTATTTTTTTAAAATGTGATTAAAATAAAAGTGTATTACTCAAAAGATCAACAGTCCCTAACCCTTAAAATCTGTTACATAAAATAAAATAACAGCTTTAAAAATTACAAGGAGTTTTAAAAATATGATAGATCATTACACCCTTAATTTCTACAACAACTATGGGTGCACAAAACTGTGGCATCCGAAAGAACCCCATAGTACTAATCTCTATGATCGATATCTTTGATAATGAATCTACCAATTGAGTTCTTTCCCTATAGAAATGAGAGATAGTAAAATTCATGTTCCTTATATGATTGATACTTTCAACCCAATTAGACATGAATCTCCAAGGAATTTTCCCAATTCTCCCTTTCAAGGATTTGATAGAATGTTTAGAGTCATATTTAACCAATAATGAATTGCAGTTATGGTGAGTAGCATGTTTGGTGACATAAATTATATCCAATATTTCAATCTCATATGCCAATCCAATGATAATTTAATGTTGAAATAAACCTTTAACAAAACAACTATGGGTAAGAAAAAAAGATGGAAAATTCTAATGGTCCCGGGGTTCTAGCTGTTTCACCATCATCATTCACTTTTATCCATGGGAGGATTGGAGGAATCCACCACACAAATTTTTTTACCAACTGTTTCTTTGGCCTACCCTATACACCCAAAAATCTATGATGTTGTGGTCATTTATAGTATTTCTAATTTGATAAACCTATACACCTTATACAACACGGATATCCTTGTAAAGTGTAGTGAATCCATTATTTAAGGTGAGGAATTTTTTATTAAGGGTGGAGTTATTCCTTGATGTACACCTAGAAAATAAAACCGAGGAAGAAAAATGTAAAAGAAGATTGTATACCTTCCCACTTAGAGAAATTTTATTAATTTCCTCCATGATATTTTCTAGATTCCTATTTTTATAGAGCCTAATATTAAATAAGATGCCTACATAATGATACAACCTATGATAAAATCCACATTCTTGAAACATGTGTTGTAGGTTATCTTCAATGTGTAGGCATAAGTGGCATGGAGATATAAGATACTACCCTACCTTATTCATCTAATCATGAGTAGATAACAGGTTGTTCAGGATTTTCAAAAGAAGAATAAATCTGATCTGTTTTATAAAGGGTACCTTAAATTTCATCAGCCCTGATTGTGGAAAAAAGGATCAAGAGAATTCCATCCTATAGTAATTAATAACATTAAACTAAACATTATTATTGGGTTTCTATATAAGTGTATCTGATGCAAAGAAGGAATAACTCTTGAATTCCATTCCAACCAGGTAGAGAAGAATATCATCAGTTCTATTATTGATATTTAAAATCTATGAAATTTTCATATGATTAATATATGATAGAAATATTATCATTTATTTGAGTGGTTTTTCCATCCATTTTGTCTTTAGAATCTAAGATTAGATTGTTGATATACCATCCACTTTTAAATCCTCATAATTTCAATATAATAATTCTCAACAGAATCCCCAATAAAAGATGCATGATAATGAGGATAATCATCAATAAGCTTCCTTATAATAATACTTGGTAAAAAATCTAGAAAATAGTTATTTGAAGTTAAGATAATCCTTGTAAAGTTTTTAATAATAACATCACTAAAAATTCTAAGACCATTGATTCCAAGACCTCCCTTCTCCACTAGATTGATACCATCCTTCCAAGAAACAAACAGAATGTTCCTTTCATGAATTAGATAAGTCCTTATGAAGTTCCTTATCATGGAATGAAGCTCACATATGAGGCCTCTCGACAATCAGTATAAAGAGAAGGAGTTCAATTTTTTTGAAGTAATCACCTAGTTGTCATAGAACACCATTCCAAATTGTGACACGATCTTTACCTTCTATATATACATCTGATTAATAAATCATGAAGATATACCTTGAAGATTTTGTGTTCCCACCTTTCCTTAGAATAAGGGGACCCAAAGATAGTTGAATGACAAGGTCCCTTTCTCCACTCTTAGTGATCTAGTTATCCAGATCTGTCTTCCAATAGGTATTCTAGCACCAAAAATATGGAATGAAATGTTACAACTAATGTATTTACCAAAAAACATATTCATAACGTGTGAACACAGATTCAATGATAGATATGGTTTTATTTTAAGCATTCTCAATAATTAGGATGTCATTATCATTTGAAAAATGTGATGGAATGGAATCATATCAATCAGATATAATTAATTTATAAAAACCAATCTATGAAAGGTCATTTATGAATCTACTCGTATAATATTCAAAAATGGAAAAAATAATTCATGAGAGAGGCTTTTCTTTCCTAACACCTCTTGTTCTATGAAAAACCCATTTGGATAGTCATTAATAATAATGGAAAATCATGAAGTTCTAAGGATGGTGCTAATTAGCTTGATGAAATAACTTTAAAAAACATATTTATTGAAGACAACATAAAAAATACTCAATTTAATTATGGAAAATACTTTATAGATGTTAAATTTGAAAGAAAATTTTCTTACTTTATATTTCCTCTTCATAAGGTTAATTATTTTTGAGGTAGTGGATAAACAGTGTTGAATATTCCTCTATGGAACAAACAAAAATTGGTTTGGGGTCTGTTTCACATTGATCATTTTTCTTAATCTGGTCATGAAAATCATACAAATAATTTTTGGAATAGTATTTCCAAGAGAAAATGACCTAAAATCCTTTATATAAGAGAATTATTCTTATTGGGTAACGATGTGATGAAGTGATAATATGTTACATATGGAATAGAATAATGGATGAAAAAATTCATTAATTTCATTTGTTATATCCTTATTTATAATTTCTCAATAAAACATTGAAAACATTTCATTGAAACCATCAATACTAGATTCACTCTATATGTTAATAGAAAAGGTATAAATCTTCACATCCTATTTTGAAAGAGCCATGATAAGGGATTGATTATGATACCCTTCAATTGAGGGATAGATATTACAAATCTTCATTGATGTGTAGTCTGTTCCATAATCAGAATAATCATTTTTAATGTATCCCACCACATTATTTAAAATATCATATTTATATGTATATAGATTACCATCCACACAAATAGATTTATTCCCTGCCCCAATTCTCTTTTCCTTGTGAAATATACAAAAAAAATTTGAATTCTTGTCCCCATATTTCCTCCTTTTAATGTTGAATTGGCATCTATTGAGTCATTCCTAGATAGTAATGAGATCATACAACTTATTTACATACTTTTATTCCTCTATTGATAGGTTTTTTATGAAGATGTTTCAGTTGAAATTCTACAAGATATCCCTCTCTATCCATAATTTTAGAATCATGCTTAGATAATGATTTTCCCCTTTATTTTAGCATTGATTTGTTTCACATGTGTTTTTTATTAAGTATAAAAATTAGACTACGACGATATTTCATCCTCCATGAATCAAGAATTATTTCCCTACATCATAAAAAGATAATCCATCCATTATTGAATTTAAATGGTAAACATACTTACCTATAAGGATGATTCGAGATCGCAACAATTATAAAAGTATGGTTTAAATGGTGTTTGGGGAGTGAATAAAATGATACCCCAATAGCCAATCTCATACCACCAATCTCAATAAAACATTTATCAAGATTCATTGAATTCCCAATATTCAATGTATATCTTTTCCATGTTAACTTAGCACTAGTAATTGTTATTTAAACAAGATTTCATTTATTAATGAATGTAGAGAATTTGAAGGAGGGGATCCAATTAAAATTTGTACCAATGTTTTACTCCATCATCAATGTGGTGTTAAATCATCCCAAAATTATCCACTTATTTCTCATATTGTAAACAATAACTTCAAATTCCATCCATAATTATCTTCTTATGAGGTTTGATGTGGATTTGTACAAAAAATAGATTTTAAAAGTTGAAAGTTGAGTTTTGAAGGAGATAAAAATAATTTGATACTACTTGATGCATATAAGAATATGCATTCTATCATGTTTTAGAATCCAAATATGATCCATGTTACTACCATATAGGTCTTAAGAGACAAATCTATACCTATGTGAGGCCCATTTAAAATCTATCTGTTACTCAAAAAACATTTTTGGCTTAGAAATTCAAAAAATCCTTGCATTTTTGGCCATGACATAATTCATAATTGCTATGGCCGCTAGTCAACTCCCAATCCATTAAAAATTCTAATATAAGAACTTAATTTTGTTTGGCTTCAACTCTTGTATTTTTACTCTTTTGTTTCTACACACCCACATGGACTTTAATTCGTTTTTAGTTTTTCATTTTCCATTCATTCAATTTGATGAGTATCAATTTTTTATTTGTCATTATATCCATATGTTCTAGTGACCAGGACCCTAGAGGAATAATTTCCCACATGTCGATTGTCTGTTGTGTTGATCTCAACCCAATCATATGAATGTGAGTGCTCAGCCTCATCGGAATAGAAGAAACCACTCAATGGAGTTAATTTGTTCATGTATTAAATCATAATAGAGGGTTTCCCCACTAGAGTCATCCTCTAGGAAGCCTTAGAGTGTAGAACCCATGATAACGGCCCTCCAATGTTAGAACCCTCAATAGAGTTTGCATTAAAACTTTAATTTTTTCCCATAGTAACAATAGTGGGAAATGAAAATAGTTTAGTAAATTATATAGTAACTAATGTGGTTTTAATATCCCTATACCATCTTCTGAAATAGTTGTATCCACAACAACCTACTCATGTCCATTATGCTCAACTAGTTTTCCCTGTAGAATATTCTGGATATTTTCATCAAAATTATCTGGCACATGAATTTCATTGTCATCCCCATCATCAGAACCTTTCTATGTTGTATCAATATAAGCATGATCATGATCATTTTTCATGACTAAATTTCACTCATGATGACCATCATTCATTTTGGATGCGTAACATGCAGTTGCTGGATCCACAATAAGAGGAATGAAATCTTCATCACCAACAGTTGTTGAGATATTTGTAGCTTGTATAAAAGATTCAAAATGTCCAACTATATCTCTTTGTGTCATGTATTCCTTTTAGGGTCATGAATTTGGGCTGTGTAATGATTGAGATGATTGAATTTTTTTCCTTCCCCTTCCTCTTTCAAAAATTAGATTCATCAGTTCCTTTAATATTTCAGAGGATATATTCCTTATCCCTATTGAAATTAGTATCATGGTAGACAAATAATTTATAAATTATAAAAAAATTGGGGTTTACATTATATTAGATATAAAGATTAATAATATGATATCTTGTGGTTAACACTGCATCTTTAAAAAGGGTAATAGACAAGTCCACTTCTAAATGTATTGTGGAATAATGTCCAAAACTAGGGTCCTTATTTTTCTTGTACATTCTGATTGGATTCCCAATATAAGAGGAAATGACCCAAATGAATCATGGGTTCTATTATAATTATTTTATTTTACAAATATGAATCCATAACTGTGTATTAGCATTCTAGAAATGTTTTGGGATCAAAGTTCCTATCATATTATTTAATGCATAAGAAACTAGGATGGGGATCCAAGGTCTTCTTTTACACTCATCATATGGGAAAACCACATGGTAATACCCTGGTCCCATGGCTTTCACTATCTAGTTCTCAAATCCCCATATTTCAGCAATTGTTCAAGTGAGGTCATTAAATCTCCACATATTTTCCATTTTAAGAGATATGACATGCACCATAATAGAATACTTGTTAGTATTCAACCATTATTACACAAAATCTTGGTCTAATGATACATCATAGACACATACCTTTTTTATGGAGGAGGTAGATCAATGTATGAGAAAGGTGTATTTTTAGTAGACATGACCACTTTAACAAAGTGTTTCATTGTACCATATTTAGATTTGATCCACCACACTTTTTGTGGAAAACTAAAAGAGCACCTTGTTCCTAATATGCTCGAGTTGATTGTCATCTAGTTATAGTCAGTTTGAATTTGAGTTTATCTCGATAGAATCTATTTCACAATATTAGGATTTAGGGTTACTTCTTAGATCCTAGTCCTCTCCTTTCTCCTCAATCATTCATGTTCCAAAAAAGTTTATTAGTATCTCAAATGAATGAAATGAATATTGAAACTTATTTATAAATTTATTTTGACACAAATTAATAATGAATTTAATATTAATGTAACAACCTCCGATTTCATAGTACATTATCACTTGAAAGTAATTCAATAGCTTATACTACACGCAACACCGAGTTCGAGTGCACCACGACTTACCAAACATGCCCTTCAAAAGAAGGTTATGAATAGAATTGTCTACATTTTGAATTCAATATAATCCATATAATATTAACATCAATATTATGTGTTTATTAGACATAATATTATAATAAATTCAGTTTTTTAGATAAAGGGAGTATTTATCAAAAAAATGCAGTTTTACCGCCTTTTAATAGAAAAACCTTTTAAATAAAATATTTGACACTTTTGTACATTCAATTTGACAAAATAAACTTCTTCTTTATAATAGTTACATAAAATAGATTTTGGATAATTTTTTGATGTTTTTCTGATAACATTCATATTTTGATGAATAGTGAAAAATACAAAATTTTAATTGAAAAGAACTTTTTTAATCATAATACATTATAGCGTTTAACTATAAATTTGAATGGGTTTGAAGTATAATTTTATTATATTATTATAATTTAATTAAATTTTGGTCATTGGAAGTAATTTTAAATTTCAATTAGACATAAACACATATCAATCTTATGATAGTTTTTATTTCTCAAAAATCTCCTTTTTTGTTTTAACAACGGGAATTAATTTTAAATTAATTAATGATATATACATGTTTTGAATTTGTTAAAATATACATAAATTTAGAATTAAGAATAACAAAATTATCTTAGGCGGAAGTTTTTGTATTTTTCTGAAAACATTCAATTTTTGATGAATTGTGAAAAACACTTTGTTATTATTTAAAACTGAATTTTATTTAAATAATAATAATAATAATAATTTAAATTTCATTAAATGTAAAAAAAAATACATAATACCTATATTAGTACAATGTAATTTATTGGAGTCATTTTATAATAATATTAGATATATAAAATTTTATTGAACATTTTAACGTCTTTTTCCCACCTTTTAGGAAAATTTATAAATTTTCATAAAACATAATTTTACCCCGTTGGTGAATTGAATATCAAAAATACAAGAGAAAATATTGAAATCAATAAATAATATGTGGTTCAATTGGATTAAAATATTTTTTTGTGGATAGTTACTTTTGAATTTTATTTAACACGATTAAAAGTAAATAGGGTAATTAAAGGTAAAAATGATATTATAATTACCCTAACACATTTCCTGATTCTATTTAATACGTGTATTTAGACCAAAATAAACCTTATGAATAAAATATAAACGTTTTTGATCAACATGGATTAGATTAGGACATTTATTATATTTTATTTAAAGAAGAGTTAAAAGTGTTAAATTCAAATTTTAACCATTTTTAATATAGGGTTATACGTAAGATAAATTTGACTATAAATATTCATTAGAAAGATAAAAATATTTCATAAATCATGGTATTTTATTTATTATTTATAGACATTACATAATTAAATTTATTTATGACACAATGATGTTGAAATAATTACATTACTAATGAAAGATTAAAATATTTGATTTTATAAATATTTAAATAAATCTAAATTGAGAATTTTGATGAATTCCATGAATTTTATAATTTAATATGACATGTTAGGATATATTAAATGTATTTTTTCTATGTAATCAAGTTTTTATGACTTTTACGAAAACCAAATACTAAAAAGAGTCAAAATTGACATAAATGAGTTTTTAAAACAAATACTATTTTATTAAATGATATAAATTAATAAATATATATGGTTTGGACAAAGGAAATATATAAGGTTATATATACCAATAATTAACCACTTGGGGTTATCTTGTCTTCTTATTGTAGGTTTATTAACCATTTATAATAATAATACAAGAAGACATGATAAAAGTTAAACTATTTAACTAAGAGTTAAATCTAAATGATAAGGTTTATATGGTGACCTAAACTTGTTTAAAACATATTAGTTGAGCGTTTTTAGACCCAAACACAAATTATCCTAGAAATAAATTCTTATATATCCATTAGAAACTGAAAATGACTTTATAATAAAATAATAGTTCAATCTTTTCCTAAGGTTCCCCTCACCTCTCTTATATAAGGTCACTTCACCTTCTCACCAATTCACAAATCCAAAGCCTTTTGGATCAGCCAAAACCTACTCATATATCCTCCCAAATACCCTCACATCAACCTAGAGGCCTTACATTGATCATAAAGCCAACTTAAAGAGCACTTTAGTTCAAATCAATATGAAGAACCCGAAGAAGAGGTAATTATTTCATCACCTCCTTCAAAGTTATTTTATTCATACAATTCCTCTTTATTTGTTATTTCCATACTAAAATAATAAATGCAGTACCTTATACATATTTTTCTTTTATTATAAATATGGTACAACCATATTTATTATTCTATCCATCATAGGAATAACAAAGTCATCATACGTGCGTACGTACGACTTGTCGTCTCCACGTCATTGTGTAGTTTGTTATTCAACATTTCATTATTTGGATGGGTATAATAATGAGTATAATTGATGTAAATAATAAATATAACATTTTACTGATTCTTTATATATAATATACCATAAACTGCACATGATTTCACCATCAATAGAATGACATTGATGCTCGTGCGTACGTACGGCTTACCGTCTCCATGATGCGATTAGATTTCATTCCACATCGTAACCATTGAATAATAATTTTAAATTTATGATAAAAATTAATATTTTAGAACATAATATTATTATTTATATGAATAATATACTTCATACTCATAATAAACATGATTTAAGTTACAAAACATATAAAGGAAAACGAATCAAGTTTCACATGAAATAATGATACTACTGAAATATAATTATCAATGAGATATTTGAAGATAATATATAATATAATATTTATGTATGTAGTTCTATTATAGTTTAATTACTATGATTTCAACATTATACATGTGGTTAAAGTACCCTCTACTAAGGAAAAGTACAAAGTAATGGTTAATTTTACAATCTCTTTATTATTTGAGTTTGTTTATACATGAGCATATACTAGGACCTCTTTATCATCCACATCCGTGTTTCTTAATAATGTATTTCATAAAATTTTTAATGTTTTCATGACTATGGGTGAAAGTAATTTATACCCTTGTTTGACTTTTTATAAAATGGGTTTAAAGTAATCTTTCAGTTTCTTTCTAAACAATGTACTTCATGACCTTTTTAAAAATTTAAAGAAAGAATGTTTTTTTATCTTATACGGTGGAGAGGCTATTTTCTACCACTATAACACCTTTGAATATTTCCTTACAATATTATAATAATATTTTCAAAATATATTTTTTCTCTAATTTTGAATGATTTTAAAGTAGAAAGAGATATTTCAGTCAAATAGTTTTTGAGTTTATTTTATCTATGTCAACATCATTAGATGGATTTTACATTTGTTTGAATATGATTTATTATGAAAAATATTCCATATTTTATTGAAGGTTTGGTGATATGTTTGACTCTGGATGTGCTATTTTTATACCATTCATGGTTTATGGTTAAAGTATTGACATTTTGAATTCTAGTTTTAATATAAATGTTTATATTGTGTTTCAAGCTTTTCTTATGAGGAATGAATTGGACTTAGTAAGTGAAAGGAGGAGCCCATTATAGCTCTTAAAGGCATCAGTAGGTCTCATGAGACAAACTAGTTTCTTGGCATAAGGCCTTGAAAAAGTATTATTTTAATTTTTGGACAAGACCATAACAATGTGGTTATGATGTCCGACATTATGCATTCCACCATTATGAAATTAGCTATTGATATTACATGTGATTATTTGACTAATAGAAAATCATTGTAAATAAGTAAATGAAATAATTTGATATACCTTTTCTATATTATGCTGAATTATAAGTTTAAAAGACTAGTGTCATAGTCTTATCTATTTCCTTAAATGTTTATAATAAATTATAAAAGTTTTTGTTATGTTGTTATCCTTACTGAGAATCTGAGCTCACCCCTTTCTTATGTTTTATTTTTCCTAAGACGTGAAGAAGTATATTATGACTAACCTGTCGGGATAGGCTAAGAGATATGAGTGTGTTCTACAGAGAAACAATGTTGATTTTTCAATTCATAATGTAATGTAAAAAAATTTTATGTATCAAGTAATTCCAAGGATAATAAATTGATCGGTATTTCAGGACACAATTCCATGTATCATTCCAATGTTATGTAACAATGAACCAACTCTGGGTAACTAGGGTTGGGGCATTATAGTTGGTATCTGATGATGTTTAGTAAAAACCTTGGAAACTAGATTTAGAAAAACTCTGATTAGAGAACATTACCCAAAGATATACTTTGAGAATTAGTATAAAAAACATCCAATAATTTTGGTAATGTAGAGATTTTGGGAATTTTACAAGAAATATATCTCTATCTGGATACGATCAGGTAGAGGAAGCTCTGGAACAAATATATGTAGGGGTAAAACCTAAAAAAAGATTTGAGCTATACTCGAATAGGATCTAGTACATGACAAGGGGCCTTGATTCACTCTTGGTTACGACACTCTCAGGGGATATTCTTAGGATAATTCAAATTTTATTTAGAAACCGTTATTAAGGATTTATAAATAAATATGCTAGCAAAGAAAACATATTTATGATTATGATACTAGATGAGTGAAAATATTCCATTAATATTGATAAATTTTCTAGTATTTGGATTATACAGTATGATATTATCCAACCTAGTGTATGTTGTCATTTCAAAATGGCCCCCAGTAGAAGTTATGAGAACTCAAGCAATATGCATTATCCAAAGAATTAGAAGGATCATATCATTCATGGTATTAAGCCAACACTTATAAGGGAAATAGTCTCCCATGTATTCTCATCATATGAAGAAATAATATGATGTGTTAATAAGATAAATAATGAACTCTGTGAGTCTTATGGATTTTAAGGGAAACAAGAGAAGAAGAGGATAAAGGAGAAAAATATGGATATAGGGAAGAAGGGAAAGAATGATTTTCACATATGTGACAACTGTGGAAAGAATCACCAAGGAAAGTGCTTGAAAGGAATGGGATTTTGTTATAATTTTAGAGAAAAAGGAAACCCAGTACTTGCTTAAAATGGTAAGAAAAAGGTTTAATTGTACAATGCTTCATCTGCAAGGAGTTGAGACATTATGAATATCAATGTCCCAATCATCAGAGTATACTCAAGAAAATGCTATTCGATAATAATCAAGTTAGAATACTACTGTAGATGAAGTGAAATGATTAGTGATCTTATGTCATTATTAAAAAATTGTGTCATTTGAGTATGTTTTTAATGATGTACAAGTTATAAGAATTATTGAGTATATAGGGTTTCTGTTGTAGTACTATTTCATTAATGATTTAAGATTTTATGGTACCATGTTAAGTGAAGCATTTTCAAGATAAACATTTTGGAAAACATATGGTTGGGAGAAATAAAACACCTTAACATGTTTCTAAGAATGAGATAATGATTTCAGTATAAGATGTGATTGATTTGGATAATATATATTCAATATTCTTGACTACCTTGAAAATAATTTATTGTTTATTTTTTCTATAATTTTTTTGGAGATTACAACTTTTTTAGATATAAGGAGTATATTCATTATTCTATAAGGAATAAGGGAGCATGAATGTAATAAATAAGGTTTTATGGTAAGTCAAGGTGTTATGATGTTTTTAGAGAAAACATGATGAAGGTATTAACAGGTTATTACATAGAAAAAGAGATCTTCATTATGTTTACCTTCCTTATAAATTTTAGACTGTGTGCTTAGACATAATTATTTTGGATAAGTCTAAAGGTTGGAATGAATTACGTTAGACATTGGATACTATTGTTTAAGGTTAAAAAATTTCTTAAGATTATTTTTGTATTGTCATAAAAAGGACAACCTAGAGGTTGGGAAACAACCCATCACATCCAACAAGGCCTTGAGAATTGAACCCACAACCGAAGGGCGACAAGGGGGCATCACCTACAACTTGACTAAATGATGTCTTGGTTTGTATAATGTAGTTTTTTTAAAATTTTCATACAGATGAATTATAAATTCATTATTTTTTGTAACCCTATATGATTTGGATAAATATAATATATTTGAATTCTATTATCTTTTAGAGTGAAAGATGAGTTTGTGGTTGAAGTTTGTTAAAGTATATAACTCTACCTATCAAGTATTTTTTTCTCTTATTCTATGAAGAAATAAATTCTTAAAATTTAGGGAAGTTATCTTAAAACCAAAAATGTGTTATCCTAATACCTTATGTTTTGGTGATCGATGATATTTAAATCATCATTTATTGACGACTTTGAGGTCCCAAATATCCCATTTATTTTTCACTTGTTTGTGATAGTTGGCCTCAATCACTTCCTATAAATATTTATGTTTTTTCTCCAATTATGTGCCTTTAATTTTGACCAACGTTCTTGTATTAGAGATCATAATTTGGTGGTGGATTTTTCATTTCCCTTTCCCACTTATTAAGACTAAATTTTGTTAACCGTATTTCTAAAGTTGGTTTTCCACAAAGGTATTTTTTATTTTTAACCTTTTTTAATAACAATTTCAAATATCTAGGACACAATTTATTGAAGGAGAGGAGAATGTAACACCTCAGGATTTCATAGTACGTTATATCTTTAATTTAATTCAATAGCTTTTGCTACATGCAACATTAAGTTTGATCTCACCATGACTTACCAAACTAGCTGTTCAAAAGGCGGTTTTAAATAAAGGAAGTATTTTTCAGAAAATTCAATTTTACCACATTTTAATGGAAAAACCTTTTTAAACCCAATATTTGACACTTTTATATATTCAATATGACAAAATAAAATTCCTCTTTAAACTCAGGACATGAAAATTTAATTTTGATAATTTTTTGGTGTTTTTATGATAACTTTCATATTTTGATGAATAGTGAAAAATAATAAATTTTAATTGAATTTTTTAATCAAAATAATTGATTTTTATAAACTATAAATTATAATGGTTTTATTTATAAATAGATTATATTTTTATCATTTAATCAAATATCGGTCATTGGAAGTAATTTTAAATTTAAATTGGATATAAAGTCATTTGAATCTTTTGATAGTTTATACTTCTAAAAAACATGCTATATGGTTTTGACAATGAGAATTAATTTTAAATTAATTAATTCAACTTATATGTTTTGAATTTGGTAAAACATATATAATTTTTTAATTCATAATAACAAAATTATCTTAGGCAGATTTTTTGGTATTTTTCTGAAAACATTCAATTTTTGATGAATAAGGAAAACACTACATTATTGTTTAAAACCAACTTTGATTTAAATAATTATTAATTTTAGTTAAAAAATTTTTAAATTCAAAATTGATTCATAATACCTATTTTAGTCCAATGTAATTCATTGGAGTCATTTTATAATAAGATTAGATATATAACGTTTTATTGATCTTTCTAACGTCTTTTACCCACATTCTAAGCACATTTTAAAACTTCCATAAAACATAATTTTACAACTTATGGGCATTGAATTTCAAAAAAACTGAGAGACATAGTTGACATCAATAAGTAAAATGTGGTAAAATAGAATGAAAATAATTTTAGGGGAATAGTAAATTTTGAATTTTATTTACCATAATTAAAAGTAAATAGGGTAATTAAAGGTAAAAATGATATTATAATTACCATAAAACATGTCCTAATTCTATTGCATAAGTGTATTTCAATCAAAATCACCTTTATGAATAATATATGATCTTTTTTTATCCAAATGGATTAGATTATGACAATTATTATATATTTTTAAACAAGAGTTAAAAGTGTTAAATTAAAATTTTAACCGTTTTTAATAAAGGGTTATACATAAGATAAGTTCTACTATAAATAATCATTAGAAAACTAAAAATATTTCCTAAATTATGGAATTTTATTTATAATTTATAGACATTAAATAATTAAATTATGTTATGACAGAATGATGATGCAATAATCACCTTATTAATGAAATATTAAAATAATTGATATTATAAATATTAAAATAAATGTAAATTGAGACAATTGGTGAATTAGAAAAAATTTCATGGTGAAAATGACATGTTATTATTGATTCAATGTATTTTATTTTAAGTAATCAAGTTGTTATGGCTTTCACAAAAATGAAATACTAAATAGTGTCAAAATGTACATAAATGATTTTTCAAATCAAATAATATTTTATTAAATGATATAATATTCCTAAAATTATAAGGATCTGCCAAAGGACGTAGTTAAGGGTATATATGTAAATAATTAACCACTTGGGATTTTATTTTATTTTTATAGTAACTTTATTAACCATTTATTATAATAATACAAGAAGACATGGTAAAAGTTAAACTATTTAACTAAGAGTTAAATAAAATAGATAAGGTTAATATAGTGTCTTAAACATGTATAAAACCTATTGGTTGAGAGGTTTTAGACCCTTACCATATTATCCTATAAATAAATCTTTTTGGATCCATTAGAAACCGAATATGATTTTATAATAAAATAATATTTCAATCTTTTCCTAAGGTGCCCCTCACATCTCATATAAAAGGGTACTTCTTCTTCTCTCAAATTCACACATCGAAAGCCTTTTGGATAACACAAAACCTACTCCAATATCCTGAAAAATACCCTCACATCAACCTAGAGGCCTTAATTTGATCATAAATCCAACTTAAGGATCCCTTTTTTTCAAATTAAAAGGTAGAACCTGAAGAAGAGGATATAATTTATCACCTATTTCAAAGTTCTTTTCTTCATCCACTTCATATTTCATTGTTGTTTACTTACTAAAATAATAAATCCAGTATCATCTAAATACTATGATTTTATTATAAATATGGTACAACTATATTCATTATTCAATCCATCCCATGAATTACCAAGTCATCATACATGTGTATGTAAGGCTTACCGTCTCCATATCGCGGTGTTGTTTTTTATTCAGCACTTCAATATATTTATGGGTATAATAATGAGTATAATTGTTTTAAATAAGAAATGAAAAACTTTAATTATTCTATATATATAATATTACATAAAACTACATATTATTTCACCATTAATAGAATAATATTGTCCCTCGTTCATATGTACGACTTACCGTCCCCACGACACGATGAGATTTCATTCCCCATCGTAAACATTCAAGAATAATTTTAATTTTATGATTTAAATTTTTTTTAAGAACATAATATAATTCTGGATTGGAATAAAATACATCATATCTTTAACAAACATGAATTATGTAACAAAAAATATAAAGGAAAATGAATCAGTTAACACCCGAAACAATGATACTACTGAATTATCATAAACATGGAGATATTAGAATATCATTTATGATATCTTATTTATGTTTGTATTTATTTTATAATTTAATATAAATGATTTTACCATTATACAGAAGGTTAAATTACCCCCGACTAAGAAAAATTACAAGGTAATGGTTAATTTTACAATCTCTTTATTATCCAAGGTTGTTTATACATGTGTATATAGTAAAACCTATTTTTCATCCACATCTGTGTTTCTCAAAAATTTATATGAAAACATTTTTAATATTTAATATACTATAGTTTAAATTCATTTATACCATTTTTTTAATTTTTATAAAATGGGTTTAGATAAATCTTTCAATCTCTTTCTAAATAAGGTACATTATGACCGTTTCGACAAATTATGGAAATAATGTTTTTTTAACTTATACAATGAGTGTGGCTGTTTTCTGCCATTATAAAACTTTAGAAGCTTACCTTACAATAATATAAGAATATTTTCAATATAAAGTTTTTCTTTACTTTTGAATTATTTCAATGTAGAAATAGATATTTCACTCAAATAATTTTTGGATTGATTTCATCTATGTCTACGTCCTTTATTGGATTTTATGTTTGTTTGAAGATGATTTATTATGATACAATATTATATATTGTATTGAATTTTTTGTGATATGTTTGACTTTGGATGTGATATTTTTATACCATTCATGGTTTATGGTTAAGGTTTTGATATTTTGTATGCTATTTTTAATACGAATGTTTATATTATATTTCATAATTTTTATAGGAGGAATGCATTGGACATAGAAAGTAACGGGTGGATCCCGCTATAGATCCTCGATGCATCGATAGGTCTCGTGAGACAAAATAGTGTATTGGCACATGTCCATGACAAAATCATATTTTTCGTCTTGGCAAGAGGCCTTGAATATGCGGTTATGATGTCTGGGATTATGCATTCCATCATTATGAAATTAGCTATTGATATTAAATGTGATTAATCGACTAGTAGAATATCCATATAAATAATTAAAGAGAATTATAGGATTTATCTTTGCCATATTATGCTGAACTTTATGTTTAAAATACTTGTGTTTTAGTCTTATACATTGACTTAAATATTTATTCTTATTTATGAATTTTTCCGCTATATTGTTATCCTTACTAAGAATCTGAGCTCACCCATTTCTTATGTTTTATTTTTATAAAGATGTGAAGAAGTATATTATGACAGACCTGCATGGATATGATAAGATATATGATTGTGTTCTAAAGAGGCAAAATGTTACTTTTTCAATTCATAAAATAATTTAAAACCTATGTACGCATCTATTACATCCAAGGATACCAAACTGATTAGTCTTTCACGACATGATTCCTTGTATCATGCTAATGTTACATAATAATGCACTAACTTTGGGTAACTGAAGGTGGGGAATTACATTTAATGTTTTGATTATATTTTATTTCCACTTTCTAAAAGATTTTATTTTACTATATGACCATCTATTCTGATGAATTTTGGGAATTCTTTCATAATTTATAGATTCATGGTTTTTAGCCACTAACCTTCTCTGATCAGATTTTATATCACTCTCCTTCATTTAATTTGGAATTATTTTCTCTATAATGTCCATGGTTTAAGTATCTTGAATTTATAAGGTATGATTTCCACTACATTGATATTTTCTCAACTATATAACATTTCTATATGTGAAATTAGTTTAAAGAATTTTATGAAGAATGATATTTCACTGATTAGGGAAATATTACATATTTATGATTATATATAGATAAATATTGATTTATAAGGAATTTTTAGAATGAAATGTATTGGTTATTCAATATATAAGAAATAAAAACTATTGGAATGTTATGATTGGGGACCAGTTATAGATATCCCCTCTATGTATTAACATGTTTCATGATACAAAACAGAAGAATTACAAATTTTATGGGTATATGGATTGCTCTTAACCATTTATTAAGAATGGTGTCGTTTCAAAGTATTTAATGGTAAGAATCACGATATCTTGGTCAACCTATTGATGGTAAGATCATGAATATATATATTTTTTAATTTTCATTATAAATGATTCTGTTTCTTTTATTTATGTGATTGTTATGATGATATTAGCCATATATGAACAATGATCCCAGTATATTTATTGACTCACACAGTTTTTATTATCCACTCTTCCATATTGATTATTCATTATTTACTCTTGATAGATTCTACTGTATGTAATAGTTATAATGTATTTGAGCTCACCTTTTTTTGTTTCCTTTATCCAGGATATAAAGAAGGATATATTCAATGAATTCAAGGTTGAAAGAATGTTTCATGAGATATGTTTTTATATTTACAATGTAATATGGGAATCATGTATGTATATATATTTCCACAAATGATAAACTGATCAATCCTGCATAAGGAAATCCCCTCTATTTTGTACCAATGAAATAATGTAAACACCGGATCTGAGATACTAGATTAAAAGTAATTAAAATTTCTATTAGAGAACATTTAGTAAGAACATTTAGAACTAGATATTTAATGAATATAACTAACATTAAAATTATGATAATCCATTAGCATGTCTTAATATCATTTGGTTTTTTATTTTATGGCTAAATATTCCGGACGATTATTAGATAACTTAACGTGTACCATTTTTGAGAGATGGTTCCTCATGGAAGGAATGGAATCAACAACCATAGTCAATATAGGTATTTTTCTATTGAGAATGAAAATATAACTCGTATTGGAGTTGATAAATCATGAATATATTGTGGATGTTATGTTAGGTTATAATTAATTAGATTACCCATAAGAAAAAACATGTTGTTTTATAGAACAATTCACCTATGTTGGATCACTTCATGAAAAAAATACACCATCTTTTAGAAGAATAACTAATCCATTTATAGTGGAATAACAAATTATGTTACGAAAAAAATATTTCAAGCATTAGAAAGTAGTAAAAGGGTAAATTTTAACGTGTTAGTATATTACTTGATGGGAGATTTCAACCAATAGTGATCATAGATCAAGAACCTTAAATCGGTTGATAAAATAGAATTTGTAGAATATAGAACTTTTAATTTGATATTCTTTGATAAGTAATTTCATTGAGAAATGTGAGAAAAAATGGATCAGAAGTTCAAGAAATTAAAGGATAATGAATAATAATGTTTTATAGATTATGAATCTAAGTTAAAGAGATTATATAAAAACTATTCAATCTATGTTCATAATCAAAATATCTATATTTAACAATTATTTAGAAGTAATAAACAGATTCTTTGAAGGGAACTAGTCTCTCAAATATTTTCATTATAAGATTATGTAGAATCAAGTAGAATCATGATATAATTTTTTTTTATAGTTCTTATATATTAAAGGGAAATCAAGAAAATAAGAGGTCTGTTGAGAACAAAAAAAGTGTAATTGAAGAATAAGGGGAAGATGATATTTACAATATATTATTATTGTGGAAAGTAATATCAAGGAACATTCTTAATACGAGTGTTAGTTTATATTAAGTTCATAGAAAGGATTCATTTGGATCATGAATTAAAGGGGAATAAACTAACCACTAATATCTAGTCCTTCTGTTGTGTAGAGATAGAGAATTATCCAAACCAATGCGCCATGTTTAAGGGGAACCTCCCATAGAAGAGTAAAAGGGGATAAATAAAAGATTACATGATTTATATAGTCGAGGAAGAAGATCCAAAATACCTGGTTGTACTTTATTTGATTCTAGATCTTTTAACTCTATTATATGTTCCATATATTCCTATAAAATTAGATATTTCCATTTGAAAATAAGAAGAAACGTTTCAATCAGTACATCCAGTGGAAATATTATTGCAAAAAGGATATTCTAGTTAGTTTCCATCATAACACATTTTCATTACCTATTTAAAAACATGATTACCATACCGATGGTTTACTTTGATATAATATTTGGTATAAAATTTATTTTAAATTATAATATAAATATGTATCTCTAGGAGAAGGATATTATGATTCATGATAGATATGGGGAGATCGTTGACTTCATAGAGGAAACATCATCATCAAAATCATATCTGGATCCACATCTAGGTGCTATCTACAATGAAATTCTTGGAGATAAATAGAAGAAAAAACTTATGTATGGGAAAGGAATCCTTGAAATTAGTTATGTAACTTGTATGAATGAATATATTGACGTGTATACAGAATAACTACTTAGACATCCAATTGATAGTGAGTTTTTTTCCTATTAATATCACACCTAATGAAAAACCCATATCTAAGAATTCATGTAGGACATAGATAGTGTAATTGGTGGAACTGAAGAAATAACCACATGATTTTTGTGATATGGGATTTATCTAACCTAGTGTTTCACTATAGGGAGACCGAGTTTTTTTGTTAAGAAGAAATATAGTTCTCTGTAGATGTGAATTGATTGTAGGTAAATCAATATTATTACTATAAATAAAAATTATTATATACCCACCATTGATTAAATTTTTGAACAACTTCAAGGATAATAATATTTTTCATTTATTGATATTCATTCTTGATATCATTAACTACAAGTAAAGAAGTAATATATTCCAAAAAATTACACTTCATATAATGTATGGAAATTATTAATTTACATTAATTACATTTATATTTATTAATGAACCAAATATTTTTAGGGGTATATTAAAAAAACTAGTCATGGATTATATCAATAATTCTATTATGGTATTTCTATATCATATATTGAAATAATAGAAAATATATGATGAAAAATAAGATTCATTTGTGAATCATTTTTAATATTAATGAAAAAAGTTATATGAAAAATTTGAAAAATGAGAATTATAGCCCCACAAATGATCTTTTCTTGGCCATATTAACTATAAAGATGAAATATTATTTGATCCTTAAAATAAAAAGGTAATAATGGAATGGCCAACACCGATGTATATAATTGAGGTATGTATTTTCCTTGGATTATCAATTTACTATCAATTTTTTTCAGAATTTTTCTTAATTAGATAACATATTAACCAAGATGACACATAAATGGTTTATGTTTATAAGGACATAATAATGTTTATAGAGTTTTGGAGAATTATAGAGGTGGTTGGAAAATTTCATAATATTGACTTTACCATATGGAAGGTATGGATTTTTGATATATAGTGATGCATCCAAGAAAGAATTTGGATTTGTTTTTATGGAGAATGATAGTGTTTTTTTCCTATACAACAAGGTGGTAAATGAATCATGAATATAATTATCCAATCCATGATAATGAGTTTGTAGCCATAATATTTTCATTGAATATATAAAGGAATAACATTTATGGGGAAAATGTGAAATATATATGGATTATAAATGTTTGAAATACATATTCTCATATAAAGATCTCAACATGAGGTATAGGTGATGCCCAGAACTGGTCCAAGATTATGATTTATCAATACACTACCACCCAGGGAACTAAAATAAGGTGGTGGAAGTGTTAAATAGGAATGATCTTGGGGTTTTGACTAAAATTAGGATTTAAAACATCCTATATTTTTTGATTTAGTAAAATTGCACATTGAAATCATTATGGAAGGGAAAAAATCACATATATTCCTATTGATTTCCGAGCCATTCACATTATAGAAATTAAAAAGTTCCTAGATTGATGATAAGAATAGTCAGAAGAAAATCAAAGGTGTAAATGATGGAAAGTTGGTAGAATTCACCTATAAAGCTGATATATTATTATTTAAAAAGTGGATTTGTGTTATATCCATGTCTAAACTACGAAAATAATCATCAGATGAAGCTCATAGATTATAATTCTATATACATCAATATATTCTAAAAATATATTTGTATTAGAAGAAATATTTTTTTTTGGAAAATACTATTTGTGAAAAATGAAAACTATGTATCATTATTCTATGTTTTTAAATAGGTAAACGAGGAGAGACAAAATTTTAAAGGAGTCATGAAAACTATACCAATTCCTTGGTGGAAATTGGATGATATTACTATAAAGTTTATTATTATATTTTATAATACACCTAGAAATAATGATTTCATATTAGTAATTTATGATCACCTTAACAAATTGACATGTTTCCTCACTATAAGTGAATATATAACTTTTTAGTTCTTTAGTGGGATTTATATAAATGAAGTTGTGAGACTTCATGGAACCCCTCTCCCAATTATATCAGATCACAACCCATGGTTCACATAATTTTTTTAAGAGTGTTCAAAAGGCTCTTAACATTGATCTAAATTTTAGAACCACATATGAACCCTAAATTTATGGGCAATCTGAAAGGACTATTCAGGAAATATAAGATATGTTGAGATTATTCTCAATTGAATTTCAAGGTATATGGGATAGGTATTCACTGTTTTTATAATTTTATTACAATAATAGATTTCATTAAAGCTTTAAATTTACACTATACAAAGGTTTTTCCATAAAAATTTGTACTACACAGAATTTTTGGGATGAAGTTACTGAGAGGAATATTTTAGGCCAAGAACTCATTGTGTATAAAATTATGAAAGTGGGAACTATCCAATGTTATATAAATGAACCTCGAAGTAGTAAAAAGAGTCATATATATATGCAAAGTAAGGATATAGAATTTTATATAGGGGATAATATTTTCTTGTATTTTTATCAGTGTAATGGTGTTATAAAATTTATAGAGATTGGGAAACTAAGTATTTGGCATGTCAATCCTTTTAAAAATATAGAAAGATTTAGAAATGTGGATTACTATTGGGAAATGCCACCCATCCTCTTTAAATTTTCTGATGTGTTAGATATCTTTTTATTAAAGAGGTTAATTCTAGAACCAACACATTTTATCACCTATAATATATTATAATTTGAAACTGATTTATCTTAATGTGAAGAGTCTTTCCAAATTCATGAAATTTGAAGACAAGTGTGGTATAATTAGATGACTCGATTAGTCAAGGTACATTAGAGAAATCATAAAATAGAAGAGGGAATGTGAGAACTAAAAGAATTTATGATGAATGAAAAACCACATATAATCATGAGGTGAAATTATTTAAATTTTGAGTTCGAAATTTTTAAAGTGGAGAATAATGAGACAGTTGGGCTTTACTTATTTTAAGTACGATATTTATTGTTAAAGAATCATTAAAATAAGGCACATATATTTATTCATGAATATGATTAAACAAAAATCCAAAATTTTATAAATTTAATTTAGTGGAATTAATTTTAATTTTAATTATTAATTTCAAAATTATCTTTGGGTGATGTTTTAATATTTTTCATAAATAACTCATTTCTAGGTGAATAGTAAAAAATATAGATTTTACAAAAACAATAAATTTTATGGAATTATAATGATATATGAATAAAAATAATGATAATCAAACATTTTTTAGAAACCATTTTTTGAATATCTGATATATTGTATATAAAAATATAACTTTGAATTTAGAAACATATCCATAACATTTTGGAAATCTAAGATATATTTTTTGTTAAAATAAAAACTGTTTTAGTTATTCTATCTCAATCATGTATTTTCATGGTTATTTTATAATTTGGATTGGTTTAAAGTAAAAAACTCTAATTTTATTTAAAATAATATAACTAAGTATATTTTAATTAATTTGATACATTAGTTTCTTGTAAAATCATTTTTATTATTAAAATACGATTTTTAAAAAACAGGATTCATTACATTTTAAGAAAATATATTAAAAAAATTATAAAAAGTATATGATTATTTTTATGATAAATGGATGAAATTGTCTTAAAAATCATAATAAATATTATCAAATAAATTTAACTTAATTTTCTGTGTTAATTAACAGTAACCATTTTAAATATTTATCTCTATGCTTACAGGTAAAATGAGTTAAAAGGTTTAATAATTAATGGTTAAGGGTTATAGATAAAAAAACATGTTTAAATATCATTAGATTTTTTATCACTATTATAAAATTATTATATTCAAATATATGAAAATTTGGTTTTACTTAACAAAAGAAATATATATATTATATAATAAATTTCAATTATTTACATGTTTCCCACCCATGTCACTTTTTAAAGAGGTCCTTATATCCTCTATTAACCACACTTAATGAGCCTGTTATCTCAAAAAATACCTACCAAAATCCCTTCGAAAATTCCATCCCTATATTCTATAGGCTGTCGTCTTACATAAATGACCACTTCAATAAGTCATGAGATGTAAGATAAAATAGGTTAGCAAAAGATTTGGTATATGTTATTATCGAGTTTTTTAAGTTCCATTCTTCTTAAACATATTAAAAAAATCCAATAAACATCTTAACAAAATTAAATCTGTATAATAAACATTATAATATGTTTTATGTTAATTTTAATTACAGTTTTTATATCATTTCAATCCTATGGAAAATGAAAACATTACTTGTGCATAAGTACGCACTATTATCTCCACGCAACTGTGTGTTTCATTTTTCACCATCGATATAAATTTATGGTTATAAATATTCAATTAATTAATATATAAGATATTTATTTAATAATTATGAATATTTAAATATAATATATCATATAACTTATTACAATTTCATTCATTATAAAATGATAACATCACTTATGAGTATGTGTGTACCACCTCTATGAAGATGTGATTTGTTTTTCTATTACCACCTTGAATGGATGATTCTAAAATTGTATATATTGAATAAAAATTATATTCACCAAATTAAGAAATTTTTTTATTTGATAAACCATTTAATATCTCCTTTATCTATAGAAAACATACTAATGTACTTTAGGGGTAATTAACTGAACCACATCAAGTGGTTATTGTAAGAAATAAATATTCAATGAATAAATTTCAAATTATTATAAAAGGATAATAAAAATGTAATATAGATGAAAAAGGTTATTAATAGAGTATTTAATAAATTTAAATTTTTTATACATGAAAATAAAACATGTATGACTAAGAGGAGACACAATATAAGAAATTTTTGTTATAATCACTTTTTATTTCAGGATTGTTTATGTTTAGATTGCCTTTGAGAATATTATATGATCCCAATGTATAAAACACAAAATATTTTCTTATATGCTGATTTTTTTTAAATGTTTATATTTTATTTATTCTATTTTTGGATAAAGAATCAGTAAATAAGTATTTTTAATGAACATTATTTTAAAAATAATTATTTAAATTGTTCCTTCTAACTCTTTCTATTCCATGGTTAGGTTATTTTAAATTTTTATAGAATGTTAAAAATTATTTTTATAAATGACTTTTTAAATTATTTTTTTGTTTATTTATAATGGATTAAATAGGATTCATTTAATTATTTTCCATATGGGTTATTTTCAAATTTGTACAAAAGTTAAGAAATATTATTTTTTAACATATATGGATTGACTACACTTTCCCACCATTATATCGAGTATTCTCCATAATGTTTACTTTTAAATGTTGTAATTTGTATCTTAAAAGATTTTTTTATTATTATTGGAATTTTTATTTAAAGTGTTATCCAAATAAAAATGTATTATTGTCTTTGAAGAATCAAAATAATTTTGAATGTGTTTTATAACATAATTTTTACATAATATCATAAGGAAGTTATTTTTAATTTTTGGAATATATATTCTTTTCTATTTATGAATTTTCTAGTTTTACAAAGAAAATTAATTTTTTGATGAATTAATTGTCTTATTTCATGCTTTATAAATACATGGTTTTATGGTTATTAACTTTTTTGTGGTCACATTCCCCACCACTCACCATAATTTTATTGACCATTATTTTCTCCTCCATTTACATGTTTTAAGTATCATGGATTTATATGGAATGATTTCTACTAATTTGATATTATCTAAACAATATACCATTTATATATATGCTATATGTTAATAGTAATTTATTAAGAACATTATTTTGTTGTCAAGTGAAATATTCCCCATTCATAATTCAATATGGATTGATATTAATTTATAAGCCATTTTGAGAATGAATTTTATTAATCTTTAAATATATGAGGATTTTATAAAATGTGAACACGATGGGTGGGGCATAATTATATATTTTCACTTGATTCATCAATAATTCTAATGACAAAAAATAGTAGGAATTCTATATTAGATGGGTATCCTATTTAGACCTACCCATTTAATAAGAATGTTATCTTACATAAAGTCCTAATAACAATATTCATGATATATTGGTCGATGAATTGATTTTAAATTATGAATTTATATATAAATGAATTTCCTTGATTAATCTATAACTTTCAAATATACATTTTCTATGATTATATTATCCATGGATGAACATTTAACCCAAGTTGATTGACTGGCATGTGTTTTGATTATCCACCCTACCATATTTATTATGCCTTATTTAATTATTATAGCTTCTGTTGTATGTAACCCTTAATGAAAATATTTTCTCATAATTTTTTTGTTTTTTATTCTCTATGATATTAAGAAAGGATATTTTTGAATGAATTAATTGATTTATAAATGCTTCCTATGATATTTTTAAATCTATAATGAAATATAGTAATAATGTACCTATTTAGTTTTCCAATACATATAAAATGATCAATATTTAATGGTGAAATCTCTTGTATCTTGTACCTATGTAATGAAGAAAAACCTAGAGATGGGTGATTAAAATTGGGGTCATCACATGTTTTGAGATTATTATTACTGTAAGAGGAACTAGTCCCACCATCATAAGGCACTAAATGAGTTAAAAGTACAATGAACATCCCCTCCCAATTGATCTACAAAATTATGTATTGATTGGAAACCTCAACAATGGTCATGAGTTTTAGTAAGAATACCTAGGATCAAATTTCATTTCATAGGGTCATTTCAAAACACTATATTTTCATCTCTTATTTAAAAAAAATCTCATAAAAAGTGCACAACCATATTTTTTTTCATAATAAATGATTGATTGGATTATTTATTAGAGGGATGATAACTCTTAAGATTTAGATAATACCATAGTATCAGGAGAATATTTTCAAGTGAAGATCACATAGAAATTATTCCACATAAGATAATCATGATGGTTTTTTGAATAATTTATTCTTACAATTTAAAACTAGATATCCCAACAAGAAAGTATCAAACATTACTTTAATAGAGTATGGAATTCCTAGAAATTTAAATATTATTCATGTTTTATCAAACCAATCCTCATCCATTTGAGTATATTTTCATCCCTGAAAAGTTTGAATATTATGTTAGAGAAATTTTTGAGCTTGATATTTATTATGAACCAAATCATCTTCCTTTTTTATGTTGGGACCAGAAAGCAGCCCTTGGTCCACTGTTTTAATAGTCTGAAAAACATACCCAATAATTTTTTGGTCAATTGTTGGAATTTCTCAAGGTATGATATCAAAAACATCTTCTAGGGGTTCATATGTCCCTTGGGGGGGAATGTAGCTACATGAAATATATAAAATAATGAAACCATCAAAACAATGGATAAATAATCCCTTTATGACACAAAAATTTATTAAGTATCAAATTAAACCATAAAATGTAAAATAACAAACCAAAACCTTCTTTGAAACATGGAATGCATGAATAGTCTAGGGACTATGCACAATAATCGATGAATAAGTATAAAAAACTATAAATCAAGGATGAATTTTCAATATCCTTGAGAAACTCAAGGGAGGATATGAAGAGTGCTTGCCATAAACTACTTCACATCTCGTACATAAATACCAATAATCCTATCTTTTTTCCATCCCAACACCCATGTAACATGAATCCAAAACCAATGTCTCTAGTACCGGTTTTTCATCAACTAACATAGTTAACCTCTCACCTAATAAATTTAGTCAACCTTTTGAAATTATTAATGGTAATTACCAATCCCCATGAGATGGAAACTTGAAATTGAGCATCAATAAAATCAAATGTTGATTATTTTACCTATAGAAATTTCATAATGTGTAAACGATAAATCAAGATAAATTAATTCAGTTTTACTTGTGTGATACCTTATATTGAAATCAAACTACTTTCTAGTACATTTACACCCCAATATAAAGGAAAACATTTTCAAATCAACAAAAAACACACCAATAGTTCTCAAAATATCCTATTAAGTATCATAAAATTAAAAAATTAATGCACACTTTATAATTTTATTAAAGTATATTTAGTTCATCATGAAATAGTATATCTTGAAGCCACTTAACATTAAGAAGATAAATATTAATAGATAAATGGGTTCCACATCTAGGATAAGAGAAATACCATATTGAAATAATATGAGACCATGAAAATATTAACCAAAACATTTAATTCATCTTTTACAAGCCTTTACACATCATGTCATTGAGGTAGAGGTAAAACTATATAGATGGGAGGAAGGATGCCTAAAAACAAGAGAGGAGACCATTAATTTGTGAAAACATTATGAAAAATATTAAAATTCCTAAAAATAACTACTATAGAGGAAATGATGAGGGCCTCATGTGAGAGGGGGAGGCTCTTATATAACGTGATGAAAAAATGGGGGTTAGGTGTGTTAAATTAATGGGGAAAATAGTGTAAATATCATAATTAAATTTTTTTGGCATGCCACATCATTTGGACACACATTTTTCCAAACTATGTATCAACCATGAAGATCACCACTACCTCACCTAGAAACCTTCATGGTTGGTATACACGGTTATTTAAACTACTCACATACAGTTTGAAATTTCACAATCAAAGACAACATGTTGTCATACAATTTCCACACAATTATTTCTAACCCTACACTAACTATACAAAACTCACTATTTTCTAAAAAAATAAAAATTTCAAGTAAAAAGTATGAGAAATAGAAATTGAATAATTAGGTGAATAAATATAATAATATTATCCTTGAAAGTGACAACATGGTTGTGAAATTTATGGTAATAAGTGTAATGTGGTACATTGGAGTGATGATGATGTGGTTATATGGATGGGATGGGGTACCATAATGTTTTCTGTTGGGGTGTGAGAGTGACACACAAGTTTGTAATTGTCTTAGGGTACATTATTTGATATATTATTTAAATATTCTATTATTATAATTTTTGTGATATTTTTTGAGATATCCTTAGTGACTTTGGATTTTAGTTAAACTAATAGGTGTGTGTTGGTTATGTTGTTTATTCACTACAATATTTGTATACATTAACAATTTTTTCATGAGTGGTATTCAAGATTATCCTACAAAGTACTCATTTATTTTCACCATTATATATATATATATATTATATTTATTAAATGAATTTAATGATTGAGCTGAAAATTATTAGCTTGGAGCAAGAGGTTTCTTTCAGAATCAATTTTTTAGGAGTCTATTTTTGTTATTTCTTTTCAGAGAATTTATTTTCTATATAAAATTCATGAATCATGTGATATAAATTTATTTTATAATAAATTTTTTTATTGTTGGTTTATTTAAGATTTTTTATAGGATTTATAAGTTATATTATTATCATTGATTTTTTCTATACCCTTAGTGTTTGTATTCAACTCATGGACTACTGGATTAATGGTTCTAGGTTCACCTCCCTTCACTATTGGCCCAATAGGGGTTCCCATTAGAGGCAGGTTATGATAAAATGGTAACATATCTATGAATAATATTTGGCACAGAGAATATAGTTAGAAACTAGTTGGGATTTAGTGGGATTAGTGGGGAAATATTGTTAGTAAAACCTATCATGTGAGACTGAATAAAAAAGTAATTTTTCCATATGTGATCTAAAAATCAATCCAATATTAATAATTTACCTATGATATAAAATTATTATTATAGGGTAGTGTCTAAGGAATGGTATATTCATCATAATTGTTTGCACTTTTTTAAATTGGGGTTATTATAGGAAATTAATATGAATCAAATTAATTTATCTTAATGAAATACATATTTTCACGATTTGGATTTTCCATTTCTAGTATATAGATATTTTTAACTTTTTTCCTCCACATGTGAATCAGGTTTTCGAGGTGTGATAGAATTATCCGATTGACTGCTGGAGGGCAGACCTAAGGAGGTAGACGAGTCTTAGATGAAGATTCTATGTTATTTTTATTGTTAGAACATGGAAAATTATAATAGATGTGTCTATAATTATGATACCAAGTACTGTTTTAATATTATATTGATTTTTATATTTTTTTCCATGCTGGTATATGGTATTGGGATCCCCTAGATATTAATTTTATGGGAGGGATTTCATTCCAATGGTGGACTTGGTTCCTTAGAGAGCATAAAGTGTTGGAGATTTTTTTGTGGTGATTTTCAACAGTAGTTCCAAATAGATTTCCTTCTTTAAATGACAAGGGAGATGAAGAGATAAGATAAACTCTCCCTATAGTAGGAGATCCTAAGTGTAAGATTTCTCAATATCATATTCAAGGACCCTTTTTAGTTTCCCCTGATCTTTTTCCAATTGAAGAGGTAAGATCATAGAATTTATAGGACGCACTATGTCCCACTATTCAGTATAAAATTAACCCATTTACATTGCATACATATCTATAGGTGTATAATAAGATATAGGTTATTTATAGGATTCACATGAAACTGGGATCCTCATGGTAAGGGAGTCACTAAGACCCACTATGATGCAAAACTATTTAAATAAAACCATGGTTGTTGGGATAGTAGAGATTATAACTGATAGTGAATTAGTATCAAATTTTTTTACTCAGGATATTATATATCTAGTAACACTACTTCATCTTTTATGGTCCTCATTGCTATATGATTTTCTTATCGAGGTCATGGTCTCCATCAGTTTTAGTGCCTAACCATTCTTAAAGACTATCATAGTGTAATAAATTTATTTAATTTTATGCCTTAACATGAATTGACTCAGAGACCATATTTGCTACATGGACAAAATAATTTTACTCTGAGGGGATATTGATAGAATAAGGTATTCCCCATGATGTTTCCTATCCCCAGCTTAATATGGAGGAGTGTATCTGTGGAGGTGGTCATTAATAAGGTTAGTGAGGTAGAGGATATGAGCATAGTTAATTGCACACCATGATTATTCTAGTGGAAGATAGTATATTGAAAATATTAGGTACCATCTATTTCTCATCAACTTTGTTATTTAAATTAATAGTTTTTTAGAGGCTCATGTTCTTTTATTTCACCTTCCTTTTTTTGGTAATTGGAACTCATGTTGTGGATGTTTCTAGTGCCTTTGGTGTTGACTATTATAACAACCAGTGTCTTTAAAATATATTTTAATATTTTTCATTCAATAAATAATGTAAATTTTTCATCTAAAACCTTATTATTTGAATTATAATTTTATTTTATATTTTATGTTTATTTAATATATAATAATTAATTTATTATGAATATATGAGTATTTCAATAGTAAAATTAATTCTTTTCCATTAATAAAACAATTTCATCAATTATGTACTCTTAATATTTATGCATATTTTGACAATGAAATGGATTTATCTGGAAAATTTATATTTATAAAAGCTATAAATCCACATATTCTCATTGATTATATAAAATTTGTGCTTATTTTTACATGTATTGAAGATGTAGTGTATGAATCATTATATATATTAATCGTATACATATATATTGTTCTAATTTAATATACAAGATATCCATGAGTTTATTGATACATTAATTGAAGAATATTGGAATGTGGGATTATTTTTTTACTTTTCCAATATATATTTTTCACTAACCATCTAAATATAATCCTCTTAAATTATTTCTTTTTAGTATTTATGATTTAATAATTGTTGAAAATATTTCAATTCTTGTAGATTCATTTAATATAGATGTATTGAATTCTAATGAACTTTTGACAATGATATAGATCCAAATACATGTTCCTTTAGTTGGATTAAATGTTATATATAAATTCATCTAACATATTTGAAAATTTATGAAGAATCAAAGAATTGGTGAAAATGCTATTACCAAATTACTATGGTGGGACCCATCATATTGAATCCACACCATTGTTGATTTCATAGAAACTTATCACCCCTAAAAGTATGGTTCCTTTTTTAATTATCAAAATTTAAATGAGGATATCTTCGTTTAGAATATAAAAATATATTAAAATTTTATAATAAAATTACAAACAAGTAATTTAAATGAAGATAATCCAATTTCAATGCATTTATCAAAATTTTTAATCATTATTCTTGATGGGTTTTTATGAAATAAAATAAAATTAAATGTGTGATTAAGTTATTTTATGAAATAAACCTTCCTTTAAAATATTAATTTACATCCTAAAAAATCGGAATTATTTTCACCTGTAATTGGTTGTGGTTAATGGAATTATAATCCTAATTCAAAATATTAACACCACCCCTACTCAATTATTAATACTCACACAGTTTTCCTATTATTACACACCTATATTGATGTTTTATCATCATTTACCTCAAATTTATTCCCTTCAGTTTCCATATCTTTAATATTGAAGAGTTTTTTTGGTATGATGGTTCATCTCTACAAAAATAAGCTCAAGAGAGGGAAATATTTTCCCCAATCCCCCATTTTAATTTTCTATTAAAATTTCATTGTTATATTGTATTTTATGTTTCATTTGAATATATTGAAATCATTATTATTCCATTTTACTATCATCCTTTTTAATTATTCCAAATGATAAATTACTTAATGCATCTCATTTTATTATTAGTTTAAGAAATTTTAATGTTCAAACTATCAAGTAACGATAAAACCATCTGAAAATTTTTCTAATGTAATGTGTTTGTGATTTTCTATGAAAAAAAATTCTATTCTAGATACTAATAGTTTTTTTGTATTTTAAATTTTTTTATAATGGATTTATAGCACCAAATAGGGTGTAATGGGCTTTTAATAAATATACTCTTAGTGCATGATAATGGGCCTCACTGCATACCTAGTTTGACACTCCCTCACGATATGATTGGATAATCTAAATGATACTAATGAACCATTGTAAAGGATTCATCTATTATTGAAATTTTATCCTTTCATATAATACTGATATACCTTTATTTACAATTGTATTGGGGTGTAAATAATTTTATACCATATAATTCATTATTAATTATGTTAAAATCTTGTACGATATGCCTCATTGAGAAATTATTCTAAGCGTATATGTTATTTTTCACTGAACATTAATCCATGTATTCATTTGAAAAGTTATGGAATGCATTGTACTATTATTTTACAGATGGGGAATGGAATTATATTTCCCCTCATTACAAAGGTAGGTCTCATGAAATAATTACGATAGGGTAATGGGAGAGTCTGTAAACTTTATGTAATATATCTTGGAACAAGGCCTTTATGATATGTTTAAGATGTACATCATTATGAATTACCATATCTATTTGATTTTTTATCATTATCCATGTATTTATTTTTTATTATGTTGGATATGGATTTATTTATACTTTTAGTTTATATTGATACAGCCTAACTCAATTTATTTATTTATACCATAATGTCTTATTTATAATTGATTATGTTCTATGGTATGCCTTACTAATCCTCTGATCTCAACCTAGTATATTGTTTTAATTTTTACAAGTAAATGAAGTAGATTATTAAATATGATAATAGGATCATTAGGAAAATAATAATTCCTTCATGTCTTCAAATGATGTGTTATTATTTATCAATGTAATGTAAAAATATAATATATATCCGTTTTTAATGAGGATATTAAACTATTGGATCCACTTTATTATTACAATTTTAATAAAATATCCATAGTCTCTAGGGTGTTAGAGTTTTGGTTATTATATTTGGAATGAAATGAAAATTTGTTATAAAACATAGTGACTAGATTAAGAATAATGTAGTTATAAAAACTAAACAATGGGAGAAACCCTTAGGATATTCTAAAAAAATTTATAGAAATAAACATCACAATGTTGTTTATAAACTAATTAAATTTTATCCAATTTTCTAGAAATTTGACCTAATATAATGAATAACCATATAAATAATTGAAGTCAATGTTGGGAATTCCCTTTAGATCCTTCCAATGAGACTAGTATTGGATCGTAACATATTAAGACTCTATTAAGAGAGTTAACCCAGGGTATGGATAATAAAATTTCCCACATAGAATGACTTATTTATCCATATATTTTTTCTTTAATTTTGGAACCCATCATGTAACAACAATCTCCATCATTAAGTGGGTTTAATAATACATTAGTAGTTTAATAATGGGTTAAGACCCCCGAGAAAGTTTTCATTACCTTAGAACGTGATGAAAAGGATAAGGTTATCATAATAGTATATTATCTATTGGGAGATACTAAGTAGTGGTGTTTAATTATCTGTAACACCAATAAGTAAGAAGAAATAGTATACATGGATAAGAATACTGTTATAGATAAATTCATTGAAAATTACTTCCCTAGAGAGCAATAAGTGAATATGGAAATTCAACTACTAAACATAAGGTATAAGGATGATGATGTTCTGGCAGAGTATAAAGCTGACTTTAAAATGTTATCCTGAAATGATACTAATTATGTGTGCAACATGTAGGTAATGAATGATAGATTATTTTATGGGTTAAACCTAAAAGTTTTATGAGAACTGGTCTTCAAAACATTTTCCTCATATGAGGAGATTGTTCCTGGTGCTATCATGAACAAAAATTTATTATCCAAGCTTTTTATTTTTAAATTGGATGTAGGATAAGAATAGGGTTTATGAGAACCATGAAAGTGGAAATTAAGAAAAATATTTGAATGGAGGGATATAATTTCAAAAAAATAATTAATTGTGATACATCCTAATTAAATAATCTTAGATTATTTAGTAAATGTAAAAGATGTCATAATAATATAGGAATCATCTATTGTTAAGAAATATACTGACGTGTGCCCAGAGGATCTACTAGGAGTCTTTCCTGATAATGTAGTTAAATTCACTATTTATGTTATCCCTGACGATAAACCAATATCTACACCTCCCAACATGACATATCTTGTAGATTTATTAGAGCTTAATAAAACACTGTAAGAATTAATAGAAAACGGGGTTTGTATACCCTAGTGTTTCACCTTGGAGAGTACTTATCATGTTTTAGATGAATAGGAGTGTGTCCATGAGATTATTAATGAACTATAGGGGAGTCAATGCCATCACTATTTGGAACACATATTCTTTAACACACTTTATTGATATATTTGATCAACATCAAGGGGACCAAAATTTATCAAATATTGATATCCATTTTTCTTATCATAAAATGAGTGTCAAAACAAATGATATACCACATATGGATTTTTCCACAAGGTATGGACATTATGAGTTCATAGAAATGCATTTTGAATTATCCAATGATCCATATGTGTTTATAGATATAATGAATAGAATATTCAAGGATCGTCTTGATAAATTCATTATGGTATTCATTGAGGAAATCTTAATATAATAAAATTTCTATCATTATCACGAATTTAATTTAAAAAACAACCTTTAAAACAAAAATAAGATGAATGTTTATGGGAATTTAGTAAGTAATAATTCTATATCAAAAAATGTTTCTTTTCATGGTCATTTTTCTTCAAATATGGAATATCTAATGTCTCCAAAAAATGATATTAGTGAATGGATATCACTATGGAATATAACTGATATATTTAGCTTTATTGACTTAGGTGGTTACTATCATCATTTTTTAGTGCTTCCAGAAAAGATAATCCATAGATAAATTGATATGAAAAGGGTAAAAATTCACTAGGTTGATATAATATAATAATTATTTCTAGAAGTAAAAAAAATATAATAAATTCCCCCATATTGACATTACCATCGAGGGAAGAATTAATTTTTTTATATAGTGATTCATTAGAGAATGCGCTAGCGTTTTTTATAAGAAACTAACCTTAAAACATTACATAATCATGAATTAAATGAATAATTCACATTGAGGATCTTTTTAGGTTTATAGTTTTAGTGAATTAGGACATAACTTATTACATCTCAAAAGATTACAAAGTAGACCCTTCTACCCAGTTTCCATTTTTTCATAAAATAAAAACTCATAAAAAGAAACATGTCTAGTTCCATGTTTTAGATAGCATGTATTTTATGGATCCCATCCTTAACCCCATTCATCTTTACGTCATGTGGAAAACATTTCAAAAATTTGGGATGAGCATAAAAATCTCAGTAAGGTATATAATAATATAGAAATAAAACATTAGTCCATGTACACATAAGAATAAAAGAAATCATACTTTACTCATAAAACATAGGCACTTTAACATATCTCATGAAATCATAAGATTTATGAATAACTCATAGAAATCATAAGATATAAAGGTAACTTGAGGTATTCATAACATTCTTACGTAGGGAGCAACCCTCATAGTTAATTTTGGAATACCCATCACTGTATATTCCCTAAATCTCTTCGTATAAACCTTAGAATTTAACTCCTTCATATTACCCAATGCATTTGAGAGCTATCTCAGGCTCACCCACACATAGTTTATAATGGAACCACCCGATTTCATAAAATTTTCCCAAGAACCATAACATAATAATAACAAATAACATACGCATAAAGGAAAGATAGCATTCCCTCATTGCAATAACAATATAACATTTCAAGATATTAAAATAATAAATGTATTTTGAAAACCATTTTCAATACCAAAATACATAAAAAGAGTATATGGTATTTATTTTTCTTTTGAAAACATAATGGCTTGTTAAGGAATCCATAGATCAAATAATACTCATGGTTGTGGAAAAGGTCGTTGTCACCGCTTACGTTAAAAAAGAAACATTCCTTTTTGTCATTTAGTAAAAAGATTCTTAGATAGAATACTCCCTTTGAGTGAAATGAAAAGTTAAAAGGGATTTATACATCATATAAAAATAAAGTCGAGTAGAAATCAAAATATGCCTTAATGAAGGGAGATTGAGACGAAGTCCCATAAATAGACGGTATCCGTAGATTAAGGATAAATCAATTACATAATTATGTGTGAAAAATATAAATACACCAATATATAAGTGGATATTAAGTGTAAAAAAATCATATTTCAACCACACATATTCATAGCATGATATAATCATGAAGTAGAGGTTTAACCAAAAGAATTGAAATTGAGTTAAGAAGTTACCTTGCAAAAATTCGACAGCCTAACGACGTAACTTTTAAATTCATAAAATGAGTTTATGAGAGAGAAAATTGTATCTCATCACTTGGACATAAAATTTACATCAATAAGGATATATAATAACATATCCCAACATAATAATATGTAAAATAAAAGACATAACAAAATAAGTATTTTAAAAAGAGGAGGTTGAAAGGTTCCCTTACCGATTTCGGTATCTTTCGAAACGTACACCCCATGAAAGAAGGGTCATTATATGAAGATGTAAATACCCATAAATTAAATTATATAACAGAAAGAATATAATAATGGGCAGTACATACACCACACAAAAGGAAATAGTGGAAAATGTAGCATGAATCTCATGGGAACACAAAGTGAGATAAAAACCCCTTACCTTGTTGTGATCAATCGAGCCGTATGACCAAAAGTTAATAAACACAAAATGAATAACATAATACCATGAATATCAATATAATAATGTTAATTTATATGAAAGGGAAGTACACAATACAACACATTCATTAAATAATTGGCGAACAATTCAAATCTCATAGAATTAAAAGTGAAATAAGAAATCCCTTACGAAATTTCGGCATCCTAACGACGCCACATAAAACATCCAAAAAAATGGATTGATGAGATCAAATAGGGTCTCTAATATTATTAACATAAAAATTAAAGTAATATTAATATAATAAAACATCCCCCAATATAAGAAATAAGATATTAAAATAAATGACAAAAAAAGAGTACTTAAAAACAAAGAGAGAGGTAGGATCCCTTACCTCGAGTCCGACTTGTCCTGTTCGTTTCTTTAAATTCCTATATAATAAACTTTAGTCAATTTATAATTTCTTAATTACATACTTTAAATTTTATTATTCAATTCATATCATATATTATAATGTTATACTAATTAGTTAATTATGTGAGTTCATATCATACGTTTTGTCGATGTTCGGTACATGAGTTAAAAATGAACTTGTTGAAAAGAAATGTTCATGTAGTTATAAGTACATCATCTCAAGAATAGTATTAAATATTTAAATATCAGATATATCTATTATATATTCTTTTTATACAATTCCATAACATTTGGAGAAAAAAATTTGAAATGCACTGTTCAAAGAGACGGTAGGCCGTACGTACGCATGAACGCTACTTTCATTTCATTGTCATATTAATGGAATTAAAACTAAATGAGATATATATATATTATAATTATAGTAAAATATATATGTTATATAGGTCACATAAGTTCATTAATTTCATTCTTTACACATTCCATGTATTGCATGAACGAGTCACATTACTTGAGGGGGCGGTAGTACACACTTCCTCTAATGAAATTATCACATTTGCACAACATGGAAAGAAGAAATGTATGTTTTAAATATAAAATACAAAAGAATATAGAAGAAATAAATATAATATATATCATATAGAAATATAGTTCCATCATAATGTCCACCATGGGAGGTGGTAGGAGATGATTGAACAATCATCGTTTCGTGAGGCAGTAATTCACCATCCACAGAAACAGTATGTTCTATACATTTTAGATGGAGGTGTCTGTAACTGTAGCTCGAATAATTCTCATAAAAACATACCGGTATATTGAATATACTGGTTTTGTTAAAAAAAAGGAATAAAAAGAGTTTAGGGGGTTGTATAATAAAAATAAAACAAAATAACATAAGAGAATACATTACCTTTAAATCAGGTAACTCCCCTTGGTTTGAAACAAACAGGTTTCCTGAAGAGATTTCTGCCTAAGGTAAGGCTTATAGGATGAAGAGAGGGATAATATGAGCTTATATTAGTAGAGTTTGGGCGAGCTAAATCTCTTGAGATGTGTGAGAGATGGCTAGGAAGTTGGGTCATTTTATAAGGAAGGGGAGGGGCTCTTTTAGAAAGCATGAAACTATTATTTTATTATATAATGATTTTTGGTTTCTAAAAATCCCAAAATCATTAAAGTTGATTATAAGGTGGCCCATGTTCTAAATAAAATCATCCAATATGAATTGTCCAAGTTTTTGATATTATTTTAAACATTATATTCTTATTTATTTAATTTATTCAATAATGACGTAAACACTACATTATCATAGTGTCATAAATAATTTTATTTATTTGAGGTCTAAAAATTATAGAAAAATTACCATGTTGTAGGAAATCTCATTATATTTCTAATGAATATTTATAGTATAAAATATAACATGTATATCCTCTTGTAAAAAATGTTGTAGTAAAATAATACATGTTTGTGACATTATTTTTACTTTAAATAAAAGGTTTTAATGTCATTATCTTACCCAAGTGGCTCCATGGGGTCCCAAAAATTGATCCATGGATTTTATTGGATGGCCATGACTCAAAAAATAAGTTTAGGACAAGTGTGAAGGTAATTTAATATTATTTAAACATTATAATTACCTTAAATTACAGTAATTACCTTTAATCGCGATTAATAAAACTTAAAAGTAACTATTCACCAAAAGTTATTTTCATCCCATTTAACCAAATTTTAATTACTAATGACAACCATGTATGTCGAATTTTTAAAATTCAATTCACAGATGTGGTAAAGTTTCGTGTAACGAAAAAATTAGTTTTTTTTAACTACCACTTAGTGGTTACACTATTCATCAAAAAATGATGTTTTTTAGAAAAATACCAAATATTTACCCTAAGATATATTTGATATTACAAATTCAAAAATGATGTCTATTTTAAAAAATTAATAAAATATATGTTTCATTAATTAATTTTATAATTAATTACTGTTGTCAAAACAATTAGCGTGTTTTTAAAAAACAATATCTATCAAAAGATTGACAATTGTATATGTCCAATTTCAAAGTGAAAATAATTCAATTGACCATCATTTGATTAAATGGTAAAAATATATGATAATTACACTTTAAAACCAATTAAAAAGGTAATCTAACCATATAAATAAATTATATTAAAAGGAGGGTTTGAATAAAAATAAAACAATTTTCACTATTCATTAAAAATTGAACTTTATTGGAAAAATAACAAAAACATACAGAAAGTAAATTTTGATGTCCTGATTATAAATATGGATTTTATTTGGTCCAAAATAATGTATAATAGTGACCAAAACTATTTTTAATGAGGGTTCACCATCAAAAGGTGGTTAGTCGACCTTTTAAACAATATTGGAATATGTATGCTAAAAATTTGAATCATTCGCATTTTAAGTTTCTATCATTTATTGGGTAATTGTTAAAATATTTAACAAAATTATATAATCATTTTGTAGTTAGTTTTGTTCATTATAGCAATTACAACGACTAGGCATTAACTACCATTTAAAATAATATTATAATATTATTAGTGTGCAACGTAAGATTTCAAAGAAACTCGTTGTTGCGTATTGAGTATGACATCGAACATAAATTACCATTAAAGTAATATTAACATTTTATTCACAAATATTAATGAATATGAAAATTTCATATTATTTATTTACCTGGGATGTTACATCCTTCCCCCTTTTGGGAATTCTGTCCTTGAAATTTTAAAATTGGGCTCGGAAACATCATTGAAAGCTCACATCGAAAAAGGAGTAAATTAAATCATGACTTTAAAAGAAAGAAAGAAAAGTACAAAGGTCACCCAAGTTAACCCATACTCGGATTCCATGTAGGAAACATGGATGTGGAAGAGAAAAAAGGGTCATAATCTGATGGAGAGTGATAGAAAACATGATTAAGATAAAGTTAACCAGAAGAAAAACACAAACTTATGATGTGTGTAAATGGTATTTGATTCCCCAATAGGAAAATTTAACAAACAATGCTTTTGTTTTAAGTCACATTTAATTAAGGAATTTATTTATGAGCTTATCTAAAACATAAGTAAACATACTCACTTGTCATGTTGACTTTCATCTTTTACTAGATTTCTTACACAAAATCATATTTTCTCCAAACAATGAATATTTCAGGATGACTTATTCATATTAAGAGTGCTATAATCAACATTTAGAGAATCACATAATCCACAAAAGATGAACTATATATTTTCCATGTCTTTAGACTGTAACCAAAACCAAAAAGGTTAGTACAAGATCAGATATTCCCCAAAAGGATAATATTTTATAAAAAGAAAAACTACTCTTAATCTCCAAAATTTGTCAAACAAAACCCAATGTTCATCAAAGACCATTCAATAAATAGCTATCCATAAAATTAATCAAATTAATCCAAACTAAGATTTAAACCAAAATCTATGAAGGATTTAAGCACATAGTCTTCCAAGGAAAATCTTAACATTTATCTCCAAATAACATCAGTTACTCTTAAAGCCTCATATTGAAAAGTAATTAACATAATCACATATCCACCATGATAGGTTAATCATTTCCATAGATAACCCAAAATCAACTTATTCCTGATTCATAAAATCATATAACTAAAAATAATTAGTCAAACTAACCAGGGACTTCATGTAGCCCAATGGTAGGCGATAAATACCAGTCGCACATTGGTTGTGGGTTCGATTCCCACAGCTTCGTCTGATGCGACAGGTTGTCACATGGTCTGTGTGTTGTCCTTTTTCCAAAACTATATAAATCTTAAAACATTCCCCCAAAATAGATAAAATATTCAAAAATAACAATAACATAATTTAACCTCACATTTATCTCATGCCTCTCATTTTCCATCGTAACATATAGTATCCCATAATTACCTCAAAATTAAGGATCATATAAACCCTAATGATTACCTTTATAATTATTACCTGAACATCCACATCGAGTTGGTTCTCTCATACATGATTCATTGTAGAACTCACCAAGGATAAAGTGGTTAATCATGACTCTTTATAGTTGGTTTATAATAACCATGATATTTCCCATTGAGTCCCCTATTTCATCCAGTCTCTTAATCATAGAACAACCACAGTTTCCTTCAAACCCATTGTCACTTTTTTTCCTGCTAGATCCATCCATTTACTAAAAACAAAAAGGTCAGTGTGAGTATATCAGTAAAATCATCATATAATAATGAGGAAGATAAACACTATGATATACTTATCCAAGTTGTCTCAAACTCATTATAACTTTAAATAATAACAACAAATCCAACTAATATACTAACTATTGTGGTTATATGCCACTAGACACTTATGCTTAAATAACACTCTAACCTCTACATTTATCTAAAACTCCCTCTGATACCAACTATAAGGACCCGACCTTCAAACATTATATAATATTTAATTAAATGAATAATTTACATTGGGGATCTTTTCAAGTTTAGATTTTTAGAGAATTAAGACATAACTTATTACATCTCAATAGATTACAAAGTAGAAACTTCAACCCTGTTTCCATTTTTTTCATAAAATAAATACTTCTAAAATGAAACATGACTAGTTCCATGTTTTAGATAGAATGCCTTTCCTTGATCCCATACTTGACCCTTTTCATCTTTAAGTCTTATAGAACACCTTTGGAAAACTTGGGATGAGCATAAAAAGCTCAGTAAGGGATATAAAAATATGGAAAGAAAACATTAGTCCATGTATACATAAGAATCAAAGAAATCATAATTTACTCATAAAACATAAGAACTTTAACATACCTCATGAAATCATAATATTTATGAATAACTCATAGAAATCATAACACATAAAGGTAACTTGAGGCATTCATAACATTCTTACATAGGGAGAAACCCTCATGGTTACGTTTGGAATACCCATCAGAGTATATTCCCTAAATATCATCGGAGAAACCTTTGCGTTTAACTCCTTCACGTTTCACAATGTATTAGAGAGCTATATCGTGCTCACCCTCACATAGTTTATCACGAAACTACCCTATTTCATAAACATTGCCCAAGAACCATAACATAATCATAACACATAACTTAAGCATAAAGGAAAGATAACATTCCCACATTGCAATAAAAATATAACATTTTAAGATATTGAAATAATAAATCCATTCTAAAAATAACTTTCAATACCAAAATAAGTAAAAAAAGTATATGGTATTTATTTTTATTATGAAATCATTACGGCCTGTTAAAGAATCCATATATCAAATAACACTCGTGGCGGCAGAAAAGGTCGTTGTCACCGCTTACGTTAAAAAAGAAACATTACATTTTGTCATTTTGTAAAATATTTCATATATAGAATACTCTATTTTAAAGAATTTAAATGTCAAAAGGGATTTATAAACTTTATAAAAATATAGTCATGTATAAATCAAAAGATGGATCACTGAAAGGAGATTGAGACGATGTCCCGTACAAAGACGATATCCTTAGATTAAGGATAAATCAATTACATAATCATGTGTGACAAATATAAATATACCCAAATATAAGTGGATATTAATTGTAAAAAAATAAGAGGTAATACAAAAATATTGATATCATGACATAATGAATTAGTATGGGTTTATCCCAATGAATTGAAATTGAGTTAAGAAGTTAACTTGCAAAAATTCGACAGCCTAACGGTGTCACTTTAAAATTCAGAAAATGAGTTGATGAAAGAGAAAATGGTATCTCATCAATTGGACATAAAATTTAAATCAATAAGGATATATAAGAACATATCCCAACATAATAAGATGTAAATTAAAATACATAACAAAAGAATTCGTTTAAAAAGAGAAGGGTGAATGGTTCCCTTACTGATTTGGGTAACTTTAAAAATGTACACCCCATGAAAGAAGGGTCATTAAATGAAGAGGTAAATACTCATAAATTATATTATATTACACAAAGAATAATATAATGGGAAGTACATACACCACACAAAATGAAATAGTAGAAAATGTAGCCTTAATCTCACAGGAACACAAAGTGAGATAAAAACCCCTTACCTCGTTGGGATCAATCGCCTCGTATGACCAAAAGATAATAATCACAAATGAATCACATAATACCATGAATATAAATAGAATCATGATAATTTATATGAAAGGGCAGTACACAATACAAAACATGCATTAAATAATTGGCTAACAATTTAAATCTCACAGAATTAAAAGTGAAATAAGAAATCCCTTACAAAATTTCAGCAGTCTAACAACGCCACATAAAACATCCAAAAAATGAATTGATGAGATCAAATAGGTTCTCTCATCTTATGAACAAAAAAATTACAGTAATAGTAATATAAAATAACATCCCCCAATATAAGAAATATGATATTAAAAGAAATTACAAAAAAAAGAGTACTTAAAAACAAAGAGAGAGGTAGGATCCCTTACCTAAAGTCCAACTTGTCCTGTTCGTTTCTTTATATTCCTATATAATAAATGTTGGTCAATTTATAATTGCTTAATTAAATACATTAAATTTTATTGTTCAATTCATATCACATATTATAATGTTATACTAATTAGTTAATTATGTGAGTTCATATCATACGTTTTGTCGATGTTCGGTACATGAGTCAACAATGAACTTGTTGAAAAGAATTGTTCATGTAGTTATAAGTAAATCATCTCCAGAATAGTATTAATTATTTAAATATCATATATATCTAGTATATATTTGTTTTATACTATTCCATAACATTTGGATAAAAAAATGAAACGTACTGTTCATAGAGATGATAGGCCATACGTACGCTTGAACGCTACTTTCATTTCTTTGTCATATTAATGGAATTAAAACTAAATGAGATATATATATATATATATATATATATATATATATTATAATTGAAGTACAATATATATGATATATAGGTCACATAATTTCATTAATTTCATTCTTTACACATTCCATGTATTGCATGAACGAGTCACATTACTTGAGGGGACGGTAGTCCACACTTCCTCCAATGAAATTATCGCATTTGCACAACATGGAAAGCATAAAGGTATGTTTTAAATATAATATACAAAAGAATATAGAGGACATACATATAATATATATCATATATAAATATATGTCGATCATAATGGCCACCATGAGAGGTGGTAGGAGAATATTAAACAATCATCGTTTCGTGAGACAGTAATTTTCCATCCACAGAAACAATATGTTCCTTACCCATTAGATGGAGGTGTGTGTAATTTTAGCTCTAACAAGTCCCATAAAAACAACCTCGTAAATTGAAGATACTGTTTTTGTTAAAATAGAATGTAATAAAAAGATTTTAGGGGGTTGGAGAAGCAGAATAAAACAAAAGAACATAAGAGAAGACATTACCTTTAAATCGGGTAACTCCCCTTGGTTTGAACCAAAAGGGTTTCTTGAAGAGTTTCCTGCCTAAGGAAAGGCTTCTAGGATTAAGAGAGGGATATGGGAGATTATTTGAGTAGAGTTTGGACGAGCCAAAGTGCTTGAGAAGTGTGATATATGGGTAGGAAGTGGGGACTTTTTATAATGGAGATGAGGGGCTCTTTTGGAAAGCAAGAAACTATTATTTTATTATATAATGATTTTCTATTTCTAAAAGTCCCAAAATAATTACAGTAGAAGATAAGGTGTCCCATGTTCTAAATAAAATCATCCAATAATAATTGGACAAGTGTTGGATATTATTTTTAACATCATATTCTTATTTATTTAAATTATTCATTAATGACATAAACACTGCATCATCTTTGGGTCATAAGTAATTTTATTTATTTAATGTCTAAAAATTATAGAAAAATTACCATGTTGTATAAAATCTATTTATATTTCGAATGAATATTTATAGTCGAAAATATAACATGTATAAACCCTTTTAAAAATTGTTTTAGTAAAACAATACATGTTTGTGACATTTTTTTTACTTTAAATAAAAGGTATTAATGTCATTATCTTACCCATGTGGCACCATGGGGTCCCAAAAATTGACAGATGGATTTTCTTTGTCGTACGTGACTCATCCAATAAGTGTAGGACAAGTCTAAATGTAATTTCATATTATTTAAACAATATATTTACCTTAAATTACACTAATTACCTTTAATCGTGATTAATAAAACATAAAAGTTACTATTCACCGAAAATTATTTTCATTCCATTAAAAGACATTTTAATTACTAATGAAAACCATGTATGTAGGATTTTTGAAATTCAATTCACATAAGCGGTAAAGTATTGTTTAAAAAAATTCAGTTTTTTAACTACCACTTTGTGTTTTCACTATTAATCAAGAAATGAAAGTTTTCAGAAAAATACTAAAAATTTACCCTAAGATATATTTGAAATTCCGAATTCAAAAATTATGTCAATTTTACAAAATTCAAAACATATAAGTTGCATTAATTAATTTTATAATAATTTCTGTTTTCAAAACAATTAGTATGTATTTAAGAAACAACATCTATCAAAAGATTGACAATTGTTTATGTCCAATTTCAAAGTAAAATTAATTCAATTGACCACCATTTGATTAAATGGTAAAAATATATAGTAATTAAACATTAAAAACAATTAAAAATATAATCTAACCATATAAATAAATTATATTAAAAGGAGGTTTTGAATTAAAATACAACATTTTTTACTATTCATTAAAAATTGAACATTATCGGAAAAATAACAAAAACATACAAAAAGTAAATTTTGATGTCCCGATTCTAAAGAAGGATTTTATTTGGTCTAAAATAATTTATTAGAGTGAACAAAATATTTTTAAAGAGGTTTCTCCATCAAAAGGCGGTTAATCGACCTTTTAAATAATATTAGAATATTTATGCTTAAAATTGGATTCATTCGCATTTTAAGCCTCTATAATTTATTGGGTAATTGTTAGAATATTTAACAAACATATATAATCATTTTGTAGTTAGTTTTGTTCATTCCTGTCATTACAACGGATAGGCATTAACTACTTTTTAAAATAATATTAATATATTATTAGTGTGCAACGTAAGATTTCAAAGAAACTCGTTGTTGCGTATTGGGTACGCCATTGAACATATCATTCCCATTAAAGTAATGTTTAAATTTTATTCAAAAATATTAATAAATATGAAAATTTCATATTCTTTATTTACCTGGGATGTTACATCCTTCCCCCCTTTTGGGAATTGTGTCCTCGCAATTTTAAAATTGAGATTAGAAACTTCATTGAAAGCCCCACATCGAAAAAGGAGTAAATTAAACTATCACTTTAAAAGAAAGAATGAAAAGTACAAAGGTCACCCTAGTTAACCCATACTAGGATTCCATGTCGGAAAACATGGATATAGAAGAGAAAACAAAGGGTCATGTTCTGAAAGAGAGTGATTGAAAACATGATTAAGAGAAATTTAACCACAAGAAAAACACAAACTTATGATGTGTTTAAACAGTATTTGATTCCCTAGTAGGAAAAGTTAACAAACAATGTTTTTGTTTTAAGTCACATTTCATTAAGGAATTTATTTATGATCTTAACTAAAACATAAGGAAACATACTCACTTGTCATGTAGACTTTCATCTTTTACTAGAGTTCTTACACAAAATCATATTGTCTCCAAACAATGAATATTTCAGGATGACTTATTCATATTAAGAGCGCTATAATCAAGTTGTAGAGAATCAAATAATCCAAAAAAGATGAACTATATATTTTCCATGTCTTTAGACCTTAACCAAAACCAAAAAGGCTAGTACAAGATCAGATAATCCCCAAAATTATAATATTTTATAAAACGAAAAACTACTCTTAATCTCCAAAATTCGTCAAAAAAACCCAAAGTTCATCAAAGACTATTCAATAAATAGCTATCCATAAAATTAATCAAATTAATCCAAACTAAGATTGAAATCCAAATCTCCGAAGGATTTAATCACATAGTCTTCCAAGGTAAATCATAACATTTATCTCTAAATAACATCAGTTACTCTTAAAGTCTCAAATTGAAAGTTAATTAACCTAATCACATATCCTCCATGATAGGTTAATCATTTCCATAGATAACCCAAAATCAACTTCTTCCTGATTTATAAGATCATATAACTAAAAATAATTAGTCAAACTTACTAGGGACTTCACGTAGCCCAGTGGTAGGCGATAAATTCAGGCGATAAATTCAGTCGCACTTTGGTTGTGGGTTTGATTCCCACAGCTTTGTCCGACGCGATGGGTTGTCACACGGTCTGCGTGTTGTCCTTTTTCCAAAACTATATAAATCATAAAAAATTCCCCCCCAAAAAAATAAAATCTTCAAAAATAACAATAAAATAATTTAACCTAAAGTTTATCACATGCCTTTCTTTTTCCATCATAACATATAGTAACCCATAATTATCTCAAAAGTAAGTATCATATAAACCCTAATGATTACCTTTATAATTATTACCTGAACTTCCACATCGAGTTGGTTCTCTCGTACATGAAGCATTAGAGAACTCACCAAGGTTCAAGTGGTTAATCAAGACCCCTAATAGTTGGTTTAGAAAAACCATGAGATTTCCCATTAAATCCCCTATTTCATCCAGTCTCTTAATCAGAGAACCAACACCGTTTCCTTCAAACCCATTGTCACTTTTTTTCCTGCTAGATCCATCCATTTACTAAAAACAAAAAGGTCAGTGTGAGTATATCTGTAAAATCATAATACAATAATGAGGAAGATAAAAACAAATATATACTTATCCAAGTTATCTGAAACTCATTATAACTTTAAAAAATAACAACAAATCCATCTAATATACTAACTATTGTGGTTATATACCACTTTCCACTTATGCTTAAATAACACTCTAACCTCTAATGTTATCTAAACCACCCTTTGATACCAATTATAAGGACCCAACCTTAAAAAATTACATAATCTAAAATTAAATGAATAATTCACATTGAGGATCTTTTCAGGTTTATATTTTTAGATAATTAGGACATAACTTATTACATATCAACATATTACAAAGTATATACTTCTACCGAGTTTCAAATTTTTTCATAAAATAAAAACTCTAAAAATGAAACATGACTAATTCCATGTTTTAGATAGAATGTATTTTTTTGATCCCATACTTGACCCTATTAATCTTTTATGTCCTGTAGAAAACATTTCAAAAACTTGGGATGAGCATAAAAAGCTCAGTAAGGGATATAAAAACATGGAAAGAAAACATTAGTCCATGTATGCATAAGAATCAAAGAAATTATACTTTACTCATAAAACATAAGAACATTAACATACCTCATGAAATCATAAGATTTATGAATAACTCATAGAAATAATTACCCATAACGGTAACTTGAGGAATTCATATCATTCTTATGTAGGGAGAAACCCTCATGGTTACGTTTGGAATACCCATCACAGTATATTCCCAACATATCATCGAAGAAAGCATTGCATTTAACTCTTTCGCGTTACCCAATGCATTGGAGGGCTATCTCGAGCTCACCCTCCCTTAGATTATCATGGAACCACCTGATTTCATAAACATTTCCCAAGAACCATAACATAATCATAACACATAACTTAAGCATAAAGGAAATATAACATTCCCACATTGCAATAACAATATAATATTTTATGATATTGAAATTATAAATCCATTATAAAAACCATTTGCAATACAAAAATACATAAAAAACTTATATTGTATTTATTTTTCTTTTGAAAACATTACAGCCTCTTAAGGAAGCCATATATCAAATAATACTCTCGGTGGTAGAAAAGGATGTTGTCACCGCTTACGTTAAAAAAGAAACATTCCTTTTTGTCGTTTTGTAAAACGCTTCGTAGATAGAATGATACCTTTGAATGAATTGAAATGTCAAAAGTGATTTACACACTGTATAAAAATATAGTCATGTTGAAATCAAAAGATGGCTAAATGAAAGGAGATTGATACGATGTCCCATACAAAGGCGGTATCCTTAGATTAAGTATAAATCAATTACGTAATCATGTGTGAAAAATATAAATATACCCAAATATAAGTGGATATTAAGTGTAAAACAATAATAGGTCATCCAAACATATTCATATCATGACATAATGAAGAAGTAGGGGTTTAACCCAAAGAATTGAAATTGAGTTAAGAAGTTCCCTTGTAAAAATTCGAAAGCCTAACAACGTCACTTTAAAATTCAGAAAATGAGTTGATGAGAGAGAAAATGGTATCTCATCACTTGGACATAAAATTTACATCAATAAGGATATATAAGAACATATAACAACATAATAAGATGTAAATTAAAAGACATAACAAAATAAGTCTTTTAAAAAGATAAGGGTGAAAGGTTCCCTTACTGATTTGGGTAACTTTCAAAATGTACACCCCATGAAAGAAGGGTCATTCAATGAAGAGGTAAATACCCATAAATTAAATTATATTACACAAAAAATACAATAATTGGCATTAAATACACCACACAAAATGAAATAGTGTAAAATGTAGAATTAATCTCACGGGAACACAAAGTGAGATAAAAACCCCTTACCTCGTTGGGATCAATCGACTTGTATGACCAAAAGATAATAAACACCAAATGAATCACATAATACCATGAATATAAATAGAATCATGATAATTTATATGAAAGGTATGTAAACAATAAAACAAATGAATTAAATAATTGGAGAACAATTGAAATCTAATGGAATTAAATGTGAGATAAGAAATCCCTTACGAAATTTTGGCAGCCTAATGGCGCCACATAATACATGCAAAAAAATGGACTGATGAGATCAAATAGGGTCTCTCATCATATGAAAATAAAACTTACAGTAATATTAATATAAAATAACATCCCCCAATATAATAAAGAGGATATTAAATGAAATGACATAAAAAAGGAGTACTTAAAAACAAAGAGAGAGGTAGGATCCCTTACCTCAAGTCCGACTTATCTTTTGTTCGTTTATTTAAATTCATGTATAATAAACTTTGTCCAATTTATAATTTCTTAAGTACATACTTTAAATATTATTATTCAATTCATATCACATATTATAATGTTATAATAATTAGTTAATTATGTGAGTTCTTATCATACGTTTTGTGATTGTTCGGTACATGAGTCAAAAATGATCTAATTGAAAAGAATTGTCCATGTAGTTATAAGTTAATCATATACATAATAGTATTAATTATTTAAATATCTTATATATATATTATATATTCGTTTTATACTATTCCATAACATTTGCAGATAAAAAAAATTAAATGCACCGTTCATGGAGACGATAGGTCGTACGTACGCATGAATGCTACTTTCATTTCTTTTTCATATTAATGGAATTAAAAAGAAATTAGAGATATATATATTATAATTCCAGTACAATATATATGTTATATAGGTCACATAAGTTCATTAATTTCATTCTTTTTACATTCCATGTATTGCATGAATGAGTCACATCACTTGAGGGGGCGGTAGTCCACACTTCCTCCAATGAAATTATCGCATTTTCACAACATGTAAAGCATAAAGGTATGTTTTGAATATAAAATAGAGAAGAATATAGAGGACATAAATATAATATATATCATATATAAATGTATATCCACCATAATGGCCACCATTAGAGGTGGTAGGAGAATATTGAACAATCATCGTTTCATGAGGCAGTAATTCGCCATCCACAGAAACAATATGTTCCTTACCCATTAGATGGAGGTGTGTGTAATTGTAGCTCTAATACATCCCATAACAACAACCTCATATATTGAAGATACTGGTTTTGTTAAAATGGAAATGAATAAAAATATTTTAGGGGGTTCGAGAAGCAGAATAAAACAAAAGAACATAAGAGAATACATTACCTTTAAATCGAGTAACTCCTCTTGGTTTGAACCAAATGGGTTTCTTGAAGAGATTTCTGCCTAAGGAAAGACTTCGAGGATTAAGAGAGAGATATTGGGAGATTATTTGAGTAGAGTTTGGACGAGCCAAAGGGCTTTAGAAGTGTGAGATATGGGTAGAAAGTGGGGTCTTTTTATAAGGAAGTGGAGGGGCTTTTTTGGAAAGCATGAAACTATTATTTTATTATATAATGCTTTTTGGTTTCTAAAAGTCCCAAAATAATTAAAGTATAAGATAAGGTGGCCCATGTTCTAAATAAAATCATCCAATAAGAATTGGACAAGTGTTGTATATTATTTTAAACATTATATTCTTATTTATTTAAATTATTCATTAATGACGTAAACACTACATCATCATAGTGTCATAAATAATTTTTTTTATTTGATGTCTAAAAATTATAAAAAAATTACCATGTTTTAGGAAATCTCTTTATATTTCTAATTAATATTTATAGTCAAAAATATAACATGTATAACCTCTTGTAAAAATTGTTGTAGTAAAACAATACATGTTTGTGATATTTTTTTACTTTAAATAAAAGGTATTAATGTCATTATCTTACCCATGTGGCTCCCTGGGGTCCCAAAAATTGACCCATGGATTGTCTTTGTCGTCCATGACTCAACCAATAAGTGCAAGACAAGTTTAAAGGTAATTTCATATTATTTAAACATTATATTTACCTTAAATTACACTAATTACCTTTAATCGCGATTAATAAAACTCAAAAGTTACTATTCACTAAAAATTATTTTCATTCCATTGAACCACATTTTACAAACTAATGAAAACCATATATTTCGGAATTTTGAAATTCAATTCATAGAAGCAGTAATGTTTCGTTTAAAAAAACATCAGTTTTTTAACTACCACTTTGTGGTTTCACTATTCATCAAAAAATGAAATTTTTCATAAAAATACCAAAAATTGACCCTAAGATATATTTGAAATTCCAAATTCAAAAATTATGTATATTTTAAAAAATTCAAAACATATAAGTTTCAATAATTAATTTTATAATAATTTACGTTTTCAAAATAATTAGAGTGTTTTTAAGAAATAATATCTATCAAAAGATTAAAAATTGATTATGTCCAATTTCATGGTGAAATCAATTAAATTCACCACCATTTCATTAAATGGGAAAAATATATTATAATTACACATTAAAACAATTAAAAAGATAATCTAACCATATAAATGAATTAGATTAAAAGGAGGTTTTGAATTAAAATACAACATTTTTTACTATTCATTCAAAATTGAACTTTATCGAAAAAATAACAAAAAACATACAAAAAGTAAATTTTGATGTACCGATTCTAAAGAAGGATGTTTATTTGGTCCAAAATAATGTATAAGAGTGACCAAAATATTTTTAAATTGGGTTCTCCATCAAAAAGAGGTTAATCGACCTTTTAAAGAATATTAGTAAATTTATGCTTAAAATTAGATTCATTCACATTTTAAGCCTCTATAATTTATTGGGTATTTGTAAAAAATATTTAACAAACATATATAATAATTTTGTAGTTAGTTTTGTTCATTCCCAACATTACAACGGCTAGGCATTAACTACCTTTTAAAATAATATTATTATATTATTAGTGTGCAACGTAAGATTTTAAAGAAACTCGTTGTTGCGTATTGGGTACCCCATTGTACATAACATTCCCATTAAAGTAATATTAACATTTTATTAATAAATATTAATAAATATGAAAATTTCATATTCTTTATTTACCTGGGATATTACATCCTTCCCCCTTTTGGGAATTGCGTCCTCGTAATTTTAAAATTGGGCTCAGAAACATCATTGAATAACCCACATCGGATAAAGAGTAAATTAAACTATCACTTTAAAAGAGAGAATGAAAAGTACAATGGTCACCCAAGTTAACCCATAATAGGATTCCATGTAGGAAAACATGGATACGGAAGAGAAAACAAAGGGCCATGTTCTGATGGAGAGTGATAGAAAACATGATTAAGAGAAAGTTAACCACAAGAAAAACACAAACTCATGATGTGTGTAAACTGTATTTGATTCCCCAGTAGGGAAAGTTAACAAAAAAACGTATTTGTTTTATGTTACATTTCATTAAGGAATTTATTTATGATCTTAACTAAAACATAAGGAAACATACTCACTTGTCATGTAGACTTTCATATTTTAATAGATTTCTTACACAAACTCGTATTTTCTCCAAACAATGAGTATTTCAGGATGACTTGTTCATATTAATAGAGCTATATTCAACTTCTAGAGAATCACATAATCCACAAAATATGAACTATATTTTTCCATGTCTTTAGAACTTAACCAAAACCAAAAACGGTAGTACAAGATCAGATAATCCGAAAAAAGGATAATCATTTATAAAAAGAAAAACTACTCTTAATCTCCCAAATTTATCAAACAAAACCCAATGTTCATCAAAGACCATTCAATAAATAGATATCCATAAAATTCATCAAAGTAATCCAAAATAATATTGAAACCCAAATGTACAAAGGATTTAATCATATAGTCTTCCAAGGTAAATCTTAGCATTTATCTCCAAATAACATCAGTTACTCTTAAAGTCTCATATTGAAAATTAATTAATCTAATCACCATTCCTCTATGATAGGTTAATCATTTCCATAGATAAACCAAAATCAACTTATTCCTGATTCGTAAGATCAAATAACTAAAAAAATTAGTCAAAATAACTACGGAATTCACGTAGCCCAGTGGTAGGTGATAAATACAAGTCACACATTGGTTGTGGGTTAGATTCTTGCAGCTTCGTCCGACGCGAAAGGTTGTCACACGGTCTGCGTGTTGTCCTTTTTCCAAAACTATATAATTCATAAAACATTCCCCCAAAAGAGATAAAATCTTAAAAAATAACCATAACATAATTTTACCTCATGTTTATCTCATTCCTTTCATTTTCCGTCATAACATATAGTAACCCATAATTACCTCAAATGTAAGGATCATATAAACCATAATGATTACCTTTATAATTATTACCTGAACAGCCACATCGAGTTTGTTCTCTCGTACAGGATTCATTCAAGAACTCACCAAGGTTCAAGTGGTTAATCATGACTTATGTTAGTTGGTTTAGAATAACCATGATATTTCTCATTGAATCCCCCATTTCATCGAGTCTCTTAATCAGAAAACCACCATAGTTTCCTTCAAACCCATTGTCACTTTTTTCCATACTAGATTCATCCATTTATTAATACCAAAAATATCAGTGTGAGTATATCAGTAAAATAATCATACAATAATGATGAAGATAAACACTAAGATATAATTATACAATTTGTCTCAAACTCATTCTAACTTTCAAAAATAACAATGAACTCATCTAATATACTAACTATTGTGGTTATATACAACTTCTCACTTGTGTTAAATAACACTCTAACCTCTAAAGTTATCTAATCCTCCCTTTGATACCAACTATAAGGACCCGACCTTAAAACATTACAAAATATTTAATTAAATGAATAATTCACATTGAGGATCTTTTCAGGTTTATAGTTTAAGAGAATTAGGACATACCTTATTACATCTCAAAAGATTACAAAGTAGACACTTCTACCCAGTATCCATTTTTTTCAAAAAATAATAACTCTTAAAATGAAACATGTCTAGTTCCATGTTTTAGATATCATGTATTTCCATGATCCCATCAATGACACTATTCATCTGTAAGTCCTGTGGAAAACATTTCAAAAACCTTGTATGAGCATAAAAAGCTCAGTAAGGGATAAAAAAATATGGAAAGAAGACATTAGTCCATGTATACATAAGAATCAAAGAAATCATACATTACTCATAAAATTTAAGAACTTTAACATTCCTCATGAAATCATAAGACATATGAATAACTCATAAAAATCATAACACATAAAGGTAACTTGAGGAATTTATAACATTCTTATGTTGTGAGCAACCCTCACGGTTACATTTGGAATACCCATCACAGTATATTCCCAAAATATCTTCAGAGAAACCTTAGCGTTTAACTATTTCGCGTTACCCAATGCATTGGAGAGCTATATCGGGCTCACACGCCCTTAGTTTATCACAGAACCACCTGATTTCAAAAAAATTTCCCAAGAACCATAACATAATAATAACACTTAACTTAAGCATAAAGGAAAGATAACATTCCCACACTGCAATAACAATATGACATTTTAAGATATTGAAATAATGCATCCATTCTAAAAACCATTTTTAAAACCAAAATATGTAAAAATAGTATATGTTATTTATTTTATTTTTGAAAACATTACGACTTGTTAAGGAATCCATTAGTCAAATAATACTCACGGCGGCAGAAAAGGTCATTGTCAGCGCTTACGTTAAAAAAGAAACATTCCTTTTTGTCATTTAGTAAAACGCTTCGTAGATAGAATAATCCATTTGAATGAAATGAAATGTCAAAAGGGATTTATACTCCATATAAAAATAATGTCGTGTATAAATCAAAATATTACTCAATGAAAGGAGATTGAGATGAAGTCCCGTACAAAAACGATATCCTTAGATTAAGGATAAATCAATTACATAATTATGTGTGTCCAATATAAATACACCCATATATAAGTTGATATTATGTTTAAAACAATAAAAGGCCATCCACACATATTCATATCATGACATAATCAAGAAGTAGAGGTTTAACCCAATGATATGAAATTGAGTTAATAAGTTCCCTTACAAAAACTCGACAGCCTAACAACGTCACTTTAAAACTCATAAAATGAGTTGATGAGAGAGAAAATGGTATCTCATCACTTGGAAATAAAATGTACATTAATAAGGATGTATAAGAACATATCACAACAATAATAAGATGTAAATTAAAATACATAACAAAATAATTCTTTTAAAAAGAGGAGGGTGAAAGGTTCCCTTACCGATTTGGGTAACTATGGAAATGTACACCCCATGAAATAAGGGTCATTAAATGAAGAAATAAATACCCATAAATTAATGTCTATTACACAAATAATAAAATATTGGGTAGTACATACAACACACATAAGGAAATAGTGGACAAATGAAGCATGAATCTCACGGGAACACAAAGTGAGATAAAAATCCCTTACCTCGTTGTGATCAATGGAGTTGTATGAACAAAAGATAATAAACACCAAATGAATCAAATAATAACTTGAATATAAATAGAATCATGATAATTAATATGAAATTTCAGTACAAAATACAACACATGCAATAAGTAAGTGGTGAACAGTTGAAATCTCACAGAATTAAAAGTGAGATAAGAAATGCCCTATGAAATTTCGGTAGCCTAACGACTCCACATAAAACTTTCAAAAAAATGGATTGATGAGATCAAATAGGGTCTCTCATAATATGATCATATAATGTTGAGTTATAGTAATATAAAATAACATCCCTCAACATAAGAAATAGTATCTTAAAATAAATGGCATAAAAAATGAGTACATAAAAAGAAAGAGAGAGGTAGGATCTCTTACCTCAAGTCCGACTTATCTTATTCGTTTCTTTATATTCCTAAATAATAAAATTTGGTAAATTTATAATTTATTAAGGACATAATTTAATGTTTATTATTAAATTCATATCACATATTATCATGTTATAATAATTAGTTAATTATGTGAGTTCATATTATATGTTTTGTCGATGTTCGGTACATGAGTCAAAAATGAACTTGTTGAAAAGAATTGTCCATGTAGTTATAATTACATCATCTCTAGAATATTATTAATTATTTAAATATCATATATATATATATATCCAGTATATATTCGTTTTATACTATTACATAACATTTGGAGATAAAAAAAATGAAATGCATCGTTCATGGAGACGGTAGTCCGTACGTACGCATGACCGCTACTTTCATTTCTTTTTCATATTACTGGAATTAAAAATAATTGATAAATATATATATTATAATTCCGGTATAATATATATTTTATATAGGTCACATAAGTTCATTAATTTCCTTCTTTATACATTCCATTTATTGCATGAACGAGTCACATCACTTGAGGGGCGGTAGTCCACACTTACTCAAATCAAATTATCGCATTTTCAAAACATGAAAAGAAAAATGGTATGTTTTAAATATAAAATACATAAGCATATAGAGGATATAAATATAATATATATCATATTTAAATATATTTCCATAATAATGGCCACCATGAGAGGTGGTAGGAGAATATTGAACAATCATCGTTTCGTGAGGCAGTAATTCGCCATCTAGAGAAACAGAATGTTCCTCACCCATTAGAAGGAGGTGTGTGTATGTGTAGCTAGAATAATTCTCTGAAAAACATCATAGTATATTGAAGATACTATTGTTGTTACAAAATAAAGTAATAGAAAGAGTTTAGGGGGTTGGAGAAGAAAAATAAAATAAAAGAACATAAGAGAAGACATTACCTTTAAATCGGGCAACTCCTCTTGGTTTGAACCAAAAGGGTTTCTTGAAGTGCTTTATTCCTAATGTAATGCTTCTAGAATGAATATAGGGATATTGGAGCATATTGGAGTAGACTTTGGTCGATCCAAAGGGCTTGAGAAGTGTGATATATGGGTAGGAAGTGGGGTCATTTTATAAGGAAGATGAGGGGCTCTTTTGGAAGGCATGAAACTATTATTTTATTATATAATTACTTTCAGTTTCTAAAAGTACCAAATTATTAAATTAGAAGATAATGTGGCCCATGTTTGAAATAAAATCATCCAATAAGAATTGGATAAGTGCTATAATTTATTTGAAACATTATCTTCTTCTTTATTTAAATTACTAAATAATGATCTAAACACCGCATCATCATTGTGTCATAGATAATTATATTTATTTGAGGTCTAAAAATTATAAACAAATTACCATGTTGTAGGAAATATTTTCATATTTATAATTAATATTTAAAGTCTAAAATTGACCATGTATAACACCTTATAAAAATTGTTTTATTAACACAATACATGTTTGTGACATTTTTATTTTTACTTTAAATAAAAGGTATTAATGTCATTATCTTACCCAAGTGTCTCCATGGGGTCCCAAAAATTGACCCATGGATTTTCGTGGTCGGAAATGACTAAACCAATATGGGTAGGACAAGTTTAAAAGTAATTTCATATTATTTAAACATTATATTAACCTTAAATGACACTAATTACCTTTAATTGCGATTAATGAAACTTAAAAATTACTTTTCAGCAAAAAACAAATTTCATCCCATTGAACCACATTTTACTTACTAATGACAACCATGTATGTCGGATTTTTGAAATTCAATTCACAGAATTGGTAAGGTTTCGTTTAACAAAAAATTCAGTTTTGTAACTACCACTTAGTGGTTTCACTATTCATCAAAAAATGAAGTTTTTCAAAACAATACCAAAAATTTACCCTAAGATATATTTGATATTCCGAATTCAAAAATGATGTATATTTTAAAAAAAAAAAATTATAAGTTTCATTAATTAATTTTATAATTAATTCCCGTTGTCAAAACAATTAGCGTGTTTTTAAGAAATAATATCTATCAAAAGATGGAGAATTGTTTATGTCCAATTTCAAAGTGAGATTAATTCAATTGACCACCATTTGATAAATTGGTAAAAATATATTCTAATTACACTTTAAAAAAAATTAAAAAGATAATATAACAATATAAATAAATTAGATTAAAAAGAGGTTTTAAATTAAAATACAACAGTATTCACTATTCATTAAAAATTAAACTTTATTGAAAAAATAACAAAAACATACACAAAGTAAATTTTGATGTCCCAATTCTAAAGAAGGATTTTATTTGGTCCAAAATATTATATAAGAGTGACCAAACCTATTTTTAAAGAGGATTCTCCATTAAAAGGCAGTTAATCAACCTTTTAAAGAATATTAGAATATTTATGCTTAAAATTGGATTCATTCACATTTTAAGTCTCTATCATTAATTGGATAATTGTTAAAATATTTAACAAACACATATAGTCATTTTATAGTTAGTTCTGTTCATTCCCACCATTACAACGACTAGGCATTAACTAGAATTTAAAATAATATCATTATATTATTACTGTGGAATGTAAGATTTCAAAGAAACTCATTGTTGCGTATTGGGTACGCCAACGAACATAGCATTCCCTTTAAATTAATATTAACATTTTATTCACAAATATTAATAAATATGAAAATTTTATATTCTTTATTTACCTAGGATGGTACATTTTTCATCATGTAGAATTATTTAGTTGTTTCTTATACATCATAATAATTGAAAACCACTGAGTATAACTATCCAAATCATGATATTGATAATGATATTAAGAACCATTGAGTATAACTATCTAGATCCAGAAATTGATCTTTTAATGCGATATTATCTTTGAATATCTGTTGAAACAATCTCTATGGTAAAATATTTGACATATATACTGATCAAAAAAGTTTGATGTATATATTCACACCGAAAAATATTTAAATGAGGCCTAATAGACTGCTATATTTACATAAAAACTATAATTTTCAATACACTACCACCCTAGGAAGTGAAAAAAGGTGTTAAAAAATTTGATTATAGAGGATAATGGGGGTACTATATATGATTAGGTAATAAAATGATCCTATATTCATGGAGTTGGTAAAGTTGGATATGGAAATTATTAGTGGTGTTCACCTATAAAGATGGTGTGCTCAAATTTGGAATTGGATTATGTTTTCCATCAATTTGTAAGATAGAGAATGATTTACTATATGTTTATCATAGATCAAACTTCTCTATACACTCGTGTAGTAAAAAGATGTATTGGAATCTAAAATATCACTTCTATTGGGATAACATGAAGCAAGAAATGGTGGATTATGTATTTTGATTCTTCGTTTACCAATGGGTCAATGCTGAGAAGCAATGTCTAAATGGTGTCATGAAACCTCTACCTCTACCTATATAGATATGATAAAATATCACAATGGAATGTTTTATTGGGATTTATAATACATAAAATAAAAAATATTCTTTATAAGTCATTATTATCATCTATACAAATTTGATTTTTTTTCTAGTAATAAGGGAGTATCTACCCTCAAACTTCTTACTTTGATTTATATCAATAATGTTCTTGAGAATTCATGGCGAACCATTATCAATTTTGTCTAATTGATTTATTCAGATCACATATAAATTAGTGAAATGTACTTGAAAGTCATAGAACAATAGTATAATTTTTTTCACCACATATCTTCATAACACTGATAGGAAGTGTAAAAGTAATATCCAAACCTTAGTTGATAATATGAGGTCATGTTTATTGAATTATAAGGAATATTATACAAATACTTAAATTTGGTGGAATTTATATCTAATAATAGATTCCATTCACTCAAAAATATGGATCCAAAGGAATCCTTATAAGGGAGAAGATGTCATACATACTCAAACATGCTGGGATGAGGTTGGAGAGAGGAAGATAGTTGGCCTAGAATTTGTCAAGGAAAAAATGTAGATGTTGTGATAAATTCATAATAATATTAAAATATATCAGAGTAGATAAAATATCTATCTTGATAACTAATGGAAGGACTTGGAATTCCAAGTATGTGATCAAGTCATCTTAAAATTTTCCCCATGAAAAGAGGTTATATGTTTTTTAAATTAGGTAAAGTTATGCCCAAGGTATATAAGTCCATTGGAGATCCTAAAAAAGAAATTGATTTGTATCTTATCATTTACCCTTTCTGTAGAACCTCACTAAGGTTCAAAAAGTATTACATGTCTCAATGCAATGGAAATACATTCCAAACCCAACTCATGTACTTTGCAAAAATGGGAAAGTGCTCGAACCTGATTTTTATAATAGAGAGGTGCCTATATAGATTCATTCCCTTTGAGAGCAGGTGTAGTAGGATAAGAAAACCCACCTCATGGAAGTGATATGGATAAATCACAGGTTTGAAGAGGCAACATAAGAACCTATAGAAATAATGATCTTTAAGTACCAGAAAAAATTTCACTGTGAGGTACCAAACAAAATTGAAAGGATGAAATTTCATGGTGGGGGGGTTGTGACAACCTATGGATTTAAAAGTTATTTTAATATTTTTTAATCAATAAAAAATGAAAATTTTATGTGTAAAACTTTATTATTTGTGTTATAAATTTAAATTTTATTTTGAAATTTTATTATTAGATAGCAGGAATGCTATTATCAACATATGAGTATTGAATTAATAAAATTAATTCACAACCATTAATAAAAACATTTATTAAATTCTGTATTTGTAAAGTTTATTAATTTTTAGAAAATTAAATGTCTGTATCAAGATATTTTTTCTTAGGAATATTTTTATCCATGTTTTCAATTTTCTCCATCAATATTTTTGCGTATCAATCCATCTATTGATGATTTTATGAATGAATAATTATATAAAATAATTCTATATGAATAGACTATCCAGATTCAATGCACCAAATATTTATTCATTTTTAGGTAACTTAATGGTAGATTTTTGGAATGTGTTCTTATGTGAATTTTTTTCCATATTTCTATCTCATCCATAATAAAAATATTATCTTCATCCATTATTATAGGAGTTATGTTCATAAAATTGATAAAAATATTTCCATCTTAGTAGATTCATTGAATCTAGATGTATTTAATTAACAAAATATTTTTACCATGATAAAATTAGTACCACTTATTCCTATATTTGGATGAAATGATGCAAATAAATTTATCTAACAGCTTTAATAATTTTATACCAATCCAAGATTAAGGTAAAAATGTTTTGACTGAATATCTATGGTGGGACCTATCCATTCAGATCCACATAACCATTTATACATAGCCACTTATCACACCCCCAATATCGGCCTAACATTAAATATCTAAATGAAAAACATAGATAAATTAGTGTAAAATTCAAAAAATAATTAAAATATATAATAAATAAAATTTTAGAATAAAAATAAAAATGTTAAATTAGAATGGGAACACTGGAATTTCAATAAAATTTTTAGAATTTTTTAATCATTATTAATTCTCAAAATTATTTACATAAATAACATAAAATTAATTTGGTAATTTATGCACTGGATGAAGTAAACCAACCATGAAAAAGTTAACTGTTAACCAAAAAATTTGGAATTAATTCCATCCAAAATTGTTTGTCCTTAGTAAAAATAATCATTATTTAAACCCATAACACCATCCCTCCTCAAATATAAGTGCCCACACACTCATTAAATTATACTAACCACATGTTAAAGTTATCTAATCATATAACTCATAAAGAGTTTCTTCTAATGATCTTTCTTCAATCTTGAAGTGTTTTTCATTTTGAAGGTTAATATCTAATTGAAGAAGATCCAGATAAGAATTGGTTTTCACTAATAATCCATATTAATTTTCAATTAAAATACCATTGTTATGTTTTATTTTTCAATTTCCTTTTCATATACAAAAAAACATTTAATTCCATGTTACTTCCATCTATTTGAATTATTAAAAATGATATATTAATTACTCCCTCTCATTATATCCTTTATATAAGATTTTATAATTCATGAACAATCACATAATTGTAAAACCAATTGAATATTTTGGTGATATAATGTGTATTTCATTTCACATGAAAATAAATCCCTCTCTGTATAAATCAATTGGGTGTGGGTTTGACATTGTTATACCTTGTTGTAATAACACCCTTAAGGGAACATTGGTATTTGACTTTATCATCTTCTGGTACAAAAAATGGGCCTACCAATATACCATGTTTGACACTCCAAGGGGTATATTCTTAAATGATCTACATGATACATACATGCCATTGAAAAGGATTTAAATGTCATTTCATTTTTCTCTTACCATGTAAAATTCATATGTCCTTATTGAATATTGGATTGGGGGTAAAATAATTTCATACATTATATTTCATTCTACTATATGGAAAAATCTGGATTTATATAACACATTGAAAAATCTGGATTTATATAACACATTGAAAAATTATGCTAAGTATCTATGATGTTTTTCCATGAATATTTAGTAATGTAATATTGTTATATGTAATGGAATGCATTACACTATTGTGTAATGGGTGGGGAATAGAATTATATAGCCCCTTGTTGCACATGTTCATCTCATGAGACAATTAAGATATGGTAATGAGAGTTTCCTAAAACAATATGTAAGATGTATTGGAATAAATATTTGATGATGTATTTAAGATGTCTGGCATTATACGTTCCTATCTCTATTTACTCAATTATTTTTTTCCATGTATTTATATTTTATTCTGTTGGACATGTATTTATTTATTCATTCTGTTTCTTTTGATATAGAATAAGTCAGTTTATTTATTCATTCCATATTGTCTTACCTATAATTTCTTATACATTCTTCAATCCATTACTAAGAATACGAGGTAAACCCTTTATATCCATCCAAAGTTAAATTTCATTATTACCATATCACTTTTAAGGGAAAAGTCGAAAATCAAACATGACAGAACTAAGTGTGATAGACATAGAAGGAAATATAAAAATCATCACAACTAAACCTAAAATTATTGTAATTACTCACTTGATATAAGCCCCATTACAATGAGGCTACCCACATCACCATATTTCTCTTGATAATATCTTCAAATATTTTGGCCATAGTATCCCAAGTCTAGATATATTTATCTATGTTAATTTTCCCTTTGTTGATTCTACATGAAAATATCCAATCCTGTTTGTTTATCCACAGATATTTCTTTCCATTAAGAGAAACTCGGATTGATATCTCATTTATTCTTCTAACCACCTCCATTGATACATTGATATTGAAATATTAATTTTACATATCTTATTTCGTGCTGAGGATAAGTACCATACATATATTTTAGTCACTAGGAGGTGTTGTTTTTTGAAAATCTACTATGATTGGTCTAGCCTCCGCCTCTATATCATTAATTTTCTAGAAAATCTGGTGATCAGAGGATTTGGTTGGTTTGAGTAATCTTTTCACTACTTTTTTTTAATATTTTTTTGGATGGAATGTTTCTAAGAACACTTTTTTTTTACATTCTTCAATACTCTCTTAACAAAAATCATTAATTGAGGATGTATATCCTATTCTGAAGTATAATTGGCGGTTGAAACTTTTTCACTCAAATGGTGTTGAATGTCATGTACCAAAATCTCGGGAGTCGCTATTTCCCCTTCAATGGAGAGTCCTTCTTATTTATTTTGAACTTAATTGATTCCCATCCTTATGCATAAATCCTTCTTGAGAATTGATCTCATATAATATGGAACATGTTATGAACACCAAATCTTGAGATAACCTTCTGAGTTCCACCAGAATTTCTCTCCTATTCCATGATTTCCACATGCATATTATCACTCCTCAATTCCCCAAGAGTAGAATTCAGACAAAGGATATCAAGGCCCCTTTCTTTGTGTCTCCAAAAAATAGGGGTCCTCAATGACTATAAAAGTATTTTTCATGGATTCTACAAAGAGTATGCATGATTCTCCCCTCTCCTCAGGCTATGACCATACATCAACTAATATTTCATACCAATTCCATGCACTATTTTTGAATAAGAGGTTTCATAGAATTCCCCTTTAGGATGTTATTACCCTTTACCATTTTTACCGGAGCCAACTGATTAGATACATGCCCAGTAGGGAGATTATCCCTCGAAGAGTTCTTTTACTCATGTGGAACAAAGAAAACTATCTCCATATCACTACAATTATGAGTTTGGATATGTTTCACCAGATAATCATAGAAGACACCAATTTTTTTTCTACTACAATCAATCCCTACATCCATCTGTTGGTGATAGGTCATACTCTCATGCCGACATGAGGAGGAAATGTGCCCCATCTTCCAACATAATGAATAGAAGGCCACTTACGATTTATAGCAGACATTCCATGTATATCAATGTTCACCTTCAACCTCAATAAATATGAACTCCAACAGAGCCTTTTAGATGTCTACATCAACACAAATCTTTAGAGAAATGGGGTGACATAGAGCATGAGTGAGAATATCTAAACAAATTAATTTACCAATAATGTTACCAACCAAATTTAGAATTGACAGATTTTAGAATGGAAGAGGAAGACTTGGTACGGAAATATGGATTGCAGTGGGGGGGGGGGGGTTCATCTTTAGGTGAATGTCAAATGACCAATGAAACATAGAGAAACAGACACTAGAAAAAGAATTTGGGGAATTTATCAAGGTAGATATGGGATCATCTTTAGATGAAAACCCAACAAAAAACTATCCTGAGTCTCGAAGCCCAATGACTGGGCGATCAAGAAACCCCCAAAAATCAGTGATGTACCTATCAAAGACGTCCACCAGGGGACAACACATTCCAAATCGAACCACCAGAAAGAAATCAAATATTAAAGTGACTTGAGATAACTGTAGGAAAGAAATCTGGAGCCAGATGAGATCAATGTTGGAAGATTGATATTTTGGGAAAATTTCGCATTCATGGAATTTAGGAAGCAGATGATGGTTGGTGAAAGTGTAAAAAAGGTAGCGTCAAGATTAGTTATAACCTAGAAAAGATCCTCCCCCACCTATGAGGGGATTGGGGGGGGGCATGGTGTTCATGCCACCACCTATGCCAGTGATTGGGGTTGGAGGGTGAAAGAGGATGCGCGACTACTTCTAATGTATCCCCTGTGACGAGAACATGATCCAAAAAGAAATGCAACTAATTAATTCACATAGATAAACCTTTTATATTATTTTTATTTTCCCCAAGAAACCAAGAATAATACTATATATGATAAAAGGGTTGGATAGAGAATTATAATATTTTCATGTTTCGAAATGATATTTTCATATTTTCATTATAATTTAAAATGTTGTTATGTATTTTGGTTTCCTAAGGCTAATGAACTATTGGTTCCTCTATATTTGTAAGATTATAATAAAATTGACACTATCTCTAGGGTATTGGAGTTGATTTTGTTATAACTATGCTTGTTGTAGTTTAGTCTTGTTTTCTTGAAGTACGATGGGTATCTGAGTTGATGATGAGGACATATCAGTCATTGGGGGTTTCATCCTACTACAAAAATGGAATTATAATGTCATTCCAAATATTGGATTTATGTATTCTATGAATCCAATCAGCAATTTATTATTGAGGATAAATGTTTTTTTATGATGTGTATTTCCAACATATTTTGTTACTTAATGTGAAGGATCATCAAATGGGTCATAATATTTTATAGTCTCTTTTATCCTAGACACCAAAGCTATCATCGAGATTAATGGAGGTGCAAAAGTTACAGTTTCATAGGATATTTTTAGGAGTTTCAAGATATTTATTCTGAAGATGTTGTGATACAACTACTAAAATTTAGACAATTTGGGATGATCCATTTTGGACGGGATCCCGTCGAAAAGGTTCATTTGTGATAGGACCCCGTTAGAAATGGGCCATTATAGAAAAGGGTAACACAAAAATATTTTTTTGTGACGATTCGTAAAAAAACATTTTATGAAACGATGTGTGCCCATAGCAAATAGTTTCCCCAAGATTATTTAAAAAATGAATTTGCGACGGGGACCCCCGTCACAAAAGATCTTGTTGCAAGTATTTTCGCAGAGATTATTTAAAAAGGTATTTATGACGGGGACACCCATTTCAAAAGGCTCATGAAAAATATCTTAAAAATATAAAAAAATTGAATAAAATAATATTATTAACAAAAATAAAATATTATTTATAAAAAAATATTAAAATAATATTTGAAAATAATTATAAAAATACTAATGTTAATAATCTAAATAATATAAATATAATAATAATAATATATTTTTAATATTATAAATATTAAATAAATAATAATATTATTATTAGTAAAATAATAATATAATATTAATAATATAAATTTAATGAAATAATAATATTAATATTAGTAAAATAATAATAAAAAGTATAAAATAATAAAAACCTATATATTAGAAAAAAATTAAAAAAATAAAAACTACATAATAACAAATTATAAATAATAAAAAATAAAAAATTATATAAATAAGTAATAAAATAATAAAAAATAACATAAAAAATAAAAAATAAATAAAGAATAAAACTAGATATATTCACAAAAATATAAAAAATGCAATATATTAAAATATAAATAGTAAATATTAAATAACAATTACATAAGAATGTTTTATCATAAAAAATAAATATATCATGAGGGGGGGGGGTTCATTTGGAGGTGATAAGGGGGGAACTCTATCCCTAAACCATGAGTCAGGCATCACATGTACTCCATATTTTCATGTTATTTCTGCATCCATCGACACATCTCCTCTTACTGCTACTGTGACTGCTGTCGTTATAGATCATTCTATAGCTACTTATGCCGCTATTGGAGCATCTCCTACTGCTTCCATTGATGCTTCTCATCCTAATCCCTACACATACTCTCTATGACCTAACATGGAGCTTACAACTACTCATGATATTGTGAAAAATGCGATAATGAATCTCCAAGAGATCCTCTAAAGTTGGAGACCGACATTACCAAAGTACCATAATAACTCTTAAGAATCAATCGAGAGCTGATACAAACAACATGGCCTTTCTCAAGGGCATACTAGGTCACTTACCTCTATTCTGCCTCATCGAACCAGTGCACACTAGTCTGAACCACAATCTCATCCTGAATCTTATTGTGTTACTGAGAAACTGTAACCTCATATGACTCATTCAATTGCAATTTAAAATTAAAATAGTTAAAATATTATTTGCAGTTAATTTTAAATCACTAAAATAAATTATATTAATCACAATCTCACACTGGAAATCAACTTTAATCTCTCAAGTGACCAGTTTGTTGTACATCCTCCTATAAATGTCGATCTCTGTAACATCATACAGTTTGAAAGACTAGTTGAATATAAAATATACCGTTACTTTTAATGTTATATAAATTATTTAAAAAAGTACTTACTGTATGTTCTTTGTGCGTACTAAATGTATGATTATCGATATGATGTGTCACCACTTGTCTGCCCCTATTTTATCAACCTACTGATTATATCCTCTAAAAACATCCACCCATCCAATGTGAACATATTCCATACAAACCAGAGATTAAATGTCATCATTTCAGTGGGTGCGACAAGACTCATCAATCTCGGTCACTCCTATTGTTTTCATTGTTTTCCTTCTCAAATTTTGCAAAAAATGACGGTAATTTTCACACATAAACTCCTATTGTGCCGTCCAGATAGCACTAAGCATGCTCTCATCGATGAGATACCATAAACCGTACAAATAAATTATAATATTATGTTATTAACTAAATAAATTTCAGAATTAATATTATTTATTTATGTCCCAGCCAATGATCAAACATTTGTTACTAAATATCAATGGGAATCTCATCCCATGTGACCCATGATTCAAAAAAATCATTTCACAATATAGAGCTCCCCAGTCCAATAGATATATTGGAAAATCTATGAAAAAAAGAAAAGATAATCAAAAAATTAGTATATAAATAATTTATTAAAAACTAACTAAAAAATAGGAGAACATACCTCTGCTTGCATGGATTAAAGACAAGATGAGGACGCTGCTCCAGTATAGGTTCTGGAATCATCAATCGTGCTAGACCATTCCCCCTATGTGTCCTCCCTAAACATCATGCAGTCTAAGGGTTAGGTGATCTAACATCCTTCTCATCCAAATACAGATCAACCTTCTGTAACTGATGAAATAGATCTAGGTCCATCTGAAACAAGAAATGATTTTTGTTAGAAAATAGTTAAAAACTACTATTATATATAGATATGTATTAAATATGATTATAACCCTCATTTAACAATGTCAATATTCATCTGAAACCTCAACTTTATACATGACGATGTTAATGTCTTCATATTACTCCTCAACGTAATCAAATTCCATATTTGTTTTTGTTTCACGATATCTTTTCATTTCAAATTCATTTGTAACATCATCAATATCATAGTCACTATAAACCCTTAACTAAGAGGTTTCATCATTGATATTCATGACTCTTCTTAAAAAAGATGGATTTGGAGTATTCTCTTAAAAAATTTCAATTCATTGCACTTCAAAAGAACCACATTAACTTGAGTAAACTAATTTTTTGATATATAATTTTTATTATACTCTACCAATCACTCAACTCTTTTGAAGTAGCACAGTAGTGATTATTATATATTTGATGTGCATGATGATCCAATAAAAATTTGTCATCTAATTCATGAAGACTTTTTATATTTCATATCAATGATTCCATGGGTCAGATGAACATGAAATCCTCTCTCAGTATCCATCCACTGAAATTTAAACATTATTATGTAATTATATCACAGATAACAAAATTCAATAATTTCTTCCAGCATGCTGTAAAAGTCAACTTTATTTTCACTATGATGTGATCCACTCTATAATACATCACTATTAATTATTTTTTGATTCCCCGTATGCATGTGTATGAAATCTAAAACCATTCAAGACATATGCATTATAAGATTTAACCATTTTGGATGTTGGGTTTCTCAATACACAAAATCAATTATAAATTTTATGATCTTGATGTGATAATAATTTTTTTTAAAAATTATCCATATAATAAGTAATAAATTTATTTTATATGTTAAATCATAAATAATTTATGTTACCCATTTTCAAAACCAGTAGGAATAATTATTTTACCACTGTTCTTTAAGAAATACTGCTCTAATTTCTGGAAGGTGTTTGGTGATATATTTATCAAATAACCTACAAATAGAATAAGGTTAATTTATTTTAATAAATATTGTAGAATAAGTGATAGAATCTGTCATAATTCAAATGGTGTTATTTCCTTACACATGGTATGAACATATGTTTGATCTTTATAATGTTCATCATCTGAAACCCATCGTTAATTAACTCCACCGAAGTTAGGTTCAGGTAGAATAAAAACTAAAAATTTATTTCATATTTCATCATCAGCATTTACCTAATTAAAACCCATGCTTTTGTGTTTTGAGATATATTAAGATTCAAAATTGTAAGAGCGGAAAAAATAAATTTCCCCCTTCAAATAAAATTCTACAATTGAGCATTCAATTGATGCTTTATTACATACTTTTTTCCCTAATTTATGTTTGCATATCTTGTATGTGTATATTCATCATTACTGTATTAGACCTCCAAATTTTTCTTCATGTTCCAACTGTAATATAAAATGTTCCATAGAGTCCATGAAAGTTGGCGGGAATATTTTTTTCAAATTTACAGAAAAAAAAACAACACCCTCTTATAGTATTTTTAATTCATTTTAATCAGTTTTCACCTAAACAATTTATCCAAAATAATATTATATGTCTGTTATTGCTTCCAAAATCATATCATTCAAAAAACTCTTAATTCAATTGGCAGAATTCATTCCATTATAACATGAATGTCATGACTTTTTAATTCGACAATTCGACCATTTCAAACCCATATTACCAAATTGGAATCATAACCATTAGGAATTGTCAAATAAATAATCCACTGTCAAAATAATAATATATTTTCACGGTATAGTGTATTTTCTAATTCGAGATTCATTAACTTCTGTGATCTAAAAATTTCAAGTAGCTCAATTTCTTGTTACCAACAAATTTGGAAAATATCTAATCGTGCATTAACATTATCTTAGGTATTACCTTATGTATCCAAAACAATAGAAAATAAATTATGAAAATATTCTTCTCAATATTCATGACATACAACGTGTGATAGACAGAAAAATAAGACCAATTTTTGCAGATTCCAAAAAAGCTATGTTTTACCCAATTTTGTTCTTTTCTAAAGCCATCAGTTTTCTGTTAGTTTTTTTGGTCCAAATGTGATGAGAGGTTATGCAGTGAAAATTGATTTTATATATGTACATGAGATAATTGATGGAGGTTAATATCTTCTAATTTTACATTTTTTGAAATAATATTTGTTCCTTTGAAAAGGATGACCGATTAGAAGGAATCTATGATGATAGTTGAAAAAACATTGTTTTTTTCATTGATGAGCATAAACACTTTTCTATCTCTCATATAATACATAATTTTTTTTGGACCATGTGTATTCCATCCAAATAACAATTGTTATGCTAGGGAGTCTTTAACTGTCCACATCAATATAATTTTCATTAGGAATTTTTTTTTCATGGAAACCTCATATGTACAAACACCATTACTCCATATTGAATTTAACTCATCAATCAATGGTTTCAAATAAGCCTCAATATTATTTTTCAGATGTGTAGGAATTAATAAGGTAAAAATAATATATGGATCCTTTATCAACATCCAAGTATGTAAATTATATGAAGATATAAATACATAACAACATGAATATTAACTACCATAAGAATCAATGGAATAAAAACTATCAATAAAAAGTCCCGATCAAATGTTTCAGGATTATAAAGGAAAAGATGAATGCACTTGGTCAAAATGCTTCCATAAATCATCATTAGAGGGATAATTTAATATTTTAGCTATTAAAATATTGTTTCTGGGCCCTGATATCAATGAAGCTATGTTTTGAGACATAAATAACTATAATATTGATGTAAGTAGGAAATATCCAAACTATTTTATTTGAATCAATCCAGAATTTTCTAGTTGAGGGTCTTTATACCATGATTTTTCACATGTGGGAATACTTTCCAATGACTCATTTTCACCATAATATAATACCCAATCATTTGAACATACATGAATCATCTGATTACCAAGAACAAGATTAAGAACTGGCTTCTTGCTCTCATAAAAAGTTTTAGAAAGCACATTTATGTCGGGTAACAATGTTTTAACCAAAGATAATGTCTGATCAAAACAACTATTTGACATTCCATTATATGATTTAATAGTAATAAAGTTTTCAACTAATTCAAATTGTCTTATCTTCTATCCAGGATATAAGGCTTCCTCAGAGAACCTCAACAAATCATAAAATCAAGATGGTTCTAACTCAGGAGTTAAATCGATATCATAAATATTTTCCATTTGTTGAAAAAATAGACCTACTACATCATGTAATAATTTTTTAAATCTTGATGGCTCTGGAACAAAATAATTTTTAACTTTACTAGGATTACGTGCACCATTTTGACACCAAAAAAATAATCTGGTTGAAAACCAAAAGGAAAAAAGATGACCTCAAACAATGTCAAATGTGTTAAATGTCCTCAAAGCACATTTTGACAATGAAATTGAATTATCTCTTTTGAAAAAAATTCTATTTTTGATGACGTATAAGATAAGAATGATTAAACACCCACAATATATATGAGAGTTAAACAAAAACTATGTATTCATGCACCAATTTATCTAAGCGTGATCATCTAATAATGACTATTGTCAACTTCCTTCTTCCATATTTCTCTAAAAATATAAAATAATAAGTTTTTTGATTAATTTTATATAAGATAAACTCTATAAAAAAAGGGAAGAAATTTAAATTCACTTTTTGACCAATTTATAATAATTTCTATTATTTCATAGTTATTTATAGTATTTGTTTTACAATTTATACTAATTTATACCAATATACACTAATTTATAATAATTTATACTAATTACAACTAATTTCTAGTAATTACAACTAATTTAAACAAATTACATCTAATTATGAGAAGAAAAATTTACAACGGATTGGTGGCCACTCATTTTCCCAACAACTCATCTTCTTGTAACTCTCTTAGACTGAAATCACTATAAACAATCTACTCTAGCATATGAATATCCCTTTTCATGTTCACAAGAATAGAGAGCAAGGAGGCCTCGATGTGATTCTCTCTATTATCATGTATATGAAAATGTATATTGAAATACTGAAGAATATTTTTATAGTAATTTTAGTCAGAGAAAGTTGCAAAAAGATGAGTCATTAGGAAAAAGAGCTTCTTTTTCTCAACTACTGATCTCCTTGAAACTTTATCTCACTAAAATCGGTATTAAAAAAACCCACTCTAAAGTACACATATCTATTCTTGTGTATACAAAAATGGATATCCTTACATTAGAGAAGATTTTTCATAGTGATATCCATGGGAGAATGTTGCTAGAAGATGAGCCGTTGAGAAAAAGGAATGTTTCCAATCCACTCTAAATTATACCAATTTATTACAAATTATTGCAATTTATTGTGAATTAATGCAAATGATTTAAAATTATTTCCAATGATTGAAACTTATTGATAATTATTCCTAATTATATCTAATTTTTCCTAATTTTTTCTAATTATTACAAATTATTGCTATTTATTACTAATTATTTTTATTTATTTCTAATTATTTCTAATTATTACTATTTATTATAAGTTATTACTAATTATTCATAATTATTACCAATTATTACTATTTATTACTATTTATGACTATTTACGTCAAATTATTACGAAATTCTTCTAATTATTACTAGTTACATATAATAATTACTAATTAATTCTTATTATTCCAAATTATTAATAATTATTCCAAATTATAACTCATTCTTCCAAATTATAACTAATTATTCCAAATTAAAACTAATTATTCCAAATTATAACTAATTATTCTAAATCATTACTAATTATTCTGAATAATTACTAATTAAACCAAATTATTACTAATTAATCCATGTTATTACTAATGTATCCAGATTATACTAATTGATCCTAATTATTACTAATCAATCCTAATTATTACAAATTAATACTAATTATGACAAAATAATCATTATTATTACTAATTAATCCTAATTATTACTGATTAATCTTAGTCATTACTAATTAATCCTAATTATTCCTAATTAACCCTAATTAATACCAATTAATACCAATTATTCTACATTATTACTAATTATTACCATTTATAACTAATTAATACTATTTATTCTTAATTTTTACTATTTATATTTAATTATTACTAATTATTCTAAAATAAAACTATTTATTCCTAAATATTACTACGTATTCCTAATTATTGCTAATTATTCCTAATTTGTGCTAATTATTCCAAATTATTTCTAATTATTAAAATATATTACTAATTAATTCTAATTATTAATAATTATTTCAAATTATCCAAATTATTACTAATTATTCCAAATTAATACTAATTATTTGTAATTGTTACTAATTATTCCTAATTATTACAAATTATTTTTAATTGTTACTAATTATTCATAATTATTATTAATTATTCATAATTATTAATAATTAAACATAATTATTACTATTTAATCATAATTATTACTAATTAATCATAATAATTATTAATTAATCCTAATTATTACCAATTAAATCTAATTATTACTAATTAATCCTAATTATTACTATTTAAACTTATTTTTTACTAATTGACCCTAATTATTACTAGTTAATCATAATTAAAACTAATTAATCGTAATTATTTCTAATTAATCCTAATTCTTACTAATTAATCCTAAATATTTCTAAATAATTATAATTGTTACTAATTAATTCTAATTATTACTAACAATTTCTAACTATTACTATGTATTAATAATTATCACTAATTATTTATAAATAATTGTAATTATTACTAATTATTACTAATTATTACTAAATAATACTAATTATTACTAATTAATCCTGATTATTAATAATTAATCCTGATTGTTATTAATTAATCCTAATTATTACAATTTATTCTAATTATTACTAATTATTACTAATTATTAGTAATTATTCCTAATTATTAATAATAATTCCAAATTAATACTAATTAATGATAATTACTACCAATTAGTACGAATTGTTACTAAATAATCATAATTATTACTAATTATTACTAATTAATTCTAATTATTACTAATTAATCCTAATTATTACAATTTGTTTTACCAATTATTAATAATTAATCCTTATTATTCCTAAATACTACCAAATATTACTTATTACTACTAGTTATTACTAATTATTACTAATTAATCCTAATTATTACTAATTATTACAAATTATTCCTAATTGTTAATAATTATTACTAATCAATCCTAATTATTACTAACTATTACTAATTATTACTAAATAATACTAATTATTACAAATTATTTGTAATTGTTACTAATTAGTAAAAATTATTAATAATTGTTACTAATTATTAATAATCAATCTTTATTATTACTAGCTATTACTAATTATTACGAATTATTACTAATTAATCATAATTATATTAATTAATCCTAATTATTATTCATTAATGTAAATTATTACTAATTAACTGTAATTATTAATAATTTTATTAATTATTACTATTTTTACTATTTATTTCTAATTATTCATATTTATTCACAATTATTACTACTTAAAATTAATTCTAATTATTACTAATTATTACTAATTATTCATAATTATTACTAAATCATCCAAATTATTACTAATTAATCTTAATTATTACTATTTAATCCTAATTATTTCTAATTAATCCTAATTATTTATAATTATAACTATTTATTGTTAATTAATCGTAATTATTACTAACTATTTCTAATTATTACCTATTATTACTAATTATTACTAATTATTAATATTTCATACTAATTATTAGTAATTTATCTTAATTATTACGGATTATTACTAATTAATACTAATTATTACTAATTGATCCTAATTATTACTAATTGATCCAAATTATTACTAACTCATCCTAGTTATTACAAATTAATCATACTTATTACTATTTAATTCAAATTATTACTAATTATTATTTTTTATTACTAATTATTATTGATTATTCGTCATCATCATCATTTTGAATTTTTAGTAAGAAAGAGAGTGATACAACCGAAACCCACCAATCCACAATCAAAGGAAAACCCCTAAGGATGTCGGTAATAGTGAAGTCCGAGGGAATCCCCTTTTATTAAGTTGCCCCCAGGTTTCAAGGAGCTCCCCGTATGATGACAAATTGGGTCAGAGCCCATAACCTCCATATATGTGAGGTAGTCCGCAACTTGATTCCCCTCTCTCCAAGTGTGTTTAACCATGACGTTGTTACTATGCTTTTCCTAGCACATTCTACTGATGTAATCAATAGACCATGGGGACTGGGAAAAACGATGCAGGACGTCATGAAGTATCTTGGAGTCGGTTTCCACCTCTTCAACTCCGACATTTTTGAGGTGGCAGATGCAGCGCCCCATGAGAAAAGCTTTTGCCTCAGCCTGAAGGGAGGTCCCTTGGCCTAACCTTGCCGAGAAATCCAGCACCACCGAGCCTTATGCATTCCTCACAACCCCTATGACTCGAAGGAACCCTATGTTGCCTGACTCATTCGTGTTGAGTTTAAGACCTCCAGTTGGTGGGAACCAATGAACCCGTTACCCCTGTTGTTACAATTAATTTGCAGAGGAAAACGTGAGTTGAAATGCACTTTACGAAGCGAGGGGGGCTCTTTCCAATTGGTGACGAGGTTAGCAATATCCAGATGGAGCGATTTGGTCCTGATGATGATGGTGTATGCCTTGGTCACCCCCTTCATGCCTTGCCCTATTGCGGTCCTGACATAAACTCCAGCATCACTCCTGTAAGATCATAGTACGAGCCATCATCTCCCGACCTCTATCTCTAGATACATGAAACCACCTTTCAATGAAAGAGAGGTCCCTTAAGTGAGGAACGTAGAGACCTGTGAACTCCCAAAGAAGCACTAAACATCACCCTCCCATTCTCCATTGATGAACAGGTAGTCCACACTCGCCACCTTGCAGTTTTTACAACATGAGCAGCATAAAGCCAAAGGAATCCCACAACGTTTGATATTATCCATGGTTGGAAGGGCTCTATGTCTGATTCTCCAAAGTAAGAAGTTGATCTTGACTGGTGTGGCTTTACCCACCTAGGTATCATTCCGACTTTGAGGAGGATCCAGAAATCCTCGTGAGCGGCAGAAGTCCCAAAAAGTGAGGGCCCCCAATAACGAAGGGGTGAAGACACATTTATGATTTTTAATGGACATGTCAATGAGGTTGAAAGAGTTTTGTTGATATTTTTCCAACACTACAGTGATTATAGAAGGGTGGCTGCTTGCTTCTCTGAATGAAATCAAGTTGGCAGCGCATCCTGAGAAGCCGAGAACTTCCCCTGCGATTTTTTAATGCCAGAACGAAATGTCTCACCTCCCAATGATCCGGCATGGATGCACATGTAGACCGAGAACAAGGGAGAAGATAATGGCCCAGAATGGGGAACCTTGACCTTCAAGTTACTCCATATTTCCAAACTCATAGGTATTCATTATTTGACCCCATAGAGTGAGGTGTTCTAGGATTCCCATGCTATTTTTGAATGCTTTTACTTTTGAGTATCCACAAGGCATCAGACGTTCATGACCCCTTCACTGGCCGGTCTAGCCATTCTCTTCCCAGAGGACCCGTGGCGTTTTCCCTTAGAATTGGAATCCGAAATGAAATATGCTAGAATCTTATCAATGTTGGCAATAACACCCTTTGGAACTTTGATATCAGAAAGTGCATGAACAGGGGTAGCAAGGAGCATGCTATTGATCCGTGCTGTACAACCACTAAAAGTGAGGAATTTATTCTTCCTGTTGTGGATACGGTCTACAACTAATTACTCTTAATTACTCTTAATTACTCATAATTACTTATAATTATTCCTAATTACTCTAAATTACTCTGACTTAATCTTAATTACTCCTAATTAATCCTAACAATTCCTAATTATTCTTAATTAATCCTAATTATTAATAATTATTACTAATTATTACAAATTTTTACAAATTTTTAATATATATTCTCATTTTTTCCTAATTTTTTCTAATTATTCTTTATTATTCCTAATTTTTAGTAATTATTATTCATTATTTCTAATTATTCCTAATTATTCCTAATTATTACTAGTTATTCCAAATTATTACTAATTACTCCTAATTATTATTAATTATTCCAAATCCTTCCTAATTATTCCTAATTATTCTTAATTATCACATTTTATTACAATTTATTATCATTTATTCCTAATTATTACTATTTATTCCTAATTATTACAAATTATTAGAAAATATTACTAATTATTACTAATTATAACTAATTGTTACTAATTATAACTAATTATTCCTAATTATTTCAAATTAACACAAATTACAACTATATAATCCTAATAATTACTAATTAATCATAATTATTACTAATTAATTTCAATTATTACTAATTAATCCTAATTTTTACTAATTATTCCTAATTATTTATAATTATTCCAAAGTATTCCTATTTATTCCTAATTATTCCTAATTATTCCTAATTAATACTATTTACTACTAATTATTACTCTTTACTTCTAGTTATTACTATTTGTTTATAATTATTACTAATTTTTATTATTTATAAGTGTTTATTTAAATTTACTACTTGTTAAAACTAATTTTTAGTAATATCCGCTAATCATAACTAATTATGACTAATTATTAAGAATTTTTCTAATTAATACTAGTGACTACTAATTAATAATAATTAATATAACCATTAATTAATACTAATCAAACTTATTTGTAAAAAAAATGCAAAAAAATGATCGGATTCTAATTTAATTTAATTACAAATAATTGAAAATAATTATTACTAATATCGAATTAAATTAATTAACTAAAAAATAAAATAAATATATGAATACCTTAAAACTGAATGTTTTCAAGGATTTCTGCTGCGAATATTTCTCCCAGTTAAAATTTTAATCTTAGAAAAAATTTGTGAGGGAAATTGTAAGTAGAGAGGGAGAGGGGAGTAGAGTAAAGAGTAGAATGATGAGAAAAATGGATGCTGGTATATATTGGTCAGATTAGTTGTAACAGGCCCTGTCAGAAATAGTAACCCCCTATTAATTAGCAGTAGTGGTTAAAAATGTATTTGTGGCAGGACCCGTCACAAATACCAACCCGCAGACATACTATTTGAGATAGGAGATAAATCCTGTTGCAAATATGAAAAAATGTTGTTGGGGATTTGCAATGGGTGCTTATGCCCATCGCAAACACCCTTCCTATGGTTTGGCGGACAACTCGCAACAAACCATTTCCAATGAGGACCATCTCTCCGTCACAAATAAATATCTATTTACAATGTATAGACCTCCCCTTCGCAAATAGTCCCTCCCACCAGACATTTTACAATGGGATCCTTCCCCGTAGCAAATACCCCATCACAAAAAACCATTTTTCTATAGTATACAACCCCTCTTAATATGATATTGAATTTGGGTAGAGTTGAAACTTAGTACCTCTGTAATTTAGATTGCTCCTTTCTAGATGAACCCTTATGAGATACATGGTTTTAAGATTCAAATATGCTATTTTGATTTTTAAGGTTTTCATGTAGACCAATGTGTCACCATGGGGTGCTCTGATGTTTTTTTCCAAGACGGTAGATAGTGGTTTAGTGTTTTTCATAGACTAACAATAATTGAATAAAGAAATGGTCAATAATCATTATCCTTTTCCGGAGATAAATAATTTATTTTTTCAATTCACTAATTCTACTAGTTTTCAAAGATTGATCTATAGGACATGTTTTACTAGATTAGGGTAATGGAGGAGGATGTCCCAGAAACTACTTTCATATGTCGGTATGAGATCCTTGAGACAATGGTTATGTCCTTTAGTGTTAAGAACATCCAAATTTGTTTCATGGGACTCATGAACTCTTTACTTCATGAATTCTTAGGATAGTTCATGAAAGTGTTGAGAGAGAACATCTTCATGTGCCTAAAGTTATAGGAGGGTCATCCTTGGAATCTTAGAAATATTTTTAAAGTACTTCAACAATATCATCATTTTGGATAGATGTGTAAGTAAAATTTTTGTATTCATGCATTTAATTTTCCTTTTTCCATGTTTTTAATCAATTGGGAGTGATAATTGATTATTCAATGATCGGGGTAGCTATTTCTCAGGATGTACTCACGAATGTTATGGTGGTCCATAGTTTCCCTAGTCTAATGGGCTATCATTATTAGTCATCATTTGATTTATATTAGACCATAGACATGTTGATAGCCTTCATGAAGAAGGACCAAGAATTCATATAGACTTATTATTATTAGAGAGCCTTTGACTACATGAAAGATAAGTTTATCAGTGATACTATTCATTAGTTTATAGTGAAGAGAGTGATTTTTGAGGTTTCCTGTATTACCTCTTGTCTCATTTTAGGATTCAAATATATTTAACATTGGGTAGTGATATCATATGATTATTTTTAGTCACATCTACATGAGCATTACTATGAAACCATAATATTGAGTTGGTTGTAATGGAATTTTCTCTAAAGAAGCTATGAAATTACACCATTAGTGAACACATTGTGGCCTTTTGACATCACTAGAGAATGAGTATTTTTTAATGTTAGTGTAATTTGAATATGATCCAATAGAGGAGAGTGTAGCTCTTTAAATACTATGAATTTAGATCTCATAAACCATAGGGAAATAAAATTCAGTAGTTTATGTGATGAGTATGAATTATCATGGTGATACTCCTCAGAAGTTTGAAGGTTCTTAAGGAGTGATGTATGAGCATACTATGATGCATCTCGAGATGGAGGAGGCTAGTGGTAGTGGTTTCCTATACTTGATGATAATTTAATAATACTTATTATAGATTGTGGGGGAGTCATTGTAGGGAGTATTAGAGGTATGTGTGATGAAATTATATATCTTTTATAGTGATGCTTATGAGGGATGATCAGAGGATAATCGACATTTAATATTGTTTAATGGGAGATTTTTTTTCTTATCATCAGGGCATGAGAATATTATTGTTGAGTATCATTGATTAAAAATGGAAATATGTCTCAGTATAACCAATATATAAAATTCTTTCTAGATTTAGTTCTGGTATCCATGGGTGAATTGGTATATGGTAGAGCTTATGTCATACTGTTTAGCCATCTGGAAGGTGAAGTCATAACATCAGGTTCCTGGAGTGTTGTTGTGGCCATTAGATAACCCAATGTAATAGTGGGAGTATATTTTGAGGGATTTATTGAATAGTTTCCTCATGTTCAATGGTTTTGTGATTCAATTTGGGAGATCATGGATTAGTTAATGAACTTAGATATTTTAATGGAAGGCATGGATTTAGGTCCTGTGATCATTGTTTCAAGGCGGTATGTTGATGACATTGTGAGACTTCCCAGGGTGTCAAGGACGACAATTTCTGATTGTGACCCACATTTTAACTCATCGGTATTGGTAATTATTCATCATGGTAATGATTCCTAACCACATAATAGAATGAAATTATATCCTCATGTGAATGGTCAAAAAATAAAAATAAAATTCAAATGTAGGATTTCCGGCATGTGTTTTGGATTTCAATGGATCATTCAAAAAGAAACTAAAAGTGGTGTATTTTTACAATAATCATATATATAAATATTAAATTTTAATGGCTTTTTTGTGTGTTATATTGGTGGACTCGCATATATCCATTTTGATGGATTGTGTCTGGGGATTTTATGGTTCTTGGTCTAAATGAAGAGTAGAATATTACTAATAATGTTATGATAATTAATGAGTGGATAAAGGAAGATCAAGAATTTCGTAAATATTATTCAAAATGGAGGCTGTGGCCTCAATATTTTGAGTTTATATATCATTTTTTATTAAGTGTTTACAACTATTTTGGGTATCCATGATTTGGTAGAGGGAGAAAAATTTATCCACAGTTTATTGTCTTTTTGAGGTGTTAGGAAACATCAGTGTGTTGGCTTATCAGTTATCAATTACCATATAGTTTGGATAGTTTTATAATCTTTACCATTTTTAAAATGTTTGATGATATACTCATGAAGACTACCATTTCATCGATTAAAGAGATTTGGGTGTATAGGAGGACATTATGTTCACCAATTGAAATTTTGGATCACTTGGAGAAGGTGCTAATCACGTAAGTTATTCACATGGTTCTTGTTTTGTAGAGGTATGGAGTCCTGAAGGTATGTGTTTGGGAAGTTAATTAACATATAAATTATTAGTATTCCTAGATGTTCTGAACTCTATATTGACATGATATCATAATTTTTGATTTATTATTGAGATTATTGAGGTTATTTCATATACATTATTTGATCAAGGTTGATTTTTTCATATACAAATTTATGATTTCTAGATAACATTAGATATTTTTGAGAGGAATCTATTTTGGAGTGTTGGATTTGGTGGATATAATTTTCTTTTATGGCATGGTTTTGATTCGTAGGTATGAGAATTGTCTAAGAGGTATCTAATATAATTTCTTAAAACATTCTATCCCATTACTTGGTATAATTTTTTGATTTAGAGATTTCAAGAGAGGGATGAAAGAATTGAGAAGAAGATAGATGTTATAACCTAAAATTTTATAATTAAAATTACAATTTAAATAAATAAATTCCTAACTAAGAAGTGAAGTTATGGAAAACAAATGCAATACATTTTTATTTTGAAGCATTATAAAAATATTTCCTATCTGATTTAAAATACCATTAAGAATCATAAATCTTGATACTATATCTATTATATAGTGAACATTAAGATTATTATATATTATGGTTTATAATAATATCTAATTGACACAAAAATAAGAAGTGATGGCTTTGATCGGTAGGATAGTACCATATTAATCCCAATTATCAGAGATTTTGGGGGAGATAACATCACTATGATTTTCTGCTGAACAATAAAATGCTAATATTCTACAACCAAAACATGATAGATATAATTACAAGATAATTTCATGATTATTGAGATGAAAACCCAAACCATGTTTTTGGAACCGCAACAAAAAAGTACTACCATCTCACAACTTGTCATGACCGGTCCCAGAGGGGCCAATTAAGTGACACCCCTAAGACAACCTCTGATAGTATAGGGGGATAATGACTTTCACAGAGTATGCATATCCCACAAATGGGGGGAATTTTTCTATGTACATATATACACTTGCACATCTCCATGCCCAAAATGAGGAAATATAAAATCACTATGTAAACAAATTTATGTATACCACTATATCAAAACTAAAAGAGTAAAATAAGAAAGTAAAGTGCAGTAAAGTACAACTAGCCCAAAATACAATCCCACCAAAAAGAAAGACTCAATAGAACAAGGTTCTAAATCTCATTTGCAGAAAACCCTATCTAAAGGGTAGGTACATGAACAACAATATAAAGACACATGGGAACACCTCAAATGTCTAGTCTCTCTCTAAGCACCACCTAGTCCAAAACACCCTAAGACTCCATAAAAGCATCAGTGGTCTGCACAAGACATGATGCATGTGGGACAATCCTGTGCACGGTTGAGTAAAAAAATTATCAAAATGACACCTAGAAACACAAATTAAAAGACCACAGATGTAGCAACACTAAGAATATAGAGTCATATCTACATAGGTATATGTTTGTAACACATATAAAAAGAATGTTTGAGTATAATCTTAATGGATTCCAAGAATCAAGGTCCCATCCACTGTCAGCTACACGGTAAAGAGGTAAGTAACAACCAAAAATAGGCCACAAGATTCTGCTTGAGGAATGTTTATTATGTGATTACTCACTTCTTGAGCCATAATGTCATCAGAGATTCTTGCAAAGAGGTTATGCTAATTTGTGCCCTGCCCAAAGAGAACATACTAGTAATATATCATGATATATATAAAGGGTATCCTTCCTAGATTATACTAAAAACCGAATCTGTATTAGCTCACAATGTAGGGGATCCTCCTTAGAGAATGCTAACAACCCTACCTATGTGACTCGTAACATAGAAGATACTTTAAAGAGAATATCGATAACTCTACTGATATAGCCCACTATATGGAGGACTAACACATTACACTCAGAGATCATCTTAATTCCCAAAAACAATATCAGGGGTGATAGAGGATTTCCCCAATCCCAAAGAGGGATACCAAAAATATATCCATAACTCGACCCCTATAGGGGAATACTATCCAGTGACATGGACATAATGCCGTACTAAACCCTTGATGAATGAATGAAGGGGAATGTAATGCCTCAGTTCCAAGTTCCACCCAATGGTGCCCCGAAACTAGTAGATCACATAAGCTCCAGCGCATTCCCCCCAATGCCAGAGGCTGCTAACTAGCAGCGAGGGACAGGGTAAGACATTGGGGAAACTATTCCCTCATGGGTAGAGTATAAGCAGCAGAATAACAAATAATAATCAACATAAGAAGTTGTAATACCATACAACAAGGTAAAAATCGGAAGACTAATAGTAAATAAACAACTCGAGCACATATATACATGATAGATGTCACAGAAGTCTTGGAAAATAGCCAAATAAGTCAAAATGATAGAAATAAAATACTAAAACCAAATTACATAAAACTGTAAACTCTAACAGTAACTCAAGACTCAATTTGGTCTCATGATCTCCACCTTCAATTAGAAATCATGTACCTGATAAATAACGCAAAATTACCTTATCTAATCCTGTAACCATATAATCTCTTTGGGCCCAGAATCATGACCGAAATAGGGTGTGAGATGAATCCTAGAAAGAAACTTGCAAAAGATCAATGCCTAACAGTAAATGAATGTATATAGAACGAAATATGATTAAATGAAGCAATAAACTATGATGTACCCAAAAGTAAACAATTCTATAGTCTTCAATTACATTCATTTCCATTTATAAATTATTCAATCCATTGAATAATGTATCCTTGGGATCAAGCCTATTCTCTATATCCACCTATAAAATAGTAACAACAGATGTCACAGAATACCACCTAAACAACCATCTAAGTCCAAGTCCAAGATTGTGGTTTGTCTTAGAAGACTCGTCACAATTATTTATTCATTCACAACTGACCTTTGAGAAAGATATCTTGGTCTAACCCCTATGGTCCCACCTAACATGGAGTAAATATAATGACCTTATGGGTTTCTATCACAGACAATACCCCAAGTCTACATAGCATCAATAATTTATACATGACCTCAGGGTAGCTCCCACAGTCAATATCCCCTGGGTAAACATAATATAAATAATCATAAATGACCTCTAGCTAGCTCTTGCGGTTAATAAACCCTGGGTAAAAATCTATACCAAGGATCTCATGGTCATATTTAAATAAATATGGAAACCCCATCATTTTCATTGTCCAAAGCTCTCACAGTCCATTAGAAGATAAATGTGCATATCATGTCAAAGAAGCACTTGAAACCTATAACTACTACATGACTATAATTCATAAGCATAAAACATGAAATTCATATAATGAATAAACTCAATCCTTATTTATTAAAGGCATGGAAGCACGGTATGACTCATAAGAAACCATGGAAAATTACCATAAATGGTCAAAAAAGGGAAACACACCCATTCAGTGTACCATAAAAAGGAATAAAACCACACAAATAAGCTACAACCCTTATTCAATAAATTAAACCATAGAAGGTAGATAATAGGGAAAAAATACAAAACACTCAATACCCCAAACATGGATATTCATAACTTTAAGAAAATATAATCCAAAGACTACGAAAGAAAGGCACAGAACACCTACCGTGATGTTTTACAATGAAAAATTGAGAATGTCAGCCCTTGAATAGGCATAGAACGTCGTAGATCTAAAAAAAGGTAAAAATAATCTACCATAGATAACTCATGACAGAGTATAATTATGAAGATATGATTAAGAAGAAGGGATAAATCAATAGTGGGATCCCAATGCACCCACTGGAGCCCGAATCAGACCTTGGATGGAGAATCGGTGGCTCAGACATTGATCATTACTCCTCGTCTCTCTAGGACGAACCTAGGACTGAATAATAAAGATCCATAAATGGGACATGAACCTTCTTTGATATATTAATTAAAAATAAAAGTAATTGGTGTGTTCTTTAAAGATAAATTCTCTATATCATCCTTTATTGGGTCGTGCCTTAAATGAACCTGCCACATCATTACACAGTCATGTACATGGCCGGGACATGGTCAGAATACAGTCTCAGCGTAGTGCCAGAGTACATGGTGGGTTCTTAAAAATTTTCTTCCTTCCCTTTTTCCTAAAAAAACAACCAGAATTGATAACACATACCAGAAAATGGAGATATGGTTTCTTACAAACTTCACCTGAAAGCAATTCGTCCCCAAATTTCTCTTCCAAGGGTGGTGAAGAAGAATCATCGAACAACTTTTTCCACTGTGATCGTACGTCGGCCTCCCTATCCCAATTATCATCTAGTACTCAATCGTTATTCCATAGCACCCATACCATAGGAACATTCCGATCATGAAGAACCATCATGTTGTGATCCCCAATCTGAATAGGTTACTCCTCGTAGGATGCATCCACCTCTAACTCAACCTCCTTGTGCTGAAAAATGTAAGATGTGTCTGAAAGGTAACACCATAGCCAAGAATCATGAAATAAATCATGAATATCATGAAACCTCTGATTTAGAATCAACCAATAGGAAACCATCCCAACCCCCTCAAAAACCTAAAATGAACCAACATATCTCGATGAAATATTTCTCTATCTCTTAGTACTCCTATGTTCCAACCTTGGTGTGACAAAAAAGAAAACATGATATCTAAAATTGATCTCCAGAGGCCATATCCATTGATCAACGTAAGATTTATAGTGAGAGTATACAGTATCCATCCTCTTGCAAATAAAATCTACCTGCTCAGTGGTCTCATGGACAAGACAAACTCCCAACATATCTACCTATCCTGCCTCCATCCAATATAGTGGTGATCAGTATGGTCTACCGTACAAATCCTCATAATGTTCCATATAAATTGTCACCTAAAAACTATTATTGTAAGAAAATTTCACTAGGGGTATATGTCTCTCCCAAGAACCCCCGAAATCTTGGACGCATGATCGGAGTGTGTCCTCCAACACCTGAATTGTGCAATTAGACTGGCCATCTATCTGGGATGTTAAGTTATACTCAGATGAAACTGTGTACCCAAAGCCCCATGTAGTTTCTACTAGACACAGAAAGTAAAACAAGCATCCTTGACTGAAATTATAGAGTGAGGAACCCCATAAAAACATATAATCTCTGGAATGTATAACATTACATGCTCTTCAACTCTTAAGGTTTCCTTGGTTAGTAAGAAGTGTTCAACCTTCATGATTCTAGAAACAAAAACCCAAACTACATCATTACCTTGAGAAAAACTTGATAAACCCATCATGAAATACATCTCGAAATCATTCCACTTTTACTCAGGAATGGTTAAATGCTATAAAAGCCCTTCCGATTGTTGATTCTCTGCCTTCACCTGCTGACAGGTGGAACATCTTATAACAGAAGCAGCAACATCCCTCTTCGTACCTTGTCACCAATACTAACGGTATAAATCTCAGTACATCTTGGTGACAGTAGGATGAACTTCCCAAACTGTGGAACGAAAATCTCACATCAACTCCTCATTTAGGTCTACTGACACCCATACACGCCCATGAAAACCCAAAACCACATCCTCATTTATAATCCCCCATGAGTAGAGTCCTCTCTAGACACACTCTCTCGTAGGGACAGGCCTTTAGAATATGATAGCTACCTCATTCTCACTCGATCCAATATATTATAGGTAACAAGTATAGAAGAAATATATGCCTTCCCCTATCTGTTGTGCACCTCCAAATGCTTCTCAGAGAATAAAGACATAATCTACCACTCACTACTAGCCTCCCGAACTGGCTGTATCTAAGTCCTCTTGGTCAATGCATATTCCAATATGTTTTCCTTCCCAAGCGTATAGGCAATCTCAATGTCAAAACACTAAAGCTACTCGACCGACCTTCACTACCTGAAATTAAGATCTCACTGAGTAAAAATATACTTGATACTTTTGTGGTTAGTGTATAACAAAAAATTATCTCCCAGAAGATAATGTATCAAATAGTGTAAAGCATGAACAACTAAAACTAACTAGAGATCGTGCGTTGGACAATTCCTCTAAGGGGGACTAAACTACTAAGACCCATATGCAACGACTCCTTCCCACTGCATAAGAACTACTCCCAGCCCGATTCCTGATTCATTATAGTAAAGGGTGTAACTCTTGCTCGGGTCCATAAATATCTGTATCAATGTAGAAGTAAATCTTCTTTTCAACTCTTGAAAGGATGAATCAAATGAATCTATCTACAAGTAATTATCACCATTTTTAGGTAGGCACGTTAGTGGAACTTCTATGAATGTCAAGACATATATATAGCATCTGTAGTAACCAGACATCCCCAGAAAACATCATACCTCAATGATGTTATTTGGCTGCTACTAGGAAACTACTTCTCTCACTTTTTTTGGGTCTACTGATTCTATTGTCTCTGAGATAACATGACCCAAGAGGTGAATCTAGTCTGTCCAGTAGTTTCATTTTGAGAAGATATCATTTAAATTATGCTATCTTAGTTTACTCAATAAAATCTCCAGATGAATGGCACGGTCATGTCTAGTGTTAGAGTACACCAATATATCATCCATGAAGACTACAACAAAATAATCCATGTAAAGATGGAACACATGGTACATTAGTGCAATGAAAACCGTTGGCACATACATGAGACCAAACAACATAAACAAATTCTTATATAGACCATATCTTCTTTGAAAATATGTATGAGGTATATCTTATGGTCTAACATGTAACAGATGATAACCGAATCTCATATAAATCTTCTAGAACACCTGGTCTCCTCGAAGTTGATCAAAGAGGTCATCAATCCTTGGCAAGGGATATCAGTTTTTGGCCATAAATTGGTTCAGCTACTGATAATCCACACAAAGACTGAGGGTTATATCCATCTTCCTTGTAAAAAGTACAGGAGAACCCCAATGATAAGTACTGGGTCAGATGAAACCCTTTTCCTTTTACACCTTAAACTGCTTCTTGAGCTCCTGTAACTATGGTGTATCCATCATATATGGAGGAATGGACACCAATACCTCTATCTGAACAAGATCAATAGATGAATATACCTATCTCTTTGGAGGTAAAATTGAAAAGACATATGGAATGACATCTCTAAAATGATCCAGCTCAGGAGTAAAGTCCATATGTGAAGTACTCTTTTCATCCCTATATAAACTAGAAATTTGGACCATAACTCCCACCAACCCAAGGTGCTCAGATCCTGATCTTCTCACCTAGAAATCCCATTCCCCTAGTGTAGAAAATACCCACCCTCTAGTGAGGTGAAACATACCCTGTAGCAACAGTAGTCAACAACGGACTAGAAAATGAATAACCTATCCATTCTGAGAATTACATCGAATCATGTACTTTTTATGACATAGAGGTCCCATAATAAGTGACCACCACTAACCTCAAGAGGGAACTCCATTCACTGACATGCAGTAGCCATCCTAATACCCAACCGAGTGTCTAGGATCATAACATCCTCATATGTAACGATACGGAGCCCAAGACTCTCCACCATGACAAAAGATATAAAACTATGGGAAGCCCCGGTATCAAAAAGAGAAGTAAGAAAAAATGATGCAACTAGAATCATACCTATTACTATAGAGGGTTTGAAATAATTATTTGGGTGGGTATACTCCACTTCAAAAGTATGACATGTACTGTGACCCTGTGACCTAGCATGCCTCCCCTGAGCTGATCCACCCTGTTGTTGCTGAACACATGCCATATGGATACCACAACCATGACCACCACCTCGACCTGAATGTCCTAATGAACTCCAGTTCTACAACTAAGGAGAGACTAGTAGTCCTGCTCCTGAATGTGGAGTCCTAACCAATCCCATCTAACTAGATTATTGTGAGAAAAACTAGAAAAAAATGATGAAGATGACCAGACATGCCATAAGATCTACACTCAACTCAGTCTCTCAGGCATAGAGGTATCGTGTTACCACACTTCCCTCACGGGTAGAACCTCACATGGAAACCTGTAGATATGAACCTTCTACCAGAATCACCACTCAAAGGATCCCTATACCTCTTCCCACAATCAAACGAAGGAGTAATATCCCTAGATGGTGAACCGCACTAGCTCGTAGCTCCCAAATCCCTCAGATTGCACTCAGTAATCATCGCTTGGTTCACTATAGTAGTAAATAAAGTCATCTTGAAGACATTCATCTACAATCAGATGTCATAACTGTGACCATCCTTAAACCACCTTGCCAAAGATAACTTGTCATCTCCCAGAATAGGTGCGAAGCACTGAAGATCTGTAAAATGAGAAGAGTACTCTATCACTAAAAGAGATCCCTGCTCCAAATTCATGAAATATCCAGCTCGATTGGAAAACAAATAATCAGTTTAGAAGTAGTCATAGAAGGTCCTCTAAAACTCTTCCCAATCCATATTCCAATGATGTCCCACCTATGTGATAAAAAACCACTATATCTTTGCAGAATCACGTAGCATGTACATAATAAGATTCACCCTCCTCTCTGGAGACGTCTATAGATGTTCAAAGATAGAAATATTGGCCTAAAACAATGACCCTACTGCATGTTGTCCACCGTCCACTAAAAAAGTGACATGATGTGGTTTTTGGAACACCGATGTAATCTCTATCATAGATGGGGCAGGATGTGGTGCTACCTAAAATTATGTAACATCCTCAAAAAGCTTTCACAGAAATATGCATCAGCAATTGTGTCCAGTATAATAGCTGGTTCCAAGAATGGCATGACAGAAGGATCTGCTGGTAGTCCCTAATCTTACATTTTTTTATGTCTGGTCATCACCCAACACCTAGTTTACAACTAGAGTATGTCTTGGTGGCATGAATCTTCTAGGTCAATAACACACCTCAGTTCAAGATGAGCAAGGAAAACAACAGAGAAGTTGAAGAAAGGTACATGGGAATAAACATTCATGTCTTACAAAATAGGGCTACATGACATGTATTACCACTAAACAATGTATTCCATTAAGATTTTAACATGGAGTGTAACTCTGGTAAACTTAGTTGTGTAACACCCTTACACACGGTGTGTTCCTCCTGAGACATGACCTGTAATTGAATCTTACATCCTTCCCAAGTTCCTCCACATAGCTTGAACTACAAGGTTATCTATAGGGTATCACTACATAGAAAGTTAACCATAGACACAACATTTACTACTTTTGTTCTAAATGACAAAGTCATTAGTCACACGGTCAGATACAAGGTCGATAACTACACGGTGTGAACAAGAGACACGCGACGTGTACAACCTGAACTTCCTTAACCCATGTTGTTTTTCATAGAGCTGAATAAATGGTCGATAACTATATGATGTGTAGAAGAGAGAAACAACATGTACAATCAAAAATTCATCCACCCATGTCATTAGTCACAAGGCCGGATACATGGTTCTTTACAACACAACATGTAGAATCTTAACATGGCTGATTCTACCTAATGTTTCCCAACCCCGGGTGTCTACTCAAAAAATCAATCAAATAGACAAGAACTATATGACGTGTACTCCCAATACATGATGTGTACTTAAGAAAGTTATTACTTCCAGAACAGAAGAACACATTGTGTGTGTCGGGACACCACACACCATGTTGTTTGGGTTTCTAGAAAGTACTCCCCCGAAACTTCTTTGAAACCCCTAAAAACATAACATTTTGTCCAAGGCATGAAATATTTCAACCCATGAGAGCCGAAAATCCATCGAACCAATGTTTTGAAACCTTATTCATATCATAACTTGACAAAATTATTTTAATGTTAAAACATGATTCACCAAATTCCAATCCCAGAGAGCCAATAACACCTCAGGGTCCAAAGTTTGATGTCCATCCAAATGAAACTTTACAATTTGCAACACTCTATCAAAATAGAATATATTATATTACAGAATCTGTCAAAAGAATTTGAATATCAAGAAAAACATCTATCACAATAGCAAGAAATCAGTAATGCACCCTAAATGGTATAACAAGAATTCCTGACATGTGATAACTATTAAGTGCCTATATGATGCAAGAGATGGAATACAATCATCTCATCGGGTTCAAATTAAAATATTACCATAATGATATAGATCATAACAGCACAAAACAAGGGCTTCACGCAATGGTGAAATCATATCAACTATAACAATTGAAAAATAGAAAAATTGTAATAATTAAGGTAACTTGGATTTTCACTGTACACAGGTTATCGACACCCGAGCACAACTTATTACCAAGTAACTATTCCTTAATATCCCTATATATAGGCTCCATAGAGATTGAAAAAATATAAAATAAATCCCTCTGATACCAATTTGTAACATCCTGGTTCTGAGTACCGTCCAAATGTGCCCCGAACCCGGTTGATCACATAACCTCAACTGTCGTTCCCCAAACACCATAGGTTACCGAATAACAGCAAGGACCAAGGTAAGAAATTAGGGAAATTATTTCTTAATTGGAAGAGTATACGCAACCGAATAACAAATGATAAACAACAACACAAGCAGTAATACAAAACAACAAGGTGAAAAGTGGAATATTGATAGTAAATAATCAACTAGAGCACATATATAAGTTATGCATGTAACATATCTCTAGGAAAATAGTAAAAAAAGTCACAATTTTTGAAATAAAATACTAAAACCAAAGTACATAAAAAAATAAACTCTAAAAACATCTCAAGCCTCATCTTGGTTCCATGATCTCTGGCTCCAATCAGAAATCAAGAACCTCATGAAGAGGGGCGTCTGCCCTTATCTAATCCAACAACCATATAATCTGTTTGGGCCCAAAATCATGAACCAAATAGGGTGTGAGAAAAATCCTAGTAGGAAACCACCAAAATATTTGCGCCTAATAGTCAGTGAATGTATATAGTAGGAAACATGTAAAAATGAAGCAATAAACTAGGAAGTACTCAAAAGTAAACAATCCTACAGTTTTCAATTACATTAATTTTCATTTATAAATTATTTAATAAGTTGAATAATGTATCTTCTGGATCTATCCAAAGCTCTATATCCCTCTATATAATAGTAACAACATACATCTCATAAGACCACCTAAACAACCAGGTAAGACTTATTCCAAGCTTGTGCTTTGGCTTAGCAGACTCGTCACAATTATTCATTCATTCGCAACCAACCCTCTGGGAATTATCTCACAATCTAACCAATATGGTCCCACATAACTTGGAGTAAAGATAATGAATTTATGAGTAGATCTCACGGTGAATAACCCTACCCTACATAGCATCAATAATTTATACATGACATTTGGGTAGCTCCAATAGTGAATACCCCCTGGGCCAACATAGTATAAATAATCATATACAACCTCCGAGTACCTCTGTCGGTCTATACCCCCTAAGTAAAAATCTACACCAAGGCTCTCACAGTCCAATGAAAATAAACAAGGAATTCCATATTGTTTTTTGGGTCTAAGGCCCTCATAGTCCATTGGATGATCAACCCACATATCATATCAAAGGAGCACATGTAATCTATAACTACTATATGGATAAAATTCACAAGACTAACATATTCTATTCATATAATCAATCAACTCAATTCTAAGAAATTCAAGGAATGTAGGAAATGTATTCCTCATTGGAAACCTAGTCCAAATGACCCCAAACAATCAAACGAGGGAAACACACCCATGGGGTGTCCCGTAAACAAGGAATAAAACCACACACATAAGCTGCATCCCCTTTTCAATCAGTTAAATTGCAACAAGTAGATAATAGGGATAAAATATAAAACACCCAATACCCCAAACATGGGTATTAATAAAATTATGAATATATAGACCAAATACTATCAAATAATGGCGCAAACCACCTACCTTGATGTTGTACAATGAACACTCTTGACTACCAGCCCATGAATCGGCCTAGAACATCATAGATATAAAAAAAGGGTAAAACCGATCTACCCTCGTTAAATAATGAGATTGGAAAAATTAAGAGGATAGGATCAAGAAGAAGGAATAAATATCCAGTGGGATTCCAACACAGCTACCGAAGCCTTGATTAGACATTGGATGGAGAATCGGTGGCTTGGACGTTGATCATCGCTCCCAGTCACTCGTGGACGAACCGTGGATAGAATAAGAATGATATATAAATGAGACACATCCCCAATCCGATATATCTATTAAAAATAAAAGTTCATAGTGTGTACTTTAATGATACACGCCGTGTATCAGCCTTTACCTGGTCCCACCTTAAGAAGACCTGCCAGATCATCACACAGTCGTGCACGAGGTCATGACATGGTCGGAACACAGTCTAGACACTGTTCCAAAGTACACATAGTGTACTTAAAAATTTTCCATCATCCCTTTTTCCTAAAAAAATAATATAGAAAATCCATACCTGAAAATATAGATTCGAGTTCTTATAGTAAACTCTCTGCCTATAGTTGTCCATTCTGAAAACCCACCAATCCATCTAAAAATGGAATGCCTCATCGTAATGGTCCCCTTGACGTAGATAGATCTTCAAATGGACTTCTTGTATGAAATATTCGATCATTTTAGTAAAATAGTATAACTTTTTTGGACTCACCGACCCGCCTCGGTTCCATTCGGTCGAACCTACATACCGACCCACTGGGCCCGATCTGACCCATCCCACTGGCTCTGGTCAGGCTCGACCTGTTGGACCACTAGGCTCATTGTAGAGACCCAAAACTTGACGTAAATTGACATTACATTACATTTGCGGAATACTTAGTACATACACACAAGGATCGTAATAGTTTAGTGTCTTTGGAAACTCAGAACGTAATTTCTAATCGTGGTGAAAGATCTTCAACATCTCCTATAATGATCTTCCCTTTTTTTACCTAAAATCTTTCTTTATATCCTGGGGAAAAGAAAATATAAAATGGTGAGCTCAAATGCTCATTAAGGGTAAACAAAAGAAATATCAATCACATCATATTCATAAGAACATAACATTTTGGAAATCTTAACTTGCAAAAGAGAGCATAATTTCATAACATGGGATAAATCATAGTAGTGAAATGAAATCCCATTAAGCATAACATAAAACATGAAACTTTGTGGCATACACACATAATCATAGAGAATCATTTCTTGTTAGTCATGACTCATTGCCAAGACTATCTTAGTGGACAAAGTCCCTTTCTAAATCGAGTCACCCTCGTTTCAGTCCTGTTTCACTGAACCAGTATAACCTACCATTCTAGCCATGTCTATCTCATGAGATATGAAATATTTACCCAATGCATTGGAGGGAGATATAGGTCCCACCCATCTTATAATGAATCCTTTCTTATTTGTTCCACATAATCATAAATCATACATCATCGCATAACACATGTAACAAAAATGGGATTCATGAAACATCATGACATCATAAAACAATTCATATAAGATAAATGAATTCATAAAAATAATTCCATCACAACATAATCAAATCAATGTAATGATAGGGATAGAATAAGAACCCTATATTATCTTATATGGAAAATAATTTTGATAAAACTCTTGAAATGAATTCTTGTGGAAAATATCCTTTCTTCTTCAAAATAAATTTCTTTTCACAAAACATCATGAAATTTTAAAATAAAGAGATTTTATTGAAAATAGTCATGAAATATTTTGGAGGAATCTTCATGAAAATACGGATTTATAAAACCTTAAAAATCCGTTCGTTCCGTATAAGTTAAAAAAAACATTCTTCCCGTACTTTTGTCGGAAAAGTCAAAAAGTACCTCGTACGAAAAACGACAAAAGATTCCTTTAATATCGTTTAATAAAAACATAACGAAGGGTAAAATTGGATATAAACTATTGTAGAAGGATGGAAATAATATTACATATTTAGGGAACATGGATGTGGATGATAAAATACACCCCAGTAAATACCAAAGTAAAAACAATCTCGGATAAAAGTGAGATTGTGATATTTCCCTTACCTTAGGTCCGACTTGCTTTGTACATTTCCGAAGCTCCTGTATAATGGTTTAAATAATGTTATTTACTTATTCCAGAATCATACATATTGATATGATATCATATATGGTCATATTCTTAGCTTCTTGTTAGTAATATTTCATTGTTACTTGTTACTCGGGTCTTTATTGCCTTTTGTTCTTATGCGTGTTTTGCCGAATACATTCTTATTCTTCTTTTATGGTTATAGATACCTTATATCTGGAATGGTATTAGTGTAACATATATCATATTTATTTATTCAATTCATTTATATAATTACTATGTAATGACTATCATGTAGAACGAGTCGCATTACATCGTGGAGACGGTATTCCGTACGTACGCACGAGTGATGATATCGTTCCTATGATCGTGGAACTGTATTGGAGTATATATATATTATTTAAGTATCAATATTACTTTATAATAATCATAAATAGTTACTCATTACACCATTATACCCATCCTTTTAAAGTGATGGTGGAAAAATAGATTACACCACGGCGTGGAGAAGGTATTCCGTACGTACGCACGCGCGGTGATTTCATTTTTCCGTGGGATGGATAGAAGGTGAATTAGGGTTGTTTCATATTTATAATAACATATCAGTATGTAAGTAATACTGATGTTATTACTTTATCATTAAACAACTAAAGAAGAAGAAGTTGAAGAAGAATGAAATTGAAAAGATCGGTAATGGATATTATCTCTTCTTTGGAACGCCTCTTTGAATCCTCCACTTAGGGAACTAAGATTGTTCTTTGAAGAATACCAGGACCTCTAGGATTATTCTAGGGAAGTGGAGAGGAGAAAATGGCAGGGGTTGGCCGATCTTGTGTGCTCAAATTGGTGTGAGGAGGAGGGGGAGTAGGTGTCCTTTTATAAGTGAGGAGAGGGGCACCTTAGGAATACCTCAAAATATTATTTTATATTAATGTCAAAATCGGTTTATAATGGTTCCAAAGGGTCTTATTTCGAAGCTAAAGTGGGGATGGGTCTATATCCTATCAACCAATAAGATTTAGACAAGTTTTGGGTATTATTTTAACCTTATCAATTAGATTTAACTCTAAGTTAAATAATTTAACTTTTACCGTGTCTTTTTGTTTTCATTCACTATATGGTTAATACACTTACTATAACATGCCAAACGAACCCCAAATTGTTTATTATTAATATATATATCCTTATCTAAGTCATTTGACCGAACCTTAGATTTTTAAGAATAAAATAACAATTAATAATATAATATTTGATTTAAAAACTATTTTGTGTCAATTTTGACACTATTTGATATATGATTTTTGTGAAAGTCATAACAGAATTATATGTTCGAACCAAGTTGATTAAATCAGCATTAATATATCATAGTAACCTATAAAATTAGTGGAATTCATAAAAAGTCTCAAATTAGATTTATTTTGGTGTTTATAACATCAATTATGTCAATATTTCATTAATAAGATAATTACTGCATCATCAGTGTGTCATAAATAAATTAAATTATTTAATGTCTAAAAATTACAAATAAAATACCATTATGTAGGAAATCTTTTTATATTTCTAATTAATATTTATAGTCGAATTTATCTTATGTATATCCCCATATTAAAAATGTTTTAGTTATTAAACATTGATTTTAACTATTTTAACTATTCATTAAATAAAATAATATTAAATGTCATAATCTAATCCAAGTGGACCTAAATGGTCATATTATATTCATAAGGTTGTTTTTGGTCGAATTACACTTATCCAATAGAATTAGGACATGTGTTAGGGTAATAGTAATATCATATTTACCCTTAGTTACCCTATTTACTATTAACCGTGGTAAAAAAAAGTAAAAAGTTACTATTCACCAAAAATATTTTCATCTCATTGAACCAAATTTTAGTCCTTGATATTAACCGTGTCTGTCGGATTATCGAAATTCCATTCACATAAGCGGTAAAATTAAGTTTTATACAAAATTCAGTTTTTAACCTACCACTTAGTGGTTTCACTATTCATCAAAAATTGAAAGTTTTCAGAAAAATACCAAAATTTCATCCTAAGCTATATTTCATATTCCGAATTCAAAAATGAAGTCTATTTTACCAAATTCATAACATAGAAGTTTCATTAATTAATTTTATAATTAAATCCCGCTGTTAAAACAAATAGCGTGTTTTAAAGAAACAATATCTACCAAAAGATTGACACTTGATTATGTCTGGTTTAAATGTGAAATTACATCCAATGACCAAAATTGTATTAAATTGTAAAAATATATTCTAAATATACTTTAAAACCACTCAAATTAATAATTTATCACTATTAATTATTTCGATTGAAAAAGTTGTTTTTAACTAAAATTTAGTAATTTTCACTATTCATCAGAATATGAAAGTTATCCGAAAAGTACCAAAATTTCAACTTAGGCTAAATTCGATACTATGAATCAAAAAATGAAGTCCATTTTGAGAGATAAAATTTCTAAAATTTAAAAAGTGGTTATTACTATTCATAACGGCTAGTTTTAATAATATTTTAATAGCATATCGTTGTTTCGTGAAACTCAGTATTGCGTACTACACACGCTATCGAGGAAGGTTGCGATTGCGTGTAATTCAAGGCAAGTCAAAGATGCGTGTTGTGCAAGCTCCTTTTGGTGTAGCGTACAACACAAGACATTAGTGAAATTAAAAAGAATATTTTTCATAAAATCTTGGGCTGTTACATTCTACCCCCCTTAAAATGAATTTCGCCCTCGAAATTCATTGGGGTTATAAATGGTTTACTATTTGAAAGTTTCTTTAATAGAAACCCACATCGTAAAAATTAATACCAAAACCAATATTTAAAAACAAAAGTATGAAACTTAACGGTTACCCAAATAAACTAATCACTGGGTTTCCACATAGGTGAAAATATGGATATGGAAGAAAAAATCTAACCATCATGTTCTGATGGAGAGTGGTAGAGAACATGGATATGGAAAAACCAACAATCACAAATCCATAAATTTGTGACGATCTAAGGTACCATCCGATTAATCAGATATAAGATCACTAGGACAACATTTTTTTGGGTTTCAAGATAGTTTCCCTAAAGTTGAAGAATTTGAATTAGAATAAATACTTACTTTATTTTGGTACATTTACACTATTGTTCATCCCTTGAACAATTTCCACTTCATCTCTTAAATAAAAGAAGTTGAATTTGTTATTCGTGAAGTGTTAGCAGATCATGTGATAGAATGACGGGTCATTCCATCTGCCTCAAACAAAAGGTTAGCAAAAATTATATATATAAGTCGATCTATAGTGAGATTAATCATATATGGTTCCTAAAATGGACTTATACATCATATGTCATACAACTTAATAAAATAAAACTAGTTTCTACTAAACAGGGACTTCCTGTAGGCCAGTGGTAGGCGATAAAGGCCAGTCACACTTCGGTTGTGGGTTTGATTCCCACAACATTGTCCGAAGCGATGGGTTGTCGCCCGTCCTGCAGGTTGTCCTTTTTCTAAAACTACATTACTATAACATCCCATCAATAATATTGAAAATCTTCTATCCTTAAACTAACTTATGTCCAACAATCTTTAGTCTTATCCATAATACTTCAGTCCACTCTCATAATATAGTGAAAACGATTAACAGATATTTAATACCATCGTTGATCCCCATATATCATAAGATAGGTCTTGTTGGTCACATTCTAAACATTCAAAGGCCTTAATAATGTATTATCTTGAATACCCATTGAACCATAGTGAAAACTTGAATACAGTTAAAAGTTAACACATTTCACATACCAAAATCCTCAAAATTCTATATACTCAAACCATGATATCACTTAGTCCTTATATCAATCATGAGCTCATGAATACTATCCAACATTTAATTTTCTCCTTATCCCTTCATTATGCGCATATCATCTGCATTCCAAAAATATCTGAATAACCTTTCATGGATACTGGTAACATTAATCATACACTTTCAAAACACAAGGAAAGACAACAGTGTAACAATCCATAGATGTCTCTTTATTTCATAGTAGCATGAGATTACTTATACAAAATTACACATGATAAACATGTAATCATTCCACTACATTCTTATACCATTGACCGAGCTTCAACAATTCTTTCATCTCACATATCATTTGTAGTCTCTTCATCATCATCAACATAAATACTTCCCATACGACCATACTGATTATCTTCATGAGACTTTCCCTTAGGACATTAGTTTGCATAATACCCGTACATTCCACATTTAAAACATTTAACCATTATTGATGTCGTAGCAATACCATTATCCTCATCCATGGTGTTAACTGAACCTTTTCCTTTGCACTTACTTGCTTTGTGTCCTTCTTTTCCACACCCAAAGGATCTTCCAGTTCCTTTGAAACATTCTCCTTGATGCCTCTTCCCACATGATTTACATAGGGGAAATTGAACTTTCTTTCCTCTATGATCATCATGAAACTCCATCTTTCTCTTATTAGCCGAGTCAGAAAAATTACCAAATTTTACTTTATTGATCATATTATGAGATTGCTGATTCGGCATAATAATGATGTTTGGACTTCCAAATCCCATTTCATTTGATTTCTTATGAAGATTATCATTCCACTGTCCATCATATCCTCCATTATCGTGAATCATCTTGTTTCCAGCCATTTTCTAAAACCCCAAATGAATAGTGTGAGAGGAAAAAATCATAATAAAGGGGGAGTAACATCAATATCTAACATCTTAGGTTAAATTCTAATATCGTTACCATAGTGCTAGGACTATATCCTATATGTATACCTATACTTAGGGACATTCCTAGACATACCTTAGAAATATCTCTAGGGATCTCACTAATGTTTTCGCGTCCTAGTTTCCAAAGGTTGACTAAACCTTTCCTCTGATACCAACTGTAGAGATCCGAAACATGACGTACATTGACATTACATTACATTTGCGGAATACTTAGTACATACACACAAGGATCGTAATAGTTTAGTGTCTTTGGAAACTCAGAACGTAATCTTCTAATCGTGGTGAAAGATCTTCAACATCTCCTATAAAGATCTTCCCTTTTTTTTTACCTAAAACCTTTCTTTATATCCTGGGGAAAAGAAAACATAAAAGGGTGAGCTCAAATGCTCAGTTTGGGTAAAAAAAAGAAATATCAATCACATCGTATTCATAAGAACATAACATTTTGGAAATCTTAACCTGCAAAAGAGAGCATAATTTCATAACATTGGATAAATCATAGTAGTGAAATGAAATCCCATTAAGCAGAACATAAAACATGAAACTTTGTGGCATACACACATAATCATAGAGAATCATTTCTTGTTAGTCATGACTCATTTCCAAGACTATCTTAGTGGACAAAGTCCCTTTCTGAATCGAGTCACCCTCATTTCAGTCCTGTTTCACTGAACAGGTATAACCTACCATTCATGCCATGTCTATCTCATTAGATATGAAATCTTTACCCAATGCATTGGAGGGATATATAGGTCCCACCCATCTTATAATGAATCCTTTCTTATGTGTGCCACATAATCATAAATCATACATCATCGCATAACACATGTAACAAAAATGGGATTCATGAAACATCATGGCATCATAAAACAATTCATATAAGATAAATGAATTCATAAAAATAATTCCATCACAACATAATCAAATCAATGTAATGATAGGGATAGAATAAGAACCCTATATTATCTTAGATGGAAAATAATTTTGATAAAACTCTTGAAATGAATTCTTGAGGAAAATATCCTTTCTTCTTCAAAATAAATTTATTTTCACAAAAAATCATGAAATTTTAAAAGAGATTTTATTGAAAATAGTCATGAAATATTTTGGAGGAAGCTTCATGAAAATATGGCTTTATAAAACCGTAAAAATCCGTTCGTGCCGTATAAGTTAAAAAAAACATTCTTCCCGTACTTTTGTCAGAAAAGTCAAAAAGTACCTCGTACGAAAAACGACAAAATATTCCTTTCATATCTTTTAATAAAAACTTACCGAAGGGTAAAATTGGATATAAAATATTGTAGAAGGATGGAAATAATATTACATATTGAGGGAACATGGATGTGGATGATAAAATACACCCCAGTAATTACCAAAGTAAAAACAATCTCGGATAAAAGTGAGATTGTGATATTTCCCTTACCTTAGGTCCGACTTGATTTGCACGTGTCCGAAGCTCCTGTATAATGGTTTAAATAATGTTATTTACTTATTAAAGAATCATACATATTGATATGATATCATATATGGTCATATTTTTAGCTTCTTGTTAGTAATATTTCATTGTTACTTGTTACTCGGGTCTTTATTGCCTTTTGTTCTTATGCGTGTTTTGCCGAATAAATGCTTATTCTTCTTTTAAGGTTATAGATACCTTATATCCAGAATGGTATTAGTGTAACATATATCATATTTATTTATTCAATTCATTTATATAATTACTATGTAATGACTATCATGTAGAACGAGTCGCATTACATCGTGGAGACGGTATTCCGTACGTAGGCATGAGTGATGATATCGTTCCTATGATCGTGGAACTGTATTAGAGTATATATATATTATTTCAGTATCAATATTACTTTATAATAATCATAAATAGTTACTCATTACACCATTATACCCATCCTTGTAAAGTGATGGTGGAAAAATAGATTACACCACGGCGTGGAGACGGTATTCCGTACGTACGCACGCGCAGTGATTTCATTTTTCCATGGGATGGATAGAAGGTCAATTAGGGTTGTTTCATATTTATAATAACATATCAGTATGTAAGTAATACCGATGTTATTACTTGATCATGAAACAACTAAAGAAGAAGAAGTTGAAGAAGAATGAAATTGAAAAGATCGGTAATGGATATTACCTCTTCTTTGGAACGCCTCTTTGAATCCTCCACTTAGGGAACTAAGATTTGTCTTTGAAGAAGACCAGGACCTCTAGGATTATTCTAGGGAAGTGGAGAGGAGAAAATAGCAGGGGTTGGCCGAGCTTGAGTGCTCAAATTGGTGTGAGGAGGAGGGGGAGGAGGCGTCCTTTTATAAGTGAGGAGAGGGGCACCTTAGGAATACCTCAAAATATTATTTTATATTAATGTCAAAATCGGTTTATAATGGTTACAAAGGGTCTTATTTCGAAGCTAAAGTGGGGATGGGTCGAAATCCTATCAACCAATAAGATTTAGACAAGTTTAGGGTATTATTGTAACCTTATCAATTAGATTTAACTCTAAGTTAAATAATTTAACATTTACCGTGTCTTTTTGTTTTCTTTCACTATATGGTTAATACACTTACTATAACATGCCAAAAGAGCCCCAAATTGTTTATTATTAATATATATATCCTTATCTAAGTCATTTGGCAGAACCTTATATTTTTAGGAATAAAATAACAATTAATAATATAATATTTGATTTAAAAACTATTTTTTGTCAATTTTGACACTATTTGATATATGATTTTTGTGAAAGTGATAACAGAATTATATGTTCTAACCAAGTTGATTAAATAAACATTAATATATCATAGTAACCTAGAAAATTAGTGGAATTCATAAAAAGTCTCAAATTACATTTATTTTGGTGTTTATAACATCAATTATGTCAATATTTCATTAATAAGATAATTACTGCATCATCATTGTGTCATAAATAAATTCAATTATTTAATGTCTAAAAATTAAAAATAAAATACCATTATGTATTAAATCTTTTTAGCTTTATAATGAATATTTATAGTCGAATTTATCTTATGTATAGCCCCATATTAAAAATGTTTTAGTTATTAAACATTAATTTTAACTATTTTAACTATTCATTAAATAAAATAATATTAAATGTCATAATCTAATCCAAGTGGACCTAAATGGTCATATTATATTCATAAGGTTGTTTTTGGTCGAATTACACTTATCCAATAGAATTAGGACATGTGTTAGGGTAATAGTAATATCATATTTACCCTGAGTTACCCTATTTACTATTAACCGTGGTAAAAAAAAGGAAAAAGTTACTATTCATCAAAAATTATTTTCATCTCATTGAACCACATTTTAGTCCTTGATGTTAACCGTGTCTGTCGGATTTTCGAAATTCCATTCACAGAAGCTGTAAAATTATGTTTTATGAAAAATTCAGTTTTTAACCTACCACTTAGTGGTTTCACTATTCATCAAAAATTGAAAGTTTTCAGAAAAATACCAAAATTTCATCCTAAGATATATTTCATATTCCGAATTCAAAAATGAAGTCTATTTTACCAAATTCATAACATAGAAGTTTCATTAATTAATTTTATAATTAAATCACGCTGATAAAACAAATAGCGTGTTTTTAAGAAACAATATCTACCAAAAGATTGACACTTGATTATGTCTGGTTTAAATGTGAAATTACATCAAATGACCAACATTGTATTAAATTTGAAGAATATATTCTAAATATACTTTAAAACCACTCAAATTAATAATTTATCACTATTAATTATTTCGATTGAAAAAGTTGTTTTTAACTAAAATTTAGTAATTTTCACTATTCATCAGAATATGAAAGTTATCCGAAAAGTACCAAAATTTCACCTTAGGCTAAATTAGATACTACGAATCCAAAAATGAAGTCCATTTTGAGAGCTAAAATTTCTAAAATTTAAAAAGTGGTTATTACTATTCATAACGGCTAGTTTTAAGAATATTTTAATAGCATATCGTTGTTTCATGAAACTCAGTATTGCATAATACACACGCTATCGAGGAAGGTTGCGATTGCGTGTAATGCAAGGCAAGTCAAGGATGCATGTTGTGCAATCTCATTTTGGTGTAGCGTACAACACAAGACATTAGTGAAATTAAAATCTTGGGCTGTTACACTCATTCCATTGAGGCTGGCCTACTAAACCTCTTGACACAGCTCGTTGGGCTGCGGGAGTGGCCCGGTCTGTCCATCCCATCCCGCTGCATGTGGTCCATCTCCTTCAGCACACGACCTGATTGGGCCCTTCTGATCGACACGACTACCATGTTTAAATCAGATGACACCACGTCTTGGCCCCCTCTATGTGGATTCTACCATCGCAAGCTCCACATAGACTGGCCTCCGTGTACATGTTTGTTAGTGAAAAAAATAAAGGACACCCTACTTAGGATTTAGATTAGTCATTGACAAAGGGAAATGATGTGTCATCATCATTCGTCGACATGTCGACGCTTGATCCACGTTACGACCTCCGATCCATCATCACTGGTAAAATAGACTCCTTCTCTTTAACTTGGGGAAAATCTAAGGTTTTGGAGATAACCATGGATCTATAACAAGGCTTATTAAAAGTGAAACCATTGCTGCATCGTCACGTAACATTAAATAATTTTTTTATTGGATTGTCAAAAGATGTTCTGGTCCAGAAACAATCTTTCACAGCTGGCTTGTGACGACTGAGGTTAGGCCACACCTCAGGAAAACACCCCGATGGAAAATCAATGGTTCTCTCATATTTATAACACAAGTTACCATTTATGAGTTATGAATATTTTAATAATAAAATAATTTTATTTAATTATTTTATTTAAGGTTAAACTATTTTAATAGTTTTCCACATAAGACCCACACTGACTAAAATTTGGTCTCACTTAGGGTAAAAACACTACTCTAAGATCAACAACACCCTTATATATTTGATTTGGGCATCCTTGTATTAGTTATTCCACTTTTTCAAAAAAGTCACATGCACATGTTATAAGAAACATAACATTTTTTAGTGAATCATTCTAGCCACACCGGGCCTCAGAATCATACGCCTCCTCCGTGCCTAGTCTCAGAATTTTCCAAAATAATATCTAAAATTAATTTTTGTAAAATCCAAGTCATTACATAACTTACCATTAGGTCATACGATGGAGTAATAGGGGTTATATATCTATGGATCAATAATATGATGTTTTATATTATATTTCTAATAAAATAATGTTTATATCTATCCCTTTTCATTATTACAATATATATATATATGATTATATAGTGACTTTGATAAAAATTATATTTTGAGATAAATTTTTTTTTTATTTTTTGGGATATATATAATCTCAATTAAAACACTCTTTTTGATAAATTCGCGAATATTTAAAAGAAATGATATCTATATGAAATATTATTATTAAATAATATTTATTCATATATAAATGATAATATATTTTAATTAATTGCAATGTAATTTTTATAAGGTTTAAATTTTTTGAGTGATTTAAAAACTAGTATTTTCTAGCAAATAAGGTTTTTTATTTTAGTGTAAAATATCATATTGATAAAATTATTTTGGTTAAATAAATTTTATTTTTTAAATCATCTTGTTGAAACTAGCCAATGGAATTTTTTTCATAATTTTTCAAATATACAAATATTTTATTAAAATTAAATATAATTTAAATATACAATTTTTATTATAACATCATAATAGACCAAAAGTGATTTTAAAAAAATGATATAATGTAAATCCAAAATCAATAATATATTTCAACTTAAAACAATGTTTCAATGTTATTTTATTTATTTTATAAACTATTAATTAATACTCAAATACCTAAATTATATTTTAGGGTTTTAAAATCAATTTGTTAGGAACAAGAATCACCTCTACATCATTAATGGTATTATTTCAAGGATTTTATTTCCTAGATAATACATTATTTAAAAAACAGTACTTTTTTGTATAAAATATTGTCAAAACCATTTAAAACTCAGTGGTTTTTATTATTTTATCACCTCGAGTAGAAAAACCATGCTTATAAATTAATAATGAATTCAACTCTCTATTATATAAATACCCAAACAAACTCCAATTCATATTCACTAAAAACCCATTGATCAGGGAGTTCCTTTCCAACTTCCACACTAAACCATCCTAATGCATTTTAAAGCACTTAATAAGATCCTACCAAGATTTTAGAATCACAAACTCAAGGTATTGGATTGTCATTCTATTCTTTATTCATGTAATTTATTTGTATCATAACTTTTTATTTCAAATTGTTCATATTAGAGTATGTTTTTAAAATCCCCTTTAATGTCCCTATGATTCTAAATTAATGATATAATAACTTTCAATACCATTAAACTATTCCATGAATCTTAATATACACATATTACACTACACAAATTATCCCATGATTTTATATGTAAAACATTTTTGTTTTAAATACTCATCCCCATTTTCACTCAAGGGTATTAACTTAGTAGTAACTATGATTTATTTATGGGATAATTCTCTCTATGTAATCCAGACTCCTTAAAAATGTGATTAAATGATTAATTATTCTATTAAATTGAATGATCCATGTGTCACACAAATTCATGTACGTGATATGAATGTGATGTGTGGGATTACAGTTATATATCCGTCCAATGCATTGGGTAATGTTTTAATATCTTTAGATACCATTCATAGTGCATAAGTGGTTGTCCTAACCATAATATACTATGATTTATCAATGGTAAGACTTAACATATGCTTTTGATCACTTTTTTTATATTGTACCCCGGTTCTTATATTTCCTTGATGTTATCGTCTTATATCTGGATTTGACACTAATATTTATGATTATCACCATTTTATGTCATACTGACTTGACTATTGACTCAAGTGTATTAATTTCATTATGTTATGCTTTCATTATTCCTTTCTGGGATTTACAACTCATCTGTTTCATATGTTCTTCCCCATGCTATCTTGTAATGGTTTAGAAGATCAATGGAATTATTTTGGAATGTTACATAATTTTAGCTAATGTCATTGTATCCATGTTACAAGTTATAATGATATGTATCCATTTACACAATTATTATTGGCCTCTAGATATTTTAGGATTTTATTGTGGGAATCTTTTTGTAATAAATCAAAAATTAATGTTTATTAATGGTATGGATTATAATAATTGGTATCATAGAAAAGTCCAATTTTTACTAGATATTATGATTATAAAACCATGGTGAAACACCAAGGGATGCGTTTAAAAATAAGAAAACATCAAAAAATCTTGTTATAATATTTTTTTAATGGTTTAATATAATAAAAACACTATCTAGAAACCATAAGTGGATCTGTCACTGATATAGTTATACATTGGGGTCATAACCTTAAAAAGGGAACATTGAGAATTAACTCAATAATAACTCGGTCCACAAAGAAAAGGAATTGTTACACACCTGGGGTTGTAATTATAGGGGATATGCTTCGAGAAATTCAAAATCTCTTTACATACCATTATAATGGGAATAAAAACTACAATGGTGTTTTATGTTTTATAATAGACTATGAATAACATAGATTGAAACCTAGAAATTCATAGGTTAGGTAATATATATCATTTATGAGTTTCCATTTCATTTGTTTATAGTTTCCCTTTTATACATTTAATTGTAAAAAATATTAATCTATATTTTTCTCTATATTTTAGTCTAAAGTTGGAAAAAGGAAAAACCATGTCAATAACTTGTGTGATGGAAACTATGATGAATACCCAAATGATGTTCCCAAACCTATGGGACTTGAATTCAAAAAATTCATGAAAAAACTTACTCAATTAACAAATTTTTTTTACAGAAAATTGAATCAAGGGAAGAAACTAAACTCCCTAAGAAAAATAAAATATCAATTGAGGCCTTTTGTGAAAAAATAACTTTTATATTTAGTGGATCATTTGATCCTTTAATACTAGAATAATGCATCAACTCAATTATAATGTTATTCTATATCCTTCAATTATCTAAGAATGAAGTGGGTCATGATGAATGTTTTTAAAATGGTAGTAGAATTTGATTAATGCCAGAAATTGATCAAGAATATGAATCTTAGGGAAGATATCTATGTTATACAGGGGATGAAATTTAGGTAATTTTTTTTCAATAAATATTTTCTTCACAAACTCGTAATTATAATGGATAGGGAGTTCTTGGTCTCAAGGAAAATGATGAAGAATCTATTAGGGATTATGAGAAAATCTTTATAAGAGTTTCATGATATTCCATTTTCATTATCATTGAACTTGAAAATAATTTTGAAATATTCTTTAGTGTGATAATGATGAATCTATAAAACCATTTAGCGATTTGAGAATTTAATAACGATGAATAATATTTCTAATGTACCCTTAAGGATGAAATAGATACTAGTGGCTCTCAAGTGTCTTGTGGTTCTAGAGATTGTATGTGGAGAATGGAGTTTATTTCAATTAGAGAGATGAAGAAATATCAAATTTTTAAGAACATTAAATATTCCACATATCCAAAGTGATATATAAATAATCCAAAAAAATATTAAAGGGAACAAGGAAATGCACTAGGTGGTGGAAGGAAAACACCTAGCTAGAAAATACCAAAGTGAGAAACTGACAAATTCAAAGGATTAAATGCTTCAGTTAAACCTCAATCTACACTACAATGTTTCAATTTCAAGGAATAAAGTCACTATGACAACCAATTAACTAAGGAAACTATTCATAAAGATAACTAGTGATGAAAAAATCTATGATTTATAAATAAAGGGTGAGAATATGACATCACAACTACTATAGTGGATCCAGATAATAATGCGGTGAATCATAATCTAGTAATTAATTCAATGATAGAAAAGATAATATTTGATCATGGTTTTAAAAATTCTTTTATATCATGAATGTTTATTAGAATTAATTAAACACCACCAGAAAACATGGAAGTCAAGCTATTAGTGAAATGAAAAAATGGGGAAATTATTATATACCAAGAATATAACTTATCTCTTATAAATATTTTGAGGAAGAATTTTCCAATGATACTTGTGATACAACCTTAGAATAATTATATGTAATTTTAGTTATGGATTGAATTTCCTTGTATGGAGCAAACATAAATTGTCGGGAGATGGAAATTACCCTTCATATTTTGAATTTACCTCTGATTCTATATACGTGTAAGGTGGATTATGAATGTCCCTTGGAAACATTATCTTATGAAAGGATATTATTTACATATGAGAAAAGTAATCTAGATCAAATGATTGATACTTTAGAAAATATAATCCTTGATGAAATGCCCATTGAATGGTTATATATTGATCTATTCACCAAAGAAGTTTTTGTTCTACCTAAAAACTAAGAGGTTGAGTTCTCAAATGATCATATATAGAGGGATTTTTCAATGTGTATGAACCTATATATATTGGTCACTATTAAACATGAAAAGAATAATAATAATAATGGGTTTATATAACCAAGTGAATTACTATGGGGTGTTCTAATCCTTTTAATCCAGAAGAATGATCTTTCAATGTGCCTCAATATTTATTATCATGATCTAAAAAAGATCATGATGAAGAACAAGTATCCTATTGAATTCTTTGATGATTTGTTTGATCAACTACATAGACCACACTACTTCTATAAGGTGGATCTTCATCCTTGATATTATTAGGTAATGGTGAAGAAGGATGATATCCTCAAGTCCATGTTTCATACAAGGTACAAGATCTATGAGTACATAGTGATTCTATTTGGACTACCTAATTCTCAAGATATCCTCATGGAATTAATATATAGAGGGATTAGGGATTTACTTAATAAATCTTTGTTAGAAATTATAGGTAAAAATATTATGTACTACAAAATTAAGGAGTTACACATGGATAATTTGCCTAATATATTAAATATGATGTGAAATAAAAATTTATTTGAAAAATATAATAAATGAGTTTTTTTGATGGGGAATGTAACCATACCGTGGCATGTTATCACCAACAAAGGTATATTTGTGGATCCTTTAAGTATATGGGAAATTAATGGATTGGATAGACCAACATTTGTGATGATGATCTATAGATTCCTAAGATTAACCAGATACTGTCTGATGAGAATGTATTGTCTCAATAATGCTCTATAAATCTTATTGATTTTGATTCTCACAGATACACTTTTTTATTTTCAAATAATTTTTCTCTAAGTAATATTTAGAAATATATATCATTATAATGTTAATGATTTTTATAGAATATAATGTTACAAAATGTTTTCTAGAAACATTTTTCCAATAAGTCATTTAGTAAATAAATGTACGGATTTACAAACCTATGTTCTGTAAAAAAATATATGGATCGAAAACCCTATGTTCGATAAAGATACCTTCAGAAGAAAAATCCAAAGTTGAATAATATAAACTATGTTCATATCCTACATTTAGAGATTGAACTTATGAATAAACAAACGTACACTACAAAAATAAGGAAAACTCAATACAATGGAACCCCACACTATGTAGTTGAACACCACATTTAGCTATTCAAAGACAGAGACTTAAATCCGTGATTCTATCTGAGATTTTTGCAACGTTCTTGACATAATTAATGATCTTTTTAAAGATATTTTGTGAACAATTCAAAGGATTGTTATGATCTATCCAGAGAACCATATTTAACAGCGTAAATATCTTATACTCCTATGGAAATTTTCAACTGTCCTAAATGTTTTAAATTTGAATATCTGTCGTTTATAAGGAAAATTTCTTATATCTTCTCAAATGAAAGAAATCTATATATATATATATATGATAAGATTACTTTCCAAATATGTGTGTGATACGAGATTTAAATAAAAATATATTATTTTTTATGTGTTTGATATACAGGTCTTCAGTAAGAAACAAATGAATATATTTTTTACTAATGAATATACCCTTTTATGATTTACATTTTCAACATCTTACTACTATTACAGTTTTTTTGTTTCCATTCCTATTGAAGACAATTGATATCCAATATTTCATTGAAGATTTTATTACTTGATGAAATTGATATTTGAAGGAAAATATATTTATAATATTTGATTCTATGGAAACTGTGAAGTTCAACCCATACTATAAACAAATCATACTATTGATTTAATAGAGTTTAAACTAACGATACATAGTTATGGTCAAGTGTTATATTATTACTCTAAAATATAGATAATCTATTCCCTATAAAATAAACACAAGGCTCTGTTTATCCTTGTTGTAAAGGTGTCAACTTCTTGAACTATGTATTGGATTTGAATTTCTCGTGATTAGAGGACATTTACTATTGAAATTCACCCAGATCGCTAAGATAGAATTGGTGGAGTGGAAAATGTGATATTTGTGCATTAAAACACTATAAAAAATGTTGTGTTATTATTTTTTATCTACTTCACAAATTTCATACAAATGATAACACACTATACCTACATAAAAATAAGGAGAGTTAAATGAAAAAATATTTGACGATTATAGAAAATACATAATTCACCCCCACTTTTATGTGTCTTTCTATTTTTCTGACCAAAAAATTGGTATTAAAGGTGTGTTTTTGTGATGAATATATAGACTGATCAATATAATAGGGTCAATAAAATGTATATGGAAAGGGATAATCCGAATTAAGGTATTCCTATGATTCTAACTCTATATTTTAATTTTAAAAACTATGGATGCTAGAAATCATGAACGATCATCTATATAGTGAATCTTAGATTCAATGTTTATTCAAAGATCATAACTCCATATGTGACTCTTATGAAACTAGAAACATGGAATGCTATACAAGAAACTGAATATGATATAAAATCCAAGGTAATTAATTATATCATTTTTTTATTTGGCCCTGATGAATTTAATCAGGTATCAAAATTCCCTACTACCTATGAAATCTGACAAACAACAGTTTTCTCATTTGAAGGAAAATATAACACTAGAGTGATGAGCTATTCTACTACAAAATCAATGTTTAGAACATTAAAAATTATTTATGGTGAAATAATTACTCTAATAAATGTTTTGTTAATTGAAATTTCAATAAACATTAATGCCGTGGGAGATTAAATTTCATAATCAGATAAAGCACCGAATGTAATCAGAGTACTTACCTTTAAATGAAATAGAATATATGCATCATTTTTACAATCATCTCCTATAGAGAATATTAATATTAAAGAACTAATTTCAATGTAGATAATATATGAAGTATAAATTCATGATAAAGGTAATGATCACTAGACAGAGAAAATGGAAATTATTACTCAAAAAGTAACATCTAATAAGAATGAATAATATAAAAAAGATGTCAAAATTGGAAATGATTCAGACTTTTCAAACTCTAAAATAGAATTGGCTCAGTAAACTATAAAGTTTTGAAAAATCTAAAATAAGAAAAGAGGCTTTAGTAATATCTTTAAGATGGATGAAAAAAGAACCAAGAAAAGTAATATTTCATGAATGGAAAAAGGTGGGTCACACAAAACCAGATTTTCACCAATTGAATGTCAAAAAATGATGTACAGAAAAAAAATATTAAAATAAATTTGACTATTAATATAAATATAAGAGATATATGAAAGCTAAAAAGAGTGTATCTAAAGAATCTAACAACTCTCAAAAATATGATTCTGATTTAGTGCCACAAAATATCAAAGCCAATATGTTCTTCATGTATAAGGAAAACAAATATAGAAAATCATATCACTCTTCTGCCTATAATGTTGATAAATGATAAATAATAAATTAGATTCTTAATATTGAATTATATAAGAGAAATTTGATTCTTTATTAAAGTAGTAGAAATCATTAAAAAATATTCACAATTCTATTTTAGGTAATAGAGACACAATACTAAAAAACATAAAGAACTAATTGAAAAATTAAATTGACCAACATCAAAATACATTTTCAATGAAAGAAGGATAAAAGAAATATAAGATGAATTAGAGTCATATAAAAGTGATGATTTTATTTTAACAAAAGTATAGAAAACTATGAATGAAATTCTGGGAGAAATTGTTATTAAAAGTGAAAATTTTGGAATAAGTAGCATTGGTGAAAATTAAAAATTACACAAAAATTATGTTGTACCCAATTAAAAAAACTACCATCTATTACTATATAATAAAAGGTCATTACTCTAAAAAATTTTATTTAATAAATAATAATATAAGTGGTATTAAAAATTATTTTACATTAAAAAAATGACTGAAAAAATAAATATAAATTATGGGAAAATAAGGCAGATCTGGATTCCTAGAACATTGCTTGCTGACATAGATAGACACAAGAAACGATGGGTTCAAAAAAGAAATTGTGTTTAATTGTTTTTCAAGTGAAATTACACATGTAAAAATTTCTATATAGTATATAGACATTAGATTCTCCATGAATATTATTGAAGACCGTAGAAATTTCCATACACCAACACAAATGGGTGAAGTTCTAGTCACTTTTGGTGACAATGAAAAAAGAATTATTATTGGATTTTGAACTATTTGAGATCCAAATTCATTCTCAATAAAGGAATGATATGTACAAGAGATAAAGTAGAAACTAATAAGTATTTCTCAAAATTACAATTATGTATTTTGTGTAGATTTTTATAACAATACCAGTTAATTTTACAAAGACAAATTGATAAAATTTAGATAACAAAGATCTGAAAGATTTATACTTTGTATTCAAATTCCCTGTTTAAAAGGAATGTGAATTATTTAAATACTAAGAAAATTTTTTCTTGGATCTGGTATAACCAAATATAAATTTTCATATATTATTTACATAAATTTTCTAAGAAATAATTAATTTCTATTTTTCATAGTCTTAAATTTGACAATGATAGATTATGTGATGAATGCCAAATCAGAAAGAAAATCATATTTAAAATCAATTATTTAAATTTTTACATGTAACCTATTATAACATATCCACATGGATATATTTGGACTATTTAGGGTAGAGAGTTTGGCTGAAAAATTATAAGTTTATGTTTTAGTAAATGATTTTTCGATTTTTAAATGGTATTATTTTCTAAAACTCTTAACTGAGGTATTCACTATTTTATAAGGATTTTGAAAAATTGTTCAAAATTAAAGGATTTTAAAATAATTCCATTAGGAAGTGATAATGGTGGAGAATTTTAGAATCTATAATTTAATTATTAGCCTTAAATTTAGGTACAAAATACACATTTTCTTTACTAAGAATACCTAAAAAAATGGGATTGTTAAAATAAGAAACAAAACTAGTCATTAAATGGAAATGACTATACTGAATGAATAATTTCTTCATAAATATTTATAGGAACATGATGTAAGAACAACTGGATATATCATGAAAAAAGTTATAATAAGATCAATTTTTATACAATACCATATAAACATTAGAATAATAGAAAATACAAAGTAAAGTAATTTTATGTTTTTGGATGTAAGGTATACGTCTTAAATACTAATGATAACCTCAGTAAATTTTATTCAAAAGAATATTAAGCAATATTTCTAGGAAATTATTATACTTCTAAAGCCAATAGAGTGTTTAATAAAAAGTTAGGGATTGTTGAAGAGTCATTTCATGTGAGGTTTGGTGAAACATCCACCTTCATTAAAGAGAAAGATCAAACAGATGATAAAAATAAATCATTTAAAAATATGAGATTTGAATACACTAAGACTAATTTTGAAAATAATATAAATGAAATTGAATAATGTCTTGATGAACATGAAATAGGAGAACCTAAATGTGTTTTACCTAGATAGTCTAGAACCTTAAAGGACTATCCTTTAGAATGAGATGTAGGTAAGATAGAGGCAAGAGTCAGTGCTAGAATAAATATAGGAAATTTATTAAAATTATATGCCTTTCTATATTAGTTAGAGCCTATGTATATTGAAGAATAATTAGAATATGACAGTTGGTTGTTAGCCAAGCAATTATAAGTAAACCAATTAAGAAAAAATAATGTTTGGGAATCAGTAGAAAGAAAATTATATTATCCAATGATAAGAACCAAATGGATATTTAGAAATAAATTGGATGATATAGGGATCATAATTATAAAGAATCTATGTTAGTAGATAAAGGCTATAATCAGGATTAAGGAATAGTTTGATGAAATTTTGACACTTGTATCTAAGTTAGAATCCATTAGAATCCTTCTAAATTATACCTCTCATATGAATTTTAAATTATATCATATGAATGTAAAATTTTCTTTTTCAAATGGATATTTAGTAGGGAATGTTTATGTTGAATAACATGTAGTGGTAAAGACCCTTATAATCCAATTTTTATTAAAATATACTAAATCACTTTCTGGCCTTAAAATAGCACTAAGATCTTTGTATGAATGATTAATATCCATTTTTATGGAAAATGGATTTTCTGTGGGACTAATAGATCCTAAACGTTTTAATAAAACTATTTGTTCTAATAATTTATTAGTATAAATTTGTTTTTATGATGTTATGTTTTGGTTCAAAAAATAGAATTATTTTTAATGTTTTCTCAAATCTAATAAAAATATAATTTGAATTGAGTTTGATGGAATAATTAAAGATCTATCTAGGATTCAAGATTTATCAAAAATATTAAGGGATGGTTTTAAATAAAAGTAAATATTGTATTGATTTATTGAAAAAGGTTGGACTAAATTTTTTTAATACCAACACAACTCCCATGTGTACCAATATAGAACTTGATTTGGATGAAGCTGGAAAACCAATTGGCAATAAGATATATAGAGTTATGATTGTAATTTTACTATATCCTACTAATAACCGATCATACATAATGTTTTATGTACGATTATATGCTAAATTTCAATCATATCCAAAAGAATACCATATTAATGTTGATAGATGAAATTTTATTTTATTAAAAGGAATTATTTTTCAATCTCTACTTTAACCGAAAAAATCTAATTTTAATTTGATTTTATATTCCTATGATGAATTTAGAAGATGTATATTTGATTTAAAAAATCACCTCAAGAACCTATCACATTAAAGAGAAATATTTATTATCATTGTTAAGAAAGAAAAAAAATTTATTAGCTATGTTAATAGATGAGGAAGAATATGTATCTTCTAGAAGTTTTTGTGAACAAATGTTATGAATAAAACACAGCTTATTGGAATTTGGAATAGATTTTATTAATATTATCATCTTATGTGATAATACTAGTGTGGAAAATATTTCTAAAAATCTTATAAGTCGCTCTAGAACTAAGAAGATTGATATAAGACGTCATTTTATAAGAGTTCATGGCCTTACAATTGATATATCTTTTGAGTTTATGAATACCAAATATCAATTAGATGTGATATTTTCTAAACCACTTCCCAATGTATGTTTTTATTTTATTAAAGGGGATCTAGGTATATTAATTTTAAATAAATATTTATTAATGTTTATTAGTTTATATTGTTAATTTCTATTTCATTAATTATAATTCATTAATTTTTTGTTTACTTCGTTAAATTCTTGTTTAGATTTTTTTAAAAGAATGAATTTTAAAAATTAAAGTATTAATGATTATCCCATGTAATCACCATACGAATCTAGACTACATCACCAATCTATCAGACTTCTCTCACTGTCATTATTTATCTTTCATATCCCTTTGGATTACAAAGTGTCTCTTGTTCTATTTTTCTAAAACCATAACCTTTAATCCATATATCAAAAAAACTTCAGCTTTGGAAACATCAGGAAGAGTTTATGAAGATGATCTATGTGAGCATGTCCACTAACATGTGAAGTATCAAAATGATCTTCAAGTAAAGGTAATAGATTCAGATTGGTTAAAAAAATGAATTAATATTTAATAAAAAAATTACATTTCATGTCTTAGAGTTTAGTTATGTAGATAGTAATATTCCTCTCTAGTTTGAAATTGAAGTAAAATAGTTTTACAGAAATGCTTCATTTAGTTTCAATGACGATGATTATATAAATGCTTCCATGATTTACCATAATGAAATCTCTATTTCTTCATTATAAATTACTAATATGTTGGTTTGTCCCCATGAGGGGGAATACTATTTCGATTTATGAAATATTTAAAATAATGAATATAAATTAGAGGATATAATTTCATCCTTATTTGGAACAAAATTTGTCAAGAAGATAATGACAAAAGATGTCCATGTTGACCAAAAAGTCACATTAAAGTTTATTTAGTCAACAGTTGTGCTGAGAACTATCTAGTTAGAAAACATTTGTATAAGGATAGGTATATTATACTTTTTTATCAATAATATAAATCATAATTTTAATTGATATATGATGGGTTACATGAAACATTACTATCATAATGAACCAAAAATAGTTTTCTATCAATATTGAATTATTCATTCTCTCTTTTTACTCAGATGGGGAAATGTAATGGACATCACATTAAGTGAGATATGAAATTATTGTAATATTTTAAATGATGGTACAATACATAAATTATGATATTTCTTGAGTAATTCCTGTAATGGTTTGTTACATGTTGGAATAGTAGAACAGGAATGGATGATGACTACTAACAAGGGGGCGTAGAGATTTTTTCCATCTTTTAGTTTTGTTAGACCCAGGCCTGATGAAGAAGATGAATTGATAATTAAAGAGGCTGGTATTTATGAAAGTGGGATATTTTCGTTTAACATTTCTGAGGCTGTGAATGAGGTTGAAGAGGAGAATGAAGAAAGATTTTTCCGTGTTGCACAATTGGTTGTGGATGCTGAGAAAATTGCTCAAGGTGAAAATCAACTTAGGGAAGACATCACAATTTATAGTTGAGAAATCCCTATTAATTTATCTCTTTCTTTATAATTCTTTAGATGTATAGGTGTATTCAATATGACATTTGATTGAAAGGATTGAATGTACAATTTTTGAGGAAATCCAAGGATTTTATTAGTTAGCAAACCTTCTATAACACTTTCTACCGAGTATTATGACACCTAAAAAAAATACATGAGCTCTGATCTATAACTACAATTAGTTAGTTGAATAAAAATTATAAATAAGAAAATTATTAGAAGCTTAATAGCAGAACATGGAATATCTCAGAAGTCCAATATTGCCTCGTGATGAGTTTGATGCACTTTATAGTCAGTTCATGGATTTTGAAGAAACTCTTATTTTTGTGGGTTATATTGAAGATTTTATCAAAACACTATTCATTGAGATCATAAATTAAATGGAATAATCTGTTATGAAATATTATTTTTATGATATGAAGAAATTATTGGGGAGATAAATTCAGTCTCTTAGAGATACTCATCAATAATCAATTTCCTATCAAAAAACTTCTACAAATATGATTCAAATATTTGAGGGAATAAATTCTATTTTATCTGATTTAAATAACATAATGAACACTCTATAATGTGACAATACTCCCTTGAATGTTATTTTGTATAATAAAATAATCCATATTAGTCAACTAACCTGTATTTAATCTTGGTTTGGTCTAGTTGTTCATCAATTGAAGGATTAGTTTTCCACATTCAATAAGACTAAAGAAACAGTTAATGAATTTGTAAAGGTAAATTTAGTTGAAAGTTTAAGGATAGGTATGGACTTAAGAAAGATGCTACAACAATGGACATAGGTTTTCAACATTCATTTTTGGATTTTGTTTGTAATGTTACATGATATCCATGTTGCAGTCCTGTCAACTCCTCATTCTACTACTCCCTCTCCTACTGGAGATTCAAATCCATCCTACCAATATAACAAAAGCCCATATTTATAAAACATTTTTTAAGTTCATATTGGAATGAAATCCTTTTTTTTTGAAATTTAATTTATCGTTTACATTATCTCTATTATTATTAATTTTTAATCTCCAATTCCATATCACATGTTTTAATTTTCTCTACTTAGTAGATCATAAAATTAATTTACTATTCTATGAATAGTTAAATGTGTTTTATTAAATTTTTGACACATTATTTTAGAAATCAGAAAATGGTGGAGAAAATTGGGAAAGTGAAACATTCTGAATTTAAAATTATATATCTTTATTATTTATTAGAAAGAATACTATGAAATCAAAACAATACTATGGAAAACAGATTTTCTAATCATTCAAATTTCTTAAATACTATATCCTTTGTATTTATTATTACGATATTTTTAATAAATTATTATTTGTTTTGTGATCATCAAAATGGTGGATATTTTTTGGCATGTATTGTCTCAACAAAACACTATAAATATTATTGATTTTGATGCTCACAAATACCATTATTTGATTTTTAATAATTATTTTTTACATATTATTAAGGAATATATTTATCCTCACTCTATGTATCCTTTTTATGGAATAAAAAATTATGAGATATGTTATGGAAACCCCATCCAAACCCTGTGTTTGGTAAATACATGTACGGATTAGAAACCCTATGTTCTGTAAATAAACTAAGGGATCAATAACCCTTCATTCATTAATGAATCATATGTAATAGCAATCTAATGTTGAATACTAGAAACTATGTTCATATCCTATATTTATAAAATGAACATTTGAATATGGAACCCTACACTATGTAAAGGAACTATACGCTGTGAAATGGAACCCTAGGCTTCATAGTTGAACCCTACACTTTACTATTCAGTGATGGAGGTTTAAATCCAGGATTCTATCCAAGATTTTAGAATTATTCATGAAAGAAGTAAATATATATTCAAATATATTTTATGACCTATTCAAAGGCTCTATATGATCGATTCAGATAACCAAATTCAATGAAGTAAATCACTCATACTCTTATGGAATGTTATGACTCTACAGAATAATTTCAATTTGAATATCATCTATATGTCAATTGATTTTCATGGATCTACTCAACTGAAAGAATGCTTTTTATATTATCAGATTGTTTTTAAAATATGTCCATGATACATGACTAAAATACAACAAAATATTTGTGAATATATTTAATATATATATCTTCTTTAAATAACAAACCAATCTGTTTTTTACTAAAGTAGATATTTTTTAAAGATTTACATTTTCAACATCGTTTTATTACTGCTATTTGATTATTGAAAATATTATTGAAGATAATTTTAAAAAAATGATCTGTTAAATTATTTTATTACTTAATTACATTCACATTTGAAGAAAAATAACCATACTTATTAGTTTCTACTGCAACTGTGAAGTTCAACCCATACCATCCAAAAAATTAAACTCTTTATTTATTGGAGTTTCAACTATTCATACATAGTTGTGGTGTTGTGTCAGCTTCTTGCTCTAAGTTATGGACAACTAGTTCCCAATAAAAGTTACATAAGGCTATATTTTGACTTTTTTTCAAGGTTTCAACTTCCTTCACTCAGTTATGGATTTTAAGGTCTTGTGATAAGTGGTGTTTTTAGAGTGAAATTAACCATTATCACTATGAGAGAATTGGTGGAGTGGATTATGGGATCTTTGTTCCCCAAACCCCAATAAAAATTAATGTCTTCTTATTTTTTTCTATCTTCTACTTATATTTTGTACCGAATATAACAATACATATCAGCATAAATGAAAAAGAGTGAAATTCCAGAATCTATGTAGATTACCAAAAAGACAAAATTCAACCCATCTTTTGTATATTTATATTATTGTGACCTAACGCCATCATCTATTTCTAGGAAACTTCTCACACAAAAAATTTTATAAATTGAAATCCTTTTTCAATGAGTAAATACATTATTAAGTAATGCATTTATAAAAAATACCCGAACTACATTTTCAATTTTAGACCATTATAAAGATGTACCATATCATATTAAAAATATCACAAAGAAACATAACTATTGATAATGTAGTAGGTCAATAATGATGCTTAAGGTTATAATATATTAAGGGTTATAAAAAATCTAATTAACAGAGGAGGAAGAAGCAATGACCTCAGCCTGTAGGATCATACCATATGAAGACCATTTATTTTCGATTCCACGGGAGTTGATGTAAGGACCCGACCATAGTTGCTCGGAGCCTGTGCCTTATCTTATAACATTGGAATATAAACAAGGAATATGAATCCCGAAGGACCTAGTAGTTTAACATCATTGGAAAAAAGATACATACATAAGTTCAACATTACAACTAGAAATGAAATAAAACATATAAATTCCTTTGAAAACATTTATATCTCATAGGTTATCCCTATAATCCATTCATAAAATGGTTCTTCACATAAGGGGGGAAAATAAAACATTAAAAAGGGGTGAAATCAGACACTCAGTACTGTTAATAAATAAATTGGATGATATCATAAAAAAACACAAACATTAGGTATTGTGAAAAAATAAAAACACATGCCTTTTAAAAAATAAGTTCGAACATAATATGGCATGAAAAAGAGCTGAAAAAATAATTCCATAATAAAACCTAATCATAGGTATTATAATAGTCAAATAACCACATGAAACACCAATTAATAGTATAATAATGTGGGTATGTATAATTTGGGACATCATAACCATACCATCAAGGCCTAGTTCCAAGAACATAAACAACCATTTTTTCCAGGCCTTCTGTCAAGTCCTAGTTTGTCTCATGAGACCTAACGATACACTGAGGGGATATAGCGGGCCCCAACTGACATATACTATTTCCGATAAATAACTCTTTTGAATGGGGATAAACATAAAAAATATATACATTCATATTGAAACAAACATGTGAAATGTAAAAATCATTCCCTGAACAATAGGCATAAATAATAACAATTCAGAGTAAATTGGTGAATTGGCTTAAGATAGTACATCCAAAATCAAACTAATCATAAGTTAATTTATTTGTGACACAACGATGATGCAGTAATTATCTTATTAATGAAATATTGTCATAATTGATGTTATAAATACCAAAATAAATGTAATTTGAGGCTTTTTATGAATGGAACTAATTTTCTAGGTTAATATGACATGTTATTATAGATTTTATTAACTTTATTCGAACTAATAATTCTGTTATGAGTTTTACAAAAATCAATTACCAAATAGTTCTAAAATTGACATAAAATAGTTTTTAAAAAATATATTATATTATTAATTGTTATTTTTTTCCTAAAAATCTATGGTTCGGCCAAATGACTTATATAAGGTTATATATATTAAAAATAAACAACTTGGGGTTCTTTTGGCTTGATATAGTAAGTTTATTAACCTTATAGTGTAAGAACACAAGTAGACACACTAAAAGTAAAATTATTTAACTTAATGTTAAAACTAAATGATAAGGTTAAAATAGGAACCTAAACTTGTCTAAATTCTATTGGATGAGAGGATTTCGACCCATCCCCACCTTAGCATCTAAATAAATCAATTTTGAGCTATTTAAAACCGAATTTGGCTTTATAATAAAATAATATTTTTTGTTATTCCAAAGGTACCCCTCTCCTCCCTTATAAAAGGGAACTTCCTCCCTCTCTTCCTCACACCACTTTGAGCCTTAAAGCTCGGACAACCCCTACCAATTTCTCCTCTTCACTTCCCTAGAAACATCCTAGAGGTTTTTGTCTTCTTCAAATACCTATTTTAGTGCCCTAAAAGGAGGTCTCAAAGAGGCACTTCAAAGAAGAGGTAATGTCCGTTACCGATTCCTTCAACTTTATTTCTTACTCCACTTATTCTTAATAGGTTGTTTCATTATGAAGTATTAACATCAGTATCAATAATATACTGATATGTTATTATAAGTATTAAACAACCCTATTTCACCATCTATCCATCCTATGGAAAATGAAATCATCGCGCGTGCGTACGTACGAAATACCGTCTCCACGCCGTGGTGTAATCTATTTTCCACCACCACCTTACTTGGATGGATATAATGGAGTGAATAATAACTATATATGATTATTTTAAAGTGCTATTTATTCTGAGATAGTATACATACACTCCAATACAGTCCCACGATCATGAGAACGATATCATCGCTCGTGCGTACGTACGGACTACCGTCTCCACGACGCGATGAGATTAATTCTCCACGTTAACCATTCATGAATGATGATAAAGTATATATAATAATTAATCATGAAATATATGACATAATAATACTGGATTTATGTGTATATATATGTATGTCATATACTTAATTCCATTCAACTCAATAAGTAAACGAAAACAACGTTCATGCGTACGTACGGCCTACCGTCTCCATGAACGGTGTATTTCTTTCCATTTACTGATCTATTTTATATATGTATATTCTGAATATATATTATATATAAATCATGTTTTACATTCTGGATTTAAGTAATCATGATCTAAGTAATCATATTAATAATTACAAGTTAAAACATGAACGACAAATGGGACGATTTTACCCAAAAATCTCTTTAACATGGAATTTACAAAAGAACGGGTAATATAAAGTCATAAGTGAACCATATATGATATCATAACAATGAGTATGATTCTGGAATAAGTAAATTAAATTATTTAAATCATTATACAGGAGGTTCGGACACTTACGAAGAAAATCAGACCTAAGGTAAGGGAAAATATCACAATCTCATTTTATCCGAGATTGTTTATACTTTGGTATTTACTGGGGTGTATTTTATCATCCACATCCATGTTTATTCAATATGTAATATTATTTCCATCCACCTACAATTGTTTAAATCCTATTTTACCCCTCGGTGAGATTTTAGTAAAATATATGAAAGGAATCTTTTGTCTTTTTTCGTACGAGGTACTTTTTGACTTTCCGACAAAAGTACGAGAAGAATGTTTTTTTAAAATTATACGACATGAATGGATTTTTAAAACATTATTTCTAATAATATTCCCTTAAAAGTTTTCAAGTTTATTTTTAATCAACTTCTATTAGTTTAGAATTGAATGACATGTTAATAAAGGAAAAGTGTTTTTGAAGTAGAAAGAGTATTTTCCTCAAGAATAGAGTTCAAGTGTTTTATCAAAATTATTTTCCATCTAAGATAATATTGGGTTCTGTTTATATCCCTATTAATACATTGATTTGATTATGTTGTGATGGAATTATTTTTATGAATTCCTTTATCTTATATGAATTGTTTTATGATGTCATGTTGTTTAAGAATCCCATTTTTATTACATGGGTTATGCAATGATGTATGATTTATGATTTTGTGGCACACATAAGAATGGTATCATTATGAGATTGGTGGGACCTATATCTCCCTCCAATGCATTGGATAAGGATTTTATATCTCATTGAGATAGACATGGCTGGAACAGTAGGTTATATCGGTTCAGTGAAACAGGACTGAAACGAGGAGTGAACTCGGTTCAGAAAGGGACTTTGTCCACTAAGATAGTCTTGGCAATGAGTCTTGACTAATAATAAATGATTCTCTATGATTATGTGTGTATGACAAAAAGTTTCATGTTTTATGTTATGATTATTGGGATTACATTTCACTACTATGATTTATCCCATGTTATGAAATTATGATCTCTTTTGCAGGTTAAGATTTCCAAAAGATATGTTCTTATGAATATGATGTGATTGATATTTCTTTTGTTTACCCTTACTGATAATTTGAGCTCACACTTTTATATTTTCTTTTCCCCAAGATATAAAGAAAGGATTTAGGTTTAAAAAAAATAAGATCTTTATGGGAGATGTTGAAGATCTTTCACCATGATTAGAAGATTATATTCCATGTTTCCAAAGGCAATAAACTATTACGGTCCTTGTGTACGTGTTTTTGTTATGTACTAAGTATTCCGCAAAAGTAATGTAATGTCTATGTACGTTAAGCTTTGGGTCTCTACAGTTGGTATCAGAGGAAAGGTTTAGTCAACCTTTGGAAACTAGGATGCGAAAACGTTAGTGAGATCCCTAAAGATATTTCTATGGTATGTCTAGGGATGTACCTAAGGATAAGAATACGTATAGGATATAGTCCTAGAACTACGGTAACGATCTTAGAATTTAACATAAGATGTTAGATATTGAGGGTGCTCCCCCGTTACTATGTTATTTTCCCTATCATGATTTTTGCCTCTCACACTATTCTTTTTGGGTTTTAGAAAATGGCTGGAAATAGGAAGTTTCATTATAATGGAGGATATGACGGACAATGGAATGATTTTATTCATGAGAAACCAAATGTAACGGGATCTGGAAGTCCAAACATCGTTATTATGCCTAATCAGAAATCTCATAATATGATCAATAATCTCAACTTTGGTAAGTTTCCCGACTCAGATAATAAGAGAAAGATGGAGTTTCATGATGATCATAGAGGAAAGAAAGTTCAATTTCCCTCATGTAAATCATGTGGGAAGAGGCATGACGGAGAATGTTTCAAAGGAACTGGAAGATGCTTTGGGTGTGGAAGAGAAGGACATAAAGCCAGTAAGTGAAAAAGAAACGGTTCAGTTAACACCATGGATGAGGATAATGGTATTGATACGACATCAATAATGGTTAAATGTTTTAAATGTGGAATGTACGGGAATTATGCAAACCAATGCCCTAAGGGAATGTCTCATGAAGAGAATCAGTATGATCGTATGGGTAATATTTATGTTGATGATGATGAAGAGACTACAAATGATATGTGAGATGAAATAATTTTTGAAGCTCGGCCAATGTTTTAAGAAGGTAGTGGAATGATTACATGATTATCAAGTGTAATTTTGTATATGTAATCTCATGGTACTATGGAATTAAGAGACATCTAAGGATTGTTAGACTGTTGGCTTTCCTTGAGTTTTGAAATTGTATGATTAATGGTACCAGTATCCATGAAAGGTTATTCAGATATTTTTGGAATATAGATGATATGTGCATAATGAAGGGATAAGGAGAAAATTAAATGTTTGATAGTATTCATGATCTCATGACTGATATAAGGATAAGGTTATATCATGGTTTAAGTATATAGAATTTTTGGATTTTGGTATGAGGAAAGAGTTAACTTTTGACAAAATTCATGTTTTTACTAAGGATTAATGGGTATTCATTTTTCAAGAGGATACATGATTAAGGTATTCACCGGATTGGAATGTGACAAACAAGATATATGGGGGATAAATGATGGTATTAACATGCTTAGTTGATGACATTTCAAGTAATCATTTTCTTTATACTATGAGCTTGGACTGAAGTATTTCAGATAAGCCTAAAGATTGGAATGGATTATGTTGGACATAAGTTAGTATTGTTTAAGGATAGAACTTTTTTTCGATATTATTGATTGGATTTTATAGTAATATAGATTTAGAAAAAGGACAACCTGCAGGACGGGCGACAACACATCTCGTCGGACAAGGCTATGGGAATCGAACCCACAACCGAAGTGCGACAGGCCTTTGTCGCCTACCACTGGCCTACAAGAAGTCACTGGTTAGTAGAAACTAGTTTTATTTTATTAAGCGGTATGATATATGAAGTATAAGTTCATTTTTGGAACCATATACGATTAATCTAACCATAAGATAAAATTATAACTTTTCCTAACATTTTGTTTGAAAGAGATGGAATGACCCATCATTCTATCACATGATCTGCTAACACATCACGAATAAAAAATTCAACTTCATTTCATTAATGGATGAAGTGGAAATTGTTCAATTCACGAACAATAGTGAGATTGTACCAAAATCATGTAAGTATATCTTTTAATTCATCAACTTTAGGGAAATGATCTTGAAAACCAAAATGTTGTCCTAGTTCACTTATATCTGATGAATCAGATGGTACCTTAGATCATCACAAATCTATATCTTTGTGATTGTTGGCTTTTTTATAGCCATGTTCTCTACCACACTCCATCAGAACCCGATGGTTAGATTTTTATTCCATCTCCATATTTTCACCTTTGTTCTCCTACGTGGAAACCCAGTGACGAGTTAATTTGGGTAACAATTACATTTCATACATTAGTTTTTAAAGCCATGTTTTGGTATTCTTTTTTATGATGTGGTTTTCTATTAAACAAAATTCCGAGTAGTAAACCATTTATAACCCCGAGGAATTTCGAGGGCGAAATTCATTTTAAGGGGGGTAGAATGTACCACCCCGAGATTTTATGAAAAATATTCTTTTTAATTTCATTAATGTCTTGTGTTGTATGCCACACCAAAAGGATATTGCACAACACACATCCTTTACTTGCCTTTCATTACACGCAATTGCGACCTTCCTCGATAACTTGCGTCGTACGCAATACCGAGTTTCATTAAACAATGATATGCTATTAAAATATTTTTAAAACTAGCCGTTATGAATATTAATAACCACTTTTTTAAATTTTTTAAATCTTATTTTTCAAAATGGACTTCATTTTAGGATTCGGAATATCTAAATTAGCTTAGGGTGATATTTTGGTACTTTTCGGATAACATTCATATTCTGATGAATAGTGAAAATTACTAAATTTTAATTAAAAACAACTTTTTTAATCAAAATAATTAATAGTGATAAATTATTAATTTTAGTGGTTTTAAAGTATATTTAGAATATATTTTTACAATTTAATACAATGTTTCTCATTGGATGTAATTTCACATTTAAACCAGATATAAACAAGTGTCAATCTTTTGATAGTTATTATCTCTTAAAAACACACTATTTGTTTTGACGACGAGAATTAATTTTTAAATTAGTTAATGTAACTGATATGTTTTGAATTTGATAAAATAGACATAATTTTTGAATTCATAATATCAAATATAGATTAGGCCTAATTTTTGGTATTTTTCCGGAAACTTCCATTTTTTTATGAATAGTGAAACCACTAAGTGGTAGTTAAAAAACTGAATTTTTCATAAAACTTAATTTTACCGCTTCTGTGAGTGGAATTTCGCAAATCTGAGAGACACGGTTAATATCATGGACTAAAATGTGGTTCAATGAGATGAAAATAATTTTTGGTGAATAGTAACTTTTGATTTTTTTACCACGGTTAAAAGTAAATAGGTTAATTAAGGGTAAAAATGATATTATTATTACCCTAACACATGTCCTCATTCTATTGGATATGTGTAATTCGACCAAAAACAACCTTAGGAATAAACTATGACCATTTAATCCCACTTGGATTAGATTATGACCTTTCTTATTAATTTATTTAAAGAATGGTTAAAATAGTTAGAATCAAAGTTTAATAAGTAATGAATTTTTAATATAGGGTTATAAATAAGATAAATTCGACTATAAATATTCATTAGAAATAAAAAAATCATTCCTACATAATGATATTTTATTTGTAATTTTTAGACATTAAATAATTTAATTTATTTGTGACACAACGATGATGTAGTAATTATCTTATTAATGAAATATTGACATAACTGATGTTATAAATACCCAAATAAATGTAATTTGAGCCTTTTTATAAATTCCACTAATTTTCTAGGTTAATATGACATGTTAGTATTGATTTTATTAACTTTTTTCGAACTAATAATTCTGTTATAATTTTTACAAAAATCAATTACCAAATAGTTTCAAAATTGACATAAGATAGTTTTTTAAATAAATATTATATTATTAATTGTTATTTTATTCCTAAAAATCTAATGTTCGTCCAAATAACATATATAAGGTTATACATATTAATAATAAATAACTTGGGGTTATTTTGGCTGGATATAGTATGTTTATTAACCTTATAGTGTAAGAACACAAGTAGACATGGTAAAAGTAAAATTATTAAAATTAATGTTAAAACTAAATGATAAGGTTAAAATAGGAACCTAAAATTGTCTAAATTCTATTGGATGAGATTATTTCGACCCATGCCCACCTTATATTTGAAAGAAATTAATTTGGAGCTATTTAAAACAGAATTTGGCTTTATAATAAAATAATATTTTTAGTTATTCCAAAGGTGCCCCTCTCCTCCCTTATAAAAGGGCACTTACTCCCTCTCTTCCTCACACCACTTTGAGCCTTAATGCTCGGCCATCCCCTACCAATTTCTCCTCTCCACTTCCCTAGAAACATCCTAGAGGTTCTGGTCTTCTTCAAAGACCTATTTTACTGCCCTAAAAGGAGGTCTCAATGAGGCGCTTCAAAGAAGAGGTAATGTCTGTTACCGATTCTTTTAACTTTATTTATTATTCCACTTCTTCTTCATAGGTTGGTTAATTATGAAGTAATAACATCAGTACCACTCATATACTAATATGTTATTATATGTATGAAACAACCCTATTTCACCATCTATCAATCCTACTGAAAATGAAATCATCGCGCGTGCGTACGTACGAAATACCGTCTCCACGCCGTGGTGTAATCTATTTTCCACCACCACCTTACTTGGATGGATATAATTGTGTAAATAATAACTATATATGATTATTTTAAAGTTATATTGATTCTGAGATAGTATACATACACTCCAATACAGTCCCACGATCATGAGAACGATATCATCGCTCGTGCGTACGTACGGACTATCGTCTCCACGACGCGATGAGATTCATTCTTCACGTTAACCATTCATGAATGATGATAAAGTATATATAATAATTAATCATGAAATATATAACATAATAATACTGGATTTATGTGTATATATATGTATGTCATCTACTTAATTCCATTCAACTCAATAAGGAAACGAAAATAGTGTTCATGCATACGTACGGCCCACCGTCTCCATGAACGGTGTATTTCTTTCCATTTAATGATCTATTATATATATGTATATTCTGAATATATATTATATATAAATCATGTTTTAAATTCTGGATTTAAGTAAACCTGATCTAAGTAATCATATGAATAATTACAAGTTAAAACACGAACGACAAATGAGACGATTTTACCCAAAACTCTCTTTAACATGGAATTTATAAATGAAAGGGTAATATAAAGTCATAAGTGAACCATATATGATACCATAACAATGCGTATGATTCTGGAATAAGTAAATTACATTATTTAAATCATTATATAGGAGGTTCGGACACTTACGAAGCAAATCAGACCTAAGGTAAGGGAAAATATCACAATCTCATTTTATCTGAGATTGTTTATACTTTTGTATTTGCTGGGGTGTATTTTATTATCCACATCCATGTTTCTTCAATATGTAATATTATTTCCATCCACCTACAATTCTATAAATCCAATTTTACCCTTCGGTGAGATTTTAGTAAAAGATATGAAAGGAATCTTTTGTCGTTTTTCGTACGAGGTACTTTTTGACTTTCCGACAAAAGTACGAGAAGAATGTTTCTTTAAATTATACGACATCAATAGATTTTTAAAACATTATTTCCAATAATATTCCCTTACAAGTTTTCAAGTTTATTTTTAATCAACTTCTTTTATTTTAGAATTGAATGACATGTTAAGAAAGGAGAAGTGTTTTTGAAGTAGAAAAGATATTTTTCTCAAGAATAGAGTTCAAGTGTTTTATCAAAATTATTTTCCATCTAAGATAATATAGGGTTCTGTATATATCACTATTATTACATTGATATGATTATGTTGTGATGGAATTATTTTTATGAATTCCTTTATCTTATATGAATTGTTTTATGATGTCATGTTGTTTAAGAATCCCTTTTTTATTACATGGGTTATGCAATGATGTATGATTTATGATTTTGTGGCACACATAAAAATGGTATCATTATGAGATGGGTGGGACCTATATCTCCCTCCAATGCATTGGGTAATGATTTTATATCTCATGAGATAGAAATGGCTAGAACGGTAGGTTATACCGATTCAGTGAAACAGGACTAAAACGAGGAGTGAACTCGGTTTAGAAAGGGACTTTGTCCACTAAGATAGTCTTGGCAATGAGTCTTGAATAATAAGAAATGATTCTCTATGATTATATGTATATGACAAAAAGTTTCATGTTTTATGTTATGATTATTGGGATAACATTTCACTACTATGATTTATCCCATGTTATGAAATTATGATCTCTTTTGCAGGTTAGGATTTCCAAAAGATATGTTCTTATGAATATGATGTGATTGATATTTCTTTTGTTTACCCTTAATGAGCATTTTAGCTCACCCTTTTATGTTTTCTTTTTCCCAGTATATAATGAAAGGATTTAGGTTTAAAAAAGAAGAAGATCTTTATGGGAGATGTTGAAGATCTTTCACCACGATTAGAAGATTATATTCCGAGTTTCCAAAGACACTAAACTATTATGGTCCTTGTGTGCGTGTTTTTTTATGTACTAAGTATTATGCAAAAATAATGTAATGTCTATGTACGTTAAGCTTCGGGTCTCTACAGTCAAGATCTTCACTCCCCTCTTGCCTCTTCAAATGATACTTAAAGAACCACCCCTTGGCACAACAATCATGTTGCAAAGATTTTGTTATAAAACATAGAATAAGAGTTATACAAAAGAATACTTAAATCTTATGTATGTGTACGATAAATAGTATTATTATGTTGTCTAATTGGAACAACCCAAGATTCCCACTTGAAATGTCATCCCAATCGGTGATGAAAAAAAATCATTCTACTTAATTATATCAAATGAAATGTAATCAGGGGCAAGCATATCAAGATAAAAAATAAGTGAAATATTCAAAAAATCAAATTATACAAAACTGGTAGAAGATCATGTGCTGTAACTCCCTCCCAAGTGTGTGTAGCACCCTCGAAATGACTGTCCACCATTTAGCTCGACGTCGGGAGGATGAGAAAGCTCAGGTGGAACTTTTCCTTCATCCTTGATCCCCCTATGAGGATAGGGGACTCCAAAACTTCAAGGATGAGGAGGAGACCTCTATAGAACTTCAAAATGGATGATAATCACTTCTGTTTCGAAATCCCTAAATGAGGTACCCATGGTTCTCTTTTATAGAAAAAATGGGAAGTAGTTTTGGGAACACAGATTATGTAAAACCACTTGTAACATTGTTTTAGGCTTTTATATTGTCTTCAATCGATTCTTGACAAAACCAGAAATTTGTTTCCCCACGTATTGGAAATATCCACTAAATGGTTGGTACCTTTTGGACATATAAAACACTATATATGGACAACACACAACACACAAATTTTGACTCTGTGCAGATTCAGAGGCCTAGACAGATCACTTAGGTTGGGCCCCTTAATGGTAGAATGGGGATTGGTTGTATTCATAATAGTTTTATATAATTGAATTTTGGACAGGGTCACAAAATCGCATCCCATTTGGATTCCCAGAGATTTCATAATCTACCCAATAATGGACAGGTGTTCATGGGAATCATGCAGTTTTGGCCCATTTTTCTTCTGGATCATCTATGGGGCCTCCAAATTACCTCCTCCTGCAATGGAATCATCAAAAAATGTATCATTGACCTTTTAAACAGTGATAAAAACAAAATAAATTATTCAAACATGGAATGAAATATGTTTTTATTTTTAAAATTTTCAAGGTAAAATAAGTTTATCATAGTGCTGTAAGGGTGACAATGAAACAATGAATCGCGGTGCGATCACACCCCCAACACCTAAACATTTGCACTCCTGGGAAAAGTCACATATCCAAATAAAATGATGCATATATATATTTCCAACATCATGAAGATTTATCATTTGAAGAAATTTTAATTCATCAATGTAATGTGATCAATGCACGAACCACACCAAGGAGTTATTCTTAGTGAAAATGGAAAAGGATATCTCATAAATCATATCACAATTAAATTAAAAGAGATTCATGACACCATCATGAGAATGGAATTCAAAAGTCAAACATTACACTGACTCTCCAGGTGTGTGTGTGAAAACAATTCCATGATATTATTTCCACTTTCTATCTAATAAATATAAGTAATTCTAACATTATTCAACATTAAATGATTTTTTTGTTCACTGAACTTTCCCTGCATCCTTTGCAATCACATATCAAGACCCACTCAATTATGAATTCCCAAAAGTTAAACCATAATCTCCCGACCAGGATATCCCCATATGTTTCCCATTTAATCACTCCCCTCATTTATTATTATTATTTTGTTTTTTTGAAGTTTCATTTGGAACAAATCTCACACTCATCTCTCAAACCTTGTTTGATCTCCCCATAACACTAATTGAAATAGTTATAAAAATATAAATGGTTTAGGAGGAGTGGTTTTTGACCTTCCCAAGGCCCAACCCAATTTTTTTGAGGGCGTATAATAGTCAGACATTAGGTACACATGTACATGTCAATCTGGAACAGTAATGAAATAGATTAGATAAGGAACGAATGTAAGGAAATATCATTTAAATATGAAAAATATTACCTTTTATTAGGTAAGAAATATTCACACATTGTGGTTTGGTGAAAAATGTGTGAAGATATTAGTGAAATAGTTTTCAAAAAAAATACTCACACAAGGGCCATCAATCATCTCTAATGATTCACAATGATAAACCATTTATATCATTGAAAGAAAACTAATTCACTAAAAATCACTCCTTGATGTTAAATTCATACAAATGTTCTTTCTCTCCTTTGTTATGGTATTTTTACTTCCCCCCCCCCTTATGTTCACCAAATCATGGAACTTTGAAATTTGTGAGGGAGAAAAAAATACCAAAAAAAGGTGAAAAACATAAGAAAGGAGAAAGAAAATGAAAATACTAAAGAACACAGAAAGATTGGGAAAAGCGAAAATACAATAAAGAAGGAAAAAAATAGAAGACATAATAAAATGAGGAAAATTTCTAACTAACCTAGGAATTTACCCATCCCCCCCACACCTAGAATGTGCAGTTTCCTCACTATAATATTTGAGAATGCGAGAAGGAAGGATAAAACCTGGTGTGTTTCAATGTATGTTTCTTCATGAACATGGAGTTCCTCCATCAGAAACTCTAGAAGGGATTCCTGGAAGTGCTTTAGTCGTTGCCCATTGACGGTGAAGGTTTTCTTGGTTTCATCATTTTGAACCTGAACAACCCCAAATGGAGATACATTAATAATAATGTATGCACCAAACCAGTGGGAACGAAGCTTACCAGGATACAAATTATTCCTTTCATTAAAAATAAGGACCTCTTTTCCAATATGGAACTGACGATGAAGTATAAGATGGTCATGGGAAGTCTTGGTTCCCTTATTATAAATTATGGAGTTTTCATATGCATATCTTCTCATTTATTCTAACTCTTGAATATGAAACTTCCTCTGAGAAACTACAACATAAAGATTATATTTTTATTATTTTATAGACCAATAGGCCTAGTGCTCAATCTCAATAGGTAGGTGACAACTCTTTCCAAACACAAGACGATATGGTGAAATTCCAATGGGAGTTTTGAAACAGTACAACAGACCCATAATGAATCATCAAGTCGAAGACTCCAATATTTTCTATTAGGTTGAAACTTTTTTTCAATAATCTATTTTAACTCTCTATTTTATACCTCGTATTGACCATTGGTATATGGGTGATATGCAGTAGACACTCTATGACCGACCCCATACCGATGTAAAAGTGATAGCATTGTTCAGTTGCAGCAATGAGCACCGTGATCACTATTGATGAACCTAGGAAATACAAACCTAATAAAGATCTAAGTTCTCAAAAAATTACACATCTGTTTTGGAATCATTTATCCTTGTGGCTCAGCCTCTACCCATTTTGACACATAGTCGACCGCAGGAATAATGTACTAGTTTCCAAAGGAATTGGGAAATGGACCCATAATGTCAATGCCCCAAACATAAAAAATTCCATGAAAGAGGAACAATTGTTGTGGTATTTCATTTCATTTAGATACATTCCTCATCCTTTGACAATGAGGACAAGATTGGAAAAATTCATGGACATCCTGAATAAGTGTTGGAAAAAAGAAAATAGAATCAAGAACCTTGAGAGTAGTCCGTTGGGGACCAAAGTGGCCCCCATAAGCAAGAGTGTGACATAATCTAAGGTCAGACTTATAATCACTATCAGAAACTCATCTTTTAAAGACATGATCACTATATGTGCGCCAAAGGTAGGGGTCATCACAAATTTACCAACGAGACTCATATTTTGGACGACTAGCTTGGTTTTTATTGAAATCAGTACGACTGCAAGATTCTACCAAATAATTTACAATTTCAGAATACCATGGAATAAAATATTGCACTCGGTAAAATTGCTCATCATGAAACATTTCATTAATTGGAATACAAAGAGATTAGTCAATTTCTAAGGATGGGAGGATACTACAGATATGGTCAGCCAACACATTCTGTGATACTTTTTTATCTCTAATTTATAGATTAAATTATTGAAGGAGGAGCATCCAGTGAATGAGACATGTCTTAGAATATGGTTTCTTAAGGAGATACTAGAGGGTGGTATGGTTTGAGAACACAATAACTCTAGACCCTAAAAGATACGACCTGAATTTATCCAAAGAAACACATTGGAAAGAAAATATTTTTCATTTTTGGTGTAGTTTTCTTGATCAAGGTATAATGTGTGTGAGGCATAGGTTATGACATGTGGAGGTCAGTCGAACCTTTGTGACAAGACTTCCCCAACTGCATAGTTAGAGGCATCAAACAGAATATCAAATGGTAAATCCCACTGAGGTGGTTTGATTAATGGGGGTAACATGAGACTCCATTTTAACTTATTAAAATCTTCCTCACATTCATTATAAGAAAAAAATTCTTTTTCTTTTTTGAATAATCGGGATAGGATGAGTGAAGTTTTAATATATACACGAATGAAATGACGGTAAAAACCAGCATGACCTAGGAAAGATCGCACATCCTATACATTTTTAGGGAATGGTATGGAAGAAATGACACCGAATTTTGATTTTTCTACTTTGATTCCATCCTCAAAAATGACATGTCCAAAAACTACATCATGTCTCACCATGAAATGACATTTCTCATAATTTAATACGAGATTTTTTTCAAAACAATAACGTAGGACTGAAGCAAGACTACTCAAACATTCATCCAAATAGGATCAATAAATAGTGAAATCATCCATGAAATTCTCCAGGTTATCTAAAAAAATACAAACCATGCATCATTGGAAAGTATTTGGAGCATTGCACAGACCAAATGACATCATTTTATAGTAAAATGTGCCAAAGGGAAAAGTGATGGTTTTCTTTTCCATATTCATGGGGTCAATAGGGATCTGAAAGTATCTAGAATACCCATCAAGGAAATAGTATTGGGACTTACCCACTAGCCTCTCTTGCTTTTAGTCAATAAATGGAAAAGAGAAATGGTCCATCATAGTGTGATGGTTTAGTCTGCGATAATTTATACAGACACGCCAACTATTCTGCACATGAGTTATAACCAATTCATTGTTTTCTATTTTGATTACTATAAAGCCAGTTTTTTAAGAACTACTTGAATGGGACTGACCCATTGACTATCAGATATGGGGTAAATGATTCCCACAACCAATAATTTTGTTACTATATTTTTCACAACTTCTAAGAGGTTTGGGTTTAGTCGACGTAGTGCCTGCATTACCGGTTTAGCCTCATCATTTAACAAAATATGATGTGTACAAATTGATGGGATAATACAAGGAATGTAAACAAGTTTCCATCCCAAATCTTGTTTATACTCCCTCAATAGTTCAAGTAGTTGCAATTCATGCTCAAAGGGGAGTGACCTATTGTTGATGAAAGACAACTTGTTTCCATTCTCAAGATATGAATATTTTAAATCTTGAGGCAATTGTTTCAAATCCAATTCAGTTGGAACTTGGATTGATGGGAGTGTGTGTGAAAGTGAGAGATCACTGGTCTAATATAACTGCTCAATGGTATCATCCTCAGATGAGAAATGATATTTTACAAGCATAGTAGTATCGTCGATTATCATTGGATCCTCAGGGATCAATAAATCATCAATCAATGAACATGAAAGACACTTTTCTAGACCACTACCACAATCAATTCATGAATCATTTCCTAGAATTTATATTAGTGAAGAAAACATTGAAAGGGGATTAGGGGAACAAAATGAAGTTTTTTCAAGGGAAGGGTGTGAGTCTATAGAATTAACAGAGAGAGAGTGGAATGTTCTTCTGAGGGGTGCTTCATGACAACAAGGATATTGAAGTGGAAAATTTCACCACCAAATTCCATAGATAATGTACCATTGTGGACATTAATTACAGTTTTTTTGGATTTCAAGAAGGGTCTCCCCAATATAATTGGGGCATGTCCATTCATCCTATAATCCTCCATTTTATGAACACAAAAGTTAGTAGGAAAAATTTAAATTTGAACCCTCACAAGAACATCTTTTAACACACCAGAGGGGTGTACGGTAATATGGTTGTCCAGTTGAACAATAATTCCAGTGGTATTTAGTTCCCTGACCTGCAATGTTGAGTAAATAGAGTGAGGAATCACATTTATTAAAGCACTGAAATCAACAATAGATTTAGAAAAATAATACTCCCCTATAGAGTACAAAATTGAGAATGTTCCCGGATCATTGCACTTGGTGGGAAGTGATGGCTCTATCCATGCTGAAACAATCCTCCCCAAGATCACTTTCTCATCACCTCAAAGTCACCATCAGTGTATACACACCTCCTTTAGAAACATGGCGCACTGTGGACCTTTCCTCACAGCATCAATCAATGGGATGTTAACCTCAACTTTCTTAAAAATTTCAAATATTTCTTTACCAATTTTAGTTTCCTTTTTATTCATGTTTGGGTGGCCATTTGAGGAAATGGATGAGGAATGGTTGGGCTATGTGAATAATCAATATACACACTCTATCCTTTGGAAGGGATTCTTTCATGACATGGTTCATCAACATTTATAACATTTGGTTGGGATGGAGGTTTCTGCAGGAGGGGATGACTCTAATAGAGGATTCATTTTAATTTCTAGTTTCCTTCCACTCTTAAGGGTGATGGAACTAAAATTTCTTTTATCCCTAGGGATAACTACTAGTTTAGAAGGAAGTGTACCATACCCATGACTTTTAATTTCACCCACTAAATTATCTAGTTGGCCAAATTTGGTTTTGAGGTCTTGTATGTCTGTCTGAGTGGTTTGTTGGAATTAGGTATTGTATGCAGCCATTTGTTTCATCATATATTCTATCCTAGGCTCCGGTTTTGGAGGGTTTTGTTAGAAATGATGTTGGGGTGGTTGAGGATTTCTGGGTGGCGGTGGAGGATGGCCACTCTGCACCAGTTGGTTCCATTTTTGTTGAGGTTTGATGGAATACCTCCTTGCTTGTAGGCTTGGTTCTCCTTCCAACCAGGGTTGGATGGATAGTAAGGTTCTTTCCTAAAGGGTTAGTTATAAAGGTCTCCTGGAAATTTTTCCTCCCAAATCTCAAATGTTTCCCTCAATTGATGACCTTGGTCAGAGTATTGGGTTTTTGAAGAACATATTACACAGTGGATTGGAGGAGGAGATTAGGATTTCCCTTGAGATATAGAATTTTTTCATAGAAGGGTACTTAACTCCTCAAACCACACGTCCACATTCTTCTCGAATTCAGTAATTTTCACATTAAAGACACCTTGAATGGGTACATTGGACCTTGAACCAAATTGCTGTGTGTTTTTCACCATGTACTCAATCAGGGTTCTTGCAGCAATTTCAGTCTTATCAACTAGTGCACCACCCGCAACAATATCGATCATATTTCAATCAATAGGGATTAAACCTTCCTTAAAATATTGAATTAAAAGTTGATCATTTATTTTTTGGTTTGGGAAACATGAAAATAACCTTTTAAAGTGTTCCCAATATTCATGTAATGTTTCTCATTGAGATCGTCTTATACAACAAAATTTTTTCCTTATAGTTTCAGTTTGAGTGGTTGGGAAATATTTTTCAACAAAAAGTGTTTCATGTTTACTAAACCTCTAATTGGTGAATTAACATAGTAAATCCAGTCTATTGCAGTGTCTTATAATGAAAATGTAAATGCTATGAGATTGTCTTGTTATTTATCAACATTTTTATATTTTAATATAGAACATAAAATATGAAATTCTTATAAGTGTTTATGTGGATCTTCTCCAGGAAGTACATTGAATCTTAGAAAAAAAGTGATTTATATGAGATTTTAGTTCAAAATTGGGTGCCTCACCTTGTATTTGAATATATGTGGGTTGGATATGAACATCAGGTGAGTATAGTTCTTTTAGTGTTTGATTGTTTTCAGCAATTTTATTCTCATTAATTTGAGGTTCTAATTTGGTTCCAGTAGAATAGGGGTTTAGAAAAGTATCAAGATGTGGTGTTCCCTCCTTTAAAGAGTTGTCTTTTGCATCTCGAGACCGCTGACGTAAGATCCTCTCTAGTTTTGGTTTGTAAGGTGGTAAATATCTCAGATTAAAACATTTCATGAACAAAACCTACACAAAAAATATATCAGAACACTAAAATATAGGTAAAAGTATAATATAAAACAAATAAATATTCACAAAATTTACAAGAAATCATATAAAAAACATGCACTAAAAACTAAAGCACTCCCCATCAACGGCGCCAAAATTTTTACCACACTGTCATGAAACATCAAATTCTTTATGATTTTAAGATTTATTTGTAGTCTAGAGAAGACCCTAGATCATCTATTGAGGAGAATTGATAGGTTTTGAGTATGTATTTTTAATAAGAATTACTAAAATAGGGGGTGGTTTTGAAAAAATATTTAATTAAATTACTTAAATAGATTTAAATAGTAGATAAATAAATGTGGTTTATTAATAATAATGAGAGAAGAATATCATTTCAAGATCTCTACACATCATTGATAGTTCATTGTTCTGAAAATCTAACATGGTTTTATTTAATTCTTTGTTTAAAGTTTGTCAAGATCTTGACTCCCCTCTATCATATTCAAATGATGCTTAAGAAACCACCCCGTGGCCCAAAAATCGTGTTTCCAAGATTTGGTTATCAAACATAGAATAATAGGTCTACCAAAGAATACTTAAATCTTATTTATATGTGAGATAAAGAGGATTATTGTGTTTTCAAATCAGAAAAATCCAAGATTCCCACTTGAAATCTCAACCCAATCCGTGTTGGAATAAAAATCATTCCTCTTAATTATATCAAATGAAATGTAATCAGGTGGAAGCATGTCAAGATATAGAATAATTGAAATATTCAACACAAAAATTATACAAAACCAGTAGAAGAGCATGTGCTGTAACTCCCTCCTAAGTGTGTGTAGCTCCCTTGAGATGACTGTCCACCGTTTAGCTCGACATCAAGAGGAGGAGAAAGCTCGGGTGGAATTTTTCCTTCATCCTAGACCCCCCTATGAAGATAGGGGCCTCCAGAACATCAAGTATGAAGAGGAGAATCATATATGACTTCAAAATGGTAGAGATTCACTTCTATTTCGATCTCCCCAAATGAGGTACCAATGGTTCTGTTTTATAGGAAAAATTGTGAAGTGGTTTTGGGCACACATATTGTGTAAAACCACTTTTCACTTTGTTTTAGGCCACTAGACAGTCCTCAATAGATTTTGAACAAACAGGAAAGTTGTTTCTCCACGTCATGGATATCTCCACCAAATGTTTGGATCTCTTTTGAAATGTAAAACTATAGATATGGAACACACACAGAAAACAACATTTGACTCCGTGCATATTCGGTGGCCTGAACATATCCCTTCGGTTGGGCCCTTTAATGGACAATTGGGGTTTGGTTGTCTTCATAAGAGTTGTAGATATTTAGATTTTTGACAAGAACAAAATAGATCAGCCCATTTGGATTCCCAGAGGTTTCATACTCTACCCAACAGTGGACATGTGTTCATGGGACTCATTCATTTTTGGACCATTTTCCTTCTAGATCATCTCTGGGGCCTCCAAATCACCTCCTCCAGCAACGAAATCATCAAAAAAAGTAATATTGACCTTTTAAAAAGTGATAAACACAATGTAAAAGAATAAAAAATGGAATGAAATTTGTTGTTATTTTTATAATTTTCAATATAAAACAAGTTTAGCATAGTGGTGTAAGGGTGAAAATGAAACAGTGAATCACAGTGCGATCATATTCTCATCATCAGATTGATAAGTTATAATCCTTTCCAATAGAGATAGTTAGGAAACCAAATGAAAATTAGTGATGTTTCTCCTTCTTTGATAATTTCCATATCCACTTCTACTTGATCCATAAACACATGATCCCATTCAATCCAAATTTTTTAGGACTCTATCATCCTTCCTTCTCAATACATCAGCTACCTTATTTGCCTTTCATGGGTGGTAGTGTATGGAACAATCATATTCCTTGAGTTGTTCAGGCCATAGACTTTGCCACATGTTGAGTTCTTTCTATGAGATGATATATTTCATGACTTTATGATCCTTATATATCCCACCTATTTCACCATAGAGGTAGTTAATCCATATCTTCATTGTAACAATTATAGCTTATAACTCAAGATCATGAGTATGATGGTTTAGTTTATGACTTTTTAACTGCCTAGATGCTTAGTATATAACTCTATCATTATTCATAAGAACACAACCTAGTCATTTCATTGATGCATCACTATATAGCACAATTCCACTATTCCCTGATGGTAGAGTTAGGATTGAACATTTACTGATATCCTCTTCAATTACTCAAAACATTCCTCACATTCCTTTGTACATATGAACATAACCCCTTAACGTGTAAACATGGTCATTGTATTAGCTAAACAGGAAATGTTCTAAAGAAAACAATGATAATAACCTGCTGATTCAATAAAAAAATGTACCAAGGTTATGTTAATTGGAGTAGGCCATTCCTTCCCAACCTTTTTCTTTGTAGGATCAATATATATTCTATACATAGAGATAATGTGGACAAGAAAGGAAACAGATTGAAGCTAGAATTCACATTTTCTAAACAACCCATATAATTAATTTCATCTAAGAGTCTTCAGAACTATGCATAAGTGACTTTCATGATCTTCTTAGATTTTGGAGTATACCAAGATATAATTAATAAATACCACAACAATGTTATCAAGATATTCATTGAAAACTCTATTCATTAGATCCATGAAAATAGAGGTGCATTAGTCAGTCTAAAAGGCATTAATCTAAACTTGCAATGCCTATACCTGGTTTGAAATACTGTCTTTGCAATGTCTTCCTTCCTTATTCAAATATAATGATATCCAGATCGAAGGTCAATCTTCAAAAAATTTGTGGCCCCATGAAGTTGATCAAATAAATCATCAATGTGAGGTAAGGGATACTTGTTCTTTATTTATATAGAATTGATCTCCCTGTAGTCAACACACAACCTCATATACCCATATTTTTTCTTTACGAAAAGGACATGGGCTCCCCATGGAGAAGAACTATGGATAATAAATACTTTATCACTCAATTACTCTATTTTGTTTTCAATTATAATAATTCCAAAGTGTCCATTATATAAGGGGTCATTTATATGGTCCCTGAACCTAGAATTAAGTCAATGGAAAACTCAATTTCCATCTCTAGAGGATATTGAGGTAAATCCTATGGAACCAAATCAACATATTCCTGCACAATAGGTATGTTCTATATTGGAAAATTGCTTTCTCCACCCATAGTTATTGCATTATCATCCTCCCCGATAATTCAATTCAGTTGAGCAACTAGGAGTTGATCAAGATAAGAATCAACTAGCATGGTTTCTGCTATAGTGATAAGGGATTCAACACCATTCTAAAAAATCATAACATCTCTATTCTTGAAATATATCTTCACATGATACCATGAATTCCAAATCATTACAAGAATAATCCTTAAATATTATTGCTATGTTTTGTTCTCTAATCCACATTTTTTAAATCCAGTTTCCATGTTTTCTACTAAACTTCCTTTGATACAAAATGTAATAACCCAACCCTAGTTCCTTGAAGATTGTGACTTATCTTAGTATATTGGCTTTAAACAAGGAATATACAACCAGATGGGCTGATTAGTTTACTATATTTGGAAACATGATACATATATAATTTCAACATTATAACTTGAAATGAAATACAACATTGAAATTCCTCTGAAAACATCTATATCTCCTAGGTTATCCATGTAGTTCATTCATAAAATATGTCTTCACATCCTAAAAAATGCATAAGAATGGGGTGAGATCAAACGATCAATAAGTGTAAGAAATACAATGAAATATATAATAAAAATAAACATAAACATTAGGCACAGTGGATAACTAAAAACACATGCCTTTAAAAAAATAAACTTGAACATAATATAACACAAATAATAGTTGAATAAATAATGCCATAATAAAAAATAATCATGGTTATTCTACTAGTCAAATAATACCATGAAATATAATTTAATAGTTTCATAATGTGGGAATTCATAATGCGGGAAAACAAAACCCTACAGTCAAGGCTTGGTGGGAAGTCCATAATAACCATTTTTTCCAGGCCTTGTATTAAAACCTAGTTTGTCTCATGAGACCTACCAATGCACCTAGGGGCTATACTGGGCCCCAATGGAAACATAATATGTCCAATGCATTCCCCATATTAATGTGGATAAACATAAAAAGATATAAATTCATATTGAAACTTACATATGAAATGTACAAAACATTTCTCAAACATTAAGCACAAACACTAACCATTCAAAGTAAATTAGTAATGGGTTTAATATAGCACATTAATAATAAAACTAATCATAAAACATTCAATTAAAGATGGTATATTATATCATAAAATGTTAATCTCAATAATACATAAGAAAAACAAGATTTTTTTAATAGATGAAGACTCTCTTATAAAATAATCAAGTAATTCTTGAGATAAATGTTATTTTACTTTGAAAAAAAGAGTTATTTTGGAAAAATAATTATATAAAATAGAAGTGAAATAATATATTTTTTTTATAATAAAATGAGTAATTTTATATATTTTTTTCTTATAAAAAATCTTATAGGGTTCCCTTGAAAATAGGTAAGAATTCAAGAATTTATCTTAAATCAGGATTGTATTCCTAGAAGAATTTTTGAAACATACATTTAAAACATATAACTTCACATAAATGAAATACCTGTTCTAGTTGGTAAACATATATAAAATTAAAACATAATTTATTATGGGTTCATATGAATAAATAATAATTTGATTGAGGTTAGTAGATATTAGGTGTGTCCTGAATGAAAATGGAGGTTAGTGTAGAAAATCTTCACCATAAGTCTAAAGGTGTGCCTCACTTGATCTGAATGACCTAAATAATAAAAATTAGGATCATAAATTAATAATTCTAGAACCTAAACCACATTTAAATGATTTAGTATAACTTATTTGGTTCAATTGTAGCCTTTTATGGGTTAAGAGATTCAATTTCATTGTTTTGGAGCATTTTCTTCCTTGGTTTTCATGATTGGTTTAATTATATGCTTGTATGGATAAACATGTAGAATGATAATGGTTGTCCAGAATAGAAGTTGTATGTTATAAGTGAACAACCATAAGATTACATGGTTTAAAATATGTTTTTTTATTTGGAGGGAAGATGAATAATTATATAAAACATTATTGCTAATTATTTAGCTTAGTTGGAGGATTTTTGATCACCACGAACTCATTTGGATTTAGAAATTAATATCATGTGTAAAAAAATACTAAAAACCATAAATAAGATATAATATGTATATTATAGTCTGGTTCAACCATAAATATGATTTCATGGCTAGAATTGAAAACGTTAGTATAAATTGAAAACTCGTCATCCTTGACTGTGATAAATTAACACATCTCAGATTTTGTTTTCATTTTTGTATAAACGAAAGGGGAAAAGGAGAGATGGTGAATAATTCTTCGATTATCATAAATAAATTACAATACATTTAATTTAAGGGATTCATCACAACATTTGGATGATAGGAGTTGATGAAAGAAAAAGGAAAGAAAAGAACTGCAAATAAAATAAATGAAAAGTGGAATTTACCTCTTGAAATAATCTTCCTTTAGAGCCTATTTCGGGTAGAGGTTTTGGTATTTTTATGAGAAAAAGGGCTATTAGATGTGGGGGAAGGATCATGGTAGGATATTTTAGTAGAATTTAGACAAGTTACATGGCTTTAGCGGACTGAAGATAAGAGAGGAGTGTGGGTGGGTTTTATATTGGTGGATAGGAGGGTTTTCATAATATTTTAAAAATTAATTTATTATTTTTCCCTAAGTCAATAAATAATGACGATTCCATGATAAAAAATATTACTATGTTTATATGAGTTTAGACCAAGGGTTATTACATTAGCGGCGACGCTAGGAATAGTTTATTTAACTCATAATGTATAAATATGGTAAATTACTGTATTTCACTAGTCATAAAATTCACTTAATTTAGAAAAATCCCAAAAATTCACCCTGAACAATTTTCAATGTGAATAATTAATAAATGTACTCCATTTTATTAAAATAATTTCCTAAATAAGAGAAATTTAATTTTTAAATAAAATCATTACTTACTTGAAAAATATAGATTTAAATTTAAAACTGATTATATAATACTCTATAAATTTAAACAAGGTCTTATTAAGTTTTCCTAAAATTATAAGACAATAAAATATTTATTTAGGAATAAATCTTGTGAAAATGAGTTTTATTTTTAATCGATTTATTAATTTAAAATTGTTATAAAATATTTTTTATTTACGAAAAAACCAACACTTAATTATTAATTTCTAAAATACTCTATTTCATATATATAGTGTCTATCATTTATTTATACCTTCATCGATATGGTTACTATTCATAAGGGTCATATAACTATTCATAAGGGTATGTTACTATTCATAAGGGTTATGTTACTATTCAAAAATAATTTAAGTTGATCTTATCAGACTTTAAATATCTAACTTAATGCAATAGTATATGTTTTTTTAAAAAAATTAAAATCATAGAGGTGCTAAAATAATGTTTATTGGCTAGGTTATAACAAATTGGTGTTTTATAGAAACTAAGTGTTTCATGCATTCAGTATTAATTTTTTTTTGAAAAATATTGGTGTGTTGTAGTTGAAATCACTGGTATTTTCCTTTGACTAATTCCTAGCAAAGATTAAACATTAGAAACCTGAGATAAACAATTTATATGATAATTTAATGAATATCAAGATCACATCCCACACCATGGTTTCAGAACCAACCCAAAAAATAACTTCCACCACACACCTTACCTCAAAGGGCTACATTGGAATACTAAGAGGTTATCCAACAAGACCATTATAGAATAAATTTTTGTATTTTACTTTTAATAAAAATATGATTATATTTAATCCATTTTCATTAAATATATACATGATTTTATAATCAGTTTGATAATAATTAAAATTTTAATGAAGAAATCAAAATTTTATTTTTGGTAAATATATAATCTCAATTAGAAAATAATTTTGATAAATTAAATATATTGTGGAATAAATTTTGTTTTCATAAAATATTCTTATTAAATAATATTTATTTAAATATATATGGTAATATATTTTAAATAAGTCCAATGTAATTTTTATAAGGTTTAGAAGGTTGATAGTGTTCTTAAGAAATTGTATTTTACTATAAATAAGGACTACTTTCTATAATTTTAAATACTAATATTTATTAAATTATTTTTGGTAAAATAAATACTATTTTTGAAATCAGTACATTGAAAGTATCAAATATCAATTTTTTCATAATTTTTTGATATAGTTAAACTTTTTATGTAAAATTTAAATACAGTATAAATATAAAATTAGTATTAAGAATTCATAAAATCACAAAATATATCTAATAAGTTCTATACAGAGAATACATGACAATAAATATATTTCCCCATTAATTGATTTTTTTGAACTTATTTTATTAATTTTGGAAACCATTAATTAATCCTTGAGAACCTATAATTTATTTAAAGGTTTTAAAATTATTCTTTATTACCATGACTCACTTTCACATCATCAATGATATTATTTTATATATTTCAATAATTATCCTAATAAAATATTTAAAAAAACTCCTTTTTGGTAAACACTACATGAAAAAGCATTGGAGGGTCTCTGTTCTTGATTAGTTGATCACTTTGAGTCAAGAACCAATGGCTAGAAATTGATAAATAATTCCCCCCTCTTTTTCTATAAACACCCACCCAAACTCTCATTATTTTCACTAAAAAACCATTAAACATATTTTTACTCTCCATAAACTTCTATAAATCCATCCAAATATGTTCAAAAGATCTTATAAAGATCCCCCTAATCTCTTAGAAACACACTCATAGGGTATGTGATTCCTTTCCTCTACTTCCTTATTGAAGTAATTTATTTTTATTATTTCTTTTTTATTTACAATTTTTCAGGATAGAATATGTTTTTACAAATACCTATATTATAATTAGTATTATTAAGTAATTATAGACCAGATTACACTAACTTTAATTCATTCTAGGAGTCTTTATGTACAGTTGTCATGCTGCTGATATTATCCTATAATTTCCATGCCTAACATTTATTCTATGAATCCTATCCCACATCCACTATGGGGAATTCCACTAGATGTAACTACCCTTAATTTTTTACAAAATTACATATATGTAACCCAAACATTAAAATCAATGGATTTAAAGTGATGAAATATTTTCTTATGATGAATGATCCATGGGGCACATAATTGAATGTACATAATATGAATATGATAGGGGGACTAGAAATATATAAACCTCCAATGAATTGGGTACTGTTTTTATATGATGAGATACCATTTATGGGGCACCATAAGTTGTCTTAATTACAATATATTAGATTTATTTGTTGTTATGCATTACATTTTCATATGATGCATTGTTCTATGTTGTCTCTACATTCCTCTGTTCCATTGAGGTTATCATCTAATATTATGTTTTGATGTTCATGTTTATGATTATCACCATTTTATATCATATTTATATACCTCTTGAATTATATGTTCATAATGTTATACTTTGATTATTTTCATATTGGTCTTTTAATATCACCCCTTTCTTATATACATCCCAAGGTTATCTCATGAAATTTTAGAAGATCAATGGAATTTTAAGAGAATGTAAAGGGAAATTTTATTAATGTTATTGGTGAAAGATATTGTGTAATTTCATTACTTATGAAATTATAGAAGGCATCTTGATCTTTTGGGAATTTATTATCTTTATATTTATATAATAAATAAAAAATTAATGTTTATAAAAGAAATTGGTGGTCATAAAATATTATATAATTTATATGAAAGAGTGCATCGTGATGTCTCCAAAGGTATGAAAGCATAAAGGGATGGTTGGAAGTGAATAGATTTTTGTGGTTGGGTGTGATGCACCTGGAATCATTATGTCAAAGCATGGTACGTCTAGTCACAATAATAATGCAGGGATGGTTTATTTTGATGGTTTTGGATTTTGGGTAATCCTCATGGTGTAGTGATCTTGTTACACCATTATTGGTTTTTAAAATTACCCACCAATTCTCATTGGCTTGAGAGTACAATGAGTCATTACTAGGCCTTAGGCGACATCCCCAAGTCGCCAAAGGCAAGAAATAAATGCTAAAGGGTTTCAAATACAAGTGGGGGACAATTTATCCTTTATGAAATAAACCGATAAACCTACCAACCATAACCAAACATTCACAATATGATTCATAAACCAATTAAAGACAACTCAACAACTTCATTTATCTCAAAACCACATCAAAGTATGCAACAACAGAAGAATAACCAAGTATCAAAGTATACAACCAATAAATGATAGAAGACTCTCAAAATATCACAAGACTCCATGATCCACAAGCTCCAAGATCCACAATCTCTAAACAACACAAACATCATGAAGTAGTGCAAAAAATGTGGGAAATATTACCTTGCCCTGTCCTGAAATATAACATTTGCAAAAGAACCAATGTTTTAAAGTATGGGTGAGTATAAGAATCTATAGTTTTTCCCTAATGACTTCCCTACTCACTACACTAGGATAGTAGAGTTAGAAAAATTTACCATAAACAGTTTATATAAAACATTTTCTCAAAATATTTTGTAACAACATATAAACATGTTTCCCAAAACCATATGTAACCAAAATCATACAACTACAATTAAAACCAATTTTCCAGAAAGTTATATTTCTAGAAAAATAACTAAACAATCTTTAAAAACAATTTCAAACTATTACTTTAGAATTCCAAATTCATTCCACACATCCACACAAACAACCATGCATGCTATGTTATGACATTTCTATACTCATGAGTTGTTTCTCATCGATCTACTGAGTTGTCACAAGGTAATTGTTTCCCATGTACCATTTAACCATTGGTAATGAGCACAAGGTCAAATTTCAACCAATCTATAGAAATGAAATATGAACTTTATATCCCATGTGACATTTAACACTTGGAACTGATCACAAGGTCATATTTCGACCATGCCCTAGAAATTCGATTTGAACTCACATACCAATAAGCCCGGGAATCATGCCAAAACACCTTTTCAATAAAACACCAATTTTATTGAAATCCAATTCCATCAATTATAATTTTATATGAAACCATTTCAATAATAAAACTTTTTTTATTGAAAACCAAATCTTTATCAAACATTTTATCTATTCTAGAAAATCAATAATTTAAAATCATCATTTTAAATTCAAGATGATAAATCACATTGCATAACAATTCACCATAATTTCATAATTTCACTAAAACCATAAATCATCAATGAAAAAGAATTATTCCATGATTTTAAAAATAAATCCTGTTCAAATAAAACAACTTGAAACTAATAAAAATCAATTCATTCATGAGGAGTTGAAGGATAATCTTGCTGCCATAATTGTCTGGATGAAAACCACAATAAATGATGAACTCTCAAGAAATCCAGATCGATTCTCTAAGAACCCACCTTAGATCTCTTCTCTTAACAAGACCAAGAAAAAATCCCATCATATTTGGCATCGAAACACGTATATATACCCACAACAGGAATAGATCTATGAAACTAAGAGAAGAGGACAATTAGATCAAATAAGATCTATGAAACCAAACAAGAACGAAGATGAACAATCATATACCTCAAGAATACAGCTTCGATTCACTAAGGGAATCCTTCATATCACCTCTGGAGAGATGGGAGAACCATATTTGTCTTTAGGAGAAGAAAAATCATGAGTTATGGCCACATAATATGAAAAATGATCCACCTAGATGCCAAAATGTGTGAGATCCACTTTTTTAGGACCTCGTTTAAGTGCCCGCACAGTTAGTTCGCACTGTTAGAGATACCATGCGATAACCATTCATTAGCCACTACCTAGGAAGACCCTTGCATGGATTCCTCACATTGTCTCTCTAACTGTGCTAAATATTTGCGAGAGCTCCTTCCCTTAATGGACCAACTACGCATGGTTTGGCCGCATGGTTAGACAAACTTTGTGCTGCTCGTGCGACTTCCCTTTTGCCTCAAAACTTTATTCAAAGTTCTCCCAACTCTCCCATTCACCACCCTTAACATTATAACCAAAAAAAGGATCAAGTAAGGGTTACATACCAGAAATTGGGGTACTAAATTCTCACCAACACTTGTCTTTTCATCCTTTTAAAGTAGAAAAATGTCACCCAACAGAAAGAGTTCCGACCACTTCTTCTTCACATCCATTTCACATTCCCAATTTTCTTCATGAATCTTATCATGATTCCATAAAAACTGCACTAGACCGATTATATTTCCACACAAGGATTTCTCTTGACTATCCATGATTTGTACCAAGATATGTATCAATGAAGCATCTGACTCTAGGTGAACGTGATCCCATCTGATCACATAGTTAGGAATATGTTGAAACTTTTTCAACTGAGTTACATGGAACACATTATGCACCGAACAGAACCATGGTGGTAATTCCAACTGATATTCCACCTCTCTGAACCATTATTGTATAAATAAAGGTCATATGTATATATAAGATATCTATCCCTGTTTCACAAAAAAACGATGTCTAACACTTGGAGATATCCTCAAGAAGACATAACCACCCACATTGAATGGAAATGGTCCTCTACAATGATCTGTATAATATTTATGACAACTCTGAGCTATCTCCGTCCTCTTTCTGATCAATTGGACCTTCTCCATTGTTTCATTGACAAGTCTCAGCCCAACTAGTGATGTTTCACTTTTTACCACCCATCATAGTGGAGAAAGAAAAAGGACACCCATAAAATGATTCAAATAGAACCTTGTGTATTGAGGCCTGATATCTTTTATTGTATGAGAACTCCACCATGAGTATATGATACTCTCATGGGCTACCAAAATCCATTACACAATCCCACAATACGTCTTCCAATGTTTGTATCATCTGCACAGATTTTCTATCCGTTTGAGGATGATACACTATGATCATAGTCAACTGACTTCCAAGAGATTACTCTAAGAATTTCCAGAAACAAGACGTGAAACTTAGATCTCTATCTGATACTATTAAAACTGGTACACCATGCCTTTGCCCCACTTCTTCAATATAGATTTTTGACATATCCTTCACCGTATGAGTTTCATGAATAGGGAAGAAATGGGACGACTTGGTAAAACAATCCAATATCACCGATATGGAATCATATTTCCAAACCATTATTGGAAGACCTGTTACAAAATACATCACTATCTACTCCCATTTCCACACATGGATAGGTAAAGACTGCAACATTCCAGCTAGACTTTGATGCTATTTTTTAACCTGCTGACAGGTTAAGCACCGCGATACGAACTCTACCACCTTCTTTTTCATGTCAATCTACCAAAAATACACCTTTAATTCATTATACATATTATGTGTACCTGGATGCACCACCCATCTCGAATAGTGGTATGATTAAAGGAGTTGTTCTTTAAAAGGAATAGGTAAAACTGTCAGATCTTTAAAGCACGAAACTGAACCCCCTTCAAGTTTCCATCCCACAATGGTCTCCCCATAATTGTGTTTTGAACTCATAACCAGACATTATGCATCAGCGTTTTGAGACTTTTTGACCACATATACATAATCAAGAACAAGTGTAGTTGAAAATAAAGCCACAACATCACCTCAGTCTTCACATTCCATGTGCATGTTGGCTAGGATTGACATCAACTGCCGTTCATCTAAAAATTCTTTTACTAACTGAGCATAAGAAATTCTACTCAATGCATCCACCATAGAATTCCCTTTTTGTGGTGTATACATCATGGTAACGTAAAAAATTTAGAGATAATCCATCCATCTCCATTGCTTAGATTCAAATATCGCTATGATAAATTGTGTTTCATGCTTTTTTGGTCCGTGAACACTGTTACTTTCTCAGAAAAGAGTTAGTGTTCCCATGTTTTTAAGGCATGGACAACTGTAGGTGACTTAGAATCCTTTGATTGGTAATTATTCTCATGAAACCTCAACTGCCTTGGACCAGAAACAACCACATGGTATCTTGAATAGGAACATTACCTATCCTTGATCCCGAATCATCACCGTACACCACATACCCCTATACTGATTCTAGAAGGATCAAGATAGGTTCCAATGGAAGATGAATTTTTAGTTCCTAGAAGGATTTCTAGGATTCCTCCATCCATTGGAATGGATAATTCTTCATTGTAAGAGATTTCATTGGTGAAGCTAGTATTGAGAAATCGTACACAAAGTGTCAGTAGAAACTAGTTAGACTAAGAAAACATTGTTTCTTGAAGGCATTCTTCGGTGGTTGCCACAAAATAACTACTTCTATCTTTTCAGGATAAACATAAACACCTTTTTCAGAATATAACGTGGTAAAGAAAACCCACTAATTGGATCCAAAAAGCACACTTTAAAAATTTTTCATACAAAAAGTGATTTCTCAATATTTGTAACACAGTATCAAGGTGCTCCTCATGGTCATACCTTGTCATTGAATACACCAATATGTCGTCCAAAAAAAGTACAAAAAAATAATCTAGATATTTCTGAAATACAGATACATAAAATCCAGGAAGACCACTGGTGAATTCGTTAGACCAAAAGGAATGAATACAAATTTTTGGTGGACATATCTCCTTCTGAAATCTTTATTTGGAATATCCTCCTTCCAAACTCGGAATTGATGATATCCTGATCACAAGTCAATCTTTTAGAACCATTGTCCTCCCATTAATTGATCAAATAGATCATCAATGCCTGTAAGTGGATATCTGTTCTTTGTCACAACTTGGTTAAGATTACAATAATCAACACACAGCCAAAAAGATCCATATGAATTCTTCATGAACAAAACCAGTGCTTCCCACAGAGACATACTTGGTCGAATGAAACCCTTTCTTTATAGTTTTTTCAACTGCACTTTCAATTCCCGAAACACTATTGGTTCCATCCTATAAGATGGAATAGAAATTAGACTGGTACCCAGAATAAGATCAATTGTAAACTCCACTTCTCTTAGAGGTGGTTACCCATAGAAGTTCTCAAGAAATACATCTATAAAGTGATCCAAAGTTATTGGAAAACTATTTTCCTTGATCTCATAAATTGATGCCAAAGTCAACGCTTCCAACTGATAAGATATGGTTCCCACTGTTGGTTCCAAAAAGATCTTTTCCAATTTCTTTTTCATCCTCTCCCCTCTGAAGAGATGCTCAATGCCATCCTCAGTTTTGTAACAGACAGTTCTCCTGTAATAGTCAATGTGAGCTTTGAACATTTTCAACAAATCCATACCTATAATTACATCATATAAATCCATGTCCAATATCAAGAATCCCCATTTCAGCTCAGCTCCGTCAATATTTATGAAACATGATCGACACAAAAAGGCTTGACATTCTCTTTCACAAAGAAGAGTTTGCAGTTTTACAACATAAGGCATCATTTACAACATTAAATATAGAAAATAAACAGCATGATAAGCAGTGAAGGAATGAAATTCTCCACTATCAAAGAGAACTTTCACAAGGGTAGAATTCAAAATAATCGTACCTCTCACTATAAATGGTCCAACTTGATCATCGACAATAATGTGATCATCTCCATACAATTGGTTTGTTAATACATTGTTCTCCTTGTTTCCATGATGATATTCACTAGTTTAGGAGTCATGGTATTTTAAGAATCACTATGGATTGCTCTATTACGCCAATGAGACTAATTCTGATTTACTCATCCCGTCGATGCATAAAATGCTTACGATTCCTCAAAAGTGTCCCGAGCACATGACCATGGAGAACTATGAAAATATTGCTGAAGGTGTGCAGTCTTATTATAGTTGTGGGATGCTCTAGGTTATGCCATAAACTGTTGCTTTATGTGGTCAGAAGAACCACCTTGAAAGCAACCTGCTTTTCTCTAGGGTCATGGAAGAAGGCTCACTGATCTTGCCTACAGATTATGATTTCCACTTCCGCTTTGGAAATAGGTTTCCCTTTTCTGCTTGTCCCCAATGGTTTATTTCCCACCATTCCCTGTAGGTATCATCATTCCTCCTCTTATCGATCTTGATATATCACTTTCAGCTACAATATCTTTATTCACCATCTTTTTATAATCAGAATTACAAATTACTGTAATCTCCAATCGAATCTTCTGTCGTAGCGCTGATTCAATGATGTGGGCCTCCAAATATGAAAATACTGCTACCTCAAGTGATATAATTTGAATTAATGAATGAATTTAGCTGCGTACTATGTGATAGAGAGGATCTCCAATTTTAGGCTAAAGAAGTCTGTTGTTTTCTAAATCAAGAACATATAAGGATATAATTTTTTTCTGAACAATTATTCAAAATCATCCCATGTAAGGCCTTCATATAATTTAGCATGTACTTCTAAATCCTACCACTGTCGTGCATGATACTCAAGAATATACATTGCTATCTTGACTTTTAGCCACACTGGTGTGACGATAAAATCAAAGATGCAGTTCATCCTACTCAACCACACCTCTTCCTTTTCAGGCTCATCATCACCCCAGATGTTAGGTGGATTCTGCTTCATGGACTAGATGGTATGATGTACATGACTGGGAACATTTCTCACGTTTCACGTATCCATAGAATGAAAAGCCTAGAAAATACTCTGAACTATATTTTGGTTCACCCATGGTTCTGGTGAAACCACATTATCCAAAACTACTTCAGGTAAGTTTCGACTATGCTTACTAGGTAATATTTTCTAAAACAACAACAATCTCTATCAATCTTACACTCTAGCCACTAATGAATTAGAATTTTAAATTCTATCACATTAACTATCACAACATTGTTTTTCCAAAAAAAACTTTTTATATGTCCAACCATTTTTGAAAACATTCTGCATGATTTTTGAAATTAAACCATTTTCAAAATACAATAAGAATTCCTTTTTAAAAAAAATTTCATTTAAAAATAGATTCTGCATTTTTTAAAAAATTTACATCTTCGCAAAAAATCATAAATCATTCCTCAAATGAGATTTGAAATCCTAGTGAGAAGTCATTCCTCTACAATGCATGTCATGCTCATATCATTTTTTAAACCCATGACAATGATTTTTCCAACATTCTAGAAGTTTGTCCAAAACACTTATGTACCCAACACCCTGGTAACATGAAGTTCAACATAAATGGGTTAGATATATTTTTTTATGCTATACATTTCAAGTTCCTACAATCCTACTCCTGTCTAAGATTCCAACCCAAGGAATAGATGAAAATGAATTCCAACTCCAAGACCAAGAACATTGTTGATTTGTACCACAATGGATGAACTAAACTGATACCATTTGTAATGACCCGCCAATTGTCATTGGCTTGAGAGTAAAATGATTCATTAATAGGCCTTAAGTGACATTCTTAAGATGCCAAAGGATAGAAATAAATGCCAAAGGGTTTCAAATACAAGGGGTGGATGATTTACCCTTTATGAAATAAGCTAATAATCCAACCAACCATAACAAAACATTCACAATATGATGCATGAACAAATGAAATAAAAGTCAACAACTTCATGTATCTCAAAACCAAATAAAAGTATAAAACAACATAATAATAACCATGTATCAATGTACACAGTGGATTAAAGACAGAAGACACTTAAAATACCACAAGTATCTATCCTCTACAAGTTCCAAAACCCACAATGTAAAAATAGACCAAACATCATGAGATAGTGCTAAAAATGTGGGAAACGTTACACTTTCCCTTATCTCGTAAGGTATCATCTTCAAAAGCACCACGATGCAAAGTAGGGGTGAGTATAAAACACAATAGGTTTTCTCCAATGACATACCTACTCATGTAACTAGTATAGAAGAGTTATAAACATTTACAATAAGTAGTTTATATAAATTGTTTTCTCAAAATAGTTTATAACAAGATATAAACATGTTTTCCAAAACAATATTTAACCAAAATCATACAAGTGAAATTGAAACCAATTTTCCAACAATTTATTTTTCTATAAAAATAATTAAAAAATCTTTAAAACCATTTCACAATATTCATTTAGCATACCCAATCAATTCCACACATCCACACAAAAAACCATGCATGATATGATATGATAGCTCTATACTCACGAGTGGTTTCCTGTTGATCTACTATATTGCCACAAGGTAACTATTTACCATGTTCCATTTAACCTTTGGAAAAGAGTACAATGTCCTATTTCACACAAGAGCCATAAATGAAATATGAAATTTATCTCCCATGTTCCATTTGAAATTTGGCATAGAGAACAAGGTCATATTTCAACCAATCCTCATAAATGCAATATGAACTCACACACCAATATGCCCAAGGATCGTTCCAAAACACCTTTTCAATAAAGCAGCACTTTTATTGAAAACCAATTCCATAAATGGACATTTCACAAAAAACCATTTAAATAAAACAAACTTTTTATTTAATTTTTTTTACATCAAACCATTTAACAATTCTAACTAATCAATAATTTAAAATCATCATTTTATATTCAAGATGCTAAATAATTTTGCATAACAATTCACCAAGATTTCCAATTTGACTAAAAACATAAATCATCACTAAAGAAGATGTATTCCTTTATTTCCACAATCAAACCCATTCAAATAAATCAGTTTGAAACTAATATATTAAATTATTGCAATAGGAGTTGAGATATAAGCCTCCTACCTCAATGGTTTTGATGAAAACCACAACGAACGAAGAAAACTCAAAAAACGGAGTCGATTCTCCAAGAACCTGCCTTTGATCTCTTCTCCTAACAAGATCAAGACCAAATGACATCATATTTGGAATCCATACATATATATCTACCTATAACAGGCATATATCTAAAAAACTGAGAGAAGAGGGGAAGTAGATCTATACAGATCAAAGAAACTGAACAAGAACAAAGAAAAAAGATCACAAACCTCAAGAATCCAGATTTTATTCACCAAGGGAAGACTTTGGATCGCCTCTGGAATGATGGGAGAACCTTATTTGGCCTTAGGAGAAGCAAAAATCCGAGTTATGGCTCTATAGGATGAAAAAAGAGCCACCAAGAGGCAAAAATGTGTGAGATCCACTTTTTTAGAATCTCACATTAGTGTCAGCATAGTTAGTTCACACAGTTAAAAAAACCATATGATAACTATGTGTTATCAACAACCTAAGAATACCCTATAATGGATTCCTCTCATGGTCTCTCTAACGTTTCTCCAACCGCGTGAGAGAGACTACCTCAGAAGGACCAACAACATACGGTTTGGAAGCACTGTTAGAAAAACCATGCACTACCCGTGAGACTTCCCCATTCCTCAAAACATCATTCAATGTTCTCCAAACTCTCCCATTAATCCCCATTAACATTATAACTATAAAATGATTCAATTAAGGGTTATATACTAGAAACCATGGGTACTACATTTTTGAAGGGCTATTTATGCCGCTTGAACACTTTATTAACAAACTCAACCTTCCCCATTCAGATCAAAATAAAATATTTACCAATCTTTAAATCCAGAGAGATATATGAGATCATGATATAGATATCGATGATTAAATCTGGATTTCTCGATCACAGTTTTGTTAATACTTATCGTGTCATAAAAAATTAAAATTAATTTTTTGGTATAATTTTTTCGGTCCCTTTAAATCCCTTCATATTAATTTTATTTTTCACAAACATTGGGAAATGGTTGGGGAATTTTTGTCAGTATTTAAGGACCCCTTTATTTTAATTTAGTCACTATATTTTGGATATTGACCAATTGTAATAGAAGGTTATTTATTTTCATTTAATCTTGGGTTTTATCCCCATCCTTCATCTATGAAGGCCATGGATGTGGGTTTGTTTTTATTTTTCTATCCTTATGTCATGGTTATAATATATATTTTTTATTTTAGGTTTATTAGAATTTTATTTGAGTGTTTTCAGATTTGTAATCGTATATTTACTTGATTGTTATAAAATGGTAGTGATATAATCTTTTAAGATAAGGATTCCATATTTCAGCTTTATTTTATTTTTCATATGGGATTAATTCTATTTTTCATTCTATAAGAGGATGGTAAGGATTAACCTAATAAATTAAATAATTTCACAAATGATAATTATGTGGAATGGGTGATTAACACATTTTTATATATTTCCATGATATTTCTTATGTGATTGATGGTTTTCTAAGGTTTATAATAAGATTTATGTTGTCTGTTGTGGTATAGTTTCTGTTGATATGAATTGATTATTTTAATCTCCTTGAATAAAATATTATTTATTTAAATATGGAAATGAAATGGTTATGTGACATGAATTTTCTTCATTTCCACCCATGGAATATATACTGTATTAATATAATGGTATATTTTTTAAAATGGGGATTATTTAAGTATTATGTTACTGAAAATTGGTTTATATTTTATTATAGTTTATTAATTATATTATCATGAATATATTTCTCTTGTTAGTGGTTTTTGGTAGCTAGTTATAATTGTTTTCATGTGAAATAGGTTTTTTGATATGGTGATGGTGGATGTGAATTTGTGTTTCATAGATGTGGTGGTATGACTAGTTGTGTGAAACAATGAAGTGTTTTGAGTCCTTTTTCGTGTCTATTGTAATGGTATGTACAGATTCTAATGGGGTGTATAACTATTTTATGTAGGGTTGGGCTATAATTTACCAGTGTAGTAGAATATAAATTATATTAATGAATATGGTAATAGTTATATGTAATAATTCATGAGGATTATATAAAATTAATGTTTGATATTGAATTTTTATACTAATGGTACAATGAATATAAGATGGATAGTAAATGGTAAAATTTTAAACCATTAAATGATGTGATAGATAGGGTTAGTATTAATGTTGTTCTGTATGATTATTTTGGGATGTGGGGTTGGTTTTTTCTATAGAAAAGGAAGTAATTTATATCGAAAAGTGATGTTGTTGTAGTATTTGGGAAGGGTGTGGTAGTTTTGGTAGTGTGACCTAAAGGTTTATTTTTGTGAGTATATATTTATATGTTATATTTCCTTTGTAATTAATTATGCACACGATGCTAGTAAAATAGCCATACAGATGCATAAATGTTTTTAGATATTGTTTTTTTCCCAAACCACTTGGTGGGAATGGGAATGAATGGATATCTACGCTATCCTACAAGTTATCTCATCAGAAATTGTATCTTCTATGATTTTCTAAAGTTATGATACATGAACTATGATAGCTATAATTTTCAGTGCAATTATGCGATGATATGTGGCGATGATTTGATAGATAAAATAAAAGGTGGGTGTCGTTCATGGTTGGAGTAGGGAATATGGTTGATGAACATCATTAAAAAAACACCCTATTGTGATGGATATATGATGAGGATATGTGGTGTTATTATGATGTGTAAATATTAGGTTTCAAAAGTGGTATGGGGTAAAAATTGATATTCAATATTAAGTTATGATGATGATGTGGTTATATGAATGGAATGTGAGTAATAAGATATTTCTCACTAGGGAATGAGAGAAACGAACAGGTGGGGAATTGGTCAGGGGATACATTATTTGATAATTTATACTAATATTAAATAATTACACATTGGCATGATATTTGTTGAACGTTACATGGTGAAGATGAGTAAGATTTGACCAAATAGATCATTTTAATGTCTTATACTTATTCATATAATCATTAATATACTTCTTCCACATTTACATGAGAAATATTGTAGAGGAATTTACAGAGTATACATGTAAACTAACCACTATATATAAATCTATTTTATTAGTTTTCCAATGGTATTTGATGACCTATCTAGATAGTACTGACTTTGTGCTTGGGGTTTATATTAGAATTACATCCATATGTTTCAATTTTTGATATTTAATTTTGGAGACTTTATTTTCTATATGAAATCCATGTATCATGGGATGTCAGTTTTATAATACTATAAGGTTTATTGCTAGCCACTTTTATATGTTCTTGCAATGTTTGAGGGTAATTACACCCATGTATATATTTTATACCCTTAGTTCTAGTCACCTACCAATAACCTATCAGTGGTGATATTTAGGCGCCACTCTCTATTTCACTATAGGCCTAGGATGAGTTTTCGATAGGGGAGGGTTATGAATGAAGATGGTATCTTATATGAATGAAGATGAAAATTATACTTTCAATATGATCAGTTATAAGACAAATGATTTTTACTTGGAAGAGGAATAACATTTGTGAACTTATTTTTGGTCGGGTAACATAAAAAATATTACCTTTTATAGAGTCATAATCATGTGTGAGTTGTGTTATAAATTAATAATGAAATTCATAGTAAAAATAAAATTACAGAACAATGAAATATAAAACAAGTAAATAAGTGATTCAAGATCAAATTGGATGAAATGTTTTACAGTGAATCCCCAACACTTTTTTTAATAGTTGGAAAATTTGGAATTGGGAAACAACCATTCGTTATCAAATGAAAATGATAGAAATATGAAACAATGTGACATAACAATATTTTACCCCATCAATATTTGTTATTGTAATTTTATGTTTGTTAGGAGTTTCTTCTATCCCATTATATAAAATATTAAACAAAAACTACTTTTCTAAAAAATATTCTCAAAAAAATTCCTTTGAATCATTAACATTTTACTCATTCACATTAGGCCTTCTGGTAGATTTATAATTGGTATATTAAATATTTTATGGTAATTGTCATCAAAATAATTACATTATTCATTACATTCAAATTAAACCCTCATGTATCAGTGATCAAAATATTCCCACACTCTTTATTGATGTTAAGGTCATATATTAATGTATTCTCACATTATTAATTTACATTAAATTGAGTAAAATTTTCATAATATAGTGATAATTTAGAATTCATTTCCATAAAAAATAAATCTCTTGTTATATCATTACAATCCATTCATACTTATCATAACTTCAATATCCTTTTTAGAAATTCCTTATTCAAAGACTGTAATGCAAATCCCTGAGAAATATATTTTTCATGTTGATTTCATTTGAAAATGTGTTAATTTTCTTAAAACTACTATACACATATAATTAATAGAGATCAAAACAATATCTGATAGATAAATCTACTTTAATTACTCATAATTAATTATAATATGTGATGTAATCAAAATATTTAAGAAAAAGAGAAATAAAATTCTAAATACATTAGATCTAGTTCATAATATTTATTGGCATCCTTAATATGGAATTATAGTGGTGATGTATCTTGCATCAACATTCATATAAAGAATTGTAAATAATGATAGATACATTGTCTTCCATGCATTCCACGAGTGATCAAATAATCTGAATTTCTATATCACAACACTATATTGCATTGAAATAAAATATTAGATAAATTACAAGGTTTTATTATTATTAATGTAATATTGAGGATTATATCAAGAGTGTATTCTAGAGATATCATACTATTATAATCTGTGGTAAGAGATTTTTTTTAGTAAATTAGTTGGGGGAATTAATTGAATCTACTCTTCCATTCATGTCATATAACATAATCTCCATTACATTCAACTGAAATTACTCTAAGGTAATGCCTTATGTCATGAATTTTGATTCACAATACATATTTAATAGTTATATCTCAGACACAACACTCATTCCACATGCATGATTCCTTCCATAGGATCAATACTATGGATTCAGAGTGTTTTTTTAATTTATGTGGTGATATGATTCAAATACAATGGTAAAACCATTTTCATATTTCTTCTGATGATTTTAAAGCATCTTATAGAGTATTATACAAGTTTATTAATGAAAAGTTAATAAAGTAGGATATATTAATCTAAATTAATGCATATGATGAAAAATGTAATAAAATAATATATCACAATGAATTTTTATAATACCAATGTCCATTTCAATTAATTAACTATTTTAATTCATGGATTAATTACGTGATTAATATTAACAAAATTAATTAATTTATTTAAAAATATATAAAACAAAAAAAATAAACACATATAATAAAAAAAATGATAGGGTTTTTTGATTATCAAGAATATATTAATTGTAGTGGATCCAACAAATAAATTTTTATAAAGAGAGTTTTTAAAAAGCATCAATTGGCTATTAGAATTTAATCATATCTACTTGCTTGAATGTTTAGAGAATGACCAACACTTACTATCCATTTATTAAGTCATATAATTCAAAACTTTTCTTCTGTAAAGGCCTAATTTATCCAATTATTTTTGACATAATGATTACATATAATAACCTTAAAGATGTTCTCTTTGGATTCCTTGGAAAAAATGGAAGAGATTAACATAAATTGTTATAGTGAGAGTGATATAATTAAGTAGTTTACCAGGAAATGTTTATATTACCCTTAAAGAAGGATATAAATAATCGGGAAATTTAGAGATGTTATATAAGAGAGAGAATATAAAGATTATTTTTTAAAAATTATAATGGGGAATTATGATATTAAAATGATTCATGAATAAATTTTCATTTTACTTTTATTTCGCTAGATTAATATGAATCATGTGGGATTAGATTTAAGGATTCTTTAATCATTGAATAATCAATGAATACATTACATAGGATTTTGGCGATGACTATCAAATGAGTTTTAGCTGGTAAATGATTTTTTTGATGAAGTAAGTTGTTAAAGACCCCAATGGTGGAGATTATTAGAAAAAATACAGGTATGCTTTTAGGATATTTTTATTGAAAAAGGAAGAAAATAAACCATTATAATGGATTAAAATATTCTAATCAAATCATAATTTAGAGTTTTATTGTGTTTCAAGGATGTTATAGAGGTTTTATCTAGAATTTCCAAAATCACATCATAATGGTTTAATGGTTACACTATGATTTAGACTAATGTGATTCCAATCATAGAAGTGCTTAGCTTAGAGACTTTAGATTGTAAGTTTGATTGTAACAAAAGAACATTATCTTGTAAATTCATTAATAAATTTTATGGAATTAAGAATTTTTCTATTACAATTTGTGAAATAAAGTTGTTAGAAGGGAAAATATTATTTCACCATAAATAAGAACATATTACATTTTCATTTTTTTATAATATTGAATTTTGAGGAAACATGTGAAAATATTTGGATTATTGGTTAATGACTACTCCATAATGTATAAAATGGTTTATGGTTGAAGAATTATCATTGAAAATACTATGGGGAAGTCTATTATCTTAACTATATTACCTATACAAATTATTAATTTAATATTTAAAGGCATTTTATGTTTTACCAAATTTATTATAATCATTCAATACTGTAATTTTTTGACATATTTTTTAACAACTTTAGATTTTAATATATGTTTTCCTATAATTAAGTCAAATATTTTTGATAACATTCCCCACATTCAAAACCAAAGTAAAAAAAAACAATAATATATTTAATATATTAAATAATAACCATTTAATTAGTATGTATGAATAAGATTAACCCAATTATGTTATATTTTAATATATATGTTTATATATATAAATGTTAGTTTATATAAATTTACTCAATTATTTATTATGTTTATAAATATATATTTTTATGATTTTTATGTTTTATTATATAAATCTAAGTAAATTATCCTTAATATATTATTTTTATAAAATATAATATTGATTTATTAATACTATATTTATTTGTGATTAATAGAAAATAATAATAAGAAAAACTACTATTTTAATAAGTTATTTCTTTATAAAAGTAGAGTCTCTTTGTATTATTTGATTTCAATAAAATGTAAAGAATGAAAACTATATATAATTAGTTTAAAAAAAATCAACAAATTTTTTGATTTATAATTTCATTATTATCTTAGGAATAATTTTTTTTTCTGAAAATATTTTTTTCGGTGAATAGCGCAAAATACCGTTTTTATAAATAACATGAATTTTATAAATTATTAGTATATAAGTATAAATTTTAAATTCATGAAGCCATTTTATATGACAAAATATTAATTTTATAATTTCCTTTTAAATTTAAAAAACGTTGGTTTAATGTTAAAATTATAGATTTAACAATGTAGGACATAAGATTTATTTTTCAAATAATTGTTTATAATACAATTGAAATTTTGTATATGAAAATTTAAATTTATCACTTATAAAAGTTTAATATTATAAAAATATTTCAATTTTTTTTGATTCATTATGTTAAATTTATCTTAGTATTGATTTTTGGGATTTTTTTAAATAATTGATTTTAGATGAAAAGTGAAATAATTCAGTTTTTTCCAAAAATAGAGAATTTTGTTACAATATTAGTGTATAAGGAAGACATAGAATTTAATAAAATCTTATAATTGATAAATTATTATTTTAAGGATTAATATTATTTATATTAAGGTTTTTTTAAATTGTAAAACCTATGCTTAAACATAATACATTAATTGTATTGAAATAAGTATTTTAGAACTTCTCATTTTATTAATCATTATTTTGGTAAAATTCATTTTTTGGATTTATTTGATATCCATAAAAAAAAATATTTTTTATAATAAACATATTTATTTCATTAAAATAAAAACACTCTATAATTTTATCACACACTTAAATTTGAAGCATAAATGATTTTTTCTATAAGAAACTATTTTATGTGTTATATATGTAACACTTAAACTAATTTCTATATATCATGGAAGTTTTCTATTTTAAAATTATTAAAATATTTTAAATGAGAATTTTAAAATTTATAAGTAATTTCCATTTTATTTTTGTCCATTAAAATTGGTTATCGAGTGTGAATGTCGATTGACCACGTTAATGGTATATTAGGGTAAAAGTATTTTAACAGAGCGAAAATAGTTAAACATTTGGAAAAAATGTGTGATATTGAAAGGAGGATAGTGTATCTAACCTATATATTTTCAGAAAGAATTATTGTCCAAATATGGATCCTTTTACTTGAATAATGAAGTGAGATTACTTAGAAATAATTAGTTTTTACAAAAGATCAATTTCATTCACTTATAAAATAAGACAACCGCATACCCATTTATCCACCCATTACAGAAATTTGAATCATTCAAATATCTTCCATTGTCTCTCATCAATACCATCCCTATTACATTGAATTGGTTTCTATACCAAAACACCATACTTAGGATCCTTAAGGAGTTATAGAAGGGAGAACTTCTATAGGATAGGTAATGCTATCAACCTAACATTTTTGAGAAATTTTCATATTTTACACCCATAAAGTTCACTATATCCATGAAATTACACAAAAACATATTTTTTAATATTATTAAGTGTTATTAATATATAATAACATCCATTTTATATATTTAATACAAATCATTAAAAAATGTAAAACCTCATCATGTGTCTGTGTAGACTACCACCTCTACAACAATATGCTAAATTTCTCATTACCTATTTAAATGGTAGGATAAAGAACAAAATTATGTAATATGATGTTTTTAACACCATTAATATTATTTAAGAATATTACATGGAATCTATATGTGTGATTAACAAGAAACGGTCGTAGTTACCTTATGATCCTTCAATAGATGTAACAAGGTATATTTATTAATTTGGATAAATTTATAAATAACATTTGATATTGTATAAGTATTTATCTAATGTAATACTAAATAATATAAAGATCCAAAATTATATAGTTCATGATGTTATTTTATAACCCATTTGATTAGGGTCTACAAACATGATGTTTTACAATGAAATTAACAAAACAACCCTGAGTAACCATCATAAGAAAAAATATATTAAAAAGATACAAAAAATAATAAAAAAATTTCCATTGAAAATAAAATATAAATGATTATGATTTAGGGGTATATATCTAATTAAATTAATTTAATTATTCCCAAATTTACGTGAAAGTGTATAGGATATTGAGACACAATGTATGAGTTTCCGTCAAAATAAATATTCCTTGAGGCATGATTTGATATTATGTACCAATATTAATTTTTATGGTGTAAATAACATCCCATTGATTTTTAATATTAGTAATTATTATTAATAATTAATAATATACCTCAAATTATTAGTTTCCTTACTGTGGGATATGATTGATGTCCTGCCTAAAATACAAGAGTGTTTCATAGTTCAATTTGATTTCTTACCACAGATTGATTATCCTTATGTTTTTTATTTCATTCCATATGGTATAACTTATTTATATATTTAGATATCAATTTTTATTAATATTTTATTTATTTATGAGTTTTTATACTTATTTAAAATTCAATTATATTAAGAATAATTCTGATCCTCTTAAACGATGATTTACCCTACATATCCATAATTTACCATCACACAAATGTTCTATATTTAAATTAGCAACCTGATTAATTGTCATATCATTTAAACTATATATTTACCTTCTCCTAGTTTTTAAACAATGATTTAATTATGATATGAGATTTCAATGTTGTTATTTTAAAACCGCAAAAAGGATCTTCCACACACCCCCCGTGACTTGACGGTTACACATTCTCTTTATTTTTCATCATTTTATGAAATATTATTTTATTTTACTTAATATAGACTTATATATATGCCTATTACATATATACATACCTAAATATCCTTTTCATTTCTATGGTTAAATATGATTTTAGATCCCTTATAATTTACTAATTTTATGTAAAATCATTTTAATGGAACTTTATCACTTCTTGTTTCACGCTAATAATCTCCCCCATAAAATATTTTTAATCCACAAACTTCTTATAAAAAATATCCCCATTTTTAGAATTAAACTATTGGCTAAAATATAGTTTTATTTAAAACATTATATCCATTACTTAATTAAAAAATAATCTACATATTTTATAATACTTACCCATCATTTTACATTTTAATTATTTCATCTCCCAGATCATACTCTTGAAATCTCTATATGGGAACCCCACAATCATGACTTACGATTCATTTTCAATTATTAATATCGAAATTATTTAATTCCTTCTATTTTATAGAATCATTACAATTTAGCGTTTAGTTATGACTTGAATTCCAATTATAAAACATATTTCCTTCTCATGGGTTTGATCTTGCTTATTATTTATACATGATTTAGTTTCCTCATAGGACACGCATAAGTATGATTTTAATTTATTTCATTGGTGGGATAAAAATTATACAACCCTCCAATGAATTTGTGAAATATTTATATTTAATAACCATTATCATGTATCATATAGTTAATGGTTATTTTATTACACTTACATTAGATACAAGAGATCATGTTCCATGGGATCGAAGAGTTTAGTAAGTTCCAAAAAATAAATGCATTAAAGATTCTAACAGTAAATTTGAAAACATGAAATAGAAAAAAAATATTTTCTTAAACAAAATTATTATTCCCTCTATTATATCCTATCATATCATTTTTAGAAGGCATCCCTAGATCCTAGTGAAAAGTAAGAAAATAAAAAGGTGAGATCATTATATTCGTAAGGGTATTTATACAGTAGAAGCTATCATTGAATAAATAATACAAGCATAATATGAGAGAGATAAATAATTATTAACTACTAAAAAAACAATATCATAAAATAAGTTTTAATCCATGGATTATATAAAAACACAAATAATAACATGGATAAGAATAACATGTTCCATAATGATAGAATATAGAATTTCAGATATCATAATCTTATTGGAAAGGACTTTTCCCAAGACTTAATATAAATGTAATTATGTTTTATACCAAATACACAAAATAATTGGCCTCATGTGACCTATTGATGCATCCTGAGGTTATAATGGGACCCTCTATTACCTTACTATGTCCAATGCTCTAAAAATTCCAAATAATTGAATAAAAATTCAATACCTAATAAACATAAATATTAATATTGAAAACAATCATATCAATTGTTAATATATTCCCCCATAAATAAATATATCATGATCACAAAACATTGAGAGTAATAATGATTATGGTATCAATGGATTAAATACCAATTAATTCATGAGATACACTTAGTAATGTTGACATATATTAAAATATTTAAAAAACAACTGGAATATTTTTTATCGAAAATTGCATTTTCATTTTGAACTCAATTATATAAAAATCTAGAAATTTTTAATATATATGGAAGAAAATATGTTTGAAAATAACCATATAATATTGTATGAGATTCTTAAAATATAATTTTAGTCATGATGGCAGGAAAGTACAATCATTGGTGTACCTCAAAACAAAGATTCTATTCATACATACAGTAAAAAATTAACTCCTTCAAAAAAATTACATTAAAAACATTATATAGAAATTAAAATATGAGTAAAAACAAATTTATTCAATAATTTTATAATACGAAAAAATAAATTCATGATTTGTTTAAATAAAATATATACATGGAAGAAATGGTTTCATGAATGAATATAAAAACCAAGCAAATTATCCCTTCGTACATTATTTTTTTGACTTTCAATATCCATAAAAGGTAAAAATAGAAAAAATACGTAAAAACATTGAAATATCGATATTAGAATAAAATATATTGGGGTTCATATATAAATATCATATAATTTATTTAACTAAAACATAAACATAACCCGTCCTAAACATTGACGATATTGTGAAATAAACCATTACCTCAGGCCCGAATTACTTTGTAAGTGACTTAGACATCAGTATAACAATTTAAATTTATTATAATTTTTTAAAAATCCATAAAAATACCTATAATATAATATTTTATCTCTATAAATTTTTAATAGGAGTTTATTATTTATTAATTAACAAAATCATTGTTTCTATGTGTTTATTGTTCTTTTTTTCATGTATGTTTTATTACAGTACTCTTAATACTTTCCCCGTTTTCACGATTAAATAATCAGCACAATTTTAATCCTGAAATAAATATCATATGTATTCAATACATACATATTTATTAGAATCTTACAAATGAATACATGAAAAATGAATCACATTACTTTATAGAGATGGTAGTCCACAGGCATGCACAATCAATATTATAATATTTTAACTAGTGGAAGGGTAAAAAGGTATCAGATAAATTATATTAATAAAATTATAATTTTTTAATAAATATTATAAATATTAATTATTTCCATATTTATATCCATCAATGTAAATGGGTGAAAAAAAATTAATTACAACAATACATAGAGATGGTAGGTCATACGTACTCAAAATTGAAGTTTTATCCCAGTCAGATAGAAAGGACACGAATATCGGGTGTGAAAGCAGATTAAAAACATTTAATTATATTCAAAATAATGATTAACTTATATGATCATGTTTATATATTATTTTTACGATTTATAACATGAAATAAATTGAAATTATCAAATAAAAGTTATACCCCTTCTTTGGGAAACAACCTTTGTCTTATTCCATAAGTCTTATATGTTGGTCCTATGATGAGAAAAAAAACATTAGGTTTTAGGGTTGATGGTTGCGAAGGTATTGTTTTCAAGTAAAGGCAAAAATAGAGTGGTTAAAATGAGTGAGTTAGGGGGTAGAGGACGTAACCTTTTATAAGTGAGGGGAGTGACATAATTGTAATTTTTCTAATTATTTTAATATTATAAAGTGTTTTTCATATGAATAATGCTCTAAAACTATAAAATTAACAAGACAGAGTGAAAAAGAAACAAATAAAATCACTAAATATGTTATAGATTTTTTTTGTTTTCATTTTGAGTCTTTTCATTTGATTTAACCCCTTTGTTTACAATTTTTATCATTAACCATGGTATCACATTTTTAAAATTTAAGTGTAATAAAAATACTTATACGGTGAAAACAAGATTAAAAATGGTCCCTGTATGAAATTTTAGTACTTTTTCCATTAAAACAGTTCTAGTTTTTTTAATTTTTAAATAATTAAATAAAATATTATTTCTCATAAAATTTCATCAAAGTCAAGTTTGGTAATATTCATTTCATTTTACTGTAAAGTAATTAATTTTAAAATGAATTTAGAATATAAATTATTTTACAAAAAATAATACATTATTAATAACCGTAATATTCTTGAAACATAATAATTAAACCAAATTGTATTACTTTTAATGTTTTTAAAATCATTTATTTGGTTTTTCTATTTGTTTAACACACATTATTTTATTGTTTCATAGTCATTTAAGGTAATATTTAAAAAAATAAATTTAAAATAAATTAACATAAAAAAGAGTATTTAAAATAACTATTTATTATCTAAATTAACTTCCTTTTTTCTCATTAATGAATATTATTTATTTTAAATTAGAGAGTGACATTTTTGACTTTATCCTTTTTGTAAAATAATATACATGTTATAATCAAAGTTATATGGAAATAAAATAAATTTTTTTAATCATGGATTTTTTATTGAAATAAAAATATTAAATAAACTATATAAAATTACCGGGGATAATTTATGGCCTTATACCATTATTTTAACTCTTTTTTGCCATTAACAAGGCGATTCATATTTACTATGGTTACTATTTAAAATTCTTAAAAATGAAATGGACATATTTACCAAATTAAAACATTAAAATTAAAAATATAGAATCCATTTTAAATTTTAAAATTTTTAAGATTTTAAAAATTAATTTACATGTAAACCTGTAAAATTAGAAAAAAACTTAATTTTATTAAAATGAATTTTATTAATATTACAATGAGATTAAATTAACTCTATTACAAGTATTAATAACTTTATGAATCCAAATTCTAACATATAGATATATAATATATAAAATTTATATTAATAAATCATAATTTTGGATAATTTGAATTTATTAAAATGGAAAAACATTATTCTATTAAAAATTGTGTCTTTAAAAATTCATTTTGCAGAAAAAAATTAAGCCAGACCAAAAGAAAATATAATGTTGATTATAATGATATTATTCATATTATTTTTAGAAAAAAGGATCTTATATTACATTAAAATAAAATAAAAAATAATTATTGGGATTTTAAATTAATTTATTTAATGAAAATAAATGATTATTTTACAAAAATTTGATATTTTGCATTATTCACTAAATTGTTTTTATATATAACCCAAAAATTTACCCTAATCTAATATGTACATATTGAATTTAAAAAAATATTATTTTTTGAATACTATTTATAAAATTTGTATAAATTTATTATAATATCCACACAATAAATGAAGTAAATACTAAATCTGTAAACAACCCTAATTTTGAAGCATAACACAAATTTAATAAAAATCATGCCATTATTTAATATAAATTAATAAAAACAATTGAATTATTTATGATATTTATACTTATTTTTCGTAAAAATACTATTAATATTCATTTCTGTGAATTTAATTTATAGGTTATATAATCAAATTTGAAAATTAATTTTATAGAATATCACACTTCACATAAATATAAGTGATTCATGTTATGAATGTTATCATGAATAGTTTTATTTTAAAAATAAATTATGGGGTGTTGAATTACATATCATTATATGTTATGTAATTGATTAGTGAGTGAACCTAATACACTATGGTGCTGTGTCTACTTTATGATGATGGACTTAGGAGTGACACATAAATTTTTTTTATGGTAATATATTTTATGTTATTTTTATATATTTATGATATTCTGAAATAGTTTCTTTATTCTATGTACACATGTTTATGATCATCCCCTTTATTATTTCATGTTATTCCTATTAACCCTCATGTTTTGATTTATTTCCATGTTTTTTCCCTTACATGGGTTTCTATATCTCCCTTTTCATTATACATTTTCCCCAATATATCCAATTTAGTTTTAGAGGATATATGGGAGTTAGTATAACTATGTGAATTTCTAAATAATAATAATAATTTTATGTTTAAGTAGATGTATTTATTTATTTACTATTATAATAACATTAGACATCAATATTTTCAACATGTATTTGATGGAAATGTCTATTAATAATTATGATATAATATATTTTTAAGGATTGGGTTTCTATAGTTTGTTTAGGAGAAATGGCATACTTATTTTTGAAGATTATAATGAATAACAGTTCTATAAAACCAATGGTAATTTAATGTTATAATCCAAATTATAGGATAAAATGATGAAGTTTTGTAAAATTTTTGAGTAAGTTGTTTTTCAAGAAATGACATCCATGTATGGATAGTAAAAGTGTATTTAGGTTTGGGTACATATGTAAATAGGGTTAATAGAACCAAAATTTAGTGTTTTATTTTAACTCAATCTTCACATATTGAATAAAAAACAGTACTAACTACAAACAATTTTTGATACACTTATGGGATATTCTTTGGTTAACTAGATTCTTTTTATAAAATGCTATAAAAAAATATTTCCTAGTATATTAAGGGAAAGGATAAGAATAATTAGAGAACCCAACATAATGTAAATTAGTATTAATAATGAAATATATGAGTTTTTATATAGAGGATATAATTTTCTATATAAATGGTATAGGTTAAAATATGAATGATAAAGGTTAAACAAAGAGTTACATTACATGAACTAAATGAATTATAGATTGATAAGATGATATTATAATGTAATAAATCTTCGGGTCATATTCACAATTTTTTCTAGGATACTCTAGTTATTGTGATTATTTTTTATTACTCACATTATCTATGTCATTAATGTGTTGGTGAAAACCTGAAAGAATCAATTTAACCATGGGTGAAATGGAAAATGACATGATTAACTCAATAATAAACCAATTATATTTAGAGTTACATTCTAAAATCAATTTATTATTCCATACCAAATATATATAAATATGATTATCAATGTGACCATAGAAGAAATCCTAGACCCACAAAAGAAGATAAGGATGTAGTCTCATGGGAACCTGAGTAATGAAGTCGATGAGGGAAAAAATATTAAACATATTACATGAAAAAAAGGTGGTAAAAATCACTAATGGAATTGAATCAAGGGTACTGGAAAACTGTATAATTTTGGTATAAGAGGGAATCAATAAAAAAGATACTGAGGAAAAAATAAATATATAATGAAGAAAGATAATTTTATTCATAAGGATCCAAAAATGAATAATATTTTTAGATTTAATGAATTTCAGAACTATATAGCCCAATGCACCAATCCATTGGTTAAAGTGGAAAATTGATACCAACAGCCTATTAGATCATGAGAGAAATAAAAATATTATGCAATGACTACTGTTGATGTAGATAAAATGTTTTCACTCTTTATATCTTGATGTATTATGTAATGTAATATTTCACATATTTTGTATTGAGCTATAAATAAAAAACATTTGGTGGTATAATTATTATAGAAAAATCATATAAAACATCTTCAGAGATACACTGTACATATTTATCTCATACACATTTATTAGGATTATTTTAGGAATGAAATATATCTTTTTACAAATGTTTCAAAATCACATATCATATAGATAAATTTAACTTCATATCTTAAACAACCCATGATCAACTCTTAGTGTATGGATAATTAAGAGATACCATTGGAAGTTACTCCAATCATATTAGTTTAAAATTTTGAGGTTATAATTGATTGAAGGGTGGATAATGTAATGAACCTAGAGTTCCAAATTGGTTTCCACTAATTAAGGAAAATATTTTTGATTGATTTCATCATATGTTGCACCGAACTAAAATAAAATTTTGATATGTTTAAACTATTAAAAAATAACAATTTAATTACCATGATTGAATGGGAGTAATCAAATTATTAAATATATTAACATACATTATTTTATAAATAATTTATATTTTATATAAATTTACATAATTATTTATTGTGTATAAGAATATATATTTTTCTTTGATGAATTTTTATTAACTAGTACTAGTTATATTAAATTTAAATAACCAATCTAATTAAATATAATATTTATTTTTTAACACTAGATTTATTAACATTTTATGGAAAACAAGAATAATAAAAAACAATAATTTAAAAATCCATTTCCCTTTAAAATGTGTTTTTCATTGCATTTTATAAGTTTAATTATAAGATAAAAATAGAAATTTACGGAAATAGAATTTGGAAAAATAAACTTTTTTTATTTTAAATTTCAATATTAGTTTGAGGTTTTTTCTTGTTCTTTTTATAAAAATATTGTTTTTAGGTGAAAAATGAAAAATAAATTTTTTATAAATAACTTATATTTTTGGAATTTATTAACATATATGTTTGAATTATAAATTACTTTAACATTTTTTGGGAGAAAATATATTTTTATAAGTGTTTTTATATTTTAAAAATTATTGATTTCAATTTAAAAACACATATCTTTCATTCTATAACAGAAGTTATATATTATAAATAATTATTTTTAATACATTATACAATTAGTATTTTAAAATTAGTTTTTATCACATATATATTTATAATATAAGAAAATGAATTCTAATTTTGTTCATCCTGCGAAAATAATATTATGATTGATTTTTTTATATTTTTATAAAATAATTTAATTTCTAATGAATGTTGAAAAATAACTTTTTTCCAAATAAATGAATTTCATTAATTTTTTAGGATATAAGTGATACATTATATTTTTTAAAACCTTTTAACTAATAAGATATTTATTTATACAATATGTTTTTAGATTTTAAGTACATTTGTTTTAATTAATAAAATCTATGTTTAACCATAACATTATAATTCTAATATTTTTTTATTTTATAGTTAATTAAACCTAATTTGGAAAAATTATATTTTAAAATGATTTAAAATACAAATAAAATTTATTTATTTTATAAAAAAATCATTAATGACTTGAGAAACCAAAACATTTGTGTGTATACTACCATATCTGTGAATGATGAAATCTATTTTCCATCATCACCTTAAATGATAGATTGAAAATAATTATTTAAATAATAAATAATAGTTTTTTAATATAATAAATATTTTTTAGGAAGAATATTTGGTGTTCTATTTGGGTGATTAGAAAAAGATGATTGTAGTAACTTTAACCACCTTAAATTTAATTATCAAGTTACGTTTCTTAATTTTGATATATTTTTGGATAACTATTGAAACATCCTAGGTATTGTCCTAATGGGGAAATAATGGACATAAAACTACTGAATTATAGACATCATGTTGTGATTTTACAATACCTTTGACCATGGTCAACATACAAAAGGTGTTATGACAAAATTAATCGAACAACCACAAGTAACAGGTAAAAATGAAAACTCTGTTTAGAATAATTAAAATAATATAATATACATTTCCAAATGAAAATAAATATTGTTTAATAATTTTCTTGGGTAGATATTTTATGGAATTAATTTAATTATTCAAGAATATAATTGCATGTGTAGAGAACATTTAGAAATTTGGTACCATTTTCCATCTCAGTCACCCTTTATATAGGACTTCTTTGATATTATTCACCAATATTTATATTTAGGGTGTAATTATTTATCATTTGAATTTTAATATCATAATTTAGAATTTAAGAGAGAAATTTAACTCTAATTTATACTCTTCTTTATTATGGGCTATGATTGATTCTAAACAATATAAGGGTCCATCGTCAATCAATTTCTTGACAGGAGTTATAATGTTACTCCTTGAGTTTTTTCACTCATTTTATATGGTATAAACTATTTATATTTGGAAAGATCACTTTTTATTTTTATATTCATTATTTACGAGTTCAAATACTTATTTAAATTGAGACAATGTTAAGAATAAATCTCATCATACTTAATGAATATTTCCACACGTTGTCAATAATTTCGCTTCCCACCAATGTTATCTTTTTCAATTGTAAACCTAATTATGTTTAAACATTTTTGAAAATTATATTTCCATTATCCTTCATTAAAATTATATGTTTATTTTATTATAAATTGAGATTTAGACAAATGTTTCTTAAAACCTAAAACGGATCTTCCAAACCTCCTTCACGACTTTCTGGTTACACATTCCATTGATTTTCCTACATTTTATAGAATATTATTAAAATTTTCATCAACTACTATATATATATATGTCCCTTACTAATATATCATGATAAATATAATTTTGATTCCTTTTATTATTCAAGTATTTATTTCTCTTCCAATTTCTCACTTCTATGTAAACCCAATTTAAGGGAACCTTGCTATTTCTTGTCACACATGAAGTATCACCTCATAAATTTTTGAAACCATTAATAGATTATAAAAACCATCATTATTTTATCAAGAATCCAATTGGTTTCAATTTTTTATGGAAAAAATAGGTTATTTCCTTCAATAAAAACATCTTGTAGTTATTTTTTTAAACATCACCATTGTGGTGCGGTTTTCATATATTCCCCTAGATACATCACATGAAATCCATAAATTGGAATTAAATGATCAATACCTATGTTTAATTTTCAAATAATAACATAATATTTATTTATTCCTTATCCTCTTAGTAATCCTTATGATTAATCCACGGAATATGCATTGAATAATAATTATTAAACGCAATTCATACAAATGGGTTGGATCATGATTATGATTTATATGTTGTTTATTTCCATAAATTGGAATTTATATGTATTATTTTCATTTTCATGATGTGTGGTACCCGGATTATATATTACTTCAATGCACTGGGTAATTATTTACATCTCATGAGATGTTGTGTATGGGATTTAGTAGTGAACCAAATCATGTATCTGAATTTTTCCACTTTATGATGATGGTCTTGAGAGATACCCTTGACGTATGTTTATGATATCCAGTAATATATTATTTCCATATATTGATGACCTTGTAATATCATTTCCTTTTTTCATGTCTCCATGTTTTTTATTATCCACTTTTATATATCTTTTTATGCCACTTGAATCTCATATTATTCAATAATCCCATTTTTATTTTCCTGCATAGGTTTTTAAATTTCCCTTTTACTTATGTTTTACCCATTATATCCTGTTATTTTCAAGAAGATGTAATTGTGTTAAGAGATTTATTTGGAGATTTCAATAATGTTAATGTTTTTAAATTTTGAATTCCATATTTGTATATATAATCTTCTAAATAATCTATGCCACTATATCCCCATCCTTTATTTGTTAGAAAAATATGTTAATAATTTTAAAATAATGTGTTTAATTAATGAATCACTATAGTTTGTATTAATGTAAAGGTATAATTAATTTACGAGATTAGGATGAAAAAAACATAGTAAAAAACATAGGAATGATTCTAATGGAGAAGCCTCAGAATATAATGAAATGTTATTGTTTTGGTACTATTTTGAGTATATGGGTTTCTTAGAAATGAAGTCCCTATCTAGAAATTACATGTGGATATATGCTCTAAAAACTATGTACCAAGGGGTAATAACATAGAAAAAGGTGTTTTGGGTTTTAACTCAATCCCCAATTGGGGGATAAAAATGGGGAAAAACTATAGACCTGCTTTGAAACTCCTCATGGATATGCTAAAGGTAATCATATTCTGTTTATAATCCACTAGGATGGATTTATTTCTAAGTTACATTGAGGGAAAAGGTTTATAATTATATGAGAACCTAACTTAAGTGAAAATAGGACGAATCATTAATGATGTAGGTTGGACCAATGTTGATATAAATATATCAAAGAATGATATAGGTTAAAATATGAATGGTATAGGCTAAAAAATTTGATATAACTGGAATAAAATGAATTATAGGATAACATGATATAAATATATTGTGCTAAATCATTATGTTAAAATTTTCATCAGTTATCTAAGATATGTGTATTATGATGTTGATTTTTTAGAAATAAATTAAACGCCATTTTGGTTTTAGTAATTATTAGAACCTAAATGAACCAGTTTAACCCTAAGTTCGAGGGACAATGTGATGATTACATTAATAATAAATCCATTATAAATAGAGGTTGATAGAAAAATTTAGTGATTATTCCAAGAAAATAATTTGGAAATATGATGAAACTTGTTATAATATTTTGAATCCTCAACCCACCAAAGAGGATAAGAAAGAAGACTTGTGGGAACTCAAGTAATGAAGATGTTGATGGAAATAATACTCAAAATCCAACTTGTAAAGATTGTGGAAGGAAAAACCTAGGGAATTTAATCAGGAGGGATGGAATATGAATTACTTATGTTAATGGAGGGCATCAATAAAAATTTTTTAGGGGAAAATATGGTCACAATTTAAGAATGTAATATTCACCTTAAGGGTACAATAATTATATGATGTTTTAGAGGTGAGGAATATTTGTACTATGTAACCAAATATAGTAACCTAATGGTTAATGTGGACAACTGACACCTACCACCTTTATGATCATGGGAATAAGGAAAACCATATATAATTATTATTATTATGGTATATAGTTGTTTTAACGGTTGATTTATTAATATAAATTGTTATTTAAGATTTTAAATATCAGGCATTGAGATTGGATTAAAAATACTTGGTGGTATAACTGTTATATCCATAACAGATGAATAATATTTACGGTTTGTGGAAAGTTACACCTTATAGATTTATCGCTTCTTCACATATTATGAATTTATTAGGATTTGAATATCTATTTTTGGGAAGGGGCAATATCAATTTGAATATAAGGAATTACCACTTCAATTTTTATCAACCAATTCATGGTTAATTAAAAGATCCATATAGAAATTACTCAATTTTTTATGAGTCTAAAATTTTGAGGATAGAATTTATTTATGGAGGGGACTGTATTAACCTAAAATTTGAATATTTTTTTCCTCAAAATACATCAAATATTTTTGATAGATTTATCTAAATATAATACCAAGATAAATATAAACTATGATATGTTTAAAACATTAAAACATAATATTGGAATTAGTTTTTATTAATATGAGTAGTCAAATTACGAAATACAGAAATATTTAGGTTTATATACATAACTTTTCTTTCATATAAGTTTACATAATTAGTTATTGTGTTTAAAAATATATTACATTACATGCTCTAAATGTTATTAATAAAAATTGAGTATAGTTTTGTTAAAATATGATTCTAATATAATTTAATAAATATTTATCAATACTAGATTTATTAGTTATTTATATAAATTATGAATAATAATAACTAATCTTTTAAAAAGTAACATTCCTATAAAAATAGATTGTCATTGAAATTTTTAATTTCAATTAAATTATAAAAAAACAAATTATAGTAAAATAATTTGATAAAATAAACATTAATTTACTTATTATAAATTTCAATATTATTTTAGGATATATTTTTAGGTTTTTTCTAAAAAACATTTTTATGTGGATAATGAAAAATACAGGTTTTATAAAAAAACAAGACTTTATAACAATATTAGTAAATAAGAATGAATTATAAATATATGAATCCTTTTTATAAGAAAAATTTTAAATTTTATATGGGACTTTATAATTTTAACAATTTTTATTTAAATTTTAAAACCCAAATTTTATATTTTAGATCAGGATTTATGCATTTCAAAGAGTTGTTTTTAATACGATGAAAATTTATAATTATAAATATATTTTTTATTCTTTAATATAAGTTGAATATAATAAAATTATTTCAATTTTTTTCCTCATGTGAAAATGATCTTAGCATTGTTTTTGGTTTTTTTATAAATGAATTTATTAATAGATGAATAATGAAAAAACTCAGTTTTTTCCAAAACAATGAGTTTTATTACTTTATCAGTTTATAAGTGAGACTTAAAATGTTTGAAAAAAATTTAATTTATAGAATATTTTTAAGGAATAACGTTATTTATTTTAAATATATTCTTTTAAAATGATAAAACAAAATTTTAACCAAACCATTGTTATTGTATTAAAAACAGTTTTTTTATTTTTATTTAATAAAAAAAAATTTGTTGAATTTTTTTAGATTGATTTATAAGATAAATAATTCCTTTTTATAATAAAATAACATATAATTTAAAAATATAAGTTAGTGATAATTTTATTTGAATCTTAAATGTTATTATTAAGATGGACCATTATGACGAAATGATTTTCACACTTTATATGTATTATTTATTAATTAAATTTCAATAAATCATAGATATTTTATTTTATAAAATTATTTTTAAATTTTGAATTTGAATTATTAAATATTGAAAAAATTTAGTTTAATATTTTTCCAATAAAATTAGTTATTGAGATTGAACATGGAGTTTCCACAGTAAGGGAAAATTAGGTTAAAAGTGGGTTAACTTAGTGAAAATGGATAAAAGAAGTGGAAAACATCAGTAATGTTTGATTATTAGAGGGTGAATTAACACCTTATATTTACTTAATAATTATTTTCTATTTTAGATAATGCTTCGTTGAATAATATAGTGCTATTATTTATAAATACCATGTTTTTAAAAAAGTGCACTTTTCTTCTTATATAAAAGGAGACCACATCCTTTATATTTGGACAACCCATTATAGTGATTTTTATTAACCCAGAATCTGACCGAATCTCTCTTAAAAACCCTCTAAACACTTTTTAAGAATTGGATTCCCCAAAAGACCAAGATAAAGAGCCTTAAAGAGTTACCCAAGGGAGAATTTCCCAGAGAGCGGTAATACTCTCAACACAATTTTTAATGTTTTTCTATTATTCTACACCCCTTATGTACCCTCTATCAATAAAAGTATGATAAAACCAAAAATTCGCTATTATGAAGTGTTATTATATTAATTTATTATTTATTTTATAGTTTTTTTTCCAAAATCACTAATAAATATAAAAAGTCATCCTGTTTGTTTGTGGAAAACCACATCCATGAACGACATGTTCAATTTTACATCACCACATTAAATGGTAGTTTAAAAAGTTAATTTTATTTTAAAATATGACATATTCACACCATTAATATACTAGAAGAATTATATTGGGTGTTCTATAAATATGATTATAATGAAACGGTCATAGTAACATTAATGACCTAAAATGGACTTATGAAGTTAACTTTCATAACATGGATCTATTTTGGGAAGAAATTTAAAATTGTATTTGAAATATCTTAATATAAAAAATAATGAAATAAAACTATTTAATTATGAATACCATGAATATATATTAAAATATTATTAATAATGGTAAAAAACTAAATGTATTATCATAATATTAATAGGAAAACATTGAGTAACTTGTACAAGAAAAAACTATATTAAAAATATATTAAGAAAGATAAAAGATAGACCTTATAAAATTTAATATATACTAATATGTTTATTATATATATCTAATGATATTTATTTAATTATTAAATAATTTTATTTCAAGTGAAGATCACTTTCGTACACGAGGGAAGGGTTTCTATCTCAACCAACCTTTACTGAGGAATTCTTCCTTGTTATTAACTAATCATAATTTTTATAGTGTAAATTATTCAGTTTGAAGATCTAATTCTCAATTTACTATTAATATAGTTTTGGAAATAATAAAACATTCATGAAAACGTTTTTACCACCTTTATTATGTCCCAGATGTTTTATTATGTTTTTGAAGAAAACATTACATTCTACCATATATAGAAAAAGTTACATTGAATTATGAATATACAAATAGTATATTTTATTTAAAAAATTAAAATTAGTATTTTTCCAATTCATCAGACTCATCTTTGTCTGAAAAAGAGTTTTAATTTAGTTGTTTCCATTGTATTGTAAAATTCATGACCATCAGACTGATTCTGTTACCGATAAAATTAGGCAGAAACTTGTAAAGATTATCGTATTTAGTTGTCAAGAGCCAGCTATCTGAGGTCATTACAAAAAACATGAAAATATGATTGTTGAAGTATTTAATTTGAAGAAAATTTCATTTTTAGAGTTTGGAGATGACTGAATACATTCCCGTTTTAGGGTTTTTATTTATAAACAGCTCTTTCTTAGTCAGTTCAATTCTATAGTATATTGTTGATTTATAGAATCCTTGTTAGGTTGTTTCATTTAAAGAATTTGTAATCATAATCCTAATCTATTAATTTTAATAATCTATGGATTATATGGATTAGAATATGGTGAATATGATCCATTAGATCAAGGGATTTTTTTATTGGAAGACATATTCTTATTTTCATATCGAGGGTTTCTATTGTTAGGAAGAGATAGAAAATACAATCTTTGTATCTATGGATTTCCTGGTAAGGAAATTCAGACATGACTATAAGTATAAAATAGTTCATAAATTTTTCTAATGCTATTTAATAACTTACTCTTAAACATAAAAGATATATTTTTGTTAATATAGATCATAATTAATTCTATTTTTAAATGGTTATTCTATTTCATGTTTTTAAAAGATTATTTTCTCTTGTGTAGGATAATATAAAGCGACTCCTCAAATTCATTTTTCTGTACTAATCATTTTATTCATGTTACCATGATTATGATAAAATCAAAACTATGATATTCATTGGATCCATTGTGATTATGATATTTTAACACTAATATAATCATACAATTTCTAGTTTTTACTATGAATTTGATAATCATACTGAGTCTAAGTTTGATAATGTTTTATAAAGAATATTTTCTTTATTTTTAGTTTAAATATTTTAAACAATGTTTTCAAACTATAATTCACCCAATCTTGTAAGTATAACCATATTATATAATTTATGCAATCATAAAATTGGTATTAGATTCGATTATTACGGCATATATACTTTCCGATTTTTTAGTTTTTTAAATTACTGTAGGTTGTTTAATGTTTTGATACAAATACTTTGTTTATAAAATTTGTTACACTAACATGTATTTTTGGAAATGAATTCCTATTGTTTTATGATAGATATTATTAATGTTTTATATATACAAGATATAAACCAAAATGGGCCACCTATCTTTGATGGTGCTGATTATGAGTATTGGAGAGATTTGATAAAAAATTTAGTTATCAACATGGGAGTTCATAATTTTGATTTTCTTATTGGAGAATACAAGATTTATAATATGGAAGTCACACATTTTACACAACATAAAAAACAATTGTATGAGAAAAATTATAGACTAAGGAATACTCTATTGTTTTCCATGACAATAAGTATATACAACCATCTATCTTCTTCTGAAGTTGCAAATAGCATATGAAAAAATATTGAAGTCACACATATGGTATTTTTAATGTTATTGAGACTAGAAGTGGGATTCTTATATCTGACTATTAGGCGTTTTATTTCTTAGATAGACAGTTTTTTTAGATATACCATAAATGTTCATGAAAATCATAAATATTTTACAATTTAATTGTGAAGATGGTCTTGATAATGAATTTCTTGTTAAAAAGATTATTGATATTATGTCTAATGAGTAATAATTAAAAAGAACAGGTGTTGATATAAAATTAAATCTAAAAAATGATACTTTAGATGATTTTATTGGAAACAATATGCAATACAAATGTGTACTTAAGAGATATATTGATAAAGAAATGAAGAAAAATTTTGGTGTTTATTTTTCTAATATTACTATTCCTACAAATGTTCAAACACCTAAGAATGTTATTTAATCTTCTAGAATGAAGAAAGTTGTTATTCAATATGATTCTAATACTTATGAAAATTCAAAGAGTAATTTAGATAATATATATTTAAAAATGAATAATATTTTGGGAATTTTTTTTTAATATCAATATAAAATGGTTCATAAGTATAAAGGTGACACGAAAGACTAAAAAGTCACATGTTGAAAATGTAAGAAATATGGACACATTCCACCAGATTGTTCAAGGAAAAATAGGGAACACCAGAAATAAATGAATTTAGAAAAAAATTCCATGAAATATTATAAATATAAAGGAAATAAGGTCTTAAAATGCTGACACATGGAATGATAATGGTGGTGAATCTTATGAAAGTTTATCTGATAATTAAAGTTCCTTACATAAGAACATAGGTTTTTTTCAATTGTACCTATTGTAAAAAATTTTCTTAGAGCTAAGGAACAAACTATTAAGTCCCTAACTAGGATTTCCTTAAACGTTAATTATCCTAATGAGAAACTTTCTATAACATCTGATGAATAATCTATCTCAACAAAATATAATCATTTACCCACTTATGACGAGGTTTCCTAATTTTAAAAATCATTTGAAAATGAGAATTGTAAAATTAAAAAAATAATATAATTATAATGCTAATCTTTCTAACTCCGATTCATGAATTAATGATTTTAAAAATTAAATTTCATGTTTTTCTAAAGATCTTGAAAAAATATTTTTGAAAAAGATTCTATATCAAAATATTTAAAAAGTAGTTTCTGATAAAAATAGTTTAAAAACTACTTTTGATATACGTAGTTACAAAACTATTACTAACGAGGATAAGAATTTAATTGTGGATCAAATGTATAAAATTTTTTATTTGAAGAAAATTTTATCAATGTTTACTATAAGAAAAAACTTTGTTGATCGAATGTAAAAAAATCAATCTTTATAGTGATAACACTAGAATGGGTTATACTAATAAAAAACCTATTTTCTATAACAATTTCTTGGTTCCAAAAAGTGAACCTTTTTCACTAAGCTATAGAGTTATGGGAAATAGAAAATGAATTTTTCCATAAAGAAAATACATTAACTAAGTTTTTATAAATCTTATTTGAAAAAGGAAATGACATTTTCTCAAAAAAAATTGAAAAAATGTGGTTGCCCAAAATATTATTTTCTAAAAATATACGACCCAAGAAGTTTTTTGTTTCCAAAAAAATCATTTTGTATGATTAAAAAGAGAGTTCTAACAAAAAGAATATTTGGTGTATAGATAGTTTGCGTTCTGAGCACATGACAGAAAATAAAGTTTTCTTGAAGAAGATAATCAAGATGAATGGTGTTAATGTAACTTTTTGAGACAATTCTCAAAGAGGTATTACCGGAATATGTAACATTGTTCTTCTTGAAAAAACAATTATTTCAAATGTTTTATTTTTTAAAGGTCATAATTATAACCTTATATACAAAAGTCAATTATGTTATGAATTTTAACATGTTTCCTTTATGAATGATAAACTTTTAGTACAAACTTCCAAGGATGAATTTATTATATCTGCTAATCATCATGAGATTGTTTACACCCTTAACTTAAAAGACCATTATAGGAGAGACTATCTTTCCTATGTGAAATAGAATATCAATATTTGTTAGAAATGTATCTAACATAACTAAGAATGAACTTCTTAAGACTTTATTAGAAGTGAGGTTTGATTATAATAAAGTTTGTGACCATTGTCAATATAATAAAAAACATAACACATATTTTAAATCTATTTGTGAAGTCTCAACTTCTGATGACTTACAGTTCGTGTACAAGGATTTATTTGACCATATAAAAAAGGAGATAATTAGTGAAACATAATATGTATATGTCTTATTAGATGATTACATTAGATATTCATGGGTTTATTTTCTAATAAAAAATTTGTATCCTTTTTTATTTTAAAAATTTTGTAGCCAAAGATAGAAAATGAGAAAATCGTACCCTTGATAACTATTCATAGTGAAAACGGTGGATAATTTTTAAATTATTATGTAGGGTTTTTTATATAAATAACATTATAAAACATATATTTTAAAACCTAGAACCCCCAACAGAATTTTATAGCAGAGAGAAGGTATATAATTATTCAAGAAATAATACGAACCATATCGAGTGATTTCTGTATTGCGAAATTTTTTTGAGTTTAAGAAGTTAATACATTATATTATACTATAAATCATGTTTTAATTATGAACTATATTAAAAAAATCATTAATATTTTTGGATTGTAATAGAACCAATTGTTTTATACTACATTATTTTGGTTGCAAAGTATTCATCCTAAATACATAAGAAAAATTACATAAACCTGAAGGAAAATATGACGAAGGAATATTATTAGTTTTTTACAATAGTTATAAGGAATAGATAGTTTTTAATAAAATTTATTATATTATTGAGGAAAAAATACATAGTATATTTTATGAAACTAATCATTTTTTTTATCAATCCCAACCAACATCCTAGAATATTATTTCTAAAATTTATTTTCAACAATAGTTTGAATCTATTTATCATAAGAAAAAAACCAAAGAAATTTTTTATGGAGTTATTCATTAGGATGATTATATATCTATTGTTAAATAAAATTCTCTTTAAAACTCAATGAACTCTATTTTTTACTAGGAATAATCCTAGTGAATGTATCATTACTGATGCAGATCAACCAGTCAGGACTACAAGTTCCTTAAGAAATGAAATTGAACATATAGATTTCTTAAACCAAATTCAATATAAGAATCCTGATGCGGAATTTTGTGATGAATATTATATTATGATAATGAAATATTAACTCATTTATTTTGATAGGAACAACGTATGGGAATTCGTTAAATGACCATTAGAAACATCAATAAATGGAGTAAAATTTTGTTTTTAGAACACATGTCATCAAAATGGTATAATTGGTAGAAATAAATATAGAATTATTGTTAAGGGACATAATCAACAAAAGGGATTTTATTAAGATGCCAAAAATTCTATGGTAGTTGGAAATAAATCAATTAGAATACTTCTAGATTTTGCAGAATTCATCAATTTCAAATATTTTTTAATGGATGTGACATATTTTTTTCATAAAAGATATATTCAAGAGGAATTTTATGTTAAATAAACACCAGGTTTTTAAAATAAAAAACATCCCAAACATGTTTATAAATATAAAAAAGATGTATATGGACATAAATAATCCCATGAGATTGGTATGATAGATCAAAAAGATTGTTGTTAAAAAACAATTTTGTTAAGGGATCTGTGGATCAAACCCTTTTTATAAAATAAGTATTCAAAAATAAAATAAATTTAAAAATTTATGTTGATTCAACTCAAAAATATTTATGATATTCCTTTCTATATCTTATTATGTATTATTTTGAAATGATAATAACGGGGAAGTTAAAATATTTTCTTATTTTTCAATTTTTTCAAAAAAAGAATGAAATTTTATATCTCAACATAATTATATAAAATATATTCTTATGAAATTTGTATATGACATTAAAAATGTATTAGTAATCCCATAAATTCCTCAAATACAATAAATCTTGATGATTCTAGGCAATTAGTTGATCAAAATATTATTCTAGGTATGATAGGAAGTCCACCTTTCATAGATTCTAGACAACCAGATTTAATGTTTTTTGTATTCTTATGTGAAATATATTTGGAACATCCAAAATTATTCCATTTAATAGTTATAAAACAAAATTTTCATTATCATAGTATAGTATGGATTTGGGACTTTTCTATTCATTTAAAAATTATTTGGAATTAAAGTGTTTTTAGGATGATGACTATAGTTGTTGTAGAGTGGAAAGAAAAAGTACTATGGGTCATGTAATTTCATAGGATATTATTTAGTTTCTTGGACATGCATAAAACTTCACTTGGTAGTACATTCCACTACTGATACCAAATATGTTGTAGCTAGAAGTTATTCTGCTCAAGTTTTGTGGATGCAACAGACACTCACTGATTATGGCATGATCTTTACAAAATATCAAATACTTTGTGATAATACAAGTTACATTTATTTAAGTAAAAATCTAGGGAATCACTCACATGAATATCACATATATATAAGACACCATTCCCATTAGTATTACACAATTAAAAGAGATATCATTTTATAATTAATTAGAATTATATAACAACTTGAAGATATTTTTACAAAACCTCTTATTTCTGATATAGCTAAATACATTAAATAGAATATTGGAATGATCAAAATAAATTAATCATTTAATGATAATTCTTTTTTACCCATCTCCTTAAATTAATAATACCCTTTTTTAAAGGGGGAGTACATATGTTGTAGGTTATTTTTAAAAAAAATATCTTTTATTAGAATTTTAGTATTATAAAATTTTTTAGATTTTATAAAACAGTTTTTGTAATGATTTTTTTTTCTAGATTCATATTTTGTATAAAATATTCAATGTAAAAATTCTTAGAACTGCTTTCCGGACTCAAAAAATGTAATAAAATTCTCCAAATTCATTTTTTGTTACATAGTTTTCAGATACAATATTTTTGTGATATGTTGTTTTTGTTTAAAAACTATCCTATCTAGTTTTCTGTTTAAAAAAATCATATTCATCATTTCATAATCAATATTATCATAATATTTTTACAAAAACAAAGAAGAACATGTTAACCATACTAATGGATCTTTTCACTTTGAATGATACTTTTATATATCTTTATGTTTTTCACTTATTCATTAAATTTGTTTACAATTATTATTGTTATACCTTTTAAAAAAAATAATGTTTATAAAAAAAATTCCAAATAAAATTTATTCCAAATATGAAAAAGTAATAAAAACTTATAGATTTTAGAATATATTAAAACATTATTTGGATAAATAAATGGCATCAAATTAGAATGTCTTTAGATATAAACAGTTTCTTGTATTATGGAAGAAGAACTATCACCCCTGATTCTTATATAAGGGCAGGTTGTCCCTTGTACCACATCAGTTCTCCAAGGGGTTTTTCTTCCGACATGCTACACCCTACAATGGTTCCAGTCTGATTGTATTTCATTACAACCAATCACTTATTTAAGAATCCAAATAAAATGGCGGCTTAGGAAGGTTTCACCATGTTTCTTGTTTTCAGAGAAAGGATGGTTGAGAGATGACAATATGATAAATATTATTATAATTTTACAATGATAAACTATTTCCAATGTTAGGAATCTAATTTTTGTGGAAAGCTTGGAATTTGTTTGACTTATATTATCCTATCATTATTTTAAATTTTTGAAAGAATATGGGAAAGAATAGGGTTCTTTTAAGATGTATGGGAAAATATATAAAGTGTGTTATAAAAATCATACTGAATTATTTTTAATTTCATTAGAATGAGAAGCATATTTTTCTTCTCATAAGTTTGTTAATAGTATTGGTGTGTTTAAAGAGAATAAATCCATTGAATCGTTGTTTTTTGTAATATGAAAAGTTATTAATGTTTCACACCTGAATCTTGACTGGAATTTTTTTTCTCTTTGTATATGAGATTTTCTCATTCCAAAAATGGGAGATCTAGATACTTAAAAAGTATCAGATGTTTTTGTTTTGGATTTTCATTTTAATATGATAATGATTGATATTGTGAAGTTTATCATTTGCATAGTAGAAAATATAAATACCCCCTCAATACAATAAATTATTATAATGTTATCTAACTTCCTTAATAAGCTTGTGGAAAAGTATATGGATATCTTCAAAGTAAAAATAAATAAAATCTAATGAGGGTGAAAATATCATTTATCCGCAAGGATGTGGCTAATATAATGAGATTCTTCTTTGATGAAAAAAAATGATTTTTTTTGAGAAATTTGATGGGGTCACTTAAAAGGAACAATCATCAAGGATGTGTATGGATGTTGTAAAGAAGAAAAATATGGTAGAAACCTATCCTCCGAAGAAACAAAAGAAGTAAAAGATGATGCATGGGGATGTTTTTAATAAGATTATGAAGTGTAAGTCTGAAAAGAAGCATGTGGATACATAAGTCAGAATCCAACCACCATAATCTAAAATTTGTAGAATTATTACAACCAAAATTTTATAAGAATAAGATAATAAAAACAAAATAAAAAGAAAATATTGAATGGAGATCAATTATAAGAAAATATTTTGAAAGGATTTTAAAGGGAAACCTAGAATATAATAATTCATAATTCCCATACTGATCAGATCACACTGGAAGCATGATTCATTTTTCAAGAAACATTTGTCATCCAAGAAAAATTTTATTTTATAGAAGATAAAATAGATGGAATGGTTGATTAAATATAATTAGTACCAACCAAACAATCAGCACTAGAGATAGAAGGAAAGGGAGCTCGTAGAAGTCCTGTAAAATAAGAATAAGTGCGTGATAAAAATTTAATAAATATGATTATGGGGATGGAAAAGAATAAATAAATGAATAATATTAAAAAATAAATTAAGGATATCATAAAGAATAATATGAAGAAGAATAATAAGTATGAAAAAATAGAAGAAGAAGTGGACAATTAAGTGTAAGAACATGATGGAAATGATATTAATAATGGTGAAGAAACCCAGTATGAAGAAAAATCATTGGATATATCTTCATACTCAACAAAATTTCCCTCCAATCTTGATAAACAAGGAAAACAGGGAAGTAATTGGGATTCTTCTTTAGAACGATAAGAAGAGTATTCATCAATGAAATATGAATAAGATCAAAATTCTAAAAAATGTTGATGATAAAAACTGGAGTGATAAATATATTGAAATTATAGAAATTAAAGAAGAAAATAATGTTTTAAGAAAGGTGAAAATGAAATTTCAAATGAATATAATAAATAAGGTAATGAATTTGAAGTTGGAATGAGAAGAATTACCCTCCTTAGCCTAACCCAAAAAAATCAGACTCTTCTAGAATGTTAGCACAAATATGATTGGAATATATTTTTCATGTTTAGAGAAAATTAGGAGAAACTATTCTATATTTTCAAAATATTTATTTAATGGGTCAGATAATCCATAAAATTATCACCTAGAAATTAGATTTTATAAAATATTTAACAGAGTTCGTGATTTAGAATAAAGTTGATTTTAATATTTTATAAAAATGATATCAAACTCACAAAAATATCATATAATGAGTAGGTGAATTGGTATAACTGATTTAATTAAAATATCAGAATTCATGATAAAAAATTTGATGAAATTGAGAAGCATATGGTAGAGTCAGTAAGCTCTTTCAATCAGTTATATAATTATATAGTTGACAATGTAATGTTCATTGAAAAAATCAAGGATGCCATAGATGAAGTACCTAAGGATGTGAATGACTTGAAAAAAATTAAATATATGGAGGTCGAGTTCATAATATTAAAAACTTTTGAATATGAGGTGATCATATAGAATGATTAAAATAAAGAGCTGTCTAAGGATGTAAGAATTTATAAATCTCTAGGGAAGTTGAATGAAGAAAGTATTCTAAAGCATGAAAAAAACTAGAAGGAGTTCCTGGAAATGTTTTCATTTTTCAATACCATGATGAAGAAAGAATTATTTTTTATTCTTTTGTTATCTAAATTTATTTAGTTATCAATGTTTTGTAAAACATTTTGAATTTTTGTTAATGAATGATATTTTCATGAAAATCTAATTTGTTTGATTATTTTCTAATTTAGATAGGTTATATGTTCTTTAATATTTTTTAGGGATGATTACTTATTAAAAAATTATTTTGTATTTTTTTTCATAACATTTCAAAAATATTTGTAATCATTACTCATTCCTTTTTTGATAATAAAAAATGGGGAGAAAATTTTAATAAATGGGGAGAAGTTATTTTAGGAGAAGTTGTAATATAAATGGGGAGAAGTTTTATTAAGTGTGAGAATATGGTTCTTAAGTAGAGAAGAATTAATAAGGGAGAGAATTATTATTTAAGGAATAAATTCTCATAATACTCTCATTGTATTCAACATCATATTCAAAAGAGTTACAAGCTTAGTGGGTGTTAAGGTTTCAAATAATAACTCTAAATACCATGGTCTTAAATGAAAAAATGGACATAAATTTTTATAATTATTTTTAGTCTATGTTTTGAGGTTTTTTCTTTCCAAAATAGAGGATATTTTTGACATGGTATTTATAATTATCACTTTTTAATTCCTATAGTTTTGAAACCCCAAAATCTTTCTTACAAAAATGTTTACTAACTTTTTATGTCCCAAGTGTTTTTGGTAATTTTTTTAGAAAACATTACTTTCAACCATATATAAAAAACAATATATTCAATTATGGATATAAAATTACTATTTTTCATTGTAGAAATCAAAATGAGTATGTATCCAATTTATAAGACCCATCCTTATCAAATAAGAAGTGATACTTTAGTCATGTCTATCATACTATCAATATTCATGACCATTATATTGATACTGGTACTTATAAAATTGGACTGACCCCCATAATGATTATCGTATTGAAATTTTTATGTAATTAAATTGGGATAATTGAACTATATAATAAAAATACATAAATATATTTATATTTTAACGAATACTTATTTCAATGTAATGTTTTTAATCCTTATGACATAGAGTATTCAATTATAAGAGAGATACAACGCACCCGATACATTAGGATGTTGAAGAAAACCTATAGATATGACTATTGGAAAATTGATTATAAATACCAAGTCATTTGATGAGTTTGGAGTGGACTCATTACTTTTATTTGTATTATTTCTCTACATTCATCCATCATTTTTAGTCAGTGTAATTCGTTATTATCTTGTTTTTCTTAATAAAACATTTCACATTTTTTCCTTTAGAAATTTTGTAATTTAATCATTATACAATCATTGTTACGATCATGGGATTCAAGGGATATGAAGATGGTGTATCAGATCCATTGGTTTGATGGATTCTAAGGATTAGATGATGTAATCCAATATAGGTATTGAGGACTATTTGGGATTAGATGACAATGGAAATCCGATCTTCCAGTTGAGGGATTGCATGTTAAGGAAAGAAAAACGTTTTTGTAAGTATAAAAAAGGATACCTTTAGTAATGGTTACTGACTATATTAACCATAAGGTTAAAATAGAATTTTCTGTTAATATATATTATAAGTAATTATTACTTTTACATAGCTATTCTATTTCTTGTTTTTATAAAAATATTTTCCTCTATTAATGATAATAGAATGTGATTTATTATATTAATTTTTCTATACTTGTTTTTTATAATTTTTTTTGTGATTATTCTAAAACAATAATGTGATATTAAACAGATTAATTGTGATTAAAAACATTTTACTCTAACATAATCAGATAATTTATAGTTTTGATTCAGTGACTCAGATAATCAAACTGAGTCTGAGTCCAAAAAAGTTACACAAATTGCCTTTCTGTTTTATTTAGTTTAAATCATTTAAAATAAGTTTTTATACAAAAATTTACCCCTCTTGTAAGTATACCCATCTAAAATAATTATTACAATCCTACATAACTACTTTATCCTTGGTTTTTAATATCATAATTTATTTTCAAGCATATGAAATTTAATTAATTCTTTCACTTTCTTATGGTTGTCTATGATTTATATCTTCCATAAAATATAATGGTCTTCCAGAACTCAATATCCATTTTGGCGTTATAATGTATATACTTGAGTTTTATATTTTATTTAATATGGTATACCCTATTTCTATCATGGTAGATAAATTTTGACATAAAGTTTATTTATATATGAGTTATAATACTTCTTAAAAATATAACTTTGTCGATAATAATTTCTATCTTTTTTAATGGTTATTTCCCTTTTATTTTCATAATTTAACGTACCACCAATTTTCTCATTTTTTATTTAGAAACCCAATTAAGTTTAATCTCATGTGAAAATCATATTTACATTCTACAATTTTGAAAATAAATTATTTTTTTATTTTACACATTGTGGGATTTTAACTAAGGTGTTTTAAAACATAAAATGGTATATTGAGTACCTCCTTTATGATTTTTTTATTACAAATTATCTTATTTTTTCATAAATTTATGCAATATTATTCTCATGAACCTATTATTATATATATATATATCCCTTATAAAAATTAAAATCTAAACATCCATATCATTTCAGGGCTTATAAATGTATTTAGATCCCTTAAAAATTTCCTCTTTTAAATAAACTCTGTTTACGGGAACATTCCTATTTCTTATCTCACATAAAAAATAGTCCTCATAAACTTGTCCTCAAACCATGAAGAACATAAAAAATTAATCCTTAGTTAATGGATTACATTATTGGTTCAATTATGGATTTATGTTAATCAATTATTTATTTAATTATTTAAAAATATCATTTATTCATTTCATTAATATTCACTAAAGTTATACATTTTTATTCTTTTTTCCCACATATTTATTATTTAATCTATATATTGGCACTCAATGATCAAAAAATTAGTTTCATTATTAAATATTCTAATAAAATTATTCAATTCCTTATTATCTTTGTTAGCCTTATAATTTATCCATTAGTAATTCCTTGAATTGGAAATAAGAAATTCACTTCCTTCTAATGGGTAATATTATAATTATGGTATATGTATGGTTTATTTTCCTCATGAGTCATTAATATATTTGATTTTAATTAGGATGATGATTTCACCATGAAATATATATACCTAAAATGAATTGGGAAAATATTTATATATCATTATATGTTATGTAAGGGATTATGTAGTGATCCTAATCAACTATAGGACACTGTTCAATTTATGATGATGGACTTGGGAGTAACTATTAACTCATGTTTATGATATCTTGTTTTATATCATTTCTACATCTTTATGATATAATGAAATCAATTTCTTATGACATATATCAATGATTATCATCATATGATTTATTATATCATGTTGTGCCTTTTTTACTCTCATGTCAAGAATTATTTCTACATTTATTCTCTAACTGGGCACTCTAGAACACCCACTTCTATTCGTATTTTCTAAACGATATTAGGTGTTCTTTTATAAGATCTATTGATGTTATTAGGAATATGTTTATTTTTAAATAAACAATATGTATTTATGTTCTATATGATGTATTTGTAAGATAAATCTTTTAAATAAGCTACAAATCAAGATCCTATGATTTTATTTGTGGGAAATATATGTTAATAATTATGAAACAATATGTAGTTAAGGCATGGGTTGCTATAATTTTCGTATTTCATAATGGAATAAATTTTGGGATATGAACATTTATCTGAACATTTTTTTAGATTTTCAAATATTTTAATGATATTTCATGTTATTATACAATATTACAATATAATGAAATTAAAATATTTAGATTTTATACAATTAAAAATCCTCATAATTTGATAGTTTTTATTTAATATTAATTTTTTTTACTGAAACCCATCAGATGGTTTTGACTATCCAGTAAGTGTAATGAAATGAATCATTATAAATAATACTATTAATGACATTTAAAGATATTATAAATTGATCAAATATCATTAAGTAAATTAAAGTTCTTATAGAGATATTTATAAAAAGGATAGATAGAGTTGAGAGTTTATTTTATAGAGGGTTATTACAAAAAATTATTAAAATTTTAAAATTCATCATTCCATTAAAAAAAGATAAAGAATGGTACATTCTATAAGATAAAGGAATACATTATTTTTATTCCAATAATTGTGTACTATTTTTTTATTTTTGGTGATTAATATTCATACATGATTTTATAGCATGTCATTTTTTTGAAAGGGATAAATGATCATTAAAATGGGAGTATTTGTAATCAAAGAGGGACAATGAGTATGATCTGAACATTGTATAGGAAATGAACATTTTGTTTTTATTTTATTAATATATAGATATTTTATGATTATTGGGTTCATCCTTTTTCTCAAAAAATAATAAAAAACAAAAATGTATTAATATTTTTATGACTTTCATTAACTATGAGGCAGAGGTTATGTTCCTTTGAATCAGTAAAAAAGATCGTATAAGGGATTAATTTTTCATTTACATATCCAATTAAAAAACTATTCTCAAGGAGTCATACCAATGTGGAACCAAAAAAACATATCATGTCATTACAAAAAATAGAAAATTATATAATGCCACAATAATCCATTCAACAATCAAACGTTCCCAGATATCATAGTGTTAACTTCTCTTATGTTTTTATTTATTCATTATCTTAATTATGGAGAAACTAATAAAAAGGCATAGTCACCAAAAACATTCATCAAGGATTTTTTCCATCAATCAATAGAAAATGTTTATAATATTTTCACTAATTCCATTGAATTCCTGAATAAATTAAACCAGCATATTAGCTATTATGAAAAACATGGTCTAAAAGTGACATTTAACATATTTCCACCCAAACAAATTTTGATTAAAAAGGATTTCAAAATAAATACCTAAATAGTTAAATATACATTAAATATTTAGGAAATATTTTTTAGGAAAATTACCAAAAATATAAATGATCATCTAATGAGATTCCAAAATCAAGAACAGACACTCAATGAATATTTCTTAAAATCTATATTTCCAATTCCATTTTCCCATATGTCTGTGGATGGTAAGCTATTCTCATCCTTGACTATGAAACCATTTCATTTTGATATCTCATTCTGAATATAGAGGTAAAATCTTATTCTCTATATGATGTTATATAATTAATAACTCTTATTAGTTTATTTATTTCTATATCATTTAACATATCACGATTGTCAACTAAATTGATTTCTCATATATTCATGATGTGTGTAAACTTTTTGAGTTGATAATAAACTATAAAAAATATTTATTAAAGAGTCATATTGTAAATTTCATATCATAATATAAATATAAATATATATATATATGAATTTATCAACATTAATATGTCTGTATTTATAAAGACCAAAACAACATTTAGGATGATTAATGCTACATCATGACCATTAAAAAAACTATAGATTGGTAAATATACTCAACCACATCTTACCTTATAATTAATAATATAAAATTTCTAGATATCATTTTATATATTTATAATCCTAAAATATTTTACCCATCACAAGTAAATAAATATACTTTTATCTTATTTCCTTAAAGGTATAATAAGAATAACTTATTCAATCAAACAATGATCTAATTCTAAAACCATGAACCCCCTATTAGTGATCACTCCACCATAAATGTTGTGTTGTATCACCCTACTCTTTGGAATAAGAAAATGGAACAATATTAATTGTTTTAATATTTTTAAATTGTCATTTATAATATAATTAACTAATTTTTTTACTTTTTTACATTTAACTATAAATGAAAATCAACTAACATACCCCTTAAAAACTATTTATCCTTTTATATCCTTCAAAAACATCTGTTTGAGTTTTATTACTCAAATAATTATCTACAATATTCTCTTTTTCTGGTGTACATGAATTTTACAACCAAATTGTTTGAAGATTGTATACCTCTTTATGGTGAGTCATTTTAATGTGAAATTATATTAAGAAGAACTTTATAAACTTATAATAATTGGTATACACCATTAATTTATTAAAAAATGATAAGACCTCATACTATTCAATACATAAATACTACATCCTATTAAAAATCAGGTAAAATATAGTTATTATTATGTGGTTTAAATTGAATTAATACACACCCCCTTACCCAAACTCTTTCCATAAGAATACAACCCAAAGATTATATTGAAGCATTAGAATACATGTTTTATACATCAAAATTATTCAAAATAAAAGCAATTGGTTATAAAGTAATGATATTATTTATTTATTAAAATATCTTATTAAATTAATCATTCCATTCAAATTTAACTAATTTTTGAATTGAAGTAGTCAACGAAGAAGTAATCATACATAAGTACGAGATTGTCCTCTTGGAACACCATATCATTCTATGGAAAATTTATATCTCAAATGAATTATTATTCCACATTCAAGACAACAAAACCTTCATCCTATATAACTCAACAAATCCTCATTTATCGAAAACAAAAATTCACTACAATATTGACACTCAAATTTAAATGTTTTATTTAGATTTTATTTCTTATTTCTTATTCTCAAGAAGAATATCATAAAATACTTTTAAATTTCACTCATGATATACTACTAATAATTTAAAAAATTAATATATTTTATAATAATACTACCAATATTTTTTTGAAATAATTTTATATGATTAGATTCATTAATTCCTTAAAAAATGATTGTGGGAAAGTAACACAAATAGGCATGAAAAATAACTTATAATGATTGTGAGAAAGTAACACCATGGGGTGTTATCCGAGTGGTACTCACTGGTTATGCCCCTCGCTCTCCATTGGAAATGGAACAGCCTCGAGTCCTACTGGACTCGGACACAGTGCATATTATGCATAGGGAGATTCAAAGCCATTTTCCTAGCTGAGGAACATGCAGCGCGCTCTGGTCATGTTAGGCCCCCAATGGGTTGCGAGTGTTACCCTGCACACTTTTTCCACTAAGCTTGTACCCAAGTTGTACAAGCTCCTGCTTGGCATCCAAAAGGCCCAAGATGAAATCCGGGTAAGGACAAAATTCTGGGCTACTGTAGCAGTACTGTAGCAGGAGACTGTTACTGTATTGTAACAGTGGTGGAATTGTAGCGATGACATCATTGTAGTGGCGGAGGAACTGTTATAAGTACTATTATGGAAATGATACTATAGTATGTACTAAAGCAGCACATATACTGTAGTAGCACTATTCCCTGAGGGGTCCATTGGGCCAAAAAATGGGCTTTCAATCCTAGTATTCTGGCCACCTAGACATGGGCCTTTGGGTATTTAATGGGTTTCCTTATACCCACACTAAAGAGGTCTTTGATTTAAATAATAAATTGAGGCTTCAACCCCATTCTTTTAAAAAATGTATATAATGAATTATAAAATCCATAATTGGTATTCGATCATCCATAAACATTAATTCCTGATATTTCAATCAGATATCAATTTTATTGAACCATAATTATATATCATGATGATCAACTAGATTATTTTTATTTTGAAAATGATATTTATTATTTATAATCACTAAACTATGTTTCTGGTCATTAGTATATAATTGAGAAAAATGATCAATTTTTTTTTTAAAATACTATTAGTTATGGACAAAGTGAAACTAAATGATGAATAAATAAATTATTTTATTTTTATTTTATCATGGATTCAATTCTCACAACTCTTTTAGTTATATATAGTAATAAGGTTGAAAAATTAGTTTGGATCTTGGAATCATAATAATAATAAACACCACTTATTCCTTTAAAAGTATTCTTATGATATTATTATGAAATACTCCGAGACTCCTATCAACCACCACAAGATGTTTTTATCAAAATATATTCTTAATGTATTTGTGAATTAAACCCAATTAATGTAAATAATGGAATCCGATGACTGGAAAAATCAAACCATCTCTAATTTCATTAACATTCCATTCTCCTCAAGATTTATGACATCTACATCTCAAAAACAAAGAGAAACCATCAATTGAAATAGTCAACCTTAGAATTTTACATTATAAGATGTCTCATCCCACTGATAATGTAATATTTATCCATATAAAAGATCATATAATCTGATAATATTTCTATAACAAAGACTATGATTGTAGAAGGAGGATGTATGAATCCTCACTCATTTCATTCACACAAAAGTGTATCAATTATTATTTTTACATGGTATTAGTTATATAAAAAATATCAACTGTTATTTTACACATGTATAAACAAAATAATATTATAATCACCTAAAAAATATAATACTAATGAACATAGAGTAATTCATAATAGTACATCATACAACACATAGTCTTTAATTAACATCAAGGAATATAACAACCAAATCTGTAGAAAAAATATAGATGGAAATTTTCTATGGTATGTCCACATTATATTGGGTTTCTAACCAAGAATGAATAATTGTAGACATTATAATTCATGATACCTAGAGGAATTTGATTCTTACTTTACTATAAACCTGGTAGAAACCACTTCATTTTCAATAAATGTCTCTTCCTTACAGATTAATAATATGATAGTGGAATTATTATTGAATGTGTATTTATGTGAAACATTCCTCCACATTGATAGAATACAGATAACTCAACTATCAAAGAATAAACTACATATATCTCTATGGGTTTATTTTAAAAATATTTTTTATTCTTATTATCGATATGGAATATACTCCTTCTTATACAAAGCTATCAAAGGAATTTTGTTACACTACACAACTACATGATGTTTCCTTCTTCCTTAGTTTCATGATTCACTACCTATATTTATATAAATAGTTTAAACAATATTATCAATGGATATATCTATGGGAATATACACATTTCAAAACATAATTAGTTATGAATAACATTTTTACCAACTCTAGAACATCATACACATGTTTTTTAAACTTCTATGAAAATTATATCATTAACGAATTACCTTTTTCCAATTCAAAAATTCCAATTATTTAACTAATTTGTAACTCCTTTGGATATTTCTATTTATTAAATATCATTCATAAAACCTTCAAATAAATATCCCCATGAATTATTTCTTTGTTTACTAACTCCAGATATTTGATTGAAAATAATTATAGTAAATAAGTTAAAAATTAATCCATTGAAGTATTAATAATTTATATGAACTAAGATAAACTTGTTAATATTATATAACAATTCATTTACGTGCACAAGCCCAACCTCGACAGTAAATAATTGTAAGTTTTGATAGTAAAAATCACAGACCAATTTATATATAATATCTTATCAAAGTTTTATTCCTTCAATTTTTCATGAATTATATAGAAACTATATTTAAAAGTAATGAATTCAAAATTTCATTCTTTATTTTTATCCCCCATAAAGTTAGAAATATCCTAGGTTACATTTCCTACATAATCACCAAATATTTCAATTTAAAATAATTAATCAAGATATGTAGTATAGAAAATATCCAAGTGAATCACTATTTTATCTATCAATTTGTCAAATATTGAAAATTAAACATGATTTTATTTGTTACCATAAATCATTCGTAATTTTACAATCAATAAATCCTTGGAAATTTTTTTCTCTAAAATTATTTTCAAGTGATACATCTACAACATAATAAGAATGATTCATGAGAAAATTCCCATATTAACCTATAATTATAAGAATATTTCAACAATTTAAAAAATTAGTCTATGTTTTAATCAATATTTGTTGTATACATAATTCTTGATAACTTATGTCTTCCAAAAAAATTTAGATATAAATATTTAATTATGGGTATATTTAAAGTTATAACCATATTATTCCCCACATATACTATAATTCAAAAGAACCATTTCTATGATTCAATTGTGTAAAATACTGTTATAATTACCTAGATATAAATACTTGAACCAAATAAAAACATGAATTTATATGTAGTCCCTAATTACGGGAGGCTAAAAATTAGTACGATGATTTTAAAAAATAATTTTAAGAATAATTTTCCTTCAAAAGATACAAAAAAAAAGAAATATAATTTTTTATAGATTCAATATAATTTTATTAAATAACATTTTAAAGTATAAACATGTAGTAAAAATGATATTTTTTTACAAAACAAATAATCCAAAGGTTTAAAAAAGTAAACATGTAATATCGATTAAAGGGATCTATGAGTAAACATAAATTAATAATATTGTTTTTTTCACTACACCACAACCAATAATGTATAATGACCACTAAATTTTACATGTACTAGGTGAGCATAAAATTATAAAAAAATTTACAATAACTCCAATATTATCCCATGCTATAGTAATCTAAAAATGAGATGTTAATGAAAATTTTATAATATATTTTGAAATAACATTTTTATTAAAAATCATTGAATAAAGCATCCCCTTATAATGATACATTAATGGGTATTAACCATTTTAAAATAAACCCCAACATAAAAACACATAATATGATAGACCACACTATAATATTAATATAAGGTAAAAATATTTTTAAAACCACAATATAACTGTATTTATAAAACCTACAAAGATGTATTAGTCAAAATATCACCATTATTCAATGAACCACAACACACAAATGAATTTTTATACTAAAGTATTATCAAAATAATAATACATATAGAGGGAAAAGCTTTATTTAAATTAAATATCAATATTGAAGAACCATTATTCACCTAGTTAATTTTAATGACATATTTGTTACTCATCCATACTCCAACCCATAGAATATTTCATATCAAAACCCATATACAGAAGAATAAACATTTTACTAATATAAAACCATTGGTAAACATATTTTAGAATAAAAAAGAAATAACCAAATAAATCAATTAAAAAGAAAAAATAACTGTGAAAATATATTCTCATTTTTTTGAAAAATAATTCAAAATCATTTTGATAGATCTGTCTCAAGAAATAGATGACTTTTTTTAAAAAATATTAGTAAAATATTTTTCATACAAAAATAATTTATACAAATTTTTTAAATAAATATAATAGATGGAAATAAGTTATTATATTCAAATAAAAATTTTATTTCAATATCATTTATAAAAAACCCCCAATTTTATAACTTTGAAAATGGATATCAAATACCAAATTTTTAAAAAAATTGGGTTTTTGTTATTTTAATATTTCATAACTCACATAAAAAGATATTTTTTCCAAAATCCTGAATAAAAATTATTTATAAACAAGTATATTAAAATTTTATAGATTGACCAACCTAAGATAAGTATAGAATAAATAAACATACTAATCATGTTGTTGAACACCTTAAAATAATTTTATGTAAACCAATTTTATGATAATACATAAATTAGGTAGTTTCACATGGATTATAATTACCAATAAATTATGATGGATTATTCCATATATAATTTAGAAAATATGTATATAATTTGGTAATTTTTTATAAGAACCAAGTATTAGAAATAAAAAAATAGTCAAATAGAATATGATAAATTGTAATAATTTACAAATGATGCTCAATCATCATTGATCTCATATAATGTATGATAGATCATTATTTCATTGTTTTTTACCTACTAAAAACAATATTTCATATGGGTTATGTCCCTAAAAAGACCTAGTATTTTACTGATCAAATGATTTTGATTACTAGTTACCATTAAAAATAAATAAAATCGGGTTTGGTATAATTAATATAAATAATAAACCACAACATAAAAATGTGACATGTTAACAAAATTAGCTACAAAAACTATAATTTTATAATTAATATAATTTTAATATCCTTTAGTGATAAGGATTGTATTTTATCTACCATGGTCACCCATAGGGAACTCATAAAATAGAAAAGGTAAGAAAATATTTTAAGGTGTCCAAAACATCACTCAAACTGGATTTCGTAACCAATAAGAATGGTTTGTGTTCCATTGATTATATTGGATTATACCATCATAAAAAATAGGAAAAAGTATTTAAATAATGAAAAATAAATATAAAATTAAGAAATACCATAGCCTTAAAATATTAATTATCATTTATATAATAATTAAAACAATTTTTTCTCGCATATATTGACTATAATGTGGTTTGAAGTAAATGAGGGAGAATAAGAGAAAAATGAATAAATGGAAACTCTCAAGATTGTCCCAATAATTTACATAGACACTATTCCCCCATTAAATTTAAATATAAGTTTTTTTATTAACAACTATTATAAGTTTTCTGGTAATGTTTTATCAGTTTAGTTTGTAGGTGTTCTATAAATCATTAATACATTCCGCTAAATTTTATTACATTAAAATATTTCCTTATTCCTAAATATCAAGTTAATAATAAATGTAATTTTTTTGGATAGAGATAAATTTATATGAGAAGTATAATTATACTATTTGGATTATCACATCCCATGTTGTACCCAAATAAAATAGGCAGGTTAAGTCATCCCATCCAGAATTATTCTAATTTAATCTCCATTATCTAGCTATATGATTGGATGAAATATTTCCTATAATTAAATTAATATACAAGAAAATAAATAATCTTAAAAAATTACATTTTGAATATTGATTAATATATTAAACTTTATGATAAAAATACAAAATGACTATCAAATTGGGTTTCAAAAGTAAAATGTTATAATTTTATGAAAAAGGAACAAAAATCATCAATATCCATAATTATTCAATAAATAGTCATAAATGAGATTATATAAATGTTAAATAATTTGAATAAAAGTCACATTTTGAAACCAAACACACTATTACAATTTAACTGTAGTTAAGAAAAGATATTTTTGTTAATCATTTGAGTGAAATATATGTAAATGGATAAAAATTACAATATTTTCATATAAAAAATTCATATTTTGGAAAATTATAGCATGAAAATATTGATGAAAAAATTCAAAAATTATTATTATGTTGGTTATAATCTCATTAATATATCATGAATAATGTATTATCATGAATTTATTAAAATTATATGTAAATAATCAATCTTATCATACTCCTATGTGTTTTGAGGATAATATCTCAATTTTAATTTCCATACACATGTATAGATTTGTTGAAATAAAAATATTCAATTTTCCCCCATTCATTCCACAAAAATTACTATTTATCCATTATAATTTAATTTTAAAACACACTTAATTATGATTTCCCAAAATTCAAACATCAATATTTGGACCATGGCATCCAAATGTGTCATGGATTTCTTCACAACCCTTTTAATTTATTAATTGGTATAAATTTATTTCATTATTTTTATTTTTAGAGTTTATATAATTATTTAATAATAGGTATGAATTCCTAAGTCAATATCATAATGTTATAAAATAAAAAATATATTAAATAAATATTACAAAACCATTCTGATTTATTAAAAAACATATAATATTTTTTATACTATTTGTTTAATAAAAACATAAACATAAATTTATAGAACATTTTACATGATTAAGGAGATCCTAAACATTAATGGGTATGTTTGAACACAATTAAGTTTAGTGTTTACATGTCTTGATCCATAATTATTAAAGAATTGTGGGTTGATCACAATAGTTGATCAAATGGTTGGATGTTTGGGGAGTTTTATAAAAATCATATGTGATTATTTTAAAAAATAATCATATTGACATATTATACTCTACATAGAGTAATATATCAAAGAGGATATGAATTCAATGTGATATATTATGTAATATGAGAGATCACTATTTAAAAGTTTTATTGATATATCCAATATTATAGAATTCAAAATAGTGTGAGGTTATAATTCCAATATAGAATAATACTTTATTTGGAGATGAATAATGATGTTCTGGATATTTATTAGGGTATATAAATTCAACTCTCTCACTAATCAGTTAATCTAATATTGGTTTGGAAGATAATTGGAGTGAATATAGAGATTATTGAAGCATCTATCCAAAATTTTTATTGTATAATGATTTTATTATATTTGTCGATACAAAATATTTCTACAAGCCTATAAAATAATTTCTATCCTTGATGTAATTCATAAATAATTTGATGACTAGAGATTCATTTGGGTGAGTAATGAATGAGGCCTATGTATTTAAAGGTAGTTCCCATTGGCATGTAGTGACAATGGTAAAAACAAATATCAATCAAACAAAAATTATAGTAGACTTTAGAACATCGTATGATTTTTATTTGTATTCTCTTTAAATACATACTATCTTGAGTGAACCAATTTTTTTTCCAGGTTATTCATATTTATAAATATGTTATTTGTATTTGGAGAGAGTGAGAGTGATGCATAATTATATATTGAACAAATTCCTTCCTATATATGAAAAAAATCCAATAAAGGGTATGAGTTATAGTGTAGATAAAGTGTAATTTTATCAGACATATAATTCAACCCTATTAGTGTTACATGGGACATTCAATATGACCCAATGGTCCCAAAACATGATATATTATAATTGGATAAAGTGTAATCAAATAAAATAAGATATTATAAATGATGAAAACATTTAAATGATGAGTTCATTATCGTAAAATTAGATAGGAGTACAGAGGATGAAAATTGGACAAGTTAATATAAAAGGATGCAATAAAAACCGTTAAAGATAAAGAATAGTAGAGTAATATTTTCATAGGTTTTATATATTCCCTTGAATTGATATAAGATATAATTTTACTTTGAGCATGTTTCGTAACCATGTCAAAGGGGTTGCTGTAACGCCCTGGACCCGGGTGCCACGCAACGGGTGCCCCAAGATCGGTTTGCCACGTGACCTCAAGCGCATTTCCCCAAACACCAGAGGCTGTCGACTAGCAGCGAGGGCCCATGTCTGATAGTGGGGAAACTATGCCCTCATTTGTCAAAGTTTAGCACAACAGAATACAAAATAAATATACAACGATAGCAGAAGCAGTAAACCATACACAACTGAAATAAACTATAGTAGTAGATATTACCAACACTATATAAATGATGATGCTACATGTTTCAAGTTCTAAGAAAACATCCATGAAATGTTATACATCAATATAGTACGACAAAATACAGAGTACAACAAATAAGAAAAACAGCTGGCAGCGGTATCGCGAGCCTAGGCTCAGTCCCTTGCCCTCCTACTCCTCAGCAACATTCATGTACCTATATAGGGACTCTTTCCCCTATCTACACCTGCAGCAACATAATATATTTAGGGAAAAAAGCATGAACCAAACAGGGTGTGATAAATATATCTTAGTAGACACCCACCAAAGGCTCGTGCCCAACTGCGTGCAAACATGCAACAATACTATGCAGTGGTAAAATGCAATAAAGTAATCAGTACTCAAAAGTAACTTACTACCAGTTATATTTCCATTTTTAATATTCATTTAATCCATTAAATATAAGAAATCACCACAGTTCAGTTCTAGTAAACAACTAGTGTCCTGAGACATGTAAACTCCTACCCTCGGGTAATGGGTATCCAAAAAAAGAATCTGCCCTCAGGCATAACAGAGTTTTCCCTCAGGAATAGGTAGTGTCTCCCTCAGGCACAGAATCAGCTGCCCATAGGCACGGAAGAGGTTTCCCTCAGGGAGAAATAACTACAACCCTCGGGCTGAATAGTGCAGTGCCCTCTGGCTAATCACAACAACGCCCTCAGGCTAAACAGGTAACCGGGTCATGCCCAACATATCAAAATGCATTAAACAAGAAATTCCCCTCAAGGAAATTCTACAATTACTACATTAAAGGCATACCCTCGGGTATCCTGGCCAACTGGCTAAATAGTGGAACACACCGCCAGGGTGGTTCCGGATCCAATAAATGATCCCAACTAGCAGTTTAGTATCACAATTTAATCAACTATGCAATTATAGGCATTAAATATAGAAACTGCCTCAGCCACAGGACACCCCAAAATGGGTTTGTGGCACGAAAACACAAAAAAACACACGACAGTTGGAAAATTTTCACCCAGCCACCGACGTTATACGCCAACAAGTGTTATACACGAACACCGATTTCAGAAACGCCCAAGAACGACGTCGATATGAGGAAGAACAAAACCGATTCAAACATAAATAACATTCCCTCGCAAAAGAATTGGTATGAACGGTACCAGGAGAGGAGAGGTCTCACCCGTGTGGTTCCAAAGAGATCATCCGAGGCCAAATCGGATTCCAGACGAACACCCGGTGGATCTTCAAAGGTTATGTCATCCTCCTTGGCTCCAAAACGACTCAAATACCTCCTCTGCCAAATGAGGAGGCTACTTCCTATTTTAAGCCGAAAAAACTAAGTACACGGGATGTACTTTTGAGTACACGACGTGTAATTCTTTCATTTAACAGTTCCTCTTGGAAGCACCGCCACACTTTTCATCTATCGACATGAGTACACGACATGTACTCCCAAGTACACGGTGTGTACTGTCACCCATCTGGCGGCTGCTCCACCACCTTACTGTTTAAGCCTGCCGACTGACTATACTGCGTGTAAGGTACCACTACATGGTGTGTAGTCGGTTCCTACACCCTTATTCACCGAAATGGCTACACGCCCCGTGTACCCATCCCACACGTCCAAAAGTACACGACGTGCGGAAAAGTACACGGGGTGTAGTTCCAAAATTTAGGATTTTTCCCCATTTTCCATATTTTCTCAAAACAACTTAAGGAAAAGGAAAAAGAAGAAGCCCATACCTCAAAAATAAGAACAATGTTTTTAAAAACTTCCCCCCTTATAGCAATTCGTCCCCGAATTTCCCTTCCCAGGGTGGCAAAGATAAAGCTCAGAATAGCTCTGGCCACTGAGCATGAATGTCGGCCTCCCGCTCCCAGGTCTCATCCCGCACTCGGCCATGCTGCCATACCACCCATACGAGAGGAACTGACCAGCCTCGGAGAACCTTCATTCTCCTCTCAACGATACTAATCGGATGCTCCTCAAAGGATGCATCAGCCTCCAGCTCAACCTCCTCAGGCTGAAAGACGTGAGACAATTCTGAATGATAGCGACGCAACTGAGACACGTGGAAGACATCGTGCATGGCTCAGTAACACTGCAGTAACTGCAACCGATAGGCAACCATCCCAACTCTCACAAGAATCTAAAATGACCCCACATACCTCGGTGAAAGCTTACCCTGTATCCTGATACACTTGTGTCCCAGTCTCGATGAAACACGTAGAAAAACCTGATCCCCGACCACGAACTCCAAGGGTCGTCTACGGCGATCAACATAAGATTTCTGACGAGACTGCGCGGTATCCATCCCCTTCCGAATCAACTAGACCTGCTCAGATGTCTCTTGAACGAGCTGTGGTCCCAGTAAATCTGCCTCACCTTCCCCTAACCAGCAAAAAGCTGAACATCATGGCCTACCATATAAAGCCTCGTATGGTGCCATCTCAATAGTCGCCTGAAAACTATTGTTATAGTAAAACTCGACTAGGGGTATATACTTCTCCCAAGAGCCCCCAAAGTCTAGGACACATTCACGCAGCATGTCCTCAAGCACCTGTATCGTACGCTCTGACTGGCCATCGGTCTGAGGGTGTTATGATGTGCTCAGAAACGCTTATGTACCGAACGCCCTCTGAAAACGATGCTAGAAACAAGACGTAAAGCGGGCATCCATATATGAAATGATAGAATGAGGGACCCCATGATGACGTATGATCTCTCGGATATACAGCCTTCCGAGCTTGTCAACACTGAAGGTCTCCTTGATCAGAAAAAAGTGAGCTACATTCGTGAGTCTATTCAGAACAACCCACACAACATCATTGCCTCGAGGTGACCTCGGCAATCCCGTCACGAAATCCATCGCGACATCGTCCAGTTTCCACTCTGGAACGGGTAACTGGTCTAATAGCCCAGCTAGCCTCTGGTGCTATGCCTTCATCTACTGATAGGTGGAACACCTCGTAACAAAACTAGCTATCTCTCTCTTCATACCCGACAACCATTACTAACTCGTCAAGTCACGGTACATCTTGGTAACCCCGGGATAAACTTCCCAAACTGAAGCATGAAACTCCGGCATTAGCTCCTCGCGTAGATCCCATGGAACCCATACCCATCCATGGAAATGCAAAACCACATCATTTCCTATCGTCCAAATGGGAGTAGGGTCCCCACACGCCACAAACTCCTATAGAACCAGGCCTTCTGAATCATATAGCTTCCTCATACTCACTATGTCTAGGAGAGTAGATGTCACAGATAAAGAAGAAAGATAAGTCTGCCCCTGACTATCATGCACCTCCAGAGGCATCTCAGAGAACAAAGCCATAAGCCCCCACTCACCACTGGCCTCCTGCCCTGCCTGCATCTGATTCTTCCTGCTCAGTGCATCAGCTACTTCATTACATTTACCAGGTGTGTAGGAAAACTCAAAATCGAGAGACTGTAGGTACACAACCCACCTTCTCTGCCTCAGATTCGGGTCACACCGAGTAAAGATATACCTAAGGATTTTGTGGTCAGTGAAAACCACAAAATGATCTCCCAACAGATAATGTCTCTAACAGTGCAATGCATGCACAACTGCAGCCAACTCGAGATCATGCGTCAAGAAATTCCTCTCATGTGGCCTCAACTGCCGAGACCCGTACGCAACAACTCGGCCACCCTACATCAAAATAGCTCCCAGCCCAATCCCAGATGCGTCAAAGTAAACTTTATAGCTCTTCCCCTGCTCTTGGAGTATCAGGATCGGTGCTGATGTCAACCTTACCTTCAGGTCCAGAAAAGCTGTATCGCAAGCTTCTGACCAAACGAACTTCACCCCCTTCTTAGTCAGACCCGTCAACGGTTCTGCTAAGTGGGAGAAGTCCTGTATGTAGCGTCTCTAGTAACCAGAAAACCCTAATAAACTCCATATCTCAAACACATTCTTAGGATTCTCCCAAGAAACTACGGCTCTCACATTCTTTGGGTCTACTGCAATTCCTGCCTCTGAGATGATATGACCCTGGAAGTGAATCTGGTCCATCCAAAAGTGGCACTTTGAGAGAATAACATATAGTCGATGCTCTCTCATTGTACTCAATACGATCTCAAGATGGGTGGTATGGTCGTGTCGAGTGTGAGAGTACACCAAGATGTCGTCCACGAATACTACCACAAAAGAATCAAGATACGGATGGAACGCATGATTCATCAGATCCATGAAAACTACTGGCGCGTTCGTGAGTCCGAACAGCATGACCATGTACTCGTACAGATCTTATCTGCTCCGAAAATCTATAAGCGGTATATCTGATGCTCTCACGTGCAGCTGATGATATCCTGATCTCAGGTCAATATTTAAGAACACTCGTGCTCCATGAAGCTGATCAAACAGATCATCAATCCTCGCCAAGGGAAATTAGTTCTTAACCGTCAACTGGTTCAGCTTCCGATAATCCACGCAAAGTCTAAGGGTACCGTCCGCCTTCTTCGCAAAAAGGACCGGAGGACCCCAAGGAGAAATACTGGGTCAGATAAATCCCTTTGCCTGTAACTCCTCTAACTACCCCTTGAGCTCCTGCAACTCAGGCGTGGCCATCCTATAAGGAGGAATGTACACCAGTGCTACTTCTGGCACAATATCAATAGAGAAATCCACCTCATGCACCATAGGTAGACCTGAAAATTCGTCCGGTAAGACAGCCCTGAAACGATCAACAACTGGAAGCAAATATTTCTGAAAAGTCCCCTGATCATCCAGATATAACCTCGCTATCTGGGTTTTGACTCCACCTCTCCCATGATGCTCTGGTCCAGCTCGAGTCGCCTGAACATCCCATTCACCCTTGTATAGAAACTCTCCACCATCTGGTGACGTGAAACTCACCCTGCAACGATAGAATTATACAAAGGATCGAAAGGGAACCAAACAGTCCATCCCCAGAATGACATCATAGCTCGTCATCTCGAATACATAGAGGTCCCAACAGAAGTGACACCCTCCAACATCAAGGGGGAACTCCTTACACTGACGCACACCAGTCGTCCTAGTCCCCAACAGAGTGTCTAGCGTCAAGATATCAGAAGAAGAAGAAACACTGAGCCGAAGGCTCTCAACAATGGGTACATATATGAAAATACATGTAGCACCTGTATAAAAAAGCACTGAAGATAGGACAAAAGCTAATAGAATAGTACCTTTGACTGTAGAAGGTTTGGGATTCTGCTTCTACTAGGTCTGTGGTACCGCATATACCCACCCAGTGTCGCGGCCCTGCGACAGATCCTGTATACCCTAAGCTGTCCCAACCTACTGCCTCTACGATCCTGGTGTCTGGCTACCACAGCCACGACCACCATCCCGGCTTGCACGACCTGACGTATTCCAGTTCCCCGACTGGTAAGAAGCCACTGGTCCTGCTCCCGCATGCGGAGTCTGCATAGAACCCCTCTCACTAGCCACTGCTATAAATGCCCTACAAAAGAACTACAGATGACCCATCTTGCCGCATTCTCGGAACTCCACTGGGTCTCGTGGACATTTCGGCCTCCTGTGTCCCTCTCTACCACACTGGTAGCACATGAATTGGCCTCCTGAAGCATTCTTCTGAATGGTATTGCCTCCCTGAGAGAATTCCATCTATCACTTCCACTTGCCAGTAGAAATAATACCAGTAAATAGTGTTGAACCGCCCTGGCCCACACCCCTAGATTCCCATAGGTTCCTATCTGTAATCAGCACATGATTCACAATAGAATGTATTGTAGGCATCATAAAAACATTTTCCAGTGCTCGGATGTCATACCGAATACCATCCTCAAAACATCTGGCTCTCAACATCTCATCAACCACCATCACAGGTGCAAAACGCTGAAACTCCGTAAAACGAGCAGAATAGTCCATCACTGACATAGCGCCCTGTTGCAGATTCATGAACTCTTGAGCTCTATCTGCCCTCAACATCTCGGGAAAGAAGAATTCATAGAAGACATCCTGAAAATCTTCCCACACCATGTCCCTATGATTCTCTAACTAGGTGGTAACATCCCACCACCTCTTGGCAGAATCACGCAGCATGTAAGTCGCGAGCCTGACCCTCCGCCCTGGAGGTGTCTCAAGATGCTCGAAAATAGTCTACATCGATCCAAGCCAAGACTCTGTAGTTGGTGGTCCGCCATCCCCTAAAAATATAGGCGGATGCTGCTGCTGGAAGATACAAGTCAGCACGGCCATAGATGTGGCATCCTGCGGTGCTCCGTGAAAGGTCTGCATGAACCGCATAAAGCCTTCACGGAACTGCGCCTCTGTGCCTGTGTCTGGTATAGCAGCTGGCGCCACATCTGGCTCTGCTGGAGGATCAACTGGTAGCCTATGGACCACCATCTCTGGAGTATAATCGTCGTCGCTCTCCTGGAGAACAACTCGCGGTTTTCTGGGCGGCATTACACTATAGGGTTAAAAGGACGCCATAGATTCAAGATTATCGAGACTGAAAGTGAAGGAACCAAAAAGGAACAAGAGGAAGAAGGCCTTTCAAAATTTGCAAAACAAGACTACACGACGTGTATACTGACTACACGACATGTACTTGACTTCCCTTCCCCTACCCGGGTCCTTCTACATGGTTAAGCCACACGGCTCCCATTGAACAAAAACTACACTACATGTATAATATCTACACAGCGTGTACGACATTATTTTCCAACTACCCGTGTCGTCAGTGACACAACCAACTACTCGGCATGACACTACACGGCGTGTTACACCCGTACACGGCGTGTACAACACCTCGTTTCCCAGCCACATGGCTAACAACACATGGTCTGTCCTCAGACAAGACTACACGGTGTGTCCCAAAGGTACACGACATGTTCAGGGAGAGGTGACACCTACCCGCGTTGTTAGTTACACGGCCGAGTCCCCAGGTCATACTACATGGTGTGTCTATCATTGACACAGCGTGTTCTGTCAAGGAGTTCACCGACCTGTATTGTTAGTTACACCGTTGGACTCCGGGTCAACACTACACGGCGTTCACATCATGTACAGAGCGTGTTTTACCCAAGCTCTTCCCTTCCCCAAGCCGCCGCCAACACGGTTTGTGACACAGCAAGAGACTACCCGACGTGTACTCTGGGAACACAGCATGTACTCAAAAATTTTACTTTTATTCCCGACCAGAAGCTCATACACGGCCTGTATAAAGATACTACACGGCGTGTATACTGGGTTTCCGGAGAGTATGCCTCAGAAACTTCTCCAGAACCCAGAAAATACTAAAAACCAACACCTAACTGTCAAATTCCGATCTGTGAGGACCCATAATCCCCACGAATCAAAGATTGACACCTTATCTATGTTATAATAAAATGAACAGTTAATGATCCACCAATTTCCTGTCAATGGGGGCCCATACATCCCAAAACTGATGTTTGGTGTCCATTCTATAAACAGGCTCAAACAAAAATTCCATATCCAAGGACGATATTTATCAAGAAGCTATCACAATAGCATGCTTTTCTAAGACACCACCTATATCAACAACATGAGAATTTCTAATGCACGTAAATGGCATGGAAACTATGCATGGCATGTGATATCTAGCATGTTCCTATATGATGCATGAGACGACATACCCTCATCTCATTAGGTTGAAAATAAATAGAACCCATAGATAAAATATAAACTGCACAATCACAATGTGTGCCACCCAACGGTGAAAACATATCAACCGTAAAATTGCGTAATCAAAAGAATTGCAAAATATGAGGTAGACTGGATTTTCCCTGTACACGGGTTAGCTACCCCCGGGCACAGCTTATTACCAACTACCATTCGTTCTATCCCTAAATACAGCTCCAATCAGTAAGTCAAAGAAAATAACCCCTCTGATACCACTTTGTAACGTCCTGGACCCGGGTGCCATGCAACGGGTGCCCCGAGCCGGGTTCGCCACATGACCTCAAGCGCATTTCCCCAAATGACAGGGGTTTCCGACTAGCAGTGAGGGCCCAGGTCTGATAGTGGGGAAACTATTCCCTCATTTGTCAAAGTGTAGTGCAATGGAATACAAAATAAACATACAATGACATTGGAAGCAGTAAACCATACACAACTGAAATAAACTACAGTAGTGGATATTACCAACAGTATATAAATGATGATGCTATATGTTTCAAGTTCTAATAAAACAGCAAGAACATGTTATACATCAATACAGTACATCAAAATACAGAGAACAACAAACAAGAAAAATAGCTGGCAGCGGCATCGCGAGCCTAGGCTCGGTCCCATGCCCTCCTACTCCTCAGCAACAGTCAAGTACCTGTATAAGGACTCTTACCGCTATCTACACCTGCAGCAATGTATTCTATTTGGGCTAAAAATCACGACCCAAATAGGGTGTGAGAAATATATCTCAGTAGGAAACCACCAAAGGCCCGTGCCCAACTGTGTGCTTACATGCAAAAATAGTGTGCAGTAGTAAAATTCAATAAAGTAAGTAGTACTCAAAAGTAACTAACTACCAGTTATATTGCCATTTTTAATATTCATTTAATCCATTTAATATATGAAATCACCACAGTTAATTTCTAGTAAACAACTAGTGTCCTCAGACACGTAAACTCGTACCCTAGGGTAATGAGTATCCAACACAAGAATCTGCCCTCCGGCATAACAGAGTTTTCCCTCAGGAATAGGAAGTGTCGCCCTCAAGCACAAAATCAGCTACCCACAGGCATGAAAAAAGTTTCCCTCAGGCAAAAAGAACTACAGCCTCAGTCTAAATAGTGCAGTTCCCTCAGGCTAATCACAACAACGCCCTCACGCTAAACAGAAAATCGGGCCATGCCCAACATATCAAAATGCAGTAAACAAGAAATTCCTCTCAAGGAAATTCTACAATAACTACATTAAAGGCATACCCTCAGGTATCCTGGCCAAACGGCTAAACAGTGGAACACACCCCCGAGGTGGTTCTGGATCCAAGCAACGATCCCATCCAGCATTTTAGTATCACAATTCAATCACCTATGCAATTCTAGGAATTAAATATAGCAATGGACTCAGCCACACGACACCCCAACATGGGTTCGTGGCATGAAAACACACAAAAACACACGACAGTTGGAAAATTTACACCAAGGCACCTACCTTATACGCCAACGAGCGTTATACACGAACACCAATTTAAGAAACACCCTAGAACGACGTAGATCTGATGAAGAACAAAACCCATTCAAACGTAAATAACATTCCCTCGGTAAAAAAATAGTAAGAACAGTACCAGGAGAGGAGAGGGCTCACCTATGACGTTCCAACGAGATCGTACGAGGCCAAATCGGATTCCAGACAAACACCCTGTGGATCTTCAAATGTTCGACCATCCTCCTTGGCTCCAAAACGGCTCAAACGCTTAATCTTACAAATGAGAAGGCACCGCCACACTGTTCATCCGTCGACATGAGTACACGCCATGTACTCCCATGTATACGGCGTGTACTGTCACCCAGCTAGCGGCTGCTCCACCGCCTTACTGTTTAAGCCTGCCGACTGACTACACAACATGTAAGGTACCACTACACGGTGTGTAGTCAGTTCTTATGCCCTTCTTCACCGACATGGATACACGCCCCGTGTACCCATCCCACACGGCCAAATGTACACGACGTGTTGAAAAGTACACGGCGTGTAGTTCCAAAATTTAGGATTTTTCCCCATTTTCCATATTTTCTCAAAAACACTTAAGGAAAGGGAAAAAGAAGTATCCCGTAACACAAAAATAAGAACAAGGTTCTTACAATTCCCGTTATATGATATATATATATAACAATAGCCATGAAAGGGTTGTAGTAATTCAAAGATTCACATTAGGATGTATGATTTAGAAGTATAAAATATTTTAAGTCACTTAAAATATTCTATATTTAATAAAATAAAAGATACTGAACAAAAAATCATAGATAATGGAATACAAATATGTTAGATTTTTTTATTGGGATGTAAATAAAATAGTTTAGAATATATACACATCCTATGGGGATAGGAGTCAAGACACCTATAAACATAGACATGGAAAGCATATTTTTTTGTGTTATTAAAGAAAAAGAATCCCGATGTGAATTAATATAGTTGATATTTAGAGTAACATGGATGACTTGAAAATAAGATGATAATGATTCTTGGGTTTAGGCCCATGATAAGAGATCCATTAATCTCTACCTTACATGTGTTAAAATGAATCAATCCAACTGTTGTTTTTGATATATACACTAACATGGGGGACCTGTTCATAATTAAAAAATAACTAAGATGTTGGAGTATTAGGTGATAAAATAGAAAGAAATGAGGGGGGTACCATGTTGTAAAAAAGTGGCCAAACATGATATACATCAATAGAAACCCAGTTATTAAAAAACATTAATATGAATTTATAGGAATTTAGGTGCTATAGTATGATGTGGGAGATTTGAATAATGTATGGAATGTGGTTAAAACCGAGATAATATATTATAGTGATACCATAAAACATTATAGTGTAGGGATGGTAGAAAAAAGTTGGTATAAATATATATTTTTGACCAAATTGGGTAGTTCAAATGATAGATGTTTTAAAAGAGAAAATTGTATTTGGTTATTGGATAAGAGATGTGGGAATGAACTTTTATCTTATGACAATAGGAGTCATTAAACACATAGATCTAGATAAGGGTCACTTTTCATATACTGGGTGAAAGTATGAATTATAGAAATAAAATTTTCATTGAAATATGTATCCAACATATATAGAGCTCATATATTGTAACACCCCAATCATCCATGGTACGCTTCTCTTTGAATAATACAATAGCATGTGTTGTACACAACTTTGAGTTCTAACACACCACAACCAATAAAAGTAGCTGTTATGAATAGTAATACCCACTTTTTAAAATTTTATAAATTTTAACATTCAAAATGGACTTCATTTTTTGATTCTGAATATCAAAATTATCTTAGTTTGAAGTTTTGGTACTTTTCTGATAACTTTCATATTTTGATGAATAGTGAAAATTACTAAATTTTAATTAAAAACAACTTTTTTAATAGAAATAATTAATAGTGATAAATTATGAATTTGAATGGTTTGGAAGTATAATTAGATTATATTTATATCATTTAATACAATTTAGGTCATTATAAGTAATTTCACATTTAAATTTGACATAAAAAAATGTCAATCTTTTAATAGTTATTATATCATAAAAACGCGCATTTTTTTGACAACATGAATTAATTTTAAATTAATTATCTACCACTTATATGTTTTTAATTTTAAAAAATGGATTCCATATTTCAAATCATGTGGTATAAATTTTGTAAATAAGTAACTTTTATTTTTAGACATTTAAATAATTACTTCAGTAAATATTTTATTTACCCAGGTTAAAGGGGTAAATCCAGTAAATAAGGTTAAAAAATTATATTATAATAATATTAAATTACATTAACACATGTCCTAAGACAATTTTATGATACATTTCTGAACATGGGCATCCTTGGGTCGATTTCGGGACCCCATGAAGCCACATAGATGTGGAAATTACATTATATATTAAATTATTTAAAGTAGAGATAAAAATAACAAAAGAAAATATCTTTTAGTAATACAATTTTTATATGAGGTTATATAATTGATATATTGGACAATAAATGTTAATTATAAATATAAAAATATTTTATACATAATGGTATTTTATTTATAATTTTTACAAATTAAATAATAAAATTTATTTATGACACAATGATGATGCAGTAATTACCTAATTAATGAAAGAATCAAATAAATTGTATTATAAATACTAATATAAACATAATTTCATTGTTTTTATGACATAAACGAATTTTATAGGTAAATATTACATATTAAGGTTGATTTAATGATTTGTTTTTGAAGTAATAATGTTTATATGACTTTAAAAAAAATAAATTACTAAATAATTTCAAAATTGACATAATTGGGTTTTTAAAACACATACTCTATTATTGGTTGATATAACATTTCAAAGAGTATAAGGTTGGTAAAAGGGCCTAAATAATATTATATGTGTCATTAATGAGCCACTTTGGTTTGTCCTGGTTATTTATATTACATTTATTAACCATATAATATAAAAATCTAAGGAGACATGGTAAATATCAAACTATATAACTAAGAGATAAATCTTAAAGATAAAGTTAATATAGTGACCCAAACCTATCTAAAAGCTATTGTATGAGTTGTTTTAGACCCATAACTACCTTATAATTTACCTAATTCATTTTTGAGGCATTAGAAACTGAAAATGAATTTTTTATAAAATAATATTTATAGCTTTTATTAAGGTTCACCTCACTCCTATTATAAAAGGGCACTCCCCCTTCTCTTTAATTCACACCCTCAATGTCATTTGGCTCGGCCAACCACTGCCCAAATACCCTAAAAACTATCCTCCCTTCATCATAGAGGCCTTTATTTATTCATAAATCCAACCTAAGGATCCCTTACGATCAAATAAAAAGGAAGAACCCGAAGAAGAGGTAAATATTTCATCACCTCTATCAAGTTCATTTCTTCTTCCACATCCTCTTTCTTTATTGTTTCCATTATAAAATGATAACTCTAGTATCTTATATATAATTTTATGTTATTATAAATATGGTACAACCATATTCATTATTCTATCTATCCTTTGAATTACATGTCACCATACGTGCATTAGTACGGCTTACTGTCTCCATGTCGTGGTGTAATTGTTATTCAATACATTATTATTTGGAAGAGTATAATAATGAAGTGTAATTGATGTAAATAATAAATATAACATGATAATAAATATTTATATATTATATACCATTAAATTATATTTTATTTTAATATCAAAATAAAGATATTATCTTTTGTGCGTACGTACGGATTACCGTCTCCACGAACGCGATGAGATTCATTTCCCCATCGTATCCATTCAAGACTAATTTTCATTAGATGAATAAAAATAATGTTTATAGAATTAATATCATTATAAATATTAATATTATACATTCTATCCATAAGAGACTTTACTTACGTAACAAATCATATAAAAGAAAAACGAATCAGTTGACTCCCAAAATGACGATAATACTAAGATATTATTAACACTGTAATGTTAAAAGATCATATATGACATCATATTAATATATATGATTCTTGGAAAATTTAATAAAAATTATTTCACCATTATATAGGAGTTTAAAAAACCCTCGACCAAGGAAACGTACAATGTAAGGGTTAATTCTACAATATCTTCATTATCTGAGGTAATTATACGTAATTATCTATTGGGACCTCTTTATTATCCAAATCCATGTTTCTTAAAAATTTATTTCAAAAAATTATTACTATTTACTAGAATATGGGTTAAAGTCATTAATAACCTTGTTTTAGTTTTTATAAAATGGTATGAAAGGAATCCATCCATCGTTTTCCAAACAAGGTACGTTTAACCTTTTCGACAAAAGTAAGGTAAGAATGTCTTTTTTTAACGTATATGGGGGGTGTGGCTATTTTCCACTGTTATAACAATGTCGAAGCATCCATTAAAATATTATATAAATATTTTCAATTATAAATGCTTTCTTTTATAATTACATGTCTTTTAAATGATTTCAAAATAGAAAGAGATATTTCTCTAAAATGTTTTTGATTTCATCTATGTCAACATCCTTTGATCGATTTTATGTTTTTTTGAAGTTTATTTATTATGATACATGACTTTCATATTGTATTGATGTTTTTGGGGTATGTTTGAAGATGGATGTGTTATTTCATACCATTCTTGGTTTATGGGCAAAATTATTGACATTTCGTATGCTAGAATTAATACAAATGTTTATGTTATGTTTAAACCTTTTTATATGAAGAATGCATTGGACATAGTAAGTGACGGGTGAAGCCTGTTATAGCTCCTCGATTAATCGGTCGGTCTCATGAGACAAACTTGTGTCTTGGTACAAGGCCTTGATAAAATTTTATTTGTAGTATTGGCACAAGGCCTTGACTATGTGGTTATGAATGTCTGGCATTATGCATTCCATCATTATGAAAGTGGATATTGATATTTCATGTTATTATTTGAATAGTAGACTATCCATGTGAGTAAGTACATGGAATTACTATGATTTTATATTTTCCATATTATGCTTATGTTCAGGTTTAAAAAGATTTTTTTAGTTCTATACATTGTGTTAAATGTTTATGCTTATTTATGAAAGATTCCACTATATTGTTATCCTTACTGAGAATCTAATCTCACCCCTTTAAATGTTTTATTTTTCCAAGGATGAGAAGTAGTATATTATGACTGACATGTAGGGATAGTCTGTATGATCTCATTATTGTCTATGGAAACAATGTTGTTGTAGTTTTCTATTTTATGATGTAATTCGGACCTTATGAATGTATCTAGTACTTCCAAGGCTTCTAAACTATCGGTCTTTCAAGACTTGATATTTTGTGATCATACCAATGTTATGTAATAATGCACCAACTCTGGGTAACTAGGGATGGGGATTTATAGTTGGTATTAGAGAAAGATTAGTAAAAACCTTGGAAACTAGATTTAGGTAAACTCTGATAAGACCACACAGCCCTAAGATAGAATTTGAGTATTAGTATAGAACGACCTCCTATAATTTTGGTATAGTAGAGATTTTTTGATTTTTCCATGCAATACATCCCTGTCTGGATATGAGAAGGTTGAGGTGGCTCTGGCACATATGTACCTATGGGTAAAACCTGAAAACACCACTTTGAGCTAGACTCGAATAGGAACTGGGGAACGACAACGGGTCCTGCTACCCTCGAGGATACAACACTCCTGGGGGATATATTTAGGATATTTATAATTTTCATTACAAACAATTATTAATGGTTTATGAGTGCATACTTCCTTAAGGAAAGTTTTTTTATGATTATGGATTATATCCATAAACTGTTCAATTTAGGTTAAGTATTTTACATGTTTTGAATTATGTATCTAGATTCATAAACTATTCTAGTTTATGCCATTATTTAGAAATGGTTCCTAGTAGAAGGAATGGAAACTGTATCAATACACGCACTCCATATAGGGATTTAACTCCTGCTCAAGATAATTATAGTGAAGCTAGTGACACAATTGGTGCTGATCAGCTAATCACCATACTAGGACAACTCACTCAGGTTATGAATAATAACCATACACGTATGAAGAACCCTGATCTGCAACGTTGAGGATCAATGTTAGATCTCCTCATGAGCCAATAACCACCAACATTAAATGGTGGTACAAATCCACTAGTAGCTGAACAATGGATAAATTCCTTAGAGAAAATATTCAATTCCTTGTGGAGTAGCAAAATGGAATAGTTGTCATGGAAGTTTACCGCATCACTGGAGATACTGATCAATGGTGGTAATTGATTCAAAACACAAAGAAATATGATGAAGTATCAAATATGTAATGGAGGGAGTTTAAAGAGGTTTTCTTAGAAAAATACTTTCCACATGACCATCAAGCAGATATGGAATGAAAATTTCTTAGTCTAAGGCAAAAGGAGGATGAGAATGTCACAAAATATGAAGCTAACTTTACTAGGTTAGAAAGACGTGATGTAGATTTTATAAATAACACAAGAAGTTATATTGATCGTTTATTTGATTGGTTAAAACCATTTCTCCATTAATAATTAGTCTCACAATCCTTCTGTTTGTACAAAGATATTGTCTAATGTGCTATCAAGATAGAAAAATAATTCTCTAAGTCTTACGACATTAATGAAAAGAAAGAGAAAAATAGATCTTCTGAACACTATGGAAATGAAAGGAAGGGGAAGAATGGAAATGTTGAATATCTTTCTTGTAGTAAATGTGGGAAGAAATACTCTGGTACTTTCTTGAAGGGAATGTGAGTTTGTTAAAACTGTGGTGAAAAAGGCCACCACGCTCGTGATTACAAGGGGAGGAAAGAGGCTGTCGATTTTCAATGCTATAATTGTAGAGAATGGGGGAATTATGAAAATTAATTTCCTAAGCTCCAAGGAAACATACCTCAGAAAAGGTCAAGGGACGAAGGCCAATATTATGCTATCACTACTACTGAGGTTGAAGCTTCGAAAGACATGGTCGAAAGTAATTTAATGGTGTCCTCAAGTTTAGCGAATGCTTTATTTGATTCTAGATCATCGCATTATTTCATATCTTCCCAGTTTTCTAAGAAAATTAGATATTTACAATTTTATTTAACAAGGGAGTTGTCAGTCAATACTCTTAAGGTGAGTATCATTGCTACAAAGTATTGTCAATCAGTTCCCATTGGGGAATATAAATGTTCTTTATCTGCTGATCTCATCATCATACACATGATTTAATTTGATATAATCCTAGGTATGGATTGACTTTCGAACTATGATGCAAAAATTTATTTTAAGAAGAAGGAGGTTACTACTTTTGATGGTGATGATAAAGAACACCTTATCATTAGAGCAGAATTTTCACCACATAATTATTTTCTAGATCCATCCCTAGTAGCTCAATGAAATTCAATTAGTGAGGAGAAAGAGGATGAAATAACTATGGGTGAGGAAAGTAATGTTCAAATAGAGGATGTACCTATTGTGAAAGAATTTGTTGATGTGTTTCCAGAAGATTTACCTGGACATCCTTCAGAATGAGAAATTGAGTTTTCCATTGATTTAATTCTTGGATCGAGGCCCATATCGAAGAACCCTTATATAATGGACACTATTGAATTTGTTGAACTAAAGAAACAACTTGATGAATTGAGTAATAAGGGATTTATTCACCCTAGTTTTTCTCCATGGGGAGCACCTGTTCTTTTTGTTAAGAATACAGATGTATCTATGAGGATGTGCATTGACTACAGGGAGATCAATTCTATAACAATAAAAATTAAGTATCCCCTACCTCGAATTGATGATTTATTCAACCAACATCATAGAGCTCAGTACTTTTCAAATATTGACCTATGATCTAGATATCATCAATTGTGTGTGAAGAAGTAAGACATCCTGAAAGAAGCATTTCGAACTAGGTATGAGCATTATGACTTTACAGTAATGCCTTTTGGATTGACTAATGCAACCTATATCTTCATAGATCTAATTAATAGAGTTTTCAAGGAATATCATGATGACTTTGTAGTGGTATTTATTAATTATATCTATGTATACTCCAAAATCTACAAAGGTCAAGAAAATCACTTGCACATTATTCTAAAGTCTCTTAGAAGACACGAATTAAATGGGATGTTTAGAAAGTGTGAATTATGTCTTCAAAAGATTTCCTTTCTTGGCCATATTGTCTCTAATGATAGAATCTCTATTGATCATTCTATGACAAGAGAAATCCAAGAATGGCTAGCCCTGATGAGTATAATTGAGGTATGCAGTTTTATTGGTTTAGCAGGTTATTATCGATGTTTCATCCAGATTTTTTTCTGATTGGAGAACCCATTAACAAAGCTCACATGTAAAGGGGTTAAATTTATTTGAAAAAAAGAGTGAAAAATGTTTTTAAGAACTGGAAAGAAGATTAGTCAATTCTCTTATATTGACTCTACCATCAGGGAATGATGGGATTGTTTTTTATAGTGATGCATCAAAGAAAGGACTTGGTTGTGTCCTTATGCAGAATGATAGGGTTATTTCCTACGCATCATGACAGAAAAATATTCATGATCAAAACTATCCTACTCATGATCTTGAGTTATAAGCTTTAATCATTGCTACGAAAATATGGAGACATTATCTCTGTGGAAAAATATGAGAGATATATACTGATCAAAAGAGTATGAAGTATATTTTCTCACAGAAAGAACACAACATGAGGCAAAGAAGATGGCTTGAACTACTCAAGGATTATGATTTCACTATACACTACCACACGGGGAAGTAAAATAAGGTGGTGGATGCTTTGAGTGGAAAGGATTATGGAGTTTTGAACAAGATGAGAGTTGAAAAGGATCCTATATATAAGGATATAGTAAATATGGATATGGGAATTACCGTGGATGATGAAACATCAATGATTTTTCAAATGGTTTCCAAACCATCTTTACTAGAAAGGATAAAAAGTTCTCAGGATGATGATAGGGAGTTTCAAAAGATTATTAAAGCTGTGAATAACAGGAGATTGATTGACTTTATATATGAAGATGGAATTTTGAAATTTTTGAATAGACTTTGTGTTCCCGATATTCCTGATCTAAAAAGAGATTTGTTGGATGATTCTCATAGATCCAATTTCTCTATACACTCTGGGAGCACCAAAATGTATATAGATTTGAAGGAAGATTTTTGGTGGGACAACATGAAGAGGGAGATTTTTGATTTTGTGTCAATATGTATGGTTTGTCAAAAAGTGAAAGCTGGAAGGAAACAGCCTCGAGGAGTTATGCAACCTCTTCCCATACCTGAGTTGAAATGGGATAATATTACGATGGACTTTGTCATGGGACTACCAAAGACTCTTAGAAGGAACGATGCAATATGGGTCATTGTTGATCATCTTACCATGTCAACACATTTTCATGATAAAATGGAAGATTTACCACTTGAACGTTTGTCAAGAATATATATTAATGAAGTTGTAAGACTTCATAGAGTACCACTATCAATTGTTTCTGATCATGATCCATGTTTAATGTCATGATTCTGGAAAAGTTTTTAGAAATCCCTGGATACTAAACTTTGATTGAGCACTGCCTAGAACCCTCAATCTAATGGACAATCAGAGTGGACTATTCAAACCTTAGAAGATATGTTTAGATCTTGCTCACTTAACATTCAAGGTATGAGGGATCAATATTTACCTCTAGTAGAATTTTATTATAACAATAACTTCCATTCAAGTATTCAGATGACACCATATGAAGTGTTATATGGAAAGAGATGTCACACACCAACCTATTTGGATGATGTTGGTGAAAGAAAACTTGTCGGCCGAGAACTTGTCGAGGAAACGATGGAAAATGTGAAGGTAATGCAAAACCACATCAAAGCAGCTCAAAGTAGGTAGAAGAGCTCAGATGATAATCGAAGGAGGGATTTGGAATTTCATGTAGGAGATCGTGTTTTCTTGAAGGTATATCAATGGAAGGGTGTTATAAATTTTGGTAATAAGGGAAAATTGAGTCCCAGGTACATCATACCTTTCAAAATTCTAGAATGAATTAGGGATGTAGCTTACTGTTTGACAATGATGCACAGTCTATCCAAATATCACAATGTTTTCCACGTATCACTGTTGAGAAAATACATGCCTAACCCAACAAATGTACTCACCTATGAGAAATTAGAACTGGAACTCGATCTGCCTTATTGTGAAGATCCTATCAAGGTTCTTGATATAAGAAATCAAGTTTTGAGAAACCGGATGACTCGTCTGGTAAAATATCTATGGGGAAACCATAAGATGGAAGATGCAACCTGTGAACCGAAGGAACTTATGATGAAGAACCACCTGAGTCATTTTACAGAGTAATACTCTAGAAATTTAAAGGATGAAATTATTTGAAGTAGGGGAGAATGTAACACCCCAAGCTTCCACGGTACGCTTCTCTTTCAATAATATAATTGCATGTGTTATATACAACTTCGAGTTCTAACACACCACAACCAATCAAACTAGCAGTTATGAATAGTAATACACAATTTTCGAACTTTTATACATTTTATATATCAAAATGGACTTCATTATTGGATCAAAATATTGAAATTAGTTTAGGGTGAATTTTTGGTACTATTTTGATAACTTTCATATTTTGATGAATAGTGAAAATTACTAAATTTTAATTAAAAACACATTTTTCAATCGAAATAATTAATAGTGATAAATTATTCATTTGAATGGTTTGACATATAATTAGATTATATTTTTATCATTTAATAAAATTTAAGTCATTATAATTAATTTCACATTTAAATTTTAAATAAACAAGTGTCAATCTTTGGAAAGTAACTATTTCATAAAAACACGCTTTTTGTTTTGACAATGGAAATTAATAATAAATTAAGTTCTGCCACTTCTGTGTTTTGAATTTATAAAAATGGATTCCATATTTGAAATCAAGATGTCTAAATTTTCTAAATTGGTAACTTTTATTTTTATAAATTTTGAATAATTACTTCGGAAAATATTTTATTTACCATAGTTAAAGGGGTAAATCCATTAAATATGGTTAAAAAATAATATTATAATAATATTAAATAACCATAAAATAATGTCTTAACCCTATTTTGTGATAAATATACGACCATGGGAATCCTTAGGTTGGTTTTGGGACCCCATGGAGCCACATGGATGTGATAATGACATTATATATTAAATAATTTAAAGTAGATACAAAAATAACAAAAGCAAATATCTTTTAGTAAAATAATTTTTATATAAGGTTATATAATTGATCTATTCGAATCTAAATATTAATTAGATAGATAAAAATATTTCATACATAATGGTATTTTATTTATAAATTTTAGACATTAAATAATTAAATTTATTTATGACACAATGATGATGCAGTAATTACCTTATTAATGAAGGAATCAAATAAATTGTATTATAAATACTAAAATAAATATAATTTCAAATTTTTTATGACATACACGAATTTTATAGGCGAATATGACATATTAATGTTGATTTAATTATTTTTTTCGAACTAATAATGTTGTAATGACTTTAACTAAAATAAATTATTAAATAATGTCAAAATTGACATAATTGAGTTTTTAAAACACATCCAATATTATTGGTTCATATAATATTACATGTAGAGACTCGGTTTTTTTGGCCCTTTCAGAATTTTTATTATTTCTATGAATAATTACAGAGGTAGGCGCGAAGACGGCGTGCGATTCCGAGGCCCGGTGTGCCCAGAATTAATTTTATAAAAATATTAAGTATTTTTATATTATGCACGTGGAGGGGGTGTGATATCTCCTAAAAGGTAGCTCAGAACAGAAATCTGAGGGCACGGTTGCGTCCGAAACATGCCGTTTACACTAGGTGAGGTGTAAACTTTGCAGGCGCAGGCCTGTGGTGTGAAACGCCACCAGGGGAGTTTTCGTAATTAAATAGAGAAGTTAGTGTGCGAGTGTCTGCTCAAATTACTTCTGAACAGAGTCTCAGATGGAAAATCTGAGTCCTCCATTGCATTTAGAACAACATGTTTACCTTAGGGGTTACCTCACTTTTGTTTTCATCGGGCGACGGGACCGAGGCGGGTTTGGCGGCGGCGGGCGGCTGATATAAATATCAGCGCCCCCTCCCCTTATCGTTCCTCACGACGTTCTTCGCCGCCGCTCCCCCAAATCGAGAAATCGAAGCACCCACGATCTAGGGCAGAACGTCAGCGTTTCGCCCGCGAGGTAGGTAGATTTGTGTTTTAATCCCCGATCTCGTTTTCACTGTGTTTTACTGCAAATTGAAGCCGTAGCAGTGTAGATCGGGTCCCGAGGGTCGTGTAGACGCCTCCGGATCGCAAAAAAACCACTGGGGTGCCCCCGGAGGTCCGCGGAAGATCCGACGGCGTGGCACCGACGCAGCGGAGGGCCGCCGGCCAGGGCATGCCGGTCCGGGCCGGGCCGGCTTGTTTTATAATATGGGGGTCTTTAAACCCCCGTATCATGCAATCTAAGATACGGATTTACGAGCCGTTTGTGGAGATGTGACCCTAATGACGAGGAGAACCCTTCCGGTGTGGGTTCGAGGGTTTAAGGGTTCAGGATCGTGGCTAGGGTGCTTTAAATTTCGAAGAAAGTAATGATATTTTATTATTATTCGACTTCGGGCCATTGTAACTTCTACCCAGAGCGTCCGAATGACGTGTCGTCAGTGGCGTTGAGACTCAGATGGTATGACATACTTTTTGAGATGGTTTCCTGGCGTTGGGACTGAGAATGGGGTGCGGGCCTCACGAGGCCGGGTCTTGGCGTTTGCGGAATAACGCAGCTTTTGCACCAGGAGTCCGATTTTGGCGGATGATTAGTCGATCCTGTGTGTTTTTCCGAGAGGATCGCAATGGTGTGATCCGTTTGATGTGTTTAGGGATCAAGGCATGGGCCCCACCCGAGCTGGCTTCGATGAATAGTACCTTTTTCACCAGGTGTCCGTTTCGGATGAGCGAGTAGTCGATTCCTCTTGTTTTTCTGAGGGGATCGCTGTGGTATGATCCAATCGATGGGTTTTGGGATCGTTGTGTGGACCCACACGAACTAGCTACGGTGAATAGTTCCTTTTTCACCGGTGCTCCGTTGCGGGCGAGTAAACAGCCTATCCTTTGTGTTTGTCCACGTGGAACGTGATGGTGGCCTCGGTTTTGGCCTAGGGTGTGCGCAGTGTGGTGTTGTGGCGGGTCGCTCAGGTTAGTGACGTTTGGACCAATAGTGGTTGAGGGTTCTCCCTTGGTTTGTTCCTACGAGGGTTCGCGCAACATCATAACCTTCGTTTGGGTTTGTGATCCTCTCGATGGGATGTTAAAACTGTTAGAGTTGTGGGATCTCTCTGTTGGGCCCGGAGCGGGATCCTTTAGCATCTTTACCCTAGATCAGGTTCTTAGTATCGCTGTGACCGCTTATTCACGGGCGGTGATCCCATATCGAGTTGGTTAACCTAGTAGGTTTTGTGGCATCATCGGAAATATGATCCCCTATGCGGTGGGTCGTGGTCAGTAGGGTTGTGGCATCGTCGGGAATATGATCCCCTACTCAGCATGAGGTTTATAGTAGGGTTGTGGTAACGTTGGTTATATGATCCCCTACTCAGCGCTTGGTGTCGGTAGGGTTGCGGTATCATTGGTTATGCGATCCCCTACTCAGCGTATGGTTTCGGTAGGGTTGCGACATCATCGGTTCGATCCCTTACATCGCGAGTTATACCTGATAGGGTTCCGGTATCATCGTGACCACCTTTATATGGACGATGATCCTCTATCTGATTGATGAGCTTCTATCGAGCGCCAGATCGGGTTGTGGTATCCCCCAACGGATCCTAGGTGTCATCCCCTATCTGTGAGAACTATGTATGCTAGATCGGGTCGTGGTATCCCCCAGCGGACCCTGGGAGTGATCCCCTATCTATGAGCTACGTATAACGGAGTGGGTCTTGGTATCCCCTAGAGGACCCTAGCGGCGATCCCCTATCCGAGGAGTTTGGTGGTTATGTTGTTTCAGCGATGTTTCCTCAGTGATGTTATCTGACGAGCGTGGTCTCTCGGGTGAGAGTCTGAGATTTTTGTGAGAAAACTTATGGAGTGTATCTCTTGGATTAGTGTCATCTGGTACGACAGTGTTTGTGTGGTGTACTCTCTCGTTTGTGGACAATTGATGGCAATGAGGTCGGTGCCTCTTGTGGCTTTGGGGCATGAGCTGATTTTTTCTGGATTGTTTAAGGGGTATGTATGGGCATACACCTGAGATGAGGTGACTAGTTCTGTTTAGCCGAGGATGGTCACGAGATGGAGTTTCTCTCTCATATGGGTTCCCTCTGGCTGGGATGAGCGGACTGTTTACTTTCAGTTGCTCTCTTTTGTTTTGGGTTTTTGGGCTGCCTACTGAGTATGTTTATACTCACCCCTGCACGGGATTTGCCAATATATTTTTGTGTCTTTTGCAGACCACATGGCTTTCGATGGAGTCCCAGGAGGACCCGAAGCAGGTGGAGTTGAGTGAGCAAGACTGAGCGGGGGTTTGCCGGTGCGGTGCCGAGGGATATTTCTGGCGGTGTTTGTGGCAGTGTTTCCCTTATTTATAGCAGGTTGGACGTGCTTTTGTAGTTTACTTTTGGTGGTCCATGTTTTCCCTTTGTACTTCTGTTGTACTCTGGTTGTGGGATAGTGTATGAATGCATTTTCTTTTCAGTTATATATATATCTGCACTATTGCATGGAGGTGAATGTGGGTGCATGAGTACATGTACCTTAGGCTAATGCCTCTCATGTGTGTGATAGCCTACTCAGCGCTGGTCACCAGCCCCTGGCCTATTGGAGGCGGGCATGGGGAGTCGCGGCTCGAGCCCCGTTGGGTCGGGTCGTGACAGAGTGTTATCAGAGGAGGTTCCACCATTGGGATCTCAGAGCATAGCTTGTCCAGCGGGAGTTTGGTTTGGGTTGCATAGCGGCAGTGTTAGAATGTTTCAAGTTTGGCTTTCAGGCCAGAGACTCCAGTGTTGGTGCAGCGACCAACGTATCCATACACCAGGACTGTGATAACCTACCTTTAGACTCAGGACATTCGTACACTGGTCATGGGGACATAATTGTACATGCATAATATAGGACTGGGCTTTTGGGTTTTCCTTGTCCTTCTTGAGTCAGCTCTCTAGATATACTCTTTAACTGTGGTGCGTCTTGAATGTATTTCAGGATGCCTCCATGATGACAGCCAGCGAGGGTTCTGCAGTAGGATTGTGCTAATGACCTGCCCCATGTAGAGGCTGTGGAGAAGGGCGCAGGTTCTGAGGTTGCACCTCCAGGTGGGCTTCCAGTTGAGCCACCACCTGTCGAGCAGTTGGTTGTTCCGGGTAGTGCTAGAAGAGGTTGGACGCAGGCTGAGTGTGTTGCACGAGTTCCCGAGGTAGCGCCCTTTGAGGTTCCGGGGTGATCCAGACCCCCATGCAGCTGATGATTGGCTTGAGGCAATCACCCATGTTTTCCTCCTAGTGAGGACACCTCCAGATCATATGGTGGTCCTAGCGGAAATCCTTCTGCATTGTTCGGCTGGACGATGGTGGATTTTGGTGACGCAGTCCCATGACGAGGAGACGCTCATGTGGGCAGTGTTTGGGTAGCTCTTCAGGGAGGAGTTGTATCTGGTGACGCTGAGGTCATTGCTGATCCAGGAGCATCTACAGCTTCGACCGGGGGCCTGACTGTGTCGGAGAACTCATTGAGGTTTACAGACCTGTCGCGCTACTCCCTAGATATGGTTCGAGACCATTTCTTCAGGGCTCGGACCTTCTTGCAGGGCATACGTAGGGACATCCGGGCAGGTGTGGTTTCCTTGTGCCTGCCCACCTATACTGGAGTGCTAGAGAGAGCCATGGTGGTGGAGAGTTTTCTGGCTGAGCAGATTCTCCCTATTAGTGCTGGGCATGTGAGGGCTGAGACGTCGGCATCAGGTATCCAATGACAGACTCAGGGGTCTGGACTTGGTCAACGTTTCAGGAGGAAACCCCATGATGGAGGATCTGAGCCTCCGGGATCACATGGCTCGCATGCTAGTTTTGGTCAGCCGCAGGAGAGGCGATGTTACGCTTGCGACGGTTGGGGACATCTTGCTAGAGATTTTCTGACCCAACATACTGCTGAGAGGGAGCCGGTCGATGGACTGCCTTGGCAGAGGCAGCGTCTCGAGCAAGGAGGTCCGCAGGGCGGTGGGCGTGGAGGCGGAGCAGGTGCAGCAGAAGGCGGTGGTATGCGGTACCAGATTCCACCACCCCCAACCCCAGGTGGTCCACGCCAAGCTCAGGGAGCTGGTGGTCGAGGGTGAGGATAGCTACATGCCCTAGAGTTTGTTGACCCAGACTCTCCGTGGATGGATAGTGGTATGCCTTTTGTCTTTTCTACTTTCTGTAGTAGTTTGATGGACACTGTTTAGGGGTACCCCCCCCCCTTTTGTTTCTTGCTCAAGTTTTGTTCAGATTATTGGTAAGACCCTGAGTGGGTGTTGTTTGGCATGCTTCGAATGTATAATAAAGAGGGATCCTTCCCCCACCGAGATGTGTTTTTGTAACGCGATTGAAACCGTGCGGGTGAGTCAGTGCCACCCAAAGCGGATAGTGTTGAGGTGTGGTGGATGAGTCCCTATGACTTATGCGTCCGGGCAGGGGTGTTTGTTGGCGAGCTCGCTGGTGTGTGAGACCAAGTTGAGAGTCCAGTCGCTTTCCTTGTGCTTAGGGATTTTTGAGGAAAAAATGCTCTAAGGGGGGGGGGGGGGGGGAGGATGTAGAGACTCGGGTTTTTGGCCCTGTCAGACATTGGATTATTTCTACGAAGAATTCTATAGCTAGGCGCGAAGACGGCATGCGATTCCAAGGCCCGGTGTGCTCGGAATTTATTTTATAAAAATATTAAGTATTTTTATACTATGCACGTGGCGGGGTGTGGTATCTACTAAACGGTAGCTCAGAACGGAAATCTAAGGGCACAGTTGCGTTTGGAACGTGTTGTTTACCATAGAAGAGGTGTAAATGTTGCGGGCACGGGCCTTCGGTGAGAAACGCCACCAGGGGAATTTTCGTAAATAAATGGAGAAGTTAGTGTGCGAGCGTCGGCTCAAATAAATTCTGAACAGAGTCTCGGATGGGAAATTTGAATCCGATGTTGCATTCAGAAAGGCACATTTACCCTCGGGGTGACTTTACTTTTGTTCGCATCGGGCGTCGGGTCTGAGGCGGGTTTGGCGCCGGCGGGCGGCTGATATAAATATCAGCGCCCCCCCTTTATCGTTCCTCTCGACGTTCTTCGCCGTTTTCACTATCGCTTCGCCAAATTGAGCAAACGAAGTGCCCACGAGCTTGGAATTCGACGGAGGACGTTCAAAGAGCATGCAGCGGAAGCTCTGAAGCGCGGATCTATGGCAGAACGTCGGCGTTTCGCCCGCGAGGTAGGCAGATTTGAGTTTAAACCCTTGATCCCATTTTTGCAGCATTTTACTGAAAATTAATGCAGTAGCAGTGTAGATCGGATCCCGATGGTCATGTAGAGGCATCCGGATTGCATAACGGACCACCGGGGTGCCCCCGGCGGTCCGCAGGAGATCCACCGGCACAGCGGCAGAGCGCAGTGCACGGTGGAGGGCCACCGGCCAAGGCGGGCCGGTGGTGGCGGCCTGTCCGGGCCGGTCCGACCTCTTTTATCATACGAGAGACTTTATACCCCCTTATCTTGCAATCCGGGAGCCATATTCGCGCTCCGTTTGTGGAGAATTGACCCTGACGATGTGGCGAACCCTCCGGTGTGGGTTTGAGGGTTTAAGGGTTTGGGATCGTGGCCCGTGAGTTTGAAAAGATGAAGAAAGTAATGATATTTTATTATTATTCGACTTCGGCCGTTGTAACATCTACCCGGAGTGTCCGAATGACGTGCTTCAGTGGCGTTGAGGCCATGATGTTACGAATGACTTGTTGAGATGGTTTCCGGGTGTTGGGACTGAGAATGGGGTGTGGGCCCCACGAGGCCGGGTTTTGGCGTTTGTGGAGAAATGCAGTTTTGGCACCAGGAGTCCGATTTTGGCTGATGATTAGTCGATCCTTTGTGTTTTTCCGAGAGGATTGTAATGGTGAGATCCGTTCGATGTGTTTCGGGATAGAGGCGTGCGCTCCACCCGAGCAAGCTTTGGTGAATAGTATATTTTTCACCAGGTGTCCGTTTCGGACGAGCGATTAGTCGAATCCTCTTTTTTTTCCAAGGGGATCGTCGTGGTATGATCCGCTCGATGGGTTTTGGGATCGTTGTGTGAGCCCCGCATGAGCTAGCTATGGTGAATAGTTTCTTTTTCACCGGTGCTCCATTTCGGGCGAGTAAACAGCCTATCCGGCATGTTGTTCCATGTGGAACACGATGGTGTCCTCGGTTTTGGCCTAAGAGGTGTGCAATGTGGAGTTGTGGTGGATCTCTTGGGTTAGCAATGTTTGGACCAGCAGTGGTTGAGGGTTCTCCCTTGGTTCGTTCCTATGAGGGTTTGTGCGGCATCATAACCTTCGTATTGGTTTGTGATCCTCTAGATGGGATGTTAAAACTATTAGAGTAATGGAATCCCTCCGATGGGCCCTGAGCGGGATCCTCTAGCATCATTACCCTAGATCGGGTTCTTGGTATCGTTGTGACCGCTTATTCACGGGCGGCGATCCCCTATCTAGCAGGTTAACCCCATAGGGTTTGTGGCATCATCGGAAATATGATCCCTTACGCGGTGGGTCGAGCTCAGTAGTGTTGTGGCATTTTCGGGAATACGATCCCCTACTCAGCATGAGGTTTATAGTAGCGTTGTGGTATCGTTGGTTATACGATCCCCTACTCAGCGCTTGGTGTCGGTAGGGTTTTGGTATCATTGGTTATGTGATCACATACTCAGCGTGTGGTTTCGGTAGGGTTGTGGAATCATCGTTTCGATCCCCTACATCGCGAGTTATACCAGATAGGGTTCTGGTATCGTCGTGACCAACTTTATATGGACGATGATCCTCTATCTGAGTGTTGAGCTTCTGCGAGTGCCAGATCGGGTTTTGGTATCCCCCAGTGGACCCGGGGTGTGATCCTCTATCTGTGAGAACTACGTATGCCAGATCGGGTCGTGGTATCCCCCACTGTACTCTGGGAGTGATCCCTTATCTGTGAGCTACGTATACCGGAGTGGGTCTTGGTATCCCCTAGTGGACCCTAGCGGCGATCCCCTATCTGAGGAGTTTGGTGGTTATGTTGTTTCAGCGATGTTTCCTCAGTGATGTTATTCGTCGAGCGTGGTCTCTCGGGTGAGAGTTTGAGATGTTTGTGAGAAACCCGATGGAGTGTATCTCTCGGATGAGTGTCATATGGTACGACAGTGTTTGTGTGGTGTATTCTCCCGGTTTTGGACAGTTGCTGGCGATGAGGTCGGTACCTCTTGTGGCTTTGGGGCGTGAGCTGAGTTTATCTGGATTGTTTAAGGGGTATGTATGGGCATACACCTGAGCTGAGCTGACTAGTTATGTTTAGTCGAGGATGGTCACGAGAGGGAGTTTCTATCTCTTATGGGTTCCCTCTGGCTGGGATGAGCGGACTTTTTCTGTTCAGTTGCTCTTTTGTTTTGGGTTTTTGGGGTGCCTATTGAGTATGTTTATACTCACCCCTGTACGGGCTTTTCCCACACATGTTTGTGTCTTGTCCAGACCACATGCCTTTCGACGGAGTCTCAGGAGGTCCCGGAGTAGGCGGAGTTGAGTGAGCGAGACTGACCGGGGGTTTGCTGGTGCGGTGTCGAGGGAGATTTCCGGTGGTGTTTATGGCAACATTTCCCTTCTTCAGAGCAGATTGGACGCGCTTTTGTAGTTTACTTTTGGTGGGCCATGTTTTTCCCTTTATACTTCTGTTATACTCTGGTTGTGGGATAGTGTATGCATGCATTTTCTTTTCAGTTTTATATATGTCTTCACTATTGCATGGAAGTGTATGTGGGTGCATGTGTACATGTACCTTATACTAATTCCTCCCATGTGTGTGATAGCCTACTCGGCGCGGGTCGCCAGCCCCTGGCCTATTGGAGGCGGGCTTGGGGAGTCGCGGCTCAAGCCCCGTTGGGTCAGGTCGTGACATTAATAAAAGTCTAAGGATAGGCGAAAGGGCCTAAATAATATTATATGTGTCATTAATGAACCACTTGGGGTTCTATTGTATGTTTATAGTATGTTTATTAACCATATAATATAAACATAAAAAGCGACATGGTAAATGTCAAACTATTTAACTAAGAGTTAAATCAAATGATAATGTTAATATAGTGACCAAAACCTATCTAAAACCTATTGGTTGAGTGGATTTCGATCCATAACAACCTTAGACTTTAAATAATTCATTTTGGAGCCATTATAAACCCATAATTATATAACTATAAAATAATATTTCTAACTTTTCCTAAGGTACCTCTCACTGATCTTATAAAAGGGAACTCCCTATTCTCTCTAATTCACACCTTCAAAGCCATTTGGATCGCACAAAACCTGCCCAAATATGTTCCCATCTGTCCTAACTTCATCATAGAGGCCTTTAGTTAGTCAGAAAGACAACATAAGGAGCCCTTTGGATCAAATCAAAAATAAGAACCCGAAGAAGAGGTAAATATTTATCACCTCTTTCAGCTTCCTTTCTTTTTCCACTTCCTCTTTCTTTGTTGTTTCCGTTATAAAATGATATCTCTATTATCTTCTATAAACTATGATGTTATTATAAAAATGGTACAACTATGTTCATTATTCTATCCATAATTTGAATGACATGTCACTTTACGTGTGTACGTATGGCTTACCGTCTCCATGTCGTGGTGTAATTGTTATTCAATACATTATTATTTGGATGGGTATAATAATGATGTGTAATTTTTGTAACTAATAAATATAACATGATAATTATTCTTTATATATTATATACCATCCAATTATATATTATTTTAATATGAAAAGAATGATATTTCGCTCGTGCATACGTACGGATTACTGTCTCACCAAACATGATGAGATTCATTCCCCATCATATCCATTCAAGACTAGTTTTCATTAGATGATTAAAAATAATTTTTAAAGACTTAATATAATTTTGAGTATGAATATGATACATCCTATACATAAAAATCATTACTTACGTATCAAATCATATAAAGGAAAATGAATCAGTTAATACACGAAACGACGATAATACTAAGATATTATTAACAAAGAAATGTTAAAAGATCATAAATGATATCATATTAATATATACGATTCTTGTATAATTTAATAAAAATTATTTCACCATTATACAGGAGGTTAACCTAGTAATGATCAAATAAATTTACAAGGTAAGGGTAAATTCTACAATCACTTCGTTATACGAGGTTGTTTATACGTAATTATCTATTGGGACCTCCTTATCATCCACATCCATGTTTCTTAAAAATGTTTTTTCAAATTATGCGACTTATAAATGTTTTTTTATAATTACGTGACTTTTAAATGATTTTGATATATAAAGAGATATTTTTCTAAAAACTTTTTGATTTTATCTATGTCAACATCCTTTGATGGATTTCAAGTTTGTTTGAATTTTATTTATTATGATACAAAACATCCCTATTGTATTGAAGGTTTTATGATATGTTTGACTGTGGATGTGTTATTTCATACCATTCATGGTTTATAGATAATGTATTTACATTTTGTATACTAGTTTTAATAAAAATGTTTATATTATGTTTAAACCTTTTCATATGAGGAATTCATTGGACTTAGTAAGTGACAGGTGGAGCCCGCTATAGCTCCTCGATGCATCAGCATGTCTCCTGAGACAAACTAGTGTCTTGGAACAAGGGCTTGACGAAATCTTATTTGTAGTCTCAGCACAAGGCCTTGACAATGTGGTTATGAAGGTCTGTCATTATGCATTCAATAATTATTTTGTTTGTTTTTCTTGTTTTATTTTTTTGTATGTTTTTGTATTTTTTTTCAAAAGGATGGGTTCGAAGCCTCATTTTTATTAATAAAGCAAAGAAAATACCTCTTTTAATTTGGTAGAGGGAGACCCATTACATAGCCCGAAGGCCCAGTGGGATTGTAGCCCATTACATAGCCTGTAGAATATCAATGTGAGTAATTAAATGGAATTACTTTGATTTTATCATTGCCATATTATGCTGAATTTCAGCTTTAAAAGGATTTTGTTTTAATTCTACACATTGGCTTAAATGTTTATGATTATTTTTGAAAGTTTCCGCTATATTTTTATCCTTACTGTGCATCTGAGCTCTCCCCTTTCTATGTTTTATTTTTCCCAGGATGCGAAAAAGTATATTATGACTGAACTACATGGATATATTATATAATCTCATTATTTTTTATTGAAAAAATGTTGTTGTAGTTTTATATTTTATGATGTAATGTAAACCTTATAAATGCAACTAGTACTTCCAAGGATACTAAACTAATCTGTCATTCGAGACTTGATCTTTTGTGACCATGACAATGTTATATAATAATGAACCGACTCTAGGTAACTTGGGTCAGGGAATTACATATATGAAGATATTCATATAGTTCAAGTTTACATAGAATGAACCACTCCAAATATTTTATGGTTATTTGATATAGAAAATAATTCATATATTTTATGTAAATTTTATGAGGATTATACCAAAAATATTTTAAGGTCATGTGGTAAAGAAATATTTTAAAGTAGATTTGTGTCTTGTGATAATGACATGATTTCATGTATTTTAGAGAAACATAATAAGGAACATATGAATCAAATGATAATTTCCCATGTAAGGTAATTTATTTGAAATATTATATTGTGGGAGGAATTATATACTCTCAATCATAGTAATCATCGGTAAGAAACATTAGAGTCATCCTAGTGTTTGATATAAGGTATTTTATGTTCTATATATTGTTTGGGATGACTTCTGTATATAACATTTGTTCTAATAATGTCAATATAATTTATACTATAAAAAATGAAGCAAAGGGAAGCTTTTATTGAATCCTAATAATACATGATTCTATTAAACCACATGTTTATATTATTCTTGAAAACTGTTCTCATCATTTTTAAGACCATTCAATTGAATATGCAATTTTTCATCTTAATTATGTAGTTCAAATGATGGCTCTAAAATTTTATGGATATTGATTCTTAATAGGAATACTAATTTATTCCTTTAAAATAAAAAAATTTGGGGTCCTTTATATAAGAAAACATTAGGTATTGTAGTAATCCCATAATGTGTTGGAGAGTATATAAAGTCACAAATACTTATTTGTATACACCTTTCCTTATAGGATATTTTATTAACAATTTTTCAAATCCTATATAAATGTAATAAAATTAACCCTAGTATATGATATATAATTATTACTTTTTTACATTAGAATGATATTCAAGGAATTTTATTACAACTGACCTAATTTTATTTAGTATGGGTAAACTAGATACATACACATGTATTGAATTACAATTGAAAACCAAAATTACACCACATGTTTTCCAAATATCATTATTACCTCTAGAATATTATTTCATATTATTCATAGTAAACTTAGTGGAATCCTGGGAAATGAAACAAAATAAGTGCGATGTCAAATGATCGGTAAAAGTTAAGTATTTATGAATCTGTCCTAAATAAAAAACGAATAATCAACATTTTAAGGTAAATAATTGAACGCACATGAAATTTAATCAATAAAATGGTTTTCATAATTATATAATTCATAATGAAAAGAAAGTAAAAAATTTGAAAAAATTTCATTAATTCAATAAAATGAGAATTAAATTTATCTGTAGATAATATCATTGTAAAAATATCAATGATAGTAATAAAAAAATATTAATAATGGTAATGCTTAATTATTCTATTTCATGTATCAATAACATGATACCTCCAAAATCAAGAAAATTCACAATATATTTTAAAACTACCAGGTATAAACTGATCTAGTATTACCAACTATATCTCTTATGGAATTACCGTTCAAAATATATATTAAATCTACTAGGTAAAAACATATAGGGGTTGGCCAATAGATTATATCAAATGATACCCATCGATAAATGAAGGGGATTTAAATAAATAGTTCCAATAAATTTATTTCATGTAAAAATTATTTCTTATATATAGAATAATTAACATAATTCTTAAAAAATTTTCTTTATCATCATATATATTTATTGAGTAAAATAAATTGATGTATTAATATTTCCTCTGTTAATAAAATTACAATCAAAGTGGACACCATATGTAAAAATAGAATAAATTTAAAAAAATTATCATATATATCATAAAATAAAATTTATATTTAATATAAATTTAATTTTTAATGATAAATTATCACAATAAAGAGATTGTTTCAATAGAATGCTATCAATCACAATAAATAGTGAGATTATACCATAACATCTACAACTTAGTAATTTTCGAGTCAAATACCCTTGAATAAAATTATTCAATGTAAAACATAAAATAACACAATATATTTATGAATATTTATATTATATATGAAAGTGGTATTATATATACCATATAAATGTGAATTGGTTAATAACAACAAATTTCTCTCATGGATTGTAAATTGAGATGAAATCCCATACCTTACACATTCTTTTAGAGAAACATTTTTTATCTTCTTGTAAATGGTAATATGTATGAAATTAATTCATATAAGAAACATAATAATATTTATAATATCATATATGATCCTGTTATAACATTTTAATTTTTTTTGTTAATAATATTTGATTATTTTCATTATTTAAAGTGTTAATCTCCATGTTGTCACATTTATGATTTATTATGAATGTTCCGGTTCATAAGAATATTATATATTTATATCAAATCCAAAATAATAAGCATAAGAACAATAAAATTCCTTTAATTTTTTTTTCAAATATAATTTTAAAATTAATTGTGAAATATGGTTTTGATAAATGATGTATGTTATGATCTTGAAGACAATAGGTTGTACATATGCATGAGTAACATTGCCATTCCTTAATAATCATTATAGAAAGATGGTAAGTAATATATTATATTTATAAAATGATAATAATATCATAAATACCATATTATATCATTAAATACCATTATATATATCCTCCATGTGGTGTAATGATTACGATAAGACAATATCATTTCCTGATGGTGGTAGTCCACACATACACGAATAAAATTGTCATATTTTATTGAGTTAAAAGTGAAGAAGTAAAATGGATTATATTACTCTTTCATAATTAATAATATTTTATTAATTGCATTATTATTTCATTTATATCTCATATAATCATTAAATTTATCCTTATCACCTTCCATGTAAAGAATTAGTGAATGATGAATCACATCGCTTCACGGTGAAGTAGTCTTCTGTACACACGAGCGATGTTATCGTATCCTCTAAAGAATAGAAGGTCAAAAAATTATATGCAATATACCAAGTCTATAGTTGTAATTATGATATAAGTATCATATATATTGTTTTGGTAATGATCTCTCATGAAATGGTGCCTTACATCAATGTGTTTGGTCCTAGAGTGAGACACAGGGTTCTTCGAGATATTTATTACACCAGTGTTGTCACAATCGATTTAATCATTCATAAAGTCATATCCATAGTCCACAAGAGTGTGTTTCATCCACAGAATTTGTGCACAGCAACTACCAGTAGCTATATACTCTGCTTCAGTAGTGGATAATGCAACAAAATTATGCTTCTTACTACAACATGATACTAAGGATTTTCCGAATAAATGACATGTTCCAGATGTGTTTTTTCAATCCAACTTGCAACCAGCAAAGTCAGCCTCTGAATAACTCATTAACTAAAAGGACTCTCCTTTCGGGTAAAACAATCCTAAGTTTACTGTATGTTTTAGATACTTAAAAATTCGTTTAACAACAAGTAAATGAGATTATTTTGGGTTATCTTGAAATCTTGCACACATACACACACGAAACATAATATTTGGCCGACTAGCAGTAAGGTAAAGTAAGTTTCCAATCATACCTCTATAATTGGTTTGATCCACTTATTTCCCAGTTTCATCTGCATTCAATTTATAGACTGTACTCATGGGAGTTTCACTCTGATTAATACTATCCAAACCAAAACGTTTTAAAATATCCTTTTTATATTTACTTTGTTTCAAAATAAAACCATTTTCATTTTGAAAAACTTTAATTCCAAGAAAATATTTGAGTTCACACATTAAACTCATTTCAAATTCATTTTGTATACTCTTTGAAAAATCAGTACATAAGGAATGTTTAGAAGATCCAAAAATAATATCATCAACATATATTTGTACTATAAAAACATCTTTAGAAACTCTTTTAATAAAAATATTTGGATCAACAATCCCTTTAGTAAAGCTTTTTGAAATATGAAAATTACTAAGTCTATCATACCAAGCTCTTGGAGCTTGTTTTAAACCATATAAAGCTTTAGAAAGTTTAAAAACGTGATTTGTAAAATGAGAATTAGTAAATCCAAGTGGTTGTTCAACAAAAAAATCTTCATTTATAAAACCATTTAGAAAAGAACTTTTGACATCCATTTGATATAACATGAAATTGAGATGAGCATCATTGGTAAGTAAAATACTAATGGATTCTAATCTGGCTACAGGTGAAAAGGTTTCCTCATAGTCTATACCTTCCTCTTGACTATATCCTTGTTCAACTAGTCTAGCTTTGTTTCTAACTATGTTTCTAGACTCATCATCTTTGTTTCTAAAAACCCATTTGGGGCCTATTTTCAAAGTGTCCTTAGGTCTGTCAACTAATTCCCAGACTTTGTTTCTTTCAAATTGATTTTACTCATCTTGCATACCCATTACCCAAAATTCATCATTGATATCATCATTGACATTTTTAGGTTCTAGCTGTGAATGAAAGGCTTGATGTTCAACCTCGTTTCTTAGAGAAGCTCTAATCTATGTCCCTCTATTAAGATTACCAACAACATCATCCAAAGGATGATTCGTTAGAATCCATGTTCATCTAGTAAAGGTAGGACTAGAAATTTCAGGTTCATTTATAGGTTCGTATTCTATATCAACAGATTCTGGAATATGTCCAAAATTGGATGTTTTTACAGCAGGTTCTTTAGATTTATCATTAAGGACCAAAACACTCAAATCTTCTTCAAGATTATCAAGAGAGGTTTGAGGATCATGTAGATCACTTTCATCAAACATGATGTGAATATATTCTTCCAAACATTTGATTCTTTTATTAAAGACTCTATATTCTTTTCTTGTTAAAGAATAACCAAGAAAGATTCCTTCGTCACTTTTAGATGAAATCTTGTCCAGAATATCCTTTGTATTAAGAATAAAAACATTCCTACCAAAGAATATAAAGTAACTAACTTTAGGTTTTCTATTATTCCCCAGCTCATATGGGGTATTCTTAAGAACTGGTCTAATTATGACTCTATTAATAATATAACAAGCTGTATTCACAACTTCATCCCAAAATCAAATAGGCAGGTCATATTCATTAATCATAGTTCTAACTATTTCTTGAAGGGTTCTATACTTTTATTCTACTGCACCATTCTTCTGAGATGTCCAGGGAGCAGAAAAGTTGTGACTATAGCCATTGTTTGAGAAATTGGATTCAAACTCTTGATTTTAAAACTCACGGCCATGATCACTTCTCAGGGTTTTAATCTTAAGTCCACTAATATTTTCTATAGATTTGTAGTATTTAACAAAGTAAGAACAACCTTAACTTTTGTGAGCTAATAAGTATACCCAATTATATCTAGAAAATTCATCCACTAGGACATTGACATAGTTCTTCCCATTTAAACTAGAAACTCTTGATGGTCCAAACAAGTCCATGTTAACCAACTCGAGAGGTTGAGAAGTAAAAACTTCTTTGTTTGATTTAAAAAAAACTTTATGTTGCTTTCTATTTTGATAGGGATTACTGTCTTTTTCATTTGGGAATTCATGTTTAGGTAGGTCTCTTACTAAGTTCTTCTTATTAAATTTTCTATGTGAATAGATGTTGCAGTGTTTTAATCTTCTGTGCCATAACCAAGACTCTTTATGAAAAGCATTTTAACATTTTTCTTAGCTAAGGAATTTAAATCGACAACATAACCAGTTTTATTTCTCAAGGTAAAGAATACAAAAACATTTTTAGATTTAAAAACATTACAAGAATCATTTTCAAATTTCACATTAAAACCATTATCACATAATTGAGAAATACTTAACATGTTATACTTATGTCCATCAACAAACAATACTTCAGAAATTAAAACTAAATTAGAGTTACCAATATGGCCTAGGCCAATGGTTTTTCCATTAGAATTATCACCAAAGGTGACATGGCCTCCATAAACCTTTATATAACTTTTGAAGCATGAATTATCTCCTGACATATGCCTTGAACAACCACTATCCATGTACAATACCTTCTTGTGAGAACACTTCAAACAGGTTTCCTACAAAATAGATTGACATAGAAAATGATTTTGGTACCCAGATATTTTTGGGTCCAGAAAGGTTAGCAATCAATGCTTTAGGTACCCATATTTGTCTTATGGGTCTCATATAATTTTCAGACTCAATATATTTTGAAAGATAAAAATTATTTGATCTATAACCATTTAAATAACTAGTTGATGCATAGGAATTTCCAGAACTAGAATAAGAAGAATTTTGTCCAGACATAGAGATAAATCGATATTTAGTGAACTTTCTCTATCCAGGTTGTTATCCCAAACCAGTAGTGTATTTAGGTGTAACATGCTTACCTAAAATTTGATTTAGAGTATCCTATCCTTTTTGGAACATTTCTAAGTCCTTTCTAAGTTGTTCATTATATATTTTCAGTTCAACATTATCCTTTAATAGTTGAGAATTCTTTTCTTTTTCTATATCAAAGGTAGATTTAACATTGACAGTAAGAGAATGTTGTTTCTTTAGTTACTTTTATTTCTCTTTAAGTTCATTACATGATTCTTCCAGCATGTTATAGTATTCAAAAATTTCAGCCTTAGATGTATTTCCATCATTGTCTGAATCACTATTATTTACAGAATATTAATCATTTAGAATAGCGGAAATAGGTGCCTTAGATGTGTTGGTCATGAAGCACATGTTGGAACGATTCTTCTCAGAATTAGAATCTTCAGATTCACTTGTACTGTCCTCCGAAGCACTCCAGGTTGCTTTCTTAGCTTTCTTGTCCTTGTTGTCCTTATAATCATATTACTTTTTGAATTTCAATTTTGGATAGTCATCCATGATGTTTCCTTTCCTTTTTCCACTAATAGCAGACTATTTCACCATCATTTTCAGCTTTCTTCCAATCATTTTTCTAGTGTCCCTTATTGTCATACTTTCCTTTGTTGTTAGATTTCCTGATGAATTTATTCTTCCTATAAAACTTCATGAATCTCCTAGCTATTTAAGCCATTTCAACATCACTGTCTGTATCTAAATCTTCACTAGTTGAACTTTCAGTTGGTACATGTACATTCTTCTTATCTTTTCTCTTAGAAGCAGTAGACTTGATTGCTATGGATCTTCTCTTAGGTTCATCATCTTCCTACTTGTTCACCTTGAGTTCATCCCCATACATCATAAGCTTACCAATAAGCTATTTTACAGGCAATGCTCCAATGTCACATGACTCTATGATTGAAATAGAAGTTCCTCTCCATCGGTCTGGAAAACATCTCAATATCCTCATAATTTGATCCTTTGGTGGAACAACCTTTCCATGTGAGCTCATTTTATTGACTATCTCATTAAACCTAAGATACATATCAGAAATAGGTTCATCAGTATTCATTTTAAAATTGTCAAATTTAATAGTATATGTATTCAATATCCTTTCGTTAACATTGGTTGTTCCTTCATGAGAAACACCAAAAGTATCTGATATTTCATATGTCGTTTTTCAAGAAGAAATTATATTAAACTCTTAATCTCCTAAATCACAATACAGATAATTCAAATCATTTCAACTATTATTGTAAGCAGACATTATAGGTTCATCCCAAGTTGTTCTGTCGTTTTTTGGAATTTTATATTGAGACTCTATAGCAGTCCAGATATCAAAACCCAACTGTCTACATGAATTTTCATTATCAGTTTCCACTGGGCAAAGTTGGTTCCATTGAAGAAAGGTGGCCAGTTAGTAGCAGCAACCTCTAGTCCATTATCTATAAGAAGATTTTATAAAATAGTTATAAAGAGATTAAATTTAGAACAAATTGAAATTTAAGATCTTTAAAGATGCATCTAAAATCACAGTTGAAAAATAGAGTATGTCAAAAATCCTTTAACAAAAACAATCTTCTAATACCAAATGTTGGTCGGATTGGATACTCAAGAGGGGTGGGTGGTGAATTGAGTTCCAATTAAAATTTTTGTTCAAAATATTTCTCTTAAAATCCCCCAATTTAAAAACAAATTTATACTCTAGTGAATCTATATAGATTATAAATGTTAAATTAGTTTCTAAAAGAGTGATTAGGTCTCAGTTAATTTAATATCAAGATTAAATTGTCTTTTAAAACTGATTTACTGATTTACAATAAATATTAACACTTGCTAATTTAACTATCAAAGTAGCATTAAAATAATTTTGAATTTCAAAGTAACATCAGTGGAATAAATATACAGTATACTTATAGATTTAAATTAAAATTCATAGAAGAGTTAAACACGAGGTTCAGTCTCAAGATGAGACTTAGTCCTCTCAATAATTTTTATAAATTGATCCACACCCTAGATCGGGGTTAACAATAGTGAACATACTGTCAAATTACAAATACCTCTACCACATTTCATCGTGGGAAACAAAAAACAACTCATAGCTATCTAGGTCTTACTTTACCATTACCACAATCCATAATGGGAAACAAAAGAGTTATAGAGTTTGAATGAGGATTTAAGAATCCTCCAGCTTAGCATAAGAGACAATGTGTGTGTAAGATAAATAGGGTACACACACTGATCAAATAGTAAAGATAGAATCACTAAATAAAGTGAGAATGAGTTTAGAAAATGATTAGTGATTGGCAGTGCAACTATGGAGTTGTTCGATTTGTCAGATAAGCTTCTGAGTCCTTCTCTGGTTTTTTCCTAAAAACAGAGTGTCGTTTTCTTCTTTGGTTATTGGTCCAGCATAGCAGCCTGAGTGCATGATGTGTTTTTTGTAGTTCTTCACTCAAAGTTCAGCTTGTGTTCTCCTTGAAAATGAGGAGCTTCATGTATGTCCAGTGTTCATGGAGTATGGATTTAGCCTTTCAGAAATGTACCACGTTTGAAAGATGATCAACCCTTTTGTTTTTCACCTGTGTGCCTTCTTATTTCCTTGATGCTTGTCATATGCACACCCATAGTTCTCTACTTCACATTTTCAACTAGGTCTTTATCATCCCTTTTGTACCTTCTAGCTCCAGCAAAAAGGAATGATTACTTTTTGCATGGGTACTAGGTACGGTTCCCTGACATGGACACAGAATTCATTAAATAACATTGAATGCATTTAAAACATCAATTGTAACTGTTAGCTTAATAAATAAATAGTATTGAGTGTATAGACATTGACTGGTTGGTCAATTAGTAGCTCGTGTTGGTAAAGGTGTATGGTGGACTTTGTGTAACAGGTCCTTCCATTGGTAGTTCTTTGATCTTTCATCGGTTGCTCTATATACCAGTGACTTCATTCCATCGGTTTCTTTAGTTCCATCGATAGCTCAATGTATCTGTGACTGTACTTGTATCGGTAGATCAGTAGCTCCTTGCATCGGTAGCTGTTTTCACTTGTATCGGTAGAATTAATCTATCATTAACTGTCTGTGAACTGGCTCTATTGGTAAACTTCTGTATATCAGTATCTCTTTTCTGTCGGTAGCTCTGGTTTTTCAGTTGGTATCTCCGGTTTGTTAGTCGGTAGCTCTGGTTATTGGAGATTGTCTGTGCTCGTATCAGTATACTTACTCTATTAGTAACTACTGGTGGACATGCACATCGGTAGCTCTATACATATCAGGGACCTTTGTGTATCGGTGACTCTGTCTATCAGTAGACTAAGTCTATCGGTAGACTGAGTATCGGTAGCTCTTTATCAGTATCTATACGATGATCAGTGACTTACACTCATCTGTTTTTTATAAAAATCACATCCAATTGAGTTAGAATTACTTCAGAACTTATACAATCATGGATAAACATTGATTAACATATCTCAAGGATTATTTTAATATTATTATCATCTGGATAAAATAATATCATAGATTTGGAAGAGTTAATATACAAATAAACATTAATTGGATTTATCAGAGTATATGTAAGCATAATTGGGCTTATCATAACAAGTGAGGTCGACAGTAATTTGTGAATAATGTTCTAGTGCAGGTGAATATTATGATGTTACGTCACCTAAAGAATAATAATAATTAAATAATTATTATATCTATTTTTAAATTATACTTTTAAATCCATTCATTATATATGGTTTTGAGAAATGGAGTAGGTTATGATTACGGAGACGGTAGGTCGTACGTACGCATGAGCAACGTTCCCATTATCCAAAGATCATTATCAAAAGAGGGTAAGTAATATATTACCTCAAAAAATGATCCTAATATCATATATATAATATTAATTACTTTTATATACTTATATATATCATACATGTAGTTTATTGATGAAAATAGAGTCACATTGTTATGTTTATGCGGTAGTCTAGATGCACACAAACGACGTTATCATAATTCATTAGGTGAATAGATTTGAATTAAAATGAAAAATATTATATATTTAGAATGATAAATATGACATGAGTATCATAATTATTTAATTTATATCACATATAATTATTAAATTTATCCTCATCACCTTCCATGTAAAGTGTTAGTCAAAGGAGAATCACATCTCTTCGCGACACGGTAGTCCACCATACATAAGAGCAAAATTATTGTATCCCCGATAGAATGAAAATAAAAAATTTATAGGTGATATAATGAATCCATATGTATAATTATATTATAAATTTCATATATATAATTTAAATCCATATTCATACCCAATCATTAGTGGTATTAAATGAAAAAATGAATAACATCTGTTCATAATGTGGTAGTCCACAATACAAACAAATGATGATTTCTTAACCCATTTGATAGAAGTGGAGATATATATAAGTTATGAAATTTACATTTACAGTCTAATTATATGTAATATACTAATGTTATTATATAATTATTTATAAATATGAATTCAATTAGGTGGAGGAAGAAATAAAAAACACTCATTGAATATGGTAACCACATCTTCATGTAACATCCATAGAATCACACAAAAACCTTACTAGGATAAATTAATACCCGAACTAAAGATTATAATGTTATATTATAGAATTTTTTAAGTGATTTGGTTGATCTATATGTCTTTATTGATTCAAAGAAGTAGGTGGAGTGATTTCCCTTTTATAATTAAAGAGGAGAGGCACTCTTGTAAATAAACATAAGTATTTAGTATTGGGAGGTCACTCCTAAATCATGTGCGTAAAATATTTATCAATAATTTATTGGAGAGATAAAATGGTCAATACAAACCTCCCTAAATAATGTAAACACTTTTTATCATTTCATTCTGTAGTCTTTATGTTTACTCAAATTTATATTTTTTACCATAGTAACTTATATCTTTTTATATACCAAGGTAATCATTCCATTATACTAAAATTATAAAGATTTTTATTTGAAACTTTATACCTATTTACATGAAATAAAAAATCCAATTAATTAAATTTAAATCCCTTTTTTGTATAAAAGTTAATTTTAATGCAAGAACATGTAGCGGGAAAAGCACCATTTTAACCTCAACATTTCTAAAAGAGTTTTTACTATTTAGTATACAATATAGTCATTATAAAATAGTAATTTGTAAAAAAATATACATAATTTTATCTTTATTAACATTGAAAATCACATTTTGGGATATAGGTTTTTAGTAAATTTAAATCATATAATATAATACATTTTTTATAAAATAACATTAATGCCAATATTGATATTATTCAGTTAATTTTTATTTTAAAATATCATGAAAATATGTAAATTATAATATATTATGTTATCAATTATATAACATGATATATTTATCAAAAAAATTAATGTAACATAATTATTAATTACAATTACATTACCTTTAATATTTATAGTATTAATTTTTTCATTCATTAATTAAATGAATATTTACTAAATTGGTATTTCATAAAAATTTATGGTAACTATGTAATCTATAATAATTAAAATTAAATTATCAAAATAAAAAACTCATTTATATTTCAAATAATATTTATAATAAAATATATGTTTTTCCCAATCGTAATTTTTATAGTTCTTTAAAGTATAGAAGATTCATTTTTTGTCTAATTCTCTACATAACTTATTATATAGTAAATAATAAGATAAAAGGATCCAAAAAATACTTCAAAATATATAATATGGTTATTAGGGAAACATTATAGCCATCAAATGGGTGTTGGAAAAGTTGGTAGGTAATTTTACCCATTATCTGTTACGTTTAGCCCATAATAAACATGTTTTCACCTTAATAAAGTTAATTAATTTTATATATGTTCACTAATATTAATGGTTGAAAATTAATTTTACCATATTATATAGTAAATATTATAATGTTTCCAAATATTGAATCCATTTTTACAAATTCAATTCATAGAACATGGTGAATTTAATTTAAAATTAACCCCGGAGACACAATAAGAAAATAAGTTTTCGAAGACAAAATGTTCAAATGTCAACAACATTTATATATAATGATTCAATATTAAAATAATTCAAGTAAATTAAATTGGAATAATTTATATAATATTGAACTAATTTTACTTTCATAACTTTTTAAAAAATAATACAATAATATAAATAATTTACTAGAAAATGCAATTTTCAATTAAAATTCATTATTTTTCACAACTCAAAAAATGAAACTTTTTAAAACAAAAAATACGAAAAATTTAACCTAATTTAATTATGATATGATGATTTTAAAAATGAATATAATTTTTTGATTTTTTTTAAAAGTGGAAAAAAATAAATTTAAATTATATGTGCAAATTGTGATTAATTTATCTTTTAGAAAAAATAATGTAATTTAGAAAACATTTATTTTCCTTTTAAATGATCATTATTTAATTTCTAATGAATAAATAACAAATTAAAATGTGTAAAATATATGCTTTTTTAATTTTGTTATCCCTATTCATACCCTCAATTCTTACTTATTGGTGATAACTATTACATTAAATAATAATATTTTAATAATATTTCATGTTATATTTAATCTCAGTGTTACATGTTACTGATGCTTAAATCAATATTACGTTTAATTAATGTTAGAATCATTATTTTATTTAATGTAAGTTAAAATAAATGTTTCATGTAATTTAATCTATTGTAGATATTTAATTTATTTAATAATAAATATATCATAATGTCTCTGGATGTTACATTTACATTAATGATTGGTGTTGCATGTCATACATGCCAACAAATATGATATTAAGACTTTAAAATATTAGTGTGTTACAGTAATTATATTTGTATCCAATTGATATAAGGAAAAATTATTAGATTGGATATTAAATTCTATGTATAATTTTTTTATCTTAGACACATATAATTTTGGGACATTTTTAATTCGATTGGTGAAAGGATTTCCAAATGTCGTTATTATATTAGACATTAAAAAATTAATCATTTATTATATTCGTATTTTATTTAAGGTTAAAAATTTATCATATAGAAAATATGTTGGTATATGTAATGATGAATATGAACTAATTAATATTATCAATTAGGTGTGGACCCATGATCTAAATTTCACATAGGAAAAATAGGCATTAGTGTTTTTTAAGATTTATAAATTCTTAGTGTCAATTAATTAAATTTGAATTCATCTAACACCCATGACTATACCTTACAAATTATATATAATCTTGTATCATATAGGTAAAAACGTTCGCAAGTCTCCTAATTTTATTTGATAAATTTATTTTCCTCTGATTTTCATCACATATTGAAAAGTGGATATCATGTATAAGTATGAAGGTCACTTCCCTGTCAACACACCAAAGAAGAACCCATTTATAAACTCACCGGTTAAGGTATTTTGGGGAATTTAATTCATTTTATATGATTAAATTCAATTCTCATCATTGAAGGAGTTTTTAATTATCCAACTCATTAGAAAAAAAAAATTGAATTCTAGAAATAATAAAATATTAAAGCTTCCAATTTTCAATTTCGTTATTTGATGATGATAAGGTTATGGTTGGAACCAATTTTGTTTAATTACTATATATTTATTATATTTATTTGTTGATTAATGTAACCACTATCCTTTTATGTGTGATATAGATGAACATTGAATCAAGATATGGGTTATCAATCTATGAACCCATTTTTCCCTTCACGTATTCTTACATAAATGTTTCTATGATATATAAGAAACAAATATCTATTAGGAGAACTACATTTTCAATTTTCATAAATTTTTAGGTGATGTAATTAATTTTTATTTATCTATAGAATATTATATATTTATATATTTTATCATAATTATAGAGTGAAATTTGATATTTAGTTAAGAAAATAGTAATTGCGGAGCCAATTATCGCCCAATTAATAGTGCTTGATACATATCATAATTATTTATGAATCCTTATAATAAATGGAAAAAATATGGTAATAGTGATTTAACTAGGTAAACAATTATCACCCGAAATAGTCTAGGATTATATTTTGGATCCCTTGGGCACTTATTGTTTGTATCCATAAAAGCACCATTGCATTATATTTTCTATTCATGGGATGTTCAATTGATAGAGAAAATTTCATAATCATGGGGTTATATATCTTTAGTGAATTTATATAGCGATGGGTTCACCACTATAAATTATTGCAATACCTATCCCATGATATACTTCTTTAAATATAATAAACTATAAAAATATTGGTGACTCATAACCCAATATGTGGATATTTTTAATGGTATCCATTTATTATACTAGGTGAACTTTTTTGGTGGAAGAATATATACTCTTAGATTTAAATATTATTCGTATGAGGTAGTAAAAATTCATTATTTTCTAGAATCTTTCTTATATGTAATTATATAAATGATGAATTATTTTTAATATGAAAAAATGAATTATTTTATTTCCAAATACAATAATAATTAGGACAATGGGATGAAATAAGAACTTCTCAATGAAATAAAATTAACTTTAAATGTCTCTAACAAGTTGGTATGTTGTACCCCTATTCATCAATTTTGTGAACTGTAAAACTTTTCTACCAAGGATTTTATCTAAATACATGATTTAAAAAACCAATACATGAAGTCCTTTTAATTTTTGAGGATCCATATTAATTTTAATTTCAATTATCACATTGGGGTTCCCCAATCAAACTGGATTTCATGTTGACATACCATCAATCCAAGATGTTTTACTACATTCACCATGAATGAAAACTTTAATGGGATCATTTTTAGGTTGTGTGACATGAGTACAAAAAACACCAATTCAAGGTCAATAAATTATTTTGGTTACACGTTTGTCAGATAGACCAAATAATTGAGGTAATATTTAATGGTATTTTTATGGAAAATCTTAATGATATGACGTGACAATCATTTATAAGTAGATGAATATTTTTTATAATAAAAGGAACTATAATATAGTATTAGAATCCATGATGGGAATTGAAGGATGAACCCTCATTTCCTATGTGGAAGAGGGGGGATTTTAGATATAGTTTTATCTATAATACATATCCTTGAAAAAGAGGGCTAGAAAACCTACTATTGTATCAATCAGAATATTTTTGTCCAAAATTGGAAAGTCATTATTTGGGAAATAATTTTTATGATACCTAAATGAGATAAAAACATTTATTTTTCCAATCTTATTCTTAAAAAATGATATTAGATATCCAATTTGGGTCTTGAACCTCTTAGATAAAATTATACCAAATTAACTTTCACTCCATAGCCTCTACCTTGTCACAATGATATGGATGTGTTATTTTAATAGTTTTTTTTGTTTCCAATAACGTAAGTCGATAGAGCCCAATGATGGAAAACTACATAATAATCCATAAAGTTGATTTCATTATAACATTACTAAAAGAAAACCCAGTGTTACTTGACTATGTTTATTTACAACTCCTCCTCAAGAGTTATTTTTTATGTTTATTAGTTTTAGAGAAACCTTATTTAATGGTATATAGGGTTTCTCCAAACACTTATCCATTGTTTACATGAGGAGTATTGAATAGATCAACCTCTTAAATATTGGATTATTTTTTTAGGAATTTCTTAATCTAAACTGATATCTGATTGTTTATGAGAACATAAAGGTTTCTTTATCCTAATTTAGACCTTGAAAATGGTGTCAGATGATCCAAATCCCTATTTTGTTCTAGTGATATAATCTTATCACACAAAAATTTCCCACTACTATTGACATAATATTATTCATACCCACATTCCAATATAGACACTAGAATTAGGGATCAATGTGGAGGGGTTTTTCAATAATTATTCCATATAATTACAATGATTGTTCAATAGGAATGTATTTCAACATTTTTTAAGTGAATAAATAAATATGGAAATCAATATTTTAGATATAAGAACCATATTATTTCCAAATTATATATATTTTTAATTTATTATAATGGTAAAATATTAAAAAAAATATTTATGTCATTCTAATTCCCTACATATATAATATAATACCATTCATACATAGATATTATATATTAATACAGTAATATTAATAACATAACATAACAACACACCAAATAATTTGATAGGTCTAGGGACTTTAGAATCTTGAACATATAATCCACTAGTTCATAAATGATCTACATCATATCCAACTATATTCAATACAACTAGTATCTTTCTAGAAATATCATAATCAATTAAATTATTATCAACTTGGGGAAATGAAAGATAATAAAGGGTGAAATTAAATGATCAGTATAGGTAAACAATGTAGGTGACAATGATTAATTGATCATAACATGAACATAAGTGTATAAGAACATGATAATAACATTTGAAAATAATATCCTACTAAAAATATATCATAATAATGGGACATGTAATGTATAATTTATGTTCATAAGACAAGAATGATAAATGAATAAAAGAACACGAGACATGATATAATAACATTGGAATCATAGATAAGTTTTTATCTAAAAAACAAGTATAGAAAATATTTTCATTAATAGTCTAGGATAATTTATTATACTGTCATAAATGAATGGAATCTCCCCCAAATCATTATAGTAGTCAATGTTCAATCCCTTGATTATCATAGTGGGATGTTTTACTAACTGAACCAGGTTCACACCCTATTACAGCTATATTTATAACATCAGATATCAATATTTTTTCAATTTATTGGAGGGAGATATAGGTCCCACACATCAATTGTAATTACATGACTGAAATAATTGATTCCAATGTGACCATTTTTTACATAATGAAAATCATAAATATGTATAATATGATATCATAAAACATTCATTATATAAAAACCCATCAATGGAAATGGGTTTCAAAAACTTTTCATTATAGAATAACCTGTGGAATAGGACCATGTTTCACAAACATTCCATTATTTCATCATATCATAACCCATGGTAATTGAATAGGTTGCATAAAAATAATATTCTGATAAATATAAACAATCCAGAGAAAGAATAATTATGGCATCCTTGATAATATTCCCATTAAATTATAAGTGAAACAAAGTGTTATTATATTTAATAAATTTAAATATCATCATAAGAACATTAAAACATTCTTGAAGAAAATAAAAATGTCATTTTGAAAACACTTTTAGAAAATAATAAAATTTAAAAAATATTTAGGTGTTTTATTAAAATATCAATTGAAATTTATAAATTATCCTTTAAATAATTTAGATGCCATTTAATTAGTTGACTTCATTCATGTCCTATAATTTAACAGAAAACATTCCTTTTACACTTTTGTAAAAAAATCAATTGGTACGTCATTAGAAAGAAATGTAGAACCATTTTAACCATTTTAGAAAAAGAAAATTCTCAATAATAAATGAAATTAAAAATATTATTAAAATATTGAATCCTTAAATAAAAATTATTTTTTAAAAATAGGGATATTGTAGAAATTAAGTGTTTGACTAAAGAGAGAAATAAAGTTTATTTTCGTAAATTTGTTTTGTATCTGGGGTACTTATGTTGTGGAAAATGAATTGAAAAAATTTATTTTCAAGAAATAACTAGTGTATAATAAATATCATTTTTTTATTCATTGGAATATTTTATGAATTCATTATATGAATCTTAAAAAATGGACCTAATAAGCAATGATATTGTAACCTAAAACCTATACCACTTTGATAATATTCGAATCATTACCCCATAAATGAAAGAATAATATATATAAATTTGTATCCATTAATATTCATGATTATAATAATATATTATATTAATGGATAGTGTATACATGATACAAAAGAAACATGTGGTGAATAAATCATGTGTCCCATATAAGTTAAAGTGTGGCGAAAATCCCTTAACTTAGGTTAGAATTATTTCATACATGTTCTTTCCCCATTTATAATAAATAAATATTTATTTAAAATCTATTAAATAACTATATACATATTTATAGTACCATATGCAATTTATTTATAACCTTTTATAATATTTTAACACTTATTTATTGAAACTAATTATTCTAGGCCATGAATACTTTGTATTTCATTTATGTTATGGTTCGGTAGATTAGTCGCCATATTTTGGTGATGTATTTTTTAGGTTATGTTTGAGCTTAATGTTTAATGTTAGTGTGGGGAATATAAATGAGGGCTACTCTTTTTTAATTGAGGGGAGGTTTACTCTTGGATTTTCTTAAAATACTAAATTAATAAAAATTAATTTTTAGGTCCAAATTGCTCAAAATTTATAATATTGAATGTTAAAATGTGTATAAGTTTAAATCCACTCATCCAATAATATTTTTACATGTTTAGATCATATTTTTACCACTATCATTATTTTTTTAACCTTGACTATCTCTTTTGACAACTAGTGTGTTATTAATGTTTTCTACACATTAAGTGTCAATAGTGTTACTATAAAATGATAACGACCCATAAACGGAACATTTATGACATTTAAAACCATATACCATTCATTTCTATAAATATAATACTTCTATGAATTTTATATCTTTGATAATAAATTATTATTTATAAAATATAATTAGCAATTTTTTTTGAACACTATTCATTTAATTGGATTTTAAATACATGAAGAAAATGTAGGAATTAAAATATAATTCATTAAAAACCATTATATGTCATATATATCATTAAAATTCACGGGGCATATTACATAATTAAAATTATATTAGTTTTAATAATTCTAAAATTATTTATATTATTTTTTATGTAAATTGGATGCCTACTTTAATAGCATTGGAAAATAATATAAGGTATTTATGTAATTTAGAAAAATTTGGAATAAATTAATATAATGGAAATAATTTCATTAAGATAAAAATAAGACTTTATTCGTAACATTATTTTGTTCCTACATTGGAATATAAAGGGATATTTAAAACTAGGATAATGACATATTTCAACATACATTTCCTTAATTATTATTTATGTCATTTTCATCGATAATGGTACATTAATCAAATAAATTTTAGAAATTATGTGGTAAGGGTAAAATTAAATTCATCCAACAAGAATTAGGATAGAAACATGTAGCCATATCACTTATTCTTTAACTTGGTTAACTCGATTTCCCATTTACTATTGGGATTCATTTTACGACAGTTACAATTTATATCTATAAAATGGAATATTTGACAAATTTAATGCTCAGGATTATTAATATGGAATCAATTTTATAAAATTCAATACATATATGTGGAATAAATTAATATTAATGTACATGTCAAAAACATGATGAAAACTTTTTTTTAGAATATAATGTTCCTATGCATTAAACCAGTTTTATACTTGTTCCATACCTAGAAAAATATTTGTTAAATATTAAATTTATTTAGTGAGAATATAATATATATTTCAATAATTTAATTAAAAATAGTCATATTTTAATTTATTAACATAAATAATTCATTATGCAGATAAAAACAGTTTTTTTCTAGAAAATTTCATTTTACTTATATAAAATATTTACATCTAAAATTTAAAAATAAAATTAATTCCAATTAATTTTTTTTTATTATATAAAAAACAATAGAACCAGTTTTACTTTTAAACTATTTTAAAATTTGAATTTTTTATATTCCTGAAATTAAATTTAATTTTTCAAATCAAATTATTATCTTTCTCTATTCAATAGAAAATTAATCTTTTCAGAAATCATTATAAGATGATTTTAATATTTTAATCTGACAAAATGAAATGAATATAAAAAATAAAATTCTAAAAGTTATTGATATTATTGTAATATTTCTCAAAAAAATAATAAAGTTATTGTTGAAGAAAAAATATTTTTAAAGAACAAATGGAATTTAAAAAAAATTATTATATTATTTAAAAATAATTTACCAGTACATTTATATTTATTAGTAAATTTATATATATTTCATTATTTTTTAAATCCTTATAATACCCTATATTTTAATGACTTTGTTATAACTGTCAAAAATAATAATATTTTTAAAGAATATCACATTCTATTTTAAATTGGTCTTATATGTAGTTCAAGTATATGGAGAAATAAAATTATTTAAAGAGATATATTTTCTAAATTCCCAAGGTGTTACATTCTCCCCCTTTAAAAAATTTTGTCATCGTAATATGAGATTGTTCTCAATAATAAATGGTTTTATATTTAAAAATATCTTTATTGAAAACTCTCATCATAAAGAGTTAATAAAACAACTTTTTAATAAGAGTGAATGAAAAAAATTATGTTCAACTAGAATGAAAAATATATAGGTTTCCAAATTGGATAACATTAGTTGGAAGTGAAAATATTGTTATGGAAGATAAACTAACACCTGAGGACTGATATAGAGTGATTGATAATGTACATAGGAGAAAGTTAATGAATATAAAACCATACTTTAGTTAAGAGTGAAGTAAATATCTTTTCATCAGAACTAAAGTATATAGGAAAAAGTTTTGTATTAAGATCCTTTTACTCTAGGTGGTGAAATCTTTTACCATCTAGATTTAGAACATAAGGAAACATACTTATGTGACAAGTATAATGTCATTATTTAATCAATTTCTACCAAAATATTACATGATACTCATAATTATATGTATTTGAGATGAAATATTTTAATCATGAAGAACTAAAATAAAAATCCAATTTATAGAAAAAATATATCAAGATATTTATCTTGGGATCATTAAAAAAACCATAAATGGTAAGCCAATGAGAAATATCAAAATGAATAAACCCCCATATGATAAAATACACCATTAAGCTCCCAAACATTAATTACTATAATAAAATTAACATTAAATATATTTTTAATATCAAAGTCTATATTATAACCTTCAACTTACATAGTTAAGAAAATTAATTTCATTCATCCCAAACAATCATTCATATTATATCACATATTAAAACTAAGGGTTAAATATACCTCAATCCAATTAATCATATCCAAAATATCATTAATCACCATGATAAATCAAAATAGAATCATCTAATGTAGTTAAATTTTAAAAAATATTAGGAATCAAATATAGATACTAACCTAAAAGGTAATCATTAAAAATACTATAAATATCTCCAAAAATATCACCATGTCAAGGGATAAATTTTATACCATATAGACATTCTATATCCTCCAATCCATGTAGACTATAATTCACCTAACATAAAATCATATAATAACCCCCAGTGAGTTTTTAATATTAAATCGAGTATCAAAATCTCAACACATAATACATTAAAATGGTGTGTTGATGCCTTTGAACTTATGATAAACCTTAAATTTATAAACCAATGATGATATCCATAATATTTATGTTAACCCCACATGAATATATATATTAATCAATTATTAAAAAATCATTATTTCTTAATTATGTTCATAACAATTTAATATATTCCATAAATCCAAAAATGAAAAAACATCATCAAAGATGACCTAAATAAAGATTTTATGAATCACCATCCAATTTCATGGTCACCAATACTATCAATGTAAGTCATCTCATTATCCCAAATATGTATTATTTACTCAATATTAGAAACAAATTAAGCTTAATCATTACCTTAATAATATATTGTGCAAAAATATCACATTACCACTAAATCACGTTTCCTCGTTATTAATACCATTAAACATATTTTATGAAATCCTTAAATAGAAACTACTGTAGAAAAATCCTTAGAATATTCATGTTTTTATTACTATAATGTAATTAGTATTACACATATACAACATAATTATTGAATTTAAATACATAATTACTTCAATCATCCCACTTTATTCTTAAATAATTTACTAGGATTGATTATCCTATTCCCAAATACTTTTTTCTCAATTTATGAAATTTGAATCATGTCTAAAGATTTTTCAAACAAAATTGAATCATTCTTATTAATTTGAACATTAGAGATAATTTTAAAATATCTTATACCTTTTATCCATCATTAATATTATCCTCATCATCATTGATAAAAATATAAATCATATATCTTTACTGATTACTTTTCTTATATTTCCCCCATGACATCAATTTTTATATTCAATATAGTTTATACATTTTAAACTCTAAATCATTAAGAATACCATATAACTTCTATTATTCTAATCTATTTTGTTAACTGAACAATTATTTTTCCCTTGGAAATTAATTTCATTGCCTCCTTCATTTCTAAACACAAAACATCTTCTCATTCCTCTTGGCCATTTTGTCAAGTGATTCTTCCCAAAATCTATACATGTTAGAAGCTAAATGTTATTTCGTATTTGGTCTTTATAAAATTTTATATTTCCCCTATTTGGTGTATTAGGGAACTCACCAATGTTGAGATTGTAAATCATATAATGAGAATGATCATTAGGTTTATTCACAATGTTTCTCATTCAATATTCTATTTACTTATTTTTTCATGAGGAAAATCATTCCATTGAGTGTCATATCCAACATTAACATGATATATTTAGGTTATGGACAATGAATAAAAAAAAGAATATTATTAGAATAAAATTATTATAGTGGGAAACCATATAATCATGAAAAATAATTTAGAGGATATCAAAATTGTGACACCATATTTTACGAAAACATATGTCTAACTTAGGTCAATCGTGATATTTAATATTTATTTTGTATTTTATCTTATATGTATACTTATTCCTAGTGTTTTTAATAAAGAAATCTTATAGTAGTTTCTAAAGGATAACTAAACCTTTATATAATATCTACTACAAAATTTTTAACTTTTCATACATAGATATCAAATCATAGTAGATTGATATTCATTATATAACATAACTATCCAGACTACAATCATATCGTTATAAAGCAATTGGAAACTTAGAAAAAAAATTAGTTCATAAATGATCTACATAATCTACCACTAAGCCCTTCAAAACTATAACCCTTCTTAGACTAATAATACATAATACCTTTCCTCATAACATGGGGACATGAAACAATATAAAGGGTGAGATCAAATGATCAGTAAGGGTAAAAAGGATTTATCAAAGAGCACTTTGGCATAATATGTAGATAATAGTATGAGATAATGAGAATAACATTTTAAACTCAAACCCTGAAATCATATATTATAATGTTGATCTATGGAAAAAATCATGGTAGTTTATATGACATGAATCATGATGAAATCAAATAAATTGGGATGAGATATTATAAAATTGGAATAAGGAAAACATTTGTGTCATACACATAAGAATATAAATTATTTCCACAGTAGATAAGAATTATTTTCAAGAATATCATAGTGGAATAGGTTCATCTTTAAAACAATCACAGTAGTCATGTATTTTTCCCAAAACTATCATAGTAGAAAACTTACCTAACTAAACTAGGTTAACTACCAATTATAGGAATTTTTATCTCACGAGATAAAAATATTTACCCAAGGCGTTATAGGGATATAGAGGTCATATCAGTCTTTGTTTATAAGAAGACCACTATCCTTGGTTACAATGTAACCACCATCACATAAATAAAATAATACAAATTTGTTTTTTGAGATAAAAAAATTCAAATTGTATAATAACTCAAGAAAAGAAATGGTTTTTATGATCTTTTCATAATGGAAAACCCCATAGAAATGTAATTATTTTCATAAACATTTCATCATTTCATCATTGAAAAATACATGGAAAAGAAAAGGGTTTCATAAATATATATACATTATAAACCTAAAAAATAAATAGAAAGTATAATTATTTTATCACTAAATCATATCCCTTTTAAAAAATAGTTTAAATAAAGTTTTTTTCATTGATAAATACAAATACCTTTAAATGATAATTAAAACAATCATGAGGAAACTAACCTTTCCATTCTGAATTAACTTATTTAAAATTTAGAAATTTCAAAAATATTATGAAAATAATTCATTAAAAATAACCATGTAAAATTATAATGGAATGTTTATTATATTGATAATTCTGATATTAGTAAATTAGTTTCATGATATATGAGTAAAAATAATATATTCGGTTTACACTTTTGTAAAAAAATTTAAAATTTAATTCATTCAAAAAATAAAAAATGATTACTTTTCAACAAATTTCTTATATTAAAAAATATGTTAAAGAATACTCAAAAAATCATAGCATAATAGTGAAAAAATTATTTTATTTTTATTCAGAAAACAAGTATATGAAAGAGAAATATTTTTTGACCGATGAGAGAAATAATGTTGATTTTATTGAAAAACATATTTTTGGTACATAGGGTACTAAAGGTGAAGAAAAATAATGAAAAAACTATTATTTTCAAGATATAACTATTTTATAATAAAATTCAGCAGTTTCACGTTAGGTATATCATAATAATTCATCATAGTAATCGTAATCATAAGAAATCCATATAAACAATGATATTGTGACATAAAAAACTTAATGTTTTGGAAACATTTTAGTCATATGAAAATATAGTAAATAAAAATATTTAGATATTTATATAATATATTTTTATGAGAATAATTATAAAAGTCCTTCATGGGTTTTATTTACACCACATAAAATAAGCTAATGGTGAATGTGGCATGTGTCCCACATAAATAAAAGTGATATAAAAACCCTTTACCTTTAGTACAAAATGATTTGTATGCATTAAACATCTAATGTAATAAATATTGATTTATTATTAATATTTTGAAGAAACATAATACTTTATATCATAAAATATATGATATAAATATAGTAGTTTATCACCTGTTTGTTGACACTTATTTATATAAATCACTATTTCATAAGATATTTTCTAAGCTGTTTATGAATATTCTTGTCCGGTAGTTTGGTACTTTTATATTTATCATGTTTCCATCATCTATATAAAGTTAATCCTATCATAATAATCATATATATTTATTATAAAAATTATTTTAGTAATTCATAAAAGACAAAGATAGAAAAATGATTTACACATTCATGTAGATGGTAGACCGTATATACGAATGAATATTATTTTTTCATTTTTATATTGATGTAATGAAAGAAAGGTAAGTAACAAATCAACTTTACAAAATATTTACCATATCATATATATCATATTTATTAATTAAATATATTTATTATTATATTAGTAAAAAATAATTGAAAAATGTATCACTTCCCTTCGCAGAGGTGGTAGTCCACATATACACAGAATCAACCTTAGCGGTTTACAATGGCTTGGAATGTAAGAAGGAACACATGATATTATCATTAAATAAGTATTTAAATTATATAGTTATCATATAAAAACATTAAACCAACAATTATAACAATTAATAAATTATTTTGATGAGAAATAAACTCTATCCCTTTATAAAGATGATAAGTCGTACCTATACAAGATATATTTATCCACTTCCCATTTTATGGAATGATGTGGAATAAATTTGTTTTCATAACCATAATAATATTTTTGTATATTTATTATACTGAATTTATTATTTTAAAAATAATATAACAGATCTAGAGTAGGTAAATGAATAATTAAAAATAAATTTATCAGTTAAGGTGATTACCTTGTCGTTGAGAGGAATCTTTTAGATCATTATTTAAAGGATATAAGGTTCATCATTTGGATGAAAATAAACTCTATAAGGTTATGGTCGATATATAAGGCTCACGGTGTATTGATTAATAGAAGACATGGGTGCACTTTTGTAACTGAGGAGAGGGGCACTCTTAGAATTTCATAAAATTTTAATTTAATATAAATTAATACTGATGTCAAAATGGATCTAAATGGATAATATTATAATATAAATTGAGTATCATATTATGTCCAATCATAAAATAAAATTTTTAAAAGTTTGGATCATATTTTTACACTTAAATTTTTCTTGGTATCCTTTGTTGAAAAATGATTTATAATTATCATAATATTAAAGACATATACACTTTATAGGTTAATAATTATACAATAAAATGATAAAAGAACCATAAATGGGCCATTATTTATGTTTAAAACCATATCTTATTTATTTGTATGAATAAAATATTTTTATGGAATTTAAATCATTTAATAAAATATTATTTCATATAAAATATCAATAATGTCATTTTTAACACAATTTTATTTAATTTGTCTTCATATTAAGCAAGGAAAATAGTAAATATGAATATAATGATTTAATAACTTTTCAATATTTCAAATAGATCGGAAAAATCATGTGACATTTTAAATACTTGAAATTATATCACTTGTAATATTTTCAAAATCATTTATTTTACTTTTCTCTTAATTGAAAAAATACGATATTATCTTTGCACACACATTTCTGGTAATTATATAATTAAAATAAATTTGAAAAAAATTTATATCATGAAAATAATTTCATTATTCTGGTAATAGAAATTTATATTCATTCATGGATCTCTTTTGTCACTATGTGGACGTATATGAGATATTTAAAAATAAGAGAGTTACATTTTGTATCATTTTTTATTTAAATATTATTTAGGTTATTTTAAGGAATGAATGTCCATTAAGTAATTAAACTTAAATTATGAAACTACGGGGGTCAAATTACTATAATCAAATAACATTTTGTATGAAAAATTATGGTTTATTAATTAGTGTTTTCTTAGATTTACCAGATGTACCCTTTAACGAGCTGGTAAATTTTATTATAGTTACTATTCATATTTACAGAAAATAAAAGGGACCTATTTACCAAATTTAATCTTAATAATTAAAAATATGGAACCAATTTTATAAAATTAAACTTATATAAGGGGAATAAATTAAATTTTAAAATAAGAGTGCAGTACGTGATGAAAACCGTTTTTCAAAAAATACAATTTTTTTATAAAAATAGATTTATTTGTATTAGATGGACAACGAAATATTAGGTCAATGTTAATATATTTTATTGATTATATAATATATATATTTCAATAATATAATTCATAAATATTGATTAAATTAACTCATTATCATAAAAACATATTGCGCACATAACACAGATTTGTTTTCTAGTAAAATGACTTTTTATGTATAAAAAATGTTTTTATCCTAAATTTTAACATAATGTTTATTTCAATGAACTTATTTGTCTTATATAAAATATTAAATAACTAATATTAAATTGATACCAATTTAAAATTTAAATTTTAACATGTTAGAAAAAATATAATTTCTAATGAAAATTAGTATTTTCCATAATTCACTGGAAAATAACACAATTCTGAAAATCCTAAAAAATAAATAATAAGGTTATTTTATTATAAAGTTTTAAAAAATTATGTTAATGTTAATATATAATATAGATATATATTTTATAGAAATTAATTGTAGTATTTTCTCTAAAAAATAATTTAAAAAGGTTTTCGATAAAAAATTACATTACTAGAAACATAATCATTATTTTAAAACAATATATCAATGAATTCATATTGGGTTCAAAATTTAAATATAATAAAAAATTATTTAATCCCATTCATATATTCAAATTTAACAACTAGGTTATAAGGGTTACAAATAATCATATTTTAATAGTATATCATGGTTTTTTTAAACTCGTCGTTTTGTGTAACACATGTTATTTAGAAATAATATTAGAAAATCATAAATATTTTCTATAATAACATAGTCTTATAATACATGTTCAAATTTTGAACTATTTGGGGTTGTAACCAATGTTTTTCATTATAACTTTGGATACTTAATTTCCCACTTATTATTTATTACTTCAATGTATCACGATTCATAAAAGTTTAAAAGGAAGATAACATAATATAATTCCCCGTTTTTACATTAATATAGTATTTTAGTCATTGATGCTAAAAATTGGGAAATTATATAAAATGTTAAATCCATGATCCCCTAAGAAATGTATGAAATTTCTTTTCATAACCAATAGCCATAAAATCAGATTCAGATAATAGATCCCCAAATCTAGATTTCAACACGCTCTTGAACAAGTGTTTTTTCTCACACTTTTTATACATTGAACAAAATATTTACTAGGAATAAAGTCATATTCTTTATACCCAAATGATAGATGTTATGAGTATGAATGTGATTAATTTCTTCTCAACTATCATCCAAGGATCGATGAATGCTTATTTCATTAATCTATCCAGAAACATCAATGTGCATTGTGCATCAATTTATTATTATTTTATGAGACTTATCTATGAAATTGATGATTTTAGGAATTTTATTGTATTTTATCACATCACAATATGTTTTAATAGTTCCAATTATAGTCTCAAATTCAAAAGGATTTTAAACTGATTCGATAAGGGTCACTCTAAAAAATTTCTAAACATAGAGGGAATATAATAATGAGAGTCATGTTGAAATAATGGAAATATGTTCCAATACGACATGATTCATATTTAAGGTCATGTATTTATTACTATGAATTTTATCGTAATAGTATGGTATCAAAGGCTAATGTATATAGGAGCATGATCCCTCATAGCCTCGATTTACGGGAATTTTTAGTTATTATAGACTAGAAAGATAGATATTAATTGAATCCTTTGATTAACTATGTTTATAAACTAATTAATAAAATATACATATAATAGTATGGTGAGAATTAGTGGTTTTAGGGTTTTCCTGAAACTCCTAGTGGGATCATTTGATAATTTTTATTTTTCATTAAAAAATATGTATAACATTATCATGTATGACTCTTTGAATCTTGATTACATCATTACAATGTCCTCCATGACCGTGGATTCTTCCAAAATAATTTCTATGAAATTATGACTCATAAAAAATATATTTTATCAAACATATCTATTAATCATTTAATTTTAGTTGATGTAAACTAGTTTTTATTAGAAAAGGATTCTATTATGTAGGATAGTTCCTATACTCCCAATTATTGTAGTAAAAATATAACACGAGTTTTGAAAGGCTTGTGTAATTTTAAAGATTCATATTCTTCTCCCCTATTTCACTATAATTAATTTTATTATCTATTAGGATGATACTAAAAACTATTTATATTTTAAAGAAAAATAGGATTATAACTGAATGAATTCATTATTCTATGATGATTCTATGAATTTTTATTCACTAATTTTTTGTTAATCAGTTTTCAATCTTATTTAAATTTAATTTCATACCCTTTCCAATATATTTATTTTCATATGGAGTGCGACAAAAACACTTATCACAAGTGGCTTAGGGTTATCCAAAACCTCTTATCCTTTGTTATATTTTTTAGAGGAATATATTTAAAAAAATCAATCATAAATTTTGTGGGAAAAAATTCAAAGATGGGGAATATAATCCAAAAGATCATTTAACCCAACATTATTATGTTTCATGATTTTTAGTAACATAATGATTTTTTTTCTAGGTTAGAAATAAATTTCCAATGGAACTAAGAAATTTAGAAATAATATATTATATTTTTATAATTCTCAATGTTATGAAACATTTAATTTATGTTTATATCTTTTTTATTTATATTTGAGAATGTACATATTTCTAATTGTTTTTTAGAAAGCGGAACAAAAATAAACCTTCTAATCATTAAGACAGAATATTATCATTTTATGGGATATATGTAGAAAATATCTACCAATTATGTACCACACTAACTTATTTTTAATGGATGATTTGTTTAATATTTTATCTGGGTCCATGAAATAACATCCTCTATATGTTATATTATTACTTTAAACTACCAGATACAAGAATGTAATTTTATGATATAAGAATTATTTCAACCTCATACTGTAGGTTATGTATAATAATTGTAAGTAATTTGTCTTGGGATTGATTCAACTATAAGGAATATAGCACACTATTCTATGTGGAAATTTAGTGACTCCCTTTTTGTTTAATTTATTAATGCTTCAGAGTTCATGAATACTTATTTTCCTCTATATTTAATTTAATTAATAGAGTAATTTCTGATAGATATCCTTTTAACTAGTGATTGAACACGTTTTTGGATATCTATACATTTTAAATTCAATAGATTATATGGTTTATATAAAATATATTATATTGGATGCCTCTTATTATTCAGGGGGACCAACATTCCTCCACACTGATAAGAAAAATTGTATACGTGTTGTTTTATATTTCCAATTTTAATGAATACTAAAAAATTTCTATTTAAAAAGTGGATTAGAGGAAAGGTTAAGTATATTGGATCATGGTATGACTTCTTTTTTAATTTTACTGCCACAATCCAATAGTAAATGTCCTCTAACTAAGCTTTAATAGTATCATGTGTGATGACTCTATGAAGGAAAAGTTTAGCATTAAGATGGATCTATAATTATATAAATATAATTTTATAGTAATAAGTTAGATAGATAAATGGAATCTCCTTTTAAAGTTTTAGTATTAACCTCTACCCAGGAATGTTAATCTAGAGGTGGTACGAACTTTTAATGAAAAGAAGTTCTATAAGTATTTTTCTGATAAGTAACTTAGGGTTAATATACTTATGTTTTGGAATTTTATCCTAATAATTAGGGATTGGTTAATTAAAATATATAGTCCCACAATGACTTTGCGTAATATGGTCGATGTATATGACAATTTATTTTCAACGTTAATTTTTATTCATTCATTGAGTTGTTGATAATATAAAATCAAGGTGATATACCCAATCATGGGATTTCTTTTTATGTTTTATAAACACTCCTTCATAATGTTACTATATATGAGTGGTGCCTTCTAATGATGAATCTTATTTATCCGACACCTCATCAATATCTTGTTTTCACTAGGACCTATGTCATCATTAACATTTGGTAAGTAGCATGATTCATAGACATTATAAAATCCATAAAACATTATGATCAAAATCATAATTTTCTTTAGGATTGTGTTATATATTTTCAACATTGTAAATTGTATTATCAAATACTCTATCATTATAGACCTCTTTCAATGATGAAATGGGAACCAATTAATGGAAACTGATTCTATGGTGATTTTCATTAACCATCGTAAAGGGTGAATTAAATGGAGTAAGTTTCTCATAAACTAGTTTTATATCTTCTTACCTCCGTCAAAAACAGATTCAACTAGTTAAGTACCTCAATGACCTATGTATACTTGAAATAAATGAATAATTTGGGGATATAATTTTATGGGTAAAAATTTCACAAACCCTATGGGCCTGGGTTACCTCTATATTATTTCTATTACAACTATGGCACTATTAACCTATTGGGGTTATATTTAACTTTTTTGGTAAGAGGTTTATCGATTCTTATTTCAAGATGAGTTATTATATCCTTATAAAATAGAATTTCAAATATAAATACTAATATTTTTAAATTTTATACATGCTTAACTTTTTTTTATCTTAATGGTTATATTTTATAATTTTACTGATTCTACTAATTTTTCGATACAAGGTAGATATGGAATAACTTTTTTAAATGTATTTTATTTTAATGTGATACATTGAATTTGAGGCATGATTTATAATGATTAAATTACAAGTCATCATACAACTATATTCTTATAGAAAAATGAGTGGTGAAAAAATGAAATATATATAATTCTACTAATCCAAGGATATTTTTATTAGGATAATCTATACAATTAATTTAAAAAACATACATGATCATATTTAAACAAGAATATTGGTGACTCTAAAATTTTTTTTTAACCAAATTTAGAATTTCATTCTACAAGATATACAGTAACTATGACATAAAGATATTGCTAATATAATGTTTTTAAATCATCCACATACCTATCATAAGGAATATTAATGCATTTGAATTAGTAAATTGTCACCCATAGATTATGGGAGAGACAATAGATTAAATTTTCAACAATTTATTTAGGAATAATTTTTGGAGAGGTAAAAGGGGGCCAAAAACGAATTGATACTTAGTTGGTATTCAATCCCTTCATCATTATAAAAAATCTTCTTCCTCAAAATATTTTTGATGTATTTTTGAATGAAAGAACATATCATGGTTTTGGGTAATCCTAGAATAGAATAGAACTAAAAACCCCTAAAAAGTACCAAATAAAAAAATCAAACCCAATATGATTCAAATTTCAAATAAAAATATTGTAATGAGAGGACCATTGACACACTTCATCCCGTATGCTCACATGATGAATGAGGGGACATCACCCAAGGATAAAGTAACCATTAATACTGAAACTAACACCACCAAAAGATGGATCACACCACCTTGTCCATACAATTTGAACATAAAAAACAAAACAAAAACACATTGGAAAAACACATCATTGTTGATCCCAAATCAACAATGAGTAGATCATGATTTATTGGAAAGTGCCACACTTTCCATAAATAGGGATGACCACCACCATATTAGAAGGAAAAAAACTAAGAAAAACATTTATTTTAAGGGTGGAACATCAGGAATTTTTTTATAGAATCATTAACACTCAAGGATGAATTGGGACACTTAAATCCAAGGTCAAACTCTCCCAATGAAAGTATATTGTTTAAGAGTAGCATTTATAAATCATTGGAAAACCACCATCATATATGGATTCATATGATCAAAAATACACCACCACACTAAATAGAGAGGAATCCAAAAAAAATCAAACCCACCAATGAATAACTATACAGGGGAAAATATTATAGGGAGAACAAAAATAGAAATAAAAAAGAAACATAAATAATATGTAATTATAGAGATAACCCACAAATAAAAGACTGACCACCATATGCACCATCGAACCTGAAAACAGATGAGGTCGGGATCATTGGGTGAAGTATAAAAACCTTAATGGTTTGAATTAAGACTTCTAAGAATATAAATAAATAAAAAATTTGAAATAACATTGATCCAATGATAACCTAAAAAATCGAAGAACACAATCCCAAATAACTTATAAATCTCATTGGATTGACTATGATGAGGTCAAACATATGATTTTATGTTGTAAAAGTTTTATAGGGATCTATAGATGTCATCAATGATATCCATAAAAGGTAGAAACTCTTGTTTTATAAGGATGAAGAGTGAAATATGAGGAGTGCCTCAGTTGGGAAACTAATGATTACCATCACATCTCCCTTTCTAACGGGAAGAAACCCTACCAAACGATGTCCATGTTTCCAATAGAGTTAGAATATATTTTAAATGTACTTATTGATAATTGGGTAATTTTTAATCAATTATGGGATACTAATTACCTTTTTATTAGTTAGTTATACCATAAAGAGGTCATTCATGGTTACATATTTATTGATTCTCAGTAAGTTGAGGATATACATGTCAAGTACCAATGGGGAGACAATATATAGTTTCATGGTTATTTTTTTGATATTAATTTATAAATAGCTATTAATTTTCTTTATGGTGGACCTTTTTGGTTTATCTCTATACGATTGTTGGGAGTAACACTTTTATTTGTACCATAAGGATTAAAATGGGTTTTTAATTGTCAATTTAGTTTTGAAACATCTCTATAGTGTATGTCTATATATATGATTATTATAATTAGAAATATCTCCATGGAAACATTATTTTTTATATCCCTTGGGAGGACCTCTATGGTTTATCTCAATATCATTTCAAGGATGACATTCATGATGAGTACGACATGGAGAAAATCTATGAATGAAAAATTATCCACCTCTATGTGGATGGCCCCTATGGATCATCATTTTATTATAATGGTAAGTAACTCTATAATGAGTTCCATGGGGAGGGCCTCTATGGATTATAAAATTTTAATCACCCCTTGGAGGGAATTTTGGTAGATTTATATTTCATGATATGGAAAATATCCATGGTGGAAATCTTGGGGAGGAACTCTATGGTTATTTCATTATTCATTATTATTTTTATGGTAACGACATAAATTTTAGTTACCATGTTGATGAACACTATGGTTTCTCAGTTATTGATTTCAATGGGGAGGACATTAGTGATTTTTATCTTCTTGGTTATTGATTTATGGAGGACCTCTATATGGTATGGTGGTATTAATGTGGGGAGGAACTCTAAACATAATATCCTTTGAGGAACCATCATAATATCCTGAGTAGAGATCCCCATTGGTAAGACCTCGATGAATACCCTAATATTTATTTTTATCATGGGTATGGCCTCTTTATCAACTTTATCTTCCATCATAGAGAGGAACTACAAGGACAATACCCTAGGGTGGACCTATAGATTTCTTAATTCAACATTACTATGGGAAATACAACTATGATTTTCTTGAATATTATTGGCCAAAGGAACTATATATAAATTTTTCATTCTCCATTGGAGAATGGTTTTAATTATATGTTCAGAAAAATTATTCCAAATTTTTAAATTTATTTATAAAAATAATGATTTTAAATATAATATAAGTTATCATTAAGATTTGATAGTAAGTGTTAGAGATGTCACCAATGGGGGAAAATTTTAATGCTATAGGGAGAGAATTATTTGTTACCCTATTCTATAACTACTTTTCGGTTCTCAATTCATAGAAACTAAGGCTATATATTCAGTTTAAATTTCCTAAGAAGTTTCTCATGTGGAGATTCTAATGGGTCTTGGTGATATAATCAATTTCTAGATAAGTGATTAAGTATATGAAGGTAGTTATTTTAGAATATGTAGGATAGAACCAAATAGAGGAATTTCTATAGTACCACAAAAATATGAAATCAGTTTTCAACAACTTCCACTTCCATGGATGTGGAACGTGAGTTGTTTTATATATGGCATGTGTTTCTTGAGTAAGAGTTGAACATGGTATTAAAAATGATTCTGAGTGAGGGAGGATATGTCTTAATAAATGTAATTTTCATAATTTTAATCTAATGAGATATTTAATACTAATATAATGTGGGTGTTAAATTTTGATGCTTAAAAAATAGTATAAAATAGAGGATGGGATTTGAATGATTTGAATGATATGGTAAAAGAGATATGGTTAATTTATATCATTTACGGTTCATTAAATATTTGATGTTAATTTGGTGTGTTTAAATATGAATATGGATGTGTTCTTGATTATGTCGATGGGGAAATAGAATATTGGAAGGTGGTGAGACTAATGAATCCATCTAAATTCTTTGGTGAATGTCTATAAATACATATCTATGGGTTACTTGTTTGATTTTGAGTTGAGTTGAGTTGAGTTCTGAAGACAATAATGTTGAAGGATGATGAAGGAATAAGTTAATGAAGGAAAAAGATACAAAGACAAGACAAATTTAGAGAAGAAATAAAATATTTAAATCTACCAGGTATATTATTAGAGTCTATCATAGTTCATTAGTATACCATATTTGTCATCATATTTGGTTAGTATTGATAAATTGTTTATGTCTAAGCATTGGTGTAACCTTGTTTTATAACATAAAAAGTTTTTTAAGGTAGGATACATTCTAACACAAATGATATAGATATGGATACTATAATATGGGAATCATGGTAACTCATTTATGTTAGTTTCTCTCATTATTATATAAAATCACAATTTTCACCCAAGAAAAAAGGATTCTGTTTTGAAACATGTAATTCATTGTGTTCTGTGAATCATTTTATTTTCATTGTCTTTATAGTTTTTTGTAGTTTGTATATTATCTAATCTAATGGTTAAATATAGATGTTTTTGAATCTGTGTAATTACGGGGGTGTGAGGATTCTCAGTTATGGATACCCCAAGTCCATGGTTCTATGGTATTTTATAGTTCTAAGAATCATTTTTAGACATTATATTTCAGAAGTATCTTATTGATCTGATGATGGTGTCTTCCAAATTACGGGTTTTGAAAAAATATATTGTTTCCTATCTTGGTTTATGTTTTTTGTTGAGTGTCTTATAGTGTTTTAGAATTGTAGCTTAGTTGAAGACTATCATTGATTTAGACCATGATCCAGAGTTCAAAGAATGGTGAAGAGTGGAATTTTAATCTTGGACCCATAATATATATTTTGTAAGTCTATCCCTATTCCTTTACACTTTTTTATTTTATATGGTGTCTTATTGTATAGGCTTACCATTGTAAGAGGTTAATGTTTAATTGATAGTTTGACGATTAAGGTTTCTAACTATTAAGAATATAGATAGATTTTTTTCATCTTCTTCAGGTTTGGGAGTTTTCGATGATGATAATAGAGCATGAAGTAAGGTTTTTATAATAACATAAATACATTAATAGAAGTCTGTGGGGGTGTTTTTTATTTTTTGGTGGGTTTTTTGTCTTCTAGACTTGGTAGCTATTATGGAAACACTGAGAAAATTATTTAAGGAGAATGACTAGATTTATTTTCAGCACATCTTAACACTAACAAATTACATATAAAAGTAGAGCCTAATGGAGAAATACTTTTAGGATTTAAAGTTCATATTGTAAAAAATTATATTTGATTTTTTCTCTATAAATCCCATACTAGATGTTGTGAACAACACAATTCTATGTAATACTATTCCAATTGAGTTTTGTATTTTTTACAACATGAAATTGGAATTTATGATAGAGGGTAAAGATAAATTCAAATTATAGACAAAATTTTTTTTGGTGGGGATCACCTTGATGATGGAAAAAATCTAGATTTTATGGAAGAGTGATTCATCATTCAAGATATTAGAATAGATGAATGATAATTGGAAAAGGGGTGTAGTACATGCTTGGGTTTTTGAATATCCATATATTTTTATAATAGTTAAATGTAGAAGGTTTCTATACATAACATTTTTGGATGAAAAGTGGGTGTTCAATTTAAGGTGGCCACTAGGTTGTAGAAAAGGGAAATAGGAATCATTTTATATTATTATGATCTTAGAAGGAGTAATGCATTCTAGAAATTATTTAAGAAATATAGGACTATGAAATTGCTTTTTTTCACTTGAGTAAAAATGATATGAAACTATTATTTTTAAAAGACATGTTTGAACTCTTACATAGGGAGTCTAAAACATTTAGGGAGTGTATTTTAGTAAATTATTATAATTATACCTTCATTTTTTAAGGAGAAGAACCTATGAAGTAGATGATTGGACTAGTTCATAAATAATTATAGTGTCTCACTCTCATTTCAATATCATTATTTCACTATATCCCTTATAAATTAATTGACAACATAAAGAATAAAATATTCATTTTTATATAATAAATTCAAATGGATTGTTAGAATTTTCATTACATGGAGAACTACAGTTAAAACGTTGACCATTTTGTTGGAACAATACTTGTCTAGTGGTAAAGAGTTTGAAAGAATAATGTTCTGAAATATCATTTGGTTGTGAGATATATGTTTTAGAAGGCCATTCTTCGAACACAAAAAACATAATATAGATTGAAGGATTTTTCACCAATTTATAAGGTTTTTAGAATATATTTTAGTCTAGAAGGATATATTGAAACTCTCATAAAATATTTCATGGAAGATTTACTCTCTATCCATGTCGATATATATATATCTATAAGAATATAAGGAGGATAATCCAAAATATTGATAGAGTTTCTTGGCACTGAGTTACAATGAAGTCCTTTTGTAGCTTTAGAAAAATGGTTTACTGATGGTCATCAAAGTATGAAATTTCAAATTAAATAATGCAATCTAATGAATGATATATTCAGAATGGATATGAATTTGTGATAAAAGGACAAGTGCATGATTTTTTCATTTGGTGCTAAAATCACACAATAAATTCTCAATTTTCCAAGGAGTTTTTCAATTCAATGATGAAAAAAATTCCAAATGATATTTTGGATGGATTTTAGTTTTAATTCATATCACTAAATCCAAATGAACATTCATGATAAGGACCATATAACATATTTAAAATCTCCATAAAATGATATTATGAATGTTATAGTAATAGATGTGTTTTTTCCTCAGATTTTGAGATGATCTACAAAGGATCAGTTCCGAGGAAAATGTTTCAAAAGTGAAAAAACATATCATTTTTTATACATTGTAGTGTATGAAAGTATAAATTTGATGAATTTAGTACTGTATAAATTAATGATTATTATATTCTAAACATGGATCTAATAGAAGTTATAGATGGGGAAGGTGTACTTCAGAACAATGGGCCTCCAAGTCCGAGGGTCAATTAGATCATAGGTGAAAAATAAAAGGAAAGGACTTGAAGATGATGTTTCTGTAATTAAAAAATGTTATAAAGTTTGGTTTTAGGTATAACATTCATTTTTAAATTATTCATGTTTTATAATGATGGAATGTGTGATATTGGTCTACAAATTCTAGGGTGGAATTATTCCTTTGTGGGGCTTGGATTACCAGAATAATGGTGGAGGACTGTGGTGAATCCACTAGAGACATTCACATAGAAGTCGTATGAGAATATGGGGTAAAGGCCTTATAATATTATTGAAGTGGGATACTTTTAGGCATAACCATGAAAACAATTCGAAAGATATGGTTTATTGTGCTTTACTGTACCAAATTTTATCTAGGAAAGTGATGAAATTTTTTAAATGTTGGTATTCCTGAATCTCTATTACAAAACTAAGTGGTGAAATTTTACCAAAATCAGGAATGATATAATGTAAGAACAAATAAAATATACATCAAAAGGAAGTGATTCCAGAGATGATGCTCTAAATGAGGCATCAGTTTCCACAGAAAGTGATGAACTCATCATGGAAACTAATTAAAAAATGTAGAAATTGTGTATTATTAAAAAGATCATATATAAGATTAATATATTAGGATATGATAGATTAATCTAATATAGGGGATAAATCTAGATATTATAATAGGTATAGAAGATTATCTACATGATCTAGAATCATTCACTAGTTTTGGAAAAGTAAGAGGTTGAATCAAGAGAAATCTCTTTTCACAGTATATTGGAAGTTTAGTTGCCGCATTTTAGTGACAACGTATAGGTATAATTGATCATGTTAGGGGGATATACATTAAGAGAGGATGGTTTTTTGAAAAATGAAATGGGTTGGATTATGAGGAGCGTTTCTATAAATAGATATAAATGTTTTATTATATTATGTTGTGGTAACATAAACTGAGATCCAGAGGTTATGGTTTCTAAGAAGGGTGAATTCATTGGGTCATGAATATATAAGGGTGAAAGACTAGAAATCATAGATGATGAAGCATAAGATGTAGAGGTACTAGATGGACTATTTGATTCTATTAAAGATCTATATTCTATAATGTGTTCTATATTTGTGGGAGTTCTGTACTTAGTGTTTTTTTTGAAAGAGTGTGTATAATCATCTTTCATATTTGGATACGGTTTTTATAAGGAGGATCTCTTATAACTCAAATGGTCTTGGTTGTGTTATTTGAAGATGGGATACCTTGTAATTATTTATTTTAATATTTTACTTCAATATGTATGATGTCATAGTGTCCTCTCATGGGTTGGGATTTTGTTATAAACCATGTTTTTCAATGTTTTGTTTGATTATAATTATTTTATAAGGTATTGGTTTTTATAATTCATATTGTTAGTGAAATATAATGTTGGAAGATGAAATACATATGATTGTGGACTAGTGTTACAGATGGGGCACAAGGATTCTGCTCTAAGGATACATCGATACCATGCAACTATATAATTTTTGAGATTATAAGATCCTTGATATCCGTTGGAGATATTCAAATAGATACACAAGACAACCTCCTTATTAGACACCATGAAAAAATGATTAAAATTATGTAAATCTAGTGATGGATTCCTAATAATAATTTTTTTGTTGACAATGGGATATCTATCCAAATAGTTGGGTAGGTTATAATATTTATTTATTTTCAAATCAATCGTATTATAGTTTTGTGTAGGTTTAACCCCATAAGAAAGTTAAATATTTCATGTGAATTAAGAAAAATGAGAGTGAAAAAAATTGAAAAAGTATAATGAAAGAACTAATGTTACTGGATGATAATGAAGTTTCAATATGTATTTTAAATTAAAAAATAAATACAAAATAAATAATGAATCATTAGTTTAATGAATTAATTACAATTATAGGGGTGGCTATAACAACTGTGATTATTGTGCTAGGGGAAATATGATTGCCTACCAATAATGTGAGATTTTATTATCTTTCAAAAATAAAAAATTTATATAAAACAATATTATAGAAATTATATCTTAAAATATTATTTAGGGTGATTTCGTACAACTAGTTCAATTAAAATGTCTTTAGACTATTGAATTTTTTTAGCTAGATGAAATGATGAAGTTAGTGTAACCAAAATAAAATTTTAATTTGATCTTGACGTACACATATTAATATTTGAGTACTTATTATTAAAATTTTATTTAAAATAAGAGTTCATAAAAAGTAATTAAATTTTATTCATTATTAATTTTCAGTCATTTGTGATTAAATTGTATGTGATAATTTCATAGGGAAAACAAATAGAGGAACAAACTAATATTAAAAATTTAATCAAGAACGAATTAAAAGTAAAATATAAAAATATATTATTAAAGAAAATTAAATTCACTATCAAATAATTTATATAATGATATTAATAAATAAATATATATTAAATTATCAAAAACAGAAGAAAAACATAAAAGTTAAGGAATCTTCCACATTATGACAACCTCCTTTCCATGCTCTATCTCTCAATAATAACCAACCCTCAATCGTGCCATCTAATCATTTCCATGTTAGACTAAAGCTAAATTTATATCCCCTAAATTCTATATAGGGGATTTTTTTTCTCAAATTGGATAATAATCCCTTTTTAAATCAACCAAATCATCGAACTAGCTTTCATCATATAAATGTTTTTTCACATGACTGAAAGTTTTACCACTTTATATTAAGAATATTTAATTATAATTTTAAAATAATTCAGTTTTTTTACTTCTAGAAGACACATGATAATATATTTCCTTTACATCCATTGATCTAAAGATTGGCCTCCAGCTACAACTATTCAATATAACTCATCCATTGATTTCAACCATGTAAATATTGAGTATTCATCAAGTGAAATATTACTTTAGTTGATTGATGTTTACTCCAACTTTTGAATTTAATTGAACCTGTCATGACCCATCCCCTAGGGCCCGTGCTGTGACTACCCCATTCCCACCTTTTATAGGCTAGGGTATGGAGACTAGAATCGAAAAGGCATATCACTAAAATGGGAGTCATTTTATTCAAATCCTATACACACCTAGATAGGGTACACTGCGAGAATTAAAATACAATGCAAGAAGAAAGATAAAACCACAACTAATAACTACCAGTGATTGTAAAAGTATGTAATAAAAGCAAAGAGGCCCTTATATAAGCCCAAATGGAAATAAGGGGCAACAAAAATTGAATAAATAGCTTATGAAACTGTCTGCCAAAGATCCTTTTTAAAGGGTAGGTACAACTCATCTCTACGGCTCTCTATGCCAACCGGTCACCTCCATACATCATCTATTCACGGTTCCGAAGACTTGGTCAAAGATGCTCGTCATCTACAACAAACACCACAAGGTGTGTGTGCAGCCCGTGCAGGGGTGAGTATTATAATACCCAGTAGGGACCTTGAGACCCCTAAAGGTCTCTCAAAATTACATAAAAGAAATACCATAAAGCTTGATCCCAATCACAAAGAACAAGGGAAGACTCAGCTCAAACCAGGTATATAACATAAAGAACTGGAATAATGATGATTAGTCAAAAATATATATCATCTTATTATATCAAGAGGGTTTTAGTTCTAGACCGCACAAGGTCGCTAGTTGCTGACCAATATAGGATTGCAAGGATATGACCCACTGAGGATCGCTAAGGGTAGACCCACGCACTGTCGCTAGGTGAAAACCCACAGAGGATCATTAGGTGAAGACCCAAAAAGGATCACAAGGAGAAGACCCATGGTGGATCACGTTGTGTAGATCCAAATATGATCGTGATGGGAAGAACCACAGAGGATCACTATTGTTTCTTCACGTCACAACCGACCACTAGATTCAGCACCAAACACACTTTTTTCCCATGGATATTCTCCATAAGTCATAGATCATATTTCAACCTCCACGAAGTCCCATGAAGAAGTAACTTGATAAATCACCAGGTCATAAGGGTCCCAATGTAATAGAAGGAACGTCAATCGAATTCCTGGTCTATATGTTTTAGGCATTTTAATGTTAGGGCCCCGGTTGGATTCAAGTCCGATCCATCCCAGCCATACTCCAAAATTCTCCAAAACTCAAGTGGAGTATCTAAAAAGAACTTCCTCATTCTAAGTGTTCCAGTGCAATGGAAAGTTTGTTGAATGGACATCCAGTTTAGGAGATATAGACCTTCAATTGAAACTGGGTCGTAAGTGTGTCCGGTTCCGTCTGACCTTGTCAGACCAACCTGACCTGGTTTGGTTTGGCTGGGCCTGACATGATGTGGATTGGCCGAAACTAGGCCCACCCAACTGGGTGTGGCCCGCTGGGTGGGTGGACCAACCCGGCCCGATGGCTGGGCACGACCTGCCAGCTAGGCTGGGGGATCGGCTCCCCTCCCAAATTGACTTAGTCCATTCGGGGTCTTCAAAGTAGTAGCACTAGTTGACACAATTCTAGCTAGTCGGTCCTTGTGAAACGATCAACAGCAGACCCACAGTTGTGGGTCTGCCCTTCACTGTGGAATGAATCCGAGAAACTCCTCTACTTCTCATTGCCTCTATCAAACCGACTGGCATCGGCCGGCCTCCGTCATTTTCCACTGTGACCCCTTTGGGTGAAACCCTTTCCTTGTGGCCGGCGAGGTCCGGTCGTCGGATCCTCCCACTACCAGCGCTTTCGCGAAGGCAGAGCTTCGGCGGGCCTCCGGTGAAGCTCTAGTGGTCCCTTTTCTCTTCTGACTATGCCTATTGGCCTCCTAGAGAGCATCCATTACTTTGTGGCCCCCTGTTTCATCTTGCTACTATATCAGTTAGTTTCCCATGAATAATACAATCAATACTAAGATTAGTGGAGGGTTCGAGCCTTAGTCGGTTCGGCATGCATCCTCCGTGTTAGCGTTATAATATGGGATGGATTAATTTATCCTAAAAACTCCAATAAAGTAACCCCACATTATTCTCCTACATTAATGAATGAATCGTCGATCAGCCCATTGGACAATTGATCCGCATTCTACATAATATTCAAGAACGGGAAATAGGGAGGAATTAAGAAAATAACCCCTTACTTGGAACTTGTTGGAAGACGCTACAGATGAGGAAGAAGGGTCCTTATTCAATGATGTTTATCAGTGTTTGTTCATTCCTCATTATTCATTGGATTAAGCTTCGTTCGGAATTTCTTCATAGCTTCCTCATGTCGATCTCCAAAACCCATGCCGTAGGTATGTTTAAATAGAAGAAAAGGAACCACCCACGTTGTGTTTTATTAATGTCTTTCATTAATGAACTACAATTAATGTTCTATTAATTCAATGAATGTCGTGGTAATGAATCCCAAGGGTCATATCACTAAATGAATCTTTTTCACATATGAAGTTATACAGCATTCCCGCCATCCGCCGCTCAACAGTAAGAAGAGAATAAAATTAGTCATGGATTTTTTTTTCTAAAGTACAAAAATTATATTTTTCATCCAACCCTTACCAATAAAAGTTATGCATTAACTAAGGGAATCCTGGCACTGAGAAATCAACGGTGCTCTAGGATTTTCAATCCGAGAACTTGTTCAAAATATAGGAATTGTCACTCAAACATTTATTGAACATACCATAAAAATAGTTCAAAAATTATTTATAGTCACCCTCAACCTGTGCCGGTCGAGGATAAAAATTCCTAAGAGGAAAATTCCCTCACGATATCAATAGTAATATCATATTATCAATATGTGTTACCGTTTATGTGTTAAATAATTTAGCAATAAAATATTTGTTACATAATTATTTTTTATGGCCAAAAACTAAATTACATTATTGTCCTATTCCGACCATGTTTAGGATATTCCTTAGAAAATCCTACCCTCATGAGTTCAATGATAGTCTCAGATTTTTAATTTGAGTGATATTTCATGAGTTATAAGCATTTGAAAAATAAAATAATTATATTTTCAATTATTCCATTTTATGGATTTTTCATTGGAGGCTTGGAAAACAAAACAACAATCGCGCCTATGGTAAACCCACCATCATGAATGCAATGGTGCCATTGTATTTTTGATCTGGGAACCCATTTATGATTTATTCCACTTTTTTAGGAAAACTGCTTAAGCGCTATATTTAATTCTTAACAATTTTTTTCAACGGATCATTCCTAGCACTATGGGCCTAAGAATCATGTGCCATCAATTTTTTCAGTATCCTAATAATACCATTTAATTAAAAAAATTATTTGGAAATTATGGGCCTTTAAATTCTTCCCACCATAGGGCTTTACATCCCCATAATCCATAACAAATCTATGGAAACAGATGGGTTTACTGAGCATGTATTTGAGCCTCCCGCTCCCATGTCCTCTCATAGAGTTTGTCGTGCTGCCACTGAACTTGAACCGAAGGAATTAACCACCCACTAAGTACTAGCTCTAGTAAATCCTCTATCTCCCTCAGGAACTCTGAGAATTTCTCCCCATTGACAATTTTCATCTATATCTAGTCAATAACGTGTGATGGATCATGAACGTACCTCCACAGCTGTGATACATGGAAAAATTATGCACCCGGTGCAACTGTGGGAGAAGTTCTAGGCGGTACGCCAGCTTGCCTACTATACTAAGGATCCAGAAAGGTTAGGTGAACCTCAGAGATATCTTTCCACCCCAGCCAAAATCTCCGCAATCCGCATCAGGGTGAGAAATATGTCTCCTATACCGACTCTATGTTGTCTTCATCTGCTCATTGATGATCTTCACCTTCTCAGTGGTAGCCCGTACCAACTCTATACACATAACTCATGACTCCACTAAGTTTTTCCAGTATAGAGGTGATCTACACAGTCTCTCATACAAGGCCTCAAATGGTGTCATTCCAATGTTGGAGTGATATCTATTGTTGTATGTGAACTACACCAAGGGAAAGTGATCCTCCCAACTCCAGCCAAAATCAAGGATCCAAGCATAGAGCATTTCCTCAAGTGTCTATATAGTCTGCTTTTTCTAACAATCTGTTTGAGGGTGAAAGGTGGTGCTCAAGAAAAGCTATGTCCTGAACACCTCATATAATCCCTACCACAATAGGGATGTAAAATGAGCATCAATATCTAAGATGATCATCGATAGGTCTCCATGAATCCGTACTATCTTCTGTTCATAGAGGAATCCCAGTACCTCTACTGATCCATGCTATCTGATGGGTAGGAAGTGGCTGACTTGGTGATTCAGTCAATTATCACCCAAATGGAATTATGGCCTCTGGACGTATGTGGTAGCCCTATCACGTAGTCTAGGGAGATGCCATCCCTATTCCATTATAGCACTTCTTATGGATGAGTCAAACATGCTGTAACCTGGTGCTCGGCCTTCAATTGCTGGAATGTGAGGCATCATGAAACGAAATCCAGCACTACTTTCTTCATTACTAGCCACCAGTACTGATGCTGGAGGTTCTGGTATATCTTCGCCACACTAGGATGTACTGCCAAACATGATATGTGGTACTCCCTCAACACCTCCTCCAACATCTTCACTAGTACCATGGTGCATCCTATGAAGAGGCTAACATGCTTGCCACCTTCAGAAAAACAACCAAGAGCCTATCATGAGGATATCTCAGCACATCAGGTCTCGTAGTCAATGTCCACAATCTGTGTCTCCCTGAATCGCTATAAAATTTGGGGAGTGACTATCATTGACTGGAGGTAAGATGATCCATCACTATCCACAATGGATAACTACAACGTGACTAACTGCTTTGTCACCTCACTCAGATAGTGTAGACCCGACCTCCTACTAAGTGCGTCTGCTACTACATTTCCCTTAAAAGGAGTGTAGACCATCTCAAATTCATAGTCCTGGAAGAACTACATCCATCACCATAGTCTTATGTTCATTTCATTCTTTAAGAAGATACACATAAGAATCTTGTAATCAGAGTATATAGAAAACTTTTCTCCCAACTATACTTTCAACTCTCGGAGCTCCATAGGAGCCATCTGATATGTAGTTGTAGGTATTGGTTTCATCCGTGGGAACAAGACAATGCAGAATTACCACTCCCTATGGGGAGGTAATCCTGGAAACATCATTTGGAAGGATGTTTCTGAACTCTACCACTACTATTGGGAACTAGAAACTCAAAACACATGCTTCCACAAGGATAAGGCTGGGCAACTCAAGAGTGATTGGTTTCACCCTCCTATGCACGAGTTTATCCCATGCTACCAGGGTTTCTTTTTTATACTACCATGGAAAACCCCATTCTAATGATGTAGATATACCAAAACCTTTTGGCAGAAAATGGTCACTCTATGCATGATCTTTGGATGACCAGTCTATAACCAAACTAACATTGTAAGGTCTTGATGATACTACCAAGAAGATCCAATTAAAACTCTCACCTCAAGGGTCATATCACACCATCGACATAAGTGTGATTATCGAATCTCCTCTCATAGGTATCTCAAAACATAAGGGTTAAGTCATTGGTTTAACAAGAAACTCTAGGTCTTGAACATGATTTGTGACATGAGGGAATGATTAGTACTTAATTCTTTTAATTACGATAGCAAGTAGTAGATACATACCATACATCAAATAATTCAAGGAGCCCATGGGTCACACTCATTGACCGCATGCAACTACTCTCTTCTTCTATCTTCTAGCTCCCTAATCCTTGTGGGGACCACATTGGGGTGGTGGTTATAACATATCGAAATGTACACCACCTCTTGTATCTCTCCAAGCTCCCCTTCCACATCTAATGAACTAAAAATTCATCTGTACCCATCACTTCCTATTCACGAAACATTTTACCCATCTAAGTCTCTGAGACTGACGTCAGTTTCTTACATTCCCACTACTGACATTCACTGGATGCATCTACTCAGCCAAATAATTTTCAACCAAAAATATTCTCTCTTGTACACTAACACAAGTAAGAATACACATAGGAATAGTGATGGCTCTGATGTCCATAAATATGTATTTCTAGGAGATCCAAGCCTTCATGAACTTGTTTTATCATATTCATCGAGTACCTAGAATGTTCAGTACACCTATATGAATACTCAATTAACGACATGTCATCAGGTCAAAACTGAAGATGCCCTTGAGAACACAAACCCCTTCACTTTTTAGGGTAAGAGACCACATTCCTTGAGAAAGGTTCTCAAGCTTTGTCCATAGAGAAAATTCATCTCATTGTAAGATATGGGTTATCTAAACCTTTCCATCACACTGCTGAGCCACATAGAATGGTCACTTATAGGACCACCATCTGATCTAATGGTTCCCTTTCTAGATGACAACTCTGTCACCACCTCAAGCATATCCTTATCCACTTAGGAGTTGGGATTGCCTCAGAACATGAGGGGTATCTGTCAATGAAAATTGTGTAAGGAACATAGGCTATATGTTTCCTCTACCGGTAACGCTAGTAGTTACTGCTGACCAATAGGAAATGGTATCACTCGGACACCACCGAAAATTACCATTCATGGAAACATTCTTTATACTAAAGCCTCATCAAACTATGGAAAATCATCATGGTCATGCATTGGAATCCTAGTTGTCTGTCTTCATGGAGGCATCTTGAAAGAGAATAAAGATGAACCACAGTCAATAAGTTATACCCGGCAAGCTGACTCAAAAGGGATCAAAAGAAACAAATTTCAAAGACACATACAATCAGTGTTTTTGTGTACCGATTCTGAAAACAGAATTCAAGGTCTTGGTTTATAGATACGTTGGTCACCGCACCAACACATGACTCCCTAGACTAAAATATGAACTCAAGACACTTAACACTATTTCTTCATTGGAAAAATATACTCTTAGTTCATCGGGTAGAATTGACCTCCATAAGATACCACATTGTCATGACCCGTCCCCTAGGGACCGTGATGTGACCACCACAAACCTGCCTTACATAGGCTAGAAGTTGTAAACAAGAACTAGAAAGGCATATCCCTAAAATAGGGAGGAACTTCCTAAAAACTTGTACACACACAAACAGGGAACAATGTGAAAAATTAAAATATTGCAGAAGAAGAAAGATACAACCAAAATTAAAACCACCACTGAGTGTAAAATAAGTAATGAAAGTAAAGGGTATAGTATACAAGACCAAACGGAAATAAGGTACAAAAAAATGGTAAAAATAGCTCCAGAGATATTCCACAAAGGATCACACATGAAGGGTGGGTACAACTTGTCTCTACAGATCTCCATGCTAACTGGTCACCTCCGTACACCTTATAGTCCAGGCTCCCATGTCTCAATCGAAGTAGCCCATCATCTCCACTAGAAACGACAAGGTGCGAGTGAATACCATATAGGGGTGGATATATCAACACCCAGTAAGGACCTGAGACCCATAAAGGTATCTAAAAAATTCCACAATGGAAAACCACAAAGCGTGACCCCAATCACGAAGCACTAGTAATGGCTCAGCTCAAACCATGAATATATCATAAAGAACATGAATAAAGATGATTATTCATAAATATTGATCATCTTATTTTAATGAGATGATTTTTCTTCTAGACCACAAAATGTTGTTTTGTGTAGACCCACTAAGGATTGATAAGTGCTGAACCACGGGGGATCGCTTGGTGAAGACCCACGAAGGATAGCTAGATGCAGAACCACGTTGAATCGCTAGGTGTAGACTCCTAAAAGATACCTAGGTCGAGAACCACATAGTATCTCTAGGTGAAGAACACATAGGATCTTTAGGTACATATCCTCGGAGGATCTCTATCTTCAGACCCATGATGCATCACTATTCTTTCATTACGTCACAGCCAGCTACTGGATTTTTGCACTAAGCACACCTATTTTCTAGAGGATCAAATTCACAAGACATCAGCTATATTTAAACCTCCATGAAGTCCCACTAAGAAGCACCCCATCGAAAGGTTTCCAATGCAACATATGGTGCGTCAATCAGATGACCAGTATGTATGTTTTAGGCATTTTAGTGTCGAGGGACATGTTGGATTCGAGTCTGATCCAACCCGTCCATACTCTATATTTCTCCAAAACCTATGTAGAGTACCTAAAAAGAACCGCATCCTCCTATGGGTTCTATCACTGCAGACGGGTTTTCAAAGGACGTCTGTTTTATGTGATATTGCTTTTAATCAAAACTAGGCCGTAAGTGGGTTCAGGTTTGGTCTAACCTGGTCGAGATGATCCTACCCGAACTTGGCCACCTGGTTGGGAACATCCAATTAGTTCAATAGATCAACCTGGACCACTGGATAGGCACAACCCACCAGTGGAGTGCGGGTGCCGGCTCCCCTCCCGGATGGACATAGTCCGTTCAAGGTATTCAAAGTAACAACACCAGTTGGCCGTGTTGCAGCTGACCAGTTCGCCCTACACTACAGCTCGGAGCCACGACCCTCGTCTGTGGCACACTACCGCGACACCCCACTGCAATAAATGTGGCTGGAGTCAGCAGTCCAATTTCTATGTTCACTACGGGGAATTCGGGTGCGCCATCTCATCGTGACGGGTGAGGGATGGCAGCCACCTCCTCTGGTCGCCAGTGCCGCCACACTGACGCAGCTTCCGCGGGCCTCTGCTGAACCTATGGAGGACCGTTTTTTTTCATACTTCACCTACGGGTCTCCTTGGTTGCTGACATTACATTGTGGACCCAAGTTTCATCTTTCTTCCATATCAGTCAGTCTCCCACAAAGAACGCAATCAATACTAGGATCGGCTGAGGGTTTGTACCTTGTTTGGTTCGACATGTGCCCTCTGCAATATTATTATAATATGGGAAGGATTATTTAATAATAAAACTCCCATAAAGCAACCACACATTACCCTCCCAAATTAATGTATGAATAACAGATCAACTTGTTGGAAGATTGATATGTGTTATTCATAATATTGGTGATTGAGAAAAAGGAATAATTAAGCACATAACCCATACTTGGAACTCGTTGGAAGATGATGCGGATGAGGAAGAAGGGCCGTGACTTGAGGAAGTTCATCATTGTTTGTTCATTTCTTGTTCTTTGTAGGAGAAGGTTTCCACTAGTGATTCATTATAGCTTCCTTATGTTGATCCCCCAATCCCATGCCATAGGTTTGTTTAAATAGAAGAAAAGGAACCACCCACTTTGGGTTTTATTAATGAAATTCAATAATGAAACTTAATTAATGCTCTATTAATTCAACGAACATCATGGTTATGCAACCCAAGGTTTGTGTAATTAAATGACTCATATTCAAACCTGAAGTTATACCGCGGTCCCGCCATCGGTCACTCAATGGTGAGAAAATAATAAAATAACTCATGGAATTATTTTATAATTTTTTTTGTAAAGTCAAAAAATAACTTTTTTTCCTACCGTTGTTGATCCAAGTTAAGCTTCACCTAAGTGAATCCCGACACTGTGAATTCAATGGTGCTCTCGGATTTTCAATCTGAGCACCTGTTCAATAGATAGAAATTTCCACTCACACATTTAATAAAGGTGCCTTAAAAAAAGTTCAAAAATTATTAACAGTCACCCTTGACCAGCGCTGGTCGATGTTAGGCTTTGCCAAAGGGGAACATGCCCCCATCTTGAATGAAACAGTGCCCTCTGATTTCTATTCTGGGCACCCGTTTATGTGTTATTCAAATTTTTAGGAAAACTGCTCATGGACGCTATTTAAATATTAAAATTTTTGGATTCATAATTCAAGGCACTACGGGACTCGGAATCACGTGCCATATATTTTTGAAGTCTTCTAATAATCGCATATAATTAAAAAAATTATACAGAAATTTTGGATCTTTACAAAACCATTAAAAATTTATTTTATAATGAACTTTCCTCTAGTAACCTAGAGATGGTGTATAATTTTTATGTTTCTAAAAGATATAAGGGATATCATATCCAAATACTAAACATTTTAAAATCATTAGAAAACTATATATGTACATGACTTCCATAGTAGGTCACAAATTAAAAACCTTTCATGAAAAACATTATTAAATCATTAAAAATCATTCCAACATTCCATCTCTATAACCTAGGGAAATAATAAAACAATGTGTGAGCTCAAATACTCATTAAGAGTTATGTAAAACTTAATATAACAAGATTAAATATGGTATAATCGATAAGGTAGTGTGGATAATAAAAAAATCCATTCAATCAATTAGATTAGTTAAAGGAATATCCCTATATAATATCAACATATAAATCACATGGATAATGAAGACTAAATTCAAAATATATTAAATTGAAAAATATAAACTTTCAAGAACTTTAAATCAAGGCCTCGTCCATGTTATCATGATTATTTCCATCAATGCCTCTCAACCATGACATAATTCTTAAAAAATAGGTAGTTTTAAACCAAATACCCTTCTAAAGTACCTGCATATTTTGTCTCATGATACCCTTAGATTCATTGAGGGTCCATATATAACCAAGTCCCATCCATCACTTTTTTATACCATACATTCATCATATTTTAAATGATCAATATAATATATTCTACAAATTCATTACAAGTCTACAATTATTCGTATTGAATCATGAATAAAAAAACCTCTTAAATAAGACTCCTTAAAATGATACCATATATATATAAATTGTATATGATTCATATATCATCAAATTAATATAAATTATACTGAATATATCAAATATATTGAAAATATATACATGAAGGGGAAAATTAATTTTCAATGAATATTGTACAGTGATAGAGAACACGATTAAAATGAAGTGAATGATCACAAAATAAGTTATAATAGATTATCTTTAATGGGTTATATAAATCCATTTATTCATTATAAATGATGTTTTTATAATAAAAATATTCCATTATAAAATAAAAAATACTCAATATATTAAAAATAACTTCCTTGTAACTTTTTGATTGAGAAAAGTTGTAAATCACTTTTTAAAATTATTTTCATTATTTAGGAAAATAATACAATTTTGTTTCTATATCATTCAAAATTAATATTCCAAAAATAATTATAATGATATTATATTTCAAAATAAACATAGAAACATTTATATTAAGCTACAAAGAAATTAGTTGTCATGACAACGGTAAAATATTTTTGTGTGGTGTACATTAAAACAATGATTATATTCCCAAATTTGGTAAAGTACCTCATTTGAAAACAATAAGAAAATTCTATTTAATTTGTTTTATAAAAATTAAGAAATGGATAGAAATGTTTTGAATATACATTTTTTAATAGTAAATAAATTATTGAGAATAGTTGAAAAAAATTACTGACATGAGAGTAAAAGATTCTCAACAAAAGAAGAAATTAATTTGTCTTTCCATAAGGACAAATTCCTAATAATTATATGTACCCAAAATATGAGAATAAAATATATACATGAAAACCATAGAAATAACGGGAGGATAATAAATATTTTGGGTTTAACTTATAAGGATTGTATATATTTTCTTATGTAAATTTATCATAAATAAACCTGTAAATGAATGGTATTGTAACATAATTCATTATAAATTTAATAAAATATAAATTTAAATCGTAAAAAATAGTAAACATGAATTGAAAATTTTAATACCATAAATAAAAATAAATAAATTATATAAAATACCAAATTCCGTATATACAAAATATTAATAAAATTATATTCAGAATATAAATATGTATCATTAATGTTGATTTGAGTCAAAATTACACTTACATGGGGTCTCTGTTGGTCATATGTGTTTGACCCACTTATATAAATAATTTAAATAATTTAAATAAATTATTAGGAAATTGTTTCTTTTATATTTCATTTTTGTGTCCTTTTATTATAATTTTAAAACAAATAATTGAATAGTTCTTACTTATATCGACCAATTTAGGTAGTTCTATCAAATTATCCATAATTACATAAGTATATTAATGATGGTTAAATAAGTTATAAAATGGTTCCATAATTTAAATTATGTTATTAATTTCTTGAATACATTTTATTAATTATATAAAATTTATCAATCTTCAATTCATTGTTGTAATATGAATATTATTTACATCACTTTTTAGACGTGGTAGTCCGTACATATGCACGAGTGACATTATCATTTTTTAATAGATAGTAGGATAACAATGTAGGTGTAATAATATAACTCAAAATAATAGTTATGTTATAAATAAAATATATATTCATTAATTATACCTTTATAACCATCCAATTAAAAAAGTGATGAATAAAACTACACCATTACATAGAGATAGTTGGCCATACATACATACAAGAGATGGTTTTATTTTCCATAGGATGGAACAGAGGCAAATAAGGGATTTAAATACATCATAATAAAATCTATGTATATTTAATATAACTAATTTTTATATTATCATTATAATATATTATATTTAGGATGTAGACGTGGACATTGAATAAAAACACATCATTTAGAGTTATACCGCTTCTTAAGAAAACAAATTTTGGATAACACCTTAAGACCTATAGGTTGGTCCTTTGATGAGACTAGTGACACTATGTCATGAATATAATGTCTGGGAAGGTATTATAGTATTTATTGGTAAAATTAAGTTTCTCTAAATTCCATAATAAGAGGGAGGAAGTTCATCCCTTCTATAAGAGAGGGATATGACAAAGTTGAAATTATTTTCAATATTTAAATATAATATATATAATATTCTTTTTAACTGGAACCGAATTTTTATAATTTCTAATTTATGAATATATAATGTCTAAATAACTTCAAAATATAAATCTAACATATTTTTATGATTGTTCTTAAATAATATATTTTGATTTAACATTATCGTTAACTCTTTTTAACCATAACCATAGTAACACGATTTTCATCCTTAAAAATAAAAAAAATTATTTATAAGGTATCAAGTGCCTCTAAAATTGTGCATTGATTATTTATTGGACCATTTTGTATCCCAATTTTCATATTTTAATATTTTTATGTTTTTTTAAATCATTTAATAAAATATAATTGATTATATAATATAATTAAGTTCATGGGTGGAACTATTCATTTACTTTGAATTTAAAGTAATCAATATAATAATTGGTTAAAAATATAGAATATTTTACCATTAAGTATACATTATTATTATCTATAAATTTCTTATAACACCATCGTTCATCCAAAACATATTTATTTTATTTTATTTAAAATAATTTACTTGAATTTAGTTTATTTTGAAGAGCATTAAGTCAGTATTTTTTAAGAGTTTAAGGTAGTTATATAATTAATAGAAATTATTTTTTATAATAAAAATAATTTATTTATGTTAAAAAAACCCTATTAAGATTCATTAATAAGTTATTTCTTTCCATAAGAAAAATAACTTGATAAATTTATATAAATAATGTGTTATTTTTGTATTTACTATTTTCTTAAAATAATATAAATGTTAAAATCCCTGGAAAGTTGAATAGAATTTATATATTTTAATATCTAGTATGAAAGGGAAAAAAACTCATCCAACTAGACAGTGGAAAGTATTTGGGATATTTTTAGATGTTATATCAGTGTTTTATCCTTGTTTAACATATTTTACAGTTAACAAGGTGACAAATGTTTACCGCAATTACTATTCACAATAAAAAACATATAAGGGACCTATTTACCAAATATGGACCAACTGATTCCATATATGGAATAAAATTTTAAATATTGAATTTCTATGGGTTTTATAAGTCAATTTTAACATATATGCATAAAAATTCCATGGAAAATAGTTCATATAAAATTATGTTTTGAAGTACAAAAATGAATTTATACCAAAATTAACTATAATATTAACTATTATAGAATTGGTTATATTATGTTTAATATAATTAATATTATATTACATTGAAAAGAAATTGAGAATATAATTTGGATTTTAATTAACTTATTTAATGAAAATAAATAACATTTTTACAAAATTCAGTTTTATCACTGTTAAAATAAAAATGAATCCTTTTAGAAAATATAAAAAATTCATACTTATCATATTATTAAATGAAAATTTAATATGTTATTTCGAATTTAAAAAAAACCACTACAAATTGTAGTAATTAATTATACTATCTTCCCCCAAAATGTGATAAATTTTTTTTGATGATAATTTATTTTTATAGTATATAATGACTTTACTTAAAATTGAGTGCTTATGTATTATAAAATAATAAATCAATTTAATCTATAAATAATCTAACACATATAATCTATAATGCGTTTCTTTATAATCATACCCACCAAAGCATATTCTAAGTTATAAAATAATTATTATTCCATGGTTTTCTTATGTTTTTGGATGTGTGTGTTACACTATATCAATTGTAGTTAAATTTTTTAAATGAAAATATAAATTAATTTTTTGGTGTGTTACATTCTACCATCATTATATACATTTTTTCCTTTAAATTTTATTTCCTCCTTAATAAACATAATATAACTTAGTAATAAAACCAGACATAGATTTTATTATGATCTTTAATTTTAAGGTTATGACCAATAAAATTATTATGGATGTATGACTTTAGGATTCATAATGGAGAATGGATTGTTGAATACATATATTGGTAGTTTTGTGTTATATTCCATATATAAATCAATAGATTTCTCTTCAATTATATTGAGTATGATATATCCCACTCCTATTTGGATGTAAAATATTATTATATTTTCTTAACCATTCTATATGTATGATTTCATCCTTCGATGTGAATCATCATAATCATGATGATTTTTTTCATTCATGAAGTACTAAAATGACATTTCAATCATGAGTTATATTTAAATTTATATCTACTCTCTATTCCTGAATTGTTTTTGAGAATCTAAAATAATAATAAAAATTAATAAACCCTCATAATCATTATTCCCCAAATAATATTTATCACATACATAGTCACATAATCAAATATTTATATTCCCAAATATCATATTTCATAACATAATTTTTCCTATATAAATGACAAAAAAAATAAGTAAACATCACCAATATTAATCTTTTCATATCAAATTTTAACCATAATGTCCATCCATATATTATCCAAATAATATGTCTAAAATTATACTATTTTCATAAAAATTAATTTTAGTGGTGATTGATACCATTCATAAAATATTATCAAAAATCCAATTTTCTAAATTTTCCAAAAAACTGAATTTTATTAGTGTAATACATGGATGTTTTTTTATTAATCCCTAAAATAAAATACCATTGATAAATACTACGATAACATAATCCAACTTATCCAAAATTAGCATGAATTAAATTCTATAAAGGTTAAATTCATATATGAGGACTACTATTTTCATTAATTTTTCCTTAGAAAGATCAATATATTTTACATTTACATATATAATATTTCCAAGAAAAATAACTTCCTAAAATTGAAATAACGATTACAAAATATAAAAAATAACTTATTTTCACCAAAAAAATCAAGAACAATTCTTAGTATCTTCATGATATCTAGGGTTCATTATAAAAAAATCAATAAATCTAATTAAAAATTTATCAGTGTAATTCCTACATTGACTACATGTTTTGATTCTATTAAATAATACAGGATCCACCCTAAGATATGGAACATAATTAGTTATCTCAAATTCATCATGAATATTAATCCATGGAAAAAAATTACAAAAAAATTCTCAAATATTCTGAGAAATTATCATAATGACCAAGTTAGATTTGTTAATCTAAAATGTAGTTTCCAATATTCCTTATAAACATTCTTTCATTATAATGGTAATGATCCCAAATCTAGTTACTAAAAGTTAGTGCTTAATTATTACATTGGTATAAGAAACAAGGGACCAAACAACACAATATAGGTCAGTTTAGTGGTCTTGTAAAACTAGATACACACGTGACTTATATAATAAATTGGAAATTAAAAACATTTTAGGGGATATATTATTACATCTATGGAAAAAATAAAAATATTCCTTCATAATAACCTAAGGAAACGAAAAAAGGGAGAGTTCAGTGGCTTAGAAAGGGTTATGTAAAATTGAAGCTATCATGAGTAAATAATGGATACACAATAAGGTTGAGTGTATACCATAAATAAATTTCAATCAATCAAACAAAATATCCAATGAACATACCTGGATAATATTAATAAAGAAATAAAATTTAAAATGAAAACTATATTATCAGTAAATAAATAAATATATCCAGAATGTAATGAACTTTCCATTAAGGAATCACCTAAGTTATCTTGAATGTTACCAGCTTGGCATGTCAACCAAGATATCAAACTTAATAATTGGGTATGTGTAAACTTAATAACCATAAAATTTGGCCACATGTTTTGTCTCATGAGACTCATCGATGCATTGAAGTTCTATATATAACTGATTCACACTTTTAACTGTTAAATCCTATGGATTTATTATATTTTTAATGATGATAAATTTTCATTATCAAAATTAATTATAAATGAACAATTTTATTTATTGAATCAATAATATAGAACATAAATATTTCACTTGTTATGAAACTAACATACTTAATAACCATCTTTTAAGTGATACTATATATAAAAAATGGTATAAAATTTTTATATCATAAAATTAATAAAAATTAAAATTAATTCAAAATTGATATTGAAAATATTCATATGATGGATACAAATAATTTCATATTTAAAATGGAGAGTGATAATGAATGTGGAAACAAGAAAGTGAATGATACCAAAATAAGGTATAACATATTATCAGTAATGAATGATATAAGACTATTGATTCATTATAAATAATGTTATTATAATAAAAAAACATTTATAAACTAATATATAAAAAATAAAGTTAAAATTACCTCATTTTAACTTCATATAATAATGAAATTAGAAATCGGTTTTCAAAATTCATGTCAATGATTTAAGAAACAAAATCATTTTTATTTTGATATCAGTTTTAATAAAAATTTACAAAATATAAGGAATATAATATTCATTTAAAATATATTTTTATAGTTTTAAAGGAAACATCAATGAGATTAGTATTCATGACCGAAGGAAATGTTGTTCATGTGGTGTATATTAAATAAAAGAATATGTTCACACAATTGGTAAAACACACATCATAGGAAAATGAAAAAAAATTCATTACAAATATTATTATAGAAATTAAATAAATGGGTAAAAATTACATTAATAAATATTTTGTGAATATTAAAAACATTTTTGGAAACATTTTCATGGAAACATGGATATGGATGAAATATATTTTGGACTCAAGAGGAAATAATTTCTTCATTTCAATGAAAAAAGTATCTCAAAAGATTTATATATTAAGGAAACTATAATGTAATAGAAACATAAAAACAATTAAAATAAAAAGAATATAATAATATATATTATTTTTAAATGATAAGGATCATATAATTTCCCCAAAATTAAATTTAACATAATCAATCATGAAAAGAAATGTAATTTTAACATAAATCCCTTATGACTTTGATAAAGTTGAAATCAAAACCAACTAAAATATTACACATGAATTAAAACATTAAATATATATAATTAATATAAAATAAAGAAATAAAATGTAAAATGGGATGTATATATACCATATAAATGAAAACAGATGCATAATTAAAATATCTCTCATTAATGCGGAAATGAGAGAAAGTTACCCCAACCGTAGGTCCCAACTTAGTCATATATTTTTTATCCAATAGTATGATGATTTTAAATTTACTAAGTATATTATTAAGTAATTATTAATATATATAACATTTTAATTTCCTTTTAGGATAATTTAAAATCCATTCATTGAATAGTTCTTTCTTAAAATGAATACTAAAGGTTGTTCGATCAGATTCCCCCAAACGACTTCAGTATATTGACCATGGTTAAAAGAGTTATAAAATGATTGCATAATTTAAATGGTGTTAATAATTTAATTATTATATTATTTTTTCATTATATAAAATTTTATATTCATCTAAGAATAGTGGAAATAAAAAATATATTACATCACATCGTGGAGGTAGTTGTGCATTTCTTTTTATAAGAGATATAATCATTTTACAATGGATATAAGGGTAAGAAAAGAATATGATATATTATATTTTAGAAATAAAAACTATGTCATAAATATCATATATATTCATTAATTCTAAATTTATAACTGTAAGAGTAAAACAGTAATGAAAAAAAATTACACCACTACATGGAGACAGTAATCCAAACTTCTGCACCTGTGATGATTTATTTTTATATAGGATGGAAATTAGGTGAAAAATGATTATAAATGCAGAATAAGAAAATTTAATTATATGAAATATACTTATTTTAATATATTAACATGGTTATAAATATTTGGAGGAGGTAGATGAGGAAATAAAATGAAATAACTCAGTTAAGAGTCAGACATATTCTTTTTAAAACCACATTTACATTAAACCATAAATCATAGAGGTTAGTACATTGACTCTACCAAATCCTCTAGGTCATGGGGGGATTTTTTGTTAGTAATATTTGTAGGTTTTGGTCAATATATGCATCTCAATATGGTTTGATAACATAATAGAGGTGGTTCCTTTTTATTAGTGATGGAAATGAAACACTTGGAATAATAAAAAATATTTAAATATAATATATATGATAATAATCTAACGAGTAACCACCAAAAATTTAAAACTTAATAATTTATAATTATAAAATAAATTATTCCAAAAAACTTATATATGATTATGTTGCATTTTAAACCTTACATTTTGGTTTAACCCATTGTTAACTCTATTTAACCATTACAATGGAAACACATTTAATATATTTTAAGGAAATAAATAAACTTATATGGGGAAAAGGTGTCACAAAAATTCTCTATGGAAAATTTTTTAGATCATTTGTCATCCCAAATGTCCTCCTTGATTTTTTTAAGTCATTTAAAACAAATAATTTGACATAAAATAACATTAAAGTCATTCTTTTAAAATTAAATTAATTTAAATTTAAATTCATCATGATTACAATGGATTTAAATTATTAACTATTTTACCATAAATTATACATTACTATTAAACATAAATTGTTTTTAAAATCCTATTTTAAACAAAACAAATTTCTTTTGTTTTTTATTTTTATTACTAGACTTTTCATATTGTTTACCTAAGCACCAAGATAGTATTTGTTATGAATTCTAGGTTATTATATCATAAAAATTTAAAAAAATTTAAAAATATTAAAAAAATATTTATGTTTAATATATTATTTTATATTCATCCAAATTTTTTTATCCAAATGAAAACATAGAAGTGAAATTAAAATCAGGATTGTTTCATTTTTTATTTAACATTTAGGAAAAATATTATAAATTCTATAATAAAAGTATGGTGGAAATAAATCGAAATATTTTCTAACCTATAATAGGTTTTTTTGAACACCACTCGTAATATTGGACAAGTGAAAGTGTTAGATTGATTTTCAAACCTTATATTTTAGTCATATTTATGTTGACCATATTTTACCCTTATTGTTGTGACAAATATTTACCATAGTTACTATTTATAATGAAAAAATAATGGGAAAGTATTTACAAAATTTCAACCTCCTAATTCAAAATATTCAACAAATATTTAACAATTAAATTTATTGGTTTTTCTGATTTTTTGGAAATAAATGCGTTAAACCTAATGATATTTTTTTATTAAAATTAATTTTTCGAGCCTAAAAATTAACTTATAAAAAATCGGATACAACATTTATTCATATGATATTTTTATATTATGTTTAGTAAATTAGATCATAATTTACATTAAAAAATCAAAATATATGGGGACATTTAACTTACATATTTAAGGAAATGAAATGTAACTTTTACAAAATTTGTTATCTTTTCACTATTCACTCAAAAATCAATTTGTTCATAAAAATCTAAACAATTTATTCTTATACATTTATGAACAGAATATTTCAAAAATTATGTCCATTGTTTAAAATTAAATTTATAATAATGGAATTAATCAATTATAATAAGAACACCGATGATAAAATAAATACTATTTTTATAAAAAATGCATTTTTGAGGAATAAAATGACTTCACTAAAAAGTAAGTAGATATTTATAATGAATTAAAGAATAAATTTATCATTATATAAAAAAATATTACATGTTTTTTATTATTTTTATATTATTATATATACAAATCATACAACATGCTTTGTTATAACATAATAATATTTGATATTTTGTTAAAGGTCGTTTGCGTGTGGTACACAGTATAAAACACAGTTATATTTTTTAGAAGAAAATAAAATTGAAAATCATGGGGTATTGCACAGGTATTATTAAAATTCTAGAATAGTGTATGAAATGATGAATGATATTTATTTTCATCAGTAAATCAACATTCCATAACATGAGAACATCAACCTCAATTATGAAGTTTTTTAGGTGCCTTCAACTTCAGAAAATCATTCAACAATCCTATTCTATAGAAATAAATATTATTAAGGATTTAGGATTTAATATAATAATAAAAATAATTCAAGTAAATAATGAGGAAATGTTTTCACTTGTATATAATTTTATAGGCATAACAATCGATATAATTGAGGCCCCATATTTATAAATTTGATGTTTCAATAGAAAAATTAGAGATCACAAGCACTATCTTCATCTTATTTCTACTAACAATATAAGTTTGGGATCTAAATATCAACACATCATCTGCAAGATTAGTGTCATTATTTTATTCCAAAAAAAACGAAAAGAGTTAGTCAATTGACATGCGCTCATTATGTCTTCAACCAGTACACAATAATGGTTTGAAATATTATTTTGAGAAACCACTGGTTCTTCTAACAAGACTTTAATATTAGTGTTGATAAAATGGTTACCCATATTTGGTTTTTATTATTCTTAATTTATACTAGAAAAATCATCAAATAGAAATTTTTAATGGTTTATCTAATTGAAATTTGATGGTCGACCACATCATTCATCCACAAAAAGTCATTGTTAGGTCTCGACCTTGAATTTTCTTTGGTAAAGCTGAGACGACCATGATTTAAAAGTGTATAATGATGATTAATGTGGGGATAAAGTCGTATAAGAACCATTATCATGTATTATAGAGTTTATAATGTGACACTCATGATATTTATAGTTTTAATATATTTGGTAAGAGTTTGAGGAAAATTTTAATGTTATATGTGATTTTTCAATGTCTTATATGAATTCTCTTAGAAAAGTCCAATAGATTCCTGATAAATCTTAAATAAACTGATGTTAGTTTTGGTTCTTTTAAAAAAATGTTTATAAAATTATTAGATGACAGATTTTTTTTTGAAAATATAGAATAATTTTCTAATTTTTTATTTACTACTGCTCACACATTTCTTACATGCTCCAAAATAAACCACATTTTTGGATTTCAATGCTCGACTAGACTTTGACAATGTCTTATAAGAATAATGAAAAGGTGTTATGAAATATGAATTCCATAAAAAAATTGAAACTAAAAAAAAAAAACTTAAAAATAAGAGTAAATACATTAAATTGTTGTTATAGTATAAATATTAATTAAAACTATTTGATAAAATTTCTTCCAAAATTATAAAAGTATTTTTTTGAATTCAATAATTTAATAAAAAAAATTCCCACTAAATTTAATAGAGATAAAAATAATGGTAAATAAAAATATAAACTCCAACCTATATAATATTATTTTAATGAAATAAACCAGAAAATAAACCAATGTTTTTGAATTTTAAATATATATAAAATAACCGAATATATAATTTGTTCCATTTATTAAAAAAATAATCAATCTCATTCAAAAATTCATTAAATTTTATTTCCAATCTCAAAATGAGAAAGATTCAAAATTTTGTTACATAAATCAAATTTTATCACAACAAACACATGCACTACATTAAAAAGATCTAGAATAAATTAATTAACTTCAATAAACCACAATCTTCATCTAAAACTATGTTTTTAATATTGAATCAATCTTCATAGCCTCGAATCTTCAAGAATTTCCCATGATTTTTCAATATTCTATACTATTTCATATAGAGGTATTCCAAAACAATTACTATAGTGATCCATAGATTTAAAACATGAATATAAGATACTTTTATTTCAATATTAAATACAATTCATAATAATATTCGGCTAATGGCCATATAGGTTTATCCAATTCAAAATATATATGCGTAAATGACCAGAACGAAATATATCAACATAATTTATAAGTAATTTATTCACAACTATCTCCCTTCTTAAACATATCATATACAAAAACATTATTCAAAAACCAAGGGATGGGATACATATGAAATAACCACTTTAGATGTTCAGTAAGGGTAAACATAAGAGACATAAATCAATGATTATAATTAACAAAAGATATGTATAAGGGTATGAAAACATGATCAAGAAATTAATGAATCATACTGAATCAGTCAAATATCATTAATATTGAAATATTTCATGACATTTTAAAAGACAAATTAAATAATATATTAGAATATGAAATCATCAACAATAAATCATGATGCATGAAAACTTATAATAATCATATTACATAAGTTTGTAGCATATCAAATCTTATAAAATATCTTCCATATTTAATAATAATTTCTATGACTTTCATAGTGGATTAAGTTTTCTTCACATTCCATCTTTTCCTTAGTCAAGGTTCACTCCAAAGACTATAATATTGGATAAATCACATTAAATTATAATGGTCAATGCCTATTCAAGTCAAAATAATCTCACGAGAAATCATTATTTATCTAATTAAATGGATATATACATAATTCCCAGTATACCCATCACATAATGAAAAACATTCATATTTGCTCCATAAGATCATACAACCTTCAGCATATCATCATATCATGTCATGTGAAAGGGTTATCAGTTTTATAAATATTTCAACATCATAATTCTAAAACATATAAATAAAAAACAATTATTGTAACAATAGATCATATCCCCACTAAATCATAATAAAAATAATATAATGTTGTTATTGATGAAAAATACCCGTAAATATATCATTAGAACAAATCTTAATGAAAATATGCTTTGATTTTAGAATCACTTATTTATAATAATAAAATTTGAAATATATGAATGAAAATAATTACTCTTAAAATAACTAATTATATATATAAAGGAATATTTAAATTAAATTTTAATAATTATGGTAGGAAATTCCATTTATAAGGCGTATGTTATAAAAATTTATTATTTATTTTTGGTAAAACTCAAAAGTGAAATGTTTGGAAATATATATGATGATTTTTTAAAAACATGCTAAATATGGTAAATATTTAAAATTTTATTTTTAAAATATCTTACGAGTAGTAAAAAAAATATTAAAGATATCTAAAAACATATAGACATTGAAGAAAATAACCACAACAAAATACAAAAACATGGTCGATTTTCCTTAAAATCAATTTTGTTGTATCATGAGTACATAGAGATAGGTAAATGAAAAAAAAACATGAAATATATATAAATAATAATAGGATAATAAATTATATAATATTTAGTATTTATATATCATATAAATTTACAATAATAATATTTAAACATAAATAATCCCTGTAAAAATGATCTTCTAATATAAAATGATTACAACTATATTAATCATTGAATCAAAAGTCATTAAATGATTGAAAAATATGTGTAAATAAATTACCTAAATTAATTCATGGTTTATTCCAAAATAAATTCTTGGGATGTATATACAAGTCATTGATAAGAAATTGGTGAATAACATGTAAAAATGTATCAATTAAGAAAATTTGAGATGAAAAACCACTACTTTATATCATAAATGATTCATAAGTTCTATAAAATATTATATAATAAGAATAAATTTATTATATTTCTATTTGAAATAATATCCATAAATATTGTATCATATGTGATATAATCAAATCATTTTAACACCTATTTATTAATAATTCTCTATTGAAGTCGTCGTTTTGGGTGTTAATTGCTAAAGTTATCATATATGTTTTAGTTCAACAATTATAGTCCTTCAAAATTGATGATGGTGCCTATATCATAACAGTATTAACAATTATATACTTATAAAATTGAATCATTATATATATATAACACTATTCATAAACAATGGTGTTGAAAAACAAATCATATCACTATATGGAGATGGTAGTTCGTGCGTATGCAAGACCAATGCTTCTATTTTTAATAGATGTAACAAAACAAAATCATATTATAATTAAAAATTAATGATTCATTTAAATATAATAAATATTGTATACCATAATTAAATTTATACTTGTTACCATCCAAGTAAATTAGAAATGAAAACAAATTGCATCACTTGATGGAGGTGGTAGTGCACACATGTGCACGAGAAACATTATCATTTATTGATAAATTAGACGGTAAGATTATTGATAATATATCATAATCAAGAATAATAAATATATGATAAAAATGATATGTAAGCCATAAACCAATAATAATAACCAACCATGAATGTATCGGGTGGAAAATTATTTGTATCACCCCATGGAGGCAGTAGTCTATATGTATGCACGAGCGATGATTTCATTTAATATTTTATTAAGAAGTGTCCATAAATGGATATAATGAAATAATAAATAAAATATTATTATATTTATAATTCTTAATGAATTATGGTTTCATGGACATAAAATGATTATATAATTTTTATGAAGAAATTAAATCGAAAGAGCATCATTAATATTTATACCTCTTCTTTGAGTGATGTCCTTCATATTTCACTTTAATCCCTAACGGATTGGAATTATTATAGTATTATAAGATATAATATAAAATTAATTATTATATAGATGACTTTTAGTAGGTATTGGATGAGATATAATGTCCAAATTTCATGAATAAGGGTGAAGGAGAGGTGCCCTTTGGTATGTAAGGGGAGTTACACACATGGAATTTCTCGAAATATTTCAATCATATATGGTTAATTTATCTTAAAAGTGGATAAAAATGGAAATATATTTGACATAATTATATAATAATGTGTAAATATCTTTAATAATGTATAATTATATAGTTGTGGGTTGCAACCCTGTCATTATCTCTTGGTTTAACCACATTGTAAACCAATTTTATCAATAATTGTGGTATTGTTTTTTACTGTTTATACTATTCACCATGGGAAAAAAATTTAATTTCACAATATTAAATTATATTAAATATAATTACTCCAAATATGAAATAAATTTTTCTATTTTCCATTTCTATAAGATTAATTTTTTAATTTTAATTAAGCATATAAATAGCAACGAAAACACGTTTAAAAAAATGAATCTTTAAGAAAAAAACCGAATTTAGTTCAATTGATTTTAATTAAAAAATAATAGTATGAATGATAAGATATTATATTTCATATATATACTATATATGTATTTAATAATATTAATAAAAATATATTAATTTAATTTATCAAGATGAGAACATATTGCAAACATTAAAATATTTTTTATAAAAAACTCCTCCGAAGACAAACAATTTACTTATAACAAATCAAATAAAGTGATGATTATAATATAATTAAATATATAATATATAATAAAATTATAATTATTTAACTTTAATATGATATAATCCAAATAATGTTACATTTACTTGAAAACATAGGACAAATTTTTCAAAAAAAAATATTTATCACTGTCCACTAAAAAATTAATATTTTTTGAAAACACTAAAAAATCAATATAAAATAATATTGAATATATGATTAAAAATATTATTTTAATTTTATTAAATAAAATTTATAAAAATGGTTGAAATTATTTATAACTTTTTTGTGAAAGAAGAAAATAAAACCCATTTTAGATGGAATAATATTATTAAAGCTTAAACCGATTTTACTAAACATTGAGTACTCATTTGTTGTAAATTACTCAATGAATTTAAATTTAAAAAAAAAGTATAAATATTTTAAAAAAAAATCATTTTACTATTTATACTCACCTAATTAATGGCAAGGTTATAATGGTTTATTATATTGTGTTTTATATAGAATTGGGGTTTTGTGTAAGAAAAGATGTCAAATACATCATGTTTTATTAAAAATGGAATAACATATAATATATGAGGTTGTTAAAATTAAATTTAACACAAATAAATGCAATTTCACATTTAAATATACAGTACTTTGGTCCCATGGATTTGAATATGTTTGGTCATCAATAATGATAGCATAAGTTTATGGTTCCCCTAACTAGAAGTTCATAGAATCTCAGACTACAATATGGTTTCCCTTGAGCGAGATAAGAAGAATCATCTTTATTTGGAACTATATACAGTCATACTACATCAAATATATCTAATAACACCACATATAATATCATATGTAAAATATATAAGGAAAAGGGTGTGAGAGAAATAAATGAAATGGAAGAAGCATGAAAATAAATAATTACAAGACATTCAAGAGGCATAACAAGATATAATAAATAAGATGAACATAAAATAGACATAAGGAAGAGGTAAATTATATCATAAAATAGTATTATCATAAACATATGGAAACAATAATTAATATGACACCATAAACATAAGTAATGGGTCACTTCGAATACCATCATCATAATGAGAACAAAGGACCATGGTGGATTGGGTTAACCTTCTAATACCATCTACAATACACTATGAGATATAACGATTAATATAATTATTTTTAGGGTTATGTAATTTTGAGACCACCCATAAAATTAATTAAAATAATATATATTCATTCCACATGATGATAAAAAAATTACATAAATATTAAGAATGATAAAAACTATGGGAAGGAAATATATTTTCTAATTCTGATTCAAAGCAAAAACGAATGATAAATCATAAGTTTTACCAATATTTTAAGGAATTTAGTAATTATTTAAATTTATATTTGAACATAAAAACTGTTTTTTAGAATTTAGTTTCAATATGGATAATTCATGACAAAGATCTTGGAGAAGAAAGAATTAATACATATCACACAGATGAATATTTGTAACGATAGGATCATTTTAAAAAAATAGAATATATTGTTTTCTCTAAAATAAATAAAATAAAATAAGTGGTTTGTTTATAAAATAATTATGTTTTAGAATTATATTCATAGAATAAAAACATTTAATGGTGGTGGCTATTGTCATTAGACAAGAAATAGGAATGTACCATTAAATCAGGTCAACATATAAGCTAGAATAGACAATGGAAGGTAAAAATGTTTAACCCCAATTAAAAAAAGAATACTTATCTAAATATTTATGTAATTCACATATATAAATAATTATATTAGGTACATGTAAATACTATTGAATTAAATAGTAAGAAAAAGGGAATTTGTAATTGTAGAGTAATTAATGTGGTATATAAGATCTATTAACATCATGTTCATGTAAGAACCCAGTTCTTATTCTTGAGGTACGGGTTTCTTCATTTCCATTTCCTTAAGTTTTTTCGAGAAAATATGGAAAATTGGGAAAATCCCAAATTTTGTGGGAACACGCCATGTACTTTGGCTGTGTGGGATGAGTACAGAGGGCGTGTAGGCCTGTCGGCTATGAAGGGTATAAAAATGGCTACATGCTGTGTAATTGGTATTTACACACAGTGTAACCAGTCGGAAGATGAACAGTATGGTAGTGAAGGCACCTGCCAGCTGAGAGACAATACATGTCGTGTATTCAATAATACACGTTGTGTACTCATGTCGACAGATGAACAGTGCGACGGTAGAAAGAAGCCGCCAGGGGAACAGTAAATAAAGGAAAAGTACACACCGTGTACTTAAGAGTACACGCCGTGTAGTCATGAAATTTCTCTTAAAACAGGCAGTAGCCTCCTCATTTGATAGAGGAGGCAGAACCGCCATTTGGAGCTCGGGAGGTTGGCCAAACCTTTGAGGATCACAAGATTACGCACCGGGAATCCGATTCCACTATCTTCAATCATGTTGGGACCGTTCGGGTATGACCTCATCCTTCCTTGTGCTATCCTATCAAATTCTTCCTCTAATGGAAGTTGTTTACATTTGAAAGAGAATTATTTTATCCCAGATTTATGTCGTTCTTGTTCATTTCGAGGGGTGTCGTTCGTGTATATTGATCAGAGGAGATCAAGGTAGGTGGTCTGGTGTTTATTAAAAATTGTTGAGTTTAATTTTTTTACCGTTGTGCTACAAACCCATGTTTGTCGTTTCTTATGGCTGTGGAAATTGCTAAAAGTTATATAGAATTTCATAGATAATCTAAAGATAAGTTAAAACTATTGTTTGGGATCAATTCTTGGATGTAGGACGACCCTAGGGGTGCGTTCCACTGTTTATCCTTTTTCCCAGAATACCTATGGGTATACCGAGAATTTTAGAATGATTTAAATTGACTTGAGATGAATTATGTATAAATTGATTTCTTATGTGCTGGGCTCGGCCTCCTTACTTGTATGGCCTGAGGGGAGTGTTCGTTTAGCCTACGGGAAACCTTCCTCAAGCCTGTGGGAAATAGTTTCTGTTCCCGTGGGCAGTAGTTTCTGTGCCTCTGGGCGACACCTCATTTGCCTGTGGGAAATAATCGTTATTCTTGTGGGCAGAAACCTATGTGTTTCAATTATGATTACCTTAGGGTAAGTATTGTATGTCTTAGGATAGTGTTATCATGAATATTCACTATGGTGATTTTTATATTTTATACCTTCCAAGTTAAAGAACATGCTTGGCATAGATAAATGTATATTATAATGGTAATATAACTAGAATAGTTATTTACTTTTGATTACTTCTTAGTTTATTGCATTTACATCTGCACACGGCTGTTGTAAATTTTCACTGGCAGTTGGGAATGGGCCTTTGGCGGTTGCCTAATAGGATTTATTTTTCACACCTAGTTTAGGTCGTGTCTTTGGCCCAAACAAATTATTTTTCTGCAGGTGTCGATAGGGGAAAGGGTCCACATACGGGTAAATGATTGTAGTAGAGTAGTATGAGAGCATCAGACCGAGATTATGCTTCCGATGCTGCTGCGTTTTGTTTACTCTGCTTTGTTTTGTTTGGTTGTACCTTGTACATTGAGTTTTATTTTATTGTATTGTAATGTATCCAATTCTAGATTCTTTCATAGAATTCGTGACATGCCACATCTTTATATATATTACAGTTGGTTCTCTTTTACTTTAGTTGTCCATTTCAGTTGTATATTTTTTACTGCTTCCGCTGTTGTATGTTATTTATCTTCACTGATGCGCTACACTTTGAAAAATGAGGGCATAGTTTTCCAACTATCAGTCTCCAGCCCTCGCTGCTAGTCGGCAGTCTCTGGCGTTTGGGGAAATGCCCTTGAGGTCATGTGACCAACACGGTTCGGGGCACCCATTGAGTGGAATCCGGATATGGGACGTTAAAAAGTGGTATCAAAGGGTTTCTTTTCTTTGACTTACTATTTGGAGCCAATAGTCAGATATAGGAAGGAATTGGTATTTGGTAATGTTCTGTACTCAGGATTAGCTAACCCATGTATAGGGAAAAACCAATATACCTCATGTTGCAATTTTTGTGATTTTTCAATTTTACAGTTGATTTGATTTTCACTGTCAGGTGACGGACTTGTGATTGTGCTGTTTAGAGGTTATACATGGGTTCTATTTAGTTGTAACCCGATTAGATGAGGGAATTCCATCTCATTCATCATTTAGGAACATGCTAGAAATCACATGTCAGACATTCTTTCATGCCACGAAGGTTCATCAGAAATTGCATGTTGTTGTGCTAGAAAATCATGCTGTTGTGATAGCTACTTTGAAATATACCTGCTATTTGATATGGTATTTTTGTGGGAGGTTTCTGATTGAATGAACGCCATACTTTGGTTTTTGGGGAGTATGGGCCCTCAATGACTGGAATTTGGTGGATCATTGATGAATTACTTTCTTAAAACATGTATAAGATGCCAAGATTTCATTCGCAGGGAGTATGGGCCCTCAGAGATCAGAATTTGGCACTTAGGTGGTTATTTCACTATTTTTCTGGTTTTCAGAGAAGTTTTAGAGGTTTACTATCCAAAAACCACAGAATACACACTGTGTCGTTCTATGGTCACATGCTGTGTGTTATTCTATTCGGGAAGAAATGAAATCTTTTTAAGTAATTTCCGTGAACTATATATACACGCCATGTAGTTTCTACCCGTGTCAGAGGCCATGTGCCTGAGCACATGGGGTAGGTAATGTCTTGGGAAAACACACCATGTACCGATTGTACACGTCGTTTAGTGATGACCTGTTGTTCCCCCATGTAACTAACAACATGGATGAAGGAAACCTTAATACATACACACTGTGTCTACTTTGAACACGACATGGAGTCTGACCTAAGTACCTGGTCATGTCACAAACAACACGGGTTGGTGTTATCTTTCCTAGTACACACTGTGTCTGTCTAGGACAGGTCGTGTAGTGTCGGCCATGTATCTGGTCGTGTAGCGAGCAACACGGGTTGGTATGGGTCTTCTTTGAACACGACGTGTTTTCTTGGAATACGCTATGTAGTGTGACATGAGTATACAGGCTGTGTCGCGTAAAACATGGGCAGGTGAAAGCATGTCGAGTGCACGCCTTGTTTCCGTAGTATACGCCATGTAGTCTTGTTTAGGAGAGCTGTGTTTCATAACCGTGTAGAAGGACACTGGAAGGGGAATAGAAATCAAGAACACACCATGTATGTTGACAACATGCCTTATATTTGGGGTGTTACATGATCCATTCTGGCAGAAGTACACATCCATGTAATGGATTTAAGGTAACACGATGTGTAGTTATTATAAACGCCGTGTAGTATTGTTTTGTAAAACTTGAATTTTTTCAGTCTTCGGTTCCCTTCGTACACTCCTTGTTTTTAGTCCTTGATGATCTTAATCTCAGGCGTGTGTTTGACCTTGTAAATTCATGCCGCCGAGATGACCATGAGTTGTTCGCCAGGAGAGTGACCATAATTATACTCCAGAGATGGTAGGCCATGGGATACCGATGGACCTCTAGTAGATCTAGATGTGGAGCCCACTTTTATACCGGACACAGGCATAGATTCATAGTTCCGTGAAGGCTTTATGTGGCTTATGCAGACCTTCCAGGGAGAATCGCTGGCTGCCACATCTATTTCCGAGCTGACTTGTATATTCCAGCAGCACCATCCACCTACGTTTTCAAGGGATTCCGAACCACAAAAAGCGGAGTATTGGATGGGTTCTTTGCAAACTATCTTCGAGCATTTAGAGATGCCTCCGGGTCGGAGGGTCAAGCTCACTACATACATGTTGTGTGATTCTTCCAATAGGCGATGGGATGTTACCACCCAATCCGAGAATCACTGAGACATGGCGTGTCCCATAGACACTGAGGGAAGATCGAGATCGATATTTCATGAATCTATAGCAAGGTTCCATGTCAATGATGGATTATTCTTCCTGTTTCACTGAGCTTCATTGTTTTTAACTTGTTCTGGTGGGTGATGAGACGTTGAGGACTATACACTTTAAGGATGGTCTTCGATATGACATCGAAGCACTGGTGATTGTTTTTAGGTTTCCTAGAGTGCATGCTATTGTGAACTAGGAACTAATTACAGATCGGAACCTGCGGGAAGATAGTGGTGAAAGGTAGGGTGGTTCGGTACCAATTTCTTGTACTATTTATACTAGTAAGGGGAAGATACAAGTGGATTCCTATCGTATTGGCAGTATTAGCTAGATGGTTTCTTCAAGTTGCCAGGTCATGTGCTACGAGTGTGGTAGAGAGGGGAACAAGAGACCTCAATGTCCACGTGACCTAGTCGAGTTCCGAGCATGCCACATGATAGGTAATCTCCAACGTTTTTGCAGGGTGTTTCTACCAGTGGCTAGTGAGAGGGGTTCTGTGCATACTCTGTGAGCGAGGGAAGGTACAGAAGCTTCTTACCAGTCAAGGAATTGGGATACATTGGGACATACAGGCCGAGGAGGTCATCTTGGACGTTGTAGATAGACACCTGAATCAGAGAGACAACATGGTGGGTCAGCTTAGGGTAGCCAGGCTATGTCGCAGGGATGCGGCACTAGGCAGGCATATGCAGTGCAACCGACCCAACAGAAGAAGGATCCCAAACCTTCTACTATTAGAGGTATTATTCTAGTTTCTTCTATAATATCTTCTGAACTTTTCGACACGTGTGCTACACATAGCTTTATATATGTGCCTGTTGTGGAGAGCCTTGGGCTCTATGTTTCTTCTTCTTATGATATTATTTCGCTATACACTCCTTTGGGAACTAGAACCACTGGTGTGCGTTAGTGTAGGGATTTCCCCATAGAGGATGGTGGGTGTCACTTTATGTGAGACCTCTATGTATTTGAGATGACGAGATATGATGTCATTCTTGGGATGGACTGGTTGGTACCCTTCCCAGCCATTGTGGATTGCTATCGTCGTAGGGTGAGTTTCATATCAGTAGAGGGCAGAGAGTTTCTATACAAGGGTGAGTGGGATGTCCATGCGGGCCGATCTGGACCCGAGCATCGTGGGAAAGGAGTGACAACCCAGATTGAAACTTTATATCTGGATGACCAGGGGACTTTTCAGACGGATTTCCCTCATGTAGTTGATCATTTCATGGATGCCTTCCTGGACGAATTTTCAGGTCTTATTCCAAAGAGATAGATGGATTTCACTATTGAGCTTGTCCAAGAGCAGCACATGTGTCCATTCATCCTTATAGGATGGCTACACCAGAGTTTTAGAAGCTCAAGTGGTAGTTATAGGAGTTGCAGGAAAAGGGTTTCAACTGACCTAGTACTTCTCATTGGGATTCGCCTGTCCTGTTTGCGAAAAAGGCAGATGGTACCCTTAGAATTTGTGTGGATTATCGGAAGCTAAACTAGATTATGGTCAAGAACTGATATCCCTTGCCAAGGACTGATGATCTTTTTGATCAACTTAAAGTAGCAGGAGGGTTCTCAAAGATTGACTTGATGTCCATATATCATCAGTTGTGCGTTTTACTATCAGACATACTGCTTACAGCTTTTCGGAGATGATATTGTCTATACGATTACTTTGTTATGCCGTTTGGACTCACGAAGGTGCCAGTAGTTTTCATGACTTTGATGAATTGTGTGTTTAACCCATATCTATATCATTTTGTGGTAGTCTTTGTGGAAGATATCTTGGTGTGCTCTCACACTCTTCATGACCACGCCACCCATATTGAGATCATATTGAGTATAATGAGATAGAAACATCCATATTCTAAGCTCTAAAAGTGACACTTTTGGATGGACCAGATACACTTCCTGGGTCATATCATATCAGAGGCAGGAGTTGTAGTAGACCCAAAGAAAGTTAGAGCAGTAGTTTTCTGGGAGAATCCTACGAACGTGTTTGAGATACGAAGTTTCTTGGAGTTTCCTGGTTACTACATGTGATTTATACAAGACTTCTCTTACTTAAAAGCTCTATTCATGGGTTTGAATAAGACGGGTGTAACGTTCATTTGGTCAGATTCTTGTGAGTCAGCCTTTTGGGAGCTGATGGGAAGATTGACATCCGCACCAGTCCTGATACTTCCAGAATAAGGGAAGAGCTATACAGTTTTTTGTGATGCATCATGTATTGGGCTGGGATCAGTGTTGATGTAGGGAGATCAAGTATTTGCGTATGGGTCTTAGCAGTGAAGGCCACATGAGAGTAATTACCCGACGCTTGATCTTGAGTTGGCCACAATTGTTCATGTGTTACGCTGTTGGAGACATTATCTCTTGGGAGAGCATTTTGTGGTGTTTAGAAACCGAAAAAGTCTCAAATATATCATTACCCAGCGTGACCTGAATCTGAGACAATGAGTGTGGGTCAAATACCTTCAGTCCTTCAAATTCCAGCTTGCCTATACACCTACTAAGGGTAACGTAGTTGCTGATGCACTGAGTAGGAGGACTCAGATACAGGTAGTGCATGCGGCCAGTGGTGAGTGGAAGCTTATGGATTTGTTCTCTGATATGCATTTGGAGGTGCATGATAAACTGGGGAGATCCTACCTTCCTTCCTTAGATCTGACTTCTACCGTCCTGGATAGAATGAGGATTAGACAACTATCAGATTCTAAAGGCCTAGTTCTACGGGAGTTGGTGGAAAGTGAGGACCCTCCTCTTGGTTGGAGGACATGTGATGATGAGGTACTTCATATTCATGGATGAGTGTGGGTTCAAGGGGATATATTTGAGGATTTGATGTAGGATTTTCATGCTTCATCTTGGACTGTGCATCCCAGAGTTACCGAAATGTACCGTGACTTGAGACTTCAGTATTGGTGGCGGGGTATGAAATGAGAAGTAGCTGGTTTTGTTGCGATATGTTCTACCTATTAGCAGGTGATGTCAGATCATCAGAGGCCAGCCGGACTATTACAACAGTTAATAATCCCGTATTGGAAATTGGATGATGTCGCGATGGACTTCGTGTCTAGGTTGTCGGGGTCACCTCGGGGCAGTGATGCCGTGTGGGTTGTTTTGGACGGACTTAGTAAGGTAGCTCATTTTTTTCCGATCAATGAAACCTTCAGTTTTAACGAGATTGTGATGTTTTATATCCATGAGATATTACGACTTCAAGGGGTCATTCATTATATCAATTCAAATAGGGATTCCCATTTTATATCTCATTTCTAGAAGATTTTTCTTAGGGAACTGGGTACACAGGTACTTCTGTGCAATACTTACCACCCACATATCGATGGCCAGCCAAAGCGTACGATAGAGGTGACTGAGGACATGCAGCGTGCATGCATCCTGGACTTTGGGGGATATTGGGAGAGGGCCATACCCCTCGTCAAGTTTTCATACAATAATAGTTTTCAAGAAAATATTGAGATGGAACCTTATATGGATTTATATGGTAGGTCATGCCGATCACCCTTATGCTTATTGGAGGAAGGTGAGTAAGCTTTACTGGGACCACGTCTCGTGAAGGAGACTTCAGAGAAGGTCCAGTTGATAAAAAAGTGGATGGATACTATACAGTCTCGTCAGAACTCATATGCTGATAGTCACAGATGACCCTTAGAGTTCGTGGTCGGGGATCATGTTTTCTTGCGTGTTTCACCGAGGTTGGGACACAGGCAGATCAGGAGACATGGTAAACTTTCACTGTGGTATGTAGGGCTGTTTGAGATTCTGGAGAGTGTTGGGTCAGTTGCTTATCGGTTGTAGTTACCACAGAGGTACCATGCCTCGCACGATGTCTTCCATGTATCTCAGCTGCTCTGTTATCATTCAGACCCATCTGACATATTTCAACCCAAGGAGGTTGAGATTCAGGTTGATGCATCCTTTGAGTATCATCTGATTTTTATTGTTGATAAAAGTAAGAAGATTCTCTGAGGCTGGTCAGTTCCTCTCGTACGGGAGATATGGCAGCATGGTCGAGTGCAGGACGAAACCTGGGAGTGGGATACCAACGTACATGCTCAGTGGACTGAGTTGTTAACAGCTTTAATTTCGCCACCCTTTGAAGGGAAATTCAAGGATGAATTGATTTAAGGGGGGATTTTTTAAGAACCCAGTTCTTATTCTTGAGGTACGGGTTTCTTACATTCCTTTTTCCTTAAGTGTTTTTGAAAAAATAAAGAAAATGTGTAAAAATCCAAATTTTTTTGGCTCAACACCATGTACGTTTCCACACACTGTGTACTTTGGATGTGTGGGATGATTACATAGGGCGTGTAGGCCTATTAGTGATGAACGGTGTAAAAACTGACTACAAACCATGTACTAGGTATTTACATGCCTTTTAATCAGTCGGCAGTTGAACAGTAAGGCAGCGGAGGCACCTGCCAGCTGAGCGACATTACACGCCGTGTATTTTAGAATACACGCCATGTACTCATGTCGATAGATGAACAATGATGTAGTGGAATGAAGCCACCAGAGGGAACAGTTAAAAAAAGGAAAAGTACATGCCATGTACTTGAGAATACACACCGTGTAGTCAAGAAATTTCATTTAAAATCGGCACTAGCCTCCTCATGTGAAAGATGAGGCAGAACACATGTTTGGTGCTTGGGTGGACGACCGAACTTTAGAGGATCAACTGATAATTCCACAGGAATCCGATTCCACCAACGTCGATTATGTTGGGACCGTACTGGTAAGCCCTCCCCTCCCCTTATGCAGTTATTACCAATTATGCCTCTATGGGAAGTTATTTATGTTTGAATGGGAATTATTTAATCCCATATTAAAGACGTTCATGGTTATTTTGGGAGGCATCGTTCACATATATTGATCATAGGAGATCAAGGTAGGTGTTCTACTGTTTATTTCCAACTTTTGAGTTAAATTTGTGTACCGCTGTGCTACGAACCCATGTTCGGGGTGTCGTATGGTTGTGGACTTTGCTGAAAGTTATCTAAAATTGCATAGATAATCTAATGGTAAGTTAAAAATGATGTTTGGGATCACTGCTTGGATCCATGACCACCCCGGTGGTGCATTCTTCTATTTAGCCATTTTCCCATAATACCTATGTGTATACCAAGAATTTTAGAATGCTTTAAATTTCCGTGAGAGGAATTGTTTATAAATTGATTGCTTATGTGTTGGGATCAGCCCTGTTACTTGTATAGCATGAGGGAAGGGTTTGTTTGGCATGTGGGAAACCTTCCTTATGCCTATGGGAAGTAGTTTCTATGCATGTGGGAAGTAGTTTCTATTCTTGTGGGTGAAAACTCGTAGTCCTATGGGAAATATTCATTATGCCTGTGGGAAAACACCTATGGGCTTCAATTTTGATTACTTGAGGGTAAGGATTGTATGTGTGAGGACAGTGTCATCATGAATATTCACCACAGTGATTTTCATATTTTATACCTGACAAGTTAAAGAAGAGGCTTGGAATTGTTAAATGTATATTAGAATAGAAATATAATTAGTAGAGTTAGTAACTTTTGAGTACTGCTTAGTTTATTACATTTACTTATGCACGCTGCTGTTGTACATTTTCAGTTACATTTTGGCATGGGCCTTTGGTGGTTTCCTACTAGGATTTATTTTATCACACCCTGTTAGGTTTATTTCATTGGCCCAAAAATATTGTATTTCATCAGATGTCGATAGAGGAAAGTTTCCCTATACAGGTACATGATTGTAGTAGAGGAGAAGGAGAGCATAGGACCGAGCCTAGGCTTGTGATGATACTACATTCTTTTTACTCTTCTTTGTTTTGTTTGGCTATACCTTGTACTTTGATTTGAATTGTATTGTATTGAAGTGAATCCTATTTTGTCTGCTTCCATAGAATTAGTGACATGTTGCATCATTATATATATGACTGCTGGTTCTCTTTTAATTCAATTGTCTATTTCAGTTGTATATTGTTTACTATTTCTGCTGTTGTATGTTATTTATCTTCTTCGCTGCACTATACATTGAAAAATGAGGGCATTGTTTCCCCACTATCAGACTTGTGCCCTCACTACTAGTCTGCAACCTCTGGCGTTTGGGGAAATGTGCATGATGTCATGTGACCAACCAGGTTCAGGGGCATATGTTGAGTGGCAACCGGATCCAGGACGTTACAAAGTGGTATCAAAGGGTTTCTTTTCATTGACTTACTGTTTCAGGCTATATTAATAGATATAATAGAATTGGAATTTGGTAAAAAGTTGTACCTGGGAGTAGCTAACCTGTGTACAGGGAAAAAAAAATTACCTCATGTTGCAATTTTTCTGATTTTCCAATTTTACTGTTGATTTGATTTTTATCGTTGGGTGATGCATATGTGATTGTTCTATTTATAGTTTATACATGGGTTATATTATGTTTCAACCCAATGAGATGAGGGTATGTCATCTCATATATCATTTATGCACAAGCTATAAATCACATGTCATGCAATTTTTCATGCCATGATGGTGAATTAGAAATTGCATGTTGTTGTGACAGTTGTTGTGCTAGAAAAGCATGCTGTTGTGATCACTGCATTGATAAATACCTTATATTTGATAGGGTATTTTTGTGGGAGTTTGCTAATAGAATGAACGCCAAACTTTGGTATTTGGGGAGTATGGGCCCTCAATGACCGGAATTTGGTTGATCATTGACGATTTACTTTGTTAAAACATATATAAGATTCCAAGATTTGATTCTCGGGGAATATGTGCCCTCACGTCTCAGAATTTGGCACTTAAGTGGTTGTTTCAGACTTTTTACATGTTCCAAAGAAGTTCCTGAGGCTTACTGTTTGGAAAACCCAGAATACATGCCATGTAGTTATATGGACACACGCCATGTGTTCTTCTATTCAGGAACAAAAGAAAACTTTTCATGTACACGCTGTGTACTGTATGTACACGCCATGTAGTTTCTACCCATGTCATAGGCAGTGTGGGTAGGTACATAGGGTAGGGACGGGGTTGGGAAAACATGCCATGTACCAGTTGTACACATCGTGTATTGTTGACCCGATGTCTGCCCGTGTAACTAACAACAAAGACATAGGAAACCTTAAGACAAACACGATGTGTCTACATTGAACATGTCATGTATTCTGACCCTGGTACATAGCTGTGTCACAAAAACACAATTCAATGTTATCATTTCTAGTACATTCCGTGTCCACCTGGGACACACCGTATAGTGTCAGCCATGTAGCCGGCTGTGTAGAGAGCAACACAGGTCGGTCTGGGGATTATTTAAACAAGTCGTGTTTTCTCGGAATACGCCATGTTGTGTGACCTGAGTATACATGACGTGTTGTGAACAACACAGGAAGGTGAAAGCTTATCGAGTACATGCTGTGTTTCTATGGGAAACATCGTGTAGTCCTGTTTAAGAGAGTCATGTGGCTTAACCGTGTTGAAGGAATCGAGCAGGGAAAGAAATATCAAGTACACGCCGTGTATGTTGTAAAACATGCCGTGTGTTTGTGGTGTTAAAGACCAGTTCTGGAAGAAGTAGAAGCCCATGTAAAGGAATTAAGGGAACACACCGTGTAGTTATTATACATGATGTGTAGTCTTGTTTTGTAAAACATGGATGTTTTCTTTCTCCTGTTTCTTTCTTACACTTCTTTTTTTCAGTCCTTGATGATCTTAATCATAGGCGTGTGTTTGACCTTGTAGAGTCATGGAGCTGAGACGACCACGAGTTGTTCACCCGGAGAGCGGAAATGATTATACTCCAGAGATGGTAGGCCATGGGATACCGATGGATCCTCCATCAGAGACAGATGCGGTCCCAGCCGTTATATTGGACACAGGTGAGAATGCTCAGTTCTGTGAAGGCTTCATGCAGTTTATGCAGACCTTCAAGGGAGCCCCGCCGGCTACCACATCTCTGGTAGAGCTGACTCGTATATTCCAGCAGCAGCATCTTCCTATGTTTTCAGGGGATTGTGGACCACATGCTGTGGAGTCCGGGCTGGGTTCTATGCAAACTATCTTCAGGCATTTAGAGAGGCCACCAGGGCGGTGGGCCAATCTCACTACATACATGCTGTGTGATTCCTCCAAGTGGTGGTGGAATGTTACCAACCAATCCGAGCATCACCGAGACATGGAGTTAGAATATTTTCAGGCAGTTTTCTATGACATCTTCTTCCTCAAGACACTGAGGGAATATTGAGCTCGAGAGTCCATGAATCTGCAGCAGGACTCCATGTCAGTGATGGATTATTCTTCCCGTTTCACCGAGCATCTGCATTTTTCACATGTTCTATTGGGTGATGAGATGTTGAGGGTTAGAAACATTGAGTATGGTATTTGATATGATATCTGTGCACAAGTGATTGTTTTTAGGTTTCCTACAGTGCATGCTATTGTAAACCAGACACTAATTACTAAGAAAAACATGTGGGAAGCTAGTGGTGCATGGCTGGGTAGTTCGATAGCAGTTTATGTACTATTTTTACTATTAAGAGGAAGAGATAGCTGGATTCCTATCTTAGTGGCAGTATTATCCAGAAGATTTCTTCAGGTGGCCAGGTCATATGCTTATAGTGTGGTAGAGAGGGGAACAAGAGACCTCAATGTCCTTTTGACCCAGTAAAGTGTCGAGCTTTCGGCATGATGGGTCATCTCTAGCGTTTTTGATGGGTGTTTATACAAATGGCTAGTGAGAGGGGTTCTGTGAAGACTATGTGCACAGGGAAGGGGCAAAAACCTCTTACCAGTCAGAGAATTCGGATACATTGGGACATACAAGCCGAGGTGGTGGTTGTGGATGTGGTAGACAGACACCTGGATCACAGAGACAGTAGGGCGGGTGAGCACAGGGTAGCCAGTCTGTGTCATAGGGCTGCGGCACGAGGAAGGCATATACTGTGAAACAGACCCAACAAGAGTAGGATCTCGAACCTTCTAGTATTATAGGTAATATTATAGTTGCTTCTGTTTTATCTTCTGCACTTTTCTACATGGGTGATACACATAGCTTTATATCTCTGCCTTTTGTGGAGATCCTTGTGAACTGTGTTTCTTCATATGATATTATATAGCTTGAAACTCTGTTGGGAACTAGAACAGATTGGGTGCTTTACTTTAGAGAGTGCCCCCCATAGGATGGTGGGTGTCACTTTATGTAGGACCTCTATGTCTTGGAGATGATGAGTTAGGATGTCATTCTCAGGAAGGATTGTTTGGTACCCTTCTGAGCCTTTGTGTATTTCTATCATCGCAAGGTGAGTTTTACATCACCCAAGGGAGGAGAGTTTCTATACAAGGGTGAGTGGGATGTCCAGGAGTGTCGAGCTAGACCTGAGGATCATGGAAGAGGAGGAGTGACAGCCCAGATTGTGAGTTTATATCTGGAAGACCTGGGTACTTCTCAGAAGGTTTTCCCTCCAGTAGTTGACCTTTTGTGGGATGTCTTCCCAGATGACATTTCAGGTCTTCATTCGAATAGAGAGGTGGATTTATCTATTGAGATTATTCCAGGAGAAGAAATGGTGTACATTTCTCCATATAGGATGGCTACACCAGAGTTGCAGGAGAACAAGAGGAAGTTAGAGGTGTTGTAGGAAAAGGGTTTCATCCGACCCAGTAATTCTCCTTGGGGTTTTCCTGTCATGTTTGAGAAGAAGGAGGACGATACCCTCAATCTTTGTGTGGATTATCAGAAGCTGAACCGGTTGACGATCAAGAACCGATAAACCTTGCCAAGGATTGATGATCTTTTTGATCAAAATCAAGGAGAACGGGTGTTCTCGAAGATTGACTTGAGATCTGGATATCATCAGTTGCATGTTAGACTATCGGACATATCGCTTAAATCTTTTCGGAGTAGTTATGGTCTATACGAGCACTTGGTTATGTCGTTTGGACTCACGAATGCGCCAACCGTTTTCATGGCTTTGATTAATCGCGTGTTCCACCCATATCTGGATCCTATTGTGGTAGTATTCATTGGAGATATCTTATTGTACTCTCACATATGACACGACCATTCCACCCATCTTGAGATCATATATAGTACACTACGAAAGCATCAGCTATATTTTAAGCTCTCAAAGTGCCACTTTTGGATGTACCAGATACACTTCCTGGGTCATATCATCTTAGAGGAAGAAGTTTCAGTAGACCCAGAGAATGTTAGAGTAGTAGTTTTATGGGAGAATCCTTAGAACATTTTTGAGATACGAAGTTTCTTGGGTTTGTCTTGTTACTAAAGGTTCTTTATACAGGACTTCTCACGCTTAGTAGCGCCATTGACGGGTTTTACTAAGAAGGGTGTAGTGTTCGTTTGGTTAGAAGCTTGTGAGACATTCTTTATGGAGTTGAAGGGAAGATTAATATACCCACAAGCCCATATACTTCTAGAACAAGGGAAGAGCTATATATTTTACTGTGATGCATAAGGTATTTGGTTGGGAGCAGTGTTGATGCAGGGTGATCAAGTAGTTGCATATGGGTCTCGATAGTTAAGGCCACATGAGAGGAATTACTCGACGCATGATCTTGAGTTGGCCACAGTTTTTCATGTGTTACACAGTTGGATAAATTATCTCTCGGGAGAGCATTTTTTGGTGTTTACAAACCACAAAAAGTATCAAATATATCTTTACACAATGTGAATTGAATCTGAGAAAACGAAGGTGGGTCGAATTCATTCAGTCCTTCAACATCGAGCTTACATATACACCTGGTAAGGGTAATGCGGTTGCTGATGCACTGAGTATGAGGACTCAGATATAGGTAGTGTAGGAGGCCATTTGTGAGGGGAAGCTTATGGGTTTGTTCTCTGAGATGCATTTTGAGGTGTACGATAGCCAGGGGAGAGCCTCCCTTTAATCCTTAGCTGTGACTTCTACCCCCTGGATAGAGTAAGGATGAGACAACTATCAGATTATAAAGGGCTAGTTCAATGGGAGTCGGTGGAAAGTGAGGACCCTCCATCTGGTTGGACGATAGGCGATGATGAGATATTACGTATCCATGGACGAGTGTGGGTTCTAGGGGATATAAATGAGTAGTTGATGTGGGAATTTCATGCTTAAGCTTGGGCAGTGTATCCTGGAGATACCAAAATGTACCGTGACTTGCGACGTTAATATTGGTGGCCGGGTTTGAAAAGAGAAGTAGCTGGATTTGTTGCGAGATGTTCCACCTATCAGCAGGTGAAGTCGGAGCATCAATGTCCAGCCGGACTATTACAATGATTAACCATCCCAGAGTGGAAATCAGATGATGTCGCGATGGACTTCATGAATGGGTTGCCGATGTCACCTCGGGGGAGTGATGTTGTGTGGGTTGTTGTGGATAGACTTACGAAGGTAGCTCACTTTTTTCCGATTAAAGAGATCTTCAGTGTTGGCGAGCTCAGAAAGTTGTATATCTGAGAGATAGTAAATCTTCATGGGGTCCCACATTCTATCATTTTAGATAGGGATGCATGTTTTAAGTCGAATTTCTAGCAGAGTTTTTAGTTGGAACTGGGTACACAGGTTCTTCTGGGTACAACTTACCACCCTCATACAGAAGGGTAGTCAGAGTGTACGATACAGGTGCTTGAGGACATGCTGTGTGCATGCATCCTAGACATTGGGGGATCCTAGGAGAGGCACATACCCTAAGTCTATTTTTACTACAACAATAGTTTTCAGGAAACTATTGAGATGGAACCTTACAATGCATTATATGACAAGACATGCCGATAACCCTTATGCTAGTTGGAGGCAGGTAAGGTAGCTTTACTGGGACCACGTCTCATGCAAGAGACTTTAGAGAAGGACCAGTTGATATAGAAGAAGATGGCTACTACACAGTCTCATCAGAAATCATATGCTGATTTCTACAGATGACCCTTAGAGTTCATGGTCGGGGACCAGGTTTTCTTGCGAGTTTCACCGATGTTGGGAATCAGGAGGATCAGGAGAGAGGGTAAACATTCAACGAGGAATTTAGGGTCGTTTGAGATTTTAGAGGGAGTCGGGTTGGTTGACTATCAGTTACAGTTACCACAGAGGTATCGGGCCGTGAAGGACATCTTCCATGTATCTTAGTCGTGCCGTTATCATTCATCCCATCACACGTCTTTCATCCCGAGGAGGTTAAGCTTCAGGTCAATGCATCCTTTGAGGAGAATCTGATTTGTATTGTTGATTAGAGCATGAAGGATCTCTGAGGCCAGTCAGTTCCTCTTGTATGGGTGCTATGGCAGCATGGATGAGTGCAGGACGACACTTGGGAGCGGGAGACTGACATACATGTTCAGTGGCTGGAGTTGTTCATAGCTTTTTCTTTGCTACACATGGACGGGAAATTAGTGGACGAATTGATTTAAGGGGGCGTTTTTGTATGAACATGGTTTTTATTCTTGAATTATGGGTTTCTTCCTTTAATTTTTCCTAATGTGTTTTTGAGAAAATAAGGAAAATGGGGAAAAATCCAAAATTTTGTGGGTATACACCATGTACTTTTCCCCACGTCGTTTACTTTGGCTATGTGAGATGAGTACACTGGGCATGTAGGCCTGTTGGAAATAAAGGGTATAGAACCTGACTATATGTTCTGTACAAATTATTTACACGTCATGTAATCAATCCGTAGTTTAACAGTAAGGCGATGGAGGCACCTGCCAGCTGTGTGATAGTACATGGCATGTATTTAGAAATACACAGCGTGTACTCATGTCGACAGATGAACTATGCTGCAGTGGAAAGAAGCCGCCATAGGGGAAAGTAAAAAAAAGTAAAAGTACACGCCATGTAATTGAGACTACATGCCGTGTAGTCATGAAATTTCTCTTAAAATAGGAAGTAGCCTCCTCATTTGAGAGAGGAGGCAGAACCACCATTTGGAGCTCTGGAGGACGGCTGAAAAATGAGGGATCACTCAATCATGCACCGGGAATCTGATTCTGCCTCCTTCGATCACGTTGGGATCGTACGGGTATGGACTCCCCTTTCATTATGCTATTGGTACCAATTATTCCTCTAAGGTAAGTTATTTATGTTTGAGTGAGAATTATTTTATCCCAGATTTAAGCCGTTCTTGGTCGCTGTTCACGTATATTGATCATTGGAGATCAAGGAAGGTGGTCTGGTGTTTATTTGCAACTATTGAGTTGAATTTGTGTACAGTTGTGATAAAAACCCATGTTTTGGGTGTCGCATGGTTTTTATCTTTGTTGAAAGTTTTCTATAATTGAATAGATAATCTAATGATAAGTTAAAACTGTTTTTTGGGATCACTACATGGATCTTGGACCACCCAGGGGGTGTGTTCCTCTGTTTAGACGTTTGGCCAGAATACATATGGGTATACCGAGAAATTTAGAATTCTTTGATTTTCCTTGAGAGAAATTGTGTATAAATTGTTTTCTTATGTGTTGGGATCCACCTGGTTACTTTTATACCCTGAGGGAAGTGTTCGTTTAGCCAGCGGGCAGCCTTCTCATGCCCATGGGTAGTAGTTTCTTTTCCCATGGGTAGTAGTTTCTGTGCATGTGGGCGATACCTCGTACGCCTGTGGGAAATATTTGTTATATCTGTGGGAAGACACCTGTGTGTTTCGATTATGATTACCTGAGGGTAAGGACGGTATGTCCAAGGACATTGTTATCATGAATATTCACAATGGTGATTTTTATATGTTATACCTGCCAAGTTAAAGTATATTTTTGGCATGGTTAAATGTATTTTATAATGGAAATATAATTGGTAGATTTAGTTACATTTTAATACTTCTTAGTTTATTGCATTTACTTCTGAAGATAGTTGTTGTACATTTTCACTGACAGTTGGGCACGGGCCTTTGGTGGTTGCCTAGTAGGATTTATTTCTCACAAACTATTAGGGTCATGTCCTCATCCCAAACAGATTATATTTCTGCAGATTTTGATATGGGAAAGGGTCCTTATACAGGTATATTATTGTAGTGTAGGAGTAGGAGAGCATGGGATCGAGCTTAGTCTTGTGATGATGTTGCGTTCTATTTACTATGCATTGTTTTGTTTGGTTGTACCTTGTACTTTGAGTTGTATTGTATTGTATTGTAGTGTATCCTATTCCGACTGCTTCCATAGAATTAGTTACATGATTCCTCTTTGTATATATGGCTGCTGGTTCTCTTTTACTTCAGTTTTCAATTTCAGTTGTATATTGTTTACTACTTCTGCTATTGTATGTTATTTATCTTCTCTGTTGTGCTACACTTTGACAAATGGGGGAATTATTTCGCAACTATCAGACTTGGGACCTCGCTACTATACAGCAGCCTCTAGCATTTAGGGAAATGTACTTGAGGACATGTGAACAACTGGGTTCGGGGCACCCGTTGAGTGGCACCCGGATCTGGGACGTTACACTTCACTTGTAGATAAGTACATCAATAACTAAATTATTTTTATTAAATACATAATTAATATAATTGTTTGGTAATATTTCATATTATTAGTTCCACTAACTATCACAAGTTATTTTATGATAATATAATCTTCATGCACTTGTTGATACATGCGGCTATTCAGCCAATTTTTCTATAGCACCTTATGTATATCTACCATTGTTGAATGTACTATATAACAGTTCCAAAATATCATGAATATTAATTGTGTTATAGGAATAATATATTTATTAAGGAAATTTTTATGTTATCCCTAATGGTCGTATATTAAAAATGAAACTCAATTCTCAGGGAAGTGGTTTCCTTCATGTGTATATGAATAATGTTTTGATTTTTGAACAAAGGAGAGGGAACAAGTTTAAATGATAATTTTTAAATTTTAAAATATTGTTTTAAAAAATATATCTTATTAATTTATCCATTGTATCATTTTCTAACATTCATTAATGTTGGTGATGATAAATATATGATTTATCTTTATGGAGGCGGAAGTCATTGTATCATAGTAACACCACTTTTGTTTTTATTAATGGATGGAGAGGAATAAAAAATTGTTATAATAATAATAATATAATAACTAATAAGTATAACAATGAAATTTATTTTATTATATTAATATATATATATATATTAAAGAAAAATATTAAGGGTAACAAATTATGATAAAGGTAATACTTACATTGGGGACTTGAGCATTTGTTATACATGTCTTTAAAAGTGAATGGAATAAGATAACTTATTTAGATAAGGTTCTTATAGATGAAATAATTAATTATATGAGGGATAGTTAAGTAATATTATCAAGGGAAATATTATTTTTAAGTTTAATGGTTTTAGGGTGGAAGTGATCCCATTTTATAAATGAATAAAATAAACTTTTCATAGAACCCTTTACACTTCCATGATATCATTATACTATTCATGGGTCATTGAATCCAAAATTTCATAATAATGGAGGGTGGATGGGATTGATTCTATTATGAAATGAAAAATACCTACCACACATGTTTCCATTCTTTTACCTTTGGTTTTTAATTTTTTAAATTTTTATTTATTACTTTGGTGACTAGTTATAACCTCATTAATTGAATTTTTATTTAAAAATATAAAGTAGACCCTATTAAAAAAATTTAATGTTTTTAACCATATTTTAATCTTTTTCTAGTCTCGTTCGATTTATAAATATTTAAAAAATAATCTTCTGAATATATATATAATATTTTTAAAATTTTTTGGTAGAAAAATCACTTTTCACCAATATATATTCTTAATCATATTTTACATTGATATCCAATTTAATGAGTGTTAATAGTTTTATTTGTAGGTTTAAACAACACATTGAAGTCATAAATTAAATAAGATGTAATTTAATTGATTATATAAGAATAAAAAAATATTAAAAAATAAATCATTTTTTAAAAATTATTTCTCTACTATCATGGTAATTAACATCAATATTACGAATATTATTTTTATTCCTAAAAATTGAGATTATGTTTCAAAATAATACATAATTTCTAAACCAAATTGAAAACTAATTTGGTTTTATTTATTTTTTACATGTTATAATGTTTGATTTTTAATATAAGTTCGTAAAACCAGTTTCTTGTATAAGAGTATTATTTTAGTTTAAAAAAGTTAAAAAATGTTTTATAAATTAAACATAGTATTTTTAAATTATTTAAATGATATATTAAAAATAATTTTTTTATATAAAAACACTTTGAAAAAATATTGTGATTTTTTATTATAAAAGTGATTGTTTTTAGTAAAATAACTGTTTTTTACATTTCACATAAAAAATATTATTTTAGTCAAATCATAAAAAAAGATAATTTTTATATAATTAAATCATAAAATTAATATTAATTTATAAAAATAATAATCTAAAATTTACTTATTTATGCTTTAATTAAAAAATATAAGTTATTAATAAAATTGGATTTATTTGAAAATGGTGTATCTAAAATTATGTGTTCTTAATATTATTTCAAAAAAAATTATAATTTATGAGATAATAATTTATTATATTGTATATAATAATATTCTTAGAGGTTCATTTTAGGTTATTAGAAAAAAGCATACAATACCTAATAAAAAAGTTCCTTAAAAATATATAATACTTTTAAACTAAATACATTTTAATAAAAACCCAAAATATTTTTGAATAAAATGAGCACCTGTAAGAAAACATATCCCCTTAAATAAATAAATCAAAAAATTCAAACCATCCAAAATGAAAAAAAACTACATATATCCCTTAATAAAATAGGGATGATATCCTCTGGGATTTGATCAGAACAAGAATCCATCTCCTCCTCTGTTATCTAGACTATCTTCTAGAGTATTTCCCTCCCTGATAACATGAGTAATAATGAATTCAATTGATGAGAGGGACTGTTAAAAAATAATCCATCTATTCATATGCCTTCAAATGATATCCGTAGAAGTGGTTCTGATTTCATGAGAAACCATGGTGGAATCACACTCTAACCATATCATATTCAAACACCTCCACTAAGCAAGATCTGATGAAGAAATGACACCCAACATCTAATCCACAAGAGAGGATGGAATACCACAAGAGCAATAGGAGAAACCCACAACTTCTCGAAAGATATTCTTGAAAAAAACCATAACCCGGAGTACTCATATTTCCTATGGAAGAGATATTAGTATTAATTTTCATCCAACCCAAAAAAGGATGATTCCAAAATGCTTCCATTGTACCCAAAAGAGGCTGAAAATTACCCTTAACCTTGATAACCTTAAGAAATGAAAATTAATTCACTAATTTGTGATAATATTCTTTATGAGGAAGCATTAAATTTTTTGTAACATAAAAAATTCCCGCAAGGAAGGACTGAGCATTGAAGCCAATTCCATCATGAAGTCTCTTGTTTCTCTCCATCCATAGGGAGGGAAAAGGTTAAGTAATAGAAAAATGTAAAATAATCTATAACATAAGAGATAATGGAAGGGAGAACATACCATAAATAATGTCATAGACAACCAAAAAAATATGCATTTGAACATCAAAAAAATCATAAAGAGCCTTCTATATAGAGGATGCAGTAACATAGCTCAAAAAATGTGATCACATTCCTCCCTATACCGATGACATAGAACACAATCAAAACAAAGAGAAATACCCCAAACCTATAATTGGGAATTAGTTGGGACTTTTCTATGATCCAGTCTCTCCAAAAAAGTTAGATGAGAAAGAGGATTGATCCTCCTATTAAACATCCCAATACAATCTAAAACCAATACAAAAGTAATTTCATGAGTGTATAAGGATTTATAGGTGATCATACCTGAGGGGTACGATTCCCAGATCTGGAAATCACAAACAGAGGGAAAAAAGTAATTATTAACAATCTATTTAACATGGTCAGGAACAATATAAATATCAAAAATTTGATCCTTATTAGAAGCACCAGGATCCAAATTCAAAGCATCATGGCTAAGAGAATCAATGAGAAGAGAAACATTCCAATTATCTTTCCAAAACATGAGAGAGGAATCCAGAGAGATAGACCATCTTACATCAACATCAATTAGAGAAAAGGTGGATTTAATAAGAGACCAAATAGAAGAATACATGTAATTTTTGTTTCCATTTTTTAGTTTATTGAGGGATCTATACATCAAGAATGTAGTAGCTTCTGAGTTGAAATTTACTAGATTCCAAACAATGTAAACATGATTGGAATTATTAAAAAAACTACAATTTTTTATAACAAACCCCCCTTTGAAATTTTTTACAATAGGTGTTCAATGGATCAATTACCAATATTGTTTTACCGAATACTACATGTCCAAATAACGTTTTTGTTGGACATATTAATTGATATGAAAAGACAAGAAATCCATTTATAAATCATAAAAGAATACTTTTTTGAAACTATAATAGATTTAACCAAATAGGCATGACCATCCATTTAAATGGATTTTTATTTCTATGAAGCAAGCTAATTCTTGACCTTTCTAATAATCCCAAAAAAATAATGGTCCTTAGGTCGACCTTAGAACATAAGAACACCATGATAAATAAAAGTGAAAAATAATTCCATAATTAAAAAATCAGTGATGAATTTTGATTTCCTAACATGTGAAATATTTCAATGGCCATATATGCACTGACAATGACTTTAGTTCACATATTGGTTGTATATCCAATGACCATATATGCACCGACCATGTTTCCTAAAACAATATTTTCAATGACCTTATTAAAAATTTACATGATTTCAGTGACCATGTTTTCAATGAAAATATATCAGTCTTACATTTATTCTCTGTGAACTTAAAATATTGGCACCCCACATTTCCATAATTTTCATTTTTGTTATAGAAATATTATTTCTCCATTCAAGAATTTATTAATCATTTTTGGTTTTTGTTGGCTATGGGTGATCTTAAATGGTTAAGATATCCCAAAAGATAATATAGTGTTGATGATTTTATTCATTTTAATTTATTATCAACGTTTAGTTTAGGATATTTAAATGGATGTACTATTATATGATGATTTATAATCACTTGTGTATGATACGTAGTTTAATATTATTTTGTTGTAATTTCATATTATGAATTAATAAAATGGAGTTGGTTAAATTAATAAACTATATTAATTATTTTCTAATTCATTATAATTCCTTGAACATATATTTTGGAAATATATTAATTATAATCATGTCTATTATTAGAAGATTTTTTTTATATTACGGGGAGTTACACTATGAGAGTTGAGAGATAGTGGGAATGCCTCTTGACATGTTAACCTTGGGAAGAAACCCCCCATAATACATACAATGATATAGAGATGAAAGACACACCACTGGTTTCTGATGATGAAATAGCATTGTTATGAAAAGTTATATTATTGATATTACTCAAGTGACGTATCATAGGAAAAAACAAAATTTAATGGGGTATGTATTCTATAAGTGAAATGTTTCCATTTACAATGAATTGCAAGATGGGAGGGCATGATGATTGTGGGAAACTCCCCATTTTTATAACTAGGACTTTAGATACATAGGGGTAAGAAATGTATAATATTTGTAATGTTATATTAGACCTTGATATAATGATTTTTCTAATATAATTTAAGTTATCTCAGTGAAAATTGAGTACATTATCGAATTAGGATTCTTATGTGGGTATTTGGTCTAGGATATTCCATGGGGGTTTTTAAAAAGAATGTTTTAGACAAGGTGGATGGAAGTAAAATTACTTTGCCCTACCTATCAAAAATACATCCTGATGAAGTTCATTAACACTGGTATAAGTATGATACCTAGTTAATATTGTATTTTACAAATTTTATAAATATGAAACCCTATAATGAATAATTTGACACTATTTTCCATCACTTTCCATTAGAGTTTAATTGGTAGTTAACTTATGAGAGTTTATGGGGTATGAGAGTGATAAAGATGATCATTCTCTGCTCAATTGGGGGATTTATATATGCATCTCTTTCGAAGATCCAAGTGGTTATTTTATATTCGAAAACTCCTTATTTATCCCAAACATATGAACAAATAATCTCAAGAACCTATCCTTGTATATAGAGTGTGGTAAAAACCCCTACATTATTCTGATACATGAGGAAAATTGATTGGATGAATATATTAATGGAATGCCCATTGGAGTTTCTTGTGAGGGTAATGATACCTTAATTTATCACATAATTGTAGTGCCTAAATTAAATGTTATTGCTAGTTTTGAGTAAATCAGATGCCAAGCCTCCCAAGGTCACTAGTGTTGATTGAATTAGGTATATAGGAAATCTATCTATCTAGAACGTATCAAATTTTCATTCATATACATGTGATGAGATGGATAAAAAATTATTTCTTGAAAAAATTAAATTAAAAACTTATTATGAAAAATAATTTTAATTTACAATATTTTATCATGTATTTATTAAAAAAAATTCAAATAAATACCTAGGTGAAACTATATATATTTTTAATATAAATATTTATGTGGATAGATAAATAAATCACCACAAATTAATAAAATAACAAAACATTTTTAATATTTTAAAAATATTTTTGATAAAATATTTGAAAATAGAATTCATATAAATATTATATGAAATTAATATTATTAAGTCCTAATGTATCTCTTATAATCAATAAAAAATGAAACATATTCAATGTTTTATATGTTTTAACTAGAGGTTTTATTCTGTTGGAAATTATTTTTACATTTCACAATATCTCACAGTCAATTTGATTGAAAATTATATACTAGTAAGATCCAAGATGATTTTATTATACTTCTCTTAAGAATTAGCTTATACACATTAAAATAGAGAATAAATTCTTCAGATGCGGAGGAGAAAAATAAGTTACTATAAAATGTGAAAATTATTTTAGTTTCCAAATACAAAATTATAATTTTATATCATTTTATAATAATGAATACATCACTGAATATGATTTCATTATATAATTAATTTTAAATAACACATAATTAAACAGTTTGATTATTTAATGAAATAATATTTCATTAAAATATTTTATAGGTAATTTATAAATATGTGAGTGGTGTTATACTTGTTAAATATATGAAATTTAATTAATAATAATGAAATTTTATTTTATTATATATATAATTATCATTTAAAATATAATTATGCATTAATGTGTTCCTCCATCTCAAAGAAAACCATTATATATATATATATATTATATAATATATTAACTTCAATTACAATACATTTCATTCTGTGTCTTCATCAAGTAGTATTTAAATCAAATAGAATTTTGTGGGATAATATATATAAATAATGGAATTTAGAATGATCATTGAACACATTTTTATAATATAAGTATAATGAAACCTCTTATGATCTTATCCTCTACATTATTTTTATTGAATTTTAAATTATTATTCAACGTTCAAGCACATACTATTTATAATTATTGTAGTAAAAAAATTTATGATTTATGTGAATCCCTCACATATGTTCTTTTTGTATATTAATTCTATTATATACCATAATATAACACTTAAAATTTCCCAAAATCTCTATATTTTAGTGTGGATGTTATTATATATATGGAATATAAATTATTTTAAGGATTTTTTTATAAATCATCTTAAATAATAATATATCTAATACATTTTTAATTATTTTCTGTAGAACACCATCCTATTTTGATGATTAATGGGGGGAATGTTGTATAACACTATTTTCTTTTAATAATCAGGAAAATAATTGTTTAAATATTCCCCACAACTATTATATTGAAATATCTTAATATTTTTTATTATTTGATTTTGTAAAATAATTTTTACATTTTTATTCCATTTTTAATTATTAAGGGTTCATTTTTATAAAAAATGATCAAAAAGCGATCAAAACCACTAGTTAATGTTAAGATGTGCTGATAACCACCTTGATCGTGTATTGTAATTGGTCAAATCACATCTATATGTATGAGATTTAATAAATAATAAAATATTTCCATATATATATTTATTAAATATAGTGTAATGATTTCTTTGGAATATATGATTCACATTTTCAATTTCTTATAAATAAACGAGTTTAAAAAACCATCGTTAAGTATTCTAAGAATTTATTGTCAATGTGTTATAGGAAAGAACACCAAAGTTAAGTTATATTTGATTAATTATTCTGATCATAATGTTATTGTGTTTTAAAATTAATTCAAATGATCTAATATTTTTAAATCATTGATCATATATGTATATAATGAAGAAAAATATTCAAATAATAACTAAAGATATATTATTTATTATATATATAAAGATATACTTTCCAAAATAATAAAAATCAATAAATTTTCAGTTTATAGAAATCACATGATACGGGATTCTCAACTCCACCACTAATTTAGAATGTAGAGGAAGTTAGTAATTCTCTATGAATAATGAATCAAAAATTACTCCATATAATATTTTGAGGTCATCCACTACCCTTAAAAAATTTAAACTAATTTTTATTCCTTATATATTACCACAAATGCCTTATTCATAAGATAAATTTTAATACTCATTAATTTGAATTAGTTATTATAATTCTATAAAATAGCAATTTTTATTGAAATAAAATTTCAATGATTCTCCATAATATATTATATAATTTTATATAATGTTTTATTAATATTCTATTGTTTAAATATGATATAGTTTAACTATTACACCTCCCCATATATGAATCCATTGTGTTCCATTATAATATAATACATATGATAAATCGCATAGTTTTTTTTATTAGTTTTGCTATTTTATTATAAATTTCACTCTATCATATTGATGAAATTTTAAGACTTTTTAGTTTAAATTTAGTATTAATAAACTTATTTTGGATCTCATAGAAGTCCTAACTGATTTTATTCATGTTATAGTTTCTAATAAAATGATAAAATGATATAGTTAATGATTTATAGTATAATTCAACGAGTAATTATAACAATTCAGAAACTAAAAATCACACCATGTATTCAATAGAACCAATCATCTTGTATACATTATTTTATATTAGGAACCCATTATATATTATGAAGCATAAAATAAAATTGATTCATTCTATCTTTGATTATTTCAATGATCGTAGTGGAGAATTATTTTGTGATTTAATATATTAAATTCTTCTAGTGGATCACTTTTTCTAGGTTTTATGTTTATTGAGTAAAAACTATTAAGTGAATAATATGAGACATTTTTATACCTTTTATAGGAATAATTAATCATTAATATGCCATTTATAGTATGATAATTTGGTATATAACACTCTAGGGCATGGAAATTCATGTTTGGATTAAAAAAAATTATAATATTGTGATACCAACTAAAAAGGTGTTATCATTGAGTTTCTCATCATAAAATAAAAATAAATAGAAATTTGGATAAAATTTTATTTTATATGATAATATATATAAAAATATTATCTAGGTTAATGATTTTGTATGAAAATATTCAATAATGACACTAATGAAATATAATTCAAGTGAAATAGCCCCTACAATTGTTATTCATCCCATATCAACATTAAACTATATGTTAAAACAATTTTAGATTACCTTATAATGTGTGTTTGTTTTGGTAGATATATTTTGTCAATTTCCTTCTATGTTACCTTTGTGAAGATGACTGAGTGAAAGGGTTTTAAATTTAACATATTATTTACCATTGTTCTATGATATATGGAATATAATATTATCTATTTTAATAACCCCAATATTTAATTTAGATAACTATTATTTTATATTCCTTATAAGATATATGCAAAGGAACCTTTTTTTACCGACATAGTTGATAAATGTGTTGACATGTGAAATAAAATAAATATATTAAACATCATAATAATTTTGGAGGGATTTTAATAATTTATATATTAAAATTATATTTATCAGAGGAATTCTATAATAGAAAATAAAAAATTACTACCTCTTATATATATATATATTATTTATTGTTTAATTCATTATCAAAAATATATATCACATAGAACAACCAATCTTACAACTTTTCCATCCATAAAAAATCCACCCAAATAGAGAGAAAAATTTTTGTAACCCCAAGATGGTTCACTAATCAATGGAGGTTATAGATAAGAACTATGTTTAAAACATTATATTATAGGTGATTAATTTACTCTTAATAAAATTTTATCACAATTAGTAGAAAATATAATTGTAAATAAACTCTTAATAGATAAATTTATCAAGCATGATTTCGATTGATAATGGAAATATGATAATACATAAATTTATATAATTATGAATATGAGTAAAAAAATGTCATAATGTGTTAAAAATCATAAAATAAAAATCATAAAGGCTACTAAGTAGATATCCCATATAAAAGTATAAAATTATTAGAAATATAAAATATGTGGACACATTCCATCAATGACTCCCACATAGCATCACATGCCACTTCCCTCAACTAATGAGAACAATACAACATCTATATATTGAAATATGAATTTTAAACATATATTCATAGAGTTTATATGATATAGAAGTATTAAGAAATAATATTGTTGTAAAAACATGGTCAAACCATTTTGAAATGTTTACCAAGAATAAATGTGAGATTTTATAAATTAATAAATATTCTATATTATTGGTATAAAACAATTGAAAATGTATGTTGAGATTTTATATTCTTACCTTGATACCATGATGTATGAATTAATGTATAAAGAACCGACCATAATTATTACACAATCTATTAAATTCTAATATAATTCACATTCCTATTTCCCCTTAGTTCTTTTCATGTTAATGTTTTTTATAAATATGACATAATTCATAAATATAGGCAAAAAACCATATAATGTGGGTACTACTAAACAAATTTCCAACAATACATTTTTTTAATAAAATATGAAATATTTTCATGAAAAATCATTATAACATTCAACTTCAAATATTATTTTATCATAACATTCCCCATTCCCTTTTATGTTTTTTAAAACATGGTATGATAAAAAAATCTCAATAATGTACATAAATTAAAGGAAAGCCTTCGTCCTATGAATAAATTACAAACCAATGAAACCATTTTCACAAATACATACTTCTTATAGATAAATTCTCAAATTCGTAACTTGTGAAAACAAGAGATTTACATAAAAAAAAGAAAAACATAAATGGACCATTTAGGTAACAAGGGAAATTACATTAGATTTTGAACCTTATATATACCATATTATTTGTAACCTTCACAACTACCTTACAATGTAATCCTCAAGACTACCTTATGATGTAACCCTCATAACAACCTTATGCTGTAACCGTCCTGGATACACTTGGAATAAAAATTAAGGCTAAATTCAAATACAAATATATAAAATGAATTAGAGGGAGATACAGGTCCCACCCTTCATCATAAAAATTTCCAAATAACCAATAAATAATCATTAACCATTAACATAGTCATCATTAAAACATTTCTTCAAGAAAATTAATTATTGTAAAAGAATACTGGACTACTTAAAGGGAAATACTTTTCTATATAAATAAATATATAATCTTGTAAATAAAACAACAAAACATTCATGTTTCATCAAACTGTGGAAATAATCTCATACCTTATATGTTAATAGGAAATATTCTTTTATAATTTTGTAATAAAACATTAAGGAGGATTTTAAAATGAATGTCCCTTACCTTAGGTTTAAATTCATTCAAAGGTGATAAAAATAATTTATAAGGGCTTAAATTTTTTTATTAATTTACTAAAGAACTATATTAATATTTATAATACCTTATATGATATCCTTTAATATATTTACACTGATTTCTTAATAATATATTGTTATTTTTATTATTTCGAGTGCGTTTATTTCTTGGTTTCCAGGGTTGGTTCATTATGGTTTTTCTTTTTGAATAGAAGAAAAAAAATATAAGTAATAAAATGGCATCAATATGTTTCAATAATTACAAACGACGCCATATATCATTTATTATTTTTTTATATGAGGATTATTCATTATATAAAACATTAATTAAATGATTTAATTTATTTTGGAGGTTTTTACGAACTTCATGAACATATATAATTTTATTTAATATCATGCTCATATATCAATTCTAGAACATCATATCACTTATAATATTTATAATAAAAAATTATTTAACTATAATAATTATTTTACGATCATCCTTGATGGTGGTAAAGGAAAATGAAAACACATCGTCCATGATGATGTTAAATCAACCACCATTAACAATGTTTTCATTTTTTAAAATTTTAGTAGAAAACGAGAGGTCTCATGGTGGAAATTACATTATATATATATAATTTCTTTTTATGAATGATAATGTAGTTATAATTTCACTTTGATTATGGGAGGTGAGTGGGGAATAAGAAAATAAAATGTATTAAAAAAGAAACAAAAGAAAACAAAAGAGGATTTTACCTCTTGATCTTCTTCTCATTGAGAACCTCTTTAAAGAACATGGATTTGGCATTTTAGTGAGTCTAGTAGGACATGGATGTGGGAATATGTCTTAAAAATGGAATTGGTTAGAAATTAAATATGATAAATGTATTTGGATGTGTTCAGAGAATAGGTGGTGATGTTTGATCATTAGAGTTGATGAAAAGGGTATTTTTTGATTATTTCATTCATTAGTTCATTATTTTGACTCAAGGCTATAAATTATTTTTATTCCATCAATAATTATTTTAAATGTAGAAGTTGAGTTTTAGATTATGAATTTACATTATCCATTCATCATCCATGACTCAACAATTCTTGTATTTTCTAAATATTGTAAATTCCCATATTTCACTATTCACAAAAAATTCAACTATTTTAGAAAAATCCCTAACATTACCCCAACCATTTTACAATGTTTAGAATTTAAAAATGGATTCTCTTTATTGAAAAAATTCCAAAAATGTAAAATTTAATATATAATTAAATTGATCATTTATTTTTAAAATACTAATTTTAAAATTATAACTTATTTTATGACACATAGAAAAATTAATTAAGGTATCATAAAATTATATCGTATTAAAAAGAAATAAAAATTATATTTATGAATCTAATTTATGAAGAATTTTTTTAAATATTTATATTAATTATGAAATTATAAAAAACTTATCTATCCCAACGAACATTTATTTATTTTTATAAAATAAAACAACTTTACGGTTTTGTGAGAACCAACATGCATACAATGATCTAGAAGATCAAAAAATGGTCCTACAAATGAACCCCATCTAAGACTATAACATCCAAAAAAAATATAAACAACAATGAAACAAGAACCACAACATTACATCGTTTCTCTACACTACACCCACATCATATACAAAGGACAAGCACAATAACCCCATGGTTCTCCCTACACACATCACACAACCCAGATCACATCACTCCTTGGGACATCGCAATGATGTTCCTCCTCGAGTATCAACAAAACCAGAACCATCATGTCCAGTGAATCCTAATATCCGTCACCACGACACACCAGAGGGGTGTGAGTCAAAATCCACCACACTAAGTGAGAACTGAAACCATAACTCCGATGAGCCACTAATAATGACACCGCCAAGAAGCACAATGATGAATCTACAACACCGATGTTTACATCATGGTCCAAATCATTGTGGAATCTATCACTCCTAGTGAAAATGGGGTAATTCATAAAGGAGAATGATAAAATGTAAGAAGAGATCAAGGGTAAGAAGATCCATCGAAAATATAGAAAATAGAAAAGAGAATAATAAAAATCGACACGTGAATGTAATAAACAATGGAGTTTGAACAAATGTGTTCATTTTCATAGCTTCCGAACTCGTAACTGTAGTACCGAGAGCCAAAGGCAAGCCATGAAGAAATCAAACAAACAATATTTTTTTAATGGTATGAAAGGATCAAGATGAGAACTAGAAAAGGGGTGTCGCCACCTCAAAGGATACCTAATGTCACCATACCTGACAATATTTTGACTGAGGAAGATGAAAATGTGATTTATTTATTATTTCATAAGTGGGATACTATTATAATTTTTAAAATTTCTTATTTTATGTAAATGACGAAGCGTTGTCGTGTGAGCTCTCAAAAATATTTATACTAAGTGCAGCATAGTGGCTGACCTAGGTTGTTCTCTTGAAGAGCTTTTGTGGTTAATAAATCACTACATATATTCCACCTAATATAATTATTTTTTTGTTGTTTAATGTTTTATGAAATAAATGTAATTTAATAAAATAAATAAAATTCATAAATCAGAAGAAACTTAAATTTAATTCTAAATTACCATGCAATGCTAAACAGAATGTAATTAGGGAAGAAAGGAAGTTCTCCCGAGAGAATATTCAGGGAGCACCTTCATTGGCCAGCTTCAAATATTCTTAGTGTACACACTCCATCATATGCGTGCACACCTTATTCTACCCCAGTTGTGAATCAAAAGACTACTTAGAGATCGCCAAGCACACCCTCCATCCACCTCCTCAATCGAGGGAAAATGGTTGTAGATTAAGAAGTTAACCTTTAGACAACCACAGTGAGGATTACACCCACTATAAATTATCCTTAGAATTAACTCAAAGAATATTAAGAAGATGGTCTTGGGTTAAAGAACCTGGTTACTCCCTTGGGATATTCCTCTTATTAGTTACTCATGATCATGAATATTATAGTTCACGATGGTAAGATGAGAGAAGAAAAGAGGGTGAATCGGTGGACAAAAATAAAAACAATTCATGAATTTCTTAGAAATCTAAATTACAATTAAAAACTAAAAATAAAGAAAAGTAATAAAATAAAAAGAAAGGTGGAAGATTTGTGGCCGACCTCCCTCAGTGGAGATATCTTCCTTGGTGCCTTGAAGTAATGTATGGAAAAATGGGATGCTTTGGGAAGGAGGTGAGGGCCTCCTTTTATAGGCATCATTTGTCCCTCAAATGTCGACGAGTTGTAGACCCCATTAATGACATATTCACGCATTCCACCCTTAATATATGTTGTTTATAAATGTCTTGTACGTATCCTATCCAATGTTCAGATAATTTGGAAACCTTATGTAGGAGGTATGAATTTTTCATTCTCGGTTTCTGTTTCTAGACGAAGCATCCAGGAAGGTTCTTCCAAACTAATGTCATTCAATAGCCTCCTTAATGAACTCCAACATCCTCCAAATTTATTTTAGAGACGTCCCTATCTGTCCTAGAGGTATCCCATGTGGAAACACATTATTTGGATATGTGTAGGCCGCGTTTGATGTCCGTTACGTTTGGTGGGTCCATGCTGCCCGCCCGGAAAAATTTTAATCTTCAATGATTTTTTAGACCCTTTAGATGACCGAATCAGATCCTGGTCCAGAAGACAACAATGAAGGAAATACAATAAGGATTCTAAAAAAAATTTAACTAGAAAATGTGGAATTTTATTTTTCCTGAAATGACCAAACTACCACTGACGTAAAATTCTGTCAAAAATCCAGAATTAGTCGTTTTTCACATTTGGGTTCATAATTACACTAAAACATAAAAACATGATAATTACTCATTCAATAACACTTTTGTGGGATTATAAAAAATGTTTTACAGTATAAAATATATGAAAATGTGAGCTTAATCACTCCCCCACACTTAAACATTTCACTCCTGGGCAATCATCTTACATCCAAATCAAAATCCACACAACAATCAAAAATGGGGAAATATCAATGATTTTATCCAAAATAGAATTCCATCATGTCTCATTTTATGAATAATAATTCTCTCATTTTCATTTCAATCATTAAAATTTGTTCAACCTCATAAATCAATCCATGGCCCAATCACAACCTACCTCACATTGAATTTTATGTCACTCTTCACTAAAGAGAAATTGAATCTAGAGTTATACTCATACATGAAAATCGCATGTATCACCATAGGTTTGTGAAACTTCTCATTTCTCCACAGTGTGAACATGAAAATGAATTTAATCATGAGGGCTTTAGTTAATGGTTCAAATGATTCTGTGGCTAAGGGTCGGTGGTAAAATGATTGAAAAATGTTCCAAGCTAGAAAGAGGAGGTTGAACTTTTAAGTACAATGCATGATTAAATCAAGTGAAAACACAAGAAATTCCTCACTCAATACTGCTTGTAAAGGTGAAAAACAACCCCACCCATCTTTATGACATGGTATATGAGCCAATAAGTGATTATAATGAATGATATCATCTAAGTTCTCCTCTTTATTTAAAAGCTCCAGAAAGGCACAGATTTATTTTCTTTTTTTTTCATAGAGGAAGAGCTGAAAAATTGAATACAATGAATTAATGACAAATAATGCCCTTGATTTTTGGGAGGGACATGAGTAATAAAAGAATGTACAATGAATATTCAAGCTCATCTCCATTTTTTCTTCTTTTTTTAGGAGAAATGGATGAACCAAATAAAGCACAATTAAATGATGACACATGCCCAATTTTCTTGTTATCCACTGCACAAAATATTGACACACACTTCACACTGCCCATAAATGATACACATCCAACTGAACGCACATGAAAGGCTCTTCCCCCACACTCAAACTTGAAATATCCATGCAAAAATACTAAAAGTGCGGGTATGTATGGAAAAATTGGCTTGTAATGTGGCTTAAACCTATAAGGAAATTCATGGCATCTAAGGGATTACGAAGGATAATTGTAAAGGTGGGTCTCAGGATAAAATGTGGGTAGCCAATGAGATTCCTCAATCATTTTAAATACATTCCATGAAATCCAAATCTTCGAAAGATAATATTCACAAATTCTTGTTCTCACACAAAATTCATGTTTCCCTCAACAAAGTGTGGGTATTAGGAAGAATATGTAAAAGTGGTTTAGAATACCTCACAGGATTGCAAAAAATATTTTGAGTCAGTTGTTTCATGGTCATGGATTTCAAAAATCATTCAAACTCATTAAAATGCTTGAAAATCCATTTCAAGGGAAAATAATTCATATCAACAATCATTTAAAATCAATTATTTCAAAAATCATTTCAACTCTTTCAAAATCAATTGATGTGTGAAAAGTGATAAGAATATTCATTAAAGCTCAAAAATACTAAAAAAAATGAAAATCAAACAAGAAGAACTAAGCAGGTTGACACTCCCCCACACTTAAATTTAACTACCCCTTATTTCAACTCAACAAAATATAAATATAAAGGTAAAAAATCAAAGGGAAGGAAAGATACAACTTGAAATTATTTTATAAGTGGATTCCTTGAGTTAAGCTCCTAGAAGCAACCACTTTAAGACTACAAGAAATTAATAAAAATAAATAAGAAAAAAATAAATAAAAATAATGAGAAAGGGAAAATAAAAGAGATAATGCTTAGTTTAGACCCCCAAGTGGGTGCTTGGTTTTTACTGCCCCTAGTCAGGAAGTTTCAGTGGATTGTCCCCAATAAAAAGGTGGGTGTGGTTTCATTGAGATGAACCACAACATGTGAGTTTTCCCGATGTCCATGATTAAAACCTGAAAGTAGATAACCCCAAATAAGATTTGAATGTTCCCAACACCATATAATGAATAAAGATGAAATTTTATTTTCGAAGTGGGAGGGAAGAAAAGATAAGGGTGCTCCCTGTTAACTTCAGTGGTGTCCTCCTCCATGTGATATAAAAGTTGATGTATAGGAGGTAGTCGCACCACCACCAGATTCTACGGATCTTCTTCCTTTATTACCACCACTTGGGTGGTCTCTTTCATATCATCCATGGTCTTCTCCATTTGTGTTGTATCAGAAATTTCAAAGGAAGAGATGTCAAAAAACAATTTAGCTTGAATACGATTAAAACATGATGAATTAATAAAGAAATCTTCCCTTTCAATTAATTCAGCTTGGTAATTGATCTCTTCAGGCATGACCATTGGAAACTCAATCTCAGTAGGTGCGTCTTCTTCCTTATCTTCCAAAGCAAGAGAGAGGTATAAAGTGTCTGATGTTTCATTATTAAGTATGGGAAGATCATGTTTCGAGTTATCTTCAACAAAGTTATTCCAAGATTCTTCCAAAAAATGTTGACCTCCCATCAGTGCATCAGTTGGAATGTTTACTTCTGGGACCTCCTCGATCAATGGTTGAGTGCGGAATGATGTAATTAATTATTTTAGTATCTCCTTCTCACCCTCCTCAGGTTCTTTAGCATAAAAATTGATGGGTGAAATCTCTTCCACCACTCGTTCTGGTTCAGGTTCTGGTTCAGGTTCGGGATGTTCTTGGGATGTGTGTTCATATTCTGCAATCAATTCTATTTGTCCCTCCAAGTTTTTCACTTTATCGATATTCCTATGAAACTGTGCATCTAGTTCATTGTAAAAATTTTGTTGAAGTTGAGATTGATCAGTCCATGCATAATAATCATAATTTGAATACATCATGAACAACGAATATTTTTTTTAGTTTTTGAAATTTATGATTTTTTGTTGTTTTTTTAAATGAAAGGAAAATTATTTACACAGTGTGAATAAAAATAGTGAATGAAAACCACTTGGCTCCCCAGAAACGGCGCCAATTTTGATGAAGCATTGTCATGTGTGCTCTCAAAAATATTTATACTAAGTGCAACATAGTGGCTGACCTAGGTCGTTCTCTTGAGGAGCTTTTGTGGTTAATAAATCACTACTTCTATTCCACCTAATATAATTCTTTTTTTGTTGTTTAATGTTTTATGGAATAAATGTAATTTAATAAAATAAATGAAATTCATAAATCAGAAGAAACATAAATTTATTTCTAAATTACCATGCAATGCTAAACAGAATGTAATTAGGGAAGAAAGGAAGTTCTCCCGAGAGAATATTCATAGAGCACCTTCATTGGCCAGCATCAAATATACTTAGTGTACACACTCCATCGTATGTGTGCACACCATATTCTACCCCATTTGTGAATGAAAAACCTACTTAGCGATCTCCAAGCACACCCTCCATCCACCTCCTCAATCGAGGGAAAATTGTTGTAGATTAAGAAGTTAACTTTTAGACAACCACAGTGAGGATTACACCCACTATAAATTATCCTTAGAATTAACTCAAAGAATATTAAGAATATGGTCTTGGGTTCAAGAACATGATTACTTTATTTGGATATTTCTCTTATTAGTTATTCATGATGATGATTATTATAGTTCACGATGGTAAGATGAGAGGAAGAAAAGAGGGTGAATCGGTGGACAAAAATAAAAACAATGCATGAATTTATTAGAAATCTAAATTATAATTAAAAACTGAAAAATAAAGAAAAGAAATAAAATAAAAATAAAGGTGGAAGATTTGCGGCCGGTCTCCCTCGGTGGAGATCTCCTCCTTGGTGCCTTGAAGGAATGGATGGAAAAATGGGATGCTTTGGGAAGGAGGTGATGGCCTCCTTTTATAGGCAGAATTTGTCCCTCAAATGTCTACGCCTTGTAAACCCCTTTAATGAAATATTCACGCGTCCCACCCTTCATATATGTTGTTGATAAATGTCTTTTACCTCTCCTCTCCAAATTTCAGATAATTTGGAAATCGTATGTAGGAGTTATGAATTTTTCATTCTCGGTTGTTTTTTCTGGATGAAGCATCCAGGAAGGTTCCTCCAAACTAATTTCATTCAATAGCCTCCTTAATGACCTCACAAATCTTCCAAATTTATTATAGAGACGTCCCTATCTGGCCTAGAGGTATCCCAGGTGGAAACACATTATTTGGATATGTGTAGGCCACGTTTGATGTCCGTTACATTGGGTGGGTCCATGCTGCCCGCCCGAAACAATTCCAATCTCCAATGATTTTTTAGACCCCATAGATGACCGAATCAGATCCTGGTCCAGAAGACAAAAATGAAGGAAATAAAATAAGGATTATAAAAAAATGTTTAATTATAAAATGTGGAATTTTATTTTTCCTGAAATGACCAAACTACCCCTGACGTAACATTCTATCAAAAATCCAGAATTAGTTGTTTTTCACATTTGGGTTCAAAATAACACTAAAACCTAAAAACATGATAATTACCCATTCAATAACACTTTTGTGGGATTATAAACAATGTTTTACAGTATAAAATTTATTAAAATGTGAGCTTCATCAGTAAATACTAATTATTTCATTATACATTTATAATGGATTAAAATATCTAATTCCATAATGAAAAAAATTATTTCATAAGTACCGTGGTCTTTAAATTCTAAAATCCTGGAAATTTTATCCACCAAATTTTTATTCAATTATTAAACATGTGAGGATACCTTTCCATCATAGCATATTTTGATTCCTATGTTTCTTTTTCAACTATGTGGTTTCTCCACAAAAACTTAACCTGGTGAATTAACATAATTCACAATAATTTATCCTTAATATAAACAATTTCAATAGGTTTCTCTTTTTAACAATTATTCTTTTCCACTTAAACTAATTAAGGGCTCAAAACATGATATGATTCTAGTGCATACTTTCAAAATATGAATAATGAATTTTTTTTTTACTTGAGATAAAATCGGAGGCAATAATACTATATATTCTATTTCCCCAACATTATATAAGAATTATTATGTCATGATAAAACATGGACCTATATTTAATTTCCTACAAAAAATAAATAATAAAATTTAAAGGATTATTTTTAAGGAAAAAATTTTAACCTACCTTGAAGGAAAAGTCTTTCCTCATATTATCTGCATAACTTTTATGCATGATATGATCATTCCACAAGTGTTTATGGATCATAATTAGCTTCTCAGCCACATCCTCTAATAATTATTTTCTAATAAAATTCTTTTTAAAAAATTCATCCCAAAATGAGGGAGTTTGACACCACATTCCTTATATTTCCAAAAAAGTCACTATCTGTAAACTAGAATTAAAACTGTTGTAATAAGAAAACTAAAAAAAATGTTGATCCCAATCCCTAGTAATCAATTGAAATACAATGTAACATGACTTCAGATTTTTGAATTGTTCACTCGATCATTCCATCCGATTAAGGATGAAATGATGTGATAAAATATAATTCATTTCCCAATTACTTCTGAAGGACTTTCCAAAAGTTTTAAGTGAACCTAAGGTCATGGTCAGTTAAAATGGAGAGACGAACTCAATGTAACCTGTACTGTCCAGAAATATAATCTAGAGAATGATTGTATGAAATTGGGTGAAAATTATAATATTTAGTCACTAGATCACCATTAACCAAATGAATATTTTACCACATGATGTTTTTGTTAGTCCCACCATGGATTCTATCTATATATTTTCCTATTTTCACTCTTGTACTATAAAAGGATCAAGCATCTACTACGATAGTTGTCTCTCCATATTAAAATGTTTACTGGTCCAACATTTCATTATAATATCTGGAATATATAATTTTTTTTCATCCCACAAGTATTTCTACTTAATTGCGCTTTACATCATATGGCTTTTAGGATAAACAAAATCTTTAGAACTATCCACTTCACTTAATAATCCTTTCTTCAGCTGATATCACAAGGAACACATATTCGCTTTCAAAATATTAATATACAAAATTTATTAGAATTAAATTCATTCAACTTACCTTCCTTAACCAATTCTTCAATTTTCTGTTATTCATGGTCTTTTATATACACTTAGTTTTTTCTGACATATATGACAGCACTGATACCTGAGCCAAAATAGTTTAATTTCTAATACCAACATCCTCTAATCCCAAATTCATCATCTCATTAATCATGGTGTCATTTTCCAAATGTATAATGGTTAATGTAGAATAATTTTTATGACTGAAGGGATAATCTTGAATATGTGTGGAAAATATCCTCCCTCATTTGCATCTAATGTATATGATGGTTTATAGTGTTTTAATGACATTAAACATTGGGTTGATTATTATAATGTGAAAGTGATATGAAAATGAGAAGAAAAAAAGGGGAGTGTTTTTTTGAGGGGGTATAATTTAGTATGAATATTTGGGGAGATATGATCTATGGTGCTTTATGTTAATGGGAGATGTGATGGGGTGTTTTTTTTATGATGATCTCGTTTCATGTTTGTTTTAGTTTTTATAATCATGTGGTATGCAATTAAATAAAATTTAATGGGATTTTTTAATTTTTAATTTTTATACATCATGGTTTCCTTAGGTGTACTTAGACTTATAGTTGAGTAAATTCATTTCTATCAGAGATGGATAAATTTTAGTGGTCTTGAGTTACATGATAGTTATATTGTATTTTCAGAATACCCAATGGGGGATAATTATATAATAATAGTGATTATTGTTTTTAGTTATTAAATAAAATAAATTATTTCGGTAACTTATACAAGAAATAGTTTTCTTATCATTGTTCATTCCTGAAATAATGTTTTGGTGATATTTAAGATAACAAATGAGATTGAGAAGTTGGGATGATTACAAAGGGAATTAAAATTTTACTATTACAATAGAGATAACATCTTGGAAAATGGTTATTATCACACCATAGTGAATGTATATTATATATTAGTTCAATAGGTTCTATAGTTTCACAATAATAAGAGAATTTTTTGGAAGTGATTTTTGTGTCTTGAATCAAAAGACCACTCTACATGAGGTCCCCTCAAAGATTAATCAGTAATGTTTAGAAAGGTTATATATGATTAAATTTTTCATTAAAAGGATAATAAATAATACTCCAGAATCATAAATATTCAGAAACACTATAAATATATACATCAGTCTATGACAATGAATGTGTAAGATTAAAATAGTATTGATCTATTAACATATTTCACTACAGAGTAATATACCACATCATAATCCATTCTACATGAGAATAAATCCATAGTAAGTAGATTATTATTTATATTTATCAACGATTAAACAACGATTTACATGAATAATGAGTAGAATTTTTTTATATGAATGATTTATGATATGGATCAAGAATTACACTATAATTGATTTAGAGAAAATGGGGACCACACTCCGATGTAGTAGCCACACCCTAGAGGATACCATATATGGTGGAATGAAATAAATCTATGAAATCATGTAATATGTACTCATTATATAATTTGGAGTAATAATACAAATATAGTTTAGGTAATTATAATACTTTTTAGAAATTTTAGTGTAATATATCAGGAAATTAAATTTTATATTTGGTAGTAATTTGTGAATTTGGATGTTTACTAGATATCATTCCATAGTAGAGTATAACATTCCATAATCTAGGTGTTTATAGAATCAATAATTCTATAGTTAAATATGTCATTCCATAAATCTAAAAAACATTGAAATTTTAGAAGCTGGAATCCTTAAAATATTTAATGGGATTGTAGTTCACTTAGTTAACAAAAATGAATATTAATGGAATGTTTTATGACCCAATCAATGAGCCACATATATAAATTCCATGGATCATAATTTGAAGGACCAAATCCGAGATTAATAGATTAATTAATAAGAATAAGATGTGTGTATATAATTTATAGATATATAAAATTAGATAAGGGTAGAATCTTTTGATGAATTCAATTTTATATCAAGATTTAATGGTGAAAAATTTGAAAAAATAAGACCCTTTCTAGTTTGAGTTTTTATTTTCAACAGAATGATTATTATAATTCATCATGTCACATTTTCCTTTATTACCTAGGTTAAATCCATGACCAAAAAGATAATATTAATGAGAGAACCTATGAATACAAAAAAATTTCCAGAACCATTGCATCAACAGAAATCAATAGTGTTATCTTATAGTATGTCAACGAACTATTGTAGTATGCTCCATGGATTATATTTTTGTAGTGAATTGAGTAAAAATATCTATACATATATTTATTTCAACAATCTGGATATTGTCTTCTACCGAGGATTGACAGGTTCAAGGTGTTCTTGTTGATGTGATAAAATGATCAAGTGGCAGAAAAGAATAATTGAACACACTTATTCTCCCCTACATAGGGTGTATTGAGACTGCGATTTAAATTAATTTTCATCAATATATTCCAAATTATCTTTATATATAGACATAAAGGGGGATGATTAACGTAATACATAAGATTCCAAACTACATACAATAGTTATTATATGTTTATTAAATATTTTTACATATAATTATAGTGTAAAAAACTGATCAAGAATACATTTAAAACCATCCATTATATGAAAATAAATATTTGAAAATCCATAATCCATCATCAAAGAATTATTTTAACAAAAAAATTATTATTCATTAGGATTTTATTTTAAGATAATTTTTTTTTCTATCATAGCATCATGATATAATAAAAATATTGAACAATTATTTAACTATAATAGATAATATATAAAATTAATTGAAAAACTAATCCCTTTTCCCTTTATATTAATCATTCAATACTGAAATAATCCCATTTTAGGGTATTCCATATCTATCTAATTGTATTATCTAGAAAATAAGATCATTTTATATCGCTTTAATAAAATAATCTACTGATAAAAATCATAATTTCACATTAATAATTTTTATGGTAGCATAAAAATGTGTCATAATCAAATACCATATTGAAAAAAATAATTTTAAACCTGAACTCTTTTTATTATATAATCAATGGAAAATTGATTCATTTTTTAAATCTTTGATAATATAGAAACACCCATAAACTTTTCATACTCTTTCTAAATTTATACTACATTTATATATTTTGGTATTAAAATAAGACTCTATTTATGTGACATACTACCATGATGACCAGTCTCTAAAATTTCAATTTTTTAATTACACTTTTCCCAAAAATAATAAAAATAAACTAAAAAATGGAAACTAGTTTAAAAAATCAATATAAGTCCGCTATAAAAAATCCAAAATTAATAAAAAATATATAAACATAAAATCCACAATTCTAGAATAATCAGTAACATTGGAAAATGTAAAAATAAAAATAACCAATTGCTATTAAAAAAACTAACAGTTGTAAAATGATTGATCCAATCACCCTAAAATTTCTTTCCCCCTTTAATGCGCCATATTCAGGAATAACATATTTAATTTTTTATCCATTTCAAAAAACAAATAACCCCATTTATGATTCATTATTACCAACCTCATTTTCACTCTTATATAATCCTAACCCTAACCCATTGGCTTACTCTAGATACGAATTACACTAATCACATTTTCATCCCCCAAACAACAATAGATGTTAATAAGTGTGAAGGGAATCCCCAATCTATGGGTGATGATCTAAACTTATATATAAAAGAATATATAATAGATAACTCTAGGATACACACACACACACGATGCATGAATAAATAAAATTTCATTTAATAACAGATAATATTAATAACAAAAATTATTGAGGGAATAAACTATAATGAATACAATTGTGATTTCAAGAACAAGGCCCCAAAAATAAATAAAACTTTTGAACATGGAACTATACTATGCTCCATAATAATAAAAAAACTAAGATATTAGCTCCCCCACCCATGAAAATGACACTTATATTCTTATTTAGAAATTTGGAAGACCTCACCTTATCTTTATAATATCTAAAAATGACTGTATACAGACCAAGATTCATAAATAAGGGGTGATTATAAATACATTGTAAACAACCCACCATATACATCCAATACATGTAAAGTAAAAAATAAGAGACATGAATATGTTGGCTAATATGATGGAGGAAATGAATGAACCTTATAACACACCACCCTTGCTTCAATTATTCAATGGTAGGGAGAAGGGGAACTATAAAAGTTAGTGAACTAATATATTATTCTTTTAGGGTAATCAATATTAAGAAACACCAAATCCAATAGATAAAGTGAAATCATATTCCATAACTACTACTAAAGTGAATAATTAAAATAACATTGTAAAATGTAGCCATCCAATTGAATCAAGAATGTAAAATGTTTTATTTGATTATAGTTCCCCAAATTCTTTTATATCCTATAGATTTTCTTGAACTGTAGGATCAAAGACTCAATACCTTAAAGTAGATGTATTTATGAAAAAAAATATTTGTGTGATCATTCAAACCCAAAAGGTAGACTCTTCTCCTATTAGCATATGTGGGAATTTTATTCTAGTTAATCTCATTATCCTTCCCTTGTGGTAAATTGATTCTATACAAGGAATTCATTATCTCTCGTTAAAAATATAACACATGAACTTTTTGGAAATGAGAATATATTTATAGATTCTGAACCATCCAATTATCCTATAAAAATTAATGGAATTTCATGACTCTCCTTTTGAAAGTCCATAAATGGTATGTGTTTTGATACATTTTGAAGAGTCAATCCTTTCCCAAATGGGCACGTTAAGTAAAATATCAACCCTTAGAAGATAAGAACTATTAGGTTGTATAATAATATATTTCATGAAGTGTTTCCAGGATATTATATAGATTTTAAGGTATAGGTTATAATAGAGGTCAAATTTAGTTCCACTGTTATCTCAAAATTCCCCTGTAGGAAAGTCTCTATTGAACTAGAGAAGTTAAAGAAGTAGCTAAAAGCGAACTTTGATATGTTTTTTAGACCAGAAAGTGCATCACCTTAGGGAATTCTATTTATTTAATTTAAAATAAATGATTTGATCAATGCAGATATGTATATATTATAAATATATAAAAAAGATAACCCTATAAAACAAGTATCCCCTTCCAAGGATCGATAAGCTATTTCACCAACTAAAATATGCTCAATAATTCCCAAAAGTTGACCTTTATTTGGGATATCATTAGTTGAAGTTAAATATGTAATTTAATCTAAAAAAATCATTCTATACAAAATATTGGACCTATGATTTCATATTTTTTCCCTTAAAACATAATAATTCCCTTAAAATATTCATGGATTTTAGGAATAGAGTCCTTAGAGATTAACTTGATTGTTTTCACATTCTCCGTCGATAATATTCTCATTATATAAAACTCTTCATTTTATTACCCACATAAATTTAATTTATTACATAAAATCTTCACTTGATACAACATGGAATATAAATAGGTCTAGTGTCTTTAGGGCTTAAGAACATTACGTAATAGCTGTAAACATAAAACACACATCATATTTATTGAAAACATAATTTACATGACCACTACATTCCCTTGTACTAAGCATTTCATGGGATAACCTGAGGACATGCATAAGAAAAGGATGAGATATAATGCCCAATAAAGGAATAAGCATGGAATAACATGAGGAATACAATACATGTTAGGAAATTGGAATATCAAAGTATCACAAGAGAAATAATAACATAAATGAATGATAAATCATGATAATCATAATATGGAAATGTGGCAACAACACTTAACATGGAATTAGCATGAGCCAAGGCTCATTGCACATGGAGCATGAGTAAAACCTCATTACACCTGAAGCATGAGTAAAACCTCATTGCACTTGAATTATCATGATTAAACACCCATTTCACATGATGTATCACTGTACTATACTTTATCCAATGCATTATAGCGCTATTAGAGCACATACTTTCTTAAACATTTCATTTCATGCATATGTGTGCCACATGGATAATATAACATAGAATAAATCAACATCATAAGTAATTTAATGATTAAGTAATGTGAAAAAAACATTAATGTACTATTAAATACATATATTCTCATAAAGGTGAATACATTTGATAGATACATGGGTATGGTATTCACTACACAATGATCGTGGCTTGGAAAAAGACGATGCAATTTTGGCAGCATAACGACGTGACATAATGATTCATGAAAATGGTTGATGATAGAGAAATGTGTGTCTTATCATATGTACATGAAATGGATTTTAAGGGTCATATAGGTACATATCCCAACAAACATAATGGAATTTGGATGCATAATACAAAGGAATTACTAGGATGTAAAAGATGAGAGAGAAATATCTCATCGAATTTCAGCATGGTAATAGGGGTACATGGGAGGCATTAATGAGAGGGAAATGGGTCTTCCATCATAGAAACATAAATAGGTATGTGTAAAGGAGGTGATAAATCATACCACAACATTTGTATTTGAAAAAAAGGGAATAACAACTTAAAGAAAATTGGACAAAAATGAGAAAGGATGAAATCCCTTACTTGGAAGTGTGATCCCAAATGCTTGAGAGGGGCTTGAGAGAGGCTTATAAGAGTCTTGTTGTAGCATGGGTGGATTCTTGAGAGAGTAGGGAAAGGTTTGGCCGAACTCCAATGGCTTTTAGGTAAGAGGAAGTGGGAGTTTGGGTGAGTTTATATAGGAAAGGAAAAGGATTTCATTATTATTTAGGTTTGGGACTCCTGGCAATAAACTAATCAAAACCACCAACCAGACCATGGTTTTTCCCAGTGGTTTTTGCCAAAGGAGAGTAGAAATAAATATTTTTTAAGGCCAATGGTCAGAACATTTAAAATAATAGGTTTGCATTTGTGGAGGTGGGTCACACTCTGAAGGAAAATAATTTAAAAAGACAAAATGTTTTATAAGAATCAAAAGGTCCACTAAAGCATTGTAAAATAAATCAAAAAAACAAAAAATTACATTATTTTAATGGAAAAACAAATATTGGCCGAAAATAATGTTTCTATTATTTTATTACAATACTATTGTGTCATTATGATGTCATAAAAAACATTATATATTTAATCGATATTTAATATTTATGCAAAAATTTGACTATCTCAGAAAATTGTGAATAATTCCCCATTGGATAATTTATATGTCCTGATTCCAAATATAATTTTCATTTTTATCTAAATAATTTTTTTAATATGTGAATTTTCTATTTTAAAATAAAAACTGACATTTACAAAAAATTCATGGGTTTTGACAAAAACAATTTTCAAACCCTAATAAAAATTAGAATTACATTCATAAAATTATATGATCATTTATATTTAATAAAAATTAATTTCATAATTATACTTTATTAAAATATTATTAAATTAAAAAATCCATTAATTCATCAAAATATATTTCGTAATTGAATATTAACTGAAAATAAGATTTGTGTTTTAAAAACTATTTAACAAGTAACAATAATAAAATTAATGAACATTATTAATACAAAAATAATGTACATAGTCATAGTTATAGGGTCTTGTTACATAACCCACTATAACACCCTCATAAGACCGAAGGGTATGGTGTGCAATGGTGACAGAATCATGGAGTGGCTTGGATAACATCTCTCTATTGGTAATATCTATTAACTTCCACAATTCTTGTAGTCAGTTGTACTCAAGATTAATGTGTTCATGATCGACTTGGGCTTGGTCAAGAGTGAAGCCCAATGATGCCACCTTTTTTCCAAGATCTAACAAATGTGATTCATATAGGGAAAGACTACTGGATGATGCCATCACATCCTTTTTCTGATTAAATTGGATTTTTTAAATCCCTATAATTAATCTAATAAAGTTATCACTTTTCAACAACTATATTAGAAAAATTCACAATTCATAATAGTATTTTAAAATCTGGAAATATAAAACCAAAGATGTTAATATTTTATATAACCATAATAAAACATTTAATTGGATAAAGATGAATTTTACTTAATGAATGTTTGGGTCATTACAATCTTACCCCTTAAGAAATTTCTCCCTAAAAATATCATTTTCCCACTTTAAAACAAATGTATGTAACTCTATATCATCATTTCTTCTGATTCCTATGTCAGTTCTCCAAACATGTGGCTTCACCACAGAACCTTGATGAGGGGAATTATCTTATTTTGCTAATGTTTTCCTCTATGATATATGATCTTCATTGGTTTCTCCTCATAAGAAAGATCATCCTCTAACTATACTACTGCTGAAGAGAGTACATGATAAGTGTCTAGTGTGTACTTCATTAACAGGGATAAATTAAAGACATCATGTAATTTTTCCATTTTTGGTGGGAGTGATAGTCGATAGGGTACAACGCCGACATGATCAAAAATATCAATGGGTCGATGTACCTAGGACTTAAATTTCCAATACTTCCAAACCCCAAGACCTTCTTCCATGGAGATATGCATCGAAATACCATGTCTCCAACTTTAAAATCAAGGTACCGTCGATGGTTATCTGCATAACTCTTCTTTCGACTTTGGGATGCCTTGATATGCTGCTGAATGGTTTCAACTTCTCCACCATTTCATCGACCATTTATGGTCCTAGAAGCTTAGATTCACTAAATTCATCCTAAAATCCTAGTGTTCTGCATGTCTTCCCATACCAGGCTTCTATAAGGCGCCATTCGGATGCTCGAGTGGAAACAGTTATTGTAGGAGAATTAAACCAATGGAAGATGTTGGTCCCACCCACCTTTGAAGTCCATAGAACATGATCTTAATATATCCTTCAGTGTATGAATAGTTCACTCATATTGGCTATCATTTTGAGGATGATTGGCCATACTAAAGTTCAGTTCAGTATCCAGAGCATATTGAAGACTCTTCCAAGTCATGGAGCTGGATCATGGATTGCAATCGGATACAATAGATAGTGTTACTCCATATAGACTTACCACTTCTCTGATATATATTCGTTCTAGTTGATCCAATGAGAAATCCTCCCAAATTAAAATAAATTGAGTAGACTTTGTAAGATGATCCACAACAACCAATATTGCATTGTTTCCTTTGGATGTCTTCAGATGTCCGGGGAAAAAGTAAATGGTGATGTTATCTCATTTCCATTCTACTATAGGAAATGGATGCATCATCCCCTTTAATATCTCCCTCTCTACCATCACTTGATAACAAACCAGTCACATAGATGTTTACTCAACAATCTCCTTCTTTATATTATCCCACCAACAATTCTCTCGAAGATCTCGATACATCATTGTGTTTCCGGGGTGAATAAATAAATTCAAACTATTTGCATCATCCAAAAGTTCCTTGTTTAGATCTAGATTTGATGGAACACATAGTCTTTTCCCCAATCTCACAATTTCGTCTTCATTAACATTGAACTACGAGGATTTCCCTTTTCTGATAGTTTCTAATTTCATATAAATTCCCACATCATACTTTTGAGCATCCTTTAACCTTTCCAAAAGAGATGGTTGGGCAATAATTTGTGAAAGGATTGATGATGTTACCTTCTCTATGATTCCCATGTCTATCTTCATCAAATCTAAGAAAATTGGATCCTTCTCAATTCTCATCAATGAAATAATCACTCGGTCATATCTACTTAGAGCATACTCTACCTTGTTCTCTTTCCCAGGGTGGTAATGGATTGAGTAGTCATAGTCTTGGATCAGCTCTAACCATCTTCATTGGTGTATATTCAAATCTTTCTGTGTGAATATATACTTCAGGTCTTTCTGTTCCGTATATATTTCACACTTCTCCCAAAAGAGATAATCCCGCCAAATTTTTAATGTGAAGATCATCGAAGCCAACTGCAGATCTTGTGTTGGATAATTCTGCTCGTGAAATTTCAATTTCCTTGAAGGATATGCAATGAATCTTTCATTTTTCCCCAAAAAATCACCTATTCCCTTCTTTGATGCATCACTGAATACCACAAACATTTCTCCACTTTTGTGTAAAGTGAGAACGAGTGTAGTGATAAGCCTATTTTTCAACTACATGAAGATCTCTTTGCATTCATCACTCCAGGAAAACTGTACTCCCTTCTAAGTCAGCTTGTTAAGAGGGATGGAAAATCTTGAGAAATTTCTCACAAATCATCCATATTATCCATCTAACCCCATGAAGCTACGGATATCCATTACTGATTTTGGCCTCAACCATCCCTCAATTGATTATTTTTTGAAGGGATCCAAAGATATACAATTACTTGTGATGATATGGACCGAGAATGGGACCTCCTTCAACCAGAACTCACACTTTCTATACTTTGCATAGAAATTATCCTTCCGCAAGGTCTGTAGTATAGTTCATAGATTCTCCTAATGACCCTACATGGTTTTGGAGTATATCAGAATATCATCTATCTAGACTAGCACAAAATTGTCTAGGTAATCCATAATGACTTTATTAATCATGTACATGAATATACTGGGAGAATTAGTGAGTCTGAATGGAATTAATATGAATTCATAGTGCCTGTATCTTGTACAAAAAGCAGTCTTGGGTATATCTTCCTTCTTTACCCTTACTTGATAATATCCCGACCATAAATCCACCCTAGAGTAGTATTTTGTTCCACGCGGCTGATCAAACAAGTCATCAACTCATGGCAGAGGATACAATTTCTTTATCGTTATTTTGTTAAGATCACGATAATCGATGCAAATCCACATCAACCCATCCTTCTTCTTGACGAAGAGAACTGGTTCACCCCATGGTGAAGCACTTGCGCATATAAACCCTTTATCCATATACTTCTGTAGATGTTTCTTATACTCTTCAAGCTCCACAACAACCATTCTATATGGACTCTAGGATGTTGGAAACACCCCAGGTATAAGATCAATTGATAATTTAACATCTCTTCTAGAAGGAAGACCATGAAATTCCTTGGGAAACAATTCAGTGAATTCCCTCACAATTGGCATGTCCTCAAATATAGTTACCTCCTTAGTCTGAATCATTTTAGCAAGATACACTTTCTCATAGGGCAGTAATATCCATGTTTGAGATGATGGAGCTAATGAAGATTCATCTTCCTCCTTGCACTTGTATAATGTCAGGGGGGCGATTCTCCACATGAACGGTGGTTTTCCTCTCCCGATAATTTCTGTGGGCTCTATATAGGGAAATCCAATCCATGCCAAGAATGGAATAAAATTCCTCCTTAGAGAGTATGACATGGTAATCCGGGAAATTTAATCCATAGATTATGATAGGGGAGGATTTATATTCATGGGATGCAATGATTTCCCCATTTTCCGTACACACTGACATCTTTTCTTCCATGATTTGTGGTGGTGGTGGGATTGTTCTAATAAACTTTTGGGATATAAAAGAATTCATAGAGGCTCAATCATAAATTAAATTCACTATTCTTTAATGAATAACTAGCGTACCTATCACCACTTCATTTTTAGGTCTCAATTCGGTAGTAGTGATGGGAAAATCTCTCCCTTGATGCCTTGGAGGTTGTTGGTTTCCTTCGAAAACCCTTGTCTTAGTGCACTACTTTGCATGATTCCCTGGTTCTTTGTAGTTGTATCAAATGAAAACTGCGTTGAGGTTTGAACAGAGAATTCCTTTCCTCCTTTGGAGATGTAGGTTTTTCTTATCGATAGTTAACAACTAGGTGTCCTTCTCTTCCACACCAAAAGCATTTCATCACCCCATTCAGGCAAATTTTAGGGTACTTTTTTCAGCACCTTTGGCAAGTGGGGTGATGTATATTTTTATCACCACTAGATTTATCCATAGATCCACCAGAATTGAATTCTACTTTATACTTCTTATAACCATGATACCCCTGAGATTCTCTGATCTCCATTTAGGCCTTGAGTGAACATCAGACAGTTTCCTCATAGTTTGATGAATTCCCAGATCTCCAACGCTTTCTGTAGGCTAGGCTTCATCCCACCAAAGAAGTTTTCAACCTTGCATTCAAGGGTAACGATAAAGCCGGAGGTGTATCGTGAAAGACTTATGAAGTATTCCTCATATGATCCGACAGATTCATTGTCTTTTTTCTTGATGGAAAGGAAGTCCGTTTCCATATTAAGTTGGATGGGTGTGGAAAATATTTATCAAAAAGTATCTTCCAGAAATCCTCCTATTCCAACACCTCGATCTCTCACTCAGTATTATTTTTTTGTATCAATGTCCACCATTGATCAGATTTACCTTCTATTCAATAAACAGCCAAAGAACCTTCTCTTTTTTGGAACATTGACGGATGGATAAGATCTATTTAGTGGAGTTGATCTATTGTTCAGTGACTGAGGGATCAGATGATCCATTAAAAGTCGGCGACCCTTGTATCATGAATATATCGATTGGTACTTGTTCCATCTTAGGGGGGGGGGTGACCATTCTTATTTACCCATGTTTCTTTTTAAATCTTGATTTAATTGAGAGAAAATAGTGACAATGTTTGGTATTCCCACTCCCATCGGAATGGGCATCTCATTAACACAATCATCATATTGATCTTCACATCGGTTGTTAGATCGAGTCCTCCTATTACCAGTCATTGGCTGGAAAAGAAGGAAAGTTAGGGGTAACTTATAAAGGGTAATCCAAGGATAAAACTGATGACTTAAAAATATTTTCTTTCCTAAACTTATGAATCCATATGTTTCATTATATGCTATTCATGATCTAATTTATAAAATATATTCATAGGGGTATTTTTTTAATTCCCTTAAGAAGGGTTCATACTAAGCTTGTGAATTTACCAAGGCATATCTCCTGGGAGTGTTATAACCAAGAGTGTAGCAAGGCCTATTGCCGTGCACTTGTTTCTATTCGAGTCTAGCTCAAAGTGGTGTTTTCGGGTTTTGCCCCTACGATACATCTGTGCCTGAGCTGCCTCTACATGTTCATATACAGACAGGGATGTATTTCCTTGATTATACACTTAATCAATACTCACCAATACTTAGGGATGTTTGTATTATACTTATTCTTGTATTTATTTCTTTACTAGGGTTATCTAATCCTAATCCCAAAAATAACTAAAACTCTCCTCTAATACAAACAACGACAACCCATATTTTTATTACCCACTTTAACCAAATTTATTACATAAACACTTCACTTCATTTCACATGGATGATATAGAGTTAATGTGTCATTGGGGCTTAGGAACATTACATAACATCTTAGAACATAAAACAAAAAACATCTTTATTGAAAACATCCTTTACATGACCACTACATTCCCTTATACATAGCATTGCATGGGATAACCTGAGGACATGTATAAAAAAAGGGTGGGATATAAAGCCTAGTAAGGGAATAAACATGAAATAACACGAGGGAAAAAATACATGTTTGATAATAGGCCAATCAATGGAGCACAATAGAAAAATGAATATAAAGTAATGACAAAGCATGATAATCATAACATGGAAATGTGGCCACCACACTTAAAATTGAATTAGCATGAGCCATGGCTCATTGCACATGGAGAATGAGTAAACCCTTATTGCACATGAAGCATGAGTAAATCCTTGTTGCACTTAAATTAGCATGAATCAACACCAATTTAACCCGACATATCATGATACAATACTTTACCCAATGCTGAGAGCACTATTAAGGTTCACCATTTCATAAACATTTCATTTCATGCATAAGTGTGCCACATAATTCATATAACATGGAATCAAAAAACATCACAAGTTATTCCATGATTAATTAGTTGGAATATATAAATGAATGTAACATTACATATGTATATGTGCATAAAGGTGAATACCCTTGATAGTGACATGGGTATGGTATTCACTACACAATGATCATGGCCTGGAAAAACACGGTGCAATTTTGGCAGCATAACGACGAGACATAAGGATTCATGAAAATGGTTGATGGGAGAGAAATGGGTCTATCAGAAATTTTACATGAAATGGATAGTAATGGGGTAATATAGGTACCTTTACTAACAATCCTAATGGAATTTGGATACATAATACAAAATAATAACAAGGATGTAGAAGAGGAGAGAGAAATATCACACTGAATTTTTTCATGGTAACGGGTGTCCATGGGAGGCACTAATGAAGGAAAAATGGGTCTACCATACTCCAAACATAAATAGGGAAGTATGTGGTAGGTGAGAAATCATAACCAAACAATTTTAATTGAAAAAAACGGCATACCATCATAATTTTGTTTGACAAAAATGAGAAAGGAAAAAATCTCTTAAATGGAAGTGTGATCCCAAAGGCCTGGGAGAGGCTTGAGAGAGGACTCTTCGAATCTTGGTGCACTTTCAGAGGATTATAGAGAGGGGAGGGAAGGATTTCTTCTAAATCCAATATCTTTGAGTGAAGAGGAAGTAGGAGCATAGGTGGGATTATAAAGGAAATGAGAGGGAATTCTTTATTATTTAGGTTTGGGACACCTGATATTAAACTAATCAAAACCACAAACCAGCCCATGATTTCTGCCCGTTGGTTTTTTCCAAATGGGAGTGGAAAAAATTATTTTATATTTACAATGGCCTAACTTTTTAAAATAATAGGGTTTCTTGTGTGGAGGTGAGTCACTCTCTCAAGTAAAAAACAATTTAAAAAGGCCAATTGTTTTATAAGTCTCGATGTTTCCACTTAATCTTTGTAAAATAAATTAAACAAACACAAAATCACATTATTTTAATGTTAAAACATATATTGGACGAACATAATGATTAGATTATTTTATTACATCACTATTGTGTCTTTATGATGTCATAAAACACATTATATATTTAATTGGTATTTAATTTTTACCCAAAAATTTGACAGTCTCAGCAAATTATGAAAATTTTAATATTTCATAATTTCGACATCCTGATTCCAAAAATACTATTCATTTTCTATAAATATTTTAATAAATATGTGAATTTTTACTTTTAAAAAAAATGACATTTAACAAAAATTGATGGGATTTGACAAAAACTTTTTTCAAGTCATAATAAAAATTACAGTTGCATTCACAAAATTATATGATCAATTATATTTAATATAATGTAATTTAATAAAAATAATTTATTGAAACATTATTTAATTAAAAATTCCATTAATTCATCATAATATTTTTTTAGTTGAATATTAACTAAAAATACAATTTGTGCTTTAAAAACTATTTACAAAGTAACAATAATAAAATGAATGCTCATTCTTTATACAAAATTAACGTACATAGTCATAGTTCTAGGGTCTTCGAACAAAACCCCTTATAACAGCCACATAAGACCAAGGGTTAAGGTGTACGATGGTGATAGACCTTAGGAGTGGCTCGGATAACATCGTTCGTGGTGGTAATCTCTATTAACTTCCACTTCACTCGTAGTCAGTTCCGGTCAAGCCTAACCTGTTCAAGATCAGCTTGTTTTTAGTCAAGAAAAAATCCCAATGATGCCATCTCCTTTATGAGCTCTGAAAAATGGGCTTCGTACGGGGCATGTCTACTGTATGAGGCCATCACTTCTTTTTTCTGAGTAAACTGGTTTTGATAAAGCGTTATATTTATACTAATAATTTGATTACTATTCAATGACTATTTTAGAAAATGTCACAATTCTTAACAGTATTTTAAAACCTATAAACATAAAACCAATGATGTTCACAATTTATATAACCAAAAGAAGGCTTTAATTAGATCAATAGGAGTTTTTATTAATGAATGGTTGGGTCATTACACATTAACTCCTATATAAAATGAGAACATGAAGAGAATATAAGGATTGTAATATATACATTATGGAAGGGAAAAAAATTTATATGATAATTATGTGTGACTTTTGGATGAATATAGTAAAATTATTGGGGAACCTTATCACAAGTGAGGGAATTTATGTGGTCCCTTCAAATAAAAAGGCAATTGAAAATTCCACAGTCTCACTAGTGTTACATAAATTCATATATTTCACAGACTTGTAGTGTACAGCTGATTTTCTATGAGAAAATTGTCATTATATTATAGCCAATTAACTATGTCAGTATGGAAAGGGTTAAAGTATGTTTGGATGAATGAATTCTAGAATAGATTTAAGGATCTCGAGAAGAGGATATTCAATATTTATGTACTCACGCATTCATCAATTAGAGAAGTATTTATGATATATAGTGACTCTTCATAACATGGCTTTGGTTGAGTACCCATGTAGAATGACAAAGTGAAAATATTCACCTCACAACAACTATATATCTATGACCATAACTACCTGACAAGTTATTAATAGTTAGAAGCTATTCCATTATCCTTGAATTTTTTTGGAACTACCCCTATTATGAGAAATATGAAATTTAGATAGATCATAAAAGTATACAATATTAATTCACACATAAATATATCAACATGTATCAAAAGCATTTTGTTAAAGATAATAACGGATTTAAATTTCTATATTTACAACTATCAGGGAAATGCGAAAATGGTATATGAGGCTCTTAGTAGAAATGTACATGTGACTATATCCATACAGATTCAGAAATATCTAATCTTCATGGATATTCAATGTATAGTTCTACAAATCCAAATGGAATGGATTACATCCTACCATACCTAAATTATTTCCCAATCATATAACCATGTGAATATTGAAAATGCAAAAATATACGATCTGGAGCTGTAACAGAGGTTGAAATTAGAAAAGGAAGGGGACCTTCATGAATACAATATAGATTATGATGTGTGAATTATTCCAGGACTAAAATTTTAGTTCTTTAATCACCTGAGATAAATAATGATATATTGGAAAACTCACACAGCTCATATTTATCCAACCATCCTAGAAGTACCATGATGTATCACAATCCTTATGAAAACTGTAGATGGGACAACAAGTTGTATGATATTTGTAAGTATATCTAAACAAGAATGGTATGTTATAAAGTTAATAAGAATGAAAAAAGTCAAAGGGTATGATTCAAGTATTACCCATACAAATTTGAAAATGATATATCATCCACATATAAATTATCACTAGTCCCATAATTACAAAAAATTGAAACAATGTGATATGGGTTATGTTGGATCGACAAACCAAAACGTTTTAGTTCATCACTAATTGGGAAAATGTATCACTTTAATAACATCATAATATATACATAAAAGAATTAGTGAGGTTTTATGGGATACCAATTTATATCTCTTTGATCATGATCAATGATTCCCTTCTAAATTATAGAGAAGTAATCAAAATGGTCAGAATACTGAATCGAATTTTAATGTGGCCAATTACTCTCAAACTAATAGAAATTATTAAAATATTATTTAGAGACTGAATGACATGATGAGATCCTTCTAAATATAATTTAAAGGAGGATGCAATGCACATATATCATTAGTTTAGTTCTCATACATGAAAAACATACACTCAAGTATTCAAATAGATCAATATGAGTATATAAATATTTTAATATATGTAGAAATACAACTTATTGGGATGATTTTTATGAATAAAATATATCTAGATCTAATAATGTGCAAGACATGACAGATAAGGTTAAATCCATTCAACAATATATATATTATATTCTTATATTTTAGAGAAGATCTTTCTTGAAAATGATCAAAGGGGCTCGGAGTTTGATTTTGGTTAAAATATTTTTATTTGAATACCACCATTGAAGAGATTCATTTAGTTTGGAATGAATATGAAGATTATACCTATGTACATTGGCCCCTTGGAGATCCATGATCACATAAGAGTAATGGCCAATCATATAGATCTTACAAAAAATACGGATCAAGTTAAATATGTGTTCAAAAAATATTTCTTGATTATGTACATACATGATCCCTCACATGTAATAAATGTGGAGGTGGTACACCTAATGAATTCCCTCTCGTATGAGGAGAAGTTAGTGAATATATTGGAACATAGGGACAAAGATCTATGAAACAAGAAAAAACACCATAGAAATATGTTATTGTGGAACCATAAATATGAAGAGGCAATATGGGAACAATATGAAATAGTGGAACACATATACCCTCTCCTATTATTAATTGATCATATGAGTTGATGTTTTAGGGAGGAAATTTATAAAGGGGGGGGATAAATGTAACAACCCAATGTTTATAGATGATATTTTTTCATCAAATAAATTTGGTTCATATTATATTATATAGTATTATAGAGAAAAAAATAAAGAAATAAAAAATATAATATTTCCTTAAAAATTATCATTACACTAATCAAAAACTAAACTAATAAAAACATGAAACACTACAATTCAAAAAAATATATGTTCAAGAAATGGAATGAGAAAATTCGGATCCTTCAAATATTTAGTTCCATCAAAAATCAAATAAAATCACTTGAAGAGGAATATAATATTAGTAAACAAATAATTATTATAGAAAATGGGAATGTCAAACCTTGTTAGGAATTGAGGTGGTTAATGAATGAAAGAATGAAGTGGTATTTATAGAAGGAAATTTGACTTTTGGAATAGTAATTTGAAATTAAAATAATAATATTTAATAATAATAATAATTTTAATAATTAATTTTAGTAAATTTAAATATTAGATTACCTTAAAATCGATATCACATTTAAAAAATCAAATAAAATATAAATACATTTTTAAAATAATATATTTAAAATAATTTCATAAAAATCATAATTTACTAAATTAAAAAATAAAACATCAATTTGGTTAATTATTTTGATAAAAAGAATTTTATTCTAAAAAAATTTTAAATTTTTTATATGGGTGCTTTTTTATGGAAATTTTATGAAATAAGCCAATTTTTATTTGAATAGTAAAAATATAGTCATTTATGTAACTGGCGTATATTGATCATTATCGTTCATTATTTCATAATGAACTAATTATTTATAGAACATTTGGTTTGACCAAAAAACATTTAATTTTTTATTTTTTCATTTAAATAATATAAACACTTTTTCCAACCCTAATAATTACTTTCCAAAGTCTAAAGTAAAAAATAATTCCATGAAAATATCACTTTTTCATTTATTTCAATTTCCTTTTCAATAAATAATGTCATTTTAATTATAAAGGGGTTATAAGTCCTAAATATATTATATTTTATATATATATGATTCATTATGTCAAAAATATAACTATTACATGTCTTACCTATGATATAGTATTTTATTCATCATTTCATACAAAAAATACCACTCTCTTAATATATAATGAACCTATCTCTAACCCCAATGAAATTAAATAATCAATTACATTAAAAATCCAAATATATATTCCAATAATATCCATTAATCCCAATGGAATCTCTAGGTATTTTATATTTTAATCTTACCCCATTAGTTTTATAAGTTGACAGTCAAATAGAAGGATCCAACTCAAGAAAGAAGTAATGTCCTTTCATCTTTTTTATTTTTCTTCATTTATAATTTTATATTAACCATATATTTTTTAATTGAAACATTCCAAAACCAATTATACATTATTTTAACAACATCGTAGTATTTTTAATAAACTATATGATTTTTATTTTTAATATATTCAAATATTAAACATCTCCCACCTCCTCTTCGGACAATGTCCCTTTAACGACCGATTAACCACTAATGAGTATTTTGGTAATTCATTAATTAACAAAAACCATATGGATGTTTTTAAAATATTATATGTGATATATAAAAGTATAAATACATTAATTTTAATATTTTAAATTAATTCTATTAATGTATAAATGACCCTGAATAAATATATGGAAATCGAAAAAAATACTTTTTTAATGAAAAATTGATTTCCAAATTCTTCGAATTAATTAATAGAAATTATGAACTATTATAAAAGTTTTATCATTAATAAACCATAAAAAATTAAATTAATTTTCTTCAAGATAATTTTTTTAAATAAGCATAATTTTATTATTCTGGATATGGAAAAAAATGAAATAAAGTGGAATTTAAGGTTAGAAGATCGTCAACTCCAAACTATATGTTTTGAGTTATATTCTATTTCGCATTGATTTCAAAATAAATTTTTATATAATACATAAAATATATGATTTCAATATTATTTCAATTTTTTATGTCATATACATGATCCTCACATTCAAAAATATTATCAATTCCATTTACATTTTTTTAAAGTACCTCGATTTTCGAAAAACCACTTACTTCATCTCGATTTGTTTCAAATTTAAATGAATAAAATGATATGTTATGGTAATGTATGATATACCGTAAAATATTTTGAAATACTAAAGGTCTTCACATGAATTATAAAATTTTAAATTGTTTATGAAACTCATTCCTTTGCATGGCTTATTTGATGAAATTTATTATTTTCCATCCATGTGGCATTGCTGATTATGATCATTTTATGATGTGATGAGTGGGATTGGAATTATAAAGGTCTCTAATACATTAGGAAATGTGACATATCTGATAATATTTTTTATTATTATGAATGAACAAGACGATATATTTGTTAATAATGATGGTGTTAGGATCATGCACATATGTTATTTGTGAACATGATGTCAGATTTAGTCACCACTATGTGTGGTGTTTGCCCACTATGTTATGATGTTTCATTATTATAAAAATACCACATTTCATTCTTTTATAAACTATTTCCCCAATGATGTTGATTATGATACTATGCTTATTATATGGTTATTTTAATTATTATCAACAATGTATTATTGACTAATTTCCTTTATCCCTCCCCTAATTTGTATATTAGCTCATCAATTTCATTGATGTGTAACTTCTTCTGACTATATGAACTAAGTGGAATAAAATATTTTAGAATGACAAATAATAATAATTTAAATAAATGGTTATATGTCTTTATGTATATGTTTTTATGAGCCTAATTTTCCCAAGACACTTAACCTTTAGTTCTTGGAAATCTATCACTATTATATTTTTATAATAAGAAATATGAAATAGTTATGGAATAAAGTGTTGGTTTTTTTGTACACATGATTCCATATGCTAACTGATGGGATTTCTATTGTATTTTTAACTACTTCAAATTCTACTAGGAAGTGGTGGGATACCATCGAGTAGCATGTGATCTACAAACATACCCACTGGTTTGGTCAAGTTACCTCGGTTAGATGGTTAACCTCTCCAAGGTATATGATGGTGATTGATTGTGTGGGATCCTCTCTTAGTCACCTTCATTTTATTTTATCCCTTTTCACTTTCCAGTGATAACCTATCTCTATTAATAAACATAAATAATAAAATATCTTGAAATGGAATGGTGTGATCAAAATTTTTTGGCCATGAAAATTAAAACACATTTAATTGAGTGACGTATGAAAACTCCTAGATTTTATTTACACCCAAATTGTTGGAAAAACCCAAAAAAATTAAATTAAATTTCAATATTTTATAATGAAATTAAAATGAGATGATAAAATAAATTTCAATACTAAAGTGATAAAAAATTTGTATTCATAAAAATAATGTATAGGAGACATGATCAATTTGTTTTATATAAAAAATATTTAATTAAGGAAATAAAAAAATAATGAACTTATATTAAAAATTTATCCATTTTTTTAAAATAAGTTATAATAATGAAAATTATTAATATCGTGATGATTACAAAATAAAAAAACCTTTTTTCCTCTCTATTTTTATTACTAAAAATTAAAATATTATCATATTCACATAATATTAAAAATAAATTATGTTACTCATCATTAAATACCCTTGATTATAAAGAAAAACTAAAATGTAAATAGTTTTTTGAAAAATAAATTTTTGTCAATTTTACAAAATAGTGAAACCGACACATTCTAAAAGTCTCAATTCTTTTTGAAAATATATTATAAAATATCTCACGATTGATACAATGATTTTAATAAATAAGATAAATATCGAAATATGTTTTTATATCTAGAAACATTTAAATATTAAGAAGGAATGATCCACCTTAATTTATGTATTAATAAAAATAATCCTTAAAACAATGACAGAGATAAAAAATATAAAATATTTATAATCATTAAATTTTTTCCAATCCATCATTATGGTTTATAATGGTTTTATTAATTATCTAAACATTATTATATGAGAGTGTAAAACCTGGTGTGCTATAAAGGACCATAAATTATTCCCTTAGTAAAGATCAAATTAAAAATCTAAAAATACCTTTTTGTGTTTATAACATTTATGTGCGTATATTTTGGAATCACCTCTACAATATTTAATCACTATATGAATTTATTTTTTAATAGTATTACCCTAACTATTCCATACCAAAATTAATGGTTAAGAAAATATTAAATTACAGTCATTTTCAAAATAAAAATTCAAAAATTTAAATATATTTTAAACATTTTACATATCTCAAGATTACAATATTAAATAATTAGTGTCAACATGTGAATGATAAATAAATAAAACAAAAATAAATCAAAACATTTAGAAACAAGGGTTGTGTAAATATATTTTCCAACTGATTATTTTTGTTAATGAAATCAAGAGATATATCATTTTTTATTGTGATATTCTGAAACATGGTGACGTAGATCAATGTTCATAGTGTGAGAGTATTGAATAGGATTTCTAAAATACAAATGTAACTAATTTTATCATTATTAATAGGGATAATATTTTGATTCAACCCACAATATAATAAAGTGTGTTTCATATAAATTAGTTTTGTAAAATAACTCTCAATGTCTTTATATTCTACATTGACTATAGAAATCACAAAAAAAATATACTTTATACTACTCCAAAGATACAAGTGATTATCCATATAGATATAATTGAATACTTTTACCATTTCTATCTAGTTTCATGAGTGTTATATTGTTGATAAAACAAACAAATATTTTTCAAGAAATTAAAAAATAAAAAATATTCTTTTATGGTTATTAAAATACAATTCATTGTGATTTGATTAAAAATGATATAATAAGATTACAAAAAACCTAACATTTTCACATTGAACAATAATTTAAATAATACTCATCGTAATTCCCCCATAGATATTTTCATCAAATTTTTTACAAACATCATCAAATTCTAGCTTACAAAAAGTAATCAGAAGTGTACTTAATTTTTTTAGTTGATCCATTAAAAACATTTAAAAAGTAAATTATGTTATCTTACTAGACTAGTAAAAATTCAATATTTATTTACAGAAATTTAAAAACTAAGAACAAATATAAGTTCTATTATAAAAATAATTCGAAATTATTTTCTACGTAAATATGAAATTTAATTTTAACTAAATTATAAAATAGAAAAAAATTCACCATCGATATATATTTGAATAATTTATAATTCGTTTGAAATATATTAAAAAAATTCAAATTGACCTTTCCCAATTTAAAATCAGTTTTAAAAGTAATTTAGTCAATAATGTCAATGTAGTTATGTTATCTTTTATTTATCTTATGAATAGATACCAATATAGGAGGCCCTTTAGAATGAACATACCTATTTAGATTTTAATATTAATACACCTTGGTTTGTGATTGTGTACTTCAATTATAGGCTCAAATAAAGTGAGAAAATTGGTTCATCTCATGATTCTGTTTCCACTTGAAATTTTACAACTTTTATTAAAGACAACAACATTGTTTAAATAAACTTTAATAGGGAAAAGTATTATTGGTATAGAAAGAATTATAATATGGTGGTCTCTAGTAAATTATATATAGGCTTTACACATTTCATTGCTTTAGAAAAACAAGACACCATATCCAACCCCACCCTTCAAAATCTACACTCTGACCACCATCATATTCTAGTCAATATATCCACCCATTAAAGTGAAACCTCTAATACCATTTAGGTTTAACAATGGGGGGTTTCCTAACACTGAATGAACTGATGTAAAAAAACAATATGGCCTTCCACGACACACTGCAATGATGCCTTTGCCGGCTCTGTTAAGTTAAAATACCATAACCAGACTCTCAATGGTTGGTGTAGTTATTATACAAAACAAATTTACGATGACATACTTTTTCTTGAGGTCTAGATAAATCAAATTCAAAATAATAACACTACATCAGATTTTAAAACTTATCTAAATCACAAAATCAACATTTCAGTAAAGCTATAATCATTTCTCACCTTTAAATAAAACATAAAGAAACCGTCCTTTTAAATTAAAATGGTGATCTTATGGTGAATGAAATACTATGTTCTATAACTATCTTCAATGTGTAATGAAATATTGTAGACTAAAAACCTTTTTAAAATATAAGGACATACTTTTAGACAATAAATATTATATTACTAATCATATAGTCTCAAACTTTGAATCTATCTTTAATGACCCTGATAATAAGGAAAACATCTTACCTGAGATCATTCCAATGATGGTCAATGATGAAGATAAACATTTTCTTCTAATAATTATTCTTAATCATGAAATTAAAGACAATATATTTAGTTTAAATCTGGATAGTTCTCCGGGCCCTGATGGATTTAATAATGGTTTTTTTAAATATTATTGGGAAATGATTCAATTTGATGTTTGAAATATAGTCAAATAATTCTACTCCAATGGGGTTTTTAATTATGGACTAAATTCTCAATTTCACATTATAATTATAAAAGTTGAAAATTCCTATAAGGTTAATTTATTTTGGCCAATTGGTCTTATTAACACCCTCTATCAAATAATCACTAAACTCATTGCTAATAGAGTTTCAACTATCACAGACAAAATAGACTCATAGAATCCATTGGTGTTTATTAAGGGTAGATGAATTCAATAATTAATATTTTTTCCTATGAGTGTGTTAACACTTTAAACAAATATAACTAAGGAGGTAATATTTCCATTAATCGTGAAAATAAAATTTCTTTTAATACAAAGGACTGGAGCTTTATAATCATTATGATTCAATGTTTTGGTTTTAGTGATACTATTATCACTAAAATAAGCACTCTGATCAATTTGGACACATTTTGGATACTTGTTAATGTATATCCCAGGGGCTATTTCAAATCCTCTAAATCTGTTAGGATAGGTAACCCCCTTTCTGTTATTCTTTTCCCTATTGCAGAATAGTATCTTAGTTGCATGTTCACTCGTCTTATGGACCATACCAAACTCAATCCCATTCATGTTTCACAGAATGTAAATTATCCTGATCACTTATTATATTTTGATGATATCATCCTTTACCTACAAGGTTATAAATGAAATATTCAAAACCTAAAAAATTCACTCTCTCATTATAAAGTGGTTTCTGGTCAAGCCATTAGTTTGAAAAAATATTTTATCCTCTTTCGGAAAACATTCCTCCAAATAGAAAATGTTATATTGTTAGTGATTTAGTAATAAAAAAAGGATGTTTCCATTTTACATATATTGGTGTCCCAATCATTTGGGAAAGACCCACGTCCTGTCACTATTCTACAATATTGGACTATGTTCTAAATCAGTTATCTTCTTGGAATAGAAAAATCTCTCTATGGAAGGAAGAATCAATATTTTAAAATCAACTATAGTTTTAAAAAATTTTATTCGATGATGGCCTATAAATGGTTTCTTGGTCTTATAAAAAAATAAATATGTCAATAAAAAAACTTATTTGGACAGGTCTCACTCTAGAAGAATCAATATGATTATCCCCTGGTCAACTTGTTGAAAACCTCCTCATAATGGTGGTATTAGTATAAAAAATATTTATAACTTTAATGAGGCACTTCAAGACAGATTCACATGGAACCTCCCAATAATAAATTTGACTCCATTATTTTCCCAAAAATTAATTTCTTGAAAACAATAAGAAAATAAATTTAAATTTTCTTAACTCTTCTCTCTAGCCATCCATAAATAAATATTTTTCCAACATAATGAATAATTTCATATCGATCACCCCTAGAGATTCCTCCATAAACTTCTAGTTCGATAGCTAGAGTAGAACTCCATAGATATCTACCATTAAACTAGGAAAAACCCTTAATAATTCGAACTTTTCAATCAAATATATACTAAATTCTAAAAAATATCATCTCTCCAACCCCATTTTTCATGTCATTGACAACTTATGCTTCTCAAACACTGATGAATTTTTAATTAAAGAATATTTTCAAAATGGTATGATTAATTAAAAAAATCATTATTTTTATAATTATAAAAGTGAATTTTGTCGGATAGGTTTTTTTGACAATCCTTGGACAAATCCATCAAGATTCACTCTTATTTGGAGCCTAGGACAGAATAGGATTCCCACATATGGGTGTATTCAATCATTTGGAATTCACGTCTACTCTAAATGTAGACTCTCTAATAATCATAGAGATGATAGGAGTCATATCTTTCTTTCTTATTCCACTACTTCTACCCGATAAAACTATATGTTTGACATTTTTTACTATATGTGGATGATTTATAAATCTTTCAAATCATAACTAAATAGATTTATGGAAATGGAATGTTCTCACCAATTTAGAATCCTTTCCGTTCTATTGTTGCTGAACATCATCATGTAATATGGTATGATAGAAATTATATTATTCATAAAAATTTCTCATTTAACAATAATGGATTTCGAATTGAGATCCTTATTTCCGTAAATTTAGTTTCATCGATCCAATAAGGACATTTCAAAAACAATATGAATGACATTGGAATTCAGTGACGCCTCCAGATTGATGGAATATTTTTCCAACTGTGACACACATTTGAGGTTTTTTTGGAGAGATCCTCTTACTGGCTGGATTAATGATAACGTGGATGGTGCCTCCACTAGAAATCAGGGCCCCATAGATCGTGGCTCTATCTTCCAAATCCATATTTTTTAGATCTTTAGATGCCTTTTTTGTATAAGTGGCATTGCCTCTTCATTGGAGGCCTAAATGATGAGTATGATACATGCTATTTCATTCACAATGCACTATGGTTGAAACAAACTCAGGATTGACTATGATTCGACTACCATTGCGCAAGCAATTTTGAATGGTGTGAGACATCTTGTATTGCAAATTACCACCTGTTGGATGGATTGAACCTGCTCGCTTCATGACATCAACTATATAATCACTCATATTTATCATGAAGCAAACAAATTTGTAGATGGAATTTCTAACAAGGGAGTTAATAAATACATTACTTGGCTTGATGATATCTCCACTGATTTACATCCTCATTATGATAAGGAATTTAATTTGATTATGTCTTTTAGAGTTATGTAACCTATAGATACCCAAATCTTGATGTACATGGAAATTACATTACTTTTTCGGAATACGTAATCCATAACAAAAACATACGCCCAATGACCGTATTAGTTTAGTATCTTTGGAAACACAGAACATAATCTTCAAATCATGGTGAAAGATCTTCAACATCTCTCATAAAGATCTTTCCCTTTTGGTTTTCTTACCTAAAACCTTTCTTTATATCCTGGGGAAAAGAAAACATAAAAAGGGTGAGCTCAAATTCTCAGTAAGGATACACATAGAGAACATAAAACAATCCATAAACATTTTAATGCAAAAATATGAACATAAAATCTAAATAACAAAATCATAAGAAAAGGCATAAATCTTATAGCTACGTACATCATATATCATAAAAGAACTTCAATAATGATAAAATATAAAGGGAATAAAACATGTAATTGTGGAAACAATTACGCACATGTTATTATTTCCATAGTAGCCAAGGCATTGTGCCAAGACCATATTAGTGGACAAAGTCCCTTTCTAAATCGAGTTCACTCCTCGTTCCAGTCCTGTATCACTGAACCAGATTAAATTTTGGTTCCAGATATGTCTATGTCATGAGATATAAATATCTACCCAATGCATTGGAGGGAGATATAGGTCCCACCCATCTCATAATGAAACCATTATTTCGTGTGCCACAAAATCATAAATCATACATCAGAGCATAACCCATGTAATAGAATGTGATTCTTAAACAACATGCCATCATAACATAATCCATATACAAAAATGGATATCATTTCATTATAAGAAGAATAAAACCATGTAAATAATGGAGCCATTATACTTGAAACATAAATGTATTAAATAATTTCATTTTAGATTGAAAATAGTTTTGATAAAACACTTGAAATGAATTCTTAAGGAAAATATCCTTTCTTCTTCAAAATCATTTTCTTTTCACAAAATGCCATGAAATTTTTGAAGAAAAGGACTTTGTTTAAAATAATCATGAAATATTTTAGAGGAATATTCATGAAAATAAGGCGTTATAAAATCGTAAAAATCCGTTCACGTTGTATAAGTTAAAAATAACATTCTCCCCGTACTTTTGTCGGAAAAGTCAAAAAGTTCATCGTGTGGTAAACAGAAGTAAGATTCCTTTCAGAACATCTTGTAAAATTAAAAAATGGGTAAAATGGACATTAAACATACATGAAAACATTTTTATAAAACATGGTCATGGATGATAACAATAACCCCAGTAAATACATATGAATAAACAATTTCGGATAAGAAAGAGATTCGAATTTTTATGCCTTACCTTATGTATGATATGCTTCGTATGTATCTGAACCTCCTGTATAATGATATAAATAATGTCATTTACTTATTATAGAATAATATTTATTCTTATGATATCATATATAGTTTACTTAGGACTTTATATTACTCGTTCTTTTGTAAATTCGATGTAAAAGCAGCGATTTGGGTAAAATCGTTTCATTTATTGTTCGTGTTTTGACTTTTTGTTCTTGATATTATTGCTTATATCCAGATTTACTTAATTATAGATTTTAAAAAATGATTTATATATAATATATATTCCGCATATACATATATATATATATGATAGATCGATAAATGGAATGAAATACACCGTTCATGGAGACGGTAGGCCGTACGTACGCATGAACGCTATTTTAGTTTCCTTATTGAATTGAATGGAATTAAGTAGATGACATACATATATATATAAATAAATCCAGTATCATTATTATGTCATATATTTCATTATTATTCATTATATATACTTGATAATCATTCATGAATGGTTAACATGGAGAATGAATCTCATCGCGTCGTGGAGACGGTAGTCCGTACGTACGCACGAGTGATGATATCATTTCCATGATTGTGTAATTGTATTGAAGTGTATGTATAATATTTAAGAATAAATATTAGTTTACAATAATCATATATAGTTTTTTATTTACACCATTATACCCATCCATGTAAGGTGGTGGTTGAAAACAGATTACACCACGGCGTGGAGACGGTATTCCGTATGTACGCACGTGGGGTGATTTCGTTTTCCATAGGATGGATAGAAGGTGAAATAGTGTTGTTTAATATTTACAATAACATATCAGTATATATTTAATACTTATTTTATTACTTTATAATGAGACTACTAAATAAGAATATGTAGATGAAGAATGAAACTCGAGAGAATTAGAAGAAGAGATTACCTCTTCTTCGACGAACCTTTTTTATGCTTTCTCTTAAGGAAGTATAGTTGGACTTTTGAGAAGACCATAACCTCCATAATGTTTCTAGGAAAGTGTAGAAGAGAAATGGTCATGGGTTGGTCGAGATTTAAGGCTCAAAAGGGTTTTAAGAGAAGAGGGAAGGGGTGCCCTTTTTATAAGGGAGGAGAGGGGCACCTTTGGAAAAACATAAAATATTATTTAATTATAAAGTCATATTATGTTATTAATAGCACAAATTTGATTTATTTATAAGATAAGGTGGGTATGGGTCTAATTAATTTCAACCAATAGGTTTTATACAAGTTTATTTTACTATTTTAACCTTATATTTTAGATATCACTCTAAGTTAAATAATTTATCTTTTACAGTGTCTTCATGTTTTCTTACACTATATGGTTAATAAACATCCTATAACAAGCCAAAACAATCCCAAGTGGTTCATTTTTATTATATATAATCTTATCTAAGTCATTTGTCCGAACATTATACTTTTATGAATAAAATAACAATTAATAATATAATATTTGTTTTAAAAACTATTTTATGTCAATTTTGACACTATTTGGTAATAGATTTTTTTTGAAAATCATAACTGCATGATTAGTTCGATAAAAGTTAATTAAATCAATACTAACATTTCATATTAACCTATAAAATTATTGGAATTTGTAGAAAGTCTCAAATTAAATTTATTTGGGTATTTATAACATCAATTATGTTAATATTTCATTAATAAGGTAATTACTGTATCATCATTGTTTCATAAATAAATTAACTTATTTAATGTCTAAAAATTAAAAATTAAATAAAATTAGGTAGGAAATATTTTTAGCTTTTTAATGAATATTTATCGTATAATTTATCTTATTTATATCTCTATATTAAAAATGTTTTAGTTATTAAACATTGATTTTTTCTATTTTAACTCTTCTATAAATAAAATAATAATAAATGTCCTAATCTAATCCAAGTGGACCTAAAGGGAAATATTTTATTCCTAATATTGATTTTTGTCAAATTACACTTATCCAATAGAATTAGGACATGTGTTAGGGTAACAATAATATCATTTTTACCCTTAATTACCCTATTTAATTTCAATAGTGGTAAATATAAGTAAAAAGTTACTATTCACCGAAAATTATTTTTATCTTATTGGACCACATTTTACTCCTTGATATTAACCATTTCTCTTGGATTTTGGAAATTCCACTCACAGAAGCGGTATAATTATGTTTTAGGTAAATTTTCAAAAATCTCTTAGGAGGTAGGTAAAAGACAGTGGAATGTTCAATAAAATTTTTATATATCTAAATTTAATATAAAATGACTCCAATGAATCAAATTGAACTTATATAGGTATTATGTATCAATTTTTACCTCAAATAGTTTTAATTAAAAAAAATAATTATTTAAATAAAAAATTCGGTTTTTAAATAGTAACTTAGTGTTTTCACTATTCATCAAAAATTGAATGTTTTTAGAAAAATTCAAAAAATTCACCCTAGGCTAATTTCGATATTCCGAATCAAAAAATGACGTCCATTTTGAAAGATAAAATTTATAAAAATTCGAAAATTGGTAATTACTATTCATAACAGCTAGTTTGTATAATAATTTAATAACATATCAATGTTTAGTGAAACTTGGTATTGCGTACAAGACCCGCTATCGTGAAAGGTCGTGATTGTGTGTAATGTATGCCAAGTCAGGGTTTCCTGTAGCGCAATACTCCTTTATTGTTGCATATAACAGAACCCAATAATATTTCATTTATATATTGAATATATATATATATACACACTCAATGTTTCATAGAATAACTAGTATCAAACAAACTTGAAATAGTGTGTAACACGATCCAAGAATAGTTTTATGTATACTGCAAGCTAATACGGTGTTGCGTATAATGCAAGATAATCTTGGTGTCGTATACAACAAAATACATCAATGAAATTATAAACAATAATTCTCATAAAATATCATGTAGTTACATTCTACCCCTCTTAAAATGAATTTCTCCCTCGAAATTCATTGGAGTTGTAAATTGTTTTCTACTTGAAAGTTTCTTTAATTTAAACCCACATCGTAAAATGGTATACCAAAACTTAACTTTAAAAATAAAATTATGAAACGTAATGGTTACCCAAATTAACTAATCGACGTGTTTCCACATAGGAAGACATAGGTTAAAATATGGATATGGAAGAGAAATCTAACCATCAAGTTCTGATAGAGAGTGGTAAAGAACATGGCTATGAAAAAGAAAACAATCACAAAGCCATACATTTGTGATGATCTAAGGTACCGTCTGATTCATCATATATGAGGACACTAGGACAAAATTTTCGATTTTCAAGATCATTTCCCTATAGTTGAAGAATTAGAAGAAATACTTACTTTATTTCTGTACAATCCAACTGTTGTTCATGCGTTTTACAATTTTCACTTCATCTCTTACAGAAATGAAGTTGAATTTTTCATTCTTGAAGTGTTAGTAGATCATGTGATAGAATGATGGTTCATTGCATCTGTCTGAAACAAAAGGTTAGCAAAAGATATAAGTCGATCATATGGTGAGATTAATCATATATGGTTCCAAAAATGGACTTATACATCATCTATCATAGCGATTAATAGAATAAAACTAGTTTCTACTAACCAGAGACTTCCTGTTGGCCAGTGGTATGCAATAAAGGCATGTCACACTTCGGTTGTGGGTTCGATTCCAACAGCCTTGTCCGACGCGATGGGTTGTCACCCGTCCTGTAGATTATCCTTTTTCTAAAAATACACTATTATAACATTACATAAATAATTTCGAGAAAAATTTCTCGACTTAAACAATAGTATCTGATGTCCGACATAACCCTTTCCAATCATTAGACTTATACAAAATACATCTGTCAAATCTCATAGTATAAATAGAACGATTACTGGAAAAGACACATAACAAGAACGTGAATACCATCATTATCATATGACATATCTTGTTGGTCACAATCCAAACATGTGAATTCTTTAATCATGTATTCTCTTGAAAAATGAATACCCATTGAACCTTGGTGAAAACATGAATGCAGTTAAAAGTTAACTCTTTCCACATAACAAAATCCCAAAAATTCTATATAATCAAACCATGATATCACTTAGTCCTTAAATAAATCATGAGATCATAAATACTATCAAACATATTATTTTCTCATTATACATTCATTATGCGCATATCACCTTCTTTCCAAAAATATCTAAATATCCTTTCATGGTTACCAGTACCATTCAACATATACATTCAAATACTTTAGGAAAAACAATGGTGTAAGAATCCTTAGATGTTTATTTATTCCATAGTACCATTACCTATACAACATAACTCTTGATAAACATAAATAATTCCACTAACTTCTTAAACCATTTACTAAGATTCAACAATTCTTTCATATCATATATCATTTGTAGTCTCCTCATCATCATCCACATAAATACTACCCATATGACCATGCTGATTCTCTTCATGAGATTTTCCCTTAGGGCATTGGTTTGCATAATGCCCATAAATTCTAAAATTAAAACATATAATCATTGTAGATGTCATAGTAATACCATTATCCTTCTCCATGGTGTTAACTGAACCTTTTCCTTTGCACTTACTTCATTTGTGCCCTTCTTTTCCAAACCCAAATCATCTTCCAGTTACTTTGAAACATTCTCCTTGATGCCTCTTCCCACATGATTTACATGAGAGAAATTGAAATTTATTTCCTCTATGATCATCATGAAATCTATTATTCTCTTATTAGTTGAGTCGGGAAACTTACCAACGTTGAGATTCGTGATCATATTATGAGTTTGCTAATTTGGAATAATAAAGATGTTTGGAATTCCAAATCCCGTTTCATACGGTTGCTCATGAAGAATATCATTCCATTGTCCATCATATCCTCCATCATCGTGAATCTTCCTATTTCCAGCCATTTTCTAAAACCCAAAAAGAATAGTGTGAGAGGAAAAAGTCATTCTAGGGAAACCAACATAATAAAGGTGGAGTACCATCAATATCTAACATCATAGGTCAAATTATATGATCGTTAACATAATTCTAGGACTATAACCTAGATATATACGTATCCTTAGGTACATCCCTAGACAGACCTTATAAATATTTCTAGGGATCTCACAAAAGTTTTCACATCCTAGTTTCCAAATGTTAAATGAACTTTCGCTCTGATACCAACTGTAGAGACCCAAAGCATGACGTACATTGACATTACATTACATTTGCGGAATACTTAATACATGAAAAAAACAGACTCCTAAAGACCATATTAGTTTAGTGTCTTTGGAAACTCGGAATGTAATCTTCTAATCATGGTGAATGATCTTCAATATCTCCCAAAAAGATCTTCCCCTTTTTGTTTTCTTACCTAAAACTGTTATTTATATCCTGGGGAAAAGAAAACATAAAAAGGGTGAGCTCAAATGCTCAGTAATGGTACGCATAGAGAACCTAAAACAATCCATACACATTTGAATGAAAAAACATGAACATAATATCTAAAAATCAAAATCTTGACCATTGACATAAATCTTAGAAGTACATAAGAAATATATCATAAAGGAACATCAGTCATGATAAAATAGTATGGGAATAAAACATGTAATTGTGGAAACCATTAAGCACATGTTATGATTTCCATAGTAGCCAAGGCATTGCTGCCAAGACCATTTTAGTGGAAAAAGTCCCTTTCTGAATCAAGTTCACTCCTCGTTCTAGTCCTGTATCACTGAACCGGATTAACTTGTCGTTCCAGCCATGTCTTTCTAATGAGATATAAATCTGTACCCAATGCATTCGAGGGATATATTGGTCCCACCCATCTCATAATGAAATCATTCTTTCATGTGCCACAAAATCATAAATCATACATTATAGCATAACCCATGTAAAAGAATAAGATTCTTAAACATCATGCCATCATAACAGAAAACATATAAAAAAATGGATATCATTTTATTATCAGAATAATCAAACCATGTAAATAATGGAGGAATTATACTTGAAACATAAACGTATTAAATAATGTCATTTTATATAGAAAATAGTTTTGATAAAACACTTGAAATGAATTCTTAAGGAAAATATCATTTCTTCTTCAAAATCATTTTCCTTTCACAAAATTCCATGCTATTTTAAAAGAAAGGACTTTTTGAGAATAATAATTAAATATTTTAGAGGAATCTTAATGACAATAAGGTGTTATAAAACCGTAAAAATCCGTTCACTCCGTATAAATTAAAAATAACATTCTCCTTGTACTTTTGTCGGAAAAGTCAAAAAGTTCCTTATGTGGTAAAAAAAGTAAGATTCCTTTCTTAACATGTTGTAAAATTAAAAAATGGGTAAAAATGACATTAAACATACATGAATTTTTTTTATAAAACATGGACATTTATTATAACAATAACCCCAGTAAGTACTTACGAATAAACAATCTCGGATAAGAACGAGATTGGAATAGTTATCCCTTAACTTATGTCTGATATGATTCGTATATATCTGATCCTCCTATATAATGATTTAAATAATTTCATTAACTTTTTATAGAATCATATTCATTTTTATGATACCATATATAGTTTACTTATGACTTTATATTACCCGTTCTTTTGTAAATTCAGTGTAAAAGCAGCAATTTGGGTAAAATCGTTTCATTTATTGTACGTGTTTCGTCTTTTTGTTCTTAATATTATTTCTTATATCCTGATTTAAATAATTACAGAATGTAAAACATGATTTATATATAATATATATTCAGCATATACATATATATATATATATGATAGATCGATAAATGGAATGAAATACTCCGTTCATGGTGACCGTAGGTCGTACGTATGCATGAAAGCTGTTTTCATTTTCTTATTGAATTGAATGGAATTAAGAAGATGACATACATATATATACATAAATCTAGTATCATTATTATGTCATATATTTCATTATTATTCATTATATATACTTTATAATCATTCATCAATGGTTAACATGGAGAATGAATCTCATCGCGTCGTGGAGACGGCAGTCTGTCCGTACGCACAAGTGATGATATCATTCCCATGATTGTGAAATTGTATTGAAGTATATTTACAATATTTCATAATAAATATTATATTAAAATAATCATATATAGTGATTTATTTACACCATTATACCCATCCAAGTAAGGTGGTGGTTGAAAACAGATTACACCACGACGTGGAGATGGTATTCTGTACGTACGCACGCGCGGTGATTTCATTTTCCGTAGGATGGATAGAAGGTGAAATTTGGTTTTTTAATTTTTATAATAACATATAATTATATAAGGAATACTGATGTTATTACATTATAATGAGACAACTAAAGTATAATAAGTAGAAGAAGAATGAAACTCGGGAGAATTGGATGAAGAGATTACCTCTTCTTCGACACACCTTTTTTAAGCTTCCTCTTAAGGAAGTAGAGTTGGTATTTTGAGAAGAAATTAACCTTCAGAATGTTTATAGGGATGTGGAGAAGAGAAATGGGCAGGGTTTGGTGGAGCGTCAAGGCTCAAAAGGGTGTGAAGAGAAGAAGGAAGGTGTTCCCTTTTTATAAGGGATGAGAGGGGCACCTTTGAAAAAACATAAAATATTATTTTATTATAAAGTCATATTCAGTTTTTAATAGCTAAAAATTGATTTATTTAGATGATAAGGTGGGGGAGGGGTCCAAATCCATTCAACCAATAGGTTTTAGAAACTTTTAGGTTACTATTTTATCCTTATCTTCTAGATTTAACTACAAGTTAAATAATTTAACTTTTACATTGTCTTCTGTTTTACTTACACTATATGGTTAATATACATACTATAACAAGACAAAATAACCCAAAGTGGTTCATTATTAATATATATAACCTTATATAAGTCATTTGGCTGAACCTTAGATTTTCAGTAATAAAATAACAATTAATAATATAATATTTGTTTTAAAAACAATTTTATGTCAATTTTGACACTATTAGGTAATTGATTTTTGTGGAAATCATAAAAGCATGATTAGTTGAAACCATGTTAATTAAATCAATACTGAAAAGTCATATTAACCTATATAATTATTGGAATTTGTCAAAAGTGGCAAATTACATTTATTTGGGTATTTATAAAATCAATTATGTTAATATTTAATTAATAAGGTAATTAGTGCATCATCATTGTGTCATTAATAAATTATCATATTAAATGTCTAAAAATTAAAAATAGAATATAATTAGGTATAAAATATTTTTATCTCTCTAATTAATATTTACAGTATAGTTTATCTTATTTATAACCCTATATTAAAAATGTTTTAGTTATTAAACTTTGATTTTAACTATTTTAACTCTTCTATAAATAAAATAATAATAAATGTCCAAATCTAATCCAGGTGGACCTAAAGTGAAATATATTATTCCAAATGTTGTTTTTGGTCTAATTACACTTATACAATAGAATTAGGACATGTGTTAGGGTAGTAATAATATCATTTTACCCTAAATTACCCTAATTACTTTTAACTGTGGTAAATAAAAGAAAAAATTTACAATTCACAAAAAAAATTATTTTTATCTTATTGAACCACATTTTACTCCTTGATATTAACTATGTCTCTCGGAATTTTGGAATTACACCCACAAAAGCGGTAAAATTATGTTTTATGTAAATTTTCAAAAAGCTCATAGGAGGTAGGTAAAAGACGGTGGAATATTCAATAAAATTTTTATATTTCTAAAATTATTATAAAATGACTCCAATGAATCACATTGAACATATATAGGTATTATGTATCAATTTTTACCTTAAATAAATTCAAATAAAATAAATAATTATTTAAATAAAAAATTCGGTTTTTAAATAGTAACCCAGTGTTTTCACTATTCATCAAAAATTGAATGTTTTCAAAAAAATACCAAAAATTCACCCTAGGCCAATTTCGATATTCTGAATCCAAAAATGAAGTCCATTTTGAACGATCAACTTTTTTAATTTTCATAAATTGGGTTTTACTATTTATAACGGCTAGTTTGTATAATATTTTAATAACATATCGTTGTTTAGTGAAACTCGGTATTGCATACAACACACGCTATCATGAAAGGTCGTGATTGTATGTAATGTAAGCCACTTGAGGGTTTCGTGTTGTGAAAGACTCCTTTATTGTTGTGTAAAATAGAATCCAACAATATTTCATTTATACATTGAATATATATATATATACACTCAATGTTGTGTAGAATAACAGCTTTCAAACATACTTGAAATTGTGTGTAACACGATCCAAGAATAGTTTTGCATACTGCAAGCTAATATGGTGTTGCGTATACCTCAATACAATCGTGGTATAGCGTATAACAAAAGTCATCAAAGAAATTAAAAGGAATAATTCTCATAAAATCTCGAGTTGTTATATAACCTATTTATTTTTTAATGTTTTTTCTTTGGCCTTTTTGGAAAAGACACCATCCTCATAAAAAAATTAGTCGACGATGCATACAAAACACAAGGGGATATTATTTGATGAATAAAGTTCCATGTTTATCATAAAAAAGTATTTGGAAATTTTTCATCTTCAAAAATTGTAGTTTTTTCAACAAAAACATTTTCATAACTAAAACCATTCAATAAAAAAACGTTTAACATTCATTTTGATATGATTCATAGTTAAATTAGTATTTAATTTCAATAAGATATTCATGGAATCAAGCTTACTGATGGGTGAAATCATCTAGCCATAATCAATGTATTATCATTGAGTATAGCCTTTTGATATGTGTCTAGATTTTGTATTAGTGATGCCAGCTTGCTCATAAAATATATTTCTAAAAACCCATTTAATATAAATAATTTGATGATGATAAATTCTCTCAATTAGAGTTTCAATGTTATTATTTGCGAATTGATTCAATTCCAAATTCATTGAAAGTACCAAGCATTAAAAAATTAGGTCATAATCAATATTTACGTGTTACATGTTTTATTTAAAAGTATAATGATTAAAATAATTTGAAATCAACCATCTATTACGAGAACCTTCTTGAAAATAACCCCTAACATTTTGTATATTTGGTTTTATAGATTTAAATCATTTTTTGGATAATTGGATAGAGGTTTGTTCATCGAAAATATAAATATAAATAGATGTCGGTGGATTATTTAAGGTCTAATTCTTTAGGAAAACCTTATATTCAATTTGGGAATGAGATTTAGAAAGGATCTCATAAAATTTGATTTTAATTGATACAAAAAAGGTTTTAGTAAATTTATTAATCACTTTCGTTATATTCCTTGATTTTTAGAACCCAATAAAAATTATTTCATTAGATTTAGGGTAAAAATTCTAGGATTTTTGTTGTGTTAATAATATAGTATTTACATCCAACATCTTTAAAAAATAAAACATTATGACTTTTTTAAATATCTATAGTGACCATTTTATGGATGGGTCTTATGAGAATATATTTCAATGTAAAACAAGTTGTGTTAATTTCCTTATCATAGAAATATTGGTTAGTGTAATTTCATTAAAATGAGTTATGGAAATTCTTATTCCTATTTTATTATATATATCAACAACCTCATTTTGTTGTTGAGTCCTTATGGAAAAATTATTTATTATAACATTTTGATGCATAGATTTCATCATAATATTTTCTATCATACCCCCTTATCACTTCTAATAGATATGAGATTATATCAATTATAAAATTTTACCTATAAACAACAAATAAAAAGTATTGAAAAGGATAATTTTAGGATATATTAATTAAACCCATGTAAATCAGGCATTATAATTAATAATTAATTTTTTTTATTATTTACCTCAAATTAATAAAACATGATTTATTCTAAAAATATAATGATAAATAATGTCAAGTGTCATAGAGATGGATACAACATTTATATATTTAAAGCGAGGATTTTTTTCTTACTGAGTAGGAAAGGTTTGGAAATAATGATATTTTTGAAATGCATTTTATATAAATCTTTTACTAGATTATTTTTGTTGAGAATGAAATCTGTGTGTGAGATAATTCCAATACGCTTATGATAATTCTATTGTTCTATATCTTGTGAACTTAAAAATTTAAAATTTATACTGGAATTATATTTTAAATAAAAAACATAAATTTTTCAAAATTAGAAGATGAATGTAAATGTTTTCCATTGGAATCAAAACAATTTCAAAAATCATTTCCAAAGTGTCTTTAAAACCATTATCACATAAATGACGAATCCTTATAAAATTACATTTTCAAAATTTATGTAATATAAAGTTAATGATAATATAACTTTAAAAAAAATCCAATAGTACATATATCGATGGTTTTACTCCCTGAGTTATCACCAAATGGGATGTGTCCTTGATCGATATTTTCATGATAATTGAATTTGAAGTTGTCACTACACTTGTGTCTCAAGATTCTGGTATCTTGTACTACATAACTCCTTGAGGTTTTCTCTTTAGAAACTTTTCATACAATCTAATCAATATTATTGATAATTTTCAACCTAATAGTTTGGTCATCTAATTTTATCCAAAATATATTTTAAAATACATGTTTTTTAGCATATTATTTTCCATAAAAATTAATCAGTATATATTAGATGATATATGATTTAATTTATTCCTACAATTTTTTTACAATCACATTCATAAATTAGATATATGATGTTTCTTTAATAATTATAAAATTTATCTTATGAGAAACATTTTAGAAATGTAAATGAATTTTTAGATGTTATAGCTCAAATTGAAATAAATTTTTTTTACTTGATGTTTAGAACAAAACATATTATTTAGATATTTCTCATCATGAGTTAATTAAGCAAGATAAATATTGGGAGCCAAAAATTTGATTCCAATTTCACAATAATATGTTTCACTTTCACTTTTAAAGATAATAACATATTTTCAATTGAAATTATATACTTTTAAAAAATAAAATTGGTTAAATTATTTTTTAGTTATTTAAATGTTATGTTCATTTCAAAAAATCCATTTTTTAATTCATAAAAATCAAATTTTCATGAAAAGAAGTTAACGGTTTAAAAATTATAAGTGTAATAAGTAGAAAAATTAACTTTATAACATACTAAAACATTTTCCATGAGACATCTGGAACTTATTTCACTTGATTCAGATGATGATAGGTAATAATCAATTTCACAACCAGTAGAAACTTGGATGGAATAATTTATTTTATTCAAATTCATTTATACTGGGGGGGGGAATCTAGATTATTGTTCCAATTGTTTCTATGATAACTGGAAAGCTCAACATAATTATATTGATTTTCCTATTTAACATCATGAAATTATTTCTTCTTTATTATGAAATTTTTCAATTTGATGTATTACTACATATATTGGTTTCACGAATATAAGGATCATCATTAATTTCATTAAAAATAAATTGTCTCCTTTCCTATCACTTAATTTTCTTCTTCTTTTTCTTGTCACTTCATCATTATCTCATATGTCATGGGAGAAAAAATGTGTTCATAAAATACAGTTTTCATATTGTATTTTTATTATTGAATTTCAAATACATTTGGTTCCCATGAAACATATAAATTCCTAATGTAACTTCCTCATAAGAGTTTTTTAGAATGATTATCACCAATAAATTCTATGAAATTTTAAATTTCATTGAATTAATTAACTAATGAATTTATTAAATAATTTATGATAATAATTTTAAAATATTGTAAATACATGTAATTTATAGTATCTTTAAAATTATGAGTGATTTATGTGTAATGGAAAGTAATTTATATATTTTAAGTGTAGTTTTTCAATTAGATGAATGATTAAATTTATTTCTTTAAAAACAATACTAAAAGAGAATTTTTGGCCTTTTTTATCTAGATGAAAAGTATAAAAATCATTTGGTGACCATTTTCCGTATGACAATTTGGTCGAAATGTATACATGTATAATAATTTTAGAAATAGAATAGGTTATGGTTCCTAAAAAAATAAACATGAATGATTTCCAATACCTATAGTCAATTCGATCACATAAAGGGGAATAACATTTTGAGCACCTATTAAGAGAAACTTGGTTGTTAGAGGAAGAGACCACTTTTTAAAGACAGAATATTGAAATCGATTAGGATTTAAAACATTATTTTTTTTGAAAAAAATTAGAAACATTGTTATTAAGACAAGTCCAAAACAATGAATTGAAATCTAGATTTAAACCAAATAGTTAAAATTTTGATAATTATTCACATATGGTACTATTTATGTAACACCCTAATATTTCATAATATTTTTCTTTTAGAATAATTTTTTGCATATCTTCTTTTATATAAAACATAACGATATTCTTATGTTACATGAAACAAAAATTCCATCTTAATCTATATATAACACTATGGTTATCTTGCGTTAAACACAATAATGAATTACTTTGATGGCTTGCATAACATGAAAGAGTAAGGTTTAACGAAGAAAAAATAGCAATGAAAATATTTTTTTTAATATAGTAAGAGATATAGTAGACATTAAATTGGTGGTTATGAATATTATTAACTAGATAATGAATATATAAAAATTAATTCATTGGTTTCCAATTAATTAAAATAAATGTTTGAAACCAAATGAATATAAATGTAATTGTTTTATAAGAAATATATATTTATGGTCCAAAGGAATATTATTTTAAAAAAATAAATTAATTAATATAAGTGAATGATAATAATTATATCTGTATTATATATTCAATAATAGATTTTTTATATTCATCTAATTTATTTGATAGGTATAAGTTAAAAATAAACTTAGATTTATGCTTAAAAATTGTATTTTTCTAAGAATGAAATTTTTCCACCATTTAATGGAGAACCTATTATAGAACTGAATTATGAATCTTTTATAACTTTTATAGGTCAATATAATATTCATTTTTGAAATAATAACATTAAAATTTTCTAAAGGTGAAAGTTTATTTATTGTTCTGTGATGTTTCATTTTTGATTAATAATAAAAAAATACATAATTTTAATTGAAAATTATCTTTTCATAAAATAAATTTATATTTTTAAATTATATGTTATTTCTTTAAAGTATAATTAGTTTATTTATACAATAATTATGCAATTTATTTCATTGGAATCAATTTCAAATTGAAACAAGAAATAAAAATATTTCATTATATTGATAATTTAGTTTGATGGATTAATTTAAATTTAATTTCTACCTCTTGAATGACTAGAATTTGGAAAAAAATGATTTTATATTTGCGAATATAATAATTTATAATATCTAATAATATATTATTAGAATCTTCCCAAAAATATTATCGAATTTAATATAAATTAATTATATCCAATAAGGTTAAAATTAGTTTACATATTGGTTAAACATTAATCTTAAGGGGTAAATGAACTCATCACTTTTCGAAAATCCATTGGTTTCACATATTTCGACAATATCCTCAATTGGTTTTAATTTTATGTGTCTATGCAATAATATTACATGAATGTAACCTATATAATAAGTTACATAAGGAGAAAGAAAAGAAAGAACCCTCTTTAACTTTAACATTTATAAATCCCTATGATATGGAAAAAACCACATTAGTAAGTTTATAATAATTATTTTTAAATTTAAATGATTTTTTATAAACATATTAATTTATATTTAATTTTTTGAGATAAATTAGTAAGATGAACTACTCAATTAATTATAATGCGATAATTATTTTCCTTATAATAACTCAAATAAATGATACTAATACAATTAAAAGTGAATTACATTTATTTACCTGTTTTCATTAATAAATATTATTTTAGATGGATATATCATTTTAAATAGGTGTGATGTTAATATATTCACAATATATAATTTATTAAATATTTATAAATTTAAATTATATATATAATTTCAAAACTATCATTAATGTTATTTTATAATAAATGATATTTTATTAAAAGATTTAAAATCTAATAAAAATAAAATATTATAAAACATTACTTGTATTTGTTAACAAAAAAAATATGATCTATTAATTTTACAATTATTATTTTATAATGAAAACATTGACCCCTAAATGGTAAAAATATTATTAGAATAGTTCATGTTAAAGTAGTGTTTTGGCTTGTTTAATACAATTGTTTTGAAAATTATCTTCCAACTAACATGGAATTTATATTTTGAAAATTAGATAACATTTTTAAAATTTAAAGGTACTATATTTTCTAATAATTATATGTTTAATTTACTCTTAAGAGATGATTTATATAGGCTAGAAAACTAGTTTTCTAAATGAATAACCAAAATGAAAAATAAGGAAACTTGATGACTAAGGAACAAAATGATAATAATTCTCTTTTAACATGTTCTGAGTGTGTATTTAAAATAATAACCCTTTAATCCATTATGTTTATATTTTTAAAGAAAATTAGTTAAGGGATTCCTCCCAATTCTTTTTAACTATTGGTATTTATAAGATTGACACTCTTCATCCACTATAAAAAGGCACCCATCCTAACAACATAGTGACACCGATAAAGACCATTTTATCTTCAAACCATATCCAAATAAGCTCCCAAAATAAATCCCCTCATCATATAATACCCACTCTAGGAGGAAATAAAACCAAGGAAGTATTTTAGCATAAACCAAAAGGAGTTAGTCAAATATGATGTGGAATTTGTCAATGAAATCTTTTTCTTCATTTACTTATCCACCCATTCAATTATTTTTATATCATGATTATATAATAAACTCAGTATATTCAATATAATGAGATTTTCTTTATAATATTATTTGAACCTAAACATTCACAAACATAAATCAAATGGGATACACAATCATCATTCATGTGTATATCGGACAACCACCTCACGAAACGATGTCATTCATTCATCAATTAACAACTTTTAATTATAGAAAATAATGATTTATTTATAGTTTTTAAATGATATATATTATATTTATGATGTATTTATTTTTATTTATTTATTTTATAACAAATATCTTTAGGTGTTTCAATTTTTTAATATGATAACATCATTTGTAGATGTGTGGATTATCGCCTCCTCAATGTGGAGTGATTTTTTTTAGGATATACATGTAATGTATTAAAGATAATTTTAATAATAATATGTGAAATATTTGAAATAAATATTATACTAGAATTTTAATATACATATATATCATTTTCGTTTCGTTATTATAATATAACAAAACAATGAATGTAGCGTTCTTGTGTACATACGACCAACTATCTCTACGAAATGTTCATTTCATTTCATTTCACCAAATTTTATGGCTTATTATAAATATATATTTATGTAATATATATAAAATTTACCAAAATTTTTACATTCTTTGAATTATTAAAAAATTATCTAGGCAATTGGAATGAAAAATAACTAATCGATACAAACTCAGAAAACAACGTAATTAACACTCCAAACAATATAAATAAATAAATACTATTAAATATAGTAAAAAATTGTTATAATGTGATTGAAAATGAAATCTTAAATATAAATAAATTTCTGGTATAAGTTAATATCATTCTTAAATCCATCATATTAGAGGTTAAAGATCATTCAACAAAAACAAAGTATAAGGTAATGGATTTTCATCTCACTTTTCACATCAATAAGATAAATGTCACATTCAGAAGTTATAATTTTTTGGGGGTGTATATACTTCCCAATTTGATATATTACGTCCTGAATACTTTTATCCTAATGAAATTTAAGCTTTAAATTTGAATTACCTCATTTAAAAAGGATTTACACGAAAAATTCCAAGTGGTAAAAGTAATATTTGAAATCTCACTTTCTTTGCAATTTTTAACTTTCTTTTGAAACAATAACATCCTTATGACCATTTCAAATTTGTAAATAATATTTATATTATATATCAATACTCTTAAGGGATCAATATAATATTTTTTAAATCTTATACCATTTATATATATTCTATGTACATGGAAATTAGCTTATTAAAGCGGGAAATATTAGGGAATCAATATTTTTTACTCAATATATATATTTCAATAAGGTACATTGTTTATAAATTTAAATATATTATTAAATATATATAGAAATAATTGAACTGACATGACATTTGTTAGAGACTTTTTAATGTAATCCCCTTGAGGAATCCGTAGTCTTATGAGATGAATCAGTTTTCCAAATCATATGGTTTTCTAACTGATATGCTAAAACATCTTTTGAAAGTTATTTAAGGTAAATGTACCTTGTTACATTGAAACATTGTTATAAATAAATAAGTCGTTTATTTATTGAGAATAAAGTTATTGTTATTATCATGAATGATATTTTTTCCTTTTACATTATTTATAGATGCATTTCATTTTCATTTTATTGATTAAATGTAATTTGATTTAGTTATTTACTATTCGATATAATCTAGCCCTTATCCAAATATATAAATAGAATTTGTGATTTGTTCTTTACTATTCTATGATTATTATTCACATTGATTCCATATTATATATGTTGTACTCAACCTTACTGAGAATTTTATATCACCTATATTTTGTTTTCATTCCCAAATATATGAAGAAGAAATATTTGAATAAGATTTCAAGGATGCAGCTCATTTAATTTTTTTATATATCATGTTTTATTTTCTATTTTCCAATGAAAATTGGGTATTATGTATGTAATCTAGTTTTCCAAAACATCTACACTGACTCTTTCATTGGGATTTGATTCCCTGTAATCATGATAATGTAATAAAGTAAGGCACAAGCATTGAGTTTCTGGTGTAGGGGTGTTATATTTGGTGTCAAAGAATGTTTAGTAGAAATATTTTAAACTAGATTTATGAAAACACCGATTAAGAAGCATAAACCGTAGAAATAATTTGAAAATAATTATATAAAAACATAAAAAATAAACTGTGTTTATTATAATGAGATTATATTTGCATAAATTTTTCAATGTATCTTATATATTTCAATAATTTTGGGATTATAAATGATAAGATATAATCCTTTCTATATCATCATTTTGAAATTGTTCTTAAATAAAGAAATGTGAACCTCACCAATGCGCATGATGAAAAGAGTAAGAATAACTATTTTTTTATGATTTGAAACCAATATTTCAAAGGGAACTAGTCTTACAATAATTCTCACTCTATGAGGACATAATATATGATGCTAATGAGAAAGAGAAATAATTACCCATTTGTTATGGTTTGGAGGGATGAATGAGAAGAATGGTAAAATTGATAAAAATAAGGATAATAGAAAAAATGGACAGAAGTATTCTCCCATATATGATAATTGTTGAATGAAACAACCTGGTATATCCTCAAATCGAATGGGTGATTTTATAATTGTGCATATAAGGGTCCCCAGGAAAAATAATTCAGTGGGAAGGATAAAAATATTGTTATTTTATGTTACAACATTTTGAAAATGGGGAATTATGGAAATAAATTCCTCATGTGTAAAGAGAATATACCATAGAAGAAGCTAAGTGATCAAGGTCAAGCATATGTTCTTGACACAAATGAGGTGGAATGATTAATTTTATCATATATTTGGATCCTTGATTAATATTGTATGAGTGTTTTATTTATTATATCCTTGTTATAAGTATTATGGAATTTATATTGATTATATTACAAGAACATTTTCACCATGGATCTAAAAGCATGTGTTGAGCAGTTTTGATGACCAAGAATTATGGATCAGTGAAAATATGGACTTCTTGGAAAAAATTTGACTTAGGGACATCACATTTTTAATGCATTCTTAATTTTTAGATAATGTTTTTATTAATGTTTTTTAGATAATGAGATGATTGATATAGATAAAGTTAATTTGATATCACTCAATACCTTGGAACTAATTTTATAATTTTTCAACATTATGGTTTTTTATATAAATGATAGAGTTTAAATTTTTTGTATTTAATTAATATATACATTAAAATGAATTTCAATTAAAGAATATGAAATAGTTAATTTTACTAATGACAGTTTATGGTAATTTAGGTTGTATCCATGTTTCAAGAGAATACATTATTAAGGTATTGTCAGGTTTGGAAGGTGAAAAATAATATTTTCTTCATATTGTAGATGTATTAATGATAAAATCATTTTGGAAACTCAATACCCTTCCATCTAAGGTGTATGATCACGATCCTTTTGAAATTCAACAATTTATGAAATAATTTAATCTGAAAATTTAATGTGTTTTTTGAGATTGATATATTACTTCCCATTATGATGAAACTTTTTATAATAGATTAAGTAAAAAATAGTTCAATTCATAGACATAGGATAAGACTATGCTTATGAAATACTAAAATTAAAAGTAATTATATTTCCATAAATTATTATAGAGTGAAATAATTCATCATCTCTAGGAAAAAAGTCTTAAAATAAAAATGATATCATATAATCATATTTTTTATGATATCAATGCAATTTTTCCTAACTATTGTTTATGTATTTTGGTCCTAAAATTTTATCTAAACATGTTATCTATCACTCTCCATCAGAAATTGAATCTTATATTTCTCTTTCATATCCATGTTTTCACAAATATTATCTTATTTAAAAGCCATGATTTTTTTGGTGATCATTACATTTATTTTTACCACTTACTAAGAATATGTGTTATTAACTCCATTTATAATGAGTGTTCTTCAACATTAATTTATTTTTAAATATATATAAATTTACTACTGAGATAAATTTTTAATTTCTAGGATGAGATTTATTTTAGGTTGATAGAATGTAACACCCTAAGGCTTTACAATATGTTTCTTTTAAAATATATTTTTTTATCACTTGATTTATACAAGAAAAAAAGTTAATCTTATGTTACTTGAAAGAAAAAATTTATCATTATATACAAGGAAATATTTGGTTATATTGTGTTACACCCAAAAAATAATTTATTCGAAGGCATGTGCAACACATATGACTGAGTTTTATCAAACAATTAAATATCATTACAAATATTATTATTTATTATAACATGAAAAAACCATGATTTTAAATTGGTGGTTATGAATATAATTAACTAAATAATGAAAATATATAGTTGAATTCATTGTTCACCAATATTTTATAAATGAATATATAATCAAAATGATTATAATTGGAGTGTTTTTTTATAAAAAAATATTTTTATTCTCCAAAAGATATTTATCATAACAAATTAACATAATTAAGATATATGAATTATATTAAATATATACATATAATATATTTAATAAAAATTTTTATTACATTTTTATAATATATTTTTTTTGAATAAGATAATAATAAATATAGTAGTATGCTATAAAATTATTTTTTTCTAATGAGGCAATTTTGTCACCTTTTAATAAAACTCTGATTTTAGAACAAAAATTTGAAATATTTATATTATTTATAATTAAAAATAAGAATCATTTTTGAAATCATAACATCAACATTATATTAGGGTGATTTTTTTTTATTTTTTTGTGTAGTTTCATTTTGTGATGAATAGTTAAAAATACTGAATTTTAATTGCAAAATGGATTTTTGCCTAAATAATCTACAGTGTAAAATTATATCGAAAATTGTTTTCAAAGTATAATAATATAAATTAAACACAAATGAATCTAATTTAGGTCATTTTAATCAATTATATTTTGATGTTATATATAAAAACATTTCAATCTTTTCAATATTTTAACTTTAAAAACCCAATTTCTCTCCCTTATATAGGAATGATTTTAAATTTTGTTATTCAAATTATGTGATTTGAATATGGAAAAATGGTAACTATATCACGAATATAATTAATTGATAATATATAATATCTATAAAATTATTTTTTTTAAACGAATATTAGTGAAATCAATTAAAATTAATTAAAACCAATAATGAAAAAACTAGTTTACTTTAGTAGTTAAATGTTAATCATAAGGGAAAAAATATAATAAAAACCTATCAAATATCCATTTTAAAACCATATTTCTATCATATTTTATCTTTTTTCTAATTTTATAAGTTATTGTAATATTATTCCTTGAAATTAACTTATATAACTAGTTATGTAATGAAAAAGACAAAACTAGAACCTTAATTACCTTTTACATTTATAAAGCCTTGAGATATAGAAATAACCAAATTAAATAGGTTATACACTTTATATTGAATGTTATAGGTGTTTATTTGATCGTATTAATTATAAATTAATTGGTATATAGTATTTTTTAGATAAAATGCTTAAGCAATTCTAATTCATTAATAGTTCAGTTAATAATTAACTAAAATAAATGATAATAAAAATATTATAAGTGATGTAAATTTATTTAATTATTTTTTCATATATTAATATATTATGTTACATTTTTTAATCATAAAATATTGAAATTACATCATTTTCCTGATATTTTGAAATTTAAATTATGTAAATAATGTCAAAATTATCATTAATGTAATCACATAAAAAAAGATTTTTTTAAAAAGAATAAATAATTACTAAAAAACTATATTAATAAAAAATATTTGTATATGTTAATAAATATAAAATAATTTCTATTAGTGGACCAATATATTCATTATAATAAACATACTGAAAAAAATTTTAAGAACATTGTAAGCACAATTGAGGTTAAAGTAGTGTTTTTCGGCATTATATGTGTTTGTTTAAGATTTAATTTCCAACATACAAGAGATTTACATTTTTTAAATTATATATTATATTTTTAATTAAATTATTCTATATTTTATAATAATTATCCCTTTAATTTAGTGTCTATGGTTTACATACTATGATAGATAACTAGTTACATAAATAAAAAATAAAAATAAAAAAATAAGTATACCTAATGACTAAAAAAACTAATGATAAAATTGTTTTTATTTTTATTTTTGTGAGTTTTTATTGAAAATAAATAACCATTAATCCATTATTTTTCCATTTTTTAATCACATGATGTGATGGAGATCTCCCAATAGGGTTTACCTTTTGCTATTTATAAGAATGATACCCCTCCAATATAAAAACACACACACAACTAAAACTTATTCACACATATACTGACCTTTAAATGGTCCAAAATCACGTAAAATAATTTCCAAAAACCCATAACTTCATCCTAGGATCCTCACTTTTATAATTATGTAATTGAAGTTAGTATTTTCATATAAACATAAAAGTGTTACTTGAATTAGTTGTAACATTATTCAATGATCACTTTTGTTTCATTTACATCTCCACTCATTCAATTAATTATATATAATTATTATATAAGAAACAAAATATATTATATATATTTTGATATTATTATGATAATATTTATACATACACTTGTAAAAATATCCATCATATGAGATTCGCAATAATCGTTCGTGTGTACGATAGTCTACCACCTCACGAGCTCATGTCAATCATTCATCCTTTTACCATCATTGACGGTTAAAGATAATAATGTATTTATAGTCTATAAATGATATATGTGACATTTATTATGAATTTATTATTATTTCAGATTTATATAAAATATAAATATAAGATTTCCATTTTTCAAGAAATGATACCTTCATTTGAGAACGTTCGGACTACCGCCTCCTCAAAGTGATGATATTCATTATTACAATGTATGGAATATATTATGGATAATGTTAAAAAATATATGTTATATATTTGACATAAATATCATAACTCAATTATAGTACAAATATAAATCTTTTATGTTTCTATCTTTCTAAATGAAACAAAAATTAAGGTAGAGTTCATCCGTATATACGACTTACCGTCTCCATGACTAGTGCATTTCATTTAATATGTCCAATTTTTATGGATTATTAGAAATAAATATATTCATAATACATATTATAATTAAAAAATGTTTTAAATTATATACATTATGATATCATTTTCTAGGTAATAAAAATAAAAAATAGATATACACACTGAAAAAATAAAATTTACCTCAGAATGAATGAAAATAATGATGTACTATTAACAAAAGGGTAATAATATGATATAATGGAATAATATAAGATAAAATAAATATTAATTTGGTATTTTTATAAGTAAAAAAATTATTAGAACCATTATACATGAGGTTAAAAAGTGTCTAAACAAAATAGAGTGCAAGGTTAGGGATTTTCTTCTCAGTTCCTATATCTGTGAGATAAATTTCATCTTCACCACTTACTTATTTATGTATGGTGTATATAATACAAATTTTTAAATATTATATCACGATTCCTTAACTATTAATGTTATATCCTTTTTTACATATAATTATCTCATCTATGAGGCTTTGACATGAAAATTTCCAAGTGGTAAATGTTCTATTTGAAATCTCACTTTCTTTTGAGATTGTTATGGTTATCTTAAAACAATAACATCCTTATGAACATTTATCATTTTAAATCACATTTATTTTAGGAATCCAAACTATTATGTTATGGGTATAACTATTTCCTTAACCACACTCCATTTTTACTAATGGTTTGTACTTGACAGTTATTTGATTAACTACATAAATATTGTCAAATCCTTATATTTTACACAATATAGATATTTGATAAGTGAATTTATAATTTATTTAAATTTATTATTTCATTTATAAGTAATTAATTTTCTTGGCGTGATATGGTTTTGTTACTATTTAACATATTCCCTTTGATGCATCAATAGTCACATGAGACGAATCCGTTAGCCAAATTAGACAGGTTTTCTACCCAATATGTAAAATCGCCATGGGAAAGGTATTGATGTCAAATGTACCATGTACCTAGGAAAAATGGTGTCCAATAATAATGAATTTAAATTTTTTAGAATTTAGTTTTTGTTATTATTATTTATGATTGTTTTTCTTTGACATAACCTATGGATGAATTTCATTTTACTTTTTTTGATTAAATGGAATATGTTTCAATTATTTACATTTCTAAATTTTTTATAACATTTCTTGTAATATAAATGGAATTTGATCTCAGTTATTTAACATTTCTTAAAGATTATTCTCATGGATTCATTTTTTACTTTCTTTGTACAAACCCTTATTGAGATGTTTTTCGAACCCTAATTTTTTTTCCATTCCCTAAGACATAGAGAAGAAATCCTTGAATGAGATATGAAGGATGCAGTTAATTTCATTTATTTTAATATCCTATTTTACATTCTATTTACAGATGTAATATGTGTATTATTTTTGTAATATGGTTTTCAGAAACTTCTAAACTAATCATTCCTTCAAGATTTGATTCCATGTAATCATACTTATGTAATAAAGCATGGAACTAGCTCCAGGGTTATGTGGTGGAGGTATCAATAATTATTGGATAAGTTAATATGGAAAGAGTGGATGGGGGTTATTTACCTACATTAAAATAAAATGAAGATATATGTTACAATTACTCCATTGAGTGATAAATTAAAATTATAAATGTAAGAACAACCTTATTAATAAGTAAATTTGGAAAAGTACATGTTTAGTTGAAATGATATATAGTTAAAAAGATATTTTTATTTTGGTAGATAAATAAACTAATAAATTATTAAATTTATTGACTAATTTAAAGCATCTAATTGATAAATAAGATACACTTAATGTAAATATGGTGGAAAATATGTTAAGGATGATCAACCGATTCTCAAATACGATCACCTAGGTGTCTATCCTTAATGGATTGAGTATTAATGAATATATTAATCCTAAATATAGTGGTACCCATAAAACCTAAGAATAATAAAACCCTTAAATTTATAATCAATATAGAATCCCATAACAAGACCATATTAATAGTGGGTTTTAATTATCATAATGAATGAAAACTTGGATTTAGTGATTTTCCATGCATTCAGAAAGAGATAGAAAAAATAGATTATACTATGCATGGACCCTTTGAATAAAATATCCATAATATCTTAAAATAAATAGAAGATGTATTATAGATAATTATTGAGATAAATATTGAGATTAAATCATTTAGTGGCAATGAATACAAAAGTATATCCTTAGGAGGCAATTTTGTAGCCGATGCTCATTATCATTTTTCTATAGATCAATAAAATTCACAATTAATTGATATTTTTGAATGATAAAACTCAAAAGGGTTTTATTTATATCCTTAATGTGTTAATTTGTAATTTTTTAGGTGAAATGAGTTAAAGGGATCAATTTAAGACAACAATTGATGTGCCCTTTTACTTACTAACATGGTACCACCAGATAGATGCCCGATTCCATAGACAAGTTGGTGATATTACTTTAGTATATCTAGATGAAGAAGTCATTGGGTTGAAAATGGGTACTAATATATATTAGGTGAGATATATTCAGATCTAGATGATCTATGTTGTCCCATAAGTTGGCCGATGACACACCACCAGGTATCTGATGGTCATCTAGTCATTATGGAGATTTTATCAGTCCTACTAGCTGGCAGATGAAACTCTACCGAGTATCCAATGGAGATAGATTAGGTGGGATAATATTATGTACTTTTAATTCAATTTGATTCCATTTTTGGAGTATTTAAAAGCTATTATCATACTAAAACGTAAATACTGAAATGAAATGAAATGGAATGGTTAGATCAATACTATGTCTTTATTATCATTAAATTACATCTTATTGAGTATGTTTAAAAAAAACCTCCACTAGAATAGTGTATATTATCATTTATGACCATAAAATGTTAAAAATTGGTCCATATGAAGTATTTATTATTAGTTCAAGACATGTTAAATAAATAATAAAGGAAAAAAATCCTTTGATGGAGTAGGAATAGTCATGTCATGAGTTCCAAGAACACCCTCATAGATTTATGACCACTCAAATCACCACTCAGATATTTGAAAATATATTTTATTCTTGGTTAATTTGGTTTTTAATAATAAATTCACTAACCACTGAACCCATGATTAATTTTAGGTTCTCTGCTAGAGATGAATGAAACTCATACACCATGAACGCTCCAAAGTTCATGGATATACCTCACTACCCAATCCCTATAGACATCATTCCCTAAATTTGAATACATTAACATACTTAGTGAGCCAGTAAACCACCAACACAATGAATTTATCTCTTTTGAAACCTCTCATTCAAGACAATATAAAATCCCAAAATAATTTCCCACCACTTTACTAAAGTTATAGGATCATAGAAACTATCCTGGATAAAGTAAAATGAACCAGAATTAGATCCTAAAATGATGGTGGTAATTATCATTACTTTCCCACCTATATGTGAATCCCCACCATTAATTTTTAACATAATGGTAAGGATAATTTAATTATAACAAATATTATTTGACTTCATCACCCAATATTGTAATGATTTCCTCGAGAAAAAAAAATTCCCCATTTTGAAAAACCAAAGTGAATTATAGTAATTCATCCCATGAATCCCCTTTATCCCATGATTTAATAACCTCTCACCCGTATAATTTTTATTATGGAATCGACCACCCCATAGATCATAAAGATTTAAACAAAGTTAATTCATTCCTCAGGGACTCCATTCCTAATAGTACATCAGAAAGGCAAAAGAAATAACCCACTAATCATAGAGGGTAAGAGTTCATGAGGTGTCTGGATATGATACTAGTAAACCATTATAGGAAAAAATATCACACAATTATAATTACAGATAATTTACCATGTAATCAATGACACCCCAAAAACATAAATTGAGGTTACCAATCAATAAACTAATCTAGACGAAAGACACCTAACTGAAATATTCAACTTATGTAGGTTCCGATGAAAATAGTGTAAATTTATTTTCTATTTCCTATGGCCTAAACCAAAAATATTGTATTTAACATTGTAAATGATAAGATATAACTCCTAAATTCTTCTATAAATATTATTTTCTATTCATACTCACATCCCATCATCATTGAAAAGGTGATCAACCTTATATGATGAAGTGAGAGTGAATTTTCTGGAGGTGAAATCAATATAAAATGGAATTATAAAACTCTTTCATCCCCATTGTTATACCTAATATTTCTATTTTAAAGGCATTAAAATCCCACAAATAATATTCCAAATCCCTGTTAATTCATCTTAGTGACAAAATTACATTCCCATGATATCCCATTACCCAGGAGGTGCCACCATACTCCTCACATGATAAATCATTTACATAAAACTAAATATTTCTTCTTATAGTTATGATGTATACCACATAAAAACATATATTTTGAATAGATCAAAAAAATACTATTTTATCAAAACTATTAGAATAAGAACAAAAGAATAAATATCATAATAAATAAAAACAACGCATCATTTCAACAAAGAAAAAAACCAACCACATATTTACATTAATAACACAATATATATCATTCAAGAATGTTACCGTAATGTTTCCATATATCAATTCATAGTATTATAGTAATGTAAAAAACTGTATCAAAAAATTTCATTTCCCTTATATAATGAAAAAAAAATTATCCATTTACATTTGTAAAAACCCATTCAAGGAAACCATATTAAAATTTGAAAAATATAAATAACATTCATAAAATATATCATTATAAAAAAATTAAAAAAAAAGAAAAAAAGGGAACCATTAATGAAAAAACATTTAAATGAAATTATTTATCTTTAAATCATCTTAATCAATAAACATTCCCTTATCAATTGGATCTCAAAAGAAGCACCAAACATATCATTATATGCCCCAATAATCCAAAATTGTTTAATTTTAACTGATTATTTAATATTCTTGAAAGTAATATTAAATTATTCATAATATAATGTTCAATAAACTAGGTTAATTAAAAAAATATTACTCTTTGATAAAAGGAAATTTAAATAATATTCATTTATTTTAAACTATTGATCAAATAAATCTTTATGACTTATCTTCTACCGTAATATTTCATGCCATTAAAATTAAGTCATAAAGTTTTTACTTAACAACATTTTTTATAAACCAGGTTTCATTAATTTATGTGATAATTAAATAATATAAGCTAATATATCATATATTTCAACATTATCTTATAATAAATAAAAAGAATTTCTAGAATATTAAGTAGATTAAACATTAAAGTGGACTATTACTTTTAACTTTGTTTTATTCTAATATCTACTATAATATGGGTACTATAAGTGGTTCACTAATTTTTTATATGAAATAGAATATGAAATGGAATAAAAATGTTATTATTTATTATGTTTTAAAATTTATTATAAATATTCATCTTAGTGCATGACATTATTCTAATTTTATTCATTATGCCCTGTATTTCAAAATCAATGATTTTTTCATGGCATATAATTCAATGAATATTTTTAATCGTATTCGGAAAAAATTAACAATGTAATGTTAAAAGGAACCATATAGTATAGATAATTAAATAATCATTAAGGAAGAATGATATTAAACATGGTATTATGATTTTGAGTATATATTAAGAAATTTATAGCCCTGTATTAAAATTACATGAAATCCACTTACTAATAATCAATTTATACTATTAATCTATATTACAATATTATATTCTAGTTCTACACCAATTCAAAATTTATTTACCTAGTAAAACACATGAGAGTCATAAAAAAGAATAAATTTTATCATGAAACATACAAAAGAAACCATATTAACCATATCCTAGATACCATTTCATAAAAACAATAATTTTCATCCAAACCAATCATAAACCCAACTCTTATAGCCCATAGTCAACATAAAATTTGTTATATATAGAATTACATTTAATGGATCTCACAATGAAAGAATAACAAGTTTATTAGTGTTGGAGATCTATATATATAAATTATTCCTATATTCTATTAAAAATATAAAAATAAATATTTTATAACTAAAAACACATTCAATTTAATAACACCATAATTCTCAATGAATAAACTACTTAATTTTCGACTTCATGATCTCAATCATTGTTACATCTATAGTATTGATTCCTCGTGCCAAGATAGTGTAATTGATGGGATGTTATAAAAAACACATTTAATAAGGTTATCGAACTAGTATGTATCATGAGGCTTCATAGTAAAACATTGTATTTAGAAATGAAATACGGTTTAGAAAAGAAGAATATATATGATACAAATAATATAGATAACTAAGATAAATGTAATTTTCAATGAAATATTATCATAAGGGAGTAAATGATTCAATATAAATTCACATACCACAAAATTAATAAGAGGTAAAATTGGACTGTCAATTCATCAAAAATATAGGGTTTTTAAAAAGTTCGTTTCTTTTGATGAATAACATAAAATGGAAGAAAAACTGTAAAATAAGTTTTCATTAATGATTTTTATTTTTAAAGCCATTAAAAAATTATATAAGAAGATAATTATCATAAAATAGTTATGATTTTTGGAAATCCCATTGATGTAATATACATTAAAAAAGATTCATTTGGATTTTTTGCAAAGAATGATGTAAATGAACCTTTCAAAAAAATTAAAGATTCATTGAAAACCTTGTAAAAAGTTATATATATGTTCAAATTTCATTAATAAATAATATGTGTAAATAAAAATAACTTTTGAAATTTTTTCTAAAAAATATGGACATGGAATGAAAATATACATGATGAAGAAGGAAAAATAAGTCCAATATTTCATTTAAATATTATATCTGTAAATTGATTTTTTGAATAGAGGAATAGTTGGAAGAAGATATAAAAAATTTTAAATACCAAAAAGAAAAAATAGATTTATTTTATGAATAATAGATTATAATATTCCTTCAATTAAAATAAGATTAATCTTGAAGTTTTTTATTATAATAAAATTCTTACATCTATGGAAACATGCATATTGAAACCCCTTGAAAATAAATGAATTTACAATTTAATCATCACAAATTAATATATATTCTTTTTAAATACATCATTAGGGTAGTATGTACAAAACATAAAAATTAATAAGTGTATGACACCAAATATCACATAATGGAGTGATAATTGAGATAAAATCCATAACCTCCACTTTGAGTTTCATCAAAAGCGATAAAAATACATTATAATAAATTTTAATTTATGAAAAGTCTTTTCCATGTTCATAGAAATAGTTATAATATAATATATTAATCACATATATCATTTAAACACTAATTTATTGATAATAAATATCATTGTATCTGGGTGTTAATTATTACATTTTTTATCAGAGTTTTAGTTCGACAGTTCTTTTCCATGTACTTTGATTATGGTTCCACATTATACTGAATATTAATTATGATATAAATATCATATATGTTATATATATATATATATATATATATATATATATATTTAAAGTCAACTATAAAGGGTAGATGAATTAAAATAAATGTCACCATCCTTGGAGACGTCATGTTGTACATAATAATGCATGCCTATTTTTATATTTCCATAAATGGAATGATATAAAGATCAATAATAATTTTTTTCATACTCATTTTTATATCATATATATCAAATATATTCTTCAATGTACTATATATATTTATTTTTATCCATTACATGTTTTTTATACATGTGGTACTTGAATGAGGCTTATTTGTGATACAAAGGTGTTTTCTTATTAAAATATGGACGTGAGAAGAATTAACAGTGTAATGTTGAGTTTTATAGAACAATTTAGTTATTAAGTCCTCTAATGGTTTTTTTTTCTATGATCATTTAATTTTTATTGTAAACCTTACATTTATGACATAATATAAATAAAGGCGGTGTAGTTTTAGGTGGCCATTTTTTTTGAGATGGATGTTAAAAACTGGACCATTTATGGTGGAAATTTACAATTAGCACTATAAATAATCACTAGGTAGTTTGTTTCATAATGTTAGTCACCCATTTTTCCCTAAATAAAATATATTATTTCTCCCAAATTTATTATATTCTAGAATAATTCTTATTAGGTGATTGGGATCCCTTGGAAGGGGATTGATTCCCAGCTTTGGTCTTCCATCAATAGAGATCCAATGTATGTTATATCTATTATCTCACGGTTCTTTTGTCTGGTTCCTCCCACATTTTCCTTCCATTTTACTGTGGATTTCTATCCATGTTCCAATGAAGAATCTTTCATTGCAATGGTTTTGGTGAGGTTTCCCTATATTGATGCAATCTTGTTATGGGAGAAGTGATTGGGATCTATGACATTGGTCTCTTCCTATGTAAATAATGATAAAGCCATCAATGAAGGGGATTAATATATTTTCATTTATTTATTTTTAATAATAAATCTATAATTGTTTATCCTTTTTTATTTCATTTGAATTAATATAATAAGTATTGAACCAGATTAATATTGAATTTTTTTAGTGATCAGTTATTGATCTATCTAAACCATGATAATTTTTTGCCTCTTATTTTGAAGTATAGAGTGCAATCTATAAAATAATTTTATTATCATATTGTAATTATTTTTAAATCATAATTCAATTGATGAAAATGTGTAAAAAATTCAAATCCATAATTATTAGATTAATTGGACTATTAATTAATGTATATGAACATTTCTAATCCTGTTTCATATATTAGTGGTTATAAAATTAATGGAAGTGTGAATTTTTAATTGAATGTTTTATTACATGTGTTAATAGAAATTATAAAGATCCTGATGCATGATAATTTTGGTTAATGATAATGATAAATTCTATGATGAATTAGGTTTTTTTATTCTAAATGATTGATGAAACTTGTTTTAGGCTAGTGATCAGGTTTTTGTATATTATTATAGTATATGACATAGTTTTCCCATAATTTGAACATGTGAATAATAAATTGGTTAATTTAATATGGGTTGAAAAAAAAAATTTATAGATATAAATATTATGGGTTATGAGTTTTCATTTGTTTATAAAGGATGGATTCCTTGAGTTTTTAGTTAAGAGATCTTGTTTTCATATAACAAATAAATGAATTATTTACGATCTATTCTTACATGTTGATTCTTCATTTTTGTTATTGTTTCTTTATATATTTTTCATTAGATTTTATCCTTCATTGTGATATAATATTGAAATGTATTAGGAGATTATTAGATGAATAATGAGATATAGGCAGAGAGGCTTGAGGGTGTGGAATAAGTCAACACATGTGATGGTGATACACATGGTGATATACATCATAGTGTCAAGTATAGCAATAGGATTGTAAGCATGAGTTTAAGATGATCTTACCTATTTATATGATAAATAAGTATTCTTAATATATGTGAGTCTATTTAATGGCTATTATATGTGTTGTTTTTAATCTCCATTCCTTTCCCCACTTCATAAAAAAGTCATCTTTGGTTGGTTTCATATCTAAAGGGATGATTAAGAAGTTTTCCTAATGTAACTTAATATATGTAAAGATTAAAATTTTATTATAAATTACACAAACAATAAGGATTGTATTGGAGGAATGAAAATGAGAGGCTCCTGAGAATCCATGGACTAGGTTGGGATTATTCCTGGAGAGCATGAACTTCACTTTGATAGATAATAAATTATCGTAGTAAAAAATTATTAATTTATGGTTAATGAATTGATTAATGTAATGAAATTGTAAACATAAAAGGAATTAATAAAACTTATCTCTTCAAAATGCATGTGTTCTTATAGGATACATAGTTCTTAATAGGAAAACTTGGGAGTTCGATAGAAATTAACTACAGTGGGGTCTAAGACTACAATATTCCCATAGTGTTTCTATAATCAAGGTTATATATTATATATTTTATGATTCCATATACTACCCTACACATGTCATTTAGTGTTACGGACACCCAGGCATATATAATTGGGTGTTTTCTAGAATATCCTGGTGAGAGGATTTATGGATGATGACCCCCTCTGTCCCTACTTCCTTCTCATTGTAGATTCAATACAAGGTATTCCCAAAGGTTAGTTTCTATAAATATATATCTACAGATGGTGGTGATTCCTTGTGGTTATTTCCCACATTTTATATTTCCATATATATTGTCCAATTGATTATTATATGTATTATGTGTATAGGATGTTATTGATTAAGGTACATTACTTGATGTATGGGTTGTGATGGGTTGAGTCATAATACATGTTATATGATTCACATCTTACAAGTTAGGGAGGAACCCAAAAACTATTTGTTTACTATATAGAGATATGATGTGAGATGATGTGATGATGTGATGCACAATAAGAATGTTTTGGTAATTTTACTAGATGTTTATAAGATGGATTACATTTTGAGAGAGATGGATTAAGATGTGTGATGTTGGGGTAGGGTGAAAAAATAGTAGGGAAATAGTAGTGGGGTACTCTTGATGTTTCCTTACTATAATATGTGATCTATTGCATGAGATACAAGATGATATATGTCCACGGTGAAGTTGGGATCATAGTATTCTTATTTATATTATGAGTTAGTTTCACCTGTATTCATCATTAATTATAATTCTTTCTTTATATTTTTCATAAGAAGACTCAAGGAACATCTTGTTGAGTATACTATTATGGTCACCTCACATATATATAAACTATTTTTAGATCAATTTGAGAAGGGTGGATATTGAGCTGGATATTACTATATTATGGTTTTTTGGGAGGTGTATGGTCCTTTTGGTCATTGCTGGGTTTATATTTTGGGTACTTATAGTTTTAATTTTCATTTATTTAGTACTATATGGAATCACACGTATATAAATGGGATTATTATATATATATGAGTAGGCTTCTATTAGTGTATTTAACCAATGATATCCTCATCAGGTTTCACATAGATGGTAATGAATTCCATTTATATGTTTGATGCACACTCAAAGATATTCACAAACTTGGTCCCTACTAGAGGAGGGACTAGGGAAGTCAACATCTCCCAAATATCATCTCCAACACTAGATTGGGGATATTTGTTGGATAGGTTAGTGGAAGAGAGATATAAATGGTTTTGGTTGAGGGCTTTGATGGAGTTTAGATTTTGGAATATGTGAGACTACATGGGTTTTGTAGGGAAAAAGTGTTAGTTATGTTTAGTACGAAATGAAACCACATGAGAGAGAAAGAGACATTGGTGTTTAATTACCCTATGATCTAATAGATGAAACATTATTTTTACTAAGCCTACAAAATAAAGTGAAACATTTTTGGGGTAGAGACATAAGAAATGATAATGAATATCTCTTATTTTCTCCAATTTATGAAATGGGAATAACTTAATAATGTTAAATAATAAAAAAAATAAAAAAAATTAGTTAACTAATGTTAAATATCCCATATTGCAGTTTTTGGAGTCTAATATTTTTTTCTTCTGGAAAGAATAGCTCCAAGTCAATGTCTTAGTTAGGATCACACCAAAGATGTCAGGAAGTATGTTCTAGTATATCACCATAGAGTAGCGGTCATTAATGAATAATATTGGATGATAAAACTTCAAGAGTTTCAGTGATAGTGTTTTTATAATTACGAGAGCTCCATTTATAACATATTAATTGAATTCTTGTTATAGTAGTTGGAAATATATTTTTGTTTGATCCATGACAAGATACATAACTTAATTACATTGGATGTGGAAATGAAATATATTGTATCATGGTAGTGGTGCCTATTATTCCATAGGATCATGGGGACATTATGGCCTCATGGGATATGTTCATGCATAGTTTTGAGAAAAGATTCGTTCTTTCAACCTAAAGGAACCTTGTTTCCAAAATATACATACCCTTATATAGAGGAGTTTTTTTGTGTGGGAGTTTGAGATCCATTTTTAGACCATTTTATAATATAATTTAGTCTTTATTCTAGATGAGGAGGATAGGGGGTGGAATTTTGAAGAATATTTTCATCTAGATATCTATTGATAGGTGATCGTGTTCATGTTGTCAATATATCTCATTTTCCCAAATAGAAGAGGTTTTTGTGAGTATAGTGTCCATAATATGATCATCTTGAGGGGGAGTCATCATTCTTCTTCAAAAATCATATCTATGGTCCAAAGATACTATCGAGATAGAAAAAATATTTTTTAATCATCTAGGGGCTTGTCCCAGCACTCGTCATATAATTTCTCAATCTACGGAAGATCTTAAATCTATTCCATGGGCTTATATTCATATATCTATTTTAGAGGATAAAATAATCATTAGAAAGAGTTTCAAAAATTAATAAATAGTTAGTATATTCTAGGTGTTCCACTTCTGGTTCCACCATTGAGGCCGTTTTTGTAGAGGTATAAACAACAAAGTATTCCATTTTATGATAGTAATGAGTAGATGTGGTGGGTAGAGGAAAGCACCATGACGCTACACCTGAACAAAGAGTATAGATTGTACATTTAGGTAGTCATATGTAGTGTTAGAGATTTCATGTATCAAGCCTTGTCTAGCATTATGTTATAGCATTTCAATCACTGAGAAATCCAGATGTTTCTCGTTGTACCCCTTGATTATTTTCTTCAAGGGTAAAATAAGTATTTGAGTCATGTGGTATAAAATACTTTATATCACTAGACCTTGTTCATTATGCGGGACATGAGGTAGATAGTCTTATACTTCCCTTGGTGTTGACTACACTAGTTGGTGGTCAAGATTAATTTTATGAAGAATATATAGACTATCTGATAGTTTTGGGAAACAATCCTCATGGGGAGACATCCTATTTTTGCAGATATAACCATACAAAATCATCCTTGTCATTTATTGGTTATATTTGGTGGAATATATAATGGATTAATTCAAGATTTAGGTTGTGTGATATGATTATAATTGTGGGACTATGTGGTTTTTTGGTTATTGATACCCATATATGGGTTAAAGAGGTGTTCCATACATGTCACCCTTTATGTTGGAGCTGATGAAGAGTTCCTTGGAGGTTCATCTGATGGTGTTTCCCATGCTTGTGGAAGTGTTCTATAATTTATTATCAAAGGAGTTTGAAGCATTTCCCCCTTCATGAGTGTCAACATTGAGATAGATCTACCACTAGTCATGTATACTATATCAATGTCTCTATATAAGATGGCGTCTTTGGAGTTGTGAGAGCTACATTTACAAGTCAATTATTTCATGTAGAAGGGATTTTTTAGGATTAGTGTTTCCCCTTGGGGTTAACTAATTCTGTTTGTGAATAAGGATAACATATGTTTATGTATTTATATAAGATTTTATTATATGAATCAGGTGATAATGGTGAATCACTATCCAATCCTATGGGTGGATAAATTATTCAATTGTCTAGAAAGATCATGTTGGTTCTTGATGATTTCTCAATGGTCCATATATTTTTAGATTAATGTGAAGGATGATGCTATTCATACAAATGGATTCTATATTCATCATGGTTATTATGAATTATTTGTGATTCAATTCACCCTAATGAACACTCCATCAATGTTCATGGGGTTGATGAATGTAATATTCTAGGATTTTCTGGATATGTCTACAGTGGATTTCATCAATGAAATCCTTGTATAACCTACTTTTAAGTATAATCATTCAGAGCATATTTGTTCTATTTCTAGAGTTCTTTGTACGTATTAACTATTTAATATGTCTTCAATGTTTGAGTTACCTGATCACAATGTTTGTTTCTTAGGAAATGAGGTATCCTAGTAAGGAGTGTATTTAGATCTGTCTAATACAATGAATATTTATTCATGGAAATTTCTTAAGACTATTACATAAGTGAGATGTTTTATTTGTATTATATGAAATTATATGACGATCCTAGAATATTTAGATTATGTTACAAATCCTATTATATCATTTCCAAAAATGTTGTTGGTGTTCTTGTGGACTGAACAGTTATAGACATCATTTGAGAACCTGAAGAAACTATTTTCATGTTCTCCATTTATCTGGTAGAGGTAGTTCGTTTTGAAGTCTTATATGATGATTCATGTCCTTTTTTTGGTCATTTTTTTATTCAATAGAGATGAGTTATTTCTAATCACTCTTGGAAGTCACCTCTATAGGAGATAAACAATTCCACCCTTGACGTCATGTTGGAAGAAATTGTTTTTCCTTGAGTGTGTGGTGACATGACTTCACAAATGAATGTTTTGTGATTTATATAAATCATAAAATCCTATAATATGTCTTCTCCAAGCATGAATTAATTTTGAGACAAAAAAAAGTGGTTGAAAATTTTATAGGATTAGAACTTAATGATGAAATATATATCAAGAAAAGGAAATGTTATAGATAATTATCTAAGAAGAATTCTATGTAGTGAATCCATATGTGAATATGGCGATTTATGGAGAGTGATCGAATAAATCTTGGGAAAGTATAAAGATATGGGATCAATTAGCTATAGAGGTTATCCTTTTGAGATGAAAGTCTATTAATATTTCGTGAATATTATGGAAGAGTCCCAACATGAGAGTTCTCTAGTGGAGGTATAGAGGGAACATGTTGTTTTATGTGATTCACCTAATGGGTTTTCAATAGATGAACAACTATGGATGTTGTTGTGTTGTACTGTTTTCACCCATTCAATGATGGGTGAGATTGTTCTTTATGATTACAATATATTAGCCATTGGGGTACATCCAGGTGTGAAAAATATGTGCCTATATTTTAGAGGCTAGATTTGGTGGCCTGGTTTTATTAATGTTGTTGTAGATTTTTATTCTTGATGTTTGGTCATCCGTAAGGTGAAGGGAAAGAACCTTGTTCCTAGTGGATGCATCCATTAGATTCACCAAGTGGATGTGTTATGATATCTCGATGTACTTAAATATCTATTTATCTCGAGATTTTGGGGACATCAATTTTATGTGTGATATTGGATTGTTTGATGAAATAAACCCACTTCATAATGATAAGGGAGTTGATATCTATAGAGGTTTTTTAAATGCAATATCTTGAGAATATGGTGAGACTCAATAATTTCCAAAGGAAAATTATATCTGATCAAGATCATTATTTTATATTTTGGGTTTGGAGAGGTCTCCATAATTTAGTTTTCATAGTTATTCTGTATCATTGCTTTTCAAAAATAGAAGTATGGTCATTCATAGTGGACCATTCAGATGGTTAGAGACATGTTGTGCTCTGGTGTCGTGTATTTTAGAGGATTTTGGAAGAGGCACCTACCATTGTTTTAGTATACAATTTATAATAGTATTCACTACATCATTGGTATTTCACCATTTTAGTATTTTAATGTTTGAAAAATTCATTCTTTGATGTGGTGGAATTGGTTCAAGGAGGCAGTAATTCTCTGTCTAATGATATTTAATGAACCAATTGAGATAGTTTAGGTGATTCATGAAATGATTAATGCATCACAAGATCATACAAAATCCTAATCCAATCATAGGATTTGTTTTATGGAGTTTAAAATTAGAGATCATATGTTCCTAGAGGTGACTAATCATCATGGGTAGTGAATGTTTATATGTAAGAGTATGATTTAAACCATACCTTTTTGCCCTTTCATGGTCTTGTCTCATCTTGGAGCTAGGTTGTCTGAGATATCACTTCGTTTAAATATGATCTAAACACATGATACTTTTTATCTATCACATTTTCTCTGTTACATTTATGACGACTCTCTCATCATTTATTGGGGCGAGATCGATGTTTATGTTGATTCAACCTTTGTGGAGAAGAATGTGGAGATCCATAACTATTGGGAGAATATTTTGTGTGGGTGTTATATTCCATGGGTTCATGTCTTATTACCACACTGTGGCATGGAAGTGAGTAACTGAGAATGTGAGTTGGAAACAAAAACATAGTACCATGATCTATTTTTTATATCATGTCTTGTTGTAATAATCGTTATAGTTGTTGAACCATTTCTCATATATGAGATGGTTTCCTCCTATTAAATGTTGTGGCATGTATATTGGTTGAGATTAATTTTCTTTGAGACTTTTTTAGCATCATGTTACTATAGTTTCATGGGTTAGTTCTTGTTACTATGATGATGTGTATGAAATCCTATGATACTGAGATCCTTGAGAGGTATTTCGCCTAGTTTCTATTCAAATGACCGCCATCTCCTTCATTCTCATCAGTTTTAGTTTTGGATTATTGAGGATTATAATTATTTGAGGGGTATAAAATGTAAGGGACTAAATCATTGTAGTGTAAACCTTTTAATGTTTCTAGAGACAATGGTTCTCATAGGGGGATTAATGGTTATAAAAAAGTTTTTCCCATCTAAATATAGGAATCCGATATATTTTATGTTATAATGATGAGTTTTGAAATTCATGTGAGTTTTATAGACTAATTTTTTATTGATTGTGTGGATGATAATCTGAAATTTATCTGTCAAACCTGACATTTTCGAGGAAAGTTAAATATAGGCTATGTTGTTCTAGGAAACATTTATTTAATTATATGTTAAATGAATGGCCATTTACGGTGTGAATGTATGATTCAAACCATAATTATATAATGGAAAGTAAATTTTATATTTTGTAGATGCCCTCTATTTCAACACATACCCTATTATTTCTCTGAAAGATCATAGAGGGAAGTTGTGTTTTCATTAGGGAATTCGGAGAACATCGATGGGGATCAGACCTTGGCACATATCTTGAACCCAAAATGATACACATTTTTCTATCTTTTTATCTCATAGTTATTTTATATTCTGGTTCTACTCAGACATTTTTATAATGTGACAGTGTGTTCTACTATATATTATAATGATGCGTTGTTATTTTTATGATGGTTGTGGTGTTAATTCCTTATAGGGATATAGTATTATTATGAAATAATTGATCTAGATTTACTACAATGGTCTATTATTTTGTGATGAGTGTTAATTCCGTAGAGGTATTGGATTCATTTATTCTATTATATTTATGTGTAATCAAAAAACTATAATGGGTTATCCCTTTTTATTGAATTGAAATTAACATAATAATAATTGGAATAAATTATAAAATAATTTGGATAATGATCTCCTATTGATGATTATATACCGTAATAATGATTTTCATCTTGTTTTTCAAGATAGTGTGTGAATGTTTTACAATTTTTTATACTTGGTATTTTTTTTGAAATTAATGGAAACTAATAATGAACATATAGTGAAAACAAATTTATTAAATTTATTTATAATTAAATAATTGGAATTCTCATAACTATGTTCCATAATTTTATTTTAATTTAATTGGTGTAAGTATTCATTTTTAATTGAGTGTGTTATTCTATGAGTTAATAGAATTTATAAATATCAGGAAAACTATTAATTATCATTTATGATAATGATATGAGGAATGAAAACTGAGTTTTTTTATTCTCACAGTTTTATGAAACATGTTTCTTCTTGGAATAATGTTTTGATATCTTGTTATTTCTCATGCATTAGGTTTACCATAGATGGAACTTGGGAATAATGAATTTGTTAATTCAATACAGAATTGAAACCGTAGTTTGATAAATAAAAATCTTTGGGCCACGAGATACTATTTTTTATAAAGGATAAAAGCACCGAGTAGGGCACTATGAGTGATCATTTTCATGTGAAGGCTAAATAACATGTTTTAGCGAAATGTATATGTGGTTACAATACCTTTTTATTGATTTATTTTTTGTTCTTATTTAGATGTGTCATTTATAGATGATGTGATTTGATCATGGGATGAATGAGCCCCTATGGATGATGAGATATATGTCAGGAGGATCGAGGTTGTGGTAACATTTAATTCTTATAAAAGATATATGTATATGTATATTAATGAGAGTGTTAGGGATAGAACATACAGTGTTAGAAGAGGTTGAAACTATGTTTAAAAATTAATGTTATAAAGCTAGATTATTTTCTGATCTGAAAATTATTAATGGATGATGTTCATGTTGTTTTTTCTCAATTGTTTTCCTAATAGATTGAGATATATGTATGTTCTTGGTTGCACCACATAATGGTATATTAGTTTTTTAAAAAGTACATGGAATTAAGGAGTGTTTAATTGTTTAAAAAAATTACATAACCCACGGGGTTGGTGTTGTGAGAATGAAAATTTGATGATCTTGAGAAACCATGGACTCTTATTAACATAATACTAGAGATCATAGACTACACATTGATTGATATTGAATTTACCTTGGAATAATTTTTTCAATTAAGGGTCAATAAATGAATTAATTAATTTAAATGACTAAAGAAAAATAAATTAATTTGATGAATATATTTAAAAATATTTTGTGCTAATAAGATACATAGTTCTTAAGAGTGGCTATCAGGAGTCTAATAGATATCATCTAAGGTCAATTAATATACTAGGATATAACTATTGTGTGTCTATGAGATATATTATGTATTATATATTTAGTGACTTCATACACTACCCCCACTAATATTTTGAGGGTGACTGACACAGAGTGGTCTTTTTTGGGAGTCTTCTCAAACATCCTAGTTAGAGGATGGGTGATTGACTACCCCTCTGGGAAAACATTATTCTCTTAGTAAATTTATATAATTATGTGAATTGAGGTTGGTTTCCCAATTTATAAATTTGTAGATGGCTGTTACGGAATTTTTTTATTTAACATACAAGTATCTCTGGATAAATTATAAAAATGATTATTATAGAAATGATGTGTATAAGTAGTGATGGTTTGTGGTACATTACTCGGTTTATAAGACATGATGGATTAATATATAATAACTATGTATGAAACACTAAATAAAAGCTGTGGTGGATACCATCTACTACTTTTTTAATATATGAATATACGATATGGGGTGATGTGATGATGTTATGAATGAGATGTATGTTGTCATTATTATCCTACTTTTATACAAGATAGCTTGTTTTTTGAGGGTGATTGCTTATGATGTGTGACCCGTGGGTATATCACAAAACATATTGGGAAGTGGTAGAGGGGTACCATTGAAATTTAATTACAATAATATATGTTATCTTGAACACGATACTTAGTGAGATATAGCCATGGTATGGCTAGGAACTCAATATACTAGTTTAAGAGGTGATTTAGTTTAACAGTTGTTCAGTGTTCTTTAGAATGCTTTCTTTTTTTTCACAGGAGGCTCATGGAAGGATACTATTGAGTATAATATTATACTTATACCATGAATATTTAAGGTTCTTAGATGATAATATGATGGTTGGATTTTGGGTTAGATTGTACTAGCTTATGATTTTGCTGGACCTATTTGGGATTCATGGTTACCTTCGTGTTTACCCTTTTTGAACTTATAGTTTCCGATTGTTTTACTTTAGAACATTAAGAATTTACATGTATGCATTTTGGATTATTTTATATATCTTATATTATTTTGATTTGTGTATATGTATTTTCTATATGTTACTCATGTTTCTATTAGTGGTTAATGTGTCCCAATAATATATACGATGCACCCTCGATGCTAGTCACCAACTCAAGGACTGATGGATGATGGACTTGGTTAGTCCCAATATTCTATATCTCACTGTTGGTCCTAGAGGGATACTCTATGTGATTAGGGGTTTGTTAAATATTCATTAAATATATCCTAATTATCATCCATGTAAAGAGATAATTACCAATATATCACATCGCTTAATGGATGTTGTAGTTCCCATGTACAACTGAGCGATGATATAATTTTCCAATGAATTTGATGGTATGAAGGAAGATATGATATAATAACAATAGAAGCATAATAATTTAAAAAATACACTCTATAAATATTATAACCATCATAATAACTACCCATAAATGATGGTGATGTAAAATAAATTACATCACAACATGGAGATAGTTGTCCACATGTATGACCAGGCAATAGTTTCAAAGCCCATATATTGTAAAGTAAGGTTCATAATTCTGGTTACAAAATAATAATTAAAATAAAATATTCTGATTATATATAATTTATTAATTTATTATGAATTCAAAAAAATTATATGAGGTACGTGTAGAAATAACTTTGAAGATGTCGGGTAGAATGATTACCTCTCCTTCAGTTGGCCTCCTTTTGAGCAATTCCTATGGACTATTCCAATATAATTTTTGGAAGTAAAAAACACATAATTCCGGTATATTAATGTAAATAAGATAATTATTTATGGGTTGGTTGAGATATATGGCTCAATTTGGTGTAATAAAAAGTGATAAGGGTTATCCTTTTATAAGTGATGGGTGGATGGGTCATTAAATTTTTCAAAATATTATAATATAATAAAGACAAATTCCTAAAAAGTGTTATAGAAATGACATGTAATTAATTATAATTAGTTAATTTTACTAATATAATCATAAAATTAAATTTATAGTGGTTTATATATCATTTTAAACATTATATATTTTCTTGACCCATTTCAATTCCATTTTACGACATAAGTGTGGTAACACATATTTCAATATTAAAGTGTTAAAATTTTACATATAATGTAAAAATTAGAAAATAAATGGACAAGGGTTGAAATTTTGGACCTGATCTTGTCCCCCTTTCCTATTTTAATTTTTTTAATAATTTTAAATAATTTTTCAAATTATATATTTTCATAAAATATCATTAATTTCATTTTGTACATTATTCTATTAATTAGGATTTAAATAAATCAATAATAATATGAAATAATAATATATATCTTTAATAATTCACATATATTTTTTATTTATCTATTAAATAAAATTTTAAATATAAATATCCAATACAATATTACATTTGGAGTTTTTAAAATCTTTTATATGAATCTCACACTACATTCTCATGATCTTTGTCGATGTTGTGTAAACCATTAATGCAATTATTTTATAACTTAAAATTAAAAATTAATTATCCTGAAAAAAGTTATAATTAATATATCAAATAAACATTTATAAATGAAAATATACCTTTTTTAAAATTTTTAGTAAAAATTTTAGAGATATTATTGTTGATAATAACATTTTTGATATTTTTTTACATAAAATTATATAAAAATTATTATCATAAAAAAGGAATAAAAATCCATATATTAGAAGTTAATATGGGTATGGTCGAACAATAAAAATCTAATTAAATAAATTCATTTATTTTATGATAATTTTAATGCCTTATTAGGTTGTTACTGATCATATATACCAGACTTACCTTTTACCGAAGTGATAACTTTTACCACAGCTACAAGTCATAATGTCTAAAAATAATAGATATATAATTAATTTATTTTAATCTCTTAATTAAAAATAAGGAATAATATTTTTTAAATTATATTCCTCTATGGTTTTGAAAATAATTTAAAAACAAACTACCTAATTGTGATAGAAAACCATTTTCTAGAATAATGAGTTTTTAAGCGTAAAAGGTGACGTATTTCAAAATTATTTAAAATGATGATTCTAATGTAAATAAAATCGATATTATATCTCTTTAATAAAAAATGGAAAATATATTGATAAATTTAAATTACTTTATATAAATAAAATAGATGAATATTTTTTAAAAATCATGATTTTCAAAAATTTACTGAAAAACAAATACTTTTATAAAAATCACAAAAAATGAAACCAAAGTTAATAATGAAATGATAAAAAATTATATAATTTCAACATAATAATATTTCCATTGATTTTCATTGATCAATTAAAATTCATGTTGAATAAAAATGTAATTATCAGATAAATAAATTTCTTTTATGTGAAGTATATCATAAAATCTTAGGGTGTTAAATTCAACCACCAATATAAGAATTTGTCCCTTAAAATTCCATCACACCAATATATTTGAATATGGATTCATATTACACCTAATATCCTTAGGTTTCCACATATCATAAAAAATTTTATGTTTTTTGCCAAAAACATTCAATAATTGAGTGGTTATATTCTCTATCACACTATCTATGCTCAATAATCTCCACCAATTGTAACTCATAAGACAAATAATTCTCTAGTAGTATGTCCTATTATTTAATTATATTTGAATAAATGCGTATGTAATTTCTCAATACAGATACATGCAACACATCATAAACATGAGATATATTTGGTGGCATCTCCAATCAATAAGCTAACATCCTGATACAATCAATAATTTTGAACGAATTGATATATATAGGGATTATATTTCCATATTTTCCATATACATAAAACATATATATATAGAATATATACATTGGAATACGTTTTCACCAATTTTAATTATAGAACTTTATGATTCCATAGACTAATGTTTTACCAACATTGAGATTTTTTTGTGATGCTAAATGGATACAAACATCTCATCAATTTCCATAGATAGATCACATCCCAATATAATTCTTTATCCAACTTTGTGTCGACACATTAGAGTTCTATAATTCATTCCATAGATGGATTCAAAATAAACCATATGAATTATCGGGTGAATTATATTGTTGAATATAAAATTCTACAAAATGATGTTATTGATCCAAATAATTATTGAATTGTGTATAGTAATCTTTTAACATGTATGATAGTGTCTGAATGATATTATATGAATAAATATATATGAATGATAGGCAGTACTAAAACTGAACTCTGTATCCAGAGCCTATTAATGTTGTCTCCAAAAATTCAAGTCAATCCATACAACTCGATCATATTAAATTGAGAGTTGTTATCCCTGAAATACCACATATTCATTAATGTATAACTGAATAAGTTAATCAAGAGAAAAATATCTCTAATAATGATAAAATAAATCTGTTTCATAATGAAATTGTCTGCCTACAAAATAGATTTGTGGACTTATATATTATATTTTATGTTTGATGATGAAATCCATCTTAATGGTTTCTCGATTCCATTTTGATAGGGGTAATTGATATAACAACCCCCTAGACTTCTGCCTCATATCCTTGACTTAATTACACACAAAGAAACAAGAAACATACTCTCAAATATAAAATCTATTATTATCCCTCAATAAATACCATTTTAGGTTTCAATACATCATTATTCTTCTATGATTAATAGAGAAGAATGAATTATGATATTTATCCAATATCTCCTTATTTATGAATAGTGTTGAATGAAAACATACTATTTTTTGAACCTTATCATTTCCGTATGATGATGGTTTAAGTTAGAAACATTCCTCATCTTCTTCTTCCCAAATGGCCCAAAGGATTTTTTTTTTTTTATTTTTGATAACCACCATTCAAGGTATGAGGGGTAACCCTTACAAGGCTCATTGTCTTAGAGATAACATAAACATTAGATCTTATAGGATATATCCAGACAATTACAAAAGGAAATACACCTCCCTAGAATATTCATCACGATATTAGCTCTCTATCATAGCATGGATGTTCGGCTAGGCTTCCGGGGCATGAATAATCTATTCCGGATGGGAACACCATACCCTCTCTTTCTTCCACATCCATTAGCTTTGACTATGCTGAATACCCATACTCTGAATCATTACAGAGAGTCTAATCCTTGTAGAGCCTATCATGTACCTTAAGCATAATTTTAAGTGGACCAAAAGCATGAAGGTGGCCCTAAAGCCTTGGTGTGGCCCAATGGCCTTGTGAAGGCCCAAAATCCTTACTGGCCCGAAGGCCTTGGGTGCCCCGAACGCCTTAAAGGGCCCGAGGAACAAACTGGTGGCCCGAAAGCCCAAACAGATGAATAGTTCTTCATGCTGCCACATTGAACAATACCTACTATAGAACCTATAACAATTTATTCTACAGTTATTACTATAGTACTTCTATAGTACCTAATATCGTACCTTCAATTCATTCGTAATCCTCTCATGGATGGATGGTTGAACATTCATATTTACAAGAGAAGATTAGTTCACTTTCCTCAATATTTAATGATCCATATTTTGAAAATCTATAAATATTTGATATCTTCCAATCCTCATTGTAGATAAAAAAATCATTGATTTTTCATCTTACAGCATCAAAAACCTGGTTCCCCTTCATAGTATGGAAATGTATTTACCAAAAATATTCATTATCAACTCTATCCTTTATATATAGTGAATATTTAACTCTCTCTATTTAAATAAATACATCAGTATTTTCTTATTAGTATAAATATCACACCTTTAACAAAAATTACAATTCCTCTACATCATCAATGAAAAAATACCACATTCATCAGTAAATAGTGAGTATTGTATATTTAATAATTAATTTTCAATTGGTTTAAGAATAACATATAGTCATTCAATTTTTCTTGTGGTTAAATCCATGTACATCCGTGGATGCATCACTATATATTAAAACCCTTCTCAACTATGGGTTTGTGTGTGTACATGTGCTCTGACCAAATTTATCTTTAGTTCTTGTAAATTCTCATCAAATTAATGAACCTATATGACCAAAAAACCATTATAAATAAAAATAGTGACTTTATTAGATATTCATGGTAAATATATTATAACAAATCAGTTGTATTTATCCAAAATAAGAAAACTATGGATCTTAGTTACCATGGTTTGTCTAGGATAGTCCTCAATAACATTTGTATGTGAAGGATACACCAAAATAGCCTCACCTAAAATTAAATGACCCTTGAATGATAATTTTATATCCAAAATTCACCAATGGGAAATTTATCACAAAAAAATACATTACTCCGGGTTATAATCACAACACTCAAATGTTCTCCATGCTCTACCATGATATTTGAATATATGAGAATATCATGAATAAAGAAAACCACAAACTAATCAATGTTGTACCAATGGATTGTATTAATTTAATCTATAAAAGATTATGAATCACATTAAATTAAAAATAGAATTAATATAAAAATACAATGAATATACATTTTATATAAATTTATCTTGGGTATATCATCCTTCTTGAATCATAGATGATATGATCTGGATAGAATATTAATCATGGAAAATTTTTATTTCCTCATAATTGATCAAATATATAACTTATATTGGGTATAAGATACCTTTTAGTAAAATTGATCTTATTATTTTCATGATAATCAGTGTGAAGATGCATTGATCTATCTATATTCCTGAAAAAATAATAGGTGAACCCCATAGATAAGAAATAGTCTGAATGGGTCCCTCATCATGATTATCTTCTATTTTATTATAAAATTCAGAAAAATCAGTCATGTACATTATATATGGAGTATTTAGAATAGTTTTAACACTAAGTATGAGTTATATTATAAAATAAATATCAATATTCAAGGGACGACTAGAAAAATATTCTGTCAAGACATCAATGAACTCCCATACAATAAAAATAACATTATGGTTGGGTTTTTCTATAAAAGTATATGATAAAATACCACATGAATTGGTAGAAAAATATGTATGATAGATGTAATTTAAATTGGGTTTTTAGTTTCATAATCACACTGATACACTATCATAGGTTGATTTGGAATTTTTAATGAAAATTATATTCCTTGAAAATTAATATGGGATCTAAACTAAGAGAGGAATTCAATGACCAAATTTAATCAAATTAATCTGGAGGGATATTAAAAGAAATTTCTAAGGAACCCATACCCACAAAATTCTATCATGGAGGATCTACATACATGAGATATGATCATCCTACTATTATGTTTTTTATTACCACTAAAACATATAATAAATGATGTGGATACATGATACCCTTAGAAAATTATTCATATATAAAATAGATAGATGGACCATAATATAATTAAAAAATTTTACTACTAGAGTATATGATAAGGGTACCTTTCACCATATCACCTAGAACATTCACTTCAGCTACATTAATTCCATATTACAATCTTCTACGATTTTAATTTTATGTGGTCAGTTCCTCAATAATTGATGCACTGGTTTCCATAATAACATATCCATTTATAGTTGAATCATTGAATATTACTAGATGAGTTATTTTCCTTATATTTATTATCCAGATGAATATTATCTATGAAATTGTTTTAGACTCCCATTTCATTAAAAAAAATTACAAGATGTTTCTTCCCATAATTTTTACGTAATATAAACTTATTTTATCTATTCATCTTCATTGATGGGTTCCTTTTTTCATAGTTCTTAGTTGAACTGTTATTCCCTTGATTTATATTAATGATATATGATCTAGAAAATTCTATCTCTATCTTAATGTAACCTGATAAAATATCATCAGAAGATGAAAAAATTTGAGAAAATGGATCCCATTAGAGGATCACCTTAATCCAATCAAAGGGCTTGTCGATCATTCTTTTGAGATTATATAGGTAGTATGATCCATTTATATATAATCATTTAATGTTATCCTCATACTCTACTATACATTATTCCATAGTCTTTAATGTTATATAATTCATATCCATTTATCTTGTTTTTCTTATGGTATGTTTTTCAAAAATAATATCAATCTAAAACATCAGTATTCAAGGATTATTATTTTTCAACTTTTATAGTGACCTGGATCAATGACCACAATTGGTCAGTATCTCTACTCAAATAAAAATTCAAGAAAATATATTTTTCACTTTCATTACAACAAAAATACTGGTATATATTTTTTATCGGCTTAATTGGTTTTTAACTACTAATGGATAAATTGTTAAATTATAAGTGGTGGATTCTATCACATGAAGTGATCTAACATAGGTGAACCACGTGTTGGTATAATAGGATCCTCTATAAACGAAATGTTATTCATCACATACTATTTCTTATACCTTAATATGGCCACGATATTATCTGTTTCAACACAAGTTGTAGTAGATTCTCCAGCAGGGATATCCCTTTATGGTCTAAATCTTTTGATTACATTTAATCAATTAGGTTCCACCAAAAAATAATGGCGCACTCCATATTATCTCAAAATTATTAACAATATTGATGCATAAAGTAAAAATCCTTATATTAGTATATTTTCTCAATTAATATAATGTATTATAATAATTTTCATGTTATCTATGTTCCTTTAAATTGAAGTACCCATGGTTTATACAAAAAGTACTATGATTCCAACTGTATTAACCCCAACTATAGTAACCTTGACTTGGTGCCTACTTTTTTATATTATAATAAGATCCAACAAATCTCACTATGAAGGATCTGCCAATTTAGTTGTTTTGGAAAATAGGATACATGCATGACTACTATATTACATAAGAAATACAAAAACCATATCATAATTAGTACAATTACATCATAAGATTTTTCATAATATCCTTATTTATATCATTCAGGATGGAATAAAATATATATGTGATTTTAAATGTACAATAAGGGTTATATAGAACAAAATATGTCATGAGTAAATAATTTATAACCAACATGGGAATGTAAATAATTGATTGTACATACCATTTTATCAATAAATTTGGAATGAAATTCACCCATGGATAATATCAACATAGAACTATCTTGGATAATAATAACTAAATATTCAATAAATAAAAATCTTATTATTGTATTTCATGTTCTTAGAAATCATGAAATCATGGCCATTAAGGCCTTATGCATAATCATGATGATAGATGGGTAGGTGTACACTAGAAACGCATTTAATAATGCTATCGAACATGTTTATCTCATGAGGAATATTGATGCATCAAGTAGATATATAATTCCGGGTCCCACCCATAACTTCTTATCAAATATATTACTCATATATTTAAGGATAAATTTATTTCCAAAACAATATCCCTTAGGAAAAATGTAAATATTGAGTAAATTATAATGGATATCAGGATTTCCCGGGTCAATCATATAAATTTCAGAGTATAAAACTATATGTTGAAATGGTATAATGTTTTTTGGAATAAAAATATACATGATACAAAATATATATATTTAGAATAAATGTTATATCTAATGAAATATGTTCATAATAAAGGGAATGTTTTAAGTTAAATTTAATTACAAAAAAAATTATGAATAGATAAAAGATGACTAAAAAGGTATATAGCTTATGTATTATATTTATTTATTTTACAAAATAATATAAAATGGAAAAAAACTTTAAAATATTTTTTTATTACATAGTTTTATTTTTAAAACCATTGAATACTTGTAGAAGAAGATAAATATCATTAAATGGTTATAGTGGATGTCTTATTTGTTAATGTTGTATACACCACAAAAGAAAAATTCCTTTTAACAAATTTTAAAAAGTAAAAATTGAATCATTGAAAATACATTTGAATATTTAAATTGAAACCATTTAAAAAGGAATGGTTAAATTAATTATTTCTTAATAAATAATTTGAGTAAATAAAAAGTGGTTTTTAAAACAATTTCGAAAAATACCCACATTGATGATGAATATACCCAATTACAAAATGAAATAATATCACCTTTTAATTTAATGAATAGGCTGAATTTTTCATGTTTCAAATAGTATAAAATATTGTAAAAAATATTTAAATTCCTTATATATCTAAAGTATAAGAAAGTATATCTATTTTTTTAAGCATAGATTATAATATTTATTTAATGAAAATAAGTGGAATCCCTAAAGAATGAGGTCGTAAAGTAAATTATTACCACATTAGTAACCGTAAAATTGTATCCCATTTAAATAATAACGTTTATATGAATCATTACTATTTATGAGAAATATATATTGAAGTTAAATATATAAATGTATCAGAAAATACAGTAGATTAAAATAATTAGGTGGATCTTACCAAATATATCTCAATGGAGTGGAGATTGAGACAAAATCGCTTACATCTTGATTAAATTTATTCAAAAATGACGTAACATCATATATAATAAAATTTATTTTATTATAATTCTATAAATTATTATTTTATATAATTATAATATCAAAAATTTTCACCTTAAAATACATCAAAAACCAATTCATATTAATTAAATACATAATTTATCGGTCATAACCATTTTATTTTTCATGAGATTTTTGTGTTTAATAGTTCCATTCTTTATAGATTGATTATAGATAAATAATATATGAAATATTAATTATTATATAAATATCATAAATAAAATTATATATATTTTGATTAAACCATTAAATGTTGATATATAAAAATGAATTACATCACTCATAAGGCGGTATGTTGTACGTACACTTTAATGTTGTTGCACTATTTCAATGATTGAAAACATATATTTTTTCAATAATAATTATAAATTTTTTTAAAAATATTGTATCATATATAACCTATATATGCATTTAATCTATTCTTATAAACATATATATATATATATATATAATGCTGAAATGAAAAACAGATCACATCACTTTGTGGAGGCAGTACTCCACACATACACAGGAGCGATGTTATCGTTTTACAATAGATTGGAATCTAAGAATGTAGATATGATAATATAGTTAAATAATAACAACTAATACATAAATATCATAAATAAATTTTTTACTCTTTATAATAAACTCCCATAATAGTTGTTTATTGGAAATTACCTTTATCTCTACATGTTGGAAGTAGTCCACAAGTATGGTCAACCAATACTTTCATTTACCATTTTATGTAAAAAAGGTTGAATATTTTTTTTTTCACAGTAATAAAAAAAAGTATATGTATTTTTTATACTATATTTATTATTTTATGATGAATACAAAAAATTTAAAGGATGTAAAGATGAAATAATTTGAAAGAGGTCAGGTAAAATGATTATCTCTCCTTCGTTTGGCCCCCTTTAGATAATTTCTTAAAAAATCATGGAACTAAATTTTAAGAATAATGAAAAATTTAATTCCTGTATATGTATTTTTATAAGATAACTAGATAATGTTTTTTCTACTTAGACGGATTAATGTGGTGTAAAGAAAAGAGATAAGGGATTTCCTTTTATAATCGAGTGGGGGAACATTCTTGTAATTATCAAAAATATTAAAATTTAATAAAGAAATAATCATGGAAAATTGGTTCCAAAGTGATATTAATTTGAATATAAGGATAATATTTTCAAAATATAATCATACAATAATATTTTTATTGTTTTATATGTATTTTGTAAAATTATTTTTTTGATTAATAAAATTATTAAATAATTTATCCTTAACAGTAGTAAAAACTTCTTCAATATTATAGAGTTATAATTTTAAAAATAAGGTTAATATTGGATAATAAATTGAAATGATATGAAATTTTAGTCCCCAAAATATCCATCATTTCATATTGAAATATTATTTTATTTTTAAAAAAATGGTAATAAAATATTAATCTCATAAAATTTCACTCATATAATCTTCTACACTATTAGACAATATTGAATTTGATGTCATCAAGAAAAATATGGAATTAAAATGTCAAACTATAAATTAATATGTTATATTTAGATATGAAATTATATTTTAACTATAACACACCCAAATAGTATTATATTTATAGTTTTGAAAAACATTTACATGACTTTTCTATAGCTTTCACATGCGATGGGTCATTATTTTATAAGCATTTACGGTAATTTTTTCATCACTAAAAATTTAAAATAAATTACCTTGAAAAAATAATTATATTTATAATAAATATTTGTAACCAAAACAATCCACCCATTATCCTTTGGTTAAATCATTTGAGATATTAAAGTCCATAGAGTGAAATTTTAGAATTTTTTTACTTACAATAATATAAATGTAATTATCAATGGAAAATGAAATATATATATATATATATATGTATATATATGTATATGTATATATTCAAATTTAGTATGGATATTTTTTTGTTAATATCATAAAATCAAATAATTTCATGCGTTCAATAAGTTTTAAATTACTTATGATGTTATTTTTAACCTTATTACATGATTTACCCTTTACCCAATTGATAAATTTCACTATGCCCATTATTCATAATGACTAAAAATAAAAGAGACCCATTTAATAAATTTCAACATCATGATTATATATATTGAATAATTTTTATCTAATTCTATCCCTATATGTTTTGGAATTTTTTTTATAAATAATCCTACATATTGGGATGAAATATTTTTTTCTAGAAAATTATGTTTTTAATCCTAAAAAATTAACTTATATCAAAATCATTTAAAATAATGTCTCTAATTTAAATTTAATGGATATTATATAACTTTAATACCAGTTCCACAATATAATGATTTGGTATGATTTTTTCATTAAAATAATTGAATGTTTTATACAAATTGTTATTATTTCTATTCACAGAAAAATAAATCAATCTATAAAATTAAAAAAAATTAACATTCAATAACAATTACATGTTAAAAATGATATAATTATCAAAAAATAATTTTTTCAATAGTTTTTAATTTTGATTTAAATGTTTTTTTTGTGTCAAAATCATGATATCAATGGAATAAAATACATTTAAGGGGAAATAGTTAATAAAATATTGGGGCAATAAAAAATTATAACAATCCATAACTTATAGGTTCATTAATAATGTAACCATTTAATAATGAATAACCAATACTTAACCAAGTAAACGTAGGATCCCCAATGGTTTATATCTTAATTGTTGCATAATACCCAACTCTAATCGGCTAACCCCTTGGGGAATATGTGATGACAGCATAAAAGTGTTCAACAATACTTTTCATACACAGACCACACAGGTAATTAGAGTATTGTAATTATGTGGTTATATATTCCTCTTTATACTATATATTTCATCTCATGAAACATTAAATACCCACAGATACCATTTAATATGAAACCCATGAAAAAAGATTCTTTTTGTAATATTGTGGCCCCAACTCAGTTTCGTGGGTTAGACTATAGTGGCACTAAACATTAGTGCATCCTCGTAACACCCTGGTCTAGAAATAAATTCCACAAGAATCAAAATATTTTAGTAGATTTTTTCCATACATATAAACTAATCTACAATATAAAAATGAAATAAAATTCATATAAACATGATTCGTGAATCAATACAAGAAAAACCCCTAATATACAATATCTATAATAAAAATCAGAGTTATAGAATAAAGCAATGCATAAAAATGAGTTATTTAACGAATGATCCCAAAACGAATTAATTTTTTCAACATAGATCCCTCTCATACTACATAATTATATAAAAATTGTGATCCCATTTCTCGCCACTAAAGACAATATCATCCAAATGATTTTCTAGAAAGTATGAGGTATCACATTATCTGTATCACATATCTAAGACAACATATTCTCTAAAAACATCGAATATTATATGTTTGTTAAAATTCATTGATTTCATTAACTTTTGGTTTATTAATTGTGTGTTGATAATTTGTCTCATATGGGTTAGTTATGGTAGAAAAGCATAAGGGTATATGGATTCATATTTAAAATTAATTTACACCATGAATTTTTAATTCATAAAGTAAAAAATATGGGAAGACAATGTGAAACCCATAAAAGGTGTGAAAAGTTTTATAGGAACCCATTAAAAGTGTTTATGTTGTGATAATGATGTGGTAAACCCAAAAAATAAAAATATTTCATCATGAGAATGGTACTTGAAAAGAAATTAACATAATGGGTTGTTTTCTTAAGGAGATACTTTATAAATGTAAATGGAAGTCCACAAATTCATGAAGAAAATAATATAATCACATCGTGAATGGTGCATATCCATAAAATAAATTCATCCATAACACCAATGATTATAAGCAAACTCATTTTATATATTATATTTTACATACAAACCTCCCGTATATAATTTACAGAGTTCCATTTAAACCCGAAACATCCTCTATCAGATATTAGTGGTTTGAGGCCTATAAATTGAAGGTGAGTCTCTTGAATCCTCATCTATATCATGATATATTGTTTTAATTTTTTAGTGAATTATAGTTTATGGAATTAAAACTAGATCTAGATCTTATATCTTATGCTAAATAGTTCATGGTTTTTATGTTAATGGGATGTAAAGAGGAATCCAGATTGGTGATCAATCATTGAGAAACTGTTATCATTATATAATCTTTTTAGGTCGTTGGTTTATAATAGATCACCAATGTTTGTTTCTCTTCATATAGAATGTTAATTAGGTGATATCATGCCAACATTTCATGATATTATCCTAACCAAAATGGGTAATTCAATATTCTACGAAATTAACAACTTAGACTACCCATGGATCCTTTTAAGTCTACTAGTGATTAAACCAGGACTAGATTCCAACTGAGAGGTATTCCATCATTTGAGAATATTATAGAAATTGGTATAATAGATCATAGAACCCAATTTTTAATGTGAAACTTTTATTGAATTATCATAACCATGTGAAATAAGAGTATCATTTGAAATGTGATAATTGGTAACTTGGTATAATGTGACTTTGGTGATTCTCACTAGGAAAGAGAATACAATGATTGAGAATAAATGTCTTGATATATTTTAAAAGGATTTATTTAGTATTAAAAATTATATATTCTATTTTTATATTAATTATTAGTATTCTATTGTATTTTTAGTACATATTGTTTGTAACATGATATAAATCATTAGTTATTTTTCATGACTCAAAATAATACACCAACTAATTGAGATAATTAGTTACCTAATGTGTAGAATTGGTGATTCATACAAGGTAGAAGAATCCACACGTATGATATTACAATTTTTATCTAAGATTAGGAAATTACCTTGGAACACATAATTGGATCAAGCATGGGTTATTCACATATGTACCAATATGATATTATTTATTTTAAAGATGGTTTTAGTGATCCCCATGGGAACACGTGAGTGGCTATATCATTGTTTAAATACCAGTATGACATGGTTAATTTTTCCCTAGTATGGTATTGTGCCATGAGAATATGTAAGTGAATCCAAATTTATTAATTCACATGGAGAAAAATTTTTTGACTTGAAAAATTTAATGGATGATTCATACTAGATAATAGAATATATCAATGACATGGGTGATTAATCAAGATATAGGAGGATCCACCACATGATAGAGACATTCCACATTGTGCCGAGTTGGTTTGACTGATTAGTTGTCAACCTCATTCTTAATGTTCAAAAAGTTTATTTGATGTACTGTATTATTATATGAATTAATATATAGGTTTATCATACTATTTCATGAACTATAGATTACAGAGTTTTTTACACACCACAACTGTTGACTTTATTTGTTTAATTCACACAATATTCAAGTGCTATTTGTTATTAATGTATATTTCTTGGTTGTAGGTTTGTATAGGGTAAAAGGACCCTATACTGAACAATTTATTAATTTATTAGTTTGAGCATGGATATGGGATTGACATGGGGTTAAGGACAATGGATTTTGGATAGTTTTATTGAGTCTATTTAGTCTTTTAATATTATGCTCCAAATCCATTTTTTAATTTTCAAAAAACACTTTTAAGATAAAGTGTGAAACTTCACAAAATTAAAACACATCACAATTAACCCATAATGAACCCAAAACAAAAAACAACCATAACTGTGTACCAAAGTAAAACAATATTGAAATTCAAAACACCTAAATAGAATGTCCGTGGTTTGAGAACTGCACCGCATCGTTCCTCCTCGATTTTAGAACCACCAAAACACTGATATAGGGGTCACAGTCCACACATCACCAGCACTATCATCACTCCACCAACGTCGTTGTCATAAACATCACCATCTCCCATACCAATCAACACTGTTCCAGTCACCAGCCAAAACGAACAACGTCCGGACCCGTCACTCCACCGGAGAAAATCCCACAATCCTAGAAAATCAATAGACACCACCATCATATTCATAAAAGAACAAACTACCATCATCTCTGTTCTAGAACCATCTTCAACATTGTAGCATGCTGGATGCGCCTCCTGGTGACCACTATCCACTCAAACAAGAAATCCAAAACCATCCATGAAGACCGTCGCACCTACCGATTTAGAAATGAGCATTGGACTAGGACGACATAGTAGAGTACGAGCGGCATGAACCACCGATGTCTTCCACCATAACCAAGAGAGTGAAAATACATAACAAAAAACACCAACAGAGTCTTCATCAGGCTGGTCTCGAGAAGATCGGCCGCCAAAGACAATGACTCAAACAAATCATCACTGAGAACCAAATCATACCGCACAGGGGGAACTATCGTCTGCCGAACCCCACCTCCCAAAACTGTTGAGCATTATTATTGTTCATATGTATGTGTATTATTTATATTATTCCCAATTCTATTGAATCTATATTCGAGCGGGTATATTCTCTCCATCAAAATCCTTACTCCTTCTTTATAAGTTGGTGTATTATGGCATATGAAGAGTAATTCTTAAGGTCTAGTAGCCATCACAACTCTTTCATATGAGGGAGTATTTTGCTAGTAATCTAATACAGTAGTATTAGACCCCATTTTCTTTTTGTTACATTACTATTTTGGAATAGTCACATGAAACTAGGATGTCTTGAGGTTTTTTAAGGAGCTTATACATAGAAGTAGCTAAACCATGTATGGGGAGAAACCTGAGTTCCCAGGGATAGAATTTTTGTTCTTGATATTTTCTGGTTATCTTTTTTATGTTACTTCACCTTGTGTGAATCAATTGTTGTGTGATGTTACTATTTATTAAAATTTTACTAATGGTACTATATATCATGACATTAGTATCCATGAATCATGATAGGCATGTCTGTATTTATGTTGAAATATGTTGTTCATGTTAGGGATATATCTATGAATGGGACATATCATCATATATAATCTACGAAAAGTAACCCCATATTTATATAATGAAAAGAAATAAGGTAAAAAGTTATGTTATTCAAATTATATTGTTATGAAAAGTATATAATTAACTTGAGTTCGGTGTTCTCTATTACTTTCACCGTTGGAGGTTGATCTTTTTGTGTAAACTATATTCTTATAAGTTCATTTTACTTTGTATAGAATGTTATTCTTCACCATATTTGATTTGAACGTCTCTAGAGTGGTAATTCTCTCAATCCTATCACAGACGAACCCAGACATCCAACATATTTCTATGAACTACGGGAAGAATAAAATCACAATAGCTTCCTATTGGTCATGTGATCTATGCAGTGTGATACTACTCACACCAATCATAAAATTTCTAACAAGACTAGGTAGCTATAGCTCTAGCATATAACTATATTAACTAGGGAGGGAGATCCCTAGGATGTTCAGTTCTAGATTGAGTTATTTCAGTCTACCAATAAGTACATTGAGAAATATGAACATAAGAGGGTGAATCTTGCTGCTTACATGCTATGAGGACTAGAAAAGCATTGGTTAGAAATTTTAGAGGAAGTAATTCATCTAGAGATGATGACATTGAAGGAAATTGTGGTTTGTTTTCTATGACACTACTCTTATGAGATGTTAAGGGATGATAGGTATTATGAGTTTATTCATTTGATATAAATAATCATACTAGTAAAAGAATATGCTAGATAGTTCACTAAACTATAATGTCTTTCATTATTCTAATTAGTTGATGATATTTCAAGACAATATCATTTTTGCGATGGGATTTTTTATGATCTAAGGTCATATGTGAATATATTTCTCCTACAAAAATTCATAGATTTGACGAATCGTGCTCTCATCATGGAAGGAAATATGAGGGAGGACCAGGGTGGTGGCTAGGTAGTGAAATCTGGTTGTCTAAGGAGCACTTCTTCACGGTGTAATAAAATCCACATTAATGGTTTCCACCAGAGTAGTATCATGTAGAGTAGTTATCATAGTGGGGACCCATCTTAGTATTGTGACTTGTTGTAGTGCTTTTAGTGTGGAAGGTTCTCCCCAATAACCCAAAGTGTTTCATCCCTCGATGTGGAGTTCCATGATAGTGGCTGGATGAGTCATATTTTTTTTTTTGTAGGAAATATATACAATAATTTAGTGTAAGGATATTAGTACATGTAATAGAGTCTATGAGGGACTCAATTACCCCAAAGTGGATGATTACCTAATGTTCTGGATGAATGTAAAGATGAGTAAGGTGATGTGGTGACCCGATGTAAGAGTGATAGTATTTTCATGATGGTGCATATTTGGGAAGTTAGAATAGATCATTAGGTAGATGGGTTAGTTATATACATACAACAATGTCCACTCTATCTAGTACGTATGAGAAACATTCTACTATCCCAGGTAATATTCCCTTGTCATATACCCTTTATGGAGTTTTATAGATATATATGTATCACATTCATTTTAATCTTCTCAGTTTTTAATGACTTGTGTTTTTTAAAACTTTTATGGAATTATGACCATCGACTCACTAATAAAAGCATGATCAGAGGGTATGAAACATTTCAAAGTGTATTCTCATTAAATTAGGGGAATCTATTTCCATTGTGATATGTTTGTCTTCGAAGTTAATATTATCAGTTGGATTCTAGTTATGGATTAGATTATTTTATACTGGGATAATATTGATTGTTATTAATGTATAATTAATTTTTTATCTATTGATGGGGGAAACTATTAACTTCTGGGTGAGTGGGATATACAAGATATCATACATGAGCAATTCAATTTACATGGGATTGTGTCATGATCCATATTGTATAACTTTTTTTTGATGACGGTGGGATGTGGTATGATACATTTCCTCCCATGGAAGACCATTTAAAAGATGTGTTTCTTGTAGTGTTCTTCAACTTATAACTTGATATTGAGATTTTTTTTTGATCATGTCGGTGCTGAGAGATAAGAATATTTCTTTAACACCTTATTATATAGGAATTATGAATCCTCATGAGATAAAAGTTATGTTGAAATATCAAGAATCTAATGGATTCATATGTACCAGTACTCACCATTGGGTTATCCCATTATCCTTTCCATGAAAGTTAATGGGTCCAAGTACTTATGTGTTGAATATTAGAGGCTTAACAAGATGATGCCCAAAACTATCATCCCCTTACATGAATTGATGATTTCATTGATAAACTATTAAGAGCTAAGATCTTCTCCAAGATTGAATTAAATTTAGGGTGCCATCAGTTGTGGGTGAGACAATATGACATACCACATACATCATTTAGGATTTTATATGGCTTGTAAAAATTAATGGTGATGTTTTTTGTTATGATAAATGCACAAGAATTATTCATAGCCTGGATGAATTGGATCTTCCACCAATTCCAGGAATATTATATTTTTATATTTTTTTAAAAAATTTGTATTCAACGAGTCAATATATGGTCATAACTAACATATTGACATCAACTAATGTATAATGGTAGATACTCATGTTGTTTCCAATATATCCAAATATATCTTTGGCATTGATAGAGTTAAGTTATTACGATATGTTATATTAGACACTATAGAGGAAGTGGACAAAAAAATGGTTTCAAAAAAGGTATATTGGTAATGAAAAAATAATGACATTCAAATTCATAGATTTATTCTTCAAGTAGGCTATTATCATCATTTTATCATGGTCTTATTTGTTTTGGAAGCACTAATGACTGTGATGAACAGGAAAGTGGTGACGTTATTTTGGTGAGATTGTTCTGAGATCATTTTTTTGTATCTAAAGAACAACACAACCTTAAAAATGATCCTAACAATTCCATATCCCTGTAAAAAATATATCGTGTACTATGAAACATACACAGTATCACGTAAAGGTGTTCTAATGTAAGATGATTGAGTTCTTACTTATGAATATAGGAATCTAATACCACATAGGAGGAAATACCTTAATCAAAATTTCTTGTTATCTATATTGGTAAATTTTATATGATATTGGATACTCAATTTTTTATGAGAAGAGTTTTTGGAAATCATATATCACAAGATCCACTAGTACACATTTTCTCATCAAGACATAATCTTTTGGAATACGTGGTGATTGAAATATATTTATTCTAGTAACATTTTGTTGGATTAAACCCATTTATAGTGAATAATTATTGTTGATTATTTGAAATATCAGATGAAGGATGATGTAGAATTAATGTCGTGTGGTGATTGGAATCTTATGGTACTATTTTTAGACAAAAATCCATATGATTAGGATTTTCATGGGCAATTATCAAGGACTTCAGAATCTCTTATACCAATTATTTTGGATTAGATCAATAAGGAGTAGTAATCCAATCCAATCTGATTAGATTTCCGGTATGACTTCTATGGTGGGGAGGAACCATTAGGATGGTCTCTTAGAATTGGAAATTATTTTATTCTATAAGGTCATTTATGGGTTTATATGGGATTGTGCAAGGAGTTGATGAAGGATTTACATTATTATCAGTGGGAGGTATATCCTGGCCAATCAAATTTTTACCATGTTATCTATAGGTAGTACTAGTAGTTATGTATGATGATAGTGGTAGTAGCTCCATAGAGAAATGTTTAACATGTAAGCAGGTGAAGGTAGAGTATTAGAGGCTTGGTGGGTTGTTGTATCCTGTACCCATTCTAGAATGTAAATGATGCAATGTTACAATGGATTTCAGGGACAGATTACCCAGGAGGTCTCAAAATAATAATAATATGGTATGGTTTATCATGGATCGAATGGAAAATTTATCCCACTTATTTCTAATTAAGAAGACCTTCAATATCATTGTTCTGAGTATGCATCGGGTGAAGATATAGTTTTACCATTGGATGCTATGATGTGTATCACATCTAACCTAGATCCTCATTTCACATATCAGTTTTTATTGGGTCTTTATAAGACTATAGGATTATAGTTTCATATGAGTAAAACCAATCATCATCAGACAGAAAACCAATTAAATAGATGATTCAGACTTTGGTGGATATAGATTGAGAATATATTTTGGACATTAGATATGTATTGGAGAATAATCTATCACTTATGATGTTTTTTAAAAATAAAATATTACAAGAATCAATATAGAGGGCTACATTTGATGATTTGTATTAATGGATATGTTGTTCACCTCCTTGGTGGTTAGAGGAAGATGAACAAACACTCATTTAGATTTGTCTAATTAAAGAGATGTCTGTGTAGGTCTACTTGATTACAATGTACTGGGTGACCATGAAAAGTATTCATAAAGAATATTCTAACCCTTAAAGACTAAATCTATAGTCCTGAATTTATTATTTTGTATTCAATTTGTTTTTATAAAGGATGGGGAAACACCATATCCTAAAGAAAGTGAAGCCAACACCAAATACTATCAGGTTGTTTCATATAGTTTAGAGCGTATGTCAAGTAGGGTACCATTTGGTTCTTACATATAATTTTAGTGAAATAAAAACTATATTTCTTGTGTTATATATTCAAATATAACATATTGACTATCTTCACTTGATTGATGTTGATTATGTCATGGTGGATGTTGTTGCATCTTTTGTGGAGAATCCAATCTTTATCATGAATCATTTTGAGAAGAATATCTGGTGGAAGATCATGAAACCAATGTCAGTGTAGTGGAACCATTGGCATGTGAAAGAGGATACATGGTATATGAAATCTAATCTGAGATCCCAATGGACAAAATTGTTCATTGATATCCATTGGGGAAATTTAGAGCGCATCTAAGGGAGAAACTGGTATATGGTTGGGGGGTTGTAATATCATTTACTAACCTAGTACATCGCTACTTAAAATTTTGTTAAAATCCATTTAGTTCATTAAATTATATTTGGTTATTTTGTAATTTATCTTTTATAGTAGTTGGTTTTGTTATAGGAGAAAATATAAAGGGGGTATGGATACTTATTTTAGAATTAATTCACACTATGAATTGATAATTCATCATGTGAATTGTATGGGAAACCCCTGTCAAAACCAATAGGTGGTGTGAAAATTATGGTAAGATCCCATATAAATAATTATTATAATGAAAATACTCTAGAAGACCCAAGTATTTAAAATCTCATGTCGTGTGAATACTTAATGAATTGAAATAATTTTTTTTGGTTTTTTAGAATGAGATGATTTTTTTAATATATAGAAATCCATTTATTTAGGATATGAATAAAAAATTAATTTCATGAATGGGTCCTTCCTTGATAGATAATTCAACCCCTATTCATTTGTTCCTCAAAGCTATCATTCTATCATCCTAGAAACCTCCATAGTTGATTCTCTACGTTCCCTTCGATCCTAATGAGACCACTATTAGATCTCAGTTTCCCGAGGATAAGAAATTAAAGGTGAGTACCTTAGTACTTCATCTCCATCTTTATCTATTGGTCCACTCTTTGGGTGAACCATAGCATGGAATATTAAACATAGATCTACATTCTATAACTTGAGATAAATAGTTCTTGGTTATTTGTTCAATGGATGAAAAAATGAATCAATACTATGCCTCATATGTAGAGAAGAGGTCACATTGTTCTCAGCTATTGAGTTTGGTAGTCTATAACTACATCATAATGATTATTTTTCATCATATATTATGTGAATTAAGTGATATATAGATGAAATTCCATGCACACAACCTAACCAAATAGGTAATTCATTTTTTAATGAAAAGAAAAAAAATTTAACTACTGAGAATGTAACATCCCAGGTAATTAAAGAATAAATAATTTTCATATTTATTAATATTTGAGAATTAAATATGAATTTTAATTAAAAGGGGTTGCTATGTTCGATAGCGTACCCGATACACAACGATGAGTTTCTTTGAAACTTACGTAGCACACTAGTAATATAATAATATTATTTTAAATGTTAGTTAACAAGTAGCCGTTGTACTGGCGGGAATGAATAGAAATAACTAAAATATGAATAGATATGTTTTTAGATGTTTTTACATTTACCCAATAAAAGATAAAGGCTTAAAATACGGAAAGAGTTCAATTTTAGGCTTTTATACTCTAATTTTCACTAAAGGTTCACTTATCACCTTTTAATGGTGAACCGTCATTAAATATAGTTTTGATCACTCTTATACATTCTTTTGGACCAAATAAAACTTTTATTAAGAATCAGGATATCAAATTTTACTTTGTGTAATTTTTGGTACCTTTCTGATAAAGTTCATTTTTTTTATGAATAGTGTAAAATGTTGCATTTTAATTCAAAACCTCTTTTTGATCTAATTTATTTATATGATTAGATTATCTTTTGAATTGGTTTTAAAGTGAAATTAGAATATATTTTTACCATTTTATCCAATGGTGGTCATTGGAATCAATTTCGATTTGAAATTAGACTTAAACTGGTGTCAATCTTTTGATACTTATTGTTTTGTAAAAACACGCTATTTGCTCTGGCAGCGGGAATTAATTATTAAATTAATTAATGTGACTTATATGATTTGAATTTTGTAAAATAGACTTCATTTTTGAATTCGGAATATCAAATATAGCTTAGGGTGAATTTTTGGTAATTTTCTGAAAAACTTCAATTTTTGATGAATAGTGCAACCACTAAGTGGTAATCAAGCAAACTGATTTTTCAGTTAAATGAAAGTTTACCACTAATGTGTATTGAATTTTGAAAATCCGACATACATGGTTGTCATTATGAAGTAAAATGTGGTTCAATGAGATTATAATAATTTTTTGGTGAATAGTAACTTATTAAGTTTTTAATCGCGATTAGTGGTAATTAGTGTAGTTTATGGTATAAATAATACTTTAATAATATAAAATGACCTAGACACATGTCCCAACCTCATTGGTTGTGTCATGGCCGACCAAGACAAGCCATGGCCTAACTTGGGGACCCCATGTATCCACTTTAGTTGGAAAATGACAATAATATATTTTTATTTAATGTTAAAGTGAAAGTGACACAAACATAATATGTTTTGCGAAAACAATTTTTAAGTGGGGTTATACAAGCCCAAATTTTGATTATAAATAGTCATTGGAAAGCTAAAAAGATTTCCTATATCATAGTATTTTTTTATAATTTTTAGACATTAAATAAATTAAATTATTTACGACATAATAATGATGCAGTGATGACATCATTATTTAACGATTAAAATAAAATGGAAGGATAATGTAAAATCTAAAACCTACACATGGCCAAAACCAATTGGATGAGTGGATTTCGAATCCTTATCACCTTATCCACGAATTCTATCAATGTGGGACCTTTTAAAACCGAAACACATTTTCAAACAAAGTTATATTTCTTTACTTTCCAAAAGTGCCCCTCCTCTCCTCTTATAAAAGGCCCCCACCTCCACCTTATTTCACACACTCTTCAAGCCTTTGGCTCGGCCAACCCCTGCCCATTTGCTCTCTCCACATTCCTCTCCTCATCATAGAGGATTCCCTTTGGGCAGAATCCTTTCAAAGGAAGCCTTTAGGCTCAACTCAAAAGGAGTTACACTTTTTAAGGTAATTCATTCTCTCATGTTCTTTTGTTTTATTTTGCTTCTCCAACCCCCTAAACTCTTTTTATATACTTCTTTTGTAACAACAACAGTATCTTCAATATACTAGGATGTTGTTATAAGATTTATTTGAGCTACACTCCCACACAACTACATCAAATGGTTAAAGAACATAAGGTTTCCGTGGATGGCGAAATTCTGCCTCCCGAAACGATGATTGTTCAATACTCATTTAACACCTTCAAAGGTGGCCATTATGATGTCACTATTTTTATATATGATATGTAATATGTTTATGTTTTACTTATTCTTCTGTATTTTTCATTTGTGTCTTACCTTTATGGCTTCCATTATGGGTATACGCGATATCTTCATTTAAGGAAGTGCGGACTACCGCCCCCTCAAAGTGATGTGATTCGTTAATGCCATATGTGGGACGTGTAAAGGATGGATTTAAAGTTATTATATATGATGTTATACTGGAATTATAATATACCTATATATATCATTATCATTTATTTCCATTAAATTATGAGATAGAAATGAAAGTAGCGTTCATGCGTACGTACGGACTACCGTCTCCATGAACGGTGCATTTCATTTCTTATCCCCAAATGTAATTTATTATTAAAAGTACATGTATATAATGGATATATATAATTAATGATATATCTAAATGATGAATATAATTCTGGAATTAAAATATACATACCTCTCATTTAGTTTTAATTCCATTAATATGAAATAGAAATGGAAGTAGCGTTCATGCGTACGTACGGCTTACCGTCTCCATGAACGGTGCATTTCATTTCTTACCTCTAAATGTGATGTAATATTATAAATGAATGTATGTACTGGATATATATGACATATATGATATCTACATCATGAATACCATTCTGGATATAATGAACCTTTGACCAAATTAACAACATGTAAGTGTAAGAAGTCTATTTTTGACTTAAGAACCAAATACCGACAAAATGAACATTATTAACTTAAATGATTTCATGATGTTCATAACATGGTATAAAAGAAATAATGAACTTGGAAAAGATTCATAATCAAGTAGAGATTAACTAAAGTTTATTATTCAGGAGTTTAAAGAACGGTCGGGTCAAGTCAGATACGAGGTATGGGAACTTCTTAACCCAATTTCCATTCTTTGGGTTAATCTCCTACTTTCAAATTATGTCATTATTATTATTATGTTGTATCTTGTATTTGTACTTTATTTATGTGTACTTATAGTGAATACACATAATGTATCTATTTTATTTTAAAAATTATCTTTGTATGGGACTTCGTCTCAATCTCCTTTCATTGAGGCATATTTTATTTTATACACAACTTTCTTTTATACGGTGTATAAACCCCTTTGACTTTTACGTTTATTCAAAAGGAATCTTTTTTATACGAAGCGTTTACTAAACGACAAAAGGGAATGTTTTTGTCGTACGTATGCGGCGACAACGACTTCTCCGCCGCCGTAACCGTTATTTGAGTTTCGGCTTCCTCTACAATCCATACCTTCTTTTTAAAATAAAAATAAATACCATATTTTACTTTTCTTTTATTTTGGTATTGAAATTGGTTTTCATAATGTTTTTATATCAATATGTTGTATTGATATCTCGTGATTGAAATGTGGAAATTTTATGTTTCCTTTTTGCATGTTTTATGTGATATGATTATGTTATGGTTCTTGGGCATTATTATGAAGACGGGTGGTTCCGTGATAAAATAAGGGCGGGTGAGCCCGTTATAGCTCTCCAATGCATTGGGTAACGCGAAGGAGTGAAACATTAAGGTTTCTCCGAAGAGATTTTTAGGGAATATACTGTGATGGGTATTCCAAACGTAACCAAGAGGGTTACTCCCTACGTAAGAATGTTATGAATGCCTCAAGTTACCTTTATGTCTTATGATTTCTATGATTTATTCATGATTTTATGAGGTATGTTAAAGTGATTATGTTTTATGGGTAAAGTATGATTTCACTCTTATGTATGTATGTACCCATGTTTCCTTTCCATGTTTTTATAACCCATACTGAGTTTTTATGCTCATCCCAAGTTTTTGAAATGTTTTTCACAGGTCAAGGGAAAGGTACATGATAAGATGATAGAGTCAAGGATGTGTCAAGAATTAATCCATGTTTTATTTTAAATGTGTGTTCCATTGATGGGAATGAAGAATACTATCTTTATGTAACCACTTTGTTTATATGTGGAATGTAATGCAAGTCTTATGATCTAATTCTCTAAAACTCTAAACCCGAAAAGATCCTCAACGTGTAATCTTGTAATAACTCAAGATTAAGTAAGGTTTAAGGCTGGGGCCTTATAGTTGGTATCAAAGGTCGGTTTAGACAACTTTAGGAGTTAGAAAAGTGTTAAATTATAATATGATTGAAATGATATAGCATTTACGGATTACCATGTTGCTTCGCCTAAGATATTTCCATGTTCAGAATGGTTTTCCGTAGGGGAAACAAAGAAGCTATGTTGGGACGACATCAGGAGGAAGACAACCTTCCAAATCAGCAACCTGAGATGGTTGGAATCGGAACTGAACAGTTTGTTGCAGTGATGGCACAGTTGACTCAGGCTATAAATGGTGGTGGTATCCATGCACGAGATCAGCCAGATCAACCGCATAGGAACATGTCAATGGTGGAACATTTCATGAGGCAACATCCCCCATCATTCAGAGGATCATCTGACCCTGTGCAAGCTGAAGGGTGGATTAAAGCACTGGAGAAGATTTTTGATGTCATGGGGTGTTCAGACAATCAAAAGGTTAGTCTTGCTATTTACCGTTTGGAGGGTGAAGCAGATCAGTGGTGGTCTATGGTTAAAAATATCAGGGATGCCGATGAGATTGATGCTCTTGACTGGGATGAATTCAAAGGTATGTTTCTTGAGAAGTATTTTCCTAAGGCTGTTCGACTTAGGATGGAAAAGCAATTCTTGGAATTGAGGCAAGAGGAGGACTCAGTGGCTGCCTATGAAGAAAGGTTCACTCGATTGGCAAGGTATGCTCCAAATTTTATCCGAGACCTTGATAGTAAAATCAATCGTTTTTACTCAGGATTAAAGCCAAAGTATCGAAGGGAATTAGCTTCTCGTGAGTTTAAAAGTTATGAAAAGCTTGTTCGATGTGCTGAGAAGGTGGAAATGGAGTTTGTCGATGACCAAGTGTCCTATAACAACCAGCAGAAGAAGAGACCGAGGTTGCAGGAGAATGGTAAGAATTCTTCAAAAAGGTCTGATGGTAAGATAACTAAGTTTCCAGTTTGTGATAAATGTGGAAAAAGGCATGCTGGGGAATGTCTTCTGAATTCCGGGAAGTGCTACCGATGTGGTAAGATGGGACATAAGGCTCGTGATTGCACTGAAAAGGATCAAGCTGAAGGTAAGAACAAATTTGATTTACAGTTAGTGAAGTGTTATAAGTGCAATGAGATGGGTCACTATGCAAACGAGTGTCCGACAAGGAGCTTGAGTGATGGGAAGCAGTTAGACTACAAGCAGAAAGGGGTGGTGAAATCCTTTGCAACTACTTCAGCAGATGTTGGGCCATCGAATGAAGTGGTGTCAGCTCCAGGGAGCTCAGTATTTTTCGAAGATTGACTTGAGGTCGGGGTACCATCAGTTGAAAGTAAAAGAAGCAGATGTTCCGAAGACCGCATTCCGTACGAGATATGGCCATTATGAATTTGTAGTTATGCCTTTGGGGTTAACAAATGCACCTACTGTATTCATGGACCTTATGAATAAAATTTTCCATGAGTTCTTGGATAAGTTTGTGTTTGTGTTTTGAGGTTTGTGAAGAGGTTATGTGTGCCTTGTGATTCACAGTTGAAGAGAGAGTTGTTATGTGAAGCTCATAGTTCTCCGTTTTCAGTTCATCCGGGCAGTACTAAGATGTATAGAGATCTGCGGGAGTATTACTGGTGGGATGGAATGAAAAGAGATATTGCTGATTTTACTGTGAAGTGTTTGACTTGTCAGCGGGTTAAAGCAGAGCGGCAGTTACCGAAAGGGATGCTTCAGCCTTTACCAGTGCCAGAGTGGTAATGGGAGAATATATCCATGGACTTTGTTGTTGGATTACCAAAGACATCTCGAGGTAATAATGCAATTTGGGTTATTGTTGATCGCTTGACTAAATCTGCTCATTTCCTTTCTATACGAGATACTTTCTATCTAGATCAAATTTCCCGTTTGTATCTTAAGGAGATAGTCAGGTTACATGGAGTTCCTCTCTCCATTGTATCAGATCGTGATCCCAGGTTTACCTCTAACTTTTGGAAAGGCCTTCAGAAGTCGTTGGGTACTGAATTAAATTTTAGTACAGCTTTTCATCCTCAATCAGATGGGCAGTCAGAACGAACAATTCAGACATTGGAGGATATGCTACGAGCTTGTTCTATGGATTATCAGGGAAGTTGGGACCAACATCTTTCTTTGGTTGAGTTTTCATATAATAATAGTTTCCATTCGAGTATACAGATGGCACCATTTCAGGCATTATATGGGAAGCGGTGTCGAACTCCAGCTTTCTGGGATGAAGTGGGTGAAAGAAAGTTGATGGGACCAGAATTGGTAGAAGAGATGGCAGAAAAAGTTCAGTTGATTCAGAAACACATGAGAATAGCTCAGAGTAGGCAGAAGAGTTATGCAGATAACCAGAGGAAGGATCTATCTTTCGAGGTACACAATGTTTTTCACGTTTCGATGTTGAGAAAGAATATGCCAGATCCATCTCATGTTTTGAGTCCAGAGGTAGTTCAGCTGGAAGAGAACCTATCTTATGAGGAACAACCGGTCCAGATTCTTGACCACAGGGAGCAAGTGTTACGGAATAAGGTGATTCACCAGGTAAAGGTTTTGTGGAAAAACCACATGATTGAAGAGGCAACATGGGAATCTGAAAATGCTATGAGGGATAAATACCCCCACTTATTTTGATAAGTGAATAAAATTGCGAGGACGCAATTCCCAAAAGGGGGGAAGGATGTAACATCCCAGGTAATTAAAGAATAAATAATTTTCATATTTATTAATATTTGAGAATTAAATATGAATTTTAATTAAAAGGGGTTGCTATGTTCGATAGCGTACCCGATACACAACGATGAGTTTCTTTGAAACTTACGTAGCACACTAGTAATATAATAATATTATTTTAAATGTTAGTTAACAAGTAGCCGTTGTACTGGCGGGAATGAATAGAAATAACTAAAATATGAATAGATATGTTTTTAGATGTTTTTACATTTACCCAATAAAAGATAAAGGCTTAAAATACGGAAAGAGTTCAATTTTAGGCTTTTATACTCTAATTTTCACTAAAGGTTCACTTATCACCTTTTAATGGTGAACCGTCATTAAATATAGTTTTGATCACTCTTATACATTCTTTTGGACCAAATAAAACTTTTATTAAGAATCAGGATATCAAATTTTACTTTGTGTAATTTTTGGTACCTTTCTGATAAAGTTCATTTTTTTTATGAATAGTGTAAAATGTTGCATTTTAATTCAAAACCTCTTTTTGATCTAATTTATTTATATGATTAGATTATCTTTTGAATTGGTTTTAAAGTGAAATTAGAATATATTTTTACCATTTTATCCAATGGTGGTCATTGGAATCAATTTCGATTTGAAATTAGACTTAAACTGGTGTCAATCTTTTGATACTTATTGTTTTGTAAAAACACGCTATTTGCTCTGGCAGCGGGAATTAATTATTAAATTAATTAATGTGACTTATATGATTTGAATTTTGTAAAATAGACTTCATTTTTGAATTCGGAATATCAAATATAGCTTAGGGTGAATTTTTGGTAATTTTCTGAAAAACTTCAATTTTTGATGAATAGTGAAACCACTAAGTGGTAATCAAGCAAACTGATTTTTCAGTTAAATGAAAGTTTACCACTAATGTGTATTGAATTTTGAAAATCCGACATACATGGTTGTCATTAAGAAGTAAAATGTGGTTCAATGAGATTATAATAATTTTTTGGTGAATAGTAACTTATTAAGTTTTTAATCGCGATTAGTGGTAATTAGTGTAGTTTATGGTATAAATAATACTTTAATAATATAAAATGACCTAGACACATGTCCCAACCTCATTGGTTGTGTCATGGCCGACCAAGACAAGCCATGGCCTAACTTGGGGACCCCATGTATCCACTTTAGTTGGAAAATGACAATAATATATTTTTATTTAATGTTAAAGTGAAAGTGACACAAACATAATATGTTTTGCGAAAACAATTTTTAAGTGGGGTTATACAAGCCCAAATTTTGATTATAAATAGTCATTGGAAAGCTAAAAAGATTTCCTATATCATAGTATTTTTTTATAATTTTTAGACATTAAATAAATTAAATTATTTACGACATAATAATGATGCAGTGATGACATCATTATTTAACGATTAAAATAAAATGGAAGGATAATGTAAAATCTAAAACCTACACATGGCCAAAACCAATTGGATGAGTGGATTTCGAATCCTTATCACCTTATCCACGAATTCTATCAATGTGGGACCTTTTAAAACCGAAACACATTTTCAAACAAAGTTATATTTCTTTACTTTCCAAAAGTGCCCCTCCTCTCCTCTTATAAAAGGCCCCCACCTCCACCTTATTTCACACACTCTTCAAGCCTTTGGCTCGGCCAACCCCTGCCCATTTGCTCTCTCCACATTCCTCTCCTCATCATAGAGGATTCCCTTTGGGCATAATCCTTTCAAAGGAAGCCTTTAGGCTCAACTCAAAAGGAGTTACACTTTTTAAGGTAATTCATTCTCTCATGTTCTTTTGTTTTATTTTGCTTCTCCAACCCCCTAAACTCTTTTTATATACTTCTTTTGTAACAACAACAGTATCTTCAATATACTAGGATGTTGTTATAAGATTTATTTGAGCTACACTCCCACACAACTACATCAAATGGTTAAAGAACATAAGGTTTCCGTGGATGGCGAAATTCTGCCTCCCGAAACGATGATTGTTCAATACTCATTTAACACCTTCAAAGGTGGCCATTATGATGTCACTATTTTTATATATGATATGTAATATGTTTATGTTTTACTTATGCTTCTGTATTTTTCATTTGTGTCTTACCTTTATGGCTTCCATTATGGGTATACGCGATATCTTCATTTAAGGAAGTGCGGACTACCGCCCCCTCAAAGTGATGTGATTCGTTAATGCCATATGTGGGACGTGTAAAGGATGGATTTAAAGTTATTATATATGATGTTATACTGGAATTATAATATACCTATATATATCATTATCATTTATTTCCATTAAATTATGAGATAGAAATGAAAGTAGCGTTCATGCGTACGTACGGACTACCGTCTCCATGAACGGTGCATTTCATTTCTTATCCCCAAATGTAATTTATTATTAAAAGTACATGTATATAATGGATATATATAATTAATGATATATCTAAATGATGAATATAATTCTGGAATTAAAATATACATACCTCTCATTTAGTTTTAATTCCATTAATATGAAATAGAAATGGAAGTAGCGTTCATGCGTACGTACGGCTTACCGTCTCCATGAATGGTGCATTTCATTTCTTACCTCTAAATGTGATGTAATATTATAAATGAATGTATGTACTGGATATATATGACATATATGATATCTACATCATGAATACCATTCTGGATATAATGAACCTTTGACCAAATTAACAACATGTAAGTGTAAGAAGTCTATTTTTGACTTAAGAACCAAATACCGACAAAATGAACATTATTAACTTAAATGATTTCATGATGTTCATAACATGGTATAAAAGAAATAATGAACTTGGAAAAGATTCATAATCAAGTAGAGATTAACTAAAGTTTATTATTCAGGAGTTTAAAGAACGGTCGGGTCAAGTCAGATACGAGGTATGGGAACTTCTTAACCCAATTTCCATTCTTTGGGTTAATCTCCTACTTTCAAATTATGTCATTATTATTATTATGTTGTATCTTGTATTTGTACTTTATTTATGTGTACTTATAGTGAATACACATAATGTATCTATTTTATTTTAAAAATTATCTTTGTATGGGACTTCGTCTCAATCTCCTTTCATTGAGGCATATTTTATTTTATACACAACTTTCTTTTATACGGTGTATAAACCCCTTTGACTTTTACGTTTATTCAAAAGGAATCTTTTTTATACGAAGCGTTTACTAAACGACAAAAGGGAATGTTTTTGTCGTACGTATGCGGCGACAACGACTTCTCCGCCGCCGTAACCGTTATTTGAGTTTCGGCTTCCTCTACAATCCATACCTTCTTTTTAAAATAAAAATAAATACCATATTTTACTTTTCTTTTATTTTGGTATTGAAATTGGTTTTCATAATGTTTTTATATCAATATGTTGTATTGATATCTCGTGATTGAAATGTGGAAATTTTATGTTTCCTTTTTGCATGTTTTATGTGATATGATTATGTTATGGTTCTTGGGCATTATTATGAAGACGGGTGGTTCCGTGATAAAATAAGGGCGGGTGAGCCCGTTATAGCTCTCCAATGCATTGGGTAACGCGAAGGAGTGAAACATTAAGGTTTCTCCGAAGAGATTTTTAGGGAATATACTGTGATGGGTATTCCAAACGTAACCAAGAGGGTTACTCCCTACGTAAGAATGTTATGAATGCCTCAAGTTACCTTTATGTCTTATGATTTCTATGATTTATTCATGATTTTATGAGGTATGTTAAAGTGATTATGTTTTATGGGTAAAGTATGATTTCACTCTTATGTATGTATGTACCCATGTTTCCTTTCCATGTTTTTATAACCCATACTGAGTTTTTATGCTCATCCCAAGTTTTTGAAATGTTTTTCACAGGTCAAGGGAAAGGTACATGATAAGATGATAGAGTCAAGGATGTGTCAAGAATTAATCCATGTTTTATTTTAAATGTGTGTTCCATTGATGGGAATGAAGAATACTATCTTTATGTAACCACTTTGTTTATATGTGGAATGTAATGCAAGTCTTATGATCTAATTCTCTAAAACTCTAAACCCGAAAAGATCCTCAACGTGTAATCTTGTAATAACTCAAGATTAAGTAAGGTTTAAGGCTGGGGCCTTATAGAGAATGTGTTGATTTAACAATTTATATAATTTATTTCTGATTTGTATACTCACAAATACCCACATTTTTTACTAATAATGTTTCAATGATGTGAATATTAGGATGCAGATATTCTTTAGAATATTTATATTTATTCTATAAGCATACGCAACTCGTTAACACATGGGAAGATATTTAATTAAGTGTTGTGGAAGTGTTTTGAATGTAATATGGTTTTTCTATTCAATATCAATGTTTGTATGGGTAAGATATGATTTGGGAACTCTTCATTTTTAATAAATAATATGCAGCATGAAACCTACACGATCAAAAAAGTATGTATAAAACCCTTATGTTTAACGATCAAACGTATGGACCATCAACCCTACTTTTGTAAACTACATTATTTTTTAAACACTACTTTTAATGTTTGTGGCTATGTGAAGAAACCATATGTTTTATTTGTCAAACATATAGTTTTAAATTCAAGATATATTCTTTATTTTATGAAATGGTCTCAACAAAAGTAAATATCTCTTTAAACATATTTTATTATTGATTCTAAGGATCAAACTCAGTGGATTAAATTGTTCCAATTTTGAAGGTAAATGTTTTCTTTGTTTGAATGATTTTAAATATTCATTATTTATTATGTGGTATTTTTGGAGATGTTTTAAACAAAAAATGTTTGATAAAAATGATAAATTATAATATCTTCATCTTCTAAATATATATATATGTATTGAAAAGAAAGAGATATTTTCATATAAAAAAATTTGTCATTTAATTTAGAGTAACGCTTTGGGCATATAAATGTGTTGATCTAGTCGATCAACTCACAACTATTATTGTCACTACTATCCTATATTTTTGTTAAATCATGTTATGTAAGTATCCTAAATCCTTTTTTAGAGTTACTATATGGAGGCATACATGTTTATTCATATGTTTGGTGTTTTATCTATCAGTGTCTAAATAAAACCCATGTGACATTGGTTAATTATTTTCTATTGTTGTGCTCCATTAAAGACCAACACATTAGTCTGTTTCTTCTGAAACTATCAGTGAAACATTTTTTATCATTAAAATCCATCACTGTTGATATACAGGGGTTTCAAAAACTCAGACTCAGTTGTGGTTGTGATTTATTATTAGCTTCTTTGACTAACCAATGGATTTATTGATCCATGTAAAGAACCACATGGCCTAGTAAATTATTTTTTGTAAAGGTATCAACAACATGTAATCATTGGTAGAAGTCCACTATAAAAAAACTTTCTATTGGAAATCATAAAGCTCGTGTAGAGAGAATTTGAGGAGTGGAGAAAGATATTTTTTCCCCTAAACCAAAATAGATTTCTATGATTTTTTCTTTATGTATAACCACTACATACTCACTATTAAGAAAAAATAAAAAAATCACTGCATATTAAGAGTAACATTTCAAACTGGATAATGTTTTCAAATGATCAAAATTCACCCTACCTATTTTGTATTTAACATAATTATTCTAAATGACTAGTTTTTTAAAAGGAATGGATCTATAGATATATTTATTTTTTCATAAATCCTTGGAAATTATTCATTTACAATATAATACAAACATGTAATATAAAATTTAATGCTCTATTTCAAAATACCATTATTGAAATCCATGGTTATTTTTATCAATGATTTAATGAACATCAATAGTATAGATTCTTTCACATTATCAACCGAATATTTTGGCGCTAAGAATCATGATTCAAATATTTAGATGAAGTGAAATAAAAAAATGGATTATCTTAGAGGTTGTATTTTTTTATAAATGATCCTTATTTTAATAGTTATAATTAGGAATGTTGGAAAGGGAATAAGAGTGTTTATTTGAAAAATAAAAAAATATAAATTTATTTAATAGTTTTCAATACATATGAAGTTACTTGGGATGATATTAAAAATTTGAATAATGATAATTAAAAAGTTTATGATCTTAATTAAAAAGAAATGAATACCATTTTCCATTGATTAAGATTTAATGAGTTTAATCACGTTTCCTATTGTGCTTGCTTATGATATTTTTTAGACAATTTCTATTAAATATTAAGAAACTGGTAATATAAAAAAATGAGTTACAATACTGCAATGTTAAATATTGATACATTTATAATTAATGAATATTATAACATCACTAAGATGAATTGGAGATTGAATGTTGTTGACAATAATGTTTCTCCTTTGGGATATCCAATTAAGAAATCAAACAAGACATTTATAGTATGTGTATTTTTACATTTCTGAGGAATATAATATCTACTACTACAAGACAATCCTAAATATTTAAATAATTTTAAAATTAATACACTATTGAAACATTAATGTTGTATGATGATGAGATATTGGATGATGATAAAAATCATATCCACTACAAAGAAGATTTAAGAAAAACTACTATGGAAGAATCAAATGATTAAAGTTATCCATATTCAAATATACTATTACCATATATTTCGAAATGTTATGAAAAACTATACAAAAAATGAAATTATGGGTTTAAGGAAAACTAATTATATTAATGAAAATAAAAAGGTCCCAGAAAGTATAACTATTAATTAGCCAAATATCAAAGGAAATATGATTATAAATGAAAAGTAAAAAAATTATGAAGGCAACATTGAGTGAGTCTTCTAGTTTAAATAATAAAACTCATATGAGAACTACGGATGAGAATATAAATCAAACGGTATCCCTTTTGACTCATACTTAGGAGCTACAATATTTTTACTCTCAAAACTCCAATTCTAAAAAAATTATGATTCAATAAATAAAATTTATTTTATACATCAAAATAAATTTGAATCCATAATGAAATAAAATAAATAGCTGAGAAAATATTATGATTATATTTTATTTCATAAATATTTTTTTAAATCAAATTAAAGATTTAAAATCTAATTCTTGGAAAAAAATTATGATCGGAATGAAACTAATATTAATGAATTATCAGATGATGTCTCTACTTTATGATATGCCTTGATTTATTCTGATTAAAAGAAACAATTATCTAAATCATATTATTCATAAAAATAAAATTCAAAATTTAACATGAAATACATAGTAATGGTGAATGGAAATAATTATATAGGAATTATTTTTCCAAGAAAAAATTGGAAATGCATTTCAACTATTGAATGTTTTTAATATGGGGTTAACAGACTGTATAAAAATGACTATTTGTTTAGAAAACACCAATTTTTTGGTGATTGAAATTTTTATTTTCGAAAATAATTATCAAATTTTATTAATATAATATATACTAAAAATATACATATTTAGATATCTAAAATACTAATTGATATAACAGCTCGAACTAAAAGTATATTGGCACTGAAAGGAAATTTTATATTATTTATTTGTAAAATAAACCACAGAACCAAATAATTAAATCATTATGTGATCATATAAAATGTATATGTTAATATATATTTTAACAAATTAGTAATCAATACTAAAGTAGTTTTTTATTGGAAAATCCATAGAACTAGAAGAAATAATCTAGGAAGTATTTCATCATTATCTTCATATTTTTTTATATCTCATTAGTTGTTTTATATAGGGGAGAGTGATATTCTATTATTAATTTTTTAAACCCTTAACAGTCTTTAAATCAAGCTTTTAAAACATAGTTAATAATTCAATATTGAATTATATAACTGAATGGTGAAAAAAATTCCAAATTTAATAAATAATATTTAATATGTTTTTCTATTAAGAAAATTATATTTATATTTTGAATATATAGTAATTATAAAATATTATAATTATGTGCCTAAAAAAAATTATTTTTTGTTTAAACATTTAACCAAATGTTTTTTATACATTTCTTTTGTTAAAAACATTTTTATTTATTTCTTATAATGTCTTCTTTCAGAAAAAAAATCTCATGAAAAATTTCTTCTCAAAATTTTAATTCTAAAATGATTCAACATTTTTTTTCTTCTAGATAATACAAAGCATCATCTATAAATTTTTTGAAAAAAATATATCATCTAACTCATATTACCGTAGAATATTCATCCTTGAACAACTTAAATTTTATATCCTTGTTCTTCAAAATATAAATTTTAATGACTTATGAATAAAAAATTCTATGTGAAATGAAGAGCTGATAACATCATGTTTAAATATAATATTTTCATAATAAAATACCCAAGGTAATCCTAGTTATGATATATTAAGGAACAACCTTTTTCAATTGTGAGGATTCGATTCAAAAATCATCTAGACAGATCAAGATGTTTATTGTTTAGTATAAAATAATTTTTAATCGTATGAAATTAATAAATATTGTGCCACTAAGATATATTTTTTTATGTTTAGTAATTTAATTAAGGAAATTATAATGCTTCATGATGAGATGAATGTGTCTATGAAGGAATATAAAGAGCTGAAAATATATGTTTCAAAAACATTTTCTAATACACTTCAACGTGTATATCAAAATGTGAAATAACGTTTTATTTTAGAATAATATTTTGATGTGTTTAAATTGGATATGACATTTCAGATGAAGTCACTCAGAAGAGAAGTTGTTACTCTGTTAGATCTCAATGAGCTAAATTCGTTTTTGGTCAAATATTTTTTATATTATTTTATAAATTAAATATCTATAGATATTCAATGTAGAATAGTATAGATATCAAGAGATTTAAGTAATATAATTAAAAAAATTAAATGTTTTGAAAGATCGTATGATCTATCAAACACTTCCTTGCACCCTAACTTTTCTTCCTCTATGTAGTTTAATAAATTTCAATAATTTAGTATATACTTACATTTAAATATTGTTATTATTTTTCCATGATTAGAAAAAAAAAATATAAAGGGTTTAATAATTTTTTTAGTTTATAATTGGGGGATAAATATATGATAAATTAGTGAAATTTATGTGAAATTTATGAGAAATGTATGATAAATTCATGATAAATCATCAAATTTTGGAAGTAGGGATATTTTTTAAAGGGGGAGAAATATTTCTCAAATTTAATTCATTGAAAGGGAATTAATTTGATTATAATTTTTTTATTTATAGTTGAAAAGTTTTATCTTTTATAATTAGTTTAGTTTTAATATTTTATTTATGTGTTTTGTGGACTTTAAAAAGGGAGATATTGTTGAGAATGTGTTGATTTACTAATTTCATTAATTTATTTTATATTTTGATGCTAAAAAACACCAAAATTTATGTAACTAATAATGTTTTTTTATTACGTTTAGGAATATGATATTTTAAAAAATATATTTATTATCGTGGAATCATACACAAGTCATTTATATATGGGAAGTTATTTGATTAAGTATTTATGATGTGTTATAAATGTAATCTGGAAATATTGTTCATAATATATGTTTATAAGTGTAGCACATGATTTTGGAAAACTATATTTGGAATAAAACATTTGGATAATGAAATCTACATTATTGAAAATGTATGGATCAACAAACTTATGTTTATAAGATACTATACTTTTGAGGAACAACATATGTTTCATCAACCCCAATTTTTTAAACAACTATACATTTTCAAATGTATTTATGAATCTTAGTTATACATGAAGAAACCATATGATTTACTTTTTCAATGGTGGAGGTTTAAATTTATGTTATTTTCCACATTTTCTTTAATAGTTTCACTTAAAGTGAACCTCCCATTAAAGATATATTATTAATGATTTAACAGATCACATTCAATGGATTATATATTTACTATTTTATGAAAATTTACTACCATATTTGAATTATTTTAAATTAAATATTCACGATGTATTATGTGGTATTTGTTTTAGCACTTTTCACCAAAATATATTTGACCAATCGGTTAAATATTGATATATTCATCATATGATGATATTGATATGTATTGAAAAGAAAAATATCTATGATTTTAAACAATGGTTTATCATTAAATATTGAATTAATTTTTTTATAAATATATTTTATTATCTAATTTATCAACACACTAATGTTGATGTTAGTGCCTCTTTATCTTATCGGTATATCTTCTTATTCATGTTCGGGGAGTTATATTTCAGATTTGTGTTTTGGAGACATATATATTTATTCATATGTCTAGTGATTTCTGGATCCCTGTTTAAAGGAATATAGCATGACTTTGAATACTTATTTTATATGTATATACATTTTTTAATATCAAATCATGTATCATTTACAACTAAAACTATTTTCGAAAAAGGAATTTATCAATAAAATGAATCTCTACTTATTTATTGGAGTTTCAGAAACTCAGACTCTTTTATTGTGGTAAAGGTGTATTATATTCTCAAAATAATCTATGGATTTATGGATACCTATTAATGAATAAAGAGGAATTGTAAAATCCTTTTTTATAAATGTATCAAAAACCCACACTTATCATTAAGACTCCATGATAACATGATTTACTAGTGAATATCATTAAGCTCATGGAGAGAGATATGGTGGTTTAGACAAAGGCATCTTTTTTACATTTCACCATTAACCAACACCATGGAATTTTATTTATTTATATATAATTCATACTCATTATTAATATAGATGAATATAATCATTCCATATTAATAGTTTTGTTATAAATATATTGAGGTTTTCAAATGATAAAAATTTGTCCCCCCTTTTGTGTCTTTCTCATCATCATAATGATCTAAAAATATTATCATGGATCATGCTAGGTTCATTGGTGATGAGTCCAGTATAGGAGGCCACCTGAGATTTGTTCCAATAATTGACCATAGGATTTAACATATTAATATTGAACTTAGAACACTATTATTAAATAAAATCATTTTGAAAAAATTTGTAACCATCGAAACATAGAATAAAATTTGGATGTTAAAAATTGGTAAAATGGCAAGATGTTTTTATGTGATTCATATAGGGTTGGAGAATACTCTAATTTAGAATAAGTGAAATGATAAATGGTATTTGAATAAAAGGAGTATTATTTATTATATTTCATATTTGATATATTGGTGATTGATATTCTATTGTCTTTTTGGTTCATGGTGTTAGTCAATTACTTTTGAAGTGTACTATGGGAACATGTAACTGTATCTTACATGGGAATTTTTTATGGGTCTAAAAAAGTAATTAATTTTTTCCCTTGGTTTGGAATTTGTAGTTAGGAACACATAAGAATCTCAATCGTGTATTACACTCTAGAATGATATGGTTAGTTTTTCTACTATATGGTATTGGACTATGGGAACATTTAAGAAAATAAAGCATAGTCAATTCACATAGAGTCCAGATATTCATGGTTACTAGATACATGTTATTAATGATTCATCCAAGAAATTATAATATTCCAATATCATTTGTGATACATCCTAATTTTATTTGATGCACCACTTGACATAGATATCTTGTATCATGCCAAATCTAGCTTGGTTGACCAGATGTCAACCTAGAGCATGAGGATCAGTAGGTTTATCTATTATTCTATAATATTTTATGAATTTTTAACCCTCATTATCATTATATTTCTTAAAATTTATATATTTAGATATGATTGATTATAAACTCTGGGTTTTTCCCTATTGGGTGCTACTCACACCCTATTCAGGTGATGTTTGGTAACCCAACTGATATCATGCATATTTGTTTGGATAGCAGTAAGGGACACTATGCTTTTTTATTTATTGATGGATGGGTTGAATATTGGACATGTGACTTACATAGGGGCCAATAACATGGATTTTAAAGTCTTTTTATTAAGACTTTTAAGTCTTCAACTTGAATGAATTTCATTACATCATTTAGTTTCATTCCGCCTATCATTAAAAGATACTGTTATAATTTTATTGTTTGATTTTTTCCATTATTATGATATAATGAAATGTGTATATTTTTTTGACATATTATGTATTGAAACTCTATTCTAAAGGGTATATTCTCCCCACCAAAATCTTTACTACATCACCACTATTTGGAAGCCTCTAGCAGATATGGTGTCACACAAGATGTCCATTAGTAAATTTGGGTTAGTCACATGATGTAGTACTAGAATGTGGACATTAAAATATCAAACGATGTCAAAATGAAATATAAAATTAATATTATATGAGTGAGTATAAAAACTCAAAAGGAAATCCCCCAACAGATTCCCAAATATGACACTTATTGAATAACATGTTATCTCAAATTCATTAAATAAGAGATAAGTTTAATAAAATAATTATTCTAGAGAAAAAAATATAATTTGTTAAAAAAATACATATATTCCATTTTAAACCATAATTTTTATGAAATATACCACACCATAACTCAAACACCCATACAAAGAACTCAACACTATGTATGCATCCCCCACCAATGCAGAACTCCTAACGAATAAAACAACCCATAAGATAAAACCTATTCCCCTAACCCAAGCCATCACTTAACAGTACAAGAAAATGTACCCACATAAATTATAATAGAAACCATTCCAAAACTATTAGGGCCCCATCCATATGCATCATGTACACACAAAATCCATACCCAATGAAATATAATGTTAATACCTAAGTGGAACTAGGAAGAAATTTAATAACAACAAGGCCCCAATCAATTCAGTATGAATTCAAACCAACACATACATGTGATTCTTTTTAAATCCAAAAAAAATCCTTCAAAACCAAAATGAAGTTTATATATTTTCCAAAACATGTTCTGCAGGATACTCAAAACCATTATTTTTAAAACCAAATAAAATTATGTTTATTATTAAAAATGGATATATTAATGAATTTATAAAATAAACATAGTCTTTAAAACATTAAAACTAGATCATCTTAATTAAAGGAAAATCAATGTGGTAGGAAATCCAACCACTTTTTCTTGTTTTATCATGAAGACATCAAAAGAAACTCTTCAGGAGAAACATATTTATACCAATATCTTCTCTGATGTCCTCTATTTTTTGATACCAAATAATTTAAATATTAATTGGTGTTATTTGAGAAGTAAATTGGGATATGAAAAAAATAAATATCCCGTAACATTTCACCAATGGTTTCATTATAGAATTTGTATAATCCTCATAAAAATAGGATGTGAATTCCGGTCACATTAAAAGTGCATTTAAAATCCACAATGTCATGAAACATGAATACATGTAAGCAATTTTGAATGTCTAGTTTTCCACTCCCCAAAACTAAGAAAATATCCCTTACTGTTTTGAGCTTCCATTAAATAAACATGTTATAAATGACCCCAAATCATCATTTCTAACTTATCGATTCCACCTTGACCATTGTTCAACCCAACACACCATCATATCCCACCCACCATTTCATACATTTCATTTTATTTAGGGATAACTCTCTATAAAAGATGACAAATAAATTTTTTCCATGCTTGGATGAAGTATTCCTCACCCCAAGGGGAAACCACATATATATCTGCATAACACTAATCCCATCACTTATGTTAGAGTGATCCTCTATAATTATCACAGGAGAATCCACCAATAACCAAGCCAACACAAATTATTGGCTATATGGAATGAAAATTGTATATCAAATTTTCAAAATAAAAAATAACTAGTGTCAATATAAATAAGAAAATAACATATAAAGCTGTTAATAACATATCACGCTGGAGCCCGTAGATCTCTAACACTACCCCTTCCAACTAAGAATGCTTCTAACATTTCCAAGAACCAATAAAAATTAAAACATTACTCTACTATAAATAATAAAATATATTGATATAATAGAATGGGTCTACTAAAAATCTCATCTCTATAGAATAAGTATTTTCATTGTTTTTCTCAATTATTGAAAACAAGGATGTTTAAATTAGGCTAGAAATGAAATTTACATATAAACAAGTAAAAAATAAAAGGCTCTATAAAATAAATATGACTAATAATAAGATAAATATTATCGAATGGATTTAGTATAAATGGATACTTTTATTGAGGTAAGGAAATATTCAAATTACATTATGAGAAAATATATCCTGATAAGTACACCCCCTAGAATCTTTCAAAAAAAAGTATATACTCCTCATAAGATCCTAAAAGTATAATTAGATAAGAAAAATTATTTTTACATAATTAATGTAAAATTATTTAACTTCTTATATATTGAATTATTTCACTTGTAATTATTTATAATGACAAGGGTTACCCTATTAATAACAACTTGATATAATAAATCTTTGAATCAAGAATAATTAAACCCCTCAAATAAATTTTTTTACACTTTAATTGAAATTTGATGAAAAATAAATAATGGGATAAATGAAATCAAATTCCCTTAATTTTCATTTTTTAACGTATAATTCATTCCACAAACATAAATTAATCAATGTGGTTGGAATAATAATTATGATATGATATATTTGCAATGAGATTGATAGATTGTTAATAAGAGATTTAACTATTTAATCAATTATTAAATTAAATAATTAAATTTTATAGTAATTTTTATAGAAAAATCAAAGTATGTTCTAGAAGTCATGAATTTTTCAAATACTATCTCAAGAAAAAGATGAAAATAAAATGATGAAAATGGGTCTGATCCCCCCCCCCATTTTAGAATTTTTAATTTAAGACAACACATGATTAAGAATATTAATAGTGGTTTAAAAATAAAAAATGAGTTAAATAATAAAATAATTTATGGATTTATAAATAATGATTTATTAATCAAAATCATAAATAAAAAATAGTGAATATATAATCATGTAAATTAAATTTATATAATACATATATTTATCATCCAGTTTACTTATCAATTTAAATGGGTTGTTTTATATGTGGGTTATTTTTATTTAAAAGTATTTCTGTTTTTTTAAAGTGATTTATTTATATTTTATTATAATTAATTCTAACTAAATGAAAATGAAAATGACAAAATTCATCCATAATGTACATCAATAAAAACGAAAAAATATAAGAAAAAGAAATACTTATTCCCCTAATGTTGAAATTGGAAAGAACTATGAGGAAAACTGAAAAGTAGTGAAAGGGGTGATTATGTTAGAAAACTATGGTTGTAGCATTTTTTGGCATGGGGTATCAACAATATGTAATAAATATCATTCAATATTAAACAAAAAATAGCATTATTTGTAAGAATTAAATAGAAAAACAAAACTTACATTCTTTGTTTCCACCATGGAAAAACTTCGTTTATGTTATTATCATGATAATTAAATCTAAACATCCAATATTTTTATGTGGATATGGTGTTTTTTATTAGAACCATTATATATGATTCCTTTCTATACCATTTAAAAATATAAATATTGTTGGTAATGGTGGATGTTGTGGTTAGAGGAATATATACAAGACTATTATTCCCAAATATTCCAGTTTCTCAATTTAATTTATTAATTCTAAATTTTGAGTATGTCAATGTGAATTGAATTTATTGTCTACTATGTTCAGATTATTTTTAAAAAATTTATCAACTACAATTAATGACCATTAAAATAATTTCAAAAGGTAAGATATTCTAAAATGTACTAGTTTATTATTTTGTTATTTCTTGATATATAGTTTGTTAATATATTTTTATTTAATTATTTTCTTTTATTTATTCACCACCACCAATAATTTCTCCAATTTCTTTTAAATAAATTTTATTCATTAATAAAATATTTTTATCATAAAACGACCAATAATTTCTAACTGTCATGCATAATATAAACATTTCTCTTTATATTTTCAAAAAATTTAGTTATTGATTATTATATTAAAATTTTATTCATTATTATGGTTGAAATAAATTTTATAGTTTCCATAAATGTGAAATAAATAGTTGAAAAATTATATTATTTAATCCATCTAGTGATGGTTATCATGGAATAAAATCATTATTATTACAATCTATATTATTATTTTTAGAATTTCAGATCAGATTGTAAGCCCTCTTGAGTTCAATTACTTAAATCATTTTAGGTCTATCAGTTCTCAATTATCCTTCACAAACTAATAAAAATTCACACGTTATACATAATTTCAAAGTGAAAACTAAAAATAATAATAAAGAATAAAACGATTAAAAATAAATTGAATCAAAATAATAAACATAAATGAAAATTATTTGCATTTTGGAATAAAAAATATAAATATTAGCATTAAAACACCATTACACAACAATGAAAGATTATTTATTAGAAAAAATCTGAAATATGCACTAAATTGTTTATATTTATTGTCCCTTTTATTTAATAAGTGGTATTATCATGGCAGTTTTGGGTGTAACCACTGATAATGGTATTACTAAGAAAAGTTATGAATTTAATTGTCATGAAGTAATGATGTGATTGATTTTTTGATGAACTTGAGGATTGAATATTTAAATGTTTATGAAAAACTACGAGAGAATTGTGATTTATATGGGTTTAATGCGACACAATTTCTTAATAATTTACCTATATGAATACTGTTTTGATTTTAATTAAGTAATAATATATTATTTGTATGTAAAGGGGACCTTGGGTATTATTCACACTTTAATTAAGACTCTAATCCACATAAACCCAATTTTATAGTACTTATTGGGAATAAAAATTTCGAATCATGAGTGGAATGGATGTAGAATACATTGGAAACAAGCCTTTACATTAAAATAAATAATTTTAAATCCTCAATCGAATAATTAAAAATTATTTTTATAATGAAAATATATTATTTATTAAAAATTATCAATAAGAATATTGAGTATAATCTTAGTCTCAATAAAAAATTAATTAGTTTTCTATTGATGTGTAAAAAATATGAAATAGAAAAAGAATTATTGAATAAATGTATTCTTCCCTTAATTCCAATATTTTAATCTCAAGATCTAATTAATTATTTTTCTATTGAAGTTATGAATATTATTAAATAGAAAAGGATTTATTTAATAAAATAATTTATCCATTATTTCCCATCATTTAATGGAGAAATTATCTTTTCACAACATGTTCATTCTATTTTTTAATAATACTTTCAAAAAGTATCACCTTTTATCTTCCATTGATATAATATTCCACTAATGGTCAATTTAAATGAATTTTACAAGTTTTAGAATCGATTAATGAATGTCTGTCATATCCCCATGAAAAATTATATAATTTAAGTCCAAAAAATTTATTCTATTCATTACATGATCAATAACCAATGGATTCATTTTGGAATGACCCCTTATGTACTATAATAGACTTATGACTATTTCTACCAGCATTATACCCTCTCCTCTATTTGTAAGTATGAGATGTAAAAAAAACTCTTGGGCCTATTACATGAATCCATGATGATCATTTTATACAATTTCACTCTTCCAAGGGAAATTTCAATAAAAATAATACAATGAAAATAAAAAAATATAATTTAGTTTCTAAAATGACATGAAATGATTTATTAAACTATAGAAAATTAATGATAAATTTATAGATATAATGTAATCAGCGGTTCTAGTAAAATTAAATACTGATAATATAATATAATTTTTTTATAATCATGTGATAATGATTTTTTACATGATACAAACTCCACATTTCCTCTAATAAATCAATATTTTCAAGTGATATTATTTTTCTAAATTTTATATTCTATGTATCGTTAAGACGATTAAATATGGTTCTTTTATATTGTTGAAATTTTATTAAAATTAACTTACCATATAAATGTATAATGACAACACAACTAAATTTTGTAACTAATGCTATGTTGGATACTATTATTTTATTTTGATACTATGCAGTTTTAGATTATTTGTTTATCATAATGATATATATGTATTTTATTCTAGAAGTTTCTCCACATTGAACAACTGTAATAATTTTACTAAATTCAAATATAATATCTTTATATAAACTATTATATTGATTAAAAATTTAGCATAAAATATTTTAATAACTATATATACATGACTCATATTGTTATCAAAAGTCTATTTTGGTCATATTCATTCATTTTAATTACATTTATAGGAATTTTTTTTTCATATATGCTCTTCTTTATTTTATAATTTTTAATTTTCTTATATTCACTTTAATTTATTGAAGTCCTATATTAAAAAATATTATTTTTTATTCTTAATATTCCCATATCACATGAATGGAAATAACTTCTAACAATAATTTCATTTAAAAATATCTAAAAATGAAAAATATTCACACACTCATTCATGGTTTTACTGTAGTGGAATTAAATTACATCAAGAAACACATTATTTAATAATATTATATGATTATTAACATAAATAAGTGTGAACCTAATTATGAACTTAATATTATTATTTGAAATAAAATTACCCCAAAATAATTTACCTTCTTTGGTGTAGAGTATCAACCTACATATAAACATTATGTCTCAATGGAATAGATCCTTGAGTCCAGATTATCTTGTCCCATAAATTAAATTATATGGACTAACTAATGAGTCACTGGGATAAAATCATTAAATTTTAACATTCTGTAATTTTCCAAGAACAACAATTTATTTTCCAAAAATATTATCCAAATTTATGGATTCACCTTTATTTATTAATTATGTATATAAATATTTATTATACTATATTCCTATAAATATTTTGGGTTTATATTTCATTAAAAAATATTTTTAATGTGGTTTTCCCAACATACATTATGTCATCTATAGTAACATAATAATGAATTAATAGGATATTACAAGAATAAAACCTTCATGAATATTTGGTTATATTTTATTATATATATAAAATTTTACCTTAAACTAAATATTTGGTAATTAATATTTCAATAATTTGATGATTTTATTGTCAAAATAGATCATTAGATGATTGAATATATAAATAGTGATGCTCTAGTAGATAAAATTCCCTATAACACCTTTTAATTTAAAGAAAACATTGATCAAAATATACATAATTCATGATATAAAGTATAAAAATGGAAATTGTTGTGTGTTGGTAAAATATTTTTTTAACAATAGAAAATAGATGATATAAACTATTATTAAATTTCTACCATTTTTCAATAACCATCCACATGTCATGGTAAGAATCAATTTATAACTACCCATACATATTTCTATAATTTTTTGTGCTAGATTTCATTTTACAAATGAATATCCCAAACATTAAGTCTTATTTGATTCTAATGTAATTATATTTCTTAATCAATTATTTTAGAAACTACCATTATTTATCCCAGAAAACTATATATTAAATACTAGAAATATATATATATATATATAAAAACTATATCAACATGAGGGAAACTCATGTAATATTATGATAACATAGTACCACCATAAATAGTGTAATTATAATCTTATACCAGTAATGAATGAACTTCGGCCATATAAAATGTCCAAAACAATTCTTGAGAACATGGAGAATAAAATAGTATACCAGAACCTCTAATTAATCTTTAATTTTATAATCCATAATTGATAAAATAATAATAATTTTTAAAATGTTTTAAAATACCATTAGGGAGATTAAAATCCATGGTAATGGATTATTTCTATTATAAACTACAGTCATTCCTATGATAAGGAAAATGTACACATTTTTAAACTTCATTATGATAATTATTTACCTACTACTAAGGATTATACATAAGATCATACAACCACTATGAAATTTACAACTCTTGAGAACATACATTATCATAAATTACAAGATTGAAGTGGAAATAATCAATATCAAAATGTTAAACACGTAATGAAAAACACATATGAATAAATATTTTACTTGACTGTTTCCTAAAATATTTTCCCAATATGGGAATCATTTAATAATGAACTTGAAAAAGGGATATTGAATAATTTTAAAAATAATATTGTTTCTCACCCATTTTATGTAAATACAATTCTCATAGACCCATGCTTCTGGATTCCATTCTATATACACATGAAATACAACATTGTTTTGGATACACATCTACGATCATAATGTATTTCACACATATAGACTCCAAAAATGTTTTATTTTATAGTTATATAGAACTATTAATTATCACTATGTAGTAAATCCATGTATTGTCAATAAAAGGATAATTTTTCTACTATATAATATGTCAAAAAATAAATTATGAGTCTTCGATGTATCCTATTTATTGTACACACAAGAAGTTATTCTCATATTTTCCTACATAATACATTCCTTCATAACCTGTGGAAAGGTAAACATAAGAAGTGGTGATAACAAATTCAAATAAGTGTATTCATAATAAAAAATCATTAACAAAAATATGATAGGACTAACATGATATCACATTGAGGATGATAAAAATCATAAAAATAGGGAATAAATATATGATATTGTATGTAAATGTAATAAACAATAATCAAAACATAAGAGCATGAAATCATAGGAATGTGGTGAAAATATAAACATAACATCATAAGCATACATTAGAGATCCATTCCACATTAATGGAACATATTTAGGTATGATAACATCCTATAATGAATTATTTTCTAGGATCTCTACCCACATAATATGATATATGATTATATAGAAACATTTCCCTATGTATTGGAGGGATATATAATTTTGGTCCCATTTGTCACATCATAGAAATCATACATATTTGTGCCACATATTTTAAATCAAAAGACCATAATAACCCAAGTAAATAATACAGGGTTTATATTCCTTTTCAAGCAATTTCCTAATGAAGAAATCATGAATTCATTAATAAATATGAAATGATAAACTCATGGAAAATAAATAATTATCTAATGAATTTATGCTTTATTATAGATAACTACATATAAATAAATATGAGAACATATATAATATTTATACCATATAAGAAATGGATATATAGTGTACATAAAATTTTCCCTAATTTATAGATGTATTGGGGATCTAGTAGAGCACCCTTCAATCACGTAAGGGAACAGTTTCCTTTCACATAATGAAAACATTGGATGTAAAAACCCTATATAATGTGGAGTATTAGGCACCCAAAATTTAGTCAGGGATAATATCCTATATGTAAACAAAAATTTGATAAGATATCATGATAAAGAATGTGGATGGTATCATATAATTAATTCCATTAATCTCTTGTACGAAATTGATAAAGAATAATCTTAAATGCATTATAAAACTATAATAAGAAATAATAATTTCTGGTCTCCATTGAAAACATTAAAAAATTAAAATTTTATTTAACCATAAGAATAATACTTTCATTCTTCTTTAAAACATGAATGTTTATAGATTATGTATCATCAATACTGAAAAAGTAGGTAGAAAGATAATTTCAAACATAAACATGTAAAAGAGATCCATTTTGGTTCAAAACAAACTATATGTAGAAATTTAAATTATTTTAATTTGAAAGCATTTCTTATGAAATTTAATGTAGTTTTAATAGTACTTTTTAAAACTAATTTTAAAGAATGAATTTTAATCATTTAAAAAAATTTCTTTAGATGATTTTTTTGACAACAATTCATGTAGAACATTATTCAACTTTTTTTATTACATATAGTAAAAAAATATGATAATTGATAATAAAAATTTTCATGGATAATATGTGAAGAGAATTATGAAGGTACCTTGCAACATTATAGAAAATAATTTTTGATATGAAAAACATGGATATGTAAGAAAAATATCCCTATGATTGGGTTGGGGAGCATTATTTTCAATGAATGTTTCTGAAATAGAATGTGATCCCCCAAAGAGAAAATATTTATTAAAAGGGGCTAATTTCTTCAAATATAATAGAAATCAAACGCATTTAAACTGAAATGGTATAAGAATGTTGACTTATATTGTTAATGTTATAAAACAAATACATAACTCATGGAAAAGATATTTAGTTGAGAACAGAGTAACCCATTGTTAAAAAACAATACATGGAAAATTAACTTTATAATGAACATAAAATAATAGGAATAAAATATATTCCATGATAACATAACAACTTCTAAACATATACATAGTATAAAATTAAATCAGTTTATATACTAAACATGTCTCAATGATTATATTTTGAGATAAAAATACATATCCATTCCCCCTAATTATTTTTTCATACTATAAAATCCTATAATACAACAATAATTATCTTAATGAACAATTTTATAAACCTAATTATATCTATAACCCTTTAAGATTCTTCATTTATAATTATTTATTATCAAGAGTGTGATTATTTATATTTTTTTACTACTAACCCCTAATATTTCATTCCAATTTAGTCATTCACAGATTACACATTGTTCATTAATATATATTCCATTATTAATTATAATATTCAACTTTAATTCCCTAAGAGTATTAATTAGGACATGCAAATAAAGTCGACAACATTTTTTTGAGATTTTTTAATAAATATAGATAATAAATTTTTAACATGTTTAGATTTTAATATTATAACTAAGAAACCATTAAAAAATATTTACTAACTTATTCTTATCTTCATTAACACTATATATAATTCTTTTATCATTAAACCCATAAACCTTAATATATATCTTATGTAGCTGGTAAACCGACCAAAAAAAGGGTGATGAAATGATTTAATGAGTAATAAAGTGTAATTATTGGATTTTAATATACTATATACATTATTTTATACAATAAAGATATATAAAATATATTTATATAAAACATTACTAAAATGGGTGATGGCGCGGTAGGCTATGGATTTCTCCTCCTACGAAAATGGAATCTAGGGTTTTAATCAGAGATGAAATCATCTTTACAAGATTATTTTGATCCTTCTGAAGTGTTTGTTGGTTCTAAAATGCAATGTGATACTATTCTACATTTTAATGATCTGGAAAAGGAGGAAGGGGCTCCAAAGGTGTTGCTGGCAGGAGTTGATCCTCTTTTGTGACCGGGTGTTGTGTGTCTAAAGGTGGACACACTTCCAAAATGAGGTGTGAATCAATTTTACCCTGGAAATATTGATGGAGAATATGGTTCTCGTAAGAGTATATAAAGGAACGAGGCACTAGATATTGTGTAATAGAACAATTGGTTATTTGAATATCTTATTTATGCTTGTAAGAATTCTATCATTAGTCGACTCAGCTCGCAAGTTGAAAATTCATGGAAACTTGATGATCACAGGAATCACCTATGGTGAATCTGGGGTTTTACAGATTAGCACATTGTTTCGCAGGGTATGAATTTATTTCATTTTACATGAATTTCCAATAACCTTAAATTTAGGGCTTGAAGTTATGGTCTCATTAACCTAAAACTCATATTATGAGATTTCATAATTGGGACCCATTGTTCAATCCCTTTCAGGACAAGAAAACTATTGATCATTCTTGGATCCTTATGAAATGCCTGAATTGGGTTTTTTGGAATCCAGACATCCTCTGGGATGTTTCCATCGCTATAGGAACTCCTATTAAAATTGACAAGGAAACTAATACCACTAGGTATGAAAATGTTTCTCACATGTTGGTTGAGTTTGACATGTATCATCCTCTTATTGAGATAGTATATTTAATTTTCGGTGATTTTAAGATTGAACAATTCAATTAATTTGAACAAGTTCCTGATTTTTGTCTAAATCGATCAACTATTGCACACATTAAATATAGATTTCATAATGGTGTAAGGTGCTCAAACTGTAAAAAATATGGGAATCTTGTTGAAAAATATAAATTCAAGATTCCATATCTTGGAATTTCTTGGCCTAAATCAGTGGTTGTGAATCATGGACCCCATGAGGGTGTGACTATTCAAGATCATCCCATTAAAGGAATTGTATTACCTGGTTCTGGTTGTGGTAATGTGGAGAAAAGTCCTCCTTCTTATTTTGATGTTGTAGCTGGGTGAAATTTTCAGGATGATGGTAATGGGTGTGCACCACTTGTTCATTTATTGGCTCAAGGGGATGAACTATATAAATGGGGTGGTGAAATTAGTCATGATAGTGATGTGGATTTTGATCATTCTTTTTTGATGGAGGATGAATATATGGTTAAGGGAAAGCTTGATTCCAATGAGGAATCTTTTGTTCTTACTAGAAAGCATTTTTCTTCCGCTAATGTGGAAACTAAGGTTATGCAAGTTGATGCCTAGGATGCTGTGGTTTCTAGATCAGTTCCTACCCCTTTTGGTTAGTGTTTATTAATTCTGAACCTATAGTAACTACTTCTATGGACACAGTTATGGATGTCATTACTGTTTCAATCAGGCATGTGAAAGCTTCTAATGTATCTGGTAAGAATAGGGAGAACCATATGATTCTTGAGTTTTTTCTTCAACCTGTGAATGAGTTTGTCCATGTTACCTCTGGAACTACTTCACTGATTAACCCTTCCAATGTTGCAATGGGGAAATGTGTGCTTTATGTTCCTGAGTTTTTAGGATTCGTTTTCACTTCGATAATTTAATGTAATTTTTTAATCGAAAAAGGAACAGTTTATTTCTTAATGAATTATTTTTTATGAATTATTTGGTTTTCCATTGTAGTAAAACTTCAAAATTTAATAAATTTAATTTTTTTTAATGAAAATAATATATATATATATATATATAAAACCTAAATGTGTTAATTTTTTGTATCTTTAGGAAAATAGTTATTTTTTAATGAATAATGAAAATAATGATTTTTATAATAACTATCATTTGTTTTCAATTACTTAAAAAGTAATATATTGTTTTGGACTGGTTTTAAAGTAACGGAATTCAATTTTTATCAATAATTATTAAAATAATTTAATATAAATTAGAATAAATTTTTATCTTTGTATAAATTCTTTTTTATGGTCAAAAAATGCATTTTCTAAAAAAACTAATTTTCATTGTTTTTTTAGAACTTATTTTAAATCTAATATATACCAATAATAAAATTTTAATATGTAAAAATTTATTTAATATTTTTAATTATTTGGTACATATTTATTAATGTGTTCAATTTAATTTTTGTTTCAAATTAATTGTTACCATTGTAAAATATAGGTATCATGGTAAAGATTATCAACGAGTAAATTAATGTGACATATAAGTAATAAGGTAACCAAATATTTTCATAAATTATTATTATATTATATTATTTATAAAATTATCACCTTATATTCTAAATTTATTTAATTTTGTTTCCACTTTTCAATGAGATTACCAATATTATTTTAAAACATTGACTAATTATATGAGTACCACTACCCTTAGTTATAAAAAGAAAAATACTCTCTTGAATTATTCACAGACACTTATAACTATATAACATATAATACCTAACCAAATCAATTATTAATTTAATTTATACCAACATATAAGTCCGAGTTTTTCCAAATTTTAATATATATATTCTTAAGGTATAATTAAAAAATAGCTTTTGTAAATAATATTTATATCTCTTAATTGAGGTATTTCGTGTTTATTTCTCCACCCTGAAGCAACAAGTTTCATTTTCCGTCATCGCCACACACATCTTGTAATTATGATAAATTTAATCAATATAGAATATGATTATTATATTATTATGAATATTGTAATATAATATATTACTTATCATTGTATTTTACCTTCCATTGGAAGATGACAACGTTTAACGTCAGTATGTTAGGACTACCACCTCCACAAGGTGATATGATTCATTTTTCATAACCTTTCATGAATTATACTAATATTGTATATATTTTCCCAATAAAATTAATTATAACCTGCTTATGTTTTTGAGGATAATTAATCCATGATCCTATGACCATTTTCAATTCGTCTATATAGTGACCTAAAAATTACATACATAAATATCACATCTTACTAGCTAAATATTCATTAAATATCATTATGATTCATACTGAAACGAACATGATTTAATGTATTTATAAAATCAGATATCTAATCATATGGTACAAATATGTACTATATTATCTCCCATTTTGTTCTTCACGACTATACCACATCTTATACAAATCACACTTAAAACATTTCTTTATATCATGGGGAAATGGAACCTTAATAAAAGGTGAGCTCTAATTACCAATATAGATAGATAAGGGAGATATTAATAAATGATCATATGTAAGAATATCATAAAAATAAGCGTATAAACATATTATTGAAATTTAAAATTCATTCCACATAGTTGATATAATCATGAGGCATTGCATATATCTCTCTATCTCATAAATCATGAATCATAAAAGAATCCAAGGACATGATCCATGAGAGAGTAACATTTACATAATAAAATGTTATAAATGTGCGGTGCAGGGTCTAGAATGATCATAATAATTGAGATGTTACATGAATGAAATTCACCAAGGCATTAATCACACTTTATGATTCAGATAATGACCATTGTATCTACTTTAGGGTTGGTATAGCCTCCCATGTACCCTCTTTCAAGATTAGGATGAAATCACATACACACATTGAGCTCATAAAAAATTAAATTTTTGTGGATAAAATTTAGAGATATAATATGACCCCTAGTCAGATAATTGCAATCCACTCATGTGTTTTCCTTAAGATCGTGAAAAAATTTATCACTACATCCTTGCATAACCAACTAAAAAGAAAACTGGTTTCATTAATATGTATTTATCATAATCATAAACCATCTAGAAAAATAATAATGATAAAAAACATAAATAATATTCCCAGTAAATAATAATAAAAATCTATGAATATTATTATAGATAAAAATACTATAAAATATTCAATGGAATATTTCATGAAGAAAATACCCTTTTTATTTTGAAATCACTTATTTAAATCTGAAATATTTCAAAAATGGTAAGGGAAGGTTATTATTTTAAAACAACCACGTTAAATTATTATGTAATCTTCAAAGAAAAGTGCATCCATGAAGGTGGAAAAAATTTATTCATGAAATGTAAATTAAAAAAATTACTTTTAATTTTTTTTTTAAAAATTCAAAAGTACCTTATTTACAAATGGAAAAGAAGATTCCTTTTAAATTTTATTTTTAGACATTAAAATATATCTTAAAATTAATGTATAAAATCTATGATATCTCATACCCTAAGGCCACTTAAAAGGTCCCCCAATCCTGGTAGACTACATGGACTCAAACATTTCTCCTCAAATGGTAGAGGTTGCCGACTAGCAGCGAGGGTGTAGGGTGTGTCCCTGGGGAGACTACTCCCTTATTACAAGATTTTAGTATGATGTATGTATAAAAAATAGGTAAATAGTGGATGAAATTTAATTAAAAAATTAAAGCAGAAAAAAGTAATAGATAGACAAGGATAATAATAACATTATCAACTAGAATTAATGATGATAATATTCCGTGTAATTAGAAAACTGGAAAACATGGGTATAAATCAGAATAAATAACATGTTCCAAATAAGTATAAAGGAAAAATGATGACTACCCTAGGCATCCCGAGCTTCGGATCGGCCATATTCTACAATTATCAATCCCAAACAGCCTAAAATCATGTCTTAGAAGCCATATACATTCCTTTTTAAACACTTTCATACATTTATTCTGCTAGAGGTAACAAACAATGCCCGGGGAGGGTGTGAGATATGACCCAATAGGCTATAACTAATAGTGCCCATAATTTCTGACCTATATAATGGAAATATAACAGTGTGAAATAATGAATATATAATATAAATATGTAAAATGTAACTAGATACCCATGTACCCGCTTCATCCATCAGCTGGTGTCTAAACATACAACAAATTTACTATTTAAGAATTACCAGTTTATGATTATGTCATAAGTTAACAATAGTTATGGATCTAATATGTAATAGGGAATCCTCTAATGATATTTAATAATGATGTTCAAATGTAATAACTAACGAAATATAGACCTCATGGGATTCAACATTTTAATAAATATAGGTTGGGAAGGGGTATGAGTGAAATCCAAGGAGCATAGTCCAAAGAATTCCACAATAAGATTCCCATCGAGTCCAAGGAGTTCATCCAAGGTCAAACAGGGCTATGAAAAGACTGGAATCGATGGGAATTAACCTTGGGACTTACTTTTCAATGATGGAATCATGGAGCATTTCTAATGAATTTTGTAGTACTACATGAGGGATCCATTGAGGTCATACATGGAATCTGAATTTTGTCAATAATCGGGTTCTAGGTGGTTCTCAAACTAGGAAAGACTTACCCTTGAATTTAGACACACTACGGGAAATATAGATATTTGCGATGGGTCATTTGCGACGGGACTCCGTCGCAAATAGCCTTTTGCGACGGGGCCCCGTCGCAAATCGCCCGTTGCAGAAAACATCGTCGCAACTAATTTTTTATTGCGACGGGCCCGTCGCAAATAGGTTTCTGGTTTTTTTTAAAAAATCTTTTGCGACGGGCCCGTCGCAAATGGTTGCTTCGAAGCGAGTATTTTCTACTGGAATATATTCCCGTCGCAAATAATAATAAAAAAATTAAACAAAATAATTAAAAATTTATTTATTATTATATAAATCAATAAACCTATTTATATTGATATAAATATAATATTTATTTTTTAAATATGTTTTAGAAAGGAAGAATGAAAATCAAATATGAATGTATAAGATGTTCAGTAAAAGAGGCTTATAAAATAAATTAAAAAATATTTTTAATTAGTAATTATGTAATTTTTATCAGTTAATAGTCATTTAATAACTCTTTGAATATAAAAAAAATAATAAAATTAATGAAAGATGGAAAATAAGTAAAAAATGAAACCCAAACTTCAAACGACCATAACTTTTGATCCGGGACTCCGTTTGAGCTCCACAACATATCAAATCGAAGCCTGCGACGAGCTCTACAGCGCTATAGACCGGTGGAACCCGTCCAAGGTTGCTTCAAGGCCAAAAAAGTCCCATAAGTTCTCCAAAACTGTGTTTTTAGACGGGGTACCCCGATTTTTCACTGTTTAAACAGCTATAACTTCTTCTCCCGATGTCCGATAAACCTCTACCATATATCATATCGAATATCGTTTCATGTTCTTTGATTTGACTAATTGTAGAGCTGAAACGGACATCTGGATTGGAAGTTATGGTCGTTTAAACATTCAAATGGCTATAACATCCGATCCGGATGTCCGTTTGGCTTGTACCGCATATCATATCGAAGATCGTTTCATGTTCATTGATTTGACTAGTTGTGGAGTTGTAACGGACTTACGGATTAGATTATATATCCATTTTAACATTCTCGGTGGATTTTCACCGCCTCATTCCTATGTATTCATTCATAACTATACATATATATATATATATCTGTGTGTGTGTGTGTGTCTATTGTATATATGTATGTATTTATTTATTTATTTATTTATACATATACATAAAAACCCATATTTTATGAATTTATTTAAAACTAAGATTATAAATATATACTAATTAATATATAAATAAATATACGAATAAAAACTTATAACTACATATATATATATATAGAATAAATATATATTAATATACGAATAAATATATATATATATATATATTTATATAACCAAATATATTTATATTAATATAAATATATATTAATATACGAATAAATATAACTATATATATATAGATAGATAATTAAATGTATAAAAAAATGAAATGGCTTAGTTGTAAAGGTTAATGCGCGCATGGGGGAGGTTTATTCCTATTTATTATTAATTATTTCTAATTATTATTAATTACTACTAATTACCACTAACTATGAACAATTAATACTAATAATTTAAATTTATTAAATAACAAAACAATATAAACACAATTAAATTACAACTAATTAAAAATAAATGAAACTAATAAAAAATTTAAATTAAATATTAAATTAATAAGAAAATAAATACCTTTAAAATTGATTTGAGGTTGATCTCCAATAATTGTTGAAGACATCAATATCAAATCTGGAAATAAAAATTAAACTTATGAAACTGTGAACTCTAAAAATAGAGTTTTGAGAGAACTTGAGAATGAATGGAAAAAATGGGTGGGGTTATTTATAGGTTAGATTATTTGCGACGGGAGTATTTGCGACAGGATACCCGTCGCAAATAGTATTATTTGCGATGGGACCCATCACAAATACTTGATCCCACATTTATTACGGTCAACTATTAAATAGTTATTTGCGATGGGTCCCGTCGCAAATATTAACTTGCCGACATAATATTTGCGATGGGGGGTATATTCCCGTTGCAAATAGTTTTTACCGCCACCGGGTATTTGCGACGAGGGTATATTCTCGTCGCAAATAGTTTTTACCGCCGCCGGTTATTTGCAACGGGTGGTAACCACCCGTCGCAAATAACTTTCCCACGGTTTGGCGTGCTTTGCGCGCGAAGCCTTTTGCGACGGGTGAGATTTCCCCGTCGCAAATAAGTGGTTATTTGCGATGGGAAAATACCCCCGTCGCAAATAACCCATCGCAAAAACCCCTTTTTTCCGTAGTGACAGGTGTCCTGAAGAGCTCAAGGAATTCCCCTAGAATTCCAAGGGGAACTTGATTGAGGACAATATTATTTAATAATGATGTAACATAATTCATAAGGTCCAAATCGTTACCTTTCATTAGTGTGACAAGGTTAATTGAACATGACAACATTTAGTCAAGTCATAATTAATAAATATGTACTTTTAGTTCAATCCTTACCTTTCATTAGTGATACAAGACCATGTACCATAAAACTGTTTAATTATGCCATTTACAACATTTTAATAAGCACGGTTCACTCTAATACATTCTATCAATGTAGAAAGGGGTGCTAAGGATGTGTAATGTATTATTTAATTTCATTTAATAAGGTGAAGTCGTGTAATTCTTATACATTCCCATTTCAATTTAAAAATGGCTTATAAATTGATGCAGTTACCCTAAATGGTTCATGTAGTGTGTATATATATAACTTTATGTAATTCACAATATAAATCATGCCATTTAATATAGAAAATCTTATCCTTAGAAATATTAAGACAAGGCACGCCTTAACAGTGGCTCAAACATGTTAAAACACTAAAATGAAAATTATAGAATAAAATCCAACATGGTTTTGATTGAGTAACAGGTGTAATAGGTAAAAAATAATAACAGATTTTGAAAGAGGATAACCATACGATTCTAATAATTCTATTCAGGGAATATAAATTCATTTAATGTCATGTGATGAAATCGATGGACCCACAAGATAATTATAAAATCAACAAACACGAGGGATGTGTTATAGACCATTGATAATATGATTGAATGAAATCTTACTCTTGTATTAGACTCAAATTTGACTTAGATCTGAGTAGATATGAGATAGTGGAAAATTTCTCAAACCACGATAACCAGGTCGAGGGAAAGAGAGATTAAACATGGATCAAATAGAATCGAGTATGTACCATTGAGAATCTAACGTGATATAAAGATGATCGACTGGATCCTAGATGAATTAGATCTCCTGATTCATAGGTTTGGCCGTCAAAATCGCAAAAAATTGGAGAAATATGAGGTTATGCCTTCTGGATATCATATTAGGGAAGACGGATAGGTTAATGGGACCATTAAGGATAAAATATTAAAAAAATTCTATTTTTAACATGTGAATGGTATTTCTACATGGTTTGAAAAACCATGCACAACCCTTGGACATGTACCTAGAAAAGAGGGCCACTAGCATGGTGAGGTCTCACGGTTAGGACACATGGTTAGGGAAACCATGTTCCAACCATATGAATTGGCTTTGCACAAAAATTAAGACCATTCACATAGTAAGATATATTAGTGCTCCCTACCCGCATGGTTAACTCTAACCATCATATAAGTCTATTTTCTCTAAAAATATGGGTTTTGTGCTCTAAACAATCCCTGGACACCCTTAATATCATCGCCAACTCACTAGGCATCCATAATTGGTCCAAAATAATAACTAGAATGAAAATAAAAGGATCCATACATGATTTTAAAACGGTGTTCTTATAGTCTACCCCTCGTAAAATAACCCATCCCTAAGATCACCATTAAATGGTGGGGATGTACTTTTTGAGAATAAATCTGGACATGGGGAATATACGTCAGCCTCCTGCTCCAATGATTCATCCTACATGTGGCCATGGTGCCACAACACCCATGCTAGAGGGACAATCTAGGCCTGTAGAGCCTTCGTGCTATGGTAAATGATGCATATTCGATACTTCTAAAAGGTTTCATTGGAATAAAACTCAAATTCCACAAGATCAATGGTAAAAGATGTGTTGACATGAGACTAGATAAGCTATGAAACTTGGCTAATGTCAGGCATGGCATTGTACTATCGACTTAATACCAACAGATAGGATACTAAATTGACACTCTTTAGAATGTTAAATATCCCTATATAATGAGGTGAAAACTTTTGTTGCTTTTGTAAAAATCTATAGACTAGCTTAGGTGATGCCCGAAGGAAAACATGATCCCCAACCATGAACTATATTGGTTATCGACATCAATCAGAATAATATTTCTTTATATATTGAGCAGTATTCATACAATTTCAGATCCGCAGAATTGAGTCTGAAGTCTCCTAAATGAGATGAGAACCTTATAGGAATTCATCACATACCTCTAGCCAACATAGAGGTGAATATAATAACCTACAATATAATTCCTCAAAAGGATCCACCAAAATTATCTTTTTAAAGCTATTATTATAGGAGAAATTAGTCATAGGTATTTGATTTTCACAAGAACCATCAAAATCATGGACGCATGCTCATATCATTTTCCCAATTACCTATATTTTCGATTCTAATTTAAAATTAGTATGAGGTGGAAAATTTATGCTTATAATAACCTATGTTCCCATATCCTTCTACAATCCCTACCAGAACCAAGATATGAAACACACAACCCTATCTGAAATGATAGTATGAGGAACCCTGTGTAGTGGTATGATCTCAAAAGAATATTATCGTACCATATCATTAACTGATAATGTCTCCTGAATAGGTATGAAGTGGGATTATTTCATTAGGTGATTGATAACTAACAATATATCATATCTACCTCTCAACGACCTAGGTAAGCCAACTACAAAATCCAGTGCAATATCTTACCATTTTTATTTTGTGGATGAAAGCTATTGTAACAATAATGAATGACTTAAGTCTTCCACCTTCTCCTACTAAAATGTGTAACACCTAGTGATAATTCATACTTCTTGACTTTTCATTATAGGCCACCAATACTGCTATCAAAAATCTTGATAAATCATTCATATGCCTAGATGAACTGCCTATTGAGAAGTGTGGGACTCGGGAAATAACTCTTCTTTAATATCTGTAAAAACCCAAACATCACCATGAATACATAGGATGTTTTCTCTATCCATATACAAATATAGAAGTGTGTTATATTATGATATACTCTCATGTATAACCCAGCATTTGGGAACTAAAAATTTTATAACCTTCAGCTTCTAAAGGGGGTAAGAAGTAACTGTCAATGATGAGAGGTAATTCTACTCATGACTATCATGAAACTCATGATGTAGCTCAGAAAATCGGTCCATTAATTTATATTCATCACTTTCATCATGTATGTCTTGTGTTTTTGTTTTCTAAATCAATGCAACAACAACCACATTTCCATTCTCAAGAATATAAAAAATCTTAAAACTAAGGTATTGTAGGTATTTGACCCAGATCTGCAATATGAGGGTCAGGTCATGCTGCAAAAATATATATTTTAGGCTCTTGTAGTCTGTGTACACCACAAAGTTATGCACAATTGAAAATGTCCATTAAAACATAAGGCCTAAACAATTGCAACTAGATCAAGGTCATCTGTTATGTAATTTCTCTCAGGAGGTATCCAATACTGAGATTCATACACAATGAATCATTCCTCCTACATCAAAAATGCTTCTATTCTAATTAAGGATGCTTCAATTATGAAGGTATAACTTATTCTTGGCTATAGAAGGTTTAAAATACGTGCCTAGACTGGCCTCCCTTTCACCTAATGAATGGATTTCTACCACACATCTGACCAAAATAAATTCACACCCTTATTTGTAAGACCAGTTAGAGGTGAAGAATGTTTTGAGAATTCCGATATTAAATTCCTATAATATCTATCCATCTTCAAAAAACTCTAAATATCAAAAACATTTTTGTGATTCTACTAGAAAACTACAACACTAACCTTTTCATGTTTAATAGATACTCCTAACTATAATATTATACGATCCAAGAATAGAACATTGTCCATCCAGAAGTGGAACTTAGCATGCTCAGTCGAATGACGATGCTCCATCAGTGTACATAGAATGATGTAAATATGTTTGGAATGGTTGGTATGAGTTTTAGAATACAACAAGATTCCATCCATAAATTCTATGAAAAAATAATCTTAATTTGTGTTGAACACCACATTCAATAGATCCAAGAAAATAGAATTAATTTTCACGAGACTGAACAACATAACTAGGTACTCAGACATAACAAACCAACTATGGATGGCTGAAGGTGGTATGTTTTAATTCTGGAATCACACATGATGATATCCCAACCTTAGGTGAATTGTGGAGAAGATTCTATCTCCTCAGAGTTGGTCAAATATATCATCTCTTCGAGGAAGTGGATACCAGTCCTAGACCCTAAGATAGTTAAACCTTATGTAATAGACACATAGACATAAATTTACATCCTCTTTTTTGGACAAAATCATAGGCGGACCCCATGGGGATATATTGAGATATATAAATACTTTGGAATATAAAACCTCTAATTTATGATTGATCTCTTGGAGTTCAGTAAAAGTCATTTATTTAGAGGAATGGACACAGGGGTTTATCCTGGAAGAATCTCAACCGTAAAATCTACCTCTCTCATGTTAGGTAATACAAATATGATACTAGGAAAATAATCTATAAAACTATATAAAAAATATGGGAAATTAGCATTATGTAAATTTAGATGATCCTTGAAGAGATTGCTGATTTTGTAATTCACTCTAGCTATCCCATGATGCTTTGGTCTAGTTTTATAAGCCTAGACATCCCACTCACCCTTATGTAGATAACTGCTTCCTAATAGTGATGTAAAAGATACCATGTGGTTATAAATGTCTACAAATTCATTCTACTAAACAAAAAAATCCATATCGATAATGACATAAAAACACATCATTGTCGGAAAAAAAGTTGTTCCATAATAAAGGGTAACTAACTAAATCACGGGGATAATCCCAACACTGATGTACTTCCTCTGAATTTATCCCAAATGGTGTATCTAGGGTCATTACATCAGATTAATTTTTAATTCCTAGTCTAAGACATTACAAAATTGTTTTAGAGATAAATGTTTTTGAATCACCTACATCAAATAAAAAATATACAATAGTGGATTCCATGAGAACAGTACCTCATATTTTAGATAGTCCCATATCCTGATCATTGGGTGTCAGCTGTAGGGAATTCAATTATTCTAATCCACATCAATATGTAACCGCTGGACTACCATGACCAAAACATCTCTGTTGGCGCTGCTGGTGCATAAGAGTCTGACTACTAGAACCATGAATTCTTACATAGTATGTCATTACGATACTATTCCAACTCCCCCTGATGCAGAACAATAGAACCTACTCTTGATGGTTGATCTTGAGAATATCATTTTCTACTCGAAACTGGTGGAATGGTCCTATAAAAATGATAAAGATAACCCATATGGTTAGAATATTGCCACTCCATTGGGTCTTTATCACAATGAGGATTCAGGTTCCCCTATCATTCACACAGATGGAGCTCCATGTAGATATTGAAATAGGTATCCTGGTTGTTACTACCAAATGAGAAACCTCCAGGGAATGTTTCCTTCCACTAGGAGAACTATTGGCCCACCACGACACTGATTCTCTTTGCCCAGTATCACATCTATCCCTCAGGATGTGCTCAATGATAAGAGCCTAATTGACTATTTCCAAAAAAAAATGGAAGGTAAAAGATATTCACCTACCTTATGATGGCATTCTGGAGACAATCGTCGAAATGTCTGTCACGTGAAATATCATCACCAGATTGAAGTTGTGAAAAGAAATGAAACTCGATGAAATGAACTGAATATTCTATATCTATCAAAAAAATATAGCTCGAGATGCATGAACTCTCTGGATTTGTCATATCATAGTGTCTTGAGAAAGAAAAAATCATAGAAAACAATATTGATGTTAGCCCATATCATGTCCTGATTGTGATCAACATTGGTAACCACATCCCTCAAATGCTTGACCCTCATCTCTTGAGGTGTTTCTAGATTCTTAAAGATAGACTGGATCACCTCTAGCAATGTTTCTATATCTTATAGACCATCATACACTGAGAATAAAATATGATGATTCTTCTGAAAATTGTGAGTAAGATCATTCATCACAGGTTCATGAAATGGAGCACCATGCATGGACAACAAGAGACATAAGAAACTGTCATGAACTTTGGAATCAATTCAAAAATCAGGTACATTAGTTGGTGCCTTTGGTGGAACACATAGAGGTAAGAGTGGTGACTCATGGCCCCCATACCTAGAACATTATCTTCACCACCTTTATATATAACAATTAGAGGAGGTTGTGGTGTAATTACTCTAAAAATTCCACGAACATTCCCTAGAAAAAGATTATGAAGGTAATTAGCAACACTTATGGAAAATAAAAAACAAAAAATCTCATTAACCAATGTATATAACCTTAACTACCTTAATAGATGGTTATTTATTTGTTGGTGCTCAAGTATAAGCTTCATTAAATTTTACACTTAATATTTCGGTTTACTCAGTTGATATTCGTAAACATGATATGTCAAGATAACGCTGTATAACAATTTTATATTATAATTAATATTTCAAATTATAGTTGATATCTATTCCAATTGAATCAGTTCCATACAACTCAACAATGAAAAAAACACCCATTTATTAATAGCATAATGTATCTATTGAGTAAATTACTCATCCCAACCCATGAGGGACCATACACATCAGGAATTGAGACCTGAAGTCACTCAATCACAACCAGGTGCAATACAATCATAAGATTACTATCAAAACATCATGAAAAAATAATAGCAACATAATTTAATGAAAATTAGAGAAACACACATATATGGCATGTAAATATACATGACATGTGAATTCTAGGGGCCTATAATGATGCATGTAAAAATGATCCTTTCCATCATATCATCAAGAAAAGGATGAGAAAAATCCCCTATCAGTGTAATAATCAACAAATCCTTACAACATTTTTGTCACCGAATGGTGAACTAATTTCAAATGTAAAAGGTCAATAAAAAGAACAAATATATATTGAGTAAATTGGATTTTTCTCTGAACACGAGTTCATGCTTCCCATGAATGAATTATGACTAAGTCCCATATTTTTCATAATCTTTAAAATATTTTCTCGAAATAGTAATGTATGAAAGGTACATGCCTCTGATACAACATTGGGATGACCCGGACGCGGATAAAACTAAATAGTTTCCCCAATATCGTTGAACCACATGCTGTCAAGCATATCTCCCTAAATTCCAGAGGAAGACAACTAGCAGTGAGGGCCTGGGGTTTTTCAGTGGGAAGACTATACCCTCATTACTGGAGTGTAGCACAATGGATAAATATAAACATAGGTAAATAACAGAAGAAATATATGTATGTATTGTACTTAGACAAAATTAATAGGTGGATAATGATATCAATAACTATATCAACAATAATAACTGATTATAATATGTCATTTCACAAGAAAAATTGGAAATATGGTTATAAGATAATATGAATAACAAGTAACAAAAACAATAAAATAAAATAATAATGTCTTAAGAATTACTGATCACTAGTTCAGTCATATTATCTTAAGATCCATCCTTAATAGTATGGAACCAAGTTCTCAAAGACACATTCCTACATTCGTCAAGACCTGCATACATGTAATCTACTTTGGGTACTATGTGGCACCCGGAGAGGGAGTGAGATAAATCTCGGTGGTTCACCACCAATGGTGTCTATAACATCTGGCCCATGTAATGGAAATATAATAGTGTGAAAGAAATCACATATAATGTAAATAAGTACCATGTTACTAAATACCCAAGGACCTCCATTATACCTCTGTTGATGTCAGAACATGTTACCAATTTAGTTTTTGATTATTAGTAGTTTATAATTAAGTCACATGTTTACAATTGTAGAGGTTCTAAGATAAAATAAGGAAACCTGTAATGAAATTCACTAATGACATTCCAAGGTAATAATGAAAATCACATATACTTCTAGGGTTTCCAACTCAGTAATAACTATATCCTGGGAAGTGGTAAGAGTGTAAACCATGGAGTATGGTCATTTTCAATCCAAAATAAGATATCTACCGAGTTCATGGAATTTATCCAAGGTAAAACGGGGCTATGAAATGACTGGGACCGATGGGATTTAACCATGAAACATATATTCCAATGATAGATCAACAGAGTGTATAGAAAGAACCATATAGTACTAAATAAGGGATCTTACAGTGTCATTCATTGAATCCAATGTTATAAAAATATTTGGTACTTGGTGGGTATAAACCTATTTTATTTTTATCCTTGAATTCCGAATGGGGTCCTCGAGAGCTCATGGTATTCCTTCAAAAACACAAACCAAACCCAAGTTAGGAAAATACTATTTAATAATGAATTCCCATAATTTATAGGGTTCAATCCATTACCTTCCATTGGTGTGACAAGGATAATTGAGCATGCTATAATTTAATGAAGTCATAATTAATCAATAATTCTAATTAGCTCAATCATTACATTTCATTAGTGACACAGGTCCATATAGCATGAAACCATTTAATTAAGTCATTTATGGAATTTTAATAATAAAGGTTCACATTTAAACCTTCCATCAACATATAAAAGGTCTCTATATAATTTTATCATATTATTCAATCACATTTTAGAATGGAATGTCATATACTTATTATACTCGAAAATTTCCTTTTAACATTTTTTATCACTTGAAGCACTTACCGTAGAATGGTCAAGTGGTGAGAAATCATGGTAATTTCCATTATGTTATTCTTAATAAAAATCAATCCATTTAATATAGAAAATATTAATCTTACAATGATAATCTCAAGGTACGCCTGAATGATAGCTCAAATGTGTGAAATCACTAAAAAAATATGGCATAACTTTTTACATTAGATGGGTGGAGTTTTGGGTGTAACAACTAAAATATAATCTCATATCTAGAAAGAGAATAACCATACTATTCTAATTATTATACTCAAGACATATAAATTCAATAAATTAAACATGATGAAATTTGTTGGCCGAAATTGAATATTCCAAAATCAATGAACTTGAGGGATAAGTTATAGGCCAACCACCTTAGGCTTGTTTGAATATACTACATTATTAGACTTCGATTTGGATTGGATCAATGTATATCTATGTAAAAGGAAAACAATTCTCACACCTTATTAAATATTTTGAGAGTAAGAGAGATGAAGAACAGATCAAAGAGACTCGATTAATTACTGTTGCACATCCAACATGATGAGGAAATCTATATCTGATCCCATATTAAAGAGATCCCTTGATTCCTAGGTTTGGCCTTAAAAAGCTCCAAAATGGTAGAATATTGAGCTTTAATACACTAGAATTTATTTTAGGGATGATGGTTGTGATAATTAACTCATTATTTGTAAATTATTAAAATTACCCAAAACTTTTTCAGTGCATGGTTTGTCCGCATTGTTTTTAAAACCCTACACTAACCATGCATGGGTACTTGGAGAATATGGGAACTAGCCCGATTATGACTCATAGTTATGGAAACCATGAGCCAATAATGCATGACTGATATTCCTAAGAATTAATAACATTCACATGGTTAGATCTAACCATGTGCCCTATCCACACGGTTTTCTCCAACCATGTGACATGGCCATTTTCTTCCAAAAGTATGCGTTTTGGGCTATGACAAATATCCCACCACCTTATGGACCATCCCTAACTCATTGGGAATTTAAATTAGTTCCAAAATAAAAAAATTGACCCAAATTAAAAGGATCTATACCATAGATAAAAACATGGTTCTTACACAGTCATTAGGATATATTAATACCAATCATGAATAAATTTGAAATAAAATATGGATTTTCATGAAAAATATCCCCAAACGAAGAGAAAAATGTATTTTTTTCCATGAAAATTATTACTATATATTGAGTACATATAGAGTGAAAAATTAATTGAAAATAAATAGTCTCTAAATATAACCCAAGTTGAGTAAAATAAATAATATTTTTTAGAGATATGTCATATAATTATTTCAAAAAATATATTCATAAATATTCATGGTATGATGTGATATTATATTGTACAACTCTCAGCACTTTGTTAACATTTGATTCATTACCCCTATGAAATAAAAAAATAAAATGAAAATTTTTATAAAATGATCATTAGGATATTAAAGACACATCACATCAATGTGGAATTAGATACCCCTTATATAATAAGATAAGTGTATAACATAACATATGTCCCAAATAAAACAATTTATGATGACAACCCATTACCAATTTGATAAATTTCAACTCAAAACCACATGGATTAATTATTTGGATTTGTTAAGTAAAATTCAATGAATTATGATGATCTAATTATATAAAAGTAAAAATGGGATGTATATATATAACCTAATGATAAATAAGTTCATGATATCAAACATGTCACAAACAATTTTTTACATGAAGAACCCTTTCCTCAAGTATTACTTTCTCCATAATCACTCTAACCTCAAATAAAATAAATATAAATTTATTATAACTAAATAACCTAACCATACTAAAATGTATAGTCCCATATATGGTCCACACATAAAATTTAACTAACCATTTATTAATAATAAGATAATAAAATATTCATTTTTGGTTGATAATAGTTTCATTTCTATTATATTGTTTTTTAAATTTTGGTCGTTTTAATTTGATTGTGGTTCCATAAAATGAAAAACATAATCATGTGGAAAGTATAAAATATAATTATTATTTATACTATTATAACCATACATATAAATATGTGATGAAAAATTGATTACATCACTTTATGGAGATGGAAGTCCATACATACACAGGAGTGATGTTTTCAAAATTTTAATGGATGGAATTAATAAATAAAAAATAATAATTCAGTATTAAAAAATAATTACTTTATAATGAATATCATATAAATAAATTAAATCAATCATAATAAAAATTCAGGAATAATAGTGTTATTAAATTGACCATATCTCTAAGTGAAGGCTATAGTCCACACATGTTCACAAGCGATACTTCTATTTAAAATATCATGGAGAAGTGTTTTTAAATGATTGTTCAATCACCATAATAACATATTAGTATATATTTCATATTCTATTAATCATGTTTTGATAGATATATCATGTTTATGTAAGGTTAAAGAATAAATAAAATTGAATGATCATGGTTAAGTTATATACCTCTTATTTGAGAAAACTCCTTTGTATTACATGTTAAACATTGAATGATTGGTCTTAAGAGAAGAGCAGGGGACCAAAGAATAATTTAATGACTGTTGAATGGTGTTTAATTATGGCCTTTATATGATATAAGGCTTAAATTGAGTAGATAGTGTTGAAGATTATGTTCATATTAATAAGAAAAGGGAGGTACAAACGTGGAATTACATAAAAGACTTCAACAATATAAGGTCACATGCATGAGAAAGTGGAGAAAGTAGAAACTTAGTTGAATATAATATAATATATTCTTGAAATATATTCATAAAAATATTTAGAATGGTTTATGAGCCATTTATACCCCTAAATCTAGGTTTAACCCTTATAATCTTGTTATAAATTTTACTATGGTACCAATATTTTATAGTTTTTTTTTACATTATGACCCAAAATTATGTTTAAAATACTAAATTATTAAAAAAATGATAAATATAAATTTGGAATATAGTATAATATATTCATGTTTATATCATTCTATCAGAGTATAACCTATAAATACATGTACCTAAATTGATTTATTACTAACCTAAAGGGAATTCCGGATTCCCATGGGTTGATGACTGGCCCACAAGCTTTAATAATAGACCATATGGAACAATTACTCCCAATAATGGATCAATATAATGAATTATATATATACATATTTTTTAATGAATTAGTGGATCAATACTAAGAGAAATTTATTCAATATCCAAAAAAGTGTAAAAGATAGAAATACAACTCAACAGCAGTTAAAAAATTATCTGAGGTACAAGTCAAACAACCAAAAAGGTCAACTATACAATGTGACCACAAATACATGTGATACGTTGGAATAATCTCACAATCTGACCACAAGAAACCCATACCAAGATAATATGATCGTCCCCACCTCACTAAGGGGTTGTACCTTTTCCAACATCAGAAGACAATAAAAGAAATACACACCACAAAATGCTTGTGTAGGTTATGAGAAAATTAGGTTCATTAATATCCCACCATTTTGTTCCATATCATGTCTCTACACTACAATAAAAATATGTAAAATTTAAAAAATAGAGGGAAATACAACTGAAAAATAGTTTAATATCAAAATCATGTTAAAAATTTCCTCTTTTTCTGTAGTTCCAAACAAGTCAGTTAAACCACTTCAAAAAATAAATCGAGTAATCATTTTCATTAATCCGAATTGGTATTTAAAAAACACTACATAGAGAAAACTAATGGTAAAAAAAGGATAATCTTTACATTAGGTTCTCTAGGTCCCTCATACACCAGAAATTGATTGTGTTGAAATTTGTTCCCTAAAACCCATGCATCAACATATAAGGGAAAAAGGAAAACCCTAGAAAGTGAACTTTCATACATTATTATTTCACTTCCTAGAAATAAATGCATCTTGATCTAAGAGTGGCTAGAAACGCCTTAATGTGACCCCAATAACAATAGAAATTGAAGATGCCAAATATTAAACCTAATACCCATGTACTAAAGTTTCACATGTCATGAATTTAACATCATTTTAAAGGAATTATAGAATTCATACTCCAATGTCAAACCCAAATTTTTTCCATTAGGATATTATTGTAAAACCCATTTCACAAATCCATTTATCAATTCTTTGAAAAAATCATTTTTCAATAAAATTATGGGAAATAATATTTTCAGGAAAATAAATATTATACAAAAAATTCGTAAATTATTAATTCCATTTTAAAAAAAAATTTGATCTGGAAAGAGAAATAAATAGGCCACATAACATAAACTAAAGACAGAACCACCAACCTCAAAACTAGGTCGTACACTAACTTCAACATGACCCACCAACATTGGAAGGAATTAATGGATAACAAATGAGAACTTTAAAAAATTATAAAATATTTTAATCGATTTAAAAATGGTAATAATGTATCTTCAAGGATATATCCAAACATACCTGAAGGAACTCACATGATTTACCAAATCAAAAGTAGAGGTGGACACCTAGATGATGATCAAACAATTGATCTACAAGGGATAAAATAATAATTATTTTTTTAACATAAAAGGAACCAAAATACACCACCCAATGTTACTTCTATAACCAAGAGTAATGAATAATAAGAAAGGATTCACTTACAAGAAGAGAATAAAAGACACCATGATTGAGATTTAATGCTGAAAAAAATTATCCAAGAGAGGGTATATCACCATAACATTTCTCCAAAGTATTCATTGGGTTTGAGGTTCGAAAAAACAAACCAAATGAGAGGGGAATACCATGTGAAGGGTGATAAAGCCTACTAAGTATGTGGGGTTTACACCGTAAATCCTATTTTTATAGTGTAAACATACCATAACCCATGAACACCAAAAAAACATGTTGATTCAGGTTAATTTATCCTATGTGATTCTTTTAGTACCTAAAAATATATTTAAAATGTTAATGTATTTATTTCACCAACTACATCCAAAATTGGGGTCTCATAACCCATTAATTCTGCAAATATTAAATTTTCCTTGTAAATATTCCCTATAATTAGTGCCCATCCTAAGTCTTACAAATATTCCAGTAATTTTCTAGTCACCAAGAGGCCAAAATTACAATTATTAAACATAGAATAATATCTAAATATAATCTAGGATATTTTAATCTCTCTCTCTCATAAGACTTTTGTTCCTTATAATTTTATGTAGAAGAATAATTCTTCAGAAAGTGGTGAGTCCACAACACCCTCAACAACAATTCATGATCCATAGTATTGTGAAAATTCGATCTGTGTTGGCATAATACTTTGACCAACAGAATTCACTTTACCTATATAATTTCACATACGTATAAATTTCCTTCACTATTTTATCCACAGTAAAAACATATGGATCCCACTAAATCTCCTCAAATCATGAAACATGAGGGTGATCAGGATGGTGTTTCCGGAGTTTAGATATGTGTAAAATATTATGAAAAATCATCAACTAAGACAGTAATTCCAATTGATATAAAAGATACTAGAGCCTCTCAATGACCTCACACAGTCTTATGTATCTTGATTGTAGATTTTCCTATTTCCCATTTCTATCCTAACATAACTTTGGTGAAAAATTCAAGAAAACCTAACCACCATCAAGAGACTATGATGGTCTATGTTAGAGATATGAATATAATTTCATTTACCTATGAGATCTATTAATATTCCTACATATATTATAAATTATTATTGATGTTTCTATAATAAAATATAGTCCAACATTAGTATATTATAACACTTATTCCCACTAAGAATTGACCAAAACATGAAATTATACAAATCGTAAAAGAGAGCCATTATGATCTACCCATGATACATATTATTGTAAAAAAAATCAACCATTATAAGATGTTTTTCTTATGACTCTCCAAGATCAAAGTTATATTAATGGAGCATGTCATCTAGGATATAAATATTATTATCATTCTTAATTTCTATATGTGGATTATAAGGTATACTATATTTGACATAAGTTCCTATCACATCTTGAGAACTCTTCAAGAACCCAGATGTAATACTAAGATACCTCTATTAAACAATAGTAGAAGGAAGCCATAGTAGCCTGATGATCTGATTCATAATAATATTCCCTAGATATTTAACATTAGTGGTTTATTTGATTGGAATGAAATGGGATGAATTTCTCAATAGATCAATCACCACTGAGATAAATGTTTCCCCACAGGGTTTCCATTTTAATCCAAAAATGAAATTCATTGATAGATTATCCCATATAAAAAGTGGACCTAAAATAGACTAGTGAATACCATAAGGTTTTAGATTCTCTTTGATAATATATGATTACTGTTATTGGGTGAATGACCCACGAAGTACTATGTAAGTCACGTAACTCTAAATTACTCAAAAATAATGGGATTAAATACCAATCCACTAAGAGAATAATACCGTCCAAATAGAGATATCATCCAAAAATTGTCTCTCCACTATTTATGTATTCCCAGATACCTATAATTTAATAATCCTTCTACTAACCCTAATGAATAGACTCAATGAGAGAAGATTATAACTGAAAAATTTTCAGGGACATTCTTGAATCCCACTTTAGAGAATCATGAGTTTACTTAGTAAAGAGTCCCACTAGGTTCCATCCTTCCTTTGATTCTAGGATAGCCTATAATTCCAAATCTTTTTAAGTGTATTTCTAATGAAATTTTCCCATTTCTAAGGTGTATGCGATGTCGAAATAGAATATAAAAATGTATTCCACTATTTTCCATTATCCACGGTTCTATTCCTATTGAGAAAAGATATTACTCAAAATGTTATTATAACAAGGGACCATGAACCTATCCTTAAAAGGCTAACACCACCAACACATAGGCATATGCATTGTTGTGGAATGATCAAAATCATGAGTGGGGTAATTAATCTCCTATAGATAAAGCTGACGAGAGCCATTTTTCTATCATGATAATACTGCATAAGAATGAAACTATGAGAAATTTTATATGTATCATAGTTCCCCAGATATCCCTTATCGACCTTGGGTAAGATGCACATGAGACTCAACCTAGTTTTTGAGGACCTCATAAGTTCATCCAAGAGACAAAATATCAAATCCTGGTGGAGGTATGTTTTGGTCTACTATAGCAGTTCTATATTAGGTACTATAATAGAGAAAATAGTATGTACTATTCTGTACTGTAGCAGGTAGAACTATTCAATAGATTTGGCCTTCGGGACACTGGTTTGGTCCTCAGGTTCTTTAAGGCCTTTGGGCTACCCATGATGCTCGAGACAGTAAAGCATCCGTGCCTCTAAAAGGATTTCAGGCCACCTCAAGGACTTCAAGCCGCCCATAGGCCTTCAGGCCCCCTCACGGTCATTAGAACCCATGAATTGAAGATGTAACAGACTGAATTATAGGGAATAAGGCTATTGATGGGGATTTAGAGCAGAAACATTCACTATATAATGGATAATTATACTTTGAATAATGAGAGGACAGTGCCTTGTTATTGGTACTGGGCTTGTGCATCCCTAAATAAGATAGCTAGACAACCATCCATGTGAATGTGGAGTGTTGATCCTGATGGAAATGATGGGGAGGGTCAGTTTGAAGTAGTTATGTCTTGGTTGTATTCCATTAATATCATCAGGTACTCTAATGTCATGAATCATACGGGCCATGAACGGGTTCCCCTTAAAGCATTAAAATGATGATTATAAAAAAAGAATAAAAAATTAAGGCCTTCAAGACATTCCTATAGATCAGGTAAGATAAAAATATAAGATACATTCAATGTCAATCCAACTAATAAAAAAAGTCTAAAATTTCGAATCTCATGTGAACATTAACTCTTTTTTGGTAAAGGAATTAATGTATGATTCCATCTTTATGAAATCCTTGATGGACTATAGATAGTATCTTGCTATTCCCATGAATCTCTATAACTTGAAGACATTCCATGGATCCTCCTAGTACATAAAAACTATAACCTTCTCATGATCAACTAATAGAATACATTCTAATACCACTTTCCCAATGAAATTGATTTTCTTAAACCATAAATTTCATTCCAAAATGATTCAATAAAGGTAGAGACTAATAATGACTTACAAAATGAGATTTAAAAGGAGTTTATTCTCCCTCTTATATCTTGAGTGAACAACAATATCATCCAAAAATAATATGATTAATGTTTCAAAATTATTTAAACCCATAATTTTGTGATATGATCATTATCATCAATGATTTTAGAAGAATTAGGAAAATGCCAAAATATCAATATATATTACATGAATTAATCAAGGTTAAAATCCACAAAGAATAAGGTCTTGGGGTTTTCTTTACAAGGGAATACATGTTTAAGAAAATTTAAATTTACTTAGTTTATTTTTTATTTATGGATATTCCCACTTAGACAAGAATATTGGCCATCCAAGGAAAGATGGCTAATGAAGCTAGACTAAGATCTTATATGCATTTCCTTAACTATTTCTGGGGAGAAATATCCTTTTACTAGAATAGGTGGAAGGGGTATATAAAGGAAATAACCGACACAATATGGAGAGATCTATTCCTTTTGTAATAGGAGAAACATAATAGTGGGATGACATGAAGCAGTGCCGGTGATAGTTTGGAGCGGACCCCAGTACCCGCTTCTTAGGACCATTTTAACCATGGTCACTTATTACAATCTCTCCATCCATGGGAATATATATATGGGATAGAAATATTTTAGGATCTATTTATTTTTATAAAACATAAATATAGAAAATGGGTGCATAATTTCACTAAACATGGCTATCTAGACATATGCGATCAGTGTCTTCAACCTTCACCCTTCAAAGGATCTGTAAGGGATCATGTGAGAGCTGGCATCCAACTACATGAAACTATGTCTCTCTTTTTTCTCCATGATTTACCTCCATTATAAGGTAAAATGATCATGAGAATACTCAATGATATCACATAAGGACCTGACAACCTTAAACCATTCCATCATAGGTGGATATATTTCGACAACGTGTTGATGGTCACTAGAAGCATCCACTACCACCAACCAGTGCATGTAGAACAGTCACCCAGGAAATAGATGATAACAATGGTCGGGATCACTTATATTAAACTGTCGCTCAATAAATCAAACACACATGATATTGGAAAGGATGAAAAGTGAAGAAAAAGAGAAGATATAACATCAACTACTACCTTGGAAAAGATACTTCCATGAAACCAGGAGATCCCCATTGCGAGAGCCCATTGTGGAATGCCACATAAGAACCCCTCAAGTGATCTACCTAATATCGTGTGATCACATGACAAAATAATATTATGAGAAGCCCCCATGAAATTATGTCTCTATTAAACCAAGAAATAATGTGAACATGTATCTCTATCAAGAGAACCTCCCTTAATGGAATGAAGATTCAAAGGAATGAGAATGAGTGGAAACCTAACACCTCCATTCAATCATGAGGAAGAGATCATGAAAACCATTGGCCTTTGTTTGTTTAGAACACTAGGTCTCATAATTCATTCAAATGACCTTGTATTTTGATTCTTGAACAAGAAAAACCCCCCAAATCCCAATCCATCCAAATGGAATATCATGGGTATGCCCCAAATACATGAAAATGGTTGTAAATCCTAAACCGTGTACCATTGAACAAAACATGGTGTGTTTAAAACATATTCCTTACGCATGATCATGGAATCAATCAGAAGACTTATTTTGAGTTCATTCAAACCCCATGATAAATTTATCTTCATGTTAATCCATCATGCTAGTTCTTATCATCACACATGAGGCCTTATCATACATTTGAACCGAGCACATTCCCTCCTCCCATAATGCATACCATAGGTTTCATGACCATAATGTAAATACCCTCCTCCCAATCATCCATATTCAATTCACCTTTACCCATATGTGTGACATCAATATAAATACTATGATCATATATTTAGATCCACTCACAACACTCCATTGAGTCATGTGATCATATGAATAATGAATCAACATATAAATATATCATGGATGAACACCTTGATAATTATAGAGCCTTCAAAAATGTGGAAAACCGTGGGAATGAATTCCATTTTAACATAATCCAGATGAGGTGCATCTATGATGTTAACAAATTATCCACACACTATTCTTACCTAAAAATAATATACTTTTGGTCATGAGGCATGATCCCCAAGCGCTTTTAACTTCAACACATGGACAGATGTGAGATCATAAGGAAGTTTGTGAGAACCACCTTGTTGAAAAATCAAGGTCATGTGACTGTAAGATTCTTCATTGTTTTTATGATACCATTAGGTCTCTTTGTACATTTCACTTTGGTAATAAGATAGTCTTTGGAAAATTCGTTTTGGTCAAGCAACATGGATTTGAAAATTCAGTTTGATGATTTTATATATTTTCAATAGGTTTACGTTTCCATGGGAAAGTCCCTTGAAATGTAGACATTTTCTTGTAGAAACATGAGGAATAATAAGGTAGATCTTGTGAACACATATAGAAAATAAATCAAATCCTATAAAAGATAATTTACATGTCATTTTTATCATTTCAAGGTCATATTGGGAAAGTCAATTATTATTGAGAATGACACTGAACATGTATACATTGATCATGAAAACACATACACAAAAATGAACTATGGTCATAAAAATAAATCCTATATATGTTAATTTAATTTTCAATGTCCTATGACATGTCAACTTCGATCATGTGATGCATCTATGAGGTGTTTATAAGACACCATTTAACGTTTCCTTGCTATTAGACAGACAGGACAGACATGTCCCACTGACAATAAAGGCATGTCCATCCAAAAATCAAGGAATGTCTAGTAGGAAATCAAGAAATATTCGTAAGATACCCAATAAAAATTCAACTTCATTCAAGAGACACACTTAGAGTTATACCATACGGAATCCCTTCTAGGAACCTTCGACCACATTCCACCATTAAAGGTGTAGTGTCCTAAATGAGTTAGGTTTACACACTAAAGAGCACCTATCTTTTCCATTCTCTCAAGAAGACCCTCATTCTAATTCCTAGAATATCCAACAAATCATTCATGATGTCCATATATTGTTATTTGTTAGAATATAGAGAATAAATTTGCCAATGAGAATCCATCATATTAGAATCTCCTAAATTTTCTAAAATATTTGGGATATAAATAATATATTTGAGTGTAAACACCCAACCGAACCCATATTTGGGTTTGGGTAACAATATACCATAATAACACTAAGACATACCGGACCTAGGATATGTACAATGCCTTCAAATGCTCTAAGCCCAAATAGGCATCAACATTGGTGTAAGTCCATACAAAAACCAAATATTTAAAAACATAGGGGAATCAATTATCCCATATGTCTACCATCATTTATCATCAATTAATGGGTGAAAAGAGGGTCGACACATGAGTATTATTGTATATGTAACCCCGACCATGCCATCAAATATCTCAATCCCAACATCAGTTTTGGGAAGAATTGAACAGTGATGAATCGTATTCCAATAATAAAAAACAAAATGTATGAAGTCTTAAAAAGGACTAAACTCCATTCTATATCCTCCATGAAATGGTTAATCATATATCTTAAAGGAAAAAATTAATGTGAAATCCCAATACAAATATTCTCCCATACAATGTCTCTAATATTTTAAGATATCTTTTCTAATGCACCAATCTTGAATTACATCGGAATAGAGACTAGAGATTATTTTACTAATTGAATTGAAATGAATCCCTTTGTGTGGGCCCTTCATTGGGATGTAAGTGTGATTACATGTCACTTTAACACAAAGGGTCATATTCTATAAGAGGAAATCCATGGAAGCTTTATATGCATATATCACACCCAATTTCTCTATTATTCCATCATTTATCATGAATACATGATCTACCAAGTCTCTAATTACAATCTTAATAGGATATGTAGGACAACTCATCAAGGACCAAGCCTGATATTTATGTCAACACTATATGACATTAAACTGTAAAGATCAGTCCAGTTTCTTGACTTCAAACTATGTCAAATGAACTATGTGGATTTTGATTCATGATCCCAAATGATACACAACACTCTTTATAGAGGATCAATCCCATCAATAGCAAAACATCCACCTCATTAGATGAACATAAAAACTGTAACACCCAAAGATGGCTATAAACTAAATCATCAAAAATAAATAAGAGATTGATTGTGAACCTACAACAAAAAATGTTCTTCCCATCAGCACATGGTCTTAATAAAGTAATTGAAAGAGGGGTAACCAGTCCCATATTCATGAATATGAATTATTTTAAAAACCTATCAATAATTTATAATGGAGTTCCAGAATTGGGAATAAATCTCCATGAATGTTTGTGATGATACTAATCTCCCATCATCTCGTCCAATTTCATTTCCTACGATCTATTGGGTATAAAACCCAAAAAGAGCACCTAACTTTGGAAATATTTTCCACACTCAAATATGAACATTAGGACTTTTGGGTGTTTCTATGAATGAAAAAAAACTAGTGAACCTGATGTGAATGATTTTATAGACAATAAACATCCTCATAATATATTATTATGATTTTCCAAACACAAATTTTCACACAAAATAATATTTGATACCTGAAGTCAAATAATTTAACAATGTCAAACCTTTAATGGGATAATAATGATAGAATTCATAGTTCCCTTCAAATCATTTTTATCATTTATCTCAAAATAAAATGTTGATCTAGAAAATCATTTTTTTTGATAATAATTTCATAAAAACCAAAAAACACTTACTTATCCATTAATTTTGATTCTATTTGATCATACATTTACTACTACATACGATTATATACTAATATGGTGTCTTGTTTCATATCAATTACTTTCAAATTCATTACAATAAAAATGACATCACAGGATGTGGCAACATATATTGTGACCTCTAGACATGTATCTTTGGCACTGATTCACCAACATATGCTATCACCAATGAAAAACCTCAAGTTCCAGTAAGTGAAAGTAATATTCTTGGAGTACCACATCGACATCTTCATCTTGACATTATAATTTTCCTAGAAAATCCTTCAATGGATTAATTCATACCAATATGCTTTCCCATGATATGTCAAAGAAGAGAAAGTGTCCCATGTTTCTAAATTTATTTAAATTGGGATGTCAAACCATGAGCATGAAAATACATACAATCCATAATTTAGATTGGGGAATAAGGAAAATCAAATTTTCAAAACATTCACTCAGGGGATTCCTATGATTCCCATCCATTATGGTCATCTTCATCGACATGTGAACATGATTCTATAGGGAACTGCAAATGATTTTGTTCCTACACTTACAATCCAAATTGGGGAACCCAATAAGAGATCCCACGATGTTTTCAAAATAATTCAAATCGAGACCAGTCATCTATCCCATTTGTATCCAAAAACATTTGTGCCCATTGGTTTATCTTAAAAGTGGACTAGAAGCATTCTGATATATTTATTGGCCAGGACCCTCTAACATTACCACCACTAGCCTTAGTGACTATAGAATATTATGGAGAAACCCTTACCACTTTTTAGGGGACTTTATATCTTATTTTCCCATAGGATAATCATTAATAAAGGATGTATCCTTAAAAATGATACTACGGACATTGAACCCCCAAACAGTGCTATTGGATCCAACCCACAAAACTGTAATATTAGATACTCCATGAATGGTACTATGGGCCCAAACCCACTAAAAATTACTATAGTAACAATCCACCAAAAATGAACTATGGGAACTGACCCACTAAATGGTAATAAGGAAATAAAACCCTCAAATTGTACTATGTGCACCATCCAAAATCTATAATATAGGCACCATCCAACAAAAGGTAATTTAGAAATTGACCAAAAAATTGTACTATAGTATCCCTAAATGGAATAGTGGTCACTATCGCACAAAATTATACCATGGGAAGTGACCCTATAAATAGTATTGTGGGCACCATGCCACCAAATAACATACAAGGTGTCAACCCCTCAAATGAGATACTTCATGGAGGAGGAGAACCAATACAATTATTCCTACCTCATTATGAAATAAACTTAATTTTAGGAATTATCCATGGATATGGATGGTCAAAATTTTGAATATTATTATAAGACCCTCCTACATTCATCTGAGCATAAAAAAAGTTGTCCTAACTTCATCCTCTAGCATTCGAAAAAAATGATCGACAATATCACTCATATATCTACAAAAGTTATTACATACCAAGACATTATTTCAGAGTGATGTGATGAATGAAAAAATGTCTAGTGGAAATAATGGATTTAGTATATAGGGAATACATTGAGATTCATGTCAACATCATCTCTCTCTACCCTTGATAGAGGAAAGGCTATACTGATGGGTTCTACAAATCAACCCCTTGAGGATAAAACGGAAATTTATATATGGGAACATATCAATAAATTCCATTGAGATAATAAGGATCATTGGAAAATAATTATTTGAATTATCTTAGGATCACTACCCTATAATGATGTATCAAATCCTTACTACTGAATGCCCCATTGTTGTAATGTTCTTTATCCCACAAGACTGATGTCATTTTAAAATTTTTCCAACCCTCATTTGGTGGAATATAGATATTGTCCCATCTCACCGAACCCCAAAATTATAAGGGAATTTATATATTCCCAGGAACCCCATCCCACATGGTTGGGTAAATTTACATATTTTTCATCACCCCATTGAATTTATTCTGGATACCATCTGAACTGATTCATTGCCACAAATCTCATAGGAGAGTCTAGATCTCTTAATGTGTGGGATTATTTTCACTATCTAAGGCCCATAATGACTTTAAAATGACCCCAAATCCAATGAATAATAAATATTTTCACCCAATAATCCAATGTATTCTAAATTCCCACATCAATAAAAATAATTGGTAGCATGTTGGAGTAACCATGAGTTATCCCTACTATTGATTAAAAAATGAAAAAGGTATATTCCTTCCCACTAAAACGTATCCCCGTGTACTTCAATAATTCCCCAAGGAATGATTGGAAAAAATAATAGTAGTGGGGATGTTGGGCGAGGCATGAATGAATGGATATGAAAACTATTACCCCTACCACTAATGTCATGGGTACACAATATAGAGATTCATTAGCAGAATATTCTTTTATATAGTATAATATAAAGGAATTCTTGATAGATTTATTGGAAATATAAAAACATTAAATACTTATAAGATTCATCCAATAACCATTAAAAAGGTATTTTCACCCTCTTGAAGGGTTTCTACATGATATATCTTACTCAACTTACATTAAACAAAATGATATGTTGTGGTCGCATTACATTAAAATGATCGACAACATCCTAGCCACATTACATTAAAATGCACCGAACACATCCTAGTAAAAGGACAATAACCAGTGTAACTTATTATTCTATTGAATATGTCATTAGCATTAGGTGGAAGTTATTATGTGATTGATTCTTTTGATATTGCAATAGAACATAGAGATTCATTCACCGGGGACCTCTGAAGCTCGTAGGAGTTTAGGATAGAAGTCATTGTAACTATGATTTACCATTTAGAGTACATAAAATTAGAATTACATTCTCCAATATTATTCATAGAGTAGGATAGGGAATATTTCATCTAGGGACATATCATACCCAAATACATTTTGATAAGGCTTGATAATGTCAATATCAAGAAGGATATAATAGTCAATAGTTTCGGGATCAGCCTCCTACCAATTTGGATAGCCCAATTTTTGGGATATGGGTAGAGGGATTTTTCAACCACAAGGGTACCCATTAAATGCTACAATAAGAGTGATCGAGGACCTCTCATAATTACCAAGATCAAATATTGGTTTCAGGATCTCATACCTAACACTGAGTTCACGATTATCCAGCAAGACACAATATTCAATTCCATACTTGGAAGTGTTTTTCCTCATAGCCATGTAGTAGTCCCTTGAAAATATCATCAGTAACAATAATACCCCATTACATGGATCTTTGGTTTTCTATATAGTGGTGGTTCCCCCATAAAACCTTATAAATAAATATAGGATGGAGTAGTTTTCATTAAATGGGATGGAAAATCATCAATGGTGAGTGATGATATGTAGATTTTTTCCCTATATGCCTGAAAAATATTTCTATGAATCCCTATATAACGACACAAAACAACTATTTCCTACACATAAACTCAATTGAGGTAGTAGACATAATCCCCGATGTCTAGGAAATTCTTTTCCCCATTGACAACATTAGAGAAAATAATCATCGTTGGAATCTCTATGCATCCTCAATAGTTGTAGGGGATATAAATGTATCTTTCTTTGGAATATCTCAACCCGAAAATGATGGATATGTCCTTATAAAACCTACAACACCTGAACACTTCTTTACATACTGAGTTATAGAAGAAGAATACAATGACCCTAGGAATTCTCCCCTAAGATTGGGAAATGTGTCTCCACCACCATCAATGATAACAAGAAGGTAAATACAAGAATATAATAAGACACAGATCCTATAATAATTTTTTCTTATATGCCTCTTAATGAAAAAGAGATGTACACTGAATATATAAAGAGTCATAAAAACATGTTCCCTTGGAATTATGTGAAAATTACCTACCTAAACCCTGATAGGACTACACATCACCTAATATTTCTTGATAACCATTGATGATACTAGAAAATAGAAAATAGAATACACCCCTCTTAGGATACTACATCCTAGTCTCATGAAAATAAATGAAACCAATAAATACTTACCACATGATGAAAAAAATTATAGAATACATCCTAGACACATGATATTAAACTGTACAAATGACATCCAGAACCCATTACATTAAACTACATTGAAGACATCCTCTCCACAAGAGGTTAAACTCTATTTAATAAACCTATATCGCTTAAAATCAAACCACTTGGAAAGAGTAATGACATAAATGATTCACCACACATGGGATAGATTTATACGAAAGGGTAATGATGTTCCTAGTCTCTATGAGCGAGTTATATCCAAATAAGGAATTCCCCATCCATGAAATATGCATGTCTTTATTCCAACCATCATAGGATATGTAGTGACAAATGAATTAAAAATCCCTGGTTCAACCATAATGTATCGTTCCCAATCACAATACATAAAACTATGCGACATTGTTCAAGCATTATTTCTTAAGTAAGAAAACATTCATCCTTATTTAATTATATTAAACTAACCCACTGATGTCTAGAACATATAATGTTAAACTATAGAGTTTTTCAAGAACTGTGTGTGGATTGATTCCTTCAATTAAAGGATATATAGTGACACCAACATATCAAATCTTGGGTCAAGTAGTGATATTTGTTATTTCATGTTGAGTCACCATTGTCATTACCATAGGTAGTTAAACTGCATGGATAACATCCTTACTATATTATGTTTAACAACATAGTTTATTAGAACTACACATGGCATTATATTCATTACATTGAGATACATAGTTACAAATATACCCTATATATAAAGATAAATACTGTTAATACATAGATATTACATATAAATAAATCAATATTAATTATATTACATATCCAAACCACACCAAAATCATATGGGTTTAGTGTATTTGAAAACATGGAAACATAAACAACTAGTTCATAGAGCATCTAAATCTTCACCCAATTATTCCTGTATAACTAGAACCCTTTTTTGATATATAATTCTTAATACCTTTCATTGTATCATAGGGAAAAGAAACATAAGAAATGGGTGAGCATATATTATAAATAAGGGTCAACAAGGGAGATATTATTCATAAAATAGAATAAGGGTATTAGTGCATAGATATAAAATTTGAAAATTATATCATGCATATAAAAGATCATTATGGGGAATAAATATTAGAACTTTATAAGAAATTAATCATAAAAGAGTATCTTTGGGATAAGACACATAATTGTGGAATACACAAAAGCATAAAAAATCATATATCAAGGATACCAAACAAAATATTCATAACATTTTATGCTTGGGATATTCACCCATGTACCTACTTTGGGATTGGAATTACCTCCTGTGTACACTCTAGTTTTGGGATCATGATGACCTCTAGTGAAACCTCTTGTTTTGATCATTAGATGACATATAATGTATCATATATTTGAAGTCTTATAATTACCTCTTATGTACCATCTTGTTTTATGTTTTGGATGACATCCCATTTACCCTCTTTTAATAGACTTGTGTTGACCACCTGTGTACCCTTTTTATGGACATAGGTGGACCACCCAAATAATATTTAATCCTATAGAAAATTAATCATTATGAAATAGATTTTAAAAAGATATAGGTCCCAGACATTACATAATTCAAATCATAAATATGCGGTCCACAAGAGAATAAATCATTCATCACATCAGAACTCGTGTAATGAAATTAGTTTCATAAACATTTCATTATAACACAACTCATGGAAAAGAAATAGGTTTCGTAAATATCATTCCATCATAAAAATAAAACAATAATAAAAACAATTAGGGTTGTATTACTAAATAATTTAGCCAATATAGTATTTTTCACATCCAATAATGTCATTTTAGATGTAAAATAATATTGAATGATCCCTTGAAATAATATTTCAGTAAATTTTCAGTTCTGTTTTGATTTTTTTTAAAATTACACAAAATTTGAAAAGATTTTTTTTCAAAATAAGAAAGTATGATTATAAAATATGATTTAAGGTTTTAAGGTGCAATGATGCTTGGAAAATTCTCTAACTCCATATAAGATAAAACAATTCCTTTTGTATTTTTTTTTTCAAAATGTCATAAAGAAACTTATTTAGAAAAACATAAAAATTAATCCATCAAAAATGGCTTTAAAAAGTAAATCATGAGTGAAAATCACATTGAAAAATCATAAACTAATAGTAAATAAAACCATATATCAATTTTTAGAAGTCATTGACATGGGAAAAATGGTTTATTATGTGATTTTTTTAAAAAAACATTTAAAACAAATTCTCTTATAATTATCATATTATTGATGTTTGAATTATTAAAATTAATTATTTATGTTTATTATTAATAAATCACTATAAAAAGTAAAAAAAACATAAGTTCATAAAAAATAATCCCACACATAATCATAGAACTACATAATTAATGAATATAAACATTAACAGAAATAATAAAAATTGGATTAAGAATCCCCTTATTAGTTAGTAATCATTCAAATCTTATTACCCATAAAAATAATAAGTATAAAATGAAGCAATGAATGACATTACGATAGTGATATTAATGATATTATATATACTAGGTAAATATATAAAAAACACACAATAAATATGTCAAAAAAGGAATATATCTCACAGATGAAATTATGAGATGAGATACACTTACCATAGTATTTTCATTAGTTTGACGTACTTTAAACTCTTCTTGAATATAACCTCTTTGAAAGATCCCTTAATGATGCAAGAATTATATTTTTGGTGACACCTGTAGATCATGGACATAGGGATAGTATGGATTATGGATTTTTTCGAATATTCAAGGATCTTCAATCTTGTGAGGATAAATGGGGTTTTGAGGATTTATATTTATACTTGAGGCATGGTGGTTTTTTGTGATTATATAATTAGTATTTAAGGTTTAATGACATCCAAATTGTGGTGGAACTAATTTACCCTTGTTTTTTTGAAAATCAATATTTCAAGGATGTTTAGTGTTAATGAATTCAACAACCACCCATTAACTATTTCCGTTTATATATTTTTTAAGCTATTAACTTTTATCTTTAACTCATTTCATTAAATTACCTATACCACAATATTTTTTTTACCATGGAAAATTTAGTATTCTTAAAAATAAGAATGAAATTAATTTTTTTGGAACATATAATTAAATATATTGAATCCATTTTACCAAATATAATTCATATAATTGATAAAATTCTATTTAAGAATAATCTCATAGATGAGACGGTAATGCATGTTTTTAAATTGAAAAGTTCAAAAGATTAAAATATATTTCTTTCAAAATTCAATATGAAAATGATTTAGACCACAGAAATTGTATAGATAGATATATAATAGAGATATTTTTAATTTAGGACCAATTTAAAATAATATTTACCATTATAAATAATTTATATGAAAAGTCAGTTATCAATTAAATTTTATTATTTTCACTATTCGTCAAAAAATGAATATTCTCCATAAATAACATTAATTTTTACATATTTATCTTTGATATTAAAATTTAAAGAATAATTTTTATGTATTCAAATAAATTTATAAAATTTTAATAATTTATTTCTGAAATAGGCATGTAAATTAAACGGAAGGAAATGTTTCATTAGGAAAATTTATCTTTTTATAGTTAACCATTGATTTAGTCTTTTTATAAGCTTATGAAACATATTTTAAGAATTTTAAAAAATATGAATGAATATATAAAATATAAAATTCATTAAAATATTTCACTAGAAGTTATTAATTTAATTTTTAGGATAAAATCCATTTAATTGAATAATAATAATTTTTTATAAAAACATATTTTTTATGTATAAATGTATTTTTTTAATTTATAAGTAATTATTAAATAATGAATTAGTTTATAAAAATGTGTTAAATATATTTTAGATATTTTTTAATATCAATAATTTCCACCATCCCAATGGATAATTTATAATGCTTCTGTAAAAGTTATAATAATTTTGATTTTGTTTAAGATTTTTGTTTTGTTTAAAGTATGTAATCAATGATATTAAATAAATAAATACTATACAATATTTGGGTGTTAAATTCTATCATAATTATAATTGAACTAAACATCAATATCTGTTGATTAGATAATAATAGACAAGGAAACCACTTCATTATCCAATACCTAGATTACCATAAAGCATCCAAAAATTGGGGGGGTTTTCTACAGAACTATAACAATAAAAGTGTTATTTTTTTGGAATTTTATTTTTATGATCTAGAATATCTATTTGTTTTTATCTATAATAAATATCATTCTATAGTGGTATGACCTATGAGTTTATATCATGTGATGTATCAGGTATATATTCCTCTAGAGAGTCACATGGAACACAAAATGAACTTGATAGATATTTGGTTGAAGATTCAATCTATGAGTTACCATCTAGATAAAATCAATAATTTTTTAAAAATAATTTTTTTTTTTGAAATTAGAATTAAAGATAAAAAATCTAAGGTGGATATTTGAAAACTACATTGTGGGAAACCCACATCTTAAAAATGGCCATCAAAACATTATATTAATAAGAGAGAAATTAAAAGGAAAAGATCACTACAAATCTAGGATTTCAATTAACGAACAGTGAAAACATAGTCTTGGAAGATAATTATAACTCTCATGTTATAATGGAGAATGATAGAGTATATAGTCATTAGATTGTTATTAGAAAAAAATTATATACCAAATAAGGTTGAAGAAGGTTATTGATAACTTCATAACTGATAATAATAGGATATTATTTTATTTCAAAATCAATTGAGAAGTTATAATAACTTTATTTCAACAAAAAAGTATAAGCTCATTAAATGGATATTTTTTGATCAATTTTTTCTTCATTAATTAATCCAAGTAATGATGTTGAAATTGTTGTGCCTTCAGAACTAATATATTGTATGATCCATAGAGGGATGAGAAGTCATTCCTTCTGCATCATGTTACCATAACAAAAGTGTTATTACACATTATTCAATAAAAATAAATATTTATATGATAATGTAATACATTAAACACTAAATTTTTTTCCAATGTTTATGTTAATAGATTTCATAAATTGTTACACTTATAAACCCTAAAAATTTAAAATCCAAAACATTAGAAAGAAGGTCAATAATTTATAAAAATAAAAATATCAATAATCCCAAAAATAACATAATTTAACTCTAAATTGTCACACACAAAACATGTGATAAAATTATCATGTATTCCATTAAAACGTTTTAATAACTTAAATTACTATAAAACCTTCATAAAAATATAAATTATTTTAAAAATTAACTCTTTACACATACCATATATCATGAAATATTGCAAAATCAATCCAAAAAACACCTTTGAATCATATTACTAATTAGTTAAATAGTCATCAATATTATACTATTTATTTGATCATAATAAAACATATCTTTATCTCATTATTATCCCAACATCATGCACATATTAAGGGTTATTTTTCCATTAATCATGTGTTCCCTAAAAATATCATCTTTATAAATTTTCATGGTTACCAGTACCGTTAAAAAAATACTTTTAACTACTTAAAGAAAAACTCTGGTGGAACAAATTTCTTAACACTTCTTCCATTAACCAGGATTTGAATTTTTATTCCTTAACACTTCTTCCATATCAAATTCCAATTATAGTCTCCTCATTATCATTAATATATCCATTACTCATAAAACATTTACAATTCTCTTTTCAAACATTCTCCCAAGGGAATAAATTTTCACAACACCCATACATTCCATTTGTAAAAAAATTAACAATAAATGATCCCCTAGAAAAACCATTATTCATAATCACTTTATTAATTGAACCCTTCACTTTCTTATTTCAATTACCTTTTTTGTGTCATTCTTTTCCACACACACTACTTAATCATGTTCTTTTGATACATTCTCTATGATGCCTCTATAAAAATGATAATCATTAAGAGAATTGGACATTCCTTCCTTTATGGACGCCATGAAACTCCATCATTATCTTTATATATGGGTCATTAAAATCACCAATGATGAGAATATTGGTCATATTATGAGATTTTTTATTTGTCCTAATAACAAGGATTCATATATTTACCCCCATTTATTTTGGTTTATCAGGAGGAAGATCATTCCATTGGCCCTCACATTCACCATTTATAGTGACCATGGATTAATATACATGGATGTAGCATCATTTATAATAATATTAAGTAAATGACATGGAAAAAATAGTTTAGTGTATTTGGAAACCTGGGAAAAATATATTCTATCCTCATGAAAGATCTTAAATATCTCATATATATATATATATATCTCCATATTTAATAATTCTACCTAAAACTATTCTTCATAACCTAGGGAATGGAAACATAATAATGTTTTGATATTAGATTATCATTAAGGGTAAATAATGGAAATGTATAAGCATAACATAAAAAAGGGTATGGAACGTGATCATAACATTTGATGATCATACCCAGTAAATTAGAGATCATAATAAATATTTACATATCATAAGACATGGATCATAGGATAATAAATAGCATAACTCATGAAATAATAACATATGGATAAAACATGGAATTTTTTCATGGACATTAGTTTACAAAATTGTGAACATGTATAAGTTGAAAGAAGGTCAATCATTAATTTATGGAGATGAAATATGGCCCTTGAATCAACTTCTGAGCATGAAAATAGGTCCATGCATAACATTATAATTTTGTAATCTGTTTCCTGCATACCTTTGGGTACATTAAACATGTTCCTTGAATATCATTTTGATCATGTAACCAAGTTCACACATAACATTATTAAAGTATAATTACATTCACCCATATTCTTAGGGACATGAAACTAGGTCTATTCATAACATAGTGAACACATAATATGGTTCACTCATAACATTTTTACCATGTAACCTGGTTGACACATAATCCTATGGTCATGCAAACACGTCCCAAAATAACATTATGAACATGAAATATCGTTCACACATAACATTTACAGTCAAAATTAATCCTTTTTTACCTAATTCAGTGGAGGAAGATATAGTTCCCACCTACCCGATAATAAAATCATACATACATTTTCTCAAAAACATTAATCACATCATGAAAAATGAAAATAGATAGTTCTTATAAACATAAAATATTAACCCATGAAAATAAATGGGTATCATTAAAATTTTTTCACATCATATCCTATGGAAAATAAATTGGGTCTAAAACCATTTTCTCACAGCAGAATTAGTGAAAAAAAGATGGTTACATAAACATATAAAATGTGTAAGTGAAATGGGTTTCATAAACATATAATCTGTGAAAGAGAAATGAGCTTCAAAAACATCATTACATCAAAGCATAAGCCATTAATGAAATGATATTAATGAAACCATTAGGTCATTTACAAAAATAGAATGATTAAAATCCTTTGATGTCATATTTGATGTAATATAACATGGAAAGATATTTTGAAAACAATTATTGATGAAAATATCATTTCTTCTTTGAATAAACGCTCTTAAAAATATAAAAACCTTTGAAACCCATTTTTTTAAAAATAAATTCAAATATTCAAAATAATTATTTGAAAACCTTTCGGAAACCTTTTTATTTGAAAACATATAAATAGTGATTAAATTTTTTTTGAAATCCACTTCATTTTAAATACTTTGAAAATGTATAAATAAGGATAGAAATTAATTTCAAAACAATTTTCCTTGAAAACCTATAAGGAAGAATGATAAAATTTTGAAAACCGTTTTCTATGAAAAATAATTTGAAAACATTTAAATCGTGAATACTTTTTAAAACCAATTTTTTAAAAAAATTACTTTTTAAAGACATTCGCATAAAAAATAACCTCTTAAAAATCGAAAGGAATCATTATAGAAATGATAATGGGTAAAGAAGTTCATTCCGTATGAGGTAAAAAGATCATTCCTTTTTCACAATAAGTGGTTAGAGAAATTCATTATTAGAAAAGTTATAAAAATAATTCCATGAAAAAATTGGAAAATAGAAAATATTAAAAAAATTAATTTAGTTTTTGTTAGATAATAGTAGAATAATCCTAGATTCCCTTTTCAGAAAATATTGTTTTGAAAAAACATATATTTCAGATTGAAGAGAGGGTAAAGATAAGATTTCATAAAAATACCTTCAAAATAGTATTATATACCGAAGAGTAGATAAATGGATCAAACGAATTAGTAAATCATGAATAAACCAGGTAAAATAAGATTCATGATTTTTCTTGAGATATGGATCGCATGATTTTATCAAATGAAGCATAAAGATAAACAATATCGAAAGGCATTGACATTGTTTCAATAAACTCTTACAAGATGGTAACATTGAACCATTCTCCCCAAATAATAATATTAAATTAAATGAATATTAAAATATAATAAAAATAATTATAAACATGATATAACATTTTCATGGTAGTATATTCACCTCATAGAGTAATATAGGTTCATATCATGACATGTGTCTCAATATAAATGAAAATTGAAACAGAACTACTTTACCGATTTATTGACATTTAAAACATAAAATCCATGATAGAAATATAATAAAATAGATATGTTAATACCCATAAATTTAATTTTAATAATAATTAAATTCATTCATGGGAATTATAAACACCACACAAATAAAATGGGTGGTGAATAAAACAAGTATGTCACAGAAATAAAAAGTGAGATGAAATCCTCATACATTGTGTCTTGACTCTAATCGTGCACATTCAAATTGCAACAAACCAATGTTTCATCAATGGAATTACCATATTATATTATTTGTTATAGTATTATGAATCAAAATTATTATCAGTATTATTAATATTGTGTGATCATTAATCATAATTTCCTCACTTCTATGTTTTAAATTTCAAAAATTTAACATACACAGTTGCGATCAGTAAGTTATTTGGAGTCCGATAGGAAAAACATAATTATGTGGTGAATATTCACCCAACCTTATGAATAATAACCTACCAATATGAATATTAATATTACCCTTATGAATAGTAAATCATCCAACATAATAATAACCTTACCCATGAATGATTAAATAAAATTTATCAATCTTATAAGTTGCAATTTGACCGTTGTAAAGGTATTGGTATTTTTGTATGTCATAAGTATTTAGTTATGATTAATTATTTTATAATAAAATTTATTTTACTAAATTGGTTTTATATATTAAAAATTCATTGTATTCTGGTTTGAATATAATTTTATAAGACCTTATGTAATTTTTGAAAGTAATATAAAGTCAGTTTTAATATTAAAAACTGTATTTTTCAAATAAATTAATATTTTAATTACAAATTAATTTAATAATATTTATGAAATTATTTTTGAAAAAATGACTTTATTTTTTGTTTCTACGCATTGAAATATGTTATGTTGAATTATGGGGATTTTTCTGTAATACTTTAATTTCCGTGTGATTAGTAAAAATATAGTTTTTCAAATAACTGGTATATCCGAAATTATATCATTATTTATGTTATGAAAAAATACACATTCTAGAACATTATATTCGTAAATGATACATTTAATTTCAGAAATGATTCATTAAAATAAAATTAACTCAATTTCCAATCCTAAAAAGTAATTTCCAAAACCTATGGTCGAAAAGTGATTTCTTAAAAATCATTTTCTCTTTCTTTTAAATTTCAATATAATAAATTAATAAATTCGAATTATAAATATTATTTCAAGTATAAAAAAATATTATGTTAATATAATATATATGTATTAAAAAAACTAATATTACAAATCTATCATTTGATATACTATATTATTTAATATTTTATTCTAAAAACACCCCCTCCACAAGTATAAATAACCCATCTCCCCGCCATTTGGAAACCACTCCTCAAATCCTTTAAAATGCCCAATATCTGCCCAAATTATTTCTTTCAAGTCTCTTAGAATACTTAGGGACGTTCTGGAGACCACCAACTAAATTCACCATAGGAGTTATAGTTTCATGAAAGATGAGCAACATAGAGGAGAGAGTAAGACTATATTAAATCTTCTCCATTTTATATTTTTCTCTTACCCTACCCCTTTCAAAAAAATATTCTAAGAAATGATTATGCAGAAAGTTAGAATTATATTAATGATGTCAAACTACTGTATTTATACTATTAATTGAAAATATAAAAGTTATATTTAATTTTTCTGTACTATCAACAACGTCCCATTAGAGGTCGATTAACCATCTACAGAGACATTTCCATGATAATTGTTATAAATAGAGTCAGGTATGGAAAATATAAATTATAAAAAATATATTTATATCAAATTACATGTAATTTCTGCTTCAGTAACATACTAAAATAATTTATAAATTACTTTTAATATAAAGTGAAATCATCGAATGAAGGATAATTTTTAGGTAAAATTTGATATCAAAACGCTACATTTTCATTAACAAAAATTATGAAATTAAATCAAATTAATATAATTGATAAATATTTTTATAAAATGACTATAATTCCCTTTTTATCATTTTTTAATAATCATAAATTTATTATTCAGGAGACACAGAAGAGAGGAATTTAAGAGGAAATTAAGGTAAGGGATCATCTCCATTTCAATTTAAACCAAGATTGTCTTCAATGATATGCCTTTTATGTGTAATCCCAATTGATGGGGTATAATTTAGAACCTCTCTAATACTTCCCTCATGAATTATAAGTGGCGATAAACTCCCTTTCCCTCTCATCAGTCCCTTTTGGGAACACCCTATGATAAACGGGATTGGTGGTTAGCCTTGACCCAGAAATCTATGGGAAATTAGATTTGTGGTTAGCATTGCCTTATATTAAAGATGTGTATAATGTGTCTACAAAATTTATATTATTACATGTTTATATGATCCCATATTTATATGTTAATTTTTAATATATTCCATGATTTTGGTATCTTTATGTGGTTCCTCCTAACTCATGGGATTAAGCTTCTTTCTATTGATCATTCCATTACTGGGATTTTTAGCTCATCCCTTCTTCATGTTATCCCCAAGTTATCCTGTCCAGATGTAAGGGTTCAAAAGTAGTCAATAGATCATTATGGAGATTAAATAAAAAATGTTTTTTAATCCCGTGATTATTTATTATGTACCTTGCCTTCCAAGACACTAGACATAATGATCCTTGGCTTGTACTCTGATGTATAATTATGATTAAAATCAGGTTATATTATATGTAGAAGGCTATGGTCGATATAAAAACCACTTGTATAATAAATATAAATTTATTATAATTATTTTACAAAACCATATTATTATATCTAATACAATAGATTTTTTTATTATGACATTATTTTACACCGTTGTTAACAATCCTGTGTTAAGGATTCACTTTAGGTAAAATCTGGTTTGTTCATTGTATGTGTCTTAATTTTTTATATCATCAATCCTTATACATTTGTAATGATTTCGGAATGTAAAGAATTATTGAAATATAATTTATATTAATTATATGTGTACTATAATTTTCGATATAATATAGAATTATGAAATTGAATACACTTTTCATTGAGACGGTAAGCCCCACGTACACATGTACGTTATTTCAATTTTTTTATCATATTGAATGAAAAAATAAAAATGAAATTTTTTTTATATGTAAATAATATAATTATTGTATAATTATATTGATATATATATCTCATAATTTCATTAATCCCATCATTAATACATTCCACGTAGTGTTCGAACGAATCACAATGATTTGAGGGGATGTAGTCCACACATCCTCAAATGAAATTATCATATTTATGCCAAATGGAAACTACAAATGATATGTGTTGTAAAAATATTATATAAGTATAAAAAATAAAAAAAATATAATATATGAAATATATAAACATAGTTCCCATCATAATTTCCACCATCAGAGGCGATTGGGAAAAAATGACCAATCATCGTTTGCCAAGGTGACAGTTCGCAATACACATAGACAATATGATCCTTACCCATTAGATGGAGATGAGTGTAAGTTTATGTCAAATAATCAGAATAAAAACATCCTAGTATAATTATGAAACTGGTTTTTATACAAGAATAGATGAAATAGAGTGAAAGCGGTGGAGAAATAAAATAAAAGAATGGAGCTTGCGAGAAGATATTTCCTCTTAATATGGTAACACTTTTGGATTGTGACCAAAGGATTGAATGGGTTGTTTTTTTCTTGTGGGTAGGATTGTATGAGGTAAGGAGGAATTTTGGGAGCTTATTTGAGCTAGTATTGGGTGATTCAAAGCATTTATTGTTCTGAGGAAGTGGTAGGATATAAGGCCATTTTATAGTGGAGGGGGAGGGGCATTCTTGTAAACATTTGAAAAAAGAATTGTAACCATGTTTTTAATGTTTCCAATGGATCCAATAATAGATCAAGGTTTAGAAAAGGGAGGATATGGTTGATATAAGTCAATAACATGGGTCTTTTACATGTTAATAATTGGGTTTGAGTCTAAAATTTATGATTCAGTCCTTAGTTATGCTTAATTTTACCATAGTTGATGTAATTAATTATAATTATATTAACATATATTTAAAAAACAATTTTGATCATATTAGATCATATAAATTATTATTATTACTAATATAGAATAAATTTTCCTAATTTCAAAACATATAAGTTGTAGAAGTTAATTTCAAATTAATCACGCTGATTGGCGGACACTAAATATTTTTTAAGTAAAAATGATCAAAATATTACTATGTTTTTATATCAAATTTCATTTATAAAATGTTAAAAATTAGAGAAATTGGATTAATTTGTTAATTATTATATTATTAAACAATTAAACTAATTTAAAATATAATTTATCTTTATAGATAAATTAAATGTAAAATCAGTTTTGAATTAATATTCCAGTATTCGTAATTATTCATTAAAAAATGAAACCATATTGAAAAATAACAAAACATTATCCTAACCTACTTTAAATGTTTATATTCCAAATATGAATCTTAATTTGACATATTTATAAATATAAATTCCAAAAAATTTAATTTAAAATTTGTTCACCCTTAAAAGTTAGTAAAGCCACCTATATAAAAAATAGGTTTTTACGCCTAAAATTGGGGTTGTTCTAATATTTTTCAGTAGAATCTATTGGATAAATATAAAAACATTTCAATTAATATATAAAATATATATTACATTAATATAACTCAATAAATTTAATATGTTTAATGTATTATTTTAAAATATCATTGTTACAATAAAAATAATAATATTTCATATTATATTCAATCAGATTTCATATTCATTTATAATTAAATGGTAACAAATGAATTCATCTTATATTAGTCTCAACCATATATTTTCATAAATTTTATAGTACAATTCATAACTTCTAATTTAACATCTAGTTAATATCTAATTATTTTAAATTATAACATTTTAACGATATACTATTGTTCAGTAAAAATCAGTCATGCATGTTATTTAAGCCATCGAGTAAAGTCATTATTTCCTATAAAAAAATATTATCTTATTGTTATTTGTAAATAAATCTTTAATTTATGATGCATGTAGTGCATTATTAACCTGGTGTTGCGTATAAAATAAGACAAATAGATTTGTTTAATATAAAATAAACTATTTTTAGTGTTATGTGAAATGAAAAATAGCAAAAAGATAAAATTCATTCAAAACATTTTCTTAAACCTTTGGGTGATACATTCTACGCCCATAAAATGAATTTATCCCTCAAGCTTCATCGAGGTTATCGAAGGATTAATACTTGAAATTTTCATTCAAAGAAACCCACATCATAAACATTACTATTAAAACATCCCATAAAAAGGAAATCATGGAACCATAATGGTTACCCAAACGAACATATTACAATGTTTCCAAATAAGAGAACATGGGTGAGAAATGAAAACATATACATGGTATAAAAATATAAAAATTGGGTTTTGATTAAAATTAATTGTGACAAAGTTCATGAGAAAGTTTACATTCTTTAATCCAATAATCATTGATGACTTAAAGGACCATATGATTCATAAAAATAGAGGTACTGGGATAATGGTTTTGGTTTCATAACCCATTTTCCTAAAGTAAAATAATTTTTCTGAAAAGGCATACATTCATGATTTTTGGATAACCTCACCCTTTTATTCTAGATTAACTTGAATTAATTTTCCAAAAATAATGGTGACTTTATTATTACCTAAGTATAAATAGATCATGATATCCCTAGTATTCTATCCCATATGTCTTCAGTTATCATAAACACCATGTTTCTATAATCGGTTGTCAAATATTCAAAAATCTTCATGTGTTAAGACAATATTTTATTATAAAAAACTTCATTCAATATTTAATAAAATCCTTTCATAAATTTTTAACCTCATAACCCTTCCAAAAGATAATAATTCAAAGATTTAGAATGTTAGTCATGAAATCATCTAAACATTGACCCCCTTATATCACAAATTTCCACATGGTTATCAAATTCCAAACATGTAAATAACATTAATTACCATAAATAATTTTGAAAAACATGCATACAAACCTATTCCAATATTTACTAGATATATTATTTAGTTACAAGAATATGTATAATTCATCCATGATGACATAGAACATTTAATCAATAATCAGTTTTAGGGTTATCCACATCGTCCAATTTACTTATTCATATCCAATATATAAATATTCAAATATCATTATCTCAAATTTATTCATTAATTAAGGTTTACCTTACCATAATAAAAATACCACCTTTCAATGAAATTACTTTTCAATGTCTTCATCACCATTCAAAATTTCCCATTCAATTCATAAAGAAATGTTTTACTAAAAATAAATATAAATTTTAGGATTCATTAAGAAAAATCATCGAATTTGAAAACATAAATACATCATTAATCAAAAATTATTCTTAAACCATTACACAGGCTTTGTCAACTTATTCCGTAATACATATTTCCTTGAATATAAAACCTGAAACATGTCTTATTGTTCCTTAACCTCAATCTAATCAATAATCTTATTATAATTTTAAACAATACTGGAAGAAGATCACCTACATTTCAATGTCATTTGCAGTCTTTTTATCTTTATAAATATAACCAATACTCATAAAAACTTCCTAATTATATTTATGAGATTTACAATTGGGAAAATGATATTCATAATTTCCATACATTCCACATATGAAAAATTCAATTTTAACCATTCTCTTTATAGTTCTCTTTATTTATTAAAAACAGAAATAATGGGGTGAGAAAATCATATCATATAAGAAAGACACATAATCATAAAAATTTACTTATAAGATGTCTAAATCACTAAAACCACGTTTTAATTGACAAAACCTTAGGTTTATTTAAGGTTATTAATAGCCCTCTTTATTCAAATACATCATAATGGTTTGTGAAGAGTTTTTCAAATTTCTAAACCATATGCCTTGGGAGTGTCCAACCATGTGTGCAACAAGGCCCATTGTAGTGTTCCAGATTTCCATGAGTAAGACACATGATATATTTTTGGAGTTGTTACCCAAAGCTATAACTATGTTAGAGCCACATCCACTTGAAGTGTCCAGATAGGGATGCATTTCCTAGAAAAACCTCACTCTATCCTTTACCAAAATTCCAGGACATTTTCCCAAATATTGACTCACCCTTATACATATCATTAGAGACATTTGTAAACATATACTAAGAAATATACCAAGGTGTCTAAAATATGTTTTCTTAATTCTAGTTTTCAATGGTTGACTAAACCTTTCTTTTGATAGCAACTATAGAATCCCAGGATTAACATAAAAGGATATTGCATTATTTTAAATGAATATTCAGTACACTACCAATGTAAATGCCCGAGGACCATAATAGTTTATTTTATTTGGTAACAATGGTAAAATATTTTATTCTAGTGAATGATATTCAATATATTCCATAAATATCACCACCTTTATTACATCTCCCTAAAAAAATTCTCCCTAACCAAGCGAAAGGAAACATCCGAAAGGGGTGACCTCATATGTTTAGTAAAGGTAAATAAAGGAAATGTGTAATCATAACATGAACAAATTGTATTTAACTTGATCATAACATTTTAATTTCATACACTTCTTATAAGAGGTCAAAATATGTATCAGAAGTTTATAATACATGGATCATAAGATAGTTAAGATCATATTCCATGGATATATGACAAAAGAATAATACGTGGAATTTATTGTATGTACATTGGTTTGTAATGATGTGAACACATACAATGTGAAAAGAGATCACTCCTTTTGTTAAGGACATGAAATCAGTCCCTGAAATCAACTAAATGATATGAAACTTGGTACATGTTTAGCATTGAGATTGTGTAATTAGGTTTATGGACAACCGTAGGGATATATATCAAGGTCAATTCATAACATTGTGACCATGTTATCATATTCATTAGATACATTTTGAACATGTAATAATGTTCATATATAAACTTATGGACCTAAAACCTGGCCCACACATAACATTAGAAACACATAATAAGGTTCACTCAAAACATTGTGAACATGATATCAAGTTCACATATAACATTTCTACTCCTTATTCATCTATCGTTGCCCAATACATTGGATGGAGATATTAGTCCCACCCTTCACATAATAAAATATTACATACATAATCAAAATAAATTAATCAAATGATTTCCTATGAGTATATATGGCTTTTCAAAAAAACAAATAATAACCTATAAAATGAAATGGGTATCATTATCATTTCATCACATCATAACCTATGAAAAATATATTGGTTTTATATCAATTTCATTAATTTATAACTAGTGAAATGAAATTGGTTTAATAAAAATATAACCCATGAAAGAGATAAATGTTTCATAATCATATAATCATTGAATGATAAAACAAATTCATAAAAATCAAGCATAAAAACATAAACCATTTATAAAAGTATATGACTGGAACATTAATTGATTTCTTAAATTGGAATGAGTAACATCAATGGATTTCATGTTTAATGGAAAATAACATGAAAATATTTTTTTGAAAACACTTCTTAAGGAAAATAACAATTATTATTTAAAAAATGATCTTTGAAATAGAAAACATTTTTAAAATAAATTTTTCTGAAAATAAACTTGAATGATTATAAAGAAATATTTCAAAACCTTTTAGAAAATTATTTATTTGATCAAATTAAAAATGGTCTCGAAAATTCGTTGAAAACCATTTCATTGAACATAATTTTCAAACTTATAAATAGGGATTTAAAATAATTTGAAAACCATTTCCCTTGAAATATTATATGGATAATTAAAAACATTTTTAAAACACTTTTCCTAGAAAAATAGTTTGAAAAAATTTAAATCTTGAATTTTTTTGGAACTCATTTCTTTGAAAATTATTTTTTATAAAATTTTTCATAATAATTACCACATAATCATGAAATGTAATATTTACAGAAATAACGTTGTATAAATGTGTACATGTCTTATGTAGTAAAATGACCATTCCTTTTTCTTGGTTAAAGGATAAAAAATGAAATGTTTAAAAGGAAATAAGAAAATTCATTTGAAAAAATTTTAACAAAAAAGGGGAATATATTTTAATGATTATCGAAAAATAGTTTCACATTCTTGGAGACCATGTTCAAGAATCAGGCTTTTAATAGACCAATGTTTTCTGAATGAAGAGTGGTTAATGTTGGGTTTTCATAAAATACATTTTAAACTATATTATGTACCAAAGAGTAGAAAATGGTTAAAATACATGAATTAATCATGACTTAACATAGGAGGAGAATATTAATTAATGATTATAAGATATGGATCATAATATTTAATTAAAGGAATCATATAAATAAATCTCTTCTATAACCGATGAGATTGTTTTAATAAACTCTTTCAACTGGGTAAATTTGAACCAAAATGCCCAAGTAAGAAAATGGAAACAAATGAAACATAAAATATCCTGAAATAAATTGATATTCATGTTATAACATTTCAACATAATTATATACACCTCATGGAAAAATATATTTTCATTACATGGAATGTGTCTCAATGAAGGAAAAATGAGAAAAAAGAACTTTACTGATTCCATAAATTTTGAATCATTAAAACCATTATATAAAGATCATAAAATGGATATGTAAATAAAAATAAAATTATGTATAATAATAGTCGAATTCATACACGGGACGTATAAACACCGCTCAAAAATAATGGGTGGTGAATAAAGCATGTATCTCTTGGAAATAAAATGTAAGATGAAATCCCCTTACCTTGTGTATTCAATCTCATCATACACATTCAAAGAACCTATATAATAAATATAAATTTATTATAAATATTTTATATAACCATATTATTTTATTTAATACAATATATGGTTGGATTATGACCTTATATTACCCTCTTGTTAACAATCTTATGTTGACATTTCACTTCAAGTAATATTTACATTCTTCTTTGCTTATGTCTCAACATGTTATATCATTAGTCCTTATACATATATTGTGATTCTAGAATGTAAAATATTATACATGTATAATTTATATCCAATAAATTTGAATTGCAATAATAAAAAATAACATAGAAGTATGAAAGGGAATAACTGTTTTGGGAGACGGTAAGCCATATATATTCATTAATGCTATATCAATGTTTATTGTCACATTGAAAGAATGAATGAAAATTAAATATATGTATATATGTATATAATATCATTAAATTATAATTATAATTTCATATGTATCGTATAATATTACTAATCCCATATTTAATACATTCCATGTAGTGTATGAACGAATCACCTTGCATTGAGGGGGCAATAGTCCACCCTTCATAAAATGAAATTATTGAATTTAAAGAGAATAAAAAGTAAACAATATATGTGTTATAAAAGGAATAATAAATCTAAATAAAATAATAAATATAATATATTACATATATGATCAATTATTTTATCATAATGTCTACCATTATAGGTGGTAGAGGAAAAAATGAACAATCATCGTTCAGCGAGGCGGTACTTCACCGTAAATGTAAACAATATGTTCGTTACCCATTAGATGGAGGTGTGTGTAAGTGTAGGTTGAATAATTGGAAAAAAAATAGCCTAGTATATTTATTTACCTTGTTTTTTTATATAATCCTTGAATAAAGATAGTGGAGGGGAAGTGAAAGAAAATAATATAATGATGTTTTATAGAATATGATACCTCTTAACTGGGTAACTCATTTTGGTTTGTTCTAAAAGTATTACTTTGGTTTCATTTATTTCAAGGGGATATTTATAAGATTAAGGGCGATATTTTTTAGTCTTATTTTGTTAGAGGTTGGGAGATTCAAGAGAATTTAGAGGTGTGTGAAAGTGGGATGAGAGGTGTCCATTTTATAGTGGATTAGGAGTGACACACTTGTAAATATTTGATGACATGATTCCACACATGATTTTCAGGTTGCAAGTGCAAACAATAATGGAAACATATCTATAAAATGAGGGATATGGTTGAAATATGGCCCTCTAATGGCTCTTGGAAAATTTTATAGGTCGTTTTAGTTCATAAATTTGGGGTTCAGTCCTTAGCTAAAATTAATTTTACCTTAATCGATGTAATTAACTTTTAATAAATTCACTATTAATTTTGTTAAAAAACTAATCTATCCATTTTAGAAATTATAGATTATTATAATTATAAATACTGAATCCATTTTTCTAAATTTAATTCACATAAGTGGAAAGAAGTAATTTAAAATTAATCACACTAACGGGACAACGCTATGGGCTTTTTATGTATAAATGATCAAAAGTATAATATGTTTATATAATGAATTTCAATGTGAAATTGGTTTCAATTACCTAAATTGGATAAATTGATAAAATTATTCTATAATTAAACTTTTCAATCAATTTTATATATAATTTATCCTTTTAAATAATTTATATGAAAAAAATGTGTTGAATTAAAATTTAGTATTTGTTACTATTCCTTAATAAAAGAAACCATATAGAAAAATTCCAAACATTTATCCAAAAATAATTTTTTTATTCTCTTATAAATTTGAATATTATATTTACTTATAATATATATACATGTTCTAAAAATCGTATTTAAAATGTGTTATCAATCATGTGGTTGTAAGACTACCTTTATAAATATAATATATATTTAGGCATAAAATATTGTTTGTTCATATCTTATTTATATAGAATATATTTTATGAGTTTAAAAAATATTTTATTGAATATATAGCATATATAATACATTAATATCAATCCCTAATTGTAATTAATTAAATTTATTAGGATAAAATAACATTGTGAATAAAAAAATTAAAAGATTATCCTTCATATTCAACTAGTTTCATATTCAATTCTGATTAATTAGTAACCTACAAATTCATATTATAATTTTCTAAACCATATATTTTCATAAATTTGATAATACTATTCAATACCCCTAATCTAATGGTTGGTTTATATCATATTATTTTAAACAATAACATATTAATGATATACTATTGTTCGCTAAAAATAAGTCATGTGTGTTACGAAAGACGTCGATGAATGTCATTGTTGGGTATAACAGAAGACAACCACATAATTCTATGTAAAGAAAGCTAAAATTTATGTCCTATGTAGTGAATGATATAAATGGTGTTGTTTATAGTTCATGATAAAAAGATTGCTTTAATAAAAAAAATATTTTCAATGTTGTGAGAGATGAAAAATATATAAAATATTAAATTAATTCAAAAAATAATAATTCAAAATATATAGGGGTGTTAAAAAATTAACATGAATCGTTCTAGTTCCATCCATTATCTAAAACTAGAAATTAATATTGTGATGATCACTATTCAAACTGTAAAATCTATATAGTTAAGGGAAATTACATAAAAAATTTAATCCATGACACCTTATATTTAACCCATGGTTATTCATAATCAATTCAAAAACTCTTGGATTGTAACCAAATGGACACATAGGGATCATACTAAGGGTTTTTCAACCATGTTTCCAATTTTTATCTTAACTATGCTCTTATAACAAGTAAATGACCAATACATATCATATATATATATTTTACACCTAAATAAAGGAATATTCATTACATAAAATATTAAAACTGTACCATAATATTTTCGGTTATTGTCTTTGGAATCATGGAAACATTAAAATTGGGTTTATTAAACATCAAAATATTCTCCATCTTGATCTTTAATACATAGAACCATTTTTTTAAATATCATACTGAATACCAATTATCATATCCTGGTAAATAGAAAAAAATAAAAAGGGTGAGCTAAGATGTCCAGTCAGGGTATTCAAGGGAGCTATCAATGATAACAAGAGAATAAGGGTATTAGAGAATGAACATAAAATTAGAAAATCATACCCTTTATATCAATGATCGTAATATGGATTAAATTATAAATTTTCATAATACATGAATCTTAACATAATATCATTAGAATAAAAATGAAATTGTTGTATAAAAATATGCATAGAAAATATTATGTCAAGGGTACCTAGAATAACATTCATAACATTTTAAGCTTGGGATCCTCACCCATGTGTGAGATTTGGGCTTGGGATGACCTCCCATTGTAAGAACCCGGTTCTTAGTTTTGAGGTATGGGTTTCTCCTTTTTTTCCTTTTCCTTAAGTGTTTTTGAGAAAATATGGAAATTGGGGAAAATCATAAATTTTGGAACTACACGCCGTGTACATTTCCACACGCCGTGTACCTTTGGCCATGTGGGATGGGTACACGGGGCGCGTAGCCATGTCAGAGACGAGGGCTGTAGGAACCGACTACATGCTGGGTAGTGGTACCTTACACACCATGTAGTCATTCGGCATGCCTAAACAGTAAGGCGGTGGAGTTGCCGCCAGCTGGGCGACAGTACACGTCGTGTACTCAGGAGTATATGTCATGTACTCATGTCGACGAATGACCAGTGTGGTCGTGCCGCCAGAGGTATAATAAAATTAAAGAAGTACACATCATGTACTCAGAAGTAGACGTCGTGTACTCAGAAGTACACGCCGTGTACTTTGTTTTTTCGGCTAAAAACAGGCAGTAGCCTCCTCATTTTGAAGAGGAGGCGTTTGAGCCATTTGGGAGCCAAGGAGGACGCCCGAGCCTTTGAAGATCCGCTGGGTGTTTGTCTAGAATCCGATTCGTCTTCAGATGATCTCATTGGAAATGCACGGGTAAGCCCTCTCCTCTCCTGGTACCATTCTTACCAATTCTTTCCCAAGGGGAAGGTATTTACGTTTGAATGGGTTTTGTTCTTCGTCAGATATACGCCGTTCCTGGGCGTTTTTGGAGTTTGCGTTCGGGTATAACGTTCTTTGGCATATACGGTAGGTGGATTGGTGTAAATTTTCCAACATTTGTGCGTTTTTGTGTGTTTTCATGCCACGAACCCATGTTGGGGTGTCACGTGGATGAGTTCGTTGCTATATTTAATTCCTAGAATTGCATAGGTGATTAAATTTTGATAATAAAATGCTGGTTGGGATCGTTGCGTGGATCCGGATCCGCCCCGGGGGTGTGTTCCACTGTTTAGTCGTTTGGCCAGGATACCTGAGGGTATGCCTTTAATGTAGAAATTGTAGAACTTCCTTGAGAGGAATTGCTAGTTTACTGCATTTTTTTATGTTAGTCATGGCCCGGTTACTTGTTTAGCCTGAGGGCGTTGTTGTGATTAGCCTGAGGGCACTACACTGTTTAGCCCGAGGGCTGTAGTAATTTCGGCCTGAGGAAAACTTCTTCTGTGCCTGAGGATAGCTGATTCTATGCTTGAGGGAGACAATAACTATGCCTGACGGAAAACTCTGTTATGCCAGAGGGTAGATTCGGTGTTGGATACTCATTTCCCGAGGGTAGGAGTTTACGTGTCTGAGGACACTAGTTGTTTACATAGAAATGCACTATGGTGATTTTTTATATTAAATGGATTAAATGAATATTTAAAATGGCAATATAACTGGTAGTTGTTACTTTTGAGTACTTCTTACTTTATTTCATTTTACTACTGCACACTATTATTTCATGCTTACTCAAAGTTTGGAAACGGGCCTTTGGTGGGTTTCGGCTGAGATATATTTCTCACACCCTGTTTGGGTCACACTTTTCGGCCCAAACAGATTACATTGTTGCAGGTGTAGATAGGGGCAAGAGTCCCTATACAGGTACTTGACTATTGCTGAGGGGTAGGAGGGCATGGGACTAAGCCTAGGCTCGTGATGCCACTACCAGCTATTTTTCTCGTTTTTCTATACTCTGTATTTTGATGTACTGTATTGATGTATAACATGTTCTGGCTGTTTTCTTAGAAATTGTGACATGTAGAATCATGTTTTAAATACTATTGGTTATATCCACTGATGTTGTTTATTTCAGTTGTTTATGGTTTACTTCTTTCGTTGTTTGTTGTATGTTTTATTTAAATTTTGCTGTGCTACACTTTGAAAAATGAGGTCATAGATTCCCCACTATCAGACCTGGGCCCTCACTGCTAGTCCGAAGCCTCTAGCGTTTGGGGAAATGCGCTTGAGGTCGTGTGGAGAACCAGCTTTGGGGCATCTGTTAGTGGAACCCGGGACCGGGATGTTACAGAGTGGTATCAAAGGGGAGTTCTTTTCTTTGACATACTATTTGGAGCCGTAGTCAAGGATAGGACGAATGCTAGTTGGTAATAATCTGTGCCCGGGCATAGCTAACCCATGTACAGGGAAAATCCATTCTACCTCGTATTTTTCAATTCCTTTGATTTTGAAATTTTACGGTTGATATGTTTTCACCGTTGGGTGACGCACTTTGAGATTGTGCAGTTTATATTTTATCTATGGGTTATATTTAGTTGCAACCCAATGAGATAAGGTTATGACGTCTCATGCATCATATAGGCACATTCTAGATATCACATGCCATTCATAGTTTCCATGCCATGTAGGTGCATTAGAAATTCTCATGTTGTTGTGATAGTTGTTGTGGTAGAAAAGCATGATGCTGTGATAGCTTCTTGATAAATACATGCCTTGTGATATGGTATTTTTGTTTGATCTTGTCTATAGAATTTATTCCAAACATCGGGTTTTGGGCAGTATGGGCCCCCATTGATCGGAAATTGGTGGATCATTAACTGTTTATTGGTTATAACACATATAAGATTTCAAACATTGATTTTTGGGGAGTATGGGACCCCACGGGTCAGAATTTGACACTTAGGTTTTGGTCTCAGTATTTTATGGGTTCCGTAGATTTTTTTAGGCATATTGTCTGGAAATCCAGTATACACGCCATTTAGTATTTTTATACACGCCGTTTAAGCTCTTCTATTCGGGAAGAAAAATGAACTTTTTGAGTACACGCTGTGTACCCTGATTACACGCCATGTAGTCTCTTCTTGTGTCACAAACCATGTGGGTGGCGACAGGGGTTAGGGAAGGGCTTGGGTAAAACACGCCGTGTAGTTTTTGTACACGCTGTGTAGTGTTGTCCCGGAGTCCGGCCGCGTAACTAACAACACCTATCGGTGAACTCCTTGACAGAACACGCCGTGTCAATTATGGACACGCCGTGTAGTGTGACCTGGGGACTCGGCCTTGTAACTAACAACACAGGCTGGTGTCACATCCCCCTAAACACGTCTTGTACCTGTGGGAAACACCATGTAGTATATTCTGAGGACAAACCATGTAGAGTTATCAATGTGGCTGGGAAATGGGGTGGTGTAAATTCCATGTGCGGGTGTAACACGCCGTGTAGTTTCAATCCGAGTAGTCGGACGTGTCACAGATGACATGGGAAGTTGGAAAATAACACCATACATGCCCTGTAGACATTATACAATCCATGTAGTTTTGTTCAACGGAAGCTATGTGGATTAGTTGTGTAGAAGGACCCGGGCAGGGGAAGGGAAGTCAAGTATATGCCGTCTAGTCATTGTACACGCTGTGTAGTTTTGTTTTTCCAATTTTTAATTCCTTCTTCCTCTTGTTCCTTTGTGGTTCCTTCGCTTTTCAGTCACAATAATCTTGAATCTGAGGAATGATTTTGACCTTGTACTGTCATGACGCCTAGACGGTCGTGAGTTGTTCGCCAGGAGAGAGGCAACGATTATACTCCGGAGATGGTGGGCCATGGGCTACCAGTTGATCGTCCAGTAGAGCCAGATGCGGTTCCAGCTGCTATACTGGACACAAGCGCGGAGGCACAGTTCCGTGAAGGCTTTATGCGGTTCATGCAGACCTTTCAGGGAGCACCGCAGGAGGCCACATCTATGGCTAAGCTGACTCGTATCTTTCAACAGCCGCATCCGCCTATGTTTTCAAGGGATGGCGGACCACAGGCTGCTGAGTGTTGGCTAGGATCGATGCAGACTATTTTCGAGCACCTTGAGACGCCTCCAGGGTGGAGGGTCAAGGTCGTGACTTACATGCTGCGTGATTCCACCAAGAGGTGGTGGGATGTAAACACCCAGAAAGAGCATCACATGGACATGGCATGGAAAGATTTTTAGGCAGACTTTTATGAATTATTTTTTCTCGAGAAGCTGATTGCAGATAGATATTGAGAGTTCATGAATCTGCAGCAGGGCTCTTTTTCAGTGATGGACTATTCTTCTCGTTTTACAGAGCTTCAGCATTTTCCCCCAGTGCTGGTTGGTGATGAGAGGTTGAGAGCTAGACGTTTTGAGGATGGTCATCAGTAGGACATCTGAGCACTGGTAAATGTTTTCAAGATACCTACTGTACACGCGATTGTGAACTAGGCATTGATTACAGAGAGGAGCCTGTGGGAATATAGTGGTGTGGGTCAGGGCTATTCATCACCAGTTACTGGAATTGTTTCTGATGGCAAGAGGAAGAGAAAGATGGAATCCTCTCAGGGAAGCAGTACCATTAAGAAGAATTCTTAAGGTGGACAATTCATGTGCTACCAGTGTGGTAGAGAGGGGCACAAGAGGTCGTAGTGTCCATGTGACCCAGTGGAGTGTCGAGCTTGCGGAAAGATGGGTTATCTGCAGCACATTTGTAGGGTGTTTCTACAAGTGGCTAGTGAGAGGGGTTCTGTGCAGACTCCGCATGCAGGAGAAGGACCAGTGCCTTCTTACCAGTTAGGGAACAGGAATACGTCAGGGCATGCAAGCCGAGATAGTGGTTGTGGAAATGGTAGACATACACCGGGATCACAAAGGCAGTAGGGCAGGACAGCTCAGGGTAGCCAGGATGTGTCGCAGGGCCGCGACACTAGGAAGGCATATGCAGTGCAGCGGACCCAGCAATTGCAGTATCCCAGACCTTCTACAGTCAGAGTTACTATTCTAGTAGCGTCTATCTTGTCTTTAGTAGTTTTTGATATAGGTGCTACTCATAGTTTTATATATGTGCCCGTTGTGGAGAGCCTTGGGCTCTGTGTTTCTTCTTCTTCTGATATCATGATGCTAGACACTCCGTTGGGGACTAGGATGGCTATTGTGTGTTAGTGTAAGGAGTGCCCCTTGAGGTTGGAGGGTGTCACTTCCTTTAAAACCTCTATTTGTTGGAGATGACTATCTATGATTTCATTCTTGGGATGGACTGGTTGGTTCCCTTTCGAGCCTTTGTAGACTAATATAATCACCTGGTGAGTTTCACGTCACCAGAGGGCGGAGAGTTTCTATTCAAGGACAAATGGGATGTTCAGGTGAGTCGAGCTGGACCAGAGCATCTTGGGCGAGGTGGAGTCACAGCCCAGATAGAGAGCTTATATTAGGATGATTACGGGACTTGTTAGATGGATTTCCCTCAAGTTGTTGATTGTTTCAGGTATTTCTTCCCGGATGACTTTTCAGGTCTACCTCTTGTACGTGAGGTGGATTTCTCTATCAATATTGTTCCAGGAGAAGCACCGGTGTCCATTCCTCTTTATAGGATGGCCACGCCTAAGTTGCAGGATCTCAAGAGGTAGTTAAAGGAGTTACGTGCAATGGGATTTATCCGACCCAGTACGTCTCCTTGGGGTTCTCTAGTCCTTTTTGCGAAGAAGATGGATGGTACCCTTAGACTTTGCATGGATTATCGGAAGCTGAACCAGTTGAAGGTTAAGAACTGATATCCCTTGCCGATGATAGATGATATGTTTGATTAGCTTCGTGGAGCACGAGTGTTCTCGAATATTGACCTGAGATCAGGATAACATCAGCTACGCATGAGACCATTAGATATACCGCTTACAGATTTTCAGAGTAGATATGGTCTATATGAGTACTTGGTTATGCCGTTAGGACTCACGAATGCGCCAGCAGTTTTCATGGCTCTGATGAATCATGTGTTCCATCCGTATCTTGATTATTTTGTGGTAGTATTCGTGGATGACATCTTGGTGTACTCTCACACTCGACATGACAATGCCACCCATCTTGAGATCGTATTGAGTACAATGATAGAGCACAGGCTATATGCTAAGCTCTCTAAGTGCCACTTTTGGATGGACCAAATTCACTTCCTGGGTCATATAATCTCAGAGGCAGGAGTTGAAGTAGACCCAGAGAAGGAGAGAGCAGTAGTTCCCTAGGAGCATCCTAAGAATGTGTTTGAGATACAGAGTTTCTTAGGGCTAGCTGGTTACTAAAGACGCTTCATACAGGACTTCTCCCGCTTAGCAGCACCATTGAAAGGTCTAACTAAGAAGGGTGTGATGTTTGTTTGGTCAGAAGCTTGCGAGACATCTTTTCAGGACCTGAAGGGAAGGTTGACATTAGCACCGATCCTGATACTCCTCGAGTAGGGGAAGAGCTATACAGATTACGGTGACGCATCAGGGATTGGGTTGGGAGCCGTGTTGATGCAGGGTGACTGAGTTGTTGCGTACGGGTCTCAACAATTGAGGCCACATGAGAGGAATTACCCGACGCATGATCTGGAGTTGGCTGCAGTTGTGCATGAATTGCGCTATTGGAGACATTATATGTTGGGAGAGAATTTTGTGGTTTTCAACGACCACAAAATCCTCAGGTATATCTTTACTCAGCGTGACCTGAATTTGAGGAAGAGAAGGTGGGTTGAGTACCTACAGTCCTTCTATTTTGAGTTTGCCTACACACTTGGTAAAGGTAATGCAGTTGCTGATGCATTGAGCAGGAGGACTCAGATACAGCTAGCGCAGGAGTCCATTGGTGAGTGGGAGCTTATGGATTTGTTCTATGAGATGAATCTAGAGGTGCATGAAAGTCAGGGGTAGACTTATCTTTCTTCTTTAGTTGTGAATTCAACCCTCCTGGATAGATTGAGGATGAGACAACTATCAGATTCAGAAGGCCTAGTTCTATAGGAGTCGGTGGCAAATGAGGACCCTCATCCCAGTTGGACGATGGGCGATGGTGAGGTTTTGAGTTTCCATGGACGATTATGGGTTCCAAGGGATATACGCGAGGGGATGATGCGGGAGTTTCATGCTTCATTTTTGACAGTTCATCTCGGGGCTACCAAGATGTACGGTGACTTGAGGCGTTAGTACTGGTGGCCGATTATGAAGAGAGAGATAGTTGGTTTTGTTACGAGGTGTTCCACCTATAAGTAGGTGAAGGCAGAGCACAAGAGGCCATCTGGGCTGTTATAGCAGTTACCCATTCCAAAGTGGAAATGGGATGATGTCATGATGGATTTCGTGACGGGATTGCCGAGGTCACCTCGAAGCAATGACGCCGTGTGGGTTGATTTGGATAGAGTCACGAAGGTAGTTCACTTTTTTCCGATCAAGGAGACCTTCGGTGTTGATGAGATCAGAAGGTTGTATATCTAATAGATCTCACTTCTTCATGGGGTCCCTCATTCTAACATTTTAGATAGGGAAGCCCGCTTTACGTCTTGTTTCTCATAGAGTTTTCAGAGGGCGCTTAGTACACATGTGCATTTGAGCACAGCATACCACCCTCAGACAGATGGCCAGTCAGAGCGGACGATACAGGTGCTAGAGGACATGTTGCGCGCATGCTTCCTAGACTTTGGGGGCTCTTGGGAGAAGCATATTCCCATAGTAGAGTTTTCCTATAACAATAGTTTTCACGAAAATATTGACAAGGCACCATACGAGGATTTTTATGGTAGGCCATGCCGATCACCTTTGTGCTGGTTAGAGGCAGGTGAGGCAGATTTACTGGGACCACAACTCGTGCAGGAGACATCTGAGCAGGTCCTGTTGATTCGGAAGCGGATGGCTACCGTGCCGTCTCGTCCGAAATCTTGTGATGATCACCGTAGAAGACCCTTAGAGTTTGTTGTCGGGGATCAGGTTTTCTTGCGCGTTTCACTGAGACTGTGACACAATAGGATCAAGAGAGAGGGTAAACTTTCAAAAAGGTATGTTGGGACATTCGAGATTCTAGAGAGAGTCAGGCTGGTTTCCTATCGGTTGTAGTTACCGCGGCGGTACTGAGACATGCACGACGCCTTCCACGTGTCTCAGTTGCGCCACTATCATTCAGACCAGTCTCGCGTTTGTCAGCCTGAAGAGGTTGAGCTGGAAGCTGATGCGTCCTTTGAGGAGCATCTGATTTGTATTGTTGACAGGAGCACGAAGGTTCTCCGAGGCCGGTCAGTTTCTCTCATATGGGTGCTATGGCAGCATGGCCAAGTGCAGGACGAGACCTGGAAGTGGGAGGCCGACGTACATGCTCAATGGCCAGAGCTATTCTGAGATTTATCTTCGCCACCATGGGAATGGAAATTTGGGGACGAATTGCTATAAGGGGGGATGTTTGTAAGAACTCAGTTCTTATTTTTGAGGTACGAGTTTCTCCTTTTTCCTTTTCCTTAAGTGTTTTTGAGAAAATATGGAAAATTGGGAAAAATCCTAAATTTTTGAACTACACACTGCGTACCTTTCCACACATCGTGTACTTGAGACCGTGTGGGATGGGTACACAGGGCGTATAGCCATGTCGGCGACGAGGGGTGTAGGAACAGACTACACGCCGTGTAGTGGTACCTTACATACTGTGTAGTCAGTCGGCAGGAATAAACAGAAAGGCGGTGGAGTCGCCGCCATTTGGGTGATAGTACAGACCGTGTACTCGGGAGTACATGTCATGTATTCATGTCAACAGATAAGCAGTGCGGTGGTGCCGCTAGAGGAACAGTTAAATTAAATAAGTACACATCGTGTACTCATAAGTACATGTCGTGTACTTTGTTTTTTCAGGTTAAAACATGCAGTAGCCTCCTCATTTGGTAGAGGAGGCATTTGAGCCTTTTTGGAGCTAAGGAGGACGGCCGGACATTTGATGATCTGTCGGGTGTTCATCTGGAATCCGATTAGGCTTCAGACAGTCTCGTTTGAACTGCATGGGTATGCCCTCTCCTCTCTTAGTATCGTTCTTACCAATTCTTTCCCGAGGGGAAGTTATTTACGTTTTAATGGGTTTTGTTCTTCGTCAGATCTACGTCGTTCTTGGGCGTTTCTGGAGTCGGCGTTCGTGTATAACATTCGTTGGCGTATAAGGTAGGTGGCTTAGTAGAAATTTTCAAACTTTCATGCGTTTTGTGTGTTTTTGTGCCACGAATCAATGTTGGGGTTTCGTGTGGCTGAGGTCGTTGCTATATTTAATGCCTAGAATTGCATAAGTTATTAAATTGTGATAATAAAATGCTGGTTGGGATTTTTTCTTGGATCCGGAACAGCCCCAGGGGTGTGTTCCACTATTTAGCCATTTGGCTAGGATACCCGAGGGTATGCCTTTAATGTAGTAATTGTAGAATTGCCTTGAGAGGAATTTCTTGTTTACTGCATTTTGATATGCTGGGCATGGCACACTACCTGTTTAGCCTGAGGGCGTTGTTGTGATTACCATGAGGGCACTGCACTATTTAGCCCGAGTGCTGTAGTTATTTCGGCCTGAGGGAAACTTCTTCTGTGCATAAGGGTAGCTAATTCTATGCCAGAGGGAGACACTAACTACACCTGAGGGAAAACTCTGTTATACCTGAGGGCAGATTCTGTGTGGGATACTCGTTACCCGAGGGTAGGAGTTTACTTGTCTGAGGACACTAGTTGTTTACTTAGAAATGCATAGTAGTGATTTCTTATATTAAATGGATTAAATGAATATTAAAAATGGAAATATAAATGTTATTTGTTACTTTTGAGTACTTCATACTTTATTTTATTTTACTAATGCACACTATTGTTGCATTCTTACACCAAGTTGGGCACATGCCTTTGGTGGGTGCCCACATAGATATAATTCTCACACCCTGTTTGGGTCACGATTTTCGGCCCAAAAAGATTATGTTTTTGCAGGTGTAGATAGGGGAAAGAGTCCTTATACTGGTACTTGACTGTTGCTGAGGAGTAGGAGGGCATCGGACCGAGCCTAGGCTCGCGAAGCCACTGCCAGCTGTTTTTCTTGTTTTCCTGTACTCTCTGTTTTGTTGTACTGTATTGATTTATAACATGTTCTGGATGTTTTCATAGAACTTGAGATATGTAGAATCATGTTTTAAATATTGTTGGTTATATCCACTACTGTTGTTTATTTTAGTTGTGTATGGTTTACTGCTTCTGCTATTTTTTGTATGTTTTATTTAAATTCCGTTGCACTACACTTTGACAAATGAGGGCATAGTTTTCCCACTATCAGACCAGGGCCGTCGCTACTAGTCGGTAGCCTCTGGAGTTTGGGGAAATTGGCTTGATGTCTTGTTGCGAACCAGCTTCAGGGAACCCGTTGAGTGGCACCTGGGACCGGGACGTTACACACATGTATTCTTGAGTTTTAGGGTTATGATGACCTCTCATGTACCCTCTTATTATGGGATTATGAAGAACATATATGACCCCTATTTTTTGATTCAACATAATGACCTCCCATTTACCCACTTGTTGTTGTCATAGGATGACCTCCTTGGAACACTCTTATAACAGGATCGCGATGACCCCCAATGGACCTTTTTTGTTGCAGACGTGGGATGACTACTTGTGTACTCTTTGAGATAATAGAACATTTATCACTACCCAATTCATTTAAGGGATATATAGGTACCACCCTTTACATGATTAAAATCATAAATATGTATGATACATCTTGATAAACCCTTCATCGCATCAGAACCCATGTTAGGACATGAGTTTTAGAAATATTTCATCATATCAAAAGTGATTAAATAGAAATTGGTTCCATAATTGTCATTCCATCATAAACATAAACCATCCAAAAATAATAATAAAGGCGGAATACTTGAATAATATATCCATTAAAGAATAAGTATCATCAAATAATGAAATTATACTTCGAAAATATTATTGAATGATATCGTGAAATAGTTCTCAAGGAAAATATAACTTATGTTTTGAATTATCTTTTTATAATATTGAAAATTTATAAAAGAAAATAGTTTCTATAAAAATATCCTTATGATAATATAAATAAATCATCAAGTCATTAATCCATCATAAAAGTGGGAAAATATTTTCATTCTGTATAAGTTAAAAAACAGTCCCTGGGTATTGTTTCAAAAATATCCCAATGAAACTTATTTAGAATAAGACAAAATGAATCCATTCAAACCATTTTTTATAATGAAAAAAATGAATTAAAATAAATTTAAACATTTATAATAGAAAAGTAAAATCATTTTATAATGAAATTTTAGAAGTCATGGTGTAGGATGAAAATGGGTTTTCGAAGGAAATTTTTTAAAAGATAAATTATAAAAACCGCTAATAAATATCATATTATTGAAGTGATCATTAATAAAATTAATAGATTATTTATGGTCTCTATAAACCCATAGAAAAATTAAAATGGAAAATAATATAATAAAAACTCCACACACACATAATTATAGCATGACATAATAAATAACATAGAAATTCAACCAAAATAATGGAATTTGGGTTATGAATTCCGTTACAAATTTATAATCAATCGAATTATATGGACCATAAGAATAACTATTATCAAATGAAACATCGAATAAAATTAAGATAATGAGATTAAATATACAATATATCAAAGTTAAGTATATACCCTAAAAAATATTTTTAAAATAAGTTTTATATATCATATAAGAAAATGTGAGATGAGAAACCATTACATTTGGCTTCTCTTTAGTTTTCCATAATATAACCTCCACTTGAATATTTCCTCCTTAAAAGATCCCCTAAAGAACTTGGAATTATAATTTTTGTGAGACCAGAAGAACATGGATTTGGGGAGAGTGAGAATGGGAGGGTTTATTTGATATTTGAGGAGCTTAATGGATTTTACAGATAAATGGGGTGGTGATGAGTGATATTTATTCCCAAGGATGTGTAGTTTTAGGTGATTAAATAATGATTAATTTAAGTTAATTTCGAACCACATTGTGGTTGAATTAACTATAAATAATTGAAATAAAATTTATGATTTAATTGAGAGTTAGGTCTATTAAATTTCTCAATCAATAATTAATGTGTTGTTGTTTTTATATATTTTATGCCTTTAAAAATTTAACTTTAACCCATTTCAATGTTATACATACACTGAAGAAACATATTTATTTAGAACATTAAATTTTTATGACTAAAAATTAGAATGAAATTAGAACCTAATTCAGACCATCCAACTAAAAATATGGAATTATTTTTACCAAATAGAAATCACATAATTGGTAAAATTATATTTATTATTATTCCTAGAGACAAGATGGCAAAGCTTTTTTCAGAAGAGAAAAGATCAAAAGAATGAAATGGTTTTGTATAAAAAATCAATATGAAAAAGGATTAATGAACCAAATTGTATTGATATATTTATAATTTAATTATTTTTAATTTAAAACAAATTTAAAATTAAATTTATCATCTAGAATAGTTCCTATAAAAAAAATATCTTTCAAATAAAATTAAGTATTTTTTACTATTTATAAAAAATAAAACATTATCGAAAAATGAAAAAAAATTATCCCTACGATTTTTGATACCAATCCATAAATATTGATGTTTATTTATTGAAATAAATTTTATAATTTCATTAAAATTCATTTTTAATATAGATTCACCGTCAAAATTTTGAAAAAGTACTTTTTAAAAAATATAGCTTGTTATGGTTAAAATTGGATTAATCTTATATTATGCCTATGAAACATATCAGGTGATTTTCAAAACATTTTTTGAATATATAAAATTTTTATTTCCTTAAAATAATTCACTAATAGTGAATTATTTAGTTATTAATATTAAATTCCATTTTGGGCATTAAATTAATTTTTTTATAAAAATAATTCATTTATGTTCAGTTGGTTTTTATTTTCATTTATAGTTAATTTTCAACCCATGAATATTAATTAAACACGTGTAAAATAAATTTTCATTGATTCGTTAACATAATTCAATTACTCTATTCTAATAGATTGTTGGAAACTAATGTGTACAAATAATAATATTTTGGACTCCATTTATGCCCGGTGTTCTGTGCAAAGATATGTATCAAAGTGATTTAATAAATGATATAACACAAAATATTCAGGTGTTACACTATATCTTGGACCATAAATTACATGATAAAAATGAAAATTTCTTATTTTTTTAAGGCCTCTATATGGTTATATAACTCTTTTCCATTCATGATTTCTCACATCGTCCATAACTCCAGTGGTCTTAGAAATATTGGGTAAAGGATTCCATGCCTAATTTAGACATGTCATTTCAAAATAACGTGAACATGGTTTTGGAAACAATAACTAAAAAGGAACACCATGAGCCATTTATAATGACCTTAACATTTATGTTTAATATCTCTTTTATGACATAAAATTTCACATCACAATGGACCTTGCCGTAGAGGACCATAATCCTTGGTGTTCATATCCCACCACACATCCATTCAAGAACCAAATTTGTCTTGATTCCTATCATCATGAAATATGAAGTGATACTTGTATCTCTAATACTAAGATGATCTATAATAATGAACATGAACAATTTCTCCCCATGTGTATGGGTCAAACCTACGTAGAGAGATTCCCATTCAACAAGTACATGTGTCTTGATTATTTAACATGCAAGATATGTAGTGACACCCAAATATTTAGTCTTCAGTCCATCCAAACTATTCGATTTTCACGTAGTGGAATCTAGGTCTTTGTCGAATGATGTCAAACTACATGGTTTCTCATAAACTCTTTATGGACTAACTATTTTCATCACATGATACACAATGATTCCCAAATCTCAAATACTAAGTCAAACTAACACAATCAAAGAGAATAATGGGACCCTTTATATATGAGTTTAAACTATGTGGATAGTTTCATATTCAATTACTATATGCGGATTAATTCTTATTACGATATTATACATACAAATGACTAGATCTCCAATCCTAGGTTCAACTATAATATTAATATTTAATCCCCTCCTTTTGTATTCGTCAGAACGTTGTAGGGATCTTTTATTGCTCTAGTCATATGAAGTAAATATGTTATAAAAAGGGGTATCACATTGAATGAACCATAATTTTAATATATACAATTTTAAAATTAGGTCTGATTCATATAACAAAATTCATCCTATGCATGAGTTAGATTTATATACATCTCTGTTGTTCACATGATAAATATGTTCATGAAGGGATTTGGAAAATGGACACCTACCAATACTCATATCCATAAATAAATGATTCTCCCAACATCCCAAATTACTGTGAGTTGTGTAGATTCTTCCCAAGGACATTTTGTACATTATTCATGTTAGTTTCTTTGTCATTACTATTTTAATTTGTTCCCAAGAAACAACTTATGAGTAAATTATGATAGCATGTATTCATAGTTTTAAATATTATTAAAATTCTTATCTCATCATGATTTTTATTCTTTGTAACATAGATTTTCATCATTTCATAAGAGTATATGTCGAACTAAAAGGTCATAGCAGTTCCCCACTATGATGAAAACCTATAATTTCCCCAATATTATTCTAAAATATATTTTATAAAACTAGATGAAATAGTTTTAGGCACAATAAAGATACAATATATTAGGGGTGGAGACTCATTGGGCTTTTAGGAACCTTATCATAGTGTCCTACCTTGGTAATAACCATTGTAGGATATTATGAGAACTAAACTCTCTAGTAGGAAATCCATATTAATTTGTGTCTTCAAATGTTCCTATCTATAGAAATGCGTAATGTTCCATAGAATTTAATATTATTATTAATGAGTATTATAAGATACATATATTTATGTACTTATGAAAACCATGAGAACACATATTTCCGGAGAAGTTAGATACATTGGGTGAATCACGAGTAATATTTCATTAATGAATAATGAGATAATGGATTTTCCCCTTGTGTTTTCATGGGATATTAAAATCTTAGGCATGTCGATGTAAAGGATATAGACTAAATAAATCAATGTCCATGGTGTTTAATATTTACGTTTGATTTCAGTAAATTCATTTAAAGAGACATCAAGCATATATGTTGATGGCACTGGAATGCGATATTTTTTATCAGAGATATCATTATAAATGGATTATACTACACAATTAGTGTATGTATGTTGTAATATGTGTTTGATAAATTAATTTTTTCTTTATGGTTTAATTATTGTGTTGATAGACAATAACATTGGATTTTTTTGGCTATGGCTAATGACACGGAGATATAGGCCTAGAGGGTCAGACACATAGTGTGTCGAGAAAAAAATTTAAATAATATATTATTATTTATTTTTTAAGAATTTTAATAAGTATTATTCTCTAAATGGTTTAATAGTAACTAATTATTTCTTGATCACCTATATTTTTCAGTAGTTATTCGAATGAATATTATGTGGAATTAATATTTTAAAAATAAATATTTGGAATTTTGTGAATATGATATTTATTTATTTATTAGATAATAATTTATTGATATTTATTTATGAAAATAATAATAATTATTCATGGAATTACAAATATTTTGGGGGAATATAAGACTATGTTTATTGGTCTGATGGGAAATAACATAGATTTATTATTATTTGATTATAATATTTAATTTAATTTGTTAATATAGAACTTATAATGAAAAAATAATATTAATATTATTATTATAGAAATGTGGCTATATAGGGATTAAATAAATTACCAAGGGAACTTCGGAAATTATTTATTTATAATCCTATCATTATATAAACCCATTTATATTAATTTTCTAGAGATTCAATTAATTCAGTTTTTTTCATACAGAAAAAATATAGAGAATCCTCTAAAATCTCGAGAGATCTCTCTTATCAAGAAAAAAACTCAAAACCGAGGGAGATTATCCTCAACCATTCACTATCATTTCAAAATATATAAAATGTAATCCTTTGGAAGTAAATTCCATGGTAATCAATGGTGAACAATGCAAGTTATATTGTGTGCCAGGCTTGCAACGAGAGATTCTTATGACAATGTTCATAGTTTTTTGAAACATGTGTGGATCAATATTAGATAGAATATGATCATGATTGCTATAACTCAATGATATTAAAACAAAGATATATTTCAAGATTCATCAACAGATAAACAATTTCATAGAAATTAAATAATTAATTGAATAAATTAACTATAAATAATATATGATGATCCTTCTCTTAGGTTCCATTATTTTATCCATTGTTTTTTATACATTTACATTGATCACCATGTTTATAAGTGTGTAAATCTCAATTTGATTATGGATCATGAAAAAAATAAATGTTGGGAAAGACCCATTGCATTATTTCACTACACCCAAAACCTACATGTGGTATTTTAGTTGTAACATACTTATTTCTAATTTTTTTAAAACCCTTAATTTATTGAAACATTTTTCAAGATTAATCATTCTTTAATAAGAAATCAATTAAACATTTATTATGAATTATTTTATCATAAAAATAAGTAAATAATTAAAAAATTTATAAAATAAATATTATCAAATATTTTATTCGGAGGTTCCAGGGGCTTTATCATGCTAACACAGGAGTACAAACTATGTCACCCGGAGGTACACATTGTTGAATAGTGATCAATGATCAATGAATTTATTCATAATTACTGAAAATAATTATCATTTATTAAAAGTAGTGAATTAAATTATACACTACAAGTTGGTTCCCCATCCTAGAGCATGGTCATCTGTATTACATGCCACGTAACTTTTTTGCATACCGTGTTGTCCTTATGTCACAGATAGTCCATCTAGATTCTCCCATAGACTACATTACTATTTATCATTAATCATGGAGATCAAACACAATAGAGATCATTTACACACTCTGTACATGAATATTTTCTAATTCATGGTTTCACTCTGAGTCACTGTGTGTTCCTAGGATAAATGACCAGAATTGTAAAAATTATTTTCTTGGCTTGTACATGAACTATTCTTATACCAAATTATAAAAAATGTAAAAATAATTTATCATACTATTTAAACATAATCAAAATGTACTTTTATGTGGTTATTATGTTGATATTATATTCTAGGTGATGGTTTTTGAACATATATATATATATATTTCTAAATATCAATATTCTCTTAATTATTCATAATGTTTGGATTTTCATATCTTCTATGAGTCATATTACATTTATTAATATACAATCACTGAATCATGAAATCTGATAAAAAAAACATGTAATATGTGTAATCAATGAGTAGATAGTATATTCCATGAAATTATTTTATAAGTTATGTATTCCAAATAATTGAAAAGTATGGAGTATACAAGAATAAAACATGTTGGATAGTTTGGATGAGTAATTGTCGTATTTCATCTATAGTAATTTTTTAATATACACATTTTGATGGATTGGAATATAAAGGGAATTTGAATTTGAGTTAAAATAAAAGTATTGATTAATTAAAGAAGATGATTAATTTATTATAACACGAGTTATCTGAAATAATTTGGAATCAAATTGAATGATAATTTTGTTAAATGTATAATTCATTTCATTCATGTATATAGTCATGATTCTAGACTATAATTTAATATGTGATTGGTTTCATTTTATTTATTATTAAATTAAATTATTGGCTTGTTTTTCATCTCATCTAATTACATAATTCCATGTGTAACAATGGTTACTTTATGTAATCCCCTTTTTTTCACCTCTATGTGAGTGAAATCCTATGAAATGGATGGATACCCAACGCTAGTGGAGACATTTCATTCTTGGTGATTTGGTGAAACGAATCCAAGAGAGGTAAATAGGTTGATAGGTGCAAATATATATCACACACCATAAATGGTTCAAGGTGTTTTCCCCTAGGTCAATGGTTTTTATATCATTCATTAGATAAAATGACCATCCTTAAAATCCCATGATCATAACACTTTCTTATTTTTTTCAATATGAATGGTTATTTAATTATAGGTGTGTTTTCATGATCATAAAATTTATGGAATTAACAATCATATAAGATAAAACTAAAAATTATTAAGTTTCAATATTATTCATGACATAGTTAATCACTTATGAATGTCCACTTTATACTAATAATCCAATAATAAATACACTAAATAAAAATTTAATCATAAAAGATAAAATTATTCATGTATAAATATTATGTCAGTATACAATTCCACTACTTCTATTCAAATCGAAACATAGTTCAAAAGGCTTCAGCTTCACAAGTTGGGGTCCTATAAATTAAATGGAAATTCTATCATGGTGTTTTGGGATAGACCAAGTTAGTTCACATCAAGGATGAACCTCCAAAGTAGGATCGTTCTTAACTATGTGGAAATGGTTGAGGAAATCTAATTTATGGATTTTTGGATTGGGTAGTCCACTCAACATATCATGGAACTATGCGTTAATGATGTTTTCATTTAGAATGCCTTCCTAAAACCATTAAAATGGTCATACCAAACGAATTTGGGGTAACTAGATGGGGAATATGGTTTATTACCACTATAATTTACTAGAAACAAGATATTTCCAATCCAATTTTGATGGATACTTTGTTTTAATGAAACATTGGGAGATTAAAAAATAAAATACTTATTTTTTTGTCCAAATTTAATCAAATAATTTCCTAAATCTATACTTATTTTATTTTTAGAAAAATTAATAAAAGGAAATAGAACCTATAACTATGATTAGTATTTAATAAGGATAACCATTCACTTGCACAAAGTTAAAAGTGTGGAAAAGGAGTATGGACGTTATCCTATCCCATGAATGGAAAATATATGTATTTGAAGAACACATTCATGATGTTCCTGGTAATGATGTTAGTGCAGAAGAGTTAACTATCTATTAGAAAAATTTGAATGATTCCATAGATTTTTATGGTTTCATGAAATTAGCCATGTCATTTGAGATATTAAAGCCACATGAGGATAATGATGTTTAATGCCTGATGTATCCCCAATGGGATCCTTATCAAGAGAAGGAAAGATAACAGAGTTATAGGATATCTAATTATTTTTTACAACTAATCTTGGAGAGTATAAGCCAGGTAGTCCCTATGTAGTCATGCTTATTGAATATTGTATATGATTTGACTTATAAGGGATTAAATTCCCAGATGAGTTCAACATATATCTAATAATTTCACCACCACTCATGACCTTAAATTGTTTAATTAATAATTATAATATGATAGTTAATGAGAAGAGTATTTCAGAACATTTTAATTTGATTCTCCAAGTGGATAAGGATATGGTTCTATAAAAACCATCAATCTGTATGGTGACTAAGAATATGAAGAACAATGAAAAAGGATCTAGGACTCATAATAAGTATAAATCATCGAAGATCCATTCTTCCAAGCAGAATAAGATCTTGAGGAAGGGTATGGTCGAGGAATAAATATGTTTTCTATAAGGAGAGAAAGGAAACTTGAAGAATAACTACACCCAGAATAAATGTGGAAGCTAAAGATTCATTCGTTATCATGTAAAATATTTCAATATCTACACATTGGGTATCATATATAGATTATGCGGCTGTAATCTATATCTATATACCTAAAAAAATTATCTTCTGAAATATTTATAAGGAAGTGGTGGGTTTAAGTTCTTCCAAGGGTGTGAGGGTAGCTGCTATAGAAATTAGAGTCTACTGCCATTCATTGCTAATATAAATTTTGTTCATTGTTAATATATATTATTATATACGATTTTTTTTCTATAACATAATTTCAATATAATCTCTATTTATAGTGGATTTTAATTTATTGTTTGGAAATAAATTTTTTTTAATAAATACAATCTATTTTATGGCATGGAACATTTGAATAACATTTTATATGTATTAAAATATTAAAAATATGTTTTCGTAATATATAACAAATCATGTTCACTAGAATCATACAACAAATATATATGAAATCACCATTTTGGTCATGAAGATGAGATGCATTTGAAAAATCTCAATAAGGGTGGATATTTATTCTCTTCTATGGAAAAACCACATGAATGATGACTTGTTTGTCTTGAAGAGAAATAGACCAAACCAACATTCAGATGAAATGGTGAAAGAGCTATATAGATTATAGGATTGCTACTCACTGATGTGTGCGTACCACTCTCAGTAGTAGTTAGTGTTGGATATTATTACTTCATAACTTTTACTGGTGACATTAGTAGATCTAGATATGTATATTCAATGAGATATAAGTCCACATAGATTCTGATATTCAATGAATTCAATAATGAATTAAAGAATCATTTTGGAATTTAGAAAAGGAATCTTTGATCATATTAAAGAGAAGCATAAATTAACCAAGAATTTATCGACTTTTAATGAGGGTTTCAGAATCTATATCAACTTACTCTACCTTACAAACCATAGTAGAATGGTGTTTTTGAAAGGAGGAACCATACCTTGTTAGACATGGTATGGTCGATAATTAGTCATGAAGATCTTCTGTTATACTTATGGTGATATGCACTACAAATTGTATCATATATACTAAACTGAGTACTCAGGATAGTGGAAAAAGGAATTCCATTCGTGTTATGGAGTGGAAATAAACATATATTTATGCATACATGTATATATGGTTGTGAGGAGTTTGTCATGTCCTTATCTAAGAAAAAATAACACCCTGGGGTAGAGAGTGTAGTTTTATAGGGAATCCTATAAAAAAAGTGGACACTACCTATACAAACCCTTAGACAAGAAACTAATTGTATCTAGTAAATCCATATTTATTGGAAGCAATAACATCCTCATAAATTATAATGGAAGAATGATTCACTTAGATGATGTTGATTCTCATGATGCATAAGGGTTGGTAAAGGAATAGATTTTATAGATAATTTTGTAAGAATTAGTTCATGAAAAAGAAATACTACATAGGTGCGCTGTAGACATATTAGAACTATATATATATATATATATATATTTAGATTTAAAGACACCAATATTGGTTAGTGATTTTTTATTGAAAATTAAAATCCTCTATCTTAAAAAGATTATTTAGAGAGATCAAAATATACATTATGGTAAGAGGAAATTAATTATGAAATGAATTTCATGTAATAGAATGATATTTTGGTTTTGGATGATGTGTTCATTTATTACTAGGTCATAGGTTGAAAATTGGTATTCAATATAAAAAAACATGGAGGGTAAGTTAAATACCAAAAAATCATTGGTAGTGTCCAAGGGGTTTAAATTTTTTTAATGAATTTACAAAATTGAAATGTTTTCACTAGTATTTATTTTTAAATCCATCAGAATTAAACATTCAATAAAATACTACAATGTTCATGAAACTTGGAAATATTATGTGAAAACCAAATTCCTAAATGGGACCCTTCAGAAATATGTCTACATGACACAACCAAAATGGAATGTGACTCCCTGTGATGAAAAAAATACTTTCAAGTTATAGAGATCCATTTATGGATTCAAGAAAGAATCCATGTCATGGAACATTTGATTCAATGATGTTATAAAAGAATCTGTTTTCATTAAAAATTAATGTGATCCATGTTCTTACAGGAGGTTTAGTGGAAGTAATGTTGTTATCATAGAAATATATTTTGATGAAATATTACTTATTGGAAACGATATACTAGTATTAGATTCCACTAAGGATTTGTTATGAAGATATTTCTTTATGAATAAATTATGTTAGGAATCCAACATTCATGGGATCATGATCATTAATGATATATACAAGAGGCTCTTTGGACTATGTCAAGGTACATATATTTACTATATAGTAAATAGATTTAGTATAGAATAATCCAACTGGTGATTAGTTCTAGTGTCACATGGTATACAAATTTCTATGAAAATGGATCATTAAACACAATAAAAAGAGATAGATTGAGTATGGTCCCAAATGATTTAGTTATAGGGTCAATCATGCATTCCATATTATTTACTAGAAATTATGATTCAAAATCACTAAGCATGGTTGGAAGATATCAGGCCAATCTTGGAGAAAAACATTTTTATTCTACTAAGGCTAACCATAAATATCTAAGAAGAACTAAGTCTATGTTCCTAGTTCATATAAAAGATGCGGATTTGGTGTCCAGGGGTTATACTGATTATTGATTTAAAATAAATCATATTGATTTAATGTCACAGTCATGTTTTTTTCTATATTAATAGAGGATATGTGAGTTGAAAGTGTTCAAAAAAGCTAGTTTTTGATGATTCAACATTGTAGTATGAGTATATATCAGCTTCTGATGCCTCTAAGGAATCCATTTGGATACAAGACATATTCTAGGATCATTATGTGGTATGTATAAGTAAATACCCTATTACATTATATTGTAGTAATACTAAAGTAGTGGAACTTGAAAAATATCCAAGGGCACACCAATTATAAATAACAAAACCTAGAAGTATCTCTTATTGATATATTTTTCCTAGAGGGGTGAAGATTTAATAAGAGGAGTAACCATGAACAAAAACATGTAAAAACCATTGACTAAGTTCTTATCTCAGTATAGGAATGAGTATCACGTGAGATCAACAGTATGAAATGTTGTTAGGAGTTGGTTCTAGTTAAAGTGAGTTTCCATTGGATTTGGTCGCAAAAACCAAATTTTTTGTACATTAAGATGTCATATATATATTTTTTGAATATTAATATAACTTTTACAACATAATGATTGTTCTTATTAATAAAATTGTGTGTTATAATGTAATAATAGTTGTTGTCACACTGAATGGTAATATTACTTTCTCGCTATGATGAGAACCCAGAAGTTCCCTAAATGTATTCTTAAATATATGTTTTATAGATGGATGAATTCATTTGTTGCAAACAAATGATATTGAATGTCATGGGTGGATACTCATTGTATTTTTAGGAACCTTCTCATAGTGTACTCCTTTGGTAAAATTCAATATAAGATATCATGATAACAAAACCCACAAGTAGGAAATCCACATTTATATGGATTATTTAATTTTCCAATATATTGAAATATGTATATATACCTAGACCTTATGATAATATTATCCACTATTATAAGTCAGTTACATTTATTTATTTAAATAAATCATGATGAAATATGTTCTCAGTGATGTAGGGTATGTTGGGTGCATCATGAGTAATATTGTATTGCTGAATAATCTGACAAAAGACATTCTCATTATCGTCATTAATAGAATTTGATACCTTAGGAACTTTCATGGAAATCATAAAGGATAAATAAATCAATGTCCATGGGGTTAGATATGTAAGTATGATTTCAGGAAATCCATAGAAGGAGACATGAAGCACATAGTTTTATGACACCAACATGAAGCCTGCTTGATTACAAATATCGTGATAAAGAGATTATTTTAAAAAGTAAGAATTCCCATGAGGTATTATGTCATTGCAATAATATATTCTATCTCCTTGGGTTTATTTTAATGTTTCTAGATTCTAAAATTTTACATTAGGTCGAATAACAAAAATCTACTTAGAAAGATCCATAGAAGGTCACACACAAAGTGCATCCTGAATCTCAGTGAAATATTGTTTTATTATTTATTATTCAACAAGTTGAATAATTATTATTACTACAAGTTTTCTAATAATTATTCATGTTTTATTGATATCATATATTCCATCACCATTTATATGAAAGAATATTATGTGAGCAGAATATTTAATAAATTTTTATTTTGTATTTAGTTAATATAATTTTTATTTATTTATTATTGAATAATTTATTGATATTTATTTATTAAATAATTGGGAATTATTCATGACCTAAAAAATATTGCGGAAGAATGGCAGACTATGTTTATAGGTTCTGTGAGAAATAATATATATATTACATTATTTTATTAAATAAATTTAATTTTAATTCAAAATTTCGATGCATGATGAGAGAAAATAATAATAATATAGAAACAGGTTTATACAGGAATTAAATAAATAATATTGGTCACTTGTGTAATTATTTTTTTAACCCCAGCGGTAAATAAAACCAAATATATTATTGTTTTAAGTTATCCAATTCATTTTTTATGTACAATAAATCAACAAAATCTTATTGATTCCCAAGAGGGAACCCATATCCAAGAATTCTCCCACGAACGCATAAAAATCATTCTCCTCCCCATACTATCGTGTAAAGAGTGATCTTAGATATTCCTTTGGAATTGATTCTCATGGTGATCCATGGTTAATTACACTTGAAATATGATCTTCCATTATAGCTCTTAGAGATTTCTACGACACCATTTGGAGATTTATGGAACTCATGCAGATTAATACTAGATGGATTTAGATATCAATTTTTGAAAAAAAAACAACGGTAAAATGTAGATCTATTACCAGATCCATCAACAAAGAAATAATTTTTCATAAGGAATTTTTTTAATTCATTTAATTAATTATAAATGAAATGTTTTTATCGTGCACTTTGTTTTCTACATTTTTTCCAGTGTTTATATTCCCTGATCCAATTTCATTGATCATGAAATTTATCATTGTTTAAATCTCATATTTATCATTGATCTCTAAAAACGGAAATGTTTGGCATAAACCATCACATGCTACCACTATGTATAAAACCTAAGCATACCAAAAGACATTAAACTATAAAGAAATATAAAAAATACTTACCACCCAAGGTTAAATTTCATGTAAAATGACTCTATTAGATGAAATTAAATTACATGATAGATATGTCGCAAATACATGATGTTACAACTTTCAGGCCATAAGCCATCATTATCTCTTATTGAAGACCCACATTATCCTGACCCAGGTTAATCGTAGTACATGGTTCTTCTATCCACTATTAATCACCTTGGACCATAAATCAATAATCATTCCTTGAGAACCTCAATTTTCCAAAGTACGTTAATAGCCCTTAGTAAGGAAAATAGATATTTTTCTTGTTGACCTTTCTAATAATGCATACTAGCTTTGACCATCCAACAAGATACATTTTTCTCCTATAGGAAAGGATTTCTGATCCTTGTGATCATGATGTCATTATGGAATAATAGAACACTTGAGGGTGATACTGCCCATTCCTAGAATGATTATCTCATATTAATACTCATTATTCACGAACCTAAGGCCATGATTTACACCATTTTCATCTCTATATCAGAATGATATGAGAGTGATTTTGTCCTTTAATATCATAATTTGGTTGTCCTATATGATTTACCTCATTCCAAGTCCATGTGTATAATTAGATTTAACTGCATAAACTTTTTTCCATGATCCACGACCAGAAACATCATCCTTGGATGGTCCAAAGTGCTAGACAGTAAGACTAGTAATAAAAGATACGTAAAACATGTCAGTTAAAAAATAAAAAAGGGAGGCTTGAGAAAAATTTATGTCTCAACTCGCTAAACTATTCAAATAGAGATATTAGGACAAAGTTATATCAAGAATGAATGATGAATAAATCTCATAGTTCCCACATTGTCTCCCTGGTAAAATCCAATACATGCTCTACGAAACCCCTATTCTTGGAAAAAGGTAGAGTAATTATTTTTTTCATATGCTTTATATGATAACATGTCCAATAACCTATGACACTACATTTTGGTTTTTCAAACCCATCTTTAATATTTAAATTTTTATAAACCACTTTCGTTCTTGTGAAGTATGAGCTGACACTACTAGTTCTTTGAGTTGATATCCATATCTTAGAACCAAATGGAAATTGGGAATCTTTTCTCTTGGATCATCCCTATAGCAGACTGGTAACCTAGATTAGTTACTCTGTATGGACCATTGGATCCCCAGGAAGGCCCCATAAATATATGGGTTGTTTTTATTATTATATAGAACATTACAGGATCCTACTATATTTAATGGTGGAATAATACCCACCAGTTCCCACCACCCGGAGACTCTGATATTCCTTGACCGTGATTTAAAATCCATATAGAAAAAATATTTTAGGCTATTTTATCTCCTCGACATTACATCAACATGTATTTTACCCTTTCAAAATGTAGTAATATGAAACTGCATTCTTGATCCTTCTGTTGTCCCACACCACCTAATATTAAACCAACTGTAAAATGTCCTGATCCTCCCAATTAAAAATCTAAAATTTCTTATGTAGAAAAACCATTTTATTATCGTTCTTTTATCAATACCCCACTTCATTTCTAGATGTTTGAGACTTCAAAAATTCATTCTGGCCCTTTGAAACATGTGGGTATCCCTTTTACCTAATCATGAATGTATGCCTTATTGCTTCATGAAAAAGAGATTTTGACATACCAACTAGAGTAATATCTTAATTATATATACGGAACCCTGATACACAGAAACCACAATGGTAACATGGTATAACTCCACATCATTGGGTGCTTTGGGTTATCACCGATACATATACCCCATTTCTTGTGCTCTAATTCATGATTTTCGATATGTGACTTACACAATCCACTTTCTATCTATCGATGATGATATAATATTCCTATTATTTTACTATGAATCATATAGAATATCATCAAGGATATAGGGTTTCATGACCCATCATGAATAATCATCCCCCAAGATCTCTGAAAAAATGCAAGCTAACATAACAATTCATGAAAATTTATTCTTCATGGTATATATTAAGAATGTAAGGTATCAAAACATTTGTGGATACTTATTGTTTAGAATCCCATCATATATGAAGGCATCTATAACCCTACATGATTACCCATTCCCCACTACCAAGTTATTGCAAGAGCCGAAGGACCCTAATCTGAGGCAACATATGGTTTATGCTAAAAGGAAATATAATTACAATGAGAGATGTTTTGAGCATGAAAAAAATAAAATATACTAATAGAGGGTCTGAGTTAGAAGAAACTAAAATAATAATAGAATATTGTCTGAGATAAAATAATTCTAAATAACAAATCAAAATGGTTTACTTTTCAAGATCATAAAAAACCTACTAAAAGAGAAAAAATTATCTCCATGTTGAAAATCCCAAAAGGGATCCCAAAACAAAATCAAATCTCTACACACTAGACATTCACATTTCATGATCCAGGAAATATTGAGCTCTCATATATAGAAATGGAACAAATATTGTCAAGATGAAAAATAATAAGAAGTTTTCCTATTGAAATACTGATTCCACACCCACTAAGCATTCCCCTATATGAATAATTTGAAAAATTAGGGCAATATAAATAAGAGAGTTATAATGATAGTAAAGATCACTAATTTTACCTTTAAAAATTATATATATTCTCACTAATTCCATATAATATGTAAAATATTATCTAATTATCCCAGAATTATATATATTTTATCATAATTTTACTAGAAAATAAGTATATATCAAGAAAACTAGAGAAGGTGCATCAATGTGGAATCTAATATTTGTGGCTATTCATGATAATTTCATAAGATAGATCAGTTGTCTCTTATGCAATCAAATATATGAATTTATTTCTATTTGGTATTATAAAAACTATGGATATTGGTTATGATCTATTTATTTTCTCCACCAAAAAATGGTTCCCTACATAGGATTTTGTAAAAAAATACTGACATTCTCCTTCATAGAAAAAATATAGATTTATGATGGAGAATTCATCATTGGACTCTTAATCCATTAACCTATGTTCCATGTTGACATGTTTGATCTGCATAGTTGTATATTTCAGAACATTATATGACATTATTTTCATTCTTATTGGATACATTGTGATTTCCACATTCCATATTTCAGATCCATCCATAGGTTCCTTTCCACGAAATCGATTTTTAATTCATAGAATTATTATACATTCTAATTTTTGGATATCTTAACCACATTCCATGACTACCCCATAGATCATATTCAAACATGTATACAAGAATAAGATTTGTCTTTGGACATCAACCAACATTCACCACTCAATACATGATAGAAAAATATTCTAATGGGGATCAATACCTAAGACATTCATATGTTCAGATGTATGGAAAAGAGATTTATGTTTACCATAGAATCAAAATTTTTTTGATCTGAATGAATATAATTCTATAGGGGGAAGTTTTTTGACATCCATAATTGTGTGACATACAATTTTCTAAAGAATATTTCATATGTGTGATGACTATAAAAAAATACCGATATACATTGCATGGATGACTCGATGGTATCATCTATGATGAATATGGAAAAATATTATTCTTTATCAGGGAATAATTTTTTTCACTATTCATTTTTAGATTGATATTTATTTATTGATAGGAACCCATAGCCAACACTAATTGCCAATCATTTAAAATTTCCAAAGCCAGTATGACCAAAGATGTTGTGGGTGTCTCTTAAACCACACAAAGGGAGACATATTGGTTTATTGGAATAGTTGACAGAGGTGTGAGTAAGAAAGTTCCCATGTTAGAGGGGTAGTGTTGTGCCATAGTATGATAGTGTAGTGTGATTGTGGGAAGACATGGGTCAGTGCTGATTGAAGTTGAGTGTAGACCTCAGTACATTCCTCTAGTGAGTTGTGGGTCCTTGAACACTTTTTATTTTCTCTCAAATAGTTTGTGTAATCAATGTGGGACTAGAATATCATCAACACTGTTCAGGAATTTAAAAAGTGTTTATAGAACCTTGGTAACATGATAGGGATAATTGAATACATCCAATCTGCAATGGATATCATCTTCAACATTCCTCTTTCATGGGATTATCACGTGATCATACAAGTGCCGACCTGCAACCCCATGAAATTCTTAGTACTTTTCATTCACCATGATCATCCTCTATCACATGAAAATTGTGATCATGATAATCCTCTAAGATATCTTGCGAATATATTATGGATGTCTAATATTTCATCATATGAGTTCATATTGTGATAATGTCATGAGTATCACACGAAACTTATACCACAATCAACCATCCTAGGTTTTAAAATCACCATGAAAATAGGTGCTTACCTTGGATAAAATCACAAATATAAACAATCAATTCCTTAAAACACACAAACAAACACATGACTGGGGAAATGATAAGTGGAGAAAAAAAGGATAGAGGGAATTGAATACTACCTTCAAGAGGATACCTCCAGGTCACTATCGTCAGAGCCCACTTTGTAATTCCACCAAAAGAACCCATCTCATGAAAAAATTAAGATCCCATGACCACATAATAAGATAGTATTAGGTGAATCCCCAATGAAATTGTGTATTTATTCAACCATGAAGGTTAATGGAAATGAATCTATATCACAAAAATATCTCTCTATGGAATGTATTTTTTAGGAGAATGAGAACTACTGGATGCATGACACATTCGTGCAGTATTTTTCTAGAGATCATAAAAAAACTCGGTCTCATGATGTTATGAACCATGGGTCTTAAGATGCTTTAATAAAACATTGTACATGACTTACTTCACATTTAACACTAGATAGATCTCTATCCATTCAAATAGAATACTATGGGAATGAATACCATTAATGAAAGTGGGTTGGAAATCCTTGTTCATGTATCCTCAAACATACACAGTAAAGAAATAATACAAAGATACTATGTATGATTACATAATAAATTACAAGAACTTAATTTTGTTTATGAAATTCCCAAGATTAATGGAGTTTCATCCAAATCTATCATGTGGATACTCCTCATCACTAATGAGGAATTGTATTGCATATGAGCTTGAGGACACACCCTCCTTTCACCATGTAGAACCTAGGGTGCATGGCCATGATATATAGACCCTTATAAATACCACCCATGTACCAATAACCTTTTCCCAATGCCTGGATTAAATTTTAATCCAATTAAACTATTGAATGAATCACTCACAAGACCCCATTGACATCATGTGATCTTATTAATAATCAGTAATTATGTGATTCTATCATGCAATGAACCCCTCAACATGTATATGGACCTAACATACATGAGATACTATGGATAGTAATTCCCTATTCATATAAACCCTAGGAATTTCATATATGAAGTGAAGCCATTATCTATGCACTCTCCTTAATTGAAAATAATATCCATGTTGTCTTGAGGCATGATTCTTTAGTGCATGTGACTTCAACAGTTGGACATGTGTGATACGATAAACATGTTCATGAGGCCCCACCACATGAATTAGTGTATTTCATGCAAACAAAATATTATGAATTGACCATATTATAGCCATATGTGACTATTGATGTGTCAATTTGGTCTAATGATAGACCTAAGACAGTTCATTTTTGTATTGCGATAGGCCATGGAATATTCAGGTTGATCATGTGAAATCATATTAGAATATCAACATATCCATGTCACAACCCCTTGACATGTCAGAATTGTCATGTTATATCTTGAGGAAAAGTTAGTTTGATCATGTGACATCATATAGACAAACCATATGATCATGCCAAAGATCTTCGATATGTCCACTTTGATCAATAAATGAAACCATGTTAAAGTCAGATGATCATGAAAAATAAACTAAACATGTTTGATTTGATCTTATGAATAAATCCTAAAAATTTAAATTGATCATGTGAAGAAACACTAAAAAATCCATATGATGAGGCGAATGGTCATGGACATGTCAACTCTAATCATGGATAACATTTGAAAAATGTCCGGTATAAAACCTTTGATGTGTATGAAATATCAGACTGAAGCCCTATACATTTAGATTATAAAATCAATACAATTTAGCAAAGAATCAATAAATATCTAATAGAAAATCATGAAATACTTGGTAGATACCGCAAGACATATCAAATTAATCTACAATAAGAAATAAAATTTATAAAATATAGACCCAGTCCAAGAACCACGATCCACATACCCCCTTTATAAGGGGAGTGTCAATAATGAGTTACGGTTATACAGTCATCTATCTCAACATATTCCATTACCTTAGAAGGTCCCTACATATCATACCATGAATATCCAATAGAAATTTTATGGTTTCTCTATATTTATCTATCAGAATAGGGATAATGAATATTCCAATATGAATCCATCCAGATAAAATCTCTTAGAATTCCAAAAACAGTAGGGATAATAATAATTTTCCAATGTGAAAACACCCACCAAAACCCATCAACAGGATAGGGGGTAACTGAACTTCAAGAACATTGATTCCCTCCAAACCAAAGAAACATAAGATTCCTTCATAATGTACGATATAAAATGGGCATCCAACATAGTATATGTCCCAAAATATCCCACATATTCTTAACATATTGGAAATAATTCTTCTATAAGGCTCCCATCCTTTAGCTTGCTTTTGTAGATGAGAAGATGGATCAAACAGAAGCTTCATTTTAAGTAAAACACTCGACCATTCCCTAAAATTAATCAAACCCATTAGAGTGTTAGTAATGAATCCGAATTTGATGACTCAAATTCCTATTATAAACTGAATAAATATGATTCCTCTTTAAGGAATGATCTTTATAAGATACCCTCCAAGATATGGGAAATCACACCTCACAAAGGGAATCATTAATGTGTATGCCTCGTATGACTATGATCTCATGAAATGTATCTGATCGTCAATTATCTCCTATTTTTGACAATAATAATTAATCACATGGGATTATAGGATGGTGATGATTTTAACAATAGTATGGAAAGGGTTAAACATTTTCAGTCCCTTCATTATGTTGTATTTATGTTTACATCTCTTCATAAGTCAAAGGGACATATAACCAACAAGAAAATACATTGAACCATTATATAGATAATTCCCTCTTAATTCCTTAGTTTTTGTATCTTTTAAGATAAAATCATTAACTATGTAGAATCTGATTCCTAACCTAATAGGATATGATGGTTTCCCCCTGAGACCTAAACACAATATTTACATCCTCTGTAGATGATGTTAAACGTATTGGATCAATCAAGTCACATGGCCATATACTATGTCTATTAAGTACCTAGGTTTTGATCCATGTTTGTATATGATATATTATATGCCTCATAAAGTTCAATCCAATCATCAAAACACTATATTCCTCCTTGGATGGATATAAGCCCCAATTTTCCTAATGACAGATATAATCTAAATCATCATTAATAACTAAGTGAATGATGGAAAACATATGGAAAGCACTAATATTCTCATCAACACATGTCTTAATAATGTTATTGACATAGGGGTAATTGGTCTCATATTGGGTCATGGGAAGGATTTTAGAAACATACCTTAAATATATAAAAGTTTCCCTAATTAGGAAATAATTCCCCCTCAAATGTTATGATGAGGCTAACCATTCATCCTCTATACCATTATGAGTTTCAAAGAACCATTAGGTCTAAATTTCCAAAATACCACATTCCTTTAGAATGCAGGTACATAATTAGTTATAGATTTGGGGACCTTTTGGAGTTTCTATGAAAGGAAAAAATGGTAAAATCTATATGAATAATTGGATAAAAATTGAAGAACACATAATAAATCACCAGGCTTTCCCAAACAAGATAATTCAAAAAATATAGACAATGATGGAATATCTACTTCATGAGAGCCATAAAAACTATAGGATTGTTAGTCAGGCCTAAGAAAAAAAATAAGTTATTGATAAATTCCAAACATTTGCCTAAATTTTCAATTATAAATATTACACTCTTGAAGCCTGAGATAATGATAACCCGACCAACGATCGTTTTAAAAAAATTCATTCCCTTTAATAGATAAAATATTTTATCCAAATATGTAATGGATACTAATTCATAACAATTTCCCAGTTCAACATCTTATAGTTCATGGGACAAGTAGAGAGACATTCTGAATTATTTGAAAATTGTCCTAGGGATTCCCATGGTGAAATTATAGTGAGAACAAAACCACACTCTACAAAATCATCAAACTAGAACATGAGATCCTTCAAATCTATAGTTTCCAAACAATGGAAGGGTATCGATCTCAACTATGTACCCAAAACAAGATCAATCAAAAAATCCACCTCTCTATATTGAAGAAGGCCAATGAAGTCATGTGGGATAAAATTAGTAAATGCCTGAATAACCAATTTAATATCACCAAACGATGAGATATAATCATGCTCAGTATCGACAATAAACAAAATAATCCTGAACTATGGGTGGGAAGGTCCTACTTGACCGGACCTCAGATCCCACTCTCCCAAAAACACCTGAGATCTTCCACCAATAGTAAACAATGATACCCTCTAATTATAACAATAAATATCTTCATTATTAGTGAAAATGTAATCCATCCCGATGATTACATAAAATGGGTGTAGATTGTGAACAAGGACATCATGGACTTTCTCCACATCAGCTATCGATATAGAAAAAGATGAGCATTAGAACACTTACACTTTCATCATTTAAATATATGTCTCCATATCCATAAAAAAAGACATCATGTCTATTTTTTAGTACATAAAAAATGGAAATACATATATGGGTGAGAGGAACTAGTAACAATTAAATAAGTTTCAACAGAAGATATAAAATATATAGTACATATAATCATGAATGATCCCTAGTAAATATCTATTGTAAAATATTCCACCCCATGAAGGTTCTCCACACATGATTATTATGTATATAGCATTGTAGATGATAAATAAATTGACTACACCATAATGTCCTTTGGAACTCATCATCCCTGACCATAATGATTCTTGTATATAGCAAGTCATATCCTATATAGATAGCCTCTATAGACATAAGCAATGAAACTCATGGAGAGTTCTTTAAATTAATTTCGGGTGTTCCCTATCTGTCTAATCTAATAGAAAATTATGGGAAAACTCATTGTTTCTTTCATGGTGAAGAATAAGTCCATGCATTAAAACCACATCCACCACCCCTATAATTATCCCACCATTTATTCTTCCTCCATATTTATCCACTGTAATTTCCAATGGGAGGATGTTACAGGATAGAGTAATAAATATTCCCCATCATATCCATATATAACATCATATTTCTATCAAATTTAACTAAATAGGTAGAAATATTTAACATATAAACCTATGATTTAATGTGTGGTCATAAGCTCATCATGTATTTCTAAGCATTCAACAGGTCATTTGTCACCACCTCTAGAGCTAAACAAATATACTATTATAATATATTTGTGTACACTGAAAATGTGTTCTCATCCAATAATAATTATATAAACTATAAATATTTTAAAAATATTAAAAACTATTGTTATAAGTGATAAGGGATGATAATAATGATTGCATTAAAATAAAAACTTATATGCTCATCTGCATGTACCATTGAATCCCACCACCTCTTGATAAGATCCTAAATTTTGAATGCTAGATACTTCACCTTAATAGCCACATGTGTATCTATAACACCCCAATATTTAATGATATATATATTTTTCAAATAGATTTATGTTATTAAATAGCTGGTATTATATAAAATACTATGTCTAAACAAACTATGATATATTATTAAAAGACTATTATCTAGATACTATAACATAGACATTAAATTGGTTGTAATGAATATCATTTACTACTTTATAAGATGTATCAAAATATCATGGTCAAAATAAATGTTTTGATTAATGATTATGAATTAATAATTCACTTTTTGGTGATTTTATATTGGGATATATAAATTATATCTCTGTCAAGATGTTTTTATTTCATTTTGGGACATAATATTATATTTAATTTTTAATTTGTTTTATAAAAATTATGTCTTTAAACTAACTAAATTTATGAAATTCATCATATAAAATTTAACTAAGTGTGAATATCTAGGATTTTTATGAAAATATTCATTTTCCATTGAATAGTGAAAAATAACAACTTTAATTGAAAAATCTATTTTCCATCAATAATGTATAAACATAAAATAAATTTAAATTTTTTTAAAAATAATATTATTTCTCTTATAATTTTTTTTATAAAATATGTTTCTTTTCATTAATAACAATAATGTGAAAACCATGGGTGAACCCATGGTACATGAAATTTATTGATAAAAAATATAGTACAAGTTCAAGAGGTTGGATGCTACAAATTCAGATGACATAAAAGTATCACCCAAGAAAGATGCCAATAAAGATCAACCTATTTTGTGTCGATCTCCTCTTCCACAGGAACCACACTAACATTCTTAGATGTATTAATATTTTATAATTCTTAAGAGCTTTCCAACCATTGAATGGATCATCCGGGCTTAATGATTTATCTTCCACCACATGGGGACCCATGTATTTATTTCTGTTGAAATCAAATTTTGATACCAAAATAGAATTATCTTATAGACTTTCAAACTCTTCATGAAAAATATCCTGAATTTGAGATTTTTTTATAATATCATTCAAGATAACTCTATAATCATTTTCTTTAGATTCTAGGAGTGTATAGGTCTCTATACTATTCAATACAATCTAATTGTGCACCTGCACCATTTCTGGCATGTTAGGCTGCTCATATTTTCTATGGAAAACCATCTAAAAACCTTCATTATCAACAATATTCGCTTCTCCCATACATGACATTATATCATCATTATCTATACATGTGGCTTCTGATCCAAGAGGTTTAGTGAAATCAACCCCATCCAATTCTCTCTCCCCTTTGGAATTGAAATATTGGACATCTCTGACCATTACAAGAAGCATAATAAGTGTAGGGGCCCTAGATTGATTTGAAACCTCTAACATCACCAACAAGGGTGCTAATCCATGACCATCCACATAAGAGTGCATACCTTACTTCTTTGATAGAGGGTAATCCACCATTGCAAAACCTTTTCTCCCCTTACCTATATCAGAATTAAAGTAATCTTCTTCAATAAATTAATCTAAATCAAAATCGTGTTCATTTCCCGATGACCACCCCTTTTTATCATATATGTTTTCATCATTTACTCTAGTAGCATCATCCACGACATTGGATCTATTATAAACCTCTATGCGAGAATGACAAAAAATAGTTGGTTCCCCCTCCTACGGTTAGTGGCACCCATATCCCCTTCCTCATGCACTTGATTTATCAGGTCCTCAAAAATATTCCCTTCACCCCCATCAGGGACCATGGCCTCTATTTTTACTTACACCACATGATGTTATTCTTGTTGACTATTTTAATGAGAGTATTTATCCCTCATGTTTTTATCACTAGTGTTTCCTTTAATCACACAAGCATCACGCAACGTCCTCTTCTGACATCTAGGCAATGAGTTTCCAATATTGCTGCAACCTTGGTAGGACTCAGGAATATTTTCATATTCAACAACCGAATAAAATCTATAATACATAGTAGATAACACTATAGTTTTAATTAGAAGATTCATGAGTTCAATCTCCACAAGAATCCTATAAATGTGATTGTACCATTCCTAGTCCATTTCTTTATCAATGTTTATTGGAACACCATTGTCTAGAGAAATTTCCCATCAAATATGTGGATGCTAGAGGAACCAGCACAACTCATGGATCCAAATCCATACATGGGTGAGAGAATTGTTCACACTTAATTGGTTGATGGAAAGATCCAATTATTGAATTAATAGAAAACTAGGATTCAGATTAATTAGGACAAATCCACATGCTTTGGATTTCAAAACCCCATCTTGAAACACCAAATGAATGAAGCCCTTTCCAGGAGAATACTTCACCCGACATTAATACCCCAAAAATCTATTAAGTGATTCATACTCTCAGATAATCTCCATCGATGCTCTATCACCACTAACAATAAATTAGAAATAATAGAGAACATATATTATTTAATTAAAATCATATATTATATATTCAATAAAATGTTTTAAAATGGATATAAATTTTTTCTAGTCATGGGATAAGAATAAAAAATGTTTTATGATTAAAAATGAATTTTTATAAAAACTATTTTCGACGCATATTGCGCTCTTATTTTGAAATTAATTTACTACACTTATAAAAAATAAATTTAAAAAAATGGATTCCATTTATTTAATAAAGAGGTTTATATTCTTTAAATAAACCCATTTTATTTTTTACCAATATGAATAGTAACCATGGAAAATTTATCACCTTAGTAAAGGGAAAATCATGTTAATATAGGTTAAAATTAAGTCACAAGGTCATCAATATTCATCATATTTTATTTACTTATGAAGGATAATTTTAGCCAAATCATTTAGGATTGAATTCTTTTTATTTAATGGAAATATTACTAAGAAAATGACCAACAATATTTGACGAAAATAAAATTAAGAAATGTCACTCTATTAGTATTAAAAAACACTTATGTTTACACATATAGGAAAAAATGATAATGATGAATAAAAGTGTTTATTTTGGTATTAATGAAAATATTATCATAATAGATGATTATTTTCAATTATTAGTAATATTATAATAACCTAATGTTCTTATGAAACACTGATGTTGTATCTATCCATTTAGTAAAAAATATAAAAAATATAAAAAATATTAAAAGTAATATAATTTGATTGTTTTAATGCATGAAATACATTTCATATGTCTAGATGAATTATTAGGGATGTTTTAAATCATTAAATTCATATCCTTTTATTTCCTCATGAATTATGAGTCAAATTAAATGTATATTATTAAAAATTTCATTAAATATATTTTATAATAAATAATATGTTTTAAATGAAATAAATGTAATAAGAATTATAGATTAATTCACATGAATGGGTTTTTATTTTAAAAAAAATAAAACATTTTCCATTTTTTATCATTTTTAACTTTATAGTAATATGATCATTTCATGAATGGTAAAAAAAACACTTGTATTATGTTAATTATCAAAAAGTAAATTAAAGGGTTTAAACAAAGGGATATTGGTAATAATATGATTCCGAAAATTCCCAATAACTTTATATGAGATGGTTTAGATTAAAAATAATATTATATTTATATATAATGAATTTTGAGCAATTTGGACATTAAAATTAATTTATTTTAATTTAATATTTTGAGAAATTCTAGTAGTGCCCCTCCCCTCAATTATAAAAGATCACAACTAACTTTTCTTCATCACACAACATTAGGCATTATATCTCTATGAAAATCATACAAGTAATATTATAAAAGCCACTAGATAGAGTTAAGAGGTTCTAGTCTCCCAAAATGACCAACCCTAGACCCCATAAGAGGATGTCTAAAGGAGTTATTTTAAAGTAATGGTAACAGTCTTAAAAAATAAATTTCTATTTAATTACACTTTTTAATCATACAAATATATAATATTATTAATAATATTATTAATTTAGTATAATAAATATAATAAAATGTTATTATGATTATGAAACCACATTTATTCATGCACTTCCCACCAAATGGGAAGTCAAAATATCACTCTTGTGTACATACAACTTACTGTCTCAACGTAGAGATACAATTCATTTTCCATAACCATGATATATTGATGAATATTATGATGAGTTTAATTTATATACATGATATATATTATTTAGTTATTATTAAATAATTATAATATCATATATACCTTCCAACCTTACAAACCATTATAATATAATAACATCGTTCCAATGTAAGTGTGGACTACCACCTGCACAAAGGAATGTGTTTTTTAATTTCCATTTATAAGGAATTTAATAATAATGGAATTATTAAATATTTATTATATATATGAGATAATTGGAACTATATAATGTTAATTAAATATTTAACATTCTTTCATAATATACATTAAAAAATAAAAATAATATCCATGAGTATGTATGACCTTCCATCACCAAGAACAGTGTAATTCATTTTTCTATCTATATCTTTTACGAATGAATACATACATGTATATAATGAATATATATTATATTAATATAATCATTATAATTATTTATATGATCTGACCATGCAAAAATAAATGTATAAAAACTACCAAACCATAACATACATGATGAAAGAAGCAGATATCACCCGATACATTAATTTTAATTAAGAAGTATCAACAAATTGGTCATATAAGGTTATAAATAAAACATATATTGTATGATATTTTTATATATGTTTATTTAATATATTTTTATTAAATTAATATATATTCAAGATGTTCCAACATAAATGAATGAATTTGGTCATAGGATTTGAGATTTATAGTATCACATTTATTTATAGGTATCTTAAGTCAAATTCACCCCTCATTTTTTTATGTGTTTTTTATATTTCCACTTTGAAATTTTAAATAATGATTATATTTAATTTTATTATATATAATGTTGTAATTTAATTTATTCTTTAATGGTGCTTATGATTCCAAAGTTACCATAGTGGTAGGAGATTTATGTCTCACAATTATTTATATGGGAAACATTCCTTAAATCATAATTATATATTTTATACTATGTATATACTACCCATGAATGTATTTTATGATTATTATATTGAAAATTATGCGATATACATATCCATAAAATATTATTTATTTGATTATTCATACGATTAAAATTTACAAATGTTGTTAGGGTTTTATGTTAAAATATAATTTTTTATCGAGACCCCTTATGATTATGCTTATGATTATGATATATTATGATATACATGAAAATAAACTCAGGAAGATTAATTTTTACTAGTTATTTATTTATAATTAATCTTTTACATTAATTGTTTTAATATTGAGCTCTTATGATATTAAGAAATCATTTTTAAAAAAATTTACTTTATTTATCTCATTGTTTAAATGAACCTTATCATCCATATCCACGATTTATAATGTTATTTAAATAAGTTTTCACTACTATACTATATCTTTTAAAGTTGCTTTTATAAATTTTTTTATTTTGTAAAAATATTTTATACATATTTTTTTAATTTTTTTTATATAATGAATCTTTTAATATTTGTTATCAAAACGTTTAATGTTATGTTCTCCCAAAACGTATACGGAATGAATAGAAATTGCAACTATCATTAGAAAAAAATGATTGAATCCTCCTTCACATGATTCCAATTTTATTTTCAACGAAATATTTTTCAATAATATTTTGTAATTTTTTTTATTTTTAATGTGATTTGAAAAATGGAAACGTTATTTTTTTCTCAACAAAAATTTCAACAATCTTTTTAAATAATATTCTTATATGATAACATCATTTTTTGATAATTATGATTTATTGGGGATATGATGCATATATACAATTATTACTCTTCCAATAGATGGTTAATGTTTATATTGATGATATTTTCATGAAACACATTAATTTTACCCTGGTTATGAAATGATAATGTGATAAAATACATATGAAACCTATTTTTTTACCATGATTTTTGCTATTATGAAATAATTAAATGTTTATGAAATTTATTCCATTCACACAGGTTATGTTATGATGACATATTAATGAAAAAAATTTGTTTTCATGGGTTCTTATATGATTCATATTTTATAATATTTTGAAACTCATACATTTGTATTTTATTAAGTGATGGTGATTATGTTATAATCATGGATGGAGGTTTTATTATAACTAAGTATAATAATTATTTTATCACCAAGGAAGATGGACACAATATAGGAAAGCATATTTTGGACAAATATATCCCTCTAATTCATTGGGTATTGATTGATATCTCAAGATATAAACAAAACTATAATTCCGATTGAACCGAGTTTAGTAACAAATTTTTTTACTATGGCAGTGTTCGGAGTGAACCATGAATACTATGATGGGTTAGAGAGTTAAAACATCACACAATTATAGTATTCGAAAGTATCTTTGAATACTATGTAAATTAATTTTATGCTTATGTGTATACCAAAAACATATGTGTTATTCCATTATTATGCCCTCGTTGCTCATGTTCATTAACTCCATTTTTATTCATGTCTTATGTAATCCTATTTTTTGTACTATAACTCAATATTATGATCAATATTGTGTTGGATATAATTTTAAAATGTAATGATCATGTTCTCATAACCTTTTATTTATGTTATGATCAAGTGACTATGGATATCTCCCTTATTTACCCTTATTGAGCCTATGATGTCACCCTTTTATGGTTCCTTTCCATATGTTTTGAAGAAAATTACATAGTTTGATATGGTTCTAGTCATGAATAACTTAGTGGGAGATTATTTAGATCTTTTATAAACATGTTTTTTAATTGTTTATCTTTTTAATGTCAGTAGACCTATGGGATTCAGCCAGGAATCGTTGTGTGATATAAAGAATATTAATCTAAAAAGAAATGCCATATATTGATAAAAAGAATAGGTTGATATAGTTTGTATCAGAAAATGGATTACTTAAAAAATGTAAACTAAGATAATGAAAATTTAGTGAGAACCCTAGGGGATACCCTAATTATATGATAAAATCCAAAATTATTGGTGATGATATGAAATGACCTTGGTTAATCCTAATATGACATAGAAGAAGTTATCACATTATAGATATGATATAAGTGTTTTTTAATGATAATTTGGATTTCTTCTATTTTTACTGTGGCTCATAATATGGATGTTTGGTGTTTGATGGTGGTTGGTAAACAAATAAATCATGTTAATGATGAATGTGATGGAAAATTTAATGATTTTACTTTAGATATATTAAATGTTTTGGGATCTGAGATGAAAAATATCATTTCAATGAACAAGAAACATTCTCATTCTATGAATCATGATGAAATTAAAAATTAGAAAAGGAATCAACAACGCTGAATTATTCCCTTCCTAAGGTAACACCCACCATCTTTTAGTGGTTCTTATGATCCACTACATACTGGGATATAGATAATTACAATTGAAAAGTTATTATCCATTTGAAAATTTTCTAGAAATGAGAATGTCATTTTGGATTCCATTAATTTGATGGGGAAGCACATAAATGGTGTGCTCTTATCCAGAATACAAGGAAACATGGAGGAATTTACACCATGGTGTTGAATGATTTTATGAATGTATTTTTCAATAAGTAATTTCTTAATAATCTTCATATGAAATTAAGGAATGAATTCAAGGAGAAAATGTGGAAGGATGATGAATATGTCGGTATATATGTGCCAAATTTCACTAGACATGAAAGGTACACTTATGTTGATATCATCCAACCTTAATGAATGGTCGATTAATATATTAGTGTAGTAAAACCTAGTCCCCAAATGGAGTTATACATATGAGACCTTAACAGATATAAAGAAATCATTTTAATATCCATCATGGTGGATATGGATAATGGAGTTACCCATCAATTTCAATGTTTTGGTATGTTAAGATTAAGGTAATTCAAAAAAATAATCAAAAATACTTTGGATAAGAAAATTTGATCGTTCATTTATTATCAAATTATATAATGAATCCGGGAGTAAATTTCCATTATGTAACTTGTAAATATTTCATCTGTGGATAAGATATTCATTGATAAATTTAATTTCTAATATATTGGAAGAAGTTAACTACTTATTTGAATAGAGATAACACTCCAAATAATGGACCACTCACACAGAATTGTTGTAAATGAAAGAAGATTTGACATTATGAGAGTCAATGCCCAAATTCAATGGATAATGTTGAATATAAGACACAAAAACCATTGGTGTAAATAGATAAAAGAAAATCTTATGGAATCATAAAATTATATGTAAATCATGTTAATTGGGGAACATTATCCTCCACTCTAAGGTCGGGGATTTTATGGTGATGTTTGTAAGAATTAGACCATTGGAAATAGTATTGATCACACTTTATTTAAATTTTATTTTATTTTGAGAATTTATTGCCTCTAACTACATAGATTCTAGAATAAGAAAATGACAATTTGTATTCCAAATCAACTTATGATTGAGTATTGGTGAAAGGATGAACCTAAACATCCAATGAAATTTTTTTTGGTCTATAAAGAATATTATTAAATGAATTAAAGGTGAATTAACTTTTACAAAGAATTATAATTCATTATGACTTGATTTTGGAAAATTATTAGGGTATATACATCATGATATTTGAATTTAAGAGTTATTAAATGTATCTAAGGATAATCACTATGTTTATCATGGAAGGAGATGTGATCAAATCATTCCATTCCATATTTTAAATTTTTTCTATTCATATTATGAAGGATTATAGAGGTTATAAATTGATGGAATGGATTTTGATGAACCATTGTTGTTAATGGATAAATAATGATATGAATTAGTGGTTGAAGGAATGTCTTATGGATCTTATGATTTATTGAAAGTTAATTTTTGCGATTCAAGCCTAAAATAATAATAATTTATCTTGAATATTCATTTCATGGAGTTATAAAAGTAGAGAAATATGATCAAATGACAAAAAAGGATTATATTTCAAAATTATGGCTATTGGGATAAAATCTAGCAAAGGAAACTATAAATAATGCCCAGGCTATTCAATAGGACATCATGAAAGCTTAGAGTGACTGAAATAATTTGTTGACAATCATCATCGTGAATTGGAATTTAATGTTAGTGAGAAGGTTTTTCTATTAATTTATCCATGAAATAAGTATATTTGATTTATAAAGAATAGGAAGATGATCCCTAGGTATATTAACTCTTTTTAGATTCATGATTGAGTATGGATAACAAATTATCTCTTAGTGCTTCCAATGAACCTCTCTCATGCCCACGATGTATTCCATGTATCTCTAAGATGGATGAAATACTAGATCAATCACTTTTTTCATAACACATATGTCATACCACATTAACCTGATCTTATTTTAGGAATAACTGGAATAATTATTAGATCATAGAGATAACTTACTACAGAACAAGATAGCTCACTTAGATTTTGTTCTATCAATAATTTATAGATGATTCATTATAATCTAAAGACATTATAAAACAATGATATACCCATTTTGTTGTATTATAGTGAATAAATTAGTGGGAGAAATTAATTTTAAGGTTGGAATAATGTAAAACCCAGTTTTGTTTTGAATGTTTTTCAACTAGATTTAATTTATTTGATTTCGTGCATGACACACAATACTGAGTTTTAAATAAGAATGAATTACTATTGAAATAATACTATGTGACCATTATAAAATACAAATTTAATGGGTTGGTATGAATTTTATTAACTATTTTATGTTATATTTAAAAAAATCCCATTGAATATAAATGTATTAATTAATTTTTATTAAATAATCACTTAATCTTTAGAAAAGATATTTTGTGCATAAAAAATATATATTCATTAAAAGGTTTTTATTCATTTTAGAGAGAAAAATATTATATTTAGTTTATGAAATTTTTATAAATTAAATTTCAAAAAAGTAAATAATTTTTTTGAAATCGTCATATCAATATTAAATGAAAGTTAATTTTTTTTATTTTTTAAGAAGATCATTTTCCATATAAATAGTGAAAAATCATTTTTATTGAAAAATGAATTTAATTTCCCAAATGGGAAAAGTTAATTTTTTGTTATAAAATTGTTTAAAATTTAAATTAGTTATAATATATTTTTATTAATCCAATTGTATTCATTGGAATCAATTTAATGTTTGAATTTTTTATAGATACATTTTCTCCATATAAAAGGTATTTTTATGAAAAAACTATTTTTATGATTACAATGAGTTTATATCTTAATAAATTAAATTTGTCTCCTATTTTGAATTATTTTAATGAAATTTAAACGAGACATGTTAAACAAAATGTTTTCAAATTTATTTAATAATTTTTTATGCTTGGGAAAAAAATAAAACTAGTTATGCTTAAAAGGTATTTTTCAAAAACATTGCATATATTGGCTATGGTATACTTATTTAAAAATAAATTTATACCACATATAATTAATTAATTAGATAAAATTTATTCCTTAATTTGAATAAAAGGGATAAAATTCTGTAAACATTCCCATTTCAGTTTTCTTCAATATGAAATAAAACTGTACTAAAATTTATCACCTCAATAATGGGTATATATGGTTAATAATTGTTAATATTTAGTGATAAATAAATACTTTATAATATTATTATTTATTGGATAAATTTAATTCTACCTTGTAATAGTATGCTCTAACTAGATTTTTTAATGGACACTTCTCCCAAAAATAACTTATATAATATCTAATGTAATGGAAGTTACAAAATGTCAATCTCTTAGTTTTATATATCATTTATTTATACCCAAAATGAAAAAGTGTTATGAATGAATCTTTTTTTGTTTTTTGATATTAATGAAGTTATTTTAATAATATAAATTTATTTTTATTATTTAGTAATTATATAAAAACCTAAAATGCTCTGCAACACTAATTCAATAGTTATACATTTAATAAAAAATCTATAAAATTATATTAAAAATATTACATGTAATATAATATGCGATATTTAATTTTGGAAATTAATTTTATCATTCTATATAAATTATCAAGGAGGATAGAAATTATTTAATTCTAATTCCAACTTTTTCATGACATAGTTTTTGTGAATTAAATGAATAGTGGAAAAATGACATTTAGGATATTTTATTATAAATAATACATTACTAAATGATATAAAATTCCTAAAAATATAATATTCTGGAAAAATATTTTTATATGGTTTTAAAAGTCAACCATGATCAATTTAAGAGTCTTTTGAAATTTTATTGTAAAATTATTTACCCTTAAATGGTTGAAAACAATAATATTACTCTACATGTCAAAAATGTTTAAAAGTACTAAAAACAATAAGTTTAAAAATGTTATCCAAACAAGTAAAAATTTTACTAAATGAGTTTACTTTTACTCGTAATTGACTTATATTTTAATATTATCAAAAATTATCCATTGAATGAAAAATTTATTTATTTGAATCTAATATTTTAAAATACTCTAAGAGTGCTCCACCACTCAATTATAAAAGGGCACCCCTATGTTATCTTCCTCACACAAAATTGATAATTATATCTCAAAAAATATCCATAAAATACTATTAAAAACGTTACTAGAAAAATTATATAGGTTCTTTATTCCACAAAATACCAACCTTATTGCACATAACATGAGATTCAATTGAGTCATTTCAAAGAAGATGTATTTTCCTTAACTGATATCTTTTTTAATTCTTCTTTTTTCTCCTATAATTCTGTTATATTATTAATAAAATAATAAATTAATTATCCAAAATATAATTAAATTTTATTATGAGTTTTAAATCACTTTTATTCCCCGTTTTTTCATCAAATGGGTTGTGAAAATATCACATGTGCGTATGCACAACTTACCGTATGCACGTAAAGTCGCAATTCATTATCTATAACCATATTCCTTGCATTGTTATTATGAATGGTTTAATTTTTATAAATTATATTTATGAAATAATTATTTTTTAAGGATAATTTCATATAATTCTGTTTACATTTTAATCTATTGGAAATCAATAACATTGTCCATGCGTACGTGTTAATTACCACCTCCACAATTCAATGAGATTGGTTTTTTTTAATTCGGTTTTATAGGGATGGTAATATGAATTTATTCAATAAATATATATTATATATTTCATATTACCATTATTCTGGGATTAGGACTTATTATTTAACATTATTTGGTATTATTTGTTTTAAAAGGAAAATATATTTTATGCATACTTATAAACTACTATCTCTATGAATGGGTTTATTTATTTTTATATATCAAAATGTTATGAATGAATATAAAAATTTCTATAATTTATATTTATATTATATTTATGTCATGATTAAAAAATTAAGATTATTAATAAATGATAAAAAATTTCCAAAACTAACAAACTAGAACATATATGAAAAATAAAGCAGATACCACCCAAAATAATGATTTTAATAAAGATGTGTTTATAAATTGGTGACAAATGGTTATAAATAATTCATATATAGTTTGATATATACTAGTACGGTAATTTAATATATGTATGATAAATTTATATTTATATGTAAGGTTCCAATGTATTTGAAGGAATAAGTACCTAAGGTATGGGAATCGTAGTGTCACTTTTATTTCGGAGAGATTTATGCTAAATTCACCGCTCATTTCTTTTGTATGGTGTATATACTAACACTATTTCATATTATATAATTAATATAATTATTATAATTATATTAACATTTTCAATTTAATTTATTATTTCATGTTGATTATGATTTAAATTTACGAATGTGGTAATGTATTTTTGTCTCACATTTATTTCTGTGGGACAAATGCATTATACCCTACTTTTTTCTTTTGTGTATTGAATATGATTCCCATGAATTAATTTTATAATTAAAAAAATTAATGTTATAGGAATCACATATACATATAACATTATTTGTCTCATGGGTCCTATGATTCCATACTTACCAATGTTGTAAGGGATTAATGTTAAAATTTTATCAGTTATCTGTATTTACTAAGATTATGTTTCTGATTATGATATATTATTATCCACCACTAAATATATCATTAATTTTATTCTCCAATATTAATTTCAGTAGAATATATAATTTTAATCATTTTATTCATCTTAATAACTCTTGATAATGAAATCTATTTTTAATGAGTTTCTACTTTATTTTTTCTTTGGTCAAAAACAAATTTTCTCCCATATACATGTTTTCATGAAATTATTTAAATAAGGTTTATCTATTAAAATATGATTTAAAAGTTAATTTTATCCATGTATGATTTTTTTAATTGGTTAAAATTAATATCATTTACCTTTTATGAATGATATACTTTTTTACTTTTTAGTAAAATTGATCAATTGTTTTTTTCCATTAACACACAACCTAAAAATAATTTACCACCATCACAAGAACTAAATATTTTAAATAATTCGTTACAATTTTATAGGATTATTTTTAATAAATAACTTTTCAATATTATTTTGTGGATGTTTATGTATAAAAGTGAATTAAAAAATGTAAATTTTAATCACCTCAAGAAATATTTGAGTGATCTTTTAATGGAAATTTTATATATGACAGTAAACATTGATATAAATTATTATGTTATTATAGATAAAATCCATTGATACCACTCTAAATATTTTTATTTATGTTAATTTTTGAGGTTCATGTAATTTTAAAAAAAGCAGGTAAATTTTTATGGGCCATTTTATGATAAATAATGAAACATTTTTAAAACCCATTCCTTTTACACATGTTATTATATGATTGTGTGAAAAAATATTTATGAAAATCATTTCATCTTAAGTGGCTATGTTAATATGAAATATTTATGAAACATATTTATTTTCATGGTTTATTATATGATTAATTATTTATGATCATCCATCAAACAAAAATCTGGTTTTAAATATTTGGTGGTTGTTACATTATTTCAAAGGATAATGGTTACTTTATAAGGAAGGACTATGGTTACTTAATAACTAATGATGATGGTAACATTATATATATATATTGGTGGGAACTTTTTCTCCTTCTAAAACATTTGGAAAATATTGACATCTCCTGAGATAAAATTTAATTGATCTTGGATTGATTAAGTTAAGTAAAAAAAATTTCCACTATGATATTCATGGGGGTGAAGCTTGATTACTATGATGGTTAAGGGACCTTACAAATTCCACTATGATAGTCATAAAAATTATTCTGTACTACATATTAAATAATTTTATGTTATTATGTATGAAACCAATTTATATATTATTCCAATGTTATTCACCCATGGAACATGATCATTGATTCCATCTTTATTCTTGTCTTATTAAATTTTATCATTTATACCATAACTCAGGATTACGATCTATGTTATAAATAGTATTAATTTATAACATTATCATCATTCTTTCAACAACATACATACATGTTATTCATAATTAATTGTTGATATCTACCTTTTTTATTCTTAATAAGAATATAATATCCCTTATTTTTTAATGATTCATTTACACATGTTATAATAAAAAGTAATAAATATTCTATGTCTATGAATGGTTATAGTTTTGATGAACATAGTGGGAGGTGATATAAATATTTTATGAAAAAGTTTTTTATATGTACATGTTTTAGTAGGAACTATACCTAAACTATTATGGTATAGTTCATTATGTTATTTTATGCAGATTAATCTAAAAACGTATGATATCTGTATATGAAAAATATGAGTTGTTATAGAATATAAGAAGTTTAATATTTGATTATCCTTAACTCTATAGTCCTTTAACTCTTAGGGTTCATTCATAACCCAAATTATAGGGTATTTTTTGTGTAGAAACACTCATGTTCAGTCTCTATCTCCTCTATATTTTGGTTACACCTTAACATATGGTTTCTAAACACAAGATACATTCTAGTCTGTGGAAAACAATTCTTAAATGATTTAATTGATAACAATTTGATTCAGAAGTGGATTAACATGAGGATAATTTGATGAACCGTTCTATAGAACACTTAGAAAACCTCTCAGAGGCATGTTACAGGACATGAGAGTTAGAAGAAATTGATTATATATAGAAAAATATCACTTCAAATTAAAAAACAATAAATTGAGAAAGTGACCAAGACCATAACCCCAACATTGGATACACACATACAAATATATGATGGTAATTTGAAGTTCATTATGAAAATTGTTATTCAATATATAAATAAAACCTACACTTATGTCTTGATAATCTTATCTTTTATCTACCCACATCCCAACTCTATGTATAAACATGATATGTAACCAATTTCTAACAAACCGGTTTAAGATACCATTCAAACACTGGTAACCATATTGACTTTTTATTGTACCGAATGATTTTTCTGATCCCCATAGGCTAGATACTAGAACATAATCATAAAAAAAAGATGTTATGATTTCAACCAAAGAAATAAACATGATACTTGGTGTATATATATACATATAGAAAAAATTAAATGTGAAAGAAGACTAGAAAATTATAATCCATTTCCAATTAAGTGATAATGGATGTGTTGAAACTATATGACTTAAATATAGATCTATGGCACACGTACAACATCCAAAAAGGACATAAAAAACAAGAAACCACTATGAAATTTGATATGCGGGATACATCCCACCTTCTCACCACTTTATACCCAAACCCAGTTGTTATAAACCTTAACAAATCACTCTGGTACCTTTCCTTTTCTTGTACCAACAGTCAATACAGGGTTTACACACCAACATAGTGGTGTATAATGTTTGAGCTAAACAAGATCAGTAAGATCACATGTAGGTGTTCTATATCACGTGCCTATAAAATAATCCCAATATGATCTATTGAAAACAAAATAGGTAATGATATGTCAAAAAATAGTTTTACATCATATTTATTATAAACTATTCACTTTTTTCAAATGTTACAATAAAAATCACGTGAAACTGTTTCAATGAATAGAAAAAATCATTTTTTTTCTTTCAAAATAGTTATATATAATTAAAAATCATTACATATCCAAACACAATAGTAATATACAATTGAGATAATTTTATAGTAATATTAAGAAGGTTAAAAATGCATCTATCATGTCTAGTGCACACTACAGGTCCGTATAACATATGAATCAAGGACTTTAGAATAGTGAAACATCCTAAAAGTGAACCGACTATAATTTCATGTCACGTACTAGTTCCAAATATTCTAGATCTATGAGTGGGTGGACACCAAATTAACTAAACCACCTTATAATATAAAAATATGAGGCCCAATACTATAAATTCCACCTAGTACGGATGGTTTATATTTTATGCATTTCAAATCATTTCAACAGGATTGCACATTTCACAATCCTATATCAACCACCAATTTTCATAAAAACATACTTTGAAAACCTATTTTAAGGATTCATTTGAAACTGATTTGAAAAAATAATTCTATACCAAAATTAATGGAATAATAAATTCCATTTAAAAACAATTTACAAACAAAAATAGGTAAGTAATTACATTTCATTTATAAAATAGTTTAATTAAATAATAGTAATGCACAATTCAAATAAGATATTCTAGATACCGAAGCACCCACCTAAAGTTGGGTTGCATATTACCCTTAACAGGAATCGCCAAAATTTGATTAAATTCATAGATAGAGGATCTAATAGAGATTATCACATGCCATATTTTATATAAAAAAGAAAAAAAAATATTAGCATAGTTGATAGATCAAAACACACCTCAACAAACTCGCACACCCACCATATCCAACACAAGAGCTGACCCCTGAGGCATGATTTAATATTAGGTCATGAAGGGATCAATGAATCATCATTTTCTGAAGGCAAATAGATCCCAAAAATGCCAATATGACAAAACTCTAGAAAAAAAGTGAAATAAAGAATTAGAAATGATTCACTTAGCTGAAGAGATGCAACAAAACATGGCTGGAGATCGAGCACCAAATGAAATGATCTAAATGAAATAAGATAAAAGAATATTACATTGATGGATACCTAGGTTTTAGGGTAAGTAATAACAAACTAAATGACAGGATATTCACATGTAAAACACAATAAAATGATCTTATCATGAGGGGTTTATGTCATTAAACCTTATTTTATGTTGTAATCATATCATAAATCATATATTCCAGAAAACAAGTTTCTTTAGGTTAATTTATCCCAAGAGGCTAATTTAATATTTTAAAATTAATTTAATGTGTTAATGGAATTACTCTATATAAATCTTTTATTTATTATTCCACATGAAGTGTTTACACCAAAAATAATACATTTATGATGTGAAAATGCCCTGCAGGCATGGCTTAACCCAGGTCCTATAGAGGCTCCCCAAAGGATCCTATGATCATAAAAAGAAAAATAAACACTATTAATCATATAAGATGCAATAACATTTATCTATTATATTAAAATTTTTAATAATTGTAAAAATTTAATTTTAATTATATATAATTTTTTTTAATGAAATCCAATTTAAAAAAAACTGTTAAGCATAATACTAAATTTGTATCCATTCTTTCAATTGAAAAAATGATAAAACTAATGTTAAAATATTTTATTGAATATGTTATATATTTAATTTATTATAACAATTAATAATTTGATATTAATTTAATTTAATAATATAAAAACACATGGCATACATGAAACTCATTTTTTGAAATATTTGTTTTTAACCCCAAGAATAAACTCATAAAAATTAAATTATAATAAAAATTTTAAATTAATTAATTTCATTATTTATAATTAAAGAAGGCCTAAAATTCATTTATATGAAATTTTAAATATATTCATTCTTTTAAATTACATTAATTAATGAAAAGAAATCATATTTATACAAAAATCCTAATATCCATTGATTTGATTTTTTGAAAAAAAATCCTAAAAATTCACCGTAATTTAATATTTACAAGATGGTTTCAAAATTCATATTAATTACCTGAAATAAAATTCGTAATATATGGTTGGAATTAATTATAATTTCTATCCCCATAATGTATTATAACCCAATTTTGAAAAAATATATATTTTCAAACCGTAAAAGGAATTTAATAAAAAATGAATACCTATTTTAATGCATTGATCATTAAAGTTTTAGTATCGAAAACATTTATATATAATTTTACAATTTTTTAGTTATTCAGATGTCCCATTTTAATTTAAAGGTTATAAAGGATTTCTATATCATTGTTCATTTAGACTTGAGGATGCGTGTAGTGAAATACATCAAATACCTCATTTTTAATTAAATGTAAATACATATAAATCATGGGGAGTTACAATTGATATTATATAGAATAAATAAACCATATCACCCCAAAACATCCAATGTGAACATAATATATACTTTAATTATATAATACTTATTAATAAATGAAATGATAGTGATTATAATATATTAAAAATCCAAAAAATGTTTTATAGAATGTATAAAAAAATGTTATTTAGGAAAATAAAAGTCATACCTAGTGAGTTAAGTGAAGTGGTTTTCATTAAAACCATGTTAATTTTTATTCTTCAAAAATATTTATCCTACATATCCATATTCCTAAAAATATATAAATATTTTTTTAATTAAAAATAAAATATAATTATATTTCATTGTCATCTATTATTTAATTATTTACAATGGTTTTAAAAAATAATGTTTTAATTGTTTTTGGTATGGATTTTTATTTTATTTTTTACCAGTGTTCACCTGATTTATTTTTTAACGTGAATTACATGAACATATTTTTACACCGTCACATTATTTATTCATAATCATGAATTAACTATTTTATTCCATGATTTTTTTCAACAAATATAATATTCATATTGTTTTGGAAGCTATTTTTATGTTTTTTGAAAGAAAGGGATATTTTTTAAAATATTATGATATAAATGATATTGGTTTTTCTAATAGTGTCTAATAAGACATTTTATGGGGTTTTCATGGAAATTATTTCTTTTATGTGTTTTACCAATGATATTGTTCGTTGATATTTTATATGATAATTGGTGGGATAGATACAGATCTTATAAATATGAGATCTCTGAATATCTCTCCTGTGAATTGGGTAAGTGATCAAGAAAAAGGAAATTAAGAGAATCATACTGGATATATTGGGATTAATTGTGATTGTTATTACATTGTATAGTTTTTTATAATGGTTAATTTAAAAATAATATTCCAAAATGTATAAAATTATTTTTGAATGATAATTATTGGTTTTAAAAGAAATAATTATACTTCAGAAGGTATGATAATGAACTCATGATTAATGTAAGGGTTAGAATATTTTAATATTGTATGGTTTGTTTTGATTGGTTATAATTTTTTAATATGAAGTATTATTGACTTTGATGTTTCCTTTATGCTTTCTTAAAAACAACATATTGAAAACATTGGTCTTCGATTCTCATTTCAGGATACAGAAATAATTATTTTGGGCTTAGAGATTATTATGTTTGGAGAAAAACATTCTTGTTAGTATTCATGAATATTAAAATGGTTTAATTTATTTCATTTAATTAATATATCCCTTAAAGATCATTGTTTATATCTGACAATTTTTTTAATATTTTCCATAGGACCTAATGATGTGTTGGTATTATATCATCATCTTTGTTGAATCGTATTGAAGGAATAAAATGTTTCATTAATGAAATAGTATTAAAAATATAAGAACCTTTTTTGAGGTACAATAGTACACTATGTGTAAATTTTTAATATATTATGTAATGGGTTTTATTATTACATAAAACTATAATCTAAAATATAAATCAAATGTAAGAAAGTTAAATCATTATTATAATCATGTAATTATGAATTGATTGTGTTTTGGGGTGTTATAATTGGTATTATAGAAATTTTTTAAATAAATTTATTTTTATTAATGACACTAAAAGAAAATTTTACTAAATTTAATCATATCAATATATTATCATGATATTGAATATAATTGTTCTCATATTTCTTCATTTAATCCATGTCAATTATTTCTGTTTTCCAATATAAGAATTTAGTAAAATGATAAAGGGATGAATCAAGAGAATGGTATCCTTATGAATTAGAAACATAGATTAGTTGGAGTTATAACTGTGAATTATTTTGGATATTGTATCTAAAATAATATATGATATAAATGTTGGAACCCATACAATATAGTGATTTAATGTTTCTTATAAGAACATGTATATTGTTGATCATTTCATGAATGAACATCCTCTAAATTTGCGTAGACCTTATGATCTCTTGGTAGATGAAGGATATATCAATTTTTTGGGAAATTATTTTAAAAGTTTTTGGATATACAGATAATCATAAAAAAAATCTAATAATTTTTCATTTTAAGAGATAATCCAATCGGTTGTGGACTTTGATTAATAATAAAAATTAGAGAGTTGAAATTTATTCCATTAAGTGTAAAACATTTATGAGTATTTTTTCGATAATATTTTTCCTAATATCTGTCGAATTATAATGGAAATGATGTAGAAGGATGATGAGTAAGATTGTATATATGGAACTAATTTTACTATATTTTCCACTAATGCACCAAATTAAATTTTGGATGATGATAGTAAATTATATTTATTTATAATAGTATTGAAACACATTTTGAAAAAGAATTTGGTTACTCTTGAGTTTAGTATATGTTAGGATACTGTTAGATGTAATGAGAAAACCAAAATAAGGTTTATTGATTTCTATAAGGATTTTTAGAATAAGTAGTCTAGGTATAAAATATTGTGTCATAATTCAATAACGAAATATGTTAGTTAAAAAATCAGGATTTCCTATTATGATTACTGTGGTAAAAATCATTCTGATGAATGTCTTATCAAATTGGGAATATGTTATCAGTGGGGTAGGAATAAATATGTGGATAATTTCTATAATAAAAAAAATTAAAATGGTTAGAATAATTATTATATTTAAATCCAAAAACAAGTTAATTGTAGTATGGTGGGCCATATTAAAGTTTGTGTTTGCAGAAGAATATGATAGATGTTGACCATTAAGACCATAAATAGAAGGTTATATCCATATTTTTCATGGGTTCCTTGGGAAATTATGTACTATTGAATAATTATAACATTATCATCATTCTTTCAACAACATAGATACATGTTATTCATAATTAATTGTTGATATCTGCCTTTTTTATTCTTAATAAGAATATAATATCCCTTATTTTTTAATGATTCATTTACACATGTTATAATAAAAAGTAATAAATATTATATGTCTATGAATGGTTATAGTTTTGATGAACATAGTGGGAGGTGATATAAATATTTTATGAAAAAGTTTTTTATATGTACATGTTTTAGTAGGAACTATACCTAAACTATTATGTTATAGTTCATTATGTTATTTTATGCAGATTAATCTAAAAACGTATGATATCTGTATATGAAAAATATGAGTTGTTATAGAATATAAGAAGTTTAATATTTGATTATCCTTAACTCTATAGTCCTTTAACTCTTAGGGTTCATTCATAACCCAAATTATAGGGTATTTTTTGTGTAGAAACACTCATGTTCAGTCTCTATCTCCTCTATATTTTGGTTACACCTTAACATATGGTTTCTAAACACAAGATACATTCTAGTCTGTGGAAAACAATTCTTAAATGATTTAATTGATAACAATTTGATTCAGAAGTGGATTAACATGAGGATAATTTGATGAATCGTTCTATAGAACACTTAGAAAACCTCACAGAGGCATGTTACAGGACATGAGAGTTAGAAGAAAGTGATTATATATAGAAAAATATCACTTCAAATTAAAAAACAATAAATTAAAAAAGTGACCAAGACCATAACCCCAACATTGGATACACACATACAAATATATGATGGTAATTTGAAGTTCATTATGAAAATTGTTATTCAATATATAAATAAAACCTACACTTATGTCTTGATAATATTATCTTTTATCTACCCACATCCCAACGCTATGTATAAACATGATATGTAACCAATTTCTAACAAACCGGTTTAGGATACCATTCAAACACTGGTAACCATATTGACTTTTTATTGTACCGAATGATTTTTCTGATCCCCATAGGCTAGATACTAGAACATAATCATAAAAAACAAGATGTTATGATTTCAACCAAAAAATAAACATGATACTTGGTGTATATATATACATATAGAAAAAATTAAAAGTGAAAGAAGACTAGAAAATTATAATCCATTTCCAATTAAGTGATAATGGATGTGTTGAAACTATAGGACTTAAATATAGATCTATGGCACACGTACAACATCCAAAAAGGACATGAAAAACAAGAAACCACTATGAAATTTGATATCCGTGATACATCCCACCTTCTCACCACTTTATACCCAAACCCAGTTGTTATAAACCTTAACAAATCACTCTGGTACCTTTCCTTTTCATGTACCAACAGTCAATACAGGGTTTACACACCACCATAGTGGTGTATAATGTGTGAGCTAAACAAGATCAGTAAGATCCCATGTAGGTGTTCTATATCACGTGCCTATAAAATAATCCCAATATGATCTATTGAAAACAAAATAGGGAATGATATGTCAAAAAATAGTTTTACATCATATTTCTTATAAACTATTCCTTTTTTTCAAATGTTACAATAAAAATCACGTGAAACTGTTTCAATGAATAGAAAAAATCATTTTTTTTCTTTCAAAATAGTTATATATAATTAAAAATCATTACATATCCAAACACAATAGTAATATACAATAGAGATAATTTTATAGTAATATTAAGAAGGTTAAAAATGCATCTATCATGTCTAGTGCACACTACAGGTCCGTATAACATATGAATCAAGGTCTTTAGAATATTGGAACATCCTAAAAGTGAACCGACTATAATTTCATGTCACGTACTAGTTCCAAATATTCTAGATCTAGGAGTGGGTGGACACCAAATTAACTAAACCACCTTATAATATAAAAATATGATGCCCAATACTCAAATTCCACCTAGTACAGATGGTTTATATTTTATGCATTTCAAATCATTTCAACAGGATTGCACATTTCACAATCCTATATCAACCACCAATTTTCATAAAAACATACTTTGAAAACCTATTTAAAGGATTCATTTGAAACTGATTTGAAAAAATAATTCTATACCAAAATTAATGGAATAATAAATTCCATTTAAAAAACAATTTTCAAACCAAAATAGGTAACTAATTACATTTCATTTATAAAATAGTTTAATTAAATAATAGTAATGCACAGTTCAAATAAGATATTCTAGATACTGAAGCACCCACCTAAAGTTGGGTTGCATATTACCCTTAACGAGAATCACCAAAAATTGATTAAATTCATAGATAGAGGACCTAATAGAGATTATCACATACCATATTTTATATAAAAAAGAAAAAAAAATATTAACATAGTTGATAGATCAAAACACACCTCAACAAACTCGCACACCCACCATATCCAACACAAGAGCTGACCCCTGAGGCATGATTTAATATTAGGTCATGAAGGGATCAAAGAATCATCATTTTCTGAAGGCAAATAGATCCCAAAAATGCCAGTATGACAAAACTCTAGAAAAAAAGTGAAATAAAGAATTAGAAATGATTCACTTAGCTGAAGAGATGCAACAAAACATGGCTGGAGATCGAGCACCAAATGAAATGATCTAAATGAAATAAGATAAAAGAATATTACATTGATGGATACCTAGGTTTTAGGGTAAGTAATAACAAACTAAATGACAGGATATTCACATGTAAAACACAATAAAATGATCTTATCATGAGGGGTTTATGTCATTAAACCTTATTTTATGTTGTAATCATATCATAAATCATATATGCCAGAAAACAAGTTTCATTAGGTTAATTTATCCCAAGAGGCTAATTTAATATTTTAAAATTAATTTAATGTGTTAATGGAATTACTCTATATAAATCTTTTATTTATTATTCCACATGAAGTGTTTACACCAAAAATAATACATTTATGATGTGAAAATGCCCTGCAGGCATGGTTTAACCCATGTCCTATAGAGGCTCCCCAAAGGATCCTATGATCATAAAAAGAAAAATAAACACTATTAATCATATAAGATGAAATAACATTTATCTATTATATTAAAATTTTTAATAATTGTAAAAATTTAATTTTAATTATATATAATTTTTTTAATGAAATCCAATTTAAAAAAAACTGTTATGCATAATACTAAATTTGTATCCATTCTTTCAATTGAAAAAACGATAAAACTAATGTTAAAATATTTTATTGAATATGTAATATATTTAATTTATTATAACAATTAATAATTTGATATTAATTAAATTTAATAATATAAAAACACATGGCGTACATGAAACTCATTTTTTGAAATATTTGTTTTTAACCCCAAGAATAAACTCATAAAAATTAAATTATAATAAAAAATTTAATTTAATTAATTTCATTATTTATAATTAAAGAAGGCCTAAGATTCATTTATATGAAATTTTAAATATATTTATTCTTTTAAATTACATTAATTAATGAAAAGAAATCATATTTATACAAAAATCCTAATATCCATTGATTTGTTTTTTTGAAACAAAATCCTAAAAATTCACCGTAATTTAATATTTACAAGATGGTTTCAAAATTCATATTAATTACCTGAAATAAAATTCGTAATATATGGTTGGAATTAATTATAATTTCTATCCCCATAATGTATTATAACCCAATTTTCAAAAAATATATATTTTCCAACCGTAAAAGGAATTTAATAAAAAATGAATACCTATTTTAATGCATTAATCATTAAAGTTTTTGTATTGAAAACATTTATATATAATTTTACAATTTTTTAGTTATTCAGATGTCCCATTTTAATTTAAAGGTTATAAAGGATTTCTATATCATTGTTCATTTAGACTTGAGGATGCGTGTAGTGAAATACATCAAATACCTCATTTTTAATTAAATGTAAATACATATAAATCATAGGGAGTTACAATTGATATTATATAGAATAAATAAACCATATCACCCCAAAACATCCAATGTGAACATAATATATACTTTAATTATATAATACTTATTAATAAATGAAATGATAGTGATTATAATATATTAAAAATCCAAAAAATGTTTTATAGAATGTATAAAAAAAATGTTATTTAGGAAAATAAAAGTCATACCTAGTGAGTTAAGTGAAGTGGTTTTCATTAAAACAATGTTAATTTTTATTCTTCAAAAATATTTATCCTACATATCCATATTCCTAAAAATATATAAATAATTTTTTAATTAAAAATAAAATATAATTATATTTCATTGTCATCTATTATTTAATTATTTACAATGGTTTTAAAAAAGAATGTTTTAATTGTTTTTGGTATGGATTTTTTTTAATTTTTTACCAGTGTTCACCTGATTTATTTTTTAACGTGAATTACATGAACATATTTTTACACCGTCACATATTTATTCATTATCATGAATTAACAATTTTATTCCATGATTTTTTTCAACAAAGATAATATTCATATTGTTTTGGAAGCTTTTTTTATGTTTTTTGAAAGAAAGGGATATTTTTTAAAATAATATGATATAAATGATATTGGTTTTTCTAATAGTGTCTAAAAAGACATTTTATGGGGTTTTCAATGAAATTATTTCTTTTATGTGTTTTACCAATGATATTGTTCGTTGATATTTTATATGATAATTGGTGGGATAGATACAGATCTTATAATATGAGATCTCTGTATATCTCTCCTGTGAATTGGGTAAGTGATCAAGAAAAACGAAATTAAGAGAATCATACTGGATATATTGGGATTAATTGTGATTGTTATTACATTGTATAGTTTTTTATAATGGTGAATTTAAAAATAATATTCCAAAATGTATAAAATTATTTTTGAATGATAATTATTGGTTTTAAATAAAATAATTATATTTCAGAAGGTATGATAATGAACTCATGATTAATGTAAGGGTTAGAATATTTTAATATTTTATAGTTTTTTTTGATTGGTTATAATTTTTTAATATGAAGTATTATTGACTTTGATGTTTCCTTTATGCTTTCTTAAAAACAACATATTGAAAACATTGGTCTTCGATTCTCATTTCAGGATACAGAAATAATTATTTTGGGCATAGAGATTATTATGTTTGGAGAAAAACATTCTTGTTAGTATTCATGAATATTAAAATGGTTTAATTTATTTCCTTTAATTAATATATCCCTTAAAGATCATTGTTTATATCTGAATTTTTTTTTAATATTTTTCATAGGGCCTAATGATGTGTTGGTATTATATCATCATCTTTGTTGAATCGTATTGAAGGAATAAAATGTTTCATTAATGAAATAGTATTAAAAATATAAGAACCTTTTTTGAGGTACAATAGTACACTATGTGTAAATTTTTAATATATTATGTAATGGGTTTTATAATTACATAAAACTATAATCTAAAATATAAATCAAATGTAAGAAAGTTAAATCATTATTATAATCATGTAATTATGAATTGATTGTGTTTTGGGGTGTTATAATTGGTATTATAGAAATTTTTTAAATAAATTTATTTTTATTAATGACACTAAAAGAAAATTTTACTAAATTTAATCATATCAATATATTATCATGATATTGAATTTAATTGTTCTCATATTTCTTCATTTAATCCATGTCAATTATTTCTGTTTTCCAATATAGGAATTCAGTAAAATGATAAAGGGATGAATCAAGAGAATGGTATCCTTATGAATTAGAAACATAGATTAGTTGGAGTTATAACTGTAAATTATTTTGGATATTGTATCTAAAATAATATATGATATAAATGTTGGAACCCATACAATATAGTGATTTAATGTTTCTTATAAGAACATGTATATTGTTGATCATTTCATGAATGAACATCCTCTAAATTTGCGTAGACCTTATTATCTCTTGGTAGATGAAGGATATATCAATTTTTTGGGAAATTATTTTAAAAGTTTTTGGATATACAGATAATCATAATAAAAATCTAATAATTTTTCATTTTAAGAGATAATCCAATCGGTTGTGGACTTTGATTAATAATAAAAATTGGAGAGTTGAAATTTATTCCATTAAGTGTAAAACATTTATGAGTATTTTTTCGATAATATTTTTCCTAATATCAGTCGAATTATAATGGAAATGATGTAGAAGGATGATGAGTAAGATTTTATATATGGAACTAATTTTACTATATTTTCCACTAATGCACCAAATTAAATTTTGGATGATGATAGTAAATTATATTTATTTATAGTAGTATTGAAACACGTCCATATTAAAGTTTGTGTTTGCAGAAGAATACGATAGATGTTGACCATTAAGACCATAAATAGAAGGTTATATCCATATTTTTCATGGGTTCCTTGGGAAATTAAGTACTATTGAATAAAGTGGTGAAAATATGATACTTTCTTACTAATATTACTACAATGTATTTTTCAATTCATGTTCTATAAATTCATTTTTTGAAAATTATAATAGTATAATAGAATTATCACTTAAATAAATTAAGATGGTAATTTTGGTTAAAAAATCTTTTTGAATGTTTTTAATTACAAAAAGAATTATTAGAACCATATTATCATTAAATGTACAATGGTTTCACCAAAAAAAATATAGTTATTCAAACCTTATTAGAGTTAAATATAATTACAGACTTGTATTGAAATTTAGTTAATCATGCTATGATAGATTAAAATGGTAAATAATTCATATTTTATGATTAGAGTGACTTTAAATTCATATATAATAATGATTTCATACATTTGATAATATATTAATAAGTTTGGAAAATTATTAAAAATGTGGGTTAATGTAATATTTCCGTTATCATTTAAAATAACGGAACTATTCATCTTAGTGATGTTCCCATGGAAAATGAATTTTTTGATGTTTTTTGAGATGATTTTATTTTCATTCTTCCAAATAAGTAGGTTTAATTAGTTAAAAATGATTTTCCAATTTTGAAAAATAATTACATAATGGATCAATATGAGAAGATGGGATTTAAAATGTAGTTACTATAATTACATGAAAATGGTTTCATCTTCCATTTGAAAGAACCTTGTGATGATCAATTTTCTAGTTAATTGGAAATATGGTCCTATAAATATTTTAGTATTTTATTCAATACTTAATAGTATTATTGATAAGAAAATTCCTATATTAAATCATATCATTGATTAGTTTGATTATCTCTAGTAGGCTCAATATTTTTACATAATTGACCTCATATCTAGTTATAATAATGTGAATGTGACGTAAGAGAATGATCTTAAGATAGAGTTTCAAACACATTTTACACATTACAAGTTTTTGGTAATTCCTTTTGGTTATAAAAATGCATCAGTTGTATTTAATGAACTTAAGAATAGAGTTCTCCATGTGTAGTTTGATAAATTTTTTACTGGTTCTAATGGATTGAATTCACAAATATTATAAATATATTATTATATTAAGAAATTTTTATGTATATAATTATATAATATAAAGAAAAATAAGTTGAGCGAACCATTTATATTTTTTTTATTTCTGTTTACAATTGATTTATTTAATTGGGTATATTATTTATAAATATTGTATAACCATTTAACCTTCTAAAACTATGGTGGTTGATGATTCATGAATACCTATAAATGTGGGGTATCTCAACATGGATCACCATGTAATAGTAGCCAATCTAGTTTTCCACATGGCCTCAAGCGTGCCTCAATGTATTCCAGAGGCTGCTGACATGAAGTGAGGTCCTTAGGTTAGTCCATGGGGACAATTCACCCATTTTAGAGAGAAAGACCATGGTAAATAACATTTAACTAACAAAGAGAATAAATAATAATATGAAGTACCACATAATAGATATAAACATCAGAGTCACAAATAATAAACTCACAAACTAAGCAATGCCATATACAATAATGATTACATTTATTCATAAAACAATAAGCAAACATAGAATCAACCGTATACCAAAGTGCTAAAAATTCCAAATACTATCCAAGAATCCTAATCCCTTACTTGGAATCAGCTATAAATAACTCGTTCTAAACAATAATTCTCACATATGAAAGTATATTTTTCCCCTTATACCCACCTAAAATAATGTAATTTACCTGGGTATTGTTGGTCTTCTGGTTACAATGTGAGATAAAATTTGTATTCAACCACCGATGGATTGGATAAAAATATATTCTAGGAATATAAACTATAATAGTGTGAAGGTATATCAAAGTAAAATAGAAAGTAAATATAACCAATATTAATATTAGCTTCCACTTGGACCACTAAGTCGATGGTACCTACATCAAAGTAATCTGGTTTCGACTGAGGAATATGTTCATTTAATCATTTGGTATTGTAATAGGGAACATAATACAAATGAACATGGGAATTAATAATAATAATAAATGGATCCATTAGGAAAACAAGGCATCCTTTAACTTTGATGGTCAATCTATCACATGGTACACAACCATGAATTTTAACAGAAGGGATAAGATTAGTCAGTGGGGTATACCTAAAGAATTATAATAAAAATATCTCTAACTAATTCCAATTAGTAATTCCAACTTATATCTTGGGATAAGAATGACTAGAGCTCAAGGAGAATTATCCAAAGAGTCAGAAGAATTAAGACATCACCCTTTATCCAAGTAGTGCATCCATTCCACTGTAATATCCAGAAAAAGGTTCATTTTAATAGTTATTATAATGATGTGTAATTCACGTAATAATATTGGGAATATGTTCAAAGGTTTGTATCAACCTTGGCAACTATATCAAGGAATAAAATGGTTTCATCTAAGTTCTCAGGGAATTATATCTAGAATCTATATAAGGCTCAAGTCTTACCATTTTTATAAATACAAAAACAATCCACAAGAAATTGGTACCATATAATAATTTAATATATAACCACAATTCGTCATACAGAATTTAATACTCATTTTATTCAATAACATATTAGGTTCATTCCACTACCTTTCATCCTAAGTGAAAAGGGAAAAAAGAACATAGAAACATGTTCCAATTTCATAAATATTAATCAAGTACAAGTGATATCTAAATCATTATATATTCTATTTAATGATTTATACACCATTTAATTAAATGAATTGATTTCCACTATAATGGTCAAGTTAATAACACCCAAACATTTTCATAGTTAACCAAAATATTATCCACCAAAAGTATAGTAGAGAACACACACTAATCTGGGTGGATAATATTGAAGCATTTACTTCCACTTATGTCAATATGGGTCATTAGGTACATAGATTAAAATTTAATGATTAAATTAAATGAGAAACTCATAGTCAATATGGCATGTGAACAATGGAACCAATTCATAAATTGAGATACTTTTATGGATAAGTCATAACCCATCACCTTAGGGATATAGTTGATATCTCGTCTTGTATCGTCCCACATAATGACATGAATTGTAAGAAAACAAAAGAATAGAATATTTAAATGAAAATAGAGCATATGTGCTTTCCTCAAAATAGTTCTAAATTTAGTGAGACAAATGAGATAAAGAATAAAACAGATCAATGATCTTACCGAGATGGGTATATTGAGATAAATAGGGGATCAAGTAGATGTCAAATAGAGAAGATAAATTATATCCTATGTTAGGGAATCCATGGATACCTCAATAATAAGAAGGTATTTCATGTGAAAAATGGTGGGGAAAAGGGGTGAGAAAAAATTAAGGTGTCACGAACCGAATCTTGTCGCCACAAAAACCGAAACCAAACACATCCTGTGACATTAGCTGAAAGGTGTTTCGTATCCCCATGGGTAGGCACAGGTTCCCTGCTATCATTTATTTTTGTTTAGGAACTATTTACCCAAATATGAAGTTATAAAACATTAAAAAAAAAATCAATAAACTGAATCTGAAAAATTTATACCAAAAGATGTTTCCACAAAAACCAGAACTAAATAAATTTGTATAGAGTCAATACAATATGTCTATAAATAAATGCAAACATCATAAAAACAACCACCATGACTCCACATGATAAGGTGTCATCACCCCCGAGACATCTCCACAACACAACACAGTAGGAGGGGGCTAACAACCCGAACCTCTTTCACGTGAGGCCTTACCTTTACCTGAGTCAAATATAACCAAGTAAACTTACACCCAAGCGGTGTAAGTAGGGTCTGAGTCTAATCCCAATAGTATACCACCCATTGATTCCAAAGTGAATGCAATATAAGGTGAAGAAACATTTTTAAATCTTAAAGAAAAACGATGATGAAATTCCACGAAATGAAACTTTCATTAAAAAAAATCAAACTAGAATTTCCAGAATGTTAACATATCTAAATTAAAATGATAGAAACTGTAATGTTCAAAAAAACACACACAAATACAAGGGTAAGTCCTAAAAATCCATTGAGCAACAAACCAGGAATATCCCTAGGGACTAGGTTGTCTCGGGCCCTATGTACCTCATACCTCGGTGTAAAGAAACCATAGTAAAATCCACTCTCATGCACGATCCATTATTAGGGAACATACCCACAACATAGTGGTTTCCCATAATTATCCACATAGTTTAGTTATAGTTTTAGTTATCCAAATTCTAGGTGAAACAAGGTCAACACCCATCTGATCTACTAGTAGTACTAGTACAAATCCACCCACCTAAGTACCCGGGCTTCCCTTTTTGTGCTCAAACAATTTCATCATGCAACATAATTCCATTTTCAAATAAAACAACACTACTTGTCACACACAATCAATACAGTAGCTATAAAATTATTATACCACTTAAAAAAACAAAAAAACACTTTGATTTTTAACAAAACAATTCCTCAAAACCACTAAGTGTTTTGCACAAAAAACACATTAAGAACACCAATTTCACACTATGTGCACATTTTTGAGTTACCAAAACATAAAGGGTATCGAAATAAATTTAAATTAATACAAAAAACCTTCTTTAGGGAAGCCTCATATGGTTCAAGAAGTAAAATCATTGTAAAACCTCCATTTATACACAACATGGCTCTTATAAATTCATGTGTTTCACAAACACCGTTAAAACCAACATTCACAGAAACAAACACATGGGAAAATCATCAAATCAGTATTTTCAGTCATATTACAGTTCATTAAAAATCAACTAATTACTTACAGGGAAGCCCTAAATAAACTAATAAATCATTTCAATAAAAACACCCAATTTCACATGAAATTTGCATTTAAGATTCATTTGAAATACAGACACTACTAAAACTATTATTTCTACAATAATAAAATTCAATAAGCCTGAAAATACCATAAAAAATTATCCAATTCACAAAAACCGCATACACAGTGGAATCACCTACCAAAACCAAGGAAACCCTTGAATTTTCTGTGCGAATACTCTAACGCACCACCACCACACCTCAAGGAAGGTAAAACAGACCTAAATCAAGATTTTAAGACCATGAAACACAAGATAAATATCTAATTTTTAAACCCTACATTCTGGAAATTAGGAACCTCAATGATAATGGAAGAAACCCTAGGTACATTGAATGTATCTCTAAACAAATTGAATGAAGAAATAAGGAGAACAAATTACTTAAAATATCTTGTAGATATTGCCCCCAAAAATACCATTATATGATTTTAAAAATAGTCAAACCTTCAAGTTCGGTTCTAACAAGGATAAGGAGATTATTTAGGAATTTGAATGGGAGGAAAACAGTAATAATTGAGAGAGTTATGATGAAATTAACTTACCTATTCAAATCTGGACGTTTTGAGAACCCTATGAATATCTGCCAAAATTTGTGATTTCGAGGAGCTCTAAAGAGGGGGGTAAGGGAATGGTCATGCGGTTGGGTTCAGTGGTCTTGGGATCCACTTTGAATCACCTAAATACCATTATTATTTAATGAGATATGAAATAAACTATTTTTTTAAAAAACTAGAAATGGGTCTTCGGGCTGGCCCAATTCCTTAAATAAAAACCCAATTATACCATTGTTATGGATTATTAAAGGGTCCAAATTGAAATGGTGGTGTTAATAGGTCAGGGGAGGTCATTCAGAAATTTTAATGGGTGAAAACTATTAAGACATGAAAATGTAATAAAAGAAACAAAATTGGCTTTTAAATCTATAATTGGGCTCACAGTTTGGCATAATTCATGAAAACTCTCTCATTCCTCCATAAAAGATTGGGAACCCCCCCAAAACAAAGAATGAATTGAAAATAAATGAAATTTACCTTTAAAATAAGTCATGGATGTGACTATTCTCTCCACCATAATGAATTCCTCCCCCCCAGAATGCCACTGCAACACCAGTTGCAAAAGCAAAGACCGAACGATAGACCAAGACAGACTTCCTTGCCACGTTTTCACCCACTTCAAAAAGGACGAACATCTCCAGATGATCAAACAAAGTAAGAGAATACTATCACCAACCAAAAATTACCCCACATAATTCAAATTATGAAACACATTCAAAAGCCATGCCAAAACAAAACACCTCAAACACTACAAGAAGACGGAAAAGAAATCCACTTGAAACAAACAACGAACTCAAATAACGCTACCACAACATTACGTAAACAAAACCATTGGGTGTTCTCCAACCCCAAATTTACCCAAGTAAAAAATTCGTGGATAAATAGACTTGAACGATAATACCTCCTACCTGGAATACAACATGGAGAAAACTGAGTTCCTAGTATGGGGTGACCCAATCTGGACATCCCACCACCAGGGAAAACTCAATTTCTAAGACAGAATAAGGATAACAATTGGGGAAGGAACGAATGATCTCCCCATAATAAGGGTTAAACTAACATTATTCCTTTTAAAAGAGAACATATATGATACCCATGATGGGTATCCTCACTATAATAATGAACACAACTTTCCTTAGGGAAAAATCAAGACACTAACAGGGGGCCTTGAACAGACATCCCAGCATTAGGGGTAGATTAGTATCAGAATTCATCCAATAAAACTTACATGAGACCCATTGTGGGTATACCCAAAACAAAAAAAAACCATTTTAACTAACTAGTATGGGATAACAACAAAAAAACAACATAATTTTAAGGAGATGGAATGGCCGCATGGTTGGTTCAAACGGTTTGGGAAACCACCAGTTAACTGTGTGGATCATTCTTTCCAAAGAGGAAACTTCACACAGTTTCCTTGGCCAAGGTTCATGGACGTGTGGAGACCATGCTATAGATACTAACTCTTATCACACTGTCCCCTGGGTTGGCACACGATTACTGCTAACTACGATCATACTATGCACTTCAACCCGCCTAACCCAAATTTTAAACGTTTCTCCAAAAACAAAAGGGAACCCAAAGGGGAAAAAATCAACTCGGGGTATGACATGGGAACAAGGTACTCAGGCCTCTTTCTACCAAATGTGATAAATTGTAACAAGACGTTGACACCAGAGGTTTAAACTATTCCAATCTTTCATAGTGAGGATATGACCATGACCAAAATTTTGAACGACTATAAGATTTCCCCTAACTACGCGCCAGCTTCTCTCCGAGGCCTATGACTGGAGCTTAATGGATTGAAGCAACTTTGGCCACGCAGTTAGGATTTTGAAACCCCTAAACTGAACATCTTCTTCCAGTGCTAATAACAATTATACTGTAATTTCAGATGGTCTCATTGAGACATGACACACTTCAATCCCGATTTTCCCCAACCCATCATTTTACCAAAATAAGAACTTAGAGGATGCACACACATCACACATTTTTTTATTCGGATGCTAAACAGTGGAATGAAAGGACATATAGAAACAAATTCCTCTAGAACATATGATTTAGAATTTCGTATAGGGAGAGACACATCCAACAAAATAGTGGCTCTCATAAGATTGAACAATCTTCACCATTATAGTCAAATGAGAACATGAAATCACAAGGCATCACCAAACATGACCATTGTGGATAAAAGAAAACACAAAGAAAGGGACATTGTACTAAGTCCCAAACACCACATTATTCCAACAAGTGTCCATAATACCCACTCTTGGCCAGATAATTCACACTGGTTGCCAAACATGAACTCTTGCTTCTATGATACTAACGAAAGACCCAGAGGCCCTTTAAGACGTCATTCTACACTGACAACCCTGAACTTCATTGACCTTCGAAAACTTAATAAACATATGAAACTAAGGACTATTTCAACCTCCCACAAACACTCTCCCACTATAGGGGATCCACATAATTGAAAATGAAGAGGGGTAAATGCAATCTCCAAACCTCAAGAATAAAGTCCTTATATTGATCAACTAGAGGATCATCCAATGGTGAATCACCATATTTCAAACCTGAATCATACATAAAAACTTTATGGGGGCGTGCCCTATTATACAAGAAAACCCAAGGACCCAACCAATCTGGTAATTTGGTCACAACAGACCACAAACCTGAACCGAACACATGAGTGGAGCCACCACATTGGCCTCCCAAACTTTTCCTCAAAAGAGAGCATTTACCATAACTTCCTTCCAACTTATCAATAAAACACCAACCCAAAAGATCGTTCAAACAAGTGGGGTTATTGAACTCAAAACATCCTACAATTATAATAACGAAAACACATAATCCATACCTCCCAACAATACATTATTAAAACAAAACACTTTCCTTCAAAAACATTTAAAAAAAACAGTGTTGGTGGGTTGCGCATTTACCGATGCTATATCATGAGCCTCACAGATTCATGTTTACATGCCACATTGGGAACCCACCTCATATCCATCCATATTCCCATATAAAACATTGCATGTGGTCACCCTTGAGAACACCAAATACCAAAAATCAAACCTTTCTTCTTTTTAAAATCAAACTGTTAACCACTCTTTTCCTTTCTCCAAAACACTAACCATATTATCAAAACCCAATTTTTCATCTCACAAACCAATTTAGAAAAAAATTCATAATTCAATAAAAGCACATATTTATGCCTTTCACAATCAATTCAAAACATTTCACCCCATTTCAAAACACTTCTATTTCATGAAAAACCCAATTTCATAAATCTACATTTAATTAATAACTCAACTCAACTCATTTCAAGACTAGTTTATAAAAGTTTATAATTTTTTTAAATGTTCAGTAGTCACCAAACCCAAAATCCATCTTCAAACCCTAGACAAAAATTCTAGAACACATAATTAAATCCAAAAAACTTTTCGATGGTTAAAAAAATTCCAATAGAAACATATTTTCAAAACCCCCAATTAACATAGTTCATACATTCATAAGAGGTGTAAACACATTATTTACCCTTTTGAAATAAATATAAAATTTCATTTATAGAAATTAAATAAAATAAAACCATTTTCACTTTACTCGAGAATAACTTCACAAAAATTCACACTCTTTAAAGTGAAGTCATTTTTTTCATACAAAAAACCATGTTTCCAAGATTCCAAAACAAAGAGACCCAAGACAATGTGAGAGGAAACTAGTTCTGGTGGGTGACTTGGACATATGGTTGGAAGCCATATTCCAATCACTCTGTTGTCATATAGAGTATTTTAGGGAAATATCCATAGCTACACAAGACTTTCCAGGACCTGCGAGCTCACTGAGATTATTTTCCCAACTCTCTTTTCATTTCCCATAGTCATTATTAAACCAAGAAAACCAAAGGACTAAGATAAATCCATAAATCCCCTGGTGACTTGAATCTCTTCATGAGGTGTGTTGTCCAGGAACAGTACACATGACTGAAATTTCATGTCCTGACAATCCTAACTCTAGACTATCCTATCTCTTCCCCAAATAACATAACCCAAGGAGCGAACCTCCTCTGATACCATTTTGTCACGAACTAAATATTTTCGCCGCCAAAACCGGCACCAAACCCAGCCCGTTACATGAGCCGAGGGGTGTTACCTATCCCCATGGGCTGGCACAAGTTCCCGGGTATCATTTATTTTTGTTTGGGAACGATTTACCAGAATATGAAGGCATAAAACTTTAAAAACAATCAATAAACTGAATCTGAAAAATTTATACCAAAAAATGTTTACAAAAAAATCATAACTAAATAAATTAGTTTAGATACAGTACAATATGTCTATAAATAAATGAAAAAATTAGGAAAAAAACCACCAAAACTCCACACGATAAGGGGTCATCACCCCCAAGCCGTCTCCACAACACCACACAGTAAAAGGGTGCTAACAACCCGATCCGCCTTCACTTGAGGGCTTACCTTTAACTGAGTCAAACATAACCAAGTCTACATACACCCAAGGTTTGTAAATAGGGTGTGAGCTAAGCCCAATAGTATACCACCCAATTATTCTAAAGTTCTTGAAATATAAGGTGAAGAGGCAAACAGTTTTATTTCGTAAAGAAAAATGACGATGAAATTCCACGAAATGCAACTTTCATTTGAAAATAAAATTCAAACTAGAATTTCAAGAATGTTAACATATCTTTATAGAATATATATATATAGTAATCTACTGTAAAAAACACAAATAAAAGGGTAAATATTAAAAATCCATTGAGGAACAGACCAGGAACACACCTAGGCACGAGGTTGTCTCGGGCCCTATATACCTCATAACTCGGTGTGAATCAACCATAGTAAAATCCAATCTCATCCACAAGACACTATTAGAGAACATACCCACTACATAGTGGTTTCCAATCATCATCCACATAGTTTAGTTAGAGTTTTCATGATCCTAATTCGAGGTGAAAAAGGGACAACACCTATCCGGTCCACTAGCCGTACTAGTACAAATCTTCCCACCTAAGTACCCGGGCTTCCCCTTTTGTGCTCCAAAAAATTCATCATGCAACATAAATCCATTTTCAAATAAAACACCACTACTGGTCACACCCAATAAATACAGCAGCTATCACATTTTTATACCACTTAAAAGACACAATAAAACACTTTGATTTTTAATAAAACAATTCCTCAATATCGCATAGTGTTTTGCACAAATAACACCTTAAGAACCACATTTTAACATTATGTGAACATTTTTGAGTTACAAAAACATAAAGGGAATCCAAATACATTTAAAGTTAAACAAAAAATAATTTTTAGGGAAGCCTCATATGGTTCAAGAAGTGACATCATTGTAAAACCTCCATTTTTACACATCATGGCTCTTAGAAATTCATGTGTTTCACAAACACCATTAAAACCAACATTAACATCAACAAACACATGGGAAAATCATCAAAACAGTATTTTTAGTCATATTACAGTTCATTAAAATCAACTAATTACTTATAGTCAGCCCCAAATAAACTAATAATACATTTCTATAAAAACACCCAAATTTCACATGAAATTTGCATTTAAGATTCATTTGAAATACAAACACCACTAAAACTATTTTTTCAACAATAATAACACATAATAAGCCTAAAAATACAACAAAAACAGTATCCAATTTACAATAACTACATACACAATGAAATCACCAACCAAAACCAAGGAATCCCTTGAATACATTCTGCGAAAACTTAAATGCACCACCGCCGCACCTCAAGGAAAGTAAAAGAGACCTAAAACCAGAATTCAAGAACATGAAACACAAGATAAAACCCTAATTTTTTAACCCTACTTTATAGACATTATGAACCTAAATGATAAGGGAAGAAACCCTAAGTACATTGAATGTAACTCTAAACAAATTGAAAGAAGAAAGAAGGAAAACAACTTACTTAAAATAACTTGTAGAAATCACCCCCAAAAATACCAGTATCTGATTTTAAAAACATTAAAACCTTCAAGGGAAGTTTGGAAAAGGATAAGGAGATACTTTAGGAATTTTAATGGGGGGTAAAATTAATAATTGAGAGAGTTATGAAGGAATGAAAATACCTCTTCAAATCATGACGTTTTGAGAACCTTATGAATATCTGCCCAAATTCGCGATTTCCAGGAGCTCCGAAGAGGGGGATTAAGGGAATGGTCGTGTGTTTGCATTCAGTGGGCTTGGGCTCCTCTTGGAATCACCAAAATACCATTACTATTTAATGAGATATTAAATAAAAAACTTTTTGTTTTAAAACATGAAATGGGCCTTCGGGCTGGCCCAATTCCTTAAATAAAAACAAATTTCCACAATTATTATGGATTCTTAAAGAGTCCAAATTTCAATGGTGGTGTTAATAGGTCAGAGGAGGTCATTTAGGAAGTTTAATGGGTGAAAAATATAAAAAAATGATAAAATTATAAACGAATCAAAATTCTTTTTTAAATCCGGAATTGGGCTCACGGTTTGGACCAATTAATGAAAACTCTCTCATTCCTCCATAAAAGATTGGGACCCCCCAAAAAACAAAGTATGAATTGAAAATAAATGAAATTTACCTTTATAATATTTCATGGATGTGACATACGGCTATAAGGGAAAATTGAAATGATTCCACTTTTTGAATGATGTGCATAGTTTGATTGTGTGGTTGGCCAAAACATTCACCAACCATGATCTAGCTACTACCCAGGGTTAGTGACCTATATGATTAGGAATAACTGTTTGTCAAAGCATGCTTTACATGTCCATCCACTTCTTCATAGGGAACACACCATGAACGAGGTATAATTAATGTATTGATAAACCATGTTTGTCACATCCACTCCACTCTATTGAGTATTATAGAAACCCACAAAGTATCCTTATTCTTATGGAATTGGAAGAAATTTTTATAAAAACCATGTGGAACAGTTACATTATTCAAAATGTAGGGGTCTGTGCTCCAAAAATACATTAATTCCCTTATTTCATCCATAGACTCATTAGGTATTTATAAATGATTAAAACCATTGAATTAAACTAAATGTCATTGGTTGCCTACCTCAATAAAAAAGGATCTTCAGTCTTCCCCCATTAAGGAATTTGAACATTAGTTTCCCTTCCAAGGGTTGTTTAACTTCCTGATAGAAAAATCCCAGCCATGGGAATGTACATCAGGCTCTTGCTCACCAGTCTCATCTGGTACATGGCCATGCTACCATAACACATTTTCTTGAGTAATAGACCATCCTTAATGAACCTTTTTCAAGGATACAAAATGAAAATGTGTTAATACTCAAAATAATTATCTACATCCAATTCTACATCTTCCTGATTTATTGTGTAATATGACATGGCATGGAAATGACAAATATATAAAATTGGGATGATTTCATGGTTGGTATGGTACCTAAGAGGTAATGGAAAATTATAGGCTACAAGAATAACCTTAATACAATAAAAAAGGCCCAATGAAATAAAATGAAAACTACCCTTACCTACGTATCCATCAATGCCCAAGCCTGCGTGATATTCACTTGAAAACATGGCCCATGAACTAGAGCTATAGAGGTCATAAATGGGAATCAAAAAAATGATTTGTATCTTTACAAAGTAGTATCCATCACCTTTCATATCAAATGTTCATGTTCTGAAGTCTCCTTCCCGATAAAATGATCTAATAGTACAACCTCCCCTACCACTATCCATCATAGAGGCGAGCAATAAATCCAACCAAATAATTCATTATACAGAGACATATGAAATGTTTTTTAAAGAATGTTTTTTATGAAAACATAACAAGATGAATATTTTATCTTATGAACCACCAAAATTGAGGACACGTGGTTAGAGAATATCCATAAATATTTGAATAGTTCATTCAGACTGGCCATTATAGTGAGTTTAAAAATATGTTATCTAAAGAACCAGTATATTGATATCTAACTATAATCGTTTCGAGATCTCAACATGAAATGAGTTTCTCTGCCAGACATGATTGTACAAGAGAACCAGTTTAGGTAGAAAATATCATGGTCTTATTATTGGACAAGATTATCCATTGAGATGGTCTCTCAAATACTAAAAAAATTGGGCTACTATCACCATTTTATTGATAAATACCCAAACCATGTCACTACCTCATAACAATATCAGTAAAAAAAATCCCATAATCCATTATGACATCATCCCCTTACCACTCCAGGACTGATAAGTGTAATAACAATCCAGGGTACCACTGGGTTTTTGACTTCACGTTTTGATAGGTGGAACACCTTTTGATAAAACCTTAAATCTATCATTTCATTCCTGGACAAAAATACATGAATCGCATGCCATAATACGCATTGGAAATTCCTCTGTGCACTACCCATTGTGAAGCATAGGATTCTCACATAGGATTCTCTATGATATATGTAGGCATCCAAATACACTCATATATAATCATGATGTCAACCCTTTTGTACGACCTATCTATTAGTGGGATTGTATTGTAAATACACTCCCTCAGGACCAAACCATTAGTATATGATAACTACAACATATTTTCCCTATCCTGAGGTGACAATGTAACTTCAAATTATATAAGAATGTGACAGTCATTACATTCATGAACATCTATAAGCATCCTATAAAAGAAGAATCATTATCCTACATTCAACACTATTTTTCTAAAAAACCATGTGCATGTGTCCCTTGGATCATAGCATCCACAACTTCATTTCACTTACCAGGCGTATAGGAAAGACCAATTTCAATGAACTGAAGGTATTTGAACTATCTCTAAGGTATGAATTATCATATCATGCTACGTGAAAACGTAAATGAGATTTTTTTGGTCCTTATACACCAAGAAGTGCCCTCCTAAAAAATAATGTCACCAGCAACATAACACTAGGGAAATTGATGTCAGCTCCAGATCACACCTTATGTAGGTTTTTCTCCATCGGACTCAAATGTGGAAACCCAGACACAATAAATCATTCTCCCTAAAGCATAAAATCACCTCTCTTGGAGAAAGAGGCATCAAAAAACACTGCATAGCCTCTTCCATGATCATGTAAAATCATAATTGGTTCTATAGTGTGCATTATGTTGGGATCCTAAAAGGAATTTTCTCAATTTTAAGACCATAAGAACATAGAAAAATTCTTAGTTAAATAGTAAATAGGTTCTTCATAGAATTAGATGTCCAGAATGAAATGAAATTAATAACCATCTAGTCCCAATAAAACATTTATATCAAATAAGGTCTTGGCATGCTCAATGGAGACAATAACACTCACCTTATTTATGAAAATTGGTAATATTAAATTACTAATAATATGTCCTAGTTAGTAAACCTTGTCATTCGAAAAGTGGCATTTGGTGAGTTTTTATATAACCTATTCCCTATTAGTGTACACCAAACAATATCAAGGTGGTTTAAATGGTCATGATGAGTGTGTCAACACATAATGATTTTATCCATGAACACTAAAATGATTGAGTCATAGTACGTGTGAAATACCTTATTAATCAAGGAAATAAAAAAGTCTGGCGAGGTTGTATGGAAGAATGAAATAACTGAATAGAAATAAATAATATAACTGCTTCAAAATTTTATAGGTCGTATGTCTATGTGTACAACACATACCAAAATATATAATGATCCAAAAATAATCTATTTCCTAATATCTAGATGAATATACTATTTATGAAATATGTAGAATATTATTTCATGAATATAAGCTAATTCAATGTTCAAAAATACATTCATATACTAATGTCCACATCGTCGTTCTTGGTGAAATGTATAGGTGGACCCCTTGGTAACGACCATGTAATAATAAAACCCTTAGATCCCATGTCTTTTATTATCTCTTGACCTATTGCAAATCAGTAGTCTCTATCTTATAATGAGGAATGAATATGAGTTCTTCTATTGGGACTAGCTCGATAGATAAATACACCTCCCCCTCAGAAGGTATCTCAATTTTTTTCTGCATTACATTCCTTAGTCAATATATACATTCTAATACATAACATTCACCATTGTAATCATGGATATCTCTTTCTCGTGAAGAGAAAAATAACATAAAATAACAGCAGTCCTCAAAATGGATATAGGGGAATAACCCATCCCTCCCAAAAATTTGTTCGAAGCCTATCATGTCAAGGAAATAGATGTCTGATAAAAATGATAACTGCATTCTACATGGTGGAATTCCTTAGACTGGAATAAACTCTATGATTATACTCCCAAGAATGTGTGATGTTTCATCAAGCTATAAGAAGTACTGGATTTAAAGACTAATAATTTCTATGACTGATATATAAAAAAGTATTATAAAAAAATTGTATTGAAAAAAGAAGATATGATAGTAGAAAATACAAGAATAGTACCTCCTAGAATAGATGATCTTATATGATCCTCCTTGGGTATCAACAATACCATGTGAAATTGGAATAATATGTGGCCATGAGTTACATATAGACAACCCTACGTGGTATTTCCATGGTGATACTGAAAATAAAAATTCAAGATACCCTATCCACGAGCTCCTCTTCAGAAAATCCAGATGGTTCTACCCTAGCCCCTCATTAAACATGGAGCTATTGATCCAACTCTAGATGGTAGAGCAAGAAAGAAGCTTATTCTAGTGGGTACTGGTGGGATGGTTTAGCATAATCTCTAAAGATGGACCACTTAGACTTAATGTATGAACTCAATTGGTTTCTGTGAAACTAATCCATGAAGTGGCCCCACCTCCCACATGGATGGAACATTAATAAACTACCAATGTGGATACTCTGGTTTCGACCACCCTACTGAGAACTCCCATGATGTTGTTTCCAGCCATTGGAGGAACCACTACTCTATCATGGAAGTAATACCCCCTGCCATCTACCATAATCATCCCTCAGATTACATTCAACAATAAGGACCTGAATTATATTCTATGAGATGGTAGAGTTCCTGTGGTTATTTATCTGAAATTCGATGGTATACTAAATCCAATCCACAATGTTCATCACCATATAATGATAGTCTCATACTATGGTCAGTAAAAAATAGTGAAGATACATAATTTGATATGATATATCCATAGAATACATGGTTTTCAAAACTATGTGGTGGAAATATATAGCACAATAAGATCTTAACATCTCTATTATATAGAAACCAATGAAACATGACATGAATTTCCTATATGTCATACATCGGTGCTGACCAATCTAATTAAAAACAACCCATGAATGATTGAATGAATAAAAAATCATGTAACTAGGGAGATTTATTATCCTCTATGGTGGTATATCAAGGTTCTTGAAAATTTATATCAAGGCCTCTATCCTAAAAATGATATCCAGAGGTCCATCACCAAGAAAAAACACGGTTAGATGCTACTAATTGAACTCACATGTTTATTCTTCCACAAAAGAGGTAACATAGATCTCCCTACCAAGAATTTATTAGACTCATAAATCTCTCTCAAAATTGTGAATCATCTCTATCATCAGGTATTGAAGGAGGATTCATAGGTGAAACTACAGGACGTAACACTGGAAGATCATGGCCCATCCCCTCTAGAAAATGGTCATTATCACCCTTCTGGCACACAAATATTGGGAATAGTGGTGGAATTGATCTATAAATTCCATGAAAAATTCTTAGATAACATTTAACATGATATGATCATAAATAAAATCATATTATAGGTAAATTATTTACTATATAGTATAAAACATTTATTCCTACTCATAATTCTAGGTCACTACGTAATATAATATTGAAATGAATCACTATTGATAATGCATAATTCTCACTACTATGGTCCAGTCTATGTCAACCTCTATATTTTATATCTGGGTTTAGGTATAGAATGTGTCAACTGTAAATAGTTGGTGATAACATTGATAAAAAATTTATTTTATTAACTATTTAATGGTACCCATATTTAATTTATGGATTTAATAGGTCTATCATTTTATTAATGGAAAATTATAAAAATAAATATTAGTAATTTGTAACCATAAAATCATTATAAATTTAAATATGTAGAAAATTTAACTACAACAAAACCATCATAATAAATAACATATTATAATTAGTAAAATAATTTTATTAGATTAATGAATTTTTAATCCAAAATTACATGTATATATACACAATTTAAATTACAAATCAAATACATGTATTGAAAATAAACCATAGTTTCAATCATTAAATCCTCAATAAAATAAGTCAAAAAATGATAATTGATTAATTATTGTGAAATCATAAATTTATTGGAGAAAATACACTTTAGTTTGATGTCCTTACCAAAATATACCATTATCTAACTTATTTTATCTTGAAGAGACATTATTTTCTAAATATATATGTCACTCCAGGATACAAGGAGTTCTATGAAGTTAATTGGTGAAATGTACATTGCATGGAATAATTCATGTAATTTTATTGATATTATTTAAATATAATGATGCAAGAATAATGCTTTCATTCCGTCTTGGGCCAAAGATAAAATTTAATCCAACACCATAATAGTAATAACATCACATATCTTCGGTGTCACCCAATCAAGGAATAAAATCAAATGCATTAAAGAATAATCTTCATCGTCATATAATATCCTAGGGAATTAGACATTTCTCACATAAATGTGTTAGCTACTCCAAATAATAATATCATTACAAAATATTGACATGTCCTCATATGATTTCAAACATCTCAAAATAGTTATGAAATGAAAAGTAATCTCTGATACCATTTTGTTGAATTCTGGCTCGTCTCACCATGTAAGAGTAGTGGGACCAGTTGGCCACATGGTAACATACATGCCTCCCTATATGATGGATTTTTCCAACTAATAGTTATGCCCTTTAGGGTATTTTTGGGAGACCATTCCATATGGTTAGAGTGGACCAAAATAACAAACAATATATTAATAAGCGATGGAAGCTATAATAATGTAATGTAGAATAATACATATATAAACATATGAGACATAAATAATAAAATATATAAATAAATAATACCATATACAAAAATAATTTCATGTCTATATAAAAGAAAACACATACATGGCATCAGTCATTCAAAATCATTGAAATAGAAAATACTATCCAAGAATTATAAGCACTGTCTGTGTCATATGCTACCATGATCTAGTCCTAAAAAAGAATTCACGCATCTTTAATTTGACATTTTCTATTATCCGCACCTATAATCAATTAATCTTCTCGATTACCATTGGAAACACAGATAGGGTTTGATAAAAACACTTTAGGACACCACAAACGATGTCTATTCAAATCTAATATTTGAATATAAATTATACCAATGTGTATGCATATAAATTTAAAATAGAAAGTAAATATAACCCACATAGAGATTTGGTTTCACATGGAAGGCCTAGAAGGACATAACTGATCATGCTTAATGTGTATGTCTCTGAGAAAACATTTCAGTTTAATAATATAGTCATAGTTTATATAAAATAACACAAATAAACTAGGAATGTATTCATATTTACAAAAAGATCAAAGTGGTAAACAATGAATCAATAAAATAGAAGGTCATTCTAGAACATGGAACAAAACAATGAATCCTAGAAATAAGGTATACGTTTAATACATAGCGTATACTCACGGTTTCATCTAAAAATATATCTTATTAATTCCATGGATCAAGTAGAAGGTAAATATTAGGCTAATAATATTTAGAGCCAAGAATAATAATCCAAGGCATTACATGTCCAATGACATCACATTAAATCTTAGGAGGGCATCCATAAAGATAAATTATATATAAAAAGTATCAGTTATATCATCGGTACAATTACAAGGTATTTAGAAAATAATACAAGGACCAAGTTCCAAGGTGGGCATATTAGTTGAAAACTATCTTAATGAATCTTAATGTCCTCTTAAGAGTGTTCTAGGCATCCCCCCATGATTCCAAGGAAGTCGTCAGTATTCAAATTATTATAAATATGAAAAGGTACTTATGAAATATGCATAATATAATTGTTTAATAAATAATTATAATTATTCATATTCCTTCTAATACTCATGGAAGTTTATAAATTATTAAGTTCATTCCATTACCTTTCATCCCAAGTGACAAGGTCAATAAGAACATGAAACCAAGTTGTAGTTGAATAAATATTTATTAAGTCCATGTAATATATAAATATATATACTTATAATTTAATTATTTATTGTTCATTTAATTAATTCAAGGACTTATCATAACAAAGATTATGTTAATCAAACCCAAACGGTGTCCCAGGTAACACTAATAGGGTTCATCAAAATCATAACAGAGAACGTACCATACTTGGGGTAGTTAAAATTGAGATCTCATCCACCAATGATGTAAAAAGGGGATATTTGGGATTTATATTAAAATTTATATGATTGAATTTAATGCAGATAAATTTGAGGATCAACTCTTAGTGATACATCTATTCACAAAAAGAAAAAAAATTATAAAATAGGAGACTTTGTGGAATATATTATGAACGAGTCACCTTATTCTACTAATAGATGTATCATCCAGTATCAACAATTATTATCACATGGATCGAATGAATATAGAAGAATGTATGAATTCTCTAAAAAGAGGTCTACCATATCACAACAAAATTACACAAATGTAGATGATATAAATGAGAGAAAGTAGCTGATCAGAGCTCATGCTGAGAGGGATCCAACAAGAGGAGTGATTGTTCGATCAAAAATCAGATTGGGAATCCAATCCAAATTATATGTTATGGAATCAATAGGGCATCCATGGGGATTAGGTTTTTTACATTATAAATGAAAACGGAAAGTGGTGAAAAAATATAATTGTCTAAATGGAAAAATGGTTATTTCACAACCTTTTATTGAGGCATATGGTTTGGATGCACTGGTTCCCAAATATTGTTCCAACCATACTCAATGTAGTATATAAGGAATGTTTTCATTAATGGGTTGGGAGAAAACTTCTCTTAATCATGCTCTACCCTATCATCCCCAATCCCAAGGTAACACAACCCACAAGGGATGCATCACATGATGATAATTTTTTTGTGCATCCCATGTGCTCCCCAATATAGAGCCTTATAACACCCAATACAATTTTACTAACTATATATATTGGGCTTCACAGTAAACTCTAACCATGAAGTCCAATTGTTTCTTCCAAAAGACATTGATCTGAGCTATGAACAAGCCCTAGAGACCCTCTCTTACTCCATAACATCATTAGGAATTCATAAAAGTACAATCCCTTGTAATTAAAAAAATCAAAATTTTCCATAACTCAATGAAAAACTGGGTTCTAGTAAAATGTCACTACGACATGTAGTTTATTGTGATTTTCATGTATCTGCAAATGTTTTATAAAAAATATTACTTGGTTATCTATCCTAATGACTATGTTATCCTATAAATGGTGTTAAATTCAATTTTAAAAATGAATCTGATGAATGTTTTTAGGAATTTAAAAGTAAATTAGATAACGATATAATGATAGCCATTAAACATTGAAATTATGTGTTTTGTATTTATAGTGAGGATTTTTGGATGTGTATTGTGTTTTTATTAACAAATATTTATCATTTTTTTTCATACACATAATGTTATTTGAAACTCCATTATTAAAATTATTCAACACATGGTCTCGATCTTGCAGTTGTTTTTTGGTATGATAGTTTGGATGCATATTTTTTGTTGGGTAAAATATAAAATATATATAAAATAGTAAATATTGATGTTTATATTCATTCCAAAAGTGTTGGAAATGTGTAAAATATTATGAATATAACAAAAACATGATTATTATTTCAGGATTCACTATCATCTAGGAAAGTCTATCAATGTATATAATGATTTAAGTGAAAAGTATAATCATAAATTAGTTAGAAAGTATTTGAAACAAGATAATTTCTTTAATGATTTTAGAATTTACATGATATTTTGCATCAAGTGACCATATTATTTTGAGTCTCTATGTAGTATTCATTTATAGAAATAATTGGGAAGTCTCAGATAAAATAAATTGGTTTGTAATAAATAATTAAATTAGTTATGGTTGGGGAAATTCATAAATTTAATGTTGACAATGAGGTATTGTTAGACATGGAATGTGGTTCTATTATAAAAGTGATCCTTAGTGGAATAAATAATCACTCAATGAGACAAAAAAAATATAATTTTCTTTAATCTAGGTATCAAAAATATGTACAAATTCCTTCTTGAATATTATTTTTTGGAATGGATGAAAAAACATATTGCTTCTTTTAGCCTAAAATAATTTATTATTCAATAAGACAAAGCTACTAGAAACCTAACTAAGACAATTATTCATAGTTTTCATGTTCTCTAATTAAATTTAGATATTATTTCAATGCACTTATTGGTTATATTTTAAAATACTTCACAAAATAATGATATTTCTGTTATTTTTTATCATTTGCATAAATATTTATATTTTTACACATTTAAAAATACTATTTACTCTGATCTTCTTATTAGTAATTCTATTATTAAATATTTTTGATCTATTAATCCAATTCCTTAATTAATTTTATCAGGATTTATTTTTACATAAAATTTTTACAAAGGGATTGAAAATTTATTTCGGATTGAGTTAAATTTCAGTAAAAATATTCATCCTCATTTTGATGGACATTCAGAGTGAAAAATTATATCAATGTTGGAAATGATCTTTGAATTTTGTTAGTATTAATTAGGATATTAGGATGAACAATATATTTTGTGAAATTTACCGTAAAAATTAGTTTTCATTCATTTATATGGGTTTTACCTTTTTAAATATTATATTACAAATAGTGTCAGGCATTAGAATGATGTGGAAATGCAAGTGAGGGAATACTGTTGAAATCATAAAATGTAGAATACATGGTTATGATGGTAAAGGTAAATATTTACCATATAAAGTAAACACAATTTATGAAAAAAATATAACTGGATTAAATTACTTATTCGGTAGGATATGTTGATTTCTAAAATTACTTATTGTGAAAGGTGTTTTAAAATTTGGTAGGAAACTTGTATTCCATGGAATATTATTATGTATGAAATTCTATATAAGGTTTCATTTTTTTCTAATCATGTGTCCTTATAGCAGAATTTATCTGTGGATCATAACATATTTCTCACATTATTATTAAGGAAACATGTACCTGACAGTTCACAGATTATTATCCACAATGTAATACAATGGGAAGATAATATTTCTTATTATTTAAATAAAATATAGATTCTAAATCACTGAGAGAATTATTTGAATAATAGTATTCAAATTATAATTATAGATTCATTAAATAATAATATTATTGAAAACCATCAAGGGAATTAGAAAGAACAGTGAGGAAAATAATATCCTCACCTATTTACATAATGAATTAAATTAGGACTATGAAATTTCATTAACGGGGATAGATGTGACAACACAAGTAATGTTTATAATAATTAAATTTCATGAATTATTAATATTCATAATTATATTTTATGTTGCTATATTCAATTAAAAAACATTAATTAATTTTTCAATAAAAAGAAATTGTTTTATTCTAACTGATTTTTCCCACCAATTATAAAGTTATATTTTAATTTTAAATTTATAATGTTATGTAATATAATTTTTTTTGGGGGTAAACATTATTTTTTATATTATAAAATAAAATATTTTTTATTATTAATTATTTGAATTTCTTTGAAATTTTTAATTTTTTGTTTAATATTGAATAATATTTATTTTTATAAAGTAGAAATTTAATTTCAAGTATTTACATTCTAATATTGTTATTTTTATGGTTTTTAACGATTCTTTAGTCCTAATTGAATATTTATAATCCAATTAATTATGTTTTAATAAAAATTATACCTTATATTTGGAAGAAATTAATTTATATGATTAAAGACAAATTTTTCTAAGAAAACTATTTCTGAATTGATTTTTTGCAACATATATTTTTAAAAAATTATAAAAATTCAAAAAAATAATCTCAAAAAAATAATTTTAAATTTTTAATTAGTAGGTTGAAATTTTTTTGTTATATAAATTTCATTTTTGGTCTTAATTAATAGTTACCATGGTATAATTTAGTTACAAGTGTAAAGGGTAAAAAAAGCTAATTAATGTAAAAATTAAGTGTTAAGGTCAAAAAATATTATATTAATTCATAGAGACTAATATAATATTTACCACTCACACCATATATTTATAATTTAATTTTTTTTGTGACACATGACAATGGGAGTGAATTAATATTATTTTAAAACATTGAATTATTACAAGAGGGTCAATCCACGTTCATATAAAAAGAATCCTCCTCTCCATAATTATCCACAGACATTGAAAACTATAGCTCAACAAATACTTTTTAAAATTATCTTTATAACTTCATTTGCCATACCCTATAGATCATGGTATCAAAAAAATACAAACCTATTATCTTTTATAGTGTCAACCAATGGATGATTTTAAAATACATGGAAAAACTCATAATCATGTTATTTCAAGATTATTAATTACTATAACACCATAAAAATTATTATTAATATTCATATATAAAAAATAGGTATCTATAATATATCAAAATGTAATTATTTTTATGGTAAAACCATTTCCCATCTCTTATTCTATCCTATGGAAAATGAAAACACAGCTTGTGTGCACATTTGACCTATTATATGTATGACGAAATGTGTTTCTTTTTTCCATTAGAACCTCATATATATGGATATAGTAATTGAATTTGTTAATATTTAATATTTTATTAGATTATTATTTTTAATTATAACATACTATTTACCTTCATACCCATCCATCAGTTGGAAGATAATGACGTGGCTCATTCCAATGTGTGGAGTACCACCTCTATGAAGCGATGAGATTCATTTTTCAAGAACAACATTCATGAATGGTTCAAAAAATTAAATAATTTATATATATATTAATTATAACATGTTTAAAAATATGGAGATAATGGAGAGGCAAACATTTAACAGAAATCAGGTTACTGAATTTATTTTTAGCTTATAAGATGAAGGATCACAAGACATCCAACATGAACATATTATATTTCACACTATATAATACATGTTAATAAATGAAATAAAATGGATTATGAAAAATAAATAAACCATTAAAGTTTCTTAATAAATTATTAATTAAATATAATTTTATTTTTTTTATTTTAGTGAATATATATGCTGAGTTATGAAACAAGGTAAGGAATTTTCTTTAAAATGTTTTTTTAATGTTATCCCTGAAAAAAAAATTTATCTTAGATATACAGGTTCATAAAAATGTCTTAATAATGATCCTATGTTTTCTTCAAATTTTTTTAATCTTAATTTTCATATATAAATTCATTCTAAAATATTATCTAAAAATTAATATTTTACATATTTTTAATTCATGTCACTTTGGAGTATTTTAGCCGAAGTTCCCGAGAATATATTTTGAATGTATATGAACTGAAGTGATTTTCCATCTATCATTTCATTTAATAATTATCAATATTAATTTGAAAATTGAAAGGGGTTTCCATTTAACATACGTTTCATGTAATCTAGAAATTTTTAGTCTTTAAATGTTTCTAAAATAAAATGATAAATGTTAAACATTTCATGAGATAATTGAAAGTGGTATTGGTTATAGCGGGTGAAGCCAAATTTCATAGGATTTTAAGCTGAAATGAAATATTTTATATGTTTTTCTCATGAAATATTTCATTGATATAATATATGATAATGGGTGAGATAGATATAGATCAATTATATATTAGGTAAAGTGACATTGTTACTGGAAATGTTGTTAATTCTAATGGATATGTTGGAATTAACCATAATTGGGGTTTATTTATAAGGGTTCTCATAAGTGTGAATAAAAGGATAATTTACCAAAATACCTAAATGGGTTTATAATTCTTTAAAAGAGTTTTCAATGCAAAATTTATATTTTATATGTTAATAAAATTAACTCATATTTAATGAATGGTTTATAATTTTTTGAAAGTGAGAGGCTTATTTATGTGAGTTATCATGATTTACCAAGTTACTTTTATGGTTATTATTTTTGTTATTATGATTTATTGAAAAAATTATGCATGATTTTGGATTCTATGGTGGTTTCATATACACGTAGTGAATATTATTATCTCAAAGATTAAAATACAGAAATAAAAATTTCTTCAACCGTATTTATGAGTTTTCAAAAGGACCAATGAGAGTTATTTTTTTTCAAAATCCATTAATCAACATTTTTTTACTCTTAAAATTCTTTAAATGTTTTTTATAATGATTAAAGAAGTGTAAGGATTATAAAAATGTTGGTGGTGAAAAATATTGATTGAATGAACTATTCCATATATCAATCATGAGTGAATATATAGGAACTGATTTTTGTTGAAAAAAAGAAAACCATGTTCATGTATCCACTATGTTAAGTAGTAGTTTTACTATTTGTGTAAAAAATATAATACTAAATGATTTTAGAAAAGTAAGAGATTAAAAAACATATTAAAAATCATTTAATTATGGGTTGATTGTGTTTTGTGGTATTATAGAATCTCTTTTAATAAGGTTTGAATAACTGTATACTAAGACATTCATTACCATATAATTTCTAAAACACCTGAATCAATAAAAACTCCTCATTTTTTATGTTAATACAAATATTTAAAGATATCAAATATTTTTTTGTTGAATGTATTGAAAAATTTCATATCATTAATTTCAAAAAAACTTTCCAATGAATGAATTAAAACTTCTTGTCCTTTTATGATATTGTAGAATGTCAATAAAATGGAAATTTGACGATATTCATATAATTATCACTTCTATTTTTATATAAAATATTATTTAAATACAAATTTAATCTCACAAGAAAATCCTATTGTTAGATAAATCCCATATTCTTTACATTTATAAAAAATTTTGAAGAAAAATTATTAGTTTATTGTATAATTTTTTCAATATAAGATAGAAATTGGGATACCTTGTATCAAATTATTCTAGAAAATTAAGGAATGAATATAGTGGTATATTGATAAAAAATAAATTATTATATACCCATGTAGAAAATAGTTTTACATTCGATATTAAATATCATTGACAAAGAAACTGAAAAATGAAATGACCAATTTTTACCACCATTAATCTACAACATGTGATTATCATTTAATGTCATTAATATTTCCACAATTTTAATCACTAAATGGAAATTCCCTTGGGGTGAATTATTATATTGAATTCTAATCATATCTCTATTATATTCCCTTTTTATATTTTATATATGACTATAGTGAAAATTTAGATATCTTTCAACCTATCCTTTTACATTAACATAAGTAATAAAATTAAAATAAATAGATTTTTTACAAGTTCTTACCTAGATATATAAACTACATACATGGTTGTAACATTAAATCTATTTCATCTTACCAAAATCACTATAATACATTATTTATTATAATAAGTATTTTTATTTGACTCAAAATCATTAAATGATAACCCCAAATGAATAATTAGATCAATTGAATTACAACTATTCTGTGTATATGGAAATAAATATTACACATTTTTCATGAATGTCAATTATTATCTCAAATCTTCTTTCAGATTATCTATTTTATAAGAAATAGTGTATTTATAGGAAATTGCATTCTTATATAAATGAATATACCTAGAAACAAAATTCTCATATTTATAATTATCTCACACTCGTTAAACTTGTTTTTTATATATTATATGATTTCTGTGCTCATCCTCTATAATAAATACATAATAATAAAATTGTTTATTTATGAGTTAAATTTCCATTTTTGATGGTAGCTAAATATCCTTGGAATTATTCATTAACTTATAATTAAAATAATCATTCAATATATGAAAGCATTTCATATTTAATAGTGATATAAATTTTTAATTTTTTTGTTAATAATAATAATGTGAATTTTTTTTTCACCATGATGTGGTTTTTTATAGTCAAAATTTTTACTCCCAAATAAAAGTAAAATTTTTATTCTCTTGAATTTGGACTGTTAAAAAACATAAAATATTTCCTCATTACTTGTGAATGGGAAAAATTGTTCTTACCATAATGTGATTTTTTACAAAATTTATTATTTTTTTCTTCATTAAAAATTTATTTAAAATTCCTTCAATACTATTTTTTGTCAAAACATAAAATAAAATGCGGGGGATTGAGAAATTAGTCTATATTAATTAAAACAAATTAATATATAATTGAGAAAATTTAAACAATTATTTATGGAATCATATTTTATTCTTATTATTCTTTTATAAAGTGTAAATTATTATATAAATAATAACAATAATATAATTATATAAAATTTATTCCTGAGTTCTAAAATATTATTGGAGAAATAAATTATTAACATATAAAAAAATTATGAAAAATAATGAATGATAATTTATATATTCATGGCTAAGAAATGGTGGTTAAGTTTTTTTATTTCATCATATATATTATTTTATTAATTTTATAATATTATTTTGATAAAATAAAATTCAGATTTTTGATTCATAATTGAAAAATTAGTTTTCAGGGAAATTTGGGTAATTTTTAAAAAAAATATTATATCACATTATTAGTAAAAATAATGTTTTTTTAAAAACCAAAATATTTACGAAACCATTATGATATAAGAATGAAATTAAACTACGTGAATCAATTTTATAACAAATTTTATTATAGAGAAAAATAAATCATTTAAATCTATTATGTAGAATTTAGAATCCTAAGCATGATATTTGGAAACCTATGTGATATTTTATTTTAATAACATGTTTTCTACATTTCCTTTTATTAGCAGTTAACAATGATCAATTAAGATTTGGATTTATCTTTAATTCACAAAATAAAATTCATAATCATAAACCATTAAATATCATAACTATAACTACTAAACATTATTTTAGTGAAATTGTTTTTTATTCATAAAAATTGACATTTTTGTAAAATATTTTTTATTGCGTTAAAAATACTTCTATTAAAATTAAATTTTAACAAAAATAAAAATTGAATATTATAAAATGGATTTCAATATTTTAAATAGAATTTTCAAATTATTTAATAATTTGATATCATTTTTTTCTCATAAAAGTTCGTTAGCATGGTAAAATTAGCCACCATGATAGATGTTTAAATTATTTAAAAGGGTTTAAATTAAAATATAAGACCATAAATATAATAAAAAACCTATATATAATTGATTCCATGAGACGATTATCAACCTAAACTATATTAGCTTCAAAATTAGGTTAATTTTAAACCACATTCACTGTGATTGAATTCGATTTTATATTATTAAAAATGGTATTTAAAAAATTCCATTATTCTAATTTATAAAAGGATCCCTCTTCCATGCCTTCAAATAAAACTATAAATTAGAATCCATCCCATTAATCTACCACATTTTCATAAAATATATAATAGTTTCATGTTGTTGGCCTTATGGTCCAAAGTTTATGTACTAAACTTTACATTATTAGCGGTCTGTGACAAGGAAATTTAATCCTTAAACATAAGTTATATCTTCTAATTTAATATTCATATATATATTATTTATTTAGATATTATGGAATCTAATTTATAACTAATAAAACATGTTTTTAAAACAACTAACATAATTTTAAATTTATATTATCATTACAATATTAAATTTTCTTACTCATTCAGCCAATAGAAGATATCCATTTTTTAATTATTTAAAAAAATCAAGACCTTTTTTCAAATATTTATTCCATGGATGACTTCATAAAATATTAATAATATTAATAATTTGTAAAAAATATGAATGATATTTTTTTAAATAATTTAGGAATGGTGACTTCGGAAAGTATATTTACATATTCATTCATTTCATTAGTTAATTAAATAATAAATAAGAATAAAAAGTTTAATTGTTCCATGAGACCATCACCTTATGTTTCATGAAATAATAATGATACTATTAAATAATATAAAAAACATTTATTAATATAGATATAATATTCTAGATATGATGAAATCATGGAATAATGTATAGGACCAAAAATTCCAAACCACATTATATAAGGGAAACATAATTGTTAATAGCCAAAAGTAAATTGTAACAAAAAAAATATCATATATGGATAGAAAATAGTTTTAAAAGGAATTTAATATGTAAAATAAGAGTAAATAAGGTTCCTATTAATTTTAATAACAAACTAAAATATATTATATATGGCTGATAGAGTGTGTTCGAAAAATAGAAATTATGAGGTAGGAGTTTCTTTGTCGAAATTTAAATTCATTTAAACATGTTTCATTTTTTCATCATTTTCAATTTTTTTATTTATCTTTTAATTCACTTCACCAAAAAAATTTAATACATTAGTTTTCATTAAATTCAAGTTATTTTAAATCTCAAATCATGTTCTTTTTTTAATTTGAATTTGATTATTGGGTAATAAAAATTTAAGGGTTTTTTACTTTAATTTCAACTTCATGGGGAATATATATAGTTATACACCTGCTATTATTTGGAATAATTATATTTAATTAATTTAACATGTTTTAACACTAAATAAATTTTTCTGTTTTATGATTTTTAATTATATGTTCTCTTTCCATGTTATTATTAATAACATTCAAAACCTTATGTGTATTCTTAATTGAATTTATATTTATTTAGTTATCTACATCCTTTATTTATTATTATATTAGCTGATTATCTAAAATATTACCACTTATTGTTTTCTATTGTTTTTTGAAACTGTTTTTTTAGAAATACAATTCTTTCACATATTATTTTAATCTATGAATATTCATGATACTTGTTATCCTGTTGGTTAGTGTTTCTCCTCTTAAATTTTATTTTCAAGGCATATTTAATATTACAAAAGTATTTCCATTAATATTTTGTATATGATGACACTATGAAACAATATGTCACAAATCATTGTAAACCCATTGTTTTTATGTTCCTTTTGATGTTATTTCTTCCAAGGGGGTTCTAATTTTAAATTCTATATTGGGATTTATTATATATCATTTCATTAAAATATTTAAATTATATTATAGAAATATTTTTCTAATATGACTATAGTCATTAGATTCTTTCATGAATGTTCTTATCTATACATAAATGATTTTTCAAATTCATGTGAATATATATTTTATATTCCATACAAAAGGATTTAAAATGAATCATTTCAATTTCTTCCATATGGTTTATTTTTTACACTCTTTATAAAGATGTGAATAGAATATTTGTTTTATTTTTACCATTTTATAAACATTTAATGATAATATAATGTTTTATTTTTTATACATATTATTTTTTATTTTTCCATGGTTTTTAAATATAACTTTATTCCCATTGATTACGAATTTTACACTTTTTAAAAAATAAATAAAAAAATATATTTGTTATTTTTAGATGAGTATTTTTTATTCCATTATATTCTTACTTTTCATTCATTTCAATGTAATGTTTTTAATTATTTACCAGGGATATGATTTAATGACCCCATCAATGGTATTTCAATGGATATATTATGATGATGTTTTAAAGAAATTACACAAAATATTTTCTTCATTTACACATGTTCAGTTAGATATAAATGAAAGATGATTTATCATATCTTTTTGTAGGATAAAAATTTATTGTTTATAATTATGTGATTGGTGGGATCTTTATATCGGTGAAAAAACTAGTTCATCCTTCTATGACTTTTGATAATTTATACAAATATTTTGGATTCCATGTTCTATGGAGGTATGGGATTATGTGTCCCACAGATCCTAGGTATGATTATATAAAATCATAAATTGGTTTTACCATCCATGTGAACATTATTGGTTAATTTTTTTAACTCTTGAGTGGTGTCTCATATGAAAAATATATCTAATCAATTTTATTCAGAATGTGGTTTTTTCTATAGGAATGACATAATTTATTTAAGTGTCGAGATTCTTGTTAGAGGAAACCATTGGTAGGGTGTTAAATAAAGGTTTATTAATATAAGAAATTATTTTAGTAAGCCTAACCCAATTTGGATTCCTTCATATGGAAGGTGGAAGGGGAAGTACTCTCATGATGAAGGATGGGCCAAGGAAGAATTTATGCAAAGAGGTGCCTCCAGACCCTCTTCTGGTTATCGATTGACACTAGATCAAGGTGTAGTATATTTCTAGAGTTGATTTGGACCCAAATCATCAATTTTTCTCTTTGAGGTATGCAGATTTATGAGATTTACATCATGATCCATGCACATGATTTTTTATGTTTTAGGAGCTCATAGACAACTACTATGGACCCCGTGAGGGTCAACAATGGGTGGATATTGAGAAATCATGTTTTTTGAATTGCTAACAGATGATTACAATTCAAAATTAACAATCACACAAAGTATAGTATAAGAGGACACACCATGTGGTTTCCCCATTTGGGGAATATGACCTTTTGGGGATACAGGTTGTGTACTGCGGGTCCACATAGTGTAGTGATCCCATATTATGTGGCTGAGTGACATGGCCCATCGATCCCTTTCAAAGGGCATGTCAATGTTGAAGTACGCAGCTAGATGACATGAGAATGTGTTGTGGAACATTATAATGAACAATGATATTTGATAGTTTCTAACAAAGAGAAACATTCCATGTACCAAGGGTACACGTCATGTTTGACTACAAGTCTAGCTAGACCATGCATAGGTGAGGACATGTCCATGTGATAAGAAGATGTCACACATCAGGTGAAATGAGGTAAATTCAATGTTTATTCCCTAATACACACCACGTAATATGAAGGGACATGGACATGGACTAGTATCAAGTGACACTTGGTGTACTTTAGGTACACATTGTTTATTCCCTACAGAGAATTTTCCCTCACACATTTTCATTGTCGAGACTCATATGGAAACCCCTTAGTAGCCTATAATGAGTGTTTTTACACTTATGATGCAATAGTTTTAATGGTCTTGGATCTAGACATGCGATCTAGTTTTATGTTGTGGGTTACATTTGTTATCGACTTATAGAATATTATAGGTTTGGTGAGTTTTTTAATCTATTTCTATGATGGATAATTATGGTATCACATCCCCATTATAGGATCATGAACCTTCTATGACTTCCAAATTCTTTCTCAGTGTGTGTGTGTGTATTAAATTTTTCATGAGTCAGTCAGAATGAGTCCCCTATGAATATTAGAGCATGTATTTCAATAAGAGGCCTGAACCAATCTCCATTTATTTTAAGATCTCTATGTAGGGTTATTTTAATTTTTTTTACCAATATTTATAAGGGAATTTATGCCATATCAAGAAGGAATAATCATGTAGTGAATGGAGTCCCCCCATTGTGTATTGGGCATTGACCCCTTTCTGTGTTTCGATGTCTTCAGTGTTCTTCAACTTTTTTTTTGTATGAGTTGTTCTTCGAATAAATGTGAAAAACACTAATCAAGCAGTCATCCGCTTCTTTGGGATGTGTCACAAATTTTGGTTGTCATATAAAAAAACTTTTTGTGTACCTTGAATCTAATAGGGAATAATGTCCCCCTAGTTTTCCCTGGTAATTTACCCATATCTATGTATTGATATCGAATATTTATTATGAGTTGTTGGTCTTATTTATTAGTGTATCATGGAAGATTCCTTTTATTTATAGTCACAGTGATGCACAATGACTAGTTTTTACATGATGTTTTCTATTTGGAAAGGATGGTATGTTCCATCCGCTTAGTGATACCCAAGTGAGTGATATTTCATGGATGAATTCCATTAGGGACGGAAGGGCTTGTAGAGTGAGATCTATTTGATGAGAATTATTTTTAATCCTTAGGCAGGACTGTGGATGGATTTATAGTTGTAACCATGATGCTTAGAGACTCTTATGAGTATATCCGGGATATTATGGGAGATAATATAGTATATTTCTTTTTGGTTTACATACCAGGTGGTGATGATAAGACTATTGAAGTATAGATGAGTAAGATTCAAGATAGATTTAATTATTCTCTCGTACATTGGTTTTCTCCTAGGGATTTTAGTCAAGGAGATTGTTTCATTTCATTTTATACATTTTTAGTTTGGGTTTTTGGGAAAGCTATTGCGTATTTTTATAGTCACCCCTACATGAGATCTACCCACACAAGTCATGACTTGTGTAGTCAAAAGGTATAGTTGTCGTTTACTTAGAGGTATGGGAGTAGGTGGAGAATGGTTTTGGGATTGGCTGACAATGGTGTGTAATAGTCATGAATTTGGAAGATGTCACCTTCATTTGATCAGGTCAAACCCTTTTTCATTTTTTAGTGGGATTGTATTTTTCCATTTCATGATTTGAAGTATTTTCATACTCTATTTGTGGGAAATAGATGTATTCATGAATTAATGTATCAGAAGATTTATTATATTTCCACTATTTCATAGAGTTGTAGGTGTGTGTGTGTGTGTGTTTATATAGTTACTATAGGCTGTGTAATACCATTTGTTTGACATTCCAAATCAGTGATGGTATCCATACCCTGGCCTATATGATGTGGGAGAGGGGTAGTGGAATCTCAGCCTTCCACCAGACAGGTGGGCCCTGGTGGGTTGTGTCATTATAGAGTTTCATTAGAGTATGTCATTAATTATCATTGGAGTTTCAAGTATTCTATTGGTGATGTTGGTTTGTGATTTATGGCTAGAGTATTGAAGTGTTTGGAGTTCGCCTTTCAGCCCAAGAAATCTAGTGTCTTTATTATTGATGATGTTTCCATTCACCTGGAATCTACTAACATGATTTTTGGATTGGTACATATAGAAATTGGTAGTAGGTAAAATTGGTACAAAAATCATATTGGATAGATTTTTGGTTCCATGTCATTCTTGAGTCATCTCTACATATATAATCTTTTCCCATGAATCATTTTATCATCTTTAATATTTTTTATAGATGAAAGTCCTGAGTGTTTTTGTAGTTCAGTTGGTGGTATGATTTTATGGGTGATGAGGTATTCATAAAATTTCATAGTCAAAAGACTATTTTTAATCCATGTGGAAAAATAGTATTGATTTCATCCATTAGTCATGGTCGAGACCAAACCTTTATGCTTCAGGTGGATGCCACATGTCAAACTATGACATGGATAGCTCCTTTAGTGTGGGATGATGATACATTGGAATCAAGGACATATTTTTAAGCTTCCAAGGTAGAGATATCATGATGTATTGGGTGAGGAAGGACCACAGATAGAATGTTTGGGAAACATGTGACAAAATAAATGGGTTTTTAGAGGCATCGTGGAATATTTATTTCAACGAGGTAGAAGAATTGTTTTGGTTGAGATTGTAATGGAAAAATCTTATGGGATTATTATATCAATTAAACTGTAGAAAAATATATTGTAGATATGACACTAAGAATGAAGTATAAGTTTCATCAAGGAGGTTTTCTAGTGGTGGGAATGGAATAGAATCTAGCAGATTAGGTGGACGGGGATGACACTTTGATTTATTTCCACCACTACAACCCCCTCACTAGTCCAGGAAAGACTGAGAGATATAGTAAATAGGTTCTGGAGGTGATCAATGAAATGAAAGTGTTTGAGCTATTCATTCTGATAGTTCTTAAATTTAATATATGTATATTATATACTTTTATTTTATTATTGTGAGACACAGATTTCAAATTCCCTTTCCATTCCACTATGTGCTTAATGCTTTTTCATGGTGACACAAGGCATCAGTGGAGCCCTATGATGGTGATTCTTAATGTGGCTTTAGACTCATAATAAAATTGGATGCCTCCGCTACAACGATGAATTATTATGATGTGATTCAAAATAAAATTGGAAGTTTAGTGCCTCCAAAAGATGTATGAATCTAGACTTATAGAATATATATGATGATGAAATTAAAAATACACATATTATTATTTTACCAAAAATATTTTAGCTTTAGAGTGTTATAAAATTAGGAAAAACACATATATAGTAAATCTATACACTACATGTGTACACTAATACTATGTATCCAATTTTCAACTAATAATAATCTTTTTTATAATAAAACATGTTTTATCTTGAAGGAAGAACTTTATAATTTTCATCTTGTCCTCATTCTTACATATACACATCCTTTTACCTATGAAAATATTTAAATACATGGGATTATCATAAAAATATTAATAAGGGATATAAAAAAAATTATTAGTCTAGTAAATAACACATAAATTTTATTTCATAAAACGTACCCTTTTCCCTGAAAAAAGAATAATGTTTTAAAAAATATCATTATATTACACTACAAAAAACAAATAATTTATATAAAAACACACTAGAAAAAATTCAAAATCTATTTATTTTTATTCGGAAATATTCACTATAAATCCCATTCAAAAACATTAAAATTACCCTTTAAAATTAGAGAATCCAATGTCGACTTCCAACATAACTCTTTATAGAACAAAATTGTTACCCAAAGAATTAAAAAGTAATCTAGGTGGACCCAAATCTATAATAGGCTCAACAACATTATATAATTCTTATAAAACCATTATAAATATTTTTAACGTTCCATATAATAGATAAAAGCATCGAAAACTGTATTAATCCCACATGTAAATTGATTTTGGAGATAAAAATACCATTTTCAATTTAAAATATCTTTTATAATATGAAAACCATGCACATAAAAAAGATATAGTTTTCTTTTAATATAACTTTTAAAACCTATAAAGCGAATATTAAATCATTAATATATCATAGAATAATGAAAATCCATTCATTCTTATGTGTTATGAATATATGTATGTGGACTTTTTTAAAAATTGTTCAATGAGTATCATAAAAAGAGGGGTTTTAAAAAAATTGCCTTACATAAAACCATAATAAAATTTCTTTTAGAAATAATAATGAAAATAAGGAAATTAAAATTTTAAAAAATTCATATCTATATAATTACATTAAAAAAATTAATTTTGAAAATATGGATGTGAAAGATGAATATTTAATAAAATAAATCATTAAAACATTTAAAACAATGTTATAGTTAATGTGTTGATTATGAATATCAAATCATTGAATTGAACATTAATAAAATTAATATATTATGTTTATTTTATATATACCAACATAAAATAAGTTGAAATACAACATGATATAATTAAAATGTCATTTCACACAAAATCATATCATGGCATAGTCAAAGAAGTAGATGTTTAACCCAACATATGGAAATTGAGTTAAAAAATCACTTGAAAATTTGTACTTATCCAAATAATATACCACATGAAAGTGTAACAATTTATAAAACATTATATATAATTAGAATAAATAAATTCTTGTTATAACATTTCATAGAGGATTTATATACACCCTCCTTAAATAATTTTTCTTTATCACATTAGAAATATTCTTCAACGAATGGAGTTTGAGAAGAAGTCCCCAAAACTATGTTTGATTCATCTTTTGAATTTATTACATTCAAGAAAAAAAAATATTTTAATTATTTCAAATCTTATGACCAATTTTAGTTTTTATTATTTATTTTATATAAATTTTTATCATGATATAACAATTAAATTATTTTTTATGTTCATGTTAGACATTTTACTAAAATTATGTACTAGAGTTGAGAATGAATTTGTTCTATTGACAATGGTCCAAGATGTTATAATTGTATTGTCTACATAAAAAAATTAATTACATAATTATAACTTATATATTTAATTATACTTTTAAATACATCCATTAAATATGTATATAAAAAATGAACTATGTTCAATCATGAATATTGTAGGGCATATATATACAGAAGTAACATTTTCATATTTCAATGATCATTATAGAAAGAAGGTAAGTATTTTTTATGACTATAGAGTGATAATATTATCATTACTATCATAATAATCATTTAAATATACTTATATATATCATATATGTGATTTTGTGATAAAAAATAAATTACATCACTTCGAAGAATTGATAATTTACTCTTATGCTAGAATGACTTTATCATCGTTACATTCATGGAAGTTTTAGGATTTCAATGATATATTATTTTTTTATAACGATAAATATTTTAATAATATCATATGTAAATATTTAAATTCATCATTATAACCAGTCATGATAGATGGTGATAGAAATAGAATTATATCTGTTCACGAGGTGATAGTGCGCCTCATACACAAATGATTAAATCTGTTCACATTTTAGGGATGTTGAGACTTCTATAAGTCATGAAACTAAAATAATATGATTTTAGTTTATGTATGGTAATTTGGTTATTATTTTAAATTGGTTCATTAATATTTTAAGTTATTGTAAGAATAAATAAAACCGAAATTCTTGATTAAAAACAATAACTCATTTATGGACATTCTCATTTGATTATAACCCTATCACCAATAAGTTTGATGTTATTCCATAAAAAGACATATAGAATGTTGGGAGTGATTATTTGAAGGTATTATGTATTATAATTTCTAAAACAAAAACTTATTTATGTGTGATGATATATGATGATGAGGTGCCCTATTATAAGAGTGGAGAGGGGCACTCCCGAAATTTTTCATAGTATTAAATTATCATAAATTAATTTTCAATTCCAATTGGGTCAAAAGGATTCATGTATAAGGTAAAATTATTTTGGTTATGCATCCTCACATAAATGAAAATTTATAAATGTTTTGGAAAAATTTCATGCTTATCATATGTCTGTAACCCTTATTTAACCCCTTTAATTCCTACAATGACAACATGCATATTTAATGCTTGAAGGTTAATATAGTTACAATGAAACATAAAAATACCCCTAAATTAATAATTTATGAAGTATTAAAATATATCCAAAACATTTGGAATAATTTTATATTTTTATAAATTTTATAGAATTTAATCAAAATATTATTTATTGTATATATCATTATTGTCAAATTTAACACTATTCATTACATGACTTTAAAAAAAATAAAAACAACTACATATCATTAATAAATTTATTTTAATTTATACCCAATATGTCAATATAATCTATAAAAATAATTTGTGACATTATTTATTGGAAATTATATTTATTTTAATATTTATCATATCAATTATTTTATTTTTCCATTGAATGAATAATTATAGGATCATCATTCTATAATTATTTAAGGTAATTATTGTAACAACCCAAACATTATCTAATGAAAATTAATATTGATATAATTAAATGTATTATTATTTAAAATGGTAATATATCATATACACTTCATTCATTCTATGTATTTGGATTTGAAAATAACGTTAAGAATTGTTACCGTTTCTAATATAGTTGTTGAATATTGATCACATGATTAGTATTAATATAGGTCATTAAAAAATCTAGTTTACTCAGAAAAAGGAAGTGATAGCCTCATCTAATAGAATCTCTCCATACAAAGCCCATTTATTAGTACTCAAATAAGTTGTAGGATCATTGTGATTCTCTCGTGACCAATCCCAAGATGAGCTTCAACACATTAAGCTTGAACAGAACCGCCTATGGGAGAAGTGGATGACAATAGAGATTACCGCGCGAGCCATGTTATCTGGGCCACCTCAAGAGTCTATCATCATCACACACCGTATCCTTAGGTCATATGTGGGTGTTTTACAGGGTTATATAACAATTCTCTAGCACTATAATTATGTGAATTATTTTTGTATATAATAAAGAATATTCATTCATTTTATTATTGTTACATTATAAATAGGTTTTTTAAAAAATATAATTTTTTGTTAATATTAAATTAAAAAATCTATTTTGATTAATTAATGTATTTTTAATTAAAAAAATATTTTAATGAAATATTGTTACTAAATTACTTTTTATTAAATGTAAATGATCTTATAATTTTTATGAATATAATTGTAATTATTATTACGATTTGAATGATGTTTTTGTCAAAACCTATGAATTTCCAATAAATGTTGGTTATTATTTTAAAATAAAAATTTAAAATATTTCGAAAATTATTTATATACAATTAATATAATTTTTTGTTTGAGGACATCTAAATAATGTAACGATGAATTTTTCATAATTTTCTGAGGGAGACAAATTTTTGGGAAAAAATTAAATAACATTTAATTATATAATGAATTTTAAGACATCATAATCCTACAATAGTGATGTAATAAAATAATTTATATTGTTGTTTTGGTCAATGTATGTTTTAAATTTAAAATAACGTGATTTGAGATTTGTTTTGTTAATTTTATAGTGACTTAGTGGACCCTTCATGACTTATAAAACATTTTAACATTTAAAATGATTTCTCTGAGAGTGTGAATCGCCTCCACATAAAATAGCCTAATATTTTATGTTCTCCCATTTTAAATATAAAATAATTTTTTCCTCTATTTTTTTGGCAATAACCATGGGAAAAAACAATGTTTTGTATTGTGGTTTTGATTAGTTTATTATGTGGTATCTGTAACCTAAATAATAAAGAATTATCTCTCTTTTCCTATATAAACAAACCCCTGATCCCACATACTTCCACTAAAAATCAATGTATAAAATCATTACCCAGATAAAATCTCTCTCAAATTTTTACAAGGAAACCCAAGATCCCAAGAATCCTTTCTCAAGCCTCTCACAAGCCTTCGGGATCACACTTCCAAGTAAGGGATTCCTTCCACTCTCATTTTTTTTCCAAATTTCACTATGTTGTTATGACATTTTATTATCAATTAAAAATGATGGGGTATTATTTCCAACCTCCCATATACTTTCCAACATATGTTTTACTTATTAGAGACAAATTTATCTCTCCTTAATTCCTCACATGTAAACATTTTACCATACCAAAATATTGTAAGGGATTTCTTCCTTTCACATTTTTGTCCAAATTGCGTTATATTATTATACAAATTTTTTCAATTAAAAATATTATGTTAAGATTCCAAACCAACCCATACATCCCTATGTATGTTTTTATAATTTATTACATCCTTATCTCCCATTAATGTCTCTCATGTACACATGTTACCATGCCGAATTTCCATAATGTATTTCTTCCTTTCCCGGTTTTGACCAAATTTCATTATGTTTCTATATAATTTTTTCATGAATTAAATATGTTGGTGAATGAGTTATAAACTCCCCATACTAAACAAATTTTGTTTTAACAATGATATACCTCTTTCTCTCTCATTAATTCCTCTCACAATACCTATTACCATGCCGAATTTTAGTAAAGGATTTCCTTCCTTTAATATTTTTTCCATGTTTTTTATTTTTTTATTCCCTTTTATTTTAAATTAAAAACATTATGTATGATTTCACATCTCCCCCCAGACTTCCATCATTTTTTTGAATGATTATATACCTATTTATCACTAATTAATGCCTCCCATGTACACCTATTACCATGAAAAAATTCCATAAGGAATTTCTCTCTTCTCATTTACATTAAAGAAATTATTTGGTATTATGAATCTAAATTCCAATAAATATTTTAGGAAATTTATATATATTAAATCATAATTACCATGTAATTTAAATGTGATGATAATACCCTTTATCTATCATCAACCAATTTTGTTAATTTTTATGTCACGTGGTTAAGCTTCCGAAAGTGCACATAGTTTTTCAAGAAAAAGTCTATGAGTACTAAATACCATTCTAATTTATCTATAAATTCTATTAATATTTATGCTCATTTACTTATTGATTATGGATATTCATGTATAAATTCTTATTTTCTTTATCATGAAATATTTTATGATTTTTAATAAATCATTGTTATATTATCCATGGGGCACATTTATGCATAAAATGAAATGTTTAAGAAGGGTGTGCCATAAGGCACTCCAATGCATTGTGTAATGATTAGTATCATGATAATTCAAGTGAAATGATTTTTTACTCTTGTTAATTCAATTGAAATGAGGTTTAACTCATGACCAATGTGAAATGACCCTTGCCTCATGCTAATATCATGTTAAATTTGGTTTCCACATTTCCATGTTATGATAATTATGCTATATCATGACTTCAGGTTCATGTTTTAATTTTTCACCATTAGTATTTCTATTGCATAACATGTACTATAATCATCAAGTTATGCTTTGTCTACTCTCTTACTGGTCTTTATATCTCAAAATGTTTTTCATGTCCTCGAGTAATCCCAAGCAATGCTATGTAAGAAATAATGTATGTGGTCATGTAAAAGAAATATTGAATAAAGATGTGTATTTAATGTTTTAATTTGTTATGTAATGTTCATAATACCCAAATATACTAGACTCCTCTATCTTCTATGTTATGTCAAGTGAAAATTATATGTCATAAATTATGTTTATGTGTGAAATAAAAAAAAGGGTTTTTATAGTTTGAATCAGAGGATATGTTTAGTTATTTTTGGGATTAGTATTAGAAAATCCAATGGAAAGAATTATGGATAAGACAAAGTATAATAAAAACCTTCTTAAATTTTGGTGAGTTTTTAGTTCATGTTTTATTAAGAAAATAAATCCCTGTCTAAATACATGTAGGTATATGTGGCTCTAGCATAGATGTATCTAGGAGTAATACCCAAAAACACTGCTTTGAGCTAGACTTGAATGCGAATTGGTGAACGAAAAAGCACCTTGATGCACTCTTGGTTATGACACTCTTGGGGGATATGATTTGGAAGATTCACACGCTTAGTATGAACCATTGTTAAGGGAATAAAAAAGTTCAACTAAAAATATATTTTGGGATGTAGATCATGGATAACAGATATTGAAGACTATAAATTCATATGTTGAGGAAATAAATAAAATTTATAAGTCAACAATTTATTTAGTTGGATTACCCATTATGTGTTAACCCTAACTTTCCTTTTATTCTATCCAATGGCTAGTAATTGGAGGACTCGAGATAAAAACCAATGAGAAGATCAATTTGATGACTGTTCTAATGAGATTCCTAATCCGAAGGGTGTAAGAATCAAGTATTTTTTCACAATACTCTCTTAGTTAACTAATTTTTTTAATAGAAACGTGGGTCAAGAGTATTTTTAAACCCCCCCAACCCATAAATGAAAAATTCACAATATAGAGCATCATGAGACAAAGGCCTCGTACTTTCAATGGATCATCTGATCCCTCAATTTCATAACAATGGATCAACTCCATTGAAAAGATATTCACCATTATTAAATATTCTGAAGAAGATAAGGTTCTTTTGGCTTCATATTTAATGGAGGTAGAAGCCGATCAATGGTGTACATTGAAAAAAAATATAATGCTTGAGGAAGAGATTAAGGCGTTGGAATTGAATAATTTTAGAAAAACTTTTTTGACAAATATTTTCCTCACATCCTCTAACTTAGTATGGAAAGGTACTTCCTTTTACTTAAGAAAAAAATGTTGAATCCATCAGATCATTCGAGGAAAACATCACAAGTATTTCACAATAAGCCTCCACCATTTTGTTACCCTTTAATGTAAGGTTGACCACTTCTTTGACGGGATAAAACCTAACCTATGAAAATCCATTGTGATCTATGACTCTAAGAGAAATGAAGGAATTTTTTGAGTTTCTTAAAGCTCAAAATAATGATCAAGGAATATTAGGTCTAATATAGGGATAAAAAGCGTAAGGTGGACACCAATTTAGGCTTTATAAAGGATAAATCCAATTGTTCTATGAAAATACATCACCCTACTTATGAAAGGTGTGGAAACAAGTACCCTAGAAATATGTTGAAGGGGATGACAAAATGTGTTAGTTGTGAATGTAAAGGGAACCTATACCTTAACTGCATACTTGAAAAAACCATGGCTGTGATAGAATAGAGGAATGATTTGTTCGACCCTCAACGTGTTGTTCATTTCACTACATGAAATTTTGGCTATATCCACAGTTTGAATCCATGTCTATAAGACCAAAAAACCATGGGTATAAATTTTATTTCCACATTTGTAACCGTGGATATATAGATATATCCATGATTTAAAATAGTGGCTATATCCCTTCCCATTTCATAAAAAAACCATCACCCCCCTAGATAGACCCCTTCCCCTACCCCCACTACAGACCCCCAAGTACCCATGGAATGACCCCCTTTCACCCTAGATAAACCCCCCATGAACCCCTGGACAACCTCCCCCCCCCCCTCTTGTACCCTTGGATATACCCCCTTGCACCCTTACAGACCCCTTGCACCCCTGGATAGACCCCCTTTCCCCTAGGAAAAACACCATTGCCACCCTGCAGACCCACCGACCTAGACAAACCCCCTACCCCTACCTGCTACACCCATGAAAGACCCCCCCCCCCCACAACCCTGTACAATCCCACATGCACCCTGGATAGACCCCCTTGCACCCCTACAGACCCCCTTGAACCCCTAGACATACCACCATGCACCACCCATTACACCCTGGACAGACCCCCTGTTCACCCGTGGGCTGACCCCCAATGCACCCCTAGACGTACCCCCCTTCTTATAACCTGCATCCCCCCCTCCCCACTTCCCTAAATACCCCCATCCCTAGAAAATCCCCCTACCCTCCACCTTGTACCTGAGACAGACCCCCATTCCCCCTAGATAGTCCCCTCATGCACCCTGTACAGGACACCCTTGCACCCAAGAAGACCCCACTTGCACCCCTGGAATGACCCCCTTGCACCCCTTGTACCCTAGATAGACCCCCTTTCACCCCTGGATAGACCCCCATACACCCACATTCACCCCTATATAGACCCCCTCCCAACTTCGTTGCAATCCCCCCTTTACCCCTCCCCAATGCCATATAGACCCACCCTGCTCCCCCTAGAAAGATCCTCGTTCACCCCCTTGAACCCCTAGACCGCCCCCCCCCCCATTCACCCCTGTAAACCCCCTTCCAACCTCCCCACTTCCCTACAGACCCCCATACCCCCTCCCCCTTGCACCCCTAGAAAGACCCCCCCTCCTTGCACCCCTTTCACCCATGAACATACCGCCCTCCCCCTTTTACCCCTCTACAGACCCCCCTAATTTCTACACAGTACACCCCCAAACCCCCTCCCCCTGCACCCTACCCCCCCCCCCCCACCCTCGTCCACCATTTTCCTCCCCCACTGCCACCAAATTACCCCCTTCCCCACTACACCACCCCACTTTCACCCCTATCCTACAGACCCCCAGCAGACCACCACCATTCCCCCACCCCATGCATTCCACCTACACCCTCCCCCTCCCCCTCCCCTAGCCCTGTAGAACCCATACATACAACTTCCTTACATGAAGACCTCCCCACTCCCTCTACCCCCTTCCCCCTCCACCTACCCCTCATCCCTCCCCTTACCCCCTCCCCCTCCCCCATAGCCATCCCCCCATCCCCCTCCCCCGTAGTCCTCCCCCCTTCCCCTTACCCCTTTAATGTACAGACCACCCCCATCCCCCTTCCCCCTGCCCCCTATCCCCCTCTACACCCTCTGCGCACTCCCCCTAAAACAAGTACAAAAATCTACACCCTAAAGGATTCCATGTTACTATGCTTAATTAAAATGATACATGTAACAAACCAGTAGTTTGAATAATAAGAAAACAAAAATGATAAAAATAATCTATTTTCAATAACATAAAAAGAAAATGAAGAGTGCTTACAATCCAATGTGCGTTCCTATCAAACAGTTCTAAACCCTTCATAATGTAGAAACACCTCTGGATGTGATGGTTCAATGTCTTTTGGGAGCTTCTGGATCAAACAAACAACAAAACTTATTTTTTATCAAGGTATAACATCAGAAATCCAAAATGAATAGTGTAATTGGAGTAGAAAAGGAGGACGAATGGATATAAATGATCTCACAGGAAGTAGATATCAGTATGGTGAGCTATGGATTCACCAAAAAAGAATTAAATACCATCAATGATTAGTTATCAATATAGAATGAATCTCTTGGGGGGGATATATCCATAGGGTGTCATTAATTAATAATACTGTTGAAGTAAAAAAAAATAGGAACCTTCAACATGGGATGTGGATATAGAAAATTGTCATAAATCAAAATGGATAAACATAACCATCATGGAAACCCTACTGCCATCTCCCCCCAAAACCTACCATGCCCCACCATCTGCCATCCCCCCGATAGACCCTCCTAGAGACCCTCCCTCTCCCCTGCAAGTCCCCCCACCTTCCTGTCCCCCTGCCAGCACCCTGACCCCCTATAGACCCTCACAGACACCCCCACCTGCCAGCCCCCCCCACCACCAACCACTTCTAGCCCCCCCAAAGACCATCATGGTCACCCCTCACGTTTTCCAATCCCACCTCAACCTACCAACACCCTTAACCCCTACAGACCCTCTTGGACCCCCTCCCCCTACAGACCCTCATGGACACCCCCTTCCTATCCCCCCTTTCAATCACCCACCCATGGCATCCCCATAGCTGTCCCCCAACACACCTTAATGGAAACCCCTCCCCCTACCAGTCCCCCCCATGTAGGTTCTTTTCTATTGGTTGTCTTAATATAGAACCATGGATTCTAGTCCCCCTGGCCATTTTCATAGTGGGTATGATTTCTTCTTACTCATAGTGGTTGTTTAGTGTATTGAAAACCCTCCACTGCATGATCTCCCTAAGGGAAAGCAGGTGTGGGCGATAATAGTCATTTCATCAGAATATGGGTATGAAATTTCAATGTTTTTGTGATCATGGGTTTTTTGTAGAATATGGGGAACTTATTCTACCCCTACAACTATAAGAAATTGTTAGAGAACATCTTTTATCAAATATATTTCTCATAATTCCATTAGTTAATTTGAATCAAAATTTGATTATTTATTATGATTATAATGAATAATACGCACTATGTTACTCATTATATCATTCTTTAAGGATACAAGATTCATAACGGGATCAACAATCCCTGAAGTTGATGCCCAATGATAATCATCCACTATATGGTGAAGGAGAATGAATTCATCTTACTTTCATTAATTTTTTTCTAAAACATTACTTCAAGACCATTATGTTATACTACACTTGGATTGTCATGATTCTTGTCTCACATGGCTAATTTTTTATGGAAATAAGCGTGTCACCACAAGAGAAATGATGATGGATCCTTTCCTTGAAATGAGTTGATTGAAGTTTAAAACATATATTTATGGTTTTCATTTCCCATTCTATATTTCTCTTATATAATTAACACATGCCTGTGAATCATGTTCTTGATTTCACCTCCATGTAGACAAAAGTTAATAATTTCACTTCCTTCCTTATAAATGTGGTATCCTAATGATCAAAGTGGTCTAGAATCTAAATTATATTGTATATTTGGACATTTTCATAAATATCTTTCTCATTTCAAAACGTGAGTGAATCTTATGCTTTCCCCATATAAGTAAAGGATATAACATCAGTTATGATCTGGGCATGATGGATATTATTTATTCTTCTATTAATCCATATATACATATTAGTCTTATAACCTATGGAATAAGATTCTAATAAACTATATAATTCTCAATTCATAACCAAATTCATCATAGGCTAGTCAGCTATGGTATTTTAGGCTCATCACTTAATGAATTCTCGGCTCATCACCTAATGAATTTTAGGCTCATCACCTAAAGAATTCCTCATTAATCACATGAGGAAGGATGATATTGTGATGAATTTGGAAGGGCTAATATTTATATTCTTATCTCATAATAAATCTTATAATTTTCATATATGGAATGGAAGGGTACTCTTATGCTCAACATAGAATTTTAGTCTTGATATTAGGTCTAGTTAAGGGTAGTGCATTTATTATCATCACATAAGTCTGGTTGTGATTTAAATTCCAGTGGGGACTAGTCATATTATACTACTCACATAAGACAATTAATGGTTTTATGACTAATGGTGACTAGTATGAGGTTTAGATTACTCTATGAAGATGGTCAGAAATCATATACATTTCCTCAAAAGAGGTTGATGTGATGTTGATGATATTGGGATGTTGTGAACGATCCTTGAAGAGTTATACCATGTATCTTGTCTAAATAGGAATCAAAACCCTCATAGTCTAATTTATATTATTTATGTTCATATGATAGGATCATCGATATTTTTTAACATCATCCAAAATATTTTCATTTCTTGTGAAATAAGTGAAAATATGTGATGTATTAGGGCTACACATTAGTGTTTCTAAGTCTGGTTCAATGTGGTATGTGGCTCAGGTGTATGATGATTATGGGGTGTACACCTAGTATGATTTCCACTTGGTGGTATGGATCATCATTTGGAATAAGGTATAAAAAAATAAATGAGTACATGGTTTCTTCTTACACCAAAATGGATGCCAAGAACATTCATGGAAACTATAAGTATACATGTGGGGAATGTATGTTGAGTTGTAAATCAATTATTTAATACAATGGAATAAAATGTGGGATATAATAATTCTGGTCAAGTGTATATATTTGTCTTGAGTAGTCTAAAATTAGGTAGATATGGGTCACATTGTCCATAAACCATCATGAAAATTTATCTCGTAGATGATGAAATCCCCCATATCTAAAATATATGAAATAACCTTGTAATCTATGGAGTATTCATTAATATTCATTCTGGTTTAGACCTCTTTGTATGAGAATAAATTAAAATAGTAAAATATCCTTATACCATTTATCATTTTTACTTATTTCTTATGATGAAGCTGGATCCTAGAAAAATAAATTAAATATACAATATAAGCCTACATCCAGGAATCATGAAACACAATTTTCAATTTATATGTATTAAAATGCACGAACACCAATCCCTATAACAGGTAGAATAGATTAAAGATATGGAAGTGGAATTTTTATTGTATATGTGCTTTAGACACCAATATATCATGGGATGTATTAACACCATTAGATTTTTTTTAACTCCTCCAGTAATATCACTATCACATATGTTGTTGATCTCACATCAATATAAGATTATTTATTTACATTATATATATTCAATCCAAAAAGAAAAATAATATAACAAGGAAGAATTTAGGATTTTCATAATGGATGAAACACCAACCCCATTTACTATACCAACCATAGTCTAATTGGAGATTTTAAGTTCATGGGGGCCCCTTATGGTAGGAAGATCACAGTAGTTTTAATGAAGATGGATGTTTATATAAATGATGGAGAGGTAGTGAGATTCCATAAGAGTAATAACCTATATGAAAATCATTAAAAGACCATTGTGTACCTCTAGGATACCAACTCAAATTCCTTGAAGCTAGTTAGTTGGGATGGAGTGGCTTAAAATGGAATTATGTATCCTAATAGATTAAGTCCCTATAGTGTGATATGATCACTCCATTCCTTATTCCAGATTTGAAGAGGAATATTATTGGTGATATCAATTCTACTAGAGAAGATGTGAAAATATTGGTGTTGGAACTTATAGATTGATAAATTAAGTAGTGGTCATTTATAAATAATTTAATGGGATGTTGAATGAGGTATTGAATGTCCCTAATAATGATCAATGTATTTTATTAAGATATCTTGTTCTAGTATCTAAAAACTATTATCATTGGTTAACCTCTTTGAACTAGGTCTATAAATATGTTCAAGGGATATATTCATATCATTATTGTAAAAAGATCATTTTTTAAAACAATAATGAAATTATAAAAACAATTTTTTTAAACTATTAGGAAAGTATAGAGTTCAAATTAAAGGTTTAGGCAGAGAGAACCTACCTCAAACTCACGAAATTTTTCTTTTGATGATGTCAACTTGAATCATCTTTTTTTTTCTAATACCATTCATATTGAACTTTGCATATATATAAGGAAACCTATCTCCTATGTACATACATTTATGAAAAAATATCCACAAGGTGTTCCTTAGATATATGTTTATACTACCATATATCGCTTTATACTTACACATGTATGAATTTTTCATATATATATATATAAGAACACCTAGCACTAATGTATATATTCATACTTCCATGAGTGAATATATATAAAGGGAGAACTTATAAATGCATATGACTACCTATGCACACACATGTAAGCCTTAAGTAACAGTGAATTGAATCCACCACAATGAAATACCAAACGCACTACAAAAATATAAGGAACCCAAAAATAAAAAAAAATAATTAAAATTAGGCCAAATAATAAAAACAAAATAATCCATACCCAAATCCGATGTTGAACTCACTATCTTCGATGGTGGTTGATAGAAAATCATAATTATGAAGGTTCCAAAATGATATTTAAAACATTATTGAATAAAAGGGGCTATAAGATGGACCTTACCTCAAATGAGACAAGACACACTCATTGATTGACACTTTTATCAGTGAAAAATATAAACTTTTCCATCCGTCCTATGGACATATGCACCTTTTCTTATACATAAGGACATCCTAACCCCTATGTATGTGTTTGAATGGAATTGAACCCACACAGTAAGATCTTTATATATATGGAGACCTACATAATTATGTTATCACCCACACACATATGCATATTCCAAATATTTTAATAAACACACCTATCCATTTATATTTAATCACACTTCCATGGGAAGATATATATATATATATATATATATAATAGGAGAACTCATTATATATTTTCATACCTATGCATACACGGTGAGTCTCCTTTGACTCCGGTTGTCGAAACACACATAAATAGTTCATGGGGGACTTCAACAAAATGCCAGTGATAAAAATAGTCATCATTAATGGAACCTAAAAATAAAAATAGAAGGAAAATTATTAGTGAGAAAGGAAATAATATGATAGGTGATGATGATAGAATCATCAACATGCCTCATCATTAGAAAAAGGAAGAATATTTACCTGAATCCGATGTCTAAACTCACTGCCTACGATGGCGATGGATAGAACCAACCTTGTCATATGAAACCAAATGTAAGTAAATAATTGGATATGATGTGAGATATAAAAACTTAATATATATATGGAATTAGTGTTTCAATTGTACATGAGAATTGATACAAGACTTCATAACCAACATTGACCAAAGAATTTTAAGATTTATATGTAGGAGTAATAAAATATGTTTATTGAGAAAACATTTCGTGAGAAGTTAATAATTCATTCATTATTTTATATCTTATTTTACAGATGTTCTTATAGTAATATATACTTATATATTAATAGCCCAGATTTTATTTAATAACAAATATAACATAACAGTGACATAAAATCATATACATTAAATGAAAAATCATTATATATTTGTTATATTATAAATATGGATGTTATGTTTACATTCTTCTTCTTGTCCTCATCAGTTAATTTTTTTAACATCATCACAATTAAATCATCATGTAGCACTATATACATGACGGATTAAGAAAATAATGTTAAATAAAATCATGTAAGAAAATAAACTATGTAAATCATATCAATTACCGCTTTAAAAATATTTAATAGATTTAATAAATTCATTACGAACCTAAAGAAAATTAAATGAGTAACATTTCAGTAAAAAAATGATATAATTAATGATTATCATAAGTATAAAGTTGTAAGGTATTATTAATTAGAATTGGTTTCATCAAAGGAACTTCATAAATATAAATCTAGTCTAATATATTTTAAATCACAGCTTGATTAATTTATGACATTACCTTTAAAGGAAAAAAAATATCTTCTATATAACACATAAATAAATTATTTATTATGTATTAAGTGTTCATGACCTCAAAGAATATTTTTAAGCCATCTTCTTTAATCACTATTTAAATATTATTACAACTCATATTTTAGAAAACATTAGTTTAGAAGTTAATAAATAAACGATAAAAAGGGAATAGGGGTGAGATAATAGAAAATAACATTTTGATAAAACATATATAGGAATAAATGAGTTTAACTAGGAAAATGTTTTTAAATGGATTCATTATCAAACTATAGTTCTTAATTAAAATTTTACTCGAATTAATCATTATAAAAACAATTTTAATTATCAAAAATAGATATATATGTTTAAAACCAATACCATTAGGATTTTTAGGTCAATTAGAATCCTTGATTAATTGATCCAACCACTTCATTTCTACTAAATCAATCAACTCTCACTAGGACACCAAGGATCCCTTGAATATAAGAAATGTTGGAGTTGAGTAAATAATGTATACTTTACATCAAGGAAAATTCTTAGTGGAACTTACCTAAGTTTTAATATTCAATAGGGATCATTATCGATGTCAATATAGAGATATAGAAATATTCTAAAACATCTTGTCTGTGTTAGGGGTTGGAAAATGTTATAGACCACCCCACTCAGGTTCTCTTCTAGAGTCAGGTCCTAAACCGAACCCATAGAATGGGGAAAGATTATACAAAGTGGAGGTATCATCCCATTCCATGGAATAATTAAAGGGGTATACTCATTTATAACTCAAAAACATATCCCATGTAATTTACATGTATATAAATGGATTAAAACATGCTTATTAAAATATAATAAGAAGTAAAAATAAAAAAATACCATTTATAGCATGATCATAATCATATAAAAGGGTAATCTACGAAAATGGTTGATATAAAATTGTATCAATTGTATAAGTGAGGTTCTTCACTAAGTAAAAATCCTATCATTGGGAATTTAATAATAAAATATCCAACATTAGAATTCTCTAAATATTAGAAATACCAATTTTATTACACAAAACACTTTGATACTGATTAATAATTCCCAAATACTAAATAATAAAATAATAATTCAATAATAGTAAATAGATGATAAAATAGTAAATAGATTAAACAATGAATACAAAAATACCCCATTAATTATGAGAATTAGAATGAAATATATTCAATGAAATACCAGTGAATAATAGATGATAAAATACCAGTCAACAAACAGGACCCAGAAAACAACTGACAATAAACATAAACCTCTCCTTAAAGTCATCCTCCAATTGGACACTTTTGAAACTGAATGAATACTACCAACATTATTCCATGAATCCCTAAGATATAAAATACACCTAAACGCAAACAGAATAAATACTGCAAACCAAGAGAGACAAAACACAAACTCCTGTAAAAATAAAACAGAAATAATACATCAAACTCCTCCTGAAAACATATGAGAGCGACAAAATAGATCAAGAAAACTGAAAATAGTAGCCACATAAAAGAAAAAAAGTAAATTAGAATAAATCTTAAATATTATGTCATGTACAAAATATTTTTTGCAAAACTCTGATGATTCATCATCATATGAGGGAATTGAACCTGCTATCGAGGTCCCTGGATTGTCACATGTCTCCATACCTATATTTTAATCGAACCACCATGAGGATTAGTTCTTTATTTCTATGATTATAAATTTTATGTATTTTTTATCTTTCAATACCAATGACACTTTATCTGATGTTTTGAGAATAAAATACGATAATTCCCCAACATTCCAAAGATAAAATGCTAAAAACCTACTTCCCCTAATGAAGGTGATAAGGGGAATTTTCTTCTCTCTGGATGCCTAATAATTATCTAACACAAATATTCTACATTCCACTTCCTAACATTGAGAGTATCACTAGGTTTTATATTGAAATTTAAAATATGAACATCATATCTATCCTCACATGGACCCTTTTTTATCATTAAGGACTTGCTAAGAACCTGAGTATAACTCATCAGGTCGAAGTTACTGACATGGAATCTCAACTTTGGAAAAAATATTTATCTCAAACATCTTAGATTTATATGATTCACCCCTAAAAAAGAGAGTAGTGTCGCATTAAAATTATCTGAAACATACAGAATAAGAAGACATTATATTCATCCCCTGATGAAGATTCATGAAATCCAATTCTCGTTCCTACTTTTTTTTACCTAGGAATAACTCCTTGATGAAAATTTATTTGAATGTCACCTACATAATACCTTAACACCTTATGTTCTAAAGCATATCATACAACTAGTGTCCAACAACCCTCTTAAGCACAAAGTTTCCATGTTTAAACTTCTAATCATCTAAGGTCTCTACCATATAAAATATTATCTCGATGATCCATATCTAGTCTTCTACATCTATAAGTACTATAGTTCATTATAAATATAGAGGATAATGGATTTTTGTGTCTCATTTATTGAAAACCATAGTCTTGGTGACTCCCATACCTTGGGAAAGAACTAAGGAGAAAACTATTGGCCGTAGTAGTCCTTTCACCAGAACTACTATGCTGGGTGTGGAGGAATTTTGATGCACAACTAGAGGTAGGACCTAAACTTCCTCCTTATTTGGAGAATTCTATTCTACTCAACCTTACGTTATCATTAGGAATTTACAATGCTACTTTTTTGATATGTGAAGAAAATATTTTGGAAAACCTAGTCGTTAGGACAAATCCTAATCAGTATATGGAATCACACAAATGTTCACCTAAGAGGATACCCATAAACAAAGGTACATCCCTATTAGGACTATCCATGTTCCTCCATCCTACTCATTAATCACAATCACATATATATATATATAATATAATAGCATTTTCATGTTAAAATAACTAATTCCAACATAGATATATCATAACAATATTGAAATAAATAAATCACATAACATCAAACAAGTTGAAATTCAACATGATAAGGGTTATTGAGTTGATAATTGAAGTAGGAAAATCAACAGTTTTAAAAAAATTACAAAATGTTTAATCACAATCGATGGTAATCATTATTTTTGGTTGAAGGAAAAAAGTAACCATTTCCCTTGTATGGAGATAAGAGGACAAGTCACCAATAGAATTCCACCAAACCTCAAGAAGGTTATTAATGCACCAAAATTAGGATTGCCTCCCTAAAATATATAAGGATTCACCATCTAATCCATAACAAAATTAGTTTGCCGAATTCACCATGTGGAGGAGGAAGGCCCGAAGAAGGTTATGGAGGGAGGAACACTTCGGCTGATGCACTGAATGGATGAACAAAAAATGAAGGGTATGGAGGAGGGGAGTACCATGAGAGGGATGTATCATCCCAAGATGGGGAAGCCGAGCTGCAATGGGAGAATAAATGATGTGAATGACAGAACCACAATGAGGGATGGAGGAACAAAAGCTAGTGAGGATGAACGAGAGAGGAATGAAGCGAGGGTGAGAGAGGAAATCCACAAGGGAAGAGATGAGGGAATGGTGAGAGTGATCATCCGGGAGAAGGAGAGGTAAACGAGAAAGGAGGTCAACACAGTGAGAGGGTCGCATATGGGGGATGGATGAGGAACCCAACAGAAAACAAAAAAACAAACATGATGAAAATGTCTAGATACATATCAAAATTGAACTGTGGATATAAACAACCTATATCCACAAACATATAAAACAATGGCTATAGGTATGTAGCTATTTCTTAAATTTCTAGTAGTGTTTCTTCAACTACAAAGAAATAAGTCACTTTGTATACTAGTTCTCTAAGCCAACGGTTTTTAGAGGCAAACAACAACCTCCAAGGTAGTAATGGAGAACTGTTTCCATTACTACCACCAAAGTGAACACTGACAAGAAATTGGTTACAAGTATTATAGTTTTTCATAAAATAATAGGAATGATACTTTTTTATTCTAGTATAACACATTCTTTTATATCATGAACGTTTAGTAGAAATATTCCTACACCACCCAAAATCAATAAAGTAAAGATATCGGGGAGAAATGAAAATGGGGAAATCCATGCATTCCTGGAATATAACTCCTCCCCAGTAATAATTTGTGTAATGAACCTCCCAGTGATCCTCTTTATACTCCCTCTGGTGGTACATGATTAATTCATAGAATTGATTTGCTTCCCTTATATATAGAAAAAATAAATTGTTGTGAGAGGGAAATCACTCTCTATATTGCTGATCGACACCCAATTCTGTACAAGTGTAAGGAGGATGATAAATATTCTTTATAAACATCATCTAAAGAATGGATATTACTACCCTATAAGAACGCATATCTTGTTTAGATGAATGAGTCTAAGGAAGAAACCATACTTGAAGACTTGCCTATTGTGATAGAATTCAGTGAAGTGTTTCATGAGAAATTTCCCAGTCTTCCTCTAAGAAAATATGTTGAATTATCAATTGATATTATACATGGGGCTTTGGAAATATCTAAGACTCCATACAAAATGACTGTTCTGGAGATTAAAGAGATGAAGGAACAACTACAAGAGAATATGGACAAGGGGTTTATATGCCCATGTGATTCACCATGGGGAGCACCAGTCCTCATTGTCCAGAAGAATGATGCGTTAATATGCCTTTTCATTGATTATCGTGACCACAACTAAATAACGATAATGAAAAAAAACTATTGGGCCAAATGATGATTTGATCGATCAAATATGTAGAGAAAAACACTTTTATAAGGTTGATATATGGTTGGGATATTAATATTTAAGGGTGAAGAAAGGTGATATCCACATGACTACTTTACATACATGATACGAGCTCTATAAATTCACAATATTTCCTTTTGGACTCAGTAATGCTCGGAAAATTTTCATGGACTTGATGAATAGTGTCTTTAGATATTACTTCAACATATATGAGGTAGTATTTATAGATAATATTCTAATATACTCCCTATCCAAGGAGGAGCTTGAGGAGGATATATGAACTATACTAAAGACCTTGAAAAAGGTTATGATCTATTAAAAGTACAATAGGTTTGAGTTATGGTTGAAGGAAGTATCATTCTTGGGTCATATCATCAAAAGTAATGGGATATATATATATACCTCTGCAATAGCTACAATGGATTGATGTCTGACTTCAAAATCAGCTACAGATATCCATTACTTTTTTGGGATATCTAGATATTATTGCTGATTTATGAGAAAGTTATCATGATTTTCCAAACCTCTTACCAACATAACTTGGAATGTAGAATAGTTTTCTTCGAGTGATGAATGTGAGAGCACCATAGAGTTGAAAAGTAGGCTTATCAACATGCCCATGTTCACACTACCTACAATGGGAGAACGTTTTGTGGTATTTAGCGATTCTTCGATGAAGGGTATGGGATATGTGTTGATCAAAAATGACAATTTCATTTCTTATGCGTCAAGGAATTTGATAGTTCATGAGAAAAACAATACAACACATGATATGGTGTTAGATGTTGTAATCATTTCTTTAAATATTTTGTGAAATTTCCTCTTAGGGGAGTTGTGTGAAATATATACGAACCACAATAGCCTCAAGTATACATCACACTGAAATAGTTGAACATGCTCCAATGAAGATGGTTAGATCTTGTCAAATAGTATGACAGCTTAATCCATTACCACTATGGGAAAGGGAACAAGGTGGTAGATGTTCTAAGTATAAAGGACCTAGAGATTCTATCATTTATGAGAATTGAAAAGGATTCAATCTTCTTATATTTTATGAATATGGGCATGAGAATAAAAAATAAGGGCACATCATCAATCCTTTCATAAATGATTTCCCAAATGTCTATTTTAGTAATGAAAATTTTTCCTGATCAAATTAAATGTATTATTATGCAAAATGGTTGAATAAAAAATGAACTTCCTTGGTTTTATGTTTTTGGATTTAAAAATACTATTAATAATTCATACTATTTCTAACATAGACGTTGAACAGTGATGACATGATTAGTATAAATATAGGTCTTTAACTAATACGATATACTCATAAAAAGAATGTAATGGCCTTGTCCAGTTGAATTTCTCCATATGAAGCCCATTTTTCAGATCTAAAAAAATAGATAGTGTCATTGGGATTCTATAATGACCATGACCAAGTCTAGCTTCAACATGTTGAGGATGAACGTAACCTCCTATGAGAGAAGTGAAATTTAAAAGAGATTACCACCCGAGCAATGTTATCTGAACCTCCCCAGGAGTCTATCACCCTCACACACCTTATCCTTATCACATATGAGGGTGTAATAAGGGGTTATGTTACAAGTCCCTAGAACTATGATTATGTGCATTATTTTTATATAGAATAAAGAATATACATTCATTTTTGTATTATTACTTAGTAAATTATTTTTAAAGAAAAATAATATTTTTTGTTAATATTAAATTAAGGAAACTAATTTGATGAAATAATGGATTTTTGAATTAAATAATTCTTTTAAGAAATATTATTACTGAATTATTTTTTATTAAATATAAATGATCGTATAACTTTTGTGAATAAAATTGTATATTTTATTAGGGATTGAAAGATGTTTTTTTAAAAACCATTGTATTTTATATAAATAGCAGTTTTCATTTTAAAATTAAAATTTCACATATTTTGAAAATTATTTAGATAAGATGAATATTTTTTTGGATTCTAGATGTCAAAATTATCTAATGGATAATTTTTCATAGTTTTCTTAGAGTGCCATATTTTCAAGAAAAAATTAAATACTGTTTAATTATATAATGTGTTTTACAAAATCATAAGAACCCTATAGTGATATAATAAAATAATGTAAATGGGTTATTTTCCCAATATATTTTTACCTTTAAAATAATGCATTTATCGATTTTTTTATTAATTTTATGGTGCCTTAGTGGACCATCTAGGACTTATAAAAAATTTTATCTTTGAAAATGATTTCTTTGAGAGTGTGTCTCAACTCAACAAAATAAAGCCTAATATTTTTAGAATTTACGAAATTTGACATATAAAATATTTTCCACCAATCATCTTCTGAAAAAACCATTGGAAAAAAGCCATGGGTTGGTTTTTGGTTTTCATTTGATTAATGTGTGGTGCCTAAAACCTAACTAATAAATAATTCCCTCTCTTTTACTATATAAACTCTACCTAATATCCCACTTATCATCAATACAAACAATTGGAGAAAGTCCCTACCCTTACCTATTTTCTCTAAAATCCTCCCAAGGATCCCAAAGCACCTATGAAGACTCTCTCAAGCCCCTCCTAAACCATTGGGATCACACATCCAAGTAAGGTATTTTTTTCCTTTCTCATTTATTTCTAAATTTCATTATTTTGTTATTTCATTTTATTTTCAATTATAAATGATGGGGTATGATTTATCACCTCCCTAATACATCCCTAATTATTTTTAAATTATGAGAGTCGCCTTTCTCTCTCATTAATTTCTCAAATGTATACCTGCTACCATGTTGAAATTCCATAATGGATTTCTTCCTTCCCCATTTTTTCTAAATTTCATTATGTTGTTATACCATTTTGTTTTCAATTAAAAATTTTAAGATATAATTTATCACCTCCCCCATCATTCCCTCCTTCTGTTTGAATAATTAGAGACCTCTTTCCCTCTCATCAATTCCTCCAATGTACACCCATTACCGTGCTGAATGTTTGTAAGGGATTGCTTCATTTCCAATTTTTTGTTCAAATTTCATTATGTTGTTATACTATTTTTTCATCAAAAATGTTTAAGAATTATTTTTCACCTCCTCCATACTTACCTACTTTTCTTATAATGAGATACCTCTTTCTCTCTCATTAATTCTTCCCACGTACTCCTATTACCGTGCTGAATTTCTGTAATGGATTTCCTTCCATTCTCATTTTTATCAATTTGTTTTATGTTGTAATACCCTTTGATTTTATTATAAAAATATCGAGGAATGATTTCACACCTCCCCCATACTTCCCCCTTATTTTCGAATGATTTTAGACATTTTTTTATCTCATTAATTCATCCCATGTACACACGTTACTATGTCAAGCTTTTGTAAGAAATTTCTCTCTTCTCATTTACATTCAAGCACTAATTATGTGTTATGAATGTAAATTACAATAAATATGTTGGTAAATGTATATATGTGTACCCCATTCTAAAAATATTATGTACATTTTATGAGACACCCCTTTCTCTCACATCAATAATTTTTATAAATTCTTATGTCACATCGTTATGCTCCCGAAAGGGCACCATGATTTTACATAACAATGTAATTTTGTAGTGAATACCATGCCCATTCCTCTGTCAAGGGTATTAAACACTATAAACATATACTTATTGATTATTTAGATTCATGTATGATTTCCACATTTAATTATCATGTAATAAATGATGATGTTTAACAAATCCATGTTATATGATCCATATAGAACACTTATGCTTGAAATGAAATGATTAAGACGAGTGGACCATGATATCCCTCCAATGCATTGGGTAAAGATTATTATCAGGATACGTCAAGTGTAATGAGGGTTTACTCATGCTCTATGTGCAATGAGCCTTGGCTCATGCTTATATCATGTTAAGTTATATTTCCATATTTCCTTGTTATGATAATCATGCTATATCATTCCATTATGTTCAGGTTTATCTTATGCTCCATTGACATTACTATTGGATAACATGTATGGTATTCTTCATGTTATTCTTTGTTTACTCCCTTAGTGTGTTTTATTGCTCATCTTTTTTATGCATGTTCTCAGGTTATCTAATGCAATGCTATGTACGAAAGAATGTGTGTGGTCTTGTTAGGGAAAATAGGTGTATTTCATGTTTTATGTTTTTATGTAATTTTCCTAAGACCCATAGACCCCATACCTCTTAATATTCTATGTTGTATCAAGAGAATATTTTATTTAATAAATTATGTTTATGTGTGAAATAAATATATGGGTTTTCTTAATTATTTAGTCACTAAAAATTAAAAGTATATTACAACGTAGAATATAAATATTGAACCTATAAAATAACTATTAATTGTAGAAATTATTTTCTAGATTACCAAATAATTAAAAATGATATACTTATTAAAAACATGGGTATGAAAAGATTGAATTTTCTTAAAATAAAATTGTATAATGGGATTAATGTTCTAAAATTACTGCTATAAAGTAAAATATTATGAATAAGGGTAATTTTTGAAACAATATGTCATCCAATAAAATTTCTAAAAGATTTAGTTTAATTTAACAATTCTTATAATAATTATTGTCACCCTTAATTACTTGATTTACCCATAACTATGGTAAAAAATTTAGTAAATTTACTATTCATATTATTCAATAATAAAAATGAACTGATTGATATATTTTGAAATTATTATTGAAAAAATTTAATATTTTTTTGAAAATTAATATCAAATAAGTTGATAAATTGAATATAAAATTAATCTTATAGATACGGTGAGAATACAGGTTTCAAATGTGAGAATGCTCAAATGTTTGAAATTTTTTATATCCATATTCTATATTAAAATGATTAAATTAACTAAATTATAATAAAAAATGTATTATTGATCTAATTTTACTTATAAAAAATATAATATAATTTAACATTAATTATTTTTTTGATGAAAAGTCAATTTTCTATAAAAAGAATTATTTTCCACTATTCATAAAATAAGAAACTTACTATAAAAATAAACAAAATTATTTTTTATATTAATCTTCCAAAAATGATGATTATTTTTTCAAATAAAACTTCTAATGTTATTAAAATTAGTTTGAAAATATGTGCGCCAACAAAAGGCGATGCATCTTCCTTTAGAAAAATATATCTTTTTATACCTCAAATTGGATTTTTTTATATCATGTATAGAAAAAACATAGGAAGAATATTAAATATTATATTTAATATATTATAGATATATTTTAGTAATATACAAATAATTGATATTTATTTATTTTATTGGTATAAAACACACTTCTACACAATAAAATATTTTTTTGAAAAATATATTTCAATTTATTTTAAAACAGTTTAATTTTAATTTAATTATTAATTGGTCATCAATAATATATATATATATATAACCATTTTTTTCTTAATTCAGTAAATCCTAATTATACTCACCATTCTAATGGAATGGTTTTAACTATAAAATTCAATAAATATTATTTAGTTGTTTGTTGAAGCTCAATTTAGCATATCATGTATACTATCAGACATAGTCATCCCTTATTAAAATTTCAAGATGTAACATTCTAAAAAAATTAATAAATTTCAACGGCTCAATTTAAAATTTCTGTCGGTAACTAGTGTTAGTGAATTCAATAACTATATTGAAATCCTACATCGGAACAAGGGACTATATAATTTCCATTTGAAAAGAGATAAAAAAAAATACGAAGGTCACATGAGATAACACATATTACGGTTCCATGTAGAAGATCATAAAAAGGGAATATAAATATTTCTTTAAAGTTTTTATAGATGGTGATAGTGAACATAGTCACAAGAAATTGAATAATCACAAACCCATACATATGTTATATGTTATAAGCTCATTGATTTATTATTAAGAAAAGTAAATGGATATCATTTTTCTTTCAGGATCATTTTTATAGATTTGGGAAATAATTTTAATACACTGAAAAATATCATAACAAAATATAATTTACCAGTATAGTTTCATCCTCTAATAAATATTCACCACAAACTCATAATTTTCTCCAAATGATGAGTAAAACTTTTTCATACTTGAGGAACTAGAGTAAAAATAAACAAATCATTAAATCTATAAAATTAAAATATTACATTGTTCTTATTTAGAATCATTATGAAAAAAATGATTAGGATTGGATGAAATAATTCCAAAAATATAAAAAACTATTATCTGATTAAAAACTACATGAGTCTCCTAACTTAACCAATGACACCCAAAGTTCAACATATATCATTAAAAAACAAATATCCTTAAAACACCTCAAAAATAATCTTCACAGTGATTTTAACCCAAAATTTTGATTTTTTTATATCACATAGTCTTGAAATATAGTATTAACATTTGTCACCAAATAATAGTAAAGAATGTAAAAGTCTCATACAAAAATTTATAATCCCAAATCAAATAATATTTATGATCTATTAACCATTTACATAAATAACTTGAATCCCAAAAAATCAAAAATAAAATCACACATGCTTCCAAAAGACAATTCATTCTTTATTAGTTTCCAAAATAGTGGTATTCCTATGATATGATAATGATAACTAAATCAATATTATAAAAAACATATGTTCCTAAATTCTAACAACCCACAATTACATTAAAAATGAATGTCTTCAGGTGTACCATTAGTCAGAATAAAATCTCAAGACAAAAATCAAGATAAAGGGTGTTTTAAGACACTAAAATTATGAGGAATATAAAAATTATGACACCATGATGATATCCTTGACTTTTAACAATACTTCCAATTATCCAGTTCGATCTAAACCCTACTCTGATACCAACAACAACGCCCCGACCATAAACATTACATATTGTAGTTGTTCTAAAATAATAAACCAAATTATTTCCCCAAATATATATTAGGATTAGTGTTTTAGAGAATTAAATTAAATTATTACATTTTAAATCCATACATTACAAGTGGAAACATATACCTAGTATCCATTTTATCAACAACAAAAATCATTTTAAAATAAAACATGTTTTATTTTCACAACAAATGACCAAAATTTTTATATTATCCTCATCCTCGTCCCTACTCATCCTTTAACAATTGAATTATTTTAAAAAATGAAATAATCATAAATTCATTATTAAGGGATATAAAATAAATGAAACAATTAGTCTAGTGAAAAACACAAAAAACATTTACTTAGAAATCATATATTTGTACTTGGAAAAAGAAATAATCTTTTCAAAAAAAATTGTTATCTTACATTTGAAAATAAAAACATTCCCATGAAAATCCACTAGAATGAATATAAAAATAATATATATTTATTGGGACTTCATCATCCTAAACAACATACAAAACCATTATAAATTTTGAATAACTATACAATCAAATTCCAATATTATTTTCCAGAAAACAAAATCACTATGTAAAGAAATATATTGTAATTTTGGTGCACCAAAAGAAATAATGGACCCAAATTTAAGATATAATAGTGATAAACCATTCAAAAATAAGTTTTCAGTACAATATAATGAATAAAACTTTTGAAAAATATTTACACTCATGTGTAAAACACCTTCTCATTTCTAAATAACATTTTCTTGTAAAAAATCATTTTGAAATATAAATTAATACACATAAGAATTCTATGATTTTATTGAAAATAACCATAAAACATATAAATGAGAATTTAAATTATTAAAGAATCATGAAATTTCTATAATATATTTATTTCATTTATGTTAAAAACATTCCTTTTTTACTTTTTTAAAATTTAATTAAATTGTAACTAAAAAATATAGTATCTAAAACAATGTCCTTTAAATAAATCTTTTAAATGATACCTTTTGGTAGAAAGAAGAGTGAAATTAGGAAATTAACATTTTTAGAAATTAATTTCCATATAAATAAGTTAAGAAAAACCCATTTGAAAACATGGATATTTAAGATAATTATTTAGAAGAATAAATATCTAAAACGTTCAAAATCATGTTTTAATTAAAGTGTTTGTTGTGAATATCATATAATTGAAGTAAGAGTTAATAAAATTCATAAATTAAATGTATTCATTATAAATCCAAAAAAATAAATTTTTTAAATACAACATGAGATAATCAAAAGTCAATTCACACATAATCGCAGCATGACATAATAAATAAAGTATATATTTAATTTGAAGTATCGAAATTGAGTTATAAAAAATCGTACTTGATTGCAAGCAGTCAAAAAATATTCCACATGGAAGGTAAAATTTTAAAAAAAATTAAATTTCATGAGATTAAATAAATACATGATATAACATGTCAAAATTGAGTGATATACACCTCATAAAACAATATTGGCACATGAAATAAAAAATATGTCACAATAAATGAAAAATGAGATAAAGTGCCTTAACTTGTATCTGTCTCATCACGTAAAATCATTATATTCCATAATAATAAACATAGGTTAATTATATAAATTATTAGTTAAAATTTTCATGTTTATTTTTAATTTTATATTATATATTCGCATGTTTAAAAATTACAGTTTTTTAACTTCACGTCAGATGTTTTGATGATATTCCTTCCTTGAGTCCAAAATGAATTTTGTAATTTTACTATAGTCAAAGAGGATATCATTTCATAATCTATAATATAATATTAATTAAATAATTTTCATGTTTATAAATAATTTATACTTTAAAATCAATCCCATAAATATGGATATGAAAAATAAAATGTGTTACAATTATATAGATGGTTGGCTATGCATATTCATGAGTGACGTTTTTTACTTTTAAATCATAATTATGGAAAAAAGTTAAGTATTATTTATCATAATATAATTATAATAATTTAATTATTATTGTATTTATCATTTAAAAAACATTAATATATCATCCATGTGATATAGTGAGGAAAAATGAATAACATCATTTTGTGGTGGGGATAATTCACAAGTATGCGCGAATGATATTATCATTTTTATATGCATGGTATGGATTGAATATAAAATACGTATTATTTTAGGATAATGATAAATTTTTCCTAAAAATAATTTATAATTATTTAATCTATTATGACAAATATTCATGAGAGATGGTGATGCAAAAGGAAATATATTAGTTCACACGACAGTAATTCACCGTACACACGAACAATTAATTTTGTTCCTATTTGATGAAATTAGAGGTGGATATAGGAAATTAAACTGAAATAATAAAATATTTTTATATTTAGGGTACTTGATATATTATTTTTTAATGGTTGATGTATATTTTTAAAAAAAATTTAGGAAGAAAAAATAGAAATAAGCAATTAAAAACTATACCTCTTCTGTAGATAATCTCCTTTTATTAACACCATTAAACCTAAATGGATGATGTTATTAAAAAATAAGACATCTATAATGTTGGTAAAGATTCAATAAAATTATTTTATATGATATTGAAACAAATGGGTTTCAATTTTTTAGAAATTAGATGAAGATGTGCCATTTTATAAGAGAGGAGGGGGGAAATTTTGGAATTTATCAAATAATTAAACTAATTTAAATTATGATTATATTATCATTGGATACAAGGTTATTTATTTTAAAATATAAGATGATATTGGATCGAAATAATATCATCCAATTATATTTAGATATGTTTTTACTAAATTTACAAATTTATCAATTAGATCTAACCCTTATTTAACACCATTAATTCTTAGCATACGAGCATGTATTTTTACAACATTATGGTTAATATGTTTACTATAAAGAAATACACAAAATTGAATCAATAATTAAATTTTAAACATTATAAAAATAATTATGATGAAATTTATATTTTTAATAATTTTATATCATTTTAGAAATTAATAATTTTTTTATATCATTAATGTGAATTGTGATAATATTCATTACAATGACCATAAAAAACTAAAAAAATTCAGATATCTTCAAAAAAAATATTTTAATGAATCCAAAATATATCAAATAATTATATACAATTTTTTTATAACATTAATTATATCCAATTATATTAATTTTAATAGTGCTAAAGTTATTTTTTCCATTAATTGGATAATTTCAACATCAATTTTGTTTAATTATTTATGACAGTTATTAATTAAAAAAATGATAACATTTATTTTCATGATTTATAAATATATTTCTATCTTTAAAATGACTATTAATTGTTTAAATATATTTGGGATAGTAATATATTAAATATGGTTTACTTATTAAGAATATTATTGTGACAAGTTGATTTCATTAAAATAAAATACTCCAAGGGTATTAATTTCATGCAACTGGCTCCAAGAGGTAATAAATTCGGATTAAAGATGATTTTATATTATTATAACTCATAAAATAAAATTAGGAAAATTATTATTGCATTTTTATAATACATATAATAATTAAGTTTAATTTTTATTACCTGATTTACCTTAACTGTGATAATAAAAACACGTGAAGTTAATATTAATTTTAGAAAAAAAAATAAAAGATAACATTTAATAAATCTAAAAATTATGATTCCAAATATGAAATCAATTTTTTAAAATAAAAAATTAATAAGTGGGTATAATTAGATTAAAATTAAACTCGTAGATGTGGCTATAAAGATGGTTTTTAAAGACAAAATGTTCACAAATTTGAAGTATTTTTAGATCCAAATTCAATTTGAAAAATATTTCGATATGTTGAATTAGATTTATAATTGTGTAATTGAATTTATTTTACATTGAAACTAATTTTATTCTAATTTTACATTATAAATTATATAGATAAAACTTCAAATTTCAATTAATATGAAATATTCTTCAATAATCATAAAAAATGTAAGCATATCAAAAAAATAGAATAAATAAAACCAAAGTTTATTTATATATTAATATTTAAAAAATGATATAGATTTTTTCAAAAGATTATTGTTTTTTAAAAAATAATTTCACCATCAAAAGGTGAAAAAACATTCATTTAGAAAAAGACAATGTTTTATAACTAAAATTGGATTTGATTTTTATATATATTCTAGAAAAAACAGATTGAATTTTAAAAATTAAATTGAATATACTATATGTATATGTCATTTATATAAAATATCAAGTGTGAATTATTTAATTTTGTTTCATAATATGCTATTGTGCTCATTTAAATAGTTTTTCTGAAAAATAATTCCTTTTATTTTTGAAGTGTTTTATTTTCATTTCTAATTAATTGAACAAAGAATAATTCATTATTGATAAACATTTATAAAATATTTTAATATTTTAATTATTTATTTTCTTACCCTCTATTGTAATATCATAGTGTGTTGACATATTGGATAAGGTCCAGATTGAAGTGAACATGTGGGAATGGGAAATGATTTGATTCAGGTAGAATAGGGTTCTATCCTTGAAGATAGAGTGTGGATTGAGGGAAAAAAAATTATTTACTATTTCTGTATCATTTTAGTAGAGTCATTATGAATGTTTCCTTTAATATATCCTTTTTTGAGACCAAGTGAAACCATTAGAGCCTTTACATGAAGTCCAATATGTTAGAGGGATTCCAAAGGGTTTTGTGAGATGTGATATAGTTGGATGTTTTGGGGGTGCTAATATGAAATAGTGTGTTCACTTGGGAAATAATTTTTTTAAATAGAATGAAGATGACTGCTTGAGGTTTTGTGTGGTTGACATCTCCTAGCTGTGGAGACTAACAGGGAGGATTACCAACACCAACCAATAATGCAATTCTTCTCATTATGGTTAGAAGCGTCATGGTTCTTGAAATTTGGCCTCATGTTAAGATATCCCCAACTCCATGTTAGAGTGGTGTTTTTCCAAAGTTTCCTTCCTAATTTCATCATGACTATGTGAGTTTATAGTGATACCTATTATAGTTATGGACTCCATAGTAGTGTTGTGAATCTTGGGTAACGAATCCTGAACCCCTTTTGAAATCGATTCTGGGTTGTCTTCCATGGTGACCTTTAAATCCCTTTTTTCATTTACTAAAATAAACCACTTTTTTTTGTGAGTGGGAACCTTTCAAAACACCTCCCTCATTAACCGTCATTACAAAACATACAACATTATGAAGATACACATTAAAAATTGAAAATTCAGATTAAAAAATTTCAAAAAAAACTGTGAAAAAAACAAGTTGCCTAATAACTCAAAATGAGAGACGCCATGTCACTATCATAGAACATATAAACTCATCACCATACTATACTTCACCTCAATCCATCATCATTACCAACCCATATCATTCATCATAATGCTTCTCGTAACAACAAACGTCGATGTCACTGCTATGTCACTAGAGCCGAATCGTCATCTTGTCGCTGCCAACCATTCCAAAACATGATCACAACATCACCAAGAAGGGACAACAGTGCAATATACTTCACCTGAGAATAACCAATACAATCATTGACTGAAAAAACCATGTACCAGTGATATGTGAATATATGAATAAGAAACCTGGACAAATCAATCATCTAAAGCATCCTCTGTGAACTACTTTGTTGATGAAACCATCATCACTAGTCGAAAACCACAGACCGGTCAGCATAATCCAGTCTGAATCCCTTGAAACACTACAAAACTATAAGACCAAGTCTGAAAACTCCTTCAAAAATAACATCTTACCCAAAACAGAGCTATTTAAGAATTCAGATACGAGAAGAACTTGGCAAGATGACATCCGATAATTACTTCACCTTCTCCGCAATAATCCACGACACACCACAAACTCCGCTCATGCAATCACCACATCAGTAAGAAAACCATCATCGAACTAGTAGGATGGGAACAAAACCAAAAATAACCCCCAACATAAATAACAAAAAACCACCAAGAGTAAGAAATAATAAGAATCAATGGAACCCAATTTGAAACCAGGACAAAAACATAAACAGAAAAAATAAAGACAGTTGATGATTGAAACAATGAGGGAATAAAACCCTAAAAATTAACTAGGTTATAAAACCCTATATGGGAAAAAATATAGATATATATAAGACCCTTGACCACTGAATCTCTTTACCAAACCCTCGTTATACTCATACCTCTAAATCAGACATGGAGCAGAGTGGTGGGACTGAAGGCCGGAGCACGAAATGGCAGTTGTGATGTCGAGAGAGACTAGAACTAGCAAGAGAGATAGAGGAATCAAAGTAGAAGATTCATCCAGGGGAAATAAACCCTAGGATGAGGAGGAAGTTGAACCAACATGAGATCCTCCGATATCACCTAGGGAATGTAGCACAATTGTCTCTTCACTAACTATGAAACATCCTTGGTGATTTCATTGTGCAATTAGTGTTAGGGGTTTTGTACATGAGATGCTTGAGGATAGTTCAAAAACATTTCTGAGAGTATTTTCCTTATGTAAATATCTCTAAGTATCAGTTATAGTCAAACAGGTCCAACCCCGAGGTGTGTATTCTAGAAAAATGGTTTGATAGTGGACCATGGAAAGCATTGTGAAAGTGATAGCTTGAGAACAACCACAGGGAAAATATGTAGTATAACATTCTATCAATGAAGTTATATATCCATTATAGTAAATCATGTGGATAAAGTGGTTGACTTCATCAGGTTGACCCCTACGGTTGAGGATGGTGTGGTATATAACTATTTTGTGGTGGTTTATCTTCGTATTTTTTTTTCATTTCATGCAGTCACAAATTAGAATTGTGGTTTTGTGGTATTTCATGCCCAAATATCTTCTGAATATGTTTTTTTTGTATTTTATGAAGGGATAGGAATTTTCACCATTCTAAGGATTGATGAGGACACCTATCTTGTGGGGAGATGTGGTACTGAGGTAGTGCCATTCCCTCATTGGTACAATGAAGGGAGGTGTGGTTGGGCCTAAAAATGTGACCTGTTTAGGTTCATAGATACATTATTTGGGTTGGCATGTTAGTGTGTATCAATTTCAATTTATCATGAGTGTAGGACTTTGAGAGTCCATGAGAGAGGGGGCCTACATGTGACCATGTTACTGGTTGGAACCAGTAGAAGTCAAATACTGTTGGCCTATAGTTGGTGGTGGTTATGGTTGGGAAAGGAACCGAACATCCTTAGTTAGATAATTCCTATTAGGACATTGCAGGGGTTATTGTAGAATGAAATAGTGTTCCACTGATTTTAGTGATGAGGTATTGTGCACAACAAGAAATCAACTTTACCAGCAGTATAGAGAGTTTGTTGGGATTTTAGGCTAAATTTATAGTTCATAGCCCCATTTTTAGTTACAATGTGGGTTTATGTGGTGGTGTTCCACTAGAACATATTACTATATTTAGTCAGGGTTATTTTTAGTTTACTCCTATCAGAATGAAGGAGGCAAGTGTAGGCTTTGTTCTATGATAGAGACATGGTTCAAGATGGACATTCAGTGTGGAGTTTGTTTTTATATACCTGGTGGAATTGTTTTAATGCCAATTAAATACCCTTTCAATGAATTTGGTTCCCCGACATGCATGTTTTATTGTTAGCATGGGAAACATAGAGTGTTATTATTGTTGTGGTAGATCCATTTGAGAGTTACATTTTCTCATGTGTTCATATGATTGAATTTTTCACAAGTATAATCAATTAAGGTTGGGAGGGTGTAGTGGAATGTGTTTTTTGTTTCAATACATTGGAAGATTTATAGGAATATTTATGAAGCCAGTGTAACATCCCATGAAAATAAAGAATATGACATTTTCATATTTATTAATATTTTTGAATTAATTATTAATTTTATTTTATAGGGGATGCTATATATAATGTGGTAAACGACAAGAAACAATGGGTTACTCCGATGACTTATGTTGCACAGAATGTTGAGTCATAGATAAAATAATAATATATTATTATTTTAAAAAGTAGTTAACGCCTAACCGTTGTAATGCTGAGAATGAACAGAAATAACTAAAATATGATTATACATGTTTGTTAAATGTTTTAACATTTATCCAATAAATTATAGAGTCTTAAAATATTAATGAACTTATTTTTAAGCATAAATAATCTAATATTATTTAAAAGATCGATTTACCGCCTTTTGATGGAAAACATTCTTTAAATCTAGTTTTTTTCACTTTTCTATGTTGTATTTGACAAAATAGAATTAATCTTTAGAATCATGACATCAAAATTTTCTTTGGAATAATTTCTGATATTTTTATGATAAATTGTTTTTAATGAATAGTAAAAAATACTATATTTTAATTCAACACTACCTTTAAATATAATTTATTTATATATTTATATTATCTTTTTAATTGGTATTAAAGTTTAATTAGAATATATTTTTACCATTTAATCCAATTTTGGTCATTGGATATAATTTCACTTTGAAATTAGACATAAACAAGTGTCAATCATTTGATAGTTATTATTTTTTAAAAACACGTATTTTTTATATGACAATGAGAAATAATTTTAAATTAATAAATGCAACTTCTATGTTTTGATTTTGGTAAAATAGACGAAAAATTTTAATTCGATATATCAAATATATCTTAGGCTGATTTTTTTGTATTTTTCTAAAAACCATTAATTTTTGATGAATAGTGAAAACACTAAGTTGTAATTAAAAAACCAAATTTTTTATTTAAATGAAAATTTATAACTACTGTTAATTAAATTTAAAAAATACAACATAAATTGTTATATTCAGTAATTAAAATTTGGTTCAATAAGATAAAAATAATTTTTGGTGAATAGTAACTTTTAACTTTTATTTATCATGGTTAAAGTTAAATAGGGTATTTTATGGTAAAAATAATATTATAATTATATTAAATTACCCTAAAAAGTGTTTTAATCCATTTTATTTATACATTTCTAAACATGGGCATCCTTTGGTCGATTTTGGTACCCCATGAAGCCACTTAAGAGTGATAAAGAGACTTTATATTAATTAATTTAAAGTAACGACAAAAATGACATAAACATATATCTATAGAAAATATATTTTTAAATAGGGTAATATAAGTTCATAATTCGACTATAAATAATCATTTTAAAGATAAAAATATTTCCTAAATCATGGAATTTTTTAATAATTTTTAGACTTTAGATAAATAATATTATTTATGGCACAATAATGATGTAGTGTTTAACTAATTAATGAAAGATTTAAACAAATAAGATTATGATAAATAATAAAATATCCAAAACCATTCCAATTAATGTTGGATGAATTTATTTCAAAAAAGAATCATCTTATCTTCAAATTTAATATGTTTTGGACTTTTAGAAACCAACAATAATTATGTAATAAAATAATATTTTCAAACATTTTTAAAGATCCCCTCCACCCCCTTATAAAAATCTCTCAACTATAACCAATTACTCACAACTCTAAATCTAGATTGCTCAACCATCCTCTACTGAAAGAATCTCTCAAGAGACCTCTCTAACGTCTATAATCTTTAGCTTAGGTAGAAGGCATTTCCAAAAATCAATTTGGTTCAAACCAAAGGGAGTTACCCGATTTAAAGGTAACATCTTCTTTAAGTTCTTTTCATTTATGTTACTTGTCCAACCCTATATACTTGTTTTATTATTTTATTTTATAAAAACAAAATTATAATAAATATAATAGGTTGTTGTTATGATTTTTATTCTAACTACGCATACACACATGCCCGTCTAATGTGTAAAGAAAAAATTGTTTCTGTGGACGGTGAACTACTGCCTCATGAAATTATGATTGTTCAATTTCTACTACCACTTCTTATGGTGGAAATTAAGATGTAAATTTATTTACATGAGATATATATTATATATATATTGTCTCTATACTTCTTTATTTTTCATTTATTTCATGTCTTCACGGTTTCAATAATGGGTAAATACTATAATTTTATTTGAGGAAGTGCAAACTACCGCCCCCTCAAAGTGATATGGCTCATTCATGCCATTTATGGAATGTATAAAGGAAAAAGTTAATTAAATTAAATATCATATATATTATAATTTATTCATAATATACCTATTTATTGTTTTTTTTCATTCTTTTAAATATATGGTAGAAATAAAAGTAGTGACCATACATACGTACCGCTTACCGACTCCATGAACGAGGTTTTTTATTTCTTAAATCTTAATGATATGTAATATTAAAAATACATAAAAACCATATATACATAATATATAGGATATCAAAATCATTAATATAATTATTTAGATAAAGGAATTTTTACCACATGGAAAATTTTTAATTATAACAAGTTCATTTTTGACAAAAGTTCTGAACATCGATAAAATGTCCGAAATGAACTCTAATAATTAACTAATTGGTATAGAAAGGTAATAAGTGATATAAAAGGAATAATAACATTGATTTTTTTAATAAGGTATAAATTTACAAATTTTATTATTTAGGAAGAACACAGAACATACAAGTCAAGTAAGACACGAGGAAAGGGGTTTCTTATCTAACTTTTAATTCCGTGAGATTTCTATTGTTTGCCACTTATTTATTACATGTACTATATTTTGTACTAACATATGATATATATTATAATGATTATTTTTATATTCATTGTATTATGTGATTCATTTGGTGGTTATTAACTTTTGGTTATATGACTCTATTGATAACAACGTTATAATGGGTTTTCATATCACTTTTTATTCCCGTGAGATTCATGCAATATATTCCACTATGTCTTTTGTGTGTTGTATGTACTTCCCATTATTTTATTATTTGTGTAATATAATTTAATTTTTGTATTTAAATCTTCATTTAAAGATACTTTTATTATGGGGTGTATGTTTCGTATGTTACCAAATCGTTAAAGGACCCTTCCACCCTTCCCATTTTAAAAGACATCTTTTTGTTATTTTAATTTACATATTCTAATGTTTGGGTATATTCTTCTATATCTTTAATTATATAAATTTTATGTCTAAGTGAGGATATACCTTTTTCACTCTCATCAACACATTTAATGAATTTTAAAGAGATGTCATTAGGCTGTCAAATATTTTTAAGGGACTTAGTCTCAATCTCCTTCCATTGAGGCATATTTTGCTTTATACATGACATTATTTTATACAGTTTATAAGTATATACTTTTTCATTTAACTTAATTCAATGGTTTATGAAAGGAATATTTTTTCTATGAAGCGTTTTACTAAACAGAAAATGGAATGTTTCTTTTTAATGTATGCGGTGACAACGACCTTTCCGCTGTCGCATGTATTATTTGATCTTTGAATTTCTTAGAAATATTTAATGTTTTTAAAAGGAAATTAAATACCAAATATGATTTTACGTGTTTTGGTATTGCAAATGTTTTGGATAATGGATTTGTTATGTCAATATATTTGAATGATATATTTTGATTGTAATACGGAAATGTTTTATTTACTTTATGTTTGTTTTATGTATTATGAATATGTTATAGTTATTTGGAATTATTTACATATATGGGTTGTTCCATGGTAAACATAGGGCAGGTGATCCCGAGATAGCTCTCTAATGCATTGGTTAATGTGATAGAGGTAAATGTGAATGTTTCTCCTAATAGAATTAAGGAATATTCTATGATTGGAATTCTAAATATATCTCCCTATGTGGATGTGAAAGCTACAATGTAAGTATGTAATAGATTCCACAAGTTATATTTATGATTTTTGATTACTATGTGTTATTCAAAATTCTTATGATTTCATGAGTTGTGTTAAAGAGTATTTTTTTTGTACTGATGAAATATGGTTTTCATTCATTATTTTATAAACCTTACTAAGAATTTTATGCTCTTACCATGTTTTTGAAATGTTTTTCTCTGGGTAAATGCCAGGTTAAGAGAAAAGAATAACTCATGAAATTTATATAAATAAAACAATTATTTTTTTCTTTTAAATTTTCCTTATTTTATGAAAAAATGGATACTGAGTAGAAGTGACGACTTTTTAATGTTTGAGATATAATGTAATAGTTTTGGCCTGATTCTATAAAACTCTAAACCAGAAATTATCCTAAATTTGAATTATTAACATTATTCAAGATTATTAAATTTTTAAGGTTTGGGCCCTATAGTTGTTATCAAAGTTCAATTTAGATAACTTTAGGGTTTAGGGTGTTTTTTAAGAATAAGGGACATAACCATATTGGTTATTATATTGGAATGATTCATTGTTTTTTAGATAATTCAAATGATTTTAAGATAACATGAACAAGTATGTTTTAGTGTTTACCCTACTCATAAAATAGTATATGATTATTTTCCTGATATACTCACACATAACTTTATGGTTTTAGTCAATGTATAGATCTATCATGCACTAAAGTAGTAAGGGATGTGAAGAAAACTGTTACGGTTTTCTGGATAAGAAACTGAATGAAATCGGAGTTGTAATGATAACTGTTGTTGTTACTCTGAACCAACTATCTCAAGTCATGATCAACCACTAGAACCTTAGTGATTTTTATAATGCATTGTATATGAAAGAAAAAATTCCCTACAAATTTTCAGGTAATGATCATAAAGGTAAGTATACTCATAAACTTATGTGTCATGTATTTGGAAAGAAATAATTAGAAAAATGCTTCAAAGGTATGGGAAGATACTATAGATGTGGTAATTAAGATCATGAAGAAATAACCAACCATGTAAAAAAGAAGAATCTAGTTGACTCTTATAAATGGAAAGAAGTTCTTTTTGAATGATCAATTGAATGTTTTAAATGTGGTGCTCATAGCCTTTATAAAAATAGATGTCTTATGAACATAGTTCGGGAATGGGACCAGTAGGATTGTTAAAATATATTTTTCCCAATTCATAATGTCATTCCATTTGAAGATTTAGAAACTAATCATGAATAATGAAAGGTGTGAATTATTTCATAGCTGACATTTTTATAGTATTGAATCTTTGGATATGATTAATTATTTTATTTATAGAAATTAAGTATTATATAATATGTTGGATAATAATGGATAATGGTGATGAGTAATTTTGATTGAGTAAAAATTATACATATAAGGGATTCAAGAGTTTTGGTACATTTTAGGACGATGAAATGCTTAAAAGTATTAAAGATCAACTGATGATGGGATTACATTGGAAGACTTTTTCTAGTATTTGTAACCATGATGTTTTATACATGAAAATGTTATTCAATAAATAGTTATTATTTATTATGCGGTCATAATGGATAATCTTAGGGATTCATATGATCATTTATTTTTGAGGAAATTATAGGTCATTACATTATGGGATGAAAATGAGAGGTATGAGATAACAGTTATGGTTAAAATATGTTATGGTTATTTTGAAGGGATTTGCCTCATTTTTGAATGTTATAAAATTATATATTTTTTGAAAAAGAACAACACATGGACCGTGTGAAAACCTATCACGTCGGACAAAGATAAGGGAATCGAACACACAACAAATGTGTGGTTGGGATTTATCACCTACCACTAGACTACGTGATGTCCCTGGTAAGTATGACTTTTTCTTTTTAGTTAAATGATTTTTTTATCATGAATAAGTTGATTTGGGATATTATGTTTTATTAAAAATACATCCTTAGTATAGGAAAATGATTTGGTGATTAAGTGATAAAGGTTATTTTGGAATACATTCTCTCTTTTGGAAACACTATATACTTATTGAAAATAGAATACATTGGGATTTAATTTGTGGAGTAATGGTTGAAATATTATTTTGGAAAAATATATGTTTTTATTGTGGTAATAATGTGATTTGGGTTTTTATAGAAAGTATTAACCTATCATAGAGAATATGTGATAAGGATAGTTACACTACTGTAAGAGACATTAAGAGTAGTATATGTTTTTTGGAGATAAATATTAAGATTTACTATGGAATAATATGTGATTAAATATTTCTGTTTTTTGGGATTAAATCTTAGTGAGTATTATTTTTAAAATTTTCCAGGAAGGTTGTATATTGAATGGTCTTGATTCAAATTTGGGTACTTTTTGTTATATTTTGGGGATTAGGAAGAGTATTTCTTTTTAAAAATGATTATCCTTTTGTAGATTATCTGATTTTTTACTAAACAATTTTGGATTTTGATAATGTATAATGATAGGGGAAATATATGGTTCATATTATGTGGATCATTTTAGTCTCTAGAAGTTGTTTTTAGCACACTGATGTGTCCAAGTCATCAAGAAAACAAGTTGTTTAGAGAAAAGAATAGTTATTGGTAGAAATTTAGTAAAGTATGGATGAATACATGGAAACTTAGTATGTGTCCTTATGTTCTTATTAAAGCTCATAAATAAATTCCATAACATTATGAAAATAAACTTAAGACAAAAAAGATGTTTTTTTTCTTTTCCTACATTGAAACCAATGACCATTTAACCCATCACAAATTTGTGGTTTTCTTGATGTCAACTTTATCCTAATCATGTTTTTTATCACTCTGCATTAGATCATGAAACTCACACTCTACTCCATATCCATGTTTTCATGGAATGCATGTTTGGGTTATCTGGGGTGACTTTGTACTTCTCTTCCTTTCTTTTATAGTGATAGTTTTATTTACTATGTTTTCGATGTGGGACTTTCAATGAAGCTTCCTAACCCAATATTAAAATTATGAGGACATAATTTCAAAAATGTGGGAAGAATGTTACATCTCAAGAAAATAAAGAATATGACATTTTCATATTTATTAATAATTTTTGAATTAAATATTAATTTTATATTAGAGGGGATGCAATATTAAATGGTATACATGACACACAACAATGGGTTTCTCCGAGGTCTTATATTTCACACAATGCTGAGTCATGCAAAAAAATACAAATATATTATTATATTAAATGTTAGTTTACGCCTAGCCATTATAATGGTTGGAATGAGTAGAAATAACTACAATATTATTATACATGTTAGTTAATTTTTTTAAAATTTTTCCAAAAAATTATAGAGGCTTTAAATGTGAATGAATCTAATTTTAAGCATAAATTCTCTAATATTATTTAATAGGTCAATTTACCGCGTTTTGATGGTGAACCCTCTTAAAATAGATTATTGGTCACTTTTATATGTTCTATTTTACTAAATAAAATTCTTCATTATAATCGGGTCATCAAAATATAATTTGTGTAAATTTTTGTTTTTCTGATAAAATTCATTTTTTAATGAATATTGACAAATACTGTATTTTAATTCAAAACTTCCTTTTATTATAATTTATTTATATGGTTAGATTATATTTTTAATTGGTTTTAAATTTTAATTAGATATTATTCTTACTATTTAATCCAATTTTTATCATTGGATGTAATTTGACATTGAAATTGGATATAAACAAGTGTAAATATTTTGATAGTTATTTTTTAATAAAAACACACACATTATTTTGACAAAGAAAATTAATTTTAAATTAATTAATGAAACTTATATGTTTTGAATTTTTTTATATATAAATAATTTTTTAATTCAGTATGTCAAATATAGCTTAGGCTGACCTTTTGGTATTTTTCTGAAAACCATAAATTTTTTATGAATAGTGAAAACCCTTAGTAGTAGTTAAAAATCCAACATTTTCATTTCAATTAATTTTTACTGTTTCTGAGAATTGAATTTAAAAAATCCAACATACATGATTTTAATTATTAAGTATAATGTGGTTCAATAAGATGGAAATAACTTCAGGTGAATAGAAACATTTGACTTCTATTTACTGAGGTTAAAGGTAAATATGGTAATTCAAATAAAAAATAATACTATAATAATTTTAAATTACCTTATCATGTGTCATAATCCTATTTTTTTATATATTTCTGACCATGGGCGTCCTTGGGTTGATTTAGGGACCCCATGGATCCACATAAGATTGAAAATTGAAAATTATATTAATTAATTTAAAATAAAGTCGAAAATGCCACAAACATATATATTTTAGAGAATTAATTTTTACATGGGGTTATACAAGTTGTCTCTTTCACTATAAATATTAATTTGAAATATTAAATTATTTCCTACATCATTGAATTTTTTTTATAATTGTTAGACACGAAATTAATTAATGTACTTATGACTCTATAATGATACAATGTTTACCTCATTAATAAACGATTTAAATTAACAAGATTACGAATATTAAACAAATATACAAAACCTGTCCAATTCATATTTTATGATTTTATTTAAAATAAAAGTAATCTTATATTATAATTTAATATGTTTTGGACCATTAGAAACAAAAAATCATTATATAATAAAATAATATTTTCAAACATTTCTAAGGAGCCTCCCGATTATAAAAAGAACTGACCTCTAACCCAATACTCACACCAGTCAAGCCCTTTTTCTTGTACGAAATTGGCCCCAATAAAATGTAAATATCCCTCTGTTTTACCTAGATGCCTTACCTTAGGATGAAGGCACTTCATGAAATCCTTTTGGTTCAAACCAAAGGGATTTTCCCGATTTAAAGGTAACATCTTCTTTTAAGTTCTTTTCTTTTATTTTACTTCTCCAACCCCCTAAACTCTATTTATTATATAAATTTATAACAACACCTGTATAATAAATATACGAGGTTATTTTTATCAGAATTATTCAAACTACATTTACCCACATCCCGTCTGATGGGTAAATAACATACTCTTTCTGTGTATAGAGAATTAATGCCTCACGAAACGTTGATTGTTCAATATTATCCTACCAACTATTATGGCATCCATTAAGATGAAAAATTATTTACTTGTGATATATATTATATTAATATTGTCTATATACTTCTTTATTTTCCATTTATATCATTCCTTTATGGTTTCCATAATGGTTAAATACGACCATTTCATTTAAGGAAATGCGGACTACCGCCCCCTCAAAGTGATATGACTCGTTCATGCCATATATGGAACATATAAAGGATGTACTTAATTAAATTTCACAAAATATTTGTTATAATTTAATTATTATATACCTATTTATTATTATGTTTTCATTCCATTAAATATAAAATAGAAATGAAAGTAGCGTTCATGCGTACGTATGACTTACCATCCCCCTGAACAGGGGATTTCATTTCCTAAGACCAAATGATATGAAATATTATATATTTATACTATATATTTATGATATCTATGATATCTAAATCATGAAAATAATTCTGGAGAAAATGTAATTTTTACTACATGGACAATTTGTAATTATACTAAGTTCATTTTTGTCTATTGTTTTGAACATTGAAAAAATGTTGGAAATGAAATCAAAAAATTAACTAATTGTTTTAGAAAGGTAATAACTGATATAAAATGAATAAAAATCCTGAAAACATTTACTTAATAATGTTTCAACTAAGATAATTTTATTATTCAGGAAGAACAAAGGACAAACGAGTCATGTCAGACATGAGGTAAGGGGTTTCTTATATCACCTTTTATTCCGTGATATTTATCTTGTTTGAAACTTATTTATTGAATGTTGTGTAATTTTTAATTCCATTGGATATATATTATCATTATTCAATTTATAATATTGGTATTATATGATTCATTTTGTGGTTATTAACTTTTGGTCGTATGAATCGATTGATTGCAACATGGTAAGGGGTTTTCATCTCACTTTTTATTCTCGTGAGATTCATGATATAAGTGGAACTATCTCCTTTTGTGTGGTTTTTTACGTAACATGATTGTATTATTTGTGTTATATAATTTAATTTATGGTTATTTACATAATAATTTTATGATCCTTCTTTCACGAGGTGTATGTTTTAGAAGTAACCAAATCGTTAATGGATCCTTTCACCCAACTCTTTTTAAAAGGCTTTTTTTTGTTATGACTAATAATTTACATCTTATTATGTTGTGATATGTTCTTCAATATCCTTATTTCTATAAATTTTATGTCCAAGTAATCAGATTCCCTTTCTCTCTCAACAACCCATTTTCTGAATTTTAATGTGACTTCATTAGGTTATCGATTTTTTGTAAGGGATTTCATCTCATTCTTCTTACATTGAGGCATATTATGGTTTATATAAGAAATTACATTATACGTTGTATAATTATACACTTTTTCTTTTAAATTAATTAAATGGTTTTCAAAAAAATATTTTTTCTACACAAAGTTTTACTAAATGACAAAAATGAATGTTTCTTTTTAACGTATGAGGTGGAAACTACCTATCTTCTACCACATGTATTATTTGATCTTTTAATTCCATAACAAGACATAAAGTTTTTAAATTTAAACTAAATAACATACACTCTTTTACATATTTTGTTATTGAAAATTGTTTTGATAATGGGATTTTTTGTCAATATATTTAAATCATATATTGTGATTGAAATGTGGAAAATTTATATTTCATTTATGTTTATTTTATGTGGTATAAATATGTTATAGTTCATGGGAATTTATTATTTATACGGGTGGTTCCATGATACACTTGGGTGGGGGAGCCTGAGATATCTCTCCAATGCATTTGGTAATGCAACAGTGGTAAACATGAATGTTTTTCTAAGAGATTTAAGGAATATATTATGATGGGTATTCCTAATATAACTCCATACGTGGTTGTGAAAGCGATAAAATATGTATGTTATGGATGCCACAAGATACATTGATGATTTATGATTACTAAGGGTTATTCATAAATCTTATGATTTCATGATGTATGTTAAAAAGTTTATGTTTTTAATGTATTGATGAACTAATGTCTTCATTATTTATTTTATAACACTTAATGAGGTTTTTCATTCTCATCCCACGTTTTTGAAGTGTATTTCACAGGTTATAAGGCAGGTTAAGAGGAAGGAAGAACTCAAGATTATTTATATCAAGAAAAGTGTAATTTTTTTATTAATTTTTTTTATGAAAAACTGGATACTAAGTAGAAGTGTGGAATTTGTTATTTTTGAGATGTAATGTAATTTTTATGGAATATTTCTTTTAAAAAAATAAACCTAAAAAGATCTTAAATGTGGGTTATTTACATAATTCATGATTATGTAATGTTTGTGGATGGGACCTTATATTTAGGAAAAAATTCGATTTTGAATTTTAGGGATCGAATAGTGTTAGTGATGTGGTTTAAAAATATAAGTTTTTATCATTGGAGCATTTTTTCAACTAATGTAGTCCAAATCTTGATCAAAGTCTCATATTAGAAATTTGATACTGTGTTTCAGTCCGGATCATAGTGTTTATCCTAGCTGTGACGTAAGGCTTTCTGGTGTTGGGAATCTATTAGAAGGAAACCATTGGAAATTTTTCAAAAAAATGTGTTTTCATTTAATGAAACTTAATTGAAAAAGATTCCTCACATTTAGCTTCCATCATATGGATGCGGGTGAGGTTCTCCTACAGTGGTGGACATACGAAGGATGAACTGAGATGAGGAGGTTTCACCAGACCTCGTTTTTGATGTTGATCATCACAAGATTAACGAATAAAAGCTTCCAATCGTTTCATGGGACTCTAAGATTCAGTGTTTCACTATAAGGTTATAGGATTTATGATATTTACATTCAAATACACATATAGTCATTTTTATGGTTTTATATCCATTAAACAGTCATTAGGGACCCCTTGAGGGTCAATTGTGCATGGGTCTATTAAAATCATGGGGTTCACCTAGATTCTAGTGGATTCTCATTCATATTTCTAAATCACATGATTTGTAGTGGTGGATAATGTGACACTATTATTCATATTTATATAAGATGATATTTTGTGTGTACACACCATTTATTGGGTTTACATGACATGTAGTGATCCTATATTGTGGGACTGTTTGGCATGGCCAATATTTTCATTTTAATGGGACATGGATATGTATATGTACCAGACCAAAGGAAACAAGAATAGGTTTTGGTACGTGGTGATGAACAACGAAATGGGATTGTTTAAAAACAATAATAACCGTCCATGTTATAATGGTTTATTATGTGTTGATAAATATGAACATCTTTCCCATGTCCATTTGAGGATACATCCAATAAATTAGAAGAGATAACACATTGTGTGACATAAGGTACACACCATGTATGTTCCCAAAAGAACTCTAATAACTATTATAGGACATTTATAGTGTTAAGTTTCAAAAGATATCTAGTTTACTATGTTAATATTTTAGGTATTCCCCTTGGAGCCTTTTTCTTCACACATCTCCATTTTAGGGATCAGAAAGAGTCTTAAAAGTATCATATTATGAGTAGTTTCATCATAGGATGTGACCATGGACATTTTTTAGGAAATATATATGTGAAGTGAGGTTAATTTGAGGGGTTATTTTGATAGTTACTTATAGAACTGTATCATTTGTGTCTACTCTATTGGTATATTTCTTTGAGGGTTCAGTGTCATATCATTTCTTCATCATATGATCATGAACCCTATATAGATTACTCATTCTTGTAAAGTGTGGGTGTGTTCTATTTTTCTAGAGTCAGTCATTCTCAATACCCTATGTGTATTAGAACACGTATCCCTCTAAGAAGAACATACCAATTACCATTTCCTTTCTGATCCATATGTAGTGTTGTATAAATTTGAATGACTAGTATTTACATGGGAGGAGATCCCCTATCTCGAATCATTATTCCAGTGTGTATATAGGGCCCCTAATGAGGCCTACAAACATTACCACTATCTTGGAATCAATATATTTGGTGTTCTTCTATGTTTTTTCCATGGAGGGTTTTATATAATAAACATACCTACACTGAATGTCCATTTATACCCTACTTATTGAGGTGTCACAAATTTTGTCTATGGTGTCATACCCATTCGTTGTACCAGGATTCCAGTAATTTATGGAGTCCCCCAATTATCCATAATATTTGACCCCATATATGTGTTTTTAGATCTAATTATTTCATTGATATATTGTCGAGATTGAGTTTGTATCATGGAAGCGTTCTCTCATTTTTATTCATGGAGAGCCCAAAGGGTGTGTTTTCTTGGATGTATTAAATCTTGGATAGTAGGGATGTTCCATCATCTTAGTGATACCTTATAGAGTGAAAAATTTATATTGAGTTTCATTAGGGATGGAAGGTCTCATAGAGTTTGATTTCCCAGATGAGTATTCTATTTAGCCTCTAGGAGGACTATGGTGGCCTTTTTTGTTGTGACCGTGATACTTGGAGTCAATTACAAATATATATGGGTTATTAGATGAGATATTAAAAAATGAGTAATTTTGGTTGGTACACTAAGTGGTGATGAGATGATTACTCATGTATTGATGAGGAATGGTTGAGTTAAAGTATCTTGTTATCTCTCACTTGGGTGTTATAGTATGGATTTTTTTCAACTAGATTATTTATTTTCATTTATTTTCATTTTTATTTTGGGGTTTTGGGGTTCCTACTGGGTATTTGTTTACACACAACTGCACAGGATCTTCAAAGAGAATCAATGTATTATGAATATGACATGTATCATGGTAGTGTCCATGGAGGGATAGTTTATGGTTTAGCATAGTTTTGGGATAGATTCACCGAGCCATGTATATGTCTTGCTTTTGGGAATAGTCCCCTCCATTTGAGTAGTTCAGATTCATTTAAAATTTTTAGTGGTCTTTTATTTTTCCCTTTCATGCTTTCCGGTACCATCATACTATTTTTTTGGGATATAGATGTATTAATGAATCTTTATATATGTAGTTTTATTATCTCAGAATAATTTCATGGAGATGAGTGTGTTTCTGTGCAAACATGTATTGTGGTCTGAGTCCCCCCCCCCCATGTGTATGACATGCCTACTCAGTGCTAGTTTCATTCTCCTATCCTATATAAGGCATACTTGAGGATTTTTCCGCTCATTCTTAAACAAGTCATCTAGGCCACGTTGGGTCAGTTATTTAGAATATACCTCCAATGTATTGGGTAAATCCATTAATCTAGGGAGATAACATATAAGGGAAAAGGTAGTTAAGACAATCCACAAAGGGACTCCTTCCACCACAGTTTAATGGGAAATGTGAGTGAACCCAATCCACTAATGTACTCTCTCATGAAGTGATAATGTCCTTGGATGTGATCCTTATAAAAGGAAATTGTTTTATTTCTTTTCCACACTCTTATACCATGTCATAATTTTTATGTTATATTATTTTTCTCTCATAATTATAGCCATGGGATTCACATTTTATGCGATAATCCTAATTAAATGATTTATGATTTATGATTCAAGTATTATTAGGTATGATATTATTATTCTATAGTTAATATTTTATTATATTCTCATTCTATTATGATCATCATATTTTAACTAATGTTCTTGATTATTAAATCCTTTGTTTACCCCCACTAATCACTTGATCATACCCTACTTATGCTTCTATTTAACCAAGATATATATAATTTTTTTTAAAAAAAATCAATAACGACATCATGTGTGGGTAATGTTATAGGTTATCCAAAATAATTATTCTGGAATAAAACTCTCTTTGTATAATAGTAAAAATACCCATTTGATGAGAAAGATATGGATTTTGTGAGTAATGTTTTTTTCAAAATTTGTGTAAACAATAAATCAGGATGATCTTAATTATGGAAGTGACTCAATTTTTATTTATATATTAATTATGTATAGTTAAATTTGGATTTATTTAGTTGTTATCAAATCATATATGAAAATTAAGTTTTTATCATCGAATCTAGGTGTGCGGGTCTTGGGCTTCTTAGATTGTGTGAGAGAAGGGTTTAGATAGATTTATAGGGTCGGATATTTTCATATTAAGATAATTTATTTGTTTTAGATATCATTATTGCTTGGTATTTCTAAGGTTGATTGAAATTTTATTGTATAAATACCCCATTTTAGGTCCCTTGTGAATTGATTTTTGTGTGATTAATAGTTTTTTTTTTGAGTTCATTATTTGGTTTTGTGAAAGAATAATTGATTTAGGAAAGGATATCCCTTTAGGTTGGTATTTGATTGGATCATGTGGAAAATATTTTTAATTGATATTGGGAATATAAATTATAAAGTATATATTACATTAAGAGATGACAATTAATTTGATTAAAAGGAAATAATGGTTATTTTTTAAAAATATTAATATATTTTAGAGGGTATAAATTATTATAATATCTATTTATTTTTAATTGATTTTCTGAGTGAATAATGTTTATGAAGATAATGATTATGTAAAATTATATGAGTTTATATTTAAATGAATTTAGGTTTTGAATATTGTATTATCATGTAAAATTATGGTATAATTATTTTTGTGCAGTAGGTTATCCCTATTATGAGCACCAAACATTAGGATATATGGGTTCAACTAAAAGGTTTATAGTTTGAATCAATAGCTAAACCAAATGTATCATGGGTTGAAATGATGGTGTCATTGGTTTTTGGAATTTATGGTTGAATCTAACATGTTTAGAGATTAATGTCACAACAATTTTTTTAGTATTTAGTTGAAAATAATATCACTAAAACAAAAATATTAAGGGGGTGTCTATATTAAACTCTTATTACCTATAAAAAACTAAGTAATTATATTTGGAAGAAATAGTTATTACAAAGGAAAATCATAATACATTTCTATTATAAAAGAAAATTTGAGTTTCCTAATCTTACCTAAGATAGTGAGGTCCATATATAAATATAAATTATATCACATGTCATGTATTTCTATTGGATGTCATTAGTTACTCTTATTAGTTAATAATAATTTAAATTTTTATGGTGCAAGTTATGTTAGGGGTAGAATGTAAAACCTTTAGATTTTATCTTGTATTAACTTATATAATTTATTTTAAAACAAGTAATATAAAAAATGTTGCAGCTTCGGTTTCCCATAAGTTGTATTCCCCATAATCCTCCGTCCAATGGACTAAGTACATAAACCTAGAAATAAAAATGGTGGATTATGTTACAGGTGGTAATAAATGAATGATGGAGGCCTACTGATGTATACTGGATGATGAAGGCATGACATTGTACATGGCCTTCAGGCCATGTTCATATGCCACTTGGTCGTGGGTCTACATGATATGTAATGGGTATACCTTAACCCCTATTGAAACAAGTATTGTATTTCATAATAAAAGAGTCCTCGACCGAAAAATTTTAACAAAAAAAGAAAAAAAAATTATTTATGAATAAACATTTTATTCAACTTTAATTTCTAAAAAAATATGTGCATTATTATTATAATTATTACTCTTGAAGAATCATTTCAATAGAATGTGTAGATGAAATTCCATTAATGATATGTAAACTATATTATTAACAACTTTTATATAATTTTTATACTATAATGATTCTGTATTTAATTATAGATTGTTTAAAAAATATTTGTTTAAATAATTTTGTATTATATATTTTATATGATTTTTATAAAATATGTATTTTTAGTTTTTGAAATAGAGTTTGATAAAACAATATCAATTTTTGAATTCATCATGGAAAAATTGTCTTAGTTTGAAATATTTTATTTCTCTAAAAAAAAGTTTTTTATCATATTTTTGAAAATAAATTTTTAAAAAAATACAAATACATTTATGAAATGATTTTGATTATACCACGAATTAAAGATATATGATTCATTTTATAGATTAAAAATGTTTTATGTATTAAATGAAATCATTTAAAAATGTTTATTATATTTGGAAATGTATGCTCAACATTTTGGAACCTAAGTGAGATTTATTATAATATAATTTGTTTTTTGGTTATTATATTTTTATTATGTAGTAAAAATTATACCTTCTATTTTGGATTGGTTTGAATGCCATCAATTTTTTTAATCCTAAATAAATAATTATCATGGGAATCAATAATATACATGTTTTATTGTATATTTTTTGACGAAGAAATTGTAATTTTGGTAAATATTATTTTGTTGCATCTATATTACTTTTATAAATATTAATTTTTACCTATTAATGAAATAAAATAAAATATTTTTTCAGAATTATAATAATCATGTTCAAATTTGTAAATAATAAACTTTCGTTTGTGTTCCTAAAAATAAGTTAACATGGTAATTTTTGTCACCACATTATATGTTTAAATGGTTAACAATGTATTATATTAAGGGAAAATGGAAAAATATCTAAAAAATACAATTTAAATTTTTTATGGGTTTATTCTATAAATAACCAAACCTATTTTTTAAATTTGGATAATTTGGATCGAATTTCAATAATAATGACTTCCATTTTATTTAAATATATAATGTAATTACAAAAATGGGACACCTATCATATATAAAGGGATCCACCACCCTTCCCATAAAATATTTTAAAAAATTCAAATCCCACTAATTAATGTACCATTTTTTCTTACATAATTATCATCACCCGTGTTTTTGAGCTTTTGGAGATAATAATAAGTCTTAAACCTATCATTTCTATATGGTCCGTCAATTGGAAATTAAACATCTCAACGTATACAATATTTACTTGTTGATTATTATTCTAAATATTCATCATATAAATATTTCTAAGTATGATTGATTAATTAGTTTTTTTAACCATTAATCTTATATAAAATTTACATTATTAAAAATTTATAACATGTTCTTACTCATTTAACCCATTTAACATTATTTTTTGTCATCTTAACCACAAACCTGAACACTGCTCAGAAATTTATATCATTAAATGAAAAATAAAAATAAAATACTACTAATAAGATTTAATAATTGTGAATCCACGATGTTTTCATAATTCTGAAATCGTATTTTTCACAAGTATGTTTACCCATAAATGCAATTATTTATTTAAATAAATAATCATAAAAAAATATAATTTTTTATATTTTCATGAGAAGAATGAATATAAGTTCAACAAATGGACTATAATACTCAGAAGACATATAAAAACATGAATTAACTTATCATGGACATTTTTTATATTATTAACCCATGAACAAGACTATATGACTAGAACAACCAAACATTAGCTTGTTAGGGAATCATAATTATTAACACCCAAATGTAAATTTTAACAAAAAACAATTAATATATATCGGTGAAAAGAAATTATCAATTGACGGTATCAGGTAAAATAAATTTGAATATAGTTCTTATTCATGATAATAAAAATCCACAATTTATTATTCCCATAAATTTTGTGTTATTTTGACTATGAAGAGGTTGGAGGTATGGTTTTATTGGTCCCGATTAAATTTTATTGAGACATGTTTACTTTTTTTCCCCATGTTTCTTTTTTTATATAGTTATTTTAATACAATAAAACATGAATTCATTATAATATATTTTTAGATAATTTATATAATTTATAAATCAAAAGCATTTTATTTCACTTAATGGGTTTTGATTCATGTGTTATAAAACCCATATGTTTTATCAGTCTCAGTTAGCATTTCATTATATATATTTCATATTATCATCATATTATTCATTTATATTATATATTTCTGGTACGTTGACTCATTTAACAAAAGGAATCGATTTTAAAGGTGATTTAAAGGTCTAATTTATTTTGCCGTTCAATTTTATATTAATTCATGACAAAAAACATAAAGTAATAAATAACTCAATAGTAATTCATTGACTTATTTTCTCCAATCATTGATTATTCAACTCCGTGATTATTTTTAATATATCCACTATTTTATTTATGATGTGTGTCAAATTTTTTTATATGGATATAATCTTCTTTCACCTAATAAATTCATTGATATATTTCTTTTTCACTTGTTATTCTCTTATCAGGGGTTTCCCATCTCAAATAAGCTTCTTTGATAATTCATTCATATTATGAACTTATTTTAAATTATATGATATATATTTTAAATTATTTTCATATTAAATATTTAATATATTTATAATCATAGTATTTTAATTTCATTTCTATGGTATATTATTCATTTAGGTTTTTATTTTAGATGTTATAATGGGTTTTTATATTAAATAATTTCATTAAAAAACTGAGTATTTTATCCAACAATGTTTCTTCCATAACCATATTATTTTTCAGTTTTTCTAGAATATTCTAATATATAATGAAAACAATATTTACGGAAAATTTAAAATAACTTATTCATTATTTAAATTTATTTATAATGTAACCCTTTCCATATCTTCTATTTGATTTTTTAAAATCCGTCAAAAGTTTTCAAACATAATGTTTATTAATATTTACCTTTTAATTGAATTTTTCCACCATTATATCCTTTTTTTAATATAAGTATTCCATTCTATGTTTATATGGGTTTTGAGGGACATATTATCACTATTTTAATGTGTAAAATTTTGACCCGAGTTCTATGTGATGATCCCCCAAGCTAGTTCACCACATGACCTACAGAACGCCTCCACCTACACTAGAGGCCGCCAACTATCAGTGAGGGTGTAATAAGTCATTCATGGGGAGACGATGGCCTCATTTTTCAGATTAAAACACTATTGAAAATAAATTTACGAAAGAAAATGCATATATATAACCAGAAAAATATCCATGGAAGAAGATAAAAAATGGTAAAATGATAATAAAATAAAAGGAAAAACATGATAATAGAATATAAATGTCTAGTGTTTATAATGAAACTGAAAATAAAGACACGGTGACTCCCCATGTGGGTTCTGAACCATATTAGGATCCCACCTCCAAGATCTATCCCTAATCATCCACTATCCTAGGGCCTTTTCCCTTATCCAGTCCTACAATAATATAATCTATTCAGGTATCGATCATGTATCCTTAATATTCTATGAGTATAACTTAGTAGGCCACCACCAATTGTAGAGACCCGTATCTTGACGTACAGGGACATTACATTACATTTGCGGAATACTTAGTACATAACAAAAAACACACATACAAGGATCGTAATAGTTTAGTGTCTTTGGAAACTCACAATATAATCTTCTAATCGTGGTGAATGATCTTCAAAATCTCCCATAAAGTTCTTCCTTTTTTTTACCTAAAACCTTTCTTTATATCCTGGGGAAGAGAAAACATAAAAGGGTGAGCTCAAATACTCAGTAAGGGTAAACAAAAGAAATATCAATCACATCATATACATAAGCACATAACTTTTGGAAATATTAACCTGCAAAAGAAATCATAATTTCATAACATGGGGTAAATCATGGTAGTGAAATGTAATCACAATAATAATAACTTAAAACATGAAACTTTGTGGCATTCACACATAATCATAGAGAATCATTTCTTTTTAGTCAAGACTCATTGCCAAGACTATCTTAGTGGACAAAGTCCCTTTCTGAATCGAGTAACCCTCATTTCAGTCCTGTTTCACTGAACCGGTATAACCTACCGTTCCAGCCCTGTCTATCTCATGAGATATAAAATCTTTACCCAATGCATTGGAGGGAGATATAGGTCCCTCCCATCTTATAATGAATCCTTTCTTATGTGTGCCACATAATCATAAATCATACATCATCGCATAACCCATGTAATAAAAATGGGATTCTTAAACAACATGACATCATAAAACAATTCATATAAGATAAAGGAATTCATAAAAATGTTTCCATCACAACATAATCAAATCCATGTAATAATAGGGATAAAAACAGAACCCTTTTATTATCTTAGATGGAAAATAATTTTGATAAAATACTTGAATTCCATTCTTGAGGAAAATATCCTTTCTACTTCAAAAACATTTTTCCTTTGATAACATGTCATACGACTTTAAAATAAAAGAATTTGATTAAAAATAAACTTTAAAACTTGTAAAGGATGTTTCTTAAAAATTTATTCATGCCGTATAAGTTAAAAAAAACATTCTTCGTACTTTTGTCGGAAAAGTCAAAAAGTACCTCCTATGAAAAATGACAAAAGATTCCTTTCATACATATTACTAAAAACTCACCTGAGGGTAAAAATTGATTTAAACAATTGTAGGTGGATGGAAATAATATTACATATTGATGAAACATGGATGTGGATGATAGAATACACCCCAGTAAATACTTACGAATAAACAATCCCGGATAAAAATGAGATTGTGATATTTCCCTTACCTTAGGTCCGATTTGTTTTGTACGTGTCCGATGCTCCTGTATAATGGTTTAAATAATGTTATTGACTTATCCCAGAATCATACATATTGATATGATATCATATATGGTCATATTCTTAGCTTCTTGTTAGTAATATTTCATTGTTACTTGTCACTCGATTCTTTATTGCCTTTTGTTCTTATGTGTCTTTTGCTGAATAAATTCTTATTCTTATTTTAAGGTCATAGATACCTTATATCCATAATGGTATTAGTGTAACATATATCATATTTATTCATTCAATTAATTTATATAATTACTATGTAATGATGATCATGTAGAACGAGTCGCATCACATCGTGGAGACGGTATTCCGTACGTACGCACGAGTGATGATATCGTTCCTATGATCGTGGAATTGTATTGGAGTATATATATATTCTTTCAGTATCAATATTACTTTATAATAATCATAAATAGTTACTCATTACACCATTATACCAATCCTTGTAAGGTGGTGGTGGAAAATAGATTACACCACGGCGTGGAGACGGTATTCCGTACGTACGCACGCACGGTGATTTCATTTTTCCGTAGGATGGATAGAAGGTGAATTAGGGTTGTTTCATATTTATAATAACATATAAGTATGTAAGTAATACTGATGTTATTACTTTATCAAGAAACAACTAAAGGAGAAGAAGTTGAAGAAGAAAGAAATTGAAAAGATCGGTAACGGATATTACCTCTTCTTTGGAACGCCTCTTTGAATCCTCCACTTAGGGAACTGAGATTGGTCTTTGAAGAAGACCAGGACCTCTAGGATTATTCTAGGGAAGTGGATAGGGGAAAATTTCATGGGTTGGCCGAGCTTGAGTGCTCAAATTGGTGTGAGGAGGAGGGGGAGAAGGTGCCCTTTTATAAGGGAGGAGAGGGGCACCTTAGGAATATCTCAAAATATTATTTTATATTAAAGTCAAAATCGGTTTATAATGGTTCCAAAGGGTCTTATTTAGAAGCTAAAGTGGGTAAGGGTCGAAATCCTATCAACCAATATGATTTAGACAATTTTAGGGTAGTATTTTAACCTTATCAATTAGATTTAACTCTAAGTTAAATAATATAACTTTTACCATGTCTTTTTGTTTTCTTTCACTATATGGTTAATACACTTACAATAACATGCCAAAAGAACCCCAAATTGTTTATTATTAATATATGTATCCTTATCTAAGTAATTTGGCCGAACCATAGATTTTTAGGAATAAAATAACAATTAATAATATAATATTTGATTTAAAAACTATATTGTGTCAATTTTGACACTATTTGATATATGATTTTTGTGAAAGTCATAACAGAATTATATGTTCGAACCAAGTTGCTTAAATCAAAACTAATATATCATAGTAGCCTAGAAAAATTGTGTAATTCATAAAAAGTCTCAAATTATATTTATTTTGGTGTTTATAACATCAATTATGTCAATATTTCATTAATAAGACAATTACTGCATCATCTTTCTGTCATAATAAATGATAATTATTTAATATCTAAAAATTCTAAATAAATTCATATGATGTATATACATTCATTAGATTTCTGGAGACTATTCATGTTCGAAGTTTCATGAAGTTTATCACTAAATTAAAATTAATATACTTATAAGATTTAAGAGAGTGACATGTTGTCACTTTCTTTGGTTTTAATAATAATTAAGTTATTTTCATGGACAAATGTCCATTAAATGATTATATTCCGACCCTTAGGTGATATGGGTCGTTTTCTAGTCATCCAATAGAATTTTGACATTTGTTAGGGTAATTTTAAAATATTATATTTACCCTTAATTACACAATTTACCTTTAACTATGGTAAATAAAATTTACCGTAGTTACTACTCATAATTCCAAAAAATAAAAAGTATCCTACTAACATAATTTGGACACACTGATTCCAAATATGGAATCCATTTTTTGAAATTCAAAACACAGAATTTTCAGAAATTAAATTAAAATTAATCATGTTGTTGAATAAAAACGGGTTTTTGTTTAAAACATTGCAAAAGATTGAATTGATTTAACTTATGAATTCAAGGTAAAATCAATGCTAATGACATACATTATATTAAAAGGTAAAATATATTCTATTTATACTTTAAAACCATTAAATATTATAATTTAACCATATAAGATATTACGATGAAAAAAATTGTTTTCAATTAAAATATAGCGTGTTTTTACTATTCATTAAAATGTGAAAGTTACCAGAATAATATGAAAATTTTATCCAAAGTAAATTTTTATTTCTTGATTCCAAAGAATAATTTTATTTTGTCAAATTGAACTTATAAACATGTCAAAAACTAGATTTAATGTGGGTGCGCCATCAAAAGGCGGCAAAACTGCATTTTTTGAAAAATACTTATTTTACCCGAAAAAAATATTTTGTTCTTATAACATTTTCTAGAAATGTGTAAGATGAATAATAATGTTATAAAATTCAAAATTTAGTTAACACTATTCATAACGGCATGTTCATAACAACATATCGTTGTTTAGTAAAACTCGGTATTGCGTACAACACAAGCTATCGAGAAAGGTCGCGATTGCGTGTAAAGTAAGCCAAGAAAGTGTGTAGTGAAAGATTACTTTGATGATATATAAAAACAAAATATTACTCTTAAAAATATAGGGTGTTACACCAATGGTGTCAAAAACAAGTCCAATCAAAAGATAGTGCATGCAGTTCTATAAATAAATAAATACAGTGAAATAATAAATATAATATCACATTTCAAACTATTATTATCGAATTTCATTAACTTTAGGGTTACCAAGGATTCACATACCTCAATAATAATGTCATATCATACTAGATCCCAAATCATTACATTGGTAATACCATATATTAATACATACTTCAAACTGAATCTCAATGTATTCAAAGGTGCTATGATTTCTAAATACTTGATTTGACACATTACAGAGTTCAAATATTCTCATGTGAAGCCATAATCTAGAGTGACATTATTTCTATTCATTAATTTCACATTTCTAAGCAATAGTTCAAAACATACCAATAACACAAATATAAGTAAGATGACCATGTTACCATGCTTACACCTCAATAGAATAAACATGTTCCCATTCACCATACAAATAATTATAATGACCATATTATCATATATACATATCAATTTAGAATAACCATCTTCTAATTATCATTTTTCTTAAGTTCTATGACAATTATACCATTTGTACATCCCAATTTAGAATGATCATGTCCCCATTATTTATCGCATAATTAATTTTCCAATTTACAAACCCCACAATCCCATTACTAATTCAACAATTGGTTAAAGGAAATCAATCCTCAAGTTAACTAAACATCTAACTATTTGATTGAAACCCTTAATTAATTCATCAATTATTTAATAAAAATCACAATTAATATCCCCAAATTAATTTTACATAATTTTATTACCTATTTCTAATATCAACATTCTATAATTAATCACACAATTAATAATTTAAATCATATTACTAAAGGCACATAATTAATCCACAAATAATTATCTCAACATAGCCATTTTAAATTCTCATAATGAATCCCTCAATTAATAATCTAGATTAAAACCCCTACTTCATATAATCAATTTTCATAAATTGATTATCTAATAGGGAAGCCCCTTAGTCTCATGATAAATTACCCAATTAATCACATATTTCAAAAAAATTAATAAATCAGTTACTCAATTTAATAAACCCAATTCAAGGAAATAAATTTCTAAATGATGATACCAAATCTAAATTGTTTCATATACATATCAAATCCCTGAAAATGGGAATTAGATTCTGACCACGTACTTCAGTTCATTGATGGATGTTCGCTCAATAGAAATCCCCAAAAGTGGATCCACACAACGATGTTGATAAACGTTCCAGATCTAAATCCCTAAACCAAAATCAAGAATAAAGACATAAAGATATCATAAATATAGTTCTTGATACAAAATGAAAAATATAGATGTCATCACATAGGTTTAGATCCCAGGAAATACAGGACATCTTCTATGAAAAGATCAAGGAAATATATAAGAAAGAATGAGGGATGCATCAGGATGAAATCAACTTACCATGAGAAGAATGGATCTTCAATTCAAGAATTTTATCATTATGAAAACTGTTCATAAGGTCTTATAATCCCTATTGGTTGATAGAAGAACCTTCCTTTACCCTTATTAATGTAAAATATTTAGTTAGGTCCACATAAGAGGTGAAACATGTCATTAAAAGTTGAAAACAAGTGAGATCCATAATTTTGATATCTCACTGTCATCCCTTGCATGGTTTAGTCATAAGATTATAAAAATCATGCATTTATTATGCATTTTCCTCTGCTTCTAGGGTAACTTCACACAGCTACCTCACACGACCTCCAAAACATTACTTTAACTAGGTTTCACCTACTTTTTCAGTGACCTGATCTCATATAGTTTCTTCTAGGTGGCTGCATGGTTTGTTCAAACCGTACGACAACTATGCATAGTCCCTTTTAATCCATAATTTTCATAGAATTCCCCCCAATTAACCCCGACACATAATTCCCCTCAATGTTACTTAAGTAAAAACCAAAATAACCTTGAAAACACAACAAACAAAACATTAGAAAATGTTGCGATCTTACAATCTCGCCACCTTATAATAGATCATCCTCGAGTTGAACTTCCAAGACATTCTATGATTCTGATCCAAAAAGAACATGAAATTTAGCCCTAATTTTTTATTCTCATTCCCATGTTTCCTCTGGTACAGTTCAATGTTTTCATACCACACAATCTATCATCATGGTCTTGCCCTGTAATACTTTCTCCTTATGATCCAACACACATATCAGATGGTACTCAAAGGAAACATCTATATAAAAGTTAACCTCATTCACACCGATCACATGAGAAGGGTCGGGGTGATATCGCAAATATTGTGATACATGAAAAAAATCATGCATATCACTATACCTCAATGTAATAGCCAATCAATATGCCCCCAACCCAGTTATCTCCACTATCACAAAAGGCCCAACACTCATAGGTGCTAACTTTCCCATCCTCTTTATCTTGTATTTACCCCACCATGGTCAAACATAAAAGAACACATTATATCCCTATATAAACTCTAGGGGTAATCTCCATCTATTTGAAAATGGCTTCTATCTACTCTGATAAGTAATCATGCATTTCTGAATCAACTCAACTAGATCTATTGCCTCATGCACGAAACATGGTCCCAATAGCTCTGATACAACTTTATAACATCCCAAATAAGGTGTGAGTATAGCTTAGTAGGCCACCATGAACATTGTATAAAACAATTATTGTCAAAATATAGTTCATTCTATTCTATATGATAATAAAAACAATGATTTGACAAAAATTTTATCACATTTAAAATTATTCTTATCTAAAAAATTTGACTCCAGGGTTCCCAAGGATACCCAGACCACAATACTAACTTCATGTCATACAAAATCATAAATAATTCCCTAGGTAAAACAGTATCGTAATTCCATATTTTATCAGAATGATGATGTATTCAAAGGTTCTATAATATCTCAGTACATGATTCGACTGATGCTGAAATTTAGATATTCTTGTGTGAGGCCATAACATGAAGTGCCATTATTTTCCATCTCTAATTTCACATTTATAATCCCTATTTATAATGTTACCAATTACAAATAAAAATATATAATATGACTATGTTTCCAGGATTACTCCTCGATTAAATATCCATGTTCCCAACATCTTTTCTCATAAGTATAAAGACCATTTTACCAGGTATACATCTCAATTTAGAATGACCATGTTCCCGTTGTCTATACACATAAGTATGCTGACCATGTTACAATTTGTACATATCAATTCAGAATGACCATGTTCCCATTATTTATAACATAATTAATTTATTAATTAGTTATCTAACCCAGTACAAGTACAAATTCAACAATTAGTTAAATACATTACATCTTTTAGTTAATGCAATAATTAACTATGTGACACCCACTATTATTTAATTTTTCAATTAATTAATCAGTACCACAATTTATGTTCAATAATTCATTTTAAAAAATTAATTATCTCTCTATAACAACACCATTTGAAAAAAAATCAGTTAAATAATTATCTAAATCGTTTTATCAATGTCACCTAATAAAACAAAAATTAATCATCTTTACTTAGCCATTTCAATATTTCATAATTTCATAATTAATCCACAGATTAAGTATCAATATTACAATCACTATATATTATAATATTTTTTCTTGAATTAATTTTCTAATAGGGAAACCCCTTTGTCTCATGAATAATTCTACAATTAATCACCTATTTTAACAAAACTATAACTACTCAATTGTTCAAATCTAATGAACCCAATTCGAGGAAATAAATTTTTAAAGGATTCTAGAAATTATACAATCATGCACACACACACACACACAAATATATATATCTAATCAATGAACATGGGAATTATATTTATACCTCCTACCTCAGTTATTTTATTTACATTTTCTCAATAGAAATACCCAAAATCCAATTATCATAATGATGTTAATAAAACTTCCAAATCTAAATCCCTAAACCAAAATCAAGATCATGGAAATCAAGATATCAGATATATAGTTCTAGATCCAAAATACTAGATATAGATCACACAACATAGGTTTAGATACAATGAAATAGAGGATATATTCGTCAAATATATTAAAGAAATATCTAAGAACGAAATGTGGAAGCATCAAAATTAAATCCATTTATCGGGTGAAGAGAGGATATTCAATTTGGGATTTTAATATCGACGATTGATTTTATTAAATCCTTCGAATTCTTCTATGTAGATGGTAGAACATTACTTTACCCTTAAGAAAGTAAAATACTAAGTTAGGGCCATATAGAAGGTGAAATATGTCATTTAATGATTAAAACGATTATGATCCACAATTTTAGGATCTCACTGTCGGCCCTTGCATAGTTTAGTTGCATGATTAGGAAAAATGTGAAGAAGACATATATTATTCACTTCTTCAAAAGGGAAACTACCTATCACAAGCTCCAAAACCATTATTTAACCAATTCGGTGGTACTACTTCAAAGTCCATATAAAACACGAGTTCTTATTGGCAGGAACATAGTTGGTTCAAACCGTGTGTAGTCCCATTTTCTCTAAAGGTTTCTTAGAATTCCCCCAAATTCACCCCAATCCATAACTCCCGTCAATGATACTTATGTAGAGACCAAAAGAAAAAGGAAGATGGACCCAAGTTAAACTCTGGATATTTTTTGGATCAAACATCATGTGGATTTTTTATTCTTTAATAGAAACCAAAACAAAACTAGATTAATATTTAGTGAATAGTTCAAGTTATTTTATAAAATTAATTTTTATCTATATCAAAATTATTTTATGATTTTTACGTATCACTACTAATATTATCTAATGATACCATCCACTTTTATTTTCTATATGATGTATGAGAATTATTTAATTATATTATTCTAAATCCCATTTATTTTCCATTGGTTAATTATTTTATGAATGTATGGCGACTGATCTTATGTTATTGTAGAATAAATATGTATATATGGTCATTATATGATTGGTGGGTCCATTATAGACCTCCAACTCATTGGGTAATTATTTATATCTCATGAGATGGTATGTATTGGATTGGGGTGGGGGATGAACATAAAAAAATGGTACTCTATCCACCATGGTTTAAGGAAATGAGGTGTAAACCCGACCTTGAAAGGGTGTATTTTTTTGATGTTATGATGGTATTGTTAGTGTTCATTGAAAAAGAAAATTATTTTTTATGATTATTTTTATTTCTAAACTTTTATTAAACATCTTAACTATTATATCATGTTCTTTTTTACCAATGTTTTTATCTTATAAAATAATTTTAATGCCAAAAACATTTTTCAGTGATTTATGATTTTCGATTCATTATTGTTTGGTATTATTTCCATTTTTCAACTCATGTACATTGGTTATTCTCTCATAACCGTATTATTATCGTACTCTCACTAATTATCCTCAATTTTTTATTCCTATATTTACCCTTACTGAGACATTGATTCAACGTTATTATTTTTCAATTTCCCATGTTTATGAAGAATGAAATTATTGTGGACATTTCTAGGAGGATATAATGTGTAGATATTTTTGGAAATATGATGAAAAAATATTATGAAATATGAAAAAACTATTATAGTTGAAATAATTTCCATTATATTTGACTAATATTGTTTTTTAATCAATGGTTTTTCTTAATCTTATAAAATTATAAAATAAAATTAGTTGGGTATAAAATTGAATCACATTTTTTTATTGATTTTTTAATTATGGATTGTTAAATTTGGGTCACATCATTTGGTATCATTGATAATTTGTAAATAATTTTTTAGTACTTGATATCGGTGTGCACATTTAGGGAAACTCATACCATAAATTCTCTATGTTATTGTTATTTATTGGGTTTTTCTATTGAGTTTCAAAATAGACTTCCAAGAAATTGTTTTTAACTATATTCCAGCCATCAATTAAATCATGATATTTAATATGGCACCATTATTTTTAATCAACCATGTATATTCTAATGAAATAGTTCATATTAATATGATTTTTTTCAATGGATTTTTCTATTTTCGCTGTTACGAAACATTGATTTCTATATGTATTTCATCTTTTGAAATGACATCAGATTGTCCACTAGGACATGATATTAAATTTAAATAACAAATATATTCAATCATATTCAAAACTCATTCAAACTTACCAAAAACATATTCAATAATAATATATGGCTTTTTCATTATTTTTACCTAACAACATAATCCAAATTTGAAAAATGATTTTTTGGGATAAAAACAAAATCAATAAGGTTTATTTGAAAACCCAAATATCATAAGAAAATCTCTTTTTCAATTTTTTACTATCTTTTAATATTTATTTTTATAGAATGATTTATCATGAAACCATATTTGTTTACTATATACTCATATACATAAAAATAAATATGGTATAAAATAGTAAAAAAATACATCAATAGAATTATATAAATATCGTAACATCGTTCAATATAATATATATTTAAAGATAAATAAAATAATATATCTTTCCAAGATACATAATAACATCTAACTAATTATTTTCTAAATAATTAATATAATGTATGTATAATAAAAAAAGTAAATTTATATATATTACATCTCACTCAGTCATCAATGTTAATATTCTACCTATATTCACTTACATAATTTTATATCTATATTTTCTCACTTTAATGTTTATTTTTTCTATATTTACTTTTTTTATAATGAGTAGAAATGATTTTCAATCAATATTATGTTATAAATGTTTTTTCAATTAACAATCATTATTATAAAATACAACTTTAGGAGAGTTTATGATCATTTATTCCTTAAATATTTAAGATGGATATAAAATAAAAAATATTCCCCAACATATTGTCTGGGGAAACCTATTATGCACAATATTTTAGGGTATTGAACCTAATTCAATTAATTTTTTATGGTCTACTTATTCAGAATCATGATAATTGTGTAAAATTCACATGTGTACTATGTATAATATTCAAATAATAGTGGATGTGTGTATAAAGGGAATGTAATGACACATATCATAGTTATAAAAACAAGATTCATTGGTTGTGGGGTAGTTTTGGTGGTTTCAAAAGTAAGAACAATTGATCGACATGGAAAATGTGAAATAAAATAAAATGTGTTAAAGTAAGAGTGTAACCAAACATTCAATTGGTGTGGGAATATGATCTCAAATATCATGAAAGTTCCATTGTAATTTACATAAATAAATTATATTAGTTATATATTATATATATATATAAGTTCTTTATTAGTTGTGATCTATATAAAAGGGGGAAATATATTGGTCCAATGGTTCAACATGAACTTCATAACATGTTCTCTTTGGATTCTTTTTAGTAAAAAATATTTCATATTATCTATAATATGAATGATGTCAAACTTCATAACCCCTTTCTCCAAAATTTCATTTATATTATTTTACTTGACCTTGATATAACATGTTCATGATTTTCGAACAAATTATTTTCTGAAAGTCATTCTACTATTCTTATCATACATGATATGGTCTAATTAGAAAAACACTTCTTTGATATCCTTCAATAACTACTTTATAAAAATTAAATGAGTTCATTCACGGGTTACTAAAATGTACATTTCATATGTTATACTTTATAGAATATAATAAATAGATGTTCTGAACAATAATATTGATTTTTTTGAAATAAGTGGACCCAATGGATATTTATTTTTGATCATATATTGAACTAGAATAATTAATTTTTATACGTTGTTAAAAAAAACATTACTTGATTTTTAATATAGAAAAATTTGTAAAATATTCAATTAAATGAAATGATTCTTTTTTTGACTATTAAAAAATGGATTTTTCTGGAATCACTTTACTTCTCAAGGGAAAAAGGATTGAAATTTACAATGGAAAAACTATTTTCTAAATAAGCGGTAACTTTTATTTGTGATTGAATCAAATTCCTCCCACATAATTAGGTACTAGTGTGGGATTTAACCATAACATTATTCTATAAAATACCTAAAGAACAAATAGAAAAAATTTATTAATCAATCGGTCAAGACCCTTCATAACATTCATGAGGTGAACAATGTAGAAAAATATTCAGAGGTGAAAAACTTTATCTCCCATGTTTTAAATATTTTCATCCCCTTTTATCCCCCCTTATTATTGTATGATAATTTTACTACAATTCACTATTTTAATTGACCATTTTTGCCATATTATTTATTTAATTAAAAATTAATTTCACATTGGGTAGTCCTTCATTTCAAAAAGTTTGTTACCTTTTTGTTTAAAAGCTAGAAAAACTATTTTGGGTCAGGTAATTGACTAATAGAGGAGAAATTAAATGAGTTTTCAACACTCTATGACATTTATAGACATTATATATTCAACCTTATAAAACATCATCATTTTTTGATTTGTTTTTAGATATGTTATATATCCAATATGAAAAAATTGTAAAAAAATTATTTTTAGAATAATATAATTTCTCAATAAATATTGTAGTAGAAATATTAATATAAAAAATAATTAGAAAGAAAGTGATTTTAAAAATCATATAAATTTAAAAAAAATATTTTACATTTCTTATAAAATAATTTAAAATATATTTCATTTAACTAAACAGTATCATGTAATTGATATATGTTAATATTGTAAATATATATTTAAGAGAATTATTTACATATATATTGTGAAAAGATTAACTTATATTAATCCAGAATTCTATAAGAAACGATCAACCCTTGAATACCATGATTTTGGAATTTTTCAACCCACAAAATTAAATATTCATCTTCATAGAATATTTTCATCTTTTTTATTAAAAATAATAAAATTAATCAATATATACGTATTCTACCAATATCCCATTGAAAAAAAAATTATATTTAAATTTTTTTTTGAGAATTTGAATATAATTTGGATGAATATATATAGGAAAATATATTTTTATTTAATCCATCCCTACAATGTAAATTTATCATCGATATTAATCTTTCAATGTTTCAATATCTTTTGCAAACAAGTCATGAATAGTTTATTGTCATATTTCATCTTCATTGTCCATATTTCATAAAACATATCTAATTTTAGAAAAATAGTTACTCAAGATTTATAGAAAATTAACCCATGTATCACTCATCCTAATTTGGATATATATTCAATTTATAAAATTGAAAATAAAAATTATTTGAATGATATTTCATAATTCTATCCTCATTATGAGAGATAAATGTTATTAATTACTATATTAATTAATATTTTTTTAAATGGGGATTTTTTTCCCTGATACTTCCATTGCAATGAATTATATCCCACCTACTTAGTATTTCACTTTTTTATTCCGTAAAGATTATCACCTTTCAATATCCTCTTTTAAATCAACAACTGAATCAATATCTTTAGTCACTAAAACTTCAATAAGGAATCTTATTACATCACTACTTCATTGACATTATTTAATATTTATATGACTCGGAAGATATTAATTAATAATAGTGATACCTTTTATTTTGAAAAATTATTATTGAGCATTTTTTAATAAATTTATGTTCTTCAATATTTAATGAATATGATGAAAAATATATTAATTTCATTTCTTAAAAAATTCTATTTTTTGACTATATAATTTCACGATATTGAATTTTCTTCCTAATAATGATACTGTGTTATTATTATATATTAATGGTACTAAATATCATAGGGAATAGTATTTTTTATTATTATTATCAATATGTTTTATTAAATTATTAACCAATAGCAGATATTTCTGACATATAATACTCTTGTGAAATTCTTTTATCAATTTATATTATTATTTTCTTGTTTATATTCATATTATTTATCCATTTAATTATTATATTTTGTTTTGGTTCTTTAATAACCATTTATTAGTAATAAATATTAAATTAATCTAGAGATTCATCCTCTATGTGAATGGAATGTTTGATTCCATTATTACATATAAATGTTAGTAGTTTCATATGAAACATCTCTTTAGTTACCATTCATTAAATATATAGGAAATGTAATGTTTAAATTTTTTATGTAATTGTTAATACAAACATATCATATTGCAATCATCTATGAGAAAACAAGAGTTACTTTAAATACAATAATAATATTTGTTAATAAGATCACACACGTCTATATGTATTAACTTGAGAAGTAATTTTGATTCATTATTTTGGTACTAGTATATATTCTAGATGATTTTATCTTATTATAAATCATTAAAAATATTATATTGATCATGTTTCATCTTATTAATATCTTTTAAATTACTAAAAAATTACAATTTTTCCAATGAGTGTTAATTTAAATGACCAATATGTTGATTCAATAATCTATCTTTATAATCCTTTGATAAATATATTTTTCAAAAAATAAATATATTGTATATTTCATTTTATTCCATTACCATTTAACAACATAGATTAATATGTTCAATATAATGTAATTTTTTGTTAACATATATCCAAAGAATAAAGTAATTTTTTTTACTAAGTCAAAGATAATAATTCAAAAGGACTTCAATATACAGGAAACCAATCTAAATTGGTCATTAATTAGTCTTGGATTTTATTCCCTTTTATTGATGGTATAATATAATTATACAACATAATAATTCCATATTCTGTGTTATTTACATTTGTAATAGATTTCTTGCTTATAAATTAAAAGATATTAAAAATATTTTTATATGTGAATGTTAATATTAAAATATAATCATACTACCAAATTTATAGTATATTGATTAATTTTAGGATAATAGAAACATAATTGTTTAACTAATAAATTTTTCAACAATTTGAATAAAATTTGAGAAAATAAAATGAATGTAAAATTCAATAAATTCACTTGGTTTTCGTGGTGAAATAATGGAAACTAAGATCACTGAAAATGGTTATGTTATGAGAGAATATAATGAGAAAAGATCAAATCATTCTCATGTAAGGGGAAAATTGTTAGAAATAATGTTATTTTATTTTTGTCTTGGAGATGATGAATCCAAATGTTTATTACAATTTTTAATACTTTTTAGTCCTTTTTAATTCCCAGAAATATAATATAGAAATGGATAATATATTGAAACTGTAACTAAGACTTACTCAATAAAAAAATTATATGAATTATATATGAACATTCTGTTTCATTACACTCATAGATAAAATACTTTTATTTAATTTTATAGATATATCCTCCTTCAATTTTTTACAAGATACACCTTATTGTTTTTTACCTTCATTAAATAAAACATTTTTTATAATTTTATATTTAATTTCATTCTTTATTTTCATTATTGTTTCAATTATATATTATTGTTTTAATGAATTTTTACAATAAATTAAGGAGTTTAAATTTTATCTAATTAATGTTCTATCATTAATTTATTTAATTTTTTTAATCCATTATATAATCTATTTTCACAATTATTTGAATATTTTAGTTGAGGTATAATCAATCATGAGATGATATTTCAATTGTTTCTTGGTATTAATGAATAAAAAGATGTTCCAAAATTTCATAATCTATTTCAGCATTGAATAATAATATTAATTTACAATATAACGATACATTGAAATTTTAATCATTCAATTGTAATTCATTTTAAAAAACATATTAAGGGTGAAAGTTGATTATAATATCAAAATTTTAATAAGGAAAAATAATTACGATTTTTATATTAGTGAAATGGTTTGAGATTTAATACAGTTTTATTGATTTTGTTTCATGGTTTTACGAATTAAGCTATGTAAAGAAGCATTAGAGTATTTTAGTACATTAAAGGTCATTAGTATTATATCCTTGTAATTAATTAATTCAATTCAATTCATAAGATTAGATGGTTAAATTTTTATAATATCAATTTTTCAATGTTGATCGCAAAAAGTAGTTTATTATTGTTCTAAATAAACAATATTATATTTTGGTAATAAAAATAAAATCATTCCCAATATTTTGAAGCGATAAATATTAAGTAATTCATTAACTATGTATTTTCATGTTTTCCAAGTCGTTTAACTTTATAATAATTATTATATTGTACTATAACTATTTATATATATATGAATACTTATTCATGATTTTTGAAACATTGGTCGATATCTATTAATGGTTATAGTTATTAATGAATTGAAAAATCACTCCATTATTTTTAGGTATTAACATATAATTTATTTCTTTTATATATAGTATTTTATTCTATATACTCTATTATTAAAAAAATATTTTATACTTAAATTCATTTAAATTCTTATTGTGTTATTATTGTTTCATTTGTTGATAGTCAGTGCAAGAATAACACACCAATCACAAAACAATAGTGTTTTAAAAATATCCCTTCGCCTATAACATTAATTTTGAGAGATAATGTTTTATCAATATAACATATATAGAATTTAAATAAATCCTGTGAAAAAAAATATTAATTATTTGTTTAGTACCAAAAATTATTTTAATTTTTGAATAACCTAAAAATCGGCATATTGTCATAATATGAAATGAATATAATTTAAATGAAGATGGCCCTATAAAAACACTTTCACCACTAATTCAATTAGAAATATAATATAATTTTAATTATTTGTTGAAGAGGATTTATAATATTGGGAAATGTATATCAAGTAATATTTTATTTCTAGATATAAATTTAGTTTTTTTGGAAATATAAAACACATTCAAAGACAACAATGATTCAAATGATTCTAAACAACTGATGGAATTTTCCTTTAATGATTAATAAAAAATATAGGTTAATGATCTTAAATTGTATTTGCATCATTATGTTAGAAATACATGGAATTAAATTTATTGTCAAACACTCTCTACTTATTAATATATAAATGTATCAAATTTTCATTACCAACATTATTCAATAATATTGGGAGTTAGTGTTCTATGTATGAGATTACATCATGAATATTATAATTAAACATATACATAGTAGCTTATATGTTATTTTTTAATTTTTTATTATATATTTTATTTAAAAAAACCACAGATGATGGATTTTGTTGATAAGAAATTAATGTTCATGAAATCGACCATCACAAGATATCTTAATAAAAATATTTAAATTAGTTAATAATTATGAAATATTGATCAAGGTCTACAATAGATATATACATAACGAGTTAATGAAATATCATTATTAGAATCATAGGTAGAATCACAATTATGGAATATTGATATCCTTATAGTAATAAATTATAAACCACAATTTTAAAGTTGAATATTAAAATATTATGAGATGTGTAGAGTGGTGTGTGTCTTTCAACAGTGTCAAGTTGTATTATAGGAAAGTGAATTACTAAACTTGATCTTTTACAGACAATTCATACATTTATTTTATTTCTTATATAGTTACAATTATGTTTTAAGGTTAGTTAATCAAATATAATTTTTTAATTAGTCCACAAATATGAAATGATTAAATTACCATCAATTTCCACCTGTTTAAAATAATTTGAAATATGGACTATTTCCTTATAAATAACTATAGTATACCACAATGTCTAAATATACTAAATACTCAAAATTGGTTCATTAATAATATAAAGGGTGGGATATTTATTTCAAAAATTAAAACCATTCAAAAATTAAAAAGGCATATCAAAACATTAAAAATTATTATAATATTATTTTGATTCGTGATGTTTTGATATGAAGCCATGAATATGAATTGATGAAAATTATTATAAACAAATTCTGATAGTTTACCCAGTTCACATTTTAGAAATAAAAAGAATAACGTATAAGATGATATAAAACAAGTAAGTCATCAGTGTGGGAGGGTATTATCGGTCTACACACAAAATAATTCAAAGGATGGATAAAATAAAGATAAATTATAGGAAAAAGAAATAGAAAACAAAATTATTAGGAAATGGATTTAGAGGATGATAAAAATGGTTAAAAAAATATGTAAAATATAATAGAAGAAGTGTAAGGGTACCCGAACAAACCCTTCTATAATTATTAGTGAAGTTAATTAAATAAATCATCGAGTGTTAATATAATAATTTCCCTAAAATCCTTATTATTATACATATTAAAACTTGAATCATTGAATCCATCAAATTAATTCTAGTGTATGCTAAATTTATTGATGGAATAATGTTGGAAAAAATTTGTTGAGTTATTATAAATTTCTCTCTAACAGGTTGGATTTTATACTGTTTAATGAATAAAACCACAAAATAATAGATATCCAATAACATTCTCAAACCAATGTAACATTATCCTATGTACATATTTAGATAAGAACCATTTGACTTTTGGGGAGCTCTAACATAATCACCAAAAGTGTATTTAAATATTTATGATTGAATGATACTCATGTAATTTTTATTTTATTCTCTATTATGGATTGATCATATAGTTCTCATGTTATATCATAGAATATGTTCATCTATATATTGAAATATTTATGTTCAATAGTAATTTTCCCATCCTTATGATAAAATAATTTTAAATGGTTACCATTATACATATATGACATGTCCTTGATATGAGTAGAGAAAAAGTCAACCTAAATTAATATAAATTCATTTTAATAAAGAGATATAATCTTGTAATAATTGACTTGATAAATATTATAATGAAAGAAAAAGAGTTTGAATTCTTTCATTCAATCTTTTCAGGGAAATATTTATTAATAAAACTTAAAATAATGGAAATAATAAAAAATAGAAGTCATGAGGTTAATAGTAAATATTGTGGAACAAGGATATCAAAATAGATTCAAATAAGATAATGTCATGGAAATATATTTTAATTGATACATATTACTGGGGTCCTAACCTGAGTTAATATTTTGAATTTCTAACCATACACATCTAATTAGATTTTGATAAAGTGATATTAATTTGTTATATTTGTAGACAATATATCGATATGGAGAGGAAAAATTATATTCCAAATTTGTGTGATGAGGGAACAACAAAATATGACTAATAAATTTTTTGAATTATAAAATTCAATATAGTGTTCCCATGGATCATACATATTGATGTTATCATCCATTGTATATATCAAGGAAATAAAATTTATGAAAATAATATTGAGATTCCTCTTAGAAGGAACAAATTATATATGTGATGAATTTTATCATATCTTCCAATTAACTATTGAGATTTTTTTTGTATGATGGGAAAGAAGTCTATAGAATATTTATAAAGGAAAAAAAGAAATATTTATTAGGGAATTGTAAATTTAATCATGACTATTGAAAATTAATCATTGTATTATTAGACAAAAAGTATCCATAAATACATTGAAATCACCATGGATAATTATGGGATTAACATAAAGAAATCTATGTTCAATGATGGATGTGTTGAGGAAATAATGAGTCTTGGAAATACTAATAAAGAGTATAAATGTTCAAATAAAATATGGTATTAAATTTGTAGATATTTTTAAATATTAGTTTAATTAATAAATTCATCTAAAGTGTTTAAAAATGTTTTTGAGTCATTTCATATTCCCTAAAAATGTTTATAGAGGTTCTGAGCAGATTTGAAGAAGTGTTGATTTCATATGTAATATATTTATGTTTGACATAGAATAGAAGACTGTAAAAGTGTTGAACACAATCTGATACATATGTCATTCTCTAAAAAATACATAATAAGAATCCTATGTTAATGTATGTAGAAAATTTAGAAAGTAATAATAATATGTTAGTACATAATATATTTTTATTATAGAGGATACATTCTACAAAAATATTTTATATGAAATGAACATACATGAATATGTAAGATATATAATGTAAAGATAGACATATGAAAAATTCATTGAATTAAATGTATTATATAATTATTCCTAGAGTATCCATAATATAATTCTCTAAAGGTCATGTAGAAATGAAACAAATTGAAAAAAATGTTATATTGTAATCTCACCCAAAATATTTCTGGAGTGGTTCAAACCCAGAAACACTTCTATAATACCATGAAAATAATAAATAATGATAAAAAAAATGTTTTTCTCACAAAAACTTGATAACAACGGTATATTTTTAAAAAAATTCATTCCTCCAAAATGTTGACAAGACTACTTTTGAAAATCTATATGTTATCCAAGTGAATTTCAACATTTAAAATACCTTTTTCTTTGTGATATAATGATACCTAACTCATTCCAAACACACATTTATAAAATATTTATGTATTTGAAACCTAAATAATCCCTTACATGACCATTTTTAGTTTTATTACTGGAACTATTAGGTTAAGTAGATTTGGTAATATTGGAATCACTGGGAATAAATCATACCATATTATTTGAGTTTATTTTTTACATAATATTGAGATAGTTTTTCTTGAAAATACTTATATTTAGAATAGTATTAATTAATAATCATTAATGAATATTAAAATCTATTACACCTATGTTGTTTGTTACTCATTTATTCATCTATTTCACGAAATATTACATCAATATATGTAAACATTTTATCATGTTATATAACTCTTAACCTGATATTATTAATTTATTCACCATTAATATTTTTCTTCATGAGTAATTCATCCCAATATTCTCCATTATTCAAAATAAAAAGGAAATTTTTTTATCTTTATTTTGTTATGAAGACATTTTATAAGATTATATTTCTACACATACATAGTTTGTCTATCTTCATTTTTTCCATCTACAATAGAAGTTCCTCTATGCCCTTTAAATTAAGATATTAAGGTATATTATTTTTTAGTAGATCCACCATCTTCTAACTCACTATATTTTATGGATGCATCAAGTTCTTCCTCTTTTGTTTTCAGATTCATTCTAAATCTTATTGTGAACATCGAATTTATAGTATGACCCTTTCTTGTATTCTCAATTTCTATTTGGGATGATCGTTTTCTTTCCCATCATCCATAATTCCATCATATTTATTCTTTTGTGAACAAAAAAATTTCCCAATTACACAAAAATTAATGATCATTAGAGTGATCGAACCTTTCTTTTATCTCCTTCAAATTCTAATGATTTTTCGAATAAAAAAATGATTATCCACTTGTCATCAAATATTACATTATAATATTCTGAATATAATATTGATTTATTATTATTTTTATTGATATGATTAAATTGTGTTTCGTTAAAATCCATATCCTCATAATTATACTTAATCAAAGTGGGTTTTCTCATATCGCAGTTAAAAAGTATATTATATAACTCATAAATTGATAAGTTCTCATTTTCATTGAAATAAGAAAAAAATTTATCAAATTATTCAGAAACAATTATTATTAGATTACTAATAGATTTCAACTATTATATTATTTCTTTAAACTCATAATATTATTAATTAGATATTTCACCCCTGTGAATTAGTCATTTATATTCTCATCCTTATCCACTATATTGTCTCTAAAATTTGGCCTCTAAATATTTATTTCTTATTTTGTCACATTGAAATTACCTTTAAAAATGTTTTCATGATTATACCAAATATATTTGGTAGGATTGAGTTAAAAACAAATTATATATAATTTTTAATATAGAAACATTTGTTGGAATAAAAAAATGCATCCAAGAATGATCTCAGAAGAAATAAATTTGAAATGTGAACTTCATGAGTAAATAAAAACTTATTGTATAATTTTGAATTTGATGAGTTCATAACTAGAGGTGTAATTATAGACCCTTGTTTTTTGCACATAGTACATCCATGAGTATCTATATTTCATGTCTCTATTCCTTTAAAACCCCACTATCGCTTTATTTGAGGGTTTCTTCAATTTAGAATTTCAGATTTTATGATAATGATATCATCATAGGAAACTCATACATTCACAAATATTTACAACCCAAATCGTCCATATATCATTGTAGGTGAGAATCATTTATGAATTACAACACAAAAGTCCCTAAATATATTTCTCTCAGCTTGAGATTTTCTTTTCCAACACTATAAAATGAAGAATATAATTTTGAAAAAGTCTACTAATTACATATTTCAAGATATCATAGAACACCAATCTTTTTTGAAATCAATACTAATGAAATATATTTTATTTAATTTATTCATACAACACACATTCATGAATTTTGAGGGAACATGTGACTCACATCCATCTAATTTGTGTTTCTTCATTAAAACCCCATACATATGACCAATATTTTAATTTTACCCCCATAACCTCTACATGAGGCATAAAGTGGGAATCCACCATATATTTTATCTTAATAATTGGAAAGAACTAAGTATTATATGAGTAATCCCAATGTTTGTACTTATGATTCCCATATAGGATGCATGTAGCACAATTATAAGTCCTACGGGTATCCATATTTCTTCAATGTTTTACTATAGATCTCTAATCTGAAATATTCCACAAACATGTTCTCATTTATAGTCTAAAATGGTATCCACTCAATGAGACATGATTCCAATGAATAAATTAAGGTATAAGACCTATTAATTACACATTTATCATCCCTTCCCTAACACAAGAACCCTTACTTTAGCTTACAAAATTAACAAATCCAACACTATCATATGATGTAAATTATTGTAACTAAAAATATAAGGGTTTTTATTCATTTAATAAAAAGTTATATTGGATGAATCATTGAGGTGAAATCCTAAAACATAATCATCTTATCCATACCATATCCATATAGATTTATAGAGAAACTCAATACATTATATAAAACACTAATCCTTCCAAAGTATCTCTTCTAGACTTTAACTATGTTATTTTCCACATGTAATGAGGATACATGGATATATTACTTCTAGAAAATATAAGGTGACCACCCTTACATGATTCCCCTAAGTGGAATATTTTTTCATGCAATGAGAATGAGGTGTTTAATGTGTTTAGACTTTGATAAACCCCCATTATGGGCCCATTAGAAACCCAATAATAACTGATTATACAAAGACTCATTATATGTTAATAAAAACCAGCCTCATGTGAAGATCATGTCATGCCACTAGTTAATATCAAGAGATTCCTTAACATATGGAATAGAGTGTAAGGTTTCTCCCAATTTTATATTAATTCATCCATTTTCATAAAATATTTTTTTTCTCCCATTTTATTTAACCAAATGTTTTCAAATTAGAATGGGATATTATATACCACATTAATCAATACTGAATAAACCTAAAATTATCTATATTTTCATTACACAAGGAATTATATCCATCGTCATGAGATTCAGTATTTTCTCCCTTCAGTGATTAATTCATTAAAAACTTATCACCTATTTAATAATATCCAATCTCATAGTCATTTTTGAACATAAATATAATGAATTTCACTCTTCTTGAACCATAAGATACATATTTACAATACATAAATGGGAAATGTATGATTTTATTCTTCATCATGTCTACATAGAATATGAATGATATGGTTCATAGGACTTAGAGATAATTTCATAAGTGAGGTATAAATTTCTCCATACTGTAATATTTACAATCTATACATTTACATTAGCTCTCCACTTGGATGGATAACCTTTAACTCCCAAAATTTTAAATGAATTTATACAAAGATTAAATAATTTCTATTTTATATTACTCTTTATTAAAACAATTAGTATGAAAAATATTCCCCAACTCACAAGATCCATTCAGTTTATCCCAATTTTGTATTCTCTCAACGTTGAATTTCTTACCACAAAACCATATGGAGAGCATGGTCTACATACACATTCCACAACTTTTTTCCTTTTGTAATGATTTATTTATTACCTCTAATATAGTGGAACTTTATACGTCTTCTTCATTCTCATCCATACTTCTTAATACATATAGGTATTCTCAACAAATAATAATGTGAACATTTGGATTATATTTATATTTATCATTTCAATGAGATTTTAATTTCTAAGAAATCATTGTATCTTATGATAGATGATTATTCTTTTTAATAAACATCTCCTAATAGATTATGGTTTTACTTCACTTCATATAAGTCTTTAAAACTTCAAACATCTTTCACGAACATTCATTTCTATCGATAATTTAGAATTATGTTGTAACATATTGTGAACCTGGACTTCTTCATTAACGATTTCTTCTATGACTTCAAAAAAAACTTCTTCTTGGATTTGTCTATTTTTTCCCTAGATTTATTCCTTTAACATGAACATTATGAGAAGATATTTATATATTCAGGAAATGAAAATCCCTTCCTTAATAGAACAATTTTTTTATATTATATTTTCATTTATGTTCTTATGATGTGCATTCTACTTGAAAAAAATAAATTATTTACTCATAATCATGGACTCTATATCCATATTCTATTCACCCATTTTAATTGTTTTTTATTTATTCCATTTATTATATATATATAAATTTTGGTTGTTGTAAAATATCACTCATTTAGTACTATGATCACTACATCCAAAACATCTAAATATATTTTCAAGATATTCAAATATCTTTTCCCTCAATGGATTTTTCCATCCTAGATTAACTTCAATTACACTTTAATGAGTATATATTGACCTTATATCATATTTCCCATTGTATGTTTCTTCTACATTCCCCATAAGTTTTGATTAGTTTATAAAAAGTTACTTATGGGTGTCTAAACATTTGGCAACACAAGAAAGAAAAATAAATATATACTTTTATTTTAATGATTGCATCAATTAATAGTGTCTTGTTATTCCATTTAATGTATATGATAATTCTAGATCCATAAAAAGTATGGGGGAAACCATTATTTTTTATTTTCATACTTCCACCTTCATAGAGAGGTGGGTTTATTTTTTATTTTATTCACCCGTTTTTGTAGTTCTAGAATATTATCCTACACTTTTAAAAGTATCAGGATTAGTGAACATATATTCATAAAAAATTATGTTTACTTTTTCTTCCCTTACACTAGAATATATGTATTCAGATGATTTAGTTTTCTTCAAGACATTATATTGAGTCTTATAATAGTTAAGACCCCCCCCAAACAATTTTTAATGTTTCTTTTATTTAAATTTTGTGATTATCCAACATCAGCAACATCAATTTACCCAAATTTTAACTCTATGAAGAGAAATTTTAAATTCAATGATTTTTATGATCTTCAATTCACCCTATGTTTTGTTCATATCATCATTATGTTATAGTGTCATTTTTTCTCAAATTCACTAACATATTTCATGAAATGATCATGTTTATATATGATTTTCCATGATATTCATTGTATTGTTATCACCATTTATAATTTCATTTTTATTATTAGTATGTTCATCATGTTTCACGGATTGATCCTTTGTGTCAATGAGTTTTCTAGAGGATTCACAAATACTAATTTTACACACTTTCAAAAATGGTTATTTATGCACTGTTATCCTTGTAGATTTAATTTCCAACTAAGAGTTCTTATATTCAATTATATAATTATTATATTGGAAATATCTGAATAACAATTAAACCTATTTCATTTTTATGGACAATTATTTTGAATTTTTCTTTCACTATGGAAAAATAGTTCATTTCAATTTTGGATATATTATCCCTTTGATTCAATAAAATATTTGAGGTATTTGAATATTAATAACATCTGAAATAATATATTTTTCTTCTCATCATGTTCTTATAGTGGTTTTAATTTTTCTTCCCAAAGTATATTTATAATTGAAAATCCATTATAAAAACATCAAGGGGAAAATTCATAATGTTAAACATGAAATTATTGTACAGTAATTTAATAGATTACAGTAACTCAAATTTATCATAGATTAAAGTCACATCCTCTAAATGAATAATTTATATAGTGTTTTAATATGTATTTAATCTTATCCTTCTTATGATAATTGTGGTTCCTTCTCCCCTTGATTATGTTATGTTTATATCCAATTAGTTTTAAATAATTGGCCTATGTTTGAGGGTTATTCTCAACAAAAATTAATTTTTGTGGGTAAATATTTCACACCTTTAGGATAACGATAAACTATACGATTGATTTTGGAAATGAAATTGTAAATAAGATTCAATTTTCATAAAATGGATATAAAATATACATTCATCAATTGATTTTTTATTAATGAAATTTATATTTAAAAAGTTAATATCTATTTTATAGATAAATATTAGAACAAAGTGAGATTATTGAAGATGGATTTTATGGACAAAAAGAAAAATTAATGGGTTGGTACTCATTGATAGTTGAATTATGGGAAAAAAATTATTTCATAAAAGAAGAAGTTTATCAGAACCATTAAATTAAAATGAAACAATAACATAAGATATTTGTGTTCATTAGTATCACTTATTTTATTGAAAGGTCATATGATACTCAATACAATACATATTTATTGTTTATATGGTGTGAATTTAATATGCCTCTTTTTATAGTATTGATATTTTATCATTTTTATAGGTTATCCATAGAAAATAGGGGTATTTAATTCTCAAAATAAATATTCAAAGAAAGTTCTATAAATGTTCCAAATTGAGGATTCAAAACAATTAATTTCTTTTACATCAAATTTGATGAATTTTTCAAATGGTAAGGGTTAAAAGAAGGATTATGTGATAGAATATTGATATATAATTCATAGATTAATATATACCACAACCATAATACCTTATATATTCTTTCTTGTATGATAATATTCGTTATAAAAAAACAAGTACAATTGAATTTCACATGCTCAATATGTATTTAATACTTAGATTTCTAAATAAAACCATTGATTGTGGTCTTTTATATCTACATAATCACACAAATATTTTTGGGCTATACTGACAAAAATTGGATAAGATCACCAGATGATTGGGAGTCATTATCATGTGGTTATTTTGATCATATAAGATATTTCATTTCAAGGTTGATTAAAAATTATGTCTAAATTTCCATATGTATATAATAGTATGAATATATAATACTACTTAAGGATTTACTCAATTTATTTGTATTAAACAATGACTTTAAGATATTTGGGTAGATTTTCATTATCTTATTGTAATAATGTGTAAAAATGTGACTAATATTAGTCATATAAAAATCTAATAAATTTTTAAAGAAAATTATATAGAGATAAAGAATAACATCATTAAGTAATAGGTTTATCAAGGACTTGTGGTTTGGGAGTTTTTTTCTACAAAAACCATATTGTAGATTTTATAATAAATGAGTTGTTTTAAGTTTATTTTTAAACAAATTTATTGGAACATGGAGTCTATGTGAATCATTCCCAAAATTTGGTTTGCAGATGTAACACCGCTCCCCTCATGATGTTTTCTATCGTAGAAATTTATTAGTAACACTATCTTTAATTACCATTTAAATAAGAAAACCTCTATTGTGATTTCATTGATTTTTCAATTGGGATTATTTGAAAAATGAAACATGTTTAATTTTATATAGGAAGAACATGAGAATATTTATATAATACATTTATTCAAAAATAATTTTAGGGAAATTTTGTTCTATAATTGGGGAGAGTACGGCTATACATCATGAGAGGGAGAAATTTTGAATAAATATAAAAGAAAAGCATCGATTAAGTATGATATTTGTAGAAGTATTTCCTTGAAATTTATTGCTTTTCAAATCCTATTTTTTAATTGACAATGAATCATAATATAATAAAGTTAGTTATTATTTGAATCAGTGATACACTCTTAAAAAATAGGTTGATAACGAGGTATATATAATATACAACTAGTATTAAAATTACTCATATTAAAATAAGTTTTGAATTTATTCAAGAATTTTTAACAGTAAGAAAATGTAGAATGTTTGAATAAATATTTTTAGAGGTTTATCTTGGTTTTATTTTTTGAAAATCGTATGTGATGGGTGTCTAGAAGTCCCCAAAATTAATTTTAAAATCAAAGAAAAGGGATGATGGTTTTTTCCATAAGATAAATGTAAATAAATCATGATGAAAAATACCACACAACAATATTTGGGGTTATGCCATTGGATTTGTTGGATAGAGGAATATATCTTTTCCAATCTGATGGCGTCCATAGAAAAAATTTATCATGCTTTTATAACTAAGTATGTGTTGCTTGGATGTTTTCATATCTACATAATCGTACCACGTGAGTATTGGTTGTTCTATAGTGGTTTTTGGAGATCAAAAAGAAAAATGTGGTCAGGCTTCAAGTTAGGGACACATGAGAATCTAGTAATTATGGAAACAATCAACTGAGCATGATGGTAGTCTCAAAACATGATATTAGAAGGTATAGAACAAACCAGTAAAAAGTTAGTGTTATGCGTGAGATTAATTGAAAGGCCATTATATATCAAATCTTGGGAATGGGATCCAATGTGGTGGGAGATATAGTTAACCAGATTGGTGGTTAGACCCAAAGGGATTCTTTTAATTTGGTGATCACACATTTAAAGTAATAAAGAAGTGATTACTCACATAGAGGAATGACATTAGATTGATACTACTGTGGACCACACCACATGATAGTTAATCTGGCCTTAATGTTTAATGATTCGAAGACATGTAAGGATGATTTTCGGATATCTCAAAATAGTGAGGGTCATAAATACAATGTGGTTGTTCAAGTTTCTATGGAATTTGTATTTTAAAGAACACCACACTATGGACTATAGGTCACACAATATAAAAATTGTAACTAAAGACATATAAAAAACCTAAAGGGTTTTCACTATAGTGTTTGAATCTCTATATGAGTGGAGGGAAGTGTTTTTATGTCTATAAAAAACATTAACATGTATTAATAGACCTTTCTTCAATATATTAGATGGATTGAGAATTATGAATTATTTCTCCATAATTTTTGGAGTAATGAAATGTGGGATATTTAGATGAAAATTATTAATATATGTGTGAATCCAAAATATGAAGTACTGAATAACAAATGTTATAAAATTGATAAAATGGTGTATACCAAACCAAAATAATGGAGGATTCACCGTGAATATGCAGTTTTAGGAAAATTTAAAAGATTTATCTGATAATTAATTAAGTAGTTAGGAATCAAGATTTTTCTTATTATTCGGGCTTTAATTTCATATACTCAAAACATTTAATTTCGTTTTATAACTGGAATGGTATAAAAAATTAAAAATAAGGATATCTAATCCAACCCATTAGATCAAAGGGGTTGTTTATTTTAACTATCTAAAATAGTTCATTGTAGTCCTAGAGAAAATAGAATGAATATCATTAAACAGTGATTGATCTATGTATTTGATAGAAGAAAGAGTGTAAATTGTATCATGATATTCTATTAAAAACATTGGATAGAAAAAAAATATGTCGTAGAAGCCATTTCCCTGGTTTGTTTTTCAACTTCTGTAGAAATGCTACACCATACGCAGATGATTTTATTTTAAATCATTTAAAGAGAAGGAAATAATCAATAAAAGAGTATTGAGAGTCTATCTATAGAGTATAAAACTAATACATTCAAATGTTCTGTATGGATAATGTATTCAATGTCTACGTGAATCCATTCAAATTTTTTATCCAATATATTATAGTGAACATAGTGTCTTTGATTCATCAATTAAATATTAATTGAATGCACTTTAGATTAAATCAGTTTGATGGAAAAAATATATAATTTAATTTTTTTCAATTATTTTTATAATTAAACCAATGTGATTGTGATGGTTAGAGAATATTGTTCTTATTTTTGATTAAAAAATATGGTAATCAAGGATCACATTTTTAACTAATTACCATGAATCACCTATTATATAGGAGTATTTCATAATTAGAGTCAATATCTACTATTTATATGAATTCAAACTCAATGAATACTAGTCCATCACCTCAATATGAGAGTAGTATGAGGGCATAATCAAACATGGGCACTTACACCCTCACAACTACATAAGTTTGATTGATGATTGTAAAATACAATTAATCTTAGTGGACATTGGCTTCTTGATCACTCTCATCCAAAATCAGATTCCCCATAAGAAAGGATATGTTGATGTCAATCTTACCTCTATAATGAGGTTGTTTAAACATATTTATAGAGAGGGGAAAATATAATAGGGATGATCAAATTAAAGATTGGGTTTGGTGATTTGGTATCCAATATCGAATTCATGGTCATCTCACAAGACATCATTTCCAACAACTTTCTCTTATGGACTATGACCCAATTGCAAGAAAATATCCCATATTTATTTCATCATTTAAAAAACAAATTAATGATTAAATATATAATTTTAAAATTTATTTATATTAATTAATTATTTAGTTATATTAATTAAATATATATATTATGTAATTATTAAAATCCCAAAAGAAATGGTTTTATTAAACTCATTTTATAAAAGATTATATTTAAAAGTTAATTTTTGAAATTAAAAAAATTTAATTTTAAGTATACTAATTTAATGTTTAAATAAATTATGTTAAAAATAACTTTGGAGGAATGTTATATACTTTCCAGAAAAAAATTTATTTTTCAAGAAATGGTAATAAAATATGTTTTTTGAAAATGTATTTAATTTCATAGTATTAACCTGGTAAATGATTTTTTTATTAGTATTATATTTTCATCTGTTAATTTTTATATAAAATAATCCAATTATGTTGATTTAAATAATTTTTTTAATTTAACATAGATTAAAAACATTTTATATTTTAAGGGATGATTTCTGATAATCTCTTTCTGATTGTGTTTTTCAAGTATAAATTTTAATTAAATTATGCACGAGAGGTGTTTTTATTTTTGAAAAATAGATTCTATAATTTTAATTAGTGTGTATAAATTAATTAAATAGTTTAATTTTATTTTATACAATATCAATAGTATCCATAGTGATTTTGGTTACAACGGTAAAAGATAATGTAGTTAATTTTTATAAAAATAAATTTAAAATAATTATTACATGAATTAAACACTTACATAAATGTTATTTCATGAGTATATATGAACCATAAACATAAAAGTCTCAAATTTATGTCCTTCTTGGGTCACGTGGATGAGAATATGACCATAATAGTATTTTATTTAATGAAAATTAAAACATCTCTAACTATTGTTTTATTAAGTGTACTATTTTTAATATGGTGTTGTTTAGAGGATATTTGATAATATCAATATTTTTTAATTTATATTAAACTTATCTTCATTATGGAAACTTTTTCCGATTCTTAGGGAAGAAATAATTATCTTAAATGCATGCGCAATGTTGAAGTTTCACTTATTCTATATATTAAAAAAATTTAATTGATATTAAAAACATTAGTATAAATATAATTTCAGATATATACTTTGATCTAAGAATTATAACGGTTTCTTTATAATTTTTAAGATATAATAAAATAGTATGTTTAAAATTTACATGTTTTTTTGACGTATTAAAAGTCAAAATAATGAATTGTTTCAAAAGTGAAAATAATGATATTTTGGTAAATTATTAGTTTTAAAAATTAAATAATAATCTAAAAAATGAAATACTAATAAAAGAGAAATTATATGGTTGTAAATAAAATAAATAATTAATATAGAGTAAATCTAGAATAATTTTGCATTAGAATTGTTTTATTATATTTTAATATTTTGAAAAATTCAAAGAGGGATCCTCCACATTCTTATAAAAGGGAACCTCTTAATATCAGTCCTTCACACATGAAAACCCAGTTGGTTTAGTAAATACTAACAAAAATACATTCCTAAAACCCCTCATCTAATTATAGATGTCTTGGTTTATGCATGAATCCTTCCTTAGTGGTGTTAATGTGTAATGAAGATAAAGAAAAATAATAGACATGAATTTTTAGACAGAAGGTAAGGGAGATTCCTTTACAATTTATTTTTCTAATTTTTTCTATAAAACTATTTTTTATAACATATTCAGATGACTATTTTCCAAAAAACAATAAATGAATTTTTTTATTCAACTCAATTTTAAATCATTTTTTTCTAATTTTTAATTTTTTTTACAAAAAGTGTTTTGAATTGAATGTTTTTTTTATTTTCCGAATGTGGTACTTTTAGATTTTTAAGAAAAAAAATATTCAGGGAATGTTTTTTGTCTTATAATGAATTATAAAATTTTATAATCCCAATTCTGCATCCATTATTTTAGGTTTCCTTTATTTTAATTAAATTTTTTTTCATGAAAATTGTTGGACACTACTGTGCATTGTTTTCAGATTTTAGGAATTCATTTTAAATGAAAATAAAATTTAAATTGTATTTTATAGAGTATAAAAGGTTATTTAGAGTTATTAGGATGAAAAGGTGAAAAGATAATTTTTTTTATTCATGAAATATTACTTGATCATTATATCTCTCGACTAATCCCAATTAAACATTTACAATGTGTTGATCCACATTATAGCACACTTGTGATCCAAATACAGCTTTTACAATGGGTTGAGCCCCATTAAATCTCAACTATGGTCCAAGTATATCTTATATGATAGATTGAACCCCCATTATAGATCATGGGTGATCCCTATACGTGTTATACAAAGGGTTGATCCCCATTATATCTCACAAGTGAGCCCGATACAACTAATATGAACGGCGATACCAATTAGAACTCTCCAATTAATTGGGTAATGATTCTTTATTATAGATAATTTCATTATTATTTGGTCGAATGTCCATTCCTATTATAGATTTCCAAAAAGGGTTTTGTAAATATGATGCTCTATGTTTCCAAAAAGGTATTTTATTTTCTTTTTATGGGTAATAATTTTTTTAGAAAAAAATGTGTTTGATTTTCATTTTTAAATGTTTTATTTCATGTACTAATAGGATTTTTAATAATAAGTTAAACATTACATGAGGTTTCTTTTTTCCACTAGACTAACAAATTATTTCTTTTTATTGTCGTTGTTGATATTTTTTTCTCATATAATCATTTTATATATTTTTTCTAGATTTTAAGGGACTCTAGGGACAACGAGTTGGTCAAGAATGAATTTTTTTTCATGAATAAAAATCACAGTTTATTTAAATGAGTTTTTTGTGTGAAAAAATGATATTGGGTAGAAGTGTCAACTTTGTAATATAGAGTTGTTACATCTGTTTTGTGACCTAATTGTATATAATTCTAATACAAAAATAGCAGTGGGATTGTAATAAAGTCAATTTAATCTCAAAACACTATAATTTATAATTATTATAGATTATTCATTACTATTGGTACCATAAAAGGGTTTAGACAACTCTGGAGATTATGATTTTTTCATGAGAAGTTATCTTAACTATTATGGATACCGTTATGGGTTTATAATTATTAATTTTATCATATTCATAATGTCATAAAACACATTTTTCAACATAATGTTCGAAAATATTATGGTCACTAATGTTATTTTTGAATACATTTTTTTTCAAAATTATGTGTTATTACATTATGGGTTACAAACTAAAAGTTACATGATAAACATTAAGGTTAAAACATTTCATTAATATCTATTATGATAAGGTTATTTATGAGGAAATTTATCCCACTTATAAACTTTTATAAGGATTATTTTATTGTAGTGTTTTAAAAAGGAAAACAGATAAGATGGGGGACAAGATTCCATGTCTGGTAAGGCCACAGAGATTAAACCCACACCTAAATATCAATAAGGGTGTGTTACATACCACTGGAAAATGTGATTTCCTAGTCAGAATGAATTTTTATTTTTTTTATTTAAAATATCTATTGAATAAGGGTTATGTTCATTTAATGAACATATATTTTATTAAATATATAACAATGTGATTGGAAAATGATTTTTTGATTAAGTGACAATTGTTATTTCAAAAGGCATTCACTATTTTGGGAACCCAATATTAATATTCCTAATAGGGTACAATAAAAAATTATTTTGGAAATAGGGGTTGATATACTTTTTGGAAGAACATTTTAATTTATTATGATTTATAGTGAGTTATGTTTCATATAGAATTTATTAGCATATATTAGATATCATATGATTAGGGAAATTAATTTTTTCCGTGAGAATTAAGAATCACTGATGTGACTTGGTGACAATTGTTAGATTTTATCTTCTATGAGTATGTGCTAAAATCATTCTTATTGTTGGGTTTTAATATTATTATAGAATTATTTTATTGAAATTTAAGAAAATTTATTTTTTTGAATGGTCTATTTTGTACATTAGGTACTAATGTGGAGTCTTTGAGATTCATGTAGATTTCTTCATGTGATGATTTATTCTTTTTTTTTAATTATATTATCTTATACTAATAATTATTTATTTTCTTAATGTATAAAGATATGAGGAGAAACTTTTATTTACATTATGGATTTTTTTCATTCAATGATGCTGAATCTAATGATCCATGTATGAATATTTCATCTTTAATAATAATTGTTTGGAGAAAAATAATTATTTGTAGATGAAACTGATTAGGGGATGAAATTATAATTATCATGTTGGTTTTTTATGTATGTTATTATTATTTATTGAAATGTAATTAATCCAATAAATGGAAATGATCAAGAAATAAAATGATATCCATTTAATTTTATTGCCAATAAATCAATGTTTTTTTAACTATCATAGATTTATGGTTTTGTGATGGTTAACATTCTCATGAGAATTTTCTCTTTTAGTCTCTCTTAATCCTCAAGAGTTATTTTTATCTTACATATATATGTTTTCACATCCCAATTATTCTTTAAAACATTGAAAACAATTATATATAACTCTAGAATACCTTTGCATATCCCTTTTCCATTATATCATGTGGATGGTTTTATAATCCCATTCATGATGTGGTATTTGGAAAAAAGAATTTTGAAAATTCAATCACCAGATATTATTCCCATGTTCAAAATTAAAAGGAAACAATTTTGAAATGTTAGTGGGGAACATAACAATCTAGTTAACAATAGAGAAAATCATTTTAATATTTATTTGTATTTCAAAAAAATGTAATTATATTCATTAAAAATGTATTATATAATTCATAAAGCCAAAAAATAAATAGTTTTCTCAAAATCATTTAATATATTATTTTATTTAACAGTTTAATTCATAAAATATAGAATTTTTATTTAAAAAATATATTTTATTTTTAATTAAATGAGGTCAAAATTATCTTGTGATGAATTATTTGGAATTTTTGGAAAATATTGATTTATCCAGAAATGGTGAAAATATTGATTTTTATGGAAAACTATATTCTATAAAAAATTATTTATATGGTAAAATTATGTTATATATTTGATAAAAATTATAATTAGGGAATTTAGATTCAAAATAAAATAATTTTGGGTCTTATATTGATTTTATACAATTATATATATAAAAAATTATTTTTTAAAAGATTATATTTCAAAAAAACAATCCATTGATTATTTCTAATTTTATTTTAAATTATGTTCTTTAAAATCTGTGGTTTAAATTTTGAAAAATGGAATAAAAATTTTAATTATTTTGTTCTATATTTAATAAATAGGTTTATTTTAACTTTGGACACTGTAAATAATAACCTTAGTGATTTTTTACCATGGTAAAGGGTAAGCCATCTAGTTTAGTTTTAAAAAATGATATGAACTATTAAATGACCCAAAAACATAAATAAAACTTATTTTACTAGTTTATATTGATTATAAACTTTAAAATGTCCTAATTATATAACTTTTAGGGCTAAATGGATGAGACTATGACCGTATTAGTATTTTTCAGGAAAGTAAAACAATTTACACTATTGTTTTATTATACTGTACACATTTTAATATGGTTTTATCAACAATGTATTTCTGACTATAAATTCTATTTCTAATTATATAATAATTAAATTCATCATTTTAATATATTTTTCATTTTTAGGGGTGAAATAATTACCTTAAATTCTTTCACAACTATGTGAAATAATTATTGAATTAATAAAAAAATAAAATAAATGATTTTAAAAATATTAAGATAAATAAAATATGAAATATATTGGTGATATGTGAATTCTCAAGAGGACCATGAAATTATTAGTATATTTTAAAAAAGATTTTGAATAATTTTACATATTTTATTGATGTTTCATAATGTTAATGTATTAAATATTATTAAAATTGATTATATTCATATTACAAGGGGTTAATATTTTATTAAATTATTTAAAATTTTTAAATACATTAAAAAAGGAAAAATAAGACATGATGTGGTCTAACAGAACATGTCCAGTAAATTTATTGGTCATTTTAAGCATTTATAACACAAATAGTCTTATTATATTTTAATAGTTTGATAAATTCCAGTATTTCCCCTCCCCTCTCTTATAAATGGGATCATTTTCTTCATAATCTCCCATAATTGAAAACCCATTTCATTTGTCTAATTTAAAGTCTCAAAAATTCCATATAGATTTTTTAAAAATTATTTAGGATTATTATGAGTCTGAAAAAATTGATGGCACATAATTCTGAGGCCTGGTGAGCCCGAGATTTTTTTTTACTTTTGTTAAGTTGCATTCATTAAATAAGTGTGTGGGTTTTTTCTAACATTGGAACTGGTGCTCAGAATTGAAATTTTAGGGCACCGTTGGACTTGCAGTTATGTGATTCACTTAAGTACAATATTACATTGACAACAGTAGGTTGGGTGAAAAAGAATGTTTTTGGACTTTATTAATGGATAATAAAATAACATAAAAATTTTATTTTATATTTCCCACCTCTTCTTGAGAGGTGATGGTGTGGACCATCGAGGTGGTCAAGCATTTATTGAAGGATGATAAAGGTCTAGTTACACAAAGGATGTGTAACCATCCATCGTTTACTTAATAGGTTCATTATTTATACCAACTATTTAACCATTATTTTAATGGTGGTTTAGTCACTTTAATTCATCCTTTGTTTAATTAAATCATTGGGAAAGGTATATTATGTGGAGGATTGGTGGGAAAACTCTGACAATGAACCAATGAACTTCAATCCAATGAAGACCGACATCTCGGAGGACAATGTTGGAGGAATTGATATGGGATCGATGAATGCCAGCGGATTCAATGAATAATGATTATACTCCCACAAAAGCGACATCTCCAAAAATTCACGAGGTTGGGGTTTTGTTAATTAATTTATGTGCAATATTTATTTCCCTAATTCTTGAAAATAATGATGAATCACTGAAGTAATATAGTTTATCAATGATGAATTAATAACTCACGTTTAATAAAATGATAACTCGGAGGCCGTGGGCCAAACGAAAAAGTCTCTGACCCTTCTCCACATAGGTATTTTTCTAATTCTTTAGTGAAATATTTCCAACACAATGGTAATTCGAATTAGGGATCTACGTAGTGACATCAACAACAGGGGAGGCCCGTAGGAATGCTCGAAAGGGAAAACGGACTACTAGGCTAACCCGGTGGCCCATAGAAGTTCAACCAGAGCTCTGTTGCATACCATGGAGGGGAGACGTGACATCAAGACATGATTGCTACAGAAGGAGATTGGCCCTCGATTGACTTCTTTGGAGGAGAGCGGTACGTTGTAGGAGGCTGCCGGAGGTGGTCGCATTTTTCGAAGCCGTAGAAAAGGGGACATGCGACTAGTGGGTCCCACTTCCAAGAGAGGCGATGCAATGTGGTGCCGCTGGGTACAAACCCCAAATTACTTTTCCATTCAGGATGGGGCACTGACCCCCGCACTGTCCCCCATCTGGAGGACAGTGACGACCATCAGGTCAGGCTGCGCCATGTGGAGGTGGGTCGGGCCGGTCCGCGACCCTGTGTCACATTGGGCCAAGCTCGCTGCGGCCCAACCCTCTTGATCGAACCCATAAAGTTTGGGCCAAACTAGGTAGGGTCAACCTGAACCTGGTCGGGTTGGCCCAGGACAGTGCACGTTGGGTCCAGCTAGACCCGGACCATTGTTTGCCCAGATACGGTTAAAAGGTTATATCTCACAAACAAGATGTCAGCTTAACAAACCGTATTCAGCTATAGAATCTTTTTAATGAGATGGTACTTTTGAGACACTCCAGTATAGTATTGGATAAAGTTAGATTACGTCCGGGTTGGATCATACCCAAATCCAACCGATCCCTCAGCACTAAAATTCCTATAACTCTCAAACCAGGATTTTGAATGATGCGCAATCCATTATGATGGAAACCTTATAACATGAAAGATAATTGGGTTACTTTAACATGGGACTTAATTCCAGTTGAAATATTACCTATGTCTTGAGGAGAGTATTCACACAGAATCAAGTGTTCTATAAACGGGAATCTAGTGGCAGGCTGGGACATGAAAAATGAATAGAGATCTTGTGTAGATCAGCACCTAGAAATCCTATGTGGATTAGAACCCAGCGATCCTATTTGAATTATCCCCTAGTGATCATGTGTGGATTAGAACATAGTGGTCTTGTGTTGATCCGAACCTTGAAATCTTATGTGGATCAGCACCCAGCGATCATGAGTGGATCAGCACCGAGAGATCCTATGTGGATCACCAATAGAACTCTTGATAGAATAAGATTATCTATCCATACGACTAATCATATATACATTAGTACTTATGTTATAAAAATTTTGATCTGAGTTTTCTACTTTTTCCTTCATAACTAAGATCATGCTTTTTGTTTTCCTTTATTACATTCTGAGACACCATCGTGGGTGTCGTGGTCCCTATTGGGTATTGTTATACACATCCCTACATGGGCTTCTCCCGCACCATGTTGTGTCTTGTGCAGATGATGATATGACCAGGTAAGACTATAAAACCTAGGACGAGGTAGTACACGGAGGTGATTGAATGATGTGGAGAGTTGTGGAGACATTTTATACGTACCATTAAGGTAGGATCTTTGGTGGAAGATTTCAGGAGCTGTTTTCAATTTTCTGTTGTATTATATATTTCAGTTGGGCTTATAATCCGACCCCTTTACTTTCAGTAAACACTTTAACTACTGTATTTTTACTTCGTCATTGCATCCTGTTGTATTCTTAGATTTTGGGTTCCTATAGGTTTAAATGCAAAGCCTTCCCTTTTTAGGGAATCTCTTTTCTAGTGCTAGTCTCCAAACCCTTTCCAATGGAAGGTGATCTTGGGGTAGTCACGGCAAGTGCCCTAGGGGATAGTTCGAGACAAAGTGGTATTAGAGGATTATGTTCTACTGAAGAACTAGGGATCTGATATTTCTAATAGAGAAATAGTGTTAAGTGCTTTGAGTGTGGTTTTCTATTCGTGGAGTCCAGTGTCGGTGTAGTGACTGATGTATCCATACTCCAAGACCTTGACTTTTGATTTCTGACTCGGTTCACGAAAACACTGATAGCGTGTGTTTTGGAAATGTTTTACTTTTGATCCTTTTTTAGCCATCTCACTGGATACAATTTTTTGAGCATGCCACACCTTTTTTTAAGGATGCCACCGCATAGATAACCATCCAGGAATCCAGAGAGAGTACACACTGACAGCCCAATGTGTGATGAGGCTTCATTGTAGGGCCCTCTTACTTTGTTTCCACCTTCTGGTGGTTTACCAAAAACACCACCACTTGGAAGGAAGTTGTTTCAACCAAACCCATTGGCAGAATGTCCATGTTGACAGACAAGGTTGCCTGAGTTTCAAAGATAGCGGCCTCTGAGGTTTCAAGGCGAGATAGATACCCAGGCAGTTGAAGACTAGTTGGAGGTTGTGGCACTGGTTTTTCTCTTATTTGTGAAGCCAACAAATCATATGGTTATTCTAGATTCATCCCTCATCCAGGGATCATTAGGGAGATGGTGGAGTCTGACACTCTAAATGAACGAGGATGTGAAAGTCTCTAGGTTGTACTTCGAGACCCTTTTTAAGATGGAGTTCATACTAGTAATGTTACGCTCAGTGCGTATCTAAGAGCTGTTGCACTTACAGTAGTGCAGCCTATAAGTGGCCCAGTACACGGTGATAATTACTTACCTCTCTTGCTACTCCATAGACACGGAACAAGACTAGTTATTCTGGGCCCTGACCATTGAGGAGGGACTCTGGTGGGAGATCATAGGGTCGATGATATCACTCAATATCCCGATACAGGATGGAATTCTCAAGAGGGCATGATATGAGGGGAGATTCATAGATAAGAAGGCATCGATGGTGACAACCACCACTAGATGATAGGTGGATGATTCATTTGCAGTAGATAGTAGGTAGATGATGTAGAGGTATTTGTGGTCCAAACCATTTGGTGGATGACCACAAATTACTGGGTCAGATGTGCAGAGCTGGTGAGGTAGAGGAGGTCTTATGAGGACTATAGACTGTTACTCTTGTAATGAATAGGGACACAAGTCTCCCAACTGTATGAATACATGCATAGACATTCAGCATATGACTGAGGGACTTATAAGACACACATGAGGTTCGAGCAATGGGGCCCGCGGGGCGGCATACATGGCTGAGGAGCAGGTAATGTAACAGGCGGTGGACAAAGGTTTTAGGTTCTACCACCACCACCATTGGTGTTTCACCCTGACCATATGGAGAAAGTTGATAGGGGTGAGCTCTGTTTCGGGTGGAAGAGGTCTACAACCATAGCCCTCTAGAGATGATTAGAGGTAATATTTTTGTTTATTCCACCTGAGATATAGTTCTCACATAAAGATGTTTCTGTCACTCGTTTATTTCCATTGTAGTCATTTGAAACTCAGATATTCCGATAGAGTCGTTAGATTGATCCTTATGATTAGGGATTTCTACAGGAGAAGATTCAATGATTACACATTGATGAAGACAGAGTGAGAACACTCTAGGATGTGAGATCTTTTCCTGGGATCTAATAGTAGAAGCATCATGGCCTTAAGACGTAATCTTTTGTATGGAATGGATATCAATGATCCATGCTCATATTGACTGTTTAGGCGCCAAGTACGGTGTTTCCATGAGGATGAGAGCATATTTTTCTTCACTAGTGTGATGGAAAACATTACAGCACATGATAAAATTTCTCAGAGGAGGGTGCAATCGATCACTCATCAGATGGCTAGCCTAACCCTTGAAGTAGTTGACGTGAGGAGTTCGAGTTATCCTGTAGTCGTGGACTAGTGTGATGATGACTTTCCAGATGATCATCAAAGAATACCTCCTCGTTGATATGTAGACTTTTACATCAAACTGTATCCTATGATGACACTGATAACTACCCCTGCATATCATATGGATCTCGTAGAACTATATGAGATTAGGGGGCAGTTGGAGGACTTATAGAGAACGGGTTTTGTAAGGAACAATGTTTCTCTATGGGCAGCCTGGATTTTTTTTGCCAAGAAGGCAGATGGGTGTCTGAGCCATTGTGTGGATTATCAGTGCTAGAAGTAGGAGGTCGTGTAGAACATGTATACACTCCCAAGGATATATTATCTCTTCCTCCATCTTAAGGAATCTCGATGTTTTTTAAAGAAAGACCTTTAATTAGGCTGTAATCAGCTCTGGGTACGGGGTGAGGGCGTACTGAAAACCTCCTTCAGATGTCGGTAGGACCGTTATGAGTTCTTAGTGATCCCCTTTGGCATTACCAACACACTGGAGGTGTTCATGGGGTTCATGAAAAGGATCATGTAGCCTCACCTCGATCACTTCATGGTAGTCCTCATAGAAGACATCTTGATATACTCAGCGTCAGAGGAGGAGAATTTTTCACACCTATATATAGTTCTAGATACACTATGAGAGAAATAGATTAATGGAATTATCTAGAAGTGCAATTTTGGATACTGAATGTCCGCTTCCTATAAAACGTTATCTTAGAGGCTAGAGTGTTGGTTGATCCGAAGAAGACAGAGGATGTGTTATTATTGGAGCCACTCTAGAGTGTGACCGAGGTGAGGAGTTTCCTGGGATAGGCTAGGTAATATTGGAGATTTGTACCTAAAATTTATAGATTTGTGTCACCCTTGTAAGCTTTGACAAAGAAGGGATATCCCTTTGTGTGGACAGGGTGATACCAGTAGTGTTTTCCAGAGATGATATAGAGACTGATGAGTGCCACCATCTTGAGGAAACCAGAAGAGGGTGTTGAGTAGGTAGTCTACTGCAACACATCAAGGACTGAACTAGGTTGTGTCCTGATGTAGGAGTGAGCAGTGATCACCTACACCTCACAGAAGGTGAGATAGAATGAAAAAAACTATGCTACCCCTAATCGAGAGTTAGAAGCAATGGTCTTTCTGCAGAAGATGTGGTGGCACAACTTGAGGGGCCAACATTTTATAGTCTACTCTAATCAAAAGAGTCTCTGTTATATCTTATCAGTGAAGAAACTAAACCAGAGATAGCGACAACTCTTGGAGTTCCACCATGAATCTGACATTGAGAAAGTCTACCCTTATGGGAAGGGGAACGTAGTAGCAGATGCCCTTAGTAAGAGGTCTATTCTACAGTTTCTGATTGAGGTAACAGAGCATCTACCCATGCAGCATATATCATTTTTGGATAGAGATAGATAAACATACCTCCAAGTATATGATTGTCACTCCCCAACTTATTCGGAATGTATGGGAGGCTTAGCTTGGGGATGTTTCTTGAGAGGCCCACAGTGCTTAGATATCATCAGGATAGGCTACTGATGGATTTTCTAAAGGTGGAAATCATGAAATCTGCATTTGAGGATGCATTATGGTAATCGTAACGCTTCAATAGGAGGTGTTGAGAGAGTTCCATACATCCCTTTTGGCAGTACATCCTGGCATGGAAAAAATGTACCAGGACCTCCAGTGTTAGTATTGGTGGCTAGGGATGAATAAAGTAGTGGCAGAGTTCATATCACAATGCCACACTTGCCATCAAGTGAAGGCTGAGCATTAGGTACCAGCAGGATTAGCTATTCCACTCGAGGTTCTAGAGTTGAAGTGGGATGATATCTCCATGGATTTCGTGACAGTGCTACCACATCCGTCCAGGGGCCATGATTCTATCTGGGTGATCATTGACTGACTCACCATTTTGTTCCAATTACTACCCATCCATGAGTAGGGATTAATAGAGATATTGGTATGCCTCTATGTACAATATATTGTATGGATTCATGGGGTTTCATCGGTGATCATCTCATATCGCAATGCACATTTTACATCCCACTTGTGGAAGGGGTTTCAAGAGGCTTTGTGGACTCATCTACACTTGAGCCCCACCTTTCACCCTCTAATAGATGGTAAGACAAAGTGAAGGATACGGATACCCGAGGACATGCTATTTTCTGGAGTCCTTTATTTTTGCTGCAGTAGGGAGGACCAGCAGACATAGGTGGAGTTCACTTACATGAACAAATATAGCTCCACCATTTACATGGATATGTTGGGGGACCTATACGGGCGACCTTACCGATCATCTCTATGCAAGACAGACATAGGGGAGTCCACACTTACGGGTCCATAGTTGGTACAGGCCACCATAGAGGTGGTAATGATCATCCAAGAGAGGATGAAGACCACAAAGAGATAGAAAAAGTCTTATGCCGACAAGATATGGAGGCCCTTAGAGTATGAGGAGGGAGACCATGTCTTCATACAAGTATCACCCTGACGAGGATTGAGAAACATTGTCCGGGGTGACAAGCTATCTCTGAGGTTCATTGGACCTTTCCAGATCCTCAACAGAGTATGTGAGGTGGCATACTGTCTATTTCTTCTGCCACAGATGCATTGAGTGTATAATGTTTTCCATGAGTCGTCGTTGGGGAGGTACATTAATTATCCATCACATGTTATTGAAAATGGAGAGATGGACATCGATTATGGGGAAACATTTACGGAGTTCCCAGTGAATATATAGGAACTATAAGAGAAAGACCTTTGTGGGAGGTCAATTTCTCTAGTATGAGTTTTTTGGAACCAATGAAACCTCTAGGGGAGCACGTGGGAGCGGGAGGCACATATGTGTTCTAAATACCCCATTTGTTCCTCTGGTTTTTTTGTAGATTTTGGGGACACAAAAACTATATGTTGGGGTGAATTTAACGACCCAAAATTTGAAACACCCCAAGGTTTCATAGTACATTATCTCATTAAAGCAATTCAGTAGCATACGATACATGAAACACTGAGTTCGAGTGAACTCCATCTTACCAAACTAGCCGTTCAAAAAGATGTTATGAATAGTGTTAACTGCATTTTAAATCTTATATATTCCATATAATTTTACCATACATATTTTGTTTTTCTTAGACATAATATAAGAACAAGTTCATTTTTTCAGATAAAAGAAGTATTTTTAAAAAAATGTAATTTTCCCACATTTTAATGGTGAACCGTTTTTAAAACCAATAATTGGCAATTTTATATATTCAATTTAATGAAATTAAATTATTATTTATAAGTGGGAATTAAATATTTATTTTGGATAAATGTTTGGTACTTTTCTAATAACATTCATATTTTGACGAATAGTGAAAACTAATTTGTTTTAATTGAAAACCATTTTTTAATAGAGATTATTTATAGTGTAAAATTATGGATTTTAATGTTTTTGAAGTATAATTTGATTATATTTTTATCATTTAATACAACTTAGGTCATTATAAGTAATTTCACATTTAAATTTGACATAAACACATGTCAATCTTTTGATAGTTTTTACTTTCTAAAAACCCGCTTTTAGATTTTGATAACATGAATTAATTTTAAATTAATAAATGTAACATCTATATTTTGAATATGGTAAAATAGACTTCATTTTTTAATTTGGAATATACAAATTATCTTATGGTGAATTTTTGGTATTTTTTGAAAAACATGCAATTTTTTATTAATAGTGACAAATACTGTGTAATTATTTAAAATCGACTTCTTATTTAAATAAATTTTTTTATTTAAATGTATTTTAAGTAAAAAATAGATATACAATATTTATTTATGTTTAATTTAAATCATTAGAGTCGTTTTATAATAAAATTTCATGTATATAATTTTATTGAACGTTTTAACTTCTTTTACACACCTTCTTGGCCTATTAACAAATTTGTATTAAAAATATTTTATCACTTCTGTGAGTTGAAATTAAAAAATTAGAGAGATATAGTTGAAATTAGTATGTTAAATGTGATTCAATAAGAATAAAATATTTTTTGGTGAATAGTAACATTTGACTTTTATTTACCACGGTTTAAAGTAAATATGGTAATTAAAGGTAAAAAAGATATTATAATTACCCTAACACATGTCATAATTCTATTAGATAAGTGTAATTAGACCAGAAAAATCCTTACGAATAAAATATTATCCTTTAGGTCCACATGGATTAGATTAGGACATTTATTATTATTTTATTTAAAGAAGACTTAACATTGTTAAATTCAACTTTTATTAACTAAACCATTTTTAATATAATGTTATACATAAGATAAATTAGACTATAAATATCCATTAGATATATAAAATGATTCCCTACATAATGGTATATTATTTATAATATTTAATCATTAAATAGTTTAATTTATTTATGACACAGTAATGATGCAGTAATTACCTTATTAATGAAATATTAAAATAACTGATATTATAAATTTCCAAATAAATGTAAATTGAAACACCTGATTAATTACACTATTTTTTAGGTTAATATGACATTTTAGGGTTGATTAAATAATTTTTTTCGATGTTTTAAGTTATTTATGACTTTCACAAAATCAAAATACCAAATAGTGTCAAAATTTACATTAATTAATTTTTTAAACAAAATACTATATTATTGGTTGATATAATATTCCTAAAAATATAAGGTTCAGACAAAGTGCTTAAATAATATTTTATATTTAAGTAATAAATCCATTTAATTTCTCATGGAAGTTTATAATATGTTTCTTAACCATATAATGTACGAATATAAGAAGACATTGTAAAAGGTAAACCATTTATCTAAGTGTTAAATATAAATGATAAGGTTAAAATGGTAACCTAAACTGGTTTAAAACATATTGGTTGAGGGGATTTAGACCCATGACAACATAAGCCTCTATGTAAATTCATTTTGAGCCATTATTAACTGAATATGACACTATAATAAATTAATATTTTAATCTTTTCCTAAAGTGACCCTCACCCCTCTTTATAAATGTCACTTCCCCTTCCCTCAAAATCACACCACCAAATCCATTTTCCTCGTCCAACCCCTACCCTATTATCCTCCCAACTTCTCTCACATAATCTTAGAGTCTCTACTTTGATCAAAAATTCATCCTATGGAGCCCTTTTGATCATCTAAAAAGGAAACACCCGAAAAAGACGTAATTATTTCACCACCATCTATCAAGTTATTTTCTTCTTCCTCTTCCTCGTTATTTGTTGCTTCCAAACAAAAATAAAAATTCCAGAACCTCCCACATACTATGATGTTATTATAAATAATGTACAAATTTTATTTAATCATCCTATAAATTACAAAGTCACCATACGTGTATACGTATGGCTAACCGTCTCCAAGTCGTGGTGTAGTTTGTTATTCAAAAACTTAATTATTTGGATGGGTATAATAATGAGTATAACTGATGTATTTAATAAATATAAAATTTTAATTATTATTATTATATGATATACCATCCAATTAAATACGATTTCACCATCAATATAATGATTTTTTCTCTCGTGCATAAGTAGGAATTATTTTCTCCATGACTTGATAAGATTCATTCCCACGTTCACCATTCAACGAAGATTATAAATATATATTATTAATAATTCTATAATATATGAAATTATAATGCTACTGGAGATATATATATAAATATTTATTTATTTATCTACTTACATATATCTTATTCACTTACTTCCGTTCAATAATATATTAAAACAGAAACAACATTTCTGCGTACGTACGACCTACCATCTCCATAAACGGTGTCGTCCATTGCATATATCAAAATATTTTAAATATTTATTTATAAATATATATGATATGTAAATCATTCTTTATATTCTATATTTATTTAAATCATTATCTAAATGATACGATCAAGAATAACAAGTTAAAACCCATATAATAAAGAAATCGATTATTACCAAAAATGTTAATTTAACATTGAAATCATTATTAAATGGTTAGTATAATGTAATAAATTAATCATGTATGATATAATAAATATGAATATAGTTCTGTTATAATTTAATAACATACTATTTTCATTATATAATAGGTTAAATGTACCCTCGTCAAAAGGAAAGAGCAAGGTAAGGGTTAATTAACAATATCTTTATTATCCGAGGTTTTTTTACATAAGTATATACTGGGACATATTTATTATACATTTCCATGTTTCATAAATATGTTTTCTAATGGATTATGTTTAATTGAATCTTTAACTATAAAATCAAATTTAATGTTTTAAAGACTTATTCTTCTAAACCTTTCTCATTAATGCCCTTGTTTTTAAAAAGGGGTTAAGGATTTATTTATATGGACATGAATATTTCAAGATGTTAGTTCCTTTTAAATGTTTTAGTGTTGTATGTGACACCTTGATTCTAAAATATCTTTAAAATGAAATCCTCTATAAATAATGTGGCTTTAAAAATATTTCATGAAAAAGGGATATTTCTCTAAAATATTTTTACTGATAATTTTCAACTATGTCAACATCCATTATGGGATGTTATTCTTGATCGAGGTTGATTTATTATAACACAAATTTTCCACATTTTATTGAAGGTTTTGTGATATATTTTCCATTGGATGTGTTATTTCTATACCATTCATGGATTATAGATAATGTGTTGACATTTCATATGCTTGTTTTAATATGAATGTTTATGTTATTCTTAAATCTTTTAATATGAGACTTGCATTGGACATAGTATGTGATGGGTGGAAAACACTATAACATCTTGATGCATTGTTAGGTCCAATGAGACAATCTTGTGTCTTGGCACAAGGCCCTGAAAAAATGTTATTTTTAGTCCTGACATGAGGCCATGACTATGTGGTTATAAAGTATGGAAGTATGCATTAAATCATTATGAAATTGGATATTGATATTACATGTGATTATTATACTAATTGAATATCAATTTTAATAAGTAAATGGAATTATTTTATTTATCTTTTCCATGTTATGATTAAATTTAAGTTTAAAATGATTTTTTATGTCGTAGAAATTTCCTTAAATGTTTATTCTTATTTATGAAAGTTTATTCTATATTGTTATCATTACATTGCATCAAAGATCACCCCTTTATATGTTTTATTTTTCCCAGTAAGCGAAAAATTATATTATGACTGCTATTCAAGGATAGTCTAAGGGATATGAATGCGGTCAATGGATACAATGTTATTGTTGTTTTTCATTTTATAATGTAATTTAATGTTAATGTATGTAATATATTTTCCAATACATCTAAATTGATAAGTCCTTTGGGACTAGATTCCTTATAATCATGCCAATTTATCAAAATAATACACCAGCTCTAGGTAACATGGGTCGGGGAGTTACAGTTGGTATCAGAGATGTTTAGCAACAACCATGGTAATGGATTTAGAAAAACTATGATTTGATAACATTACCGTAAGATATAATTTGAGGATTATTATAGATTAACTTCCTATAGTTTTGGTAATGTAGAGATTTTGGGTGTTTCCAAGAAATACATCTATGTCTATATACGAGTAGGTAGAGACAACTCTGGCACGAATGTACCTAGGAGTGAAAAATATGACAAGGAGTTTCAGGCTTGACCCGGGGTATCCTGGTACAGGACAACAGGCCTTGTTGCACTCTTGTATAAAACCCTCTCGGGGGGATATTCATAGGATAACTCATATTTTAATTACAAGACATTATGAAGAATTTTAGAGTAAATACTTCCTCAATGAAAACAATTTATTATTATAGATTATATGGATAATCTCTTCAATTTATGTTAGGTATTTTACATGTTTGGAATTATGCATTGAAATTCATAAACTAACCTAGTGTATTCCATTGTATAGAAATGGCTCATAGTAGAAGGAATAAGAATTCCAACAATACACATGATCGAAAGGTTAAGAAGGATCATACCATTACTGGTATTAAGAGAACATTTAAAAAATAAATAGTCTCCCACATATTCTCATCATATGAAGAAATAATATCATGTGTTAATAAGATAAGTAATAATTCTCTGACTCTTATGGATTTGAAGGGAAAAAAGAGAAGAAAAGGATGGAAGAGAGAACGATGGATAAAGGGAAGAGGGGAAGGGGGGATTTTCCCATATGTGATAACCGTGGAAAAAATGACCATGTTAAATACTTGAAGGGAATTTGAGTTTGTTATATGTCTGGAGAAAAAAGACACCATATATGTGATTTCAAGGGAAAGAAAAAGGTTTCAAATGTACAATTCTTCATCTGCAATGAGTTAAGACACTACGTGAATCAATGTTCAAATCATCAGAGTATTCCCCAAATGTTTCTATTATATAATAATCATGTTATGATACAACCAAATATGAAGATTAATGATTAGATTTTTTATGTTTTTATTAATGTACTATGCCATTTGAGTATTGTATTGATGTTGTACATGTTTTAAGAATTATAACGTATATAAGGATTGTACTACAGTAATATTTCATTAAGGACATGATATTGTGTGGAACCAAGAAAAGCGACTCAATAGCGGGTTTTTATGGAAAATATATGTTTGAGAGACAGATAAACCATAATATGGTTCTGATACTGAGGTACTGATTTTGGAATAATATATGATTGATTTAGATAAATTATATTGGATATTCTTGACTACTTTGAAAATGGTTAATGATTTGTATATTCCATCATTGTTGGAGTTTACAACATTTTTGTATAGAAGTAGTATATCCAGTATTCTATAAAGAATAAGGGAGCATGAATGTAATCAATATGGTTTTATGATAATTTAGGGTGTCACAATGTTGTAAAAGAATACATGATTCAGGTATTCATATGTTATTACATGGAAAAAGGATCTTTATTGAGTTTACCTTCCTTGTAAATTTTTTACTTTGAGTTTGGGAAAATGTATTTTGGATAAGTCTAAATGTTGGAATTGATTACGTTTAAAAATGGATACTATTGTTAAGGTTAAATCATTTTTTGAGATAGTTTTTGGAATATCATAAAAAGGACAACCCAAAGGTCGGACAGCAATCTGTCGCGTCTGATAAGGCAGCAAGACTTGAACCCACAACCGAAGGGTGACTAGGGCGGATCACCTTCCAATGGTATACATGATGTCCTGGTTTGTATAATTTATTTTTTTAAATAGTCTGACAAATGAATTATAAATTCATTATTTTTTGAACCCTATACGATTAAAATAAATAGAATATTTTTAAATTCTATTATCTTTTGGCGTTAATGATGAGTTTCTTGAAGGAATTTTTTGAAAAATAAAACTCTACATGTCAGGCATATTTTTTCCACTTAATATATGAATAAATAAATTTATAAACTTTATGGAAGGGATCTTAAGACAAGAAACGTGTTATCCTAATTCCCTATGTTTTTTTCACTAATGATATTTTAAATCATCACCGATTGATAGCATTAAGGCCCTTAATTTTACACGTGTTTGTGATTGATGACATTAGTCACTACCAATAAATATTTACATTTTTCATCCAATTATGTGTCTCTAGTTTCCACCAATGTTCTCGTAATCATGATCATAATTTGGTGGCGACTTTTTCATTCCCTTTCCCTATTATTAAGACAAAATTATATTAACCCAATTTCTGATTTGGGTTTTCTAAAATGGTATTTTTTTTTTAAACTTCTATTCTCAAAAATCAATTTTAAATTGTGAGGAATTAATCTATTGAATGAGGGGAGAATATAACACACCAAAATTTCATAGTATATTGTCTCATTAAAGTAAATCAACAGCTTGTGCTACACGGAACACCGAGTTCAAGCACACTACAACTTACCAAACCATCCTTTCAAGAGTGGTTATGAAGGTTGTTATCTGCATTTTTAATCTTATATAATCTATTTATTTTTACCATCCATAATATGTGTTTCTTAGACATAATACAAGAAAAAATTAATTTTTTCAAATAAAAGAAGTATTTTTCAAAAAATGTAATTTTGCCACCTTTTAATTGAAAAACCTTTTTAAAACCAATATTTGACCTTTTTTATATTCAATTTAATGAAATTAAATTCTTATTTAGAATGAGGACAAAAAAATTTAGTTCTGATAAATTTTTGTACTTTTAAGATAACTTTCAAATTTTGACAAATATTTAAAATTACTATGTTTTAATTGAAAACAAATTTTTTATTCAAAATTATTTATAGTGTTAAATTATAAATTTAATTTTTTTAACTATAATTAGATTATATTTTTATAATTTAATATAATGTAGGTCATTATAAGTAGTTTCACATTTAAATTTGACATAAACACCTTTCAATCTTTTGATTCTTTTTACTTTTTAAAAACCTTCTTTTAGTTTTGAATATGATAATTAATTTTAAATTATAAAATGAAACTACTATGTTTTGAATTTGGTAAAATATAATTCATTTTTTAATTAATAATATCAAAATTATCTTAGGGTGTATTCTTGATATTTTTATAAAAACATCCAATTGCTGATGAATAGGGAAAAACACAGCATTATTATTTTAAACTGAATTTTTATTTAAATAATTATTTATTTGAATTAAATTAATTTTATATAAAAATAAAAATATAATATCTATATAAGTTCAATTTAAATCATTGGATTTATTTTATAACAAAATTAGACGTATAAAATTTTATTTAACGTGTTAACCACTTTTACCCAAATTCTAGGAACATTAGCTGCATGAGCCTTAACATAGTTGGTGAGGTATCTTTAAGTGCATAGTTGATACCCAGGTTAAAAACTAGGTAGAGGCATATTTTCAGGGTTGTTGTAGCCGTACATTAGATGGTACTGTAGAAGGTATTGTAGCAGAACAGTACAGTGTGTAGGTACTATCGTAGGACTGCAAACTGTTCGGTACTGTAGCAGGCAATGTAGGAATTATTGTAGGAGGTACCGTTTGATACTATAATTGATGATACTATTATCCTTAGGCCATTAGTTTGGGCCTGGTGTCTGTAAGGATTTTGGGCCACCTATGCCTTCATGATAGTAGGGATTTTAGGACACCTTTAAGGACTTCGACACACCTCAAGGACTTAGGGCCACATGATGTTACCCCTAACAGTCTAAAAAAAGAGCAGCCATAGAAGAGGATTAAAAGAAGCTGCACTCATCAGAGTAGATCCAAATGGAATGTCAGAATGAGAGGGTATATCTATTCCATCGGGACTAGCATGTTATTGCACAGAAAGCCTAGCCAGATGGCCATGTGAAGCTGGAGAGCTACTATCACGATGCAGATACTGGGAGGGGAAGTTTATTGTAGATAGTCTGGTTGAATTCCTAAACACCATTGGGTCATGTAATCTACTAAGCCTTCATGCCTTGTAATATCTAAGCCTACGGGCCTTGGAAGGGTTCCCCCTCATCCCTTTAAAGGGGGGTTATCAGAAAAAGGCCTTCTGGCCATTCAGGATAGGCACATTAGCAAATTTGCATAAAACATAATTTTACCGCTTTAGTGTGCTGAATTTCAAAAATCCGAGAGTCACGGTTGACATCAGTAAGTTAAATGTTATTCAATAATTTGGAAATATTTTTTGGTGAATAGTAGGTTTATAATTTTAATTACCACCGTTAAAAGTAAATAGGGTAATTAAAGGTACAAATGAAATTATAATTACCCTAAAAATGTAATAATTCTATTGTATAATTTAAATTAGACCAAAAACAACATTATTAATAAAATATGATCCTTTAGGTCTACTTGGATTATATTAGGAAATTTATTTTTGTTTAATTTAAAGATGAGTTAATAGTGTAAAATTCAATGTTAATAAAAACCCATTTTTAATATTGGGTTATACATAAGATAAGCATGAATATAAATATTCATTATAAATTTAAAATTATTTCATAAATAATATATTTATAATTACAATTTTTATCCATTAAATAATATAATTTATTTATGACACAATGGTGTTGCACTAATTTCCTTATTAATGTAATATTAAAATAATTAATATTATATATATAAAAATAAATGCAAATTGATACTTCAGATGAATTACACAAATTTTATAGTTTAATATTACATTTTATGGTTGATAAGAGATATTTTTATCGAAGTGATATGGTTTTTATGACTTTCAGAAAAAAAATACCCAGTAGAGTCGAAATTGACATAAATTAATTATTAAAACAAATACTATATTATTGGTTGATATAATATTCATATAATAATATGTTTCGGCCAAAGTGATTAAAATTTTTTATATATTTCATTAATTAACCACATGAGGTTCTCTTGGATGTTGAGAGTATGTCTATTAACCATTTAGTGTAAGAATACAAGAAGACAAGGTAAAAGTTAAACTGTTTAACTAAGAGTTATATCTAAAAGATATGGTTAAATGGTAACCTAAACTTGTTTAAAACACATTGGTTGAGATTATTCCGACCCATAATCATATATGTTTTGAAATAAATTCATTTGGAGCCATTATTAACAGAATATTATTGTATAATAAATTAATATTTTAATATTTTCCTAAAGTGACCCTCACCCATCTTATAAAAGGGACATCCCTTTCTCTCAAAATCACACCTCCAAATCCATTTGGTTAAGACAACATCTACTCAAATATCATTCCAACTTCCCTCACATCATCTTAGAGTCCTTAATTTGATTAGAAATCCAAATTATGGATCCCTTTTGATCAAGTCGAAAGAAAAAACCAAATGAAGACGTAATAATTTCACCACCCTCTTTCAAGTTCTTTTCTTCATCCACTTCCACTTTCTTTGTTGTTTCCATACCAAAATAATAAATCCAGTACCCCTTAGATACTGTGATGTTATTATTAATATTGTATAACCACATTCATTATTCTATCTATCCTATAAATGAAAAAGTCACCATACGTGTGTACGTACGACTTACCATCTCTACGTCGTGGTGAAGTTTGTTATTCAAACACTTCAGTATTTGGATGGGTATAATAATGAGTATAACTGATGTAAATAATAAATTTAACATTTCAATGATTTTTTATATATTATATACCATCCAAAAACATATGATTTCACCATAAATGTAATGATATTGTCTCTCGTGCATACGTATGGATTACCATCTCCACGACACAATGAGATTCATTCCCACGTTCACCATTCCAGAATGATTATAAAAATATATATTATTAATAAATATGTAATATATGAGATAATAATTATATTGTAGATATATATATATATTTATATGTATATATTAACATACATATATCTTATTCAGATACTTCCGTTTAATACGATATGAAAACAAAAACAACATTTATACATACGTACGACATGTTGTCTCCATAAACGGTGCCTTTCATTTCATATATCTATATATTATAAATATTTATATTCTAAATATTTGTGATATATAAATCTATTTTTTTATTCAAGAAGTATTTAAATAAATATCCAAATGAAACAATCAATAATAACAAGTAAAACACACACAATAAAGAAAGCGATCATTACCCAAAATGTTAATTTAACATGGAAATCCTTATTAAATGGGTAGAATAAAGTCATAAATTATTAATGTATGATATAATAAATATTAATATGGTTATTTTATAATTTAATAACATACTATTTTTATTATGCATGAGGTTAAACGAACCCTCAACCAACGAAATGTTCAAGGTAAGGGTTAATTTCACAATCTTTTTATTATCCGAGGTTGTTTTTATGTAAGTAGCAACTAAGACATATTTTTTATCCACGTCCTTGTTTAATAATTTTTTTTAAAAGAGATTATTTTTAATGTTATATTTTACTAAATAATCATTTTTAATGATTAAAAGAATTATTCTTCTAATCCTTTCACATTAATGTCCATATTTTTAAATGGTTTTAATGATTTTGTTTATATGGACATGATTTTTTTAAAATGTTAATTCCATTTAAATGATTCAATGTGGTATGGGAAAATATGATTCAAAACTATATTTTATATGAAAACATGTATAAATTATGTGGATTTTAATTTATTTCATGAAAAATTGATATTTTTCTCAATGTTTTTTACTAATAATTTTAAACTATGTCAACATCTTTTATGGGATATTATTCTAGATCGAGGTTGATTTCTTATGATACAAATAATCCACATTTTATTGATGTTATTGTGATAAGTTTGATTGTGAATGTGTTATTTTTATACCATTCATGGTTTATGGATAAATTATTGACATTTCGTATGCTATGTTTTAATATTAATGTTTATGTTATGTTTAAACCTTTTCATATAGGGAATGCATTGTACATAGTGATGTTTGTATCCCACTAAAAATACTCGATTCATCGGTAGCTATCATTAGACAAACTGGTGTCTTTGCACAAGGCCTTGAAAAAATCATATTTATAGTCTTGGCACTATGTTTTGACTATGTGGTTATGATATCTAGCATTATGCATTCCATCATTATGAAATTAGATATTGATATTACATGTGATTATTAGACTATTAGAATATCCATGTGAATAAATAAATGGAATTATTTGATTTGTATTTTCAATGTTATAATAATTTTTAAGATTAAAAGGATTTTGTTTTAGTCTTATACATTTCCTTAAATGTTTATGCTTAATTATGAAGGTTTTCTCTATATTGTTATCCTTACTGAGCTTCTACGCTCACCCCTTTCTTTATTTTTTTCAGACGATACAATGAAGTATATTATGAATGACAAGTATGGATAGTATAAGGGATATAAATTTGGTCAATGGAGAAAATTTTGTTTTTTGTTTTTCATTTTATAATGTAATGTAACTTTCATGTATGTAATCTATTTTCATAGACTTCTAAACCAATCAGTATTTCGGGACATGATTCCTTGTAACCATTCCAATGTATTAATATAATGCACCAAATCACCGTAAATGTGGTCATGAAATTACATAAATTTCATATATATATTTTTAAATTATTTTTCATTGTTACGAGTCTGCGAAAATTGACTGCACTAGATTCTAAGGCCTGGTCTTCCTTAAATGGAATTTTGAGATTTTTATAATGTACATTTAGTAAACGAGTGAGTGGTATTTTCTAACTTTTGAACTAGTGATCAGAATTGAAATTCTGGGGAACCTTTTGAATCACAGAATGGTGATTCACTTATGAATTCTTTAACTATGGCTGAAATAGGTCTTGTGAAAAATATAGTTTTGTGGACTTTATGAAAGGATAATAAAATAACAAAAAAATTATTTTAAATTTCTTAACTCCTCTTGAGCAGTGGTGGTGGAGACCATGGAGGAGGTCAGGAATTTGTTGAAGGATAATAATTGTCCACTTACAAAAAGGATATGTAACCCCCCCCCCCTTTTAATTAATAGGTTTGTTAATTATACCAACTAATGAACAATTAATTGAATGGAGGTTTAATCACTTTATTTCATCCCGTGATTTATGAAATCGTGGGAAAAGGGAAATTTTTTTGAGGATTGGTGGAAGATCTCTAATGAATCACCGAAGAAAATTTCTCCAAGGAAAATCAGAATCTTGGATGACAAGTTTGGTGGAATCGATCCGGGATCGACGAATGTCGACAACTTCAATGAATGAGTATTCTTATCCCACAAACGTGACACATCCAATGATTCACGAGTTAGGGGTTTTGTTATTAAATTCATATGAAATATATATTTTTTTATTTTTCTTGAATATAATAATGAATCATAGATTTAATATAGTTTATCAATGTTTAAATAATTACTTTTGTTTGAAAAAATGCTAATGTGGGGGGCTCGGGCCAAAAGAACAAGGCTTGGACCTTCACCCTCTTCGGTATTTTTCCCATTCTTCAGTGAAGAATTAAAAACATGCTAGAAATTCAATTCTAGGAGCTACAAAATTATGGAATAAACCTGGAAGGCCTGTAGGTGCGTTCTGAAGTGAAAATGGACAACTGCGGATCACCTGGTGGCTCGAAGAAGTTCCGCTGGTGCATGAGACCACCATCGGCGGTCGTCCCCTGCAGAAGTAGGTGGAAATCCATCATTAACTACAGAGGGGAGACACAAAATCAATCTAAGACAGCTAAAGATGGAGGATGGCCATCGGTCGGTCGAGTTAGTGGAGAGAGGCACACCGTTGTGTTTCGTACGAGGTGGCCGCAACTTTGAAGCTACGACGAAGGGGACATGTGCCCTACACGTCCTATGGCCAGCCGAGGCGGTGCTACGGGGCGCCACCAGTTACCCACCCAAAATAGCTTTTCTATTCGTGAAGGGGGAGCGACCCCCACGTGGTCGCCCATCTGATGGACCATGCCGACCATCGGATTAGGCCACAGACAGTCGAGGGGGCTGGGCCTGTTCGCGGCCCAGCGGGTGAAGCCCACAACCCAACTGGTTGAGCATGCCGTGGACCAGCCCACTCTGTCCGGCCCAGCCGGTTCTGGCAGGGCTGGGTTGGACCCGGATCGGACTGGACCTGGACCTCTTTCATCCCAGATACACTACAAAGGCCATATCTCACAGGCTAGTAGTCATTTTGACAAAGAGTCAATGCCACAAGAATTTATGAAATGAGGCAGTCCTTTTATGATAATTCACCTGAGTTTTCGAGAAAATTGTAGTACGGCTGCGTTGGATTTCCATGGGTACTAAAATTAATATAACTATCTGACCGAGATTATGAATTATGCACCATCAATTTCGTTGGATCCCTCATAAAATGATGGATAATTTGGTTATTTTATCATGGGACTTCATGACCGTTCAAATACAACTGATGGCTTGAGGAGCAGATTCTTCCAAAATCAAGCATAATATGTACGAGAATCCAATTTTTTTCTGAGATCTAAAAAAATGTATAGATCTCCTTTGTGGATCCTCACCTAGCGATCCTATGTAGATCAGTACCTACCAATCATGTGTATATCCACACCAAGAGTTCCTTTGTTGATCAACACCAAGGGATCCTATGTGGATCCGAAACTAATGATCCTGTGTGGATCAACACCAAACGATCCTGAGTGGATCGGCATAGAGTGATCATGTGTGGATTAGTATGAGAACCCTTGAAATAATAATATGATCTATCATTATGACTAATCATCTATACGTTTATATGTATGTTATACCTGGTTTGAGTTTAGTTTTTTCTTTCTTCATTCTGATTAAGATCAGGATTTTCGGTTTTCCTTTGTGGAATTCTAAGAGACCTTTGGGGGTCTCAGGGTCCCTACTGGGTATTATTAAACACACCCCTACACTGGATGCACCTGTACTTTTTTGTGTCTTGTGTAGACGACGAGAAGTATGGATGAAAATATAGGGGCTCGAACTAGGCGGTACGTGAAGGTGACTGGATGACATGGAGAGTTGTAGAGACAATTTGTACCAACCCTTTAGGTAGGATATTAGGTGGACAATCTCAGTTGTTGTTTTAAATTTCTTGTTGTACTATATCATTCATTTGGGATAATATTTCGGCCCCTTTACATTCATTAAAACTTTTACTACAACAGTTTTACTTTGTGATTTCATCCTATTTGTGTTCATGGACTTTGTGTTTATACAATTTTAAAGGAAATTCCTTCTCATTTTAAGGATATTTTTTTCCGGTGCTAGTCTCCAAATGCTAGACTATGTAAGGCAGGCATGAGGTAGTCACGACACGGGCCTTGGGGGATGATTCATGATAGCTGACACCTACCAGAATACATTCCCAATATCCATCCCCTCATTTTGGAGGCTCTATTTTAGAAAAAACAACATCCTTAGTGGTCCAAAGGTGTTATGGAATCTAGGATTTACAAATATGACAAAGATAAACAATACATGTGACATGTTAGAGTCTAGGTAAATTATTTATTAAAAAATTAATATTTTTAAATATTTAATTAATAAAATATTTTGATCAAGTATTAAAATTATATTTTTCTTCCAATTATTTTAAATACTGTTTTTATTTTTCTTCTAGGATTTTTTCAAATCATTTTTTCCAGATGATATTTTCTTAAAAACAATTTGTACGTAATATTTTTTTCATAATAAAACTTGGAAACATTGTGATTTTTATGAAAACAAATATGGTAATATCATTTTTTAAATTACACCACATGATTTTATTTGTCCTCCATCATGATGCTGCAATGCTCTGAATATTCCATTATTTGTTTCCATGATTAATTTCACGGAAAATTGTTATCCATAATTTTATAGATTTTTAAAAATTAATAAATTATTTTTTAATTGAAAAGGGTAATTTGATGTATTTTTATTTATGTTTGAAATAGGATTTCATGGGTTTTATAATGAAAATGTAAAATCTTATATTATTTCATTAATTATATGTTTCTATAGAATTATATATCATTTTTTAGAATAATACAACTTATACAATGGGTTGAGTGCCATTATAGCTAATAGGTGAAATCAATACCACATATATGATAGGATGATCCCCATTATAGCTCATAAGTGAACTCGATGTAGATTATAAAACTTTTTAATCCATATATCTCATATCATAGTCTGACATAGTTTATACAAAGTACTTATCCCCATTATATTTTATAGGTGATCCTCAGATAGCAAATTAAAATGGAAATTCTCGTGACTTCTCTCCATTGTATTGGTTAATGATTATGTTTTCAAGAGAATATTAATGAATATTGATAATATCATTATTCCATTTTTAAGGCTTTTGAAAGAGTTTTATAAATGTGATTATCTATGTTTCAAAAAAGGTATATTTTTTTGTTGTTATAGAGTTTCAGTGTTTTATTTGGTAAATAATATTGTTTTTTTTCATGTGTTAATTGATTATTTCCCACACATTGATAACCATAAAGATAATGGTAAATATTAAATTGGTTTTTATGTTATTCACTTAACTATTTAATTTCTTATTTTTTTTTCTTACGATTATTTTTTTGTTCATTGTACTTTTTAAAATGTTTTTCACTGGGTTTTAATAAAGGCTTGAAAAAATGATGAGATCAAGAAAGAAATTATGAAGCTCATCCGTGATTGTAAATAATGATTTATTTAAAATGGTTTAGTTTTTTGAAAAAATGATATTGAGTAGAATTGTAAATATTTTAATATATGAGTTGTTATGTATGTTTTATGAATTAATTCTCTAAAACTCTAAACCAAAAATTGTCATGATTTTAATAAATTAAATTATAACATAGACAGACAAGAATATATGATGCCTAAGAATGGTTCCACACACATCATCACATCATGCACCACCTCAATTGTCGATTTGTGGTGATCTATAATGGTATGACCCCATTGAATCTTTATAAACCACTTCCTTTAAAATGAATATTACAATAGGGATGGACAGAAACCATATCTTGATGGATCTGAGTCTCTAAACACACTAAATGATTTACCAACATCCCCGAATGTCCACTAGGATGAAGTAAATATATTTTTTCTCATTTATATCCAAATTTATAGTGAAACATCCCTATATCATAACCAAAATAAAATTATTCTGAAAGAGAAATATTTTACATATAAGGCATACTATTTATAAAATGTATAGTTTCCATTGTGTCCAAAAGTCCCTCCCCTAGTTTATTTTATAAATTTCAACCTAGGTCCAATATTTTCTATCTTCAATATATATACTATATAGTGAGGGAAACCATGGAAAGAAGAATGATTCACAATGTTTCGATATTGTAGGTGGACTGCATCGTCAGATGACATAGGGGATGGGATCATTGATCTTATATATCATTGTATACATGAAACAGTAATCATGTTAATATTATTTTGAATATTCCATCCCAACATAGGAAGTAGATATTATATAAAAATATATAATTTCTAATGATCTATATCATCTTCCTTATCCACATTTATTTCATAATGGGGAAATAGATCTTACCCATCCTTCCATTAAATAATGAGTTACCATCATCATGAATGGTATAATATAGATAAACCTTGATAAAATGGAGGATAAGTGTATAAAAATTATTAATGGTATCATGGCTTCTGAAAAATATAAAATTCATGTTCATTCATGAAACGTCTCTATGTAATTATTTATGTAACTATAGAAGGATAAAAGAGCTCAATATCAAGAAATATGAATCCCTCTAAATGTTTTATTATTAAGGATAAATTGGAAGATGTAATCAAAGATAAATTCATAAAAAAGAACAATACCCAAATTTGATGGACAGAAGAAAAATAGATAAAGAAACTGACAAATCAGAGTCAAAATCGACTTATAAGACATCAAATTCTACATCATGACGGATGAATTATCCATAAAAGTTACGAAATTGTTGATTAATTAAATTGTTGATTCCTAGTTACTTTTATACTTTGAAAGGTACTCTGGGAACAACTAAATTTATATATATCGTGAAGATTATGGGAACTATATTTAGGGAACCTCAGAGAACAAATTTAAAAATGTTATAATCCCTTTACATGATGAATATTAGAGAGAAATGTTAGTGGTGTATGAAGTAAATATTTAATTCACTCAATGTAATAAAAGGGAAGGGATACTGGGATGACATGGTGTTCAAATCCAACCAAATCCAAGACAAAATAAAATATCTTTAGAAATTTTTGACAATATCTATGCTAACAATCTATAAATCAGCACCTTAATGTGTGAATTCAAGGTATCATTCCAGAAATTTATTTTCTTCATTATTCAGTATAAAATAATTTATATAATTGTATCCCATGCATTTAATACATATAAATTACACCATTTTGGATGAATATTCATGATATATCATTAAAACATGATATATCATTGTAATGGTTTAATGTATTTGGAGACTAGATATATAATTTTTCATATTAGATGAAATATATTCAACATCTATCATAATGATCTTCTAACAAAGTACACTTTTTATACATACCCAACTAAAAACATTTCTATATAAATAGGGGAATTCATACATAAGAAATAGTTGTCATAGTTTCTCAATAAGGGTAATTAGAAGAGATATCAATCAATGATATTATTTGAGAATAAGATAAGCATAAGTCTATGAAGTCATGAATATAAAATACAATAATCTTACTCAATCAATTACTGATCATTAATAAGGAAGCATCACATAAGGAATTTTCATATGAAAATAAATTATTCATTAGTGTGTGATGTCTTCAATAATCAATCATATTCTTTAAGACCATATCATATGAATAAGGCATTAATTTTTGGAAAATACTGATGAATAAAGAATAATTCTGTAGGTCAAAAATCACTTGTAATGATATTTTATTGGATTGGGTTCACTGTCTATTATATCATTTCATTTTTCAAGGTCCACTACATAAATAGTCATAGTGGATATAGTCCTTCACTGAATAAGTTACACTCCCAATTAAAGTACATATTATCTCATGTGATATCTATTATTACCCGTTTCATTGGAGGGTTTTATAATTCCAATCTCACCCATATCATAATGAAAATCATATATATGTTTTTTGTATAATAATAAAACATTCATCATAACAACATATCAAAACATGTGCAATGGAAATAAATATCATATACATTTTTTCATTTTATCGTATCATAACCTATTGAATGGAAATTAGTTTCATAAAGGATTTTAAATGACTTGATTAAACTGTTGGAAAAAAATAGGTTTCATTTCATGATATTTATATCAATACCATAATCAACCGTCTAATTAATGAAGGTGGATGGAATCAAATTTTCTTATCCCCTATGTATCATATGATTTTATAAATAAAGGTAACTGAAATGGAAAATACATTTGAAATATCATTCAACACATTCTTTTTAAACATGATAATTTTTGTTTACTTTGATAAAATTTTTACTAAAAAATATAGAATACAAATAAAACAATTCTCTATGAAAATATGTAACTAAAATTTTAAATTAATCATAAATGGAAATAAAAATCATGATTCTAGGAAAATATATTCATATCATATTTTTAAAATGAAAAATTTCATTTATACCATTGTAAAAAATAAAAAAAAACTTGTTCAAAAAAAGATGATTTCAGAAGGGATCATTTTTAATCCCTTTTATATAAATTCAATGGTAGTGAAAATTACCTTTTAATTTAATTTGAATAATAATTTATAACTATCAAAAAACAATTTTGATGAATATATAAATGGTAGAATAAATTCATTAAAAAAATAGGAAAGAAACTTTTAATTTATTTAACAATATTTTATCAATCTTTTTGAGTACCAAAAAGAGGAAAATAGTGATGATAAATTAAAAAACAAAAAATAACTATAGTTGATGAAAAAATATGCAACTTAGTGTAATAGATCCAACTAATTCCCCTCAATGTAAATTAATGGATAAATAATCTCATATAATATTTTTTTTGAAACATAAATCCTAGAATTCACATTATGTCTTACTTCGTACATGCTCATAACATTAATATATTAAAATTTGTTGTATTATATATATAATCCATCACTATAATCATTAATAAAATTCTATGAATCAATCCTTTACAATTACATATTATCTTTTGATTGGCAGTTATCCCTTAAAATGGGAAATGGATTTAATATGATCCATATTATATAAATGTTTCTATTAAATGTGTCTTGTACATAAACCATGGTATTAGATTTTAGTATGTGGTGGTGGTGTCCTATATTTATACAGGGGTGTTGTTTTTAAATTTCAATAGATTAATTAAAGGAATGGTATATTAAAATTAAAATTTAAAGAACAATTAGTCTATCATTAAAATAATATATAGTTGTTATATAAATTAATATAACGAACCATTTTGAATAGAAATGGAAAACCCAATATATATATTTATGAAGGTGGTAGTACAAATACACTAATAATTAATAATATCATCTTCTAATAATATTAAATGTATGAAATTAGATAATATATCATAATTATAGAAGACTAATTATGTCAGAAATATATTATATAAAAATGTAATACATCATAAAAAAAACCATTAATTAATGATATGGAAGAATGAATCATATCATTACGTGTATGTGGATTTCCAAACCTAAAAATGACCCAAACCATAATTTCCAATTTGATGGAAAAATATGGAAAATGGTTAATTTTCAACATAATAACTATTCAGTAAATTAAAAATATTTAATTAATTATTTTATAGTTTATAATATATATTTATAAAATTTAGAAGTAAAAAATCAAATTTATATTACTTAGTCAAGTGTTGTACTTCTTCCTTGATAATACTCTAAGGGATTTCACCTTAATCCATAGAAAAATGGTACTATGAGCAATACATGACCTCTAAAAATTTGGTAAAAGTGTTAGTAATGTATAATTGATCATATTGGATGATATAGACTGATCTTGATATGTCAGTATAAGAGGATAAGTTGTATCATTCCACATGGGAAGCGGCACACACTGTTAATAATTCAAAAGAATGAAATATATTAATATCTTACATAAGTCAAGTGGATCCAAAATTCCATATTATTGAATATAAGAAAGATAGTTTTAAAATAACGTTAAATAAAAACATTAAATAATTTTGAACATCATATTTTAGATCTTATCTCTTAATATAACACCCAGTGAACCCATTTTAACCTTAATCGTGATGACAAAATATTCCAGTTATTCCTAATTATTATCACCAAGAATTATATTTAACATATTACATAATATAAATTTATATGTTTCAAAATATATAATAAATTTTAAAACATCCAAATTCAATAAGCGGTGTAAATTCATTTTATAATTAGTGAAAAAAATGTAATAAAACTATTTTTTAGAAAAATCAATTGAAACAAAAAATATAGTTTACCTTTATTAAATGAAATTTTAAAAAAATTATGAATTTTATAATATTTTAGTGAATATATTATATAAACTATAAATTAAAATAATTAATTAATAGATATTAACTAAATTTTCAATGATAAACTTTATTCTAGGGATATAAATTGTTATTTTAAAAAAAAATCACTTTTTACCTTAAAATTATTATTTTTATTTATAACGAATTGATAAACGTTGAATTCATAACATATATGTGTGGAAAATAATTTTTCATCATTTATTTAGTAATATTCATAAATTCCTACATAAAATGTAGTTGATTACTATTGTATTAAATACTAATATTTTAATATCATATCATGGTATCATTAAACTCAGTGTTTCATGTAAGGAAATATGTGAAACATTTCTAATTTATTATTGATAAATATATCATAAAAATTATAATGTCACTTTCTAACCGTATTATAATAATTCCACCATCCATGTTCTATTAATTTTATTCATATAATTAAGGATATGTTTTCCTCATCACATTTTCATGTTCCTTTGTAACTTCCTAAAATTTATGGCCTTACTAAAATCTGATTTCCACATGAGTGTTCTTATTCAACAAATAATTGAATATTTGATCTATAATCTTTTCCAGTTTTTCCATATAAGAGAGATAATTCTGTAGTGGTATGAAATATGAGTTAAATAAATGTGAAGGATCCAATATATATTTCCATCATAGAGATTCATCAATTTTTTTTAACATGACATAGAATTGGTGGAAGTTTAAAGAGATAAAAAAAATTATAATACAATAAATAATTTAAAAAGAAATTATTTTTATTGGTATTAGTCTTTTGGAATGTAAAAATATCATAGGTCTCTTATAAGGATAAATTCATAAAAATGCATTCGCACTAACATTAATGTCCATAACATATGACACGAATCAATTTTATGTTGAAAAATAAAATTAATTGACAGAAATTAATTTCACGTCGACAAATAAAATTAAATCACAAAAAATATTTTTTACGTCGACCCATAAAATTAACTGAAAAAAATTAATTTTACGTCCACTCATAAATTTAATGGAGAGCAATTAATTTTACGTCGACACATAAAATTAACTGACAACAATTAATTTTACATCGACCCATAAAATTAATTGAGTGAAATAAATTTTACGTTGACATATAAAATAAATTGATGGGGGGGTTGAGATGTTTCCTCTCCCTCACCATTAAATGGGGGGTTAGGGTGTGGCGGTTCCACCACCGACTCCCAAGTGGAGCTTCTAACCACTTTATCCGCACTGCATGTGTTTACCAAAATAAAATAAATTATTCACTTATTTTATTTTATTAACCCATGTAAAACCCCAAAAACTAACTTTTATACTCAATAATCTGCCGTTGAGGTGAAAGTCTTCTTAAGTGAGTATCAGCACTGCAAGTTCAACGATTCCCTCTTAATTATATTATGAAAACCAGTTCAAAATTTATAAAATGCTGCTCATACGTTGAATGAACGTACCCGAAGAAAAGTTTGGAAAAATTATTATCAGTCACCCTCGACCCACTACGGTCAAGGTTAGGATCTTTATAGGAGAAAAACTCTCCAACGAACTCAATAGTACTCTTGGATTTTCAATTCGAGTTAGCGTTTAGAAGTTATGAATTTTACAATAAAATAATTGTCACTTAATTATTTTATTTGCGACCAAAAACTATCTTTCTCGGGTGGCTCGCGCCAGCCAAAGTTAGTATCTTCTGAAAAGAATCATTCCCTCGCTATTTCAGCGGTGGTCTTGGATTTCTAATCCGAGTTACCGTTTGGGAGTTATAAGCATTTGAAAAATAAAATAACATTATTTAATTATTTTATTTACGGTTATGCCATTTTCGGGTTTTCTCACAAGAGGCATGCACCGACTAAACATAAGTCACCCCTAGAGTAAACCCGCCATCATTAGCACAATGATGTCCTTGGATTTCTGATCTGAGTAACCGTTTATGAGTTATTACACGTTTTTGAGAAAACAGCTTACACACGTTAATTTAATCATACCAAAATTTTAGAAAATTATTCTGGGCACACCATGCCTCAGAATCAGGTGCCGTTAGAAACTACGTACTCGTAAAATTCCAAAGAAAAGAAGAAGAAAAAATTCCTTGAAATTTACGGGTCATTACAAATTTCCATAGATTAAGAATGTCTAATTGTAGCTCTAAACATATGTTCAATATAAGGGTCAAGATCTAAAATATCATGAGTATTAAGTTATTTCATAAATTAATAAACATTAATTGATTAAAAGTGTATAATAAAAAAAGATAAGAAGTATGACTTGATCACCCAAAAATGATGAGAATAGAATTTTTTTTGTAAAATGTAAATGAAGGAAGAAAGAAGAAGGGGATAGAATGAAATCAAAATTAAAAAAATACCTCAAATTAGTGTAATAATGTACTTCCCTCCATGATAAAGATGCCAATTAAAAACACCCTATTGTGGGTTCTGTATGTAGGTCTGTTGTTTTTGTATATATAGGTGCATCAGAGTGGTGATCCATGGTCATCTCTAAATGTTAATGTAATTAAATCCACAAATTAATTTAATTTCAAAAATAAAATTAAATAAAATATTTAAACTAATTAAATGAATACGGGGTTTTAAAATATATAAAAGTAAATGATTAATGTAATAAGAAGATTGTGTATTTTTTTCCCTCTTTGAAATGTGATTTATAAAACAAAATTATAATGATGTTTTTGGGAAAAAAATAAACGTAATATTCAATATAACCCATATTTGAAATTACTAATTAATCATTCTCAATTAAATTAACAACCACTTAATTATTATACCCCTATTTTTTATCCCTCAAACTGGAGGGGAGTTAATCTAATCAAAAAGATGAAATTTATTAAACCCTAGACCATATTTGGACTATTTAATCACATATCCAATATTTTTTTATTGTTCTATGACTATATTAAGGAATATAGTAAATTATACTGCATATCTATTTTGTAAATGATGCAAAATATTTTTTTGAGAGTTTATTTTAACTCTAAAAATTTATCGGGTGTTGTTTCATTTTACTGATTAACATTACACACCATGAATTCACACATTACATGTCCTCACAATTTGTGTGTTAATTGGTCAATTTCATGATTAGTTTCATTTCATAAAAATCACAATTAATATATCATATTATTGTAATTATAACACCTAATTGATTCAAAAAAATAAATTAATAATGTTAGAGATAGATCTAATACTAAGGTTTTTTTTCATCTTCTTTGTAGTTGTCAATGAATTAAATTACATTCTTAGGTGTTTAGAAAGGTTATACCCCAATAATGTTTTATGTCTTGATTTCCATCCAAAATAGAAAAAATAAATAATAAAAAATTTCAAAAAAACAAAATTAACGTAATATTAAAGTAGAGTTTATTATAAAAATCCAAACATTACAATGTGTAGAAGATGGGAAAGGCTTCACTGAAGGGATCGTTGCATCAAAAGATACACCTCTTGCAATCCTGGTAAAATGTTTTTTTAACTAATTATAATATTCTTTAAAATTCATAACTTGCATCCTACCATTTCAAAAGAATAAAAATAAATAAATTTATATAGTAGTGTGGTCGATAGTATTACAAGACTTTTCATGTGTGAAAACAAAATTCGAGAAACATATTTTAATAACTATTCCACTGAATTATTGACCTTCAAAATGAACGAACTAGCATCCCATATAGAAGGATTTTTTTATGAATTGGGTGTTTTATCTATATTGTATATTTCATCTCAATCAAATCATAGATGTAGAATACATGTACCAAATTGTGGAGTGGTTTTCTATTTATAAAGTATAGTATAGCTTTTATAACATGTCCCATTAACACCAATCAAATATATGATCCACATTGGAATGGATAAATTAATATTTTCTAAAATTATGTTTTTAATAATATCAAAAATATTTAAGATGAAATTTCATATATAAAAATATTTATGAAAAAATATAATAGTTCATTCTAAAGGGTCAAAACTAGAATTTTCAATAATTATGGAAATAAACAATCTAATCCCAAATATTTAATAAATATAAATATTTTACACAATTTGAGGAAATTATGAAATTTAGTATCAATAAAAAATTCAACAAAAATGAAATATATAAATCATTTTTATATTTTTTGGATTTCTTCATTTGGTAAAGCTAAAATATGCTTAGTGGTTGTAATCAATCCCTTACAATCACAATTTCCTCTTCTTCCAAAATATATAATGTAACATCCCAAGTAAGTAATGAATAATATATATTTTTATCTATGTCTATTAATGATAAAGATAGTGTTTTAGAGGCTTAAAATGAAAATAAATACAATCTTATGCATGGAATACACTAATATTCTTAAAGGATTGTTTTAGTGCCTTTTGATGGAAAACCATTTTTGAATCTATATTTTGACAATTTTAGAAACTATGTTTGTCAAAATAAAATTATCCTTTATGATTGGGACATCAAAATTTACCTTGTGTGAATTTTTGGTAATTTTCCGACAATGTTCATTTTTAAATGAATAGTGAAAAATACTGCATTTTACATCAAAACTACTTTTTAATCTAATTTATTTATATGATTAGATTATGTTTTGAATTGGTTTTGAAGTGAAATTAGAATATATTTTTACCATTTTATCCAATGGTGGTCATTGGAATCAATTTCGATTTGAAATTAGACTTAAACTGGTGTCAATCTTTTGATACTTATTGTTTTGTAAAAACACGCTATTTGCTCTGGCAGCGGGAATTAATTATTAAATTAATTAATGTGACTTATATGATTTGAATTTTGTAAAATAGACTTCATTTTTGAATTCGTAATATCAAATATAGCTTAGAGTGAAATTTTGGTAATTTTCTGAAAAACTTCAATTTTGATGAATAGTGAAACCACTAAGTGGTAATCAAGCAAACTGTTTTTTTCAGTTAAATTAAAGTTTACCACTAATGTGTATTGAATTTTGAAAATCCGACATACATGGTTGTCATTAAGAAGTAAAATGTGGTTCAATGAGATTAAAATAATTTTTTGGTGAATAGTAACTTATTAAGTTCTTAATCGCGATTAGTGGTAATTAGGGTAGTTTAATGTATAAATAATGCTTTAATAATATAAAATGACCTAGACACATGTCCCAACCTCATTGGTTGTGTCATGGCCGACCAAGACAAGTCATGGCCTAACTTGGGGACCCCATGTATCCACTTTTGTTGGGAAATAACATAAATTACTTTTTATTAAATGTTAAAGTGAAAATGACACAAACATAATATGTTTTGCGAAAACAATTTTTAAGTGGGGTTATACAAGTCCAAATTTTGCTTATAAATATTCAATGGAAAGATAAAAAGATTTCCTACATCATAGTAATTTGTTTATAATTTTTAGACATTAAATAAATTTAATTATTTATGACATAATAATGATGCAGCGATGACATCATTATTTGACGATTTAAATAAAATGGAAAGATAAAATAAAATCTATGAACTACACATGTCCAAAACCAATTGGATGAATGGATTTCGATGCCTTAACACCTTATCCACGAATCCTATCAATGTGGGACCTTTTAAAACCGAAACACATTTTCAAATTAAGTTATATTTCTTTACTTTCCAAAAGTGCCCCTCCTCTCCTCTTATAAAAGGCCCCCACCTCTACCTCATTTCACACACTCTTCAAGCCATTGGCTCGGCCAACCCCTGCCCATTTGCTCTCTCCACATCCCTATACTCATCCTAGAGGATTCCCTTTGGGAAGAATCCTTTCAAAGGAAGCCTTTAGGCTCAAACCAAAAGGAGTTACACTTTTTAAGGTAATTTATTCTCTAATGTTCATTTGTTTCATTTTGCTTCTCCAACCCCCTAAACTCTTTTTATTTACTTCTTTTGTAACAACACCAGTATCTTCAATATACTAGGATGTTGTTATAAGATTTATTTGATCTACACTTCCACACAACTACATCAAATGGTTAAAGAACATACGGTTTCCGTGGATGGCGAAATTCTGCCTCCCGAAACGATGATTGTTCAACACTCATTTAACACCTTCAAAGGTGGCCATTATGATGTCACTATTTTTATATATGATATATAATATGTTTATGTTTTCCTTAAGCTTCTGTTTTTTCATTTTGGTCATACCTTTATGGTTTCCATTATGGGTAAAACACGATATCTTCATTTTAGGAAGTGCGGACTACCGCCCCCTGAAAGTGATTTGATTCGTTAATACCATATGTGGGATGTGTAAAGGATAAAGTTAATGATATTATATATGTTATTATACTGTAATTATAATATACTCTTATATCATTATGATTCCATTCCAGAAAATATGAAATAGAAATGGAAGTAGCGTTCATGCGTACGTACGGCTTACCGTCTCCATGAACGATGCATTTCATTTCTTACCTCTAAATGTGATGTAATATTATAAATGAATGTATGTACTGGATATATATGACATATATGATATCTACATAATGAATACCATTCTGGATATAATGAACCTTTGACCAAATTAACAACTTGTAAGTATAAGAAGTCAATTTTTGACTTAAGAACCAAATACCGACAAAATGAACATTATTAACTTAAATGATTACATGATGTTCATAACATGGTATAAAAGGAATGATGAACTTGAAAAAGATTCATAAGCAAGTAGAGATTAACTCAAGTTTATTATTCAGGAGTTTAAAGAACGGTCGGGTCAAGTCGGATACGAGGTATGGGACTTCGTCTCAATCTCCTTTCGTTGAGGCATATTTTATTTTATACACAACTTTCTTTTATACGGTGTATAAACCCCTTTGACTTTTACGTTTATTCAAAATGAATCTTTTTTTTATACGAAGCGTTTACTAAACGACAAAAGGGAATGTTTTTGTCGTACGTATGCGGCGACAACGACTTCTCCGCCGTCGTAACCGTTATTTGAGTTTTGGCTTCCTCTACAAGCCATACCTTCTTTTTAAAAGAAAAATAAATACCATGTTTTACTTTTCTTTTATTTTGGTATTGAAAATGGTTTTCATAATGTTTTTATTATATCAATGTGTTGTATTGATATCTCGTGATTGAAATGTGGAAATGTTATGTTTCCTTTATGCATGTTTTATGTGATATGATTATGTTATGGTTCTTGGGCATTATTATGAAGACGGGTGGTTCCGTGATAAACTAAGGGCGGGTGAGCCCGTTATAGCTCTCCAATGCATTGGGTAACGCGAAGGAGTGAAACGATAAGGTTTCTCCGAAGAGATTTTAGGGAATATACTGTGATGGGTATTCCAAACGTAACCAAGAGGGTTACCCCCTACGTAAGAATGTTATGAATGCCTCAAGTTACCTTTACGTATTATGATTTATATGATTTATTCATGTTTTTATGAGGTATGTTAAAGTGCCTATGTTTTATGGGTAAAGTATGATTTCATTCTTATGTATATATGAACTCATGTTTCCTTTCCATGTTTTTATAACCCATACTGAGTTTTTACGCTCATCCCAAGTTTTTGAAATGTTTTTCACAGGTCAAGGGAAAGGTACATGATAAGATGATAGAGTCAAGGATGTGTCAAGAAATAATCCATGTTTTATTTTAAATGTGTTTCCATTGATGGGAATGAAGAATACTATCTTTATGTAACCACTTTGTTTATATGTGGAATGTAATGCAAGTTTTATGATCTAATTCTCTAAAACTCTAAACCCGAAAAGATCCTCAACGTGTAATCTTGTAATAACTCAAGATTAAGTAAGGTTTAAGGCTGGGGCCTTATAGTTGGTATCAGAGGTCGGTTTAGACAACTTTAGGAGTTAGAAAAGTGTTAAATTATAATATGATTTAAATGATATAGCATTTACAGATTACCATGTTTCTTCGCCTAAGATATTTCGGTGTTCAGAATGGTTTTCCGCAGATGAAACAAAGCATCTATGTTGGGACGACATCAGGAGGAAGACAACCTTCCAAATCAGCAACCTGAGATGGTCGGAATCGGAACTGAACAGTTTGTTGCAGTGATGGCACAGTTGACTCAGGCTATAAATGGTGGTGGTATCCATGCACGAGATCAGCCAGATCAACCGCAGAGGAACATGTCAGTGGTGGAACATTTCATGAGGCAACATCCCCCATCATTCAGAGGATCATCTGACCCTGTGCAAGCTGAAGGGTGGATTAAAGCACTGGAGAAGATTTTTGATGTCATGGGGTGTTCAGACAATCAGAAGGTTAGTCTTGCTATTTACCGTTTGGAGGGTGAAGCAGATCAGTGGTGGTCTATGGTTAAAAATATCAGGGATGCCGATGAGATTGATGCTCTTGACTGGGATGAATTCAAAGGTATGTTTCTTGAGAAGTATTTTCCTAAGGCTGTTCGACTTAGGATGGAAAAGCAATTCTTGGAATTGAGGAAAGAGGAAGACTCAGTGGCTTCCTATGAAGAAAGGTTCACTTGATTGGCAAGGTATGCTCCAAATTTTATCCGGGACCTTGATAGTAAAATCAATCGTTTTTACTCAGGATTAAAGCCAAAATATCGAAGGGCATTAGCTTCTCGTGAGTTTAAAAGTTATGAAAAGCTTGTTCGATGTGCTGAGAAGGTGGAAATGGAGTTTGCCGATGACCAAGTTTTCTATAACAACCAGCAGAAGAAGAGACCGAGGTGGCAGGAGAAAGGTAAGAATTCTTCAAAAAAGTCTGATGGTAAGAAAACTAAGTTTCCAGTTTGTGATAAATGTGGCAAAAGGCATGCTGGGGAATGTCTTCTGAATTCTGGAAAGTGCTACCGATGTGGTAAGATGGGACATAAGGCTCGTGATTGCACTGAAAAGGATCAAGGTGAAGGTAAGAATAAATTTGATTTACAGTTAGTGAAATGTTATAAGTGCAATGAGATGGGTCACTATGCAAACGAGTGTCCGACAAGGAGCTTGAGTGATGGGAAGCAGTTAGACTACAAGCAGAAAGGGGTGGTGAAATCCTTTGCAACTACTTCAGCAGATGTTGGGCCATCGAATGAAGTGGTGTCAGCTCCAGGGAGCTCAGTATTTTTCGAAGATTGACTTGAGGTCAGGGTACCATCAGTTGAAAGTAAAAGAAGCAGACGACTGCGTTCCGTACTAGATATGGCCATTATGAATTTGTAGTTATGCCTTTTGGGTTAACCAATGCACCTGCTGTATTCATGGACCTTATGAATAAAATTTTCCTTGAGTTATTGGATAAGTTCGTGTTTGTGTTTTGAGGTTTGGGAAGAGATTGTGTGTGCCTTCTGATTCACAGTTGAAGAGAGAGTTGTTATGTGAAGCTCATAGTTCTCCGTTTTCAGTTCATCCGGGCAGTACTAAGATGTATAGAGATCTGCGGGAGTATTACTGGTGGGATGGAATGAAAAGAGATATTGCTGATTTTACTGTGAAGTGTTTGACTTGTCAGCAGGTTAAAGCTGAGCGGCAGTTACCGAAAGGGATGCTTCAGCCTTTACCAGTGCCAGAGTGGAAATGGGAGAATATATCCATGGACTTTGTTGTTGGGTTACCGAAGACATCTCGAGGTAATAATGCAATCTGGGTTATTGTTGATCGCTTGACCAAATCTGCTCATTTCCTTGCTATACGAGATACTTTCTCTCTTGATCAACTTTCCCGTTTGTATCTTAAAGAGATAGTCAGGTTACATGGAGTTCCCCTCTCCATTGTATCAGATCGTGATCCCAGGTTTACCTCTAACTTTTGGAAAGGCCTTCAGAAGTCGTTGGGTACTGAATTAAATTTTAGTACAGCTTTTCCTCCTCAATCAGATGGGCAGTCAGAACGAACAATTCAGACATTGGAGGATATGCTACGAGCTTGTTCTATGGATTATCAGGGAAGTTGGGACCAGCATCTTTCTTTGGTTGAGTTTTCATATAATAACAGTTTTCATTCCAGTATACAGATGGCACCATTTCAGGCATTATATGGGAAGCGGTGTCGAACTCCAGCTTTCTGGGATGAAGTGGGTGAAAGAAAGTTGATGGGACCAGAATTGGTAGAAGAGATGGCAGAAAAAGTTCAGCTGATTCAGAAACACATGAGAACAGCTCAGAGCAGGCAGAAGAGTTATGCGGATAACCGGAGGAAGGATCTATCTTTCGAGGTAGGTGATCATGTTTTTCTCAAGGTTTCTCCTTGGAAAAGTGTGATGAGATTTGGTAAGAAAGGAAAGTTGAGTCCAAGGTTCATTGGACCATACGAAGTTCTAGAGAGAGTTGGATCAGTTGCATACCGAGTGGCTTTACCTCCGAGTTTATCTCAGGTACACAATGTTTTTCACGTTTCGATGTTGAGAAAGTATATGCCAGATCCATCTCATGTTTTGAGTCCAGAGGTAGTTCAGCTGGAAGAAAACCTATCTTATGAGGAACAACCGGTCCAGATTCTTGACCACAGGGAGCAAGTGTTACGGAATAAGGTGATTAAGCAGGTAAAGGTTTTGTGGAAAAACCACATGATTGAAGAGGCAACATGGGAATCCGAAAATGCAATGAGGGATAAGTACCCCAATTTATTTGATAAGTAAATAAATTGCGGGGACGCAATTTTCTAAAGGGGGGAAGGATGTAACATCCCAAGTAAGTAATGAATAATAGATATTTTTATCTATGTCTATTAATGATAAAGATAGTGTTTTAGAGGCTTAAAATGAAAATAAATACAATCTTATGCATGGAATACACTAATATTCTTAAAGGATTGTTTTAGTGCCTTTTGATGGAAAACCATTTTTGAATCTATATTTTGACAATTTTAGAAACTATGTTTGTCAAAATAAAATTATCCTTTATGATTGGGACATCAAAATTTACCTTGTGTGAATTTTTGGTAATTTTCCGACAATGTTCATTTTTAAATGAATAGTGAAAAATACTGCATTTTACATCAAAACTACTTTTTAATCTAATTTATTTATATGATTAGATTATGTTTTGAATTGGTTTTGAAGTGAAATTAGAATATATTTTTACCATTTTATCCAATGGTGGTCATTGGAATCAATTTCGATTTGAAATTAGACTTAAACTGGTGTCAATCTTTTGATACTTATTGTTTTGTAAAAACACGCTATTTGCTCTGGCAGCGGGAATTAATTATTAAATTAATTAATGTGACTTATATGATTTGAATTTTGTAAAATAGACTTCATTTTTGAATTCGTAATATCAAATATAGCTTAGAGTGAAATTTTGGTAATTTTCTGAAAAACTTCAATTTTGATGAATAGTGAAACCACTAAGTGGTAATCAAGCAAACTGTTTTTTTCAGTTAAATTAAAGTTTACCACTAATGTGTATTGAATTTTGAAAATCCGACATAAATGGTTGTCATTAAGAAGTAAAATGTGGTTCAATGAGATTAAAATAATTTTTTGGTGAATAGTAACTTATTAAGTTCTTAATCGCGATTAGTGGTAATTAGGGTAGTTTAATGTATAAATAATGCTTTAATAATATAAAATGACCTAGACACATGTCCCAACCTCATTGGTTGTGTCATGGCCGACCAAGACAAGTCATGGCCTAACTTGGGGACCCCATGTATCCACTTTTGTTGGGAAATAACATAAATTACTTTTTATTAAATGTTAAAGTGAAAATGACACAAACATAATATGTTTTGCGAAAACAATTTTTAAGTGGGGTTATACAAGTCCAAATTTTGCTTATAAATATTCAATGGAAATCTAAAAAGATTTCCTACATCATAGTAATTTGTTTATAATTTTTAGACATTAAATAAATTTAATTATTTATGACATAATAATGATGCAGCGATGACATCATTATTTGACGATTTAAATAAAATGGAAAGATAAAATAAAATCTATGAACTACACATGTCAAAAACCAATTGGATGAATGGATTTCGATGCCTTATCACCTTATCCACGAATCCTATCAATGTGGGACCTTTTAAAACCGAAACACATTTTCAAATTAAGTTATATTTCTTTACTTTCCAAAAGTGCCCCTCCTCTCCTCTTATAAAAGGCCCCCACCTCTACCTCATTTCACACACTCTTCAAGCCATTGGCTCGGCCAACCCCTGCCCATTTGCTCTCTCCACATCCCTCTACTCATCCTAGAGGATTCCCTTTGGGAAGAATCCTTTCAAAGGAAGCCTTTAGGCTCAAACCAAAAGGAGTTACACTTTTTAAGGTAATTCATTCTCTAATGTTCATTTGTTTCATTTTTCTTCTCCAACCCCCTAAACTCTTTTTATTTACTTCTTTTGTAACAACACCAGTATCTTCAATATACTAGGATGTTGTTATAAGATTTATTTGATCTACACTTCCACACAACTACATCAAATGGTTAAAGAACATACGGTTTCCGTGGATGGCGAAATTCTGCCTCCCGAAACGATGATTGTTCAACACTCATTTAACACCTTCAAAGGTGGCCATTATGATGTCACTATTTTTATATATGATATATAATATGTTTATGTTTTCCTTAAGCTTCTGTTTTTTCATTTTGGTCATACCTTTATGGTTTCCATTATGGGTAAAACACGATATCTTCATTTTAGGAAGTGCGGACTACCGCCCCCTGAAAGTGATTTGATTCGTTAATACCATATGTGGGATGTGTAAAGGATAAAGTTAATGATATTATATATGTTATTATACTGTAATTATAATATACTCTTATATCATTATGATTCCATTCCAGAAAATATGAAATAGAAATGGAAGTAGCGTTCATGCGTACGTACGGCTTACCGTCTCCATGAACGATGCATTTCATTTCTTACCTCTAAATGTGATGTAATATTATAAATGAATGTATGTACTGGATATATATGACATATATGATATCTACATAATGAATACCATTCTGGATATAATGAACCTTTGACCAAATTAACAACTTGTAAGTATAAGAAGTCAATTTTTGACTTAAGAACCAAATACCGACAAAATGAACATTATTAACTTAAATGATTACATGATGTTCATAACATGGTATAAAAGGAATAATGAACTTGAAAAAGATTCATAAGCAAGTAGAGATTAACTCAAGTTTATTATTCAGGAGTTTAAAGAACGGTCGGGTCAAGTCGGATACGAGGTATGGGACTTCGTCTCAATCTCCTTTCGTTGAGGCATATTTTATTTTATACACAACTTTCTTTTATACGGTGTATAAACCCCTTTGACTTTTACGTTTATTCAAAAGGAATCTTTTTTTTATACGAAGCGTTTACTAAACGACAAAAGGGAATGTTTTTGTCGTACGTATGCGGCGACAACGACTTCTCCGCCGTCGTAACCGTTATTTGAGTTTTGGCTTCCTCTACAAGCCATACCTTCTTTTTAAAAGAAAAATAAATACCATGTTTTACTTTTCTTTTATTTTGGTATTGAAAATGGTTTTCATAATGTTTTTATTATATCAATGTGTTGTATTGATATCTCGTGATTGAAATGTGGAAATGTTATGTTTCCTTTATGCATGTTTTATGTGATATGATTATGTTATGGTTCTTGGGCATTATTATGAAGACGGGTGGTTCCGTGATAAACTAAGGGCGGGTGAGCCCGTTATAGCTCTCCAATGCATTGGGTAACGCGAAGGAGTGAAACGTTAAGGTTTCTCCGAAGAGATTTTAGGGAATATACTGTGATGGGTATTCCAAACGTAACCAAGAGGGTTACCCCCTACGTAAGAATGTTATGAATGCCTCAAGTTACCTTTACGTATTATGATTTATATGATTTATTCATGTTTTTATGAGGTATGTTAAAGTGCCTATGTTTTATGGGTAAAGTATGATTTCATTCTTATGTATATATGAACTCATGTTTCCTTTCCATGTTTTTATAACCCATACTGAGTTTTTACGCTCATCCCAAGTTTTTGAAATGTTTTTCACAGGTCAAGGGAAAGGTACATGATAAGATGATAGAGTCAAGGATGTGTCAAGAAATAATCCATGTTTTATTTTAAATGTGTTTCCATTGATGGGAATGAAGAATACTATCTTTATGTAACCACTTTGTTTATATGTGGAATGTAATGCAAGTTTTATGATCTAATTCTCTAAAACTCTAAACCCGAAAAGATCCTCAACGTGTAATCTTGTAATAACTCAAGATTAAGTAAGGTTTAAGGCTGGGGCCTTATATATAATGAATATTTTTATGATATTAAAATATAATTCATTTCAATATATTCTTTTTCTTCTAGGTACTTCATTTGTAATAATCAGAATAAATAGTAGATTTAGTTCTTTATCACGCTTTATTTTGGCCTCCTCTATTTGCTAGTAGTTGACCAGTTTCACCAACAATTTACTTCTGGGTTTCTGAAAATTCCACTACACATGGAATAACTATAAAAGGTACACTTCTTCCATCGAGTGCATATAATACTAGTGGATGGTAAACCTGATTAATAGATAAGAACATTCCCCTTTTAGAAATTTTTTAGGGGATAAATTCATTTATATTCTCTTAATTCCACCTTCAGAAAAGAGGTGGGTCTATACAATATGTTATTTTCCCAATATTCTCCAATTCAATAATTGTGTCTTCCACTATTCAATGTATAGAACCTTAGTTAAAATAATTTTTTTAAATATTTATCTTCCTTATAATCTATTTTATCAAAATTTCTATCTTATATTGACTTCACAATGTTATGGTCATTATATTGAGTCCTCTAATAGGTAATAATATTTAATGACTTTTAGGGGATCATTTCTCAACATCATGTGGTTTTTAAATTTGTATAACACCTATTTTTCTCAATTTCACAATAATATGATGACATTTAAAATTTATAGTGTTATCCTTATCTTGAAGACAACCATCATTATCGTTAGAATCATTTTTCAATTTCATAGTAAATTCCTCATGCTATTTTCTAACCTATTTCAATGAACGACCTTGTATAATTTTTGGATTTTCCTTGATCTCTAGTTGAGTATTTATATAATAAATGGTTTATTTCATAGTATTATATTTTTTTAGGAATTTTTTTCTAAAAACATCCATTAACAAATCCTTTTCATAGAAACCCCTATATAAATATTCTCACATAATAGTGCACATTACCTTATAGAGATCCACTAATTGATCATAACTCTTCATGAGTTTTGTAATGGTTTCATTCATATTTATTTTACCTAATTTAGAACTCAGACTTATTACTCTATGATCATTCAATATTTAACATCAAGCTAATATTTCATTTCATCAATATGATATTTAGAATTATTTTCAAATTATGAAGAAAAAATATATATACCTTATTCACGTAGAAATATTTTATATTTTTTTACTACAAATAATAATTCATATATTATTTTGATAAATTTATCATTTGATTCAATAAGATTTTTGTGGATTTGAAATCCTGAAATAATCATATATATTGTATCATCCATACGATTATGATCTGATTTTACATGTTTTTTATTCACATAGTCTCTTTATGAATGAAAATATATAAGAGGCTACATCAATAGTGACATCCTTCAAGTAATCACAAAATTCAGGGTTGTTTTTTTTCAATATATTCATCGGTCTAAAAGTCATCATAATTTTTACTATAATATTTAATATTATTAATGATGTTAGATTCTTCTATATAAAATCCAAATTTTTTGTCTTTTGGTAAGGGTAAATCCTGCATCTGATGATTATTTGAGGCTATCTTCAATTTAATTTAATCTTATTTCATCCTCCGATTGATTATTTTTTTAACCAAAACCTTGATATTTTCATTACAATGATTGAATTATGGTTTCTTCCTCCCATACAATTCTTTTCTATATTCCTGATGAATTTTATATTTATCTTTTTAAAATATACACTTCATTTGTATCATTAAAAACAACTGATACTGATAATGAATATTCAATCCTAGGGATATTGGTTAGCTTTATTATGACATGATAGTCACAACTTATCATTAAGTCAACCTGAGTGGCGGTGGGTGAGAATCAATTAAAATTTCCTTTTAATGATCACGATCAACATAAATGATTTATTCCTTAAAAATGTTTGTACCTCATTTATAAAAGAGTAAAAAAATTTGGGGAAATATAAATAAACAAGATAAAAGTAGGGTCTACAACCCACCTTTTTTCTCCACAAGTCATGCTACACTTATTGATGAATGAAAAACTATTCAGGGGATATGTTTTTTAAAAATTTATCTACAAGGACCCATCTCTCAGGGGATTATTCAAATCCATAAATATGTGGGGGTATTTAAAAATATTTGTAAACACATTTTTAGCTGGAAAATGGATTTTTGTATTTCGGTGGGAGGATTACTTTGGTCATCCTTTTTTATTAATCCAATCCTATTCACATTCTCCTATCATGAAATTCTTCTAATGTTATGATCAAGGAGACTTAAAATCATATGGTTTATTTCATCTGCCATGTATGCATCGATGGTCTGTGTCATTGGGCTCTAGGGGGAAGGTTGGGCAGGTTCTAAAATGAATATGGTATTAACACTAGATATTTCTCTAGTATGATGCACTTCATGCAATCGATGATTTCATGTAAATATATTTAAGGTCATATTCATTGTATTTTTTTCATCATCATGAAATCTAGGCCATATTTGAGGTAGCTGAGGGGTAAGATATCTGGATTATGGAACTCTATTTAGGGGTACATTTCAGCTATCTTGGCCCACCCTCATTATGTGATTGGTTGTGGGGAGTTTAGATTCTAGGGTCAATAGTTAGGTTGGTGAATACCTTGGTTTTATAGGGGTTCTTGTTCCAAAATGATTCGTTAATGAAATATAAAAAATAAACTACCTTCATCAATGTGGTTATGAACTGCCAACAACATGATAATTTTCAACAAATTCTTTTGAATAATGAACTTAACACATGTTTCTTAAAGGGAGCTTCTTCTGGTTCTTTTTATGATATTTACTCTCATAGTATTTTGCATGGAATCTCAGATCATGATAAATTTGGATCTATTATTTGGTTTAATTATATTCCCCACATTTATCATTCTCTATTGTAGAAGATTTGGAACTATGCACTTCCCATGGATGATCAGATCAACTTTAAATGTGTCCAACTCATCTTGGAGTAAAAATCTGTTGGAATCCACAAGAGGAATTGATTTAAAATATCTTTTTTAAAGGAATATAGGAATCTTCATTGTGGTGTATATTCAGTGATTTTACTATTCATTATCATCTAAGAAATATCGGCAGTGATTTCATCTATTTTTGGTTTAATGTATTAATAGGTGACCATACTAAAAAAATGCAGGGATTCATATCTTAATGTATAGATACTAGTGTCTATGGGATCCTAGGAACAAATCACATTATAATAGGGTTACTTCTCTGAGATGATACCATCTTTATAGATATAGATACATGATGAGTGATCTAATTCCACATATTTAGTAGTTTGAGAGTGATCTAGACTAAAAATGCATCTATCATGTTGATGATGAATATTTCCCCATGTAATATGCTCTATAACATGGTTAATGGGTCTTTTGGGTCCCTCCCTCACGTGGATTCAAACATAATGGGGATGGTTTCTACTACTTCTGGATTATGAGTCGAGGTGGTATAGTATGTGTTCTTAGTGTCTATTTCTTTTTCAACATTAGATCTCCTTATGGTCTGTGTGATTCTCTTATAGTAGAGGCGTGTGTAATGAGGGATTTCCTTGAAATGTGTATCAATATAAATATCTTATTGGTGTATGTGGAGACTAAATCAGTGAACATTATTCACAATCATCAAGGAAGAATCACATGAACTTGGTACATTACCTCTCAAATTTGAATATGAGGTATCCTTATTAATGGAAACACTATCCTACATAACACATGGAACTAAGGGAACTAGGTAGAATATTTTTTGGCTTCACTGGTAATCATAGAGAGTTCTTATATTTGTTTCACAAGAATTGGATCTCTTCCTCTTTGTTGTGATGACATTGGGAGTGGTTATTCCCTTGATATACTCTTGTTTTATTCACCCTTGATCATGTATACCATTTCATTTCATAATAAAATAATAAGTTGTAATTTTAGGTCATATGTGTTACAACAAGGAAGCATATAATCATTTAAAAAATGGAATGATTCAATGTAAACACAAAAAAAATATTAAATTTTTTTTTGATCTATCACCCATAATATACATTAACCTCCAAAAATAAAATGAGGTGTTATTTATACAAGAACAACTAGTCATTAAGGGTTATACATGAACATCATAATTGATGAATCATCCACTACACCCTAAACATACTCTATTATTCTCATGCATGGTATCCTATCCCATCTTCCAGTAACATTAAAAAATGATCTCACTTCACTGAATATGGATGTATGGATGTAAAATAGAATTTTTATTAACATATGAATTAATATCAACTTTTTTTATATAAATTATTATAACTAACTTGAATTTTTATAACATAAAGTTCTCATGCAATTAAAATTCAGACACCGATTCACTTATATTAAATGTATAATGGATACTCACCCCATTCAAATATTTTCACAATCTCAACCATTAGTCCTTATTATTAGCTACTGTACTCAAATGGGTACCCCCTTGGTATGACTGTTATTCTTCCAATAAATTTTGGTAACCCATTTTCTTTAACTCAAAACACCCACTAACTCAAATTCATTAATGAAACATCATCAATTCATGTGATGATATCAGTGTTTGACCTCATAAAACCATACAAAAAACAATATTCAACAAATAATATACTTATTTATGTATATCATCATGAAACAAAAACTTCTATTCATGAATAAAAAAAATAATATAAATATAATTATCACTGAAATTGATAGGAACTCACAATTTATATTTCTGTTCAAATAAAAACATTAGATGGCCTTGATTATTTCGAATTCAATTAGAATCTTTTTGTAAATTAACTTCTATATAATTCAATTAAACCCTTCCAATTCATATATTTCCTTAACTCAATATTCTATAACAATCAGTACTTTAATATTCCATAAAAATAATTCATGTTCTTCTAGTGGACTCCATCTTTAAAATCCATACTCAATTTAAATAGTGAAAATTATATTCAACATCTAATTAGACTAAAAATTTATGTTTATATATTACAGTCAATAAAATTCTAACAAACAAAAATATAAAATCTTATCTTTTTTCATTTAGTTATCTCATTGATCAAGACTCTCTTAGTATATTTTACATCGATAGCTCTTTTAACATCATTTTTATTGTATATTCTTGGTATGAAACTTTTTTAGGTGTAGATTTCACTACACATCACATTCCTCCTTTTCAATATTCACGAATCTATATCAATATGTACTCTTATATATTTAAATAATGTAAATTTTGGTGAATTTATTTTTAGACATGCTAAACTCATATCTTTATCCACCCAAAATTAAATTAAACCAGACACATATAATTATAATGTAGAAGAACATAAAAGGAAAACCTATACATTCTGAGTTCCATGACCTTATACTATGAGAAACCAACTTTTTCTACTTACATAACCCTAAAATTTAAATCACATGTTTTGAGTTCCATGACCAAAAGAGATGATATATTGAATTGTTTTCTATGTAAAATCATAGAATTAAATTCCCAGTAGTTGTGGTTATAAAACATTAAAAATAACATCTCTATACTAGATTTTCTTGACCATAAACTAGGAATAAAACATTGGTCAAATACATGTGTCCTTAAACCCCAACACGATAATTTTCAAAGATGTATGTCCTTAAACCATTAGCTGATATTTATTAAAATCTATGTGTCCCTAAACTGAGTTTTCTTATTTATCACATCACTGTCTTGTTTATTAGGACCAAATAAATTTCTCATTTATCTCATGGGTTGAATGTTTTGTTTGTCATATTTGACCTCATTTTCTCCAGTAATCCTGGTTTTCCTTATTGATATACCAAATAAAAAATGTTGTATCACTATGTGTGATAAAAAAATTTATTATCATTAACCTCATACATAATTATAATTTTTATTTACCGATTGATATCAAAATCCAATTAATAACATAATGGAATCTCTTATATTGATGACATAAATACCTGGCATTGAACCACCTCTTATACAATGATCATTTCTTTGAGTAACCGCTTGAATAATTTCTAAACAAAATACCCTAAAATGATATCATGACATTTAATGGTTACTTCTCATATATTTTACACATGTAAGAGTAATTGCCTCCAATATGATGGTAGCTGATTAGATGTTTTGAATGTGGGTAGAGGTCATACTCAACTAATATTTTATTTTAAACATGTCAATTCATACTCTTGGAATAAAGATATACATCTCTAACTTCCACATAGTTTAATGGGTTTTAAACAACCTTGCTTTTTTTCAGGTGTTAATCTTATATATTGATTGGGTTTTTAACTATTGGAATAGCACCAACCTTTATTTTCATTTTTATTGAAAAGTCAAAAATTCTACATTCTTGTTTTATTAATTGATCCAATTTTAAAATGGTTTTATCCATAGTATATGTTTGACTACAAATAATATTTTTTAATGATAAAAATAGTAGCTTAATAATGTTATATTTTTTGTAATATTCAAGGAAGGAATAATTACATTAAATTCATTGACAACAAACATTTGGTAAGTATTCAATTAATGAATAAATAAAATTAATGTTATTAAAAATATTAATATAAATATAATTGGTGATATTATTGGTGATATATGAATTCCCTAGATGACCATGATAGGTTTATGATATTTTATAATTATATTTCCCAATTTTATTTTTTTCTCTTCTTTTATGTCAAAGTAATAAATAGTATCAAAATTGTATAAAACTGTATCTCAATTTTCATGTATGGTTTTTCAATTAGTGTTTATTTTTAGGAAAATTAAATGATGAATTTTTTTATGTATCTGTCAAGTACTTCCTAGTACACACCGCTTAATCTGAAACCGTTTCCAGACCGTGTCGCGATAGCGTACATGGCCGTGTGATAACATGGTAGGGAAAGTTAAGGTGGGACCCAGTAAAGGATGATACATAGTGTGTTTCTTTGAGGAAAATAAAATTTAATTTTTTAATTTATATGTTTTATTAGGGTCACATATCTTCCCTAGAAAATATTTATTTTTCTCATGTTTTATAGAGGAGAGCGACGTAGGGCTGATGAACTTCGAGTTCCCCTAGTTCCTCCGTCTGAGCTCCGATTGAGTCACGACTAATGACATATCCTCCCCTCATGCCCATCTTGGCTTCAACTGTTATACCAGACACATATGCTAATGCACAGTTCTGTGAAGGAATTATGAGTTTAATTCCGTCTTTTTAGGGAGCACTACATCCTACCCCAATAGTTGTGGAGTTGATGAGGGGGTTCCATTAGCATCATTCTCCCACATTTTTAGGGTTCTAGGAACACATGATACATATTAATGGATGGAGTCCATTAATCATATCATTAAGTGTCCAGAAACACCTCCATAGAGGAGGGTGAATATTTCTATATATATGATATACGATTATACCAAGAGATGGAGGGATGTAGTCACACAGGTGGGATGTCATTGGGATTTGACTTGGGAAGCATTTCATAGAGCCTTCTATGATTACATCAATCCTGAGACATTGAGGGTGATCGAGACCGAGAGTTCATGAATTTGGTCAAGGCTTCTCTTTCAGTAATGAAGTATTCTTCTTATTATACAAATCCCCAACATAGCGAACCTTTTCTATGAGGTGAAAAGATTCATATTGAATAGTGATTTAAGGATTGACTTAGTTATTGCATTTGATTGCAGGTGAATGTATTCGGGCAGAATTTGGTGACTGAAATAGCAAACCAGGCACCGATTATTGAGTGCAATATTAGAGAGTTGGGAGCTGTGATCCAAGGCAGTTCAGCATCCCAGACTGGTACTCCTTCATTTGATAGTAGGATATGCCACTAAGAGTCTCTTTGAGGCAATTCTAGTAGAAGGGATGTATTTATAGGAAGCTAGGTAAGGTGATACATGAGCTCGAATAGTGGGAACAGGAGACCTTAGTGCCCGAGAGACTTGGATGAGTGCCGATATTATGGCAAGATGGGTAATCTTTAGCGTTTTTCCAGGTTTTTCTCACCATCTTCTTGTAAGAGTGGATCAGTTATGACTCCACGTTCAGGAGAAAGACAACCATTTTTTCCTCAGTTAGGGAACTAGAGTTTGTTAGTCCATTAAGGAAGAGGAGGTGGTCATGGATCTGGTAAATAGAGAATGTATTTTCAGTGACATCGGGGTGGATCTAATCAAGTTAGTCATGTTTGGTCACACGACTGTAGTACATGTAATACTTTTGCAGTGGAGGATTCCAAACAAGAGTAGGAACCGAGACCCTATATGGTTAGAGGTGTGATTATATATCCCTCATTTCTTTCATCTGTCTTTTGTGATACAGGGGTATCCCATAGTTTTATATCTATTGTTTTTTTTGGAGAGCATTAGGATTTCTATTGTTACATATGATGATTTAATGACCTTAAAAACTATATTAGGGAATTGGATTTCAATGGTACATCATTTAAAAGGAGTTCCCTCTTAAGTTTGTTGGGTGTCACTTTGTATGGGACCTCCATTTATTAGAGAAGACATGCTTCGTTTCCATTATCATAATGGATTAGTGGGTCTTATTTCAGGTCTTTGTTGACTTTTATCATCACAGGGTGAGTTTAACATCCCCAGAGGGTGGGTATTTTATACACAAGGGAAATTGGGATGTCCTGGAATCCATAGCAGGACCCAAGGATCATGGGTTGGGTGGAATTGCATCCGAGATTGATAGTTTGTATTTGGATGACTATGAGACATAATATATTGACATTCTTCTTGTGTTGGATCACCTAAGGGTTGTACTTCCATATGACATTTTGGTTTTACCTATAGAGAAAGAGGTAGATTTATATTTTTGAGCTTGTTCCCACATAAAGAATGGGGTCCATTGCTCCTTATATGATGACTACACCATTGCTACATGATCTCAAGAAAAAGTTGGGGTTGTTGCATGAAATGAGATTCATCTATCTTAGTACATATCCTTGGTGTTCGCCTATCATATTTTTGAAGAAGGAAGACGGTGCCCACATACATTTCATAGATTATTGGAAGCTGAACCCAATTACAATCAAGAATTGATATCTCTCACTGGGTATTGAGGATATCTTTGATCAGCTTCGAAGAGACTGGGTGTTCTTAAAGATTGAATTGAGATCTGTTTATCATCGGTTGTGTGTTAAACTATCATATATACCTCTTAATGCATTTAGGAGTAGGTATGGTCTATACTAATATTTGGTTATGTCGTTCCATCTCACGAACATGCCAATAGTTTTCATAACACGGATAAACAATGTATTCCATCCTTACATGGATTCTTTTTTGGTAATCTTCATTGAAGATGTCATGGTTTACTCCCAAACTCGACATGACCATTCCATCAATATTAATATCATATTGAGTACACTAAGAGAGCATCAGTTATATGCTAAGCTCTCAAAATTCCACTTTTGGATGGACTATATTCACTTCATGGGCCATGTTATCTCAAAGGAAAAAGTATCAGTAGACCCAGAGAATGGGAGAGTAGTATTTTCCTGGGAGAGGCCGAATAATGTCTTAAAGGTGCAGAGATTTCTAGGGTTGGTAGGTTAGTACATAAACTTTATACAGGACTTATGATTCTTCTTAGCACCACTGATGGGCCTAACAAAGAAGGGTGAAAAGTACTTGTGGACAGATTATAGTTATTTAACCTTTTAGTAACTAAATTATTGATTGACGTCAGCACCGATAATAATTTTTTCGGAGTTGAGAAAGAGTTACACCATTTACTGTGATGCATTAGTTATCATGATGGGAGTAGTTCTTATGTAAGGATAATGATTCATTTCATATGACGCTCGATAGTTGATTCCCCATGGGAGGAACAACTCGAAAAAAGATCTTGATTTGGCTACATTTGTACATGCTTTACACTGTTGGAGACATTATCTTTTGGGATAGATTTCATTGGTGTACAACAACAACAAAATTCATAAGTATATCTTTACTCAGTGTGATTAGAATTGGAGATAGTGAAGGTGGGTTGAGAACATTCAGTATTTTGACTTTAAGATTCCCTACACAAGTGGGAAAGGAAATGTAGTGGGTGATGCGTTGAGCAGGATGACTCAAGTACAATAAAATTCAAGAGGCCAGTAGTGAGTGGAATCTTATGGCTTTGTTCTCTAAAATACATTTGGAGGTCCATGACAGAGAGGGACATACATTTTTTTCTTATGTAGTTGTAACCTCTACTCTACTAGATCAAGTTTAAATGAGGATTCTATAAAATTATGATGGCCTAGTCCTAGAAGAGAGTGTGTATGGAGAGTACACTATTCCGTGGTGGATAATAGGCGACAATGAGATCTTTCATTTTCATGGAGGTGTACAGATTTCAGCGGAAATACACGAGGAGTGGATGTGATATTTTCATTCCTCTATTTGGGAAGTTAATCCTGGTGTCACCAAGATATATCAAGATTTGAACTCTCTGTATTGGTTTCCATGTATGAAGAGGGATGTTTCTAGTTTTTTTATTAGATTTTCCACCTATCAGCAGGTCAAGATGGAGCATAAGAATTTTACATGGCTTTTATAGTAGTTACCCATTCTTGAGTGGAAGTGGGATGATGTCACTATGGATTTATTTATTGTTTTACTGAGGTAGACTCGAGAAAATGATGCATTGTGGGTTGTTGTTGAAAAAATCATGATGGTTGTACATTTCTTATTGATTAAGAAAACCTTCAGTGTTGATGAACATGGAAGGTTGTACATCTGACAGATTGTACTTTTTCATGGGGTTATACACTCTATCATTTTAGATAAGGCTGTAGTTTTACATCTCATGTCTCGCAAGGACTACAATGTCCTTTGGGTATATAGGTACGTCTTAGTATATCTTAACATCCCAAAAATGATGGCCAGTATGAGCACATGATTCCGTTGTTGGAGGACATGCTTCGAGCATACATCCTGGATTTCAAGGGATTAAGGGAGAGACAAATACCCCTAGTAGAGTTTGACTATAATAACAGTTATCATGTGACGATTCAAATAGAACCTTACGAATCTTTGTATGGTTGGACATGTCAATCACCCTTATGTTGGTAGGAGGTAGGAGAGGAAGCTGTGCTGGGTCCTCTTAATGTCTCGAAGACCACTGAGTAGGTCCAGTAGATTCTGAAGAGGATGGATACAACACAAACTCCCTAGAAATCTTATACTACTCGAAAATGATGACCTTTGGAGTTTGAGGCTGGACAACATGTTTTTTTACGTGTCACAACAAAGTTGGGACATATAATTATTAAAATACATGAGAAGATTTCACTGAGGTACTTCAGACTGTTCGAGGTTTTGGAGAGATTCGACCTAGTTTCCTATTAGTAGCAATTTTCCTAGAGTTACCTTTTTGTGAACAAAATCTTTCATGTTTCTCAGATTTGGTGTTATGTTTCAGACATGTCTCAATATTTTCAACCTAAGGAGGTTGAGTTGGATTTGGATTCATACATTGAGGAGCACAATATCTTGATTGAGGATTGTAACATGAATTTATTCCATGGATTGTTTATTCCTTTTGTACATGTGTAATGGAAGCATGGACAAGTATATGAAGATACATGGGAGAGGGAGGCCATTGTACGATAATAGTCACCAGAGTTGGGATGAATTTAATTAAGGGGGATTTTTTAAGAACTCGTATCTCTATATTTAGGTATGGATTTTCAATTTAGGTTGTTTTTGCGAAAAAGGGAAAAAATAAATTTTTTGATGTACACATAGTGTAATTCCTAGTACATGCCATGTACTCTAGTAATGCTTCCTAACCATGTTCGGATTATGTCACGACCACGTACATGGCCTTGTGAGGACGTTGCAGGACCACATATGGCGGCACACTATAAATGATGATACACAATGTGTGTCTTTAAAGATCATTCCATGTATTTTGTTAATTGAAATGTAAGTGTGGGGTCATGTCTCATCTCCAGAAAACATTAATTATCCCCCAGTTTTATATAGGAGACCAACGTATGGCCTAAGAACATCAAGCTTCTCTCATTCCTCTGACCAAGCTCTGATATAGATGATGTTGTGTTTGTTGGATTCCCATTGGTGAGTTCTAACATTCCATAAAGCCTCTATTCGTAATTCCTCTTCTCTCATGGGTTTTTCATGGTTGGGATATTTTAAAAAAGAAATTATATCTACAACGTTCTAGGACGATTCTAGGGCCTATGTTCATGAGGGTTCTTTATACCACATCGATGTAGGTGGTTTGTGCCTTCATTTGATAGTATTTTTATTATATATGATATTTGGGATGCATAATAATGATTGGGTTATTTTTTGTGTTTTATTTTATCGATATTATCTACCTGCTATGATTTAATTGATTGAATTGGGGTTGTATCATATGTTTTATGTTTGATTCCTTGTTTATGGGACACCTAGGGGTGCATTTACCTAGTTTTAATGTTTATGTATGTTTGGCCTAGGTTTCCTATGAGGAATACATTATTTTTAAAGACTTTTTTTTAGGATGGATTTGATTAATTATATGAATTTCAGGTGTTATGATGATGAATGTTAATGATGTATTATTTGTAGATTACATGTGCTTCTTTGGAATAATATGCATGTTGATCTTCCCATTGACCGTGAGAGCCTAGAAACAAGAGAACTATGAGGGTTTCCAGGTTTAATTACACTGAACCATGAGAGACTTGGTTTTTATTTTGACATAGGGGGTATTGACCATGAGATCTACCTATAGGTCATTTTTAATTATTTATTACATATTAACCCATAGGGTAATGACTATGAGAGCAACCAGGATGTCATACTTAAATTATTGATGATATGTAGACTAGGGGTATTTATAGTGAGAGAAACCCAAGATATCATTATCATTACATTATGTTATATGGGAACATATGTTTTAGACCATGAGGTTATTTCTAGAGGGTTGTTTGGGAATAAATAAATAATTTTGATGAGACTTCAAAGATAATGTAAAATCATGGACTCGGTCTTACGTGGTTGTTTAGATAGACTTCTGAGACATATGGTGTTACTATTATACAGTGGGATGCATATCATAGGCTAGATCCAGAGGTTATATTATTTAATGGTTTGAATAATTTATAAATGAAAATGAACATAATGGAAAACTATTGGATTGTTTACTTTTGATTACATCCTAGTTTATAGCTTCATTTCTGCATATTGACTGATTTGTAATTCCACTAAATGGTAGGCATAGATCTTTTGTGGTTTTCCTAGTGGGATTCATATCACACCCTTGGTGGGTTATGATTTTGGACACAAACTAATAATATGGTTGCTTCTATATATAAGGGAAAGTTCCATTCTTCATCAGGAACATGATTGTTGTTGGAACAGGAGAGCATCAAACCAAGTATAGGCTTGCGATGCTATTGGAGTTTACTATTTTCTGTAATTTGTCTTTTGTATAGTTTATCATATAATGTGACTTATTTGGAAGCTTTCCAAGATACATGTGGCATGAATCATTATATATATATCCCACAATTTTTATCTTACTATCAGCCTTCCACTATTTACTTTGGTTGTATGGAATTACTACTTCACTTGTTGATTATTATTGTTTATTCCATTGTGTATACCATACCAATGAGGGAATAGTTTCCCCACAATCAGAACATGACCCTCAGAATGAGTCAGAATAATTTTTTGTCTGGGTAAATACTCTTGAGGTTATGTGACCAAAAGTGTTCGGGGAACCTCTAAGCGGCACCTAGAACTAGGTCGTTACAAAAATTTACAATAATATTATTTGATGGGATTAATATTTTACTAAATTATTTAGAAATATACAGAGTACTAAATAAGAATAAATAATGAAATATATAGTCTAAAATATCATCCCTTATGAATTTATAGTATATTTTGAATCATTGGTATCTAGAATAATTTTATTATGTTTTTATATTTTGAGAAATTTCAAGAGTTCCCCTCACCTCCCATAAAAAAGGGATCATTTTCTAATCAATCGATCAAAATTTGAAACCTATTTGGTTTATCCATTCCAACACAAATACCTTACTATTATCCCTCCCATAATTTTGTGGTTTTTTAAAGAAACACATAGTCCTTAGTGGTATAATGGTGTTTAGGAAAATATGTTTTCCAAATAAGATATATATAAATGATGCAAGTGATATGTTGGAGTCATGGTAAATGATTTTTCTTAAAATTATTATCATTAAAATTTTAGAAAAAATAATTTTTTCTCCTAGAATCCATATGATATTTTTTCTTACACTTATTTAATAAAAGTCAAATATTTTATTTCTTTGTTTTTTCAAATCATTTTTACAGGTAACATTGTTTTAAAAAAAATTGAAAGGATTTTTCTTTTCATTTTCGAAATGTGTTACTATGTGATTTTTTCGTCAAAATTATTGATGAAACATTTTTTAACTTATATAGAATGAGATTATTTTTCATCCATCGGGGCATTATAATTCTTTGATGTTTCCTTTATATGATGAAATGATTATTTTCATAGAATATATTTCTTCATGTGGTGAGATGTTTTTAGAAACTAAATTTTCATTTTTATAAAAATGTGTATTATGATATGTTTTTATAGGGGATTCAAATATTTTATGAAGTTATTTATGATGAAAATGTGAATGAATATACTGTTTTATTAATGATATTGTACTTGAGAATTATAGCTCATGGGTGAGCTCAATACCACTTATATGACTAGTTGAACCCCATTATTGATCATTTCTAAAACCAATACAACATATATGATGGGTTCAACACCATTATAGCTCTCAAGTGAACTTAGTGGTGTTTATACAACTTCATAGGAATTATACCTCAGTGGTGAGCCGAATAGAGTTTATAAAAAGGGTTGATCCCCATTTTAGCTCACATAGAACCCCATATAGCCTATATAAAGGCGGTCCCCATTATTTGTCTCTAATGTATTGGATTGTGATTATGAATTCTAGAGAAGTTTATTGAATATCAATTTTATGGTTATTCCATGTCTAAGGGTCACAAAAGGGTTTTATGAATGTGATGTTACAGGTTTTCAAAAAGATTCTTTATTTAATTACTATGGGTTTTAAAGGTATTACATTAGAAAAAAGTTTTTATTTTTTTAATCTATTAATATAAAATTTATTATGCCTAAATAACATTGAAGATAAAGGAAGATATTAAATGGGTTTTCATGTCATTAACTGAAATTATGGATTTCTCATTTTATTTCCCTTACTTATGTTTTTGTTTTCATTCCACATTTGAAAATTTTTTTAACCATGTTTCAAATAATTTTTGGGACAAGGATGAGGTCCATAATGAAATTGTGAGGATTAATATTTAAAATAAATCATTATTTATAAAAAAGAGTTTAGTTATGTTAAAAAAATGATGTTGACACAAAGTTTCAGCATTTCAATTCATGAGTTGGTCTATATGTATAATGACCTAATTCTCTAAAACTCAAAAACAAAAGATCTATGTGGTTGTTGGAAATCAAATTCTAGCTCAAAGAAACAATAATATATAATGCCTAATTATTGTTCCATACACATCAGTACATCATGTACATCCTCAAGGTTCAATTAGGGGTGATCTATATTGATTTGACCCCATTGACACAATGAAACTCAATTTCTTTATGATATATATATATATATATAAAGAGGGATGGGATAAAACAATAAATTGAAGGATCTGAGTATGTAAACACAATAAATTATTTAAAAACACCCCCATAATATAATTTGGATAAATTGAACATAAATTTCTTCTTTCTGATACACAGTTATGATGAAACATATAAATATCTTCGCTACCTTTTCATTATTCCAAAGAATAATGATTTTACATAGGTCACATGGTATTTATATATAGTAATGTTTTTTTATGGTGCCAAAATATCCCACTAATATTGAATTTCATAAATATCACCATATGTCCAATAATCTTTGTCTCCAATCTATATACTTGATAGAATGATTAACCCAGTGCAAGAATACTTATTCATGAAGTTTCCATATGGTTGGGGGACCATATAATCAACTGATATTGGAGATAGAATCCTAGATTAACTATGTTATGGTCTTCGAGAAACTGTATTGATGTTAAAATTCTTGTAAATATTCAACACCAACATAGAATGTTGATATCATATAAATAGAACATCTCCCCAAGAATCCATATACCCCCTCTTATCTACATGATTATGATGATGTGGACATAGATAAAGCCTTCCATCCATTAACGAAGGACATTCCACTATCATAAAAAAGATGATATAGATTATCATTGATAGAAATAAAGATAAGTGGACAACACATATTAACGACATTATGACTTCTGAAAAATAGGAAATGCACGTTAAATTCATGAAACACCACTAAGACATGTCTGTATGTAAATACATGTGGATACAAGATCTCGATATGTAGAAATGTGAATCCCTCCCATGGATTCATGGGTATGTACAAATTAGATAATATGATGAATGAAACTTTCATCATGAAATCCAATAACTAATTTTTTTTCTAAAATTATATTATTTACAAAAAACTAACAAATTAGAGTTTATATCATCTTTTGAGAAATCAAATTATAAATCCGGAAGGATGAATTCCCCATAATATTTAATTATTTTTTTGAATGATTCAACTATTGACTCCAATTCCATACATAAAAATGATTCTTTTAAAAGATTCCTTTTTAATGATTTTTAAGTAATATCAAATGCAGTGATACTTAAATTTGTAAACATTTCATGGTCAGTTATCAACTTTCATTATTTTAGAATATGGAAATGTACAAAAAAATTAATTAAATTAATATATAATAATATTTTATTTTCATTAAAAACATATTAATAATCATTTTTACTATCAAATAGTGGAAAATATAACTAATACATGAAACACCATAAATAACTTGAGATGAATAAAAAACACGGGGCTTAAATTAAAAGATTCCAATAATGTCCCTAAACCAAAATTCATGTATAAATAATCTCAAATAATATGATATTGGATCATAAATATTTGAATTCACCTGATATATTACATTTTATGTGTACAATATTAAATATACTGTATTTTTATTTTTTAAATATATGATTCAGCACCGGATTAAATCTTAACATACAATGAATAAATCCTTTACAATTCCCTGTTATCCTTTAATTAAAAGTTCTCCCTTAAAATGGATAATTGATTGATAAAATTATCTCTTTCTAGAAATGTTTAATTTATATGGTTCAATTATAAACAACATTGTATTAGTTTTAGTTTATAAATATTTTTCCAAGTTAATATGTGTGTGTGATGTTTTCACACATCAATTGATGGATTGATTGAAAGGTAAATTATAATTAAAATTTATGTATACATTATTATATCATTAATATATTATATATTCATTATATTAATACTTATATTTATATATTTAAAATGGAAATGGATAATGAGTTATATCACTTTATGGTGGTGGTAGTCCAAACATACTCACAAGATACAATATCATCCCCCAACAGATCGAAAGGTACAAAGTTAAGTAATATTATTTAATCATTTGAGAATAATTATGTCACAAATATCATATATATATATACAATATATTTATCATACAAAACAGACTTTAATTATGGAGATGAAAAATGAATCATACTACTACGTGTAGGTGGTAGTCCACACATTCAAATGATAAAAACCATCACATTCCACTCGATAGAAAGATGGTGGAAAATAGTTAATCATAAAAATAATAAATATTACATATAAAATGGTAATTAATTAATTATATTAAAATTAATACTATATATATAGTAGATGTAATAAAATAAATGAAATTTAATTTACTCAGTTAAGTGTTATACCTCTTTGTTGAGAAAACTCAGTTGACTTACACCTTAATCTTTTAGAGGATGGTATTATGATCAATCTATGGCTTATATAAAGTGGGTAGGGATGTTATTAGGGGATAATTTAAGTTATTTTAAGATGTATAAGGCTATTGATATATTGTTTTAGAGGAGTAGTTGTATTATTTCATAATGGAGGGGGAGGACACACATGGAATTATTAAAAAGATTAAAATATATTATCATATTACACAAGTAAAGAGGATAAAAAATTCCAAATAATTTAATACATGAAGGATATGGTTAAAAGAAAATAATATAATAAAATTAAATCATGATCCTTGTAAAATTTAAAATTTTATCTCTTATGATAACAACCAGTAGACCTATTTTAACACTAAATGTGGTCACAATTGTTTTGTATTTATTATTCATTATAACCCAAAATTAAGTTGAAAAAATTATGGGACATTAATTATTAAGATTCAAAATATGGAATCCATTTTAAAGCATTAAATTTCTATATGTGGAATAAATTCATTTTATAAGAGTTAAACAAAATCAAATAGATCAATTGTTTTTGGAAAATGGATTTTAAATATAAAATTTTGTTTACGTTCAATCTGTGACATTTAAAAAACATTGGTCAGTGTTATAATATTTTATAGATTATATTATGTAAGAAATTAATTAAAATCATTAATTAATAGTTATTAATTTAATTTTTTATGATAAAAACTCATTTTTTGTATAAATGTTTTTTGAAAAACATATCTTTTTTACATTTAAATGATTATATTTTCATTTATAAAGAATTGATAAAAAATGAATTCAAAAAATATGTCTTTTAAAATAATAATTCAAGCATAATTTATTAATATTAATACATCGCTATATAAAGGGTATGCAATAATTATTATATTAATTATTAATATTTTAATAGTATATGACAGTATAGTTAAAATCGATGTTTCGTGAAAGTAATTATTAAAAAAATTAACATTTATTAAAAGAATAAATATCATAAAATATAACGTTGTTACATTATATCCCTTTTGATAGAGTTACTCCCACCATATTATATTAATTTGATACAAATGTCTAAGGATACTTCCTCCTCGTCACATTTTCAGGTTACTGTGAAGCTTCTTCAAATTTATGACCTCTCTAAAAAAATATTTTTGGCGAGTCATCTTGTTCCACAAATAATGATATATTTTATCTAGAATCCCCACTCGTTATTACTCAAAAAATAGACTATAAACTAGTGGTATAAACGTAGAGATTAGTAAATTTGAAGGATCAAATATATATATTCTTGGGAGAGATACATCAATGACATAGAGAACATCATAGGTATTTGTTGGATGTGTCAAAAGATAAGAAATTTTTCGAATTCAATCAACAATATTTAATGGAATGATATTTCATGGTATTATTTTTCCCCTTTATCAAATATAATATGCTAATTCAATGGGTAAAATCATAAAAATACCTTCTCAATATCTTCAATGTACAAAACTCATATATAATTACCAACATGTCTTTTCAGTTAAACACGAGCTTCCCTGTTTTGGTATAAAATTAATCTACATTCTCTACCATTTCCCAAAGCATTTAAAGACCCAATAATATCCTTTTTTAACATTATCAAATCATATTGATTTCCTAAACATACATCCATAGAGTGATTTATTAAGATTCATCTATATGCTCATGTGAAATTTAGTATTCTAAGACAATTTAACCATAAAAATGTGTTGATCCAAAAAAATATAATAAGCCATAGATTATAACTAAACATATAATCTAGAATTTCAATTTTCTTCATATATTCACCATCTATGTTTGTCTGAAATTCATTTCTAAACCACAAATCTGTATGCAATTCCAGTTAAAGGATTCTTCATAACATGAAGGTATGTGTTTGATCCCAATATAATAAAATTGATTCTGGGACTCTATAAATATTACCACATTCTTAATATTTATCCTATAAATATAATCAAAAATGACATTTTTTTATGGAAATTTATTTTCCAAATGTCATACAGGGATTGAAAATTAATGAAATACTATTATTTAATATAGTTTTTTTGGGAATTTGATGATGAAATCCATTGAAAACTATTTCAATTTCCATTCTGGTGTATGTTATGGATGTAAAATCCACTTATACTTATTTCAACCAAAATTAACTTACATAATACCATGTATTGAGGTACATATACTGAAATATCACTTTCCATTTCATCCCATAATATGAACAAATTCTGATACATATACATCTTCAAATGTCTAATATTAATATAGAATAATAAACCCTGAGATTAATCCAATATATCATTAATTATGTTTGAAATTGGTAGGAAACTAACTTGTTCAATATTCATAATCATCCCATCACAATATTGTTCGAAATTATGAATAATTTTCATATCGTTTTATGGTTCCTATTTATCCTTCCATTCCTCATTAATCTACATATTAATGGATGGATTAAAAATAATATATGAAATAAATGATTTTGTATGATTTCATCATGATTTAAATATCCATACTCTATAAATACGTAACTATTTTACTTACTTAAATCATTTTCAAACAAAAAACTAGAAGGGTCTTTTTAATATAGAGCATCGACCTTCAAAATGAACAATAAAGGAAAATAAAATAGTTTACACTACCTTAGTTATATGATACGAGACACCAGGGATATAAATTCTCCATTCTAGAATAATTTCATTTCCTCTATCTTCATTATATAGAATAAAAACACTATTTATAGCATAATGATCACCAATTGATCTCTCACATCTACCAAATATAAAAAAATATTCAAATATCATGTAATAAATATATTATTTTTAAAAAATTATACGTTCCTTACGAAATTGGACATCAAGTACATTCAATATAATCCCATGAGGAGACACTAAAATGAAAATTTACTTCCTATAAACCCACCAAAAAATAATTTTCCTTTTACTTTTACATCCCAAATGAAGATATTATCTTCATTAAGGATGTAATGTTGTGCTGGAAGGCACAAAAAAATAGTTCACATGAATCGCAACTAGAATAATATTGAACAACCATTAGTGTAATAGGCCATTCTTGTGATTTTATTGTATTCCCCCATCGAAGACCATCATTAAATACTATTTTCCTAGTTTATTGTGATACAAAAAAATAAGTATTAATAGGGTGAAGCCATTACAATTCCTAAATTAAAACATGAGGTCACGGTCTAATGGTTCTATATAAGGTGAATTCTCTATATTGTAATCAAGTTAATCAGTGGATATTGTATTGTATAAAATAGAGCCCATCCATATTCTCGAGCTCACCTACGAGCTATATGATTAATTTCAATATGTTTATAATGTATCCTATGTAAATTATTGTATATATTTTATGGAACACTTTTCCAAGTTTCTTATTATTGAAGGATAGTTTGAAATGGGCATCATTGTGTTTTATTGATATATTGTCACTCTAGTCGCTTTGGATGAGGTAATTTTTGGGTTGAATCAATTAAAAAATAGCTCATTCAAGGCGGGTCATTCCAATAACATTATTGCAGAAGATATTTCCAATTTAATGAATACTTTTATTTATTATATCAAATATAAATCCTTTATATTAACCTCAATTAAGTGTGAAAATACCTATATAAGGGAGAAAATTTTGACCCTATATAGAAGTATTAATTGATAGGAAGTCCAGTATAATATTAGAATAAATGTAATTCTTATCTATAATTTTAAAATTAAAAATATTTCTTCATGTATTGTTTGTGGTTTATGTTTGTGCATGTAGGGATCATCAAACATGATTTAATATCTCCCACCAAATATTATGATTGGGATTTATTTAGTCTACCATTGTTCATGACTACATAGAATTCAACATAAAGTATTATGGATTATATATTGACACTTACATGATACATTATCCTCCAAAGCATTTACATGACACAAAGTACTCCAATCCCTTTGATATATGGGGAATTGATGTAATTCTAATAACCCTACAATTTGAAAAATATTTTATCCGAATTTTGTGTGTAATTTTATTTTGTACTCAACTATACCATTTCATTTATTTAATGAAGTGAGTATAATTAAAATTATACCGGTGGGTTTTTGCTATTATATGATCATTGGTCAATATGACCATTTTAAACTATACTCATAATGTTATTATTACTGTTTATAAAAACCATTGATCATGGTTAATTAAAACAGAAAGAAGAGTCAATGGACACATACTGTAGACTCGGGTCATACGAAGACCATATGTCAGAGCTTGGGAAGGAGGTTTCATCCCTAGCAGTTCTCTGGACCAAGCCAAATCTGAGCTTCAACATGTGAAGCTTAAACAAAATCGCTTATGGAAAAAGATCAAGCTATTAGAATTCACCACTCAGTCAATGTTGTCTGAGTCACCCCAAGATTCTATCACCATAGAACACCTTACACTTAGGACCTATAATGGTGTTATAAAGGTCTATGTAATGAGGCATTAGTTACATTGTGTAATCCTTTTTTATAAATAAATTTGTTATTTCTTATTATGGTAAAGTTTGGGAATTTTAAATGTCTAGATAAATATATGATGAATTTATAGAACTTCCATATTATTGAATAATTTTAGAAAAAGGGTATTTTGATATAGTATTTTACATTTTAAATAATTAATGATGTGAAATGATTTTTAAAAAACATTATTCTACAGTTGTGATCAGAATGAAATTTAGACTACAATACTATTAACTTAATTTTTAATGAATAGTAAACTATGAATAGTAATATTATGCTTATGAATACTAATGTGAACAATAGAATAGAAACCTCGCTTAATAAATTATATTTTTAATTTAGTCATCTTTAATGGTTAAATGATATAATAGCATTTGTAAATAAATGCTTCAGAAATTAGTAGTTGAGTATTATTATTTTTTCGAGTAAATATTATTTTTATTAAAAAATAAATATCTCTTAATTAGAAAATTATATTAATAAAATGGAGTTAATTTTTTAATTTAGAGCATTGATATTATCTGAAGGTGAATTTATAATATTTTTAAAAAAATGTTTTGTTTTTTTTGTGAGTAGTAAAAATAATGTTTTTGAGTTTCGGTGTTATTGATGACATCATTAACGGTGTAATAATGATTTAGTAATTATAGTCAACATGTGAATTGTAAGATATTTTATTAGGTGTCCCCAGTGTCTGATACCATTGGCAAATACCATGGTCAATCCCATGGTTTTCCAAATACCACTAATGAGGTGTCCCTTGGAAATTTATTATATATATTATCACTTTTTCTATAAATACCAACCCATTACTTCATTAATTTCATTCCAAATTTCAACTCAACAATTCTATTGTCTTTTTTCCTCACAACGAGTCCACCCATGGTTCCCTCAAGCTCTCATGGTTCAAACCATTGAGCTTTCAAAGTTACTCTTCACGGTATGGGAACCTTTCACCATTCTCTTTTAAGTTGTGACTTCTTTTATGTTGTGTCTTCATGTTTTCATAAAATTAACTTGGGTTATGTTATTATATGTTATTATTTCTGTCCATTTCCTGTCCAAATGATGAGAGACCATTTCCTCTCTCATCAATTGATTTTCTGAATTTTTAAGCATTGTCGTTTGGCTGCCAAAATTTTGAACAAGAAATTGGAATTTGTATTTTATCACAAATTTCCTTTTCATGTGGTATGTAATTAAAATATCCATACCATGTTATTATTTATTTTTATTCTAAACCTATACTTTATTTTGAGTTATTTATGAATGGGTGACCCCTGTAACCTCTCCTTTTAAATGTTTTCTAAAACCATGTTATATAGCCGTTATGCGGCTGAAATTTTTGCCTCACATTTTCTCTCCCCTTTTTCTCAAAAAATTATCTTATTTTATTTTTGTGAATAAAAAATCGATTTTAGTTCTTAGGGTAATCATCAGTATATAAAAATGGTTTACTATGTTTTGTAGTTGACATACATAAAAATCTTAATTCCCTATCCATGGGTTATAAATTTTATAACAATCATGTTTTTAAGAACTTTTATAAAATAATGATTTTGAAATGAAACCCAATTATTTGTTTATATATGGGTTATTATTGAAATGTTTTATTATGATCTATGTAGATAACATGAAAATAACTTCATATTAAGGGTGTACCCAGATAGAGCTCCAATGCGTTGGGTAAATAATTTAATCTCTAGGGATGATAAGTTTAATGATACCTTGTCGAATAATCTTGGTAATTTTTATGACACCTTGGGGATGAACATTGGTGATAAGTTCATGATGAATAATTTAAATATTTTAGACACATTTCCATGTTATTATTCATGTTATAATTTCTATTATATTACTTTTTATCATTCCATTATGATATCCCTCATTTTCTTAATGATATCAATCAATATCATTTCTAAATTGTTTCAGTTGTTTTTTTATTGGCCCATATACTCACCCTTTCCATTTCTTTATGTCTCCAGATTTGAGATGTAGTAATTTTACATAGGATGAACTTTTAATGATGCATTAAAAATTATATATATTAATTTTGAGGTTGTCTTCTTGTATATTCTTCCTAATTTCCATGGCACTAGACTTTAAAGATCCTTTGATTGTAAAATGAAATGAAAAGTTATACGATAAAAAAGGTGGGATTCCATAGTTGGTAATAATGGATAGATTAGTCATTTATGAAAATTAGGCAATGAAAACATTACAAAGAACCATATAGAAATTTTTTAAATATCGAAAAACTTCACCGTATTTTGGTGAAATATTAAGAAAATGGTTTCCTAAAAAAATACTTCTCTGGATACGAACACGTGGATGTAGATCTAGCAAAGATATACCTAGTAGTGAAAACTCCAACATGGAGTTTCGGGCATGACCTGAGGTATCCTGGTACATGAAAATGGGTCTTGGTTCACCTCTTGTTTGACACTCCTAGGGAAAATGTTTTTTTAATCATAATCTTTTTATGAATCATTAAAAAGGATTTATATAGAAATGTAATTATTGAAGAATGAAGTATTAAGAAATAAAATCTTTTATAGTTAAAAGATTTGTAAATGAAATAAAATTATTACTATGGTTTTAATTTTTTTAGAAAATGGTGGGAAATAGGAGGAACCGTGAAAATAATGACAATAAAGGACCATGAGCTGACGGCCCTCTGATGGAATCCAGAATGGAAACATTTATGAGAATGATGAACCAATTAACTCAAGTTGTGTGAAATAAATTAAATCAAGATGAGAGACTAATCTCACCATGAAAGGGATGTAAAATACGTTTATTACTTTATGCGTCAAAAACCACCAACCATCTATCGATCTATCGACCCATTGTTTTCTAAATAGTGTATCATCTCTATCGAGAAGGTCTTTTTTGTGCTTAACTGTTCAGAACAAGAGAAGGTCACCCTAACTATATACCTCTTGGAGGGATAAACTTATCAGTGGTATGAACTAATTAAAAACATGATTCCAATAGTGGATATTGAATCTATGGAGTGGGAAGTGTTCAGAGGAACTTCTTCAGTATGTAGATCCCTCGTTCCATGAGAACAAGAATGGAGAAGGAATTTCTCATACTGAAGTAGAAGGAGAATGAATCAATGGGAAGCTACAAGATGAACTTCACAGGGCTTTCATGTTACACCTGTAGATTTTTCATGGATCTAAATGGTAAGTTTGATAGATTCGTCACTGGACTGAGACCTCATTTGCGGAAGAATCCAGTCAATCGACACTAGGATAGATATGATGAGATCATGCAGAGTGCAATGAACGTTGAGATGGAGTTTGGTGAGACTCAATCGTCTAATAAATATAATGACAAGAAAAAATTTATGGACCCAAGCATATGAAAGATATTTTATTTATGAAGAGGAGGCAACCATGTGCAACATCCCCCCTATAATAACTTGTGGAAGAAGAATTCATGGAACTCTCTTCTCGGGTGCGGGAAGTTCTATAATTTTGGAAAATATGGTCATATTTCATAGAGTCGTCATAGTGTGGTGAAGCCTCAACTCCCAAACACTAACAAAAAAGGAAATATGGTGTATTACATACATGATTTTTGATTCTATTAGTGTGGACAACTTAGGGACTTTGACAATCACTTTCCAAATCCAAGGGAAGTGGAGGGGAATCACCATTAGCCTCAACAAAGACCAATGGAACTAGGTCATAGTTTAGAAATCACTACAGAAGATGTTAAAGCACCAAATGATGTGGTGGCAGGGATGGACAATTTCTCAAAGTATAATGATAATATCAAAGGAATAAGCCAGAAAATATCAGTTCACTTGAATGGGAAACCAGTAGTTATCTTCCATGAAGAGATATTTTAACCTATTCTTTGTCTTGATGACCCTCCTAAGTCTTTCTTTAGGGATTTGATCATTGAAGAAGAAGGATTAAGTGAGAGTTTATGGATATAAAATGTCCCCGTCATCCTGGAATACATTGACATATTTATTGAAGGGTTACTCGAAACTCCCTTGGAAAGAGAGGTAGATTTCTCCGTTGACCTTGTATTTATATCTCATCTGATATCAAAAACCCCGTATATGAATTAAAATTTGGAGCTAGAGGAATTAAAGAACTAACTCCAAGATTTTTTGGATAACTGTTTTATATGAACATGTGTTTCTCCTTGGGGAGAACATGTTTTCTTTATGAAGAAGAAGGGTGAATCAATTCAGTTATGTATTGATTATTGAGAACTGAATTGGATCATTGTGAAGAACAAATACCCGCATCCATGAATTGATGACTTATTTGACCAACTACATGGGGCTCAATAATTCCCTAATATTGATCTTCACTCTGGTTATCATCAATTGAGGGTGATGAAAGAAAATATTTCAAAAACTACCATTTGATCAAGATATGGGCATTATGAGTTTGTTTTTATGCCCTTAGGACTAACTAATGTACCTTCAAATTTTATATATTTGATGAATAGATTCTTTAAAAAATACCTTGACAACATCGTGGTAGTTTTAATTGATGATACTATGATATATTCTAAAAGTCACAAGGAGAATGAGGATATTTTCAGTGTTATTTTGAAAACACTATAAAAGTAGAGGTTTATTGGAAAGTTGAAAAAATGTGAATTCTATTTACAACAATTTTCTATCTTGGGGAAAATTGTAACTAATGATGGAATCACAGTTGACACTGTATAGACAAAAGTTGTAAAGGAGTGCCCTCATCCTACTACAATAACTAAAGAATCATAATTTCCATAGATTATAGGGATATAATAGAATGTTTTTGAATATCTTTTCACATATTTCTAATCCATTAACAAAGTTAACTAAAAAAGGGGTTATGTTCACATAGACAAAGTAGTGTGAGGAATGTTTCGAAGAGCTGAATAATAGATTGGTTACAACACCCTTGTTAACTCTTCCCTCGCGTGGAGAAGGATTTTTTATTTTTAGTGATGCAACTCTAAAAGTGCTTGAGTGAGACCTCATGAAAAATGAAAAAGATCATTCTTATGCATCTCGATAGTTGAAGAATCCAGAGTATTGCTATCATACACATGATATAGAGCGGGCTGTGGTCATTTTCGCTCTAAATATATGAAGGAACAATCATTATGGGGTGAAATTTGATATTTACATTGACCATAAATATTTGTAGTATATTTTCACACAAAAAGAAATTGAACATGAGACAAATTATATTTTTGGAATTTCTTAAAGACTCTGATTGTTCGGTTCATTATCATCCTAGAAGAGAGAACAATACCGCATATGCATTAAGAATGAAAGACCTAGCTATTATTTCCATGATGAGGAATCAAATATATCCTTTGATGAATGACATAGTAATGATGGATAAAGGAATTATAAGATAAGGAACAAAATCAACCCAAACCCAAATGATTTTTCAATTATCAATACTAGAGAAGAATAAGAATGTGTAGAAAAAAGATGATTTGTTATAGATGATGTTTGAGGTCGTAAAAGTGAGAATGTTTCCTTAGTTCAATATTGATCAAGAAGGTTCACTACAATTTCGTACAAGACTATGTATTCCATATATTCTGGAAATAACGAAAGAGTTGATGGATAAAGCTCATTGCACTACTTTCACTATACATTCTGGAAGCACAAAAATGTGTGGGGACCTTCACGATTATTATTGATGGGATAATATAAAAAGGGAGATTGTTGACTACACTTCAAGGTGTCTAGTATGTTATCAAGTGAAGTTAGATCAATAACATCCTAAAGGGTTATTTCAACCACTACCCATTCTGATATGGAAGATGGACAATATCTTGATGGATTTCACCACTGGTCTCCTGAGAAAATGCAAAAGAAAGAATTCGATATGGTTTATTATTGACTATCCCACCATGACTTCCCATTTTATCCCCATTCAGAATGATTTCTCTCTTTTTCAACATTTAAATAATTAAGTGAAGGATGTTGTATGGTTTCATGGAGTTCCACTAACCATCGTATCGGATCGTGATCCAAGGTTCACATCAATATTTTGGAGAAGTCTTAAACAAGATCTAAGAACAGAATTGAATTTTAGTACGACCTATCACCCCCAAACTGATGGACAATTTTAAAAGAGTATTCAAACACTCAAGGACATGATAAGAACATGATAAATGTAATTTAAAGATGGATGGGATCAACATCTCACATTACTTGAGTTCTATTACAACAACAACTTCCACTCAAAAATCCAAATGTCACCCTATGAAGCACTATATGAAAAATGATGAAGAAATCCTACTTGTTGGGATAAATCTGGTGAGATAAAGATTCAATATCCCGATCATGTGAACGATATGATAACAAATTTCCATTACATCTAGAAACACATTAAGGCTTCAGAATGTTGAAAAAGAGTTATGTCGTCAACTGTAAAAACGACATGGAGTTTTATATTGGTGACACAGTATTTCATCGAATTTCACCTCGGAAGATAGTCAAGAGGAATGGGAAGAAAGTTAATCTCTACCATAGGTACATTGCCCCCTTTAAAATCCTTGATCGCATATGAGTAGTAGCCTATCGATTAACACTTCATCCAGATATAGCATATGTTCATGATGTCATCCACATATCCCTCTTTAGTAAATACCTACATAACCCTTAACATGTACTAAATCTAGGGGTGTTATAGCATTAACATGACCTATCTAATGAGGGAAATCTTGTGGAGATGTTGGATCATTGAGAAAAGGTTCTACGCAACAAGACTACCCACCCTGTTAAGGTTTTGTGGAGAAACCAAAAATGAGAAGAATCCATGTGGGAACCAGAGGAGTCCATGAGGAAGAAGTGACCACACCGTTTATCTTCTGAGGGCATGAGTTAAATTTTTGGGGACAAAATTTCAAACGGATGATAAAATGTAACGACACATATATTTGAATATTATTTGTTTCCTAATTTTTTGTTTTATTTAATTTTGTACTCAAAAAACTGTATCCTTTAAATAATGATGTGAGTATAATTAAAATGATACCTGTGGTTTTTTACTATTATATGATCATTGGTCAATATGAACATTGGAAAATATACTCTTAACATTATGATTATTGTTTATAAATGAAAATGATCATGGTTACTTAATTCAGAGAGAAGAGTTGATAGACTAATCCAGTATACTCGGGCCATAAGAAGCCCATCTATCAGAACGTGGAAAGGAGGTTGTGTCACTAGGCTTTACTCTGGACCAAGCCCAAGATGAGCTTTACCATGTGAAGCTTGAATGTAATCGCATAAGGCAAAAGTTCAAGATGATAGAAATCATCACTTGAGCTATGTTTTCCGAGCCACCCCATGATTCTATCACCACAACACAACTTAAATTTAGGTCATATGCATGTGTTATTAGGGGATATTTAACGAGGCCATACATAATTTTAGTAATCCTTTTGAAAAAATAAAACTGTTATTTCTTATTATGGTAATGTTTGTTAATTTAAAATGTTAGGATACAATATGATGAATTTATATAAGATCAATATTATTGTTGAATTTCTAAAAAATCAAATATTAAAATATTTTTGTATACATTATATAATTAATAATGTAAAATTATTTTCATGAAATATTCTTCTATAGTTGTGATTAGTAAGAAATTTATATTCTAATAAGATCAACATAATTTGCATTTAATAGTAAAGTATGAATAGTAATATTCCCTCTTATGAATAATAGTGTGACAAATTGAATAGAAACATCACATAAGAAAGTATAAATATAATTTTGGCATCTTGAATTATGAATTGATATAATAGCAAAATTTATATAACTGTTTTAAAAATTATTAGTTAATTATTAATATTTTTTTAGGTAAATAGTGATTTTACATAAAAATTAAATATCTCATAAATTGAAAATTATTTTAATAAAATGGAGTTTATTTTTGAATTTAGTGCATCTATATTAGGATAGGTTGAATATATGAGATTATTATAATATGATTTTTTTCAGTGAATCGTAACAATATAGTTTCAAGTTTCGGTGTGATTAATGACATAAATAATAATGTAATAATGACGTTATAATTCTGGTCAACTTTTTAATAGTAATATATGTTACATGGTGTCCCATGTGGCCAATACCATGTCTAAATACCATTGGAATGCCCATGGGTTTTCAAATACATCTGATGATGTGTCCCATGGAATTTAATTAAATATACCCTCACTTTTGCTACAAATACCAACCCATTCCTTCAAAAATTTCATTCAAAATTCCACCTCAATGAAGATATTTTCGTTTTTACTTCACATGGAGTCCACTCAAGGTTCTTAAAATCCCCTAAGGTCCTAATCTTTTAGCTTTAAAAGTTACTCTTCCAAGTAAGGGAAACTTTCACCCTTCTCTTTGAAACCATGACTACCTTTATGTTGTGTCTTCTAGTTTCCATCTTATAATGTAGGGGTATATTCTTATATATTATTATTTCTATCCATTTCTTTTACAAATGATTATAGACCACTTCCTCACTCATAATACTATTTTCTGTATTTTAAGTGACATCGTTTGGCTACAGAAATTTCGTAAAAGAAATCACATTCTCTCTTTTCTTTCTGGTTTCCATTTCGTGCATAATGTCATCAAAATATCCATTACATGATTTTTTTTATTATGTCCCTATAATTTATTATGAGTTATTTAAGAATCGGTTAACCCTATACCTTCTCATTTGAAATGTTTTCTAAAATAATTTTATATAGCTGTTATGCTAATGAAATTTTCATCTAAAAATATCTTTATCCTTTTTCTCAAGAAATTATTTTATTTTATTTATGCGAATAACCAAATATGTTTTAGTTCATAGGGTATTAATAATGAAATAAAAATGGTATATTTGGTTCTGGTGATGACTTACATAAAAACCGTCATTCCTTTTCTAGGGGTTATAAATGACAAAACGACCATGATTTTAAGAACTCTTAAAACGTCATGATTTTGTAATAAACCCCATTTCATTTATTCTCTGTGGGTTATTTATTAAATGTTTTATTATTATCTATGTGAATCACATGAAAATAAATACATATTAAGGGTGTGACCTGATAGCGCTCTAATGCATTGGGTAAGAATTTAATCTCTAGAGATGAAATGTTTCATGATACCATGGTCAATAACCTTGGTAATTTTTATGAAACCATGGGGATAATCCTTGGTGATACATTCAGGATTATCTCAATTAAATGTTTTGGCCACATTTTCATGTTATTATTCCTATGATATTCCTCTTTATCATTCATTTATGATATCCCTCAAGTTATTATTGATATCTCTCAAGATCACATGTAAACTGTTTCACTTGTATTCCATATCAGGCCTTCTGCTCACCCTTTCCTTTTATATATGTCTCAAGGTTATGAGATGGAGTAATTTTACATCGGATGAACATATTATGAATCCATACTAGTGAATTAGATGAATTTTTTATGTTGTCTTCATTTATATTGTTCCTGATTTCCAAGACAATAGTCATTAAAGATCCTCTGTTTGTAAAATGTAATGAAATGTTATGTAATAAAAAGGTGGGATGCCATAGTAATGGTCCCATACGTTTTAGTGACATCCTGAATGTCTTTATTAATTTTTATTGAAAGAGTATTATTTTTTATGTGGTATTAATAAATTATACTAAAGGGTCCAATTCAATGGCATTGATATTTCAAATCCTATATCATTCATTAGTTTGAGAGACCATAACTAATTTACACATATAATGAAATTAACTTTCAAACCATTGAGCCATTGAATGTATTTTCCTTATACAACACCCATTCTAATGATACTACCACTACAATACATGGTAAAATAGAAATATTTAAACTTTTAATAATTCCCTCGTAGACATTTTACATAGTACAGTGGATCAGAATAAAAAATGGTGTCTTAAAAATTTCTCTAATGCTTTGTGGACATAATAGAGAACAACTAGAACATCTACCCAAGTTACTTATAACTACATGGTGTATGAAAAAATTAGTTCTATTGATAGTAGTTCATATATAATCACTTAGTCATACTATCTATGACTAGTTAAAACTGGATCAATACACTTATTTTTAACTACTAGATTTAGAATTCCATGATGACAATAGGATATAAGAACTGAAAAATATGGAGGGTCACTAAAAACTGAGTGGTTCAAGAATTTCCCTAAAAGTACTTCCTTCACATTTTTTATGGATACATGGTGTTTTATTTTATAATATTAGTGATATCCATATGAAAACCATTTATAGTTTATCCCCTATAAGAAGTACCATTCAACATTTACAATGTTCAATATAATGGTGCATAATCATTGATAACCAATGATGTGTATCACTTCAAACCTCCCACAAAATCATGGTTCTTAAAGTATTAATTTGTATAAGTTAATAATAGGTTTGTATCCTAGTCTTCAAGAAATTATGTTTCAAATAATTTGGTACATGTTTTATGAAATAATAATACACAATACTAGTAATATATTTATGACCTTAAAGTGTGAAATAACAACCTATTTGATATAAATCAGGACTACTAAGATCTAACCATTAACACATGAAATTATAATACCTAATATATTCATCCTTAATCTATGAAATTAATCCATTTTAAAATTTCATTATTTTTTTTGAATTTAAACTTCTAGAAACTAATCCTAATCACAAGAATCTAAACTACATTGAACAAATTCTTAGAAATTCATAACCATAAACTATTTTGATGAAGTATTTCCAAATAAAAATTAATTTTAGAATAGTATTTATGTGATTTATAAATATAATGATTCCCCTTTTTGTGGAATTCTATTAAATAAATATTACCTAAGAACTCTTCTTTTCTGAAATCCATAATTTAATATATTTAATGAATCCTAGGATTCCTATTATGATCATATATTCCATCTGTTAATTAAACATTATTTGTTTAATTTTTTGTCCCACATTGTAGGGTTCTCTTAAATACCATGTGATTAAGACGATAATTATATTTTAATTTGATTTTATCATTTCCTATGTACATGTTACCCTATGATATTCTCAATTCATAGAATAATCACATTCAAAGTCTTTAAATATACATGATCATCCTTTTCAATTTCTATTTACACATTGACTCTTCATTGATTTAAATATTGATCTATTATCCATTCCCAAATAAACTCCTCTTTTTTAGGGAATAATTCTATAAAGGCCCACCACCCATCTAGGTTTCATGACCTTGAGGATCATTAACCACCATATAATGACCGTCATTTTTTCAAAAATAGTTAGTGGTCAGCACAAATTTCTCTCTCTCCAATTCCTAACAGTGTGCTAATGGAATATATGTTTTAAAGTTTTTCAATGATAATCAGCATAAATTTTTTAACTCACATGATATCTATATCCAATAGGTTATGATTTATATTACATCCACCATCCTTTGTTCATGTGTAATTATAAACCAATTGATAATTCCCTATTGATGCACAAATATATTTAGGTAGAGAAATTCAGTATTTCTGGGTAACCCGTATAGGTTTTATTTAGTATGTTCACATTATGTTATTGACAAAACATATAGATCTTATCCAATTAATTAATGTGTTTTCACCCTCATATGACATGGGTTATTTTATTTTACATATTATTTTTAATATCATGCATTACTCGCACGTGTTTAAGTGTTTTAGTGAGTTATTTCCCAACATGATCGAGGAATACTTTGTTTGTGATAAGAGATACACCCCATCCTTATCCATATGACATTAAATTACATATCCCCAAATAATTATATAATTATTATGTTGAACTCTATAGCACTACATTCCCATTAATCCTAAATTTAAAATTCTCTTAATGTATTCTATATGCCATGAAGTAAATATTATTTGAAAGGAACCTTATCTCATAACCATATATTTCTTTAAATATTGGTCAAAAGTGAAAAAACATGTACAATATAGTGATTCATTATATCTATATACTATGAAATATAACGATCAATATTCTTTTCATATGATGTGATACTTCACTTCTAACAATCATACTGTATGGTCATCGATTTTATAGACAAAACATTTCCATGGGATTCTTAAACAACATGATTATGAAATACTTCTAACCAAAGAGAATTTTATTCCCTACTATAGTGTTGTCCATCTACTACATTTTTTCCAAGAACTACATAGAGACTTATTTAGTCAATATAGGATACGTAGTAATGAATCGACCACCAACTACGAAAGAAACATAAACCATATTTCCAAGACACATGTTCTTTATGTTTATGACACTTATACCCATATCCATCATGTTATATACATCTTTGTGTAAGTATATATTTAAATCAGTCATTCCCGTCTTTTATTAATGTTTTATATTTATACAGAAGTTTCATTCCCCGTAGAATAGTGTGCGGAAGTATTTCTGGTCCATATGATATATAGTGATGAACAAGTCTCATATCTAAGGAAAAACACTAGGTGTACCCTTACCTCAAACTTTTCTTGTTTATTTATTCCCCATTTCTCGTTTTTCTTTACACCATTTAATTAGTGCGGTTGATCCGCACTCCAAATGAGATGATCTAATCTATTAATATATTATGTACATCCCCATGGTCTAGTAGAAACAATTATAAACGGATAATGTACAGAAAAAATTTAATATATATTTTCGTTTTGATCCCTAATCCATGTCAAGTTTTGTACTGTCTAAGTGTTATACTTGCTACCGTATCCCCAGGGCCTGATATGAATGACCCTAAACTATTAAAAACCCATTGGTCCAAGTATCATGATCTTAAACTATTTGAACTCACTATTAATATACATCCATTGATTCTAGAGCCCATTGTGATCACTATATAACCTAATTCTACTAAGGATGTCTTTTTTGTAGTCCTAGTTGAATGACCCTAGATGTCAAATTTCACAGTCTGGGCTACTTGATCGTAAAAAAAATTATTACATGGAAAAATGTTATATTAACACAAACCACTCAACAATAGGGAAAACATAGTCTTTCTTGAGGAATGGTTTGATATTTCAAGTGCCCCCTATGGGTTTGACACCCTATTAGGCCCAGTCCACCTCATTGATATGATTGATGCATGACGGTGTAGCCCCACGGTGCTAGAACACATGAAATAGTTTTCCCCCATCTCATCTCTTAAATTCCTATATCTTCAGTTTGATTTTTCAATAAATATTCCATTCCAAATATAATACAATGCAGTGATGAAAAATTTCTCAATGTCCTTCCTCACTTCTATGATACACATCATGGAGGATGTATTCTTTACTATAACAATATGGGGCCTATATTTTTATCACGATCATCATTTAACACTATCATGTTGGATCATATTATTAATTATATTGTAATTATTCCTTTTTATTAATTTAAATAAAAGTAATCCTTAGTATATATATAATCTCTTATATGATTCTAATAATTAATGTTTATATTTACTTTTATAAAATCCATAATACTTTGATGGTGATTCCAAAAACATTTTATTACACTCTCAAATTTGTTTTTGTATATTTACAACAAAAAGTAATCCTATAGAGTCACCAAATTTGTTTCCCACCTCTCACTAGTTCCCAAGGGTCATGATGTAATATTCTGATTAAAACCTAACATTCCCTATAAAACACTCTCACTTGATCTGAGTACTCTTATATTGCTTGTTATTTCTCATGTCAAGAATGAATCACACTGCTGAAGAGGATATGATTAAATATTTTTATGAAATAATCAAGATTAATCAAAATTAAATATATAAAAATCTACTTAATCACCCCTGACATGAAATGTTAAACTAGGTGACCATCATTATCATCGTAGGACATTAAAAAATTTAATCATTTTCCTCATTGTATGATGTCCAACTACATATCTTTCATCATCACTATATTATTTTAAACATCATAGTCATCATATTCACCTTACTACATTAAAAGGTTTGATAAAAATAATTAACATATGATGTTAAATTACATGGAACCATTCACATAATAGGATATAAGACAATTGTTTTGGTCCTCAATTGATAACACAACCCCCCATTCATTTTGGGCCGCCTACCATGCCCTGCTTTGGAATTAGACACCTATGACACTAATTTCACATGACTACTTATGGTTATATTATATATCCATGAGCTATGCAGTGTAATATAAATATCCTATCATAGACATATCTAAAAACATCACCTTATTCCATATAAGAACTTATGTTATAGCGTTGGATCATGTTGATCCAAATTCCATACTTATGACTTGAAATATTTTCCCTTCATTGAATCTAATTTAGATCGGTATAGATATAACCAAAGAACTGTGTGTGTATTGATTACCACTTTATAGGATACATAGATACACCCAGATCACTTATCCCGGGTCAAATAGTAAATCTTCCATTCATCCCATCTTCTCTTAGTATTTGGATCTCTCACTCAGTTACATTTGACCACCCATTTCTATGAAGACACTACTCTTGATTAGTGTGTTCTTCGACCCAAGACCATAAAATGGAAACATTGGTTCTAGAATAATAAACATAATCGTCATGACAACATCATTTTTTATTGGCCTTTAGGATTCCAATCCAAGATAACACTTAAATTTTCTTATGTATGAATTGTTTTTTTCACCCCTAAACACTACCACTATATTTAATGTTTTGGTCTATCACATTGAGGACACGATAGTTGAACCCTCTTGTCCCCATGTTTATCAACTAGTGGAAAAGTATTTCGATATGATCCAATAGTTTATAGGTGATGAATTTGTTGATATTATTATATTCCTGACACATGATCACCATGTTCTCCTCATTCATATCAAATCCTGAGGCTCTATTATCGATAGGTGTAGGTTCATACTATGATAAAAAAACCTAGTTGATGGATTCCTAGCTTGAGGCCTCACTTATTATTGTATAGGATTCATAAAATAAAGGCCTAGGTTACATAAAACATCTTTTAGGTGTGGAATATAAATTTCATCTCCAAACATATATAGTAGAACAACATCCCATGTCATGAATGTTTCTTGTGTAGCTCGCACCTTCGAGTCCACTCTAAATACCAATGTACCGATAGGGTCCACATAAACAAGTGTTAGATAGTGATGTAGTACTTTCATAAATGTATATTATAATTTTTTATTAATATTAAATAAATTAGGAAAAAAACAACTTTGTACCATAATAGATGATTTTTTAGAAAACTAGCCACAAAATCATTTAATTTTGTGGAAGATAATAAACATCTCCCACAATGATCTTCTCTGTTATAAATCTTCACTGTCCGACCCCATATAAAACCTTTTTTCATATCTAGGGAAAATGAAGCATAATATATGGTGATCATAGATTCATATTATGGGTGAGCAAGAGAGATATATAAGAATAACACGAACATAATGGTATAATAAAAAGATTGTAAAATATGAAAACCATACACATAAAAATAAAAATTAGAATCCTGATTCATATAATAATTATTGAATTTTCATAAGCTAGAAATCATTATGAAATAAAAAAACATGATAATTGGGAGAGTAATGTTGGAATAAAACAATGATTTAACGAATATTAATAAGCATAGAAACTCATTTCCATAGTATTTGAGGCTCTCTGTTAAGGATATCACTATTGAATAAGTTCAGTCACCAAACTATCATAGTAGTCAATGTACACTACCCAGAACATCATGGTAAACAATTTCCCTTAATAAACATGGTTCAACCACTATTATAGTACTCTATATCCTTTGATATATATATATATCATTACTTAATTCATTATTAGGAGATATAGTTCTCACCAACCACATAATGAATATCATACAAATGTGTACCACAAGATTATAAAAAATTCAATATATCATAAACCATTAAATAAATTGGGTTCTAAAATATGATAATTTCCCTATTATGTTTTCTACAATAACATTTATTTTTCTCCTCATATGTTATATAGGATTCCACCTATTTAGATTGATGTACATGAACATAGCCTATAAAACATTAGGGATCATAACATTTATAATTTGGTATGTTTAAAATCCATTATCAATTTATATTGTGGGTTTGGAACATTCCTTCAACCAGAAATCACATTGGCCCCGATTCCTCTCCTCCCTCCCCATTAGACTCTATCAATATCTACAATGAATGAGATTATATCCCTCAGAGTTTCCAAAACCTACTAATGTATAACACTTTATTTCATGATCCAAAATTTTTCTTCTTTCATTTAAATAATAATTTACCATTAATATCTAAATGGACTCCCTTATATTTATGGACCAATTCTCAACACTCTACCATCCATCAATGATATAGATTCTTAGTATTCATGGACACAACACATGACATGATCCATGTTTTGAATGTGGTTAGTGGTTTGCCTCAAATTTTTTCCCTATTCTAGTAGTATCTTAGTGGACCAGGAGTTTTAATGATTTAGTTTGTAGTAAACAAAATATTATCTTCCTCTGTTCTCTTTATTTGATCTATAGAGGTCTCAATTGAACTCTAATATACCATTAATTTGTTCATGTAAATTTCCAGATCGATAGTGTTGGGCGGAGAAGAGAAGAAGTGATGGCAAGAGGGGGGGGGGGGTGAATTGCTTTTTAAAAAATAATTAACAATTTAAAATAAAAGTTAAAAGTGCAGCGGAAATAAAAGAGGCAAAACACACAACTTGATAACGGAGTTCGGCTTAAACCAAAGCCTATGTCTCCGCTCCCAACTCAACCGTTGAGAGATTTACTACCGCTTGTTTTTTAATGGTTTTAGCAAGAAACCCACTAGACTTTAAGGTTAGTCTAGAACCTATTACAGCTTTCTTTTAATGGTTATGCAAGAACCCACTTTCTTTCAATGGTTGAGCAAGAACCCACTAGCCTTATTATAGGTGAAGGCTAGCTCACCTATGTCTCAAGCCTTTTAAAGGAAAGGCTTGACCAACCTCTTCACACCTTGAAGGTGGTGTGAAAACCCAAAGAAGAGAGGATTAGAGAAATGTGGGGTTTGTAGGCACAAACCCAAATTGATGATCAAAATTATAAAACAATAAAAACCGTAATGGGAGAATCTTTGGGCTCAATGGATTGATGGAGTTGATGAAGGGCGCTCCCAAGCTTCTATGGTGGTGCTCCTTGGTTGTGGAATTGAGATGGAGCAATTGGGGTTCCCTCAAATGGCCTTTGGGAGTCTTCGGAGCCGTTGGAGAGGCCTTTGGAGCCGTTGAGAGTCAAGTGGACAAGCCTGGTCAAAGCCCAACGGCTAGTTTGACTAGCTCTACCGGCTGACCGGTGCTAGGCCACCGGTTGGCTGGTGCTTTGAAAAAGGGAGAGGGCTCGGGCTCAGGCACTACCGGCTGGCCGGTGAGGAGGCCACCGGTTGGTCGGTGCTGAGGCAGTAGCTCACACTATTTGTCTGGGTGCCACCGGCTTGCTGGTGGTGGGACAACGGTTGGCCGGTGGTCTGGACAGAAATGATGCCTTCTGTCCAAGCTCCATCGGCCGGCCGGTGGTCATCCACCGGTTGGCCGGTGGTCATCCACCGGTTGGCCGGTGGACTGAAAACCAGTCCACTTTTTCTTTCAGCCTTCTTTCCCCAATTCCTTGGCAATCTGAAATTATGCCTATCAACCAAAAACACTTAAAACAATATTAGATAAATAAGAGAGTGATTGTGATCATGAGAATTAAACCACGAGGGGTATGAGAGGTACAACAATCTCCCCCTATTTTGATGATCACAATCACCAAAACTAGCAATGTAAAAATGAAATTAAAGACATGCTTTAAAGGATAAATTGAAAAGTAAATCAAAGCATGAGAGAACGATTTCCCCCCAATCAACCATGAATTTCTCTCCCTTTGTGATTATCAAAAAAGCACAGGGCATAAAACTTGATTGAGGGAAAAAATTGAAAAACAAGATAGGGATTTTTAAATCAATTGAAATTTTTGAAATTTGAATTGAAAGTTTTGAATTGAAAGTTTTGAATTGAAAATTTTGAAATGAAAGTTTGAAATGAAAGTTTTGAATTGAAAGAAATGAATGTTTGAATTGAAAGTTTTGAATTGAAAGAAATGAAAGTTTGAAATGAAAGTTTTGAATTGAAAGTTTTGAATTGAATTAAAGGTTTTGAATCGAAAATTTTGAATTGAAAGTTTTAAATTGAAAAACACAAAAAAGCTTAAACAATCCTAACTCCCCCTAAATAAAAACAACAAATCACCAGGGAGAGGTTTTTGAAACCGAGACAAATTTTGGTCCGGTGAGACTCGTTAAAAGGGATTTTTCAATACACAGTTGTCTAGTGGAGGGTCTTCTCCTAAGAAATTCATCACTAAGGGAAAAGGTTTTAGGCCTTCCATACCGGGCATTTTTGCAATCACATTCAGAAATCATGTGCCTGGGTTTTTTACAATAATTACAAAATTTAAATTGGGAGCTCCCCCTCACAAAAATAGTTGGAGCATGGGAAGAGGAAGCTTGCTTGGAATAGCCAAGCCCTTCGGTGGTTCTAGATATGCATTGGGAACCGAGGAGTTTGGTTAAATTTTGTTCACCTTGGGTGAATTTGGAAAAGGAATCCCTTAAATCCTTGATTGTTAATTCCATAGAATCAACATCGGGAAGGTTTTGGACCTTGAGGGACAACTCCTCTTTTTCTTTGAGAAGTTGTTCCTTTTCAGAAGAGAGTTTTTTGAAATTCTTTTTTAAAGCAACAAATTTGGAAGAAAGTTCGTGAAAACCTTCCTCCAATTGATCTCTAGCATATTGGAGATCCTCGTATGATAAATGATTGAAAGAATTCGAAGAACTAGAGGATGAGGAGTCGGAAGAGGTTACCTCATGAAATGCCATTAGGCATTTTTTACTGTTGTCACTTGAGGAGGAGGAGGAGGAGGAGGATGTGGAGCTATCACTCCATGTGGCCTTGAATGCCTTCTTCTTTTCCTTTTGCTTGGCCTTTTTCTTGTTGAGTGGACAATCGGGCTTGTAATGGCCTTTCTTGCCACACTTGTAACATGTTACCTCGGGCTCGGATTTTTCGTTGGGTTGAGACTTGCGGTCCTTGCGAGATTTATTCTTTTTTTTCTTCTTCATGAATTTGTGCATTTTGCGGGCAAGATTCACCATTTCAGAATCGCTGCATGAAGAGGAAGATGATGAGAAGGAGGAGCTTTCTTCTTGTTGAACTTTGAAGGCGATGTTCTGTGAAACTTTGATCGGTTTGCCTTCCTTTTCAGCTTCCCTCCTCATGGTGATCTCGTAGGTCATGAGGGATCCGACGATCTCTTCAACCGGCATGTTCTTGATGTATTTTTCTTCTTGGATTGTCGTGACTTTTGGTGCCCATGAGCTTGGTAATATCCAAATGATCTTCTTGACCATCGTCTCTCCAGAAACATCATCTCCAAGAGACTTTCTACCATTGTAAACGTCAGTAAAGCGAGTAAACATTTCAGAAATTGATTCATGTGGGTGCATGGTGAAACTTTCAAAATCTTGACAGTACATGTCCAATCGAGTATCCTTGACTTTGTTGGTCCCCTCATGGGTAACCTCCAAAAGTTTCCAGACTTCATGAGATGAGGTGCATGTGGAAACTCGATTGAATTCATTACGATCAAGGCCGCAATGAAGAGCATTCATGGCTTTGCCATCAAACTCGAAATTTTTAATATCGGCTTGAGTCCATTTGGATTCATCAGGAGAAGAGAGAGAATAACCATGCATGACAATTTTATAAATAGGATAACCTATGCTTCTAAGAAAAGTGGTCATGCGGGTTTTCCAATAGTTATTGTCGGTTCCATCAAAAAATGGAGCACGACCCAAAGAATAGCCTTCGGGGGCGAAAGAGGTTGAAGCCATCACAATGGATCTTGAATTTGAAACCGGTGAAGGTATTACTCATATTTTTCCTCTGATACCAATTGTTGGGCGGAGAAGAGAAGAAGTGATGGCAAGAGGGGGGTGAATTGCCTTTTAAAATATAATTTACAATTTAAAATCAAAGTTAAAAGTGCAGCAGAAATAAAAGAGGCAAAACACACAACTTGATAACGGAGTTTGGCTTAATCCAAAGCCTACGTCTCCGCTCCCAACTCAACCATTGAGAGATTTACTACCGCTTGCTTTTTAATGGTTTTAGCAAGAAACCCACTAGACCTTAAGGTTAGTCTAGAACCTATTACAGCTTGCTTTTAATGGTTATGCAAGAACCCACTTGCTTTCAATGGTTGAGCAAGAACCCACTAGCCTTCTTACAGGTGAAGGCTAGCTCACCTATTTCTCAAGACTTTTAAAGGAAAGGCTTGACCATCCTCTTCACACCTTCAAGGTGGTTTGAAAACCCAAAGAAGAGAGGATGAGAGAAATGAGGGGTTTGTAGGCACAAACCCAAATTGATGCTCAAAATGATAAAACAATAAAAACCGTAATGGGAGAAGCCTTGGGCGCCAACGGATTGATGGAGTTGATGAAGGGCGCTCCCAAGATTCTATGGTGGTGCTCCTTGGTTGTGGAATCGAGCTGGAGCAATTGTGGTTCCCTTGGAGGAATGCGCCGGAGGTTCGCCAAATGATCAAAAATATTCCTGTGGGCTTCCGTTTTGTTTCCGGGGCTTCCTAGTCCTTTATTTATAGAGGGGGAACCCTCAAATGGCCTTTGGGAGTCTTCGGAGCCGTTGGAGAGGCCTTTGGAGCCGTTGGGAGTCAAGTGGACAAGCCTGGTCAAAGCCCAATGGCTAGTTTGACTGGCTCCACCGGCTGACCGGTGCTAGGCCACTGGTTGGCCGGTGCTTTGAAAAAGGGAGAGGGCTCGGGCTCAGGCACCACCGGCTGGCCGGTGAGGAGGCCTCCGGTTGGCCGGTGCTGAGGCAGTAGCTGACACTATTTGTCTGGGTGCCACCGGCTGGCCGGTGGTGGGACACCGGTTGGCTGGTGGTCTGGACAGAAATGATGCCTTCTGTCCAGGCTCCATCGGCTGGCCGGTGGTCATCCACCGGTTGGCCGGTGGAATGAAAACCAGTCCACTTTTGCTTTCAGCCTTCTTGCCCCAATTGCTTAGCATTCTGAAATTATGCCTATCAACCAAAAACACTTAAAACAATATTAGATAAATAAGAGAGTGATTGTGATCATGAAAATTAAACCATGAGGGGTACGAGAGGTACAACAGATAGATCATTTCATGTCACACTAATGAGGTGGGGGTGAACAAATGGTGAATTTTTTTTAGTAATTATGTTTCACAGAAACCATTACATACTTTATATTGATCATTCCACTATTACCTGTTATAGAACCATAATATTACACATCTCTTTGATCTTTATCTCAAAAGTTTTATTTTAGTTCTTGATATTAGTATGAATTTTTTTATATCAAATCCACTAATTTTTATGGGTTCTTTATGACCATACACATGTATGGATCTTCGAATACCTATTTAAGATTCATTATACCTAACATATATGTCTTCCAATCCTAGATGTACATAAGATGAATATATGATGGAATCTTCCTCTATTTAACTTTTCTCACTATATTAGCCTCTCAAATCTATATGTACAAAATACACTAAAAAACATTTCAAACTTTCTATAACACAACATACTATAATAAATATGGGTAAAGAACATAATTCACCTCATAAAAAAACCTTATAACTCAAATTATTTAGTCAGTTACCTTCATTTATTCAAAATATATCATAATTTGACTTCATTAAATCCTCTATACAACATTGATTCAACTGTATAAAACTAATTTATGGATCTTGACTTGAATAACCAAATCCACTTCATTAATATCACATTTTAGAAATCCATATCGACTTATCCATATTGGTTGGGACTTCACGATGTCTATATGATGTCACATTACATCTTTCTATGCTATTACATCTAAAAACATCATATTGTATCTTCCTATAAATGAACATATGTATAATTTAATCATCTCTTTTCAACTCAAAAATTCGATACATTCAATATTTTCCATCAAATATTACCTTAAACATATTGAAAAATGGTTCATATGCTTATTGGGGACATTTTCTATTGCACCATGATTTGGTTCAAACGTCAACTTCAGGATTGTTTATTTGATCAACTAAACTCTTTATCATCATATCTTCATATAATTCTAATTCTGATGAACATAAATATTTAATATTTTATTTCACCCTTTAATTAATATTATTAATCATAACCCTAAAAAATTTATTATTTACTAGGCATTTTCTACCATTATTTCCATTATATATTCTGGTGATGTAGATTTCGAAGAAGTATATTTGCGTAGTATGCAATGGATTCCTATTCCATATTCATTGAAAAGTATTTTTATATATTCATCTATGTTTATGTGCTACAACATCCATTTAATTCATTTTAACCTAGACTTAACATAGATCTTTTTTTATATAATTGGGTCTTCAATATCATCTACATATTGTTTTATTATTCAATGGTCTCTTGTTAATACCCTTTTGAACATTCACAATAAGTTGTTGTTGTAGATTGATCTACTTTAAAATTAAAAATATTATCATTATCTTGAATAATAGTTCGATAGTAATTATTTTTTAATGCAACATCTAGATTGAAATTTCTCCCAAAATTTATCCTTATTATGTCATTATCATTTACTTCTCTTATCTTTATTACCTATGGTATCATGATCTTCACTTATTATCTAGTCTTTATCAACGTCATGATCAGGTAGTATAACCTACATTTTTGGAATTCCGATATCCCATGGTTCCACTATATGGAGTATGAAATTTTGGTCATTCCAAAACAAATATAGTAAATTTCCACTTTAACATATTTTTTTATTTTCTCACAAAATATTGATAAAAAATATAATACAACCCCAACATAATCTATTGGTTATTTCAATCTCCAGCATTAGATTTTTGGTTCGTACTCATTCAAATATAAAGTCAATGATATCCCTCTTCTATACAGACATTAATTTTAAATTCTCTTATATCTCATACATCAGAGAAATTTTTAGTGAGGAGACATTATCATTTTTATATCCCATTATTATTTGGAATTTTCATCCCCCGTTTTGAAAGTAAGAGGTTTGGGAGGGGCATTATTATTAATATTTATCATATATCCTAATACTCCATTAAAATAAAATAAATAATAAATAATTATAAGATTAGTATATTTTTTACATAATATAAATTTTTAAAAGTCAACCATATATTACTCTACATGAAGATAACTTACTATAAAAAAAAATTTAACTTAGACACCAAAGCAATATCTAAAGAATAATGTTATACCAGGTTGTGAAATTGTTTTATGTAATTTCAATAGATTTAAATAAATAAAATTTCCTAAAAAACATCTCAGTGAATGGATTAAAAACATTCATCCAAATATGGTTGGGTTCCATCCCATAAAAATGAAATTAATTATTTTTAATAAAAGATCTATTTACCCAATTATATTTAATTTTTCACTCAAATGAAAATTGGGGAGTGTATAAAAAATTTCTCATAGATGACAATATCTACAATTCTATAGATTTACATTCTTCAGTTATAAATTTTCATCATATGGAGCTTCTGGGATCCATGTGGTTGAATCGTCAATTCATGATAACATTATATGATGGGGAATATTATACATACTAATATGGATTTTGTCTCCTCATTATACAAACTTTCACAACATTGGAATCACTCACATTGGGTTCACATCCCCTAGTAATGGGTAAATCCAAATTAATTCATTATCATCAATAATTATAACAGGAATGATGAGGTTGATTCCCCATTGAGCTAAAGCCTTTCATGTTTTATGTTATTTAGTGTGTGGTAAGATTAAGAGGAAAAATTTTACTCCAATAATATCCTTGGATTTCATCATATTCAATTATTTATTATATATATTTCATTTGAACTGATATAAATGACATAATGTTTTCTATTTAATTTAATTTCATCTATAAGTATGAGAAATATTATTTAACCTGAATAATCACTTCACATTACCTCTATTTTTCTTTTTTACTTTCACCCTTCAAATTCACATCACCATACAATATGGATATCACAAACTTCTGTCATTTTTCATTCCTCTCTTCATGGGTATTTCACATTTACGTATTCTATAAATGAACTTAAAACAATTTTCAAAATCAATTATATCATTCTTTGTAACGCCCCGACCCTAGCTACCCAGAGCCGGTGCGTTACTTCGAAACATTGTCATGATCACAAAAGATCATGTCTCGAAAAGCCGATTAGTTTAGTAGCCTTGGAAACACTAGATACATTCGTAAACGTTACATTACATCATAAATTGAACAACTACAATAACAAAGTCTCCATAGTCCACACTCATATCCTCTTCTGACTATCCCTGCAGGTCATTCATAAAATACTTCATCACATCCTGGAAAATATTATAACATTGAAAGGGGTGAGCTCAGATGCTCAGTAAGGATAACAATAATGCGGAAGCTTTCATAAATAAACATTAACATTTAAGGCAATGTATAATTAAAACAAAAGCCTTTTAAACTTGAACTTTAACATAATATGGAAAAAGTAAAATGAGATAATTCCATTCACTTCTTCACATGGATATTCTACTGGTCGAATAATCACATGCAATATCAATAACCACTTTCATAATGATGGAATGCATAATGCCATACTATCATAACCACGTAGCCAAGGCCTCGTGCCAAGACCACAAATATGATTTTGTAAAGGCCTCGTGCCAAGACACTAGTTTGTCTCATGAGACCTGCCGATTCATCTAGGAGCTATAGCGGGCTCCACACGTCACTTATTAAGTCCAATACAATCCTCATATTAATAGGTTTAAACATATCATAAACCATAACATAATCGTATCACATAAAACATGCATAAAGGAAACATAAAATTTCCACATTTCAATCACAAGATATCAATACAAAACATTGATATAATAAAAACTCTTTCAAAACCATTTTCAATACCAAAATAAAAGAAATTTAAAACTTTGTATTTATTTTTCATTAAAAAAACGATGGCTTGTAGAGGAAGCCGAAACTCAAATAATGGTCACGGCGGCGGAGAAGTCGTTGTCGCCGCATATGTACGGAATGAAAAACATTCCCTTTTGTCGTTTAGCAAAACGCTTCGTATAAAAATATTCCTTTGAATAAACGTAAAAGTCAAAGAGGTTTATACACCGTATAAAAGAAAGTTGTGTATAAAACCAAATATGCCTCAATGAAAGGGGATTGAGACGAAGTCCTTAAAAAGATCATTTTTTATAAAGTAGGTCTATTATGTGTATTCACTATAAGTACACATAAATAATGTAAAAATACAAGATAGGACATAATAATATCATGACATAATTTGAATGTAGGAGATTTACCCAAGGAATGGAAATTGGGTTAAGAAGTTCCCTTACCTTGCGTCCTGTCCTGACTTGACCGTTCTTTAACCTCCTCAAAATCAGGTAACTCTTTTTGATTTGAGCCAAAGGCTTCCTTGGGAAGAGTTCTGCCCAAAGTGAGGCTTCTAAGAGTAATAAGGGGAAGTTGGGAGAGTATTTGGGCAGAGGTTGGCTGAGCCAAATGGCTTGAAAGTGTCAATGAGGTGGGAGAGGTGGGGGCCTTTTATAAGTGGAGAGGAGGGGCACTCTTGGAAAGTAAAGAAAAGTCACTTTATTATAAAATGAGTTTTGAATTTTAGAGGTCCCACACTTAAATTATTCGAGGCTAAGGTGATAATGGTTCTAAATCACCTCATCTAATAGGCTTTGGACAAGTGTAAGCCTTGGATTTTGCATTATCTTCCAATTTTATTTAAATCGTTAAATAATGAGGTCATCGCTGCATCATCATGATGTCGTAAATAATTTAATTTATTTAATGTCTAAAAATTATAAAAAAAATACTATGATGTAGGAAATCTTTGTAGCTTTCTAATGAATATTTATAATCAAAACTTGGACTTGTGTAACCCCACCTAAAACCTGTTTTAGTAAAACAACTCATGCTCGTGTCAATTTAATTTTAACATTAAATAAATATATATTAATGTCATTTTCCAACAAAAGTGGCTCCATTGGGTCCCCAAGTTGACCCATGGGTTTTCTTGGTCGGCCATAACTCATACAATAGGAGTAGGACAAGTTTCAAGTTCATATCATATTATTAAAACATTGTTTTTACCTTAAACTACACTAATTACCTCTAATCGCGATTAAGAACTTAAAATTTACTATTCAATAAAAAAATATTTTAATCTCATTGAACCACATTTTACTTCTTAATGACAACCATGTATGTCGGATTTTTGAAAATCAAATCACATAAGTGGTAATATTTTATTTAAACGGAAAATCAGTTATTTAACTACCACTTAGTGGTTTCACTATTCATCAAAAATTGATGTTTTTCAGAACAATGCCAAAATTTCACCCTAAGCTATAATTGATATTCCGAATTCAAAAATGATGTCTATTTTACAAAATTCAAAACATATAAGTTTCACTAATTAATTTTATAATTAATTCCCGCTGTTACAACAAATAGCGTGTTTTTAAGAAACAATTTATAGCAAAATATTGACAATTGTTTATGTCCAATTTCAATGTTAAATTAATTCTAATGACCACAATTGGATAAAATGGTAAAAATATATTCTAATTATACTTTAAAACCACTCAATAGTATAACTTATCACTATAAATTATTTTGATTAAAAAATTTGTTTTAAGTATTTTTCACTATTCATAAAAATTTTGAAGTTCTCAGAAAATTTCAAAAAATTCAACATAGGCTAATTTCAATATTAAGAATACAAAAATGAAGTCCATTTTGAAATATAAAATATCTATAAATTTAAAAAGTGGTTATTACTATTCATAACGGATACTTTGATTAGTCGCAGTGTTTTAGAACTCAAAGTTGCGTACAATGCAAGCCATTGCATTATTGAATGAGAAGCGTATCGTGGAAGCTCGGGGTGTTACATTCTCCCCTACTTCAATAATTTGCGTCCTCGCAATTTGAAATTTTTTTCTTTGAAAATAAAAGGTTGAAAAGAGAAAATACCATTGAGGAAAACCCACATCGGAAAGAAGATTAATAAAATTTAGCCTTAATAAGAGGGAAAGGGAAATGAAAAAGTCACCACCCAAATATGATCTCGATTAGGAGAACATTGGTGGAAATTAGAGACATAATTGGAGGAAAAACGTAAATATTTGTAGGGAGTGATTGATGTCATCAATCACAATCAACTGTCAAATTGAGGGCCTCAAAGCCTTCAATCTATGTTGATTTAAAATATCATCAGTTCAACAAGACATAAGGTATTAGGATAACACATTTTTTTGTTTTAATATCCCTTTACTAAAGTTTAAGAATTAATTTATTCATTGAATAAGAGATAGGTATATATATATTTATTCTTGACAATTAGAGTTTCAACCATCAACTCATCTTTCACTCAAAAAGATAATAGAACTCAAAAATATTATACTTATCATAATTGTATAAGGTTAAAAATTTTAACACATACCATTTAGATTAGAAAAACTATTCTGTAAAAACCAGGGACTTCATGTAGTCCAGTGGTAGGCGATTAATCCTAATCGCACTATGGTTGTGGGTTCGATTCCCACAGCTTTGTCCGACGCGATGGGTTGTAACTCGGTCTGCGTGTTGTCCTATTCATAAATATCCAAAAATAACCTTAAAAATAGTATCCAATGTAAAATATAATCCATTCCAACCTTTATAGTTATCCAAAATACTTTTGTCCAACTCACAGTCCTGATTTTATGAGGAAGGTAAACATAATGAAGCTCCTTTTTTTCTGCGTAACAACATGTGAACACCTTTATCATGAATTCTTTTAAAACACTGCAACATACTATATTACCATAAATCCTTATTGATTACATTCATGATCCCTTATTCCTTATAGAAAACTAGATACACTCCTTCTATCCAAAAATGTATACAAATCATTAATCAGTTTCAAGGATGTTAAGAATATCCAACATAATTTATCCAAATCAATCATGTCTTATTCCAAAATCACTATCTTGGTATCAGAACCATATTATGGTTTATCATTCTCTCAACCATATATTTTCGAAAAATTTAACCTACTGTGGAGTCACTTTTCTTGGTTCCACACAATCTCAAGTCCTAGATGAAATAGTACTGTAGTACAATCCTTACATACTCCATAATTATTATAAGAAGTACATCATTGATACAACACTCAAATTAAAAAATTCATTAATAACAACATAAGAACTCTAATCATTCTTCCTCATCTGTGGTAGTATCATAACTTGATTATTATCCAATAACATTATTTGGGGCATACTCTGATGATTTGAACATTGGTTTGCGTAGTGTCCCCACTCCTTGCAGATGAAGCATTGTACATTTGAAACCTTTTTCTTACCCTTGCATTCACGCACTTGGTGTCCTTTTTCTCCACACTTATAACAAATGCCAATTCCCTTCAAGAATATTCCAAGGTGTTTCTTCCCACAGTTATCACATATTGGAAAATTCTTCTTTTCCCTCGTCCCTTTATCCATCATTCTCTCTTCCATCCTTTTCTTCTCTTTCGTCCCTTCAAATCCATAAGACTCAGAGAATTCTCTACTTATCTTATTAACACATGATACTATTTCTTCATATGTTGATAACTCATGGGAGAATATTTCCCTTCTAAATGTTGGCTCAATACCATGAAAGATATGATCCTTCTTACTCTTTGGATCATACGTATTGATGTAGTTCACATTCCTTTTACTGGGCAACATTTCTATACAATGCCATAAACTAGATTAGTTTATGAATCAAAATAAATAATTCCATACTTATAAAATACCTAACATAAATTGAACTATTTATGGATATAATCCATAAAAATGTTTTCTTTGAGGAATTATATACTCATAACCCTTCATAGTGGTTTATAATGAAAATGAAAATTATCCAATGCATATCCCCCGGTAGTGTCGTAACCAAGAGTGCAGCAAGGCCCGTTGTCGTGCACCAGTTCTCGTTCGAGTCTAGCTCAAAGTGGTGTTTTCGGGTTTTACCCCTATGTACATCTGTGCCATAGCCGCCTCTACCTGCTCGTATCCAGACAGGGATGTATTTCTCAGAAAACTCACAACATCTCTACAATACCAAAATTCTAGGAAGTTCTTCTATACTAATCCTCAAAGTCTATCTTTGGGCTATGTGCTCTAATCAGAGTTTATCAAAATATAGCTTCCAAGGTTAGTACTAAACTGCCTCTGATACCAACTGTAACGCCCCGACCCCAGCTACCCAGAGCCTGTGCGTTACTTCGTAACATTTGCATGATCACAAAAGATCAATTCTCGAAAGACTGATTAGTTTAGTAGCCTTGGAAACAGAAGATACATTCGTAAACGTTAAATTACATCATAAAGTGAAAAACTACAATAACAAAGTCTCCATAGTCCACACTCATATCCTCTTCTGACTATCCCTACAGGTCATTCATAAAATACTTCTTCACATCCTGGAAAATATTAAAACATTGAAAGGGGTGAGCTCAGATGCTCAGTAAGGATAACAATAATGCGGAAGCTTTCATAAATAAACATTAACATTTAAGGCAATGTATAATTAAAACAAAAGCCTTTTAAACTTGAACTTTAACATAATATGGAAAAAGTAAAATGAGATAATTCCATTCACTTCTTCACATGGATATTCTACTGGTCGAATAATCAAATGCAATATCAATAACCACTTTCATAATGATGGAATGCATAATGACAGACTATCATAACCACATAGCCAAGGCCTCGTGCCAAGACCACAAATATGATTTTGTAAAGGCCTCGTGCCAAGACACTAGTTTGTCTCATGAGACCTGCCGATTCATCTAGGAGCTATAGCGGGCTCCACACGTCACTTATTAAGTCCAATACAATCCTCATATTAATAGGTTTAAACATATCATAAACCATAACATAATCGTATCACATAAAACATGCATAAAGGAAACATAAAATTTCCACATTTCAATCACAAGATATCAATACAACACATTTATATAATAAAAACTCTTTCAAAACCATTTTCAATACCAAAATAAATGAAAGTTAAAAATTTGTATTTAATTTTCAATAAAAAAATTATGGCTTGTAGAGGAAGCCGAAACTCAAATAATGGTCACGGCGGTGGAGAAGTTGTTGTCGCTGCATAAGTACGGAAAGAAAAACATCCCCTTTTGTCGTTTAGAAAAACGCTTCGTATAAAAATATTCCTTTTGAGTAATCGTAAAAGTAAAAGGGGTTTATACACCATATAAAAGAAAGTTGTGTATAAAACCAAATATGCCTCAATGAAAGGGGATTGAGACGAAGTCCTTAAAAAGATCATTTTTTATAGAGTAGGTCTATTATGTGTATTCACTATAAATACACATAAATAATGTAAAAATACAAGATAGGACATAATAATATCATGACATAATTTTAAAGTAGGAGATTATCCCAAGGAATGGAAATTGGGTTAAGAAGTTCCCTTACCTTGCGTCCTGTCCTGACTCGAACGTTCTTTAACCTCCTCAAAATCGGGTAACTCTTTTTGATTTGAGCCAAAGGCTTCCTTGGGAAGAGTTCATCCCAAAGTGAGGCTTCTAGGAGTAAGAGGTGGAAGTTGGGAGAGTATTTGGGCAGAGGTTGGCTGAGCCAAATGGATTGAAATTGTCAATGAGGTGGGAGAGGTGGGGGCCTTTTATAAGTGGAGAGGAGGGGCACTCTTGGAAAGTAAAGAAAAGTCACTTTATTATAAAATGAGTTTCGGATTTTAGAGGTCCCACACTTATATAATTCGAGGATAAGGTGACAAGGGTTCGAAATCGCCTCATCCAATAGGCTTTGGACAAGTGTAAGCCTTGGATTTTGCATTATCTTCCCATTTTATTTAAGTCGTTAAATAATGAGGTCATCACTGCATCATCATGATGTCATAAATAATTTAATTTATTTAATGTATAAAAATTATAAAAAAATACTATGATGTTGGAAATCTTTTTAGCTTTCTAATTAATATTTATAATCAAAATTTGGACTTGTGTAACCCCAATTAAAAATTGTTTTAGTAAAACAACTTATGTTTGTGTCAATTTAATTTTAACATTAAATAAATATATATTAATGTCATTTTCCAACCAAAGTGGCTCCATGGGGTCCCCAAGTTGACCCATGGGTTTTTTTGGTCGGCCATGACTCATCCAATAGGATTAGGACAAGTGTAAAGTTCATATCATATTATTAAAACATTGTTTTTAACTTAAACTACACTAATTACCTCAAATCGCGATTAAGAACGTAAAAGTTACTATTCACCAAAAAATTATTTTAATCTCATTGAACCACATTTTACTTCTTAATGACAACCATGTATGTCGTATTTTTGAAAATAAAATCACAGAAGTGGTAATATTTTATTTAAACGAAAAATCAGTTATTTAACTACCACTTAGTGGTTTCACTATTCATCAAAAATTGAAGTTTTTCAGAACAATGCCAAAATTTCACCCTAATCTATAATTGATATTCCGAATTCAAAAATGATGTCTATTTTACAAAATTACAAACATATAAGTTACATTAATTAATTTTATAATTAATTCCCACTGTTACAACAAATAGCGTGTTTTTAAGAAACAATTTATATCAAAAGATTGGCAATTGTTTATGTCCAATTTCAATGTTAAATTAATTCTAATGACCACCATTGGATAAAATGGTAAAAATATATTCTAATTATACTTTAAAACCACTAAATAGTATAACTTATCACTATTAATTATTTTGATTAAAAAAGTTTTTTTAAGTATATTTCACTATTCATAAAAATTTTGATGTTCTCAAAAAATTACAAAAAATTCAACATAGGCTAATTTCAATATTAGGAATAAAAAAATGAAGTCCATTTTGAAATATAAAATTTCTATAAATTTAAAAAGTGGTTATTACAATTCATAACCGCTACTTTGATTAGTCGCAGTGTTTTAGAACTCGAAGTTGCGTACAATGCAAGCCATTGCATTATTGAATGAGAAGCGTGTCGTGGAAGCTCGGGGTGTTACATTCTTAATACCAAAAACTATCCAAACTAAACTATCATGAAATCTTGCAGGTTATATTTAAATTTCTATTTCCACTTAGAAATATGTTTCTTAATAAACAGTATATCTTATTATAAAAGATTATTATTATTTAAAAACATCACGTTCTTGGATTATTTTTTTATACCATTCTTAATATTGTTCATACCATTAATACATTGTCCCCAAACCTTCTTTTCAACTAGTGAGCTACCATTATATGGTAACATTTTATGAAATATTACATATTCATCTGATATTTCATCCACTATTTCAATATGATTTTGTATTTATCACAATATCCACTTTTTTTGATATTTTTTGGAATTAAATTGATTTGTTCTTGGAATTTTCTAAGATATTCATTGATTGACCATTAATTCTATAATTGAATAATTTCATTGTCAGTGCGATTTCCTCAATTAATCGTGTTTTAAATATATCATCCTTAATAACTTCTTATAATTTTCACACTATTGTGGAAATAAAATCCATATTACATTATCTCATTGAAAGATTTTTTCAAGGGATATCTCAAATTAGTTGTGGTGTTTGGTTACTTAGGTGTAGAAGAGTGGGTGAACACAGATGTCTATCAGAGGAGGAATTAACTCAAACAACATACTATAGGTATTTTGGAAAATAAAATGGTATAAATGAAACACCCTCATTAAAAGGATGGGGTGTTATTTAATGATTATAGAACTTGAATATGTATTCAATAATAATATTTTATTACATTTATTTTTATAATTTCAGCAATTCGAATAATAAAATAAATTAATAATATATTTTATAAAAATTATTTTTAAAAGGAGTAATTAATCTGTCTATTACAATTCGATTACATATTAAAAATTATTATCTAAATTAAAATAAACATAATTTTATCCCCCAATTTTTTAATCCGCCAACCCAATGACAGTTAAATTAACCACAAAAAAGAAATTATATAGAATATAGTCTAGCTTCATAACAATCATGTGTAGTACCCTGATTTAATTTTCATTTTAAGGAAAAATAGTAGAAAATTATAAATTAATACACATATTAATTCTATATATTCGGATGAATTTATTTTGGGGTAATATTTTACCTCAAAAAATTTATTTTATATTGTTTCATTTTACTTTTTAATATCACACTCTCACAATTCCAACATTTCTCAACCTAAAATAGTTTTTGTTAATTGATAACTTTCTTGATTAGTGAACTATTAGATAAAATAATAATTCATATATCATATTTTTGGAATTAACGTAACTAATTGATTCTATAAAACTTAATGAATAATGTTATAGGTTTGTTTATTACAAAGAATTACTACTCCTCCATGGGCGGAGTGGTCATCATAGAAAAAAATTGCATTACAAATGTTTTAGGAATAATATAACCTAGTCCTATTCCCTCTCATGATTTCCATAATAAAGATGAAAAAATTGAGAATAAATAAATTTGAAAAAATAGAATAAATGGAAGTCGAATTGATAGTTTATTATCAAAACAAAAATATCATTGTGTGATGAAGTAGAAGGATTTAATGAAGGGATACTTTATTCAAGAGAAACACATGCAGAAATACGTGTATTATTTGTGTAGAAGCACTTATCCTCATCACTAAATATAGTAATGAATGTAAAATCCCATAAAATGATAAAAACACGCATTTATAGAGTGATGGTGTGGGTAAGGGTTCATGACTATTCTTGTGGGAATGAGATATTCAGTCAAATATTATAATCCAACATGAACTGAATTATTGACCTCTAAAATGCATGAAAAATCTATATATATAAAAAAATATTATTTTTGAGTAATTGTTTCTTAAATAAGATTTTAAAACATTATTCCAATAAAATATTTAATTTAGATTATATTACCATAACTTTTATGTTGCTTCTTATCTGGTGAGTGCAGTCTATCATTGACCTCATGGCCCATTTACTTCAATAAAATGCTTGATCCACCTTCAATGATCTAAATGAAATTTGTAGAGGATTATGAGAGTAAATATGTTACAATTTTTTGAGTAATCATAATTGAAATAAAAATATTTATGAAAAAAACCCCAGTTTAATTTAAAGGGTAAAAATTTTAATTTTCATCCAATTTGAAAATGAATGATCTAATCCCAAATATTCCTTAAATAAATATGTTTAATAGAGTGTGAGGAAATTATGTCAATTTTAATCAATAATGTATTCACTAATTATTTTAATAACACTCCAAAATATACCATTTTGCACTCATGGTAAAAACCTCATATCATGGGATCCCAGAATTTTTTATGAATACTGTTATTTCCAAATCCATAGAAGAAATATGGTAAAAGTAATAATCTCATGAAGAAGGTGATCTCAATAAATTTTTACATAAATATATCATAAATTATATCAAAATATCCAATGATATTAATGATTGTAATATTAGAAAAACAAGTTATTGGTATACTATGCCATTTGATCCCCACATTTGAGTGTGTTCTAACCATTTCAGGGATATATTTCGACACTTTATTCAGTATATTCAACTATAGTAAAACATTTCTTCTTAACATGTTTAATTACAATAAAAATTTTCTACAATCTATTACTATCAAAGTCAATTAACCACTCAATTATGAATTCTTGAATGCCAAAAATTGTTATCCATGAAAAGATATCCCCACATAATGTACATTTCATTACACCCATCTTAATTAGTATTTTTTTATGATTTTTTATTTTTAGGGATTAAAACTTAAGATATCTGGTACCGACAAATAGGTCAATTTAGTATTTTAATGGAACATATTGAAATAGAAATTACTACATGGATAATCCATTGTTAAAAGATGAATATTTTTTACCTGACATGGATATACCTTCAATTGAAAAGGAAAATTTTCATAAGTATTTTTCATGTGAAAATTTTTGTGGGGAAACCAATGAGTTAATTGTCTTTGAAATAATATAACAAGGAATGTTGTAAAAATATAAAAGGGTTTATAACGACATCTTAAATGATATCATTAAAAACTTCCATAAATAAAAATCATCTTTGACTATGAAATCATTCTCATATTATTCATTTTACCAATGTGGGTTGAAAAAAGTATTTTCCATACGTTCTATATCTAAATAAGTATGTTACATGATGCTTCTAAAAAAATTAACATAAAAACAAAAAAACACACAAATTTAAAACATAAACATGCTATCACAAAATATTATCTCATCCCACATAATAAAAATAATTAATTTTCCTAAATTTGAGCCCATCCGATGATAAATTCAAATGAAAATTATAATTTAAAAGATGAAAAATAATTTAAATGCGAAAGGGTTGGGGAAATACTAATATTATCATTGGGTTATGGGGTTATGTAGTGTGATAAAATCAACTACCTGGTTTGGAATTACCATAATTTATTGCCTAAAATAGATCACATTGACTATAAAGATCCTCCCAGTGTCATATTATTTGATCTACGCTACAATATAAGGAGAAATATTAGATACATCAAAAGGTCCAAACCATCTAGAACACCACTTACTATGCCTCATCTTCAATACATAATAGTAGATAATGAATTTATCCCCTAAATAAAAAACTATTTTTTAGATAAATCTATAATTAGATACTTTTTATATCTCCTCATATAACCTTGACATCTCATTTTATAAAAATTGATATCCTCAAATTATTGAATTTAAAGCATCCGTTGAATTCCTTCTAAGAAATATCCTTGGTAAATTTCATTATATCCAAATATAACTAATTATCATAAATTATGATAATACGAAATTATCATACAAATATGATCGAGAAGGGGGACACACCAATGATAGTTTTCAATTAGATCCTATAAGGTCGTAACACATCATCTATGCACATTCTCCAATCCTTCATATTCAACTGTATGAGTTTATCTATTTTTTTAAATACCAATTTGAAACATCACCATAATTTTTTTTGGTGTGTTAGGGAGTATATAGTTTTTCTACAACTTATATATTTTATGGATGGATGAAGAATTTTGATTGAAAAATGTGTCTCTTAGTAACTGATGATAGCCTTTGGTACTCCAAACCTACAAAATATTTTCTCTTTGAATAAAAACCTATAAAACATGAGAAAAATAAATAGATTTTTCCTTACTATCCACCAATTTAATATCATAATTAACAAAAAATTAATTTACATAAAACCAATATATATTGTAAATATACACCTAAAATTCATTCCCCGTGTATAAAAATCAAAAAAATTATTTAGGGAATTTGGGGTATTCTCTATCTCCTCAAAATGTTCCTAGTGTGTTGGAAATTAGATCGTGAATTAAAAAACACATCTAAACCAAGATGTCAGGACCCATCCCCCGGGGCCCGTGCTACAACTACCCCAAGCCCGTCTTCCTTAGGCAAGGAGTTTGAGACTAGCACCAAAGGCGTAAATCCATAAAATTGGGAAGGAATTGCCTTTATAACCTGAAATAGCACACAAAAGAGGACAATATAGAAGCAAAAAACTATGTAAAATTGTATTACAAAAGTGGGTAGAAAAGTAAGGTGCCAGAAATACAAGACCAAATGTAAAGTACAAGGAAATGAAAAGTTCAACTAAAGAAAAGAAAAACTTTTTTTGTGTCATCCTCTATTGATCCATCCTGAAGGGTAGGTATAGATCATCTCCTCATCACTCCAGGTATATCCTTCTTCTCTGCATACTGTCACACCGTATGATCACCAATGGGTATCATCCGATCCTGGTGCTCTCAGCCTCAGTCAGCATTGTCCGTCGTCTGTATCCAACACAACGTGGTGCAGGAATTTCCCGTGTAGGGGTGAGTATAACGATACTCAGTAGGGACCCGAAGACCCTTAAGGTCTAACAAAATCTAACAAAGACAAACCATCAAGTATGAAATCAACAGATTACCCCACTTAGGTATATTCCCATACATATACCTAAGTTATCAAGTAATCCATCTCAATCATGAGGAAAACACAAATGTTAATGACTTACATCACATAGGTATAAAACCTTTGTAGATTGTTAGAGACGATTAGATGTAGCCACTAAATCATCTATTCTATTGAACCCACGTAGGATCCTTGTACAGAAATCAGAGCTGTCGAACCCACACAAGATCCAAGAATAGTAAACAGAGTTATCGAACCCACATAGAATCATGGAATATTAGTCAGAGTTTTCAAACCCAAACATGATATAGGAACAGTCTCCAGAGCTATCGAAGCCACACGGGATCCAAGAACAGTAGCTAGAGATGATGAACCCACACATGATCTAAGAACAGTCATTAGAGCGCAGCCAGTCATAGTGTTTCCGTAAAAGGCATGAAAGATTCTGGGAGGGTCCGCTCCTCAAGCCAAGTGTCTATATATTAATTGAAATGATGTCTCATGTTGATGTATCCAAAAGATCTGTCTAGTCAAAAGAAAACCAATGCGACAGGAGGTGAATCAATCAGACGCCCAGTTTAAGAGTTATTGGCATTTTAGTCTTGGGGGCCCGGTTGGATTTTTGCTCTATCCAACTAGATTGTATATTAACTATACCCAAAATCTAGTGGGGTATACTCAAAAGGACCATCACTCTCCAATATTACCATCACAGCTGACAGTTCATCAAATGGACGTCCAATGCCAAAGATATGGCCAAAAGAAAGTAAAGGTTCAGTAGTAGGTCCAGGTCCGGCCCGACCCGGTCGGACGGACCCGACCCGATTTATTCCAGAACGACCCAGTTTGGGTTGACCCATCCTGACTAGTTGGGTTCGGCCTGGACCAATGGGAAGGACGACCAATTGGGTTTGGCCCAGCCCAGCTGGCGGTGAGGGTAGTCCGACCATGGTTCAGGGCTGGTTCGGCCTGGAGCGCCGCAAGGGCACCGCCCGACGCGACTCGTCCCAGAGGGTGTGGACGGGGCCCATTTGGCCAGGGCTGTGCGAGGGGGGCTGCGGGCCGGCTCGGGAGGCCGGCGCGGCCATGGTTCTGGATCAGCCTGGAAGCCGGTGCATCTTGGTTGTTCGGTCAAGGCGCCGGTTCTGTCGTGAGTCGGGTGGCATCTTGTTAGGTCAGGCAGCCGGGATCTGGGAGGCGGCCCAAGAGTCTAAGAGCCCAAGGGAAGCCGTGAGCCGGCTTGCAGGCCTGATGGCAGCCGAGAAGGCTGACGAGGAGGCCGGGGGCGGCTGGGAGGCGGTCGGGTGGCAGCCGGATAGGCCAGCCTGCGTGCCGGAATGTAGGTCGGCGGGCGGCCGGGAGGCGGCCCAGAAGGCCGGCATCAGTGCGAGATGCCACAGGGGCAGTGCTGGCCATGGAGGCCGAGGAAATCGTAGCCTCTGTCTTCGCTACCTTCATCTCCTCATCGTTTCTTCGCTATGATGAAGATCATCACAAACTTGAACGATGGAGGGGTCGGGCCATGTTGGTTTATCACGTAACCTCTGCGTTTAGGGTGGAAACATTTGGATCATCAAGTAAGAAGAATGGTGAACATCAATTTTTACAACCACTTCAATGATTCATTTCCAAGAGAAGAAGAAAATAATTAATGTAATATTACACAAATAAACCACCTACCTTTGTTCATTGTTCGGTGATGATGTCGCAGAATGAAGAAAGAGGAGATCGTCGTGGAAAGAAGACAGAGTAAGTCGGTTGAAGACCTCCCACATCGGCAGGATCCGAAGATTATGGTCGAATGAGATCGTTGCCGGTGTTCTTTGTTTGAATAACGTGTTGTTCGTTCTTCGTTCTTTGTCGGGAGATTTCTGCCAATAAGCCTCCTCTCAAATCACCCAAGTGAAAAGTTGTGCCAAATAATATATTTTAATATCAATTATTTCATTGGAAATAATTCAAAATAAAATACTAAACACTTGGTTGCAACATTAAAAATTAAAGGGAAGGATTTGGAACCATTAATTTGGTGTGTTGAAAACATTAATGTAGAAAATGCTCAAGGGTCTCCTCTACATCAAAACCATGGTTGACAAGTTTTACTCTCCTCCAATTTAATAGGGTTTGGGTGGTCCCCACCACTAATATTCAAATTGGGAGGTTATGTGGTCTCAGGTGGTCCCCACTTCCAACTTCCACATGGAGTTTATAGTTCTAGTGGGTCCTACCTCCCAACATCTACATGGTGGCTTAAAAAATAAAATAATGTTTAGTTTATTTTATTTTATTATTTTCCATGAAAACCCAAAAAATATCTTTTATTTCCAACCATATGTAATTGAGGTGAATGTATTCTTAAGTGAATATCGGTAATCCGAGTTCAACGGTGCCCGCGGATTTCAATTCTGAACACCGTGTCAAAAGTTATAAAAAAATGCTCATATGTTTACTGAACGTACCAGAACAAAACTTCAGAAATTAATTATGGGCACACCGGGCCTCAGAATCACACGCCGCCAATTTTCCCAAACTTTTAAAGTTTCCATGTATTTACAAAAAATAATTTCCATGGAAATTATGGGTCATTAAATTCTTCCCACCTCTAGGCTTTACGTCCCAATAAACTACAACTCAAAAAAGGGAACATGTGGTGGTATTGAGTACGCATCTGAGCCTCTCGTTCCCATGTGTTCTCCAGAAGGTTCCCATGCTACGAGTGAATGCACACAACATCTATCGACTATCCACTTAGGACCCTCTCCAGTTGATCGAAAATCCCCACTTGAACCTATGTAAAAGTTCTCCCATCGTCGACTTCCATCTCTCCATGGTCAATGATATGAGTAGGATCATTCATGTATCTCTTAAGCTAGGATATGTAAAAAACAGCATGCACTCGATGAAACTACGGGGAAGTTCCAAGCAGTAAGCCACCTTGCCTACTCTGTTGAGGAAATGGAAAGGTCTGATGAATCTCGAAGATAACTTGCCACCTCAGGCAAATCTTCATAGTCCTTCTCGGGGTGAGACTCGTAGAAAGATGTGGTCACCATCCTCGAACTCCAGAGGCCTCTGTATCCTGTTAGAATATGACTTCTACCAGCTCTGTGCAGTCTTCTACCACTCTTGGAGGATCTTCACCGTCTCTGTGGTACCTGTACCATCTCTGTTCCCACTACTGTTGACTCCCCATGGTCAGTCCAACACAAGGGTGATCTGAGAGTTTCCTGTATATTTCCTCAAAATTAGTCATCCCAATGGTGTAGTGATAACTACTGTTGTATGAAAACTATACCTTAGGTAAGTGGTACTCCCAGCTGGGACTGAAGTCTATTACACAAGCACAGTGCATGTCCTCGAGGGTCTGAATGGTCTGCTTAGTCTGGCCATCCGTCTTAGGATTGAAAGCAGTGCTCAGATGAAGCTCTGTCCCAAAAGAATCCTTCAACCCCTTCCATACCTGGGAAGTAAACCATGCATCACGATCGGAGAAAATAGAATAAAGTAATCTATGTTGCCTCAAAATCTCCTGCACATAGAGGTGTCCCATTATCTCTACTAAACCCATATCTCTAATCAGTAGGAAGTGGTCCGACTTGGTGAGTCGTTCGACGATCACCCAAATTTAGTCATTACCCATATATGTACGTGGATGTCCTATCACGAAGTCCATGGATATCACATCCCACATCCACTCTGGGACCTCTAAAGGATAAACCGATCCTACTGTTACCTGGTGCCCTGCCGTCACTTGCTGACAAGTGAGGCACTGAGAAAGAAACTCTACAACTACCTTCTTCAGTTTCGGCCACCAGTGTTGTCTCCAGAGAACCTTGTACATATTCTCCACTACTGGAAGTACCTCTACAGTGGATTTGTGAAAATCCCTCAACACCTCCTCATAATGTGACAAAGGAACCATAGTACGTCCTCTGAATAGGATGACGTCCTCCCCATAATCAAAAAATCCATCATGTGCTTGCCCTGGGTATATTTGAGAACATCGTGTCTCGCAGTTAGCATCCCCATGATGTACCTCCCTAACTCGCTGATGGAGTGGGGGTGTGACTGTGAGGGACTTTAGGAAATCTTCTCTATCTTTATCGACAAAGGATATCTCCAAAGCAGCTAGATGCACTATCCCTTAGCCTAACAGTTGTATACCAGACCACCTACTGAGTGCATCTACATCAACGTTCCCCTTCCTAGGAGTATAGACAATCTCAATGTCATAGTCCTTGAGGAACTCAATTCAACATCTTCGTCTCAGGTTCATGTCCTTCTGAGAGAAGTATACCTGAGACTCTTGTGATCAGATTAGACTATAAAAAACTCTCCCATCAGATAGTGTCGCCACATCTTCAATACTAAGACCACTGATGCTAACTCCAGGTCATGGGTTGCGTAGTTCTGCTCATGTTATCTCAACTATCAAGAACCATATGATATCACTACTCTCTCCTGCATTAGGACACACAGGAGCCCTATCTCTGATGCATTGAAGTAGAATACGTACCCTACTCCTTCCTCTTGAAGTCTCAAGATGGGGGCGCTAGTCAGCCTCTGCCTCAGTTCCTGAAATCTTTGCTGGCGTCTCTCCGTCCATATGAAGGTTTTACCCTTCTTTTTCAAGGATGATAGTGGTGTTTCAACTCTGTAGAGGACTGGAATGAATCTCTGGTAGTATACATCCAAACTCAAGAAACTTTGTACCCCCGTCACACTCCTTGGTGGCTCCCAAGAAAGTACCACCTCAATATTTGCTGGATCTTCTGCAACTCCTGCCTCCGAGATGACAGGTCCCAAAAAGTGTACCTCTCATATCTAAAACTGGATCTTCATGAACTTACCATAAAGATGATTCTCTCAGAGTGTATCTTGTAAAACCTGAAAATGGTAGGCATGCTCCTCCTCAGTAGTCGAGTAGATCAGAATGTCTTCGATAAAGACTACGAAAAGAGATGGAGGTATGGCTAGAAAATCTTATTCATGAGTCTCATTGACACTGCTGGTGCATTGGTTACATAGAATGGAATATCCAAGAACTCGTAGTATCCGTACTGACATCTGAAGGTCATCTTCTGCACATCGTCATATCGAACTCTAAGCTGGTGATAGCCTGATCTGAGGTCTATCTTTGAGAACCACTGTGCTCCCTTCAGCTGATCAAAGAGGTCTTCAATCCTTGAGAGTGGGTACTTGTTCTTCACAGTTACCTGGATCAGGAGACGGTAGTCGACAGAAATCCTCAATCTTCCATTCGCATTTTTGGTGAATAGAATCAGGGCTGCCCAGGGGGAAATAATGGTCTGGATGAATCCCTTTCCCTACAAGTCCTCAATCTGTATTCGTAGTTTGCGGAGCTCCACGAGAGCCATCCGATATTCTGGTGTAGATATCGGTTCCATCTTGTGGTACATGTCAATGTAGAAGTCCACCTCTCTGTGAGGAGGTATCCCTCAGACATAATCAGGGAAAAAATCTGTGTACTGGTCAACCACTACAATATATGTCGGGCGCTCCACATGAACTACTTCGAGGGTAAGTCAATCCAACTGATGAGTGATCGACTATAATCTTCACTGGGAAAGTCCATCCTGCACTGCAAAGGCTCCCTTCCCACCAGTGAAGGTGAACCTAGTCCTGCCCATGTGGACACACCACACTTTGTGCCTAATATAGTTGATATGAGCATGATCGATAGATAACGAATCCATACCCATGATTATGTCGTAAGGCCTCGATGCCACTACTAGGAGATCCCAGCCGAATATCTCACCTCCTAGAGTAATCTCACATTGCCGGAACCAGTGCGTAATCATTAAATCTACTCTCGTAAGATTCTCAAGCCATAAGGATCGTGCCATTGGCTCCGTTAGAATCTCTGAGCTATGAACGAGGTAAATCGAAATGAATGAGTGACTGACACTTATGTCTATAAAAACTAAATCTATAGTGGAGTAGACATATGTTGTACCTCGAATCATACTCGGATTGTCGTGATCATATGCCTCATCTTCTTGGTGATAAGATCTTGTGTGTACAACTTCTCTCTATGGTTTGGGTGGACCTCCTGGTGGTGGCGGTGGTAAATCTCAGAACTTCATCCACTGCCAGCTGCACGGTCATATCCTCCACCACATCTGCCTGCTCCCAGCAGATCACCTAGATCAAACCTCTGCGTCTTCCTAGGATATCCCTCTACTATCTGATGATCATCCAAATGGCGGGTCGGACAGTCACAAGCCATGTGACCCCACCCGCTCCATGTGAAACACTGCATGGTCCCCATATGACTGGCCCTGTCTCGTGTTCCATGCACAATTGAACCAGAGTACTGAGGTCGTCTATAACGACCCATACATTACATACATTTTTATTACATCAAAATTGAAGCACAGTTGTTACAACATATATCAAAACCATGAAAGGGAATTATAGGTATAGTGTCTTTAGAAATAGGTAAACATAAACAACTGGTTCATAAATCATCTACAATATCTCCTTTTTATTTTATCATATCTAGAGTCTATTTTGGCATATCATACTTAATGTCCTTCTTATTGACCTGGGGAAAAGAAAACATACAAAATGGTGATCTCAAATGCTCAGTAAGGGTAAACAAAAGAAATATCAATCACATCATATTCATAATAAAATAACATTTTGGAAATCTTAATCTGCAATAGAGATCATAATTTTATAACATGGGATAAATCATAGTAGTGCAATATAATCCCAATAATCATAACGAAAAACATGAAACTTTGTGGAATACACAAATAATCATATAGAATCAGTTATTAGTAGTCAAGACTCATTGACAAGACTATCTTATCGGACAAAGTCCATTTATGAACCCAGTTCACTCCTCATTTCAGACCTGTTTCACTGAACCAGATTAACCTTCCGTTCCATCCATGTCTATCTCATGATATATAAATCTTTACACATTTCATTGTAGGGAGATATAGGTCCCACCCAAATCATAATGATAGAATTCTTATGTGTTCCACAAGATCATAAATCATACATCATATCATAACCCAAATAAAAATGGGATTCTTAAACATCATTCCATCGTAACAAAATCCATATAAGATAAAAGGACTTCATAAAAATAATTTCATCATAACATAATAAAATTAATGAAAAAATAGGGATCGAAACAGAACCCTATATTATCTTATATGGAAAATAATTTTGTTAAAATTCTTGGACTCCATTCTTGAGGAAAATATACTTTCTACTTCAAAAACATTATCCTTTCTTAAAATGTCATATAAATTTAAAGTAAAATAATTTGATTAAAAATAAACATGAAAACTTGTAAAGGAATATTCATGGAAATAATTTTCAAAAAATCCATTCATTTCATAGAAGTTAAAAAACATTCTTCTCGTACTTTGGCCGATAAAGTAAAAAAGTACCTCGTACTAAAAACGACAAAATATTCCTTTAACATATTCGACTAAAAACTTACCAATGGGTAAAAATGGATTTAAACAATTGTAGGAGGATAGAAATAATATTACATATTGATGAAACATGGATTTGGATGATAAATATGCCCCAATAATTACCGAAGTATAAACAATCTCGGATAAAAACTGAGATTGTGATATTTTCCCTTACCTTATGTCTGATTTCATTTGTACGTATCCAAACCTCCTGTATAATGATTTAAATAATTTTTTTTTACATTTTACAGAATCTTAATCATTGTTATGATATCATATATGGTCATATTCTTAGCTTCTTATTAGTAGTATTTCATTGCTACTTGTTATTCAGGTGTTTATTGCTTTTTGTTCTTATGCGTGATTTGTCGAATAAATTATTGTTCTTATTTTTAGGTTATGGATACCTCATTTCCATAATGGTATTATTATTCTATATATCATATTTAATCTTTCAATTCATTTATATAATCATTATTCAATTAATATCATGTAGAACGAGTCGCATCACATTGTGGAGACGGTAGGCCGTATGTACGCACGAGCGATGATATCATTTCCATGATCATGGAATTTTATTGGAGTGTATGTATACTATTTAATAATAAATATCATTTTAAAATTATCATATAATGTTATTCTTTACACCATTATACCCATCCAAGTAATGTGTTCGTGGAAAACAGATTATACCATGGCGTGGAGACGGTATTCCGTACGTATGCACGTGCGGTGATTTCGTTTTCCGTAGGATGGATAGAAGGTAAAATAGAGTTGTTTCATAATTGTAATGACATATAAGTATATTAGTGATACTGATATTATTACTTCATAATTAAAAAACTAATGATGAAGAAATATAAGAAGAAATAATGTTGAACGAATCAGTAACGGACATTACCTATTCTTTGTAGCGCCTCTTCTTAACCTCCTCTTAGGACAGTAACGATGGTCTTTAATGAATACCAAGACCTCTAGGATGATTCTAGGGAAGTAGAGAAGAAAAATTGGTAGGTGTTGGCCGAGCTTGAAGGCTCAATGTTGTGTGAGGAGGATAGGGAGGAGGTGCCCTTTTATAAGGGAGGAGAGGGGCACCTTAGGAAAAACATAAAATATTATTTTATAATAAAGTCATATTCGGATTTTAAAAGTTTAAAATTGATTTCTTTCAAAGATAATGTGGAGAGGGGTCGCAATCCTCTCAACCAATATATTTTAGATAGTTTTGGGTCATTATATTAAACCTACCTTTTAGTTTTACCTCTTAGTTAATTAGATTGACATTTACCATGTCACTTTGTATTTTTATATTATATTGTTAATAAACTTATTATATACATCCAAGAGACCCACAAGTGGTCCATTAATGATACACCTATCATTATATAAGTATCTTGTCATAACCTTAGATTTTTAGTAATATAATAACAATAAATAATATAATATTAGTTTTATAACCTATTTTTTGTAAATTTTTTCACTATTTGGTAATTGATTTTCGTGAAAATTATAATAGCATGATTAGTTAGAAAAAACTTAAATAAATAAATACTAACATGTCATATTAACCTAGAAAATTAGTTTAATTCACAAAAAGTATGAAATTACTTTTATTTGTGTATTTATAACATCAATTATGTTAGTATTTTATTAATAAGGTAATTACTGCATCATCATTGTGTCATAAATAAATTAACTTATTTAATGTCTACAAATTATAAATAAAATACCATTATGTAGGAAATAATTTTATCATTCATGTGAATATTTATAGTAGAATTTATCTTATGTATAATCTTATATTAAAAAAGATTTAGTTATTAAACATTGATTTTAACTATTTTAGCCCTTCTTTAAATAAAATAATATTAAATGACCTAATCTAATCCAAGTGGACCTAAATGGTCATATTTTATTCCTAAAGTTGTTTTTGGTCTCATTACACTTATCCAATAGAATTAGAACATGTGTTAGGGTAATAATAATATCATTTTTACCCTTAATTACCCTATTTACTTTTAATCGTGGTAAATAAAAGTAAACAGTTACTATTCAAAAAAAATTATTTTCATCTCATTGAACCACATTTTTGTCCTTTATATTAATTGGGTCTCTCAGATTTTTGAAATTCCACTCACAGAATCGGAAAATTTAAGTTTTATGTAAGTTTGCAAAAAGCTCCTAGGAGGTAGGTAAAAGACGATGAAAAGTTCAATAAAATTTGTATATATCGAAAATTATTATAAAATTACTCCAATGACTTAAATTGAACATATATAGGTATTATGTAACAATTTTAACCTAAAATAAATTTAAATATATTTAATAATTATTTAAATAAAAAGTCAGTTTTTAAATAGTCACCGAGTGTTTTCACTATTCATCAAAAATTGAATGTTTTCAGAAAAATACCAAAAACTCACCCTAGGATAATTTTGATATTCCGAATCTAAAAATGAAGTCCATTTTGAAAAATAAAATTTATAAAATGTCAAAAAGTGGGTATTAATATTCATAACGACTAGTTTTAATAATATTTTAATAGCATATCGTTGTTTAGTGAAACTTTGTATTGCGTACAACGCAAGCTATCAAGAAAGGTCACAATTGAGTGTAAAAAAATCCATGATAGTGTTTTGTGTAGTGAAATATTCCTTTGATGATGTACATAACATAAAAACAAAAAAATTTCTCATAAAAATCCCAGGTGTTACATTCTACACCCCTTAAAATAAATTTTTCCCTCGAAATTTGTCACTTAGTAACAAACAGAAGAGGATACCTCTCCCTCATCATATCCTCAAGCTCCCATGTTGCTTCATATAATTGGTGGTTCTTCCATAAAACTTTCACCATGTTAGTGGTTTGTTCCGTAGGACTTTTTTTCTACGATCCAGAATCTATGTCGATTGTTCTTCATAAGAAATATCTTGCTCAAACGGTATAACTTCTGAGATGAGTACATATGACGGATCGGGTATGAACTTTCTCAGGAAATATACATGGAACAAATCCCGAACTTGAGAGAGATTCTATGGAAGCACCAATCAGTAATCTACCTTCCCAACACGATTCAGTATTTCAAAAGGACCGATATACCTAGGGCTCAAGATTCCCTTCTTTCCAAATCTCATTAGTCTCTTCCAAAGAGATATTCGTAAGAACACTTTTTCACCCACTTCAAACTCTAGGTCTTTTCTTTGGTTGTTGGCATAACTTTTTATCAACTCTGAGCTACTCTTATGTGTTGTTGAATAGATCTGACCTTCTCTGCTATCTCATCAACAATATCGGGTCCTAATAGCATTCTTTCCCCAACTTCAACCCAGAAAGTTGGAGTCCTGCATTTCTTTCCATAGGGAGCTTCATAAGGAGCCATCTGGATACTGGAGTGAATGCTATTATTATAAGAAAATACAACCAAAGGGAGTTTTTTTTCCCAACCACCTTTGAAATCCATAGAGCAAGCTCTTAACATATCTTATAGAGTTTGAATTGTTCTCTCAGACTGACCGTCTGTCTGAGGATGATAAGCATTGCTGAAACTCAACTCTCTATCCAGAGTATGCTAAATACCTCGCCAAAACTTTGAGATATACCTCGAATCCCGATCTTATATAATGGAAAGTGGTACTCCATGGAATCTTACCACTTACTTCACATATATCCTGGCAGGCTGATCCAGTGAGAAATCCTCTCTAATAGCAATGAAGTGTGCCGACTTTGTAAGATAATCAACTCTGAACCAGATAGCATTATTACCTTTGCATGTTTTAGGAAGTCCGGTGAAACGTCCATAGTGATTTTTCCCATTTCCATTTTGGTATGGGTAATGGTTGTAACATCCCCTTATACTTATGTCTCTCAGTTTTAACTTTCTGAAAAATCAAGCATCGAGAAACATATTCAGAAACATATCTTTTCATTCCATCCCACCATAAGTACTCTTTCAGTTCCCTATACATATTCGTGCTTCCTGGATGAATAGATAATGAAGAACTATTAGCCTCATCCAGCAGCTCCTTTTTTAATTCGGGGATGGGAGGAACACAAACCCGATTCCTGAACTTTATTATCCCATCACAATCAAGGTTAAATTCAGGAACATTTCTCACCTTCTTTCGTAACTCTACCTCTTCTTTCTATGCCTCTTTAATCTTCACATGTATATATGGTTGAAAATTCATTTTATAAAGATAAGATTTTCCCCTTCCATTATAATTCCAAGATCCATCCTCTGTAAATCCATAAATATTGGATCTTTTGTGATCCTCATCATGGATAAGCTAGCATGGTCATTTCGACTTAATGCGTCTGCCACCTTGTTTGCTTTCCCTGGGTGGTAATGAATTGAGCAGTCATAGTCCTTAATAAACTCCAACCATCTTCTTTGGCACATATTCAGCTCCTTTTGTGTGAAAATATACTTTAAAATTTTATGTTCATTATAAATATCACAACTTTCACCATAAATATAATGCCTCCAATTTTTTAATGCAAAGATTAGCACAACTAACTCCAAATCATGATTTGGGTAATTTTGCTCATGGATTTTCAACTATCGTGAGGAATAAGCTATCACCATATCATTTTTCATGAGAACACACCCTAGCCCCTTCTTGGATGCATCACTATAGATCAAAAACCTTTCTCCACTAGAATGCAGTGTGAGAAAAGGTGCACTGGATAACCTTCTTTTAAACACCTTGAAATTTTCTTCACATTCCTCCATCCACATGAAGTTAATTACTTTTCATGTCAACCTGGTGAGTGGATAAGATAATAGTGAATAATCTTTCACAAAACGTCGATAATATCCAGCCAAACCAAGAAAACATCAAATCTCAGTTACTGTTGTTGGTCTCTATCATCATTCAATAACCTCTGTTTTTGCTGGATCCACATATATCCCCTATTTTGAGATTATGTGACCCAAAAATGAAACTTTTTATGCCAAAATGCACACTTGGTAAATTTGGAATAAAGATTCTCCTTTCTCAGGTTCTTCATTATAATTACCAAGTGATCTTCATGTTCTTCCTTGCTCATTGAACAGACAAGAATATCATCTATAAAGACTACCAAAAAATGATCAAGATAGTCTCTAAAGACTCTATTCATTAGATCCATGAAGATATAAGGGGAATTAGTAAGAGGAAATGGCATCACTATAAATTCATAGTGTCCATACCTTGTATAGAAAGCCGTCTTTGTTATATCTTCCATTTTGACACTTAATTGATGATACCCAGAACGAAGAACAATCTTGGAAAAGTATTGATCTCCACGTAGTTGGTCAAATAAGTCATCATTGCGCAGGAGATGATATTTGTTCTTGATAGTGATCTTGTTATGTTCTCGATAATCAATGTAGAGTCTCATTGATCCATATTTCTTCTTATCAAATAGAACAGGTGCTCCCCATGGTGAAGCGCTAGGGAATATGAATCCCTTATCAAGATTCTCTTGGAGTTTCTTCTTCAATTCCTGCAACTCAATTGGGTCCATTCTATAAGGTGTCTTTGATATAGGCAAAGCACTCAGTACAAGTTCTATTGAAAACCCAACTTCGTGATTTGGTGGAAGACCCGAGAATTAATCTGTAAAGACATCATCAAACTCCTGTATAATGGGAATATTCATTATCGTGAGTTTCTCACCAACCATTTGAGATAAATTACCTTAATTTAGTGGAATCAAGACCCATAAGTTGGAAGAAAATTCCACTAGAAGGTTATGTTCATCCTTGCATCGATAGACGGTCATAGATTGTTCTATAATATGAAATGTGACTTACATTTTTTGGAAATTGATATGAGATCCATATAATGAAACCCAATCCATGCCAAGAATCACATCAAATTCCACTATAGGAAGGATCACAAGATTTTCATGAAGAACTTTCCCTCAAATATCAATTAGAGAAGAATTTCAAACTTTTTTATGCAACTTTTGTGCCATTAGGGGCTGTCATAGCTAACTCAATATCCAAATGATGAGGAAATACGGAGATAACCTTATAAAATTATTCAAAAATAAAAGAGTGGGTGGTTCCTGAATCAAATAAAACATTTTCTACTTTAGAGTGGATGGTAAGTGTACCTTTCACCACTTCGTTATCATAATCCACATCGCTGATAGAAATTGCATGTGACATTTCTTTGTATTTATCCTTAAGAGTTTGTTGACATCGATCATCATAAAGAACCCTTGGATTAGGGAATTGATTGGCATAATGCCCCATTTCCTTACACTTGTAACATTGAAGTGTAGGGGGTGCACCCTGTGAAGCCATTTCATTGTTCGCATCACTAGACATCTTCTTCCCATCATCGCGGCATTCAAATGCCGGATGACCTTCCTTTCCATATTTGAATCATATACTTGTCCCTTTAAGAAAACACCCTCCATGTTTCTTTCCACACTTTGAGCGTAAGGGAAAACTCATCTTCTTTTCTGTGTGCTCTTTAGATTTTCCTTTGAATTCCATTTTCTTCTTCTTATCAAACCCATATGACTGATGGGATACTCCAATTTCCATTTCAACTTTGAGAGAACATTGAACGATTTTTTTGTAGCTATTGAAGTCTCTTATGGCTAACGCCCTTAGAAGACTTGGTTTTAATCTACAAAATAATCGATCGATCTTACTCTCAGTTTGGATAATAATCCCAGAAGCGTAACTTAAAAGTCTTGTACAATTTTCATCGTAGGTACCAACAGATTTATCATCCTTTTTCTTTAGTTCAAGATACTCCTTCTCCATATTTGTTCGAATAATATGAGGGAAGTACTTATTGAAAAATATGTTCTTGAACTCGTCCCATTCCATGGACACAATTTCATCTCTTGGCCTCATATTCTTGATAATATTCCACCATTGATCAGATTCACCTTCCAAAAAATATACTTCTAAGATGACTTTATCATGTTAAGAACATTGAAGAATTGAAAATATCTTTTCAGTGGTATAGATCCATTGTTCAGCCACTAATGGATCAGTAGACCCACTGAATGAAGGTGGACGCTACCTCATGAAGTATTCAATAGAATGTTTCTCCTTTTTTTGCTCATTTGGAAGTCATGCATGATTCATAGCTTGAGAATGTTGTGTGAGAATGGCTACAATGTTTTGCAATCCAGCTCCGCTAACTTTTGGTTTCTCAAGGGGAAAATCATTGCATTTCCCGTCGCATTCCGCATTATCATGGTTCTTTCAGGTTCCAGCCAATGAGTAAATCCAAAAAGAATAGTGTGATCAACAATAATTATAATAGGAAAACCACATAATCAAGAATAAAATTTCACACTTAAGGTCATATCATAGGTTGTTCATGGCCATTTTTAATATTCTAAGGTTGTGTTCTATGCTTAGACCTATTCTTAGTGTTCTTAGTAAGGCATTCATATCCTAGTTTCCAAAGGTTGACTATACCTTTCCTCTGATACAAACTCTAACGACCCATACTTTACATACATTGTTATTACTTCATAATTGAAGGACACTTATTACAAAATATATCAAAACCATGAATGGATCAGATAGGTATAGTGTCTTTAGAAACTGGGAAACATAAACAACTAGTTCATAAATCATCAACACTACCTCCCTTTTATTTTATCATATCTAGAGTCCCTTTTGGAATATCATACTTAATGTCCTTATTTGAGACTTGGGGAAATAAATCATACAAAAGGGTGTGCTCAAATGCTCAGTAAGGGTAAACAAAAGAAATATCAATCACATCATATTCATAATAACATATCATTTTGGAAATCTTAACCTGTAAAAGTGATCATAATTTCATAACATGGGATAAATCATAGTAGTGAAATGTAATCCTAATAATCATAAAATAAAACATGAAACATTGTGGCATACACACATAATCGTATAGAATCATTTCATAGTAGTCAAGACTCATTTCCAAGACTATCTTACGGACAAAGTCCATTTCTGAACCGAGTTCACTCCTCGTTTCAGTCCTATTTCACTGAAACGGATTAACTTTCCGTTCCAGCCATGTCTATCTAATGAGATATAAATCTTTACCCAATGTATTGGACGGAGATATAGGTCCCTCCCACCTCATAATGATACCATTCTTATGTGTGCCACAAGAACATAAATCATACATCATAGTATAACCCAAATAAAAATGGGATTCTTAAACATCGTGCCATCGTAACATAATCCATATAACATAAAAGGACATCATAAAAATAATTCAATCATAACATAATCAAATAAATTTAAAAATAGGGATAGCAATAGAACCCTATATTATCTTAGATGGAAAATAATTTTGATAAAATTCTTGAACTCCATTCTTGAGGAAAATATCCTTTCTAATTCAAAAACATTTTTCTTTCTTAAAATGTCATATAATTTTAAACTAAAAGAAGTTGATTAAAAATAAACATGAAAACTTGTACATGAAGATTCATGAAAATAATTTTCTAAAAATCCATTCATGCTGTATAAGTTAAAAAAACATTCTTCTCGTACTTTGGCCGGATAAGTCAAAAAGTACCTCGTACTAAAATCGAAAAAAGATTCCTTTCACATCTTCTACTAAAAACTTAACCATGGGTAAAATTAGATTTAAACAAATGTCAGTGGATATAAATAATATTACATATTGATGAAACATGGATGTGGATGATAAATATTCCCCATTAATTACCGAAGTATAAACAATCTCAGATAAAAATTGAGATTGCGATAATTTCCCTTAACTTATGTCTGATTTGATTTGTACGTGTCTAAACCTCCTGTATAATGATTTAAATAATGTTAATGACTTATTCCAGAATCCTACACATTGTTATGATATCTCATATGGTCATATTATTAGCTTCTTATTAGTAATATTTCATTGCTACTTGTTATTCGAGTTTTTATTGCTTTTTGAATTATGCATGTTTTGTTGAATAAATTCTTATTATTCTTTTTAGGTTTTAGATAACTCATTTACAGAATCCTATTATTATACTATACATCATATTTATTCTTTCAATTCATTTATATAGTCATTATTCAATTAATATCATGTAGAACGAGTCACATCACATCATGGAGACGGTAGGTCGTACGTACGCATGAGCGATGATATCGTTCCCATGATCGTGGAATTGTATTGGAGTGTATGTATACTATTTAAGAATCAATATCACTTTAACATAATCATATATAGTTATTATTTACACCATTATACCAATCCATGTAAGGTGGTGGTGGAAAACAGATTACACCAAGGTGTGGAGACTGTATTCCATACGTACACACGCACGGTGATTTCGTTTTCCATAGGATGGATAGAAGGTGAAATATGGTTGCTTCATATTTATAATAACATTTCAGTATATGAGTGATACTGATGTTATTAATTAATAATGAAACAATTAATGAAGAATAGGTAGAATAAGAAATAATGTTGAAAGAATCGGTAATGGACATTACCTCTTCTTTGAAACGCCTTTTCTTAACCTCCTCTTAGGTCACTAAAGATGGTCTTTGAAGAAGTCCAGGACCTCTAGGATGTTTCTAGGAAAGTGTAGAAGGGAAATTGTTAGGGGTTGGCAAAGCTTGAAGGATCAATGTGGTGTGAGGAGGAGAGGGAGTAGGTGCCCTTTTTTAAGGGAGGAGACAGGCACCTTAGGAAAAAATTAAAATATTAATTTTATAATAAAGTCATATTCGGTTTTTAATAGATCCAAATTGATTTCATTCAAAGTTAAATTGGGTATGGGTCTAAATCATCTCAAATGATATATTTTAGACAGGTTTGGGTCATTATATTATCATTATCATTTAGTTTTAACTCTTAGTTAATTAGATTGACATTTACCAAGTCACTTTGTATTTTTATATTTTATACTTAATAAAATTAACATATACATTCAAGAGACCCCCAAGTGGTCCAATAATGATACACCTATAATGATATAAGTATTTTTTCCTAACCATATATTTTTAGGAATATAATAACAATTAATAATATAATATTTGTTTTAAAAAATATTGTATTTAAATATTGATACTATTTGGTAATTCATTTTTTTGAAAATCATAACAGCATGATTGGTTCAATCAAAGATAATTAAATCAGTACTAACATGTCATATTAACCTATATAATTAGTTTAATTAATAAAAAGTCTCAAATTACATTTATTTCTGTGTTTATAAAATCAATTTTGTTAATATTTTATTAATAAGGTAATTACTGTATCGTCATTGTGTCATAAATAAATTAACATATTTAATGTCTAAAAATTATAAATAAAATACCATTTCCTATGAAATATTTTTATATTTCGAGTGAATATTTATAGTCGAATTTATCTTATGTATAATCCTATATAAAAAATGCTTTATTTATTAAACATTGATTTTAACTATTTTAACCCTTCTTTAAATAAAATAATATTAAATGTCCCAATCTAATCCAAGTGGACCTAAATGGTCATATGTTATTCCTAAGGTTGTTTTTGGTCGAATTACACTTATAAAATAGAATTAGGATATGTCTTAGGGTAATAATAATATCATTTTTACCCTTAATTACACAATTTACTTTTAACCGTGTTAAATAAAAGTAAAAAGATACTATTCACCAAAAAATATTTTCATCTCATTGAACCACATTTTAGTACTTGATATTAACTGTGTCTCTTGTATTTTCAAAATTCCACTCACAGAAGTGGTAAAATTAAGTTTTATGTAAGTTTTCAAAAAGCTTATTGAGGTAGGTAAAAGACGATGAAAAGTTCAATAAAACTTTTGTATATTAAAAATTATTATAAAATAACTCCAATGAATTACATTGTACTTATATAGGTATTCTGTATCAATTTTGACCTTAAATAAATTTAAATAAAATAAATAATCATTTAAATAAAAATTCGGTTGTTAAATAGTAACCCAGTGTTTTCACTATTAGTCAAAAATTGAAAATTTTCAGAAAAATATTAAAAGTTCACCCTAGATTAATTTCGATATTACAAATCCAAAAATGAAGTCCATTTTGAAAAATAAAAAATATAAATTTTAAAAAATTGGGTATTAATATTCGTAACGGTTAGTTTTAATAATATTTTAATAGCATATCATTGTTTAGTGAAACTCGGTATTGTGTACAACACAAGCCATTGAGGAAGGCAGTGATTGCGTGTAAAGAAAGACAAGCTAGTATTGTGTGTAGAGAAATATTTCTTTGATGATGTACATAACATAAAAACAAAATATGTCTCATAAAAATCTCGGGTGTTACTTCGTCCACAAGATGGTCTGGTCCTCTTGGACATCTCCAACATCTGTCTCCTACTTGGTGCAGAAGACTCCGCTACATGATGCCCGGTGGCATGTCTCGCTCCTGGTGATTTCTCAGCAAGAAAACTATCCACTAATAGGGCTCGCTCCAACACCCAGGACTTTGTCTGGATGCTAAGAGAGATCCTAGAAGCCCTGATCTCTCGCATGAGCCCCTGCTCGAAGGTTTGGGCCCTGAAGAATGGGTCTCACACCATATTTGTGGAGTAGCTTGAGAGTTCAGTGAAACTCACAGAGTATTGTGCCACTGTCATGCTACCTTGATGTAGAAGAAGTATCTCAAATATCTGCACTCTATGTAGGGTGGCTGGGAAAAAATATGCACAAAAAAGCTCTCAAATCCTTCCCGGAGTAGTGTCGGCTCGTCATGCACCACAAAAATCAGGCTCCACCATCTGCCTGATCCTGCCTGAAGGAGACTCGCGGAAATGATCACCATAAGGTATGCTAGTGTCCCAACCAGTTTAAAGACTCTCACTACCGCCTACAACTAATTTTCAACTGCCTACTGGTCCGTCTCACCCATGAACCTGGGTGGCATCTACGGCTGGAACTCGTGCAACGCGCTCTGGTGGCGTGCACTCTCTGCTGCTAGGGATGTGGGTATCAGTGGCCCAACGGGTAGTGGTACCACTGCTTCCTCCGCTGTGATAGGGCCCTACATCGAGGCTTCATCACTTAGTGGGATTCCATATCGTTCAACTCTCTGAACCCTATCTGGTTGTCATTGTGGAGGCATACTGAAATAAAATAGGTGCACCATGGTCAAAAAGTTATACCTGGTGAGCTGACTCAAAGAATTCAAAGAAAACTCTTCAAAACAAACATGCTATTAGTGTTTTTTTCACTGAGTTGGAAATCAGAAGTCAGGGTCCTAGTGTATGGATATGTCTACCACCTCACTAACACTAGACTCCCTGAATGGAAAACGACACTCAATACCCTTAAAAATATTGGTTCATATAAAAGATCAGATTCTTAATTTCTATGGTAAATATAACTCCTCCAATACCAATTAGTCACAACCCATACCCCTGGGCCCATGCCACGACTACCCCAAGCCCGCCTTCCATAGGCCAGGGGATGGAGACTAGCACCAATGGCATAAATCCCTAAAACTGGGAAGGAATTTCCTTTATAACCTGAAATCACACAGAACAGAGTACAATATGGAAGAAAAACACTAAGTAAAAATGTATAACAAAAGATTTTTGAACAGTATGGGGCCGAAAATATAAGCCCAACTGTAAAGTAACAGGAAATGGAAAGTACAATTAAAAAAAGAAAAACTGTTGCTGGGTCATCCTATGAGATTCCTACATGAAGGGTAGGTATATATCACCAATTCCACACTCTTGGTTCATACGTCTCCTCCGTGTACCATCACGCAATATGATCACCTTCGAGAACCATCCAGTCCTGGTGCTCTCAGCCTCAGTCAGTGTTGTCTGTCATCTGCATCCAACACAACACGGTGCGGGCATAGCCCGTGCAGGGGTGAGTATAACGATACTCTATAGGGACCCCAAGACCCTCAAGGTATCACATAATCCAACAACGATAAAACACCAAGTATGAAATCAACAGATAACCCCAATTAAGTATATGTCCATACATATACCTAAGTTATCAAGTAATTCATCTCAATCATGAGGAAAACACAAAAGTTTCTTACTCAGCTGACACTGGTATACAACATTTCTAGAGTGTTATAGATGATTAGATGTAGCCACTAAATCATCTATTCTGTCGAACCCACATATGATCCTGGTACAGAAATTAGATCTGTCAAAGCCACACAAGAACGATGAATAGTAATTAGAGCTGTCGAACCCACACAAGATACATGAACAGTAGTCATAGTTGTCAAACCCACACAGGATATAGGAACAGTCGTTAGAGCTGTCGAACCCACACAGGATCTTGGAATTGTTGTTAGAGTTGTCGAACACACACATGATCCAAGAACAGTCGTCAGAGCGCAGCCAGCCACAACGTTTCCGCACAAAACATTATTGTTTCTGATAGTGTCTGCCCCACAATCCAAGTGTCTATACATAAACTTCTATTAAGTCTAATGTTAATGTATCCAAAATATCCGTCTTTCCAAAAGAAACCCAATGCGACCGACTGTGCGTCAATCAGATGCCCGGTCTGAGAGTTATTGGCATTTTAGTCCCGGGGGCCCAGTTGGATTTGTGCTCGATCCAACCTGAACATAGGTAGATTATGCCCAAAACTCTAGTGGGGTACACTCAACGGGACAGTCACTCTCCAACATTACCAGTGCCACTAACGGGTTGTCTAACAGACATCTAGTTCCAAATACGTGGCCAAAAAATGTTAAGGCTCGGTAGTAGGTCCAGGTCCGGTCTGACCTGGTCGGACCGACCCGACTAGACATAGTCTATGTCGACCCAGTACAGGTTGTCCTGGCCTGACCCATTGGGTCCGGCTGGACCATTGGGCATGCCGGCCTGTTGGGTTTATCACGGCCCACTGGGCCCAACCCAGCGGGCCGCGGGGGAAGTCTGGCCCGCGATCAGGGCCGGTTCGTGCCGGAGCGCCGTGAGGGCGCGACCCGGCGCCGCTCGGCCCGGAGGGCACGATCGGGGATAGTTTGGCCATGGAACTATAAGGGGGGCCGCGGTCCGGCTCTTTGGGGCAGAAAGGCCCGGGATCCGGTTTGGATGGGATCCGGTTGGTGGCTCAGGAGGTCAGGAGCCGGGAGGCGGCTCAAGAGGTCGGGCGTCCGGGATCTGGGAGGCGGCTCGAGAGGCCGGGAGGCCAACGGACAGAAGGGAGCAGCGGGCATGCTAGAGTGCATGCCGGATAATGGCTGGGACGTAGTTGGGTGGCGGCCAAGTAGGCCGGCGGGCGGCCGGGAGACGGTCGGGCAGGCCAACGGCAGTGTGGGATGCCGCAGGGGCGGCGTGGGTCATGGAAGCCACGGAAAGCGTGACCTTTGTCTTCGCCACCTTCATCGCCTCGTCTTTTCATCGCCATTTTTTAGATCATCACAAACAAGAATGATGGAGGGGTTAGGACATGATGGTTTTTCCCACAGCATCTGCGTTTACGGTGGTAACATATGGCTCATCATGTAATAAGAAATATGAACTTCAATTTTTACAGCCACTACAATGATTCCATTCCAAACAAAGAATAACATTATGAAAGTAATGTTACACAAATAAACCCCCTACCTTTGTTCATTTTAAACGATGAAGTAGTGGATAGAAGACGGAGGAGATCCTCATTTGTCACGACCGCCGCACACATCCAATCCAGAGCTTGTGTGTCAGCTCGTTTATGACGATGTGGAGGGAAGGTCAATTGAAGGTGTCCCACATTCGTAAGAAATGGGGATGAAGGACGAATGAGATCATTTCCGGTGATTTTTATGGAAGAATGTGTTCTTCATTATTCGTTCTTCATTGGGAGCTTTCTCCCTATAATCCTCCTCTCAAATCACCCAAGTGAAATGTTGTGCTAAATACTAGATTATAATTTCTATTATTTCATTGGAAATAATTCAAAAAGAAAAACTAAACACTTTGTTGGCACATTGAAAATTAAAGGGAAGGATTTGACACAATTAATTTGGTGTGTTGGCACTATTAATGTAGATGAAGCTCAAGGGTCTTATCCACATTAATGAGGGGGGGTTGAGAGGTTTTCCTCTCCTCCCATTTAATAGTGGTTGGTTGTTCCTCGCCCCTAATATTCAAATTGGGAGGTTATGTGGTATCAGGTGGTCCCCACAGCCAACTTCCTCATGGATGTTATAGTTCCAGTGGGTCTTACCTTCCTACATCCACATGGTGGCTCAAAAAAAAAATAAAGTGTAGTTTATTTTATTTTTTTATTTTCCACGAGAACCCAATAATTATCTTCTTTTTCCGACCTTCTTCCATAGAGGTAAAAGTCTTCTTAAGCAAATATCAGCGCTGCGAGTTCAACTCTACTCTCCGATTTTAATTCCAAGAACCGATTCAAAAATTATAAAAACCCAATCGTACGTTTACTGAACCTACATGAACAAATCTTCAGAAATTGATTACAGGCACTACAAGCCTCAGAATCACGCACCATCAATTTTCACGGTCTCGTAAAATTCCCATGTATTTAAGATAAAAACATTACACGTAAATTCTGGGTCGTTACACAAGAAAGAAAGTACAATATTATAATGTAGAGTCTAAGAGCTTCCTATCTTTACATTGGGGTCCATATACTCCACTTTAATAATGAGTATGAGAAAAATGAAAAAATTGACTCCCACTAAGGATCAAGCACACATACCATAAGTACAAGATCACTCTAAATGTTCCAAAGGTAAGGATCGTCCCACATTGAATATCCAGATTCACTCTTCACTAATTCATATTAATAATTCATTAGGATTATAATAATTTCAAACATAACAATGTAATTAACTATATACACATTCCAAGTATGTCTACCTAAGATGACCTATAGATGATATTTGGTGAAATTATCTCAAAGTGGTACGTAGTTAATGGTATCATGCATCAACATGTGATTAATACTACTCATTTAGTTAAACTTCATGTTCTATTACCCCTTCTTATCCTATATCATAATGAAAAACTATTAAAGAAGAAGAGTTTAATGAATAAGTCATTGGTTTTCATTTGGATTTATTAGGACATTCCTCAAAGAAAAATAATTAGAGAAAACAACCCAATTATGTCCTAATAAATAAAATTGGAATTTTTGGGAAGGAACTATTACAAAAAAACATGTTTTCCTCTGTGGTGTAATTTTCATTATTTTATTCAAATGTTCTCAAAGCATATGAAATAATATAGGACCACCCTTAAACCATTTGAGACAACCCATATCAAATAATTGATATTGATGTGTCACACATTATTTCAAATGGGATGTCCCACCATGGGGATTTTATGATTAGTGGAGTGTTCAGACACATTGTTACCTTATAAAATGATTCCACGCATGAATCATTAAAATAGAAGTCTATATCATTTTGAAGAAATCAAGATGAGGGTATAGTTATATGATTAATGTGTCAAATTCGCCTTTGAAAAAAAAAATCATTTCTTGGGAATGATGAAAAATCACATAGACACATAGGATAAGGTAAAGATGAATTTATATCAACCATAAATCTATCAATATTAATTCCATGATTTGATACCTCATGAACATGGAAAACTTTTTCTTATATCATGAAAGGATATTCTCAAATATCAAAACTAGAATTTCCTTAATTTCAGGATACAACACATTACACAAAATTGTTAGACACTCATTAAAGGAGGAACCAAACATAGTAAAATTATTTATAAATACCTTCATGAAAGTCTCAAGTAAATAAAAAAATTAACTCACCATGAATCTTTGGAAGTTACATATGGTGTTAAAAATTCCACATGGAATGATTTTTTAAGATACTTTAATGAATCGATAAGTTAATATAATATTTTCATAGTCCTTTACTATATTGGGAACCTAAAAGTAAATAGATAAACCCTCTATAAAGCTATATTGTGTCTTACATGATTGTATTACAAGTATATAAAAAATGAATGCAAGGATGAAATTCTCATTATATGTGGACTGGTTTAGTTTCTTATAGTCGATGAACACTCACGAACTTTATTTTACTATCAAAGAAATTAAATCACCATTTTCATTAATTATATTTGTGAACCTAATTTTTTTTTAAAAACTGGGACAAGGATGACCCATTAAGAGTCAAAATTTGTTAAATGATACCTTCCAAAAAAACATTCCTACATCTTCATTCATAACTCCTAGCTATGTGGTGTTATATCTCTTTTTTGGATATCTAACTAGTTTCTCTACATCAACCTAATGAATCATTTTCATATAAATGGAAATTCCAATTTCCTATCAACTTGCTGAGGTCTACAAAATTTTCCTAAAATTATAGTTTGAAAGATATAATTTTTTTATTGGTTCGTTATGATTATATAGGAATCTATTATAGAAATTTATTAACCATTGAACAGGAATGAATATTTTATGTTCGGTGGAACTGGTTTGAGATTCCATTTGGGTTGTTTTTTAATTTAAGGAAATGATATGGGAAATGATATATGTCAAAAATGTTTGTTATGGTCTAAATATAAATCCTCAAAATTAGTTAATAATGAATCAAATATATGTGACAAATCAACTACATATTGATAATAAGAATTTATATATCCTGAATAAGAATAGAAATCCTCATCAAAATCCATAATGATTGTGGTTTGATCATGATAAATCGGTGTGATTGTATATTGAGAAATAAAAATAGAACCATTAATTATGATCTATCTAATAATGGAATGATCCATTTCTGTAAAATATTGATAGAAATTGAGATTCATTATAAGATGGATCAAAATGAGTGATGAAGAATGTATACTGTGTTGGGAATGTATTTTATCCACAATTCACTTTATATATGTTATTGATATTATTCCATGGAATACAATTTTTTGTTTAATTAATGAAGTTAAGTTATGTGTATATTAGTAAATTAATATTCAATTAAATATTTGTTCTATAATTATATTCAAGTCATTTGGTAAAAGGGGAATATTTGTTGAATTTTTCTAAACTTCTTTTATCAAATTCATGTAACAATATTCACACCCTAGGTTTATAAGCATAGCATAAGGAATCATCCCTACATTTTGAACATCATACATGGATATTGTACCAGAAATTTTCAATATATATGGTAAATAAACCCAGAATTTGGATGGAAACATAGGTTTGGAAATAATGAAAGCATGGATAAAGAACCCAACAAGTGTATGGTACCCTATGTTTAAGGGAAAATACACATGGTACCACAACCTTACTTTTGCAATAAATAATACATTATTTACCATTTTTTGATGTTTTGTAATTACTTGAATAAACCGTACATTCTACTATTAAATGATGGTGTTTCCAATCCGTGTTATTATTTAAGATTTATGAAACTGTAATGAAAGAATTAATGTTATATTCAACGAAATTTTATGACCAATTCAAAGGGTCATTATGGTCATTTTAAAGAGGATTTTCAAAAAAAAAACTCATTTATCTTTATAAGGGATATTACAACTCTCGTGAATAAATTAAATTTGAACGATTAGGATCTGTTAGGAGACACTCTTGTATCTACTCAGTTGGAAGAAAGACTATGTGTTCAATATTTTTGGATAGATTAATATATCTATATAAATTATATACAACTGCATATTTTGTGAATTTATTTTAAATAATGAACTAATAAAAAGATATAGTTACCCTATTAATACTGAAGAGGCTACGCTTTGATGATATACACATTTCATCCTCATTCTACAATGTAATTGATGCTTTTTATTCATTTCTACTTCTATTGATGTTCATATTAAACCATGATCTTTTTAAAGATGTCCTTACTTGAAGAAATTCATATTTTAATATGAAAATATGTATTCTATTATATATTGTTGCAACTATGATCAATAACCTGTCATTTTAACAAATAAAACCCTTTATATTTTTTTAGTGTCGAATTATCAAACACATTTATAGAAGAGTATTGGCTTCTCGAACTATGTTATGGAGAACCCAGTTAGATTTAAAAGAACCTTAAGGCTTTATTTAACCTTGTTGAAATGGATTAAATTGAATGTAAATGTAGTTGAAACTAAATTTAGTCAACTTATTCCTAAAATTTCGATGAAAAGAGAATATTTTCTAGTGGTAATCCTTAATATCATACAAGAAGCATTATTGGATTGGGCATGGGGATTATTATACCCCTAAGGTAAAACCCCGAGATTTTATGAGAAATATTATTTTTAATATCCATGATGTCTTGTGTTGTACACTACACCATGATTATCTTGCTCTATACACAAAACCATTTAGCTTGTATTATACGCAAACACTATTCTTGGATTGAATTGCACACAAGAGCGACCTTCCTCAATAGCGTGTGTTATACGCAATACCAAGTTTCACTAAACAATGATATATTGTTATATATTATTATGAACTAGACATTATGAATAGTATTAACCAAATTTATATATTTATAACATTATAATTCATATTATACATTATCTAGAATATGATATGAGAACAAAATAATTTATTTGGGAAAAATTATTATTTTTAAGAAACTGCAGTTTTACCGCCTTTTGATGGCGCACCCACATTTAATCTTGTTTTTGACATGTTTATAAGTTCAATTTGATCAAATAAACTTCTTCATTTAAATATGTATATAAAAATTAATTTTGGATAATTTTCTAATATTTTTCTGTTAACATTCATATTTTGATGAATAGTAAAAAATGCTTAACTTTAATTAAAACCAACTTTTTTCATCAAGATAATTTATATGGTTGAATTATAATATATATTGTATTTAAATTATAAATATAATATATATTTACCATTTAATATAATGTCAGTCATTATCATTAATTTTACATTGAATTTAAAGGAAAAACATTTCAATCTTTTGCAATGTTTTAACATTTAAAACTCATTTTGTCAACAGCGGGATTAATTTTAAATTAAATATTGCAACTTCTGTGTTTTCAATTTGGAAAAATAAATTCTAAATTTGGAATCATTTGGTCCCAATAATGTTAATAGGATACATTTTATTTTAGGCATTATGAATAGTAACTACGATAAATTTTATTTACTATAGTTAAAGATAAATTAGGTAATTAAGGATAAAAATAATACTATAAAACTACCCTAACGATTGTATTAATATAATTGGATGATTATATTTCGTCCTAAAATATACTCGGTTTGAAATGGTATCTTTTGGAACCCACTTGGATGTGATTAAGACCTTTACCTTATTTTATTTAAAGAATGTGAAATAAGTGTCACTCAAACTTTATTAATTAAATTATTTTTAATATAAGGTTATAAAGAATATAAATTCTATTATAAATACTAATTTTTAAGATAATGTGTTTTTATTCAGCATAGTAATTTATTTTTTAATTATTATGAAATATAAAATTACCTTAAGAGCTTATACATTAATGATACATAAATTATCTATTTAGTGAAAAATCAATAATATAGTTTTTATTAAAATAATAATACCCATCAAAAGAACCAAAAACATTACCAAAGATTATTGGTCGAGTATATATATACCCTAACCATCCAAGTGTATACTTGTGGACCATTTGGAGCCTTATAAAACAGATTATGAAATTTATATTATATTATTTTAAATGATGTCAAAGTTTTCACCTCTATACTTTAAAAAAGAAAACATTTTAAAAGATTGTTATTTTTGAAGATAAATTCGACTAAAATTATTATTATAAAATATATATGATTTATATTCACCATAGTATTTTATTGTTAATTTTTTATTATAGAAATACGTATATTAAATAATTATACAAAAATATTGGAGTAAATATTTTATTTTGAGAAATATTAAATATATTGTTTTAAAAATATTAAAATAAATATTATATAAACTAATTATTGTGCTCCAATAATTTTATTGATAAATATATCATGTTATTAATCTATTAAATATATTTTTTCGAACATATGTTTTGTGTGGATTTTATTTAAATTCAAATAAATGAATACTGTCAAAATTGACATTATTGATATTTTATAAAAATATCATATTATTAAATTGTTTAAAAATCAAATATTTTTAAGAAAATTATAAAATGAAATTTATATGGTCTAAAATGTAATAATGTATCCAATTATTGACAAATAAAAACACATAAGTAAGTATTTATAACAATTTAAAATTTAAAATATTATTACCACAAATAAGATTAAATTGATTAAATAAGGATAAATCAAATTTATATGGTTTAAAATAATTTCCCAACATGTCAAAATTTTATTGGATGATGAGATTACAAACATATAAAACCTTATATTCTAATTTTATTCATTTTGGAGTTTTTTAAGTGGAGATTGAGTTTAATATAAATTATTATTTTAGAGGTTTCCCAAAGTGCCCCTCTCATCTCTTATAAAAGAGAACCTCCTCCCTCTTCTCTTCACTATATTTCGAGCGTTAAATATCGGAAAACCCATGAAAATTCCTCTTCTAAAACTATATTTTTATATAATAGTGGTTTTGATCTTTACAAAAGATCAACTCTAGTGCCCTAATAGGAAGTTTAAAAGAAGAACGTCGAGGAAGAGTTAATCTCTTATACCGATTCTTTCAAGTCTATTTCTACTTATACTTCCACTTATTTAGTTGTTTAATTTTTAAGTGAAAACATTATTTTCACTAATATACAGATATGTTATTATAAATATGAAACAACCATAGTTAACCATATATCTATCCTACGAAAAATGAAATCATCACGCGTGCGTACATACGACTTACCGTCTCCACACCGTATTGTAATCTATTTTTTCCACCACCACCATAATTTCATGTGTATAATGGTGGAAATAATAACTATATGTGATTATTATAAGATTATAATTATTCTGATATATTATATCATAACCTCAAATTCCATTAAAAAATTATGGGAAGAGTATCAACGCTCTTGCGTATGTACAGATTACCATCTCCACGACACAATGAGATTCATTCTCCATGTTAACCATTCTAGAATGATTATAATGTATATATAATAAATAATTATTAAAATATATAACATAATAATGATATTGTATTTATGTATATTTAATTTACTTACATCCATTCAAATTAATAAGGAAATGAAAATAGCGTTCATGCGTACGTACGACCTACAGTCTCCATGAACGGTGTATTTCATTCCATTTATCAATAATTTATATATATATATATATATATTATATTCCAAATATATTATATATAAATCATTTTTTACATTCTATAAGTAATTAATCATGATCTAAGTAATCATATTAATAATTACAAGTCAAAACACGTATGATAAATTAAACAATTTTACCCAAAACGCTGATTTAACATTGAATTGACAAATGAACGGGTACTATAAAGTCATAAGTGAATCATATATGATGTCATAAATACTATTATGGTTCTATTAAAAGTTAAAAATATGTTAAAATCCCCTATACTGGACTCTCAGACACATATGGAAGAAATTGACATTAGGTAATGGATAATTATTCCAATCTCATTCTTATCTGGGATTGTTTATTTGTATGTACTTACTCAGGTTATGATTGTCATCCATATCCATGTTTTATAAAAATTTTCATAAATTGTTTATTATTCTTCCATATATTCTTAAATTCATTTTTTCCATTTTGACTTATACCACAATGTATGGAAGGAATCTTTCTTTTGTTTACCATATGAGGTACTTTTTTACTTTTCTGGAAAAAGTATGAGAAGAATGCTTTTTAACTTATATGGTAATTATGGATTTTTACGGTTTTATAACACCTTATATTAATGATTATTACTCTACAATATTTCGTAATTATTTTCAAAAAAATCATTTTCTTTTAAAAGTGCATTACATTTTGTGAAAAAAATTGATTTTGAAGAAGAAATGATATTTTCCACAAGAATTAATTTCAAGTGTTCTATCAAAACTATTTTCCATATATATTGGCATTCTCCAATATGGTTATGTTTCAATCATATTGTCTATATTATTTATATGGTTTTATTTTTGTATGATGAAATTATATCCATTTTTTTATATGGATTATGTTATGATGGGATGATGTTTATGAAACCCATTTTATTTGTTGGGTTATGATGAATGATTTATGTTTATTTTGTGACACATGAAAGAATGATTTTATTATGAGATGGTGGGACCTATATCTCCCTCCTATGAATTGGTTAAATATTTATATCTCATGTGATTGACATTGGCTGGAACGGTAAGTAAATCTGGTTTAGTAATACAGTGGTGGAATGGCAAGCAAACATGGTTCAGTAATGGACTTTGTCCACTATGTTGGTCTTGGTAGAAATAACTTGGCTAATATGGAAATCATATCATGTGATTAATGGTTTGTGAAAATTAAATGTTTTATTCCCATGTTAATTTATCCTGATTAATGTTCCTTTATGATCTATTCCTTACAAACTGCCAAGATTTATTTCACAACTCGGGATTTTGAAGTTTATACTTTATGTTCATGTTTTTAAGTTCAAATGTGTATGTTTTGTTTTACTTTCTCAATGATTACAATTACTAAACATTTGAGCTCACCCTTTTTATGTTTTAATTTCCCCTTGATATAAAGAAAGGTTTTAGGTAAGAAAACAAAAGGGGGATATATTTAAGTGATATGTTGAAGACCTTTCACCATGATTAGAAGATTATGTTCCGAGTTTCCAAGGACACTAAACTAATATGGTCATAGGGTGTCTGTTTGTGTCAGGTATTATGTTTTCAACAAATGTAATGTAATTCCGATGTACATAAAGACTTGAGTCTCAATAGTTGGTATTATATGGAAGGTTTAGTCATCCTTTGGAAACTAGGATGTGGAACGTTTGGAGAGATCCCTAGAGATATTTCTAAGGTACATCTAGGGATGTCCCAAAGGTTTTGTATAACTATAGGTTGCATTCCAAAAATTATGTTGATGATCATGAATAACCTAGGGTGAAAATAAGGTCTCATGGATTAAAGAATGTGTGATATGTAAGACATCCCATAAGTAACTTTTTATTACTTTGTGGTTCCTCATTATTTTAAATATTTCTTACACTATGGCTTATGGTTTTAGTCAATGGAGGGAACGAGAATGAATTCAGTTAAAATTGATTTCAATGGAAAAATAGGTGACTATGATCTACAAAATTGTGTAATTCCTGGAGAGAAATATATTATTATTATTTTGAATCTGTCATCACGGTATATGATTAACAAGGTAAAATTTAGTGGTATTCCTAAGGCATCTTATAAGTGGAAGATGGACTTTTATACATGTCTGAATGGTGAGGAACATAGAGTAAGGATGATTAAGCATTTTACATATCAAGAAGAAGGGAAGAAGAACCTTGAGGAATACCTCAAATGGATGGTAAGATGTTATATATGTGGGGAAAAGGGGCATAGAGTGACAAACTGTAATGGAGTTCAATGTCTTATACGTGGAGAACATGATAATTACCCAAATCAATGCCCTGACCTAAGAGATTACTTATAAATTGAGGAAGGATCTATTACATTCCAATCATTGAAGAGGATGTATTGAAGGGATTATGTATTGAAATTCAATAATAATGTTGTTGATGTACTTTTATGGTATATTGAAATATCTATGTATTGGTCCATTGTGGATTTCCATAAGAATATGGTACCAGTAACCATGAAAAGTGATTGAAATATTTTTGGGAAGTAGATGATATGAACATAATGAAGGGATAAGGAGAAAATAATATGTTTGATAGTATTAATGAGCTCATGATTGATATAAGGACAACGAGACATCATTGTTTGAGTATATACAAATTTTGGGATTTTGGTATGAAGAAAGAGTTAAATTTTGTTATCATTCATGTTTTGACTAGGGTTCTATGGTAATTCATGTTTCAAGAGAATAAATTATTAAGGTATTCACATGTTTGGAATGTGACCAAAAATATACATCTTATGATATATGGGGGATAAATTATGATATTTTCATTCATGGTAGATGATCTCTCTAGTAATATTTTTCTTCATAATATGAGATTGGACTGAAGTATTTTGGATAAGCCTAACGATTGGAATGGATTAAATTAGACATCATATAGTACTGTTTAATGCTAGAACACGTGGATATTATTTCTAGAATGTTATAATAGTATTGTTTTAGAAAAGTTACAACTCGTAGGATGGGAAAAACCCATTGTGTCGGACAGTGTTACAGGAATTGAACCCATAACTGAAGTGCAACATGCCTTTTTCACCTACCACTGGCCTACAGGAAGTCCCATGTTTGTAGAAATTAGTTTTATTTTATTAATTGGTATGATACATGATGTATAAGTCCATTTTTGATACTATATACGATTAATATCACCACATATGGACTTATGTATATTTAATAACTTTTGATAACCTTTTGTTTGAGATAGATGGAATGACCATCATTCTACCACATGACCTGCTAACACTTCAAAAATTAAAAATTATACTTCACTCTTTAAAGATATAATGTGGAAATTTTTTAGGGAATGACCAATGGTGAGATTGTACAAAAATCATGTAAGAATTACGTCTAATTGAAAATTTTCAACTTTAGAGAAATGACATTTCAAAAAAATGGTGTCATAATACCCACATATCAGATTAATCAGATGGTACCTTAGATCATCAAAAATTTAGGACTTTGTGATTTTCTTATTTTTCATAGCCGCGTTCTCTACCACTCTTCATCAGAACATGATGGTTAGATTTCTCTTCCATATCCATATTTTCACCTGTATTCTCTAATGTGGAAACCCAGTGCCGAGTTACATTGGGAGACCATTATGTTTCTAACTTTCTTTTTTAAAATTATTTTTTAGTATTACTTTTTATGATGTGGGTTTCTATGAAAGAATATTTCAAGTATTAAACGATTTATAACCCTGACGAATTTTGAGGGAGAAATTCATTTTAAGCGGGGTTGAATGTAACACCCTGAGATTTTATGAGAAATATTCCTTTTAATTTCATTAATGTCATGTGTTGTATGCTACACTAAGATTATAGTGTGCAATAAGTAACACCATATTAGCTTATATTATATCAAAACACTATTATCGGCTTGTGTTGCACGCAAGAGCGACCTTCCTCAATAGGGTGTGTTGTACGCAATACGAAGTTTCACTAAACAACAATATATTGTTAAAATATTATTATTAACTAGCCATTATTAATAGTATTAAACACATTTTTAGCTTTATGACATTATCATTCATGATCACATTATCTATAACATGGTATGAGAACAAAATAAAATTTTCGGGTAAAATAAGTATTTTTCAAAAAAATGCTGTTTTACCGCCTTTTGAGGGAGCACCCACATTAAATCTAGTATATGAAAGGTTTAAAAGTTAAATTTGATAAAATAAACATAGTCATTTCAATAATGAAATAAAAATTAACTTCGGATAAAATATTAATATTTTTCTGTTAACTTTCAAATTTCGATGAATAGTAAAAATACGCTAAATTTTAATTAAAAACAACTTTTTTCATCAAGATAATTTAAATTATTAAATTATAATTTTGAAAATTTTAATGTATAAATAGAATATATTTTTACCATTTAATATAATTTAAGTCATTATCATTAATTTTATATTGAATTCATATGTTAAAAGATTTCAATCTTTTGAAATGTTTTAACATTTAAAACCCGTTTTCTCAACAGCGGGATTAATTTTAAATTAAATACAACAACTTATGTGTTTTGAATTTGGAAAAATTGATTCTATATTTAGAATCATTAGGTTTAAATTATGTTAATAGGCTACTTTTTATTATTAGTCATTATGAATAGTAAATACTGTAAATTTTATTTACTAAAGTAAAAGGTAAATTAGGTAATTAAGGGTAAAATAATATTATAAAATTACCGTAACACATGTATTAATATAATTGGATGATTATATTTCATCTTGAAATACACTTGGGTCGAAATGGTAATTTTTGGAGCCACATGGATATGAATAAAGCGTTTAATTTATTTTATATAAAGAAAGTGAAATAAGTGTCACTCAAACATTATTAAATAAATTATTTTTAATATAAGTTTATACATAAAATATATTCTATAATAAATACTAATTTGGAAGATAAAATGTTTTTATTAATCATTGTAATTTATTTGTACTTTTTCATAAATATAAAATTACCTCAATAGCTTATACATTAAGAATGCAAAAAAAATTATTAAGTGAAAAGCAATAATATAGATTTTATTAATATAATAATACCCATAAAAAACTAGAACCTTGAACAATACATATTGTTCGAGTATATATATATATCCTAATACTCCAAGGGTAGACTTGTGGACCATTTGGAGCCTTATAAAACAGATTCTGACATTTATATTATTTTATTTTAAATGGTGTCAAAGTTCTCACCTTCTTACTTTAATAAAGATAACATTATAAAGGTTGGTTGTTTTAGAAGATAAATTCAACTAAAATTATTGTTTTTAATGATATTAGATTTATATTTTTCATAGTATTTTATTTTTAAATTTTATGTAACAAATATGTATATTAAATATTTATACAAAAATGTTGTAGTAATTATTTTATTAAGAGAAATATCAAATAAATTGTTTCAAAAACATTAAAATAAATATTATATTAACTAATTAATGTGGTCCAGAAATTTTATTAATAAATATGACATGTTATGAATCTATTAAAAAAAATTTCTAACATATCTTCTGTTTGGATATTATTAAAATTCAAATAAAAGAATAGTTTCAAAATTGACACTATTGATATTTTATAAAAATAACATATTATTAAATTGATTAAAAATAATAAAAATAATTAAAAATTATAAAATGAAATTTATATAGTATAAAATGTCATAATGTATCCACTTATGGACATTTAACAACATATAAGAAAGTATTTATAACAATTTAAAATTTAGAATATTATTACCAAAAATAAGATTAAATTGTCAGATAAGGATAAATCATATTGATAAGGTTTAAAATAATATCCCACCATGTCTATATTTTGTTGAATGATGAGGTTACAACCCTATCTCATCACATATTCAAATTTTAGTCATTTTGGAGGTTCTTAGATGGGGTTTGAGTTATTATAATTTATTATGTTGGAGGATTCCAAAAGTGCCCCTCTCCACTCTTATATAAGGGCACCTCCTCCCACTTCTCTTCACTCCATTTTGAGAATTCAATATTTTTCAAACCATGAAAATTACTCTTATCAACCTGTATAGTTATATTATAGAGGTTCTGGTCTTCTCAAAAGACCAACTCTAGTACCTTAAGAGGAAGTTTAAAAGAGGCACGTCGAGGAAGAGGTAATCTCTTCTACCGATACTTTCAAGTTTCCTTCTTCTTCTAAATCCTCTTATTTATTTTTTTAATTATAATGTAATAACATAAGTATCACTAATATATTGATATGTATTTATAAATATGAAACAACCTTATTACATCTTATAACGATCCTACAAAAAACAAAATCACCGTGCGTGCTTACGTACGGTTTACCATCTCCACGTCATGGTGTAATCTATTTTTCCACCACCACCGTACATGGATGTGTATAATGGTGTAAATGATAACTATATATGATTATAATAAAATGATAATGATTATAATATATTATATCATCCACTCAAATTCAATTCAATAATTATGGGATCACTACCATTGCTCGTACGTACGTACGAATTACCGTCTCCACGACACGATGAGATTCATTCACCATGTTAACCATTTTAGAATGATTATAATGTATATATAATAAATAATCATTAAATATATGACATAATAATGATACTAGATTTATGTATATGTTATTTACTTACTACCATTCAATTTAATAATGAAATGAAAACAGCCTTCATGCGTACATACGGCCTATCGTCTCCATGAACAGAGTATTTCATTACATTTATCGATATAATATATATATATATATATATTATATTCTGAATATATTATATATAGATCATGTTTTAAATTCTGGAATTATGTAATCATGATACAAGTAATCTTATGAATAATTACAAGTCAAAACACGTATGATAAATGAAATGATTTTTCCCAAAACATTTCATTAACATGGAATTGGCTAATGAACAGGTAATATAAAGACATTAGTGAATCTTATATGATATCGTAAATAATATTATGGTTCTTTTAAAAGTTAATAATATGTTCAGACCCACTTTAAAGGAGTCTTGGACACATACGGACAAAATTGGACATAAGGTAAGGGATAATTACTCTAATCTAATTCTTATCCGGGATTGATTATTCTTAAGTACATACTGGGGTTATTTTCATCATCCATGTCCATGTTTTATACAAATGTGTTCATAAAATGTTTACTATTCTTCCATGTATGTTTAATGTAATATTTTCACTATTGGAATTCTACCACATGGTATGGAATGAATCTTTCTTTTGTTTACCATAAGAGGTACTTTTCGACTTTTTCAGCAAAAGTATGACAAGAGTGTTTTTTAACTTATACGGCATGAACAGATTTTTACGGTTTTATAATTCCATATTTTAATTAAGAATACTAAAAAATATTTCATAATTATTCTCAAAAAAATCGTTTTCTTTTAAAATTTCATTGCATTTTGTGAAAAGAGAATGATTTTGAAGAATAAAGGATATTTTCCTCAAGAATTCATTTCAAGTGTTTTATCAAAACTATTTTACATCTATAATGGAATTCTTCAATATGGATTTGTTTCAATCATATTGTCTCTATTATTGACATGGATTTGATTTTGTTTTTGAAGAATTTATATCCATAGTTCTATATGAATTATGTTATGATGGAATGATGATTATGAAACCCATTTTATTTATTGGGTTATAATGAATGATTAATGTTTATTTTGTGGCACACAAAAGAATTATTAAATTATGAGATGGGTGGGACCAATATATCCCTCCAATTGATTGGGTAAAGATTTATATTTCACGAGATAGACATTGGCTAGAACAAAAAGTAAATCACACCCAGTAATGCAGGGCTAGAACATAATGTAAACCCGGTTCAGTAATGGACTTTGTCAACTATGATGGTCTTGGTAGGAATACCATGGCTACTATGAAATTTATATCATGTGCTTAATGGTTTTCCACAATTACATTTTTTATTCCCATGTTATTTTATCATGATAAATGTTCCTTTATAATCTGACTTACGTACTGCCAAGATTTATTTCACAACTCATGATTTTGATGTTTAAAGTTTATGTTCAAGTTTTGAAGTTAAAATATAAATGGTTTTTTTTATTTTCACCATGCTTACCCTTTATAAGAATTTTAACTCGCCCTTTTTATGTTTTCATTTCCCCAGGATATAAATAAAGGTTTTAGGCAAGAAAACAAAAGGGGATGATATTTATGAGAAGTGTTGAAGATCTTTCACCATGATTAGAAGATTATATTATGAGTTTCCAAAGACACTAAACTAATATCTTCATTGGGTGTCTGTTTGTGTCATGAATTAAGTTTTCTGCAAAAGTAATTTAATTTACATGTATGTAAATCCTTTAGTCTCTACACATAACCACTAAAAACATTGTTGTGTTATTCTTTATTGTTTTTACACTACTCAAATATCTTATTGAAGAGAAATCTATACAACTTTAAAAATTTCAAGGAAATTTAAAAGCTAGATTCTATTAAGATTATCAAAAATAATAAAAACAACACCTCTTATGTATTCATGTATTATTATGAAATTAAATTTTGAATCCAAGTAATTATTTTATAATAAAACATTAGGAATCTAAAATCTATAAGTCCAACACAATATAGATTTTATTGGATGATCTTTTGGACGTTATTTCTTTGATTTCTGAAAAATATTTTAATAGTAATAATTTTGGATGGTGGAAATCACATATTATCATATATCCACAGAATCATGGATTTGAAGTATATATGAATATTATCACTCCATTTTTATTTCTTGAGAAACTAGAATCTTGGGATGCTGCGAAGGAAGCTGAGTATGAGATCAACTCAAAAGAAATGTATGCTATCATATATAGACTTGGTCCTATATAATTTAGTCATGTATCTCAATGTCCTACAACTTATGAAATGTGGAACACAATTTCTATTGAATAAAGGCACTGACTATGTCTGGAAGAAAAGTTATTCTACTATAAAACTACTCTTTGACAACTTCAAAATGTATGATGGCGACTGAATCACCATAATAAATTGATGATTGATAGAAATATTCAATTATTTTCAACTTTGTTATATCTGATTATTCAATCATATCAAGAACTAAATGTACATAGAGTACATCCCCCAAAATAAAATGGAATATCTGAAACAATTTTAACATACTATCTAGTTAAAAATTAGACTATGAATGAATTTATTTGAATGTTGATGATGTATGAAAAGAGAGATGCAAGATGAAGATAAAGATCATAAAATGGTGAAAAGAAAAAATACATGCCTAAAATTTACATCTTAAGAGCCAGAAATGATGTCAAAATAATATATTGAAATCAAATATGATTCAGACTACTATGATTCAAAAATGGATGTTGTCATCTATCCAAAACATTAAAAAAATTAATAAAAGTAATAGAGGTTTTATAAAATATTTTAAGAAACATAAGACATGAAAAATATGGGTATAATGATTTGAATGAAACAAAATGGGTCAAATTAGACCTGATTACCCCCAGATAAAATATTTATTAAGAAATAAAGAACTAAAAATTTAAATGAAGACTAATTAAGTGGATAATGGAATAATATCCATGATTTCTACCTGGAGTGTGTATAATGGATCACATAGCTCCTCCAAATATGATTCAGAAGAAGTTCCAAAAAAATGAAAATAAAATATGTGCTTTATAGTCAAAGAAGAAAATAAGGTACAACCCTATTACTCTTATCCTCATGACAATGATGTATATGGAAATTGATATATAGATTCATACTGGTCAAATATTTAATAAAGATAATATTCATTTATAAAAAATCATAATTATCTTATAAATATTCATAATTTTGTTTTAATTGAAATAATTTAAATTATAAAAATCATCAATAATTAATTAAAAATTATAATACATCAAAATCAAATTTTATTGTTCATGAAAATAGAATAAAATAATTGCATGACGAAGGAGAAACATATATATAAGTTCTACTCTTATTTTAACTAAAGGAGAATAAACTATAAATTAGGTTCTTTGATGAAATATTAGTAAAAGATAAAAATATAGAATATGAATAAATATAGAAAAATATAAAATATAAAAAATTATTTTGTTCACATCTCAAAAATTATACATACATATTCTATGGAATAAATGGAAACTATTATAATAAATGATTATTAATAATTCCACATATATATTGAATAAAATATTCTTACATTTCTAAACATATTTTATAAGATTTTTAATTAAAACATCATTAAAATAATGAAAAACCAAGTTACCAAATAATTTCACACTGACATAGATGGACCCATGAAAATAGGGTTACTAAAAAAATCACCCATTTAATTGAATTTCAAGAAAAAGACCACCAAAAAAAATTTCATTATTGTATATAGATATACTCTTCCATCTACCATTAAATTAAATAAATTTATGGTGGACTTGTCATCTTTGGATATAATTTAAAATTAATGATTATTAGAGATGGATCAATTGGATATCAAATGTCAATCTCTATCACCAAAGTAATATATTTAAAATCGTTAAATAATAACATAATAAGTACTTATCAACTTTGTGATGATGGATTTAAGGTTTATTTATCTAAAAAATATTCCCTAGTTTTCCAAAATAAACTTCTTATAATTATAGTACACTATATCTGAAAAAAAGTGAATTGTTTTACTATTGAGAAAAATGACTCAAGTATCTAGAATATAATTATAGTACACTATAATATATTTTCCTTAATTAATTTTTTATGAACAAATTAGTTTCATATTTTCACAATCTTAAATTTTACAATGACATATTTTTTAATTCATGCAAAATTGTACAACAACACAAATCATCTTCCAAATTAATTAACAATGTGGATACATCTAAACCACTAGAATATATCCATATGGATAGGTTTGGAGCATAAATTTTAGAAATTTAGGATGGTAAATTATATAATCATGTTTAACATTATAATTTCTAAATATTTACATGAGATTATTTTCTAAAACTAAAAAGCAATGTATACACAATAATTGATTTTTTTTTGTAAAATTGTTTTAAATGAAAAATATTTGAAAATAATTTCAATATGAAATGATCATGGTGGAAAATTTGAGAATAATGAAAATAATTATTTTCTCTAGATTCTTTGTATTAAATACCCATTCTTTGCACCAAGAACACATCAACTGAATTGGGTTGTTTAAAGAAGAACCAGAACTATTTAAGAAATGGAAAAGACAATGGTGAATGGATTATACCTATTTATAGGACGAAGTTGTATGTGAAACATTCTATATCGTGAATAATGTTATAATAATACCAACTAAAAAATACAACCTAATAAATTTTTAATAACATAAAACACAAGGTAATTTACATTAATATTTTTTGATTCCTTGTATATATCTTGAACACTGATTAAAACCATGTAAAATTCAATCCAAAGGATGATGAACGAAAATATCAAGGATATTCTTCTATTTATAATTCCTAGAGAGTGTATAACTAAAATTCATGAATGTCTGAACAATCAGTTCATGGGTCATTTGATGAAATCGACTATTTGGATAAATAAAATTATTAAATTGTTGAAATTGTGGAATCTTTTTAAAATTGTATTCTTGAAAAACGTAAAACTAGTTTTTACATTAAATTTGATGAAATTTTGTCAAGTCTAGAAGAAAATTAGATAGAAGAACCTGAAAGTGTTTAACCTTGATTTTTTATAACCTCAATGAATCATCATTTTGGAACTTTTATAAGAATCCTAGATATAGGTTTCAAAATTAGAAGGAATATAAAAACCATACCTGAGTTTTATTCCATTCTATCGCAATTATAATGAAATACTGTTGAAGAATCCTTAAATTTTGAATGTTGGTTAATAGATATTAAATAAGAGTTCCATAAAATTTATATAAATAATGTTTATGAATTAATAAAATTAGTATCCAATTATTCGATGATAAGAACAAAAAAAATTTAGAAATAAACATGATGATCAAGGGATATTTTCCAAAAAAAGGATATATTAGTAGAAAAATGTTACAACTAGGAAGAATAAATAGATTATGATGAAACCTGTATACATATTGCAATACTAGAGTTAATTAGAATACTTCATCCTTATGCCTAAAATATGACTTTTAAACTATATCATATGGATGTGAAATCTTAATTTTTTAATTGATATTTAATTTAGGATGTTAATATATAACAACATCTAGGTTTTGAAAACCATCATAAACCAGATTAAGTTTTTCAAATTACCAAAGAACTTTACATCCTTAAACTGGTACCTAGAGCATGGTATGAAAGATTAAGCTCAAATGTATTGAAAAGTGGATATTCTTGTGTGATTATACTTTCCTAATGATTTTATGAAAACTTCTCCCCTAATATATTATTAGGAAAAATCCATATTAATTATGTTACTGTTTGATCAAATTATAATTTTTTTTAATTATTTTTAAAATATTTTTGGAAATGGATTTTAAATGAGTATGATGTAGGAATTGATTTTCTCATATGTATTTGAAAATATTAAAAACAACAATGGAAATGTGTTTTGTAAAGGGAAATATATTAATTACATATTGAGAATATTTGGATTATAATATTACAAGACATGCGCTAATCTTATTTGTTTTAATGTAAAACATAATTTTGATGAAGCTAGAAACCCAATTGACATAATTTTATATAGAGGTATGATAGGATTTTTACTTTATCATACTACTAGAATACCAAACATATTGTTTTTTGTGTCATTATACTAGATTTTAATGAAACCTAAAACAATCTCATATAAATTCTGTTAAAAGGATTTTTAGAAACCTAAAAGGGACTATTTTTCAATCTAAAATTTACCCCTAAACTATAATATTATTTTAATATCATATTTAGATATACTATTTATATAATGTATATTATATTGAAAAATAACACCATGAACCTGTCACTTGTTTAGGAAATCATTAGTTTCATGGTAGATTAAGAAAAAACATTATGTTTCTCTATCAATAGCTAATATAGAATATATATATATATATGTTTGAAATTGTTGTGAAATCTTTTTGGTTGAAACAAAACTTATTGGAATTTGGCCAAAATGTTAAAAATATACCTATTTTATGTGATAACACCATATCAATAAATATTTCAAAAAATATGATACATCATTCTGCAACAAAAAATATTGATATAAGGAAATATTTTCAAAGGATAATGTTTTAAGAAGGTTATATCTTTAGAACATTTAAATACAAAATATCAACATATTTATTTTTTTACTAAACCACTTCCCACATTATGTTTTTTTATTAATGTGGTGTTTTAAATATTTAATAGTAAATATATGTTTAATTGGTTTATTTTGATTAATTTTTTTATTTGTTTTTTTATTTGGTTTATATATTCTTGACAAAAATTTATTTCATTTTGGAAAATATTATGTTTTCAAAATAGAAAATAATTATTATAATGATTATTAATTTTATTAATAAATTAAAACCACCTCTCCCAAAATATCAGAAAAACCCTTTATTTCACACTTTATCATCCTATAAATTGATTTCAAAGTATTTTTCTTTCTGTATCTCTCATATTCCATTGAAACCCACGAATTTGAAACCCTTATACCATCAAACTCTCTAAAACATCGAAGAATAAGAGTGAAAATGAAGATATACCAAGAAACATGAACCATCAGTGAGTCCCCTTTATAATGATACATTATGGAAATGTTGTTGGTATTAATAGGCTATATCAATCAAATTTATTGCTAAGTTAATTCCTATCTTTTGATGGTTTAAATTTTTTTTTAATGAAGAAAATACCAAATTAATTTTTTACCAAGAACTGAATTAGTTATAAATGAATGTTTAGTTTAGTTTCTGGGAAAATGAGTATATCATCACCTGTCGAGTAAATAATAAGGATGTTTAATCTCCTCTTAAATAAATAGAACAGATCATAAAATTACTTCATGAAGGACTATTCAATTTTTATATCTGATCGATTGAAAAAATGATCATATTTCATAAGATATAATTTTTTTTATTATTTGTTCAACCCAAATTCATAAAATTATAGTAATGGATCTATAGGATGACTAAAAGTTACTGGTCATGTTCATCTAGTCTGTAATTCTCTCTAGAGTCCAATAATTAAAAAAATTTCTCTATACTAACATGTATGTCATGTTCTTGTTAATTAGTTATTTTATGCTGAACTTATGTAGATATATTGGTACAAATTTGAGTCACTATATTTAATCATGGGCACGAATTACATTCTAATCATATGGGTGAATTATTTATCTTCTTTCATAGAGAAGGAATAAGATTCTCCATCTAGATGGTTGTACAAACTTTAATCACAAATAAATCTAAATTATGATAATGAATAATAGTTAGGATTCTATTGGAGTATATGTAAAGGTAAAATAATCCCATTTGTGGTCTACAAACAAGACTCTTGTCCTATTTCTCATGGGGAGCAATAAAAATCTTCATGATATGTTTATCTATGTGATGAAGAAGTTAGAGAAAATGGGATTTAATTTATTATCAATCACCAAAAATTAGAATCATATATGATAATGTTGATCAATATGTGTAGTTAAATAATGGTATAGCTACAAAATTACTTGTCAAATGGGCCAGGAATAGAGAAGAACCTCCACTTGAGAACCCAGAAGTTAAAACTAATGGTCCTAGAGAAGGAAACCCATCACTGTTTTTAGATGTAATGGTTTCTCTTGAAGAACAATAATACGATGATGAACTATAGGATAAGAAAAATGAACCTAGAAAGGATCAGGTCAATGAAACTACACCAGTATATGGGAATGATCAATCCTTAGTAGGTAAAACCACTAAAGTTGTTGATAATTAGACTGTCACAAGTGTTGCACAATCTCGAACAAAAATATTTCTGTATTTGGAGAAGGTACATATATTCCTGATAATGTTTCATTTTCTTATGAGAAGACTAAAAATAAGTCACTAACTATTTTGTAAAAGGATAATCAATCAATAAATATTAATAAGTCACATATGAGTCTCTCACTAATTATACCGAAGATATAATAATCATGTTTTAAAAAAATTGATAAGTAATCCAGTCGTCAATAAGAACATTAATCTAAAAGAAAATAATTGGATGATTTGATATATTCTACAATTCCAAAATAAAAATTAGAAGATATTCAGAGCTAATTTCATATTCATAAATATATTTAGTTTCCAAGAATGATTTTGATACATTTCGTAGAGAAATGTTAGATCTGTTTGGAAAACTAAAATCTCATTCTATATCTAAGATCCATTTTAATTGTTTGAATTGTATATGGGAACTATGATTTAATCAATAATATGTATTTTCATATAATCCATAGCTTCTACTTATACACCAAAAATATCATATAATTAGTTTCAAAAAATTTAGTGATTACTTAATTGATGGATGATATGAATGAAAAACATCAAACTCATTAATGTAACAGTTCATTTATCAATGATATATTAGATAAATAATTAGATATAATCAAAAGGATGACATCTAGTATACTTGGAATAATAATGCTTTTCAATATGTTACTTGACAAACTTAGGAAGTTTATGAATTTAGAGATAAATATCCATGACCTTCTAAAAGTCAATCTGATTGAATCTTTAAAAGTGGGATAGGACTAATGAATTCTGATAATACTGCAGGATGATAATATCTACGGAAAATTACACAAACTAATAGGGGAATTAACAAAAAATTTTGAAGATACTAAAGCATCATTAAAACCTAACACCACTAGTAAACCCATCATTTCACCCTTTACTAGACCATTTTTTTAAACTATTTCTCATCCAAAATTATTATATTAATAAATTAACATCTTATTAATAAAAATTATTCTATTTAATTTAATATTTATTGTAATTTTTTTCAATTCTACTTCCAGATCACTTGTATTATTTTTCTATAAGTTATAAATATAAAACTCATTTATAGTTATATACAACATTAAATGTGTTTAAATCCATTTTGAATACACTTTCAATTTGATATCACAAAAGGGGGGGAAATTGGGTTAAAAATTATTAATAATTCAATTACATGAATCAATTATCAATCGATCAAAATATTAATATGAAAAATTAATTCTCAATATGAATAATATATATATATATATATTAATAGATATTATTTGTGTTTAGAATTCCAAAAATTCTATATAAGATACATTATGGGTCTTTTTATCATAAAAAAGTGGGACATATTTGGGAATGTATTGTATCAAAAGTTCTCTATAAATTTTATTGATATTTATTCTCACAAATACCCTTGTATATTTTATTAATTAAATTACATTATGTGAATTTAATGTAATTAATATTCGTTTAATTTTTTATTATTGAATTATATTCAATTCATTAATCTATGGGGAATATTTTTTATGGTTTTCAAAATGTTTTTCAATATATGTAGAAACACTATTCATAATCTACATTTGTTGGCATAATGTAAGGAATCAACCCTATGTTGGGAACAACATGTATATACCTTTTACCCAATGTTGTCAAGAATGTATGGTTAATCAACCCTACATTTGGATGGAACCTTACATTTTAAAATAAGGAAAATATGGGTAAAGAACTCCATGTTGGTATAGAAACCTACATTTTAAGGAACAAAATAGATGGTACATCAACCATATTTTTGTAACCAACAATATTTTTTCAACCCAATGTTTGGTATTTCATTATCATTTGATGGGACCCTATATTTGACAATTCAGTGATGAAGTTTTAAATCTTTCATATTATCGGAAAATTATTAAACAGTCATAAAATAAGTAATGATATATTCAAATACATTTAAAAACTGAAATAAAGGATAGTTATGATCATTTTATAAAAAATATTAAATAGAATAAATCATTCATATTTCTAAGGGATGTACCAACTCTATTGAATGATTTATATTTGAATTATTATGATCTTTCAGGAGAGATTCTCATATCTACTCTACCAATATAAGGGTATAGTGTTATATATAAATTTTAAGAGTATTATCTCAATATACACTATATAAAAATGCATATCTGGTGAATATATTTTCAATAAATAACTACTAAAATGATTGAGATACCCTATTACTATAGTAGAGGTTACACTATGATGATATACGTATTTGAACATCATTCTACTATGTAACAACTGTTGATTGTTCTTTGCTAATTTTATTGAATATCATTTTTTAAAAATATTCTATGTTATGTTTAATCGATGTCATCGATATTTGTACATAAAGATATTTATTTTATAATTTTATGTTTTAACTTTTATCATGGACACATCGATTCAACAAATCAAACTCTTTTTATTTGTTAGAGTTTTGACTAATCATAATCTTTTGTATAAGAGTATCATCTTCTCAGACTAACCTATGGAGAAAATGGTTCCTTTTAAATGACGCAGAATTATTTATCTATCCTTGTTATAATGGTTTCCACTTTCATTACACTATTTTTTCATTAAAATTCTATTGATAAGAGGATATTGTCAAGTGAAAATCGCAAATATCATAGATATTTCATGGTGAATTTTTATAGGGGATATTTGTTTCCCAAACCAATATAAAAATTGTTGTGTTAATCTTTATTATTTATATTCTACATAAAAAACATACCGAAGTGAATGATTCACATTTTCATTAATTTAATTTGATGTTAAAATTGATAGTATGCACATATTATAAAAAAGACGCAACTCACATCCTCCTATTTATCATTATTTTATTTTGACATAATATAATTTTCTTATGAGGGTTACTTCATAGAGTATAAAATAGTAAATCATATGATCTCATCTCCAAATTCCAAATAACATATACCTTCATGGGTATTTCTGATTTTATTGGTAGTTTTTAGGAATTGTTTTACAAAATTTATTAGAGCATGAGAACATACCCCACCAACCTCTATATTAATATTGTATAAATAAATAAGAAAAATCATTTCCCTTACCTGATAAGGACATCCTTGATGACTCACATTGTTTATGATGTGGCTCTATTTTATTGTTACACCATCATTCATATTTTCTTCATATCATCTATTCACAAGGATCATAAATTAGTGTGTGGAATGACACTAATGGAGGCTCCCAAATCATTTAAATCATCATATAAATTAAACATACCTTTGGTGTATTGAATTTTTAATGTACCAGTGTCCTTTCACATTTTTTGAATCACTATGGTTGCTGTGATGTGTGTAGATACAATCATCCGAATGATAATCTACTCACTTCTATTTATCCATCTTCTATTTGTGAACATATTAATAAAATACATGGAATCCCTAAAATTATATTTATTTAATCATAAATATAGATGTTGATATCTTCACACTTGAATGTATCAAAAACCAAATTTGTGTCATCTATAATTTAGCCAAATTATTATTTTTTTTAAAATATATTTTGAAATTTAAGGGGTTTAAAAGGAACATCATCAATATTCTTCATACAATATTCTTTTTTACATTGGATTCATATTAGTTGTTCATTAATTGAGATTATCTACGGTTTAGGTGGATCTCATGGGAATGATAAGTATAATAGTTTAAGTCTATTTCATCCCAAATAAAAAATATGATTTCATGAACATTCAACCTGGGATTTGGAGTAGGTGGAAGTAGAATATTCCTAGAGTTTAATTTTACCAGTTCAGGCATGGTGGGGGAAATCTAGTTGAATTGAGTCTTCAACTTCATCAACATCGAACCTCGACTCTACAACTCATTCCATTGATTAATAATTTTTTATTTAAAAGTTATTCATGATTAGAATCTATATTTTTTAGGAAATGTTATTGTTATTCAATTATTTTGATTCATGTCATTCAAATATAAATTTGGGTTGTTGAAAACCCCATATAAAAGGTGAATGATTATAGAAGGTTTATTCCAAAAGGATCCTTTGTTTTTTCTGGATCTATACCACATGTCTACTATATCATTACACCCTTTGTTTTATAATGGTGTTATAGAATCATACTTCTTCTTGGGATGTGGTTTTTAATGCTATTGATATGGTCTCCCATAAAATATTCTTTTAGAATCCCATGTCTATTATAATTGGGGAAAACAATCTCTTGGGTGGTGTTTTTTAGTGAAACTTTACATGGACTGATAGGATTTGGTTGGGATTTATTCTTTATACAAATAAATCATTCTAACTATAGTGATAAATTCAACTAACATGGTATAATTTAAATTATTTTTTTGAGATGATGGATGTACAAATATTTTCTCTTCTAACATGTGTTTTAGCACGATTTCCAATTTTTTGGAGTTTTCTGACATTATGTAAATCATCACACATGAAAGTAAACTTTTTTTATATCAACTATCCTCTATCGACAACCTCCACCAAAATCCTCTATACATCTATGATACCATCATACAAGTATTGTATGATAAGTTTCTTACTAATTTTGTGATGTAGACATCTCAAACACAAGTTCTTGAGTCACTCTACATACGCATATATTGACAACCTTTATGATTCCTTAATCCCTAATATCAATCATAAAATGTAATTGGTTCTTGATTCTGGAAGAAATGTCTATAAGAAAATTATTTCCAAAAAATTACAACATGTTATGTATTTAGATTATAAATAATTAATCCACGAATTTTAATTACATCAAGTGATAATTGTTTTTCATTTAGTTTTAGTTGATTGATATAGAAATTTCGTGGTTTTATGGTTGAGAAAAAAAATAAATCATTATTTTGATGTTTATTGGTTTCCTCATTGAATAATTCATCTAATTTTTCAACGAGGTTTATCAATCTATATTTTAATTCAATGCATGAATAAATGAGTATGTATGAATTATACATTGGTTGATAGTTAATATTTTGTACCCCCAAATATCCAATGTTTTTATTAAGTTCTATTATTATGTTTTTGAACCCATTTTTTCTTGTTTTATGTTTGATTTATATGTTCTCCCAATTTCAACTATTCTAAAATGGAGGAATTCCACAACTGGGTGAATGTTGACAATTCTAATAGACTAAGAAAGTCTTATTCAAAACCTAAGTATATGTTCAATTTCATGGTCGAGATCTATAATATCTTTGTATAATTTATTGTAATAAAAAATAAATTAAATGATTAAAAGTGTACCATAAGAGAATGATAATAAATTTAACAAGATAAACAAACAAATAAATAAAATAATAAAAATTGAGAAAAGGGAGAGACAGAAGATTGAAGGGAAGAAGAATATGAAAATTAGAAGATGAAATATACATCTAATTTGTGGAATAATTTACATTACTCCATGAGAATGGGAAAAATAGAAATGTTACTATTGTCGGAGTACTCTAAATATGTGTGTTTCTTGGTACATATATTCATTAGTGGTTTTAAACAAGGTCATATCTCAAATGAGATTGTAATTAAAACAACCTATTAAAGGCATTTTGTAAATAAAATGAAATAAAGTAAAAAAACTAATTAAAAAGATGGGGTTTTATTATCATTTATAAAACTAGAATTTGTATATTATAAGACATATTTATGTTTGTTTTTTGTTTTTTTCGATTATATTTTTTGAAAAAAATAACGATATCGGTGTTTTGGGGAGACAATTTAGAAGGAATAATAGATCTCACTACATCTATGAAATTAAAATTTAATTATTATCATTTAAATTATAATATAATAATTTGATCCCCAAATTTCTTGACCTTCCAAAACTTCAAGAGTTAACATAATTAGAAAATTGAAATAAGTTAATCCACTTTCTGGAGGTGGAATATGAAATTGTAGCTCAATTATTGTATTTTTAATATAATGATATATTATGGTCTCTGGTAAATTAGAGAACATATTCAATTTGAAAATTATGATGAATTGATTTTTTATGTTTATTTTACCCATTAAAATTTATCCTGTGTTGTTTTGTTTTACTGATTCATATCCCATTCCTTGAATTCACACATAATAAAACCTTTCATATTTTGTGTTAATTGATCATTTTCATTCTCAGTTAATTTAATTTTAAAAACAAATTTCATAGATCATATTATTTGAATTATATTATCTAATTGATTCAAAACATATCAGTTGTGAAGGTCATATATATATTGATTACTAGGAAAAACATTATTACATTGGTAGTGTAGTCAACATAGAATGGATTTATATTTACAAGGGTATATAAATCATATAACTAGATTACGTTTTAAATCTTTATGTTCATCTAAAATATGATATAATAAAGAATAAATAATTATAGAATAACATAAAACATCGATGAAAATTTGAAATTTTATTATAAAATTACTAAAATTAAAATCTGAAGAAGAATGAGGAGGATTCGACGAAGGGATCATTACATAATGAGATACCCCACTTGAAATGCTAAGATAATTGGAGTATAACCAATTATTTTTTCCCTAGAAATTTTAATGCATTTTCTACCCACATCAATTGAAGAAAAATTCATTTATAGATAAGTGTGTTGGATAGGGTTTAACGAACTATCAAGTGTCAATGGGATATTCATCCAACTATATTAATAAAAATTACAATGAATTTTTTTCATTAAAATTCAGGAACTAGCTTCCCAAACACAGGATTATTTTTTAGGAATTTTGTCTTCTATCTACATTCCAAATATAATCAAAATCTACTCTCAGATATAGAATATATGGCCCAATTGGTTGAGTGTTGTCCAATTTATAAAATCTAGTATAGCTTTTACATCATTCCCCATTTACGCCAATCAAATAAATGATACATCATGAATGATATGAAATATAGTTGTATAAAATTAAAATTTTAATTATATATAAAAAAATTGCATTCATAAAATATATATAAAATTTTCAATGACAAATATAAAATTGTTCACTCTATGGGGTCAAATCTAGAATTTCCATCAAATTTCAAAATGAATAGTCTTATCCCAATTATATCATAAATATAAATATTTTTAACAATTTGAGGAAATCATGACATTTATTATAAATAAAATATCAAAAAATTGTCATATCACACTTTTTGAGTTATGGTGGACTTCTTCTATTGGTACATCTACATTACACGTAGTGTATGTAAACCATCCCACAAGATCACCATGACCACTTATTTGAACAATTAAAAAGAATCTGTATGATATTAAAATCTATTTTGTGTCAATATAGTTTCCATCTTCTAGGTACTTCTATTATAATAAAATGAATATCACACTTCTTCTGTTCTTATATCCCTTTCTATAGGCCTTCTCTATTTGTATTTAGTCGACGTAGGCATTGATCTCAACTATTTTCATCTAAATTAGAATAACATATATAAATATATAGAACATAAGTTTCTTATATTATCAAAATATTGAACTAGATTCAGGTATAGAAAATGTAATTCATATACTCCCATCATTCAAATCATCTCACTATATCAAATTATATGACATATTATTAGCTACTTTAATCAAATGGTCCCCCATTGTAAAAAAATATTCTACCAATGATTTTTGGGAACCCGTGTCCTTTAACACAAAACCCCCCACAAACTCCAATTCATTACTGAACCACCATCACCACATTCTTTGATATCAGTGTTAAACATGATCAAAACCCTAAAAATGGAATTAATAAATATTAAACATATTCATGTATCTGAACAAGAAACAAAAACATACATTCAAGAATATAAAAATTGAAAAATTAATATCATTATCACCATAAAGGGTGAGAATTCACAATATCATTGTGAAGTAACTTCACATCATCTAATTCACTTCATTCTATTAAATTCAAGTTTTATCCTTTATTCAATGATCATATGTATAATTCAATTAATCCCTTCAAATTGATATACTTTCAACACTCAATCTTATAGTTTCATCATTACATCAAACATCCTTTGGGAAAAATTATGTTCTTCCAGTGGAATCCATCAATTACATCCTTATTCAAATTAAAAATTAACTTGGATATTTCTCTTCTAATTAGCTCAGTTGGAGATTTTAATAACTTCCATTCACTTGACTTCTGATCTGACACAAAATTAAATCATCTCTTTTATCCTTTTTGTTATCTAATAACTCAATAATTTATTAGTATATTTGTCTTCTATACATCGTTACCATTATTTTCTTTATATCTTCTTGGGATGCATATTTGTATCAGTAGATTTCACTACACATCACATCATTACTTTTCTATATTCATTGATGTATATCTCTCTATACACTTCTATGAGAAAATAGTGTGACTTTTGGTCAATTCATTTTTTGACTACATTAAATCATATAGTTAATCTCACAAAACTACATTAAACTTGACACATATAATTATTAATTACATGAACATAAATGGAACACATATATGTTTTGAATTCCACAAACTTATACATGGAGAAATCACCCAGTTCTATATTGTTGACCAAAAAATTTACAAAATATTATAGGAGTTCCAAGAAATTATACTTGGAGAAAAACAATAATATTTTATGAAAAAACCAAAGAATTATTCTCCACAGGTTGTGGTTATAAAACAATATAATGAACAACTCTTGGCCGGATTTTTTAGGACCATAAACTAGGAACAACAAATTTCTTTGACATGTTTTACCATAACCCCAGACACCCCAATGTTCAACGACATGTCACCTTAAACAATTATCTCATATTTGGTCAATGATATGTGGCCTTAAACTATGTTTCATCATAGTTTGAAAAATTATCTTCTTATATCATGATCAAATCAATTTTTCATTTATCATATGGGTTGACACTTATATTTATTACACTAGCCTATATTCTCTCTATTCTAAATGGTTATTCCTTTATATATACTTAATATACGTTTATGTAACCCTAATAGTGATAAATCGTTTCATGAGGATCCACCTCTTACACAAGAACACTTTTTATTTCATTATTTTTATTAAAATACAATTAGTTTCTAAATGTACTCCATGACAGTGAAGACATAACTCCCTTGCACTGAACCACCTCCTATACAAGGTACATATCCTAGAGTAACAACATGAATAATTTTTGAATGGAATCCCTTAAAGTGATATAATAATAAGAAATGTATCACCTCTAAAATAGTTTAAATATACAATAAGAAGTATCTACAATATTATGGAACTTGATTAGATTTTTTAATGTGCTTAATGGTCATCCTTAAAAAATCTTCCATTTTCCAAATGATTTTTCGTACTCATGGAGTCATGATATGCCACACTAACATCCACCTTGATCAAACTTATTTTCAATAACATTAGTGTTGTGCATTTTTTCATCATATATTTAATTTAAGATCTTTTGAACACCCCTTATTAATCATAATTTATTCTAATTGATGATCTTCTACAACATAGGATTTGAATGTGGCTTTGTAAGAATCAATTCATCACCCCTGAACACTACCACTATATGTTATTGTTTTGGTCTATCACATCCAGGACCTGATAGTTGAACCCTCTGGTCTCTAAGATCATCAACTAAAGGAAAATGATTCTCATATGACCCAACAATGTATAAGAGATGATGATGTAGATATTATCCTATGTCACACACTTGATCACCATGTTCTCATCATTAATATTCGAGCATGAGTCTCCATCATCTTTAGGTGTAGTTTCATACTAGAATAACAATGAAACCTAGGTGAAGGATTCCTAGCTTTAGTCCCCACACATGATTGTCTAGGAATTAAAAAATAAAGTACTTGGTCACAAAAAACAATTTTCCGATGTGTAATATCCAATTCATCCCCATCCATATATAGTAGAACCACATTTAATGTCATGAATTCTTCATGCATAGTTGGGACCTTTTGATCCACTCCAGCATCCAATGTATTGATAGTTTCACCATTAACAAGTATAATATAGTGAACAAGTACTTCCCAAAAATAATATTATAATGTTTTTTTATAAATATTCAATTCATTACACCAAAACACACCTTTGGACAATAATAGGTTGGTGTGTTTGAAAACTAGACACACATTCATATAATTTGTTGGATGTTCTTCAGCATCTTCGAGCACGATATTCTCCTTTAGTACTTTTAAACCCCCCCCTAAATAATACTATTCTTCGTATCCTGGGAAAAGGGTGAATAATAATTGGTGATCGTAGAGACATAGTATGGGTGAACAATGTAGAAACATATGAATAACTTTATCATAATTTTATAATAATATGAGCATAAAAATAAAATCCATAACTTTCAAAACCAAAATAATAATTATGAGTCATGGAAAAAGTATTTCATGTTCATAAGATATAAATAATTAAGAAATCAACGAATATGATCAACGATAGTGTAATGTTGGAATAAGACATGGAATATTTGAAAATTCATAAGCATAAAAACACATTTCCATAAAAGTGAAGGCTCACTTCCAAGGCTATCATAGAATAATGGGTTCACTCACCAAACCATCATAGTATTCACGGTTCCCTACCAATAAAATCATTATAGACAAAGTCCATTAATAAACTTGGTTTAATCCCTTTTATAGTCCTCTCTATCCATTGAGATATAAATCATTACACAATTCATTTGATAGAGATATAGGTCCAAACAACAACAATATTATTATCATATATATATATTCCACTCAATCATTAAAAATTCATTATATCATAAAACATGAAATAAATTGGATTTATAATCATTTCGTCATATAATTGTGTTAGAAAAAAAGACACGTTTTATACTTATTTCAACATTTCATCATAGCCAAATCTACGAGATAAGAAGTGGGTTTTATTAGATTTTTATCATGGTATAACTCAGAAATAAAAATGATATTCATAAACATCATTTGATTATAAAAATTATAGAATGAATAAAAATGGTATTCTTGGTTAATATTCCCATCAAATCAAAAGTAACATAAAATGATATCATCTTGAATGGAGAATTATTTTGAAAAAAAAATCACCCAGATCATTTTTTGAGGAAGATACAATTTCTTGGAAAATAAGTTTTTGAAACTAAAAATATTTTGGAAGTACTTTTGTTTGAAAATGGAAATGAATTTTGTAATTGAATATTTAAAAATACTTTAAAATAATTAATGAGTATAAATACCCTTCTTATTTGTAAAAAAAACTTTGTTTAATAGTAAACATTTTCAAAATCATTCTCTTTGAAAATTACATTTAAAAGTTATAATGGAATATTTAAATTATTTAAAACAATTCTTGAGGAAACAAACCATTAAAATTTTAACTTTTTTAAGAAATTAAATATTTTGGAATTTATATTATTTGAAAAAAACATTGAAATGTATTAAAATATTTTTCAAAGAAAATAATGGTCATGATGGTCAGAAATTATATTCATCCCTTACACATTAAAACTTATATTCCTTCAATATTTTTGGTAAAATCCAAAGAGGAATTAGTTGGAAAAAAGACATGATGGTTAATTTTTAATACATTTTTTAAAAGTTAAAACAATTTTAAGAATGAATTAAATAAATTGTTTCCAAAAAATGTTAATAAAATTTAAAACATTTTTAGAAAAACTGGGTTTGGAAGAAAAATGGTTTTTAACCGAAAAGACCATTTTACTTAAAAATATTTGTTTCTATCTTGGGTAAATAAATGGAGGAAAAGGAAAGGAACCAATGTATTCTCAATCCTTAATGAGATTACAATATGATTAATGTGCTTTTTGAGTGTATTATGATAATATAAAATCATCATGTACAAAAGCATACATAATCCCATTAAATGATGAGATTATGACATAAAATCATTATAATATTTTAAATTTTTAAACATAATCCTCATGGTTGAATATAATTATATAAATCATGAAATATCAAAAGGATAAATAATTTATTGATATTAAAGGCCAAAGGGTCTGTATATACACCACGTATGATAAGATGGGTTCCTAACATAATCATATGTCTCACAAAAGATAAAATAAGAAAAACATTATTACCCTTGGTGTATATATATAAAATTATAATCCCAAATAAAAAATAACATCAATTTTTTTAAATATTATGAAAATTAATATATTTTTCATATATAATTTCATAGTGTTATTATATACACTATAGAAAAGAAATGAGTGTTAAATTAATATATGCCTCCTAGAAATAATAGAGTGACCAGAAATTTCTTACAAGATGCCTTGAATTCCATCATACACATTCAATCATACTATATAATAAATAAATGTTTATAATACATTTATTAATGAAAAATATTTTACTATATCATACAATATATTATTTGCTAATGACCATTTATTATGCATTTATTACTAAATCATTTTTAAAATCATATTTTTGGTCATTACTGCTTCGTTTTTCATATACATTTTGATCTATTTTTTTCAGTGATATTAATTTGATAGTGGTTCCATCATATATATAATAATAATGATGAAATATTTATATTATTTATAGATAAATTATAAATTTAAGACTGATAATCAATATGGTTTTGAATAACTAAATATTCTACGATCATGGGGAGAGTTTTCCAAACATTCATATGGGTAACATTTTTTATTTTTCAATGACTAGTAATGAAAGGAAGTAGGTAATATATTATATAACAATAATGACAATAATATTATAAAGTCTATATTATTTGTCAATATATATTTATACATATCATCCATGTGGTGTGGTGACTAAAAGAGAGTCACGTCGCTTTATTCTGGTGGTAGTCCACACATACATGAACAATATTATCATATTTCAATAACTAAAAATGGGTATGAAATAAAATTATATAATCTTTTTTAATAATGATAAATATTACACTTATATCATAAATATTTTACTTATATCATATATTTTCATTAGTTGTATCCTTATGATCTTCCATTTAAAGTGTTACTGGAAACGAATCACATCGCTTCGCAAGGCATAATCCACCGTACCCACCGACTTAATTATTTAATCCCATAAGGAAAAGAAATTAATATATATATATGATATAATTACTACAGAGGTATAATTATGTTATAAATATAAAAGTTATACTATATATCCATCATCAAACCCAACTGTGATTGGTGGTAATGCAAAAAAGTATGACATATTTTCATAAGTTGGGAGTCCTCCATACAAGAAAATAGTAATTTCATAACCCATTTGATGGATGTAGATTTGGTTGTATGTTTTTAAATTAAAATTACATAATTTAAATATTTTTTATATTATGGATATATTTTATCGTCATGGTTTTATATTAATTAATGTATGTGGTGGAGAAATGAAATGAAAATGCTCATTTAATAACATTATCACTTCCTTGGGTATCCTCCTTAAGTTTACATGAAATTATATTTTATGGAATTATGAATAAAAGACTGATAAAATTAGATAAGATAATTTGGGATGTTGTTTAGTTAGGGTTTCTCTGAACCAAAAACTGTTTTATGGTGTTATGAAGAGATTAGTAGAGGTGTCCTTTTAAAAGTGTGGTGAGCGGTAAACATTTAATTTTACTAATGAAAATTTTGTACCGATATTTTTTTACTGAAAAAAGGATCCAAAATGGATTATTATACATCATTAGACATTACGGTTTCAAAATATGGTATAAAAATTGATTTTGGACATGTTTTAATTTCATTTTAACGCTTATCATTTTAATTCAACCTATGGTAGGCAAATTTTTACCATAACCATGGTAATTAATTTTTACTATTTTCAGTAATGAATTCAGAAAAATACTAATTTAATCCATTATATTGTATAAATCAGTCAGATTCCAAATATTTAATCCATTTTTCCAAATTCAATTCACATAATAGGTAAAATATCATTTCAAATTAATCCCATAGATGAGATGGGAATACATGTTTTCAGAGAGAAATGTTTAATAAACATACTATGTTTTTAAAATTATTTTCATTATTAAATTATTTAAATAAACTAAATTTGATTAATAGATATATAATTCATCAAATTAAAAATTACAAACAATTAAAAATATAATTTAATGATCGAGTCCCTCCCCATGTTCCATTAATCATTTCCCTGAGATGGTGGGACACAAGGCCTTAAGATCATCCCCCGAATGCATGAGGCTGATGACTAACTATGAGGGAATTGGGAGATTATTTTGGAATACTATTTCCCCATTGATTAGTGTAATGAAGGAAGTAAAAATAATAAAATGAATATTATAATCGTGAATAATAAGTAGGGATCATAAAATGTAATCAAATAAGACAATGTGAATAAATAACATAGTATAAGGTAAATTAAATTAATTGATATAACACCGATGAGGATCATGATGATATAAAAAAAGAGAACATATGGGAACATGGGATACCAAAATAAAATTAATACTATAAAAAAATTCAAAAACACAAAAAACTACTACAAGAAGCATATCTATCATAGGCTTGGCTCTCTGCCACCAACCTCTATCTGAATCATTAAATCAATCAAGCATAAAAAGATACACACTTACCTCTATCAACAAATTGAACCATGAAATATTCATGGGTACCATTAGAATACCAATCATTATGTGATAGAAAATAATAGTATTCCTACACCCACAACTTCTAGGATAATCTTTTTCATGCATTAAATAAATTACTTTGTTCAATGAAAAATAAATGAAGAGAAATAAAAATTACAGATTAAATACTGTAGTTTGGGTTCTTAGGAGGCAAACAAATAGATCCTCCTTTTTTAGGATAATTTATATATACAAACCATGTACCTATAAAGTCAATAGTATATAAAAAAGTCAATTGTAAAACATTAAAATAAAACAATTTGACTCTATGAATTTTCAATGAATTTGTGTCACATATGTATAGATACAAAAAATCCTACTTACAATACAAATAAGCCTCAACACAAATATAGTGGGAAAAGGATATCAAATACATATGTGGAGACCTAAGCTCATACAAGGTGATCTATGAATAATATAATGGGTTGATATAGGTGTATTTTACAGAACAAATTCCACCATGTCCTTCCAAGGAACCCCATTTAGGAATCCCTTGTATCACTCATTCAATGGTAACTATGATTCAATACCATGTATTTCACATCAAGGGTTTGGTATCACCAAAGGTAGGAAATATCCATCATTCCATGGATTTTTCTTCGGTTTCTCCCCAAAGGAACCATTGTCATTCCTATGTATAAATAAAACTGCTTAGAGATCCTATACATGGATTGTCAATTTATTGCTCTAGGAACGCCATGTTAGTTCATCCGAGCACGAAGAGGCCATCAATGAAATCCTTAAATTATAACCCATGTTCTCTCAAAACCCATATTAGTTTATCCACCATGTTATATCTTAAAGAAATGCATATATAAATATATATTATCACAGTCCCAAAAATAAATATTTCAATACCACATTCCCCCCAAGGATAACAACATATACAATTAAATCTAATAATAATGGAAATTTTTTATGTAAAAGGTACTACACATTAAAATTTAACAAGGAATGAGATCGATTCATTCAATGTAATGGGTAGAATATTGATATTCCCATGTTATAAAATTTGTCACAATATCAAAATCTAATAAGAATTCTTAAGATTAATATTAAATTCAATCCAATAAACTTTTGAAAAATTAATAAGGTCAAGGAAACACACATAGTATGTCATAAATGGAAATGAAGTCATAGTGTAATATGAATAGGAATATAACCAATTAACTATTAGTAAATTATCAATATAATTCATTTCCCTAATGATAAACACAAAAAAATAGTATGAAACACAATTCCTGGGAGTATAATAGGACATAGAAAGTAGGAACACACACAGGGGTGGACAAGGATGAAAAGAATAACCACATATGGATTTCCTTGTGGAGTAGGGTGACATTAAACATGAGGAACCCATAAATTCAATTTATTCATCATTTTTAAGGAATCACTAGAATATTCTAGATATCAGCATAATAGAGCGTAATTTTAAATGTGAAAAAAAGGAAAACAGTTAAACTACCTACCTCGATGTAGTAGCACACCACTCATCTGTTATTGTGTCACTATTTGACAATGAACATATGAAATCGAATAATTTTTCTAACACCTTGAAAATATTGAAAAAATTTCACCCCAAAACAACGCAATGCATAGAAAAGGATATATAAAATAGAAGTGGGAGGGAGATAGATCATACCAGGGGCTTTCCATTTCTTCTAATGGTAAAGTATTTGAGCACTAAAAGAATGAGTTACTAAAAACCCTATAAAGGAAGAATTATAGTGTTAACACTTATAGGGTATGAAGAAAATACATTTTATAAGAAAGGGGTAAAGGGATGAAATAATGTAGATTCATGTATGATGGGTAAATTGAGAATTCTTCTTTTAAAACAAATGTTCATGGTTTTTCCACACAGTTTTCAAAACTATGTGCTAACTGTAGAGACCCGAAGCCTGACGTACATTGACATTACATTACTTTTGCGGAATACTTAGTACCTTACAAAAACACACACACAAGGACCGTAATAGTTTAGTGTCTTTGGAACCTCGGACTATAATCTTCTAATCGTGGTGAAAGATCTTCAAAATCTCCCATAAAGATCTTCCTTTTTTTTTACCTAAAACCTTTCTTTATATCCTGGGGAAAAGAAAACATAAAAGGGTGAGCTCAAATGCTCAGTAAGGGTAAACAAAATAAATATCAATCACATCATATTCATAAGAATATAACATTTTGGAAATCATAACCTGCAAAAGAGAGCATAATTTCATAATCATGGGATAAATCATGGCAGTGAAAAAGTAATCCCAATAATCATAACATAAAACATGAAACTTTGTGGCAAACACACATAATAATAGAGAATCATTTCTTGTTAGTCAAGACTAATTGCCAAGACTATCTTAGTGGACAAAGTCCCTTTCTGAATCGAGTAACCCTCGTTTCAGTCCTGTTTCACTGAACCGGTATAACCTACCGTTCCAGCCCTGTCTATCTCATGAAATATAAAATCTTTACCCAATGCATTGGAGGGAGATATAGGTCCCACCCATCTCATAATGAATCCTTTCTTATGTGTGCCACATAATCATAAACCATACATCATAGCGTAACCCATGTAATAAAAATGGGGTTCTTAAACAACGTGACATCATAAAACAATTCATATAAGATAAAGGAATTCATAAAAATATTTCCATCACAACATAATCAAATCCATGTTATAATAGGGATAAAAACATAACCCTTTTATTATCTTAGATGGAAAATAATTTTGATAAAATACTTGAACTCCATTCTTGAGGAAAATATCCTTTCTACTTCAAAAACATTTTTCCTTTCATAACATGTCATACAACTTTAAAACAAAAGAAGATGATTAAAAATAAACCTGAAAACTTTTAAAGGAATCTTCTTGGAAATAATGTTTTAAAAATCCATTCATGCCGTATAAGTTAAAAAAACATTCTTCGTACTTTTGTCAGAAAAGTAAAAAAGTACCTCGTATGAAAAAGCGACAAAAGATTCCTTTCATATTCTTTACTAAAAACTCACCGAAGAGTAAAATTGGATTTAAACTACTGTAAGTGGATGGAAACAATATTACATATTGAAGGAACATGGATGTGGATGATAAAATACACCCCAGTAAATACATACGAATAAACAATCTCGGATAAAAATGAGATTGTGATATTTCCCTTACCTTAGGTCCAATTTGCTTCGTATGTGTCCGAACCTCCTGTATAATGATTTAAATAATGTCATTGACTTATTACAGAATAATATTCATTGTTATGATATCATATATGGTTCACTTATGACATTATATTACCCGTTCTTTTGAAAATTCCATGTTAAAGAAGCGTTTTGGGTAAAATCGTTTCATTTATCGTAGGTGTTTTGACTTGTTGTTCTTGACATCATTATTACTTATATCATGATTTACTTACTTCCAGAATATAAAATATGATTTATATATCATATATATTTAGTATATATATATATATATATAATAGATAGATAAATAAAATGAAAAACACCGTTCATGGAGACGGTAGTCCGTACGTACGCATGAACGCTGTTTTTCTTTCCTTATTGTCTTGAAATGGAAGTAAGTAGATGACATACATATGTATATATATACATAAATCCAGTAGCTTTATAATGTCATATATTTCATTATTATTTCTTATATATACATTATAACTATTCTTAAATGGTTAACATGGAGAATGAATCTCATCGCGTCGTGGAGACGGTAGTCCGTATGTACGCACGAGCGATGATATCATTTCTATAAATATTGAATTGAATTGGAGTGGATTATACAATATATCAGAATCAATATGATGTTGTAATAACTATGTATAGTTATTCTTTACACCATTATACCCATCCATGTAAGGTGGTGGTGGAAAATAGATTACACCACGGCGTGGAGACGGTATTCCGTACGTACGCACGCGCGGTGATTTCTTTTTCCGTAGGATGGATAGATGGTGAAATAGGGTTGTTTCATACTTATAATTACATATCAGTATATGAGTGATACTGATGTTATTACTTCATAATGAAACAACCTATGAAGAATAAGTGGAAGAAGAAATAAAGATGAAAGAATTGGTAACGGTAATTACCTCTTCTTTGAAGTGCCTCTTTGAGACCTCCTCTTAGGGCACTAGAATTGGTCTTTGAGGAAGACCAGAACCTCTAGGATGTTGCTAGGGAAGTGGATAAGGGATTTCGGCAGGGGTTTGCCGAGCTTGAGTGCTCAAATTGGTGTGAGGAGGAGGGGGACGAGGTGCCCTTTTATAAGGGAGGAGAGGGGCACCTTAGGAATATCTCAAAATATTATTTTATATTAAAGTCAAAATCGGTTTATAATGGCTCCAAAGAGTCTTATTTCGAAGATAAGGTGGGGATGGGTCGAAATCCTATCAACCAATAAGATTTAGACAAGTTTATGGTATTATTTTAAACTTATCAATTAGATTTAACTCTAAGTTAAATAATTTAACTTTTACCATGTCTTTTTGTTTTCTTTCACTATATGGTTAATAAACATACTATAACATGCCAAACGAACCCCAAATTGTTTATTATTAATATATATATCCTTTTCTAAGTCATTTGGCCGAACCTTAGATTTTTAGGAATAAAATAACAATTAATAATATAATATTTTATTTAAAAACTATTTTGTGTCAATTTTGACACTATTTGTTATATGATTTTTGTCAAAGTCATAACAGAATTATATGTTCGAACCATGTTGATTAAATCAACATTAATATATCATAGTAACCTAGAAAATTAGTGGAATTCATAAAAAGGCTTAAATTACATTCATTTGAGCATTTATAACATCAATTATGTTAATATTTCCTTAAAAGGGTAATTACTGCATCATCGTTGTGTCATAAATAAATTAATTTATTTAAAGTATAAAAATTATAAATAAAATACCATCATGTAGGAAATCGTTTTATCTTTATAATGAATATTTACAATCGAATTTATATTATTTATAACCCCATATTATAAATAATTTACTTATTAAACAATGATTTTAACTATTTTAACACTTCTTTAAATAAATTAATAATAAATGTCCTAATCTAATCCAAGTGGACCTAAATGGTCATATTTTATTCCTAAGTTTGTTTTTGGTCGAATTACACTTGTCCAATAGAATTAGGACATGTGTTAGGGTAATATTAATATCATATTTACCCTTAGTTACCCAATTTACTATTAAACGCGGTAAAAAAAAGTAAACAGTTACTATTCACCAAAAAATTATTTTCATCTCATTGAACCACATTTTAGTCCTTGATATTAACCGTGTCTCTCGGATTTTCGAAATTCCATTCACAGAAGCGGTAAAATTAAGTTTTATGCAAAAATTCAGTTTTTAACCTACCACTTAGTGGTTTCACTATTCATCAAAAATTGAAAGTTTTCAGAAAAATACCAAAATTTCACCCTAGGCTAATTTCGATATTCTGAGTCCAAAAATGAAGTCCATTTTGAAAAATTACTATTCATAACGGCTAGTTTTAATAGCATATCATTGTTTAGTGAAACTCGGTATTGCGTATTACACACGCTATCGAGGAAGGTCTTGATTGCGTGTAATGCAAGGCAAGTCAAGGATGTGTGTTGTGAAAGCTCCTTTTGGTGTAGCGTACAACACAAGACTTTAATAAAATTAAAAAGAATATTTTTTTATAAAATCTTGGGCTGTTACATTCTACCCCCCTTAAAATGAATTTCGCCCTCGAAATTCGTCGGGGTTATAAATGGTTTACTATTCGAAAGTTTCTTTAATAGAAACCCACATCGTAAAAAGGAATATCAAAACCAATCTTTAAAAACAAAAGTATGAAACGTAACGGTTACCCAAATAAACTAATCATTGGGTTTCCACATAGGTGAAAATATGGATATGGAAGAGAAATCTAACCATCATGTTCTGATGGATAGTGGTAGAGAACATGGCTATGGAAAAGCCAGTAATCACAAAGCCATAAATTTCTGACGATCTAGGGTACCATCTGATTCATCAGATATAAGGGCACTAGGACAACATTTTTGGTTTTCAAGATCATTTCCCTAAAGTTGAAGAATTTGAATTAGAATAAATACTTACTTTATTTTGGTACAATCTCACTATTGTTCGTGCCTTGAACAATTTCCACTTCATCTCTTATATAAATGAAGTTGAATTTGTTATTCGTGAAGTGTTAGCAGATCATGTGATAGAATGACGGGTCATTCCATCTGTCTCGAATAAAAGGTTAGCAAAAATTATATACATAAGTCGATCTATAGTGATATTAATCATATATGGTTCCTAAAATGGACTTATACTTCATATATCATACTGCTTAATATAATAAAACTAGTTTCTTCTAAACAGGGACTTCTTTTAGGTCAGTGGTAGGCGATAAAGGCCAGTCGCACTTCGGTTGTGGGTTCGATTCCCACAGCCTTGTCCGAAGCGATGGGCTGTCGCCCGTCCTGCAGGTTGTCCTTTTTCCAAAACAATATAACATCCCATCAATAATATCGAAAAAACAAACAATACTAACTTATGTCCAACATAATCCATTCTAATCTTTTAGGCTTATCCATAATACTGCAGTCGACTCTCATAATATAGTGAAAATGATTACCAGAGATTTAACACCATCATCGATCCCCATATATCATAAGATATGTTTTGTTGGTCACATTCCAAACATTCAAAGTCCTTAATCGTGTATTCTCTTGAATACCTTAGTGAAAACATGAATGCAGTTAAAAGTTAACACTTTTCACATACCGAAATCCTCAAAATTCTATATACTCAAACCATGATATCACTTAGTCCTTATATCAATCATGAGCTCATGAATACTATCAAACATTTAATTTTCTCCTTATCCCTTCATTATGCGCATATCATCTACATTCCAAAAATATCTAAATGACCTTTCATGGATACTGGTAACATTAATCATACACTTTCAAAACACAAGGAAAGACAACAATGTAACAATCCATAGATGTCTCTTTATTCCATAGTAAGCATGAGATTACTTATACAAAATTACACATGATAAACATGTAATCATTCCACTACATTCTCAAACCATTGACCTTCAAAATAAAATTTCATCTCACATATCATTTGTAGTCTCTTCATCATCATCCACATTAATACTACCCATATGACCATACTGATTCTCTTCATGAGTCTTTCCCTTAGGGAATTTGTTTGCATAATTCCCATACAATCCACATTTAAAACACTTAACCATTTTTGATGTCGTAGCAATACCATTATCCTCATCCATGGTGTTAACCGACCCTTTTACATTGCACTTACTTGCTTTGTGTCCTTCTTTTCCACACCCAAAGCATCTTCCAGTTCCCTTGAAACATTCTCCTTGATGCCTCTTCCCACATGATTTACATGAGGGAAATTGAACTTTCTTTCCTCTATGGTCATCATGAAACTTCATCTTTCTCTTATTAGCTGAGTCAGGAAACTTACCAAATTTTACTTTATTGATCATATTATGAGATTTCTGATTCGGCATAATAATGATTTTTGGACTTCCATATCCCATTTCATTTGGTTTCTCATGAAGAATATCATTCCATTGTCCATCATATCCTCCATTATCATGAATCATCTTGTTTCCATCCATTTTCTAAAACCCAAAAAGAATAGTGTGAGAGGCAAAATAATGCTAGGGAAAACAACATAGTAAAGGGGGAGCACCCTCAATATCTAACATCTTAGGTTAAATTCTAAGATCGTTACCATAGTTCTAGGACTATATCCTATACTTATACTTATCCTTAGGGGCATCCCTAGACATACCTTAGAAATATCTCTAGGGATCTCACTAACGTTTTCGCATCCTAGTTTCCAAAGGTTGACTAAACCTTTCCTCTGATACCAACTGTAGAGACCCGAAGCCTGACGTACATTGACATTACATTACTTTTGAGGAATACTTAGTACCTTACAAAAACACACACACAAGGACCGTAATAGTTTAGTGTCTTTGGAAACTCGGACTATAATCATCTAATCGTGGTGAAAGATCTTCAAAATCTCCCATAAAGATATTCCTTTTTTTTACCTAAAACCTTTCTTTATTTCCTGGGGAAAAGAAAACATAAAAGGGTGAGCTCAGAAGCTCAGTAAGGGTAAACAAAATAAATATCAATCACATCATATTCATAAGAATATAACATTTTGGAAATCATAACCTGCAAAAGAGAGCATAATTTCATAATCATGGGATAAATCATGGCAGTGAAAAAGTAATCCCAATAATCATAACTTAAAACATGAAACTTTGTGGAAAACACACATAATCAAAGAGAATCATTTCTTGTTAGTCAAGACTAATTGCCAAGACTATCTTAGTGGACAAAGTCCCTTTCTGAATCGAGTAACCCTCGTTTCAGTCCTGTTTCACTGAACCGGTATAACCTACCGTTCCAGCCCTGTCTATCTCATGAGATATAAAATCTTTACCCAATGCATTGGAGGGAGATATAGGTCCCACCCATCTCATAATGAATCTTTTCTTATGTGTGCCACATAATCATAAACCATACATCATAGCGTAACCCATGTAATAAAAATGGGATTCTTAAACAACGTGACATCATAAAACAATTCATATAAGATAAAGGAATTCATAAAAATATTTCCATCACAACATAATCAAATCCATGTTATAATAGGGATAAAAACATAACCCTTTTATTATCTTAGATGGAAAATAATTTTGATAAAATACTTTAACTCCATTCTTGAGGAAAATATCCTTTCTACTTCAAAAACATGTTTCCTTTCATAACATGTCATACGACTTTAAAACAAAAGAAGATGATTAAAAATAAACTTGAAAACATGTAAAGGAATCTTCTTGGAAATAATGTTTTAAAAATCCATTCATGCCGTATAAGTTAAAAAAAACATTCTTCGTACTTTTGTCGGAAAAGTAAAAAAGTACCTCGTATGAAAAAGCGACAAAAGATTCCTTTCATATTCTTTACTAAAAACTCACCGAAGAGTAAAATTGGATTTAAACTATTGTAAGTGGATGGAAGCAATATTACATATTGAAGGAACATGGATGTGGATGATAAAATACACCCCAGTAAATACTTACGAATAAACAATCTCGGATAAAAATGAGATTGTGATATTTCCCTTACCTTAGGTCCAATTTTCTTCGTATGTGTCCGAACCTCCTGTATAATGATTTATATAATGTCATTGACTTATTACAGAATCATATTCATTGTTATGATATCATATATGGTTCACCTATGACATTATATTACACGTTCTTTTGGAAATTCCATGTTAAAGAAGCGTTTTGGGTAAAATCGTTTCATTTATCGTAGGTGTTTTGACTTGTTGTTCTTGACATAATTATTACTTATATCATGATTTACTTACTTCCAGAATATAAAATATGATTTATATATCATATATATTCAGTATATATATATATATAATAGATAGATAAATAAAATGAAAATCACCGTTCATGGAGACGGTAGTCCGTACGTACGCATGAACGCTGTTTTTCTTTCCTTATTGTCTTGAAATAGAAGTAAGTAGATGACATACATATGTATATATATACATAAATCCAGTATCTTTATAATGTCATATATTTCATTATTATTTCTTATATATACATTATAATCATTCTTAAATGGTTAACATGGAGAATGAATCTCATCGCGTCGTGGAGACGGTAGTCCGTACGTACGCACGAGCGATGATATCACTTCTATAAATATTGAATTTAATTGGAGTGGATTATACAATATATCAGAATCAATATGATGTTGTAATAACTATGTATAGTTATTCTTTACACCATTATACTCATCCATGTAAGGTGGTGGTGGAAAATAGATTACACCACGGCGTGGAGACGGTATTCCGTACGTACGCACGCGCGGTGATTTCTTTTTCCGTAGGATGGATAGATGGTGAAATAGGGTTGTTTCATACTTATAATAACATATCAGTATATGAGTGATACTGATGTTATTACTTCATAATGAAACAACCTAAGAAGAAGAAGTGGAAGAAGAAATAAAGATGAAAGAATTGGTAACGGTAATTACCTCTTCTTTGAAGTGCCTCTTTGAGACCTTCTCTTAGGGCACTAGAATTGGTCTTTGAGGAAGACCAGAACCTCTAGGATGTTTCTAGGGAAGTGGAGAAGGGATTTTGGCAGGGGTTCGCCGAGCTTGAGTGCTCAAATTGGTGTGAGGAGGAGGGGGAGGAGGTGCCCTTTTATAAGGGAGGAGAGGGGCACCTTAGGAATATCTCAAAATATTATTTTATATTAAAGTCAAAATCGGTTTATAATGGCTCCAAAGAGTCTTATTTCGAAGATAAGGTGGGGATGGGTCGAAATCCTATCAACCAATAAGATTTAGACAAGTTTAGTGTATTATTTTAACCTTATCAATTAGATTTAACTCTAAGTTAAATAATTTAACTTTTACCATGTCTTTTTGTTTTCTTTCACTATATGGTTAATAAACTTACTATAACATGCCAAACGAACCCCAAATTGTTTATTATTAATATATATATCCTTATATAAGTCATTTGGCCGAACCTTAGATTTTTAGGAATAAAATAATAATTAATAATATAATATTTGATTTAAAAACTATTTTGTGTCAATTTTGACACTATTTGATATATGATTTTTGTGAAAGTCATAACAGAATTATATGTTCGAACCAAGTTGATTAAATCAACATTAATATATCATAGTAACCTAGAAAATTAGTGGAATTCATAAAAAGTCTTAAATTACATTCATTTGAGCATTTATAACATCAATTATGTTAATATTTCCTTAAAAGGGTAATTACTGCATCATCGTTGTGTCATAAATAAATTAATTTATTTAAAGTCTAAAAATTATAAATAAAATACCATCATGTAGGAAATCTTTTTAGATTTCTAATGAATATTTACAATCGAATTTATCTTATTTATAACCCCATATTATAAATGATTTACTTATTAAACTTTGATTTTAACTATTTTAACCCTTCTTTAAATAAATTAATAATAAATGTCCTAATCTATTCCAAGTGGACTTAAATGGTCATATTTTATTCCTAAGTTTGTTTTTGGTCTAATTACACTTGTCCAATAGAATTAGGACATGTGTTAGGGTAATATTAATATCATATTTACCCTTAGTTACCCAATTTACTATTAACCGCGGTAAAAAAAAGTAAAAAGTTACTATTCACCAAAAAATTATTTTCATCTCATTGAACCACATTTTATTCCTTGATATTAACCGTGTCTCTCGGATTTTCGAAATTCCATTCACAGAAGCGGTAAAATTATGTTTTATGCAAAAATTCAGTTTTTAACCTACCACTTAGTGGTTTCACTATTCATCAAAAATTGAAAGTTTTCAGAAAAATACCAAAATTTCACCCTAGGCTAATTTCGATATTCTGAGTCCAAAAATGAAGTCCATTTTGAAAAATTACTATTCATAACGGCTAGTTTTAATAGCATATCATTGTTTAGTGAAACTCGGTATTGCGTATTACACACGCTATCGAGGAAGGTCGTGATTGCGTGTAATGCAAGGCAAGTCAAGGATGCGTGTTGTGCAAGCTCCTTTTGGTGTAGCGTACAACACAAGACTTTAATAAAATTAAAAAGAATATTTTTTTATAAAATCTTGGGCTGTTACACTAACTGTGACCCAAGCCACTACTTTTAGAGGGAACCCTACACCGTTAGGTGCATAGTTAATATAAATATGGGCAATCAAAGATAAATTATGATACCCAAGACCTATATTGTGTTGCATAGTCATTCACATGGGGTAAAATGTTTTCAATCAATCTATGAAGTCCCCTTTAATAAAAATTATGCAACCAAACAGTTTGGTGAAACCATGGGGGCCAGGGTGCATGATTTCTCTTAACGATACATCCTAATATCTCATCCAATTTCAAGGATCTGTGATCACCGGGATCCTCATATTCATCCAATATCTCGTTAACCAATTTATGAATCATTATTAGGGTATTGTAATGGAATTTAAATAAATAATAAATGGTTAATATTTTTAAGAAAATCATGGAGATTTCAAATTTCTTATTAATACATATCTTCCCTGTGTTTCACTTCTTATGGAGTTATATTGTAATTTGATAAATGTTCTTGACATTGTGCACATACAATCTCATATCTCTTCTAGATCTCATCCTATTTGAATTTGGGTTTCTATATCTCCTAGACCATAGTAACTAACCTTATAGAATGAACATTTATACTCTGATCAACAACAAATATCATATTCTCCTTGAAAAAGTCATCTTCTTCTAACTTGATATCCTTAGGGTCCGATGAATGAGATTGGTCATAATGATATCATCAAAGATGACTCATATGTAAGGAATAATATATGGAATAATAACTTTGAGGTAGATGTAACAAATAGGCTACCATACTGAACCTTTCCAATATCAAATAATTATCTACATAACATGTCAATATCATTCCATTTCTAAATATTCGTCTATGATGCAATCAAGGTGACACTTTTAGAAATACTAGATTCTACACCTCAAACTCTATAGGTTGATGATGATGATAAATACATGACTTATACATGATCTAAGATATATATGAATTCTTCTAAATCCTTATAACCTTCATTGAAGTATCTTAAAAAGACAAGGACCGGGTAGAGAAACATCACCAACCATAATCCACCATAGAGGTGAAAGACATAGTATACAATTGAGTACCTTATAAAAAGACATGTAAATTGTTTATGGAAATTTATTATTGTAATAAAACTAAACAATATGAATATTATTTTCTCATTGGACACAAAAATCAAGGATACATTCTAGAAAAATATCCTTTAACACCGATATCATCTGCTCTGACTATCCGTTGGTCTGAGGGTGATATGACTTTCTCAAAATCATCCCTCAACCCAATGCCTTTCTCAACCTTTTCCATAACCATTAAATATGGGCAATATGTATATGAAATTATAGAATGGGGAACTCCATGAAGTCTCACTATCACCCCGATATAAAAACATCTTAGATCATCCACAGAGAATGTTTATCAAATAGGTAGAAAGGGTGAATCCAAGGAGAACCTATCAATGATTTACATTAAAAAGTTTATTCCTTGAAAGGATATTATAAATTAAATCATTAAATACATGGGGATTTAATTCCATTTCAACCCTGGAATGGATAAGGGTAATCAATATCAAGTTGTTTTCTATTTTTCACCCTTCACCATCTTATAGGTATAACATCAAGTGATGAAACCCTCTATCTTCCTATCCATACCTGGACACCAGTACTTATTTTGGAAATCTCAGTAAATATTGGTAAGCTTAAAATGAACAGTCAATATAGGGTCATTTTAATCAATTATAATATCTTTCTACACGCCATAATGCACCCACACATGACCATAGAATAATAGTGTTTTACATCTATCATCAACCCAACCAAGAGTCATGTTCTACTCTACGACACACTCCATTATGAAAATGCCCTCACAATGAGACAAATACCACATATAGACCCACTAGAGATGCAAGGATGTCACTACTAGATCTTATAATACTTTCTACATGTATTATTATTAAACCTCTAGGTTTGTCTTGGAAAACAGATCCAACAACTTTGGCTCACTTTTGACCTCATTTATGGCATCACTCTGTGTTTTTTGGGTTAAAAAATCAGTAATATTATTTCCATTTTTTGGTATTAATACATGCTCAATGTTGAAGGAATACTGGGATTATACCCACCTACACAACCTAAATTCTATTATAACTATGTGGAGATGTATTTGAGACATTTTTGATATATATAAACAATGAAACTATCACCCAATAGATATTACCTCCAACAATACCAAAAAATAACAATGGATACTATTTTGGGATAATGAATGGGGTAATAAAGCTAATGAAGCCTCAAATGGTGGGATACATATATCTTATATTGATCAACATTTATCATAACATCACCCAGAGTAATACATGAAGTATAACATTAAAATGTATATCATCCAGCTAGGTCAGGAAGAATCAGAATTGGTACTGATGTGAGTCTCCCCCATAATAACAAAATATCTATCTCAAAATACTCTGAATATAAGAACCACACACCATTATTGGTAATATCCATAATAAGTTTTTCTAATCTGGTGAAGTACCCAATTAATCACATGTAATAACAAGATATCCCAAAAAACATTCATATGAAAAAAACATTTTTGGACTGCCCCAAAGAAACCATGATGCTCACCATATTTATGTCAATAGATAGTTTTCCTCAAAAAATCGATGACCGAATAATCAAACCTTTTTGATCAAAAAGTTTCATTTTCCGTGCTTCACACATAAGTGTTTCTCTCTCATTGTAATCAACACTATCCAATATTGATTATAATGGTCTTTTCTGGTAGGTGAGTACACAAATAGACTCTTTATGAAGACTACCATTAAAGAATCTTGATATAAGAAGAAAACATGAATCATCCAATCCAAAAATACTATTGGTATGTTTTTTATACCAAATTATATAACCGGATATTCATACAATTCATACATGCTACAGAATTTTGTATGTGGTATTTCCAAAGGTTTCATACGCAACTCATGGTATCCCAATCTCAAATCGATCTTAGAGAAAATGGTTTCTAATTGGATATGGTTGAAGAGGTCATCTATATGAATAAATGGATAATGGTTCTACACTGTAAGATGGTTGAACTAAAGGTAATCCATAAAAAATAGAAGGATACCATTTGAATTCATGGAAAAAAACTAGTAAATGCCATCGTGTTGTGTCGGGTCATATGAAACCCTATGAATCATGATATACTATCTAATTCTTGAGTACCTAGATATCTATATATTCCATATTATATTGAGGAATGGAAACTGGTGTTGTATATAGAAAAATCATGGTGGTGAACTCAACCTCTCTATCGAGCAATAGCTAGATAAATCATTTGGGAAGTCATCCCTGAAATGACAAAAAACTAATGATAACTAATCTAGCTACATTCCCTAATTGTTTAAAATGGGTCTCACCAATTGACATGTCACTCCACCCATCGTAGAAATGTTTGGACAATCTCAGTTCTCCTATGTATCCCATTCAAACATATGGGTATATGTGTTTCCCTCAAGAGATGTAAAAGACACTCGATAGTGACAAAAATCCACTTTGGCTCAATAAGGCCTGGACCAGTCTATACAAAGAGTGATGTCGATGCTATTAATCTCGAGGATGGTGAAACTATAGAAAAATGGTACCGACCTTTTTCAAGTGGGAACTCATAATATTAGAGTATGCCTTAATTTATAACCCCAGGAGTAATATTGATAGATATGACACCAATTAATTACTTTATTATAAGTCCCATACTGTATATAGTCACAAAAAATATAAAAGAGTTCGTTACATCGGTATCAAAAATTGATGAAGATAATTTCAATGCTACTCAAATAGTACCTCTCACAATAGATGGAATTGGACTGATCCTTTATCGCACTGGCTACAATTCATATATTTGGCTTGAACTAAGGCCCTATGATGCTGGATGACTAGAATTACTAGATAAACTAAACTGTCACCAAGTAATTGGGCCCCAACTTCCTTGGCCATGACCACAACTAACTCAGTTTGATTAACTAATAGAATAAAAACTCCAAGCCTGACATGGGGTCATAGATCTCGTACTGGATATAAATTTTTATATGGATCCCCTATCACTAGAAACTGGATTAAGATAATGGAAGAAGTGATGAAAGGGGATCATCATATCACAAGATCTCTAGTCAACTGATTTCCCTATGCACTAAGACTTCTTTTGTCCAAGAATGGCATAATTGTCACACACTATAGAAACAATAAATGTCACCTAGCTGGAACCACCTCAATGTGAACCATCAAAATAATTCTTCTTACTTCCATAAGAATCATCACAATAACATATATCTAATCAACCATGGATCCCATTACTAGAATCTCTAAGATTCCATTTCCAAAATAGGGTATGGTTCAATATATGTACAATGGTCATCAACCAACTAAAATTGAATAGCATGGAAACCCTATCCTCAATGTTAATTTTAGGAATCAAATCCTCACATTCCATATAAATATTGAAATGATGGAGCTCTGTGAAGAAAATTGAATAATAATGTAGGGTTTTAGTGCCCTATTAATGATGCATGACCCCCACAGCATGGTCCACTATTAGAGTATACATAAAGTAGTGACCATATAAAGATGTCTGGATGTATTCCTAGAACATAACTAGATAATGGTAGGAATGATATATAGTGTCCCACCAAGGTTTTCCAATGTCATGGAAAATGTTGGTAGAAATCACGAGCCTTCAATCGGTAGGTGTCTCTAAATTTTATACGATTGAAAAAATGGATTATAAAAATGGATCACTAGCCTGAGGTACACTATCCCATAAAGGAGTTGGATAATTATATGATCGAAAGTCTTGTTTAACGTCTAAAAAAGATGGGTCATGCTAAAGAGCACCCTGAAAAGACTATATGAATCTGAGAAAATTAATGTGGGACTACACAAAAATGCCCATAGCAAATTCGCCATATTTTCTTCTAGTTGAAGTACATGAGTTGGTATGGTTGGAATAGTGACCATGTAATGTCCCGGACATCTCCAGTCCATTACATTGTGAAAATGTGGTGTTGGAGGTGTTCCGGGATGTCAAGGTGACTTATCCCCAACACATTGCCAAATTTACAGTTCTAGAAACAGTGTTTCCAGTTTTAGGATTCGTTCTAGTGTATAGTAACGGTAGGTGTACAATGTTTTACATATCAGTTTCACAGACCGGTTTCAAAGATTGCTTTAACAGATCAGTTTCACAGATCGGTTTCACAGATCAGTTTCACATATTGGTTTCACAACTCGGTTTCATAGATCAGTTTCAATGATCGGTTTCAAAGAGAGGTTTCACAGATCTGTCTCACAGATTGGTTTCACTGATCGGTTTCACAGATCGGTTTCAGAGATCGGTTTCACATATCGTTTTCACAGATCAGTTTCACATATCGGTTGAAAAGATCAGTTTCAAAGATCTGTTACACAGATCGGTTTCAAAGATCGGTTTCACAGACCGGTTTCACAGATCAGTTTCACAGATTGTCTTCACAGATCGGTTTCACAGATCAATTTCATAGATCGATAGGTGTAGAGTAACGGTAGGTGTACAGTAATAGTAGTTGATTAGTGTTTCTAGCTTCATACTGTTTTCCCCTTTTGACATTTCCTTTGATGTAAAATACATTTAAAGCCGTATTTTAAGGACTATTAAGGCCAGTTCAATGGCCATAACTCCAATGTTAATTATTCCTATGGATCAAAATTCTTTTTTTTCATGGTCATACCATGTGGGTTAATGTGATCCGATTTTAATGGGTAATTAAGGGTATCTTAAACCGTCGCCCCATTAAATCTTCAAAATTTATGAGATATATTCTTCCCTTTTTCTTCCTCTTTGTTCTCGACTATGAGATACTAGAACTATTCAATCATACCGGTATGAGTTTCACAATAAAACGTTTCTCCGTGGATAGGTACTACTTTGTTTTGACGCAACCAATCTGTATAGATCAACCTTCAATATAAGGTATGTTGTATCATCGTTCTTCTGGGGTTCACCTTCCCCTTCTCTCCTTTCCATATTATAGCATATAATCTCCATGCTTCCAATGGTTTTTTCTTGGGGTTTGGTTGCTGCTGTTGTACCATGGAATCCTTGGGTGGATGCAGTTGTCGCAAGAAGAGGATTGTGACCCATTGTGTGGATAAAGAATGTTAAGAATTGTTGAGGTAGGGGATTCGTTGCTTCTCTTTCTTTTACATGCAATTGTATTGTTATTTTGTTTAATCTTGATGGATGAAAATGGAATTGACAAAATAAATACATTGAAATGGATAATGGAAATGTATCGATCGTATGTTATTGCCTCTTTCTTTTTCTAGATAGTGTGATATCTATGCCTGCTTTGCTTAGGTGTTATCCTTGATGAAAATCAGTAAAGAATATAAACTGGGATTAATTGATAATTGTTTGGATAAAGATAAAGAGGCATGAAAACGAATCTGGTTCTTGTGGTAATTTTATGTTAATAAAATTAGTGCAGTAAGCATGTTTATTTATTTGTGATAACTTACTAAGTAGGTTTCCCTAATTTTGGAACCTAATTTTAAAAAATCTGTTAATTTATGAAGGATTAAAGAACTGGTTGTTTGATAATTTCTAAAAGGGTTCTATTTTTCCATCTTGATTGTTAAAGGGACAACAGCCCATTGATGTGATGTTTGTTTTCCTGCTATATATGTTGTAATGTGATCCTGGATGGCTGTTGTGATATGTGGAGGCATGGTGACTTTTGGTTGTGGCAGCAGATGATTCCTAGAGTGGTGAGATGCATCTGTTTATGCATGTGAGTGTTGGGGAGGACACCAGGGATGATTGAATGGAATGGATGTGATTGTTGGATTCTTGGTGATTTTTAATAGGTTTCTTATCTCCTTTACTTTTCCCCACTGCTCAAGGCATCTGTTCTTGCTTACCCTCCTTCCAAAAGAGGTGAAGACGCACGGGGTATGCCACGTTCTTTCCATGTATATCTTATCTGGGGAGGATGTGTCTACGCTCTTTCTATAGGTGGAAAAGATTCAACGGGTAGTAAATATACTCACTGTGTCAATCCCCTTGTGTTTAGTAGAATAGAATACTTTTCTACAATGCATGGGAATATGGGAAAGTAATTCTATAATGATGGTTTGAATAAAACGTGTTAACCCATGTGGATGGGGTTGCTGGAACATAATGAAGAGGTTGCAATTTTGAAAGAACAGCTGACATTTGGTGTGATGCTATTAGAACAAAATGTAGAACTGTTCATGGTTAATCATTAAAGAATTAATTAACATACACTAGAACTGATATGAAGGGAATGAAGTAATACAATAAAGCTCTTTAAATGGTTGTGTTCTTATAGGATACCTAGTATTAGGAGTAGCATACCGGAGACTGAGAGACGTTAGTTGTCATCATGTCTATGAAAAGTTAATGCACATCGTGTGGTAGTGTGATATATTATATCCTATACATTTTGTGTCTATATCCGCTACTCCACCCTGTCAGTGAGGGAAACTAACACCCTAGGGATTCTGAACCATGGTAGGTGTTTTTTCCAACATTCTGGTGGGAGGATGAATGGCTGACTACCCACTTTGGCCCGCTCTATTCTCTTGGAAGATACTAGTTCGAGTAGGCACAACAGTTAGTTTTCCCCATATATGTGTGTAGAGGGCTGTAATGTCTTGTGGTTATTCACACACATATATTCTGGATATAGTATCCTATGGATTACTATAGGTGTAATGTGTATAGACTATGATGGCATCCGGATCCTTACTCGGTGTATGAGCCGTAATGTCTTGATGTATAATACCTGACGTATGATACAAGTTATGCAGGTTGTGGTGGCTCCCGTAACTTACCTTGTTACTTTTGGTTGGGAGGATGGTGTGGTGCTTCGGTCAGGTGTCTGCGGGCAAGCCTTTTTGAAGAGAGATGCTTAGGACGTGCGATGTTGGGGAAAATCAGAAACTAGTGGGGAAGTAGTACCAGGGTGACCTTGATATTATTTACTATATTCTATATTCGAGTATGTGTTACATGGTGAGAGTAGCCATGGTTAGGTTGGGAACTTAGTATACCTATTTAGGTGATGATTTAGTTTCACTTGTTGTTCACTGTGCTTTAGCATGATTTCTTTACTTTTGCACGAGAGGCTTCAGGGAGGATCTTACTGAGTATACTATTATACATACCCTATATATATATAAAATATTTTTTAGGTATCTTGGATCAGGTTGAAGATCAAGCTAGTTTTTACTAGCTTGGGGTTGCAAGAGCTGTTCGGGATTGTGGTTGCGGTTGTATTGTTTTTTCTTTTGGGTACTTGTAGTATATCCCTTCCTGTTGTATTACTTTTTCATGAAATTTCATATATTCACCTAGGTTTCTTTTATATTCCAGTTCTAATTTGGATTTGACTGGTTTCTATCTTATCTCTCTCTACCACATGAGTTCTCTTAGAGGGTAATTCCTCCCATTTGTGTGTTTACTACACCCTCAGTTCTAGTCACCAACCCGGGGAATACTCGAGGCGGGACTCGGGGGTCATTATCTCCCTTGTCACATTGCCAGCCCAGGAGGGGTACACATTGTGGGGAGGGGGTCATGAAAGAGTGGTATCAGAGGTCTGGTTGAGGGATAGGATGGAGTTATTAGTTAGACACAGGTGAGGTTGAATGGGTTGGTTGGGCAACGATGCCAGTCATGATTAGCAAGTGAGGTAAACACTAGATACCGGCTGAGACCTAGGCGTTTAGGGCCCCCTATGATTTGATATAAAAACCTTTAAGTTTACAATGGATACTAAACAAGGTGAAACTAGTTGCAGGGTAGAGACCTAGGAAAGGATCATGCATCATTCTTCTTTGTTCATGTGTTTGAATGGGCAGTCCCTGGGATAGGGTAACCTAAAATGAATAAAACAAAACAGTAAATTAATTAATGCTGAGTCTTCCATATTCCAGGTTCAGGATCTCTATGTGTTTGTTAATTTGCAGGTATGGTTTTAGGTCGATGTCCTCATCAAGATCACATAAAAGATGCCCACCAGGCTGTACCAGCAGATCGCCGCAAGGTAGAGGTTGATGATGATGACACTAGGTGGAAGACACTCCGAGAGTTTCATCTCTAGAGCCTGCAGAAGTATGAGGGCTCCGCTTTAGATTCAGTCACAATAGACTGGTTGGAGGAGGTTGAGATAGGATTCAGGTCAATTCGTGCTCGAAAGGAGCACTGTGTTTCCTTGGTTGTGTCGATGTTACGTGGAGTAGCAAGGGTTTGGTGGTTCTTGTTCCTTGGGGATCGTGAGGAGTCATCGATCTCTTGGAAGAAGATCCGAGACAAGTTTAGAGTTGAGTTTCTTTTTTGATTGCAATGGATTCCAGTCACCATGAATTTCTTACCCTTCGACAAGGGAGATCTAGTGTTCGAGAGTTTGGAATCTATTTTAGGAACCTTTTACGATATGCATCAAACCTACTGCCAGATGAGGAGGCTAGGGAGAGTCATTTTGAGGTGGCATTGCATCCAAGGATCCAGTGCCATGTCACCCCATTTATGGTGAAAACATATCTTGAGTTCCTGGTGAGGGCTGAGGTTATCGAGAGGACTTTGGCCAGGACCAGATCATGACAAGAGGGGAATCAACATGATTCCTCACGAAGTAGAGCTGTGGTCCAGGGTTCCCAGTTTTCAGGGCAGAAGACTTTCATTTAAGCCAAGTGTATGTCCCATCCCTTCACATCTAATTTCTCTAGATGAAACAACTCTCAGGCTTATGGAAGGGATCAGAAACTTGTTTTTCTTGTGCTGGTCGTGGCCATCAGCTGCGGGAGTGCCCGAACTTTCATAGAGGTCATCATGCACTGGGCACTACTCTTGAGGTTCGTCTGTTGAGGTAGTTTCAACCGAGGCAGCGGATGCCAGTTGCTTCATTTTTAGATCAATAGAGGTTAGATGGGGTTGTCATATAACAACCCCATGATGCTCCCCATCCTCAGAGAGCAGAACGCGGCCATGGTGGTGGTCGTCATCAGGGTTAGAGAGGTAATGGAGGAGGTCATGGTCATCTTCACTCTCTAGAGTTGCCATCACCATACAAGCCAGATGTCATTCGAGGTACCCTTTTCTTGTTTTCTACCTTGGTGTATGCCTTGTTTGATTCATGAGAAACACACTCCTTCATACCACCTACCTTTGTCCATGCTTTGGGACTTGAGGTATAGAGGCTTCCAGTGCCCTTGGCATTGACTACGCTCATTCGAGGTCGAGTTGACTTGATTGAAGTATGTAGAGACAGTTATCTAGTGTTTGGAAACACCAATATTGGGTAGATTTCCTATGTTTACGAATACAACCATATGATTTCATCCTTGGTATGGACTGGTTGTATTCAGTGCAGGATATTATGGATTTCTTCAAGAAGAAGGTCATCTTCATTGGTGTGGATGGAGAGAAAGTGGTGTTTTTTGGTGAGCGCTATCCTCAGATGGGTCATAGGCGTGTTCCATCATTATCATCCATGATGGTTGAGATGATGATGAGTTCTTCATAGGTTCAATAGTTGGTGTTTCCTAGGGTCGTAGAGGAGTACCCTGATGTTTTTCCAGAAGAGGTTGTAACATTACCCCTTGATGAGAGATAAATTTTGGGATCGAGCTATATCCAGGTGTGTCTCCTATATCTATGTCTCCATATAGGATGGCCCCTTCTGAGTTACGAGAGCTACATATATAGATTGATGTTCTATTACAGTGTGGTTTTGTTCGGCCAAGCGTGTCACCATGGGGTTCACCCATTTTGTTCGTGAAGAAGCCTGACAGTAGTTTGGGGTTGTATGTCGATTATCGTCGCTTGAACAAAGTGACAATAAAGAATCACTATACTCTTCTGTGGATTGATGAATTATTTGATCAAATGAAGAGTGAAATTTTGTTCTTGAAGATCAAATTGCGGTTAGGATATCTTAATATTCATTTAAAGAATGAGGATATCCTGAAGACTACTATCTGTTGTCGTCATGGGCATTATGAGTTCGTTGTAATGTCGTTCGGCATGAAGAATTCTATAGCTGTGTTTATGGGATTGATGAATGTTGTGTTCTGTGAGTTCATGGAAATGTTTGTGGTGGTTTTCATCGATGAAATCCTTTTGTGCTCCACCTCTGAAGAGGAGTATGCAAAGCATATACATGATTTTATGGGAGTTCTTTGTAAACATCAGCTATTTTGGAAGTTGTCGAAGTGTGAGTTTTGGGCATGAGAAGCCCATTTTGTAGGCCATGTTGTGTCCCAAAAGAGAGTTTCTATGGATCCATCGAAGATAAAAGCAGTCGTGTCTTGGGAAGCCCCCATGACAGTTTCAGAGGTGCGAAGTTTCCTTGGTCTCACAGGCTACTACAGGAGGTTCTTAGCCAATTCCTCCCGAGTTGTGACTCCTCTGACATCTTTGACTAGGAAGGATCAAGAATTCATATAGACTGATCACTGTCAGGATGTTTTTAAGTATTTAAAGGAAATGTTTGTACGTGCTCCAGTTCTTTGTCTTCAGCTGAGGGAGTTCAGTTTGATGTTTTCTACGACCCTTCGCATCTGGGGTTAGGATGTTTCCTCATGCAGTAGAGGTCAGTTTATTCTTATGGGTCTTGGTAGTTATGTCACCATGAATGTTACTATTCCACTCATGATCTTGATTTGGAATCCGTGGTGTTTACTTTGATGATGTGGAGACATTACCCCATAGGTGAGCGCTTTGTGGTTTTCACTGATCATAAGAGTTTGAGGTATGTTTTCTCCCAGCGTGACTTGAAGTTGTGACAACATCATTGGATGGTGTTGTTGTAGGAATATGACTTCGAAATCTTATATACACCTGGAAAAGAAAATTTTGTAGCTGATGCACTGACACGAACGTCACGTGGTGATGTTGTGCATAAATCCGGTGATTCCTGGAGAGTAATTGAAGAAATGTAAGCATTGCATCTTGATATGGGATAATTTGGGGGTAGAGGTTGTCTTCATCAGATAACGGTACAGTCATCCCTGATGCATAAGGCGGAAGAGTCCCAGTTGGGGGATCTAGAGGTGGAGGTCTGGAGAGACCTATTTGTTTGTGGTGAGGCCCCTAATGGTCAGACTGAGAATGAACAACACCGAATGTTGTATCAGGGAAGGATTTTTATTCCCTTGGCAATGCGCGAGATGGTTATCATAGAGTTTTATAGTTCTCCTTTAAAAGTACATCCTGGCATGACAAAGATTTATCGATCCTTGAGGATTCAGTTTAGGTGGCCTGGGCTAATGCATGCGGTTGCGGAGTTTGTGTCTCGATGTTTAGTCTGCCAGAAGGTGAAGTCTGAACACCATGTCCCTGGTGGTCTACTACAGCCATTAGAGATTCCTCATTGGATGTGTGAGGATATCTCAATGGACTTTGTTACCTGTTTACCTTGAGCTCCGTGAGGACATGATGCTCTATGGGTGGTAGTAGATAACTTATCATAATCGTCCCACTTCATAGCAATCAAGGAGTCAGGCTTAGTGGGAGTTTTGTTGAGGCAGTATCTTGAGGAGGTGGTGAAACTTCATGGAGTCCCTTGGACGATCATTTATGATTGAGATCCCTGTTTTACCTCCAGGGTGTGGGGAGGTCTCCAACATGCTTTTGGTTCTTAGTTATGCCTTAACACTTATTTTCATCCTCAAATGGATGGTCAGAAAGAGTGAACCATCCAGACACTTGAATACATGTTGCGCTCTTGTGTTCTTGATTTTTGAAGTTCATGGATGAGGCACTTACCCTTGGTGAAGTTCGCTTAAAATAATATTTTTCACTCAACCATAAACATGGTGTCGTTTTAAGCCTTGTATGGCTGGCCTTGTTGTTCTCCATTATGCTGGACTGGGGTTGGAGAGTCAGGAATTCTCGGATTGGAACATGTGCAGAATACAACAGATATGGTCCAGGTAATTCATGAGAGGAAAAATATAGCACAAGATCATCAAAAATCATATGCTGATCAAAGGAGGAGAACATTGGAGTTTAATGTTGGGGATCATGTGTTTCTGAAGATGACTCCCCATCATGGGCATCGAAGGTTTTGTCGTGGAAGTAAAATTTCTCCCTGGTTTGTTGGGCCTTTCGAGGTGTTAGCTCGTGTTGGAGCTGTGGCGTATCGTGTAGCCCTTCCCCCATAGATGATTCTTATACATGATGTTTTCCATGTATCATAGCTCCGTCATTATTTTCATGATGACTCTCACATCATTGATTGGGGAGAGATCGATGTTGATGATGATAAAACCATTGAGGAGCGACCTATGGAGATCCAAGACCTCAAGGAGAAGGTGTTTTGGGGGCGTTTTATCCCCTTAGTAAGTGTCTTGTGGCGACACGGTGGCATGGAGGAGAGTACCTGGGAATGTGAGTTACAGATTCATGTCTAGTACCCAGAGCTTTTTTAAGTAGTTGTGTTGAGTTTTCTTATATCTTTTCTTTTATGTACTTTTGTTGTGATGTTATTCATAAATTGTTTGGATATGTAATGTTTGTTCCCTTTCTCTCAGATGTCGTAGTTTTGTTTTAACATTGGAACAACTCACAGTGGATTTCCCCTGAGAGGTATCTTATGGGGTGGTTGTTCAGACCCCTCTTTTATTCTGGGTTGGCATTGAATTCTCAAGGATGAGAATGTTTTGAGAGGAATCTGGTTTAATATCCAAGACCTCTCAGGTCCATTACATTTTTAAAATGTGGTGTTGGAGGTGTTCCGAGAGGTCAATGTGACTTATCCCTAACACTTTTCAAAATTTCCAGTTATGTGAACAGTGTTTCCAGTTTTATGATTCGTTCTATCGGTACGTGTACAGTAGCTATAGGTGTACAGTGTTTCACATATATGTTTCATAGATCGGTTTCATAGATCAGTTTCAGAGATCAGTTTCACAGATCAGTTTTACAGATCGGTTTCACAGATTGGTTTCACAAATTGGTTTCACAGATGGGTTACAGAGATTGGTTTCACAGATCGGTTTCAAAGATAGGTTTCACAGATCGGTTTCACAGATCAGTTTCAAAGATCGGTTTCACAGATCGGTTTCACAGTTCGGTTTCACAGATCAGTTTCACAGATCGGTTTCAGAGATCGGTTTCACAGATCTCTTTCATAGATCGGTTTCACAGATCGGTTTCACATATCGGTTTCACATATCGGTTTCACAGATCGGTTTCACAGATCGGTTTCACAGATCGTTTTCACAGATCGGTTTCACAGTTCGGTTTCACAGATCGGTTTCACAGTTCAGTTTCAGAGATCGGTTTCACAGATCAGTTTCATCGTTCGGTTTCACAGATCGGTTTCACAGATCGGTTTCATAGATCAGTTTCACAGATCGGTTTCATGGATCGGTTTCGCAGATCGCTTTCACAGATTGGTTTCACAGATCGGTTTCACAGATCGGTTTCATGGATCAGTTTCACAGAACGGTTTCACATATCGGTTTCACAGACCAGTTTTAGAGATCGGTTTCACATATCGGTTTCACAGACCAGTTTTAGAGATCGGTTTCACATATCGGTTTCACAGATCGGTTTCACAGATCAGTTTCACAGATCGGTTTCACAGATCGATTTCAGAGATTGGTTTTACAGATCGGTTTCACAGATTGGTTTCACAGATCGGTTTCACAGTTCGGTTTCACAAATCTATTTCCGATATCAGTAGGTGTACAGTAATTGTAGGTGTACAGTAACTATAGGTGAACAGTGTTTCCAGCTTCCTACTATTTTTCCCTTTTTGACATTTCCTTTGACGTGAAATACATTTAAAGCCTTATTTTAAGGACTCCTAAGGCCAATTCAAAGGCCATAAATCCAAATTTAATTATTCCTATGGCTCATAATGCTTTTTTAACATGGTCATACCGTGTGGGTTAATGTGATCCGATTTTAATATGGAATTCAACATATCTTAAACCTTCACCCCTTTAAATTTTCAAAAGGGACGAGATATCTGCTTCCATTTTTTAACCTATTTGTTCTCGACTATGAGACACTAGAACCCTTAAATCCTTTCGGTAGGAGTTTCACAATCAAACTTTACTCCTTGGATTGCTTCTGCTTTGTTTTTACGCAACCAAGGTGTATCAATAAATCATTTATATAAGGTTTGTTGTATCTTCATTCATTTGGCGTTCATCTTATCATGTTATCCTTTCCATATTATAGCATGTAATCTCCATGATTCTAGTGGGTTTTTTTGGGGTTTGGTTAGTGTTGTCGTGTCGTGGCATCCTCGGGTGGATGCAGTTGTGGCGAGAGAAGGATTGTGACCCATTGTGTGGATAAAGAACGTCAAGAATTGTTGAGGTAGGGGATTAATTGCATTTCATTCTTTTACATGAAACTGTATTATTAGTTGTCTTAATCCCATTGGATGACAATGGAATTTACATAATAAATACTTTAAACTGGATAAAAGAAATGTATCGATCGTATATTATTGCCCCTAGTTTTGCTTTATTGTGTGATATTTATGCCTTCTTTTCATAGGTGTTGTTCTTGATGAAAATCGGTAAAGAACGTAAACTGGGATTAATTGATAATTGTTTAGCTACAGATAAAGAGGCATGAAAATGAATCTGGTTCTTCTTGTAATTTTATGTTAATCAAATTAGTGCAGTAAGCATGTTTATTTATTTGTGATACCTCACTGATTAGGTTTCCCGAATTTTGGATCCAACATTTAATAAATCTGTTAATTCAAGATGGATTATAGAACAACTTGTTTGATAATTTCTAAAAGGGTTCTGATTTACTGTCTATATTGTTAAAGAGACAAGATCCCATTGATGTGATGTTTTTTTCCTGATTCTTGTGCTGTAATGTGATCCTGGATGGTTGTTGTGATATGTGGAGGCATGGAAACTTTTGGTTGTGGATTCAGATGATGCCTAGAGTGGCGAGATACATCAGTTTATGCATTTGGGTGTCGGGGAGGACACTAGGGATGATTGAATGGAATGGATTTGATTGTTGGATGCTTGGAAATTTTCAATTGGTTGCTTATCTCCTTCACTTTTCCCAACTGCTCAAGGCAGCTGGTATTTCTTACCCTATTTTTGAAAGGGATGAAGATTTCCGGGGTATGCCACTTGTTTTTCGTGTTTATCTTCTCTAGGGAGGATGGGTCTACGCTCTTTCTATAGGTGGAAAATATTTGACGGGTAGTACATCTACTCACAGTGTTGATCCCTTTGTGTTTAGTAGCATTGGATGCTTTTGTAGAAAGCCTAGGCATATGGGAATGTAATTATGTAATGAAGGTTTGAATAAATGGTGTTAACCCATGGGGATGGGGTTGCTAGAACATAACAACAAGGATTTAATTTTGAAAGAACATCTGACTTTGGGTGTGATGCTAATGGAACTTATTGTTGAACTGTTCATGGTTAATGATTAAAAAATTAATTAACATACATTGGAACTGAAAAGGAGGGAATGAAGTAATCAAATATATCTATTTAAATGGTTGTGTGTTATAAAATACCTTGTCTTAGAAGTAGCAGCCCAGAGTCTGAGAGATGTTAAATGCAGTTGTGTCTAAGACTAGGTAATGCCCATACTATGGTTGTGAGATATATTATATCCTGTACTTTTTTTGTTTCTATATGCTACTCCACCTTATCAGTGATTAAAACTGACACCTTCAGAATTCTGACCCCTACGGGGTGTTTTCCCAAACATTCCAGTGGGAGGATGAATAGCTGACTACCCCATTTGGCCCCAATCACTTCTCAAGGTAGATACTAGTGCCAGTAGGCACATCAGTTAGCTTTCACCATATATGTGTGTAGATGGTTGTAATGGCTTGTGGTTATTCACACACATATATTCTGGATATAGTATCCTATGGATTACTATATGTGTAACTTGTATAGGTTGTGATGGCTTGAGGATCCTTACTCGGTGTATCAGCTATAAGGGCTTGAGGTATAATACCCGTCGTATGAAACATGTTATGTGGGATTTGGTGGCTCCCAATACTTAACTTGTAAATTTTGGTTGGGAGGAAGGTGTGGTGCTTCGCTCAGGTGTCTGCGGGAAAGCCTTTGTGGTGCACGAGGTGCCGATTGTGGTTCTTCACCCAGGTGTCTGCGGGTTATCATTTTTTGTGAGAGATGCATCAGACGTGCGACGTTGGGGCAAAGCGGAAAAGCAGTGGGGAAGTAGTAGCAGGGTACCCTTGATATTTTTTACTATATCTTATATTCTTGTATGCATTACTTGGTGAGAGTAGCCATGGTGAGGTTGGGAACTTAGTATACCTGTTTAGGTGACGAGTTAGTTTCACTTGTTGTTCGCTGTGCTTTAGCATGCTTTCTTTACTTTTTCACGAGAGAATTCGGGGAGGATCCTACTGAGTATACTGTTATACTCATTCTATATATTTATAAACTGTTTTTCAGTAATCTTGGAGCAGGATGGAGATCAATATGGTTTCTAATAGATTTGGGTTGTTGTAGATTTTCAGGCAAGTGGTTGCTGCTATTTTATTTTTTCTTTTGGATACTTGCAGTTTTTCCTTCCAGTTGTAGTACTTTTGCATGAAATTTCATATATTCACTTGGGTTTCATTTATATTACAATTCTTAGTCGGAGTTGACTGGTGTCTATCTTATCTCTCTCTTCCACATGTGTGCTCTTAGAGGGTAATGCCTCCCAATTGTGTATTTACTACACCCTCGGTGCTAGTCACCATCTCGGGGCCAACTGGAGGTGGGACTCAGAGGTCATTATCTCCCTTCTCACATCGTCGGCCCAGGATGTGTACACTTTGTGGTGAGGGGGTCGTGAAAGACCGCCACCATTGGATTATTCTCATCACCACTCTCTTGGCGTATAACATGAAGACATCGCAGCAGCATAACTCTACAAATTCCACTAACACTCCTCAAATATGATTTATAATAGATATGGAAAGTCAAAAAATAATGTATAGGCACAAATCCTATTATTAAACTTGAAAAAATGATTCCTACACCTAGAAATTGGTTTAGATGATATAATAACATATAAGTATCACTATGGAAATAAAAATTATAACCTAATTTTGATTTCTATGTTTATACCATAGTGAATTTCACATAATCATCAAGTATAGTGACCATTTTATTTTAATGGATGTATTATTTAAATTCATTTAATAATTTAATTATCTATAAAATACTTCAAATGGATGGATAAAAATTCAAATTTAAAAGGACCCATAAACCTTAAAATCTAAAATTGGGAATCCAGTTAATCAAAATTTCAACATGTCTATGATAGAGGAAATGAATCCTTCTATACTTATAATAAATCAGACACTATAGAGAAAAGTATAATAGGGCACAACTTCCTTGACATGAAAAATAGGCAATTCATGATGAAAGGTAACCATGACATTGTATAATGCATGGGAGTTTAATCCCTATAGTTCTTAGTATGATAAATTCTATGAAATTATTTCATATAATCAGGTAGTAATTGAATAAACAATAATTTCAATAATACTAATATTAATAACACCATAAAACAATTTTGTCGCCAAATTGTGATGTCCATGAAACTGTAAAACTGCAAACAATAATGACATTTACCCATCACATGAAATATTGGATTCCCCTATACATGGGGAATCTACTCCAAGGAGTAGTCTCATTACAAATCTCCAATGTTCTTGTCTTCTGGCTAATTCCAAATATTTTAAGAAAAAGGAAATGTAGTCTATGATGCCACATTCATGGATCACACCCCATGTTCTACTCAATAGTGCCACTATATGGTCGGCCCCATAACCTCCTGAATAAAATTCCAAATTCCAGAGTCTTACAACTAGAAGTGAGGGCCTTTGGAGTGTCTATATGAGGAACATTAAATCATTGATCAGAGTAATCATAGCATTAATAGTAAGAAAATAAAATTTTAAATCATGAATAAGATGTAGTTAGCAATAGATGTAATTAAATAATCCAAGATAATTAAATCACCAAGAGGAATCTAAATATAAATAATAGAAACAATTATTAGGAGGATCATGAAGCTATATTAATTAGATTACATGTGAATTGGTGACACATGCATATACTGCATGCTGTAATGAAATCCATAATGATGAAAACTAAATAAAACATGCACCTCGAGGATAGGTTTTTTCCTCAACCACCTAGTCTATATCAAAATAAATAAATGAATCAATAGTCATAAGGCAAAAAATTCCATTTATCCATGCCAAAAAGAATAAAATCAACTTGTGTGAGATCGGTGTCTGAAGAAGTTTTTGAGATACAACCATAGTAGGCCTCCATTCATGATGCCTATGAAAATTGATTTTAGGAATTAAATAATTAACATATTATCAAGAACAATAAATGAAAAAAATAACAGTTACACATTTAGATAAATCATTTAGGGTTCTTTTTTGGACACCCAATCAATACAACATTCTTTAGGGTAAACAAGAAGTATGAACTAAGTAACATTGCAAGTCATAGTATGTATACAATACCATTATAAACAAAAAAAACTAAATCTGGATTATTTCATGTTTGTTCTTTAGCTTCATGACATATCTCATTAACTACACACTTACATGATCATAGTAAAAATAAGTCCCAAACACATATACAGTTGTCAGAAAAGTGTTAAAATACATGGATGGTGTCATGAGCTCATCCAACATGGTCTATAAAAAATTATAAGGGTAATTGTAGGTGTTTCGAATAGAAATTATTCTAAATACTACATCCAAGGAAATAATTGTATGGATCCCTTATATAACTCCAGGTAAGAAAACTCTATGTTCGTACCATGTATCTCATGTAGGGGACCGAGTATTATTAAAGATATGAAGTATCTATATTTACAATGGGTATGTTCTTAGTTTATCCCCTATTAAACCATTGTCACTCATATTTATAAATAAAATAGGTCAGAGAGCTCTTACCTGGAATGGAAAAGTATCTCTCTTTGTCATGTCATATAGATCCAAATGAGCATAGTGATTCCATCCATGGAATCCTTAAATCTAGAAAAAATTTCTCTCCATTACTATATAAATTAATAAATAATATCCAAGGAACATAACATATAAGGTATTTTATATTTAATCACATTCTTTCAAATAAAAATTTTATTGCCACATTCTCACCAAAGTAACGAAACTACAAAATTAAATAAAAAAACTATGGAATAATTTTAAGGAAAAGTCAAAAGGAATGAAACATGATAAAGATATTGAAATGAGGAATTGTCTATATTGAATTTCTTATTTATATTCACATGTCATCAATGGAAACTATATATAACAATCTACTTAGAAATCCCAATATTATCATTGAAATAAAGACAATAAAAATGGTAAAAGGAATAAGGCCATGGTAAGGAACATATAATAGAACAAATTGAATAAAATTTAGATGGTTAGAAGCATTGTAATCCAACCAATTTACCAAAATTTAATTTTTTTATTTAATTTAACCATGGAGAGATTTAAAATGTGTCTAGAAACTAAAAACATGTGAAAAAGTAGGCCACATAAAGAGGGAAACCCAACGGGGTTTCCAAGAACAAGAGGAATGAACAAAAAAAATTTCTATTGTGTAGGGTCATAATATACATGGAGAATCCCTCAATTCATATTTTTAGTAAATTTAAACCCTCCCCAGTAGAGATGAGATGGTGGTACAAGGAAAAATTATTTAAAACTTGACCAAGTGAATGGAAAGACCTAAGACATCTAATACCATATAGTAAATATACAATCGTAAGCTATCATGGCTGGAGATGACCTCGAATAGATGAAATTCAGGAATTTGTCCAATTCCTGTAGAAAATGGAAAAGGTGTCATACATAAGTAGTGAAATAGAAGGAAGAGGAACCTCGAAATACAATGGTGATAGTGAGAGAGCTTACCAAGAGCTTTAAATTTCTCCTAATAGTGATGGATTTGAGTGGAGGTTGAAAGAGTTTCCACTAAACCTATTAATGGAGGAAGAGAGAAATTGTGCATGAATGGGAAGAAGAAAAACAATTAGATAATAATGGAGAAAATGAATGAAATAATTTGGATTCATTTAAGAGGGGAAATTACGAATTTTTAACGCAGAAAAAATGCACACTGTTTGACCACACAATTGGCCAAACCATGCACCAAACTTGTTCCAGGATAGTTCTTTATGAGATAACCCCACATAGTTAGGCACACTACTCATCTAAAAATGTATAAACTATGAAAAATTCCACTATATAAGAACTATAGTTGTCATCATGGCCATGATCCTGGGGTTGAATGGTTTCAGAGAAACATTGTACCCCCTAAAATTTAATATCTACCACCCGATGTGTAAATAATTGGATATTCCATTTATTTTTTAATTATAATAGAATATTTTTAAACTATGAAATCTACCAGCGCACAATTCCAAGGACCATAGTTCCAGAAATGATCTATCGATGTTTTGTTTAGCATTAGTTATCGTGGATAAGAATTTTTCCTATAAAAGTGGAGTAACTCTTAAATATTTACTCAGATAAAAAAGATTGAGGGCACCGTTGTGCTCAGGATGATGTTTTTACCCTAGACGTGACCTATGGTTAGTCGGTGTGGGCCTCCTATGAGAAAACCAAAAAATTTCATAACTGTAAATAAAATAATTAAATAAATTATTTTATTTTTCAAATGCTTATAACTCACAAAGGGTAGCTTGGATTGAAAATCCAAGACCACAGTTGAACTCGTGAGGGAATTCATTATTTAAGAAGTTACTATTTTATATAGAGTGTGCCCCCAGTGAAAGACAGTTTTTGGCCGTAAACAAAATAATTAAGTGACAATTACTTTTTCATAAAATTTATAACATATAAATGGTAACATGGATTTGAAATCCAAGAGTATAGTTGGGTTCATTGGGGTGTGTTTCTATTGGCTAGAGCCTAACCTCGACCGACACAGTTCGAAGGTGATTGTTAATAATTTTCTGAACTTTTTTTCAGGTACGTTTAGTAAACACGCATGCAGCATATTTTAACATTTGATCTGGTGCTCAGAATTGAAATACGAGGGCCACATTGAACTTGCAATTCAAGTTTTCACTTAAAGAGTCCTTCACCTCGACCATAGTAGGTTGAGGGTAGATGTTAGTTTTTCACCATTTTGTGGAGAAGTAGAAAATTAAAAATATAAAAATATATAACTTTTTATTTTTCTTGTAACCTTCGATGAGGTTATGTAGGTAGGGTACACCCGAACTAAAACCCCCAATTTGAATTCAATGGTGGGGACCACCCGACACTTTAACTCTTTCATTAATGAGGGAGGTGAACATTGGTATCCTCTAAATTAATTATTCCAACCTCATCGTAATTAATGATTCCAATTTAATTTGTGCCCAAGATTAAATTGATGAAATATATTATATGGGATATTCATTCTTCCTTGGGAGGAATGGTTGGAAAAGGTAGAGTCCTGGGAGAACATGGTGGAACTCATCTCCATTGAAGACTGTTATTCGGAATCAATAATGGGTACGACGCAGGAGCTGACTTCAGAAGCGTGATTGCGGAAGCGATGATCGTTGGAACCCTTTTTTCCTTCACCGTTCATCATCGTGCGACACACCGATGAACATTCGAGGTAGGGGTTTTGTTGTTTTTCATGGTTGGAGTTGAATTAATCTACTTGATCAGCCTGCTACCAAAAGAATGTGGAGGGTACATGCCAAACGAACACAGCTCGATCCCTCCGCTATTCTTCATGGTTGTTGTATTCTTCACTGCAGAGAAAGGAGGTGTTTGCCTCCCGGGCTAGTCGCATGGAATCGGGGAGGCACGTGCTCGCACCACTGGAAGAGGAAGAGGGAACACGTAGTATGGAGGGAGGAAGGGTATTGTCGGCCGTGGTGGTGGTTAGAGGGAAGCCAACATTCGACTGACAGTGGAGCGGCAGCACACGACACGTCATCGTCGGAGAAAGGATTCGCGGCCTAGCTGGCCACAACAGACGGTGGAAGGCAGTCGGTGTTCGGCTAGCCGCAGAGGGGAAGCACACAATGCATCATCCAGAGGACCGGGTATGACTGTTCCGACCAGCCAAGCTGGACCGAGCGGGACATGAGCGGGTCCCGCCTGCTGCCTGCGACTGAACATCTTCGGCCGTTTGGTGAGTAAAAGAGGGGGGGAGCACGACTTCCCCCCCCCACCCACATGTAGCCTAGCCAAACCGCTAGGCTTGGCCATCCAGCATGGGCTGGGCCGGGCCGGACCTAGTGGGCTAGGCCGGAACCAGCGGGTCAGGTCGGTCCAACCGGGTCAGACTGGACCTGGACCAGTTTTTACCCTATACGTTATTTTAGCCATAACATTGGTACCGAGCATCCGTTTGAAGAACCGTCTTTGGTTCCAAAAAACTTGTAGCGATAAAGTAATTTTGGTATAGCCCTCATGAAATTTGGAAAATTTTGGGGGTATGGTAGGATTGGATCGTGCACAAATCCAACCAGGCCTTCAAGATTAAAAGCCTAATAACATACAGAACGAGTGTCTGCTTGACGCACCGTCTATTGCGTTGAGACCCCTTATACGTGGTGGTTAATTGGGATACTTCTTCATGGGGTTTCATGTCAGTCATAGTATTGACCCGAAGCTTGAGAAGAGGACTCTCCTATAGATTAAAAATCTTAGTGAGGGTACCATGTAGCTGGATGTGATGATGTAATAGGTTCCTATGTGGGTCTACCGATGTACTGACGTTGTACTAGGATCTTGTGTGGGTATGATAATGTATTATCATTGATCTAGATTCATGTGTGGGTCTAACGATGTAATACGATCCTGTGTGGGACTGACGTTGTACTAACGATGTACTAGGATCCTGTGTGGGTCTGACGATGTACTGACGATGTACTAGGATCCTCTGTGGGTCTGACAATGTACTAAAGATATACTCGGATCATGTGTGGGTCTGACGATGTACTGATGATGTACTAGGATCCTGAGTGGGTATGACGATGTACTGATGATTTACTAGGTTTTTGTGTGGGTCTGACGATGTACTGACGATGTACTAGGATCATGTGTGGGTCTAATGGTGTATTGACGTTGTACTGATGATATACAAGGATCCTGTGTGGGTCTAATGATGTAATGACGATGTACTAGGATCATATGTGGGTATGAAGATGTACTAATGATTTACATGGATTTTGTGTGGGTCTGACAATGCACTAATGTTGTACTAGGATCCTGTGTGTGTCTCACGATCTACTAACATTTAACTAGGATCATTTGTGGGTCTGACAGTGTACTAGGATCCTGTTTGGGACTGATGATTTAATAGGATCCTGTGTGGGTCTAAAATTTGGTATCTTTCAATGGTCTACCTCTTAGCAGAGAATTATGATTCAGTAGTTACATCAAATCCTCTCTATTACTGTACCTATGTTATACCTTGTGTGACCTGAGTCTGTACCTTTTTTGTCTATACCTTCATGGTGATACCATGGTGGTACTCTTATGTGTTTCATACTGGTGTGGAAATTTTTTATTTGTATTAATACCTTTGTGGTATTCTTCTGTGTGCCGTACATGTGTGGTACGTACCATTCTGGAAATACTTCCATTATGGAACTGATGAGCTTTGGGATTTTCAGTTGGACCTTGTGTTTCCACATGATTGAAATGGGATTAGTTGAAAACATAGGTATATGTATGGGCATTTACCTATGTAGGGTTTTCAGTTATATTCTTGTTGCGTGGTTTATCCTTTGAGGATTTTTTGAGACCTTGAGGGTATCGAGGTCCCTACTTGGTATTGATATACTCACCCCTTCATGGGCTATGCCCACACCCTGTTGTGTTCGGTGCAGAGGACGGACATAGCTGACTGAGGACAAGGTTACTAGGACTGGAGGTATCTCTGAGGGGAAACGTTGTAAAGGCGCACCACAGAGATGATCGTTCGAGAGCATTACCTACCCTTCAGGTAGGATCCTTGGCGGGTGTTCAGAGAATCTTTTTAATGTACTTGTACTTTCCAGTTTCCCCTATACTTTCTAGTTGGGCTAGTATTCTGGCCCCTTTTTCTTCCTCTACACAATCCTTTTTCTTCCTAATTATTACTAATTAAGCCTAATTAGTAATAATTAATCCTAATTATCAGTAAATAATCGTAATTATTATTAATTAATCCTAATTATATCTAATTAATCTAAATTTTACTAATTAATCTTAATAATTACTAATTAGTCATAATTATTACAAATTAATCCTAATTATTGCTAACTAATCCTCATTATTATAAATTAATCCTAATTATTATTAATTAATCCAAATTTTTACTAATTAGTACTAATTAGTACTAATTATTAATAATTATTACTAATTATTTCTAATTATTATATATTTTTATTACTATTATTACTATTATTACTATTAATTTCTATTTATTCTTATTTATTAATATTTATTCCAATTTATTTTAAATTATTCCAAATCATTTATAATTATTATTAATTATTGCATATTATTCTTAATTATTCTTAATTATTTTTATTTTTTCCTAATTATTCGAAGTTAATCCTAATCAATCATAATTAATCACAATCAATCCTAATTAATCTTAATTATCAGTAATTATTCTTAATTATGATTAATTATTACTAAATAATCATAATTATTAATAATTAATCTTCTTTATTACTAATTAATCCTAATTATCACAAATTAGTCCTAATTACTACTAATTATTCCTAATTATAACTAATTATTCATAATTATGTCTAATTGATCGAAATTATTATTAATTAATATGAATTATAACTAATTAAAAATACTTATTACTAACTACTTCTAAATAATACTATTTATTATTATTTATAATTATATATTTTAATTTACTACTTAATAACTCTAATTTTTAGTAATTTTCGCTAATTATTACTTTTGTGGATATTTATTAATAATTATTAATACGTTCTCTATTTAATACTAATGACATTACTCTTAATCACACAAATTTTTTAAAAAAATAATGTAAAATAAAACAATATAATTCTAATTTTATTTAATGACAACTAATGTAAAATAATTATAACTAATATAAAATAAATCAAATTAAATAAATAATAAAAGAAATATATAAACACCATAAAACCGAATCATTCGGAGGAATTATGGCATTGATTTTTCTTAGATTTAAATTTTTTGACAATGATAAATAATTTGAGAAAAATTATATGTAGAGAGGGAGAGAGGTGTAGAGAAATCAGTGAATTGAAATGAAAACTGATATGGTATATATAGGATAGATTAGTTACGACGAGTTTATTTGGGATGAGACCCATCACAAATACCAAACCCTTATTAATTAGCATTTTCGGTTACAAATGTATTTATGACGGGTCCCGCATCAAATACCAACCTGTCGACATACCATTTACGAAAGTGGACAATTGTTTTCTTAAATAAAAGAAACCTTAGGGTATTAGTTATGGGTTCTTATGTCCATGGAAAATATCCTTCTCTTGGTTTGGTGCATAACCCATGCTAAAACTTTTTCAATGGGGACCCCTCCCCATTCCAAATATTCCTTTTTCTCAAAGTGTTTATACATTCCTCCTGGTCATAGAGATAGACTACAATACCTATCTAGGAGGTTACTTGTGAAACCAGGAGTATCCCAATCTATCGAATAAGTATTACAATTCATTTGAGATGAAAATAAGATTTCCTTTTCATGAAGAGAAACAACATTTCTTCCATCATCAACAAGAACGAGTAGAATTTTTCTTATATTTTAATTTTATAGATGTCATGCTCTAATTTTCCAAAATATATTCTAGATTTTATTATAGTTGTTATAAAAGATTTAATATTATCCCGAAAATTCTTATTAGGAATATATCCACTTCTAGATGATACAACCTCAGATGACTCACCTTGATGATGAATAACATGTATTATAAATCCCTCATCAATCATTAATGTGATTATGAGAGATCCCCTTCTTGGATGACATACTCCTTTGAGTATAATATATTTTATTCATATATTTTCTTACTAATGTTTATTTTGGGATCACACGATACCCAAACACTAATCTGGGATGTACTACCACCCAATATTCCACATATTCTTGTACTAGCCATATTGGTTTTTGAAAAATAGGAAGCACGATCTTCATACTAGATCCCTCATTATCCAAAATACTTCAGAGTTAACAAATAATTTTTTGGCACCAATTTAAAAGAAACCTACTGAGCAGTTTTAATGGGATCCGTTGTAAATAATAAAATTAATTGGTGTACCCATGTCTTTATATGGATAAAATTCTTTATTTTCATTGATGCATGAATATATCAACCCCCCCACCTAAAGGTCATTTCGTATATTATCTACACATTTTCTCTAGTAATCATGATGATCTATTCGATTAGAGTAAGGAAAAGATGAAAAAATAAACAATCATTAATGATGATCCTCATGATCGATATTAATTTGTTGACTCAACTGGTTGAATCCTCATGATGCAGAGCAGGAAAGTCCTATTTAATGTCTTTTATGGAGAAATTAGATCTGGATGCTCATGCCCCGTCAAATTAATAATAAACCATCTATAATGGAATTGGTTATGGTGCATAAACATGTCTCTCTATTTAACATTCCCCAATAGGTCATATAACCTCAATAATATGGGTAAAAATAATTTTATTTGATATTTATCTTTATATATGACTATAATAATTAATTTCTTGGGCTATAATCACTTGTTAACATCTAAAATAGAAATAATATCTCTATTGAGAAATTATTCCATTAAAACTACTGGTATTATATTTAAGGATCAGTTATTTAGGATTAATCTCACACAATATTTATTTCCCCTCCTCTATGATGATCATGTATAACCCCGATCCTTAATGATGTTGTAACCCCAATGATTATTTATCCCTCCATAGAATCTGTCAATGAGAACTGTTTAGAATGAACTAGATAATTTTTGGAATAAAACTACTAGATAGAGACACTGATTTCGCTTGTATGATCCTATCAATTACCCAAAAAATGGGTTCATAAGAAACATTTTATTCTAGATATCCTCCCATACATTGAATAATAAGAGGAACATATCTCACAACTTATATATTACCTAATTTTTGTCCAACACTCAAATTATTACCTCTATGTTATTGAGTTTGAATGCATTAATATTGGTAGAGTATTTTACAAATAGCTTCGAAATAAATTATGGATGGTGGTACAAATGTATGTGGGCTGTCCAAGATAATTTATACTACCCAACAAAATGATGCTTATTCCTAAATTATTCTAATTTTTAGAATACCTAGTAGGTCCATGACGATTCTGTGTTGATATCTATTCTTGAAAACATGTCTTAACCATTTGTCTCACCCTAGTGACTATCCTCAATCATCTCTTGGAAACTACTACTGCAATATTGGGCAAAAATATCTATATTTTGTAAAATTACATCATTTATCTAGGATATATTTCCATGTGTGAAGACTCTAATAAAACAGTAGTCCTTCAATAAATGGATAATATTAGAAATACTCTTTTGGTGAAGTTTATTTTAGATTTTATAACAATGCCTTAGATTGTGGATATTAACAACCATGAGGGTATTATCGCTACAAATACTAAATCTATTTAGTGGGAATTTATTTCACATAGGGTATTACTTATAATTTTTCATAATGAAATCAACTAGTCCATCTATACTGGATAATAAATTCTAATTATTGAAACTTCTATAAATTGAAACTATTATGTGTAATGTTGTTTTTGAACAAAATCAAAGGATCTATGTCATAAAATGTTGAAACAATGTTGAGTTCCATGAAAGGAGATATTCACTCAATTTTTTGTGAAATTATAATGATTCTCATTAATACCCACCCTACTTGTTTAGTAAATAAATAAACTAATTTGTGAAAAGCTAGAGGCAAAATTCACCATATAATAAGAATACATGATGAAAGTTAGCCAAAATGAGAAATTCTAGTGCAAATGATGAATTATATAGTATGCAATAAAAGAATCTGTGTATAATATAAGCAATCATAGATGACCAAAGTTTGTTGTTCAATAAATAATTCAATGAAAAGTCCATTTTACATAATCTAAATGCCAATATGATCCCCTTAGCCTACCATTTGTGGGGTTAAATTTCCAGACCATCCGTATTTTGATTCTAACGCTCTCAACTCATGAAAATAGATTAGTTGTAAAATTTTAATACATGAAACATAAATGGATAAATTCAGGTGATATTTTTGTATTAATTTCCACAAATATATCCAAAAAAAATTTCTTAATATATTTTCCCTTATATCCCAAAAATATAAAGGAAAATTAAGAAAAAGATTATTTTTTTAGGATAGTATGGTTTTGTGCAACACCAAACTTGTGTGAAACCCATACTATGAACATATATTTAATTTTCAATTTTGATTGATGGAAATTTTCCGAAATTTGACATCCCATATAAATCATATTCATATAAACTATATTTCTTAATGAAAAACTCATATTCTTGACTAGTATCCCTAAATTTTAGCTCCACCCCCTTTATACTAATCATGGGTTAAATAGCCCCCATTATATTTCATTATAATCGTTGATTTATATTTGTGATTATATTCACAATCCCTATAGTTATTAGTACTATTCTAAATCAATACTCATGCAACCCTAGTGTTATCCAAAAACATATAGATACTACTACAATGATGAACCTTAGGCCTCCTATCAGGTATAATTATGAACCTTGTGATCATTTATGGACCAAACTATTATCTAATTTATAAGCCATGAACCCACATTGGTGATTAACATATACAGTTATTTCAATCCTATTATGTCATCCCTTCCTTGATAGAATCACATTTAGTACACGATGATAATAAATAAGTATTGGTCTTATCACACTACCTAAAACTATTTACCCAAAAAATATTTATTTTTATTCTTATATAAACATCATATCTTGGAAACCTCCTTTAGGTTTCTTCAAAATACATAAAATATCCTTACAACACCATCTCAATTTTGGGAGATATTGAAATTGAAACATTACTAGAAAACCCTTAACCATTGAGTGTTATTCCATCAGTCTTTACCTAGTTCTTGTTCTTTTAAGATTATTGAATATTGAAAAAATATATATATCTACGAAATTTTCTATGTATTCCATGAATGATCTTTCATATCACTTATAGATTAAAATACATATCAGTTTCTTCGTTCTAAAATATTTTGAAGGTTATTAAATATTGGTTTAAGGTTTTTCCTAACACTGAATTTCTATATGTTTCATGGAAAATTACTTTACATATATTCTAATACATATTATGTATCAAAATGTTTTTAATTACTCTTTTTTATTTATTTGGTCACCTGAAATATATTATTTATTCATATATGTTTTTAAAAATTTTCATACTTCTACAACATGTATGTTAAACATTAAAATGTTTAATGTACAAATGTTTGATTCATTTCTTTTATATTTTAATCTCACTTCTACACAACCTTATTCTTACATTTCATCAAAAAATTAACATATGTACCAAAACATTTTCATAACTTTTCCTTTTATTTTTTACCAAGGAAGATAAAAATTTATGATTTTTAAATATATAATTCTTTAAATCAGCTTAGAACCACTTCAGACCATCCTAGAGAATATATAGTTACTCCAAACATCATTTAATACTCAATTTGTTTTATTAATTACAAAAAATATTACCAAATATTTTTTTCTTCATTTCTAAATTATTTTAGTATATGAATACTTGATATAATTTTTTCAATGAATATTCACTTCCTTAAGTCTCCTTTTTTCAAACTCATCCACATTTTGTTTCATTCATTCATAATCTAAGGTGATTCTCAGGTAAGGCAATATCATTTAGACCTGATAAACCATAAATGGATTCTATGCATTTCAACATTACTTTTAACGTATTCAATATAAATAAATTTCTCAACCTATATAAATAAATTTTCAATAGTGCTCTGATTATACATAAATAATTATCAATGACTTGAAATATGATCAATACTACACTAATTAGACGATTATTCTTCTTCTGTTGAAGATTCCATTCAATCTTATATACTTGAATAACCTTTTAAAATTATTCTTGAATCTTCATCTATATATAAAATGGATGAAAAAATAAACATATATGATTTTTATGATATGAAATAAACATCACAATTTCTTAAAAATTCTTCTTCCTCCATTACTCAAATATAACTTATATTTAATTTAGTATTCCATGATATATTGAATACAAATAAAGTTAAAAAAACACTATTAATCGGAATGTGATTATATACTAAATTTTTTTATTTTGGATTTCATTTCTTTAACCATATATATATTATACAATAAAAAAATAGTCTCCCCCAAAAATATGAATGAGAGGGTGGTTATTCCCATGTCATAAACATCAGGGCTTACGGAAAACCCTAGATCCCATGAAATCCACCAAAACTAATGGTGAATTTTTGGTACCAAACGATAAGTGGAATATTTCAAAGGCACCCAAGGGTAGTGAATTACTATTTTATGAAATTAAAAAACGTTCATCAAATAATAACACTAACTTTCGGATGGAAATTATTCCGTCATTATAAAAAAAAGAATATATTTTTTCTTAATTTCATTATCATTTAATAATAATAATAATAATAAAAAATATATGTTTGTATGTATATATTTAATGCATAAGAATAAGAAATGTTATACTTATTTAACCAAAATTTGTACACATTCATGGATGAAAAATAATGATGTTTAAATGTAAAAAATCCACTATAAATATGTAAGGATTTGTCACAACTCTCAAATGGACATCTACCTTTTCTTATTTTTTCATTAAATCATATAAGTAAATTTATTAGTCTATAGACTTATGGGAATATCAAATATTATTATATAAAATTGAATTGCAGTGCATCAAAACCCTTGGATTGACCTGAAAATAAAATCTACCTAATTATTATTTTTATGAGGTTTGTTATGATTATCCTCTAAATGAGAAATAACAATTAATGACTTCTACAATTTATTCAAAGTAGTTATAAATCCTCATGAACAATACTAATTACTATATTGAGTTACCTTCATTATGTTCAAACATATTATTCATGATCTTGGTAAATCAATAATATTAAAGAATTCATAACCCTTACCCCTCAGGCCAGCCTAACATTTCAAGGATATTATATCACTGTTATTATTCTGTATGAATAGTATATATCAATCATGTTCTATTGTATCTCTCTCTATATAATGTTAGAACATTAAAATAATTTATAATAATGACCCCTAAACAAACAACATTTATCTAATGGTTGCGATCAATCCAAATTCAGTACTATATCCATTATCAATCCATATGTTATATTTTTTTTGGTTTGATTTAATTCATCTAAGAGGGTCTTGTCAATATTTAAAATATCTATTCATATCATCAAATAATTCAATTACACCTGAATCATCATTATATTCAATTTCATATAAAATAATGGTGCAATGTCTTTTATTTTTATATGATTTTATTTTCTTGTAGACTCAAATAAACCCTCCATCATGATTTGAATTAAAATATAGAAAATTATAAAATAAAAACTATTGGATAATTCCATTATACACTTATTTTGTAATGTTATTTTTCCTTACAATATAATTAATAAATCATTGGGAACAAAACAATTTTATACCCATTAATTACATTGTGGTTTATTAATTCTTATCTCTCATATTCTACATAGTTAGAACTTAATAAACCCAAATGTGGCACGCCACTTGAACTTTAAAAACATAAGAAATAATTTTTTATGAAGTTATTATTATAATAAAATCCTTTAAAAATTATATGAATCATTTTGTTATAGTAACTCATTATTCCCCACGTAGGCCGTTCTTAAAAATTTTATTCTTACATTCTAATTATTGAATAATAAAAATACATCATGGTGTAATCATTTACTTTCTTGGTGGTAATGTAACACCTGAATTTACATTGTGATTTTCTCCTAGTAAACAATAGACTTGTAATATAATACAAAAGTTAAATTATAGTATAATAAATGTATGAAAATATTGTTCATTACACCTTACAAAACATCTTATATACCACTCCAAATATATCCAATCATGCTCATTCTTATTCAAATTATCTGTTAAGCTATAATCAGAAATTTTTCCTAATAGAAACAAATATCAATGTTAGATCAAAACATAATTTTTTATGAAATCCCTATCTCTTCATTTCATCCATTTCATGATACATATAACTACTAAGGTACGCATTGCTTCATATTCCATTACATTCTCTCATTACTAATAAATAAAAATTTGATTGTATCTAATAATTGATAAAAAATTTATTCGACAAGAAAAACCTACAAGTTTCAACATTATCCTTATATATATTATTTTGATATTATTTCCCTAATTCCATATTTATAGAAAAATACCTTATTTTCTATAAAATATGTATATATTGTTTTTATAAATTATTTTTCCTCCGCCCTTAACATAAAATAAAAGAATTTCTTTTATAAATATTCTTTTTAGATATCTTACCATTTTTCAAGGCCTTAAATAATCATGTAAATTAAATATTCTAATCATCATCTTCATTCAACCCATATAAATGAATAAATCCCTGATCTACCAATACCATTTTAATAATACCAATTTAGAGTGTTTTACCTACAATATTTTCTTATAACTCTTTTACATCTTCTATTTAATTAAATTATATACACTCTCTTTTAAACCATTATTTTATTTCATTTATTTATTACATGTAATATTAATATCAATTTACAACTTTGTAATCCTCTATATATTACTTCAATTATTTTCACCATGTTTTATACAAAATATTTTCTTATTAAGGGATTTAAAAGGTCGAATTTTATGAAAATATAGATTTATACTTCAAAAATAAATTATCTTCTAACTCTATATGTACTATGAATTATTTTCAACATGTGAACATTTAACTTCAAAAACAACCATATAAAATGTTATGAGAATACTACGTTGGAAATAATTTTCAAAAACAAAATTTTATTTTAATAAATTCTAGGTTTCCTAATTTAGTCACTTACTTCAGTAAATATATGCAATATAAGTTTTTACATCATTAATTTATGTCCATAAAATCTTAATTATTCCAACATATGATTGTTAGAAAATAGGTAAAAAACTAAAATTTGTGTGATTAATACCATGATTATGATTCCTCTTTTGACTAATGTTTACCCCTTGTTATATTTAATTCATTATTACACATATGTTTTATGAACATTCTTCCCTCGCATATTGTTTTTACTCTTGTTAATGATTCATACAACCTTTAAATAATAAAAAAAACTCCAAAAATTTCAATTTATACCAATAAAAAAATAATTATAAATGATATTAACATATTCTCATTTTATTTGATTTGAATATTCTAAAAAAATGCAGATGATATTACAAGTTAGAAAAACAATACATGAAATCTTCCTCAAATGTATCTAAACTATTATTTAATGATGGTATGAAATAACTTTTTATAACATAATACAATATTTATAAACATTATTTTACATTAAGACAATTGATAATCTAGATTATGATATAAAAAATTTATTTTTAGATCAGGATATGTAATGATGGAACTTCTCCATCGCTATTTAGAGTTATAGATTTAATAATATTTTAATTTATTTGTATTATTTAGACTTTGGTACTAGTTATGATTTCTATAACATCAATTGTAATTATATAAATTTATTTGATACCACTTTAAATTTATCTATATGCTTACAAATAATTCTAGTTCTTATAATGACTTCATAAACATTCCATGCATTAATCCATTATTAATGCATTCACCATAGGGATCATATCTCCCCCATAAACCAAACTCACTCTAATAACTGTTAAAAATATTTAAAACTTTTGAGGATGTGTACTAATAGAATATCCTCAAGTTGGAGAATGTATTTTTTCATTGTAAATAGAAAAATTAACTTCCAACATCCTTCTATTTTACCCTTCATATTCTCCTTTTAATTATAACACTTAGACTAACATTAATCAAGATAAATTCTATAAACAACACTACCTTATTTTTCATCCGACATAGCTTAATTGGAGGAAAAATAAAACATTTTCATGTTTATTTCATTAATGAAATTTTGTTTCATCATTCAACATTCTTCCTCCTCGATAAAATGATTCATCAACCAAACTTCTCATATAACTATTTAGGTATATTAATTAGAATAATAAGGCATAATTTATAATTTTTTCATGGATATCTATTAAAACCACCATCTAATTTTTTTTATCATTGGTGAATATTTTGATTAGTATTTCATTCATTATTTTTGAGTTGGGGTGTCTTTTTTTCAATTTCTATATATTTTCTTTCATTTAAATTAGAAGTTGTGAATAAGACAGTCTATGTATGAGAGACACTCTCTATTTTAATCCTTTTACGTAATATTCTAATACTATAAATCTATTTTTATATGAAAAATTATTTTTTACCTTATGCTTATTCAAATTACGTATCATGGGAATTACGATTTTCTTAGGGTCATCCAAACTGAATTTATTTATATATAACATTTCCATATATACATAATTATCATATTTAAAATGTATCCCAACAAACATAACACCTATATGTAAATTATAATTGTTATGTTTTAGTAAATATTATGCCATTAAATAATATTTTCATTCACCATACTCATTTACATTGTGTGTCCCATAGGTCTACAATAGTTTCAGGTTATTATAATCAATTTTTGAATATCATTGAATTTAATTAGAAAAAATTCATTCTCAATTATTCCATTTTTTCTTCTTTTCGAAATTCACATATTGAGTCCTTCATATGAGGGTTATACAATTTCCTTAGCTCCATTGAGTACATAAATTCATTGTACATCATTATAAAATTCTCATCTATTACATTTAATTGGGTATCTATGTTCTCCATCCTATAAAGACCCCCTTTCCCAAATATCATTATTTATTGAGGTTGTGTTTTGATAGGTATAAAGTTTTGTTTAATATAATTTATCTTATAATTTTAATCTAATAAATATTGTGAGAAAAATACATGTAAATAAATTTGCATTGTTAAACTTTCACACATTCATCAAATAGATTTTATTAAGGCGGAATCCGTTCATACACACGTTTTATTCTATAAAAAATATATCTTTTAAGAATGAAAAACTGACTTCATGAATGATTTACTACTGATCCACATTAGAAAATACGGATTGGATGTCATCATTATTAATAAATGTAGAATACTTAGATTAATTTCTATATATAGGTTACACATCTCCACTATGATGATCAATTAGTTCCCACTACCAATGAGAGTCATATCTCTTAATTTTTAATTGTTCTTCACAATATAATTAAAATTATATTGGGTATTATAACCAATCAAACATTATTCAATAGATATTAAATAATTTAAATGGGGTTTTTTTAATTACTCACCCTCTTCCTACAATATAAAACAATGATATTTATTTATTTCTTTCATTTTGGTGATTATCATATTAATATTTTAAATAATAATTTATACAGTGATTCCCAAAACATTATCCCACTATGGAATCATTATACAAATCATTTAATGTATCCCACATTCAATAAATTGTGGTACATAAAAATCATTATTGAATAAATTTTAATTAATAGTTATAACATTAATTTTCATTACCATAACATCATGAATGATTTTTTTCAAATCATCTCAAATATACATCCTAATTAATAATAAAAAAACATCAATATCATGAGCTTTTTGAGAAGAGATGATATAATGTTTCTATACAAACAATTTAGTATCAATAAAAATATGAGACTAAATTTTTTAATCCAAATGTGTTACAATAATTACAACGTATATTGTTGATTAATGATTAATGTTAGTTTCATTATGCACTTATACCTCTTTTGAGATCATAGGTTTAGAGTAAGTGACACGAGGCACCCAGAGTTAAAGCGGGAGAATATATATGTAAAATCTGATTTAATTATTTTTATGAAATATTTACTCCCACTAATCCTAAAATCTTGTTCCTTCATTGAAAATAACACATTCAATCTCAATATTCACCAATTTAATTCTCAGTAAATAACAAACACAAATGAAAAAAATAATAGCACAAGAATAAATTCATTTTACATGGTTTACCTATACTACTCTATATCTATATATTATGGAAATAATTATGTAGATCCATATTAAAATTCATTATCATATAACTACTAATTGGATATAATAATTAGGGTATAGTCACTTTACACATTGGTTGACATCCATACAATTTAATTATATCTCAAAAATAATCCAACGAATAATCAATTTTAATCATTCTATAATTATAAATTTTATGAAAATATTTATTTATTATACATATTTGTCTTTTTAACATCAATATATAAACATTTATCTCCTTTAATCCTAACTCTATAATTTATGTGACTATGAAATAAATTATATAAATCTAGAAATGCGAATATCTAATTAAATATCATGAGTAAAATGTCTCATTTAAAAACATACCCCTAATATTTTATTTTTAGTGTTTTTGATAATTAGAAGATGAAAAAAATAGGGAAAATATTTCTTTTTAATTAAAAGGGTATATTCTCCACTATATAATAATATTATTAATCAAAAACATGACTTCAATAAATTCCACAGATTTTCTACACAATATAATCTTCCGGGCATAAAAAATTTAATACATTATTAAATTACATAGAAAAAAAGATATATAAGAATTGATGAGATAATACAATGTCTAGGGGTAAGAATAATATAGAACAATAAAGTATCATAACAAAAAATTAGTTTAACATATGGTTATGTGGATTTCAGAAATGAAAATTTACATATATTATATAATTCAATAAGCATTAAACAAATAGGATTTTTATAAGCTTGGAAAAATTAAATAATAAAATGAAAACATATGATCATATAACCATGAAATATATGTCACTGACACTAGAAATTACATCATATATTTAAGTCAAGGCTCACTAAAAAATCAATAATAGTTGATATAGTTTCATGGTGTATTGGGTTCACTCTATATTCCCATAAAACATGTGAAAAAATCCCATGGTGGATTAATTTCACCCCCAAATTACAAGTATAAAATATCATGACGTATAAAGTTATTGAAAATTCATTGGAGGGAATAATTATTCTATAATCTCATATAATATAATCAAAATCATAAAATGTACCTAAATATGTGTTCTACATGGGTAATAGAAACCAAAATAATGTCATAAGCCTGATTAAACCCATGAAAAATATGTGTGGTTGAGAATCTTGTCTAAAATTATTAATGATGACTATATCATAATGATTCATATTACAGGAAGGATAATAATAAATATGTAAATTTATATTTTAATAATATAATTTTTTTTGTGAAAGTCGAGTTCCAATGTAGTAAATGTAATGACAAGGATCACAGAGAGGAAAAAATAATAATTTATTGTCTAGGTAATGCTTTTCAAAATGAGCATATGATCCTTTGAGAAAGGATATAACTTATAATTTATACTAAGAATATTTTTGAACTAATATTTTTTCAATAGAGTAATTAGGGTTTTGAAAATCAATTCATGGTGAAAATGTTTTTATGGATGTTACACTTATATTGAAATAATAAATTATAATGGTCACTTTTGTATGTTTTAAAAACACCTTTAATGAAATCACACATCAAAAACATGATAAAAAACATTTTGTAAAAACAAAATAGAAGATGTTAATTATGATGGTCACATGAGATAACACTTAATGAGGTTTTAAGTAATATATTATAAAACTAATAGGATAATAAGGTATAGACAATGAGAGGAAATACTCATTAAAAGGATGAGAATTTTTATCAACAATAATAAACTATTTAGAAATTAATTAATAAAAGTAACGAGAAAAATTAAAAAATTAAAATAACTATTGAGAAAAATTTTGTAATCATTATAAAATATAATAAATTGTTGTTGTAAAACCATTTTTCAAATAGTATCATGTCCACTAATAAAATATGTTTATTTCTGAAAAAACAATGATAGTGTAAAATTTTTTAAGTAAACCACCATGTAGTAAAGATAATTGAATATATTGAATTATAATATTATCATTATTGAAAAATGATAATTTTATATATATATAGAATTCCAAATAAAAAATGTGTATAATGTGTAACAATCCTTAGTGGGTGAAAATTTATACAAGAATCCATTACATCATTCTCGATTCATTATGTGCATATTCATATCATTATGAATAATAATATTATGTATATTATATACATTATATGGAAGCCTATTATTATATATTTAATTTAATATATTCTATTTATGTTTGAATGATATTTTTTTAGTATATATTGTTTTTTTATTCGTTTGAAAATCTAATTTGTGTTGGCTAATTCAGGTGATTATTGTGATTCAGAATGATATTTCAATAAGAATTTAAATTAAAAACATGATCATTCCATAAAAAATATCCAAACATTTTTTTACAAATTCTATTTTAATAATATTATTATTTATGTTCCCATAGTAATATAAGATATAGTTTTATAATATTTCCATAGTTGTTGGTTTGACCAACACAATCAAGACCATACAATAATTAATAGATCGTTATGATTTAGAAAGATTGTTATTTTTGAAAAAATATAATAATTAAGGGATAATAATGATATTATTTAGATATATTATTGGTTATGAGTTATATTTATATATAGTTTAAAAATATAAATAGATGTAGATTAAAATAGAGATACATTTCTTTGTTTCGGTGGTAATTCACACAACAGAGTATCAAAATTTTCATTCGCACAACATACTATCAATTCATATAGGTAGTAGTCTTCTTAGATGAAATAATGTATCTATTTTTATTATTTTATTAAGTGGAATAAATAATCATTCTTAAATTTCTATAATTACATATCATAATAATAACTATACATATGTTTTCATATTGATATAGATATAATAGGTTATAAGATTATATAGAATATATTTAGAAGGACTTTATAATTAAGATGATAAAATGATTTTCCATTTAGAAATATATTTGGAAAAGGAATCATTTTTCTAAATAATGATGAAATTATGAATAAATATTTCAGAGAGATTTATGGGAGGAAAAACAGGGAATATGTTTTGGAATTAATGTGGTGAAAATGGTTTAATACAAAGTGGAGGTAGGATACCATTTTATAAGTGAAGAGGATGGACATTTTGGAATCACCATTTACATGTTCAATAATTTAAAGTTATTATTCAAGATTAAATTGATTAAAAAAGAAAAAATGAGTAAGGGGTAAAATTTGGGTCATTAAAAACCATAAACATGCATTTAGAAACATTTTTTAACATATTCTTTCTTCATTAACTCTTACTAAATCAATATTCACATTTATTGTTTTAATTAATTTCAAAACATAGTAATTAATTTTAATGTCCCTAATTTAAATTAACCTTATATGAAAAATTTATCATTATTAATTAAAATGATAAAATACATTCTTCAAAAATAATATAAACATTGGGGAATGATATATATATTATCAGCACAAGTAATCTGCAAAAATATATGAGAGGAAAGTAGTTTTTTAATCATAAAATTTATATGTAGGATAGAATTATAAAAGATTTTATTTTAAAGACATAAATTCATTTATTATAAAAAAATAAATGTTATGCATCTCCAATCAAGATAAAATGAATGTTTACAAAAATAATGTTTAATTAAAATAAAAACACAAAATTGTTTTGTTATTCTACATAAAATATTTTTTATAAGGATATACATAGGTTTTATAAAATTTAACTAATATTCCATTAACATTAATATATAAATATATATTTGATACATTAACTTTTTTATTAAATTATTTCTCTTTCTATTATAATAATAACAAAATAAATGTCACAATTTTCTGAAAGAATTATAATTTACACTATTTTTCTAAACATAATTATCTTTGAATAACCATCGATATTCCCATATGCCTTGATATAATAACATCCATGTCTTATTTCATTACCCACGCATACAAGGAAGCCTACATTAAGAATAATATATAAATGAATTGTTGAGTCAATATGGTTATCTTTATGACTTTTCCATTCCTTCATATAAAGTGGAGATTGAAAAGTCATAAATGTTTCTTTATGACTTGATCATTCACCTTGTTTTAAAAATCACTAAAACCTTATCTTAAGGTAAAACACATTTTACCCCTGTTTCACTTCTCTAAGGAAAATTTCCTTTCCCAAGGAAATTTACCCTTTCCTATATTTCATTATTCATATCATAAATGTTCTAAGTATAAAACTTGGATTTGATACCAAAAACCTCAGAATCAAATAATACGCTGATATGATGTATTCTATTTCAGGATCTAAATTCTTGTTATGGACTTTTATGAAGTTCTACTATAAATTCCCTGTTACAAACGATTATGAGGTTCAACTCTGAATTCTAATTAAGAACTCATATAAAGTTCTAATTATGAATTCTGAAGATGAATTATGATTATGAATTCTCATTAGGAATTCTGATGATGAATTTTGATTACAAATTCTCATTACGAATTATGATGAAGAATTCTAATTACGAATTCTCATTACGAATTCTGATGAAGAATTCTGATTATGAATTATCATTACGAATTCGAATAAAGAATTATGATTACGAATTATCATTACAAATTCTGATGATTAATTATGATTACGAATTCTCATTACGAATTCTCGTGAAGAATTATGATTACAAAAACTAACTACAAATTCTGATTATGAATTCTCATTTTGAATTCCTACAAAACAGAATCCAAATATCTTATTACCGTAGACTCCGAATTCATTTTCTTACATTCTGAACATCCATATTTAATTTCATTCTGAATTGTTCATTTACCTCCATTCCAAATATCAGTTTTGGTTATGCTCTCACTTGTTCTTTTATAAAACGATTTTGTACCTTCAGATATCAAATAACCATTGTTTGAGTGACACGTGTACAGGTCCATCTGAAATTAAAGGAAGAATATGACCGTTGGTGGAGGGAGCTAACCATTGGAGCTGAGCCTATAAATAGGATCTCTTTTAAAAGTGCTTATAACTTTTGGGAATTTTGATGCCCAGAACTTCTTAAGTGATTTCTAGAGAGAGAGGATCTTATCAACTCTCAAAATTCGTGAAAAAAGTTTGGACAGCTTTTTCAAACTTTTCCTTGTGCAAATTTGCTTCGTGTGACTCCAATTGTTGTTGTATACAATCAATGTCTTCCGGGGATATGAAGATAGAGGAGCCGACAACCTGATAGTTGATGGCTTGCGGGGATAGAAAGACAGACTCTGATCTTCGTATCAATGGCTTACCATAGTGTGGGTAAGATAGACTTTCTTGAAAGTATAAATCAAGGGACCTCTTATCTAGGGTTGTTGGATACCCCTCTCTTTGGGTTAAAAGAGATATTGTTTGTTACTTGTCATGTTACTACATTGTTTTATGCTATGAATTTTCTATTATTAAGCAATTATAACTTTCTTATACTTCCTTACTTGTACTCTGATTTAGTTAGATTCTATACGCTTTAATGTAGAATCTTAGTTGGTGTAAACATTTGTGATTTTTTATTTCCAGATTAACTTTTCCAGAATCAAGAAGGTTATTAGAACTTAGATGTGTTGTGAATATATCATACTCACACATACCATCCTAACAATTGTTATCAGAGCATTTGGATAAATCTGAATTAATCTCATGGTTAGATTCAGAAGATAATTCTTGGAATTGAATTTTCAGATTCAAACATTCAGATTCATATTTTTCAGAATCTGTTTTTTGGACTCATAGTCCGGATTCACTTTTTCGTAGATATACTTGTATTGTATATATTATTTCTTAGAATACTTTTCTTATTTACAAAAATTTTATACTAACAAGTTTTTGTTGAAATAATTTTATTAAAAATGTCAGTAATTAATGTTGGTTCCATAAAAAATCTCAATCCAACGAGACCACCTATCTTTGATGGTAATGATTACGAATATTGGAGAGATCCCATGAAGACTTTAATTATAAACAATGGGGTTGAAAATTTTGTTATGATTACCGGTGGATACAAAATTCCTAATAAAGAAGTAAGTGCCTTTACAAAATAAGAAAAGAATGAATATAAACTCAATTATAATGTACACAATACTTTACTTTATTCAATGACTAGAAATACATATAGCCAAATATCATCTTGTGAAGTAGCAAATTCAATATGGAAGAATCTAGAAGTTACTCACTTTGGAACTTCTAATGTAATTGAGACCATAAGAGCCATTTTTAGAGCTGAATATCATGGTTTTATTTTTCCATATGGTTAACCCATATGCAAGGTGAAGGATAGATTCAGGACTATTGTGAATATTTTATAGTCAATGGGTGAAAAATGATTAGATGATTAACCCCTTGTTGACAAGATCATCGAAATCATGCCAAATGAGTGGGAATCTAAAAGGACTGTAATTGATGAGAATAGAAAGGTAACTCAGAATACACTTGATGAGTTGTTTGGAACTCTTCTCCATCATGAGACTAGAATAAAGAGAGATGCTGATATTGTGAAGAAGAAGGATGGAAATTGAAGTTTAGATTTTACTTCTACTTCCAATCATGTAAAATCCAAGACTCCTGAGAGAGATACTAGATCCAGATCTACGAATGTTGTTATTGATTCCGAATCTAGTGGAAGTGAATCCTCAGAAAATTAATTATAAAATCTTTCTCGAAGAATGAAGAAGATAGCTGGATAGAGGAACTTTCAATCGAAATATAAGAATAAGGAAAGGAAAGACAAGGAAGATTCTGAAGTTACATGCTATGAATGCAAGAAAGATGGACACATAAGACAAGACTGCCCAATGCTCAAGAGAAAAGAATTTATGAAAAGGCATTCAGAGAAAAATAGAAAGACGTTTTATAAGTCCAAAGCTAAGAAATTTTTGAAATTCAATGACTCACGGAGTGACATTGGTGGAGATTCCTCATAAGAATCTTTGGATTACAAATCTTCTGGAAAAAGGAATCTTGGTATATTAGCTAGGATACCTATTTATAGTCATTTATTGATGGCTAAGTTACACAATGATGAATCAATGACCAATGTTTCTTTGAATTATAATGATAGTAAATATTATAACTCTTCGGATGAAGAATAATCTTCTAATGAAGATAATACTTTAGCGACCTATGAAAAAGTGTCTAGGTTTTCCAAACTTCTTGAGAATGAGAATTCAAAACTCATGAAAAAACATAATAGGGAAAATTCTAGGAATGTTATTCTTACAAAGGAAATATCATATATTTCTAAAGATCATGATATGAAAAATTCTGATTTTGAATGTATTTCAAAAAAACACGAGGAAGTAAGTTCTGAGAAGAATAAACATTCTAAAGATCTAGAAAATATAATTTCTAAGAGAAATGTTTTCGAGCCTAGCTCTAGTTCAAATTTTTTTGAAGAAAAAAACATAGTTGTAAAACTCAAATCCGAAATATTCTCCTTGAGGAAGTGTTTGTCAAACATTACCCTAGGTAAGGAAAATTTTGATAAAATGTATTCACAAATACAACCCTGAATGAAAACTTCTATTTTTGGTTACAAAAGTTATAAATCATTTTTTAGAAACAATTACTTTTTCCCTCAAAGTGCCACATTCTGTATTAAATGTCAGTGTCATGGTCAGTGGGCAAAGAATTTTACCTTAAACAAAACCCATTCATTAGGATTTCACAAGGATTATTTTTCTAAGAAGATGTGGGTACCAAAAATTTTTCTTTCTGAGATTTCCGGATCCAAAAAAGTATGCATTCTGAAAACCTAATGTTTTTCTTATTTTCTAGAAAATAGGGAAAGTACCAATAGCAATACATGGTACATGGATAGTGCATGTTCCCGGCATATGACTGGAAACATAAATTATTTTTGAAATGATTATCAAGACAAAATGAGGAAAAGTAAGTTTCATAGATAATGCTCAGGGAGAAATTATTGGTATAGGTAACATTTTTCTTCTTGGAAAAACATTGATTTAAAATGTTTTATTAGTTAAATGTATTAAGCACAACCTCATCAGCATAAGCCAATTATGTGATGAAGGCTACCTTGTGAATTTTAGGAATGATAAGTTCTTAGTACACAATTCCAAGGAAGATTTTGTTCTTTTTTCCCATAGGCAAGAGAATGTTTACACACTAAAATTAGAATACATTAGGAGCCAAGAATTACCATGCCTTAGTGAAATGGAAGATCATTCTTGGTTATGGAATAGAAGGCCAGGACACTGTAACCTTAGGAACCTATGAAAACTGTCTAAGAACAGACTAGTTGAGGATCTACCTTAGTATAGATTTGATTATTTAAAAGTATGTGACCCTTTTCAATATGGAAAGAAACATAAATCATGTTTTAAATCAGTAAGTAAAGTCTCGACTACTGATTCATTACAGCTAGGGCATATTGATCTTTTTGGTCCAAAACAAACTTGAAGCATTGGGGGAAAGTATTATGCATTTTTCTCGGTTGATGATTACACTAGATATACATGGGTCTATTTTCTAGAAAATAAGTATAAAGATTTTTATTATTTCAAAAGTTTTAGAGCCCAAGTCAAAAATTAGAAAAACATTCCATTGAAAAATATTCATAGTGATCATAGAGGATAATTTCAAAATTCTGACTTTTAATCTTTTTTTAGTAAAAAAGGTATTACTAAAAACTTCTCAGCCCATAGAACACCTCAACAGAATGGTGGGGATGAAAAAGAAATTGAATTCTTCAAGATATAAGTAGAAACATGTTGAGTGAGTATTCTGTTGCCAAATTGTTTTGGGTTGATGCTTTAAGTACTTCTTGTTATACTATAAATCGAGTTTTGATTAGACCCTTTCTTAATAAAACTCTTTTTGAGTTGTGGAATGGTAGAAAACCTAGACATTATTACTTTAAGGTTCTTGGCTGTAAAGTATTCATCCTGAATACTAAAAAAAATCTACACAAATTTACACCAAAATATGATGAAGGAATTTTATTAGGCTACTCCACAACTTCTAAGACATATTATGTTTTCAATATAAACACTTGTAATGTTTAAGAAACAATATATATTAAATTTTATGAAATGAATCCTTTTGTTTTTAAACAACCCCAACCTACAGCCTCAGATGTGTTTTCAAAAACTGATTATAAACCTTTGATAGAAGATCCTTCTGATAAGAAAAATGTTCATGAAGATACTCCTTAAACATTTAACCCAGAAGATTTCCTACCTTATGTTGATGAACATTTTTTACAAAACCCAAAAAAGTTGTTTCTAAAGACTAGAAGTTCCTTAAGAAATGAATTAGAACATCTAGCATTCCTTTCCCAATTAGAACCAAAAAGCACTAATGAAGATTTAGGTGATGATGATTGGATTAAAGCCATACAAAATAAACAAAATGAATTCGAAAGGAATAATGTATGGACATTGGTAGAAAGACCAAAGGAAACTTCTGTAATTAGAGTAAAATGGGTTCTTAGAAATAATTGAGATGAAAATGGAATCATAGTAATAAATAAAGCTATATTAGTTACTGAAGGCTATAATATGCAAGAAGGAATAGACTATGAAGAAACCTATACTCCAGTAGCGGGACTTGAATATATTCGTATTTTACTTGCCATTGTAGAATTTTTCAATTTCAAACCTTTTCAAATGGATGTGAAATGTGCATTTCTTAATTGTTATGTTCAAGAGGAAGTTTTTGTTGAACAACCTCCTGTCTTTGAAGATAAAAAATATTCTAATCATGTTTTAGACTTTCCTATGCATTGTATGGCCTTAATAAAGCCCATCGATCTTGGTATGATAGACTTACTGGATATTTGCTTAAAAATAACTATGTTATGGGAAATGCAGATCCAACCCTTTTTATAAATAAAGATAAGAAAAATGTATTTATTGTTCAAATTTATATTGATGACATTATATATGGTTCAACTCATCAATCATTAATTGATTCCTTTACGGATCTAATGAAATATGAGTTTGAAATGAGTATAATGGATGAGTTAATATTTATCCTTGGTTTTCAAATTTCTCAAAAACAAGAACGAATCTACATATCCCAAGATAATTATATTAAGGATATTCTTAAAAAGTATGGATATGAAAACACTAAGAGTATAAGTACTCCCATCGGTACCTCAAACATACCTGATCTTGATGTAGATGAGAAACCAGTAAATCAATCATTGTTTAGAGGTATGATAGGAAGTCTACTTTACATGATATCTAGTTGTCTAGACTTAATGTTTTCAGTATACTTATGTAAAAGATAGCAATACAATCCAAAGGAATCTCATTTAAAGGCAGCGAAAATAATTTTTCACTACATAAAGGGAACCATGAATTTAGGACTATTTTATACTTCTAGAAATGATTTTGTCTTAAAGTGTTTTATGGTGTTGACTTTGGGGGATGTAGAATCGATAGAAATAGTACATTCGGAAGTTGTCATTTCTTAATATATTCTTTAGATTCTTGGTCTTGCAAGAAGCAACATTCTGTATCACTCTCCACTACTAAAGATGAATATGTAGCAGCTAGAAGTTGTTGTGCTCAAGTGTTATGGATGCAACAGACACTCACAGACCATGACTTGAGTTTACTAAGACTCAAATTTTATGTGATAACACATGTTCCATTTACCTTAGTAAAAACCATGCACATCAGTCTAATTCAAAGCACATAGACATTTGGAATCACTTTATTAGGGATCACACAGAAAAAGGAGATATCATTCTTCAATTTATCGGCATTCAAGAACAACATGTTGATATCTTCACAAAATCGCTACCCTCCGACAGATTTGAATACATTAAACAGATGTTAAGAATGATAACCCAGAGGTAATATTCCTTCGTTAACTTCTTGTTGAATAAATATCCTTACAGTAATAACCTCTTTTTTCACAATGGGAGTACATTTGTTATTGAAGGATTTCAAATTTTTGTAATGAATGTTTTCGTACTCTGTTTTTCAAAATATCTGTAATGAAATTTTTTGTAGTTGGTTATTTAAATTTTTGTAATAAAGGTTCTCAAAGTCTGTTTTTCAAATTTTTTTAATGAAAATTTTCATATTAATTTTTTTCAAAATTTTTGTAATAAAATTTTCATAGTTTTTTTTTGAAATATTCGTAATGGAAATTTTCTTAATAGAATTTTTCAAAATGTAAATTTTCGAAATGGAAATTAATTCAATATAAATTTTCTTAATGTAAATTTTCATAATGGGAATTTCTGTACACATAATTTTCGGAATCGAGTTTTGGGACTCAAAGATTTTGAAATAATACTTTTTTTGTGGTGATTTTTTCGTAGTAAGCATTTCGTTGTGAGTTTTTCTTAGAAAAATTTTCTTCAAGAATAATATCACCTATTACGAATAATATTCCTATCCAATCCGAAAGGTATGATTTCCTTACTTATGTTTTCGTAGTTACCATTACTTTCTGGTAGTTTCTTATGTTTTTAAAATTTTTCGGATTCAATTCTTCTTAAATATAAATGTTTTTAAAACCTCAAAAGATCAAATTCAAGATATCCTTGCGGGTATGTTTTAAACCGACAGATCAGATCAGAGAGTTTTTCAAACGTTAGATTGGTTTTGGAAGATGAATGGTCACCACCATTGCCTATATAAATGGGACCCTTAATGGTTGTCCCACATTGGTTTTCCATGATCTCGTGTCTCGAAGCCCTACCTCAGCTATTATGCCCATTCCGAATCTCTCAGAGCTCCTCGAGTCCGAATTTTTGTAGAAGTATCTTCTCAAGAAATCTCTACCTTGAAGCCAATCTCAAAATGGAAAATATACAGGGAAAGGTTGGTCCATCCGAACATTTTCAAGTAATATTCAATCATTTCTATGAATATCAAGTTAAATGGATGGGAAGATATCTGCTTATCTAAGACAGGTGTTCAAGACATGGTGTATCCAGAGTTACTCATAGAGTTTTATGAGTCATTGTGCTTCTTTATGGAAGACGATAGAGAAATATTTTCCATCAAGTCTAATGGAAAAACAAACAAACATTCTTATACTAAGGCAGCCAGCTTGGTGGGATTATCATATGAAGGGGAGGCAGAATTTTTCTCCCACAAACTCATGGATATTCAAGGTACATTCGTTAAGGTAAAGGACTTGCAATGTCATGGACTTGCGGATGTCAAGATAGTAAATATTTCTCACCTATCTTCTAACAACCGGATTCTTCAGTCATGGTTATACGGTTTTTTAGTACCGAGAAAAGGTGACAAAGATACCCACAAGAAAAATGATATATATTTCTTATATTTATTGGTAAATCTAAGGAAAATAAATTTGATGAGGCATATTATTGTTACAATTGAGAACATAAAAATTGGAAATATAAGGGCCCAAATTATTATGTTTCCAGCCATACATTCAAAGATGATTGTTCGGTGTCTTGAATCATTCAAGATTTCATGAAAATACAAGTATCGGAATTGCGAAGTTATGTTAGTTAGTGATGACAATATGAAAAGTATGAATATGGGCTATTCTAAGGAGACAGAAGAGTTTTATGATCTTCCAGAGGGAGAGTCAGAAGCCAGTCCAGAAAATATTGAAAAAGCTGAGACATCAAAGAAGGATGGCAAGAAAAGAAAATCGAAAGAAGTGGAAGCTGAAGAAAAAAACCTAAAGCTAAGGAAGCCGAATCCACAACTCCCAAACCGAAGAAACAAAAATCTTATCCAGATGAATTGGTTGAAAAATGGAGGGATTCTAAGGAAAAGATGAAACAAGGGGAGCTATGGTTCAGCTTGGACCATACTGAGGCTAAGGCCTTAAAAGAAACAGCTGCTCAAAAGCTGGAGAGACAAGCAAAGGAGAATATGATGAAGAAGAAAATATACGATGCTGAAGTTGTACAATCTCTTTTGAAAGCCAGAGAAGTAGCTTCCAAAAATATTCCAGTACCATATACTTTCTTATTTGAGCCATTACCTAGGTCTCCGGGGATGAATTTCTTCAATCCAAAAAAATACGAAGAGAAATAAGTGGTTGAAGAAGTAGTAGAAGAAGAGTAAATAGAAGAAGAAGAAGAAGAGAGTGGTGATTTAGATGATCTGATTAAAAAAGTTTTAGAATATCAAGATAATTAAAATCCATCAGAGAAATTACCACTCCGAACATCTGAGGTAGAGTCCTCAAAACATGTCACTCCTAGAAAAGAAGAAGTGAAAGATGGAATGAAAGATGAAGACAATGAAGAAGATAAAATAAATGAATTATATTAGGAAGAAAGCAATGAAAAGCACTTTATTGAGGAAGGAGAAGATAAGGAGAAACCTGATGAAGACAATATTGTACAGAAATACGAGAGTAAACATGAATCCCTTGATGATGAGTCCATTCCAAAAATCAGCAAGGGTATTCAAGTGCTTATTGACACCCCAATGAAAGATATCATAAATAATAAGGAATTTGATTGCTCTTCTAAAAGTAATATGGTGCAAATAGAAGAAGAACAATCTCCTAGAAAGTTGTATGATTCAGAGTCATCTTCATTAGTACATGATTTTTTTGTTGAGTCCATAAAAACGTTTGTAGATACAATTCCGATATTTCCTATAATAGACTGGAGATACTGTATTATTCAACTCAACATGAATCAGAAGTTAGAATATGTATACATGGTTATGGATAAATGTGTGAAGATTAATCCAGAATAGAAAAAATTTCTTATCAACTATGAGGTCCATAGAATATCTTTCAGAAAAATGACTCTATGGTCAATGAAAATATATGAAGATTTGGAAGATCTTGATCACTTTCAGAATGATGTAAAAGAAGCTTTTGATACTGAGGATTCCAAGATGAAGAATCTTCCATAAAATAGGGAAAGTACAAATAGAAATACATGGTACATGGATAGAGCATGTTCCCGGCATGTGACTGGAAATAAAAATTCTTTTCAAAAGATTATCAATACAAAAAAAAGAAAAGTAACTTTCGGAGATAATGCTCAGGGTGAAATTATTGGTATAGGTAACATTTTTCTTCTTGGAAAAACATTTATTTCAAATGTTTTATTTGTTAAATGTCTTAAGAACAACCTCATCAGCATAAGCCAATTATGGGATGAAAGCAACCTTGTGAATTTTAAGAATGATAAGTGCTTAGTACATAATTCCAAGGAAGATTTTGTTCTTTCTTCCCATAGGAAAGAGAATGTTTACACACTAAAATTACAAGACCATAAGAGCCAAGACTTACCTTGCCTTAGTGAAATGGAAGATCATTCTTGGTTATGGCATAGAAGTCTAGGACACTGTAACCTTAAGAACCTATGAAAACTTTCTAAGAAGAGACTAGTTAAGGATCTACCATAGCATATATTTGATTCTTAAAAATTATGTGACCCTTTTAAATATGGAAAGAAACATAAATCATGTTTTAAATCAGGCAGTGAAGTCTCAACTACTGATGCATTTCACCTAGGGCATATTGATCTTTTTGGTCCAACAAAAACTGGAAACATTGGGGAAAAGTATTATGTATTTGTCTTGGTTGATTATTACACTATATATACATGGGTCTATTTTCTATAAAATAAGTCTAAATATTTTTATTATTTCAAATGTTTTAGAGCCCTTGTCGAAAATGAGAAAAACTGTCCATTGAAACTATTCATAGTGATCATAGAGGGGAACTTCAAAATTCGGACTTTGAAACTTTTTTTAGTAAAAAAGGTATTAATGAAAACATCTCTGCCCCTAGAACACCTCAAAAGAATAGTGTGGATGAAAAAGAAATAGAATTCTTCAAGATATAACTAGAACCATTTTGAGTGAGTATTATGTTGCCAAACATTTTTGTGTTGATGCTGTAAGTACTTCTTATTATACTATAAATAGAGTTTTGATTAGAACATTTCTAAATAAAACTCTTTTTGAGTAATGGAATGGTAGAAAACCTAGACGTTATTACTTTATGGTTTTTGGCTGTAAAGTATTCATCCTGAAAACTAAAGATTATCTACAAAAATTTTCACCAAAATATGATGAAGGAATTTTATTTGGCTACTCCACAACTTCTAAGGAATATAATGTTTTCAATAAAAACACTTGTACAGTTTAAGAAATAGTAAATTATATATTTGATGAAACTAATCCTTTTGTTTTTAAACAACCCCAACCTACATCCTCAGATTTGTTTTCAAAAACTGATTATCAACCTTTGATAGAAGATCCTTCTGATAAGATAAATGTTCAAGAAGATACTCCTGAAACATTTAACCCAGAAGATTTCCTATCCTATGTTGATGACAGGTTTTACAAAACCCAAATCATTCGTTTCTAAAGAATCATCCTAGTGATAATATCATTGGTGATGTGAATAAACTCGTAAGGTCTAATGGTTCCTTAAGAAATGAATTAGAACATCTAGCATTCATATCCTAAATAGAACCAAAAAGCACTAATGAAGCTTTAGGTGATGAATATTGGATTAAATCCATGTAAAATAAACTAAATTAATTTGAAAGGAATAAAGTCTGGACATTGGTAGAAAGACCTAAGAAAACTTCTGTAATTGGAGTAAAATGGGGTTTTGAAATAATTTTGATGAAAATGGAATCATAGTAAGAAATAAATCTATATTAGTTACTAAATTCTATAATCAGTAAGAAGGAATAGACTATGAAGAAACCTATACTCTAGTAGCTGGACATTAATATATTCATATTTTACATGGCTTTGCAGCATTCTTCAATTTCAAAATTTTTCAAATGGATGTGAAATGTTCTTTTTATAATGGTTATGTTCAAGAGGAAGTTTTTGTTGAACATCCTCCTAGCTTTAAAGATACAAAATATTCTGATCGTGTTTTTAGAGTTTCCAAAGCATTGTATGGCCTTAAACAAGCCCCTCGATCTTGGTATGATAGACTTACATGATATTTGCTTCAAAATAACTATGTTATTGGAAATGCATATCCATCCCTTTTTATAAAGAAAGATAAGAAAAATGTATTTGTTGTTCAAATTTATATTGATGACATTACATTTGGTTCAACTCAGCAATCTTTAATTGACTCCTTTGCAGATCTAATGAAATATGAGTTTGAAATGAGTATGATGGATGAGTTAATATTTATCCTTGGTTTTCAAATTTCACAAAAACTAGAATGAATCTATATATCCAACAATAATTATATTAAATATCTTCTTAAAAAGTATGGATATGACAACACTAAGAGTATAATTACTCCCATCGGTACCTCAAACACACTTGATCTTGATGAAGATGAGAAACAAGTAGATCAAACATCTTTTAGAGGAATGATCGGTAGTATACTTTAATTGATAGCTAGTCGTTTATAATTAATGTTTTCAGTATGATTATGTGAAAGATGTCAATACAATCCAAAGGAATCTCATTTAAAGGCAGTGAAAATAATTTTTCACTACATAATGGGAACCATGGATTTAGGACTATTTTGTACTTCTGGAAATGATTTTTTCTTAAAGAGTTTTTCTGATGCTGAATTTGGTGGATATAAAATGGATATAAAGAGTACAACCGGAAGTTGTCATTTCTTAGGAGATTCTTTAATTTATTGGCCTTGAAAGAAGCAACATTCTGTAGCACTCTCCACTGCTGAAGATGAATATGTCACATCTAGAAGTTGATTTGCTCAAGTGTTGTGGAGGCAACACAAACTCACAGACCATGACTTGAGTTTTACAAAGACTCAAATTTTGTGTAATAACACATGTTCCATTTCCCATAGTAAAAACCCTTCACATCAGTCTTGTTCAAAGCACATAGACATTAGGAATCACTTTATTAGGGATCACACACAAAAAGGAGATATCATTCTTCAATTTATTATAATGCAAGATCAACTTGCTGATATCATCACAAAATCGTTACCCTCTGATAGATTTGAATACATTCGACAGATGTTAGGAATGATAACTATGTGGTAATATTCTGTCATCAACTTCCTCTTGAATAAATCTCCTTACAGTAATAAACACTTTTTCACAAAGGGAGTCTATTTGTTATGGATGGTTTTTCAAATTTTCGTAATGAAAGTTTTCGTAGTCTGTTATTAAAAAATTTCGTAATGAAATTTTTCATAGTCTGTTATTCAAATTTTTGTAATAAAGGTTCTCGAAATCTATTTTTCAAATATTTATAATGAAAATTGTCATATTTAGTTTTTTCAAAATATTTGTAATAAAATTTTCATAGTTGGTTTTTGAAATATTCGTAATGGAAATTTTCTTAATAAAAATTTTCATAATGAAAATTTTTTCACTAGATATTTTCGTAATGTAAATTTTCATAATGGGAATTTCCGTACTCATAATTTTCGTAATTGAGTTCTGGGACTCAAAGTATTTGCAATAAATCTTTTTTGTGGTGAGTTTTTTGTAGTAATCTTTTCGTAGTGAGTTTTTATTATTCAAATTTTCTTCACGAATAATATCACCTATTACAAATAATCTTCTTATCCAATCCGAAAGGTATGATTTCCTTAATTATTTTTTTGTAGTTACCTTTACTATCTGGTAGTTTCTTTTTTTCTTAAAATTCTTCGGATTCAATTATTCTTAAATATGAATGTTTTTAAAACCTCAAATGATCGGATTCAAGATATCCTTGCGGGTATGTTTTAAACGGTCAGATCAGATCAGGGATTTTTTCAAACGTTAGATTGGTTTTGGAAGTTGAATGGTCACCAGCATTGCCTATATAAAGGGGACCCCTGATGGTTGTCCCACATCGGTTTTCCAAGGTCTCGTGTCTCGAATCCCTGCCTCAGCTATTAAGCCCATTCTGAATCTCTCAGAGCTCCTCGAGTCTGAATTTTTGTAGAAGTCTCTTCTCAAGAAATGTCTACCTTGAATCCAATCTCAAAATGGAAAATATACAGGGAAGGGTTGGTCCATCCGAACTTTTTAAAGTATGATTCCATCATTTCTATGAATATCAAGTTAATTGGATGGGAAGATATCTGCTTATCTAAGACAGGTGTTCAAGACATGATGTATCCGGAGTTACTCATATAGTTTTATGATTCAGTGTGCAACATTATAGAAGCTTATAGAGAAATATTTTCCTTCAAGTCTAATGGAAAAACCAACAAACTTTATTATACCAAGGCAGCCATCTTGGTGGGATTAACATATGAAGGGGAGGCAGAATTTTGTTCCCTCAAACTCTCGGATGTTCAAGGTAGTTTCTTTATGGTAAAGTCCTTGCAATGTCTTGGACTTTCTGATGTCAAGATAGTAAAAATTGCTCACCTATCTTATAACAGCAGGATTCTTCAGTCCTGGGTACACGGTTTTTTTGTACCGAGAAATGGTGACAAAGATACCCACAAGAAATGTGATATATATTTCATAGATTTATTAGTAAATCTAAGGAAAATCAATTTGATGACTCATATTCTTGTTAAAATTGAGAACATCAAAAATGGAAATATAATGGACCAAATTATCTTGTTTATGGCCTTACATTCAAAGATGATTGTTCGGTGTCTTGAATCATTCAAGATTGCATGAAAATAAAAGTCTCAGAATTGCGAAGTTATGCTTGTTAGTGATGACAATATGAAAATAATGAATATGGGCTATTCTTAGGAGATAGAAGAGCTTTAGGATCTTCCAGAGGAAGAGGCAGAAGCCAGTCCAGAAAATATTGAAAATGCCGAGCCATAGAAGAAGGCTGACAAGAAAAGGAAGTTGAAAGAATTCTAAGCTAAAGATAAAAACCCTAAAGCTAAGGAAGCCCAATCCACACCTCCCAACCCAAAAAACAAAAAGCTTATCTGGATGAATTGGTTGAAAAAATGGAGGGAAGTTAAGGAAAAGAGGAAACGAGGGGAGCTATGGTTTGGCTTGGACCCTACTGAGGCTAAGGCCTTAAAAGAAATAGTTGCTCAAGAGCTGGAGAGACAAGCAAAGTAGAAGAAGATGAAGAATAAAATATTTGATGCTGAAGTTGTACAATCTCTTTTTAAAGCCACAGAAGTAGCATTCGAAAATATTCCAGTACCATAAACTTTCTTATTCGAGCCATTACCTGAGTCTCCGGGGATGAATTTCTTCAATCCGAATAAATCCAAAGAGAAAGAAGTGGTTAAAGAAGGAGTAGAAGAAGAGGAAGTAGAAGAAGAAGAAGAAGAAGAAAGTGGTGATTTAGATAATCTGATTAACAAAGTTGAAGAATAGCAAGATAATTCAAATCCATTAGAGAAATTACCACTCCAAACATCTGATGTAGAGTCCTCAAAATGTTCCACTCCTAGAAAGAAAGAAGAGAAAGATGGAATGAAAGATGAAGAAAATGAAGAAGATAAAATAAATGAATTATATTAGGAGGAAAGCTATGAAAAGAACATTATTGAAGAAGGAGAAGAGAAGGATAAACCAGATGAAGACAATATTGTACATAAATCCGAGAGTGAACATGAATCCCCAGATGAAGAGGCTATTCCAAAAATCAGCAAGGGTATGCAAGTGCTTATTGACACCCCAACGAAAGATATCATAAGGAATAAGGAAATTGGAGGCTCTTCTAAAAGGAAGATGGTGAAAATATAAGAAGTACAATCTCCAATAAAGTTGTCTGATTCATAGTCATCTGTATTAAGACATGATTTTTTTGTTGAGTCCCTAAAAACGTTGGTAGATACAATTTCCACCATTCCTACAATAGACTGCAGATGCTAGATTCTTCAACACAACATGAATCAGAAGTCAGAATCTGTATCCGTGGTGATGGATAAATGTGTGAAGATTGAGGAAGAACAAAAAAATTCTTATCAACTATGAGGTCCATAGAAAATATTTTATCAGAATGAATCTATGGTCAACAAAAATAGTAGATGATTTGGAAGAGCTTGATCAATTTTCGAATGATGTAAAAGAAGATTTTGATACCGAGGATTCCAAGATGAATAATCTTCAGGAAAAGCTGACCCTTGAGCAAAATACTCGGAATCAATAAGTGAAGAATCTGAATGGGAAGCATAACTCAGATGCTCCAAGCTGGAAATAGGAAAGTGATCTATGGATTTAGATTGAAGAAAAGCTTGTAAAGCCTGATGATGTTTTTAAAGCTCGTTCTAAAGTTCTGAAGGCTCAAGATGACAGTATTAAAGCCTTAGAAAAGCAAGCTGAGGAGGGCCAAAAAGAGTTAATGGAGCTAAAAATCCTTTTGAAAAAGTTATTCCCCAAGGAAAAATATGACAAATAGACCAATCCGGTCTTTTGTTGTATTTTTTTTCCTTGTACTAATACTTTCAATCCCAATGAAAACTTTGGTTTCATGTCTTTTGTATTATTTTGTACTAATATTTCAGTTACCATATTATTTTCCAATCCCCCATACTCTTTTTGAAAATCACAAAGGGGGAGAAGGAAAAATAATTCCAAAAGGAAGAAGAAAAATCTATAAGTAAAAAAAGGAACTATCCTTAAGTAAGGGGGAGCTTATTTAAGGGGGAGTTTTCATTACGTAGAATTCCATATTCATAATAAAAATCCTATTCTGGAAATCTAGAATACGATCCTTAGAGTTTAAAAGCGTTAGGGGGTGTTAGTCGTATTCATCATTGTTCATAAACAAAGGGAGATAAGCATTAATTTAATAGTCTAGAAATATTTTTCTATGTCCTTAAATTGTTTTTTGTAAGGATGTTTGTGCTTTCCAAAAAGAGGGAGATTGTTAAGTCAATAAGTTTTTCTTTATGAATTTTCCATTCCTTCATATAAGGGGGAGATTGATAAGTCATCAAGGTTTCCTTATGACATGATCATTCCTCTTGTCATGAAAATCAAAAACACCTTATCTTAAGGTAAAACTCATTTTACCCGTATTTTACTTCTATAATGATAATTTCCTTTCCCAAGGAAATTTACCCTTGCCTATATTTCATTATTCATATCATAAATTTTCTATGTATAAAACTCGGATTTGAAACAAAAAACCTCAGAATCATATAATACTCAGATATGAGGTATTCTGTTTTTTGATCCGAATTCGTGTTACGAACTTTTATGAAGTTCTACTACAAATTCCCTATTACGAAGTTTTATGTAGTTCAACTATGAATTATGATTACGAACTTATATAAAGTTCTAATTACTAATTCTGATGATGAATTCTGATTACGAATCCTCGTTACAAATTCTGATGAAGATTTCAAATTACTAATTCTTATTACGAATTCAGATGAAGAATTCTGATTACAAATTCTCATTACGAATTCTGATGAAGAATAATGATTACAAAATCTCATTCACAATTCTAATAATGAATTCTGATTACGAATTCTCATTATAAATTCTGATGAAGAATTCTGATTACTAATTCTCATTACGAATTCTGATGAATAATTTTGATTAAAAACTCTCACTACGATTTCTTATTATGAATTCCTACAAAACATCATCTGAATATCATAGTAATATAGACTCTGATTTCATTTTCGTACATTATGGACTTCCATATTTACTTACAGTTCAAATTTTTCATTTACCTCCATTCTGAATATTAGTTTTTGTTATTCTCTCCCTTGTTCTATTATAAAATGATGTCGTGCCTTCAGTTATCAACTAGCCATTGTTTGAGTGACACGGGTATAGGTCCCTCTAAAATTCATGGAAGAATATGACCATTGGAGGAGGGAGGAGACCATTGGAGCTGAGCCTATAAATAGGATCTCTCTTGAACGTGCTCAAAACATTTGGGAATTTTTATGCCCAGAACTTCCTGAAGTGATTTCTAGAGAGAGAGGCTCTTATCAACTCTAGACCTTCATGCAGAAAGTTTGAACGTCTTGTTCAAACATTTCCTTGTTCAGATTTTCTTCATGCGACTACGATTGTTACTGTATGAAATCGAGGGCTACTGGGGATAGGAAGAAAGAGGTGTCGACTACCCGATAGTTGAGGGCTTGTGGGGATAGAAATACAGACTCTGATCTTTGTATCGAGGGTTTACCCTGGTGTGGGTAAGAAAGACTTTCCTGAAAGTATAAATCAACGGACCTCTTATCCAGGGTTGTTGGATACCCTTCTCTTTGGGTTAAAATAGTTATTTTTTGTTACTCTTAGTGTCACTACATTGTTTTCCACTGTGCATTTTGTGTTGTTAAGGAAATAATAACATTCTTATTCTTCGATACTTGTACTCTAATTTAGTTATATTCTATACGCTTTAAGATAGAATCTTATTTGGTGTAATCTTTTGTGAAGTTTCATTTCCGGAATCATATTTTCGGAATCAATAAAGTTATTAGAACTTATAGGTGTTGTCAATTTTGGTTATGCAAAATTTCCTTAGGGATTTTTAAAAGTATAAAATTGACCCCCCTCTTGTATCTGAGAATCTCATACTTATATATTCGATCAAATGTTTCGTATTATAGATTATATCATTCTCACACATACCATCCTAACATGAACAATGGAGATAGTTATGATGACCTCACATTGTTTGATACCTTAACTAATGACATTTTACCCATTTTTAGAGGGGGGTTTTTAAAATTTAAATTATTTAGTATTTTATATTATTTTTCAATAATTAATGATTTTTTTAGAGAAAATTATAATCATTATTTTATATAATATTATTTAATGAAATCTCAATAATGAAACCAATTCTAATATTAACATGAATAAATCTAAAAATCATTTTATTTAATAAAATTTAAAATATATAAATATATAAATTTAATTTCTACATAATAAATTTAATGAAAACAATTTTTATAAGATAATTAAATTATAATATAAAACTACATTATATGAAAACAAAGAATTAACATTATAATTAAATTATCACATTTTTAATTACATGAACTTATCATCCTATATTATAGTTACAAAATCCCAGAAGATCTCTAAGTAATATAAAAAAAGGAATGTCTTGGTGGCAGTTGAGGTTTGTGATTTCACTAGTATATATCTCATTGAAATTTCCTTGAGCTCTAATTTCTCTCATATATTAATTTTCTCATACAATAATTTCCGATTTAGGCTTGGGATTTGTCTATATCAAGCCTTAGTAATGTTAACTCCTTTCAATCTCGTATTAATGAGATTCATATGAAATACATATGATACTCGATTCCATTACGTTTTTTAATAAGATTAAAAATATTTTTAATTTTTTCAACTAATTATTTTAACAACTATTTTATATTGGTAAAATTGTATTTTTTCATATCATAGTTTCATTATTTTGGGATTTTCATTTATAGAAATAATTCAATATAATATTTTTTTAGAATCAAATCATTGTAAAATATTTGGTATTTTTCCCCCATATAAAAATTACATCCTCACAATTTGATACTCATATGACAGGAGTAATTTCAATGGGGGTATCCTAATTAACCACATAGTAGAGAAAGATCATGGGATGATTAATATATGAAGTATTATTACCCTGTATAAAATTTTAAATTATACCCTTAGTAAAAGATATAATACATTCCTAACAAAATTATAAAAAGTAATGAAGAGGTAAATCTATAAGAAGTTACATCTAGAAACATTTACATGCAATATTGATATGGTAATTATAAAAATAAATTAATTTTATTTATAATTGTCTAACTAGTAGGTTAAAACATTAAAAATATAAGAGATACTCAAATATTGAGAAACATATAACTCTCTACCTTTATATAATTCATTGCGTAGTGTTTTCCATATTCCCATAGTATATATCAATGTTTGTGACAAGTTCACTTATTATACCATGTATTAGGACTTTAATTTTCATTATATCAAATTTAATTTAAATTTGATCAGTAATTATTGGTAGCTCGTCTATTTCTATCAAAACTTTTAGTTCAATTTTCTTCATCCCACAATTTTATCATCTTCCCATACCATTATAGAAATTTCTATATCATTATTTTCACATTTCTAATAAGTGTCAATTTAAATATTAATTCATTTGATATAGTTTTTCCCTGATATTTCATGATAATCCATCCATATATTATTTTGAAGGTTTAAAACTTTTACTATACTCACATTTTTAGTCATAATTCGTGATAGAAGGTTTGTAATAGTCACAATATTTCTAACTCCACCACATATTTGAATGGATTTTTTATTTATAAAATCGTCACATTTTTCATAATTCCCACAATTAATTCTATATTTAAAATTTCTAAAAATAACAAGGTGTAACATTAGTAAAAAAATTAACATTATAAATTATTGTCATAAATCACAATGGGATAATTTAACAATGACATGTCATATTATATGATACAATCACATTAACATATAATTATTTATGTTTTACATATATCACTATTAATTTGAGCTATATCATAATTTATTCAAACTTGGATACATTATGTTTATTTTTATCTTAAATATCGACTAATAACAAAAAAAATAACAAGAGACTAAAACCATTTTAGTGGTTTAAAAATAGAATATTATTAACCAAATCATATCCCCTACTATTTCTAACTAGTTTTGTAGTCCTAGGCCCACTGATCATGCAAAAGATGATGATTGATTATATACATAATTTACCCCATTACAAGGTACATCTACTTTGATAATCTAGTCCAGAACCACAACCACATTCAATTATCTAAATATAGATTTTATTTTTATAATACCCACAATCTATATACTATAAAAACTTTATAGGATGTTATCTTATACATGTTATAATTCCAATGATTTTCACTATTCTTATATCCATATAACATAAAAAATATGCATTATAACCTCATCTAACCTATTGTATTATCTATATATTATAAATTATGATAAATCATTGATTTTTGACCCTTAAATTATCCCCTAATAACATCCTAAACACAAAAAGTTTATAAACCATTCTTTGATAACAACTATCATAGATTGAAAATGTGATCACAAATTAAATGAAAATAATGAAAATGTTAAATTAGAAAACATAAAATCATATTATTTTGTACTGGAGTTTAATTGATTTAGTAATGAAGTTCATCAAAATCCAGTGTCTTTTTTCCTAGAGAAAATTACTTTTCAACTCTATAAGAAACTTTTACATACATAATATGTCATCAAAATATCCGATAAGTATACTATAGAATAAAATAATCTATCCATACCCCATGTATTAATTTAATTAATGAATTTGGGAAATAGAAAAATAGGAAGGGTTGAGATTGAATTCTCAGTAAGGGTATGTATTTTTGAAAATAATAAAATATGATATGTGCTCATATTATAATCATATGGATATTAGAATTCAAGTGAGGTATAGAAACATAAAATACATAATTAATACCCAATTAATCCATGTATATTATCATAAACATAGTAACACTATGTAAGGAAATTATTTCATAAGATAACAGAATCATGGAATATATGGCATCAAAAAAAATTATGAAATCAAATACAAAAGTAAGAGTTCACTACTAATCCTACAATAGTTGATATAATCCCATTATGGAAGAGGTACACATCCTAATCTTATAAATAACAACTATTAATATTTATATCATTACCCAATTAAATGGATGTATATATAATTTTTATACCACCAATCACATAATGAAAATCAGTCTTTGTACATTAATACATGATCCACATGAGGAAAATAATCCATATCTAAATAATGAATGTGATAAAACCAATAAAAATGTAGTAAGTTTCATAATATCATCTAATAGAATAAATGAAATATATAGCGTATGGATTCTATAGATTAGAAGGATTTAAATCATTTATATATATATATATATATAAATAAATAAATATAGTTATGGAATATTTTCTTCCAATTTAAGGGGGATTTATGGGAATAATCAACGAGAAGTAATAATAAAAATGAACCTTATAAAAGACGTTTTACAGAAATGAGACTTGTATATTTTATAGAAGGAGATTGATTATTATTTACATTTAGACAATAATTAATCTCAGAAGTTTTTCCAAAAAGTAATTATTATTTTAAAAAATATTCATGGTGAAAATATTTTATGGAAGTGACACATTTCGTGAAACAAAAAATCATAATGTTCCCTTTATATGATGAAAAATAACCATTGTTTATATCCTAAATTCTAAAAAAGATGATAGAAATTTGAATTGAAAAGGGGAAAAAAATTTAATGAAAAATTAGAATAACATAATTATGATTCTAATTAAAAAGGAGATCATTTGTGGGAAGTGAAATTATGTAAAAATAGGGGAATCATATTTAAAGAGGATTTATATTTTCTCAACAATGGTGTAATATTTAATATTAAAATCAACAAGGTAATGAATTTAAAAAAAATTCTCATTCCAAAGAGAGATTAATTATATTATTAATATAGAACAGAATAATTTTATATTTTAAAAACACAGTAAAAATGGAATCATTTTTACATGAGAATGATGTTGAGAAAAAATAATACCTTATTACTTTTGAAATTATGAATTCAAAATACCAAGAGAAAAATAGAATTGAATACAACATTGTATATAATTAAATATAAAATAATAAGGATTCAATTTTATAAACAGGAGGTATATGATGAATTGTTAATGAATCAATTATTATAATAATAAATGTGTCTCAATGTATAAAAATGTGGACAAGAAACTGATTAATTGATCATAATTCATTACATGCATGAACATACCATCATGAATAATAAACATAAGTATATTATATACCATTTTAAGGACCTAATTTTCTCATATTTAATTTAATATGATATATTTAATATCAAATTATATTTATTAATTATATTATTTTTCTTATGTTGGTGTATAAATTAAATTGAATTTGGATTACTTTAGTGATTTTTGTGTCCAATGATGATATTTTAAGAATGAGTAAAATTATAAATATAACCAATACATAACAATATAAAATAAAAAACTTCATATTATATTATAATATTATTAAAATTTATATTTCACCAACCATCTATGATATAGTTTTATTGATGTGTTTTATCAGCTGGTTAGAAAACCACAAATGTGAGGATACAATAATTAATGAGTTTTTAGGATTAAAAAAGTGGGATATTTTGAACATCAAGTAAACATTATATGATAATAATAATTTATTTTATATAAAATTAATTAATTATTTAATATTTTAATAGGATTTTATAAATAATAATGAAAATGTTTGAAAGATGAGATACATTACTTCATGGAGGAAGTAGTCCATAAAACATCTATTTTCTGATATCATACCTTGAATACTAATTGGTAATTAATTTATATGAAAATTGGAAATTTTAGATTCATAATTTTTTTATAGAAATTTTATCAATTTATCAATCCCATAATTGTTTCCAACCATGAGAGGTGGTATAAAAAAACCAGTGAAACGATCTATGGAGGTGGTAGTTTACACAAATGCAGTAACAATACATATTTTTCTAAACCCGTGGTTAGAATAAATAATGGTTAAAAATTATTATACTAATATCATTTTATGATAATTTAAATTATTGAATTTTATATTTAGGTGTATAAAATGTTTGTAAGGGGATCATTAAGAATATTATATAGAGAAATAGGTAATATTTACTATGATAGATTTAGTATTCTCTTGGTAATCTCAGTGTAAATGGGTCATTGAGTTAATTGAATGAAAATAAGTAAATAATAATTGGGATAGGGTTCTTGAGGGAATGGAATTTAGGAATTTTATGAATACATTTTTAGGGAATATTCTATCATGAATTATTGGAATAATACTCATTTATAAGATAATATGAGAAAACTTTTTTATGTATACTATACATTTTCAATAATATAAAGTTATTATTCAATGGAAAATAGTTAAAATGTTTTTAAATAGGAAGAATAGGTGATTTTGGTTAAGAAAAACCACAAAAATCAATTTGTAAAAGTATTTATAACTTGTTATGGGCCATTTCATTTTAGTAAATAAATTTTCCCCAATTTTACCTCTAATAATAATATTAGTTTTCAAACATAGTAAATCAATGGATGTGGAGAAAAATTATTTGTGATTAATATGTTTTTAATCAACATAATTTTTAGTAAATTAATTTTAACCTATCCCAATATAGGTAATTCATCATAAAAAATCATATAAAAAATAATGGTAATACAGGATCTATCTGATAATTCATCAATTAATGAAATACTAATTTTGTTTTGATGTGTAGGCATGTACATGAAATTGATGAAATAATTTTATATTATTTAATTTGTTTTTAAACAATTATTGTTTAATTAACTTAAATTTTATTTTATTAAATCACAGAATAAGCGCTTCAATGAACATAAGGAAATGTTTTGTAAAATATAATTATACTATAAAATAGATGAAATATATCAAGTTGATGTGTGTTTAAAGTCAATATAATGTGCTAGAAGATCCCAAACAATGGGTCAATCGTAAATTTTAATCCATATATAATGACTTGAAAGTTAACATTTTTATTAAACCAATAATCCCAATACAATGGAAAAAGTCACGGGAGACTAATGTAATACAAACCCAAAGCAAAATTTATTACAAACTTAAAAGCTTCAGAAGGAAGAGACCCCAATGATGAGAATTAATAAAATTTACTTCTTGATTTTGCCGTCGATGCCATAAAGTCCGCCACCATGTTACCCTCCCTCCAGGTATGTGAGATATCCATACACGCCCCTATTACAGCCTGACATCGCCTAAATGTATAGATTATGATCCATTGAATCATGCCTCTATTTTGCAGTGCATTAAACAGCACCATGGAGTAAGTTTCCACTGAAGACACCACAAAATCCCTACACACACACATCCGCCATCCTGCTGCCATAGCCCGAGCTTCCGCCTGAAGTGAATCGCCTCCTCCAAACGAAGAATCGAATGATGTATAAACAGAGCCATTCTGGTCACACACGACGCCCCCTCCTTGCATCTCCCCTCTGAGCAGTGAAACATCAATATTTAGTTTCAAACCATGCACTAGTGGCCACCACCTCACCCACTGCCCCTGGCCAGGAGGGACGGCCCGCTGATCTGCACTGCTTCCAGCAGAAATGCCGCATATGGAGGAAGCAGTTTTACAGTCCGAGCACATCTGTAGAAGATCCAGCACAGTGTTCTTAAACCTGAAGTGTATACTGACCTGAGAAATCGAGCCTCTGCTATGGCGCATGTTATTCCGGGCCTACCAAATAGTCCATCCCCCAGCAATGAGTATGAGCACCCTTTTTTCTTTTACTTACCTTGGTTTTCAACTACCCTAAACTAAGAATTAAGGAAGTACTCTGAGTTACCAACTTAGACATTCCATCCAAAAAAAGTACCAATGGTATGCCAGACCCCCCCTTTCCCATTCACATTCATAAAACAGATGTCAAACTGACTCTATGCTCGAAGCCCTGCAACACTAGCACCGAGAAACCGTTGGAATTCCCATCCGTTGAAGGATAGCATCCGTTGGTAGAGCCTTGTGTTGCACTCTCCACATCAAAAAGTTGAATTCGGAAGTGATCATTTTGCAACACAGAGTCTCCCCCAACATATTGACGTTCACCACCTCCCTCTTCACATTATCAAATATTTTTATGGAGAAAGCACCCGATGAGGTACCTGTCAAAATTAACCGATCATCATCATCATTTAGGACTATAGATTTAAACAACTACATTTGATTGTCATCGAGGATGGACATGAGGAACCTCATATGGCATGAAGCTTCTTTGAAGGTTATATATGGAGCTGCATAGCCCAGGAACCACAACATCCCTGCACCCTAATCCTGCTGCCATAAGTTAGTGTTCCCCCTTCTGAAAATCCCTTGATAGTGTTGTTGCAGAGTGTCCAGATGCAAATGAACCAGGTTCCATATCTTTGAGGGGCTCCTTCTCTGTCTAGTTCCATTAAGGCTGTGAAGGTTCTGCATTATTCTTCCCCATAGATTTCTGTATTCCAGGACCTCCCAAGCGAGCTTGGCCTGCAGTCCTTGGATGGTTGAGGACAAGCTCCGTAAATTAATTCCCCCTTCAGAAAGGGGTCTAGACAACCATTTACCTGAATCCCAATGGTGACAGCTTTCTATCTTCCCATCCCATATGAAAGAAAGAATTATTTTGTCCATGTTTGAAAGCATAGTTTTTGGAACCTTCAATGTAGACAAAGCATACATCGTCATGGAGACTAACACACAGTTAACCAGGGGGATATGGCCTCCAAAGGATAAACACCTATTTTCCTATTATGAATACATCTAGTAATTTTGATAATGAACTTATCAAAATGCCGCAATATGGGCTGACTGGTGCCCCAAGGTAATCCATCTGAAAAAACCCCTTATTCATATTCATCATGGATCTTAGGTCCTGATCCCTCCTCGGAGAGCCACTCCTCACTGTGCAGAAAAGGCCCTTGTCCGAATTCACCACCTTTCCACTCCAATTTAAATATTCCTTAAGAACCCTCTTCACCCATTTCACTAATCCTCTACTTCCATTAATGTATAGGACTGTGTCATCGGCAAACATCATGTGTGAGTTGCCTCTGATGGTATTCCATTTATGACAGGGAAGTATTATCCTTGTGTCAATGCCCTTGTTGATGTAGAAGCTAAAAGCATTTTGAGCAAGAATGAAGATGGTGGGAGAAAAATGATCCACTTGACGGAGGCCCCGGAATTCCTTGAAGAAGCCAAACTGTTTACCCATGAACGATGTAGATATCCACGCCAAGCTGAATCAACAAAAGAGAAGAAAAATTGTCCTGTTGGAGAATCCCATTCACTTTAAAACATTTATGACAAATAACCATTCCATTCTATCATACACCTTGATAATATCCAATTTTACCACAATATTTCCCCCAAAGGACGTGTTATTAATCCCACTTGTCATTTCTTGGGCCAAACCAATCGCACCCTAGATTGACCTACCTTTACTGAATCCATGCTGCTCAGGATTAATCCATCAATTCAAGTGAGTGGGCATTCTCCTATTGATTATGTTGTCTAGGATTTTCTAGATTGAGTTACACATGCTAATAAGACTATATTGGTCAATGGAATGAGGATTAATCACCTTAAGAATGAGAAACAATTTGGTTGCATAAGAAATACGAGGAAGAGGTCCCCCGAAAGAAGTCCTGGATGGCACGAACAAGATCTCCTTTAATAATGTCCCATGTCGCCATGTAAAAAAACCCGAAAATCCATCAGGACCCAGAGGACTGTCCAGGTTCAAGGATAAAAGTTCCTCATGCACATCATCCTCATCCAGAAGTCCCATTATTCCCTCATCAATGACTCCCAACACAATACTAGGAATACCCTCTAAAAACTCCCCCACCCCCCTCGGGTATCCCTCTACCATGCTCGGATTTGGACCATCCATAAGAAGATGAACCTCTGTATTTTACAAATCCCCAATTTCTTCACGAACTAAAGAAAAAGATCCATCACCCCTCCGAATGTTGGGCCTCTGAATTCTCTGGCGCTCTTTAATGCAGGCATGGAAGTACCCCGAGTTCCGATCTCCCTCCCGAAGCCATCTCACCTGAGCACTTTCTCTTTCCAGCATTTCCTGTCTCATTAGAATATCAACTAAGGCATCTTTCTTAACTCTAAGTTCAATAAAGGACGATTCAACCCAAACTTCTTCCAGTCTAGCATCCAATCTGTCCACCTCCTCACTGATTCCAGCAATATTGTCGTCGCGATCAGGAATGTATTTCCTCCATTCTCGAAGAATATACATGAACCTCCTGATATTATTGTGAAAAGTAATCCAGGGATTCCCTGATGATTCATGTCCCAATATCCCATGACCTCCTACAGAAACACTGGTTCATGCACCCATAACTCTGAGAATTAGACATGTTCCTCCCGCATTGTACCTATAAGAAGTGAAATACGTAAAGGAGAATGATATGAGAGACTTTGCATCAAATGAGTGGCTTTGGAATATGGTAACATATAAATGGCCACTTTATTCATCAGAAATCTATCAATTCGGCCATAAGATCTTCTCCCCCTATTGATTATTACACTAGGTGAAGATACTGCCCTCATACCCTGCATCTAGCATGCCACACCTAGACATGAACGAGGAAAAATCCTGACTAGAATTCCTGGGAAACACTCCACCCCCTTTCTTCTCCTTTAAACTTGACATGATGTTAAAATCCCCATAGACAACCCCAGGGGCAGCCTCATGGTTGAAACCTTCAATATCACCCTATAACACCTCACGATCATGCAGGTTGCACTTGGCATATATAAAAGAGAAGAAGAACTCATGAATTCCCGCATACACCTTGGTATTCAGTGCCTGTACAGATGCATTATAAAGGTCCACACGTATGTGATCCTTCTAGAAGAGCGAAATATGAGAATTGAGAGAATCCCCATGTAAAAAACCATGGATCCTAAACTTTTGGACATATTCAGAAATCATACAGATAGCATGTTTTTGTTCTAAAAATGCCACTAGGGAGACCTACTGGTTAACCAATTCATTGGCAAGAAAGTTGGACTTGACCCTGGCTCCAAAACCACTTCCATTCTACACTAAGGAATTAAACATTAAACAGGATCCATATGGAATTGGCCCCAGACACCTGGCCCTTTCCATCAAAAGAAACTAATGCACATAAGTTAACATCAGCTTTGGCTCTTGCTCTAGTAGTAACCCCCGGCACCTCCTGTGAGAATTTTTGGAACAGAAAATTCACCACCCCTTGTCACAACCCTGCCTATGAATTTTAGAGAATCAAAAACACCAACCATCCTGATACTCTTCTCACGAGACATATCAGGAGGACTAGGGGGTGAGACAGTGAGGGGAGCGAACTGAGTTTCATCTGGGGGAGCCACATGACATTCCATTATGGAGGACACCACTAGACATGAACCCCAGGTTAGAAACTTCATCCTTCTCGATTCAGAAGACATGCACTCCTCCTGATCATTCCATCTATAAATTAATCTAAAAACTGAAAGAGAGGGATTCTTGGAAATCCTTTATTCTGCCAAAAAATTCATCTGAGGAAGAATCCCTAAGATATCAATACCTTGTACAAGGAATGTAGCCTCGATAGCCTTAAGCTGATCACCACTAACAGAGCCCCGCACTGGAATGAGATCACACTTTGAAAGGTAACTTCCCTCCACTGTATAGCTAGAAGAAGACTCCACAGCACCCTGATCAAGGGGCCCCGAGTCCAATGCTCTTTGCGAGTTCCTAGTGCCATCTTAAAAAGGTTTCTCTGAGGACCTTGGCCACAAATTGTGATCAGTCCCCTTCGAGCGAGCCTTAAAACAAACATTCAGGGAAGGACCTGAGATGTGGCAGACGGAACAAAACCTGGGGTATACTGGATAAACAAGAGGTTTCTAAAGATCCCCCATTCCCTCTATCCCGATCACCAGATGATGGTGAATCGGTAGAGTGAGATCCATCTCCACGCATAGCTGAGCCACTGATGCCTTGGACAGACAGATAGTGTGAAGATCCATGTATAGATAGTGGCCCAGAGAATTACCAATAACCTTGAGAAAGGCCTAATTCATAAACGGGAGGGGGGAGAGAAATCCACACCGCATCAGTAGATCTCTCATGACCACGGTGTGCATCAATTGACCACCGTGAAAGGGAAAAATGCCAACACCCCCACAGAGAGGGGACTCCGACACCACGCATTGACGAAGTCCGTTCTAGATTCCAGGACTATGCAGAAGGATTGGCGACCCAGATGAGAAACCGAGGCTGGCAGATCAATGCCCCAACACTGAACAGACTCCTGAAAGAGCGCTAGAGGAGGATTGTCCATGCCAAACCGCGCAACATGCGTCCATTGGAGATCCATAGCCGCCACCGCAAATGAATACTTCACATAACATTAAAAAAAATCTGAAAAACTAAAGAACCATGTTTTTTTGTTGTTTTATGTTTATTCCTAAAGTATTGAGATTGAGTTGTTCATTATTTTGTTCATGATTCTATAGTGATAAGTATATTTAATTTTTTTTTACTTCTCCTACACAAGTGGGATCCATCGTAACAAATGAATATGGAAAATGATACAAAGTAAATTATTTTCAATAAATAACAATAATTATGCATTATAATAGTTGAAGTAATTTGATAATTTATAATTTTTATACAAAATTTGGATAATAAATGAAATTTATCACCACCTACAATAAGAATTAAACGTCTTTTTGATGTGGGAATTAAATATATATGTCCAATTGAAACACCTTCTAAAAAACATAAATCTATATATCTGCTGATTACATATATTAATGGGTGGAATCTATTGAAATATAATAAAATATTGTTTATATATTTAATTACTCCATTAATCCTTATTGATCAAAAGATATACATGTAAAACTTATTTTGGAGTAGATTTATTGTATGATAATGAATATTATATAATTCTATTTCGCTATATAATATTTATAATTGTGGAAAAATTGATTTTTAAATCAAAAAAATTGAACAAATGTTTAATAATATAGTGAACCCAATGATACATAATGATGAACTCTGAGCCTAAATTATGTTATTTAATGTTATTAATTTCACATAAAAATTCTAGCTATATATATATGGGAAACTATTCTTCATACAGTCAGTTTATATAACCAACTGTATTGGATTGTCAAAATTGTAAACATTCATTCACATAAATTTGTGTGGAGCTAATCAAAATAACATGATGATATTAAATAGATTATAAGATATAAATATAGAAATAAAAAAATCTATATATATAAAGAATAGATGTTTCATAACCAAGGAATCAACTGAAGAGTGTACATTTATGGGACAATGTGTTGTTGATATTATAATAATTATATTTCATTCCACTAAAACTCAACTAAAATTTCATACATACCTCAATATTGAATAATGACCCTCCATAGGGAGTCCTTAAGATACAACAGGTCTGTAATGTAGCCTCATATATAAATAGGTATAACAGTAATATTTACTTTTTTAAATTGTCAATAAGGATACATACTATCACTTATATTTTACAAAATAGTGAAACATTATAGGGAAGTAATATTATGATATATAAGTAACAATTTTTTGTTACTAAAAACCAAAATTATTTTTATATATTTATAATTGTGATTATATATCTAATTAGTATATTACTTTTGGAGTTTTTGTGTAGTGTATCCAACTAAAATTCGATTAAAAGCAATTAACACAGTATTATTTTTCTTATTCTTCAAAAAATAACACTTAATAAATTTTAAATAATATTGGATTCATTAATGAAAATGTTCATATTTTTTATGAGTGAAATATATAATTGTTTTTACATCCAACATCCCCTTGATGTTTACCCAGACCCAAACCATAAATAATACCACAACCATTACCTCAACCAGACTCATTTAATTACTCAGTTTTATATCCTAACCCACACCCATGATATGAATCATGTTTATGTTGTATCCATTTTCGAGACAGGTCTTAATCTATAAAAAAAATACACTATAATTCAAACCTAATGATTTTTACTATTTACATCAAAAATTTAAACAATTCATTGTTGGTGAAAGGACCCAATATTTTAGAATATATTTTTTGTAGAAACATTCGTAGATAGATTTATTGACACATAACATTGATCATAAAATTAAAAAAATATGTTATATCCTACACATAAAATCCATGTGTATAAATAATATTAAAATTATAATGAAATATATTTGGAAATGTTTTACAGAATTCATATTTATTTAATTGTAAAAAATAAGCACTAAATATTTATTAAGTGTCTTGTGTGCTTTAAAATGTTTTCTTAATTAATGTGTTTTCTTTTATATTATGGATGGAAAATATAATTATTCAATACTATTTTTCAGAATTTATAATTGATTAAAAATATATTATTTTTGATTAAATAATTACAAAATTATCTTATAGGGAAATTTTGTGATTTTTCTAAAATGGTTTAATTTTCAATGAATACTTCAAAATACATATTTTTGGAAAACTGTCAATTATTACCAGTGAAGGGAAATATTATGAATTGAATTTAGTAATAAATTAAAATATTAATAACTTATTATGAAATAATATAATTAATTACATTTTATGATTTTTAAACATGATTTTAATGTGGTCATTTTTTAGAAAAAAATACATTATTCTAATGTTAGTTATTATTTTGTTTTGTGAAATTATTTAAAATGAATTTCACCTAATTATAGAAGTTTAATTTTGAAAAATTGATTACGTAATAATAATAATAATAATAATTATTATTATTATTATTTTATAGGGATAACATAATTTTTTGTCATTATAAATGGGATCCTTGGTAAATATTTTCCAACTCAATAATGTTAAAACTAGTAAAATAGGTGTAAAATTAAGGGTTAATAATATTAAACAAATATAACACTTGAAATTATAATATTTTATCTGTGGTTTATGTGAAAATGTATTAATAAATAGTTAAATAGTTTTTATTAATGAATTATATTCGAATTGGGTACCCATGCAAGACTTTTTTATGATAAGTTATGTAATATTGAAATTAAAAACTGTTTTTTAGTCATTACTATTAATGGATTTGTTCGAATATATATTCCATTTTAGATATATCAAAAAAAATTAAAACATTCATTTCTTAATAATATATCCAGGAAATTCATGGAAACCAATTCATTACATTATTTTATGGTGATATTATTTTTAACCTAAAGTCATGTATTTTCCAAAAAATTATTTTTCATGAATTTTGAGTTTTTAAATTAAAAAAAAATTCGCCAATAATAGGTATTAAATATATTAAAATTTATTCCCAATTATGAATCAAAATTAATTTTTTGACTTCATGATTTATTTTTGATAATATTATTTATTTAACATAGTAAAATGATCATTTTTCACTGTTAAATATAAAATGGGATTAATGTGGTTTAAATATAAGATAAGGCTCAAAACGTATAAAAATCATATTAAAAATGTTTTATATTTACTTTATTTCTCCCCAATAACGTATTTTCAAATAAATATGGGGTTCCATGCTTCCACTTCACTATATTATGATATATATTTATATATTTTTTATTCAATTTTGTAATTCCATGTGTGTCTATTTCCCCTTACATAAAAGAGATCCTCTATTTCTCCAGTATTAACAACGTTTGATCCTTCATGATTTCCCATTAAATGCATAATACATGACTATAATCTATTCCCATGTAGCAGATATCCTTTCTGAAATACCATCATTTTAAAGCTTAAGGTACAAGACAAAGGAGGTCTACTGAAGTAAGAGTTATTTCCTTTCCTGATCTCATTAAATTTATTTATTCTTCTAACTCCTGTAAGTATATTTTATACACTCTTTGAAAATAAATTAAGTATTCTAAATATAATTATTTTTTATTATTATGAAATCTCATCCATTTTTTATATTCTTTAAAATAAATGGGAAGTAGAAATTATTTCTCGTGCATACGTGTGAACTATCCACTTCACATATTAACATGATTTTCTATTAATCACTGTAATTAAAGTGGAGTTATTATGATTGATTTAAAAATCATATATGAGATATTTTTGATAAATTTTAATATGTTAAACTATAATACATTATATACCTTCTTACTACACCATAATTTGAAAAATAATGATATCGTTTGGGTGTATGTGTAGGTCATCACATCTATGAAGTGATATGATTTGTTTTACATTATAATTTTAAATGGATGGTAATGAGGAAAAGTTTCATGAATATATATTATGTTTGATGTAATATTGATTCTATAAAGTTGAATAATTATTTACCTTTATTTTATTCCAGCCATTGAAAAGTGGAAACATTACTCATGCAAACAAATGGAATATTGTCTCCACGAATTAGTGTCATTCATTTTTCATTAGAAATTATTTTGAACAGTTATAAAAGTGTATATAATTATTATATATTATAATAAATACGTTACAAAATTATTGAGATTATATAAAATTGATAAATGAAAAATTATTAGGAAAAACTAATCAAAACATGAATGAATGGTGAAACACTTATTACCCGAAATAATTATTTAAATAAAGAATTGTAGAAAATGAGCAATAAGATAGAATAATTTAATAATTTATGTTGGGATAAAATGTGTATAGATATATAATTAATTTATAACAAATTTATATTTATTATATAGGATTTGAAAATATGTAGGAAGTAAGACAAGACTTGTGGTAATGGGATTTATTTTCTCGCTTTTATATATGTGAGACACACACCATATTCAACACTTGATTCATTAGTGTGGTGTATATAATTTATATAAATTAATTATATGATAAATAAAATTAATATAATGGTAATTTAAACATATATATAGAGTTCTATGTTTCATGAGGTTTTACTTATGATATTACATAAATAGGGAGGGTTTATTATCTCTAAATGTCTTCATTGAGACATATATAATGTTATTCACTGATATTATTTTATGAAGTGTATATACAAAACCTATGAAATTATATTTCATTAATGTACATATTTTAATGATATTCAATGTTTCATTTGTATTTATTCTATCTGGGGGATTATGATTTAGAATTACTAAGGTGGTAATGGATTTTTATTTTGATTCCTATTTTAATTGCAATTGTTTATAACTAAATTTACATTGAGGAAATTAAAGGATACAATATATGATAAAACCATATAATATTTATTATAATTTAAGAATTTATATAATATCAAGGTGATGGTACCATTATCCTATCATTTATATAGAAAATAATTAAGAATTTTTCTAACAACACTAAACATTATTTATAATCTTTCAGTTCGATACCTTGTATCTTATATATCCATTTTTTCTAAAATAATTTCATAAATTTTTTAACAGAATTTTACTAGTTATTAATATAAATATTTTCACATGTTTTACTTTATAATTTTTTTATAAATAATTTCTGAACAAGGAACGTTTACCTGAAGGAGTGAACAAAATGTTTGTTTTCAGCGATTATGACACGAAAAAAAATTCAATGTCCGAACAAATAATATATTTCAAGTTTAAATATTAATTTTTCATGGTTATTTTAAATGGAATTGTTTTAAGTAATATTTTATAATTATTTATATTTTAAATATTTTAATTATATTTGAATGTGTCTTTTCATTAATAAAAATTATAGTAATCTTATTAAATATTTTTAAATGTTTGATAACATCTTATGAATTTAATTAAACATTAATTTTGATATTATCCAATGATATCACCCTTATTAATAAACAATATGGTTTACTATCAGCATGAAAAGATTTTTTTGAGACATTATTCTTTTCCATAGGATATTATTTGATGACATGATAAATTATTTATGAACTTCTGTTACACATGTGAGACGATTATGGATATGTAATGTGAGGGACTAGAATTATATATCCCTTTATTGAATTCATTAATATAGATAACTCATATGTTAATTTAGTAATTCGTTAACCAGATTTCACTTTGAAAATAATATTCATGTTACTAGTTTCAGATCTATTAGTTGATTAGTGAAAAGATTTCATGTCCAAAAATTTAGGCATATAACTGATTTCGAGTCAATTGTTTGTCAGGGGGGATGATTTAATTTTCTTAAAATAACGAGTGAGACTTTTTATATTTTCAAATTCATAAAATGTAATATTTTTTTATTTTTATCTAAATTACTAGTCATTTAGTTTTTTTATAATAGTTCATGATTCATTATTGATGATTCTATACTCTTAAAACATATGTATTTTTTTGAAATTGGGTTCATAACATAACTCACATTGATGATCTATGATAGATTGGGAATGAATTTTTTATGTTATGATAAATCTCAAACCCTTAAGGTTATGTTATTATCAAATTTGGTAACAAATTAATAACTCACTTATTTAAATTTTAAAATGATTCTAGGATAATGATTTCTTGTGAATCATTTTCATATGTTATAAAGCATGTTTTAATGTAGGATTTATCATATAAAGGAATTATGTGAGAAGAAATTTATATGAGATTCTGAAGATCCTTTATAAAATATAATTATTATCTAAGTAGTATTTAAAGGCCCTAACCCTTTATGGTTAAATCTTAGATCATAATACAAAGTGATGGATATTCATTTAATACGATGTAATTTTTGTGTATAAAAATCCTTGGTCACTATAGTTTTTATTTGATTTGAGTTTATTTAATCATTATATATTACGGCTGATAATATTTGTAGAAAATTTTAGTGATAATTATATGTATTGGTTTACATACTAATTTTTTTATGAAGATGTTTTTTCTCATGCAACACATCCCTTTCTATATACTAAATGAAGGTGTGGTTTTGGAATAGATGAATTTAGGTGTAATAACCCTGATAGTATTTTATCAAGTATATCTCATACATCATTATAGTGGATGGTGAATATTCACTTACTACTATCCCGAAAATGATTTGGCCAAGTATATATAAGATATCATTCGGTTAAGTATATCTCAAACATCATTAATAATAATAGTATTAATATTAATTAAATAATAATAATATTATTTATATTAATGAAATAAAATTATTATTATTAGTAAAATAAAAAAAATTAAATTAAGTAAAACAATGATTTTGGTAAAAATATAAAAGAGATTATGAAAACAAAGTATGAATAAATAATAAATAATAAAATAGTAAAAAATAAAAATATTGAATAAAATAATAAAATAATTAATAATTAAATAAATAAAAAAATGAAATATTCACAAAAATATAAAAGAAATATACTATATATAAATTTATATAATTAATAATACAAAAAAATAGAACTCGAATATTTTATCATAAAAAAAAATATATCACCCAGGTGGGATCCTCTGGAGGAGCATGAAAAGATAGTAGAGGGAACTCCATCCCTAAACCATGAGTTAGATGTCACATCTACACCATATAATTCTGCTGCTACTACATCCATCAACGAATCTCCTCTACATGATGTTATTACTCTCAAAAAAAGGTCTTTATGCTGATGCTTTAATTAGCACATCTCAAGCTGCAACCATTGACATATATTCACATTCACCTTATGCATAATCTCCATGACCTCACTCTAAACTCATAGCTGCTCCTAATATTGTGCAGTAGATGATGCTGACTCTCCACAAGCTACTCTGAAGTAAGATGCTGGCATCATAGTAGCACCATCATTATTCTCAAGGATCAATCAAGAGATAATATCAACAAAAAATCATTTCTCAATGAAATAATGGGTTGCCTACATCCATGTTGTGTAAAACCCAGAGATTTTATGAGAATTAATATTTTTAATTTCACTGATGTCTTTTGGTGTACGCTACACCAAGATTATCTTGTGCTATACGCAACCCCGTATTAGCTTGTAGTATACGCAACAGTATTCTTGGATCATGTTATACACAATTTCAAGTTTGTTTGATAGTAGTTATTCTATGCAACATTGAGTGTATATATATATATATATTCAATGTATAAATGAAATATTGTTAGATTCTATTATACGCAAAAATAAAGGAGTCTTGCACTACATGCAACCCAGACTTGGCTTACGTAACACGCAATCACGACCTTTCACGATAGCGTGTGTTTTACAAAATACCAAGTTTCACTAAACAACGATATGTTATTAAAATATTATACAAACTAGCTTTTATGAATAATAATAACCAATTTTTGAAATTTTATAAATTTTTTCTTTTAAAATGGAGTTCATTTTTGGATTCGAAATATCGAAATTATCCTAGGGCGAATTTTTGGTATTTTTTCTGAAAACATTCAAATTTTGATGAATAGTGAAAACACTGGGTTACTATTTAAAAACAGAAATTTTTATTTAAATAATTATTTATTTTATTTAAATTTATTTTAGGTTGATACTACTACAAAATACCTATATAAGTTCAATGTGATTCATTGGATTCATTTTATAATAATTTTAGATATAAAAAAGTTTATTGAACTTTCCACCGTCTTTTACCTACCTCCTAGGACCTTTTTGAAAATTTACATAAAACATAATTTTACCACTTCTGTGCATGGAATTTCAAAAATACAAGAGACACGGTTAATATCAAGGAGTAAAATGTGGTTCAATAAGATAAAAATATTTGTTTTTCTGAATAGTACATTTTTACTTTTATTTACCATGGTTAAAAGTAAATAGTGTAATTAAGGGTAAAAATGATATTATTATTACCCTAAAACATGTCCAAATTATATTGGATAAGTGTAATTCGACCAAATCAAAATTAGGAATAAAATATTACCCTTTAGGTCTACTTGGATTAGATTAGGACATTTATTATTATTTTATTTAAAGAAGTGTTAAAATAGTTAAAATCAATGTTTAATAACTAAAACATTTTTAATATAGTGTTATAAATAAGATAAATTAGAATATAAATATTAATTAGAAAGATAAAAATATTTCCTAGATAATTTTATTTTATTTTTAATATTTAGACATTAAATAAGATAATTTATTTATAACATAATGATGATGCAGTAATTACCTTATTAATGAAATAGTAACATAATTTATGTTATAACTACCCAAATAAATGTAATTTGAGACTTTTTACAAATTCCACTAATTTTCTAGGTTATTGTGAAATGTTAATATTTATTTAATTAACATGGTTAGAAATAATATTTCTGTTATGAGTTTCACAAAAAAAATTACCGTATAGTGTCAAAATTGACAGAAAATACTTTTTAAAAAAAATATTATATTATTAATTTTTATTTTATTCCTAAATATATAAGGTTCGGACAAATGACTTAGATAAGGTTATATATATTAATAATGAAACACTTTTGGTTCTTTTGTCTTGTTACAGTAAGTTTATTAACCATATAGTGTAAGAAAAAAAGAAGACACGGTTAAAGTTAAATTATTTAACTTAGAGTTAAATATAAAAGATAAGTTTAAAATAATAACCTAAACTTGTCTAATACCTATTGGTTGAAAGAATTTTGACCCATTCCCACCTTATGATCGAAAAAAATCAATTTTGAGCTATTAAAAACTGAATATGACTTTATAATAAAATAATATTTTTTGTTTTTCCAAAGGTGCCCCTCTCCCCCTTATAAAAAGGGCACCCCTTCCCTCTTCTCTTCACACCCTTTTGAGCCTTGAAGCTTGTTAAAACCATGAAAATTTCTCTCATCCACTTCCCTAGAACATTTTTTAGGTTCTTTTCTTCTCAAAATACCAACTCTACTTCCTTAAGAGGAAGCATAAAAAAGGTGCGTCGAAGAAGAGGTAATCTCTTCTTCCGATTCTCTAGAGTTTCTTTCTTCTTCTACTTCTTCAACCTTAGTTGTATCATTATAAAGTAATAACATCAGTATTAATTATATACTGATAAGTTATTATAAATATAAAACAACCCTATTACACCTTATATCCATCCTACGGAAAACTAAATCACCGCAGGTGCGTACGAATGAAATATCGTCTCCACGCCGTGGTGTAATCTGTTTTCGACCACCACCTTACTTGGATGGGTATAATGGGTTAAATAGATAACTATATATGATTATTGAAAATTAATATTGATTATGAAATATTATACATACACTTAAATACAATTCCACAATCATGGGAATGATATCATCGCTCGTGCGTACGTACGGACTACTGTCTCCATGACGTGATGAGATTCATTCTCTATGTTAACCATTCATGAATGACTATAAAGTATATATAATAAATAATAATAAAATATACAACATAATAATGATACTGGATTTATTTATGTATATATTTATGTAATCTACTTAATTCCATTCAATTCAACAAGGAAACCAAAACAACATTTATGCCTACGTACGACCTACCGTCTCCATGAACGGTGTATTTCATTCCATTTATTGATATATAATATATATATGTATATGATGAATATATATTTTATATAAATCATTTTTTACATTATTTAATTATTTAAATCAGGATATAACCAATAATATCAAGAATAACAATTCAAAACACGTACAATAAATGAAATGATTTTACCCAAATCACTGCTTTTACATCAAATTCACAAAAGAACAGGTAATATAAATTCATAAGTAAACTATATATGATATCATAAAATTGAATATTATTCTGTAATAATTCAATTTCATTATTTAAATCATTATACATGAGGTTCGGATACATACAAAGGATATCAGACATAAGGTGAGGGATAACTATTCCAATCTCGTTCTTATCTGAGATTGTTTATTCATAAGTATTTACTGGGGTTATTGTTATCATCTATGTCCATGTTTTCCAAAGAAGTTTTCATGTATTTTTACTGTCCTGTTTACCCATTTTTTATATTTGAAAACATCATATGAAAGGAATCTTACTCTTTTTTACCACATGAGGATCTTTTTGAATTTTCCGACAAAAGTACTAGGAGAATGTTATTTTTAACTTATACGCTGCGAAGAGATTTTTACAGTTTTATAACGCCTTATATTCATGAAGATTCCTTTACAATATTTCATGATTATTTTAAAAAAAAATCATTTTCTTTTATTATTTCCTGGAATTTTGTGAAAAGAAAATTATTTTAAAGAAGAAATGATATTTTCCTCAAGAATTAATTTCAAGTGTTTTATCAAAACTATTTTCCATCTAAAATGACATTATTTTATATGTTTAAGTTTCAGGTATAATGTCTCCATTATTTACATGGTTTTATTCTTCTTATAATGAAATGATGTCCATTTTTTATATGGATTATGTTATGATGGCTTGATGTTTAAGAATCTTATTCTATGATATGGGTTATTCTATGATGTATGATTTATGATATTGTGGAACATGAATGAATGATTTTATTATGAGATGGGTGAAACATATATCTCCCTACAATGCATTGGGTAATGAATTATATCCCATGATATAGACATGGATGGAATGACATGTTAATCCGGTTCAGTGATACATGACTAGAATGAGGAGTGAACTCGTTCAGAAAGGGACTTTTTCCACTAGGATGGTCTTGGTAGTAATGCCTTGGCTACTATGGAAATCATAACATTTGATTAATGGTTTCCACAATTACATGTTTTTTCCCATGATATTTTATCATGATTGATGTTCCTTCATGATATATTCCTTACATACTCCCAAGATTTATGTCTTTGGTCACGATTTTGATGTTTAGATTTTATGATCAAGTATTTGCATTCAAATGTTTATGGATTGTTTTATGTTATCTATGTGTACCCTTACTGAGCATTTTAGCACAACCTTTTTATGTTATCTTTTCCCCTGGATATAAAGAAAGGTCTTAGGTAAGAATACCGAAAGGGGAAGATCTTTATTGGGAGATGTTGAAGATCTTTCACCATGATTAGAAGATTACGTTCCGAGTTTCCAAAGACACTAAACTAATACGGTCTTTGGGTGTCTATATTTTTCATGTATTAAGTATTCTTCAAAAGTAATGTAATGTCCATATACGTCAATATTTGTTTCTCTACAGTTGGTATCAGAGTGAAGGTTTAGTTAACCTTTGGAAAATAGGATGCGAAAACTTTAGTAAAATCCCTAGAAATATTTCTTTGGTATATCTAGGTATGTCCCTAAGGATAAGTATATGTATAGGTTGTAGTCCTAGAATTACGGTAACAATATTATAATTTAACCAAAGATGTTAGATATTGACAGTACTCCACCTTTATTATGTTGTTTTCCCTAGAATGATTTTTTGCTCTCACACTATTCTTTTTGGGTTTTATAAAATGGCTGGAAATAAGAAAATTCACGATAATGGAGGATATTAGGGACAATGGAATGATATTCATCATGAGAAGCCAAATGAAACGTGATTTGGAAGTCCAAACTTCATTATTATGGCTAATCAGAAATCTCATAATATGATCAATAATCTCAACTTTGGTAAGTTTCCCGACTTAGCTAATAAGAGAAAGATGGAGTTTTATGATGATCATAAAAGAAAGAAAGTTCAATTTCTCTATTCTAAATCATGTGGGAAGAGGAATCAAAGAGAATGATTCAAAGGAACTTGAAGATGCTTTGAGTGTGGAAAAAATAGGCAAAAATTCAATATGTGCAAAGGAAAAGGTTCAATTAAGACCATGGAGAAGGATAGTGGCATTTCTATGACATCAACAATGATTAGATGTTTTAAATGTGGAATGTATGGGAATTATGCATACCAATTCCCTAAGGGAAAATCTCATAAAGAGAATCAGCATGGTCATATGGGTAGTATTTATGTGGATGATGATGAGGAGACTACAAATGATATTTGAGATGAAAGAAGTGTTTAATCTTGTTAAATGGTTTAAGAAGATAGTGTAATGATTTATGTTTATCAAGAGTTATGTTGTATAGGTAATTGTACTATGGAATAAAGACACATCTAAGGATTGTTACACTATTATTTTTCCGAATGTATTTGAAAGTATATGTTGAATGGAACCGGTAACCATGAATGGTAATTCAGATATTTTTGGAAAGATGATGATATGTGCATAATGAATGGACAAGGAGAGAATAATATGTTTTATATTATTCATGAGCTCATGATTGATATAAAGACTAAGTGGTATCATGGTTTCAGTATATAGAATATTTGGGATTTTGGTATGTGGAAAGAGTTAACTTTTAACTGCATTAATGTTTTCACTAAGGTTCAATGTGTATTTATTTTCAAGAGAATACATGATTAAGGAATTCCCATGTTTAGAATGTGACCAAAAAGATATATCGTATGATAAATGATGGTATTCACGTTCTTGTTATGTGACATTTACAGTAATCGTTGTCTTTATACTATGAGATTTAACAGATGTATTTTGGATAAGTCTAAAGATTGGAAAGTTTTATATCGGACATCAGATAGTATTGTTTAAGGCTCAAACATTTTTTTGAAATTATTTCTATAATGTTATAATAGTGTAGTTTTAGAAAAATAACAATCTGTAGGACAGGAGAAAACCCGTTGCGTCGGACAAGGATGTGGGAATCGAACCGACAACCGAAGTGCGACAGGCCTTTATTGCATACCACTGGCCTACATGAAGTCCCTGGTTTGTAGAAACTAGTTTTATTTTATTAATCTCTATGATATATAAAGTATAAGACAATTTTTGGAACCATATATGATTAAACTCACCATAAGATGGACTTATAACTTTTGGAAACATTTTGTTTGAGACAGATGGAATGACCCGTCATTTTATCACATGATCTACTAACACTTCATGAATGAAAAATTCAATTTCATTTCATTAAGAGATGAAGTGGAAATTGTACAAGGCACAAACAACATGGATATTATACTGAAACAGAATAAGTATTTCCTCTAATTCTTCAACATTAGGGAAATGATCTTGAAAACCAAAAACGTTGTCCTACTGTCCTCATATTCGATGAACCAGATGGTACCTTAGATCATCAAAAATTTAAGTATTTGTGATTGTTGTATTTTTCATATCCATGTTCTCAACCACTCTCCACAAGAATATGATGGTTATATTTTTTCTTCCATATCCATATTTTCACCTATGTTCTCCTATGTGGAAACCCAGTGATTAGTTAATTTGGGTAACCGTTACGTTTCATACTTTTTTTTAAAGTAATGTTTTGGTATTCCCTTTTATGATGCAGGTTTCAATTAATGAAACTTTCATGTAGAAACCCATTTATAACCCCAACTAATTTCGAGAGAGAAATTCATTTTAAGGGGGGTAGAATTTAACAACCCGAGATTTTATGAGAATTATTATTTTTAATTTCATTGATGTCTTTTGTTGTATGTTATGCCATGATTACCTTGCGCTATATGCAACACCGTATTAGCTTGAAGTATACGCAAAACTATTCTTGGATCATGTTACACACAAATTCATGTTTGTTTGATAGTAGTTATTCAACTCAACATTGAGTGTATATATATATATATTCAATATATAAATGAAATATTGTTGGATTCTGTTATACGCAACAATAAAGGAGTCTTGCACTACACGCAACCCTGACTTGGCTTACATTACACGCAATCACGACAATTCACTATAGCGTGTGTTGTACGCAATATCGAGATTCACTAAACAACGATATGTTATTAAAATATTATACAAACTAGTCGTTATGAATAGTAATACGCAATTTCTGAAATTTTAAAAATTTTATCTTTCAAAATGGACTTCATTTTTGGATACGGAATATCGAAATTAGCCTAGGGTAAAGTTTTGGTAGTTTTCTGAAAACTTTTGATTTTTGATGAAGAGTGAAATCACTGGGTTACTATTTAAAAAACGATTTTTTTTATTTAAATAATTATTTTCTTATTTATATTTATTTTAGGTAAAAATTGATATATAATACATATATATGTTCAATGTGATTCATTGGAGTCAATTTATAATAATTTTAGATATAGAAATATTTTATTGAACTTTCCCCATCCTTTACCAACCTCCTAGGAGCTTTTTGCAAATTTATATAAAATGTAATTTTACCGCTTCTGTGAGTGGAATTTCAAAAATCCGAGAGACGTGGTTAATATCGAGGAGAAAAATGTGGTTCAACAAGATAAAAATAATTTTTCCTGAATAGTAACTTTTTACTTTTATTTACCACGGTTAAAAGTAAATAGCTAAATTAAGGGTAAAAATGATATTATTATTACCATAACACATGTACTAATTCTATTGGATAAGTGTAATTAGAGCAAAAAAACATTAGGAATAAATTATTTCCCTTTAGGTCCATTTGTATTAGATTAAGACATTAATTTTTATTTTATTTAATGAAGAGTTAAAATAGTTAAAATAAATTTTTAATTACTAAAACATTTTTAATATAGGGTTAAAAATAAGATAAATTAGTCTATAAATATTCATAAAAATAAAAATATATTTCCGACTAGATTGTATTTTATTTTTAATTTTTAGACATTAAATAAGTTAATTTATTTATGACACAATGATGATGCATTAATTACCTTATAAATGAAATATTAACATAATTGATGTTATAAAGACCCAAATAAAGGTAATTTGAGACTTTTTACAAATTACACTAATCTTCTAGGATAATATGAAATGTTAGTATTTATTTAATTAACTTGGTTCAAACTAATCATTTTTTTATGATTTTCAATAAAATAAATTACCAAATAGTTGAAAAATTGACATAAAATAGTTTTTAAAACAATATTATATTATTAATTTCTATTTTATTCTTAAAAATATACGGTTCACCCAAATGACTCATATAATGATATATATATTAATAATGAACCACTTGGGGTTCTTTTGTCTTGTTATAGTAAGTATGTTAACCATATAGTGTAAGAAAACAAGAAGACACGGTAAAAGTTAAATTATTTAACTTAGAGTTAAATCTAATTGATAAGGTTAAAATAGTTACCTATGTAGAGACCCAAAGCTAGACGTACATGGAAATTACATTACTTTTGCGGAATACTTAGTACATAACAAAAACACACACACACAAGGATCGTAATAGTTTAGTGTCTTTGGAAACTCGGAATGTAATCTTCTAATCGTGGTGAAAGATCTTCCAAATCTCCCATAAAGATCTTCCTTTTTTTTACCTAAAACCTTTCTTTATATCCTGGGGAAAACAAAACATAAAAGGGTGAGCTCAAATGCTCAGTAAGGGTAAACAAAAGAAATATCAATCACATCGTATTCATAAGAACATAACGTTTTGGAAATCATAACCTGCAAAAGAGAGCATAATTTCATAACATGGGATAAATCATGGTAGTGAAATGTAATCACAATAATCATAACATACAACATGAAACTTTGTGGCATTCACACATAATAATAGAGAATCATTTCTTGTTAGTCAAGACTCATTGCCAAGACTATCTTAGTGGACAAAATCCCTTTCTGAATCGAGTAACCCTCGTTTCAGTCCTGTTTCACTGAACCGGTATAACCTACCGTTCAAGCCCTGTCTATCTCATGAGATATAAAATCTTTACCCAATGAATTTGAGGGAGATATATGTCCCACCCATCTTATAATGAATCCTTTCTTATGTGTGCCACATAATCATAAACCATACATCATAGCGTAACCCATGTAATAAAAATGGGATTCTTAAACAACATGACATCATAAAACAATTCATATAAGATAAAGGAATTCATAAAAATATTTCCATCACAACATAATCAAATCCATGTAATAATAGGGATAAAAACAGAACCCTTTTATTATCTTAGATGAAAAATAATTTTGATAAAATACTTGGACTCTATTCTTGAGGAAAATATCCTTTCTACTTCAAAAACACTTTTCCTTTCTTAACATGTCATACAATTTTAAACTAAAAGAAGTTGATTAAAACTAAACATGAATACTAGTAAAGGAATATTCTTGTAAATAATTTTTTAAAAATCCATTCATGTCATATAAGTTAAAAAAAACATTCTTCGTACTTTTGTCAGAAAAGTCAAAAAGTACCTCGTACGAAAAAAACCGACAAAAAATTCCTTTCATATTCTTTACTAAAAACTCACCGAAGGGTAAAATTGGATTTAAAATATTGTAATTGGATGGAAACAATATTACATATTGAGGTAACATGGATGTGGATGATAAAATACACCCCAGTAAATACTTACGAATAAACAATCTCGGAAAAAAAATGAGATTGTGATATTTCCCTTACCTTAGGTCTGATTTGCTTCATATGTGTCCGAACCTCCTGTATAATTATTTAAATAATGTCATTGACTAATTAAAGAATCATATTCATTGTTATTATATCATATATGGTTCACTTATGACATTATATTACACGTTCTTTTGTAAATTCCATGTTAAAGAAGCATTTTGGGTAAAATCGTTTCATTTATCGTAGGTGTTTTGACTTGTTGTTCTTGACATTATTATTACATATATCATGATTTACTTACTTCCAGAATATAAAATATGATTTATATATCATATATATTCAGTATATATATATATATATAATAGATAGATAAATGAAATGAAAAACACCGTTCATGGAGACGGTAGTCCGTACGTACGCATGAACGTTGTTTTCCTTTCTTTATTGTCTTGAATGGAAGTAAGTAGATGACATACATATATATATATATATACATATAAATCCAGTAGCTTTATAATGTCATATATTTCATTATTATTTCCTATATATAGTTTATAATCATTCTTAAATGGTTAACATGGAGAATAAATCTCATCGCGTCGTGGAGACGGTAGTCCGTACGTACGCACGAGCGATGATATCATTTCCAAAAATATTTAATTGAATTGGAGTGGATTATACAATATATCAGAATCAATATGATGTTGTAATTACTATGTATAGTTATTCTTGACACCATTATATTCATCCATGTAAGGTGGTGGTGGAAAATAGATTACACCACGGCGTGGAGACGGTATTCCGTACGTACGCACGCGCGGTGATTTCTTTTTCCATAGTATGGATAGATGGTGAAATAGGGTTGTTTCATACTTATAATAACATATCAGTATATGAGTGATACTGATGTTATTACTTCATAATGAAACAACCTAAGAAGAAGAAGTGGAAGATGAAATAAAGATAAAAGAATTGGTAACGGTAATTACCTCTTCTTTGAAGCGCCTCTTTGAGACCTCTTCTTAGGGCACTACAATTGGTCTTTGAGGAAGACCAGAACCTATAGGATGTTTCTAGGGAAGTGGAGAAGAGATTTTGGCAGGGGTTGGCCGAGCTTGGGTGCTCAAATTGTTGTGAGGAGGAGAGGGAGGAGGCGTCCTTTTATAATGGAGGAGAGGGGCACCTTAGGAATACCTCAAAATATTATTTTATATTAATGTCAAAATCGGTTTATAATGGTTCCAAAGGGTCTTATTTCGAAGATAAAGTGGGGATGGGTCGAAATCCTATCATCCAATAGGATTTAGACAAGTTTAGGATATTATTTTAACCTTATCAATTAGATTTAACTCTAAGTTAAATAATTTAACTTTTATCGTGTTTTTTTTTTCTTTCACTATATGGTTAATACACTTACTATAACATGCCAAACGAACCCCAAATTGTTTATTACTAATATATATATCCTTATCTAATTCATTTGGCCGAACCTTAGATTTTTAAGAATAGAATAACAATTAATAATATAATATTTGAAAAAACTATTTTGTGTCAATTTTGACACTATTTGATATATGATTTTTGTGAAAGTCATAACAGAATTATAGGTTCGAACCAAGTTGATTAAATCAACACTAATATATCATAGTAACCTAAAAAATTAGTGGAATTCATAAATAGTGTTAAATTACATTTATTTTGGTATTTATAATATTAATTATGTCAATATTTCATTAATAAGATAATTACTGCATCATCTTTGTGTCATAAATAAATTAACTTATATGATGTCTAAAAATTACAAATAAATTACCATCATGTAGGAAATCTTTTTATCTTTCTAATGAATATTTAAAATAGAAGTTATCTTATGTATAACCCTATATTAAAAATGTTTTAGTAAATAAACTTGGATTTTAACTCTTTTAACTCTTCTTTGAATTAAATAATAATAAATGTCCTAATCTAACCCACGTGGGCCTAAATGGTCATATTTTATTCATAAGTTTGTTTTTGGTCGAATTAAACTTATCCAATAGAATTAGTACATGTGTTAGGGTAATAGTAATATCATATTTACCCTTAGTCACCCTATTAACTATTAACCGCGGTAAAAAATTAAAAAGTTACTATTCACCAAAAAATTATTTTTATCTCATTGAACCACATTTTACTTACTGACACCAACCGTGTCTCTCGGATTTTTGAAATTCCATTCACATAAGAGGTGAAATTATGTTTTATGAAAAATTCAGTTTTTTAACTACCACTTAGTAGTTTCACTATTCATCAAAAATTGATGTTTTTCAGAACAATGCCAAAATTTCATCCTAAGCTATATTTCATATTCCGAATTCAAAAATGAAGTCTATTTTACCAAATTCATAACATAAAAGTTGCATTAATTAATTTTATAATTAAATCCCGCTGTTAAAACAAATAGCGTGTTTTTAAGAAACAATATCTATCAAAAGATTGACACTTGATTATGTCTGGTTTAAATGTGAAATTACATCCAATGACCAAAATTTTATTAAATTGTAAATATATATTCTAAATATACTTTAAAACCACTTAAATTAATAATTTATCACTATTAATTATTTCGATTAAAAAAGTTTTTTTTAATTAAAATTTAGTAATTTTCACTATTCATCAGAATATGAAAGTTATCCGAAATGTACCAAAATTTCACCTTAGGCTAAATTCGATACTCCGAATCCAAAAATGAAATCCATTTTGAAAAATAAAATTTACAAAATTTCAAAAAGTGGTTATTACTATTCATAACGGCTAGTTTTAATAACATTTTAATAGCATATCGCTGTTTAGTGAAACTCGTTATTGCGTACTACACACGCTATCGAGGAAGGTCGCGATTGCGTGTAATGCAAGGCAAGTCAAGGATGCGTGTTGTGCAAGCTCCTTTTGGTGTAGCGTACAACACAAGACATTAGTGAAATAAAAAAGAATATTTTTCATAAAATCTCGGGCTGTTACATTCTACCCCCCTTAAAATGAATTTCGCCGTCGAAATTTGTCGGGGGTTATAAATGGTTTACTATTCGAAAGTTTCTTTAATAGAAAGCCACATCATAAAAAGGAATACCAAAACTTGGCTTTAAAAACTAAGGTATGAAATGTAACGATTACCCAAATAAACTAATCACTGGGTTTCCACATAGGTGAAAATATGGATATGGAAGAGAAATCTAACCATCATGTTCTGATGGAGAGTGGTAGAGAACATGGCTATGGAAAATCCAGTTATCAAAAATCCCTAAATTTGTGACGATCTAAGGTACCATCTAATTCATCAGGTAAAATATTACTAGGACAACATTTTTCGTTTTCAAGATCATTTCCCTAAAGTTGAAAATTTGAATTAGAATAAATACTTTCTTTATTTTGGTACAATCTCACTGTTGTTCATGCCTTGAACAATTTCCACTTCATCTCTTAAATAAATTAAGTTGAATTTGTTATTCGTGAAGTGTTAGTATGACAGGAAATTCCATCTGTCTCAAACAAAAGGTTAGCAAAAATTATATACATAAGTCGATCTATAGTGAGATTAATCACATATGGTTCCTAAAATGGACTTATACTTCATATATCATCCTGATTAATATAATAAAACTAGTTTCTACTAAACTGGGACTTCCTGTAGGTCAGTGGTATGCGATAAAGGCCAGTCGTACTTCGGTTGTGGGTTCGATTCCCACAGCCTTGTCCGTAGCGATGGGCTGTCGCCCGTCCTGCAGGTTGTCCTTTTTATAAAACTATATTACTATAACATCCCATCAATAATATCGAAAAAAACTTTTATCCTTAAACAATACTAACTTATGTCCAACATAATCCATTCCAATCTTTAGGCTTATCCATAATACTGCAGTCCACTCTCATAACATAGTGAAAATGATTACCAGAGATTTAATACCATCGTTGATCCCCATATATCATAAGATATATCTTGTTGGTCACATTCCAAACATTCAAAGGCCTTAATCTTGTACTCTCTTGAATACCCATTGACCCTTATCGAAAACATGAATTCTATTAAAAGTTAACTCTTTCCACATACCAAAATCCTCAAAATTCTATATACTCAAACCATGATATCACTTAGTCCTTATATCAATCATGAGCTCATGAATACTATCAAACATTTAATTTTCTCCTTATCCCTTCATTATGCGCATATCATCTACATTCCAAAAATATCTGAATAACCTTTCATGGATACTGGTAACATTAATCAGACAACAGTGTAACAATCCTTACATGTCGCTTTATTCTACAGTACCATGAGATTACTTATACAACAATACACATGATAAACATGTAATCATTCCACTACATTCTTAAACCATTGACAGAGATTCAACAATTCTTTCATCTCACATGAAATTTGTAGTCTCTTCATCATCATCCACATAAATACTTCCCATACGACCATACTGATTATCTTAATGAGACTTTCCCTTAGGGCATTTGTTTTCATAATGCCCGCACATTCCACATTTAAAACATTTAACCATTGTTGATGTCGTAGCAATACCATTATCCTCATCCATGTTGTTAACTAAACCTTTTCCTTTTCATTTACTTGATTTGTGTCCTTCTTTTCCACACCCAAAGCATCTTCCAGTTCTTTTGAAACATTCTCCTTGATGCCTCTTCCCACATGATTTACATAGGGGAAATTGAACTTTCTTTCCTCTATGATCATCATGAAACTCCATCTTTCTCTTATTAGCCGAGTCAGGAAACTTACCAAATTTTACATTATTGATCATATTATGAGATTGCTAATTCGGAATAATAATGATGTTTGGACTTCCAAATCCCATTTCATTATGAAGAATATCATTACATTGTCCATAATATCCTCTATTATCGTGAATCATCTTGTTTCCAGCCATTTTCTAAAACCTCAAAAAAAAAATTAGTGTGAGAGGCAAAAATCATGCTAGGGAAAACAACATAATAAAGGGGGAGTACCTTCAATATCTAACATCTTAGGTTTAATTCTATGATCGTTAGCGTAGTTCTAGTACTATAACCTATACGTATACTTAACCTTGGGGACATCCCTAGACATACCATAGAAATATCTCTAGGGATCTCACTAACGTTTTCGCATTCTAGTTTCCAAAGGTTAACTAAACCTTTCCTCTGATACCAACTGTAGAGACCCGAAGCTAGACGTACATGGACATTACATTAATTTTTCGGAATACTTAGTACATAACAAAAACACACACACACAAGGATTGTAATAGTTTAGTGTCTTTGGAAACTCGGAACGTAATCTTCTAATCGTGGTGAAAGATCTTCAAAATCTCCCATAAAGATCTTCCTTTTTTTTTACCTAAAACCTTTCATTATATCCTGGGGAAAAGAAAACATAAAAGGGTGAGCTCAAATGCTCAGTAAGGGTAATCAAAAGAAATATCAATCACATCGTATTCATAAGAACATAACGTTTTGGAAATCATAACCTGCAAAAGAGAGCATAATTTCATAACATGGGATAAATCATGGTAGTGAAATGTAATCACAATAATCATAACTTGGAACATGAAACGTTGTGGAATTCACACATAATCATAGAGAATCATTTCGTGTTAGTCAAGACTCATTGCCAAGACTATCTTAGTGGACAAAGTCCCTTTCTGAATCGAGTAACCCTCGTTTCAGTCCTGTTTCACTGAACCGGTATAACCTACCGTTCCAGCCCTGTCTATCTCATGAGATATGAAATCTTTACCCAATGCATTTGAGGGAGATATAGGTCCCACCCATCTTATAATGAATCCTTTATTATGTGTTCCACATAATCATAAACCATAAATCATAGCGTAACCCATGTAATAAAAATGGGATTCTTAAACAACATGACATCATAAAACAATTCATATAAGATAAAGGAATTCATAAAAATATTTCCATCACCACATAATCAAATCCATGTAATAATAGGGATAAAACCAGAACCCTTTTATTATCTTAGATGGAAAATAATTTTGATAAAATACTTGGACTCTATTCTTGAGGAAAATATCCTTTCTACTTCAAAAACACTTTTCCTTTCTTAACATGTCATACAATTTTAAACTAAAAGAAGTTGATTAAAAATAAACTTGAATACTTGTAAAGGAAGATTCTTGGAAATAATGTTTTAAAAATCCATTCATGCCGTATAAGTTAAAAAAACATTCTTCGTACTTTTGTCAGAAAAGTCAAAAAGTACCTCGTACGAAAAAAAACGACAAAAGATTCCTTTCATATTCTTTACTAAAAACACACTGAAGGGTAAAATTGGATTTAAACTATTGTAAGTGGATGTAAACAATATTACATATTGAGGTAACATGGATGTGGATGATAAAATACACCCCAGTAAATACTTACGAATAAACAATCTCGGATAAAAATGAGATTGTGATATTTCCCTTACCTTAGGTATGATTTGCTTCGTATGTGTCCGAACCTCCTGTATAATGATTTAAATAATGTCATTGACTTATTATAGAATCATATTAATTGTTATGATATCATATATGGTTTACTTATGACATTATATTACCCGTTCTTTTGTAAATTCCATGTTAAAGAAGCATTTTGGGTAAAATCGTTTCATTTATCGTAGGTGTTTTGACTTATTGTTCTTGACATTATTATTAATTATATCATGATTTACTTACTTCCAGAATATAAAATATGATTTATATATCATATATATTCAGTATATACATATATATAATAGATAGATAAATTAAATGAAAAACACTGTTCATGGAGACGGTAGTCCGTACGTACGCATGAATGCTGTTTTCCTTTCTTTATTATCTTCAATGGAAGTAAGTAGATGACATACATATATATATATATATATATATATAAATCCAGTAGCTTTATAATGTCATATATTTCATTATTATTTCTTATATATACTTTATAATCATTCTTAAATGGTTAACATGGAGAATGAATCTCATCGCGTCGTGGACACGGTAGTCCGTACGTACGCACGAGCGATGATATCATTTCCATAAATATTGAATTAAATTGGAGTGGATTATACAATATATCAGAATCAATATAATTTTTTAATAACTATGTATAGTTATTCTTTACAACATTATACCCATCCATGTAAGGTGGTGGTGGAAAATAGATTACACCACGGCGTGGAGACGGTATTCCGTACGTACGCACGCGCGGTGATTTCTTTTTCCGTAGTATGGATATATGGTGAAATAGGTTTGTTTCATACTTATAATAACATATCAGTATATGAGTGATACGGATGTTATTACTTCATAATGAAACAACCTAAGAAGAAGAAGTGGAAGAAGAAATAAAGATGAAAGAATTGGTAACGGTAATTACCTCTTCTTTGAAGCGCCTCTTTGAGACCTCCTCTTAGGGCACTACAATTGGACTTTGAGGAAGACCAGAACCAATAGGATGTTTCGAGGGAAGTGTAGAAGAGATTTTGGCAGGGGTTGGCCGAGCTTGAGTGCTCAAATTGGTGTGAGGATGAGGGGGAGGAGAGGGGCACCTTAGGAATACCTCAAAATATTATTTTATATTAATGTCAAAATAGGTTTATAATGGTTCCAAAGGGTCTTATTTCGAAGATAAAGTGGGGATGGGTCGAAATCCTATCATCCAATAGGATTTAGACAAGTTTAGGATATTATTTTAACCTTATCAATTAGATTTAACTCTAAGTTAAATAATTTAACTTTTACCGTGTCTTTTTGTTTTCTTTCACTATATGGTTAATACACTTACTATAACATGACAAACGAACCCCAAATTGTTTATTACTAATATATATATCCTTATATAAGTCATTTGGCTGAACCTTAGATTTTTAGGAATAGAATAACAATTAATAATATAATATTTGAAAAAACTATTTTGTGTCAATTTTGACACTATTTGATATATGATTTTTGTGAAAGTCATAACAGAATTATATGTTCGAACAAAGTTGATTAAATCAACACTAATATATCATAGAAACCTAGAAAATTAGTGGAATTCATAAAAAGTATTAAATTACATTTATTTTTGTATTTATAATATTAATTATGTCAATATTTCATTAATAAGATAAATACTGCATCATCTTTGTGTCATAAATAAATTAACTTATATGATGTATAAAAATTACAAATAAATTACCATCGTGTAGGAAATCTTTTTATCTTTTTAATTAATATTTAAAATCGAATTTATCTTATGTATAACCTTATATTAAAAATGTTTTAGTAAATAAACTTTGATTTTAACTCTTTTAACTCTTCTTTGAATTAAATAATAATAAATGTCCTAATCTAACCCAAGTGGGCCTAAATGGTCATATTTTATTCATAAGTTTGTTTTTGGTCGAATTACACTTATCCAATAGAATTAAGACATGTGTTAGGGTAATAGTAATATCATATTTACCCTTAGTTACCCTATTTACTATTAACCGCGGTAAAAAAGTAAAAAGTTACTATTCACCAAAAAATTATTTTTATCTCATTGAACCACATTTTACTTACTGACATCAACCGTGTCTCTCAGATTTTTGAAATTCCATTCACAGAAGCGGTAAAATTAAGTTTTATGAAAAATTTAGTTTTTTAACTACCACTTAGTAGTTTCACTATTCATCAAAAATTGATGTTTTTCAGAACAATGCCAAAATTTCATCCTAAGCTATATTTCATATTCTGAATTCAAAAATGAAGTCTATTTTACCAAATTCATAACATAAAAGTTGCATTAATTAATTTTATAATTAAATCTCGTTGTTAAAACAAATAGCGTGTTTTTAAGAAAACAATATCTATCAAAAGATTGAAACTTGATTATGTCTGGTTTAAATGTGAAATTACATCCAATTACCAATATTGTATTAAATTGTAAAAATATATTCTAAATATACTTTAAAACCACTTAAATTAATAATTTATCACTATTAATTATTTCGATTAAAAAAGTTGTTTTTAATTAAAATTTAGTAATTTTCACTATTCATCAGAATATGAAAGTTATCCGAAATGTACCAAAATTTCACCTTAGGCTAAATTCGATACTCTGAATCCAAAAATGAAGTCCATTTTGAAAACTAAAATTTACAAAATTTCAAAAAGTGGTTATTACTATTCATAACGGCTAGTTTTAATAACATTTTAATAGCATATCGCTGTTTAGTGAAACTTTTTATTGCGTACTACACACGCTATCGAGGAAGGTCGCGATTGCGTGTAATGCAAGGCAAGTCAAGGATGCGTGTTGTGCAAGCTCCTTTTGGTGTAGCGTACAACACAAGACATTAGTGAAATAAAAAGAATATTTTTCATAAAATCTCGGGTTGTTACAACCTAAACTTGTCTAAAACCTATTGGTTGAAAGGATTTAGACCCATACACGCCTTATTTTTGAAATAAATCAATTTGGAGCTATTGAAAACTGAATATGACTTTATAATAAAATAATATTTTAAGTTGTTCTGAAGGTGCCCCTATCCTCCCTTATAAAAAGGGCACCCCTTCCCTCTTCTCTTCACACCCTTTTGATCCTTGAAGCTCAGAAAAACCCTGCCCATTTTTCATCTACACTTCCGTAGAAACATTATAGAGTTTATAGTCTTCTCAAAAGAACAGCTCTTCTTCCTTAATATGATGCTTAAAAAGGGTGCATCGAAGAATAGGTAATCTCTTCTTCCAATTCTCTCGAGTTACTTTCTTATTCTACTTCTTATTATTAAGTTGTTTCATTATAATGTAATAACATAAGTATTACTTATATACTTATATGTTATTATAAATATGAAAAAACACTATTTCACCTCTTATTCATCCTACAGAAAATGAAATCACCATGCGTTCGTACGTACGGAATACCGTCTCCACGCCGTAGTGTAATAGTTTTTCGACCACCACCATACTTGGATTGGTGTAATGGAGTAAATAAATAACTATATATGAATATTGTAAAGTAATATTAATTCTGAAATATTATAAATACACTTCAATACAATTCCACAATCATGGGAATGATATCATCGCTCGTGCGTACGTACGGACTACCGTCTCCACGACGCGATGAGATTCATTCTCCATGTTAACCATTCATGAATGATTATAAAGTGTATATAATGAATAATAATGAAATATATGACATCATAATTATACTGGATTTTTGTGTATATATATATATGTATGTCATCTACAAAATTCCATTCAATTCAATAAGGAAATGAAAACAGCGTTCATGCGTACGTACGACTTACTGTCTCCATTAACAGGGTATTTCAACCCATTTATTGATCTATCATATGTATAAGTTTATTCTGAATATATATTATATATAAATCATGTTTTAAATTATAGAATTAATTAAATCAGGATATAAGAAATAATATCAAGAAATACAAGTCAAAAAACGTACAATAAATGAAATGATTTTACCCAAATCGCTGCTTTTACATCCAATTTACAAGAGAACGGATAATATAAAGTCATAAGTAAACTATATATGATATCATAACAATGAATATGATTCTCTAATAATTAAATTAAATTATTTAAATAAATATACAGGTGGTTCGAATACGAACGAAGCATATTAGACATATGGTAAGGGATAACTATTCCAATCTCGTTCTTATCCGAGATTGTTTATTCATAAGTATTTACTAGGGTTATTGCTATCATCCATTTTCATGTTTTATAAAAATGTTTTCATGTATTTTTAATGTCCTTTTTAACCATTTTTTAATTTTACAACATGTTATGAAAGGAATCATACTTTTGTTTAACACACGAGCAACTTTTTGACTTTTCCAAAAAAAGTACGAGAGAATGTGTTTTTTAGCTTATACGGCATGAATGGATTTTTACGGTTTTATAATGCCTTATTTTCATGAAGATTACTCTAAAATATTTCATGATTATTTTCAACAAAATCCTGTTCTTTTAAAATTTCATGGCACTTTGTGATAAGAATATTATTTTTAAGAAGAAAGGATATTTTCCTCAAGAATTCATTTCAAGTGCTTTATCAAAAATATTTTCCATCTAAAATGACATTATTTAATATGGTTATGTTTCATGTATAATGTCTTCATTATTTACATGGTTTGATTCTTCTTATAATAAAATTATATCCATTTTTTATATGGATTATGTTATCATGGAATGATGTTTAACAATCTCATTCTATTACATGGGTTATGCTATGATGTATGATTTATGATTTTGTGGCACATGAAAGAATGATTTCATTGTGAGATGGGTGGGACCTATATCTCCCTCCAATGAATTGGGTAAAGATTTATATCTCATGAGATATAAATGGCTGGAACGAGAAGTTAATCTGATTCAGTGATACAGGACTGGAAAGAGGAGTGAAATCGATTTAGAAAGGGACTTTGTCCCCTAAGATGGTCATGGCAGCAATGCCTTGGATACTATGGAAATCATAAAATGTTCTTAATGGTTGCCATAATTACATGTTTTATTCCCATGCTATTTTATAATGATTGATGTTCCTTTATGATATATTCCTTACGTACTTCTAAGATTTATTTCTTTTCACAAGATTTTGATGTTTAGATTTTATGTTCAAGTTTTTCATTCAAATGTTTATGGATTGTTTTATGTTCTCTATGTGTACCCTTACTGAGAATTTGAGCCCACCATTTTTATGGTTTCTTTTCCCCAGGATATAAAAAAAGGTTGTAGGTAAGAAAACCAAATGGGGAAGATCTTTATAGGAGATGTTGAAGATCTTTCACCATGATTAGAAGATTACGTTCTGAGTTTCCAAAGACACTAAACGAATACGGTCTTTGGGCGTCTGTTTTATTCATGTATTAAGTATTCCGAAAATTTAATGTAATGTCCATGTACGTCAAGCATTGAGTCTCTACATGTTTTCTGATCAAATCAGTGGGCATTGGTATAATATTTGGTCTTGTCCTAAATCTATGTCAATATCTGTGATTCCACGGTCTCATATGACCCCATAAAATCTAATTTAAAATTAAAATAGTTAAAATATTATTTTCAGTTAATTTTAAAACTCAAAATAAAATTATTCTAACCACAATCTTACGCAAGTGGTCACCTCTAATCTCTCTAGTAACCAAATCATTGTAAATCCTCCTATAAAGTTCGAACTCTATAACATCAGTTCATTATACTGCTTATTTTAGTATAAAATAAATTTTTTGATTAAACGTTATATAATTTATTTTAAAAAATTTATTTACGAAATGTTCACTATGCATAAAGAATATACAACTATAGACTCAATGTGTCACCTCCTGTCTCCCCTAGTTTTATTGTCCTACCAATGATCACATTTGAAAATTTCCACCCAACCAATTGAACATAATCCATCCAAGACCTAAGATGAAATGTAATCATGTTGATGGGTGTGAAAAGTCTCATAAAACTATGTCACCCTTACATTTATCATTGCTTCCCTTCTCAAATTGTGAAGAAACTAATAACAATTCTCACACATAAACCCTTACCATGCATTCTATATAGCACCCCAAATACTCTCATCGATAGGATACCAAAAACCCATCAAATAAATTACCATATAAAATTATTAAATAAACCAATTTGGAATTTAATATTATTTTTTTATTTACCAACCAAGGATCAAACATACATCGCTAAATATAAAGAGAAATATCATCCCATGTGGCCAATGATATAAAAAAATAATTACACAATTTAGATCTTCCCTTTCTTACAGTTATATGGGAAAAATTGTGAAAAAACAATATATAATAAAACAATTTGTATGTAAATAAATTAATAACAACTAACTAAAAAACATAGGCAAACATACCTCTGCATGCATAGATTGAAGTCAAGACATGGACATCGCTCTAGGATAGGGTCTGGAATAATCAATCAGGAACAACCACACACACAATGAGTCCTTCCTGAACCACCAGCATTCTAAGGGTCAGATGATCCAACATCCTGCTCGTCCAAAGGTAGATCATCCTCTTGAAGCATATGAAATAGATCGAGGTCCATTTAAAACATGAATTTTTTTTTTCAAAAAATAGAAAAAAACAACTTACATAAATTGATATATATTATATATGATTATAATTTGGATTTTATCATTTATATCATTAACTTAATTATCTTCATCATATCTAATGATGTCAATATCTTCATATTCCTCCTAAGCATCATCAATTTTCACAGAAATATTGGTTTCATCATTAATTGTCATTTCAAATTCATTTGTAACATCATTAACATCATTGTCAGTAATGGACATTAACGTTGGGGTTTCATCACTAATATCCATGAATCATTATGAAAAAGATGGATTTGGAGTAGTATCTTCAAAAATATCAATTACTTGTACTTTAACAGAACGACATTCACTTTGAGTAAATTAATTTTAATAAGATTTAATTTATATTATTCCCTGCCAATCACCCAACTCTTTTTAAGTATCACATTAATTAGCATAATAACATTTATGTGCCTAATGAGCCAACAAATATGGTTCATTTACTGCAAGTATACTATTATATTTAATATCATGGATTTCATTAGTCAGATGAACACTCAAGCCTCTCAAAGTATCCAACATCTGATATTTAAACATCATTTTGTAATTCTATCCCATATAACATAATTCAATAATTTATTTCTACATGGTGTTAAAATCAACATCAGTTTCTCTATGATGATATCTGCTAAAAAATACACCATTTTTCATTTTTTTTATCTATATGCATGTGTAAGAAAACGAAAACCATTCATGTGAAATGCATTGTATGATTTAACCATTTTGGATGGTGGGTTACACAAGACACACAATCAATAATTAATTTTAATAGAATCTTGATATACCTTAATTTTTAAAACAATTATCAATATATATAGTAATAAAATGATTTTATATGATAAACCATACATAATTTATATTACAAAATTTTGAAACCAGTAGAAAAAAGTATGTTCCTGACATTCTCCAAGAGCAACTGCTGTATTTTGTGGAATCTATTTCTTGATATGATTATCTTATAACATAAAAATAAAATAAGATTAATTTATAATAAAAATATTATCTAATAAGGGATAATATCACTAACACCAAAATTGGTATCATTTCTCCAAAGTTGAGTAAAGCATTTATATGAGATCTATGATGTTAATAATTTGAAAGACATTGGTCATCAACTCCATTGAAGCCATGTTTTATATGATTGAAAACTGATAATTTATTAATCATTTAATCATCGATATTTTACTCATTATGACACAAGAGGTTGTTTTTTGAAGGATATTTAAATTCAAAATAATGAGAGTAGAAAATATAAATTTCCCCTAGAAAATAAACTTATACAATTGATCTGTCAACCTATGATTTGTCACAAAATTTTTCATCAATTTCTACTTGCATATCTTGACATGGTACAACAATTGAATGTTTACTAGTCCTTCAGATTTTGATTCATGTAGAAAATGTAATATCAAATGTTCCATTTATTTAAACAATGTCGGAGGGAAGATTTTTTCCAGATTATATAAAATTAATATAACATCTTTTTACAATCTACGTAGTGAATTATATTCATTTTGTTTCCAAAAAATGTATTTGAAATAATATGAAATATCTATTATCGCAACCCAAATTATTGAATTCAATAATACTCTAAATAGATTTTATAGAAGTCGTTATATTGTCACGTGACATCTATGATATTTTAATCTAGTAATATGACCATTTCCGACACATCTTCCCAAATTGGAAGCATAACCCTCTTAAATTCTCAAATCTGTAGTCCACTAAAAAAATTAATCCATTTTTATTGGAAATTTTATATGATTAATTTGGAAACATTATCTTCTATGATCTGAAATTTTCCAACAGTTCAAGTTTTGGTTTGCTACAAATGTTGGAAGGATTTAATCATGAATTTATATTATCTTTTTTCTTACCTGGTGTAACCAAAACTATATGAAAATAACTAGTAAAATAGTTCTTCATAATTTTCATGACATCTATCATGTAACAGACAAAAAACAGACTAATATGGTAGATCCCAAAAAATTATCTGTTTTATCAAATTCTGTTCTTTCCCATGGCCATCAATTTTATATTAGCTTATTGGTGGTCGAAATGTGACGGGTGGTAATAAATATACAATTTATTTCACCAATGTACCTAAGACCATTGTTGGAACTTCAGCTCTATCATTTTCACCTTTTCTGAAATGGGATATGTTTCTCTGAAAAGGATGATTAACTAGACAGAATCTTCGATGAAAGTTGAAAATACAAGGGGTTTTCATTGATTAGTAAAAATGATTTGTTCTCTCTCAGAATTTACTGACATAATTTTAGAACTTGTGTATTCCATCCAAAAAATATACCATATGTTGTGAATTTACTAATTTTCCACATCAATGTAGCATTTAGTAAAAAATTCTTTTTCACACTGACCTCATATGTACTGACAGCATTACTCCAGAATGAAATTAACTCATTAGTCAATGGTTTCAAATAAATATCAATATTCTTTTTCAGATGTCTAGGAATTAATATGGTCAAAAATATGTATAGATCCTTCATCAACATAAAATGAGGTAAATAATAATGGGTTATAAATATAGGATAACATGAATACTGACTACCATAAGAACCAAATGGATAGAAACTACTCATAGAAGTGCTCAATAACACGTTTCAAGATTCTAAAGAAAAATATGGAAGCATTTGGTCAGAATGTTTCCAGGAATCGCCATCTGAGAGAAGATTTAGGCTTTTAACATTTGAAATATTTGTTTTCTGCCATGAAATAAATGCCTCTATACTCTGAGACATAATAAACTATGTAATGTTGGTTTATGTGAGGAATATATCAAATATTTTACTAGAATTAATCCAAAATTTCATAGTTATGGTTCTATATAAATTAATTCTAAACATTTTGGGAAACATTATAAAGACTCATTTTCACCATAATATAATTTGAAATCATTTTAATATGCATTGATACTCTAATAACCATGTCTTTAATTATGAACCAGTCTCAAGCTCTCATAGAATTTTTTTAGCCACCCATTTTCCTTAGGTAATAGTGTTTTATCCAAACAGAATATCTGAGGAAAACAACTATTTTACATTCTATTATCTAATTTAATTACCAGGTTTTTTAACTACTTATATTCTCTACTCTTTCACCTAAAAAACAAGGCTTCCTCCGAAGACATCAATAACTCATAAAATTGAAGGGGTCCTAACTTAGGATTCAAATTAACGTCATCCTAATTTTCAATTTGTTGAAAAGAAGGACATGCCACATGAAATACTAAATTCTGAAACTGTAATGGCTATTAAAACAAATTATTTATAATTTCATGGGAATTGAATTTCCCATGTTGATATAAAAAACATAAACTTGTTTAAAATCAAAACACAATAAATGGCTTAAAAAAATATCAAATGAGTCAAATATCCTCAGAGAACATTTTTCACAAAGAAATTTAATTTTCCCTTCTAACGAAATATGTTTTTTATTTTTCAAATGGTAACAAAGCTTCATCACGCTCAATATATATAGGATTTAAACTATAACTGTTCAGATTGTTGTGTTTATTTATAAAAGCACAATATTATTATAACATATTTTTTCAACATCATTATTCCATATTTTAAAAAAATAATAAAATATGTTTATGTTAAATAATTTTCTATTAGAAAAACACTATCCAAAAGGGATAAAATCTAAATTCAAATTTCTAGTAATATATAATAAATTATATTATTTCATAGTTATTATTAGTATTTGTTTTAAAATTTATAATAATCTATACTAATCTATACTAATTTATACTAATTCATAATATTTACCTCTAATTATTGGTAATTACAGCTAATTAATAATAATTATCTCTAGTTAAGAGAGGTGTAATTTCTATAGGATTAGCATCATCTCTTTTTCATAAAGCCACATCTCCTGGAAACATTCTCTAACTGAAATCAGCAGGAAAAATCTCCTCCGACATACAAATATCATATTAGGTAAGCATGGGAATATAGATAAGGGAGGCCTCATCGTGCTGTTTTTCATTCTCGTGCATATGAAAATGGATATTCACTTGTCGAAGAAGTTTTTTCATTGTGGTTTTAGGCAGAGAAAGCGGCAAGAAGATGGGTCTTCAAGAAAAATATCCTCATCTTCCCGACTACTTGAATCCTTGCAACATTCTCTCACTGAAATTGGTATGAAAAATCCACTCCAACATTGGAATAAAAATTCTCTTGAATAGAAAAATGGATATCTATTTGTTGGAGTAGATTTTTCATACTTAATTCAGTGAGAGGAAGTTGCAATAGGATGAGTCATCAAGGAAAAAGAATACAGCCAGTCCAAAAAAAATGGTGCCAATTTATTTCAAAATATTTTTAATTAATTATAATTTATGCAAATTATTATGATTTTTTATTAATTATTCTGAATTATTAGTAATTGGTCCCAATTATTCATGAATTTTTATAAATTTTCTTAACTATTCTTAATTATTCCAAATTGTTCTTAATTAATTTGTTCCTATTTAGTCCTAATTTTCCCAAATTATTCTTAATTATTACCAATTCTTCCTAATTATTTTTATTTATTACTTATTATTACTAATTATTACTAATTTCTACTAATACATGCCTATATTTATTACTTTTATTACTATTTATTTCTATTTATTCATATATTTACTATTTTAAATATTTATTTCTATTTTTTATTATTTATTACAAATTACTACTAATTATTAGTAATTATTACTATTTATTCATAATTATTACTAGTAATTCATAATTATTAATATTTATTCCCAATTATTTCTAATTAATCTTCATTATCCATAAATATTCCAAATTATTCCAAATTATTCCTAATTAATCTTAATTAATTCTAATTAATACTAATTAATCCTAATTATTTATAATTGTTTGTAAATAACCTTAATTAGTCATAATTAATCTTAATTATTCTTAATTAATCAAATTATTTTTAATTAATCTTAGTAATTTTTAATTAATCATAATTTTTACTAATTAATCCGGATTATTACTAAATAATCTTATTTAGAACTAATTAATTCTAATTAGTAATATTTTATCCTATTTATTACTAATAAATCCTAATTAATAATAATTATTCCGAATTTTTACAAATTAATCAGAATTATTACTAATTAATCCTAATTATTACAAAATAATCTTAATTATTTCTAATTATTACTACCTATTACAACCTATTACTATTTATTACAATTTATTATAAATTATTCCTTTTTTCTAATTATTCTAAATTATTTCAAATTATTCCTCATTATTCTTAATTATTCATAGTTATTCCTATTTATTTATAATTATTTCCAATTATTCCAAGTTATCACTAATTATTCATAAGTATTACTAATTATTCTATATTATTCAAAATTATTCTTAATTATTTATAATTATATCTTTTTAATCATCATTAATCTCAATTAATCGTCATTAATAGGAATTAATTTTAAATAATATTAATTAAATTTAATTATTTCTAATTAATCCAAATAATTTTTAATTAATCCTAATTATTACTAATTAATCCTAATTATCTCTAATTAATCTAATTATTTCAAAATAATCTGAATTATAACTAATAAATCTGAATTATTACTAATTAATACCAATTATTATGAATTAATACTAATTATTACTAACTAATCCTAATTATTACTAATCAATCCTAATTATTACTATGTAATCCAAACTATTACTAATTATTACTAATTATTACTTATTATTTATATTTATTACTATTAATTCCTATTTGTTAAAAATTATTCATATATATTTCTGATTATTAATAGTTATTACTAATAATTACTAATTATTACTTATTATTCCTCATTATTCCCAATTATTCCTAATTATTCTTAATTATTTTTAATTATTCCAAATTATTCCTAATTAATCATAATTATTACTAGTTAATCCTAATTAATTATAATTATTATTAATTAAAGCTAATTAATCCAAATTATTACTAATTATTCCGATTTAATACTAATTTTTAATAATTAACCCTAATTATTACTAAATAATTCTAATTTTCACTAATTAATCCTATTTATTACTCGATATTCCTAATTATTTTTACATACTTCTAATTATTATTATTTCCATCTTATTACAACTATTTATTAGTATTTATAAATATTTATTTTAATATACTTTTTATTAATGCAAATTTATAATAATTCTATCAAATTATTACTAATTATTACAAATTATTAATAATTATTAAACATTTATCAAATTAATACTAATAACATCAATACTAAAAACATATATTTGTAAAAAAACTCAAAATAAAGTACTGAATTCAAATTTAATTTAATTACAAATAATGTAAATTAATTATACTAATATTAAATAAAATGAATTACATAAAAAACAAGATAAATAGATATATAACTTATAACTGAATCTTTTGGAAGATTTACGCCACAGATATTGCTCTCATTTAAATAAAATTACTTAGAAAAATTTTGAGACAAAAATTATAAGTGGAGAGGGAGAGTGGAGGAGAGAAAGGAGTGGAATGAGAGTAAAACAAGATGGGGTTATATATATGTTATATTCGTTCTGACTGGTTTATTTGTGACGAGCCCCGTCGCAAATACCAACCTCCTATTAATTAGCATCAGTGGATAAAAAGGTATTTGCATAGGGTCTCATCGCAAATACCATCCCACAGACAAACCATTTGCGATAAGCGATATATCCGGTCAGAAATACTAAAAAACATCGGAGGTTATTTGCAACAGGTTCTTATACCCATCACATATATCTTTCTTGCAGTTTGGTGCTCTACCCCTGCTAAAACTTTTGGGATGGATGTCATCTACCAATCGTAAATAACTAATTATTTGGGACTGGTATATGGTCACATTGCAAATAGTCCATGCTGATGGACTATTTGTAATGGGACACTTCCCCATCGTAATTAACCCGTCACAAATATTCAAATTTTCCATAGTGTTTATACATTCATCGAGGTTATATAGATAGACAATAATTTCCATTTCGGAGGTTACTGATGAAATTAAGAGTATTTTAATCTATAGGAGAAGCATTACAATTGATTTTAGTTGAAAATAAAATTTTCTTTTCTATTAAGAGAAACTATAATTTTTCCCACCTTAACATGACCAACTGGAAATTTTCATATTTTTTATTTTCCTGAATGTCATGAAATAAATTTCCCAAATCCAATCCAGATCATATTATAGTAGTTCTAAAATATTTAATATTATCCCAAACACTCTTATTAGGGATACCACACCTGCTAAATGATACAACCTCATATGCCTCACCTTAATGAAGAATAAGAACTCGTATAACTCCCTCAAAAATTATTATTGTGTTAATGAGAGCTCCCCTTCTTTGATGGCATAATCAATTGAGTATATTTAATTTTATTCCTATATTTTTCTAATCCCGGTATAATGGGTATTTCGGGATCATAGGATACCCCAACACTAATCTATGATATTCTACCTCCCATGAATCAACATATTCTTAGACTATCCCAACATGTTCCCAAAAAATAGGAAGCATGATCTTTATACTAGATCCCCCATTACACAACATACTTCAGAGTTAATACCTAATTTTTTAGCACCTATTTTGAAGAAACCAAGTGTGTTGTTTCAATTTGATTCATTGGATATAATAAAATAAATTGGTATACCCATGTCTGTATACGTTTCAAATATGTATCATTCATTGATAAATGAATGCATCAACAACCTCTATGAAGGCCATTTAGTAGATTATTTTAATATTTTCTCTATTAATCAGGATGATACATTCGAATGGGGTAATGAATATAAGGAATAATAAAAGATCATTAGATTTGTTCCTAGTAATCAACACTATTTTGTTAACTTCACTAGTTGAATCCTGATGATGTTGAGTATGAATGTCCTATTAACTGTCTTTTAAGGAGAAATTACATTTGAATACTCATGCCCCATAAAATGTATAATGAACCATCTATAATGGAATTGTTAATGTTTCAAAAACATGTCTCCCTATTTTAAATACCATAATAGGTCATATAACTTCTATAACACTGGTTCAAATAATTTGATTTGATATCGATGTTCCATTATGACTATAATAGTGGATTTTATATGTTATAACCCCCCATTTACATCTAAAATAGAATGAAGTTGTCTACTGAGAAATTATTCTTAGATAAATACTAGTATCATCTTTGTGGATTAGTTATTTACGATTAATCCAAAACCTCTATATTTCTCCACCTCTATGATGAGACTATATAACACTTATGTTCAATTTTTTTGTAACCCCAATCATTATTTTTGCCTCTCTATCATCTATCAATGAGATATGATTATACTGAATTATAATATCTATGGAATGAAAAAACTTAATAGAGGCAATGATTTCATCATTATACCCCTATCAATTCCCCCAAAAAAGACCTAACAGGAAACATTGTCTTCCCACTATCCTCACAAATATTGAATAATAAGAGGAACTCATCACTAACTTCTATGATGATAGGCTTCCATAAAATTGAATTGAGGACCCACAATCTAATTCCTACCTCCATGTGATTGAGTTTGAAGGTATTAATATTGGGAGAAAATTATATTAGTATCATTGTAATAAAATATGGATGGTGGGACAAATGTATCTAATCTCTCCAAATTAATTTATACCACCCAACATCATGAATCAATTTCCTAAACAATTAAAACCTTTAGAATACCTCGTTGGTCCATGACCAGTCATCAGTTAAATTTATTCTTGACCACAATTCTTAGTCATTGGTTCGACCGTAGGGACTATCCTAAACACTATCATGGAAAATACTGAAGTATTACTATGGATACAATATTATATGTTTTTTAAATTACATTAATTTTCTATGTTATATTCCCATGTCTGAAATTTTATTCAAATTGTAGAACTTCAATAAATGGATAATTGTACAAATATTCCATTGGTAAAGTTTAATTTTGATTTCAATCCAATGAGCTAGATTGTTGATATTAACACCTGTGACGGTTTTATCCCTATAAATACTAAATTTGTAAATTAGAAATTTAATTATTGGAGGGTATTCCTTCTAATCCATCATTATAAAATAAACATGAATCTATTTTCATCGAAAAATATTCACCATTGAATAAATCATATGATTCTCAGATTTTTCCTTGTTATTTGTTTTAATAACTTTAATACCTTCTACATTCATTTGGTGATTTTTTGAGGAATTCAAAATTCTAGTTATATGTTAAGCAGATCATGAAACATCCATCTTAATTTTCTATCCACACTAGTTGATAAATTCTTATTCTTGAATCTTCTGTACCTATAAACGATTCTGTGAATTTTTGGAGTTGAACAAAATCAATGGATCCATGTCATATGACTTTGAAACAATGTTGATTAACATGAAAGGATAGATTCAGTAATTTTTCTTTGTGAAAATATAATGATTCCCTATGATTCCAACCATAATTTTTCTAAATATTTATGACCAAATTAGTAAACAATTAGAGTAAAAAGTCACCATCATATAAGGATTCATGAAGAAAGATAGCCAAAATGAGAATTTCATATGTAAGGGTTGAATTATTATGTAACTAAAAGTTGACTGTTTGTAAAATTATAGGGACAATAGTTGTCCATTGTTTTGTGTTCAAGAAATATTTCCATTAGGAATCCATTGTACATAATATCAAGGCCTATATGTTCCCCTCGGTTTACCATTTGTGGGGTTCATTTTCCAGACCAACTATATTTTGATTATAACAATATCAACTCGTGAAACTAGACTAGTTATAAATTTTTAAAACATGAAACAACCATGGATACATTCGGTTGGTATTATTTTATGAATTTACTCAAACATGTCGAAAAATAATTGAAATTTTATTTGGATAATCTCACTCATATCCCACAAATATAGAGATATTTTTACATAAATTCCAATTATTCAAGGATTTCAGGGTTTTTTGAAACACCAAACTTGTGTGAAACATAAACCATGAACATATATTTAATGAACTCATTTTATAGAAAACATATTTTTGAAATTTGAAATGTTATAGAAATCATATCCTTCCAAACTATATTTCTTTATGAGAAACTCCCATGCTTGGCCAGTATCCCCAAATTTTACCCCAAGACCCTTTATACTAATCATATGTTAAATAGCCTCCATTACATTTCATTATAATTATTAAATCATATTTTTAATTATTTTCACAATCCCCACTAGTGTCATTACTATTCTATATTAATACATGTGCAACATTATTATAATACCAAAACATATCTAAATTACTCCCATGATGAAACTTAGGCCTCCTATCACATATAATCATCAATTATGAGATAATTGGTGGTCCAACCTATTATATAATTTATGATCCAAGAATCCACTATGAAGATTAACATATACACCTATTTCCATACCTTTTTTCATCCCATCCTTTAGAGAATCATCTGTAATACATGATGTTAAGCTATAATGATTGGTCCTCTCACAATACCTTAAACTATATAGCCCTAAATTAAGTAGTTTTTATTCATAAATAGAAAAATAATATGTTGGATACCTCCTTGAGTTTTTATCACAATATTTATTATATACTTTCAATACCACCCACCATTTTAAGAGATGGTTAAATCAAAAAATTACTGGAAAAACATTAACCATTGAAATTTCAAACCTTGGCTTTAAAAATCTCCCATTTATTTTTTACTAAGGAAGATAAAAATATAAGATGATTGAAATATATACTTCGTTAAATCAACTCAAAACCAGTTCATGTTATCCAAGGGAGTCAATAATGACTCTAAAACATCACTAAATACTGTAATTTAATTAATAAATTATGAATATAATACCAAATATTTTAAACTTCATTTTCAAATACTTATAGTATATAAATACACTACATGATTTTCTCAATGAATATTCAATCCCTTAACTCTTCTAGTTTCAAACTCCTCCTTATTTAGTTTCATCCAATCATCAAATAAGTTGATTTTCATGTGATACAGTATCATTTTGGACTAATAATACATAGAGGGATTATATGTATTTCAACAATAACTTCCACTTATTCAACACAAATAAATATCTCAACCAATATAAATCAATTATCAATAGTTCTCTTATCATACATCAATACATATAATTAATTCATCAAATGATGAACAATATATTGATTAGATGCATATGCTTATTCTATTAAATAACCATTTCATTCTTCTTTTCTCAAATCACCTTTACAAACCATGTAGTAAACATCATCAATATACAAAATGTCAGACAAAATCAACATATATGATTTACATGATATGAAAATAATATCTTATTTACTGCAAATTATTCATCCTCCATTACCTAAATGTAGCATATATTTAATTTACTCTTCATTGATATATTGAATAAAAATACCATCAATAATGTTGTATTCATCAAAATATGAGTATATAAATAATTATCTTATTTTGGATTTTTTTTCAATACCCATATATATATATATATATGGTAAAAAAACGTTCTCCCCTGACATATTATGGAGATTGTGGTTATTCCCATGTCATGAACACCAGTGATTCTCAAAAACCATAGATACCATGGCATCCACCAAAACTATAAGTGATTTTTTGGTATTAAAATATTATTGAATGATTAAAAAGGGTATATTTAGGGTGTTTAATTAGTGTGTTTTTAATTTAAAAACATTCCACAAATAATCACACTCACTTGTATTTGGATATTATTCCATCATTAGAAAGCACAAGTTGAATATATCATTTCATGATTTATCTATCATTGAAAAATAATATAATAATATATAATATTAATAAAAAATAATATAAAAATTTTAATTAGTAAACCAAAATTGGTACACATTCAGGTATAATAAACAAATTTATGTTTAAATAGAAAAAATAAACTATTGAATCACTATTTTGTAGACATACTATTTATTCTTTGTTCATTCTATACCAATACTCACTGCCTTCTACATATATAATATTTATCACCACTGTAAAGAACCATAAATACCATGAAATTATTATTTTTAAATACAACGAAATTTTATGAGTCCTCAAAAATTTACGACGCATGATTCTATGGCCCGGTGTGCCCAGAATCAATTTCTGAAGTTTTTTTCAGGTAAATTCAGTAAACGTACATGTGGTTTTTTATAAAATCTAAATCAGTGACCAGAATTGAAATATGAGGGCACCGTTGAAGTCACAACACCGATAATCGCTTATGAAGACTTTCACCATGACGGAATATGGTCAAGAATAAATGTTAGTTTTTGGGTTTTTGTGGAGAATAATTAAATAAAGTGAGCTTCACTTTATTTTTATTTGAGCTATCATGTGGGTGTTTGGATTTGGGTAACATGTGAACTATAACCTCCTCGTTGAGGATGGAAGTTGTAGGTGGGACCACCACACCATAACCTCCCATGAAAGGTTATGGTGGTGGGGCCCACCCGAACCTATCCTCCCAGGAGAGGTAATGACATGGGGACCACACGGGTATAAACCCCCTATTAATGGAAGGAGAGGAAAACCTCTCAACTCTCCATCATTAATGAGGGTCACCCTCTTGATCTCTCAACTCCCCTCATTAATTAAGGGGAGCTCCATGAGATCCTCTTACATTTATAGTGCCACATAACCTTAAATTAATTGGTGCCACCTCCCCTATTTAATTTGTGCCAACAATCAAGAATTAATTAGAGGATCCAAGTTATTAAATTACCTTTTGAATTTTGTGACAACAAATTAAATAATTGATTAGATTAATCTATTAATATTTTGTTGGCATTGTTCATTTTGGTGGCAGCTTTGAGAGGAGGGCTTGGGAGGATTAGAGTTCTCCAACGATGAACCTCATCTCCCAACGAAGAACGAAGAACAAAGAACTCCAACCTTCTTCGACTTCTTCATCGGAGCTTCAACCGATGTGGGATGTCTTCAACTGCCCTACCCTCTACATCATAATCAATGAGCCAACACATATTGGGATTGGATGTGTGTGGAAGATGCGATGAACTCTTCCGTCTTCTTCCCTACGACTCTGTAGACGACAAATGATCAAGGTAGGGGGTTTATTATATGGTGATGCTTTCCATGAATCTTCTTCTTAGATTGGAAAAGAATTTTTTCAGGTGAGTATTTGTTCATCGTAACTCTATCTTGATTAAACAATTGTTACTACCCTAAACATGGAGGGTGCGGGCCAAACCAACATGGCCTCACCCCTCCATCATTATTGTTTGTGATAATCTTCAACATGGTGATGAGGTGACGAAACGATGAAGGCGACAACGAAAAAGGCCGCGATCCCCGTGGCCTTCGAAAAATGTGCCGCCCCTGCGATGCTTCGTTGCTACGGGCCGAACTGCAGCCCTGCATCCAACCCCCGCCCCCAGCCGCACCGCCACCGGCCCACAGCACCCGTACCAGCTGCCTGGACCTCCTGTGCACCACGGCCAAACCCGTTGGCCCACCCAAGTCGGGTGGCAGCCCGACCGCTCACTGGTCGGCCCGACCGCCCGTCGACCCGCCTAGCACCCTTCTCGGCCACCTACCAGCCTGGCCATGCCCTGCCCGACTGCCCTCGTCTTGGCATCCACCCAGCCTCCTCTCATGCTCAAGGCCAAACTGTGCACCCCATGCGCCCCTTTCCACAGGTGGTCCCCCTCATGCCTCCCTATCTAAACCATCCAGGTCATGCACTCCGGGACGACCCACACCGTGATGCACCCTCACGACGCTCCGGTCCAAACTGGCCCCGATCCCGGTCTGAACCACCCACGTTTCCTACTGGGCTGGGCCAAGCGGGTCGGGCTGAACATAATAGGTTGGCCCACCCAACGGGTCGGTCCAGACCCAACAGGTCTGACTTGGTTGACCTAGACTGGGATGTGCCGGGTCAGTCCAACCGGGTTAGCCCGACACGGTCGGACCGGACCCAGGCCCACTATCAAATCTTTACATTCTATTAGCCATATCTTTGGAATCGGGCGTCCATTTGATGAACTGTCAGTGGAGCTGATCTTCTCGGAGTGTGACGGTCCTTTAATATATACCCCACTGGTGTTTTGGGTATAGTTGAGATATGGTCAGGTTGGATCGAGCACGAATCCAACCGGGCCCCTGGGACTAAAAGGCTAATAACTCATAGACCAGGCATCTGACTGATGCGCCGTCTGTTGTGTTGAGATCCCTATGCCATGGTGAACCATTTAAGTACTTAATCATGGTAATTCGTGACAGTTGTAGTATCGACCAGTAGCTCATGGAGCAAATCCTCCTGGAGACGAGTTTGCATAGTGCGCAGACCTAGTATCTTGATGAGACATGACAATTGAGGACCATTTTTATTCAGAGTGTCTTTACTAGCCCAGTGGGGAAGGCCATTGTGTCACGACAGACCCATAGTGGGGAGCGTCGTAGTGTCACAGCATACCCATGGCACTCAACTGGAGAAGTACCTCAGCAAGTTACGAGGGGGAGCGCCTTGGTGACGTGGCAGAACCATGGTGGGGAGAGCCTTGGTTACTCAGTAGACCCACGATACTCGACAAGAGGAGTACCTCATGAATACAAGGTTAGTGGGAAGCTCCTATGTGTCACAGAAATCCCACTATACTCGACAGAGGTGGAGTTTTCCAACAACCATGGTTTCGATAATGTGAATAAAAATCCTTGTTGAGCTTAGTGAGTAACTTTTGTGATTACCTCAGGATTGAGTTGGATTACATGATAACTTAGTTATTTTATGGGAATATAATTAAGTGTGTTTACCTATTAAATTCATACATTGTGGTTAATCCTTCTGAGATTTGGTTTGACCTTGAGGTTCTCGAGGTCCTTACTATGTATTGTTATACTCACCCCTACACGGGATATGATCGCACCTCATTGTGTTGGATGTAGACGATGGAAAGCACTGACCGAGGCTGAGTGAACTAGGACTGGACGGTACACGGAGGTTGATCTCACAGTGTGATGGTACACGGAGGAGACGGAAGAACATGGAGTGCTATAGAGGCTATCTGTATGTACCCTTCAAATAGGAATTCCTGGTGGAATATCCAGCAAATGTTTACCTTTATTTAGTTTTACTTGTTTTTCAGTTATACTTGTACATTCTTGTTGGTCTTGTACTCCATTCCCTTTACTTATCAGCACTCTATGTATACAGTTTTACTTAGTGTTTTGCTTCCAGCTTGTACTCTATTGTGTGTGTTTACTCTTTATAATGGAAATGCCTTCCCATTTTTAGGGATTTACTCCATTGGTGCTCATCGCCAGAGCCATGGCCTTTGTAAGGCGGGTTTGGGGTTGTCAGGGAGTCCAGTGTTGATGCGGCAGCCGACATATCCATACACCAGGACCCTGACTACTGATTTCTGACTCAATGTGTGAATGCACTGATTGTGTGTGTGTTTTCAAAATTTTCATTAAGTATGGTCAACCAGGTCAGCTCACCAGGTTTAAATCTTTGACCGTTTCACATCTGTTTCTTTCAGGATGCCTCCCTATGGACAACCGGCGAGAGTACCGAGAGTAGTACACAATGATAGCCCACAGAGTGATGAGGCCTTGCTGTAGGGCCCTTTTCCAGTAGATGCACCAGCGATACTACTTCCTGTTGGGCCACTGATGCCACTAGCCCCAGCAGCAAATGATGCACGCCACCTGAGCACATTGCATGAGTTATATCGCCATAGGCCACCCAGGATCATGGGAGAGATGGACCCGCATACAGCTGAGGATTAGATGGAGGCTCTGATGAGAGTTTTCCTACTGGTAGGGACACCATCCAACTTCATGGTGATTCTACTACCAGTCTTCTATAGGCAGAAGTGGGCAGATGGTGGAGCATGATGTTCTCGGTCCACTATGAGTTGATTCTTCTCTGGGTAGACTTTGAGAGCTTGTTTTGTTTGGATTTTGTCCCAGAAACCCTATTTCCAGTGTGGATATAGGAGTTATAACATTTTCAATAGGGTAGCATGACGGTGGCACAGTACTCAGTGAGGTTCACTGGCCTCTTGCGCTACTCCACTGATATGGTATGGGACCCATTTTTCAGGGGCCAAAACATTGAGCAGGGGCTCAGGTGAGAGATCAGAGCTTCAATGATCCCACTCAGCATCCCAACGTAAAAAGGGGTGTAAGAACGAGTCCTCTTAGTTTAGATTTTTCTTGCTGAACAGTATCCAGCAGTGAGACCCACCACTAACCGACATGCAGTAGAGTCTTCTGCAGCTTGTAGTAGATAGATGTCATAGAGGTCCAAGATGTCCAAACCTACAATTGGACAACCACATGACTCAGGATTGGTTATGTGGGGCACCCGAAGAAGAGACATACATTCCAGGAGTGGGTAGTGTTTCTCATGTCGCAGGAAGGGTCACATGGCTCGTGACTGTCTGACCCACCATTCGGATGATCAACTGACAATCGAAGGACCGCCTAGAAAGAGAAATATATTTTTTCTAGGTGGTCCGCACAAAGCAGGGGAACGTGGCATAGGAGCTGGTTGAGCAGATGGTAGTGGGTAAAATTTTGAGGTGTTACCGCCACCACCACCAAGTTGTCTACCCTGATCACAGGGGGCAGGTGGACAGGCGAGAGCTCAGCTTTAGGCAGCTGAATCATTCGACCATGGAACTCCAGAGATGATTCGATGTACGATATGTGTACAATCCACCTTAGCTTCTGTTATTATAGACATAGGTTCTAGTCCCTCTTTTATTGCCACAACGCTCGTTCGGAGCATGGAAATTCCAACGGAGCCTTTGGCTCGATCCTTACAGCTAGAGAGTCCTATGGGAGCACACTTGACGATTACACACTGGTTCCGGTAGTGTGAGCTTACTCTAGGAGGTGAGTACTTCGGCTTGGATCTCTTAATATTGGCGTCGAGGTCTTACGACATCATCTTGGGTATGGATTGGTTATCTAAAGTCCATGCTCAGATCAGCTGTATTAGGTGAAAAGTGTGGTGTGTATGCACTGATGGGCCAGGGTTTACCATCAACATCGAGATGGGAGCCTTTGCATAATAGGATAGACTTACTCTAAGGAGGGTGCAGCCGATTACTTGTCAGTTGGCTTACATTTACCCTCAGATCCGTATATATGGAGAGTCTAAACTATCATGTAGTGGTGGACCAGTACGTGGATGTTTTCCCTAATGATGTCACAGGTCTGCCTCCACGAAGAAAGGTGGGCTTCTACATTGACATGTACCTCGAGACGACATTGATATATACACTAGCATATCTGATTTCTCCCTTTGAGATTCATGAGCTTCGGCACAAATGGAGGACTTTTAGGGGAAGGGATTCATCATGCCCAGTGTTTCTCCATAGATATCCTTGATTATGTTCGCCAATAATGTGGATGGGAGTTTGAGGTTCTGTTTCGTCTACCATTGCCTGAATCAGGTGATCGTGAAGAACATGTACCCACTCTTGAGGATTGATGACCTCTTTGATCAGCTAAATGGAGCGTGGTGGTTCTCGATGATAGACCTTAGATCAGGCTATAACCACCTCTGAATTCGAGATGAGGATGTGTAGAAGATGGCTTCCAGATGTCGGTATGGACACTAAAAGTTCTTGGTTATGCAATTTGGTGTAACTAATGCTCCAGTAGTGTTCATGGGACTCATTAACAAGATCATCCTGCAATACCTTGATCGCTTTTTTTTAGTCTTCATAGACGAAATTCTGATCTACTCGACCACTAAGGAGAAGCATGCCTACCATTTTCAGGTAGTACTGGACACACTCCGAGAGAACCATCTTTATGGTATGCTCTCAAAGTGCCAGTTTTGGATCCGAGAGATTCACTTTTTGGGACACGACATCTTAGAGGCTATATTTTTAGTGGATCTATTGAAAATTTAGGTAGTACTTTCTTGGGAGCCACCCAGGAGTGTCAAAGAGGTTAAAAGATTATTGGGTTTGGCTGGGTCCTATCGTAGGTTCATGAAAGACTTCTCCAGAGTTGTAGCACATCTACACGCCTTGACGAAGAAGGGGAAACCCTTCATGTGGTCAAAGAGATTCCAACAGACCATTCAGGAGCAGAGGCAGAGGATGACTTATTCCCCCATTTTTAGGCTTCCAGAGGAAGGCGTAGGGTACATAGTCTACTGCAACGCATTAGGGAACAGACTCAGGTGTTTCCTGATGCAGGAGTGAATAGTGATCGCGTATGGTTTTCGGTAGATGAGACAACATGAGAAGAACTACACTACCCATGAATTAGAGTTTGCTGTCGTGGTCTTCGCCTCGAATATGTGGCAACACTAGCTTATGGGAGAACATTTTACCATGTACTCTGATCACAAGAGTCTCAGATATATCATATCATAGAAGGACCTGAACCCAAGATGGTGTAGATGTCTTGAGTTCCTCCATGACCATGACTTCAAGATAGTCTATAATCATAGAAATGGGAATGTTATAGTAGATGCACTCAGCAAGAGATACGGTATACAACTTCTAGGTGAGGTGACGGAGCAGCTGGCTGCCTTATAGATATCCTCTGTGGATAGAGATAGAGCAGCCTTTTTACAGTCCCTTATAGTCACTCCCCAACTTCTGCATCAAGTCAAGGAGGCACAACATGGTTATTCTGATTGCGAGACACGTCATGCACAAATATCTACAGTGCAGGAACCTGATTGATTTTCTGAAGGTGTGGAGCACATCATCATCTTTAAAGGATGTACTATGGTACTAGTTTCACATCAGGAGGATATGTTGAGGGAGTTCTACACATCTCCCTTAGAAGTACATCTAGGAGTGGTGAAGATGTACCAAGACCTTTGATGACAGCATTGGTGGCCAGGTTTGAAGAAGGTAGTAGCAAGTTAGTCTCTCGGTTCCTCACTTGTCAGCAAGTTAAGGCAGAGCATCAGGTACTAGCAGGCTCGGTTCAGCCTTTTGAGGACCTAGAGTGTAAGTGGCATGGATTATCCATGGATTTTATAATGGGTCATCCATTGTAGTGACCCGAAACTTGACGTAAATTGACATTACATTACATTTGCGGAATACTTAGTACATAACAAAAACACACACACAAGGATCGTAATAGTTTAGTGTCTTTGGAAACTCGGAACGTAATCTTCTAATTGTGGTGAAAGATCTTCAACATATCCTATAAAGATCATCCCTTTTTTTACCTAAAACATTTCTTTATATCATGGGGAAAAGAAAACATAAAAGCGTGAGCTCAAATGCTCAGTAAGGGTAAACAAAAGAAATATCAATCACATCGTATTCATAAGAACATAACATTTTGGAAATCTTAACCTGCAAAAGAGAGCATAATTTCATAACATGGGATAAATCATGGCAGTGAAATGTAATCACAATAATCATAACATAAAACATGAAACGTTGTGGCATTCACACATAATCATAGAGAATCATTTCTTGTTAGTCAAGACTCATTGCCAAGACTATCATAGTGGACAAAGTCCCTTTCGGAATCGAGTAACCCTCGTTTCAGTCCTGTTTCACTGAACCGGTATAACCTACCGTTCCAGCCCTGTCTATCTCATGAGATATAAAATCTTTAACCAATGAATTGGAGGGAGATATAGGTCCCACCCATCTTATAGTGAATCCTTTCTTATGTGTGCCACATAATCATAAATCATACATTATCGCATAACACATGTAACAAAAATGGCATTCTTGAAACATCATGACATCATAAAACAAATAATATAAGGTAAATGACTTCATAAAAATAATTTCCTCAAAACATAATCAAATCAGGGTAATAATAGGGATAAAAACAGAACCCTATATTATCTTAGATGGAAAATAATTTTGATAAAACATTTGAACTCCATTCTTGAGGAAAATATCCTTTCTACTTCAAAAAACTTTTCCTTTCTTAACATGTCATAAAATTTTAAACTAAAAGAAGTTGATTAAAAATAAACTTGAATACTTGTAAAGGAAACTTCTTGGAAATAATGTTTTAGAAATCCATTCATTCCGTATAAGTTAAAAAAATATTCTTTGTACTTTTGTCGGAAAAGTCAAAAAGTACCTCGTACGAAAAACGACAAAAGATTCCTTTCATTTCTTTTACTAAAAACTCACCGAAGGGTAAAAATGGATTTAAACAATTGTAGGTGGATGGAAATAATATTACATATTTATGAAACATGGATGTGGATGATAAAATACACCCCATTAAATACTTACGAATAAACAATCTCGGATAAAAATGAGATTGTGATATTTCCCATACCTTAGGTCCGATTTGCTTCGTATGTGTCCGAACCTCCTGTATAATGATTTAAATAATGTCATTGACTTATTACAGAATCATATTCATTGTTATGATATCATATATGGTTCACTTATGACATTATATTACCCGTTCTTTTGTAAATTCCATGTTAAATAAGCGTTTTGGGTAAAATCGTTTCATTTATCGTAGGTGTTTTGACTTGTTGTTCTTGACATTATTATTACTAATATCATTATTTACTTACTTCCAAAATATAAAATACGATTTATATATCATATATATTTAGTATATATATATATATAATAGATAGATAAATGAAATGAAAAACTCCGTTCATGGAGACGGTAGTCCGTACGTACGCATGAACGCTGTTTTTCTTTCCTTATTGTCTTGAATGGAAGTAAGGAGATGAAATATATATATATATATATATATATATATATATATATAAATCCAGTAACATTATTATGTCATATATTTCATTATTACTTATTATATATACTTTATAATCATTCATGAATGGTTAATCATTAAGAATGAATCTCATCGTGTCGTGGAGACGGTAGTCCGTACGTACGCACGAGCGATGATATCATTTCCATAATTATTGAATTAAATTGAAGTGGATTATACAATATATAATAATCAATATGATGTTGTAATAACTATGTATAGTTATTCTTTACACCATTATACCCATCCATGTAAGGTGGTGGTGGAAAATAGATTACACCACGACGCGGAGACGGTATTCCGTACCTACGCACGCGCGGTGATTTCTTTTTCCGTAGGATGGATAGATGGTGAAATAGGGTTGTTTCATACTTAAAATAAAATATCAGTATATGAGTGATACTGATGTTATTACTTCATAATGAAACAACCTAATAAGAATAAGTGGAAGAAGAAATAAAGATGAAAGAATTGGTAACGGTAATTACCTCTTCTTTGAAGCGCCTCTTTGAGAACTCCACTTAGGGCACTAAAATTGGTCTTTGTGGAATACCAGAACCTCTAGGATGTTTCTAGGGAAGTGGAGAAGAGATTTTGGAAGGGGTTGGCCGAGATTGAGTGCTCAAATTGGTGTGAGGAGGAGGGGGAGGAGGTGTCCTTTTATAAGGGAGGAGAGGGGCACCTTAGGAATACCTCAAAATATTATTTTATATTAATGTCAAAATCGGTTTATAATGGTTCCAAAAGGTCTTATTTCGAAGATAAAGTGGGGATGGGTCGAAAGCCTATCAGATAATAAGATTTAGACAAGTTTAGGGTATTATTTTAACCTTATCAATTAGATTTAACTCTAAGTTAAATAATTTAACTTTTACCGTGTCTTTTTGTTTTCTTTCACTATATGGTTAATACACTTACTATAACATGCCAAACGAACCCCAAATTGTTTATTATTAATAAATATATCCTTAGCTAAGTCATTTGGCCGAAACATAGATTTTTAGGAATAAAATAACAATTAATAATATAATATTTGATTTACAAACTATTTTGTGTCAATTTTGACACTATTTGATATATGATTTTTGTGAAAGTCATAACAGAATTATATGTTCGAACCAAGTTGATTAAATCAACAATAATATATCATAGTAACCTATAAAATTAGTGGAATTAATAAAAAGTCTCAAATTACATTCATTTGAGCATTTATAACATCAATTATGTTAATATTTCTTTAAAAGGGTAATTACTGCATCATCGTTGTGTCATAAATAAATTAATTTATTTAAAGTCTAAAAATTATAAATAAAATATCATTATTTATTAAATCTTTTTATCTTTCTAATGAATATTTATAGTCGAATTTATCTTATGTATAACCCTATATTAAAAATGTTTTAGTTATTAAACTTTGATTTTAACTATTTTAACTATTCATTAAATAAAATAATATTAAATTTCATAATCTAATACAAGTGGTCCTAAATGGTCATATTATATTCATAAGGTTGTTTTTGGTAGAATTACACTTATCCAATAGAATTAGGACATGTTTTAGGGTAATAGTAATATCATATTTAACCTTAGTTACCCTATTTACTATTAACCGTGGTAAAAAAAAGTAAAAAGTTACTATTCACCAAAAATTATTTTCATCTCATTGAACCACATTTTAGTCCTTGATATTAACCGTGTCTGTTGGATTTTCGAAATTCCATTCACAGAAGCGGTAAAATTAAGTTTTATGCAAAATTCAGTTTTTAACCTACCACTTAGTGGTTTCACTATTCATCAAAAATTGAAAGTTTTCAGAAAAATACCAAAATTACATCCTAAGCTATATTTTATATTCCGAATTCAAAAATGAAGTCTATTTTACCAAATTCAGAACATAGAAGTTGCATTAATTAATTTTTATAATTAAATCCCACTGTTAAAACAAATAGCGTGTTTTTAAGAAACAATATCTACCAAAAGATTGACACTTGATTATGTCTGGTTTAAATGTGAAATTACATCCAATGACCAACATTGTATTAAATTGTAAAAATATATTCTAAATATACTTTAAAACCACTCAAATTAATGATTTATCACTATTAATTATTTCGATTAAAAAAGTTGTTTTTAATTATAATTTAGTAATTTTCACTATTCATCAGAATATGAAAGTTATCCGAAAAGTACCAAAATTTCAACCTAAGCTAATTTCGATATTACGAATCCAGAAATTAATTCCATTTTGAAAAATAAAATATACAAAATTTCAAAAAGTGGTTATTACTATTCATAACGGCTAGTTTTAATAATATTTTAATAGCATATTGTTGTTTAATGAAACTTGTTATTGCGTACTACACACGCTATCGAGGAAGGTCGCGATTGCGTGTAATGCAAGGCAAGTCAAGGATTTGTGTTGTGCAAGCTCCTTTTGATGTAGCGTAAAACACAAGACATTAATAAAATTAAAAAGAATATTTTTCATAAAATCTCGGGCTGTTACATTCTACCCCCCTTAAAATGATTTTCGTCCTCGAAATTCGTCGGGGTTATAAATGGTTTATTATTCGAAATATTCTTTAATAGAAACCCACATCGTAAAAATGAATATCAAAACCAATCTTTAAAAACAAAAGTATGAAACGTAATGGTTACCCAAATAAACTAGTCACTGGGTTTCCACATAGGTGAAAATATGGATATGGAAGAGAAATCTAACCATCATGTTCTGATGGAGAGTGGTAGAGAACATGTCTATGGAAAATCCAGCAATCACAAAGCCATAAATTTTTTATGATCTAAGGTACCATCTGATTCATCAGATATAAGATCACTAGGACAACATTTTTGGTTTTCAAGATCGTTTCCCTAATGTTAAAGAATTTGAATTAGAATAAATACTTACTTTATTTTGGTACAATCTCACTGTTGTTCGTGCCTTTAACAATTTCCACTTCATCTCTTAAATAAATGAAGTTGGATTTGTTATTCGTGAAGTGTTAGCAGATCATGTGATAGAATGACGGGTCATTCCATCTGTCTCAAACAAAAGTTAGCAAAAAAAATTATATACATAAGTCGATCTATAGTGATATTAATCATATATGGTTCCTAAAATGGACTTATACATCATATGTCATACAACTTAATATAATAAAACAAGTTTCTTCTAAACAGGGACTTCCTGTAGGCCAGTGGTAGGCGATAAAGGCCAGTCGCACTTCGGTTGTGGGTTCGATTCCCACAGCCTTGTCCGACGCGATGGGCTGTCGCCCGTCCTGCAGGTTGTCCTTTTTCTAAAACTGTATTACTATAACATCCCATCAATAATATCGAAAAAAAACTTCTATCCTTAAACAATACTATCTTATTCCAACATAATCCATTCCAATCTTTAGGCTTACCAATAATACTGCAGTCCACTCTCATAATATAGTGAAAACAATTACCAGAGATTTAATACCATCGTTGATCCCCATAAGATATGTCTTGTTGGTCACATTCTAAACATTCAAAGTCCTTAATCATGTATTCTCTTGAATACCTTAGTGAAAACATGAATGCAGTTTAAAGTTAACACTTTCCACATACCAAAATCCTCAAAATTCTATATACTCAAATCATGATATCACTTAGTCCTTATATCAATCACGAGCTCATGAATACTATTAAACATTTCATTTTCTCGTTTTCCCTTCATTATGCGCATATCATCTTATTTCCAAAAAATATCTCAATCACTTTGAATACCACATCAATAAATATTTCAATACTCAATGATACAACATTATTTTGGAATCCCATTACATAAACACTTAATCATTCCACCACATCGTTGTCATATTCAACATTGCCAATAGTGATCGCATGTGACTTCCCTTTGTCCTTTTCCTTCAGTGGTTTCTCATGTTGATAATCACTAACCCTTGGATTAGGGCATTTATTAGCATAATGCCCCATTTCCTTGCACTTGAAGCATTGAAGTGTTGGTGGTGCGTTCTCTGCAGTGTTTGCTTTATTCACATCATTAGAAACCCTTTTTCCATTACATCGACACTCAGCTGCTCGATAACCTTATTTTCCACATTTAAAACATTTTCTAGTCCCTTTAAGACAATCTCCACCATGCTTATTTCCACACTTTGTGCATAAGGAAACATTCATCTTCTTTTCACCATTATTCTGAGATTTCTCCTTGAACTCCATCTTTTGTTTCTTGTCAAAACCATGAGATGTATATGTAACACCAACTTCCATTTCTACCTTGATAGCACAACGCACAATTTCATCATAGCTACTGATGTCTCTTATAGCTAATGCCCTTCGAAGACTTGGTTTTAAGCCACTGAAAAATCGATCAACTTTACTTTCAGGTTGGATGATAATGCCAGATGCATACCTTGCAAGTCTTGTAAAATTCGCTTCGTATATACCAACAGATTCATCATCCTTTTGCTTTAGTTCAAGAAACTCCTTCTCCATCTTTGTTCGAAGAATACGAGGGACGTACTTATTGAAAAATAAGTTCTTGAACTTGTCCCATTCCATGGACTCAATTTCATCTCTTTGCCTTGTATTCTTGATAAGATTCCACCATTGATCAGCTTCACCTTCCAAACGATATACTGCTAAGATGACTTTATCATGTTCAGAACATTGAAGAACTGAAAATATCTTTTCAGTGGTACTGATCCATTGTTCAGCAACAAGTGGATCAGAAGACCCACTGAAAGAAGGTGGATGTTGCCTCATGAAGGACTCAATAGAATATTGTTCCCTTCTCTGCTCATTTGGAAGTCCATAATGATTCATAGCTTGTGTAAGTATAGAAATAAGATTTTGCACTCCATCTCCCATAACATTTGTTTGTTCAGGAGGACAATCATTGCATTGTCCATTGCATTGATCAACACGGTTCCTTCGGGTTCCAGCCATTGTCTAAAACCCAAAAAGAATAGTGTAAGAGGAAAAAATCATGCTAGGGAAAAAAACATAATAAAGGGGAAGTACCTTAAATATATAACATCTTAGGTTTAATTCTATGATCGTTAGTGTAGTTCTAGTACTATAACCTATACGTATACTTAACCTTAGGGACATCCCTAGACATACCGTAGAAATATCTCTAGGGATCTCACTAGCGTTTTCGCATCCTAGTTTCCAAAGGTTGAATAAACCTTTCCTCTGATACCAACTGTAGCGGTCTGGAATTACTGCCAGTGGACTATAATTGATACCTATCAGGGCACTCCATGGGCGGCTACACTCCCTGGGCGGGACACACCACCATCCCCAGTGGCAGCCATTTCCTCATGAAGCCCTTGGGCGGAGAGCCATGCTTCGTCCAACGCTCACATGTGAGAGTTCCCAAGGATCGGATACATTCCTACCTCCTTTGCCTCTAATACCAACTGTAGAGACCTGAAACTTGATGTACATTGACATTACATTACATTTGCGGAATACTTAGTACATAACAAAAAACACACACACAAGGATTGTAATAGTTTAGTGTCTTTGGAAACTCGGAACGTAATCTTCTAATCGTGGTGAATGATCTTCAACATCTCCTATAAAGATCTTCCTTTTTTTTTACCTAAAACCTTTCTTTATATCCTGGGGAAAAGAAAACATAAAAGGGTGAGCTCAAATGCTCAGTAAGGGTAAACACAAGAAATATCAATCACATCGTATTCATAAGAACATAACATTTTGGAAATCTTAACCTGCAAAAGAGAGCATAATTTCATAACATGGGATAAATCCTGGTAGTGAAATGTAATAACAATAATCATAACTTAAAACATGAAACTGTGTGGCATTCACACATAATCATAGAGAATCATTTCTTGTTAGTCAAGACTCATTGCCAAGACTATCTTAGTGGACAAAGTCCCTTTCTGAATCGAGTAACCCTCGTTTCAGTCCTGTTTCACTGAACCGGTATAACCTACTGTTCCAGCCCTGTCTATCTCATGAGATATAAAATCATTACCCAATGCATTGGAGGGAGATATAGGTCCCACCCATCTTATAATTAATCCTTTCTTATGTGTGCCACATAATCAAAAATCATACATTATCGCATAACACATGCAACAAAAATGGGATTCTTGAAACATCATGACATCATAAAACAAATCATATAAGGTAAATGACTTCATAAAAATAATTTCCTCAAAACATAATCAAATCAGTGTAATAATAGGGATAAAAACAGAACCCTATATTATCATAGATGGAAAATAATTTTGATAAAACATTTGAACTCCATTCTTGAGGAAAATATACTTTCTACTTCAAAAAACTTTTCCTTTCTTAACATGTCATACAATTTTAAACTAAAATAAGTTGATTAAAAATAAACTTGAATACTTGTAAAGGAAACTTCTTGGAAATAATGTTTTAGAAATCCATTCATGCCGTATAAGTTAAAAAAAAATTCTTTGTACTTTTGTCGGAAAAGTCAAAAAGTACCTCGTTCGAAAAACAACAAAAGATTCCTTTTATTTCTTTTACTAAAAACTCACCGAAGGGTAAAAATGGATTTAAACAGTTGTAGGTGGATGGAAATAATATTACATATTTATGAAACATGGATGTGGATGATAAAATACACCCCAGTAAATACTTACGAATAAACAATATCGGATAAAAATGAGATTGTGATATTTCCCTTACCTTAGGTCCGATTTGCTTCCTATGTTTCCGAACCTCCTGTATAATGATTTAAATAATGTCATTGACTTATTACAGAATCATATTCATTGTTATGATATCATATATGGTTCACTTATGACATTATATTACCCGTTCTTTTGTAAATTCCATGTTAAAGAAGCGTTTTGGGTAAAATCGTTTCATTTATCGTAAGTGTTTTGACTTGTTGTTCTTGACATTATTATTACATATATCATGATTTACTTACTTCCAGAATATAAAATATGATTTATATATCATATATATTCAGTATATATATATATATAATAGATAGATAAATGAAATGAAAAACACCGTTCATGGAGACGGTAGTCCGTACGTACGCATTAACGCTGTTTTTCTTTCCTTATTGTCTTGAATGGAAGTATGTAGATGACATACATATATATATATATATACATAAATCCAGTATCATTAATATGTCATATATTTCATTAGTACTTATTATATATACTTTATAATCATTCATGAATGGTTAATCATTAAGAATGAATCTCATCGCGTCGTGGAGACGGTAGTCCGTACATATGCACGAGCGATGATATCATTTCCATAATTATTGAATTGAATTGGAGTGGATTATACAATATATCAGAATCAATATGATGTTGTAATAGCTATGTATATTTATTCTTTACACCATTATACCCATCCATGTAAGGTGGTGGTGGAAAATAGATTACACCACGGCGTGGAGACAGTATTCCGTACGTACGCACGCGCGGTGATTTCTTTTTCCGTAGGATGGATAGATGGTGAAATAGGGTTGTTTCATACTTAAAATAACATATCTGTATATGAGTGATACTGATGTTATTACTTCATAATGAAACAACCTATGAATAAGAAGTGGAAGAAGAAATAAAGATGAATGAATTGGTAACGGTAATTACCTCTTCTTTGAAACGCCTCTTTGAGACCTCCACTTAGGGCACTAAAATTGGTCTTTGAGGAATACCAGACCCTCTAGGATGTTGCTAGGGAAGTGGAGAATAGATTTTGTCAGGGGTTGTCCGAGATTGAGTGCTCAAATTGGTGTGAGGAGGAGGGGGAGGAGGTGTCCTTTTATAAGGGAGGAGAGGGGCACCTTAGGAATAGCTCAAAATATTATTTTATATTAATGTCAAAATCGGTTTATAATGGTTCCAAAGGGTCTTATTTCGAATCTAAAGTGGGGATGGGTCGAAATACTATCAACCAATAAGATTTATACAAGTTTAGGGTATTATTTTAACCTTATCAATTAGATTTAACTCTATGTTAAATAATTTAACTTTTACCATGTCTTTTTGTTTTCTTTCACTATATGGTTAATACACATACTATAACATGCCAAACGAACCCCAAATTGTTTATTATTAATACATATATCCTTATATAAGTCATTTAGCCAAACTTAGATTTTTAGGAATAAAATAACAATTAATAATATAATATTTGATTTAAAAACAATTTTGTGTCAATTTTGACACTATTTGATATATGATTTTTTTGAAAGTCATAACAGAATTATATGTTCGAACCAAGTTGATTAAATCAACACTAATATATCATAGTAACCTATAAAATTAATGTAATTCATAAGAAGTCTCAAATTACATTCATTTGAGCATTTATGACATCAATTATGTTAATATTTCCTTAAAAGTGTAATTACTGCATCATCGTTGTGTCATAAATAAATTACTTTATTTAAATTATAAAAATTATAAATAAAATATCATTATTTAGTAAATATTTTTAGATTTCTAATGAATATTTATAGTCGAATTTATATTATTTATAACCCCATACTAAAAATGTTTTAGTTATTAAACTTTGATTTTAACTATTTTAACTATTCATTAAATAAAATAATATTAAATGTCATAATCTAATCCATGTGGACCTAAATGGTCATATTATATTCATAAGGTTGTTTTTGGTCGAATTACACTTATCCAATAGAATTATGACATGTGTTAGGGTAATAGTAATATCATATTTACCCTTAGTTACCCTATTTACTATTAACCGTGGTAAAAAAAGTAAAAAGTTACTATTCACAAAAAATTATTTCCATCTCATTGAACCACATTTTAGTCCTTGATATTAACCGTGTCTGTAGGATTTTCGAAATTCTATTCACAGAAGCGGTAAAATTAAGTTTTATACAAAATTCAGTTTTTAACCTACCACTTAGTGGTTTCACTATTCATCAAAAATTGAAAGTTTTCAGAAAAATACCAAAATTTCATCCTAAGCTATATTTCATATTATGATTTCAAAAATGAAGTCTATTTTACCAAATTCATAACATAGAAGTTGCATTAATTAATTTTATAATTAAATCCCGCTGTTAAAACAAATAGCGTGTTTTTAAGAAACAATATCTACCAAAAGATTGACACTTGATTATGTCTGGTTTAAATGTGAAATTACATCCAATGACCAACATTGTATTAAATTGTAACAATATATTCTAAATATACTTTAAAAACACTCAAATTAATGATTTATCACTATTAATTATTTCGATTAAAAAAGTGGTTTTTTATTATAATTTATTAATTTTCACTATTCATCAGAATATGAAAGTTATCCGAAAAGTACCAAAATTTCACCCTAAGCTAATTTCAATATTACGAATCCAGAAAATAATTCCATTTTGAAAAATAAAATATACAAATTTTCAAAAAGTGGTTATTACTATTCATAATGGCTAGTTTTAATAATATTTTAATAGCATATTGTTGTTTAATGAAACTCATTATTGCATACTACACACGCTATCGAGGAAGGTCGCGATTGCGTGTAATGCAAGGCAAGTCAAGGATGTGTGTTGTGCAAGCTCCTTTTGATGTAGCGTAAAACACAAGACATTAATTAAATTAAAAAGAATATTTTTCATAAAATCTCGGGCTGTTACATCCACGAACATCCATGGGTCATGACTTGATTTGGGTGATCGTTGCTCAACACAACGGGTTGGCCCACTTCATACCAATCAAAGATTAGGGTTTAGTAGAATTCCTGGGATGAATCTATGTGCAAGAGATTGTGTGGATACATAGAGTGACTTCTTCTATTTTCTCCGATCATGATGTATTGTTTACTTCCCGGCCATAGAAGGGGTTTCCAGAGGCTTTCAGGATGCAACTTAGTCTGAGAACTACCTTACATCCTCAGATGGGTGTTCAGACTGAGCAGATCATTAAGACCCTCGAGGACATGCTCTGTCCTTGTGTCCTCTACTTCGGTCACAGTTGGAAGGATCACTTACCTTTGGTGGAGTTTTCAGATAACAACATATATCACTCCACAATTGGGATGGAACCATTTGAGGAATTGTACGGGTGATCATGCAGGTTACCCATATGCTGGACAGACCCAAGGGAGTCAGCACTAGTGCTACTAGAGTTGGTACAAGCTACCGTTGAGAAGGTGCAGATCATCCAAGAGTAGATGAAGACAACATAGAGAAGACATATTTCATATGATGATAGGAGACGGAGACCTCTATTGTTCGAGGATGGTGGCCACGTCTTTCTATGGGTCTCACCTCGATGAGGTTTACATATATTTGGCTAAGGTGGCAAGTTATCTCTGAGTTTCATCAGACCTTTCCAGTTCCTCAGTAAGGTTGGTGAGGTGGCATACCACTGAGCTCTTCCACCTCAGTTTCCCTGGGTGCACGATGTCTTCCATGTATCCCAGCTGAGGAGATACGTGTATGAACCTTCTCACATCATCGAAAATGTAGAACTAGACATCGACGATGGGGAGACATTAATGGAGGTTTCAGTAGAGATTGAGTATTGAGAGGAGCATCTCCTACATGGAAAGTCGATACCTCTAGTGTGCATTCGCTGGCAGCATGGGAACCTCTAGGAGATCACATGGGAGCGGGAGGCTCAGATGTGAGCTCAATACCACCACTTGTTCCCTTAGTTCATGTTCTAGCTTACAAGGACATAAAGCCCTGAGCTGGGGAGAATGTAAATACCCTAAAATTCTGTGATTATTTTTAAAATACATGGTAATTTTATGATTCTGATAAAATTTAAGGTTCATGATTCTGAGGCCCGGTATGCCTGGAATCAGTTTCTGAAGTTGTGTTCGGGTACGTTCAGTAAACGTATGAGTGGGTTTTTATAACTTTTGAACCAATTCTCCAAATTGAAATCTGAGGGAATTGTGGAACTCGAAGTGCAAGTAATCGCTTGAGAAGACATTCACCTCGACGATAGATGGTCGAGAATAAAATATATTTTTTGGGTTTGGATAGAGAATATTAAAATAAAGTGAGCTTCACTTTATTTTTATTTGAGCCACCATGTTGGAGTTTAGAGTGGGTCCCACTGTATCTCTAGCATCCTTGTAAAGGTTGGAAGTTGGAGGTAAGACCACAACACCTTAACCCCCCATGGGATGTTATGGGTGTGGGGCCCACCCGAACCTAACCTCCCTCAAGCGGTTTTGACATGGGGACCACACGGGGCTAAACCCCATTATTAATTGGAGGAGAGGAAAACCTCCCAACTCCCCTTATTAATGAGGGGGAGCTCCTTAACCTCCTCTAACATTTATGGTTCCATCTCCCCTTTAATTAATTTGTGCCAACTCGCCTAATTAATTTGTGCCAACAATCACGAATTAATTATAGGAGCCAATTTATTAATTTTCCATTTGAATTTTGTGCCAAAAAATTTAATAATAGTTTAGCTCAATCTGTTATTATTTTGGTTGGTATTGTTCTTTTTGGTTCCAGCTTTGAGAAGAGAGCTTGGGAGGATTAGATTTCTACAACGAAGAACCCCTTCTCCCAACAAAGAATGAAGAATGAAGAATTTTGAACATCTTCAACTTCTTCCTCAGAGATTCAACTGACAAGGGATGTCTTCAACCGATCTACCCTCTGCATCATCATCAACGAGCCGACATACCTCGGGATTGGAAGTGTGCAGCGGACGTGGCGAACTCCTCTATCTTCTTCCTTGTGACTCCGTCGAGGACCAACGATCATGGAATGGGGTTTAGTATATGTTGATGCTTTCATTGAATCTTCTACTTTGGTTGGAAAAGAAAAATTGTGGCTGAGTTGTTGTTCATCGTACTTCTATCCTGATGAACCGATTGTTACTACCCTAAACACGGAGGGTGCGGGCCAAACCAACATGGCTTGACCCCTCCGCCATTCTTGTTAGTGATAATATTCTTCATGGCGATGAGGTGAAAAAACAACGAAGGTGGGGACCAAAAAGGCCGCGCTATCCGTGGCCTCCGCAAGTCGCACTTCCCCCACGGCGCTCCGGTGCATCGGGCTGAACCGCGGACTTCGGACGACCACCCCAGCAGCACCGCCGCCGGACTGTGCCTCCTAGCTCCCGACCACTGTCGGCCTCCCGTGCACCCCAGATGAACACCACTGGCCTGTGTCGGCCTGATCCACGCCGAACCGCACCGGCCCGAGCCCCGCCGAACCACATCGGCCCAGCCACCCGGCCTCCCAGCTTCCCATGCCTCCCGTGCGCCCCAGCCGAACCTGCCGGCCCGTGCTGGCCGAGCCACCCTCCGACTGCTCGCCGGCCCGCCCCACCGCCAATCAACTCGCCTGGAACCCTGCTCGGCCGCCCGCTAGCCTTCCAGGCTGCCACCCGGCTTACTCAAATGACTCCCATGCCCCGGCCGAACCGTGCAACCCATTCCGCTCGCGGCCCCCTCGCGGCGCCTCGGCCAAACCGGCCCGACCATGCCCTTCGGGACAAGCCACGCCGGGCCACGCCCCCGCGACACTCTAGGCCGAACCGGCCTCGAGCCCAGGCTGAACCACCCACATGGCCTAGTGGGCTGGGTCCAGTAGGCCGGGCTGAGCCAAACAGGCTGACACACCCAATGGGCTAGGCCAGACCCAATAGGTCCAACCAGGTGGACCTAGACCAGGTCATCCCAGAATGGGTTAGGTCGGGTCGGTCCAACCGGGTGGGACCGGACCCGGGCCCACTACTGACACTTTACTTTCTTTTGGCCATATCATTGGGATCAGACATCCGTTTGACTAACCATCAGCGGCACTAATATTCGTTGAGTGTGATGGTCAGTTTGTATATAACTCAGTGGAGTTTTGGGTATAGTTGAGATATGGATCGCTTGGATCAAGCACGAATCCGACTGGGCACCCAGGACAAAAATGATAATAACTCACACCGTGCATCCAATTGACACACCATCTATTTCATTTAAACCCCTATGACGAGGAAGACTTTGAGATATTTCGTCGTGGTACTGCGTGAAAGATGGAGTATCAAACAGTAGCTCGTGAAGCGGATCCTCCAAGAGACGAGTGTGCGTAGTGTGGAGACCTATTAGGTGGGTGAGACTTGACAACTTCTGACCGTTTTGACTCAGAGTGACTCTACTAGCCCAGCGGGGAGTGCCACGATATCGCGACAGACCCACAGTGGGGAGCACCTTGGTGTCGCAGCAAACCCACGGTTCTCGAAAGGAGGAGTACCTTAGCAGGCTATGAGGCAGACTGCCCTAGTGATGCGGCATACCCATGGTGGGGAGCACCTTGGTGACGCAACAGACTCACTGGACTCGACAGGAGGAGTACCTCAGCATTCCCAGGTTAGTGGGAAGCACCTTGGTGTCATGGAAGGCCAACTGTACTCGATAGAGGAGAAGTTCTCAAGTAGTTGTGTTTTTGATAACGTGAATACAAATCCTGGTTGAGATGAGTTAGTAACTTTTGTGTTCACCTAATTATTGAGATGGATTACTTGATAACTTATGAATATGTATGGGCATATACATAAGTGATGTTATCTGTTGAATTCCTACATTTTGGTTTATCCTTGTTTGATTTTGTGAGACCATGAGGATCTCGGGGTCCCTACTGAGTATCGTTATACTCACCCCTGAATGGGCTATGCCTGCATCTCGTTGTGTTGGAGGCAGATGAAGGACAGCGCTGCCTGAGACTGAGTGTACCAGGACTAGACGGTATCCGGAGGTGGACCATAGGACGTGATGGTACCCAGTGGAGACAGACAAATATGGAGTGATGTGGAGGCTATATGTACCTACCTTTCAGGTATGAATTCCCGGTAGACGATCCAGTAGTTTCTTACCTTTATTCAGTTGTACTTGTTTTTCAGTTATACTTGTACTTTCCTGTTGGGCTTTTATTCCGGCCCCTTCACCTTTCAGCACTCTATGTATACAATTTTACTTAGTGATTTTCTTCCATATTGTACTTTTTTGTGTCTGTTTACTCATTATAATGGCAATTCCATCTCAGTTTTAGGGATTTACGCCTTTGGTGTTAGTCTCCATCCCCTGGCCTATGGAAGGAGGACTTGGGGTAGTCACGTAACGGGCCCCGGGGGATGGGTCATGAAAAATAGTATCATTAGTACATCTCCATCTTATTAATTTTCCATTAACTCATTAATGTAACTATACAATTTCATAGACTTGTGGGACTATCCAATATAATTATATAAAATTGAATTGTAGTACCTCACAACTCCGTGTTTATCCTAAAAATAAAATCTATCTATCTGTGATTATTTTCTAAGGTATGTTATTTTTATCCTCTAAATGAGATGGAAAGATTAATGTTTACTATGTATTATTCAAATCAGTGACAACTCCTCACAAAAAATAATAATTCCTATATTATGATACCTTCATTATGCTCTCTACTTACTATCCATTATCTTGAGAAATCTATAATTTTCAAGAAGTATTAAACAATCCTCACTTGGTAAACCTAATACTATAATGATTTTATGTCTTGGTTATTCTTCTTTATGAAGAAGATATATAAAAACCAATCCTTTTTCTCTATTCGTCTCTATATATTGGTATAACATAAAAATAATTTTTAATAAATATCCATAAGCATAGAACATTTATCAAATGGTTGTGATCAATTCAAATTCAATACTATATCCATGATCAATAGATATTTCAAAAGATTTTATGTTTGATGTAATTCATCTAACATGGCCTAATCAACAATAAAAATATCAATACATATCCTAGAATAATTCAGTTTTTCATTAATCATCAAAATATTCAATTTATTCTAAAATATTCAATTATTAATAAAATCATGGCAGAAGGTCCTTTATTTTTATGTGATGTTATTTTCTTATAGATTCAAATACACCACCAATATGATTTGAATTGAAATATATAAAACTAAAAGATCGATACTACTTGATAATTACATAATAAACATATTATGGAATGATATTTTTGTTCAATATATAATTAATAAATCTTTTGGGAAAAAAAATTGGAGACACATTAATTATAGTGTGATCCATTAATTAATCCCTCTAATCTTCTTCATAGTTGGAGCTTCATATACCCATTTGCGACATGACACATAAACATTAGAAAAACTAAGATGCAATTTTCTTCAGTAGTTGTTATTATAATACAATCCTTTAGCCCATGATATGTAACCTTTTATTATTGTATGTCACCATTCACAATATCAGTCATTCTCTTAAAATTTATTCATACATTATAATCATGGAATAATAAAACTCCCTCATGATGTAATCATTTACATTCTTGGTGATAATGTAACACATGAATTTCCATTATCATTTCATCGTAGTAACCCTTAGACATTTAATTTTCATCCAAAGGTAAATTATATTTTAAATAAATGGATTAAAATATTGTTTTTTCCATCGAAAAAAACTTCTTATAAACCAATCAAAATATATCAAATCTCTCTCATTCATCTTCTAGTTATTTGTTAAGATATAATCAGAATTATTTCTCATGAAAAAAAAATATTAGGGTTAGATAAGTCCATATTTTTTTTTGAAATATCTATCTATTAAATTCATCCATTTCTTGATATGTATAACTATCAAGGTACACAATACTTTATATTCAATTATATTATCTCACTACTAACAATTTCAATTTTAATTATAACTAATAATTTATAAAAAATTAATTTAAAAAGAAAAACATATAGGTTAAAACATTATCCTTTTATATAATTTTTTGATATTATTTCCATAATCCAATCATTAAAACCAATCAACTTCTTTTCCATGAAAAGTGTATATATTTTTTACTAATTCTTCTTCCTCCGCACATTGAAATATAATAAAGGGGTATCCTTTATAAATCATTCTCTTCGGTCTCTTAACTGTTTTCAACTCCATCAAAAATCATATTAATTCTATCATTTGATCATTATCATCCCTCAACCCATAGAAATGAATAAATTTCAGATGTACCAGTTCCTATCTAATAATAAATATTTAGATAGTTTAAACTTCTTTATTTTTATATATCTCCTTTACAACTTTTGTTTCTTTTAATAATGTACTTTCTCTTCCAAACCATTATGTTATTTCATCAATTTATAATATGTAACCTTTATATCTATTCACCACTTAGTAATCCTCAATATCATACTTCAATTATGATCAACATGATTTACAAAAAATATTTTGTTAATAAGGGATTTTAAAAAATATTATTTGAAAAAATATATATTTCTCATTCAATCATAAATTATCTTACAATTATAGATGAATTGTGAAACAATTTCAACATGTAAACATTCCACTTCCTAAATACTCATAAAAACATATAAGACTATAATGATGGAAATCATTGTCAGAATAATATTTTGTGTTAATAACTTCAATGGTTCAAATTTCAATCAATTTATTCGGTGAAAATATGAAATATATATTTTAGCATATTTTAGGTATCTCTATATATTCTGAATAATTAATACAAATGATTATTAAAAAATATGTAAATAAATTAAAAATCATGTGATTAACACCACTATTATGATACCTCTTTTGATGAATACTTTTCCACATGTTATAATTAATTTATTCTTAGACTAATATTTTATGATATTTCTTCCATCACATATTGTTTATCCACTTGTTAATGAGAAATATATCCATTAAATATTCAACATTAATTCCTCCAATATCATTCAAAAAATTAATTATAATATCCAATATTATATTATCATTTTATTTCATTTGAATATCCTAAAAATAGTAATATGATATTACGTGTTAGAAAAAATATAAATAATTCAGGAAATCTTCTCTGAATGTATCTCAAATCTTATTTACATATAGTAATAAACCACTTGTTATAACATAATACATATTTTAATTAACCATATTTATTTGATGAAAATTAATACTCTTGATTGGGATACAAAAATTAATTTTAGATCGAGAAATATAATGTTGGATCCTTTCCTTCTCTATTTGCAATTATTGATTTAAAGTGATTTTGATTTAATTTTACTTTTTATAATTTGGTACCAAGTATTATTTCTATAACACCAATTGTATTTATAGTGATTTATTTGATATAACATAAAATTACAATATATGGTTACAAATAATTCATGTTTTCATACTGACATCACATACCTTCCGTACATTCATCAATTTTCAATGTATTAACCATAGAGAACACATCTCACCCCATAAATGTACATCAATCCAATAACAGTTATAGATACTTAATTCTTGACAGTATGTGTGCTTCTAGAATATCCTCAAGAAAGATAATGAATTTTTTTCATGGTAAATCAAAAATTAACTTCCAACAACATTCTATTTCATCATTGTGACTATCATTTTAATGACAGAACATGGAAAAACATTAATATAGATACATTCTATAAAGACCTCTACCTTATCATTCTTATGACATATCTTAATTTGGGTAAATATAAAAAAAATTCATGTTTATTCCATTTATGCAATTTCGTTGCATCATTCATCATGATTCCTCCTCCATAAGAGTATTCTTAAACAAAACCTCCCATATTACCTTGTAATTATATTAGTTAGAACAATAAATCATGATTGACATTTTTTATCATGGATATCCATTAATACAACCTTATAATTTCATAATAATTTGTGAATATTTTTAACAATATTCCATGCATAATTTTTTTAGTAGGGGTGTCTTATTTTTTGTACATCTATGTTTGTTTCAATAAATTAATGATAGATGTTTGGAATTGGTGACTCTAGATACTCGATATACTCTATATTTTCGTTCTTCTTAGTAATATTTTAATACTATAAATCTATTTTTATATAAAAATTGATTTTTTACCTTTCACATATTCTACATCCTTATCAAAGAAAATATTGTTATTTATGCCATCCTAACTAACATTTTTTATATATAACATTTCCAAATATACCCATTTACCATAACTAAAATGTATAAAAAAATATACTACCTATATGTAAATATTTATAGAGATGTTTTAGTAAATATTATGACTTTAATGAATATTTTATATCACATTACACATTTACATTGTGGGTCCCATAAATCCACAATATAATTACCTTATTATAATATTTTTATTTCATTCTATTTTATAACAAAATATTTATTCTCATTGATTCCATGATTTTTACTTCTCAAAATTGACATATTATGTCCTTCATATGAGGGGTATAAAATCTACTTACCTCCTTTGCACACATCAAATAATTTTCAATCATGTTCAATTTCACATCAATTTTATTTAATTAGGTATCCATGTTCTCCATCCTCGAATGATCATCATTCCTAAATGTCATATTTTATTAATGAGGCTTTTTGATAGATATGAAGTTGTATTCCAGATCATTTTAATTATATTATTAATATTTTAATTCATGTGATAAAAGTCTATATAAATCAACTTTATTATTTATATTTTCACACATTCATCTTTTAGATTTTATTAATGCCATATACTATCATACACTCCTCTTATTCAATAAAATATATCTTCTGTGAAAGAGTAACCCACTTCATGAATGATTTACTATTGATGAACCATATAAAATAAGGATTGGATATCATCATTATTAATACAAGTAGGATTATTAGATTTATGAGTATATATAGTTTTCACATTTCCAATATGATTATTACATAGTTCCAACTCCCAAGGAGAATCAATATCTTTTAATTTTTAATAAATGTTTATAATAGAATTAAAATTATATTTGGTTTCATAACCTATCTAAATTACCTAAATATATTTTCAATAGTTTAAATGGGTTTATTCTTATTACTCATCCTCTTCCTACAACATGAATCAAGAATATTTCTTCAATTCATTAATTTCGGGTATTATCATATCCATATTTTTAACAATCATTTATGGAGGGATTCCCAAAACAATCTCCTACTATGGGAACTGTATAAAACTAATTTAATGTATCCCACATTCAATACATCTAGGTACATAGAAAACCTTATTAAATAAATATTAATTCATAGTTTTGACATGAATTTTGATGACCTTTACATCATTAATTGTTTTCTAAAATACACTCAAATATGAATCCTATTTAATAATCCAAAAAACATCAATGTTCGGTGTTTTTTGACAAATTATAATCGATATTCTCTATAAAAACAACATTGTATAAATAAAAAATATAATGATTCATTAATGAATCAATATGTGTCATAATAATTAAAACATCTATTATTTATTAATGTTTTATGTTAGTTCCATTATGGTCTTAAACAACTTTTCGAGATCATAGTTTTATAGTAAGTGACTCGACATTCCTAGAGAGGAAGGATGATAAAATATAAGTGGAATTAAATTTAATTATTTTCCTCAAATCATAACTCTAACCCATCATAAAATCATAATCCCTCATTGAAAATAATACATTCAATCTCAATATTCTTCAATATCATTATCCTTAAATAACAACCACCAATAAAAAAATAAATATCGTAAGAGTGGATTTTTATTTCATGGTTTATCCATATTAGTGTATATCTATATATCATAGAAATAATACTATATTTCCATATAAAACATCACTATCATATCCATGTTCACTGAATAAAATGATTAGATTATAGTAAATTTACACATTGGCTAACTTCCACACTATTTAGTTATCCCTCAATACTCATCCAAGGGAAAGTTACATTTTACCCTTCTACGTTCATTAATTTGAGGAAATAATTTAATTATCATACCTATAGTTATCTTTAATATCGATATATAAAAATGATTCACCTTTCACCATAACTCTAAAATTTCCATGACTATGAAATACACAATAGAAACCCACAAACATGACGATATAATTACATGACCTGAAGAAAATGTCTCATTAAAAAACATACCCATGATATTTTATGTTTAGTGTTTTAGATAAATATGAAAAACAAAAAATTGGAAAACACTTTATTTTTCAATGAAATGATATTTATTTACTATATAAGAAACTTATTAATCCATAACATGATGTCAATATCTTCACAAAATCTTATCCACAGTATATTCCTCTATACATTGAAAATGTATTACTTTACAAAATTATATTAGGAAAAATTTAAATAAGAATATATGAGCTCAAATGTTGATTAAGGGTAATAATATATATAAAAATAAAAGATCATAACTAATTATAAAATAAATATATGGTTATGTGGATTTAATAGAAGAAAGTTTACATAAAATATATATTTCATTCCCCATAAAACAAATAGGATGATCATAAGCCTAGAAAAAAGATATAATGAAATGACATCATAAGATCATAGAACCATGAAATATGTGTCATAAACACTAGAAATAACATCTTAAGTGTAATTCAAGGTTCAATGAAAAGTAAATAGCCATGGATAGAGTTTAGTGGGAGATTATGTTAAATCCTCCCATAAACACAATGTACAATGCCCTGTGGTAGAATAAGGTCACTACCGAATCAATATTTTAACATATAATTTGGTATAAACACATAGAAAATGCATTGGAGAGAAATATAGTATCAGAATCTTCAATAAAATGATTAATATCATAAAATTTACATTCATAGGTGTTCCATTTGAGAAAAAGAAACCATATTAAATTCATAAGAAGGATTAAACCCATGAAAAATTGGGGTCATAAAAAATCATGTCTAAAATAGTTAATGATGTATATATCATAATGATTCATATTAGAATAATGATATAAATTAATATGTAAATTCGTATTGTAATAAATAAACATATTTCTTGAAAAACAAATTCCAATGTAGTATGATTTATGATAATGATTAATTAGAACTAAGAATTAAAATTCACTACATATGTGATGCATTTTAAAATGAGAACAAGATATTTTTTAGGAAGAAGATAAATTATAATTTATATTTAGAATATATTTCAAGTAATATTTTTTTTCATTGAATAATTAGTGTTTGAGAATTAATTCATGTTGATAACAATTTATGAAGGTAACCTTTATATTGAAAGAAATATTCATAATAGTCTCCTTTTTAAGACACCTTTGTCAAAATCTCACATCGTAAAAAGGATCCTAAAACATATAAAAAATTAATATATTTTAATTATAATTCTCATATGAGATAACACTTACAATGGTTTTAAATTATTAATGATAAAATTGATGGGATATGAAATTATAGACAATGATTGTAAATCCCAATTAAAAAGGATGATAATTATTGTCAACAGTGATAAACTATTGAGAAATTAATTAATAGAGGTAAAGATTTTAATGAAATGTTTCAAATTAACAATATATATATTATAATTATTATAAAATATAATAAATCGATCTTGTAAAACTATATTCAAAATTGAATCACGTACACTCATAAGAAAAGTTTAGTCAGAAAAAACCATACAACCTTTGATATTTTGAAGTAAAATCTCTATGAGGGAAAGAAAATTTAATATAATGTAAAAAATATATAATCATGATTCAAAAATATTAATTTTTAAATAAAATATCCGAATAGAAAATCATGTATAAAAATTAATACTTCCTAATGGGTGAAAATTGATATAAGAAACCCTAACATCATTCTCAATTAATTATGAAAATATGACATGTTCGTGGATAATTGATTTATGTTTATTTTGTTACCTCATATAAAACCCAATTCTTATATATTTTAAATAATATATTCCTTTTTATTTATTTATTATATTTCTAAATATATTATATTTTGTTATTTTTTTGTGAACTCTTAATTAGTATTGGTTATGTTTGGTGATTATAGTGATCCATAATGTTATTTTAATTAAAATTAAAATTCATAATGTAAACATTCTAAAAAGAATCCAACCATTGTTACATATGAAATTATAATTATATTATTATTTATGTTCCCATATTAATACATGATATAGTTTTATAACATTCCTTATGTCGTTGGTTAGATGGACTGAAACATTATAATAATATAATTAATGGATCATAATCAATTGGAAATATAATTTTTTTGAAATAATATTATAATTAAGGAATAATAATGATATTATTCAAATGCATTAATAGTTCTGAATTATATTTATGTAGGGTTAAAAAAGCATTAACTTAACTAAATTAAAAATGGGTTCTATTAAATTTTTTAGGTGGTAATTCACACAACACAATATTAAAATTATCATTCTTGGAATAACGAGATTGAATTATTGGTTATATGAAATTTTAAATTTATAACTATATTTATTTTTTATGTATCATATTTATTCATCAATATTATCATTAAAACCCACTATAAGTGGTGGTATGAAAAATTGAGTACATCAATTCATATGGACAATAGTCTTCTTATATGAACTAATGATACTTTTTTCTTATTTATTAAAGTAAATAAATAATCATTATTAAACTTCAATAATTATATCTTAGAAGAAAAATGATATATATGTTATTATATTGATATTTATATAATAGTTTATTAAAAGAGGATTAACTTGAATATATTGAGAAGGATTTATTACTTAAGATGATAGAATGAGTTTTCACATTGATATATCATTGGAAAAATAACCATTATTCTAAATAATTATAAATTTAGGAATGCATTTTTTTGAGGGAGTTCAAGGATTAAAAACATGGAAGTAGATTTAGAATAAATGTCATGACAAAGGAGAAAAACGAAGTATATGAAGGATCACACTTTATATGTGCAGAGGAATTTTTTTTGTAATTACCCTTTACATATTAAAAAATTTAAAGGTATTTTTCATTGGTAAATGGACCAAAAAATATAAAATGAGGAATTGGAGGTGAATTTTGTTCAATAAAACCCCCAAAAAGGCAATTAGAAACATTTTAACATACTTTTTTTTTACATTTAATCTTATTAAATCAACATTCACTATTATTGGGGTAATTAATTTACAAACATAGTAATTAATATTAATTACTAAAACATAAATGGGCCTTTTATAAAAATTTTATCATTCTTATTTCAAAAGTTAAAATATTGTTTTAGAAATAATTTTGATTTTATAGAATGATATTTTTTTTAAGCTCAAATACAGTAAAAAGATATTTTTGTATAATTTTTAATCACAAAATTTAGGTGTAGGATAAAATTATAAATGTTTTTAATTTAAATTCATAATTTGAATTATTATAAAAAAATAATTGTTATAAATAGTTATATAAATCTAAATCAAAATTTTATATAAATAAATTTAAATTAAATGAAAAACACAAAATAAATTTTTATTAGAGATAAAATATTATTTTCTATAATGATAAACAAAGGTTTCAAGAAATTGAGCTAATAATTTTTTATCATTATTACATAAATAAATATTTCAGCGATTATTTTTTTTATAAAATCTTTTCTCTTTCAAATATATTGATAATGTTATAAAATTTACCATTTTGGAAAGAACTATAATTTCAACTATTTTTCTAAAAATAATATTTTTTTAATCCCTTTTTAGATACCTTGATTCATGGATATAATATAATCCTTCACTTATTTTATTACTCTTGCATACAAGGAATCCCACTATAGGAATAATAAAGAAGTTAAAAAAGGGGTGAGTTGTGATAACCTCACATTGTCAAATAACATAACTATTGAGCTTGAGACCCTTTTTAGAGGTATTTTATTATGTTTTTATTATTTAGAATTTTTTATAATTTTTCCATAATAAAATATTATTTTTATTTAGATAATGATCTTAAAATTCTTCGGTATAAAATTATTTATTGAAATCCAAAATATTCAAAAAAAATTAATATTAAATTAAATATTTCTAAAATGAATTTTATTTAATAATATGAATAATCTAAAATAGATAAATTCAATTTTTACATAATAAATTTAAAAAATAATATTTTTATAAGAATATATAATTATTCGTTAAAATTATGTAGTATGAAAATATAAAATATATAAAATAAATAAATTTTGACATTTATAATTACATGATTTTATCCTACTAATTAATAATTACCTATTCCAAGATTCTCTATATATAATATGAAAACATAAGGTATGTTTTTATGGCAGTTGAGGTTTTTGATTTCACTAGCATGGATATCCATGAAATTTCTATGAGATATAATTTCTCTTAAATATGAATTTTATCCAACAATAATTCTCCAATTTCAGCATTAGACTTTCCAAGATCAATCTATAGTAATGTTTCCACCATCCCAATCTCATTTTGAAGGGATTAATAGGAAATACTTATGCTATATAACGACATTACGTTTCTTAATAATAATCTAAATAATTTTATGTTATTTTTTATAAAAATTATTTCAAAAAATAATATAATTGTAAAATATTATTTTAAAATATCACAATTTAAAATTTGGTTGTTTCATATAAGAACAGATATCAAAATAATATTTTTTAATAAAAATTTATTTCTAAATATTTGGCCTTTTTATTCCACCCATTAAAAATTGCATCTTCACAATTTGAAACTCATATGATGGGTGTATTTTTAATGATAATATCTTAATTAAAAATACATTATAACATGATCATGGGAAGATTTTATATATGATGTAATATTTCCCTATATTAAATTTTTTATAATACCCTTATTAAAAGATATAATACAATATTTTGAGAGTTATATAATATAAAGAAGTGGTATGTCTATAAGAATTTACTTCTATAAATGTTCACTTGTACTATAGATATGATAATTAGTATACGTATTTTTTTACATCTAATTTAATATTATGTAGGTGAAAACATCCAAAACATTATAGGTACACAAATATTGAGTAAAAATAAATCTCTACATTAATATATGTGATTGAATATAATTTTCATTATTCCCATTATCTATATAGTCGTATGTAAAAATTTCTCTTGTTTACCAACTATTAAGACAATGATTTTCCCAATATCTTATTTACCTGAAACATAGATAGTAAATATGGTTAGCTTAATTATTTTACTCAAAATGTTTAGTTATTACATTATCCTACAATTTTAACATCTACCGATACCCTTGAGGAAATATCCCCATGATTATTCTCCCATTTTAGACATTTGGTGATTTAAATATTATTTCACTTATCATAGTTTCCCCATGATGTTCCAGGATACCCCATCCATATCTACTTTTGAATGATTTTAACTATTACTATGTTCACATTTTGGTGTCACAATTTGTGATAATAGGATTGGAATAGTCATAGGGTTACTAACTCAACCAAATATTTTAATGGGTTTTTGATGATAAAATAATACCATTTTCCCTCAATCTCAATTTTCACTCTATATTCAACTATTCTAATAATAAATTTGTGTAACATGAGTAAAAAAATTTATATTATAAAATATTATAATAACTAATAGTGGGTAAATCTAACCACTATATGTCCTATATTATGATACAAAAACATTAACATATAGTTCATTAAGTTCCACCTATGTCACTATTAATTCCAACTATATCCTTATTTGTTCAACCTATGAAAAAAAATATTTTTTTTTCATAAACATTGACCAATTAATAAAAAACAACATGAAACAAAAACTGTAATAGTAGTTTGAAAAGTGCCTATGTTTAACCAAAGAATATCCCCAGGTATTTCTAACTAGATATGCAGTCCTAGGCCTACTCCTCATGCACATGGTGATGATTGATTTTAAACCCAATCCACACTATTCATTATTACTACTTTTTGGATAATTTTTTCCATAACCACGTCCACATTCTTATATTTATAAATATTTATTTTTATGGAAATCCAGAAACTATATATTATACCAACATTATATGATGTTATCTTATACATATAATTATACTGATGAGTTTCACAAATTTTCATTCACTATGACATTAAAAATAATCATTATTACATCAACTAACCTATTAGATTATCAATATATTATAAATTATGATCAATATTTGATTTTCCACCCTGACGTTATCCCCAAGCAAGATCTTAAACTCTAATGGATTCTAAATCATTCATTGATACCAACTATCACGTATGGATAATTTGATCCTAAATCAAATTACATAAAGAAAATGTTAAATTATAAAACATACAAAATATATTTTAGGATTTGTGTTTAATTTATTTAGGAAATAAATTCATAAAAACCCATGTCTTTTTCAATGAACAAATGTGTTTTATACTCTATAAGAAACTTATAAATCCATAATATGTATTAAAAATCACTAATAACATATCTATACAATAAAATAGTATACACATAACTCTTGTATTAATATCATTAATTAAATAGAAAAATGTAAACATAAGAAGGGGTGAGTTATAATTCTTATTATGGGTATGTATACATGAAAATAATAAAAGATCTTATGTGCACATATGATTAATAGATTAATATTAGAATTCATGGAAGGTGAATAAACATAAAATATAAAATTAATACCTGATAATATCATGTAGATGATCATAAAAACAATATCAAAATATAATTACATTATTTCATATTATCATAGAAACCTGGAATTTATGACATCAACATATGATATCAAATCAAATACTTAAGTCAACAATCACTATGAAGATTAACATAGTTAACAGAGTCCCATGTTGGAATAGGTACAAGCCCTAATCTCATACAAAAAACTATATATGTATAAATTATAACCAAATTTAATCGATGTATATATAATTTTTATACAAACTTTCGCATAATGAAAATTTTTCTATGTACATTATTTCATGCACCAAATGTGGAAAATATATATATATAAATAATGAACTTGATAAAACCAATGAAAAAGTATTATGATTCATAATATCATCTCAAAGAATAATAGATATATATATCATAAAGATTCCCTATTGTATAATTTTTTAAATAATTGTTTGTATATATTTTAATAAATAAATATAACTATGTGACATTTACTTCCAGGGAATAATGATTTATACAAAGGATCAAGACGAATTAATAATTAAAATGAACTACCTAGGAGATAATTTAGAAATTTTGAATTAGATATTATATAAAAGGAGATAGTTTATAATTTTAAGTTATACATGAAATAATCATGGATGGTTGTCCAAAAAATATTTATCATTTTGAAAAACTATTCATGGTTAAAACATTTTATGGAGGTGACACATTTAATGAAAGAATAAATCAGATGTTTCCATTTTAATGATTAAGGAATTCCATTTTTGATATCCCACATTCTAAAAAGGATGATAAAAATTTTATTTTATTTGGGGAAAAAATATTATGGAAAAATGAGAGAATATATAATTAGTTTTCCAATTAAAAATGAAAACATTGGTCGGAAGAAGAATTACTGATAGATTGTGGAAAAATAGTTAAAGTGGGTACAATTTTTATAAGTGATGATATACTATATAAAATAAAATTCAACTAGGTATGTATTTGGAAAAAAGATAAATTTTCTATGATAGATGAACTATAATATCATTTTATAATAGAATAATTCTATATTTAAAAAAAATTGTTAAAATGGAAAAATTTATAATTAAGAAATATGTTGAGAAAAAATAAAACCTTACAAATTTTGAAATTATTTATTCTATATACAATGAGAGAAATAAAATTGAATAAAATATTGAATGTGACTAAATATAAAATAATAATGTTTCAATATTATTATAGCGTGGTAGATAACATATTATAAATTAAACAATGAATATAATAATAAATATGTATCAGTTGCGGTAAATGAAGATAAAAACCCCAAAAATTAATCATAAATCATTATATTTATGATCCTAGCATCATGAATAATAAAAATATGTTTATTATATACCGTTTTAGTGTCCTAATTTATTCATATAGAATTTAATATGAGCTATTCAATATCATATTATAATGAAAATATAGAATGAAATGTTGGCTCGTGTTAATCTAGTTTTTTTGTTGATTTGAATCTATTGAATAGATCCTTGTAATTCTTGGTGGATTTTTATTTTGATCCAAGGTATTTAATCATACCTCCATTTAAGGTAGCTAGATGTTTAATTTTAGACCCCATTAATGTGGAATATTGTGAAAATATGAACCCTAAGAAGGATCATAATTGGTCGAATATTCATACATCACAGAGCAAGTTCTTCTCTGTTATTCAATATTATTAGATTTCCAATCATAAGATTATCACAAAAAATTCAGTCGATCACTTTTGTTGAAGTGAATATATAAATTCATGAAGATCGTCACTGTGAATGTGGATTCTCTCTTATTAATTAGATTTTGTGCCGTTGAAGGGATTCCCCTTTGACTCATGATGATTTTAAAGGTAGGATGATTCAATTTTGGGGTATCAGTGATTGGAAGCTAATTTATATTTGAGAAGGTATGTTCCATGTTGCTTCTCCATCGATGGATTTTTTAAATTTTTATTAGGGCTTCAGTCTAATTCCTCTAAAACCTTGATTTATCATGCTCCAACAAAGGGATCCGCTAGCAGATTATTTTTCTAATAGGGGACCCTCTATGAAAATTTGGATCACAATTCAGGGTCTTAGTTTGTTCTTCTAGAAAACTACCATATTTTGGGATGTTTCATCTATAGAAGGAAGTTCAAACATAGTCGATAAGAAATACGAACTATTTCTGTATGGTCATTTTTCTAGTGTACCTGATGAGATTTATCTAAATCATGAAATAATTGAAACTAGTTTTTTAGTTGCAGTGACATTAAGAATGAACTACCAATTCAATATGTGTGTTTTCCTAGTTTCTATGAGTCAAGTCTTTTCATTGGTCAAACTAGGGAACAATGTTGAAAGAATATACAATTTTCAAATTGCAAATCTCTAGGGCACACCTCTCATCAATGTAAGTGGAAGTAATTTGGTAGTGGCCCTATGGTGGGTAGATAGGTTTTTAGGATGAAGGAGGGTGAGGCCTCCTCCACTTGGGTATTCATGAAATGCATGGAAAAAGCTTCTACTAGATCACATCAAAACTCTTCAGAGGAAAATTTTCCTTATAATGACCTTGGTGATTTCGATGGTGACTCTAATAACGGTGAAACTAACTTGAAAAGGAAATAGTAGTAATTGGATGTTGTGGAAGATGAGTAGGATGGGAACCAGTCTGAGTGTGGGATAGGTATCTTTTAGGAAGTGAAAATGGAAATGACCCATGTTGTAGTGGTTCTTGTTCGAAATAAGGGAAAAGTGAGGCTAGTTGATGCTGATGGATTTAAAATTGTAATTATGAGAAAATTGAGGGGTATCTCAATTATGTTTGATGACCGATTTATTAAGGTCCCCTCTGTCATGGTCGATGTCCAAATTCAACATCCATATGTGAATATTTTGAAAACAGGTGGGGATGTTGACTACACATCCCAGGATGAGTTGGTTTCCTACATGGATGGCCATCTGGATGGTTTTGTGTGGGATGGTGGTATACATTGAGATGATACTTCTTATGTCCAAATAGACTCTATGGATGAGGCTCTTACTGTAGATGGGGATATCCCAAATGATGTTTGGATACCCACTGATAAGCAGATAGCTCGATGATTTAGCCTCGGTCAGCACATTTCTCCCAATGAAGCTGGTGATGAAAATGTGTCTCCATTGCTGTAGAATGCTAAAGCTACTTATAATTTCATTTCTAAGCTAGTTTTTATAAATACACAGAATATTGAATTTATTTTTTTAATGTCCTCGACAATGTAGGTTGCGGTAATCAGATGGTTTCTCCCATTATGACTAAACCTAGGAATGGAGATATTTGTGGTCCATAAGATGGAATTACCATCGAGGATGTGGATAATCTGGTTATATTGGATTACCCTTCTTAGAAGGGGGCTATTCAAGAGGTCATGGCTGTGTAGGTTTTTTTCACAAGGTCTACCTTAGGAGGAATTTTTGAATGGTGATGGTGATTCACCTTACAAGGAGGATATTCATGATGGTGAACAGATGGTTGATCGGTAGGACATGGATATATAAGATCATTCCGCAAAGGATTTACCATAAGAGGATGTTGTGAATGTTGCATGGGAGGGCATGGTCATGCAGGAGGATGGTGTGGATGACTAGGTTGATGATGCATCACATGTACAAAAAATTCAATAGGGATGAGGGCTCCATCTTACTTATGGGGGGACCCTGAAGTTGGGTTCAATATAGGAACATGTGATCCTCACTGTAGGTATTTTGTATTGTTTTTTCATTTCATTGGTGTGATATTATTGAACTCAAACATTCCCCTATTCCCCGATTGTTTTACTTTTATTTAATAAATTTTGGACCCTTGTTTTTGGGTTCTCATGTCCATTGTTAATCCATTCTGTTATAATTATTATTTATATTTTTTTATGTTGGCGTATAAATTAAATTGATGTTGGGGTATTTTCGTGATTTATCTACCATTGATAATATTTTAATTATTATTAAAATTATAAATATAACCACTAGATGACCATATAAAATAATAAATCTTATATTAAATTATAATATTATTTATATTTATGTTCCCTAGCCATTAATTATATAGTTTTATTGAATTTTTTAATCAGGTGGTTAGAAAAACCCAAACGTGAACATACTATAATTCATGAATTTATTTGATCACAATAGTGGGTAATTTTGAAAATAATATTAATATTATATGATAATAATGAATTTTATTAGATAATATTAATTTGATTATTAATATTTAAAAAGAATATATTAAATAAGAATGAATATTGATGAAAATGAAGATAAATTACTTCATCGAGGTGGTAGTCCTAAAAACATAGTTTTACTGATTTCAATACTAGAATACCATGTTGGAATTAATTTAAATGAAAAATATAAATTTAATAATCACAATTTTATGATAGAAATTTTATTTATTTATAAATCCCATCATTAATACAAAACACAAGAGGAGGTATAGAAAAAACAATTCGTTGATTCTTGGTGGGGGTAGTCTACAGATATTCACAAATAACTCATTTTTTCCATAACATGTCTAGAAGAATAAATAATGGTTGAAAATTTTTTATAATAACATCCTGATATGAAAATTTTATATATTTAATTGTATTTTTATGTGTATAATAGGATATTAAGTGGATGATTAAGAAAAAATATGGTCAAATGAGATGTATTTAATATGAGGGATTGAGCATTATCTTGTAAATCTCCATGTAAATGAGTCCTTGAGATGATTGATGGAATATAGGGGAATAATTAAGTGGGATAGGGTTATTGAGGGAATTGTTTTTGTAATTATATTAATAATATTTTATGGAATATTCTGACATTAATTATTAGAAGGATCCACATTTATAAGTTAAAAGAGGTGAAATTATGAATGAATACTCAACATTTTCAATAATGTAATGAATTTATTCAATGTTAAAAGATTAAAATTGATTAAATAGGACGGGGGGTGTGAGTTTTTGTTCATAAAACCCAAAAAAATCAATTCAAAAACATGTTTTTAACTTTTTATGAGACATTTACTCTTAGTAAATAAATTTTCACAAATTTTATCGTTACTAAGAATATTTGTTTTCATCCATAGTTAATCAATGGTAGTGGATAAATATGAATTGTTATTAATTTATTTAAATTCCAATTATCTTTCAGTAAATTAATATTTATCTATCACAATATATTCAATTGGGTGTCAAAAATAAATCATATCAAAATAATTGGTATACAAGAGCCACTTGATCGTTAATTAATGAAATAATAATTTTTTTGACATGTTTGTTTTTACAATAAATTCATGAAATAATTTTATAATATTTAATTTTCAATTACGAAATTGTTATTTAATGGAGTTACCTTTTATTTTGACAAATCATACCAAAAATTATTCAATGAACAAATAAGATATTTTGTATACTACAATAATGATATAAAATAGAATAAATCTATCTAGTTGGTGAGTTATAAAAGTTAATATAATGTGCGAGAAGATCCTGGAAAAAATTGGAAATCATAATTTTTATCGCAAATATTATGAAATAATGATTATAATGGTTACCCATTCTAGTTTTTATATAGTTTATTCTTCCATTATAATATTTTGGAATTAATATAATGGTTAAGACATGTTTAGAGAATATTTTATAGAACTAAATATCATGACATGAGGATAAAAATAGAAATGCTAATAAGGATATATTGATCTCTTAAAACAAAATAGAAGAAAAAATTTAATATATATATATATATATAAATTCTAAATCCTGGTTTGTGATAGAGAAAAGAATATACACTATAAAAATAAGTGTCACCTCCAAATATTATTACAAAATATCTAAAAAACTAAATAAGCATATTATTTTTGGTTGATGTTTTTTAATTTATATATTATGGATATGAATTGATTCAACATTATATTCATTAGTTTTAAGGGATTGGTAAATTTAAATTGTTTCACTTTTCCCACACCAGATGGATCTATGGTAATGAATGGATAAAGAGAATGATAAAAATTTTATTATCTTCATCAAATAACTCTAAAAATTCATTAGATTAGATGAAATAATTTGATAATCTATAAATTGTTTTACTCAATTTAGATAATTAATGAATATTCTAATCACCTAGAAAATGAATTATAAGTGTTTTAGATGTGGGAATTAGATTTAAATATAAATTTTCAAACACTATATAGAAAACATAAATCCATGAATCTGTTGGTTACATGTATAAATTGGTGTAATTTATTGAAATGTAAAAAAATGTATTTTTAATTAATTGATTAATCTTTAGTGATTAGGATATACACATATAAAACTATAGTTATGGGGGAATTATTATATTATAATTAATATTATATAATACCAATTCCCTATATGATCTTTATAGAAGTATGAAAATTGATTTTTAAATCCATAAATTTAAAAAATGTTTAAGGATATAGTGAACCCAATGATATATACTGATGCACTCTAGGCCTATAAGATGTAAATTAATTCTCTTAATTTTATATAAAAATTATTGTTATATATAAGTGAAACTATTCTTCTAATGGGTAGTTTGTAGAACAAACCATATTGGATTGTCAAAATTATAAAAATTTATTCAAGTAATTATGTGTGGAAGTAATCCGTACAACATGATGATATTAAATAAATTAGAAGATATAAATATAAAGATAAAAAATCTACACGTATAAATAATTAATGTTTATTATCCATAGAAACAACTGAATAATTTATATTCAATGATAGAATGTTGTTGATATAGTAAAAATTATATTTTCTTCCAATAAAACTCATTACACACTTCTTATATAATTCACTTTGGATAAATGACCATCCTTTGGGAGTCCTTGTGATATAATAAGACTATAAAGTTTTCTTCTATACAAATAAAAAAAGTGTAATATTTACTTTTTCAATTGACAATAAGGATGCATACTATCAATTTTGGTTTTCAAGTGGGTAATGCTTTATGGGTCAACAAATTTATAATAAATAGGTAACAAATAAATGTTTCTAAAAAATAAATTAGTTTTAAATATTTATAATTATTATTATATTTTTGATTAATTTATTAGATTAAGATATTTTTGGTAGTGTATCCAACTAAATGAAATTTGAAACATTTTAACCCCATATTATTTTTCTTAATTTTTAACAATAACACGTAATTATTTTTATAGAATATTGGATTCATCAATGTAAATATTTTTTTGATGAGCGAAATACATATGTGTTATGTAAAACCACCATCCCATTGATTTTTTCCAAAACATGAACCATAATTAACAACACAACTATTACATCGACCTAACCCATTTATTTACCTAGTTTCCTATACAAACCCATAATAATGAAATAAACCATATTGATATTGTATCAATCTTTGAGATAGGGTTTAATCCATTAAAATATAAAAATAGAATTGAATCCCCATTGATTTATCTCTATTTTACTTCAATACATTTCTCAAACCATTATTGGTAATACAACACAATATTTTATAATATATTTATCATACAAAAATTTGTTAGATGGATTTCTTGACATGTTACATTGAGAATAAAACGTAAAAATTATGTTATATAATAGCCTTTAAATAAATAATTATAAATAATACTATGATATAATGAAATATATATATATATATATCTTTTATATAATTCATTTTTATTTCATTATTTATAAAATATAAGTACTATATTTTTAATAAGAGCGTGTTATGCTTCAAATATTCTTTCTTAAAATTTGATTTGATTTTATTTTATGCACGGAAAATATAACTTTTTTACCATTTTTTGGAATTAAAATTTATTAATAGTATATTAATCATAAAATAATAATATCAAAATTATATTATGGTGAAAATTATTCAATTTTTTGAAACAGTTAATTATTCAGTGAATAGTGTAAAATACATATATTGTAAAAATATAAGTTATATTTTGTGAAAGGTTACATTATGATTTAATGATGATCATTAATTAAAATATTTATCCTTTACTAAGAAATAATATAATTAATTTTATTTTATCATTTTTGTAGATGATTTTGTTATATGTTAATTTTCTGGACAAAAACACAATTTTCTAATGTTCATTACTATTGTGTTTTTTGAAATTATTTAAAAATAAATTTCATCTAATTCTTGATGTTTTATATTGTTAAATTGATTGCATATTAAAAATTATTAATATTAATAAAAATTTTTAGGGATAATATAATTTTTCATCACAATGAATTGGGACAACTAAAAGTATTTTCTAACTCAATAATGTTTAAACTAGTAAAACATGGATAAAAGTATGGGATAATACAATAAAATAACATTAGAACTTGATATAATTATATTGGATGAGTTTTCTATAAGAAAAAATATTACTAAAGAGTTGAATAATTTTTTTCAAATAATTATATTGGAATTGGGAACCCAAGCATGCCTTTTTTGTGATAAGTTATATTATATTGAAATTAAAAACTATTATTTGGTCAATTCATTTAATGGAATGTTTGGAAGATGAATTAGATTGTAGATTTATCCTAAAAAAATTATAAATTACCTATTTTTAATTACATAATCAAAAATTCATGGTAACCAATTCAATACGATATTTAATAGTGAAATTATTTTTTACCAAAAATCTGTTATTTTCATAAAAAAGTATTTTCATGCGTTTTGAGAAAATAAATTAAAAGTAATTTCTAACAACTATATATTATAAATATAATTTAAATTATTCCCAATTTTGAAAAGAATTTCGTTCTGAATTCAATTTTTATTTTTGATCATATAATTTATATTTAAAGCTAAATTGTTAATTTAAATAGATACAGTAAAAATGTGTTTAATGTTTTTTAAATATATGATCATTCTCAGAAAAAAAATTTCAAAATGTATTTGGTTAAATTTATTTATACCCAATAACATATTTTCTATTAATTTGGTGTTCTTTAGTTCCACTTCATAATATTATGATATATATATATATATATATTAATCATTTCTATAATTCTAATTGTGTCTTTTTCTTAACATATAAAATTCATAATCCCATTCTCTAGTATTTACAATGCTTGATAATTCAAAATTTCCAAAAACATGCATAATACAATCATATAATTCATTCCCCTTTACCAAACATTCTTTCAAAAATGTTATTATTTTAAATTTCAAGGTGTAAGACAATGGGGGTCTACTAAATTAGAGGTAATTGCCTTACCTAACTTATTTAAATTAATTTATTCATATACATCATCTAAATAAATTTTAAACATTTTAGGAAAATTAATTCAGTATCCTAAATATAATTAAATATTATTATAATTACAAATCTATTATTTTCAACATCTTTTCGATTAAATGGAAAATGAAAAATATAGCTCGTACATATGTTTAAACTATCACCTTTATATAGAAACATGATTCACTATTAATCACTATAATTCATGTACAGTTATTATAATCGACTTAACCATCATATATTTTATATTTATTTTATAATTAAAAATATTAAAATATAATATTTTATATACCTTTTTAACTTTCCATCCTTTGAGATACAATGAAATCATTTGTCTATACGTGTTGGTCATCATATTCATAAAGTGATGTGATTATTTTAACATATTAATTTTAAATGGTTGTTAATAAGGATTAATTTAATGAATATGTATAATATGTTTGATATAGTTTAGATTTTATAAAGATGAATAATTATTTATGGACTACTATCTCCAGGAAGTAATCCCATTCATTTTTCATTATCTATTTTTTAGTAGTTCAAAAGTGTATATAATTATTAAATATTATAAAAAACACATGATAAAATCATAAAATTATATAAAAATGAACAATGTTAAATTATTACGAAATCTAAATTAAAACAAGGACAAATAAAAAAAACACTTCTCACAATAAACAATTATTTACATAAATAATTGTTAAAAATGAGTAATAATATGTTCTTATTATATAATTTGTGGTATTATATACATGTGTATAGGTTTATAATGAATTTATAATAACCATATAATTATTATATAGTATTTCAAAATCAATAAATTGTAATAGAAATCTGGTGGTATGGTGATTTATTTTATCATGATTATATCAATGAGACATATGCCATATTCAACACTTGTTTCATTAGAGATGTGTATATAATTTCAATGAATTAATTAATTGATAAATTAAATTAAAATTTTTGGTATTTAAACCAATATATATCGATCACTATATCACAAGATTTTACTTTTCATATGACCTATCCAGTAAGTGTTTATCAAATCAAATTGTCTTCATTGTGACATATGATATGTTATAGAGTGATCGTATTTTATGAGGTGTATATAAAACTTTATGATATGTCATATCATTAATGTACATATTTTAATGATATTTAATTTTTCATTTTCATTTATCATATCTTCGGGATTATTATTCATAATTACTAATTTGAGAAGGGATTTTGTTTTCAATACCATTTTAATTACAATTCTATATGACTGAATTTACATTGAGAAAATTATACTATCTGTTTATGATAAAAATAATAATTTTTATTATCATCCATTTATTTAAAGAATATATTAGTGAAAACACCATTTTCTTCTCATTGGCATACAAAATAATTCATAAAATATTTTTAATAACACCGAACATTATTTCTAATGTTTATGTTAGAATCCCTATTTATTATATATCAATTTCTTAAATGGTTTCACAAATGTTTTTAAAAATTATTTAATGGATTTTTAAATAAATATTTTCACATGTTTTACTTTATACAATTGTTTAAAAAATATAATTTCATTTTGATTTTTTGAACAAAGAAATTTTCCCTTATGGTGTGTACATAGTGTTTGTTTTTAACGATTATAACCTCAATGAAATTTCCCATTATCTTGACTAATAATTTAGATGATGTTTAAATATTATTTTTTCATGGTTATTTTAAATTATTTTTTTTCTAAATAATTTTGAATGATTTTGATTTTTAATCCTTGATTCCATAATAAAACTTTTATTTTCATTGATAAATAATCAAATAATCAAATGAAGTATTTTTAAATATTTTAAAACAACTATAGAATTTTGTTAATAATTAATTATAATATTTTGCAATGATATGATCATTAATAAGTATCTAGATGGTTTACTATAATCATGATGATATTTATTCAGACCATTTTTTAAAAGATATTAATCGATGACGTGAATAATGTTTTACAAACAAGTGTGACTCTTGTGAGCCAATTATGGATATCAGGTGAGAGGGACATGAATTATATATCCCTCTATTGAATTCATTAAATATGAAAAAATCAGGCGTTAATTTTTTAAATCTGAAACCTAATTTCATGTTCAAAATATTTTTCATTGTCTTGGTTTCATATCCATTAGTTTATGCATGAAAATGTTTTCTTGTCAAAAAAATTATGTTCAAATCTAATTTCAAGTCATAAGTTTGTGAGGGGACATTATTTTTATTTTATTAGTATAATTAGTGACTCTTATGATATTTATCTATGTTTAGAATGTTATATGTTTCTATTTTTCTCCAAACTCACAGTTTTATGATTTTCACTCAGGGATCATGACTGATTATTGATGACTTGGAACTCTTATGACTAATGTATATTGTTATTTAATTATGTTTATAACGTAACTCATGTTGATGATCTATGATATTTTAGGTAAGAGATTTTTACGTTATGATCAATATCAAAACATTATGCTTATCTTATAGACACATATGGTGAAAAATTTGTTTCACCCTTGTTTAACTTTTGAGTTATTATTGGCTAATGGTTTCTTAGGATTAATTTTCATATGTTTTAAAGAGTGTTTTAATGTAGGGTATTCCAAATATGAAAATAATGTGAGAAGAAATTTATATGGGATTCCGAATATCCTTTATAAAATATAGTTATTATCTATATAGTCTCCAAATTCTCTAAACATTTACAATTAAATCATTGATCATAATATAATGTAATGGATATTAATTTAATGTGATGTAATATTTGCATAAAAAAATTATTTGTTACTGTATTTTGTATCCGAGTAGTATTTACTTATTATTTAGAGATTTGGGTGGATAATCTTTGTTAAACCTTTTGGAGATAATTATAAGTATAGGATAACATCCTAATGTCTTTTTATTAAATATATTTTTTCCCTTAAAATACATCTCTATATTAATACTAAAACTGGGTGTGGTTTTGGCATATAAGATTTTAGGTGTAGTAATCTTGAAGGGAATTGGTTATGTATATCTCAGACATCATTATGGTGGATCGTGAATATTCCCTTACTACCCACCCATATTGAAACTCTATTGGTAACTTAATTGAGTTTTTTATATTTTATTTGTGAACCATTATGAAGGGTCTTAGTAGATAATAACCACGAATAACCTTATTTAATCATATGGTGTTATAGAATGATAAAATGGGTGTCATAATTTAGACACCATATATTTTATTTATCATGATTATATGATTACTACTTATGAATAAAATTTCATGTTATACATATATCTGTTTTATGTAGTGGATGTTTCTAGGAGGATTTTTTTCAATGTTGAATGTGATAGATTTTTAGGACCAATATGGGGATATATACCCTTAGATGAGGGGAGAATCAGGGTATCGATATTCTTTTCAAAATTCTTCCTGCCCCACTGGATCTTGACCTCTTTATTACAACGGTCACTTGGATTGCACTTGTGTGTTTATTATGATCACTTATTTTACTCTATATCTGAGGATGATTATTTGAATACAATGCAGGGAAGATTGCAGGAAGACATATAGACTTTTACTTTGTTCACCCTTAATGTGATACGTCCAAGGAGCATACAATGGTGATGTACCCATGTACCAAATCCACTAAATCTTTCTACCAATAATGTTCACTCTAGATCACTTATATGACCAGACTCACTTCCTTTATAATGATTAGGGTCAGCTCACCACTTTCCCAAGGGTCACTCCTTGTTTCTCTCTCTCAGGCTCACTACCGGTAGAAAGGATAAACTTCTTCCTCTTCCTTTTCTCACTGCACATGGAAGGGATCCACTCACTATTTATAAACTTGTAGGTCCCTTCATTTGCATGAATACTTGAATCCCCAACTATTGGTAGATTCTCTATTAAACAAAAAATTTTATCAACTAATGAATACCCATTTTCCTCGAAACAATAGGAAATTATTTTGTAAATACCTTAGCAAATCACCCTACTTCATGAGGATCCCAATTTCGCAAAGCTCAAACATGCCATCATGAAGCTCCAGCCTTTTCGTGAAGCTCAAGACTCCACAGATCTTAGGTCGTCGCGGAGCTCAAGTCATTGTAGAGTGACATCCTTTGTGAAGCTCACTGAACCGACATAGAGCTCGTAACTTTCACGGAGATAGATTATCTGCCGTGAAGCTCTTCTTATGTGAAGCACACTGCCTTTGTGAACCACCTTTGCGAGCTGCGAGAAAAATAGTTTCTTCAAAAACTATCTCTACATCGCTCGAGGGTGTCAAGGTCTATTTATAGGAAATTCCACGAATCCTCAAACAATCCGCACAAAGTCCATGCCATGTCATCTCAAATCGCGATGCTCCGAAGCTCCTGTCAAAATTCTCTCAAAATCACAAAGCTCCATGGCGATTTTTCCATCGTAGAGATTATCGTAATCATGAAGCGTTCCATCATTTACTTCGCACCACCCTCGTGAAGCTACCTCACATTTCCCTTCATCCTTGTTTTTCGCGAAGCTTTTCATAATCGCTAAGCATCACTATCAACATTATTTTGGTATTCACAAAATCCAATCCATGAATCCTATCATCATGAAATTCATGCTTTTCCATATTTTGATGAGATCTTTATAGATATCAAATTTTCATGATGCTCACCATATTCCAAATTTTGGACCCCAAAATTTAGGCAAACACTTTAATTTGGTACCACCTTGTATCTGTTCTTTTGTACCACCTCTATATCTTCTGTTACTTTTTCATGGTTCTTTTTTCAACATGGATTGTGAAAAACTTCTCTGGCACTCAATAATACACAATAGAAACTAGCTTTGTGAAAAAACACAATCAACCCAAAAATTAAACAATGTTACATTGGGGGATTTTTTCCAAAAATATATAGGGGAATGATTTTCCTCATGAGAAAAAATGATATCTAAAATATGAAACCCTTTGATTATCCCTAATCATATATTTCATTATATGATAAATAACCAAAAATTACTTTGGGTTTTAAAACACCTAATAATATAAAAATAGATATTCAAGTATACCATGTAGGAAAAAGTAGTCCACATCTTATATGTTGAGAATATTGGATGAATCACAAAAGGTAATGTATTATCAGAATATGAACATTTTGTGTGTGTGTAAAATGGAACATATAATTTAATTTCTAATGAAATAATGAAATCATTCTTTAAATAATGGGATGAGAATAATTGTTTCCCAAACATATCATCAATGGTTAACTTTTTTAAATGTTGAATTTATGGTCATTATTAAAATTGACTCCCTCGTATAAAATCTCAAATAGAGATTAAATAATGTTATAATATTCATGGATTTACTATTGATAATGAATGGGATATAAAATACATAAAAAAGGAGTGAGTTATTAAGTATTATGATGATAAAGCCTAGTAAATGGTTTAACAATGATTTTGAATGATATAAGTATTTACTTATTGGTATTTGAGAATTATTTTTGTATATGTATTTTTATCAATGGTATTATAGTTATATGATTAATGAAACTTATACAAAATTTTATGTGATAGATTTTCATTATATATTTTCTATATATTTTGATTAGTACTGATAACCTAGAAAAAGGGTTTTAATGGTAAATTGGTTTTTTAGAATAAATGATTGAAAGAGACACAACCCATTGTTTGTGCTTTATTTTGATATAATAATGTTTTTGGTTATAGTGATGATGAATTACAATAATGTAAATTGTATAGATTATGTAGAATTAAATTATTAAGAAAATTATGTTACCATTATGATATTATGGCCATCTATTAAATGTATTTTCTTGTTTTAAGGGAATATATGATCATTTTATTTATATTTCTTATATGTGACCTTATGAGAAATGTCAGGTAGTGTGTGAATAAATGATAAATTTTGTTTGAAAAAAATATATTTGGTCAAATTATTTTTATTTTTGGGTTATTTATTTTTTTCATTCTTAATTTGGAGGATTCTTATGTTAAAAAATTTATGGATAGGATTATGTTGGACATTTGGTAGTATTATCGAGATTTTAGAGATTATTTTTTTATATTTACCTATATTGGATAACTTATAATGAATATTTTTTTTGGAAATATATAATGAAGTCATGAATGAATTAAAGATCATATTATCCATTAAACGTTAAATTTAGAGCTTCAAGAATGAATAATTCATATGGAATATTAATTTATTAGTGTATGAGAGGTGATAAAAGTGTATATTTATTAAAGGGGAACAAAATGATGGAATTTTTCTTATGAAATGGATTGAAATTAAGTATATTTTCTTTTTCACTCTATATTTATAGTAAATTATTATGTTAATATTAGTAGAATGATCCTAAAATAAATATGAAATCATTTTACCTAAATTTTTGATGAATTGAAGGCTTTTTATCCATTAACTGATTTATTATTTATTGTACATTTAAGCACTCATGGACATTTTCTCTATCATTATATGTTAGAACCTGGAAAATATTTTTATCTTCTATGTATATACATTAACTTCCAAAAAATGTTCCCCATTTTTGGGAGAAAATATATGTGTTATTTCATATAACCACATTTCCCATTACCCCATTTGAAATATACATTTTATTATCCCTATGAATGATGTGGGTTATCCACAATGGTATTTACAAATTTTTAATATTTTATTACCATGGTACAAAATTTTATGATACATTTTTTAGGGGTGGTTGAATATAACACGTCAAAATATGTTCATGGAAAATTTCGATTTTCTAGATATTTAATTTGTCATCTTTTATCGATATAGTAATCTATGACCAACTCTATAATATAATATTATAATTAAATATTCTCCAATATTTCCCAACAAGGATGGTTATGGGACCTCATGTGCTACCCCTAATATTCAAAAGGATGATGACTACCAATGGGGGTGTTAGGTGTATAGTTGGGATACTATATAACCTTGTATATAGTTACAGTATGTAAGAATCGAGTTCTTATTTTTGAGGTACGAGTTTCTTCTTTTCTCCTTTCCTTATGTGTTTTTGAGAAAATAAGGAAAATGGGGAAAAATACCAAATTTCAGGACTACACGCCATGTACTAATCCACATGAAGTGTACATTGACCATGTGGGATTAGTACACAAGGTGTGTATCCATGTCGGTGATGAAGGGTGTAAAAACTGATTATATATCGTGTAGTGGATATTTACACGCCATGTAGTCAGTCAGTAGGCAAATATTAAGGTGGTGGATGAAGCCGCCAGCTATGTGGCAGTACACACCGTGTAATCAGAAATACACATATTGTAATCATGTTGACAGATGAACAGTGAGCTAGTGCCGCCAGAGGAACAATTAAATGAGAAAAGTACACACCTTGTAGTCCAAAGTAAATTCCTTGTAGTTTTTATCGATTAAAATGGGTAGTAGCCAAAACATTTCAGATGATTGGCTTAGAACCAGAGGAAGGAGTCAAGAGAGGAGGCCGGACCTTCGAGGATCCCCAGATCGAGCATTGGGAATATGTTTTTTCCTCTGACGATCTTGTTGGAACCGCACGGGTAAGCCTTCCACTCTCCTTAAGTCGTTCTTTCCAATTCTTCCTCTAAGGTATGGTATTTGAGATTGAATGAGGATTTATTTCAACTCATATTTACATCGTTCTAGGACGATTCGAGGATCGTTGTTCACATATGTCGTTCAGGGGCGTTTAAGGTTGGTGTCTTGGTGTTTACATTCCAACTATTGGGTGTTTTGTGTACCGTTGTGATACATACCCACGAATAGGGTGTCGTATGGCTGAGGCCTTGTTGAATTAAATACCTATAATTGTATAGGTAATTAAGTGTTATAATAAACTGTTGTTTGGGTTCGCTGCTTGGATCCAGGACCACCCCGGGGGTGCGTTCCTCTATTTAGCCATTTGGCTAGGATACCCGAGTGTATGACTTTATAATAATGATTATAGAATTTCCATGAGATAAATTCCATGTGTATTGCTTGTTTACACATTGGGAAAGGACCGGTTACTTGTTTTGCTCGAGGGTCGTATTTTACTTATCCTGAGGGCAGTGCATCTTTTAGCCTTTGGGAAACTTCTTCCGTTCCAGTGGGAAATAGTCTCTATGCCGAAGGGTGACACTTTGTATGCCTGAGGGAAATATCTGTTATGCCTATTGGAAATTACATGCGGGTTATGTTTCTGATTACCTGAGGGTAAGGGTTTGCATTTCTGAGGACACATACTGTTTACATAGAAATTCACTGTGGTGGTTTCCTTAAAACGAATGATTAAATAAATAATAAAATGGAAATATAACTGGTAAAGTTAGTTACTTTTGAGTACTGATTAGATTATTGCATTTTACTACTACACAATGTTGTTGCATATTTTTACAAAGTTGGGCATGGGACTTTGGTGGGTGCCTAATAAGATTTGTTTCTCTCACCTTGTTTGGGTCCTGTCTTCGGCCCAAACAAATTAAAATTCTATAGGTGTGGATAAGGGAAAGGGTCCCTATACAGGTACTTGATTGCTGCTGAGGAGTATGTGAGTACGGGACCGGGCTTAGGCTAATGATGCTAGAAGCTGTTTTGTTTTTTTTGGTGTACTCTGTATTGTATTGTACTATATTTTTTTGTAACAAGTTCTGGTTGTTTTATTAAAACATGAGACATGTTGCATCATCATCTATACAACTGTTTTTTATCTTTTACTTTAGATTATATTTTCAATGTGAATGGTTTATTGCTTCTGTTGTTGTTGTTCAATGTTTTTACTATTCTGATGCACTACACTTTGACAAATGAGGGCATATTTTCCCCTCTATCAGACCTGGGCCCTCACTGCTAGTCGGCAGCCTCTAGTGTTTGGGGAAATGTTCTTGAGGTCATGTGACCTACCGGGTTCGGGGCACCCGTGGAGTGGCACCCGGAACCAGGACGTTACAAAGTTGTATCAATGGGAGGTTCTTTTCTTTGACTTACTATTTGGATCCTTAGTCAGGGAAAGGATGAAAACATTAGTTGGTAATAATATGTGTGCAGACATATATAACATGTGTATAGGGATAATCCAATTTACCTCTTGTTGTAATTTTATTGATTTTTCAATTTATAGTTGATTTTATTTCACTGTTGGGTGACGCACTTGTGATTGTGCTATTAAATTTTATCCATGGATTCTATTCAGTCGCAATCCGATAAGATGAGGGTATGCCATCTCATGCAAAATTTACGAACATGTTGAAATCAAATACCATGCATAGTTCCATGCTAGGTAGGTGCAATAAAAATTGAATGATGTTGTGATAGTTGATGTGCTAGAGAAGCATGCTGTTGTGATAGCTTTTTGAAAAATACCTGCAATGTGGTAGGGTATTTTTGTGTGATAGTGCTAATATAATGGATTCCAAACATTGGTTTCTGGGGAGTATGGGACCACATTGACCGGAATTTTGTGGACCAATGACTATGTATTTTTTATAAGACATATATGATGCCAAACATTGATTCACGGGGAGTATGGGCCATCAGGGATTGGAATTTGGCACTTAGGTGTTGTTTTTTCTGTATTATATGGGTTTCAGAGTAGTATCTAAGCCTTACTATCCAGAAAACCCAGGATGCACACCGTGTATTTCCTTGGACACACGCCGTGTGATCTTCTATTCGGGAAGAAAATAAAACATTTGAAGTACATGCCGTGTACCCTCATTACACATTGTGTAGTATCTTTCCGTGTCATAGACTGTGTGGACGGGGACATGGGGAAGGGAAATGTTTGGGGAAAACGCGCCTTGTACCAGATTTACATGTCGTGTAGTCTGACCTGAGATCTAGTCGTGTAACTAACAACACGGGTCAGTATAATCCTTTCGTGTACACACCGTGTGAGTATGGAACACGCCGTGTAGTGTGAGCTGTGTATCCGGCTGTGTAACTAACAACATGGGTTGCTGTAATAATTTCGTTTACACGTCGTGTGTGTATGGACAAAAACTTTTATTGTGAGCCGTGTATCCGGCTGTGTAACTAACAACACGGGTCGGAGAAGCGCGTCTAGTACACGTTGTGTACCCATGGTACACGCCATGTAGTATTGTCCGAGGACAGACCATGTAGACTTAGCCACGTGGATGGGAAATGGGGTGGTGTATACGCCGTGTGCGGGTGTAACACACCGTGTAGTATCAAGCTATGTATTCGGCCGTGTCACAAATGACACGGGATATTGGAAAATTACACCACACATGTCATGTAGTCTTGTTCAATGGGAGTCATGTGGCTTAGCCGTGTAAAAGGACCCGGCCAAGGGAAGGGAAGTTAGGTAAATCCGTGTAGTCAGTATACACGCCGTGTAGTATTGTTTTACAAATCTTGATTTCCTTCTTCCTCCTGTTCCCTTTTTGGTACCTTCATTTCCAGTTTTTAATAATCTTGATCTATGGTGTGCATCTGACCTTGTAGAGTCATGAGGCCGAGACAACCATGCGTTGTTATCCAGGAGAGTGGAAATGACTACACTCCAGAGATGGTGGGCCATGGGATACCAATGGATCCTCCAGCAGAGCCAAATTTGGCACCAGCTATTATACCAGACAGAGGCGTTGATGCGGAGTTCCATGAAGGCTTTATGTGGTTCAAGAAGACCATTCAGGGAGCACTGCTGGCTTCCACAACTATGGCCAAGATGACTTGTATCTTCCAGTAGCAGCATCTACCTACATTTTCAAGGGATGTCAGACCATAGGCTACAGAGTCTTGGCTGGGGTTTATGCAGACTATATTCGAGTATCTTGAGAGGCCTCCAGGGCAGAGGGTCAAGCTCGCGACGTATATGCTGCGTGATTCCGCCAAGTGCTAGTGGGATGTTACCACCTAGTCATAGCATCACAGAGACATGGCATGTGATGATTTTCGGGCATTCTTCTATGACTACATCTTTATAGAGATGCTAAGGGTAGATAGAGCTCGAGAGTTCATGAATCTGCAGTAGGGTGCTATTACGGTGATTGATTACTCTGCTTATTTTATGGAGTTTCATCGTTTTTCACCCGTTATGGTGGGTGATGAGACGTTGAGAGCCAAAATCGTTGAGGATGGTCTTTGATATGACATCCGAGAAATAGTGAATGTTTTCAGGTTTCCTTCAGTATGTGATATTGTGAACCAGACCCTGATTATAGAGCGGAACCATCGAGAGGCTAGTTGTGCCGGCCATTGCGGTTCAGCACCAGTTTCTGGTACTATTTATATTATCAAGAGGAAGAGACCGATGGACTCATCTCAGGGTGGTAGTTCCAGCCAGAAGAATGCTTCAGGTGGCCAGGTCAGGGGCTACCAGTGTGGTAAGGAGGGGCACGAGATACCTTAGTGTCCACGAGACCCAGTGGAGTGCGGATCTTGCGGCAAGATGGGTCATCGGCAGCGCTTCTGCAGGTCGTTTCCACTAGTGGCTAGTGAGAGGGGTTCTATGTAGACTTTGCGTATGGGATCAGGACCAGAATCTTCTTACAAGTTGTGAAATTAAAATTATTCAGGGAATGCATGAAGAGATGGTGGTAATGGTCGTGGTAGCAAGACACTAGGATCTCAGAGACAGTAGGGCGGGACAGCTCAGGGTAGCCAGGCTGTGTCTCAGGGCCGCGTCACTGGGCAGGCATATGCAGTGCAATAGGCCCAACAGGAGCAGGACCCCAGACCTTCTACAATCAGAGGTACTATTCTAGTAGCTCATGTGTTATCTATAGTAATTTTCGATACGGGTGCTACACATAGATTCATATCTTTGCCCGTTGTGGAGAGCCTTGGGATATGTGTTTATTCTTCATATTTTTCTATTATGAATCTGGACACTCCATTGGGAACTATAACGACATGTGTTTGTCAGTGAAAGGACTGCCCCATGAGGTTGGTGGGTGTCACTTTCTTTGGGACCTCTATGTCTAGGAGATGACGAGCTATGATGTCATTCTCAGGATGTATTGGTTGGCTCCATTTAGAGCTTTTGTAGATCTTTATCATCACAGTGTGAGTTTCATGTCACCAGAGGGCGAAGAGTTTCTATACAAGGGTGAATGGGATGTTCAAGAGAGTTGAATTGGACCAGAGCATAATGGGCGAGGTGGAGTCACGGCCCATATTTCAAGTTTATATCTGGATGATCATGAAACTTATCAGACAGATTTCCCTCCAGTGGTTGATTGTTTTAGGTATGTCTTCCCGGACGACTTTTTAGGTCTACCTTCGGTGCGTGAGTTGGATTTCTCTGTTGAGCTTCTGCCAAGAGCATCACCAGTGTCCATTCATTTTTATAGGATGGCTACACCATAGTTGCAGGAGCTCAAGAGACAGTTATAGGAGTTACAGGAAAAGGGTTTCATCCGACCCAGTACTTCTCCTTGGGGTTTTCCGGGTCTCTTTTCAAACACGGTGGATGGTACCCTTAAACTCTATGTGGATTATCGGAAGTTGAACCAGCTAACGGTCAAGAATTGATATCCCTTTCCTAGGATTGATGATTTTTTATCATATTTTTAAATCAAGAGTGTTCTCGAAGGATGAATTGAGATTTGGATATCATCAGATACATGTGAGACCATCTGATATACCGCTCACATCTTTTCAGAGTAGATATGGTCTGTATGAGTATTTGGTTATGCCGTTTGGACTCACGAACGCGCCAGCAGTTTTCATGGATCTGATAAATCATGTGTGCCATCCTTATCTTAATTATTTTGTATTAGTATTCATGTAATATATCTTGGTGTACTCTCACACTCGACACGACCATGCCACCCATCTTGAAATCGTATTGAGTATACTGAGAGAGCATAGTTTGTATGCTAAGCTCTCGAAGTGCCATTTTTGGATGGACCAGATTAACTTCCTTGGTCATATCATCTCAGAGGCAGGAGTTGTAGTAGACCAAAAGAAGGTGAGAGTAGTAGTTTCATGGGAGCAACCTATGAACATGTTTGAGATACAATGTTTCATAGGGATGGATGGTTACTATAGGTGTTTTATATAAGACATCTCCCCCTTAGTAGCGTCGTTGATGGGTTTGACCAAGAAGGGTGTGATGTTTGTTTGGTCAGAAGCTTCTGAGACATCCATCCAGGAGTTGAAGGGAAAGTTGACATCATCACCAATCCTGATACTCCCAGAGCAAGGAATGAGTTATATAGTTTACTATGATCCATCAGGTGTTGGGCTTGGAGCAGTGTTGATGTAGGGTGATCGAGTTGTTGCATACAGGTCTCGGAAGTTGAGGCCACATGAGAGGAATTATCCAACGTGTGATCTCGAGTTGGATGCAGTTGTACATGTGTTGCACTGTAGAAAACATTATCTCTTGGGAGATAATTTTGTGGTTTTCACTGTCCACAAAAGTACCAGTATATCTTTGCTCTGCGTGAATTGAATCTGAGGCAACGAAGGTTTGTCGAATACCTGTAGTCCTTCGATTTTGAGTTTTCTTATACACCTGGTAAAGGCAATGCAGAAGCTGATGCACTGAGCAAGAGGACTTAGACACAGACGGTTCATGAGGCCATTGGGGAGTTGATGCTCAAGGATTTTTTCTATGAGATGCATTAGGAGGTGCACAATAGTCAGGGGAAAACCTATCGTTTATCTTTGGCTACGACTTCTACCCTCTTGGATAGAGTAAGGATGAGAAAGCTATATGATTCAGAAGGCCTAGTTCTACGAGAGTCGGTGGCCAGTGAGGACCCTCCTCCTAGTGGATAATAGGTGAATATGAGGTACTGTGTTTCTAAGGATGAGTATGGGTTCCATAGGATATACGCGAGGATATTATGCGGGAGTTTCACGATTCATCTTAGGGAGTTGATACCGGAGTTACCAAGATGTATCGTGACATGAGACGTCAGTACTGGTGTCCAGGTATGAAGAGAGATGTAGCTGGTTTTTTTACGAGGTGTTCCACCTGTCAGAAGGTGAAGGTGGAGCATCAGAGGCCATCCGAACTGTTACAACAGTTACCAATCCCGGAGTGGAAATGGTATGATGTCACGATGGACTTCGTGACTAGGTTTTTGAGGTCACATCAAGGCAATGATGACGTGTGGGTTGTTGTGGAAAGACTCACGAAGGTAGCTCACGTTTTTCTGATCAAGGAGACCTTTGGTGTTGTTGAGCTCGGAAAGTTGTATATCTAAAAGGTTGTACGTCATCATGGGGTCCATCGTTCTATTGTTTCAGATAGGGATGCCCATTTTACGTCTCGTTTCTAGAAGAGCTTTTAGAGGGAACTGGGTACGTAGGTGATTTTGAGCACAACTTATCACCCTCAGACCGATGGTTAGTTAGAACGTACGATATAGGTTCTTGAGGACATGATGCGTGCATGCATCCTAGACTTTGGGGACTCTTGGGATAAGCACATACCCCTTATCGAGTTTACCTATAATAATACATTTCAGGCAACTTTTGAGATGGAACCATAAGAGGATTTATATGGTTGGCCATTCCGATCACCCTTGTTCTGGTTAGAGGAAAGTGAGGCAGCTTTAATAGGACCACAACTAGTGTAGGAGACATCTAAGCAGGTCCAGTTGATTTAGAAGCAGATGGCTACCACACAGTCTCTTTAGAAATCTTCTGCTGATCGCCGTAGATGACCCTTGGTGTTCGTGGTTGGGGATCATGTTTTCTTGAGTGTTTCACTGAAGTTGAGGCACAGACGGATTAGGAGTCATGGTAAACTTTATCCGAGGTATGTGGGGACATCTGAGATTCTGGAGAGAGTTGGGATGGTTGCCTATTGGTTACAGTTACCATAGAGGTACCGAGCCATGAATGACGTCTTCCATGTATCTCAGTTGCGCCGCTATCATTCAGACTTGTCTCACGTCTTTCAGCCCGAGGTGGTTGAGCTTCAGATATATGCGTCCTTTGAGAAGCATCTAATTCGTATCGTTGATAGAAGAATGAAGGTTCTCCAAGGCTGGTCAGTTCCTCTCGTATGGGTGCTGTGGCAGCATGGCCGAGTGTAGGATGAAACCTGGGAGTGGGAGACCGACGTACGTGCTCAGTGGCCAGAGTTATTCTGAGCATTATCTTTTCCACCCTTAAAATGGAAATTCAGGGATGAATTTCTTAAATGGGGGAAGATTGTATGAACCTGGTTCTTATTTTTTATGGTTGTGTTTCTTCTTTTCTCCTTTCCTTAAGTGTTTTTGAGAAAATAATGAAAATGGGGAAAATTTCATAATTTTGGGACTACACACCGTGTACTATTCCACACGCCATGTACTTTGGCCATGTGGGATGAGTACACAGGGTGTGTATCCATGTCACCGAAAAAGGGTGTAATAACCGACTACACACCATGTAGTTGATATTTGAATGTCGTGTATTCAGTCGTCCGACAAATAGTAAGGCGGTGGAAGTAGCTGCCAGGTGACTGGAAGTACGTTCCGTGTAGTCAGAAATACACGTTGTGTACTCATATCAACATATTAATAGTGCGACAGTGCCGCAAGAAGAACAGTTAAATGAGAAAAGTATATGCCGTGTAGTCTAATGTACATGCCGTGTAGTTTGTTTTTTCTGCTTAAATTGGGCAGTAGCCAACCCTGTTCAAAGGATTGGCATAGAACTGGGGGAATGATTCAAGAGAGGAGGCCGGACCATCGAGGATATCCAGATCGATCATTGGGAATCTGTTTTCGCCTTTAAAAATCTTGTTGGAACCGCACGGGTAAGCCCTCCACTCTCCTTAAGTCGTTCTTGAAAATTATTCCTCTAAGGGAAGTTATTTGAATTTGAACGAGGATTTATTTAAAATTAGATCTACATCGTTCTTGGACGATTAGAGGATCATCGTTCTCGTATGCCGTTTAGGGGCATTTATGGTAGGTGGCTTGGGGTATAAATTCCATCTGTTGTGCGTTTTCTGTACCGTTGTGATATGTTCCAATTAATGGGGTGCTGTATGGCTGAGGCCTTGTTTAATTAAATACCTAGAATTATATAGGTAATTAAATGTGATAATAAAATGTTTTTTGGGATTGCTACATGGATCCAGGTCCACCCCGGTGGTGCGTTCCTCTGTTTAGCTATTTGGCCAGGATACCTGAAGTTATGCCTTTATAATAATGATTATAGAATTTCCTTGATAGTAATTGCATGTGTGTTGCTTGTTTTCATGTTTTTCATGGCCCGGTTACTTTTTTAGCATGAGGGAAGTGTTTTACATAGCCTGAGGGCAGTGAATCTTTTAGCCTGGGGGCAACATCTTTTGTGCCTGTGGGAGATAGACTCTGTGCATGATGGTGACACTTTGTATGCCCGAGGGAAATACATGTTATTCATGAGGGAAATTACACGCAGGTTATGTTTTTGATTACCTGAGGGTACGGGTTTGCGTGTCTGAGAACACTGAATGTTTACTTAGAAATTCACTATGGTGGTTTCCTTAAAATGAATGATTAAATGAATAATAAAATGGCAATATAACTGGTAAAGTTAGTTAATTTTGAGTACTGCTTAGTTTATTGAATTTTACTACAGCACACTGTTGTTTCATATTTTCACACAGTTGGGAATGAGCCTTTGGTGGGTGCCTACTAGGGTTTATTTCTCACACCCTAATTGGGTCATGGATTTGGCCCAAACCGATTAAATTTCAATAGGCGTGGATAAGGGAAAGGGTCCCTATACATGTACTTGATTGCTGATGAGGAATAGGGGAGCATTGGACTGTGCTTAGGCTCGCAATGCTACCAGCTATTTTGTTTTGTTTTGTTGTACTCTGTATTGTACTATAATGTATTGTTGTGTAACATGTTATTGCTTTTTTAATAGAATTTGAGACATGTTGCATCATCATCTATATAATTGTAGGTTATCTTTTACTGAATTTGTTTATTTTAAAAGTTATTGTTTTATTGCTTCTGTTGTTCTTTTATGTTTTTACTATTCCTCTGCGATACACTTTGAAAATGAGGGCATAGTTTACCCACTATCAGACATGGGCCCCTGCTACTAGTCGGTAGCCTCTGGAATTTGGGGAAATGCGCATGAAGTCATGTGACCAACCGGGTTCATGGCACCCGTGGAGTGGCACCCGGAACTAGAACATTACACAGTACTATAGTGAAAATAAAAATAATAAATAACGAATTTAAAAAATAGAAAAATAGAATATTATAAAATGACACATACACAAATGGCCCAATAATGTAATAATAATAAACCATTTAAGGAATTGATGAATGTATCTAATCTCCAATGTAAAATCAATAAAAATAAAATAATTAGTTGACACAAAAAATCTCAGAAGTCCTAAGTCATGATCTCCATGTCAATCGAATATCCAAACTTCATATCATCCATAATTAAATAATAAATAACTAGGTGCCTTTGAATTGTCCAAAACATTATCCATTTAGTCTTCTTGAGTACCAAATAGAGGAAAAATATAGTGTGAGTAAAAAATATTCTATCGACACCACCATTTCTAAATGAAAATAGTTTAATAAAAAGTGAATTAAATTAGGAAATAAATAGGTGTGTTAATTAATACATTAATACAACACACAAATCAATAAACTTCAACACCTTTCTGGAATGTCTCAAAAAATATAGCACAACCATTCCACCGAAATACCATTAACCATTGAATAATCACATAATAGGGAGAAACCCTCTATATAAGAATTTCAGCCTCCTTACAATGAAATATATATATATATATATATATATTCATAACAGTAGCACCGAGAATGGCCCTATAAATAATCATTTCAACATCAAACCGAGGGAAGAACTATATATAAGAAATACAACATCGCATTGAATTCCTGTTATATAATATTTTCAGAATAAAACTCAATAAGTCATACTAATAAGGATATAATGATATAACATCATAAGCCTCAATTTTTAGTTATGAAAATCACTATTTTTATTTTAATTTATCATTCATGTATATATCAAATTAATAACAATCATATACAAATCCCATAATATAGTACCAAAGTTATTCATTATTATAAATAAACAAAAACAAATTTTCGTGTTATCCACACATTAAACCATTAACCAATTCATTATTAAATAAGGGTTCTCTCCCCCAATGGGTATCCATAAGGTAGGTCACAAAACAAATGAGTCAAAAGGGTTTCATGTAATAGTGTAATCCAAGAATTTTAATCATTCATAATTAAATTTATTAATTCACTTTTGGTATTGGCACACTCATAGTATTTCACATACATGAAAATTAAAAGACCATCACGATAGGTTTTAAACTACCCATCTTATCCTAGTGATCAAGAAACACTAAAAACAAGATCGCCAAAAGAGAATATATGAAAAAGAGATCTACGAAGAAATATATATCATCTAATACACATGATCAACACCAGTTTCCGCAATGGAGATTCGAAATAACACACCTCACTAAAGGAACAAATATAAAAATATAAAAAAACCAAATAAAAAGTGGTAAAATGGGATGAAACTAAAATAAACGATGTCTAAAAGGCATTGAATCACTCTATAATCAATAGGAAAATTCCTAGGGATTGATATATTTGATGGATTCACCCAAAGAATATGAACATAAGCACTTAATGACCACAAAACTACCCTTATCATGACATTCACTACATGTTTATACATTAAATGGTGTTTCACTCTTAATTATGATGTTTTTTGAAATTCATGTCACCCTATGTGATTTAAAACCCGATGGACCAACAAGGATTAAAGGAATGTAAACACAAAAAAAATACTGATAAAACTCAAAAAGACTAATACCTAGAAAAAGAAGTGGTATTTATACCTCCCAAACATATGAAAAATTTTCCATGAGATGATCCAACAATAACTATGGGTCTCATAAAACAAGTCTTAAAACTATGAATTCATTTTATAAACCTTCTACAATTTCTACTTCTAAACATGCATTTAGTTCCAATGCACCTATATTAGATGTATAGTCTGGACAAAAAAATTTTTCTCCGTGTGGTCTATAATCTATATCAGATTCTATTTAAAGGATTCATCTACTCATTTCTCAAATTCCATGATTATAATCACAATATATGGGTGAAAATATATTCTATAATGATGGGATTAATGAAACACATCATTCATGGTATGGAATCATTGTGGAATGGAAAATCGGTACACTACTGGACCAACCCTTTACACTATCTCAAACCACCCAAAAATCCTATGTTTAATCATAAAATCATTCTTGATACGATGTTGGCCTAAAATAGGAATAAATAATTGGAAAACATGGTGACTAAGCTCAACAAAAAAAGAATATTTATGATGGGTAGTGTAAAATTGTTTCCTTCTATATGTGGTCATCAACTACATCCTAATCAACTAAACCTACTAAGATTCCCCATTCAAGATATTTAGACTAATAAAAAATGAATCTCTTACCTACAAAATACATAGAGGAAATAATTTACCTACCATATAATAAATTGAAAAGTAACATCTACATTAATGCAGGAAATATTTCATTATACGCCAACACCATGATTTCTATATTCTTCTCCCATGAACAAACAAAATCCAAAAAACAATCCCCATACATATATTCTATAATATAAATGGTATTCATATATTAACACACAGTATGTGGATCATAAGATATTCATAGAGGAACTAGTGACCTTAGATCCTTTTGAATACCCTTCAATAATCGATACATGAAACAAGTCTCTCTATCATAAAGAATAGTCATTATAACACCATGAATAAAAAAATCCATTCATATAGATTTTGGAACCATGTCATTCTTTGCATTAATTGGAGTATAGATTGTGATTGCATTCAATCTTTAGTGGATCTTCAGAATGTGTTCCAACAATGTGATCATACAGAATAAGAAGATAACTGTATTGAAGGTGGCACCATTTTCTAGTGTTTGCCAATTTTTTTGGCCTGAAAATTGATAATTGAAGAAAAGTGGTTTTGGAAAATAGACTTTTGTGCTGTGGTATTGAAAGAGAAGAAACTTGTGTGCCATATGTTTTTCAATATCAGAACAGGAATATATAGAAAAGGGAGAAGGGCGCCCATGTTTTATGTTTGGTTGCGCTAGTGAATTACGCTGTAGAGACTTGTGTGCCGAAACATGAGCGCCGAGGGAAGACTTATGCACCGTCAAGCAGAGTATCCAAATGCCTATAAATAGAGGTCGACCCCTCTTCATTCTCATCGAAGTTTGTACTTAGAGAAAATAAGAGCTCCCATCGCGTAGGTGTAGTGGTCGTGCAAGTGGTTGTCATTCGCGCAAGTAGAAGTTGCATGACAATTGTGTGATGTGTGTCCAAGTTGGTTTGGGCGAGAAAGGTGGTGACTCGTCCCAGTTTTGATTTGGAGAATGAGATGTCACGTAGGTGGTTTGGTGACACTTGTTCACCAGGATTTGAAGAAGTGCGACAGATGAAAATTGCGCACCAAAATTGGTTTGGGTGGAAAAGAGTGTGAGTCACGCAATTTTGAAGTTGAAAAAGAAAGTGTCGTACAAGAAGTATAGGTGAACTTGTGCGCCTTCCTTAAAACATTTGAACCATCTTGGAGAAGTGTGCCACATGTGGATGGAAGCTCGCCAAGATTTATGGAGCTGCATGAAACTTTGAAGGTTGCCTGATAACTTTTGTGCAAAGTGAGATTCAACTACAGGTGGAATTTGGACTTCAACAGAGCATCTACATACAATAGAGGATGTATTCATTTGCGATGATAAAGATACCTTCACATATATAAACTGAGTGGGACTTCACCAAAGGCAGTGATCCGGGAGGAGTCAACGGGAGTGACCTGAGGGACAAAGTGAGCTATCCCTAAACATTTTTAAAGGCAGTGAGCCTGGGACAGAGTGACTGTGCCCGAACCATTGTAATCCACAGCTAGTGATTGTTAGTGGAATTAGGTATGACCTAAAAACATTCGGTGTATGCTCCTTGGACATATCCCTTAGTAGTGAACCAAGTAAAAAGTGTTGTGTCATCTCTATGCATGTTAATGTTTTCTTTCTAATCATATCCATCTTACAGGTTTAACAAGTTCCTAGCAATGTGAGAACAATATCCATCACATTAAATGAAAATGATGTCACCCAGATACACCCCTCCCATCTCATGGTGTCTGGGGATCCTACAAGTGGTATCATAGGGAGGTTACTGGTGTTAGATATGTCCTTTTTCGTTATGGAGAATCCAGTCAATGCTAGAGGAATACCTCTCTTCTATAGATGTAATTTTAAGATTTGGAAGAACAGAATGAAATCTCATTTAAGATATTGTCGAATGGAAGTCCTCTTTTCAACTGTGCAAGGAATACAAGATACTGATCCAACAGGGATTTCTATGACTAATACAGATAAGAAAGTTCTTGAAAAAGATACTAAAGCACAGAATGCCATCACTGTGGCTCTCTCATATCAGATATAACTGATGGTGATGAGGTGCACCTCAGAAAAGTCTATGTGTGATAAACTTGAAAACATTTATGATGGAGACAACAAAGTGAAGGAGGTGAAACATCAAGTCTTACACAAAAAGTTTGATGTCCTAAATATGCATCCAAATAAGAATGTAGATTAATTATTCAATCGAATTACTGAATTTGTGTGAGCTATTAGAGGTCTTTGAGATGAAATCAAAGACATTTATATCGTCAAGAAAATCTTGAGAAGACATCCTCCTATGTACAATGAAAATGTGTCACCCCTTGAAGAAAGAGATCTATCTAAACTAGATCTGGATGATCTTTTATGTAGTCTAGTGGCATATGATATGAGAGTCAAACCCGAAGATTCCACGACCCGTGTAAGTCAAGAAATGGAATTCAAATCCATGGACAAACTGAAAATTTCAAAATATAGTAGTGGTGAAGATAAAGAGAAAAATTAAATTATTTGTCTCATCACCAACATGATGAATAAGGGAAAATGTAAATGTAAAGGAAAGCTACCTCTGGCATGTTTTCGTTGTAGAAGAGTCGGGTACTTTGCCTATCAGTTCCAAATAATATTTGATGATGATGAAAGAGAAGTAGAAGACATCGAGAAGCCTTAAAAAATGTTTTTCAAAAAGGGATACTACAAATCTAGAAATAAAATACAGAGGAAGAGTTTTGTCTGTGAAGAGGAAGATTATGATATTAAATTTTGTGAATAAGAAGAACGAGAATTTAAAACAGGAAACCATGCTTCCATGATGGATACCATTGAAAATTCAGAACCCTCGATCAACAAAGTCAGAGATAATCAGATTACTGCTAATGATGGTCCAAAGATTAAAATTAAGGATTCCCATTCAAAGCTTCAAAAAAATGAATGAGATTAAATAAGTGGAAGGAAATGGTTGAATAATCATCAGAATATTTCGATAAGCTTGAAGTATAAATTGAACGACTAGAAGAACTAGTGAAAGTTCAGCCTTCAATCTTTGAAAGAACAGATGGCATTGTGGAACTAAAGTATATAATTGAAGAACAAGAAAAGGTCATAAATAAAATTTCATCCAGACTGGAAGAATAATACAAGACTGTTGAGGGTGTTAAATAATAATTTATTACTCTTAGGAGTAAAATTTAATGTCAATCAACTGCAAATGATGGTAATAAGAATGTTCATATTTGAAGATTCTCAAATGAAAAATTACTAGCAAGGGCCAAGTGTGGTTTAGATGGGGTTGGAAAAATCTTGAGTGATCAAAGACCCGCTTGCATGGGAAATATTGGAATTGGATGTGAAGTTGAGACATCAACTGCTGGAAGTGAAGAGAGCCAAAATAAAGACATGATGAAAGTTGGACATATTGAAACATTTCCTAAAGTTATGAAAAAGAACCCCTTAATCCAAACTAAAAGTAGAACTGAAAATTATCCTCAAACATTCAGAAATGACAAGATGTATAACTGTTCTCCCAAGGGAAAAGTTATGAGGAAAATTTAAATTAAGAAGTCATTTCCTCTCATGAATTGTTATTTCTATGGCTATTTGGGCAATACCATGTCATATTGCGAAAATTCATGGTGCTTCTTGAATGGAAATGATCTGGGATGTCAAAAGAAGAGACTGACTTCATATCATACATCTTATAGAAGAAATAGTTTCTATGGATACTGTTTTCATTGTTCTAACTTTGGCCATAATACTATGTATTGCAGGGACAAATTTGATAGAAGAGATTCATTCAACTATATGAAATGGGTCTATATTCATCCTATTGATGGTGTTGATCTCACAAACAGGTTTTCTCCTCTAGAAAAAGATTATGTGCATGAAGAATCTGATTATGTGGAAGAAATAATTATAAGTCTGTCAATATCTTATACTCAATCCAATACCACATGGAAAGAAAAAGGATGATTGAGAAATCAAATCATGCAGAAGTAGCCTTCAAAGCTACAAAGAGCAGCAGCACCTGGATTCTTGATAGTGGAGGCTCTTTACATATGATAGGATATGCTGACCTCTTTGAGAACATTGAAAAGAAGTTTGATGGAACAATATGATTTGGTAATGATGGTGCTTTGAAGATTAATGGTAGTGAGAATAATGCTCTCACCAATAGAGAGATGAAGAAGACTAAAGTTATTTATGTGGACGGTCTATGCCACAATATCCTCAGTGTAAGTCAACTCTGTGACTCAGGGATCATAGTAACTTTCAATCAATAAGTCTGAACTCTAAAGGTAAAAACAAGAAATTTTATTATCAAAGGCTGTAGAAAAGATGAAAACATATATCAGGTTGACAGAAAATTAAACTCTTTCTATTGACTGTTGAAGAAGAAAACAACCTCGGACATCGAAGGTTGGGACACATTAACCAAAAAGACATGGAAAAGATATCTAAGATGAAAATTTTCATGGATATTCCCCTTCTGAAACGTGAACGGTAAAAGACTTGTGATTCTTGTATATGAGGGAATCTAGTATGTAATTCATATCGACCAAAAAAGAAAAGGGAATCATACCGTCTTGATCTCATCCATAAAGACGTATGTGGCCCGATAAATGTTTCCGGAACTCATGGAGAGAGGTACTTCATCTTTTTCATTGATGATGATATTGGAATGTCTTGTGTAATGGTGATTTACAAGAATCCAAAATTACTTTATTGCATTAAAACTTATCACTGGATTGTCGATAATGATACAGGATGATCAATAAAAGTCATGTGATCTGACAATGGATTGGAATATACATCCATTGTGTTTTAGAATTACCTTGAAAAACATGGAATACAATATGAGGTAGCTACTGTGATAAATCTATAGAAAAATGGTGTTGTTGAGTGAAGGAATCGATAGGTCAACAATATGGCCAGGACTATGCTGATTGAGAGTTGTATCACTCGCCATTACGGGAAAGTGGCTGTTAAAGCTATAGTAAAAATTCAGAATTGAACAGGGATTTATATGGGAGAAACAAAGACACCATATGAATTGTTTCATGGAAGGATGCCTTCATTGAAATGTTTTTTTGTTTTCAGAAGCAAATGTTTCATCCAAAATAAAGAAGAAAATGAAGGGAATTTTGGTAACAATGCTAATGAAGGAATTTTTCTTGGTAATCCAATGAACAACAAAGCCTACAAGTGTTTCAATAAACATTTGGGGATGATTGTGGAAAGCAATGATTTTAAGATCATTGAAGGAATAACCACAAATGCTTCCAATAATTCCTATACTGGGGAGATATAAGATGAGGATTAATGTGAACATTGAGTAAATACAAATACAGAAATTGAAAAAGCTATACATAACACTAACCAGTCGCATCATGATGTTGACTTAGAAAAATAATATAAAGAAGAAACTATGGATGGAGAGAATGAAACTGAAACCTCACAGGAGAAATCGAAGAGATGATATTGGTCCATCTAACTTAATTGGGGAAAGGAGTGCACACACACAAACATGGAGGATGAGGAATGACATGCAATCTGCATTTCTGTTAGTTGTGGAGCCTTATTAATTTGAAGAAGCTTCAAAGGATGAATCATGGGTGAAATCCATGAATGAAGAGTTAGATCAGATTGACAAGAATCATACATGGGATCTTGTATAGAGACCCAAAGTTCACAATGTGATTGGTACATAATGGAACTTCAAGAACATGTTTGATGAGAATGGCAGTGTTATTAGAAATAAGGCATGACTGGTATGTAAAAAATACTCCCAGATTGAAGGCATTGATGTTGAAGAAACCTTTGCTCCATTTTCTATATTGGAGTCAATCAAACTTTTCCTTGCCATGGAACTCCAAAAAGGATATAAAGTATATCAAATTGATGTCAAGACCAAAATCTTTAATGGTGTACTCTAAGAAGAACTCTACATTGAACAACTAGTGGGTTTTGTTCTTGGTAATGATGAAACAAAGCTCTGCAAACTGAAGAAATCCTTATTTGGTTTGATGCAGGCACCATGAGCATGGTATTAATGGATGGACTCGTATCTCAAGAAGATGGAATTCAAAAGAGGAACATTAGACCACAATCTATACATGAAGAATTCTCTAAAAGATCACCTCATGGTTCTAGACTACATTGTTGACATTTTATTTGGTGGAAGTAGGTAGATACCAGTGGATGAATTTGCCAATCACATGAAATCAGAGTTTGAAATTCCTATGATTGGGAAGCTCAGATATTTCATGGGGCTACATGTGACTCAAAAGTATGATTACACTTTCATTTCTCAAGAAAACTATGCAAGAGAGCTGCTAAAGAAGTTTAATATGCAAGACTACAAACCAATATCAACTCTGATTTCAGTTAGAACCAAACATGGAAAGCATGAGGATGGGGCATCAGTAGACCCCACTATGTATAGGTGGATAATTGGGAGCCTATTGTGCCTGACAACGACACGAAAAGATATTGTCTTTGAAACCTATCTAACGGCCCGCTTTCAGAGTAATCGATAGGAGGAACATATGACAGCAGTAAAAAGAATCATGAGGTATATTCAAGGGTATCACAATTGTGGATTATACTTTACAACATGAAGAGACAGTGAATTATCAGCATTTTCTTATGCTGACTCCATGGGCGATGTAGTGGACAGAAATTCCACCTGTGGTAGAGCATTCTATATTGGGAATAAATTTGTTGGCTAGTTGAGCAAGAAACAAGAAATTAATTCTCTTAGTACTGCTGAAGCTGAGTATATCTCTGCCCTAAAGGAATGTACTCAAATTCTATAGATGAGGCATCAACTAATAGATATTGGTGATGAGGTGAAACAACCAATGGAAATTTATTGTGATAGCAGGAGTGCAATTGATCATACGAAGAATCCTATTCAGCATTCTGGTACAAAAACTATTGAAATGTGGTATCAATTTATCAAAGAAAACGTTGAGCAAGGCGTGATTATAATGGATTATTTTGGAATTGAGGAGCAAGTGGCTAATATTTTAACAAAGCCACTATCAGCAGCTATATTTGAGAAGTATCGGTTGAACCTCGACATTCATCCACCTCCTAGTGCATAAGGAGGTTATGAAATACCCCTCTCCCAAGTTATTTTAATTGTTTTTATTCTATTTATAGATACAATGATGGTTTTTGGGGGAGATACTGTCTAGGGGGAGTGTGTTTTGAGCTGAACAATAAACAATTATTGGTCTATGGGTTTATTTTCAATGGGGAAGAAAGGAATAAATTCAGGCATGTAATGCTTTTGTGACACATTGAGAATTCAATGTCAGTGATAGGATGGGAAGGAATAATAAATTCAGGCATGTAATGCTTTTGTGACACATTGATAATTTAGTTTCGGTGATATGGTGGGAAGGAATACATTGGATGGGAACCCAATTCAAGCTTCCTCTCTTATTTTCTACACCGTGAATTGCTCACGTAGACTTAGAGTGTTGGATGAGTTGATTCTTGTATCAGTGGTTTTCCTTTGGAAGGTGCTCTATTGAATTTATTTACTGATTTCCAACAAACCCAATGTGGGAGATTGTTGGAACCATGGTCATTCTTTGCATGAATTAGAGTATGGTTTGTGTTTGCTGCCAATCCTCAGTGGAAGTTCTTGATATGTGCTAGCAAAGTGATCATACAGAACAAATAGATAATAGTATTAAAGGTGTCCCCATTTTCAAGTGTTTTCCACATTTTTGGGCCTGAAAATTGAAAAATGGAGAAAAGTTTGTTTTGAAAAGAGACTTCATCACCGTTTTTTTGAAGGATAATAAAATTGGCTCCATATGTTTTTCAAGATCAAAACATTAAAATATGGAAAATGGGAGATGGGCGCCCATGTTTTATGTTTGGTCGCACATGTGACTTACGCGGCAGAGACTTGCATGCCGAAACATGCGCACCGAGGGAAGACTTGTGTATTGTTTTCCACGGTATCCAAATTCCTATAAATAGAGGTCTACCCCTCCACATTCGCATCAAAGTTCAGACTTAGAGAAAATTAGAGTTCCCGTTGTGAAGGTGTAGTGGCCGTGCAAGTGGTTGTGGGTCGCGCAAGTATAAGTTGCGCAATTGTTGTTTGCTCCGTGTCCAATGTCTTTTGGGTGAGAAAGGGGGTGATTCGCCCAAGTTTGGAGTTGGAAAAGGAGGTTTCATGCAGGTGGTTTGGTGACACTTGCGTGGTAGGATTTGAAGAAGCGCGACAGTCGAAAATTGAACGCCAAAACTGGTTTGGGTGGAAAAGAGTGTGAGTCGCACATATTTGACGTTGAAAAAGCAAGTGTCGTGCAAGTAGTATAGGTGATCTTGTGAACCATCTTGAAAACATGGGCGATGTCTTGGAGAAGTGCTCCATGTGTGGATTGAAGCTCCCCAGTATATTTAGAGCTGCATGAAAGCTGGAAGTTTGCCCGATACCTTTGGTGCATTGTGAGATTTGTCTAAGGGTGGAATTTGGACTTGAAAAGAGAATCTACATATAATAGAGGATGTATTCATTAGGGTTGATGAAGAGACCTTCACGTCTATAAACTGAGTGGGACTTCACCAAAGGCAGTGAGCTAGGGGGAGTCAATTGGAGTGACCCAAGGGAAACAGTGTGCTATCCATGAAATTATGTAAAGGCAGTGAGCCTAGAATAGATTGACTGTGCTCGAACCTTTTTAATCAACATTTAGTGAAGTATATTGGAATTAGGTACGACCTAAATCCTGTCGGCATATGCTCCTTGGACGTAGACCTTAGTAGTGAACCATGTAAAAACTGTTTTGTCATCTCACTACATGTTAATGTTTTCATTCTAATCATATCAGTCTTACAGGTTTGACAAGTTCCTAACAACGTGGTAATAAGATCCATCACATTAAAATAAAAAATTTTCACTGTGATTCACCCCTCCCCTCTCAAGGTGTCCTGGGGTCCTATAATAGATACTATCCAAGTCATCAATAGTGAATCTCCCCCTATTGGAAAAGAAGGGGGATTCCGTAATCATTCAATCCATGGTCACCCATACTACATCAATCTTAAATGTTTTCTTGGGAAATTGAATCACAATATCAATAGTTTTGTCATTCCATTTCCACAAGAGAATGTATATAGGTTGAAAAATATTACATCCCATCGATGTTAAACATTAACCAATTTACTGGTGAATCATCTGTCTACAATTATCACTAACACATTTTTAATTCATTAACAATAGTAATATCTATGGTGATCAGGATACATATTTTTTTAGAAAAATATGTTCCAACCATCTAGAGACATGAAAGACAATCATTAGCATATCATACAAACCCCATTAAATGCATACTCAACACTGGAAATAAATAGAATTGTTGATTCCCAATGACCATCTATGCGGTGGATCCACGCAATATAGGATTCATCTTGAAAATAAGACCTTTAGATTAGATAAATAAAATATCATAATCAATTACTAAATCTTGGGTGCGATAGATATCGAATTCTAATACACTAATCCCAATGAATAATGAAAATCAATATGAATGTTTGTAAAGTGTTCCATCATTCGCCACTAATAGAAAGACATCCATACTACCCGTATTATGTCTTTGTCTCATGGAATTGTAAATAAAATTTCCCTTTCTTGGTACATATGAAAACTATAAATTTAAAAATAGTAGATTCTTAACCCATATTCTCACCTGAAGGATCATGTCCTATAATGATAAGTGTACCTAAGGATCTTATCGTTCATTTACACAACCAAACTATCATCCATAAGATAATTATTATAATATCTCTAGGCATGTATCACTATATCTAAATCTATATAATGAGTATTTTATTTCCTCTCATGTGGTCTTTCTAGGCTAGAGCCATAAGAATCAACTCAAACCTCCATCAGAACTACTACACGTCAAATTATGTATTAATACCAAAACACTCTATATGATTAAATATTCACGGTTACTCTTAGGATAGGTGATGAGTCTATTCAGCCTTTTACATCACAAATACATCTCTTTCATGCATTATAAAAAAACATCACCCCATTATTTTTCAGCTTGGTCATCGGTGCATCCAGTTGGGTGAAGTCCTAGATAAAATAATTATATTAACTAGATTACATCAGAAATATAAGAATCCTAAAAAAAATGGACTCTCTAAATATAACATGTATTTAACCATTGTTGGGTACACTAAAATATCTTTAACCAAGATTACACATCCCAAGAAGTTATATTCATCAATTTTGATACAACATTATGTTAGCGTGGAATAAAGTTGAGTCTCTCTCAATGTACCTATGGAAATTTCAATATATTGGTTATAATCTTATGATGTCAGGGAGAAAACAATGCATAAATTAAAAAAACCACCAAAAAATAATATATATATTGAATTACTTTTATATTCATCAAATACATTAATAATTATGGTGCATTCATAAAACTGAATGAAATCACAATGAACTATATCTACTAGAAAAATCACTCTGAGGTATGTACAATTCTCTCACCCTAAACTAGTGGTATCCTGATCTCAAATCAATCATGGATAATATCTTAGAACTTTTAAACTGATTGAAGTGATTGTGGATACAACTAAATGGATATGGGTTATATACTTTCATCATGTTAAATATCTAAAAATACACACATATTGAAAAAGTACCATCATCCTTCGACGTGAAATGTACTATAAAACCCCATGTAATTGAACTAGGATCTATGAAACCGATTTCTTATAGATTATCAAACTAAACCTTAAAAACTTTAATCTATACCGGTTTCACTCATTATGTGTGATAGAAACTAGCTATCCTTTTAATACCACCTATAATGTAATATTAACCTATCACATGGGTGGTAAGTCATGGCATACTTTAGGGAATAAATCTGAAAAATGGTCTAATAATGGAGGGAAAACCCCCCATTGTATTCTTCCATTATATATAACTATGATTTCTATTATTCGATGAGACGATATAATTTTCACTGAATTGGTCCTATATAATAATCCTTAAGATACCCCTCACCATGGGGAAAACATATTCCTCCTCATATCGATACAAATGTATAACATCCCACCTTTTTATACATAATATTTCATTACATTTTATTAACAGAGGATATTTAAAGTCTACTGTCTTGGAAATCAGGAACATAAAACATTAGAATAACATAAAACATTCTTAGAAACCAATTTTAAGTCTTATTAATTGTTCATCCTAAGTTCATTATATCATCTCATAACCTAGGAGCGTACATCAAAGAAAAGTGTGAGAAGAAGGCCCAGTAAGGGAAACAAGAGAAACATTTTTCATGTGAACTTGAGATATATCAATAAATTCATGATAAATAACATTAATGAATGAGAAAGAGATCATGAGAAATATCATTATAAAAATAACATGTTTCATTACATGAATATGTGGTAACAAAATTTATCATAGAAAATCATTTCCATATCACCATGGTCCATCCCCAAGTTGTCATTAAAAAAATTACCAAGGTTATTCACCACGATATTATTAAAATTGACATCTCTAGAGATTAAGTCTTTACCCAATGCATTGGAGCGCTATTAGAGTTCACCCTTAATTTTAGATTATTATAATGTGAGACACATATATTAGCATCATACATTTAATAAATAACTCATATAGAATAAATGAAATGGATTTCATTTCGTAATCATAACGTTTAAAAACTGCTTTAAAGACATGATCTTTATGTCACTTTAAACCCATGGAAAAGGAAAACGAGTCTCATTTTTATAAATAACAGAATTTAAAATAAATTTTCTTGATATATATGTGAATAAACCTTTAGAATAAAGAGTTTTGAGTATTCACTTAATAAAATAAAATAATTTGATAAAAATAGAGAGACATTTTGAGACAAAAATTTTGCAGCATAACGACTATGTTACAGGGTTTTGCAAAATATTGAAAAAAGAGGGGACATGGGTCACCCACTCATAAATGATCCATAAAAAAGTAAAGTGACATAATATAAAGGATATAAAAACATGGTAATGAAATTTTAAAAACATACCATATGAAATGAAAAACATGGAAGGAAGACAAAAATACTATTTCTCTTTTAAAAATTTGGCAGCTTAACAGCGTCACATAAAATTTCAAAAAATGAATTGATGAGATAAAATAGGGTATTTCATTGTATGAAAATAAACGAACAGTATGATGGATATAGATATCATACCCCAACATGGAAAAAAATAACTTGAAACACTTGACATGAAAGTAGAACTTTGAATATGGGAAGAGTGAAAGAGTCTCTTATGAAAATTCGGCAGCCAAACGACGCCACTTAAAAATTCATAAAATGAAATGATGAGAGTAAAAGGGAGTCTCTAATTATATGAACATATAAATTACAGTAAGGTGAATATAAAAGAACATCCTCCAACATAAGAACATGGAGAATAAAAGAAATTATATAAGAGAGGGTACTTGAAAAGATAGAGAGAGGTGAGATCCCTTACCTTGAAGAGTAACTTCAAAAGCATGAAGGCCGGGACCCTGGGAGGCTTGAGGGAACCTTAGGAGGACTCCTTGGGAGGTAAAGAGACTAGAATTTTGTTGGGGAGGATTTGGAAATGAAATTAATGATGTAATGGCTTGGTATTTATAGGATAAGGGAGGGGACAAAGAAATAATTTCCAAGGGACACCTCATCGGTGGTATTGGAAAAACCATGGGCTTGCCCACGGTATTGGCCACTTGGGAATCCTCATAGATTATCTTACTATTAATAAGTTGACCAGAATTATTGAATAATTAATACATCCTTCATGATGTCATTAAACACTCGAAACTCAATAACTGTATTTTCACTATTAACTGAAAATTCAACATTTTGAAAAAAAACCCAAAATTTCACTGTAACCAAATATCTAGGCGCTGATTTAAAAAATGAACTCCATTTTATGAAAATAATTTTCTAAATTTATTATATTTATTTTTTAAATAAAAACTCTATTCATTGAAAATTCAACTATTTCATAAAAATCCCAAAAACTCACCTTAACCAAATATCGATGCTCTGCTTTCAAAAAATGAACTCCATTTTATAAAAATAATTATCTAAATATTTTTAATTTTATTTTTAAATAAAAAACATTATTCACCAAAAAAACTAATACTTAACCAATAATTTCTGAGATAGCCATTTTCCTATTTTATTGAATCACATTACTTTATCAAGGTGCAAAAAATATATTAACACTTTCTCTAAGTGATATTACTAATCCATTTGGTCACCTTACTAATACAAAGTGTAATATCACTATTCATAATTTACTATTCATCAAAAATTTTGTTGATCTTATTAGACTCTAAATTTCATACTGAAAACAACTGTAAAAGACCATTTTTTGAAAATAATTACAAATTTTTAATTATTTAAGGTTTACATAAATATTTTTAAAATATCCTTTTTCTAAAATTAATCAATAATGTGAATACTATATTTATCCGAACATTTGAAAATTCACAAACATCATCATAAGAAGAAATCACAATTTTAATTTAAATCAAAGGATTACACAAGGCAGTTACGGTCTCGTTATATAACCCCTTATAACACCAGCATATGACCTAAGAGTAAGGTGTTCTAGGGTGATAGAATCTTTGTGCGGCTCAGCCAACATTGCTCGACTACTGATTTTTATCATCTTGAACTTCTCACGAAGGCGATTACGTTCCAACTTCACATGATGATGTTCGGCCTGGGTCTGGTCCTGGGAAAGCCCAAAGGTGCTACCTCTTTCCCGACTTCCGTCAGATGGGCGTCGATTGGCCTGCGACTACTGGAAGGGGCCATCAAATCTCCTTTATATATTAATTAACCAAGATCACTTGTATTTATAGACAATAATAACAACATTTAGTTTCTAACGGTCATATTGACCAACTGTCATATAACAGTCGAAAGGAAACAGTCTTATTTTAATTATACTAATTTTTTTAAATGACACAGTTTTGTTGATTATGAAATAAAATAACACACAAAGTAAAGAAACACAATTTATTCAAAATTTCGGGTCGTTACAAAAGGTATCTCTCCTCCAGAAATAGATTATGTGATCATGGTATAAAATTATCCAATCTCTAATAAGAATCAAATAAAAACATGTAATTACAAATAAAATGTTCCATAAATAAATGGTAATAAACAATCTATAGGGAACACACTTCACAACATTTGATATTCTATTTTTGATATCCCAACTATGAATTTATGGTCAATGAACTATCCAAAATTTAATAAACTAAGATGAAAAAATTTTATAAAAGAAAAGATAAAAATGAATTTGAAACCCCACTATGAAAAAAATATGTAAGCAGTGGTAGATGACAAACGAATTATACTGCTGATGGTAGATGGTCATGTATCTGAACTAACCAAAGTTATCTTCATAATGTGAAGATGAACATCAAATATTCCTTTATCTCCATCTTGAATCCCCTAAGATATTACATATGCTTGATATTATTGTTTCTACACATGGGTTTTGAGTCCCCTTCGCTGAACACAACATCATGTGAAAATATATATACATGTTTTAAGAGGATTATCTTTGTCCTTCTGAGAATCTGGTACATGTCCTAATCCTCAACCACTAATATGAACCAAGAAGTTACTATAAAAAATTGCAATATGACCCAACCGACAACAATTATGACACTTCAAAGTGGGATAGAAATATTGATTTTTCTTATGGACCAACATGGGACACTTGTAAGAATACAACAGAACCAGATACTATGATGGCTATCCACCACCATGAAGAATCTAACAACTTCTAAAATGGTGATCAAATTCATAGAGGAACTTCTTTCACCTAGAAGAATAGCTCAAAGTTCATCCTACTAAACATCTTTGATGTTACCGAAGGCCTCAACTAGATTACCTTCCCTTATGAGTTTCAGTTTCATCACATCCACAACATTACTAAAATATGAATCTTTTACCTTTGACATAATCTCATAGTGAATCTTTCCTAGTAATCATCATTCCCTGGAGAGCTCAACAGTAGATAAATATTGTATAGTAAACAACATGATGGTGAAGCATAAAACATAATACATCACTAACATCCCCTCTCATTTCAGATGCAAGAACCCATGAACCTTCTCATCCCTCAACGTCTCTAGATATAAGTGGATCAATAATTTATTTCATATGTACATTATAGACAACTCCTCCTGCTGCCCATATTTCTATATAATATCCCACCAATTCATGGAATTTACATCAATAATGTATCCAGAAAGCTTCACCATTATATTCACTGATTTCTTGAAGTAATTATATATTATCTATACATACTCATACATGTACTCATCTACTTTGGGCTCCCATCCCTAAGTCATGTAGTTCTATTCTTCAGTTGATATTCCCCCATCAATTCAAAAATTTATGGCACTATGTGATTGGTATCCCATTCCATGGATCACATAACCATAATAATTGTTTCATATATATAAACATCAATTTTATCCTTAAAATCTACAAGAAGCTATATCTGAGGTGCATTATGAGTGTGATGATTTTCCCTTTCCAAAAATCAAATAAATGAAAATAATGAGGGATTTTCTTTACAAGACTAACACACTTATTAGAATACAATTACAAAAAATTCATCCTAAATAGGTGAAAAAATTTAAGAACCACTAGCTCATGGTATTTATTAAAATGGAATTCAAGTGGTATATCCTTATTAAATTTAGTTTTCATTTCATTATATAGAAAAATTAGATATATCCTATCATAGTTCTTATAGGAAAATATATCACACAGAGTAAATTTGTATATATCATTAATAATTCATGTTATTATTTTTCTATATGTGTCTATAATGATGCATGTATACTCCTCTCCTACCATACTATACCAAACGAATAAATATGTTGAAATAATTCTATCTAAAAAAATAACATCATGGAACATTCGAATCACCCGTGATGAAAATAACATCAACACATCACAGGAAAACATGATGATCATCAATCCCATCCCGGGAACTCATATTTCACCACATAAATGGGTAAGTTATTCCTATGGAAAAACTCAATAAAAATCCCCCAAAAGTCCTATTATGTTTTATTCCATCCCAAAAAAGTAAATCAATAGATTTGAAAAATCTAGTCCTATAATATAAAAATGTATTATCCCATGATCTGACACTCTCTCTTCTGTCCTAATCAGGTTTGTTATAGGATCTCAAGCACACCTCCTCCTACACTATAGGTTTCCTACTAGAAACGAGGGGTTTATGTGAAAATTTGGGAGACTATAACTTTTATATATTGTAAAAAATTAATGGAAATAACTACTATAAATAAAAAATAGATTAATATAAATGGATGAAACCTTATATCATACAATTGTGAAATGACTGATGGAACCAAAAAACCATTAATAATGATCCATATATTTAAAGGATGAATATATCTAAATCTCAAACTGAAAAATAGAAATAAAATAATCAAATAATGAAAATAATTTATTATGTCTCCAATAAAAGTCCCATTTCTATCCCATCTACAAATTCTAGACCATCCAAAAATAAAAAATCAAGAACAAGGTCCTCTAACCTTATCCAAACCTCCATCGATGAAATATTATCTGATAAAAAATGGAGGCCCAAATAGGGTGTGAGAAAAACATAGTAGGTAGAAACAACCATGTATAAATTAATGAAGTCTTATAATATGTTAAGGTATAAAATTAATAAGTTTTTTAACAAATTAATCAATTAATATAATACATATATCATTATATTTCAGCACCATTCTAGAATGTCCCTGACCGTGTAGGATAACCATTCCACCCCTTTCCATAAACGATTACAAAATCGCATAAATAAGAAGAGCCTAATAAATAAAAATTTATCTTTAGGAAAAATTCAAATATATAAAATATTCATCATTACTATTAATATCCTATATATATACATTTTAGTATCAAAATGGGCCAAGAGCAATATATTAGCATTACAATGTCACTATGAATAGTCATATATAATGTTGTTTCAATATCAAATTCATAATGTATTAAAAACGGATATCACAATATCAAATCATAATGACCGATGGTTAATTATTCAAATTACCTATAATCATTCAAATTTACTTTAATTTATAAATAAAATTATTAGCAGTCTTCTCAAACGATGACATGATATGTACAATGTATTTATATATCAATAATCATATGAAACCTATTTTCATCATAAACAACATTAAACCATTATCCAAATCATTATTAAATAATGGTTTGAATCTCCCATTGGGTAGCCACATGATTGGATGAAAACCACTGAATCCAAAGGGATCCATAGGGAAGACTAATCTATATGTTATCATCATTCACCCTTAAATTTTTTATGAACAAAATTTTTCATAAAAATCACATAATTACCAAAACATGACAATAAAAAAGACCACAATGTTTGGTTTTAGGCGACCAACCATAGCCCCATAATAATGAACCACTAATAAAGGGGCTTGAAATGGTGAATTTACACAAAAGATATCTATGAAGACATATACATTATCCAACCAAAAAAATCAACACTTCTATCCAAAGTGAAGATGAAAACAATAAACCAATTTATTAGAAAAATGTGGAATGGAGAAGAAATCAAAATAATAGTGGATTAAATGGGACTAAACAGACAAACATATTTGATAAAAGGGTTGTAATCATTTTACAATTTCTTAGAAAATGGCTATGGCTCAAAAGGATGAAGGGATACACGAAAAGAATTAAAAACATAAGTTCTAAAATACCATAAAAATAACTAGATTTTTATTTAAACAGTGTTTGACTAAATTTACTAAAATATATTATTAATTATGAGGTTAAATGAAATTCATATTTCCTTGGGTGACATTAACACTAATCGGTCATTAATAGTTGTGTAATGTGTATTCATGGTATCTAATATAGTTCACACCATAAATCCATTCCTTTCCAATATTAATTTAATGACATCAACCCATTGAAAGTTACACCATGTCTAATAAATTTACGTGACACATAAATTCATTCAAGATATATTTAATCCCCAATGTCCTCATAATAGGATGAACCACCTCTAAATTATTCTAAACGTATGGAAAACCCAAGTAATCCTATTTAACATGTTCATATATAGACTCCATTTACTCAAAACAAAATATACATTACCAAACATTAGGTCATTATACACAGAAAAGTAAGAATCTCTAAAATAAAATCAACAAGGTTTAATGAAAAGAAAACCCAAACAAAAAATTATTAGATAAAAAATCATAGGGTCATACGATGTATAACATAGGATCTAAGATAAATATTTCTCAATGGAAAATTCCATCATAAAAAATATAGGGGAATGGGTTCCATGAAAAAATGATTATACATATTAGAAACTATTTATTCGAATAATAACTCCCTCTATGATATCCCAGAACCAAAAATATATCTATAGTCCATCAAGGAAACATATTTGGTATTTCACATCAATTGTTGTCTACATGGGAATCTTGAAACAATCTATATATTGATTTTTTAGGAAAAGTAGATCCATATGTTCTTTATGGAAAACTCCTCTAATCATATATTTTTTATATTTAAAAATTGTATTTATTATATTCCCAATTATATTTTTTATTCAAAATGTGTGATTTGACAATGAAGGGGATTAATGGATTCACTTTTTTCTACCAATCCTTGTTCAAAAGCATGATTTGTTTGCAGAACATTCAACACAATGTTTAATACTTTTGAGAGTAAGAGACTGGGGCTTTATCATTAAAATGACCTACATGATTTCCAATATATAATTCCAACCATATATATCTGTATTTTAGAAACACAAGAGATGTATTAACTTGGTTAAACAAAAAAAAGGACATATTACTATTTTTAGTAGAAAGGATAAATGTTTGGAGAAATTTCATGATATTTACAACTTCTCATGATCCTTTTTTACTAATCCATCTAGATCCCTCTATGACCATTTTCTAATTCCTCTATATCATTAGTCATCCAAATAATTTATAAAGAGTTTATTTTATACTGCCATTGGGATTCAAATGGATGGTTTTAGGGAGGTGGGACAATCATATAGGTTCACTCCTTTATATGGAATATCATTAGCTTCCAAAAAAATAATCTGATAATACATAATTGTGATATAATTAACTTTATTAACATGATTATAATATTAGATATTAATATGGATTTACATTAAGATGAAATCAATCAGATATATCTTCAATTTCAACACCATTAGGGTGATGAATAAATCAGAAAAATAAAGTAATAAATCAATAGTTGGGGGATGTTCTTCTCAATATATAGAATGATTCTGGGTGGAGATAGATATATAATTGGTTTGGGGAAGAGGAATAAAATATAGATTATTTAATGTTTGTATTAAGGATAACAAATTTCATGGAAGGTTAAACATTCTTGGTAAATATGGCTTCTACAATTATGATTCTATAATTACAAGACCCCTAGAAGTTTCTTATTTTATTGAAAAATTTCAGGTCTATGTCGGGACTGAGGTTGTTCTTCAAAATAATGGGAAAATTCTTACACTTCCCATGAACAAATTACATGTTCTAAACAATATTATCACAACCACAATTTGGGTCTTATTCCAAATGAATATAAAATTTTATATTTCATTAAAATTCCTAATCCTAAGAGTACCACATATCTATATTGGTTCCAGGGTTCTTTCTATATTTATTAATAAAGTATAATTTTGGGGGATGTAGTGAGTTCTATATTGCTATACATTATGAGGGGTCTATTTCCTTTTGTATCCATGGCTAATATTCTATGCCATATTCTTATGGTGAAATAACCCAACATTTTTGGACAATATATTCCTATTAGGAAGTAAAATTTCACATATAATCTATTATCCAATTTTGTCAATAAATTATTATTGTTCCATCTAGATATCCTAGTTTTAGAAGAACAATGTAGACTCACTAATGTAATATACATTCTATGACCATTTTCACATTCATAGAAAATGATTGATGATCTTGATAGGAGATTGATATGATCAAATTTAATGACACAAATTGATCAAGAAAAGCCCTATGATCAAATAGAATGTTCATTGTTACAAAATTTAGTAAATAAGCTTTTTTATAGAGTAATTGTGATATATTCTTCAAGTGTTCCTATTACCACATGTTTATTATCTCAAATATAGGGAAATAATGTTTTCCATATATACTAGGTGTTGAGACAAGGGGACCTTATCTCCCCATTAATTTTCCCCATGTAACATGATATCCTAAGTAGAAATATTAAAAATGGTTTTGAAAAATTGTGTATTTATCCTTTCAATGAGATCTAAGTTATCTCTAGAACTTCCAACGTTTTACTTTCAGATCTAACACTATTTATTTCTCAATGCAAGTGAAACATTTATTCATAAATTTCTAAAAATAATGGCTCACTACTATATAAAATCTATAAAATGCAACCATTTAAAAAAGTTTTGTTTTTATCACCAACATGTGGACATAAAAGGGATCTAAGTTTATACATGAAATAATTAGATTTGACTAAAAATGGATTCCTCTAAATTACTTTGGTCCCCTTAATCCAAAGGGATAGATCATAATCATTACTATGAAAAAATTATTAAAAGGACAATTTGAATGATTCTAACATATAAAAGAAACTTCTTTTTATTTGGAGGTAGAATAAATCTACCCAATTCTGTTCTTTATTCTGTCGCCATGAACGTTTTATCCATACATAGAAAACCCAAATAAGTTATTAATAATATTAAAAGACTCCTAAATTTCATAATTTGGGACTCATATCATGTTTTTTAACAATGGGCTAGTTGGTCTAGACATTCCAAATCAATTCAATAAGGGGATATCAATCATAGTGGTATTGAATATACCATGTGAGGGTGGGGAAAATATCTGTGGAAGGGAATCCTAGTAAAATCCACATATTCGACCATTATTAAAATAAAATTACAAAAATATGATATTGAATTCGTGGTGTAGTTTTTAGGCTATTATATATCCAATTCAGTACAATTGTTGATGGATCATTGGTTAAAATGTTGTTTCATTATGAAAAAATTATTGGGTTAAAATACACATGGGATTTCTTTGGTTCATTACTCCTGATATAAGATTTAAATTATATATTTCCCACACCTATTTCATTAAAGTAGTACATAATGTGGAAAAGAAAGAATTTTTTCATATAATTATATTTTTTGAGGACCCAAAACAATGTTTCATCAGAATAGTTCCTTCATGGAAACTACCTTTTTCACAATTCTATAAAATGAAAATTTATACTCATAATTATGATCATATGGGTATCATAACATAGGTCATGGATATGACACCAAAATTCAACATCCTTAATTAGAGGATCTTCAGGACATCATACCTGATAGATGATATTATTCATCACAGAGGCATTCCCTAGGACACAAAGATAAAATTATTCTATACATGAACATATGAAATAGTACCACTTTTTTCTTAAAAAGTGTCTTAGTTGTTATCTTGTGGGATAAAATAGGGGGACGTCAAATATATCCTGGTCGGGTAAGATAATTAAAATTGTTTCCTTATGAGATTTTGGATTTCCAATTTAGTACAAGTGGGTTGGCCAAAGGTTGGATCATTACCACTATTTCATGATTTTAGGTCTTATGAGAAAAATTCAATTCATTTTCTATAATGAGATATTTTGACATCTCAGGTACATTAGATCCAAATTCATCGACCATATTCACTCTCTTGTATAATGATGTAAGTACGTTTCTCTGCCTTAGGCATTTAAAAGTAAATTCTCCTCCAACCACCCCCATGCTAATGCATATACTCACAGTTGACTAGAGATGGGTTCATATGTCAAATAGGAAACACTTGGTCATGAATGGAAATATAATAGAGATTATTATTATTATGAATGGATTATGATATGTTGTGATATTTTGAGACATAATAGGTTCGATGTTCCAATATTTCTCAAAATACTATAGGGAGGTTAATTCAATTGTGTTTGAGGAGTGGGTGATGATTATAGGGTTTAATCTCTAATTTATTTTATAATATCACCTTATCTATTAATGAATTAGTCACTTCCATTGTAGTAAATTATATAAAGGTAAATTTTGATTTAATAATGGAAAATAATTAATTAAACCAGATTATATGATTTTTTCATAAACTAGACAAGAATATTGTTCATTAATGGAATGATGATAATATGTTAGCTGATATTCGTACTTCCAATGGTAACAAGGGTCATAAAAATTTGGTGTATTTAAGTATTGGTTATCTTCAAGTTTATTACAATATGTTTTAATGAGAGTATTACATTATACTTCATTACTTTTATTACCAAAAACACAACTATTTTCATTTCTTTTTTATTCTTATTTATTCTCATTTCGTTTAATAAAAATTGTAAATTGCTTATGAGGAAAATAAATTATATGTGTATCATAGATTTTTTATCATGAAACATTGAGCATAAAATTAACAATGTTATATTATATCCTTATCATTAAATTGATGTGTATGGATAGTATTAAAAAGCACATGACTGGTATATAGAAATAGTTTTTGTAATGGAAATTCATTAGTTCATGACCCATCCTCCGGGAATGTGCCGTGACTACGCAAAACCCGCCATTCATTGGGTAGGGGATGGTGACTAGCACCAAAGGTGTAAATCCCTAAGCTGGGAAGAAATTGACTTTATAAATTGTAAAAACACACAAAAGAGTATGCAACTGGAAGTAAAACACTAAGTAAAACTATATACAAAAGATGTGTTAGAAAGAAAAAAGGGGCTAGAAATACAAGCCCAACAATAAAGTACAAGGAAAGGACAAATATGTACATCTAAAAAGAAAAAAATTGGAAGGTGTCTAGAAACTCATGGATCGTCCACCACAGATCCTACCTAAAGGGTATGTACAGATAGCCTCCTTAGTGTTCCACATATGTCTATCTCATCTGGGCACCGACTCATCGTGAGTTCCACCCCCGGGTAGCGTCCATTCCTCGTACACTCTACCTCAGTCAGCGTTGTCCATCGTCTATGTCCAACACAATGAGGTGCAGGCATAGCCCATGCAGGGGTGAGTATAAAGATACTAAGTAGGGACCCTGAGACCCTCAAGGTCTCACAAAATGAAACAAGGATAAACTAAAAGTACAAAACAACGGATAACCATTACTTAGCTATATGCCCATACATATACCTAATTTATCTAGTAACCCATCTCAATCATGAGGAAAACACAGAAGTCATGACTTAGCTCAAACCAGGATTTTAATTATCGAAACCATGGCTACTAAAGAACTACTTCTCTATCGAGAACAATGGCCTTGTCATGACACCAACATGCTTCTCACTAACCTTGGACTACTGAGGTACGCTCCTGTCATGAATCGCGGGTCTGCTGCTAACTACCAGGTGCTCCTCCACTGTGGGTCTGCTGCCAAATACTAGGCGCTCCCCCTAATAGCCTACAAATGTTCTCCTCCTGTTGAGTACCACAGGTCTACCACTAACTAACAGGAACTCCCCAACCATGGGTCTGCCACCAACTACCAGGCACTCCACACAGGCTAGTTGAATCGGTAATGTAGGCTTCAGGTCTATCAACTACTAGGTCTTCTCACTCTATCTGCTCATCACTGGAAGGATCCGCACGACGAGATACTAATTAAAACTCCAAATATCGCGAAATGCCACAAAGAAGTATATCAAAGCTCCGCCACATCATAGGGATCTCAACACAACTGACGGCATGTCAATCGGACGCCCGGTCTGTATGTTATTGGCATTTCCGTTCTGGGGCCCCGATTAGTTTATAGGTTCAAACCAACTTGACCATACCCCAACAGCATCCAAACCTCAAGTGGGGAATTCCAAAGGAACCATCTGGCACTCATCTTTCCATCGTCACAGATAGTTCGCTGATCGGACACCCGTAGCCCATGATGTGGGCTAAAAGGTATAAACGGACCATAGCGGGTCTCGGTCCGATCCGACCGAGTCGGACTGAACTATTCTAAACTGTGGTCTGACCCGGTCCGCGGGTCTGACCCGGTCCAATTGGGTAGCCCGGCCTGAGGGCGGCCCGGACCGAGGCATCCTGACCAGTGGTGGCCCGGCCCATGGCGGCCCGGCTCGAGGCGGCCTGGCTGGTGGCGGCCTATCCCATGGCAGCCCGGCTGGCCAGCCTGCGTGGCCTGGCTGGCCAGATGTGGGAGGGGGCTGTCGCGCCCCCTATTACATATCCGAACTCGCACTGGGTTCCAGTTCCTTTTCTCCACGGGATCCTTCGGATCCCGCATGTAGCAAGCACTAGCAGGCGGCTCAGCCGGCCGCCCTTGTTTCTCCACCACGGAATGACAACAACATAGTTTTGTGGGGCTCCACGCGGCGTGAGGGCGTCACGCCACCTCCACCGTGGCTCGGCCTGGCCGCGTCCTCCCACACTTCCATGCAGCACAATTCAACTTCACTTTTCGTCTGACTGTTGCGGCCCTCCAAGCCGCATTCCTTCCTCCTGGCACGGTATGACGACACCACGCCCCTTCGGCACCACCATGGCCTGCCTGGCCGCGGCTCAGTTCTCAGCACAGCATGGCAGTGGCCCACCCTTGTGGCGACTTGGTGGCCTTGTGCCAAGGGCTTTCTTCATGGTCGGCTCATTGTCGGTAGCTGCGCGTGCCACATCCATCGTCATCAAACCTGAACCAACAAAAGGAGAGGGTTGGGCCGTGTTCGAGCAGTCTGAAACCTACTTGTTTCGGTGATATAAGTAGGTTATCAGAGCACACAACCTACGACAGGGTACGGAGGGTAATATTCAATCGTAAAATAACCCCTACCTCGATTTTTTCTCATTGGAGGAGGATGGAGTTGACGTCGTCGTTGGAGACATTCTTCACGGGCAGTGTCTTCTCCTTTGATGTGGATGAAGTTTTTTGGAGATGTAGTGGGCGTTCTTCAAGGATTTCACTTCCCTTTTCTTGACCCTGTTAAAGAAGGAAGAAGATTGAGATGGTTCTTTGTGTCCTTCATTGAGTGGATGTTCTCTCAATTATTCCAAGGATCCACCGAATAATTATGCCAACCAAAATAAAGTAACAGAATAACATTTATTTTAAATGGTTGTCATGAATTCAAATGGATTCCAATAATTATTTATTGAACATTTAATTGATTTATGTGGAGTGGAACATTTTTCAGGGAAGGTAAAGAGTCTCCCTAATTAATTGGGAGTTCCAAGGGGTAAAAGGGGGGTTTAATGCTCGTGTGGCGCCCAACTAAAAATATCCTCCCAAGGAAGGTTATGTGTGGGTGGGTCCCACCAATAACCTCCTATTGGAGGTTTTAACCACCAAAAAATAAAAATAAGCTATCCCGTATTTTTATTCAATTTAACAAATCAACCCAAAATCTATCTTACATTCTCATTAGAATGCAACTGTGGTGAAGGTCTCTCTAATCAATTTCTGATGCTGAGAGTTCAATGATATTTTCGGATTTCAGTTTTGAGCACCGGTTCAAAAGTTATAAATCCCCGTACATACGTTTAATGAACATACATGAAAAAAAACATCAGAAATTGATTTCGGACACACCAGGCCTCGAAATCAAGTGCCGTCAGAAATTGAAGAATCCTAAAATTCCCATGTATTTATGAAAAAAAAATCCACGGAAATTTTAGTTCTTTACATTCTCCCCACCTTAGGGCCTTATTTCCCCATAAGCTATAACTCACACTAAAGGAAAAGATGGGGATAATAATCATGCATCTGAGCCTCCCTCTCCCGCGTGCTCTCCTTAAGGATCCTGTGCTGCTAGCAAATGTGCACTAGAGGTATCGACTATCCATATAGGACTCGCTTTTATCGATCCTCAATATTTACTAGGACCTCCATGAATGTCACCCCGTCATCGATGTCTAGCTCTCCATGGACGATGATGTGGGTTGGGTCATTCACGTATCTCCCCAGTTGAAATACGTGGAAGATGTCATGCACCCGATGTAGCTGAGGTGGAAGTGGTAAGTGGTAAGACATCTCGCCTACTCTACTAAGGACCTTTAATTTTCCGATGAACTATAGAGATAACATACCACCTTCTCCATGGTAGCTCGTACCATCTCTTGTCCCACTAGTGCTGACTCCCCTAGGTCTGTCCAGAATAGTGGAAATCTGCAAGGCTGACCATACAAGGCCTCAAAAGGTGCCATACCGATGGTAGAGTGATAGCTTTTGTTGTTGGAAAACTCCACCAATGGTTAGTGGTCCTCCCAGCCATGACCAAAGTCGAGGACACAAGCACGAAGCATGTGCTCGAGGGTCTGAATAGTCCGCTCGTTCTAACCTTCCGTATGAGGATGGAAGGAAGTGCCCAAATGAAGCTATATCCCGAAAGCATCTTGCAACCCCTTCCATAGATTGGATGTAAAGCGTGTGTCATGATCATAGACAATAGAAGAAGGTACTCCATTTATACACACAATCTCCTACACGTAGAGGTGTCTCATGATCTCTACTAAGCCCAACATTCTGATCGGTAGGAAATGGGCTGACACGGGGATTCGTTCGAAGATCTCCCATATCAAATCATTACTCATGGATGTATATTGAACACCCATCATGAAGTCCATGGATATCCCATCCCACTTCCACTCTGGGTCCTCTAAGGGTTGTACCAATCCTGCTGGTACCTGGTGCTCCGCCTTCACTTGCTGACAAGTGAGGCATCATGAGACAAACTCTGCTACCGCCTTCTTCATACCTAGCCACCAGTGCTGACGTTGAAGGTCCTGGTACATCATCGACACTTCGGGATGTACTACTTGAGGAGAAGTGTTAAAATCCTTCAAAACCATCTCCTAGAGTGCAACTGGTACCATGGTACATCTTCTATAGATGATGGTGTGCTCCCCACCTTCAAAAAATCCAGCAGGTGCCTGCCCTATGGATATCTGAGAACATCGCAACTCACAGTTAGTGTCTCCAGGCTGCGCCTCCCGGACTCACTGACGAAGTAGAGGAGTGGTTGTAAGGTACTGAAGATAGGATTCTCCATCCCTATCCACAAAGGCTATCTATATGGCAGCTAGCTGCTCTATCACCTCTCCTAGTAGTTGAATGCATGATCTCCTACTGAGAGCATCCATAACAAAATTCCCCTTCCTAGGAGTATATACTATCTAGAAGTCATAGTCCTAGAGGAACTCAAGCCATCACCTCTTTTTCAGGTTCATGTCTTTTTGAGAGAACATATACCTAAGACTCTTGTGATCAGAGTACAAGGAAAAATGTTCTTCCATCATATAGTGTCACCACATATTTAAGGCGAAAACCACTATTTCTAAATCCAGGTCATGGGTAGCATAGTTCTGCACATGTTGTCTCAACTTCCAAGAACCATACGCGATCATAGATTTCTCCTAGATCAGGACACACCCGAGTCCGGTCAATGATGTGTCGCAGTAGACTACATACCCTACGCCTTCCTCTAGAAGCCTCAAAATGGGGGCACTAGTCACCCTTTGCCTCCGCTCTTAAAAACACTTCTGGTATATCTCTAACCACTCGATGGGTTTATCCTTCTTCTTCAAGGATTATAGTGGTGTTGATACTCTGATGAAGTCTGGAATGAATCTCCAATAGTATCCAGTGATGCCTAGGAAACTCGGTACTTCTCAGATGACGTGTCCCAAGAAGTGAACCTCTCGATTCCCAAACTGGCACTTAAAGAGATTATCATAAAGCGGGTTATCTCGGAGTGTGTCCATTACTACCTGGAAATGGTAGGCATGCTTCTCCTCAGTAGTCATGTAGATCATAATGTCGTCGATGAAAACTATGACTAAGAGATCTAGGTAAGGCTGGAAGATCCCGTTTATGAGACTCATGAACACTACTGAAGAGTTGGTTATGCCAAAGGGCATAACCAATAACTAGTAGTGGCTATACTGACACCTGAAGGCCATATTTTACACATCCTTGTCTCGCACTCTGATCCGTTGATAGCCTGAACTGAGGACTATCTTCAAGAACCATCATACTCCCTTTAGTTGATCAAAGAGGTCATCAATCCCCGGATGTGGGTACTGGTTCTTCACGGTCACCTGGTTCAGGTGATGGTAGTCAGCACAGAGCCTGAAGATCTCATCTACCTTCTTAGTGAAAAAAATGAGGGCTTCCCAGTGAGAAGCACTAGGCCGGATTAATCCCTTCCCCTGCAAGTCATCCCGTTGTACCCACAGCTCGCGATGATCAGTGGGAGCCAACCGATATACTGGAGCAGATATCGGTGTTATCCCAGGGTACAAGTCATTGTAGAAGTCCACCTCTCTCCGTGGAGGTAGTCCTGGAATATCATCAGGGAAAACATCCGCGTACTGGTCCTCCACTAAAGGACATGTCGGAATCTATACATCAACTACTATGAGGGTAAATCAATCCAACTGGTGAGTCATCGGTTGCACCCTCCACCGTGTAAGTATGTCCTATGTTTCAATGTTTCCCTTCTCACCGGTGAAGGTAATCCTGGTCCCATCCGTACGTGCACACCACACTTTTTGCATAATATAGTAGATCTGAGCATGGACTGTAGATAACCTGTTCATACCCATGATAACGTCCTAAGGCCTCGACAACGCTACGAGAAGACCACAGCCGAAGTTCTCGCCTCCTAGAGTAGGCTCTCACAGTCTTCACCAGTGAGTAATAGTCGAGTTTACTCTTATTGAAGTCTCTAGAAATAAGGATTGATCCAACAGCTCTGTTGGAATATCCAGGCTCTGAACGAGGGCAGTGGCTATGAAAGAGTGTCTGGCTTAAGGATAGAGGGCTTGGGTAGTCACATCACAGGCCCCGAGGACGTGTCGATACAGGGGCTCGAGACTACCACCAAATGTGTAAATTCATACGCTGGGAATGAATTTCCGTTATAAATAGTAAACACACACAACAGAGTACGCAACTCAAAGTAAAACACTAAGAAAAACTATATACAGAAGATGTGCTTGAAAGAAGAAGTGGCCAAAAATACAATCCCAACATTAATGTACAAGGGAAAAACAAGGAAAACTAAAAATACAAATAGCTGGAAGGTGTCTAGAAGCTCCGGGATCATCCACCACAGATCCTACCTAAAAGGTAGGTATAGAGAGCCTACTTAGTGATCTATGTCCGTCTGTCTCCTCTGTGTACCGACTTATACTGAGGTCCACCTTCGGGAACCGTCCAGTCCTCATACACTCTGCCTCAGTCAGCGATGTCTGTCGTCTGCATCCAACACAACGAGATGCAGACATTGCCCGTGAAGGGGTGAGGATAAAGATACTCATTAGGGAGCTGGATACCCTCAAGGTCTCACAAAATAGAAAATGTATAAACTACAAGTACAAAACAACGGATAACCATAACTTAGATATATGCCCATACATATACCTAGGTTAACTAGTAACACATCTCAATCATGAGGAAAACATAAAAGTCATGACTCAACTCAAACCAGGATTTTCATTATCAAAACCACGGCCGTTGGAGAACTCCTCCACTGTCGAGAACAGTGGGCTTGTCGTGACACCAAGGTGCTTCTCACGAACCTTAGACTACTGTGGTACTCCTCCTGTCGAGTATCGTGGGTCTACTTCCAACTACCAGGAGCTCCTCCGCTGTGGGTCTGCCGCCAACTACTAGGCGCTCCCCCTATTAGCCTACAGAGGTACTCCTCATGTCGAGTTCCGTGGGTATGAAGCCATCTAGTAGGTTCTCCTCCACAATGGGTCTGCAGCAAACTACCAGGTCCTCCCCACTGTGCTAGTCGAATCGGTCAAGCAGTTTTCACGTCTGTCAGTTACTAGGTCTCCGCACTCTTTCTTCTCGTCACTGGAAGGATCCACTCAATGAGCAACTGGAAAAACCTCCAACTCTCGCAAAGTGACAGGAGGAAGTATCTCAACGGTCCGCCACGTCAGAGAGATCTCAACACAATAAACTGAACGTCAATCGGATGCTTGGTCTATAAGTTATTGGCATTTCCGTTCCAAGGGCCCGATTGATTTTTAGGTTCAAAAAAACATGACTATACCCAAACTATATCCAAAACTCATGTGGAGAAGGCCAAAAGAATTGTCTCACTGTCAGATTTCTATCGCCTCTCATGGTTTGTCGATCGGACACCCATAGCCCAAGATGGAGGCTAAAAGGTGTAAATGAGCCATAGTAGGTCTGGGTCCTGTCCGACCCAGTCAGACCGACCCAACCCGTAATGGGGTCTAACATGATCCACAGTTCTGGCCTTGTCCATGGGGGTGGCCGGGCCCGAGGCGGCCCGACCCTTGGCGGCCCGTCCCGTGGCAGGCCGGATGGTGGCTGCCCAGCCCGAGGCAGGCCAGTGGGTGGCTGCCCGACCAATTGCAGCCTGGCCCCAGGAGGCCTAGCTGGTGGCAGCCCGGCTGGCCGTCTTGCATGGCTTGGCTAGCCACTCGTGGGATGCGGGTGATTCTCCCCATGTTATAGATCTGAACCGGTGTTGGGTTCCAGTTTCGCTTCTTCGTGGGACCCTGTGGGTCCCACATATAGCACACACTTCCGGCCGACTCATCCTGCCACCCTAGGTTTCTCCACCGTGGCGTGATGCGCCGCTGTTTTGCTGGACATCGCACGGCGCGCTGACGCCACACCACCTCCGCCACGGCTCGGCCTAGACAAGGCCTCCCACTACTCCACATGGGGCACCGGCACTGCGCTTGTCGTCCGACCGCCGCGACCCTCCTCGCCACGACCCTTCCTCCCGGTGCGGTGCGCCGACACCACACCCCTCTGGACTTCCACGACCCACCTGAATGTGGCTTGGTTCTCAGCGCGGCATGGCATTGTCGCACCATTGTGGAGACCCGACAGACTTGCACCACCTGATCTTATCGTGGTCGGCTCGTTTTCGGTCGTCGCGTGTACCGCCTCCATCGCCATCTTATTCCTTCTTCAACCAGGCCATGAAAAGGGAAGAGCCGTCTTGCAAGAACTCCCATGACATCTTCAATGAACTACATCCGTGTCAAAGGAGAAGACACAAACCACGAAGAACATCTCCAACGACAATGTCACCTCCTTCTACCGCCAACGAGCGAGAATTGAGGTAGGAGTTATTTTATGATTGAATATTACCCTCCATACCCATTCATATGTTGAGTGCTTTGAGAACTGAATGATATCACTGTAACGAGGAGGGTTCGGACCGCACAAACACAGCTCTACCCTCCACTTTTGTTGGTTATTTTTTATGACGATAAAGGAGGTACACACGGAGACCGGCAATGAGTCGGCCATGAATAAATCCGACGACGCAAGAGCGCGGGGTCGCCACAAGGGCGCGACACCACCATGCCGCGATGAGAACCGAGCCATGGCCAGGCAGGCCCCGGCAGTGCCGGAGGGGCGCAGTGCCGTCTCACCGCTCCAGGATGAAGGCCCAAGGACAGGAGTGCCGTGACGCTCGAACGACGAGCGCAGCGCCGTCGCACCATGCAGAGGAGTGGGTTTCCGTGGCAGAGGAGGCGTGGCACCGTCATGCCACAATTAAGAAACCAGGGGGGGCCAACTAAGCCGACCACCAGTGTGCGCTACAGGATGGACCCGATGGTTCCCGCGGAGAAATGGAACCGACACCCAGCGCCAGTTCGAATTAGTAAAAAGGGGCGCGGCACCCCCTCCCACGCGTGGCCATCCAGGGCACGCAGGCCGGCCAGCCTGGCCGCTATGGGCCTGGCCGCCACGAGCCAATCTACCTTGGGCCGAGCCGCCACGGGCCGGCCCGCCTCGGGCCGGGCCGCCATCGGTCGTGCCGCCACGAGGCAGGCCACCACTGGCCGGGCCACCTCGGGCTGGGCCACCCCCTCGGACCAGTTTGGTCCCACAGACTGGTTCAGACCCCGGTTCCGGCCGGGTCGAGCTGGGTCGGTCCCACTGTGTTGGACCTGACCTGGACCCACTATGGCCCGTTTACACCATTTAGCATGTATATTGGGCTACAGGTGTCCGATTGACGAACCATCTGCAATGATGGAAATTTGAGTCTGAGACGGTTCATTTGGAATTCCCCACATGAGGTTTGGATATAGTTAGAGTATGGTCAGGTTGGTTTCAACCTAAAAAAAACTGGGCCCCTTGAACAGAAATGCTAATAACATACAGACAAGGAGTCTGATTGGCGTGCCGTCTATTAAGTTAAGATCCCTATGACGTGGCAGATCTTTGAGATACTTCTTCGTGGCACTTCGGGACTGTTGGAGTTTTTTCCAATATCTCGTGGAGTGGATCCTTCCATTGACAAGGAGACATTGTGTGAAGAACTAGTAGGTGAAAGACCTGGAGACTGCTTGAACGACTCATCTAGTTTATTCAGGAACTCCTGGTAGTTGGCGGTCGATCCATGGTAGAGGATCACCTAGTAGTTGGAGTCAGAATTGCGGTACTCGATAAGAGGAGTACCTCTACAGGCTATTAGGGGGAGTGCATTATAGTTGGCGGCAGACCCACATCGGAGGATCACCTGGTAGCTGGAAGTAGATCCATGGTACTTGACAAGAGGAGTACCTCAGCAGTCCAAGGTTTCTGAAAAGCGCCTTGGTGTCGCGAAAATCCCACTGTTCTCGACAGAGAAAGAGTTCTCCTGCATCCGTTGTTTCGATATTGAAAATCCTGGTTTGAGCTGAGTCATGACTTTTGTGTTTTCCTCTTGATTGAGATGGGTTACTAGATAACTTAGGTATATGTATGGGAATATACCTATGTAATGGTTATCTGTTATTCCATACATTTAGATTATACTTGTTGGATTTTGAGAGACCTTGAGGGGGTTGGGTTCCCTAATGAGTATCTTTAAACTCACCCATGCACAGGCTATGCCTGCACCTCATTGTCTTGGATGCAGACAATGGACATCACTGACCGAGGCGGAGTATAAGAGGACTGGACAGTACCTGAAGGTGGAACCCAAGACGAGTCGGTTCCCAGAGGAGAAAGACTAACGTGGTGCACTAAGGAGACTATATGTACCTACTCTTCGGGTAGGATCCATGGTGGAAGATCCAAGAGCTTCTAGACACCTTGCAGCTGTTTGTCTTTTTAGTTTTACCTATTTTTCCTTTCCTTGTACTTTACTGTTGGGCTTGTATTTCTGGCCCATTTTTCTTTACAGCATATCTTTTGTATATAGTTTTACTTAGTGTTTTAGTTCTAGTTTCATACAATATTGTCTGTCTCTAAAATTTATAAAGGAAATTCCTCCCTAGCTTAGGGATTTACGCCTTTGGTGCTAGTCGCCAGCCCCTGGCCTATGGAAGGTGGGCTTGGGGTAGTTACACCATGGCCCCGAGGACGAGTTGTGAAAAATTGGTATCAGAGGAGACAGGTCTACTTCAAACCTTAGAACTGTAATATTTATTTTCTATGAAGAAATAGTTTTAAGGGTACTGAGTGTGGTTTTAATTTCAGGGAGTCCAGTATTTGTGCGGTGACCGACCTATCCATACACCAGGACCCTGACTACTGATTTTCGACATAGTGCATGAAAACACTGATTGTGTTGTGTTTCAAAAGATTTTATTTAAGTTAGATCAACCAGGTCATCTAACTAGGTATAATCATTTGACCGCCTCACATCTGTTTTTTCAGGATGCCTCCCCGAGGATGACCAGTTAGAGCCCCATGAGTCGTACACTCTGATATCCCACCGAGTGATGATGCCTCGATGCAATTCCCCTTCCCAATGGAGGCACCAGTGGTGGCACAAGCGATACCACCACCCTTTGGGCCACCGATGCCACCAGCCCCAGTAGTAGACGATGCACGCTGCTTGAGCGCACTGCATGAGTTCCAGCACCAGAGGTCACCCAGGCTCCGAGGAGAGATGGACCCACATGCAACTGAGGATTGGCTGGAGGCTATGGTTTGAGTCTTCCGGCTATTAGGGACACCAGTAGACTATATGGGGATCATTGTTACCATTCTCTTTCAGGAAGCTGCAGGCAGATGTAGTTGCCTGATTCTTTAGTTCCACAATGAGGAAAATTTATTCTGGACATACTATGAAAGCCTTTTCCAGGCGGAGTTTTTTCTAGCCACCCTTCGAGTGGTGAAGATACAAGAGCTACTTCATTAACAGCAGGGTAGCTTGAGAGTAGTACAGTACTCAGCGAGGTTCACCGACCTCTCGCGCTACTCCACAGATATGGTACGAGGCCCATTCTTCAGGGCCCAGACCTTCGAGTAGGGGGTCATGTGAGAGATCAGTACCTCTATGATCTCCCTCAACATTCCGATCCATGCGGGAGTGTTGGAGTGAGCCCTCCTAGTGGAGAGTTTCCCTGATGAGCAGTCTCCAGTAGTGAGACCCACTACTAGTCGACTTACATCAGAGTCTTCTGCAACTGGTGGTAGACAGATGTCGCAGAGGTCCAAGAGGACCATACCTACAGGTGGACAACCGCACGACTCCGTATAGGTTGTGAGGGGCACCCAGAGTGGTGATAGAGCCAATCATGCGAGGAGTGGGCAGTGTTACTCATGCGGTGCGCTTGGTCACATGTCACGTGACTGTCCGAACCGCCTAACGGATGATCAGAAGTCAGTTGAGGGACCTCCCAGATAGAGGCAAATATTCGATTGATGCAGTCCTAATGGCATAGGAGGAAGTGGCAGATGAGATGGTCGAGCAACTGGTGGCGGTCGACATTACGAGGTGATACTGCCACCAACGCCAGGAGGTCAACCTTAGCTGCAGTTCTTATATACATAGGTTCTAGTCATTATTTCATTGACACTACCTTTGTTCAGAGCTCGTAGATTCCGACAGATCAGTTGGATCGATATTTAAGGCTAGAGACTCCTACAGGGGCAGACTCAACGATTACGCACTGGTTCCAACAGTTTGAGCTTAGTATAGTAGGCGTGATCATTGGCAGGGATCTCCTCATAGCAGCGTCGAGGCCTTACAACATCATCTTGGGTATAGATTAGTTATCTAAAGTCCATTCTCAGATCAAGTATATGAGGCATAATGTGTGGTGTGTCCGCACAGATGGGACCAGGTTCACCTTCACCGGCGAGAAGGGATCCTTTGCAATGCATGATAGGCTTACCCGGAGGAGGGTGTAGCCGATAACTTAGCATTTGGATTTCCTTACCCTCAGAGTAGTTGATGTGGAGAGTCTGACTTATCTTGTAGTGGTGGTCCAGTACGCAGATGTTTTCCTGGACGATGTTCCAGGACTACCTCCTTGTAGAGAGGTGGACTTCTACATTGATTTGTACCCTAGGAAAACACCGATATCAACTCCAACATATTGGATGTATCCCGATGAGCATTGTGAGGTGCGGGTACAACTATAGGACTTGTATTAAAAGGGATTCATCTGGCCTAGCGTTTCTCCCTTGGCAGCCCCGATTCTGTTTTCCAAGAATACAGATGGGAGCTTGAGGCTCTGTGTTGACTATCGTCTCCTGAACCAGGTGACTGTAAAGAAAAAGTACCCACTTATGAGGATAGATGATCTCTTTCATCAGCTCAAGGGAGGTTGATGGTTCATGAAGATAGACCTCAGATCAGGCTATCACCAGCTCAGAGTTTGAGATGAGGATGTGCAGAAGATGGGCTTTGGGAGTCGGTATTGTCATTCTTGGTTATGCCCTTTGGCATAACCAACACTCCAGAAGTGTTCATGAATCTCATAAATATGATCTTCCAGCCTTACCTCAATTGGTTTGTCGTAGTTTTCACCGACGACATACTGATCTACTCGACTACTGAAGAGGAGCATTCCTACCACTTACAGGTAGTAATGGACACACTCCAAGAGCACCAGCTTTGTGGTAAGCTCTAGAAGTTCTAGTTTTGGATTCAAGAGGTTCACTTCATGGGACATATCATCTCAGAGGCTGGAGTTGTAGTAGATCCATCGAAGATTGAGGCGATACGTGCTTTAGAGCCACCTAGAAGTGTGATGGAGGTATAGAATTTCGTGGGTTTGGCTGGATACTATCGGTGGTTTTTTCCATACTTCTCCATAGTTTCATCACCACTTTCAGTCTAGACAACGAAGGGGAAACACTTCGTGTGTTCGGAGATATTCCATCAGATATTTCAAGAGCTGAGGCATAGGCTGACTAGTTCCCCAATTATGAGGCTTCCAGAGGACAGCGTAGGGTACATAGTCTACTGCAATGCATCAGGGACTGAAACCATGTGTGTCCTGATTCAGGAGAGAGTTGAGATTGTGTATGGTTCTCGGTAGTTGATAAAAAATGTGTAGAACTACGCTACCCATGACATGGAGTTATCAGCAGTGGTATTCGCCTTGAAGATATGGTGACACTGTCTAATGGGCAAAGGTTTTACTGTGTACTCTGATCACAAGAGTCTCAGGTATATCATCTCTCAGAAGGACATGAACCTGAGACAACGACGATAGATTTAGATTCTCTAGGAATATGAATTTGAGATAGACTATACTCCTGGGAAGGGGAATGCTGTTGAGGATTCTCTCAACAGATGATTAGGCATTCAGCTGCTAGAACTAGTGACAGAGTAGCTAGCTGCCTTACAGATATCCATTTTGGATAGGGATGGAGCATCCTATCTTCAGTCTCTTACACTCACTGCTCCACTTCTTCAGTGATTTAGGGAGTCGCAGCGCGGAGACACTGACTGTAAAAAGCGACGTGCTCAGATATCCCCAAAAAACACACCTGATTGATTTTCTAAAGGTGGGTAACACGTTATCCTCTTCAAAGGACGTACCATGGTACCAGTTGCACTACAAGAGGAGGTGTTGAGGGAGTTCCACAATTCCCCTCTAGAGGTATATCTAGGAGTGGCGAAGATGTACCAGGACCTTCGACGTTAGCACTAGTGGCCAGGTATGAAGAAGTCGGTAGAAGATTTTGTCTCACGATGCCTAACATGTTAGCAAGTGAAGGCAGCGCAATAGGTACCAGTAGTGATGGAACAGCCCTTAAAGGTCCCAGAGTGGAAGTGGGATGGGATATCAATGAACTTCAAGTCAGGTCTTCCATGTACATCCAATAGTCATGATTCAATATGTGTGATCGTTGACCGACTTTCCTTGTCAGCCCATTTCTTATAGATCAGAGAGCAGGGCTCAGTTGAGAGCTTGTGACGCCTCTACATGCAAGATATTGTGCATTTACATGGAGTACCTTCTTGTATTGTCTCCTACCATGGCACACAATTTACTTCCTCGCTGTGGAAGGGGTTGCGGGAAGCTTTCGGGACACAGCTTCATCTGAGAACCGCCTTCCATCCTCATACAAATGGCCAATCTGAGCAGACTATTCAAACCCTCGAGGACATGCTCTGTGCATGTGTCCTAGACATTGGTCGCAGCTGGGAGGACCACATACCTTTGGTGGATTTTTCCTACAACAACATCTTTCACTCCACCATCGGTATGGCATCTTTTTAGGCCATGTACGGTCGGCCTTACAGATCGCCACTATACTGGATAGACCCAAGGGAGTTAGAACTAGTTCGATCGGAGATGGTATGAGCTACCATGGAGAAGGTGAAGATCCTCCAGGAGTGAATGATGACTGCACAGAGCAAGCAGAATTCATATACTGACAGGATATGTAGACCTCTAGAGTTTAAGTATGGCGACCACGTCTTTCTATAAGTATCTACTCAACGAGGTCTACAGAGATTCGGACGAGGCATCAAGTTATCTCCACTGTTCATCGGACTTTTTCAGGTCCTCAGCAGAGTTGGAAAGGTGGATTACCACTTAGCTCTTCCACCTCAGCTACATCAGGTGTACGTCGTCTTCCACGTATATCCGCTAAGGAGATACGTGCACGACCCAACCCACATCATCGACAATGGAGAGCTGGAAATCGATGACGGGGTGACTTTCATGGAGGTCCCAGTGGAGATTGAGGATCGGTAAGAGTGGGTCCTATGTAGATAGTCGATACCTCTCGTGCACATTCTCTAGCAGCACGGGAACCCCTAGGAGAGCACATGGGTGCCGGAGGCTCAGATGCATGGTCAGTACCCCCATTTGATCCCATAGCATGAGTTGTAGATTATAGGGATGTAAGACCCCGAGGAGGGGAGAATGTAAAGACCCGAATTTTCCATGTAAATTTTTTTCTAAATACATGGTAATTTTATGAATCTGCAGCTTCTAATGATGCTTGATTTCAACTACCGGTGTGTCCAGAATTAATTTCTAATGTTTTTTTCAGGTACGTTCAGTAAATGAATGTACATGAATTTATAAATTTTGAACTGGTGCTCAGTACTGAAATCTGAGGACAACGTTGAACTCACAACATCAGTAATTTCTTTGTGAGACCTTCACCGTAGATGCATTCTAACGAGAAATGAAGATAGATTGTGGGGTTATTAGTAAAATTGAATAAAAATAAGTGTTAGCTTATTTTTATTCATTGGTGCTTAAAACCACATAGAGGAGGTTAGAGGTGGGACCCACCAACACATAACCTCCCTTGGTAGGATATTTTTCGGTGGGACCCACAAGATCTTTAAACCCCACTTTAACAACTTGGAACCCCCAATTAATTGGGGAGCCTCTTCAACTTCCCTCAAAAGCGTGCCACTCCACATAAATTAAATAATGTTTCATTAATTAATTATTTGAATCCATTTGAATTCATGTCAACCATTTAAAATAAAGGTTATTCTATTACTTTATTTTCGTTGGAATAATTCTTTGGTGGAGCCTTGGAAGAATTGAGAGATCATCCTTTCAACCAAAGACACAAAGAACCGCTGTCATCTTCTTCCTTATTCTACCGTGGCAAGAAACGGGAAGCGTCATCCGTCGCCATCCAGGCCACGCAGGTCGGCCAGCCGGGCCACCACGGGTTGGGCCTTCATGGGCCAGGCCACCTCGGGCTGGGCCGCCAGGGGCAGGGCTGCCTCCGGTAGGGCTTCACGGGCTGGGCTGCTATAGGTTAGGACACCTCGGGCCGGGCCTCCTCAGGCCATGCCACCCCCGTGGACCAGGTTGGACCCGTGGGCCGGGTAAGACCTCGGTTCGGAGTGGGTTGGGCAGGGTTAGTCCGACAGTGTCAGACCGGACCTGGACCCGCTATGGAATGTTTACACCTTTTAGCCCGCATCAGGGGCTACGAGTGTTCGATCGAAGAACCGTATGTGGTGACGGAAAATTGAGTGCGAGACGGTTCCTTTGGAATACCCCACTTGAGGTTTGGATACAGTTGGTGTATGGTCAGGTTGGATTGAACCTAAAAACCAATCGGGCCCCTGGAACGAAAATGCCAATAACATACAAACATGGTGTCTTATTGATGCGCCTTCTATTGCATTGAGATTCCTATGACATGGGAGACATTTGAGATACTTATTCATGGAACGTCGTGATAGTTGGAGTTTTCCCAGTAGATCATGGAGTGGATCCCTCCAGTGAGAAGAATACAGAGTGCGGAGACGTAGTAGCAGACAGATCGGATGACTCCTTGACAGATTCGACTAGTCTAGTGGAGAGCGCCTAGTAGTTGGTTGCAGAACCATGGTGGAGGAGCGCCTGGTAGTTTGCGGCAGACCCGCGGTACTCAATAAGAGGAGTACCTCTGTAGGATATTAGGGGGAGTGCCTGGTAGTTGGCGTAATACCCACAATGGAGGAGTGCCTGGTAGTTGGTAGCAGACCCATGGTATTCGACAGGAGGAGTACCTCAGCAGTCCAAGGTTAGTGAGAAGCACATTGGTGTCGTGACATTCCCACTGTTCTCGACAGAGGATGTGTTCTCCAGCGGCCATGGTTTCAATAATGAAAATCATTGTTTTAGCAGAGTCATGACTTTTGTGTTTTCCTCATTATTGAGATGGGCTACTAGGTAACATAGGTATATGTATGTTCATATACCTAATTAATGGTTATCTGTTGTTTCGTACTTGTAGTTTATCCTTTTTGGATTTTTTGAGACCTTGAGGGTCTCGAGGTCCCGACTAAGTATCTTTATACTCACCCCTGCACTGGCAATGCCCGCACCTCGTTGTGTTGGATGCAGATGATGGACAACGCTGACTGAGGCGGAGTGTACGAGGATTGGTCAGTACACAGAGGTGGACCTCACGACGAGCTTGTACCCGGAGGAGACAGACGGACATGGAGCACTAAGGTGGCTATTTATACCTACCCTTTAGGAAGGATCCATGGTGGATAATCCAGGAGGTGCTATCCACCTTCATGCTATTTGTATTTTTAGTTGTACATGTTTTTCCTTTCCTTGTACTTTACTGTTGGGCTTATATTTCCGGCCCCTTTTTCATTCCCGGAAAACTTTTTTATATAGTTTTACTTCCAGTTGCATACACTGTTGTGTGTGTTTACAATTTATATAAGCAATGTCTTCCCAGATTAGGGATTTATGCCTTTGGTTCTAGTTGACAGCCCCTGGCATATGGAAGGTGGGCTTGGGGTTGTCATGACACTGGCCTCGAGGACGGGTTGTGACAAATTAGAAGTAAAACACTATGTAAAACTATATACAAAAGATGTGCTCGAATGAAAAAGGGGCTGGAAATACAAGCCCAACAGTAATGTACAAGGAAAGGACAAAAAAGTACAACTAAAAATGCAAACAGATGGAAGGTGTCTAGCAGCTCCTGGATCATCCACCAAGGATCCTACCTAAAGGGTAGGTACATATATCCTCCTCAGTGCTCCACGTCCGTCTATCTCCTCTGGGTATCGACTCATCATGAGGTCCACCTCATGGTACCGTCTAGTCCCAGTACACTCTGCCTCGGTCAGCTCTGTCTGTCGTCTGCAACCAACACAATGAGGTGCAAGCATAACCCGTGCAGGGGTGAGTATAAAGATACTCTGTAGGGATCCCGAGACCCTAATGGTGTCACAAAAACCAACAAGGATGAACTACATGTACTAAACAACGGATAACCATAACATAGTTATATGCCTATATATATACATAAGTTATCTAGTAACCCATCTAAATCCATAGGAAAACAAAAAAAATCACGACTCAACTCAAACCGGGATTTTCATTATCAAAACCATGGCTGCAGGAGAACTCCTCCTCTATCGAGAACAGTGGGCCTATCGTGACACCAAGGCACTTCTCACTGACCTTGGACTGCTGAGGTACTCCTCCTGTTGACTACCACGGGTCTACGACCAACTAACAAGCTCTCCTTCACTATGGGTCTGACGTCAACTACGAGGCACTCCCCCTAATATCATGCAGAGGTACTCCTCCTGTCAAGTACTGTGAGTCTGCCACCAACTACCAGGCGCTCCTCCCCCATGGGTCTTATTCCAACTACCAGGCGCTCCCCACTGGGCTAGTCGAATCGGTCAAGCAGTCATCAGGTCTGTTAGCTACTAGGTCTCTGCACTCTGTCTGCTCATCACTGGAAGTATCCAGTCCACAAGCTACTAGTAAAAACTCCAACTATCCCGAAGTGCCATGAAGAATTATCTCAAAGGTTATCCACGTCATAGGGATCTCAACTCAACAGACCGAGCATCAATTAGACGCCCGGTCTATATGTTATTGGAATTTCTGTTCGAGGGGCCCGATTGGATTTTAGGTTCATTCCAACCCGACTATACCCCAAATGTATCCAAACCTCAAGTGTGGAATTCCAAAAGAACCTTCTCTCACGCAGCTTTCCGTCTCCGTAGACAATTCATCGATCAGACACTCGTAACCCAAGATGTGGGCCAAAAGGTTTAAATGGGCCATAGCTGTTCCGAGTCCGGTCCTACCCAGTAGGACCGACCCACCCCGACCTAGCCCGAACATGGGACTGACCTGGTTTTCGAGTCCGACCTGATCCAAGGGGGCATCCCGACCCGAGGGCCACCCAGATCGAGGCTGCCGGCCCCGAGGCAGCCCGACCCGAGGAGGCCAGGCCCGAGGCGGCCAGGCCCGTGGCAGCCCGGCCTGTGGCAGCCCGGCCAGAGACAGCCTGGCCCCTGGTGGCCCGGCCTGTGGAGACCCAGCCCGAGACGGCCTGGATGGGGGCGGCCTGTCCCATGGTGGCCTGGCTGGATGGCCTGTCTAGCCACCTTTGGGAGGGGAGTGCCATAGCCCTTGTTACCGATCCAATCCAGCGTTGGGCGTTGGTTCCGTTTCTCCAGGGGACCCTTCATGTCCTGCCTGTAGCATGCACCAGTGGCCGGGTCAGCCACCCACCAATGGCTTCTCCACTATGCTGCGACGATGCCATGGTTTTGAGGGAATTCGTGCGGTGCACTAGAACCGTGATGCCTCCACCATGGCTCAGCTTGGCTGCAACCTCCCACTCCACCTTGCAGTGCGACGGCGTCGTGCTCGTCGTCCGGCCGCCGTGGCCCTCCTGGCCGCGCCCTTCCTCCCTGCGCAGTGTGACGGCACCACCCCCCTCCGACACCACCAAGACCAGCTTGGCCGCGGCTCAGTTCTCAGGGCGGCATGGCAGTGTCGCGCCTTTGTGGCGACCCGACGACATTGCACCACCAGCTTTCTTCGCGGCTGGCTCGTTGTCGGTCGCTGCTTGTACAGCTACGGCATCCTCAATTAAGAACCAACAAAAGGGGAGGGGCGGGGCCATGTTCATGCGCTCTGAACCCTCTTTGTTATGGTGATATCGTTTGGTTCTCAAAGCACACAACATACGCTGGGGGTATGAAGGGTAATATTAAATTGTAGAATAACCCCTACCTCGATTGTCGCTCGTTGGCAGTCGAAAGAGGTGACGTCATCGTTGGTGATTTTCTTCACGGGCGACATCTTCTAGTTTGACCTGAATGATGTTTTTTAGAGATTTCATGGGCGTTCTTCAAGGACATCACTTCCCTTTTCTTGCCCCGGTTGTAGAAGGATGAATATGGTGATTGTTCTTCATGCCCTTCGTTGAGAGGATGTTCTCTCAATTCTTCCAAGGCTCTACCAAAGAATTATTCCAACCAAAATAAATTAATTGCATAAGATTTATTTTAAATGGTTGGAATGAATTCAAATGGATTTAAATAATTAATTAATGAACCATTAATTAATTTATGTGGAGTGGCACATTTATGAGGGAAGGTGAAGAGTCTCCCCAATTAATTGGGAGTTCCAAGGGATTAAAGGGGGGATAAAGATCATTTGGACCCCACCTAAATATATCCTCCGAGGGGAGGTTATGTGTGGGTGGGTCCCACCACTAACTTCCTCTTGGAGGATTTAACCACCAAGTAATTAAAATAAGCTAACACTTAATTTTATTCAATTTAACTAAAAACCCCAAAATCTATCTTCCATTCTCATAAGAACGCACCTGCGGTGAAGGTCTCACTAAGCAATTACCATTGCTGTGTGTTCAACGGTGTCCACAGATTTCAGTTTCAATCACTAGTTCAAATGTTATAAAATCCCATACATATGTTTATTGAACGTACCAGAACAAACTTCAGAAATTGATTATGGACACATCGGGCCTCAGAATCAATAACCGTCAGAAACTGCGAAGGGTTTGGACCGCACGAACACGGCCCGACCCTCCCCTTTTGTTTGTTCTTATATGATGATGATAGAGGCGGTACACGTGACGATCGATAATGATCCATCCACGAAGAAATAAAACGATGTAAGGACGATGGGTCACCACAAGGGCGAGACACCGTTATGCTGCGCTGAGAACCAAGCCGCGACCAGGTGGGCCACGATAGTGCAGGATGGGGGCAGTGTCGTCGCACCGTGCTGGGAGGAAGGGCCGCAGCCATGAGAGACACAACGGTTGGATGAAAAGCGCGGAACCGTCGTGCCATGCGGAGGAGCGGGATAACATGGCCAGTTCAGGCCGTGGCGGAGGTGGCACGACACCATCGCACCACACAGAAGCGTGCAAAACAGTAGTTCTGTCGCGCCACGGTGGAGATACCAGGGGTGACCAGCTGAGCTGGATGCTTGTGTGTGCTACAGGAGGGACCCGAAGGGTCCTGTAGGGAAATGAAACCGGCGCCTAGTGCCAGTTCGGATCAATAACAAGGGGCACATCACCTCCCTCCCACGCATGGCCTGCCAGGCCATGAAGGCCAGCCAGCCGGGCCGCTACGGGCCAGGCCGCCTCGGTCCGGGATGCTTTGGGCCGGGCCGCCCTTCGGCCAGGCTGCCCCCTTGGACCAGGTCGGACCCACCAACTAGTTCACACCCCCATTAGGACCGGGTCGGGCTAGGTCTGTCCGACTGGGTCGGACTGATCCCGGACCCGCTATGGCCTGTTTCCACCATTTAGTCGGCATCTTAGGCTATGGGTGTCCGATCGACGAACTGTCAGCTGCGACATAAATTTTAGTGAGAGATGATTCCTTTGTCCTTCCCCACTTGAGGTTTAGATACAGTTGGGGTGTGGTCAGGTTGGTTTTAACCTAAAAAGTAACAGGGACCCTGGAACAGAAATGCCAATAACTTACAGACCGAGCATCTGATTGATGTGTCGTCTGTTGCGTTGAGATCCCTATGATGTAGAGGAACTCTGAAATAATTCTTCGGGGCACTTTGAGAAATTTGGAGTTTTTCTAGTAGCATGTGGAGCAGATCCTTCCCATGACGAGCAGACAGATTGCAGAGACCTAGTAGCTTACAGACCTGATGACTGCTTGACTGATCCGACTAGCCTAGCGGGGAGTGCCTGGTAGTTGGCGAAAGACCCATGGAGGAGGAGTGCCTAGTAGTTGGTAGAAAAACCATGGTACTCGACAAGAGGAGTACCTCTACATGATATTAGTGGAAGCGCCTGTAGATAGCGGCATGCCCACAGTGGAAGAGCACCTGATAGTTAGAAGAAGACTCGTGGTACTCGATAGGAGGAGTACCTCAGCAGTCTATAGTTAGTGAGAAATGTCGTGGTGTCGTGAGAGGCCCACTATTGTCGATAGAGGAGGATTTCTCCAAAATCCATGGTTTTGATAATGAAATTCCTAGCTAGATCTGATTCATGAATTTTGTGTTTTCCTCATGATTGAGATGGGTTAATAGATAACTTAGGTATATGTATGGGCATATACCTAAGTAATTGTTATATGTTGTTTCATACTTATAGTTTACCCTTGTTCGATTTTGTGGGACCTTGAGGGTCTCAGAGTCCCTACTATGTATCTTTATACTCACCCCTGCATGGGCTATGCCCGTACCTCACTGTGTTGGATGCATATGATGGAAATCGCTAACCGAGGCGGAGTGTACGAGGAGGGGACGATACCCGAAGATGGACCTCACAACAAGTCGGTACCTAGAAGAGACGGATGGACGTGGAGCACTGAGGAGGATATATGTACCTAAAAATCAGGTAGGATCTGTGGTGGGTGATCCATGAGCTGCTAGACACCTTCCAACTGTTTGCCTTTTTAGTTGTACATGTTTGTCATTTCCTTGTACTTTATTGTTGGGCTTCTATTTCCGGCCCCTTTTTCTTTCCAACACATCTTTTGTATATAGTTTTACTTTGTGTTTTACTTCCAATTACATACTCTATTGTGTGTGTTTACAATTTAGAATGGTAATTCCTTCCTAGCTTAGGGATTTACGCTTTTGGTGCTAGTCGCCATCCACTGGCCTATGGATGGCGGGCTTGGGGTAGTAATGGTGCTTCCCTTTTCTTTCCCCAGTTGATGAAAGAAGAATATGGCAACCGATCATCATGTCCTTCATTGAGAGGATGTTCGCTCAATTATTCCAAGGCTCCACCAAATAATTATGCCAACCAAAATAAATTAATAGAATAACCTTCATTTTAAATGGTTTGTATGAATACAAATGGATTCAAATAATTAATTAATGAACCATTAATTAATTTATGTGGAGTGGCACACATATGAGGGAAGGTGAAGAGGCTCCCCAATTAATTAGGAGTTTCAATGGGTTAAGGGGGGGGGGGGGGGGTTTAAAGATCATATGGGAACCACCAGCACATAAACTCTATTGGGATGATATATTTAGTTGGGGACCACACTATCTTTAAACCCACCTTTAACCCCTTGGAACTCCCAATTAATTGGGGAGCCTCTTCACCTTCCCACATAAGTGTGCTAATCCACATAAATCAATTAATTGTTAATTAATTAATTATTTGAATCCATTTGAATTCATGACAACCATTTAAAATAAAGGTTATGCTATTACTTTATTTTGGTTGGCATTATTCTTTGGTGGATCCTTGGAAGAATTTAGAGAAAATCTTCTCAATGAAGGACACGAAGAACCGTTGGCATCTTCTTCTTTCTTCAACCGGAGCATGAAAACAGAAGCGTTGTCCATGAAGAATGCCCACGACATCTCCAATGAACTTCATACGCGTCAAAGGATAATACACTGCTCGCGAAGAATGTCACCAATGATGACGTCACCTCCTTTCGCCACTAAAGAGCGACAATTGAGGTAGTTGTAATTTTATGATTGAATATTACCCTCCATACCCCATCATATGTTGTGACCTTTGAGATCCGAATGATATCACCGTAATGAGGAGGGTTCAAACTGCACAAACATGGAACGACCATCCCCTTTTGTTGTTTATTGTTTGATGAAAATTGAGGCGGTACACGCGGCGACCGACAATGAGTCGGCCATGATGAAAACTGGAGGTGCAAGGCTTCCGGGTCGCCATAAGGGCGTGGCACTACCATGCCGTGCTGGGAATCAAGCCATGGCAAGGAAAGCCATGGTGGTATTAGAGGGGCGCAGTGCCGTCACACCCCACTGGGAGGGAGGGTCGCGACCCGGAGGGCCCCGACGGTCGGACAACGGGCGCGGCGCCGTCGTGCCGTGTAGAAGAGAAGGAGGTCGCGGCCAGGTCGGGCGGCGGTGGAGGTGGCACGGCTCCATCGCACCGCGTAGAGGCCAGTAAAACCGTGGCATCGTGTCGCTGCAGTTGAGAAACCAGGGGTGGATGGTTGATCCGGCCGCCAGCGTGCGCTACATAAGGGACCCGAAGGGTCCCGTGGTGCAGCGAAATCAGTGCCTAGTGCCAGTTTGGATTAGTAATATGGGTGCGGCAACCCCTTCCCACTCGTGGCCAGCCAGGCCACGCAGGGCGACCAGCCTGGCCGCCAAGAGCTAGGCCACCTCAGGCCAGGCCGCCCCCTTGGATTTGAATGGACCAGCAGAGTGGGTCAGTCCCCGTTTCGGACCGGGTCGGTCCTACTGGGTTGGATCGGACCCAAACCCGCTATGGCCTGTTTAAACCTTTTAGCCAGCATCATGGGCTACGAGTGTCCGATTGACGAACCATCTACTACGATGGAAAGATGAGTGCGATATGGTTCCTTTGGAAGTATCCACATGAGTTTTGGATACAGTTGGGGTACGGTTAGGTTGGTTTGAACATTAAAATCAACCAGGCCCCTGGAATGTAAATGCCAATAACTTACTAACTAAGCATCTGATTGACGTGTCGTGTGTTGAATTGAGATCCCTATGATGTGGCCAACCATTGAGATACTAATTATTAGATATTAATGATAGTTGGAGTTTTTCCCAGTAGATCGTGGAGCGGATCCTCCCAATGACAAGTAGAATGAGTGCAGAGACCTAGTAGCTGACAGACCGGACGACTGCTTGACCGATTCGACTGGACCAATGGAGAGTTCCTGGTAGATGGCGGCATACCCATGGTAGAGGAGTGCATGGTAGTTGGTGGAAAACCCATGGTACATGATAGGAGGTGTACCTCTGTAGACTATTAGGTGGATTTCCTTGCAGTTGGCGATAGACCCACAATAGAGGAGTGTCTAGTAGTTCGTAGCAGACATGCGGTACTCGACAGGAAGAGTTACTCTACACTCCAAGGATAGTGAGAAGCGCCTTGGTGTCACGACATGACCACTTTTCTCGACATAGAATGAGTTTTTCAGTAGCTATGGTTTCGATAATGAAAATCCGGTTTTGAGCTGAGCCATGACTTTTGTGTTTTCCTCATGATTTATATGGGTTACTAGATAACTTATGTATATGTATGGGCATATACCTAAGTAATGGCTATCCATTTTTCTGTACCTATAGTTTATCATTGTTGGATTTTGTGAGACCTTTAGGGTCTCGGGGTCCCTACTGAGTATATTTAAACTCACCCCTGCATGGGCTATACCCTCACCACGTTGTGTAGGATAAAGATGAGGGACATCGCTGACTCAGGCAGAGTGTACGAGGACTGGATGGTACCCAGAGGTGGACCTCACGATGAGTCGGTACCCAGAAGAGACAGACGAACATGGAGCACTAAGGAGGCTATTTGTTCCTACCCTTGAAGTAGGATCCATGGTGGATGATCTAGGAGATTCTAGACACCATCCATCTGTTTTTCTTTTTGTTGTACCTGTTTTTCCATTCCTTGTACTTTATTGTTGTGCTTGAATTTTTGTCCCCCTTTTTATTTCCATCACATATTTTGTATATAGTTTTACTTAGTGTTTTACTTCCAGTTGCGTACTCTGTTGTGTGTGGTTAAAATTTATAAAGGAAATTCCTTCCCAGCTTAGGGATTTATGCCTTTGGTGCTAATCCCCATACCCTGGCCTATGGAAGGCGGGCTTGGGGTAGTCACGAAGCATCCATTTTCTTTCCCCGGTTGAAGAAAGTAGAAGATGGCGACGGTTCTTCGTGTCCTTCATTGAGAGGATGTTCTCTCAATTCTTCCAAGGCTCCACTAAAGAATTATGCCAACCAAAATAAAGTAATAGAATAACCATTATTTTAAATGGTTTTAATGAATTCAAATGGATTCAAATAATTATTTAATGAACCATTAATAAATTTATGTGGAGTGGCACACTTATGAGGGAAGGTGAAGAGGCTCCCCAATTAATTGGTAGTTCCAAGGGGTTAATGGGTGGTTTAAAGATCATGTGGGACCCACGCGCACATAACCTCCCTTGGGAGGATATTTTGTGGTGGGGACCACATGAGCTTTAAATGCCCCCTTTAACCCCTTGGAAATCCCAATTAATTGGGGAGCCTCTTCACCTTCCCACATAAGTGTGCCACTCCACATAAATTAATTAATGGTTCATTAATTAATTATCTGAATCCATTTGAATTCATGCTAACCATTTAAAATAAAGGTTATGCTATTAATTTATTTTGGTTGGAATAATTCTTTGGTGGTGCCTTGGAAGAATTGAGAGAACATTTTCTCAACGAAGTTCATGAAGAATCGTCGCCATCTTCTTCCTTCTTAAACCGGGGCAAGAAAAGGGAATCTCTGTTCTTGATGAACGCCCATGACATCTCCAACGAACTTCATTCGCGTCAAAGGAGAATGCGCCGCCCATGAAGAACGTCGCCAACGATGACATCACCTCCTTTCACCGCCAACAAGCGACAATCGAGGTAGGGGTAATTTTACAATTGAATATTACCCTTTGTACCCAGCAGTATGTTGTGTGCTTTGAGATCCGAATGATATCACTGTGACAAGGAGGGTTCAGAAAGCAGAAACATGGACCGACCCTCCCATTTTCTTGGTTCTTTTTTGATGACGATGGAGGCGGTACTTGCGGAAAACAACAATGAGCCGGCCATGAAGAAAACTGGCAGCGCAAGTCCGACGGGTCGCCGCAAGGGCGCGACACAGCCATGCCGCACTGAGAACTAATCCACTACTAGGTGGGACGTGGTGGTGCCAGTGGGGCGTTGTTCCGTCGAACCACACTAGGAGGAAGGGTCTCGGTGGTTGAACGACAAGAGTGATGATGTCACGCCGCGTGGAGGCAAGAAAAACTGTGGCGCCATCGCGCCGATGTGGAAAAACCAGGGGCGGCAGGCTGAGCCAGCCGCCGGTGCGCGCTACAGGCTAGACCTGATGGGTCCCATGGAGAAACAAAACTGACGCCCAATGCCAATTCGGATCGGTAACAGGGGCGCGACACCCAACTCCCACGCGTGGCCAGCCTGGCCACGTAGGCCGGCCAGCCGGGCCTCCACGGGCCGGGCTACTCCCTTGGATCGTGTCAGACCTTCAGACCGGGTCAGACCCCAGCTCAGACTAGGTTGGTCAGGGTCGGTCCGACTGGGTCTGATCGGACCCAGACCCTCTATGTCCAGTTTACACCTTTTAGCCCGCATCATGGGCTATGGGTGTCTGATCAACGAACCGTCTGAAGCGACGGAAAGTTGAGTGTGAGATGGTTACTGTGGAATTCCCCATGTGAATTGTGGCTACAATTTTGGTATGATTAGGTTGCTTTGATCCTAAAAACAAACCGTTATCTAAGAACAGAAATGCCAATAACTTACTGACCAAGCGTCCGATTTCCGCGTCGTCTGTTGCGCTGAGATCCCTATGACGTGGTGGACCATAGAGATACTCCTTCATGGCAGTTCATGACAGTTGGAGTTTTTCCCAGTAGCTCATGGATCAGATCCTTCCAGTGACAAGCAAACATTGTTCGGAGACCTAGTAGCTGATAGGCCAGACGACTACTTGACCGATTCGACTGGCCCAGTGGGGAGCGCCTGGTAGTTGGAAGTAGAACGATGGCAGAGGAGATCCTGGTAGTTAGTGGTAGACCCGCAGTACTCGACAGGAGGATTACCTCTGTAATCTATTAGAGGGATCACCTAGTAGTTGGCGGCATACCCACAATGGAGGAGCGCCTGGTAGTAGGCAGTAGACCCGCAGTACTGGACAGGAGGAGTACCTCAGTAGTCCATGGTTAGTGAGAAGCACCTTAGTGTCGCGATACGACCTTTGCTCTTGACTGAAGAGAATATTTCTAGTAGCCATGGTTTCAATAATGAAAATCCTGGTTTGAGGTGAGTCATGAATTTTGTGTTTTCTTCATGATTGAGATGGGTTTCTAGATAACGTAGCTTTATGTATGGTCATATACCTAAGTAATGGTTATCCATTTTTTCGTACTTATAGTTTATTCTTATTGGATTTTGTGAGACCATGAATGTATCAGGGTTCCTAATGAGTATCTTTATACTCACCCCTGCACGGGAAATACCCCCACCTCATTGTGATAGATGCAGATGACAGATAGCGCTGACCGAGGCAGAGTGTACGAGGACGGGATGGTACCTAGAGGTGGACCTCACGATGAGTCGGTACCCGGAGAAGACAGACTGACATGGATAACTGAGGAGGCTATCTGTTCCTACCCTTCTGGTAGGATCCGTGTAGGATGATCCAGGAGCTGCTAGAAACCTTCCAGATTTTTGTCTTTTTTGATGTACATGTTTTTCCCTTCAATGTACATTACTGTTGAGATTGTATTTCCGGCCCCTTTTCCTTTCCATCACATCTTTTGTATATAGTTTTACTTATTGTTTTACTTATAGTTTCATACTCTTTTGTGTGTATTTAAAATTTATAGAGACAACGCCTTCCATGGTTAGAGATTTATTTACGCCTTTGGTGCTAGTCGCCATCCCCTGCCCTATAGAAGGAGGGCTTGGGGTAATCACGACATGGGCTCAGAGGACAAGTTGTTAAATTTGTTATCAAAGGAAGAACCCAGGCTTAGGTGTGGGGCACTGCCTGGGTTGAGATGTTGGGTCCCCAATGAGGACATTGTGCTCTAAAGGGGAGGTGATTGTAACATCCACAAATGATACAAGGTTAAATGACTAAATGATAAAACTCATGTCAACAAGGTGAACCTTCCTTTTCCGGAGCCTTTCTGATTAGAACTCCACAGTTGAGCATGCTTGGCCTGGAGTAGTGATCAGGATGAGTGACATTCTGGGAAGTTTCCCAGGGTGTGTGTGAGTGAGGAAAAAACACACTATAAAACACATGTGTTGGCTTGTGGGGGCTCTAATTAGTCAGATGACCCGTTCAGGAACATGGATGTGCTCGAAGGTGGGGACCACGTGTTTGCAGGGAATCTAATGGTACCTATTGGGCCAAGACCCAATGACCATGTTATTTTGGGGGTGTGTGTGCTGTTACTGGGGCCTAGTTATTACACATTAATTTATTTATTAAAAAATATTATTTATTTTTGGAAATGTTAATTTAATAATCATAAATATATTTCCATGAAAAATAAGTTTTATTATATTTTTAGGATGGAAAATATAATTAATTTATACAATTTTAAAACATTATTTAATAAAAATAATATAAATTTGAAGATAATAATATCAAAATTATTATAGGGTGAAATTTATAGTTTTATCTGATAATGTTTATTTTTCAGTGGAAAAAAATGATTTTGTAAAAATATCAACTCATTTATTAATATAGTGAATATATTATTTTAATTTATTCTTAAATTAACATAATTATCCTTTCTTATGATAATCATCTATGTAATTATGTAATAATAATATTTATTCTTGAATTTTGTATATAGGCATTTTTTGGATTAATGTTTTTTATAAATATTATTCTCGTTGTGTCATGCACACATATTTTGAAATAGACTTATTACATTTAAAAAAATTGAATATTATTAAATGAGTTTCCTCATTTAAATAAACAACATTGATATAATTTATTATGTTCAACATAATTTATATTCATTATCATTAGTTACTATCGTAATGATTTTTCACATTAGTAAGGGTAAAATAGGTAAAACATGGTTAAATAAACAAGTTAAGACATTTTGAAAAACCTAATACATTCCTCTACCCTATGGTATTATTTATTTGAAAAATGTTATTCTTAATATGTTAAATATTTAATTTCAATACATTATTTTTAAATTGTGAAATGAAGAACTTATTTTGGGGAGATTATTTACATGTTATTCAAATTTAAAACCATTTTTTGTCTTTTCCTTTAATTACATTAGTTGAAGATAAACATTTATTTATCTTACTAAAAAAGTATAATATTCTACCTTAATTTATTAATTTATAAAAAATCCTAGAATCCAATTTAATAGTTTATTTAAGAAACATTATTTTTACAATTTAGTAGAATATTATATAAGAAACTTTAATTCTTGCATTTTTTGTTATTATATAAAAAGTATATTCTATAAAAAATGGATAGAAAATGACATTAAATGGATTAATAATATGGAATAATCATGTACAAATTGGATTATAATTCCCCTATTAATTGTTTTTCATAATTAATTTATCAAGTTAAATATTTAGGTTTTCACGATTAAGGTTAAAATGAGTTTAAAGATGTTTAACTAGATGATAATGCATAAAATATACCCAAAATTTCAAAATTTTGATATTTGGTTCTTATGGAATATAAAAAATCGGACATGATACCTTACTATTTTCTTTACCCATTTCAAGGTTCTTATTCATAAAATACCACCCTTTAAAGTGTAAAATTGTATTCCAATTGTGTTTTAATGAAGAAGAGGTAATTGTTTTACTCAGACTCTTTTATTTTATTTCTTTTTTTACAACCTGTATATAAATGATATCAATTTTAAAATAATTAATTAGGTATCTTAAATATAAATAATTTTTATAATAATTATGTATCATCCATTTTATATATCCATTCCATCAAATATGAAATGAAAAGTTTCTCTAATGTGTATATGGGATCTACCTCCCTCATGTGGTGATAAAATTCATTTTCCATCATCATTATTGATTGTATATTATTATAATGTATTTAATATTTCTATATGAGATTTAGGAAATAAATATACTTATTTACTAATAATATTTAATCCACATTTTTACACTTATATTAGTGGAAAAATTATTATGTCGCTTGTGCGTTCATGTAGACTACCACCTCTACGAGGTGTTGTGATTCATTTTTCAATTTAGATTTACATAGAAGGTAACATGACATCTATATGGAAAATAAATCACATATATAATATAATAATGCTTCTAAAATAGTAAATAATTATATACCTTCATTCATTTACAACCATTGAAATGTGAAAACACAATTCATGCTTATAAGATTACTAATGTCTCCATGAAGTGATGTAATTCTACAATCATTACTACTTTATATGAATAGTTATTAAAGTGTTTATAATGAAAAAATAAGATAGTCATGAAATGGATTCATATATATATATATATATATTGAAACTAGGATTAAATTATGAGGATAAAGATTTTCAAAATATAAAACAAATGAAAAGTAAAGAAGTTGTCACTCGAAATATTGATTTTAATAAAAAAAATTATAATTAATGGGTGATAAGATGTTATAAGTAAATAATACATGGTACAATATATTTTTTAATGGCTATTATATAGATTTGTAATATATTTTATCTATTATATAGAAGGTTTACAATTGTAATAATTAATAAAATATTTCAGATAAGGGGGTTTCTCTTCAAATATTTGTTTTTTTGAGACTTTGATCAATTTCACCATTTATTTTTTTATATGATATGTATAATAACAATAGTTTTATATAAATATTATCATCAATAATATACATATTAATAACTATATATATGGTTTTCACATTCAGGGGGTTTGGATTTAGATATTATCAAATTCGTAATGGTTCATTATCTCAATGATTCTTCATTAGTACATCAGTTATGTTATGGTGCTATATTATTTTATTCGGTATATATACATCCCATTTGAAATGGTTTAACAAAAATATCATTAATTTAATGAAATCAAATATATAATTTGATGTTATTATTCTATAGGTTTTACGATTCAAATTATACCAAAGAGATAAGGGATTTATGTTTTAGTACCATTTTTTGGATTATTTATGGTTGAATTTTAATTGAATTTTTTTTAAAATCATGACCCAATAAAACATTTTAAATTTCATTCACTATTTATTATATATAAAATTTCTGTGTTTTATTACTATCTTAACTATTTTAACAAAATAATATTTAGAAAATGATTATAAGAAAACAATACATTATTTCTCCTATATTAAGTATAAATAAGTTTTCATCCTTATCCTTGTCTGTTGATTTGTTTTCCATAATATTTTTTGAATAACAATGAATTATTGGTTAGGTAAATTTTTATACTTGTTTAAATATAAAGGAAAATGACTAATAAAAAATATTATATTCAGTTTCTAATCAAGGTAGATTTTACCAAAGGTGTAAACATAATATTTCATTTTAACAATTACGACATAAAATGAATTTTCCACCATCATTAACACTCAATTATTTAATGTTTCCATTTCATGTTTTAATATATATTTAAAAATTAGATGTCTACATTAATATTTTATAAATTATTATATTTTAAATTAGTTTTTAAAATTTTCAAATTGTAGTTTTGTAAAAAATTATTCCAATCGTCATTTAATGGAATTTTTCATGTATGATAACATCCTTTGATGTTAATTTTTCTTTAATGGGGATATAATGAAATTATATCATAAATATTAATTATCTACAAGGTTTATGATAATTCTGATGATATTTTTATGAAACCTATTTTATTTCCTTTTTTTTTGATTTTATGATATGAAGAAGGATTTTTTATCTTTTGGAACATCTGTGAATTGATTATGATTATGTGTTGGGTGGGAACAATACTATATATCACTAAAATTATTAGGTTATGTATTGAAAAATAATTAGAGAGTTATTTTTTTCATGAACAAAATTTCATTATCAAAATATGATGTATGGTCCCAGTTTATGTTTATATGTTGATGCATGGACCAAGATTCATGTCCACAATATTTTTTTGTGGACTAGTTTAAATTTTTATAAGTTTATAATAGGGATTTATTTTACATCTATAACTTAATGAGTTATCCTATGGTAATTTATATATTGTAAATTTTTTAAAATCTTATTGTTTTTTCTATATTCTAATCCATATGTTATTTTATCATTCATTGTCACTTATTATTGATGAATATTTACTTTTATGGAATATCTCATTTGTTATGTCACTATTTTATTACATTACCTGTTTTTTTTTTGATTTATGAAAACACGGGTAAGAATTTTGGATGTTATAATAATAATATAAATACCTTATTATTATATTATACTTCATATGATCACTGTATCATCCTCCAATTTTTTAAAATGTATTATTTTTTATAACATACATGGTACACTATATGAATCATAAATGAAAAAATAAATATTGGTTTATAAATGTTACCATTAAACTACTTATTAGAATAGTATGAATGAATTTGATTAACAAAATCATATAAAATGGTTTTCATATGTATATATAATAAATTTTATGTTTTTAAATTATTTATAAATCAAAATAATCCCCATTTTAAGGAAACTAAGCTCATGAAAACTATTTTACTTTTCATGAGTGTATTTTATTACCTATAAATAAAAAATTAACTATTATTGGATAATATTTATGATATATATATATATATATAATATTAAATATAATTTTTTCATTTCATATTATATATTTTATATACATGATATAATAAAAATTCAATTTTATGCATAAAATTAGTATTTTTCCAGAATATGCATTTTTATCACATGTTGATAGAGATTGCATTATAAATATACTTTTTCCCACTTTTATAAATTATTTTTGAATAAATGATCTTCTTATTTATAATAGGAGTTTACATATTTACTTTGGTTTAATTTTTCAAATTTTTTTGAGAGCTTTCTTATTTTGACGAACAATGAGTAACACAAATATCAATTCAAAACTAATTTTTTATCAAATTTATTAATAGTGTTTAATTATGTTTTCAATGGTTTTAAAGTATAAGTAAATTATTTATTTTATAGTATAATCTAATTTAGGTCATTAGAATCAATTTCACATTCAAATTGAATATAAAAACGTGATGAACATTTAATTGTTTTCACTTAAAAACTGTTTTCTCAATCCTTTAATGGGATTAATATTAAATTAATTTTCGAGAATTGTGTGTTTTAAATTTTTAATAATTTAATCAATATTTTTAATCATATGGTGAAAATTTATTAATTATGTTATTTTAATTTTTTTCTTAATTAACAGTAACATTAGTAATAAATTATTTACCATAGTTAAGGATAAATCAGGTAATTAGAGGTAAAAATAATAAAATAAAAGTTATGAAATTACCTTAAAACATGCTCTAAATGCATTGGAGGAGCTAGTTTCCACCATAAAAATATTTTTCCAATATTATTACCTCTGGAATCTACTTGTACATGATTAAGACATTTATAACATTTCATTTAATATAAATAGATGGATATCATACTAATATTTCTCAGAACTATAAAAAATATAATTTGGGGATATATAAGTGATATGTTCGAATATATTGATATTATTTTTAAATAAAAAATGTTTAACTAAATCATGGTAATTTATTTATAAATTTTAGGAGAGAAATATTTTAATTAAATGGTGAAAAAATAATAATTAAGTTATTGTTTAATGAATGAATGAATCAAATAAATGATATTAAGAATATTTAAATAAATATATGTTGATATAATTAATGACATACAATATTTTTATGTATGGAATTTACTTTATATCTATGAGTAAAATGAGTTGTTAATAACTTATATTTCTGTTATTATATTTATAAAAATTAAACAATTGAATAGTTTAAAAATTGACAATGTTAATATTTTAAAATAAATAAAATTTATAAAATTATATACAATTCATAAAAAATAAAACTTTAAAACAACTATTTTGGATATGTCTTAAAAATTCATACATTACTTATTTATTGGAGCTTTTATAGTATACAAAAATAATATTTACCCAAAATGTCTAAATTACATGATATCATAGTAAAAATTATAATGGTAACATAAGGGTAAACAAAAAATGTTATGGGATTATAAATAATAAAAACATGTATAATTTTTATTGTATAAATTTTTTTAGAACCATAATAATATGACATTATTAATAAATATATTTGATGAAATTTTTAATAGAAAATTAATTTATATTAATTTGTTTATTGAAAAATTCAAAGAGTTATTATCCCCTATCTTATAAAAGGGAACTAATTAAATATAGTTCATAAAAAATATACCAATTTTTATCATCAATTATATTAAAAAATACATTTATTTAATCCCTAAAAAAATTATATATCCCATAGTTAATTAATTACACTAGCTTTTGTGGTGTTATGTTGTCAATTAAAGGTGATCCTCTCCGGAAGTGGTATCCTTTTTAATTAGGTTTTTCTATTTTTTTATTCTTCCAAATCCTTCAAATAATCTTCACCCATTATGAGATAATAAATATGTTATCATATATATACTTATATTTTGTTATGTTAATATCTTCACTTAAGTCCATGTTTGATTTCCACCAAATGGGAAATTAATTAATCATTCATTAGTACATATGAAATATCATCTCCATGAACTCATATAATTATTTTCCCATTAGAGTCAATCAAGAAATGTTATAATTAAACAATTAATATTTATATATATTTTTATTGAAATATTATTATTTATAATGATATAATATATAAATTATGTTCATAATTTTGATGAAAAGAAAAATGATAATGTATTCTGGCCTACGTGCGAACTATCACCTCCAGAAGTGACATGAGTCATTTTTATTCCCCACAGAATAAGGATGAAATATATAATTATGTTTAAATTATTAATATAATTTTAATTAAATTATTATAATCATATAAAAATAAAATAAATCCTTTCTTCATTCAATAATGATTTATGAAAAATTCGAATGCTACTCATGCGTTTGTACGACTTACAATCACCATTATTGTAACATAGTTCATTTTTCATATAAAAATTTAATCAATGGATTTAAAATTTATATTTATTTATAATAATTATTATTTGGTCATTTATATTATCCTATATATGATACACTAATGTCCTCTTTGACCGTATTTGACTTACCAATTTCATTTGGTACTTAAATATCAAATATCTTAAGAGTTTATGACATGGTCTTTCATATCTATGTAAAGGATAAAATTGGTTATTAAGTGATATAAAATGAATACAAAATGTTAGAATGTTCTCAAAAAAGTAAATAATAAAAATTAGTTTACTTTCCAAGAAAATAAAAAACATATTTGATGAATCCGACCCAAGGGAATAGATTTCATCTCTATATCCTTTCGTTGATGAATTTCTTGAATATATGTATGTTTATTATTTTATATGGTGTATATATAGTAAAAATGAAATTTAAAATCCATAATTTACCTCTAATAATGACATTTAATGTTTTATCAAATTTACTATTTAATGGGGATTGAAATTTAAATTTTCAATGTGGTGTGGGGACCATTAATATTTAATGATTTAACTGTCAAATAATTTTCTCGATGTCAATATTCTTGATATTATTTTATATATTTATTTATATGAATATAAAAGGAATGTAAAGGACTTTTAATGTTTATTTATAATTTCCTTCACTATTTTTCAAATATGAATCTTTTTATGTGTTTTTATATATAGCGTATTGAGAATCAACAAAAAAAATGTTCAATTTTTAATGTACACAAAAATAATGAATTTTCCACAATCTGGGCCATTATTTTATTTTCATCTTCATTTCTAAGTGTTCATGTTTCTTTAAATAAAAAAAATATATTTTTGGTGTGTTTGGTATTGAAAACTTTTTTTCCATGAAAAGTCTATTGTTTTATTGATGATAAGTTCTTGAAAGAAAAGTGTATATTTATCTTGATGTTATTTCATATGGGATGAAAAGTGTTTTTGATAGGGTTTTATGATGAATTATTTTTATTAATAAAATTGTAAAAGTAAATTATATGAAACGGGTAGGACCAATACATATTATACAAAGTATTGTGCCCCATTATGGCTCACAGGTGAGCCCGTTATATCATTTACAATGTGATAATCCTCGTTATAGCCCAATGGTGAGACTAAAATATCTTATACGAAGGGTGATACCAATTACATATATCCATTTTATTAGGTAAAAATAATATTCTATGTCAAATGTATGGTTATTCAAATGGAAATTATTTTTAATTGGTTTTATCTATATGATACTCTATATCACCAAACAGATATTTATTTACCTTTTATTAGTCTTAATGATTTTATTTGAGGAAAAAATAAGCATTTTTTCATGTGAAAATATTTTTTGCTTCCAATCAACAAACCTTAAATATGTTTTTTTGTTTTTAACTAGACTAATGGTTTTATTTATTTTCATATCCCTTGTTGAGTTTGTTTGTTCTCATCTCATGTTTTGAAATGTTTTTAAAATGGTTAAAGGATGAGTAGGTACATGGTAGAGAAAAAGATAATAATAGATATGTTATTGGAAGAAACCACGTTTATTTTAGAGTTTTATATTTGGTGAAAAAATGGATATTCACTATAAGTGTCCACATATAATTTATAGGTTTATTTTTTAAAGAGATTTCCCTAATTATGTAAAAATTATAACTAAAAATATAGTTGAATGAGAATTCCATTCCAAAAACACAGGAACATGTATTTTTTACGGTCAGGGCCTTATAGTTGGAATCAAAGAATATTTGGGAAAACATTAGAGATTATGATAATTTTTATGATTTAGGGATTCCATCACAAGTATATAATTTTCATGTTGATCGCAGGTTTAATATCATATAAACCCTTTTAAGGATTTTAGATAGGAAATTCTAATGTGGATAACGGTATCTTTGGAGACATTAATTTTTGAGGTAATTATGGGTTATTACATTCTGGGATGAAAAATGAATGTTATAAGATAAAATTTAATTTTAAAACATGCTATAGTTATTCTTGAGGATTTTACCATATTCATGGAATGTTATATTAATTATATAGTTTTTAATAAAAGGACAACCCATATGATGGCTGACAACCCATTGCATATGGAAAATTCTTGGATGTCAAACCCACAACTTAAGGGCAAGAGGGGTGAATCACTTAACACTATCCTATGTAATGTCCTATGTTATTTTGGATTTTTTAGTAAAAAATTTGAATTGAATAATAATATTATGAATTTTGGAATAATGTTTTTATCATATTGGAAAATGATTTGGGGGTTTAAGTGAGGAATGTAGTTTCAGAAGATGTTTACATATATCGGAACCATATATAATCAAGGTAAATAGAATAGTGTAGTATATTATTTGAAGACTAATGTTTGAGTTATGTTTTTGAATAATATATGTTTATATTGTAGGTTTATGGGGATTTGTGTTTTTCATAGAAATGGTTAGTATATCATGAGGATTACTAGTGAAATTACTTATTAGTATGTGATGTCACGAGTAATTGATGTTATATAGATATAATTCTTAAAATTTTCCTTGGAAGAATGTGTTATCAAATCCTTCTAATTTTTTGGGTTTTAAACTTAGTTTTCAATATTTCATGGAATTTTATGGACAATTATTTGATGAATGGTTTATGATCCTTATTGGGTATTACTATTTAATTTTGGGCATTAAAATCTATTTTCCATAATAAATTGGATTATTATTTTTAGAGAATTTTTTATAATATCGAAACCATTTTGGATTTTGATAATGTATAGTTATAGCAGAAATAGATAGTTTATCATTAGTGGATTATTCGACTCTCTTAAATTTTATTCTAGTGATTCAAGCATGAACAAAACATCATAAATACATATCGATTGTAAAAAAAGAGAATTGTTTTGGACAATGATTAAACGATGATATAGTAATTTTCATCTATTTTTTATTCACTATGATATAAATCTCTTTATTAAAATAATTCATCGACTTTTTGAAACGGTTCTTACGAAAAAAATGTTATCCATTTTTTTATCCATTGCCTTTTTACCCATCACATATTTATGGTTTTGTGAGGGTTTGTATTCCCATGATCATGGTATCTACCACTACCTATATGTATTTTTGAGTTATCTTTATCTTCCATGTCCATGTTTACACACATGGAGACCAATTATCAATTATCTTAATTGACCTTCATAATTCCCTTTCGTTATTTCAATGTGTATGTTTTTTTATAATTTTTTAGAATATGGGATTTCAATAAAGGTATAATGTAAATTAAGACACATTTTTTTCTTTTACGAGTTCCATATTGTGAGTATACTATTTAAAAAGTGGGAGAAAATGTAAGATATTGAGTTTTTAAAAATTAATATAATATTCAATTGTATACATGATAAGCCACATCAAACATAAATGTATAAATAAATATTATTTTTAAAATTTTATCATTAAAATATCAACTAAAATAATAGGAATTAATTGGATTCACTGAATTATAAAAAACTGGCTTACACACATAAATAATTATTCTTTATACACAAATTAATTATAAATGAAAAAAATCCCATTTTAAGGAAATGTTTTTTAAAACTATTTAAAAATGCACTAGTTATTTTGTTACTAATAAATAAAAAAATCACTCTTATTGGATTATATTTACCAAATATACATATAATATAATATATATATTTAAAATTAATGTTATGTGTTTTCTACACTTGGAATAAGAACAAATTCAATTTTACACATAAATGGATTATTTTTCAATGAAAAATGCATTTTTTACATCCTTTTAATGGAGAAACCATATAAAATATAGCATTTGAATCTTTTATAAATTCTATATTAAAAATAAACATATTCTTTAGAAGTGGTGTATCAAAATTTATATTGGTTTATTTTTTTCTATTTTCTTAAGAACATCCATATTTTTATGAATAGTGAGTAATATAAATATTATTTCAAAACTACATTTTTATCAAATTTATTTACTGTAAAATAATTTTGTTGAATATTTATATATAAATATTATATCATGGTGGTTTAGTTAATCTAATTTAGGCCATTAAATTCAATTTTACATTGAAAATTGATTTAATAAAATGGTGAATTTGTGAACATTTTTACATCAAAATCTTGTTTTATCAATCATTCAAAGGGACTAATTTTAAAATATTTTTAGATGGATAAGTGTTTTGAATTTTAAAAAATGGATAGAATATATAGAATAATATGGCCCATATTTAATAATTAGTTCCCCTCTCTTTTTAATAATCATGAATAGTAACTTTATTAATAGTTTCTATTACCATGGTTTAGGGTAAATTGGGAAATTAACGGTAAAACTAACATTATAAATATTATTAAATAATCCTAAAACTAGTCTTAAATTAAATTTATTATTTTTTTACCAAAATAATTCTTGGGCCGAAATAATAACCTTTTTAATCCACTTAGTTATGAGTATTAAATTTATAATATTTCATTTAAAGTATAGAAAATGATGTCAAACTCATATTTATCCTAACTATAAAAATGTTAATTTTGGGTTATATAAGGGATATGTTTGAATAAAAATAGTATTTAAAAATATAATATGTTTTCCTACATCATGGTAAATTATATATAATTTTTAGGAATGAAATAACTAAATTAAATGGTGACATAGTGAGGATGAAGTTATTATTTCATTAATGGAAGAATCAAATAAATTATATTAAAATATTAAATAAAAAATCTTGTGCGATTTAATTTCTTCAATATTTATTTGATGCCTTTCACATGTTAGTGATGATTTAAAGTAGTTTGTTTTAACTTTTTTTACTATTATAATATCATTAAAAAGTCAAATTATGATTATAGTAAAAATTGATAGGAATGATTTTTTAAAATAAATTATATTTTATAAAATTAATAAAGATTCATATAATAAAAAATTTTCAACCAAATTATTTTTTTATTTATTAAAATTGAATAAATGACTCATTTATTTGAAAATTTGGGTTTTATAGTAATAAATGATTAAAAGTTTTTATTTACAATTCATGCATGGAAACAAGACTGGTCTAGGGACTCGACCGCATAACCCCCACAAAAAACCCTATATCCCCTTCCACCACAACTTCTTATTAATATAATTTTATATTAATAATAGTTATACACCTATTGAAAATTACTTGATATCATTATAAAAACTAAAAGTGTAAAATAATGGTCAAAACAAATAGATATGGGTTTAAAAATAATCAAAACATGTTTAATATTTATTGGATGAATGTATTTAGACCCATAATCATGCTAAATATAGAATAAATTAGTATGGTACTATTAGTAATATAATATTAATTTATATTTCTTTAATATTTTAAAGGATTCAATAATGCCCTTCCCCTCTCTTGTAAAATGGGACTACATCATAACATTTCTCATATAATAAAACCAATTTTTATTGCACAAAATCTACAAAAATACATTCTTATAATACCTAAATAAAATTTTTATGCCTTAGTTTATGTATAAAACTGTCGTTAGAGGTGTAATGGTGTTAAGAAAATGTGATCATCTGAAGAAGAGGTGTCATTTTTTATTAATTGTTTCTTGTTAATATGTTCATCCACATCCTGAAAATATTTTCCAACCATGATAAGAAAATAAAAAAAAGTATCATAATGATACTAAGATGTTATTATGTTAATATATTCACCTAAATCCGTTTCTTATTTAAATCCAATAGGTAATTAATTAACTATTTCTGAGTATGTGTGTACTATCACCTCCATGAACTGATAACATTCATTTTCCATTAAAGTCACTGAATACTAGTTATAATGAAAAATTTAATAATTATATATGATATAAATGAAATATTAATAATTATATCTGAATAATGTATCAATTAAATTCTTACGTTCCATGCACATGAAAATGATAATGTTGCTCGTTAATACGTTTGAACTATCACATCAATGAAGTGACACGATTCATTTTTCATCACCACATCACATGGATGGTATATATATATATATATATTTAATATAATATTAATGTTATTATCAAAATTATGTAATGATAATATAATTATTTCCTTCCTTCCATAATGATCGTTTAAAAATAATGATGTTACTCATTCGTACACACGACTTTCCATCTTCGTGGTTATATCATAGTTCATTATTCATATTTATATTTAATGAATTGATTTAAAAGTATTATTGTTTTGTAATAATAATTATTATTTCATGAATTATTTTTTTATAATATGAACTAATTAATTATTTTATTATATTTTACTTACTAATTTAATTTGGGACTCAAATATCAAATATCATCAATACATCTGGCATGACTGTTCATAACTAGGAAAATTATAAAACATGATATTAAGTAATATAAAAGGTATAATCGTCTTGAAAAATTTTCTGAATAAATTATATAAATAAAATAATTTTATTATCTTTGTTGATAAAAATATACATGATTAATCGAACTCAAGGTAAGGTATTTCGTCTCAATCTCCTTTCGTTGAGGCATTTCAAGATGATATGAACCTTTATTATTTTATAGGGATATATATATATATATATAATGAAATATAATTTCCATATTTTTTCTATAATCATATTATTTAATTTTTTGATAAATTTATTCTTTCATGTGAATTATTATTTAAAAGTTCAGATTGTTATGAGACACCTTGAATGTTTAAATATTTATTTATCAATTCTTTTTCCCCATGTAAATATTCATGATATTATTATAAATATTCTTATATATGGATTTAAAGAGAATATAGATGAAATTTTATGTCTATTTTTAATATCATTTAATTGTTTTTAATAGGTAATATTTTTACATGTTTTTATATGTAACATTTCGAAAAATGACAAAAAGTATTTCCTATTCTTAACGTATACCATGAAAATGAATTTTTCACTGCAATTGTAATTATTTTATTTTAATATCACATTAAATTATTTCATTATCCCTTAAAGGAAAAACCAAAATTATATTTCTGGGTGTATGTTTATTGAAAATGTGATTTCAATGAAAATGGTGTTTCAGTATTTCAAATGGGTTCTTGAAAGAAAATGGTATTTTTAACATGAAGCGTTTTCATAAGGGATTAAATGAGATTTTTAAGTGGTATTATAATGATTTTTTTTGTTAATAATATAGTATATTAACATTATATGAATCATGTACAACAAATAAGACATATATAAAGGGTTGAGACCCATTATATATCATAGGTGAGTTTGTATACATTATACAATGTGATGAGCCCCATTATAGCTCACAGGTGAGACCGATATAGAATATACCAATGATGACCTCCATTAATGATCTCCAATTAGTTGGATAATAATAATACATTAAGTCATCGATATGTTTATTCAAATATAAGGGATATGGAATGGGATTTAGGTATATGATTATCTAAGTCACCTAAAATAATTTTATATTATTTTTTTGTCTTTAATGATTTTTTTGAGAAAAATGATTGTGTGTTTTTATTGATTTTATAAATTGGATTCTATCAATTCAAAAACATAGAGAACTTTTGTTTTGGAATAATAGAATGTGATGAAATACAAAAACTGTAAGTCTTTGTAATATATCCACTCTTGAATAATAACATGACAATGTCTAATATTTTAGAACATGAGGATCTATCACTAAATATAATTAAAATAGTAATCACTTGTTAAATTAAAAAATAGAAGAGATATGGGGGGTGGTAGAAAAATTTATAATGTGTATCGTAAATATTATTTTATATCTAACTCATAAAATCTATTAATACAAAGCTAGTTATTATATTATTATATTAATTCTAAATAAATGGGTCCTCACCATGAAATATTAATATGTTTAAAATTCTAGGAAAACAAGATATATATATTTTTCTGATGTTTTATTAAAAATTTAAAAACAAATCCAACAATAAACATTTAAACATCCTTGATTTTATTTATAATTTATTTCTTCATATAATGGAGAATAAAAAAATAAAGGGTCATATCAGATACTTAGTAAGGATGACATGAAACATAATCTATCATAAATTAATATGGAATAATCAATATGTAAGATAGAATAATAAAAACATATTACATTCAACCAACTACTATATTTCAATAAGAATCCCTGGCTAATATAAATTTAAAAATTACATTGTTAAATGAAAAACAATTATTAACAATGAAATAAATAATTCTTAACAGTCACGATCATGGAATCTCAACCATGATATCATTACCCTTACTGTACTGTCCTCATTTCCATTACATAATTCTAAATAATTTCTTAGGATTCCACCAGATACACATTTAATATTTCATACCTACTATTTTATCTCATTAAACATTATCAATGCATCTATGAGATATATATAATCACGTTGTATCTATAACATAGACATCTTATTAAATCATCATATTATTATTTATCATTACATTTTATTCTCAAAATTAAATATAAGTGAAAAATTATCTATATTTAATCACGAATGAATAAAATCAATATTTCCATAGTGAATGAATTAAATTAAATATTAATATATCTCATAAAGTAATATATATTGAAAATTTATATGGTTGAAACAACTTCTGTGTAATATAAAGGATTCATAAATCATCCATGATATAAAAATATGTATATGAAGGATAAAATTAATTTCTAATGTGTAATGGATAGGGTAACAAAACATGATCATAATAGAGTTAATTATTTCAAAAAAGGTATAATTAATTATCTATAAAAAAATACATCAATTCAATAAACATGATTTTTTTAGTATGAAATTATTTTAGAAAAAGAATATATAATATATAAGTTAAAAATAATATCATTTTTACTAAATTTATCAAAAACTATATAAATAATTAATAAAAAATAATATAACTATTTATTTAAAATAAGTCTATTCTATTTAGATATCTTAAAAAAGTAAAAAAACCTATAGAATAAAATTTAATAGAAAAATAATCCTAAAACATATAAAAGAATATTTAAAGAAACAATTAGTCATGATAGAAGGAATGAACAATTGTGTATTGTACATTAGAACATGTATATTATTCAAAATATTAGTAAAGGATACCACAATTAGAAAATGACAAGATGATTCCCATTAATTATTTTGTATATAATTTACAAAATTTGAAAAAATGACAGTAATAAATCATTATAAATTAATCAAAGAAAATTTTAAAATATTCTAATGAAAATATGGATATGAAAGAAATGGAGTTTGAAAGAAAACATCGAAAAAAGATTTTCAAAACAAATATACATACATGTAACATGATTATTGATTCATAAATCCAAAAAGAGAATAATGGGAAAATAAAATAACAAAACAAACATAACCAGTGTAAAGTTTAATATATGAGTATAAAATGATTATTATCATATATGTTTCCCTATTGAATAAAGAATATAAATAGTCCTGAAATAAAATATTATTGTAACAAAAATGATTTTCCCTATATTTGTATGTTATTGATAATATTCTATATAGATTTAAAACAAATAAATAATAAATAATATACTATTGTAATCTTTTTTCATTTATTAATTCCCTTTGATAATAATTTTCAACCCATTTATTTAATTTTACGTTCTTATGTCGACCACTTTATGGAATTTCAATCAATTTTTTCAGAAACACTCATATATAGTTTCTATTATTTAGTAAACCATTATATTGTTCAGTCATCACTAAAATGTAAAAAATCACAAAAATAATGTGTTTTTATTATATAAAAATTTAGAATCACCCATGCATGGGGGTATTGGAAGAATCAATCAAATCTCTCAACAGATATGGTAATCCAAATGTAAATATCAGAAAAGAAATTTTTTTCCATTGTAATTATGTGTTATAAGGTAGATGATATATTATATTTATACAATATTAATTATTTCAGAAATTTAATATATATTTCCTTAATTATAAATTTTTGAGCATCCCTGTAAATCAGTGATGAATATTTAATAACACCATTTTGTGGAGAAGGTAGGTTATATGTTTACATGAGCAGTTCATTCATTTTATGAAGTGTTGAATTGTGGTAAAAAATTGTTATCACGTAATCCCAATACCCTCTAAAAATATTGGTGCCTTCAGATTCATTACATAATAATGGATAAATTATTTTTAATTGAATTATAATAAAGTATAAACATTATAGGATTTGGGTATGTTGATCACCTCATCATTGAGAAACCTGTACAAGCTTACACCTTAATCCATATTATGATTGTATTACGAGAATAAAATAATGTAAATAAAAAATGTCAAGATTAGAGGAAGGTTTTTAATAGTTATAAGGTATGATCAAGGGTTGAAAGTGTAAGAATCATGGTGGACCAGATAAAACATTATATAATTGTGGGGAGGGATATATATTGAATTACTTAAAATATTGAGTTAACATAAAGTAATTTAATATTTAATGTTATTTAAAATTATCATATCATCAAATATGATAAGATAAATCATTAAATAAAACTAAAATTTATCAGTTAATAATGTGTTTTGTGTTATTATGAATCCTAATCCTTCTAAAACCCTTTAAACAATTTTACCTTGAACCGGTGTGAAAAACATTCTCCATGGTTATTATTAATTAATGGAAAAATATGATTACCTATATAAAAAATAATAATTATCATGATTTCATATATTAAAAATATATTATTTTATTCAAATCCTAGAAATATTTAAAATTACCTTTAAACTTTCATGAAAAAACACAACAAAAATTATTTTTCATATAATTATTTTAGAAAAAAACATTATTTTTCAAATAAATAATTTGTAATATTGGTTAGAATATAATTAATGTGAATAAATCAAATCATTGGAATCAAAAAACTAATGATACATTATAAATTATTTATTAATAATACAATAATTAGAAATAGTTTTTAAATGATAAAATACTTTTTTTAATATCAGTGATGTTATGAATATATTGATATGTTATAAATTATATATATAACAAATATTCATTATTTAATATATATATATATATAGTATTTAAATAAGGTTTCATAAAATTTTATGTTTTTTATGTCATTATAATATTATAAAAGCTTTATTTGTGTAAAATCTGTATATTTACTATTCACATAAAATTGAATATTTCTGAAAAATATAAAAAATGATTCCTAATATAATCTTGAAATGATGAAATAAAAATTGAAATTATTTTTTTCAAATTCAATTTCAAAATTTGGGAATTTATTTTTTTATCACATTCTTGAACAAATACCAAAATATTCTGTTTCAATTTAATTAAAAAGTGATGATTTGAAACTATTATAGAATATCATGTGATATATTAATAGGTACACTAAAATTTTACAAGATATTGGTAATCAGTTTATTTAAATAATTAATAATTATAATAAAAATTGTATGTATTTAAATTTATTTAAACATTTTTAAAAATGATTTCAAATATTCGATAAATCTTATTCTTCCACACAAATGTAATATATCTGATTTTTTCATCCCCTAAAATTAATTAATGTAGTCATGATATTGAAAAAGAATAAATATATATACTATAAATTATATAATGTTCATTTTTAAAAAAGATAAATTATTATAGTCTTGACAATAGGAAATTAACACTGATTTAATATTATAGGGAAGATATTCTACTATCCCATAAAGGAATATACTCCCACAATATCACACCTATTATATGTTAGAGTCCATGGTTATTTATATTATAAAAAAATATAGTATATAATATTCATATTGAAAACCACCTCGTAAAATATAGTGATTATTTTTTTGCCAACCACGATCTCAAACTAAGGCCACACAACTAGTTCATTCTTGAATATATTTCAATAATTAATATGATAAGATACATAAACCCCCTACTCATACATTATAAATGATCCCTTAATTAGAACTACCAATATAGAAAAATCAATCTATTAATTCAGTACATATCCATCATTCAATTTTATATATAATTCACTTTATTGACATATAACTTTTCAATAAAATGTATCAAAAAACTCAATGAAAACAATAAAAATATAATAATTAGAGATTATATATATAATACAACATAATTGGTGAATAATAAGTGGGATGAATAATGATAAAAATTTTTTTTATTAATCGATAACCCAAGGGGTGAAATTTTTATTGATATGAATATGAAAATAATAAATATAGTTCATTTTAAAGAAGATATTATAAAAAGAATAGTAAATTGGGATCTCACTCTCCTCGGGGTGAAGCTCTGGAGGTGCTATGTAAAATTCTCTTTATAAAAAAAATCATCTCTTTTATATATTCCTCCCTGATCTGTGGATTTCTTCCATTCAAAATGAGAGAGATCTTTCAATCCATAAAATAATGAAAAATATTATTTCAAGAAGTATCTTGGTGAAAATATAAACCTAAATGGAGTCTTTTCATAATCTAAAATAAAAATAACGTCTTTTGTTGATGCTCCCTATGTTTCATAAACTGATATTTGTGATCACTCTATAACTTATGCCTCCATGAAATCTAATTACAATGTCTTCTCATTTATGGTAGACCTTGAAGCATATATGTTGTAATTTTTTACTCTAGAGGGGATAAAACATAACCCTATTATGACTTTAATGTACAGATCTCTCAATGTTGGGGAGGCTCTTACTTGAAGATGATTGTGATTTGAAGTGGTTTCTACCAAATCCTTTTGAAAATAAAAGATGTTCTTGATGTAGTCTGGTATATTGGGAATATCCATCTAGAACCTGGTACTCTGAGGATATCATAGTGAAATATCATCTTTAATCTCTTTAATTCTAAGAACATAATATCTCAAATTTGGATTAGGATTCCTTGGTTTAATTAGGTGTTTTGGAACCCCAAAATACATAATGATTATGATATTTATATTGTAATTACATAATATATTGATCACCACACTATGAATGAAGAGATATAGATTTATTCTAGAGTCATATTTGGAGGTTATCTTGAAATAAAACCTTTGGACATCATTTGATTCATTTTCAATGACATCATGATCGAGGTGAAAAGATAGTGTGAATTTCTTCCTCTTTCAAAGGATTTGTAACGTATTATTGTGAACAATATCTCCAAATACAGGAACATTAAAAATAAATTGATATCTACAACTAATCTAGATGACCTTATAGAGTGTATTAGAATAATTAAATTCATGAAAATTTCCCAGGATAAAAATGAGTCTCCATGAAAGGTGTAATATCAAATATAAGTTAAAAAAATAAAGATCTATTGATGTGAGAGATGTTAAGTGTAAAAACATGCCTTCCTTATTTATAATGAAACAAAGGGTGATGTATCTATTACCAATAATTTTTTAATTTAGGATTATAATTTTTATTTCATATCTACCATTATATAATGCATATTTTCAATTAAATGCCGGTTTACCTCTTAAACACTACTAGTATTCATAATAATATTTATTCTTATATGTCTAATGGAATATCCTATGTTATATTCCTTTAGGTGTCTATGGTAGAGGGAACAATTGGATATTATAAAAAATGATTTTACTCATGGAGATATCATTAATGTTTTAATAGATAACCTTTTTATCTTCCAATCTGATTTTCCTCATCAATATTTGGTCTTAGAAATTAATATCCCCTTTGATAAAAGGCTTACCTATGATGAAAATATTTCAAATTATTATATAAATTATACCTCCCTAACCTAGTGATTTTATAATACCCTATGGATAATAGGTTCTTTCTCTTGTTAGAAATTCATGTATGGAAGTATTTGAATTAAATATCAATTTTATGATTCATAAAAAATCTTAAGCATATAGATTAATCTAGATAACAGTTCTATTAAATTTAGTAAATTGAAAACGGTTGTTTCAAATAGATAATTTGCGGCCCTCAAAATTGATGTTGATAAGACTTCTTATTATTACATTTACATGGACATCCCAAGACCATAAGATAAAATATAATCATATTTCTATATGAATAATGATTAAAAATACATTTTCATTAAAAAAATCAGTCCATTTGATGAAAATATTGTAAATGATGATTTCGAGGAATCCTCTCCACAACCTGATCATTATAGAATACCTATTATGTTGGATAGTCCTTTTAATTTTCAAAATTCATCAACCGAAATAGTTTTATCAAATATCATTTTCATTTCAAAAGAGAAAAAACCCTTCAAGATATCTATTTTATTATACATTGTGAAAAAAATACAAGGTTTTAATCTAGAATCTATATCTCTTGGAATTGATGCTAATAACCCGTCTTATTATCACATTTAAATGGAATGACAAAGACCAAAGACTAAACTCTAAATATAGTTATATAGCTATATAAACGACTATTCAAAATATATTTCCACTTGGAAATCATTGAGAAAGATAAAAATCCACTAGAAAGAAAAATGTGGGATCTTTTTTCAAAAATATGATTAAATGAAGACACTATTTTTTGAATTTGTCCTTAGATATCCATCATCAAGACAATTTGATCGCTTCAAATTATTATAATAAAGTATAATCCTCATATTTTGGGTCTCTATGTACCAAAATGATCTTTATTGAGATGATTTCATCTCTGGATATGTTTGGATATTATCCAATTTGAACTAATATTTCTAGAAATTACAATAAGAGACTCTAGGTCTTCACTCATTATGGTATAGTGTTAATTAAATCCATCACCTCTTATGAGGGATTGTTACATTCATATATTAACATGATGGAACTAAAATTTTCTGTCTTATCGTATATTACTACAACCACTTCCATGAATGAATGTCTGATTGGACGGACATTTTAGAGAGTAGTAACTATATTTGGTTCCCATGTACTCACAGTGGATACATTAATGTTATTTCACCCCTGGATGAGATTCTAGGAACGAGAAACTCTTCTACCTCAACTATAGAATTCCATACATGTGTTTAGGATAGTTATATATATGGTCTCAACCTTGTTGGATCAAAATATACCTTGTATAATAGGTGTCATATTTCATTGGTTTCTATAATGTTTGATAGATATTTTTTAAATGGTCAAACTCTCAATACATGGTATTTATCACCAACTAAATAATTATATAATTCAAATTTGATAATAACCCAATTATGTAAAATCATGTTTTTATTGTGGATAAGACACCTTTCACTTTTATATTTAACAATTATTTGATTAAAAATCATGATTGTAAAACAATGAATCAAAAAACAAGGAACTGTTTCAACATCAAGGATAATGTTCCATTATATGTCCTAAAAAGGATCCCTGAAAAAACAAAAAACATGGAGTAAAAATTTCTCCGGTAACATGGATGAAAATATATCATATATAGACACATTGATATTTTCTATCTAATAGAGAGATATGGGAAATGAATTTTCTACTAGTATTGAATAAGAAAATAAGGTCACACAAAATTAATATTAATGAAATCATGAAGAGGGTAGTCTTCAAGGTCTAATAGATAAAGGATGGTGATATAAATAAAAAATATTTCAACACTAATCTAAGGGAAGTAAAATTATTCTACCTTAGGATTTACATATTAATAATTGTAACTTATTGGAAATGGATGATGACTTGAAAACAGATGTTAGTTCCTATTATATGAATCATTTTGATGATCCAAGTACTCCTAGTGAAAATTTTAATGAAATTATTCTAGAACATGTCATTAGAGAAGAAATGTCAAATCTATCTTACATTCTTCAAGACTTAAAAACCATAGAGGATATTTTATACGTAATTCAAAGAGCTTTCTTGGCTTGAATTGTTCACAAAACACATTATTTCAGACATTCTATGATATTATTTACATAGATATATGCATATTGGTTCTTAATTTCTTCAAAGTATGTAGTATCATGTAGTTTATCAATGAACAATTATAGGCCCTCATCCCTAAAATGGAGAATTCAAATGATATACATCTCTTTAATATGATTTCTCTAATCAACACCATTTATAAAATTATTAGAAAAATTATTGTGAATAGGATTTCATCCATTTCTATCATGATTATGTCATCAAGTTAATTTGGATTCCTTAAAGGAATAAGAGTACAATATTTTACTTTTGTGGATTATGAATGTGTTAATATCCCAAAGAAACCAACTATAGATGGTATCATCTCTATTAAATTAGACGTAAGAATATCCTTTGACAATATGGAATGTGGATTCATCTTGGACTTCTCGACTAGGTTTTGCTTCAATGAAATATATATAATTGGGTAAACCCACACCTGGATTTAGTATGCAGTTTGGTTATAATAAATGGCTCTCATGAGTGGTATTTAACTTTCTTAATATATGTTAGAAAATGAAATACCCCTTTATCCAATATATTATTTACTATTGAAGATTTCATGTTAAGACATATCCTTTAAATGGGTACCACGATTAAGGTCACACCCATTAAATATGTTTGTTGTCTTGATTTCACTAGACATTACCTATATAATGATTCTAAAATTATTTTTATTAAAGGATGAAAAATAATCCATGAAAACATAAAATATTCCCTCCATCACTATGTTAATTCTTTGGGGTCAGAAATTAGTTTGAAAAATTCCATCATTTTCATTTAAAAAAGGATACATGCAGATAAGTGGGTCAGAATAATCACTGATTTCCGGATTCAATAAGGGAATATCCACTTCATTTACACTGATGTCCCTATGTTTCTAGGAAAACCTCATGATAGTAATTTTTATCTTATTTTCTATCAAATGAGGAACTATATTTCCACATGGAATGAAAAAAATCTATCAATGGCAGGTCAAATTAGTGTGGATAAACCAAACATTTTCAAAAAATTCATTTACTCATTATATTTTACAATTTGGTTGATTATATTTTAAATATGTATCTACATCAATATTAAAATTTTTATTCCAAGTCGATTTATCCTTCAATGATGAATTTCCATAATCTCATAGAAAACATATTGTCAACCAATTGAGTTTGGATGGATAGGAATTAATAATAATAGTAAATTCAATATTCTCATATATTATTAATTTATTTTCTGACATATAAATGAGAAATATGATCCTATTAATTTTATATGAGAATTATTACATGGTAATCTCAAATATGGAAATGTCAAATATCTAGAATCCCCCAAATAGACTGTCTCCAGGAAATCATATTCCACAATCATTATTGATTCTCATTGGAATGTAAACATTTACTCATCACACAAATTTTGGATGTAATGTTAGAATATAATTCTTATTAGTTCCATCTTACTCTCAAATGAAATTCCTTTAGATATCATCATTACAATTAATGAAAAAATATTCGAATATCATGAAACCATCTTTACAAAGATTAAAGAGGTTTTCTCGAATTAAAAATTCAATAATGGTGATGCCAATATTATTTGGGAGCATGATTTTAATGGTATGATATCCTTAATATCCATTTACTATACTTCTATTATGGAACACATCAACATCGAAAAAAATCACAACAATCCATATATCCCCTTATTTCAGTTTATGCTTTCCTAGACAGTGCTTCACTCAAAATTACATGTTGATGAGTTCCTGAAAACTATTGGAATTTTTGTCTATTAGAAATGTGTCCTAACCAAAAAATGCAGGGATGATATAAAACATATGACTCTATGTTTTTTCACAGATACATTACCATGGTATACTATTGATGACATGATTTAGGTTCTTTTTTTGCTCTAAATCCTTACTTATGATCATCTGGTGTCCTTCATACACAAAACGATATCACTACAGCGGAAAAATATGTTGGACATGGCCGGTTGGGAAATTATTCATGTTATATAGATAATTTTAAAAAATATTATTCATGATTTCCTTCCATTTTGTCTTCAAATTGATTTTTAGTATATATTTTATACTATAAAATAGGAAAACAATTTTTAATCAAGATTTTCTGGCAACACTATAAATGATTTTCCAATTATTTATTTCTTCGGGATGATAAGTAATAATCACACTACATAATGTTCATTGGATGTATTATGGGTCTCTCTATTTACTGTCTAGATAAAATGCTTCATTAATGGTGCTTCAAGAGGTAGTTTGGGTCCTTCTAGGGATGGTGATATATTTGGAGACAACACATGCAATGAAAGGGGCTATCTTTATGGCCCTTATAGAATCGATATATCTTGGGATGCAGAAATTCATAGGATCATCAATGTGGTTGAGGGCGTATAACTTGAAGGATAGTCCAACTTATGGATTTATAGTGACTCGACCTATATGGTGTAAAATATCAGAGGATAAAAAATTCAAATATCTTCGAAGCTTACTACCATGTGGATTATTTTACTGGAGTCCCATGTTTACATTAATAATTTATTACAAATGTATTTTGATATGTAAATTTTGTTTATTGTTGACTAGAAATAAATGGGGTGATGTCCAATGAGTGGAATATTCATGATGATGTTCCCCATTCTCCCATTTCTCTATGGGAAAATTAATATTTTAATAATTGACACTCTAGACTATAGTAGTTTACCTTTATTTTAGTAAATGTGATTTTTCTTCTTGTGAAAGTCCCAATTCTATCAAAAAAGATAATATTCTACAACATCTAGTGCCACTGATTTTCCCAACTCATCACATTACCCATATCACAACCCCTATTGAGAAGTAATATTGTAACACCCCATGTAAATAAAGACTACGACATTTTCAAATTTATTCATATTTGTGAATAAAATATTAATAGTACTTTAAAGGTAATTCTATGCTCAATGGCGTACCCAATATGCACTAACAAGATTCTTTGAAATCTTAAGTTCTACTCTAATAGTAAAATAATATTATTTTAAATGGTAGTTAACGCCTAGCTGTTGTAATGGAGGGAATGAACAAAACTAACTACAAAATGATTATATATGTTTGTCAAATATTTTTATTTTTTTCAATAAATTTTAGGGGATTAAAAATGCAAATGAATCCAGTTTTTAAGCGTAAACATTCCAATATTCTTTAAAAGGTCGATTAACCGCCTTTTAATGGAGAACCTCTTTTAAATCCACTTTTTGAAAATTTTATAAGCTCTGTTTTTCAAAATAAACTTATTATTTATGATTGGGACATTGAAATTTAACTTGGGTTAATTTTTGGTATTTTTCTGACAATGTTCATTTTTCAATGAATAGTGAAAAATACTGCATTTTACATCAAACCTGCTTTTTCATATAATTTAATTATATGGTTATATTATCATTTTAATTTGTTTTAAAGTGTAGTTATAATATATGTTTACCATGTAATTAAATTATGGTTATTGGGATTAATTTCACTTTTGAATTAGGCATAAACAAGTGCCCAACTATTAATAAATACTGTTTCTAAAAAAACCCGCTATTTGTTTTGACAACGGGAAGTTTTTTTTAAATTAATTATTTCAATTTATGTGGTTGGAATTTTTTAAAATGGATGACATATTTGGAATCAGAAGGTCCAAATTATGCAATTAAGACTCTTTTGTTTTTGGACATTATGAATAGTAATGACGGTAATTATCTTTAATAATCTTGATTAATGAGTAATCAGGTAGTTAAAGATAATAAGATAATATCATAATAATAAAAAATGACCACAAAATGTGTCCTAAGGCTACTGGTTGTCTCATGGACTCCCATGGGATGCCTTGTACCAAACTAGGGGGCCCCATGGAATCACTTTTGTGAGAAAGTGACTTTTTATCTTTTTATTTTTAAAGAATGTTAAATGTGACAAAGAATGTATCACCTAAGTAAATTTTTTTTAATTTTGTGTACATAAATGATCATTGGGACTGTAAATATTTATTATAAATCTAAAAGGCTTTCCTACATCATGATATGTTTTTTATAATTTTTAGACATTAAATTTATTAAATTATTTATGACATCATGATGATGGAGCGATTACCTCATTAATAAAGGATTTAAATAAAATGAAATGATAATGTAAAATATATGATATAAACATGTCCAAAACCTATTGGGTGGGTGTATATAGAACCCTTATCACCTTACCCTCTAATTATATCAATGTGGGACCATTTTAATCCGAAAATCATTTTCAAATAAAGTAACATTTCTTTACATTTCAAGAGCGCCCCTCCTCTCCTCTTATAAAAGGCCCCCACCTCTACCTCCTTACCCACACTCCCAAAGCCTTTGGCTCGTCCAAACCCTAACCATGTTGTCTCTACACATCCCTCTCTTTCTCCTTGAAGCCTCACTTTGGGCAGAAGTCTTCCCAATGAAGCCTTTGAGCTCAAACCAAAGGGAGTTACCCGATTTTAAGGTAATGTCTTCACTTGAGTCCATTTGTTTTGCTTTTCTTCTCCAACCACCTAAACTCTTCTTATTAATTTCATTTGTAACAACTCCAGTATCTTTAATATACTAGTATGTTGTTATATGATGTATTCAAGCTACACTTACACACACCTTCGCCTAATGGTTAAAGAACATACTGTTTCTGTGGTTGGCGATTTTCTGCCTCACGAAACGACGATTGTTCAATATTCATTTAACACCTTTAAAGGTGGCCATTATGATGTCACTGTATTTTATATATGATTTATATGGTATTTATGTTTACTTTATGCTTCTGTAATTTATATTTAAACCATAACATTATTTTTGTCATGTTGTGTAAATGCAATAAATTCATATGAGGAAGTGTAGACTGCCTCCCCCTCAAGTGATGTGACTCGTACATGCAATACATGGAATGTAAAAGGAATGAAATTAATGAAAATATGTGACCTATATAACATATATATTATACTTTAATTATAATATATATATATATCATTTATTTTTAATTCCATTAATATGAAAAAGAAAAAAATGATAGTAGCGTTCATGCGTACGTACGGCCTACCATCTCCATGAACGGTGCTTTTCGTTTTTATCTCCAAATGATATGGAATAGTATAAAATGAATATTTAATGGATATATATGATATATATGATATATACATCATTATTATAACTCAGGATATAATAGATACATGAACAACTTGTAATTATAAAGAGCATATTTTGACTTAAGTACCAATGATCGTTTAAATGACCGTTATTAACTAAAATAATTACATAGTGTTCATGCCATTGTAATAAGTGATATAAAAGGAATGATGAACTTGAAAAAGGTTTTTAAGGATGTATAAATTAACTCAAGTTTATTATTCAGGATATTAAGGAACGATCGAGTCAAGTCGGACCTGAGGTAAGGGATCCTACTCCTCTCTTTCTTTTTAAGTACACTCTTTTATGTCATTCCTTTTAAATAGTATATTTCATGTTATTGGGATGTTCTTTTATATTAATATTACTGTTTTTTTTCATGTTATGAGAGGCCCTATTCTCTCTCATCAATCTATTTTGGTAGTTTTGAGTGGCGTCGTCAGGCTGCCGAATTTTCGTAAGAGATCTAACCTCTCTCTTTCTTTTTAAGTACTCTCCTTTATGTCACTTCTTTTAAGATCCTATTTGTTATGATGGGGGATGTTATTTTTTATTCCTCTTTCTGTACATTTTATTGTAATATTATGAGAGACCCTATTTGATCTCATCAATCTATTTTTGAAAGTTTTAAGTGGCGCCATTAGGCTACTGAGTTTTCGTAAGGGATTTTCCATCTCACTTTTATTCCCATGAGATTTATGCTAAATTTGGCACAATTTCCTTTGAGTGGTGTATTTACTATCCATTATTCTACTCTTTGTGTAATATACTTTATTTTATGAGTATTTACATCAATGTTTTCATTTCCTTCTTTCACGGGGTGTATGTTACGAAAGATACCCATGTCTGTAAGGGAACCTTTCACCCTCCTATTTTTAAAAGACTTATTTTTTTTATGTCTTTTAATTCACATAATATTATGTTGGGATACGTTCTTCTATATCCTTATTGATTTAAATTTTATGTCCAAGTGATTAGATACCCTTTTTATCTCTCATCAACTCATTTTCTGAATTTTTAAGTGATGCTGTTAGGCTGTCGAATTTTACCAAGGGAACTTTTTAACCCAATTTCGATTTCTTTGGGTTCAACATGTAGTTATTGAATATGTACTCATTTGAATATATGTGAATGAACATTGAGTGTTTTACACTTAATATCCTCTTATATTTGGTGTATTTATATTTTTCACACATAATTATGAGATTGATTTATCCTTAATTTAAGGGTACCTTCTTTACAGGGGACTTCATCTAATTTTACATTTCTATTTTGACTTCATTATTATTATGAACTAATTCACTCTTATATGGTGTATATAATGTCCTTTGGAATATTATTTCATGAATTCCTTTATTCTCATGATATTATAATGTTTTGATTAAATGTTATTCCTCAACTATTGTGTCTCTCATTTTGTTAAAAACACTTTATATAAAATATCGTTTTAAATGTTTTAATGATTTATTCTTATAAATGGTTACCATTAATATCCATGTTTTCAAAATGGTTTTAAGGATTTATTTATATGGATATTAATGGTTTAAAATGTTAAATGTTTCAAGGTGGTATGGGACACATTGATTCAAAAATATCTTTATTAAATGTTTTAAATGGTTTTGGAAATGGTTTCTTTTTGAATGTATTCATTATTTCAATATACTAAAATGTTATATTGTGATTGAAATGTGGAAATGTTATTTTTACTTTATACATGTTTTATGTGATACGTTTATGTTATGGTTCTTGGGAACTGTTATGGAAATGGTTGGTTTCGTGATAAACTAAGGGCGGGTGAGCCCGATATAGCTCTCCAATGCATTGGGTAACGCGAAGGAGTGAAACGTTAAGGTTTCTCCGAAGAGATTTAGGGAATATATTGTGGTGGGTATTCCAAACGTAACCAAGTTGGTTACTCCCTACATAAGAATGTTATGAATTCCTCAAGTTACCTATTATGTCTTATGGTTTCTATGATTTATTCATGATTTTATGACGTATGTTAAAGTGCTTATGATTTATGGGTAAAGTATGATTTCATTCTTATGTATACATGTACTCATGTTTTCTTTCCATATTTTTATATCCCTTACTAAGCTTTTTAGGCTCATCGAATGTTTTTGAAATGTTTTTCACAGGTCAAGGGAAGGGTACATGATATGATGATAGTGTCAATGAAGTGCCAAGAAAGATTCCATGTTTTATTTTAAATATGTTTCCGTTGATGGGAAAATGAATACTATCTTTCATGTAACCACATTGTTTAAATGTGGAATGTAATGCAAGTTTTATGATCTAATTCTCTAAAACTCTAAACCTGAAATGATCCTCAATGTGTAATCTTGTTATAACTCAAGATTAAGTAAGGTTTAAGGCTGGGGCCTTATAGTTGGTATCAAAGGTCAGTTTAGATAACTTTAGAGGTTCGGGTATTCTTTAAGCATAAGTGAAATTACCATAATGGTTAGGATTTCATAAAGATTTCTAGTTTTAGATCAAGTGAATGAGTATGTATAACTTAGTGTTTATCTTCCTCATTAGTACATGATGGTTTTGTTGATATACTCACACTGACCTTTTTGGTTTTATTAAATGGCTGGATCTAGCAGGAACCAAAGTAACAGTGGATGTGAAGGAAACTGTGACAGTTTTTTGAGCAAGAAACTGAATGATATGGGAGATGAAATGAGAACTCTTGTGATTATCCTAACCAACTATCTGGAGTCATGATTGACAACCTAAACCTTGGTGATTTCTCTAAGGCATCATATATGCGAGAAACAAATCCCTATGGAACTATGGGTAATAATCATAAAGGTATGTGTGTTCAAAAACTTATGTGTCAAAAATGTGGAAAGAAACACCTAGGAAAATGTTTGAAAGGGACAGAAATATGCTATAGATGTGGAAATGAAGGTCATAAAGCAATAACCTGCCATGGAAGAAGGAAACATCCAGTTGACTCGAGGAATGGGAAAGAAGTTCTTTCTGAGGGATCAATTGAATGATTTAAATGTGGTGCGCATGGTGATTATGCAAACACATGTCCTATGAAGAAGTTTTGTGAAGGGGATCACCAAGATCGTACAAATGTTCGTTTACCAATATGTAATGCCTTTCCGATTGAGGATGAAAAAACTAAAAATGACCAATCAAAGGTATGGATTATTTCATGACTATTGTTTTCCTTTTTTGGAATATTAGAATATGATTCATGATTTTGTTTGTTGGAAAGAAGTATTTCAGAATAAGTTGGAAAGGAATGGTTAATGGATCATAAAGAATGTTCAATGAGTAAGATGTCAACATATAAGGGCTTCAAGAGTTATGGTGAAATTCTTAAGATTATTATGTCACTTTTGATGATGGGGTTACATTAGAAGACTTTTTATATTATGTGTAACCCTGATGTTTAATATATGAAAATTTTATTCAAGGAATAGTTATCTGTTCTTTTGTGGACATAGTTATAAAGAACCATTTGGGTTAATATGATCCTTACTTTTGAGGTAATTATGGGTTACTATATGTTACGATGGAAGTGAAAGGCATGAGATAAAATTGAGGTTAAACCATGTTAGGCTTATTTTTGGAGTTTTATAAAAAGGACAACACGCAGACCGTGTGACAACCCGTCGCGTCGGACAAAGCTGCGGGAATTGAACCCACAACCAAAGTGCGACTGGTATTTATCGCCTACCATTGGACATCGTGAAGTCCATGGTTATTTTGACTGATTCTTTTTAGTTAGATGATTTTATGAATTAATAGTATGTTGATTTTGGGTTATCTATGGAAATTTATTAACCTATCATGGAGGATATGTGATTCGGTTAATTACTTTTCAATATGAGACTTTAGGAGAAACTGATGTTTTTTGGAGATAAATGTTACGATTTAACTTGGAAGACTATGTCACTAAATACTTAAAATATTTGGGTTTCAATCATATTTTGGTTTACATTGAATAATTTTATGGAAAAATTGTTTATAGAATGGTCCTCGATGAACCTTGGGTTTTGTTGGACAAATTTTGGAGATTAAGAATAGATTTTCTTTTTATAAAGGGTTATCCTTATCTGGATTATCTGATCTTGTACTAACCATTTTGGTTTTGGTTTTGGTTAAAGTCTAAAGACATGGGAAGTATATAGTTCTCTTTTGTGGATTAGGTGATTCTCATGATGTTGATTATAGTACTCTTAATGCGAACAAGTATTCCTAAATACTCATCTTTTGGAGAAAATATGAGTTTGATTAAGGAATCTAGTAAAATTTGAAAGTCTACATGACAAGTATGTTTTATTATGATTTACTTAAGCTCAAAAATAAATTACTCAATAAAAATTAACTTAAAACAAAAATGATTTCTGTTAACGTTTCCTACTGGAGAATCGAATACCGTTTTACCCATCACAAGTTTGTGATTTTCTTATGGTTAACTTTCTCCTAGACATGTTTACTATCACTCTCCATCAGAACATGGCCCCTTTTTTTCCTCCATATCCATATTTTCATACATGAATCCTAGTATGGGTTAACCCGGGTGAACTTTGTACTTCCCTTTATTTCTTTTAAAGTGATAGTTTAATTTACTCCTTTTCTGATGTGGGACATTCAATGGAGTTTTCAAGCCCAATTTTAAAATTGCGAGGACGCAATTCCCAAAAGGGGGGAAGGATGTAACTCCCTAGGTAAATAAAGAGTATGAAATTTTCACATTTATCCATATTTTTGAATAAAATATTAATAGTAATTTAAAGGGAATGCTATGCTCAATGGCGTACCCAATATGCAACAACAAGTTTCTTTGAAATCTTAAGTTGCACTCTAATATTAAAATAATATTATTTTAAATGGTAGTTAATGCCTAGCCGTTGTAATGGCGGGAATGAACCGAAATAACTAAAAAATGAATATATATGTTTGTCAAATATTTTTATTTTGTTTCAATAAATTTTAGGGGATTAAAAATGCAAATGAATCCAGTTTTTAAGCGTAAACATTCCAATATTCTTTAAAAGGTCAATTAACCGCCTTTTAATGAAGAACCTATTTTAAATCCACTTTTTGACAATTTTATAAGCTCTATTTTTAAAAATAAACATATTATTTATGATTGGAACATTGAAATTTACCTTGGGTTAATTTTGTGTATTTTTCTGACAATGTTCATTTTTCAATGAATAGTGAAAAATACTGCATTTTACATCAAAACTGTTTTTTCATATAATTTATTTATATGGTTATATTATCTTTTTAATTTGTTTTAAATTGTAATTAGAATATATTTTTACCATGTAATTCAATGATGGTCATTGGGATTAATTTCACTTTGGAATTAGGCATAAACAAGTGCCAATCTTTTCAAAAATATTGTTTCTAAAAAAACTCGCTATTTGTTTTGACAACGGGAAGATTTTTTTAAATGAATTATTGAAATTTATGTGTTTGTAATTTGGTAAAATTGATGAAATATTTGGAATCATAAGGTAAAAAATATGCAATTAATAATCTTTTGTTTTTGGACATTATGAATAGTAACGACGGTAATTATCTTTAATTATCTTGATTAATGAGTAATCGGGTAGTTAAATATAATAAGATAATATCATAGTAATAAAAAATGACCACAAAATGTGTCTTAAGGCTACTGGTTGTCTCATGGCCGGCCATGGGATGACTTGTTCCATACTTGGGGGCCCCATGGAATCACTTTTGTAAGAAAGTGACTTTATCTTTTTATTTTTAAAGAATGTTAAATGTGACAAAGAATGTATCACCTAAGTAAAATATTTTTATTTTTGTCTAAATAAATGATATTTTGGACTATAAATATTCATTAGAATGCTAAAAATATTTCCTACATGGTGATATTTTTTTTATAATTTTTAGACATTATATTTATTAAATTATTTATGACATCATGATGATGAAACGATTACCTCATTAATAAAGGATTTATAAAAATGAAATGATAATGTGAAATCTAGGACCTACACATGTCCAAAACCTATTGTATGGGTGGATTTTAAACCCTTATCACCTTAACCTAGAATTATATCAATGTGGGATAGTTTCAATCTGAAAATAATTTCCAAATAAAGTAACATTTCTTTACTTTCCATGAGTGCCCATCCTCTCCTCTTATAAAAGGCCCCCACCTCTACCTCCTTACCCACACTCCCAAAGCGTTTGGCTCGGCCAACCCCTGCCCATTTTGTCTCTCCACATCCCACTATTACTCCTTGAATCCTCACATTGGGCAGAAGTATTCCCAAGGAAGCCTTTGAGCTCAAACCAAAGGGAGTTACCCGATTTTAAGGTAATGTCTTCACTTGAGTCCTTTTGATTTTCTTTGCTTCTCCAACCCCCTAAACTCTACTTATTCATTTAATTTGTAAAAACTCCAGTATCATAAATATGCTAGGATGTTGTTATAATAATTATTCGAGCAACACTTACACACACCATCATCTAATGGTTAAAGAACATATTGTTTATGTGGTTGGTGATTTTCTGCCTCACGAAATGATGATTGTTCAATATTTTTTTAACACCTTTAAAGGTGGCCATTATGATGTCACTGTATTTTATATAAGATATATATGGTATTTATTTTTAATTTATGCTTCTGTATTTTATATTTAAACCATAACATTATTCTTTTCATGTTGTGTAAATGCGAGAATTTCATATGAGGAAGTGCGGACTACCGCCCCCTCAAGTGATGTGACTCGTACATGCAATACATTGAATGTATAAAGAATGAAATTAATGAACTTATGTGACCTATATAACATATATATTATATTGGAATTATAATATATATATATATATATATCATTTATTTTTAATTCCATTAATATGAAAATGAAAAAAATGAAAGTTGAGTTAAGGCGTACGTACGACCTACCATCTCCATGAACGGTGCTTTTCGTTTTTATCTCCAAATGATATGGAATAGTATAAAATGAATATTTACTGGATATATATGATATATATGATATATAAATCATGATTATAACTCTGGATATAATATATACATGAACAAATTGTAATTATAAAGAGCATATTTTGACTCAAGTATCAATGATCGTTTAAACGACCGTTATTAACTAAAATAATTACATAGTGCTCATGACATTGTAATAAGTGATATAAAAGGAATAATGAACTTGAAAAATGTTCTTAAGTAATTAGAAATTAACTCATGTTTATTATTCAGGATATTAAAGAACTATCGAGTCAATTCGGACCCGAGGAAAGGGATCCTACTCCTCTCTTTCTTTTTAAGTACACTCATTTATGTCATTCCTTTTAAAGCTCATCTTTCTTGTTATTGGGATGTTCTTTTATATTAATATTACTGTAATTTTTATGTTCATGTGATGATAGACCCTATTCTCTCTCATCAATCCATTTTGGAATTTTTGAGTGGTGTCGTTAGGCTGCCGAATTTTCGTAAGAGATCTAACCTCTCTCTTTCTTTTTAAGTACTCTCATTTATGTCCCATCTTTTAAGCTCCTCTTTGTTATGATGGGGGATGTTATTTTATATTACTATTTCTGTACATTTTATTTTAATATGATGAGAGACCCTATTTGATCTCATCAATCAATTTTTGGACATTTTAAGTGGCGCTGTTAGGCTGCCGAGTTTTCATAAGGGATTTTTCATCTCACTTTTATTCACGTGATATTTATGATACATTTGCCACAATTTCCTTTTAGTGGTGTATTTAATATCCATTATTCTACTATTTGTGTAATATACTTTTGTTTATGAGTATTTACATCAATATTGTGTTGTCCTTCGTTCACGAGGCGTATGTTTCGAAAGATACCCATGTCGGTAAGGGAACCTTTCACCCTCCTCTTTTTAAAAGACTTCTTTTGTTATGTCTTTTAATTCACGTATTATTAAGTTGGGATATGTTCTTCTATATACTTATTTATTTAAATTTTATTTCAAAGTGATGAGAAACCCTTTTTATCTCTCATCAACTAATTTTCTGAATTTTGAAGTGATGTCGTTAGGCTGTCGAATTTTACCAAGGGAACTTTTTAACCCAATTTCAATTTCTTTGGGTTCAACATGTAGTTATTGAATATGTCCTCATCTGAATATGTGTGCATGAACTTTGAGAATTTTATACTTAATATCCACATATATTGGGTGTATTTATATTTTTCACACATAATTATGATATTGATTTATCCTTAATTTAAGGGTACCTTCTTTACATGGGATTTCATCTCATTTTACATTTCTATTGAGAATTTATTGTTGTTATGCACCAATTCACTCTTATATGGTGTATATACTATCTTTTGTAATATTATATCATGAATTACTTTATTATAATTATATTATAAAGTTCCGATTAAATGTTATTCCTCAATTATTGTGTCTCTCATTTTGTTAAAAACACTTTAAATAAAATATCGTTTTAAATGTTTTAATGATTTATGTTTATAAATGGTTCCCATTAATATCCATGTTTTCAAAATGATTTTAAGGATTTATTTATATGGATATTAATGGTTTAAAATGTTAAAACCTTCAAGGTGTTATGGGACACTTTGATTCAAAAATATCTTTATTAAATTTTTTAAATGGTTTTGGAAATGGTTTCTTTTTGAATGGATTCATTATTTCAATATACTAAAATGGTATATTGTTATTGAAATGTGGAAATGTTATGTTTCATTTATGCATGTTTTATGTGATGCATTTATGTTATGGTTCTTGGGCATTGTTATGGAAATGGGTGGTTCTGTGATAAACTAAGGGCAGGTGAGCTCGATATAGATCTCCAATGCATTGGGTAACGCGAAGGAGTGAAACGTTAAGGTTTCTCCGAAGAGACTTAGGGAATTTACTATGGTGGGTATTCCAAACGTAACCAAGAGGGTTACTCCCTACGTAAGAATTTTATGAATGCCTCATGTTACCTTTTATGTCTTATGATTTCTATGATTTATTCATGATTTTATGATGTATATTAAAGTGCTTATGTTTTATGGGTAAAGTATGATTTCATTCTTATGTATACATGTACTCATGTTTCCTTTCCATATTTTTATATCCCTTACTGAGCTTTTTATGCTCATCCCATGTTTTTGAAATGTTTTTCACAGGTCAAGGGAAGGGTACATGATATGATGATAGTGTCAAGGAAGTGTCAAGAATGAATCCATGTTTTATTTTAAATAGGTTTCCGTTGATGGGAAAAATGAATACTATCTTTCATGTAACCACTTTGTTTAAATGTGGAATGTAATGCAAGTTTTATGATCTAATTCTCTAAAACTCTAAACCTGAAAAGATCCTCAATGTGTAATCTTGTAATAACTCAAGAATACGTAAGGTTTTAGGCTGGGGCCTTATAAATATTCTATTATTGACAATAGTATTTAATGTTAAAATTGACGAAAAAATATATAAATAAATAATTGAATTTGAGAGAAAATAATGGAAGATAATCTAATGTGAGAATAATGAAAAGGAGGTGTTATATTTGGTATCCAAGAACCAGAATGTTTTTATATTAGATTACTAAATATATTAACATAAATGCATATTAAATTTATCTTTTACCATAATTTTTATTATTATTGTTGATGTTAATTTTATAATGACATTATGTATTTATCACATCAAAATAGGCCATAGCATTTCCTATATATGATGAAAATGTTGAGATTCTATGGAAATATATCTTAAATATTTTTCATTCCATTAGTACAGAAAACTATTACATGGAAAAAAATGTTTTAGTTATCAAGTGATGGTTCTCATATGAGGAAGAGGATTTATCTCATCAAGTTATAACTTCGTAGTCTTCAAAATGGGAGATCGTGATGACACACCCCAATAAGTGTAATTATACATTTTTTCCAATCATCCAACATATATATCAGTCAATTTTTTAAGATAATTTAAAATTTATTTATATTGTTAACACATATCATGAACGACCTTCATAGATGTATTGCTGAAACAAGTGGAACACTATATTCATTTTATTTAGGATACATTGGGCATATCATGATTAGTATTTTATTAATTAATAATAATATGAAATATTCTTCTATTATATTTATGTAACATAATTTTTAAGCCATTTAATTGCAATGGAACCAATAAAATAAATTCAATGAACATAGGAAAGTAGACATGATAGTTCTAGATAATTAAACAAAAATATGCCCAGAATTTTGTTTGAGGACACAAGTATGCAACCTACTAAATGAGATATCAAAATAAAAGGACTATACTGAATAGTTATTTCTCATATGTGTTTCTTTATGTTACAACATTAACATATTCCTTCTAGGTTCTTTAGCTGGTTTCTAGACAATAATATTATATGTCAGGAATTCTCGCCAAATGAAAATGAGGAATAATCATAGCTAGTTAGACATTAAGTATTTTTTATCTCAAATAATTGTATTTGAATTTCATTATTATAAAACATATTATTGTAATGTAAAACAATAATTTTATTTCAAAATTATTGAACATATGAATTAACTAAATATTTATTTAAAAATTAATTATCTACTTTCACATATATATTCTATAGAATTATTTTTTTATTGAAAGAATAAATATTGTTTTTGTTTGATTAATCAATAAAATTTTAGTAGAACGATAATCCCAAAATAACTTCTACCATTAAATATAAATATTCAAGATAGTAAAAAAATAGCTATCATTTTACCAATAAATGATCACTATGTGAAAATAATAATAATAGTATTATTTAATGTAATGGGTTCCTATAAGAGGTTAGTATATTCTTATGGGGACAATGTTATATTCAATTATCTTTTAAATAAATCCATTACTCTATAAATGGATTGATATGTATATTATTGTAGGGTTACTCAAATTGTAGAATTCTATTTCAAAACAAGATCTAGAGAACTCTCTAACATTAAAAGAATGATATAGAGTTTCTCCTCTCAAACCCAATATATTATCATCCCTCCCTGATAATCTCAAGAATAAGATTTAAAGGGTGAGTCCTCAATAATGAAGGACTCATTGTAGTAATAAAGTCACAAATTGAAATATGATTGATCGACCTTGCTAGATCTCAATAATCTATTGATGTTGGTTGTAGATTAAAGGATAAAATTTGAATCACCAATAGAGTAAATGCATAATTGGATCATATAAACACAATTTTGGTGGACCAAATTTGTTTTTAATTATTATTTTCATTATCGAAGGATGATCTCAGGAACTATGGATTGTTACATATTTTCTATTTAAATTTATTATATATTTATCATGATATATCATGTTGGTCCAAATTTTGTATCATTTTAAATTTAAAAACATTAATTTTTCCTGGAACCCATATCATGTACATCATGTTATTTATAATGAATATGACTCATGTTGCATCTGGCCCACCCTATATAAGATCTTCTATAATTACAAAAACCCTCAAGTGTTATTAGAGAAATCATACATTATTATTTATAATAATTTTTTTCATTGTCAAAAATTTCACATTTAAATGTTAATTTTAATTTTAGTTTATAATTCATTATTAATCCATGATCAAGATATCTTCTCCCACAAACTCATTTCTCACCTGCATAACAATGTTTTGTTAATAATTAATGAACAATGAATCTAAATAATTAATATATATGTGAATTGTTTTTTGATAGATTAATGATTGTTACATAATGGGTACTTATTACCAAATGTAGTGTCGCATTGTTCAATGTGTCAAATAACCAGGTGTATTAGGGGTTGTCTTATAATAAATAAACTCTATGTGAATTAAATCCACCATTTATAGACCAGCCATGATGGTAAATGGTTTTTATGGAAACAAATGTGTTGATTGTCTACATGTCATCTATTTCATTTTTATTCATAGTGGAAAACAAGTAGTCAAGACGCGCCATGTAATTAATATGCTATGTGTTTTTAATACATGTCATATTTAAGAATATATATATGAAACATGAATTTAATATCATGTATCCATCCAACACATCGTTTACCACATAAATCTCTACAAGAGTTACACGTTGTGTCGACAAGAATGTATTGTTGAAACATAGTGATAGAAAGTACACTTTAAGTGGCCTGAATATATATTCTATATTCTATACATGGTTATATCGAAGTATTAAATTTAATAAATAAATTAATTAATCATCATCAATCTGTCTTTAGTGTTTCATTAAATCCATAGTTCACATCAATAAAAATATTTTATATTATATTAATAGGGTAATTAATTCCACATAATATTCAAAAATAAAAATAATGTATGATTATTTCATACTAAATACTTATCATGAATTAAAATTTATAGGCTATGTAATTTTTATGTTTTATAAGTGTCATTAATTTGATATTACATGCCGTTATATTTTCACAGAAATATTTTATGAAACTATTTAAGTGAGGGAATGTATACAAAAAGATACATTATTCAAAATTCATATAGATAGATTGCAAGTTTCTTCTAGTTTAATTGGCGTGTGACATTTTCATCATATTTTAAATTTTAATAAATTATTTATATTATTTAAAACCATGGAGGATGGGAATAACTTTATCTATTAGAAGGTATACGATAATTTATGGAAATCATTTAAAATATAATTAATATGATTTATTCATGATACATTTATGTTCATGAATAATGAAATGAAAAAAATATTCCTAATTAATTTAAATTTATAATAGTTTCAGGTTTATAACCAATCATGATCTTTTAATAGACCTATGTTCTTGTTCATTTTATTTTATTTCATTTTATTTCAATTTAATATAACTATTTAATGTAATATTAATTATGATGTCCATCTTGTCATCCTTTACTCCTTACATATATAGGATGTACATGATTAATGATTTTTATATAATTCCTTTTAAACAATGTGTTGGATTCCATCACCTACGTGTGAGTTATAAAACCAATATATGAAAATGAGTATTTGAATTATCATGTAGTTTATATTAGTTAGAGATGAGCCCAGGAGGATTGAAGATGAAATTGAGATGAAAACAACATTTTCAATACTGTGATGGATTGGTGGGATGTTACAACTAATTCTAATACTAACATCAAGAGATTTCCCATGGGTCATAGGTTAACATATATTCTTCTCAGTAAATAAAAAAGTATATAATGTTCATGATAATGTCACTCATTTATTTCTTTTATTTCGTCATATTTGATGATATATTTTATAGTTTCAATACATGAATCAAATAAATAAATAGACTAATAAATAATGATGGAATAAAAAATAGATTATGAATAAATGTTTTAATATAACATGGTTAATCAACAAAGCATAATTCAGTTCATATTTTAAATATACATAAATGATATAATAAAATAAATTTTGATAATATATAAAATCCCTCTAAAAAATATCAATTCATAAAAAGGATTCCCTTATATTATTATGAATCCCACCATATAAATAAGTATTGATCCACCTATTATTGGTAAACTTACTTTAATGAGGGTGTTTTTAGGATGTTTTTGGCTTTAATTAACAATTTTAAAATAATATAAGTTTCAATTTATATACATAATGTTTCCTAGAGGAAGTTTTGATGGGAACCTGATCAAGTGTTTTTGTATTAGGCAGCCCACTCAACAGATCATGAAGATGAAATCTAATAACTATCAGTTATTTTCTTCTAAAAAATATTTTCACGTATTTTATCCCGCCATTTCTTGGTTTGTTATTAGTGTAATATAGATCCTCTCAATTAAAATTACAATTAAAAATCTATTTTGAGTCTAATGGAAAGGGATACTGGGATATGGTAATAAAGTGGGAGGTCCAAAATTAAAATTATTTCAGCTCAATTTTTTTAATCATATAAATTACGAATAATATTATATAAATTATTATATAATAAAATAAAAATTCCAGCAACCACAATACATTACCTATGAACAATCATAGATAAAGAAAATAACCAAATAAACATAATTTTCATGGGATTAATGGAAATTATGGGATATCTCCACTTTGGACTTGATAATAGACATATTACACTCGAATTCATGCTCTCAAATTCTAGGATTAATTCACCTTGTACTGGGAGTGATCTTTTAAATCCCATCTCAATGATGTTACCACAAGGGGAAACCCCTTCACCGCAGACAATAAAGGTATTATCTTTGTGGAAGATCATTTTAACTCGGTGTGATATGAAAGTGACACTTGTGGTTCTCCCATTATTAATTTAATGGAGGATGATGCAATATCATTGGTGGATGATCTAGAGGAGATTAAACAAATGATTGATCTATGTATGTTTTCGCTACTCGTTTGTATTTCTTATGTGAATGGAGTTAAAACCTAGTTAGTTTTAAATCTTAACAATATGATCTCACTATTCTATAACATCACTAAATGGAGGTTCACACCAATCAGCAATGGATACTTCCATATTGTTATGGAGAGTCAAGAAGAAATCAATGAGGTATGGTCAATAGGGAATCTCAAATTAATCCTTGTTATTTTTCTACTATAAAAATGGGAGTCCAACATCAGTCCCTATAGAAATAAGATAAAAAATACATAGGTTTGGACTCACATTCATTGGATTACATGTCTTTAATGGCATCCCAAAATCCTCACAGACCTTGAAAGTGGATTCGGTACCCCACTTATGATTGACCAATTCACCATAAATTTTGACCTTGGATTCTAGGAAAGGGTCCTTATTGAAATCAACATGGAATCTCCTCTACTAGAGAAACATTTCTTCATTGAGAATGGGCCAAAATTTGAGAATATTCTCAAATATGAGAACATTACACCATTCTGGGATTACGGTATTATTATGGGACACGAAATAAATGATTATTGAGTGGTTAAGAAGATGGTTAAACCAAACCCTAGTGTCAGATCCTAAAGGAAAGTGTCCAAATGTTTGAAGAAAAAAATAAGTGTAAATTACAATAATATTTATGATGAACAGTAAAAAGTGTGAAAGGCTATAATATTCCAATTAAATGAACATCATGGGCTGTATTGAGTGAAGAGGAGGTGAAAAACCTATTATTCAGTTAGATGAACTGGCTGAGGCCATCAATATACAAGCTAAAACTAGAAACTAGGGCTCTATGGAGGAGAATTTTGATGAAAGTTCACAGTGTAAGTCATCAAAAAATTATCTGATATCTTAATATGGATGCATATTTTCCTCGACTTATCACTTATGACATATCTAATGCTGATTTGTTAGTTATTTCCGGTTCAGATAAATTTGAATTGAGGATGGTCCCAAGTCCGGTAACTAGAAAACAAAATGAGAAAAATGTTTTATGAACTCAATAATATCCTTATGGTATAGATGGATCTGAGCAGTAGCTGAAAATAGATCAATTGTTTGTATTTTTTCATGATCAGCAGTTTTTGGATTCTACATCAAGATAAGCTTTTTTAATGAATGCTTTGAGTTGTAGTTGGAACAATAGAAATCACCAAGGTGATGTGGAACTGTCCATATAATTCGAAATTGTTATATAATCATAGTTATATATCAATGTTTCTAATAGAAATAAAAAATGGAGGAAAAATTAATGTGGTAAAGCACCCCAAAATAAACATCAAAGTGAATATTATTTTCTAGAACTGAAAAGGCATAGAAAAACATGTAACTGTATGTTCCCTTTTTCTAATTACAAGATTATATAAACCTGATCTCAATGGAGTTGATGATCCAAAGAAAATTCTAAACATTTAGGAAAAATTCATTGGTAACAGTGGAAATCATCTTCTTGAAAAAATAGAATCTCACATTTCCTAATCGACTTTGGGTTTTAGTTCACAATTTCAATGAAAATTATACTATTGTTCAGGGGGAAGATAAATTTATTACGTAATGTTATTCCAAAGTAACAAGAACATTTTATGCAATATAATTTATGATTTCAAAAATTACATTGATAGGATATATATATATATATATATATATATATATATGTTGGGGAAAATAAAAGGGCTTGCTAGCTCCATCACATAGTCCTGGTTGATCATAGATGATATCAAATCTATTCTATTTGATGATGAGAATTTCTGGAATGTTTCCAGTTCATCCTCCATTATAGAAATAAATTTAATTATTTATGATTCTAATTTAACATAATTAATCCACATGGGAGACAATTATAGCTGGTAAAGAAGAAATATCTGTGGTGTGAGACCTAATAGGATCAAAAAATCTTTTGTGAAAAATTCCTCCTTAGGAAACTAGAGATCTATCACATGTGACACTCTGGAAAAGCATCATTCGGATCCCCATCCCATTATGGAAATTTACAATTATAAATAAAAGAAATTTATCATCCCTTTTAGGTTTAATAGTTCTTTCACAGTCCTTCTGGATTTCTACAGAATTGTTAAGGACTATTGGGCATACCTACAAACAATGTCAGCCCAATTGATTTCACTTCGAAACTGAAAAGTATGAAAGATATTATAAAGGATTAGAGAAGAAATTTTTTAAGTTGTATTGGTGAATATATTGATGATGTATAACAATATGTTCACTCCATATTAGAGTAAATCACCAAAAAATAGTCTATAGAGGTGTCACTCAAGAGGGGGAAGTGTCTCCTCAACTTCATAATCTTATACAACTCAAAGGAAACATTCAAAAATACATTCCCAAAGCCATGTGGATTAATGGTGGTGATAATAACACCATGTTCTTTAATTCTATCCAATGGGAATGAAGATCCAACAAACCACTTTCTCCTTTGAAATATAGTGATCAAATTCATAATGAATGGACATCCCATGTTGATCACATTGTTAAATTTTTTGAAAATCATTTCAATGGACCTTAAAAACATGGAAGCTAAGGGAAGGAATTATTCCAAATATGGTCACTAAGGCTGAAAATGTTATCCTCAATTATGTTCTTCATGAATTTTAAGTTAAGGATGTTTCTTTTGGACATAATAAGGGAATATATCCTATTTCGGATGGCTTCACCAATCATTTTTGGGAGATAATCCCAACTGATGTTTATAATATGGTGGGGAATTTATTCTAGTATGGATACTTATGTCAAGAAATAAATGAACAATTTATTTCCTTCATTATAAATGTGGAAATTTATGTAGAAATTAGTATATTCAAGACATATTATCTATTCAATAAAATACACAACATATTTACAATGATTCTGTCCAATAGACTTTCTCAGATCACAATCCAAGTCATTTCATGGGATCAGTTTGGATTTTTTATTGAAGAAACATATATTATTTCATTATTTTTTCCTCGTAATGTGTAAATATTAATAGGAAATCAACTAGGTGAGACAACAACACCCTCAATATTGACATTAGAAAAATCCCTTGACATTATGGACAAAGGCTTCATATACAATGTCCTCTTGTGCATCATATTTAATGGATAATTTATCAGTATGATCAAATCCTTTCTTGGATGATACTGAATCTCTATTTTAATTAAAGCAACCTTGGATATATATTTCAAGTGATAAGGAGGGGTGATACAATGATACCCTCTATCTTATTTCATTTTTTCCATTGTAGATGATTATCTCTACAGACTCAATATCTATTTATCAGAAAATCGTAATATGAAAATCATCTGAGCCGTGAGAGGTATTTTATAGAATTTTGACTCTTTTTATGATAATAATATTCTAATTTTAACTCACATAGAAAATATGATTATCCAAAAAATCATGGAGGCCCTTCCTCCTAATGAAAGTGATTCATGTAAGGAATTCACCTGGTGAAAATTCCACATTGAATTTGGTAATAATATACCATCCTCTAGGAAAATTAGTATGATCAATGACATGGGAAAAGGTAAGGCTCTTTTATATGCTTATCTAATTATTCTAATGTTTTGGGGAAAACCCTATGAATCCTACTTCACCTACATTTAGAGTCAGGTTAGAAGAACTCTGGCTTCATAGAAATGTAAATCCCACATAGTGGTTCGAACTAACTTTCTTATCAAGAACTTGATTATCTAAAATATTGATAATTCTTTTATGGTGTACACTTATACTAACTCCATTATTAAATTACTCAACATTTAAATTAGAATCATCATATGGAGTGGAATATTATTGGAAATAGATATTATTACAGCCTTAAGAATGAAATTCTACATTCCTTATTACCTTGGGGGATATGGAATCAAGAACCTATTCTCTTTCAATCAATACCTAAGAGATCAATTAATTTTGAAACATATAAGTAAAACTTAGATGATCTGACCTTCCTCAGATCTAGGTTACCTGAAAATTTTTATATAGGGAACAACTGCTACATGGAATCATTGATATGGCCCAGGCTTAAATATTTATTCCACTAATTCATCATTTTTGATAACTAGTTGGTAAATTTCAACTCCTCACTCATGTTCTGGACAAATAATTGGGCTGATAATCCTCTCATTGATCGAATCAATTTCATGGAAAAAATCATTGACTATATCATAATAATCAAATACAAAATGTCTTATCTGAATGATCATCCTCATGATATAAAACAAGTTGTCTCATTCGATAAATTATTATTCTTGGAGTACATGCATATATAGGATCCAAACTCAAATGAACAACATGAATTTAAGGAGTTATATAATAATCATGTGTAGGGATCCTATAAATATATTGGTGATGTTAAAAATAAATGTGTATCTCCATCAATATTCACAATTCTATGGAGTCGTCACTCCATAAAATTTCTTTTGATATAAACCTATTTTAGGTCTGTATTATCCTCTTCTCAAGGTGAGTGCTTTTCTAACATCACTATAAGGATATTGACCAACTTTTTCTTATAAATAAAATAAAATCTTCTCTTTGGAATGATATCTTTGATATCGTTTATGTTCCACTACCAAGAAATGATATTCCTATAGATTTTCATCATGTACTTCTTGATACATAGTTATCGAATTATATAGACATCCAATTTAAGGAAGACTGTATTGAAATCATTCATTCCATATTGAGAGGATGATATATTGATTTATAGGATAAATATCTCTTTAATGATATTATTGACCTCACTGAATTTGTGATGGTAACACATAATGCTAACAAAATTCAAATTGAAAAATATATAAATTTATTGAAGGATGTCATTGTGTCAAAAATAATTATGGTCAATGGATACTACCCTCCATCTCAGAACACATATGAAGTTTTGTGAATATCACCTTTTGATGGTTTGATAAAATTCACCTCTGACAGAACCGCATGGGGAAAACCAGGGCCAGAAGGCTCTGGTCTTTTCTTCAAGGACTCTGATGGAGATGTCATTGGATAACATTTTTTATCTCATGGAACATGTTCAGTCTTAGAAGATGAAATTTACAGTCTTATAAATGCACTATCCATTAAAATTAAGAATAAATAAAACAAAATATGGTTTGATTTGGACTCAACAACCATTATTCGGGCTATGAGAATCAGGAAGATTCATCTCTCCTGGAAAACTAACTGTGAAATGGGTTTATTTCATGTACCATCTTTCATCAATGAGCGATATTATCATGCACATATTTCATGAATCTAATTCACTTTTAGATGTGCTGTCAAACAAGGGAGTGAACAGAGTGACCAAAATTTTTTCTAACACTCTCCCAGCTGATCATCTTCCAATGATACAAAGGTATTAATATATGACTTATACATTCAAAATGTTACAGTTTTTTCTTATTAATGGTAGAGTCTAATTATCATCATTTTTATGAAAACAATATTCTTGTAATGGAACATTGTATTACACATATTAGTAGAATGGGAAGGGATATAATATGTGATATAGTACCTAGTACTTGACCAAACTATTGTGGAAGTGAGTGAGGAAAACATACTTGTTTACAAGAAAAACATGTTTGATTTAGTTGAATCCAAATTATTAATGTGGTCTTCTGTGTCAAGTGTTGTAAAAATATCATAGAAGTCCATGGATGGTTATAAAATGTTCAATCATATAAAATATCATTATCGGGAGATCTCAAGACCATAATGTCTTGAGATATCATAGGAACCACTATAGTGAAATATTAATTATAGACACCATCTTGACCTCACATAGAAAATAGGATTAGTTACAACAAATGATTAGATATTAGTGTAAAAATATCTAATGAATCGTGAACTAATTTCAACATGAAATCACATAGTTGGATATTATCTAAATCTATACTAAATTAAAATAGGAATAATAAGGTGAAATCGCTACAATGTCTCCTAACCATAAATATTAAGATAAATAAGGAATAGAATATTTAAAATTATTCTATCTAAATAGTTAACATGATGTATGGAAAATAAAATTGAACAATGAATATTTTCTTTTATAAGGATTCAACGAACCATCTTTGAAAGAAGAGGGTGATCAATGTTGAAGATCATAAGAATGATACATTCTATTTTTTGATATTGATATAAGAGTTATATGAAGAAAAATTGTAATTTTGGAGTGAAATGTAATGTCCTGGTTCCAGGTGTCGCCCAAAGGTACCCCAAACCTAGTTAGTCACATAACCTCAAGAACTTTTCCCCAAATGAAAAATGTTGCTAACTAGCCGGGAGGGCCATGATGTTATAATGGGGAAACTATTCTCTCTTTGGCAGTGTATACATAGAGGAATGAAAATAGTAAATAATTGATTAAGTAGTAATATCAAACAACCAATGTAAATAGCGGAAGACTAATAGTAATATAAAAACTAGAGAATATATATAAATAATGCGTGTCACATGTGTCTAGGAAAGTAGTCAATAAAGTCTCAACACTTGAAATAATATATTGAACCCAATTTATAGAAATATAACGAAGTATAATAGCATTGCAATCCTCAGCATAGCCCCATGCTCTGCATCTCCAACAACAATCATGTACCTAATTAATAAGGGCACTTTCTCTTATCTATACATGAAACCATACAATCTGTTTGGATCCAAATGTATGACCCAAACAGGGTGTGAGACTAATTCCACTATACAACCCCCAAAAGATCAATTCCTAACAATCATTGAATTCATATAGCTGGAAATATGAAGAAATTAAGAAATAAACTTTTAAGTACTCAAAAGCAAACACTCCTACAGTTTTCAATTACATTCATTTATCATTTATTATTAATTCCATAGAATAATGTAATATCGGAATCCAGCCTAATCTATTTGTCCCTTATGTTACATAACCAAAAATATTTCTTAGAAGACTAAAAAATAATCAAGTAAGTCCGAGTCCATTCTTGTTCATTGGATTGGCATGGTTTTCACAATAGTTAAACTATTCACAATAGACCTATAGGAAAGCTCTCATAGTCTAACCCCTATTGTTTAACATAACATAAAATCATTTACAAACGACCACCTGGGAAACTCTCACTATCAATACCCATCGGTCAACATGGTATCAATAAATTATAAACGACCTACTGCATTGCTCTCACAGTAAATACCCATGTGTTAACATATCATAAACAAATATTAATGACCACATCGGTAGCTCTCCCAGTCAATACACCCTATGATAATATCTATACTGAGGATGTCATGGTCTCGTTTAAATAAACATAGAACCCCCACCATTTTCATGGTCCCGGGATCTCATAGTACATTGGATAAAAACAACACACATATCATATCAGAGCATCAAATGTAATATATAACTACTACATGGCTAAACATTCACAAATCATAACACATTCATTTCATATAATCGATCAACTCTATCCAAATCAACTAATGATTGGTAAAAAATGTACACCTTATGTTCCATCTAGACCAAAAAGCCCGAAATAGTCAAAAAAGGGAAAAAAACCAATGGGGTGTCCTATAAACATGGTAAATAACTTATGCTTAAAAAGCATACCCTTTATAATTAATCGAACTATTTTTGGTAATATATTTGTTAAATAACAACCTGGAAATACCCCGAACATGGGTATGCATTAATTTTAGCATATATAATCCAAATATGAACAACGAAAGGCCCAAAACACCTACCGTGATGTCTCACGATCAATACTCTTGAACATTGCCCCCTGAATCAGCCTAGAAGAGCATAGAACTAAAAAATGGTTAAATGATTTCATCCAAAAATAACCCATTATAGAAGAGTAATTCAGATGAAAGGACCAATGAGAATTGAGATCTCACACGGGGGATTCCAACACACTTGATGACATCTCAATTGGAGGTTGGATGGAGAATCAAGAGGGGTTTGATGTTATTTAGCCGTTTTTTCACTCTCTTGTACAAAAAATGGGAAGAAGAAGAAGTATCCAAAGATGATACATGACCCCTCTCATATATATCAAATTGAAAGAAAACTACACGGAATGTTCATTAAATGCACATGCTGTGTAGTAGCCTTAATAGACCACCACCTTAAGCGGTCTTCCAGGTCACCTACACAGCCATGTACACAACCATTACACTACTAGTATGTGACTATATGTTGTGCCTAAGTACCCAATGCATACTCATACGTACAGAGTGAGTACATAGAAAATTCACATTTATTCAATTTTCCTAAAAAACAAAAATCATGTTCCATATATGGAATGAAGATCTATGTTCTTACAAACATCCAAACATAAACAAATTTGACCCCGAATTGCACATCCAAGGGTGGTGATGAAGGATATTCAAACATATTTGGCCACTACAATCATACGTCAGCCTCCCTCTCACAAGTATCCTCTTATACTCATCTGTGCTGCCATAACACCCATACTAGAGGAATTGGCCTACCGTGGGAAACAATCTGGTTGAGCACCAAAATCCGAATATAGTACTCCTCAAAAGATGAATCCACTTCAAACTCAACCTCCCCTAGTTAAAAAAATGTGAGGCATGTCATAAATGTAACATTATATATAATAAACGTGAAAGATTTCATTCAATGCCCGTTACCTTTGAGGTAACTCCAACCGATAAGAAAACGTCCAAAATATCTCCAATATCTCAAAAGACCTGACATTTCTCAGTAAAATATTCCCCTGTCTCCTAATCCTCATGTGTCCCAACCTCAGTGTGACATGTAGAAAAACCTATTCTCTAACATGGAACTCCAGAGGTCAAATCCATTGATCAGCATAAGATTTCTACCGAGACTAGGATGTAGTCATCCTCTCCTGAATCTACTCCACCTACTCAGTGGTCACTTGGACAAGACGATGGCCCACCATAGCTTCCTCTCCTACCTCCATCCACCATCGGGGTGATCGACATGGACTACTGTACAAAGCCACATAATGTTTTATATAAATCATTTCATGAATACTTTTATTGTAGGAAAAAACCACTAGGGTTATGTTCCTCTCCCAGGAGCCCCCAAAATCCAGGTCGAATGTTCGAAGCATGTCCTCCAGAAACTAAATTGTTCACTCAGACTGGCCATAAATCATGGGGTGGTAATTTGTACTCATAAGTAACTATGTAATGAAATACCTTATTAGTTCATGTTAGAAAATAGAGGTAAACTGGGAATCCCTATGTACTCAAATCCATAAGTAGTCCCTAACATACATGGGTGGTAAATCGGACATCCCTATGTACCCAAATCCCTTTGTAGTCCATGCAAGACAAGGGAGGTAAGCCGGAAATACCAATATGAAATGTTAGATTGTGTAACCCCATGAAAACATGAAATATCAAGTATTTACATCATTACAATATCACAATCACAAAATATTTCCTTGATCAGTAGTAAATGTGAAACCTTTGTGAGCCTTTCGATAAAAACCAAAATTTGATCACTTCTTCAAGGTGACCGTGGTAAAACTCTCATGAAATCCATCATGATATCATTCCACTTATACTAATTAATGGGTAAATAATGTAAAATCCATGATGGTATCTATTTCTCATCTTTCACCTATTAATAGGTGGGAAATATCATTAAAATCCAGCTGCATCCCTCTTCATGTTTGGATACCAATAGAAATAATTTTGATCTCGATACATCTTAGTGACACAAGGATGAACTATCCTTGATTTGTCATAAAAATATTGCCACAACTCCTCGCATATGTTTGCTGTCACGCATATGGGCCCAGGAAAATAGAACAACCCATTCTCACCTATGGTTCGCCCAGATGTTGGGTCCTTTCTTGACACACTCTCCCTTAAGAGTAGGATTTTGGGATCTGATTTGTTCTACCTTCTCAATCGATTCAATAGAGTAGTGGTAACATGTTTAGAAGAAATAACCTCATTCCCATGTCTTTTATACACCACTAAATTCATATCAGAGAACATATCCATAAGATTCCACCCACCACTGGCCTCTTGAACTTCATGAATTCGAGTCCTTCTACTCAACAGATCAGTCATTGCGTTGCCTTTCCCAGGAATATAGCCAAGATCAATGTCAAAATACATAATATAATCTACCCACATTCACTGTATCAAATTAATATCACACATTATAAATATATACATGTTGATTTTTAGTCAGGTTATACCAAAATATTCTCTCGCAAAAGATAATGTCTCCAACAATGTAAAGAATGAACAACTACATATAACTCGAAATCATGTGTCAGATAATTCCTCTCATGTTTCCTTTACAGTAGAGACCCATACACAATGACTCTTTTACCCTCCATAAGAATTGATCAAAGCCAAATACCTTATTCATCCATGTAAGCATCGTATCTCTTTCCCGGCTCTAACAAAATCAGTATTGGTGATGAAGTCAATATCCCTATTAGCTCTTAAATGGATGAATCACTAGAATTTTTCCACAAGTACTTATCACTCTTATTATTCAGACCTATTAGTGGCACATCTAAGCAATAAAATTCCCGAATAATGTTTTTGTTGTAACCAGCCATTCTGAAAAAACAATATACATCAATGATTTTTTTTGGATTCTACTAGGAAACTACCGCTCTTACATTATCTGGGTCTATTGATACTCCTGTCTCTAAGATGACATGTCCCATAAACGGAATCTGGTACTTTCAAGAGTGGCTTTTTAAGACCATATAATATAACTGATGCTCTCTCAGTGTACTCAAAATGATCTAAAAATTGGTGGCATGATCATGTTGATTGTGAGAGTACCCCAAGATATCTTCCATGACGACTGACACAAAATAATCCATGTAAGGATGGAACACTTTGTTCATCAGTGCCATGAAAATAGCCAGTGTGTTCGCAAGACCAGATGACATAAACAAATACTCATATAGTCCATACCTACTCTAAAATGCTGCAAGAGGTATATCTGATGGTCTAAAACCGAAATGATGATAAAGTTTTCTCATGTCAATCATTAAGAACACTCAGGATCCTCCAAGTTGATCAAGGAGATCATCAGTCCTTGGAAGGGGATATTGATTCTTGACTATCAACTAGTTCATCATCTGATAATACACACAATGTTTGAGTGTACAATCTATCTTCTTCAAAAAAATGATAGGAAAACCTCAAGGAGAAGTACTAGTTCAGATGAAACCCTTTTCATGCAACTCCTCCAACTTCTTCTTGATCTCCATTAACTCTAGTGTAGCCATCGTATATAGAGAAATGGACACCAGTGATGCTCATAGAACAATTCCAAAAGGGAAATCCACCTATCACTCCAAAGGTAAACCTAAAACATCATTTAGAAAGACATCCATATTATTATCCACCATTGAACGAAAGTCTATTTGTGAAGTCCCGTAGTTATCCAGGTATAAACTAGTAATATGGGCTGAAATTCCCCCTAGCCAATGATCCCTAGGTCTAACTCTTCTTTAATTGACATCCCATTATCCCTTGTGTAGAAAATACCATCCCTTTAGTGATTTGAAACTCATCCTATGGTGATAGCAGTCATCAATGGCTTTAATGGAGAACAAACTTTCTATTCTGAGAATAAAATTTAAGCATATAATCTCTAAGACATTGGGTTCCCACAATAAGTGACATCCACCATCCTCAAAAGGGAACTCCTTAAAATCATGTGCACTCTCCTTCTAAATCCCCAAAAGAGTGTCCAACAACATAACATCTTCAAAAGTAACGATACAGAGCCCCAGTATCTCCACAATGGAAGTAGATAAAAACTATGGGAATCCCCTATATCGAAAAGATTTGAAACTAAAACTGAGGCGACTAGAATCGTACCTCTAACCATAGTGGATTCAAGAACATCGTCTTTCTAGGTCTGTTCCATCGTAAATGTCTGATGTATAACATGGACCTATGACCCTACATGACAACCCTTTTCTGATAAACCCATCTATCCCTCAAAACTCATCATCAAGCCACCATGGCTACGGCCACCTACTTGACCGGAGTGGCCTGACAAGCTCTAGTTCCCTACCCAAGGAAAAACCGGTGGTCCTGCACATGAATTTGGAGTCATAACAGATCACCTCTCACTAGATTATAGTTTGAAATAGTTGAAAAATGTTTAATATGACACATACTACCACAAGATCGACCATCAATTAGCTCTCTCATTCACTGAGGTCTTGTGTACCAACTCTTCTTGCACAGATAACACCTCACCCGGCTAACTGATGATACATCCTTGCTACTGAAATCACTTCAAGAATGTTTCCTTCAATACTTCCTACTATCAAACAATGAAGTACTAGCCCTGGATACTGAACTTCCCTAGCACTTAGCTCCCAACTCCCTCAGATTGCATTTGTCAATTAGTTCCTAAAGCAATATAGCTATCACTAAATTTAGCCTAAAAACATACACCTGTGATCAGATGTCATTCCAAATACCTTCTTCAAATTTTCTCACAAAAGATAACTCATCACCTCCTAAAATATGAGAGAACACGAATTTTCTATAAAGTGATAAGAATAATCCATCACTAGAAGAGCACCCTGCTCCAAATGCATCAATTACCTAGCTTGGTCGAACCTCAACATTTAGAGGATGATGTATTCATAGAAGGTCCTTTGAAACTATTACCAAGCCATATCTCGATGATGTCATACCCTATGTAATAACATTACACCATATATTGGATTAATCATGTAGCATGTTTGTTGAAATATTCGCACTCCACTCAAGAGGGGTCTCCAGACACTCGATGATAGAATGCATGGCCTCCAACTCAGACTCTCTAGCTTTTTGTGTTTCATACACTAAAACCCACGGAGGATGCTCACACTAGAACACCCATGTCACCTCTTCCATAGTCGGGGAAGGATGTGGTGCTCCTTGAAATGTCCGAATAATCCTCATAAATCATTCATAGAACTGTGAATCGGCACCTACGTTCGGTATAATAGCTGTTGAAAAGATGACCACGACAAGAGGATCTACAAGTTGTCCCTAATCTACTATTGTTGGTGTCTAATCATCGCCCTGTACATAGTGTAAAACTCGAGGAGGTCACGTTGGAATTACTCTACAAGGCCAAACACACTCCTCAGTTCACAATTATCAAGGATAGCAACATAGAAGTTAAAGAAGCGAATAAGAGAAGAAAACATCCATGTTTTACAAAATAATTATAAACGGTGTGTAGATCCACTGCATGGGGTGTTCCCTTAAAACATTTACATGGGTGTATACCCCTGCCAACTTGTTCATGTATCACCCACTACACACAACGTTTTTATCATACGACACTGTGTTTACTTGAATTTTCCATCCTTATCAGGTTTTTCTTCAAGGATAGAACTACATGGTTCTCTCTTAGTGTAACACTATATGGAATATTCACCCTAAACATGGCATGTAATACATATTTTACATCCACCTATGTTTTTAGTCACATGACCGAATACATGGTCAATTACCACCCGATGTGTAGAATCTAGAAACAGCATTTAACAAAAAAATATCTTCCATCCGTGTCATTAGTCACACGAGCGGATACACTGTACACTATAACACGAGTTGTAATCCTAGTACATGGTGTATTCCACTAATGATTTCCCAACCTTGTGTCTCTGCCCACACAGTCAGCCAAATGGTTAATAACAACATGGTATGTACATATAGCACACAATGCGTACATAAGAAAAATCAGTTCATCCAGAATGAAAGAACACATGGAATGTTTTTACAACACCAAACATTGTGTTTCCTAGGGTTCTGGATAGTAAGATTCTAAAACACATCAAGAGACCATTGAAACAAAAAATTCATTCCATGGGATGACAAATTCAGACCAAATTTTGGAATACATTTTCACATCATAATTGAACTAAATTCAATTAAATTTCTAAAATGATCCACAACATTCTGATCCAAGATGGTCCATAACACCTGAGGGACCAAATCTTGGAATCCATACAAATTAAACCATAAATTTACCAGTACCCTTTCAAAATAGAAGATATTACATATCATCAACAAGAATATCTATAACAAAATCAATCAAAATAGAATGAAATCAGTAATTTATACTAAATGCAATGATAAGAATGCATGACATGTGATTTCGAACAAGTTCCTATATGATACACGAGATGGAATACCCTTATATCACTAGGTTAAAATAGGAATAGAACCTCAATAAGATCAAAGATAAAAACCCAATACAAGTGTATCACCAAATGGGGAAATCAAAAAAATATAAATAATTTGAAAACATTAAAAATGGAAATATGTGAGGTAATTTGGATTTTATCTACACACAGGTTAGCTACTCTCAAGCACAACTTATTAAAAACTACTTATTTATTCCTATCCTAGTCTATATGCTCCAATTATTAAAGTAAAGAGAAAAATAACCTTACTTTGATACCACTTTGTAGTGTGGCGGTTCCTTGTTACACCCAAAGGGATGCCAACCTCGGTTGTTCAGATGACCATAAGCTCATTTCCCCAAATGCCAGAGGCTTCCAACTAGTAGCGAGGGCCATAATATTATAATGGGGAAATGATGCCTTCATTGGGAGAGTATATACCTGTGAAAGAAAATTATAAACAATAACAAAATTATTAATACCACACAATAAAAGTAAACCACAGAAGACAGATAATAATATAACCACTAGAGCATATATATATATTATGCAAGTAACATGTGTCTAGAAAATCACCCATACATGTCAAGATGATTTAAATACAATAATTAAACCAAATTACAGAAAATAAGTAAACTCCACAATCATCGAAAGCCTTTGCGTGGTCCAAATTCTCTCCAGATCCAATAGTAATCAAGTACCTGATAAAGAAGAGTCCTTTCCATTATCTATACCTGCAACCAGATATTCAGCATGGGTCCAAAAGAATGACCCAAATAGGTAGTGAGAAGAATCACTGAAGGCCACCATCAAATGATATGTACCTAACTTTTAATGAATGTATATAGTCTGTAATAAGTAGAAATAAAGAAATATACTAGGAAGTAATAAAAATTACACAATCCTACAGTTTTCAATTACATTTATTTAAAATTTATTATTCATTCCATTGAATGAAGTAATATTGTGAAATAGAATAATATATGTTTCTTAAGTGTAATGTAACCAAAAATATATCTCATAATACCATTTAACACTCACGTAAGACCGAGTCCATGCTTGTGCTTTGTCTTGACAGGCTCGTCCTAATCATAAAACTACTAACAATAACCCTCTCAGAAGGCACTCACAGTCTACACCATTTGGTTTAACATAACATCCAATCATTTACATATGACCACCTGAGCATCTATAATGGTCAATACCCCTAGGTCAACATGGCATCAAAAAATTATAAACAACCTCCAAGGTAGCTCTCATGGTCAATACCCTTGGTCAACATAGCATAAAAAATTCTCAAACGACCACCTAGGTGGTTATAAAAGACAAACCCCCTAGGTCAATATATAAAAAGATTCTTTCATAGTCTTGTATAAATAAACATGGAAACCCCAACATTTTTCCTAGTCCAAGGCTCTCATGGTCTATTGGAAACAAAGAGAACACATATTTTATCAAAGAAACACATGTAATATATAACCAGTATATAGTTAAACATTCAATAATGAATACAACATGCATTTCATATAATCGATCAACTCCATACTAATAAACCAAGGCATAAAATATATGGTATGTCTAATAGGAATCCTAGACCAATTGACCCTAAACAATCAAACTTGGTAAATGCACCTATGGGGTGTCCAGTAAATAATGTATCAGACATTACACCTATGAAACAACCCCTTAACAATTAATCAAACCATTCAAGGTAATAAGAATGTAAAATTCCAATCAAGGAATACCCCAAACGTGGTTATGTGACACTTTAAGCATATATAATCCAAGGACGAAGAAAAAATGGCACAAACCCCCAACCTCAATGTCCCACATCAAATACTCTTGATGTTCATCCCTTGAATCAACATAAAATGGCATCGTTTTTTAAAAAGGTAAAAAAAATTATACCTTCTATAACCCATGATAAAGGAGAATTTGGGAAGAAATGGCCTATTTAAATTGAGATCTCAATGGTGGAATTCCAACACACACAACAACATCTAAATTCGAGGTTAGATGGAGAATCGGGAGGGTTTTGAATTTTTTTGGTCCTTCAGTCACTTTCCTATACAAAAAATGAAAAGAAGAAGATGTTTTAAAAGATAAGATGCAACGCCTCTCTGATATAAAAAATAAAATGAAAGTTACACTGTATGTTAATTAAATTTACATTCTATGTAGTAGCCTTAACTAGCCCCCGCCTTATACAGTATACTAGGTCACCTACATGCCCATGTAATCGGCAGTTACATTGTCAGTATATATCTGTATGAGGTACCTATGTTATTACGTGTAATCATAAGTACACGATGTGTTCTTAGAAAATTCATATTTCTTCCATTTTCATCAAAATCAACCTGATGTCAAGATCCATACCGGAATTTATGATTTTGGTTATTACATGAACCAAATATATTCTTCAGTTATATTCATTATCATGTGTAACCATTCAATTTATATAATTTTGAATTTCATTATTGCATGTGGTTTAGAAATTTGTATAAAAATTTTGAATCCTTGAATATTTCCAAAAATGGTTAGGAGGAATATGGCGATGAAAATAGAATTATGTTGGTAGTATTATCTATTAGAAATTACGACCACAAATTGTAGATGATAATGATCTTGGACCTATCTGATTATTATTATCTTCTGAGAATAAAAGATCATTATATCATTATTTATATAACTTATGGAAGGTCAAATTTTTCATGTAACAAAATTATAGTTATTTTATTTTATGAAGAAATATTTTGTAATGGTAGGAAACCTTTAAAAAACTTCCTTTACATATTAAATTTTAAGGAATAATCGTTAGAAATATATAAAAAATTCAAAATTAATTATTTATTCCCATCATAGCTATAAAATCACCCCATAGGTCATGTATAAAAGAAATACTTGATTATGTTACATCAAAAATTCCATTTGGATTCATTATAACTAAATACACATAGTATTTAACATTTTTTACAAAGTAAAATGATAAAACATCCGTTTTGTTGAAAATTAAAAGGACTAGAGATCATGTAGGGTTGGTTCAGATTGATGTGTGGAGACCATTCCCAGCTTCATTAAGGTGTACATACACATACATCATTTCTTTTAATGATTATATTAATATATTTGTAAATATCTTTTTCATTATGATAATTTCATAATCCAATGAGAAATGAAAAAAATTATGATATAAGTTTTTGAAGAATCATGGTTTAAAATTTAAAAACACTTCTCATATCATGGGGGAGAATATCTTAATCAAAAATTCATTTAAAATTTACAAGAGCAAGGGGATTTATAAAAATAAACTCTTCCTTATACACCCCAATGGAATCATGCATTTGATATGAGTAACCACACATTGTTGTACACTGTGAGTTCAATTGTGAGTTTTTAAAATATTCCTTTATCATTTTAGAGATATAACATAATGAAAAAGATCATGTAAAAACGATATACCATCTAATGTAGATGAGGATATACCACAAAAATTATTTTGTTGATAAATTTATTTTTCATAATCTAAAATTTGTGGGTGAAGAAATATTTTTTTTCAAAAACTCTTCAAGATAAAAAATATTACCCAAAAGAATAAAGGGTAACCTTATATGTTTTACAAATGAAATAAGGTCATTTTACCTACAAAAACATCCAAAATAAATAGTAATTGTTTAAACACATTAAATATTCATAGAGAGGGACCAAATCTATAAATGAGGTAGTAGGGGTGAGATAAATCTAAATGAAGTCCAATAGTTGATCATACACGAGTTTTTATAATAACTAGATCCAAAAATCCGCATTGAATATATTATTAAAAATAAAAAATTATTATTTATGAGTAAAAAAGAGGTTTGAGATCCATAAATATATGGTTTTCAAGTCACATATTACAATAAATCACAAATAGTAAGTTATAATGTTCTATCATTAAATAAGGAAGAAGTTTGTGGAATAGATTCTACCAAATTGAATGAAATAAATAATTCTAAAATGGATTACATGTACTAAAACCATGTCAAGATTTGGGTGGATTCTTGATTTGATATAAAAAAAATTTGTTTTTAATGGGTTTTCAATAAGAAAATAGTTTTGGATGTCTATGTTAGTACCTATAAAAAATGACTCATTTTATAAGGGTACATATATAATTAAGGAATAGACAATGATGAATCTTTTTCTGTGATAACCATGCTAAACACAGTCTTAATTCCACCTTCCATATTAACATACCATGATTTTGATATTTTAGAGATGGATTTAATAACATTCTCCTATAATGGTAACATTTAGAAAATTTTATATATAAAAATCCAAAAAAGTATTTTTACTCCAGTTGCTATTAATAAACTATGAAACATGTAGAGATCCATATAGGATAATAGAAAGAATCTAGATCATGGAACCTTCATTATGACCAATCCTCAAGAAAATTAGCTTTTATAATAACTGAATTTGAAGAATGTGTCTACGAATGGTTTAATATGATTGTTTTATTTTACTAATTGTATATGTAGTAGAAATTTTACTTTTTAAAAATGAGATACATGTATTACATACTTTTAAGGAGAGGTTAAACACATGATCATCTTTTAAAGACTAATGTGAAGTAACATATAATTATCGGATCTAGAACCATCATGCTAGATTCCAAAGACTATATATTCAAGTCTATGTATATATGTTAAAAATTTACTATGGAGATTATGTATTGAAATATATAAGAGGATAATATTTTAGATGTCACTTTGTATTAATTTGTGAATGAAAATGTATCATAAAAATCATAACAAGTGAAAAAATGTCATGTCATGACCTACCAAGACCCACTAGGATTGTGAAATGATGAGTGCGAAACCCCAAGCCCAATACCAATTGGCTAAAAGTTTGAGAAAAGTGTCGAAATGAAATAAATTAAAATTGGATGCTTATAATAGAGTACATGTATGAATACACAAAACTATATCAATCTTAAATATATGAGGAATAATAAACGACTACAATATTTATAGAATAACCATGTGTAGAATAACCTCTATTGAATACATCCGAGTATGGAAATATATAGATGATGCATAAAGGGAAAAATACATTCCAAATATGAAATGAATTATTTTCGAGACAAAGATAGGAAAAAAGGAATTATAGATATAGTTTGGCTCTTGATCTCCATGTCTGACCACCGAACATAACCAATTCCCATGTACCATCATACACTATATAAATTCTAATGATATAATAATTTATTATATAAGATGTAACCTACCGAGTAAATATAAAATAATACATTTCATATTTATTAATTATATATTAATTTTACCTTAATGTGGACACTATGATCAATTGTGTACCTAACATTCAGCAATGGGTTTCTTTGAAATCATACGTTGCATGCAACACCGAGTTATACCGAAAATATAATATATTATTATTATTATTAATTTAAGTGGTGGTCGTCTAATAGCTGTTGAATCACCAAGAATGAATAGAACTAGATATATTATGTTTAATAATGAATATTAAATGTTTTAACATTCATCCAATATATTTTATAGACATAAAATAAAAATAAAATCTAATTTTATGTCCAAAATGCTGTAATATTATTTATAAAGTAGTTTTACCACCTTTTAATGGTGATCCCATTTAAAATAATTTTTCTGTATCATTTATAAATTATATTTAAAAAAAATTCTTTTTTTAGAATAGAAGTATAAAAATTTACTTTGATTAATTGTTTGGTATTTTTCAAAAAGGTTTCATTTTTTGATGAATTGTGAAATGTAATGCATTATATTTAATAAATGAATTTTTTAAAATTATTATTATACTATTTTTTGATTTATAACGTGAAAATAGATCAATAATACATGTATTAATCCAATGTAGTTCATTGGAATAATTTTTTATAATGAAATTTTATATAAAAACATATAGAAATATTGAATCTCTCTTTTACCTACATTATTACCACAATAATGGGTTTAGTTTAAACAATAATTTATCCAATCCTGTGAATTGAATTTCTAAAATTGGACATACACAGTTTTAATCAGCAGGAAAATTGTTGTCTAAATGGATCAACTTATTTTTTTGGTGAATAATGTCTTTAGTATGTTGTTTTTGCTATAGTGAAGGGTAAATATTGTAATTAAATTTATAAATAACATTATTATATTATAAAACTACCATAAAAATGTCTTAATATCATTGGTTGAGTTATTTTGACCATAATATATCTTAGGATAAAATTATATCCTTTAAAAGCCACTTGGTTTAGAATATTACATTTATTATATTTTATTTAAAAATTAGTTAAAAATTTCACACTCATAGTTTTAATAGGTATATAATTTTTAATATTATGTTATATGTAAGGTAAATTCTACAATAAATAGTCATTTGAATGCTAAAATATTTATCTAAATCATGATAATATATATATAATTACTAGAAATTATAAAATAAAATTTATTTATGAGACAATGCTGATAGAGTAATTGATTTATTAAAGGACTAATAAACTAAATGATATTAATAATATTAAAACAAATATAATTTGAAATAATTTTTTTCACCCTAATATTCTAAATTAAAACATTTATTCAATAATGTGTATGAAATTAATCACTGAGAGTGTAAGGAAATATAATATCTTGACATTCTACTATATATTTACTAGTATAAATAAATTCAATACATTATATAACATGTAATTAATGCAACCACTAGTGAGATTGAGTTTCACACAATAGATACCTTTTTTTATAGCTTATATTATAGGCAAGAGTTACCATCCTCAATATCATGTGTTATATGAAAGACTAATTTTCACCAAATAACAATGTATTGTTAAAATATAATTATTTATTATAATATGATATGACCTAGCCATTTTGTTAGAAGTTATGAATAAGTATTTACTAAAATAGGATAATTTATTTTTTATATATGTATAAAATTATTTCATTGGTTACCAATTAGTGAAAAATTATATTAATAACCAATTTGGTAAAAAAATATTATTATTTTTTCATTCACTACAGTTTTTTCATAATAAACATAATTAATTAAAATTACTACTTTATTTTAATAAAATGTGAATTTTATATATTATATCAAATATTTTTTATACTCATCAATTATTTTTTATATGCATAAGATAGGAACAATCCCTACTTTGTACATAAAAACCTATTTTTTATAAAGTCAATTGTATTGTCTTTCAATAGATAACACATTAAAAATATGAATTCTTATACATTAATTGATTAAAAATAATGAAGTAATAATAATATTTTAATGAGAAACATATGATTTATGTCATGGTAGATTTTTGGTATTTTTCTAAAACATTTCATTTTTTAAAGAATAGTTAGAATATTAAATTTTAGTTTAAAAAAGCATTTCTAGCAAATTTATTTATAATGTAAAATTCTAATTTTAATTGATAATAATGTTTAATGAGATCATATTTTTATCATTTAGAATACTTTATTTCATTGTATTTAATTTCACTTTTAAATTGATTATAAAAACATCTAAATCATTCAAACCTTTTTACTATACAAACTTGTATTGTTGTCCATCCCGTGGGATGAATTTTAAATTATTTTATACCACTTCTATGATTGGTATTTTGAAAAAATGGTTAAATACATTGAATGAGAATAATTTATAAATCATAATATTACAAAATTTGACTTTGAACAAAAATTTAGTGAGATTTATTAAAATTATTTACAAATATTAATGTAAAATTAATAATAATAAATGGCTAAACAATTAATATAGTGACCCAAATGACATATTTACTTGTTCAAAACCCAATTTATAGACATAAATCCTAAATTAACCATATATTATTTAGTTTGGCTTGATTTTGAAGATATTGTTTCTGTATGAATGTTTTTACACTTAACTTCACATAAAAAAATACAAAGTGGGTCCATTTCCTCCATTATAAAAGGCCACCACCTATCCCTATTCCTCACACCTCCATGAAAACATTTGTTCTAAAAATATATACCCATATAGCATCCCAAATTCTCTCCACATGACCATTAATCCTAATTTTTTGAAAAAATCCTACCACATAATCCTCTTTGTACAAAACAAAAGTAGTTACTTGATTAAGAGGTAACATCATCTCTCATGATTTTCAATATTATTTTCATCATCCAAACAACATATATTCATTTTATATTCTTGTATAATAATAAAAGTACCCAAAATATACTTGCATGTGATTATGATAATATTAATACCTACACTTATAAAAACTTCCATCTAATGGGTTACGAACAAATTGTTTCTTTGTAGTCAGAACTACTACCGCACGAAGTGATGATTGTTCATTTTTACATTACCTATTGTCCTGAGAAGAAATTATGATTAGAACTAAGTTTATATTCATTATATATGATATTAATTATTTATTTATAATTCTATAATCCTTTATAACACCTACCTTTAATACATTACATTTTCTAGTAATATGATAACATCGTTTGAGGATGTGTAGAATATAGACCCCTCATGGCAATGTGATTTGTTCCCACGATCCACGAAAAGTATAAAAAACAATTGAAATTAAAAATAGGTGACATAATCAACACATATATGGTATTCCGAAAATATTTACCATCTTATAAATAATATATATATATATATATCTCTCATTTTAATTATTACCCTTTCACATAAACTTAAAATTTGATAACATAAATCCTGGGTGTGTGGACTACCGCCTCCTCGATGCGGTATGATTAATTTTACATCATGAAGATTATATTTGTATTTGTATATATTTTATTAATAATATATTGATCATTAAGAAATGATATATTGTTACTTACCTTATTTCCAAAATGATTATTGAAAAGGTATAATGTCACTCATGTGTACGTACAACATACCATCTCCATGATTGTAACGTTGGTTCATTTTTCCTAACCATATTTAACAATTGATTTTAAAAGTTAAATTATTATAAAAAATTACTGTAATTATATGTTATTATTATGTAGATTTTATAAAATGAATTCTATTACTATATTTGACCTACCAAAGTCATTTTTAACACATAAACATAATTTTTTCAAAACAACTGATGTAAACATTATTGTTTATGTAGAATAAAAATAGAAAAAATAGAAAAAATAGAAACAAAAGTAATGATAAACATGAAAAATGATATCAAGAAAATAGTAAATTAACATGAGTTTATTATAAAGTACTTAACATATTTTTACCGAAAATTAAACTCAAGGTATTGCATTTCATCTCAATTTACATTCCATTGAGACTTATTGCTTTTCATGCACCTAGTATCATTTATATGGTGTTTATAATACCATTTGAAATGTCATATTGTGGAAAAATTTATTATATTCATATTATTTGTTTCATTTAACATTATAAATTCATGGATATTATTACTCAAAATTTTTAAAGAGGTATGGGACCCATTAGAATGTTTAAATATTATTCTTCTCAAGAATGTTTTAAATGATTTTCTTTGTAATCTCACTACCATTTATGATTTTGAACCATATCTTGAAACAGTAAATTTACTGTTCTGCACCAAATTTCTTATTTATGGGGCACATACTTCCACATTTGTATATAATTTCATGATCTATTCATTCTTCATGAATATTTAGTTTCAATTTGAATTATTTCGTCTATGGGGATTTGAGTTCCATGTTAAATATGGTAAAATAGATTTCATAACCCAGTTTCATTTCATTGGGTTATATGAAATCCTCATTATCATTAATAATCTATGATTATGTATATAATTAATATGACTATCGATTTATGTATATAACCAAACATATGTGTATTTATAGTTGATACACACAATCAACTCATTGATTAATTCTCACTAATAAATTATAATGTTTTCAAGGGTTTACATTACAATCTCATTTTCCTCAGAATTGATGTCACATAAATTTACATCAGAAGATATTATTTGATCATTTTCAAATTGACGCATTAATTTTTTTCTCCTGTAGTTATTATTTAACTTTATTAAGTGATATTACTATTTATCAACTCCTTGGTAATCAAAAATGTTTTATTAGTTGTATTTTTAGAAAAATTGATATTATTTTCTCATTAATCGGAGAACACGTTTTCTTATTAAAAACATGAATTATTAAAATGATTTCAAATATATTATTAAAATTATATGATAAATAAATTTTATCCATATTGTCTTTTACCAATGTTTTCAATGGAATATTCTTCTCACATTGCCAAAAATGATTCTATCGTTTTACTATGTGAAAGAATGTTCTTTTTACCTTATATGGAATGTATTGATTTAGCTACTAAAATTTCATTGATGATTATATTGAATATTTAAAACGATTTATTTTAAAGAGACTATTTTAAGTGTTTTTTTATAGAAAAGGATCTGGAAATGGTTTTTCATAAGAAAATGATATTTTCCTCATTTGGTTTAAAACAACATTGTACAATATTTCAATCCATCAATGAAAACAACCCCTATTTTTACACCACATGGGATATGTTGTATTGATAACATCTTGTTTCTTCCTATGTATGGTTTTGATATATTTTTCCAAGGGTATTATTAAAATTAACTTTTATGGTTCATTTTTTTCCCCTTCAAATAATCAAAATATTATGATCATTGAATGTTGAGTTTCCCCTAAGTTTCCCATTTCATTTTTCATGGGTATTAATACTTCTTAAACATTATACCTTTTTACATACGGTTTCAAATTTGAATTTAGTTTTATTATTTTGAAAAATATTGATAAATACGTATTCTTTATTCAACATGAATATTTGATAAGTTATATTTTTTATTAAATAAATCAATTAATTGATATGAAAAATTCTTTACACTCGCAATGTTGGATACAACCGACACATGACATAAACCACCCATTCATCGATATGTTCTTATTAGAAAAATATGTTCTTGAAATTAAATAGGTTTCTATCTATAGTTTTAAACTATCTAGGGGATGGATCTTGGATGTATAGTTCTTCATGTGCCTAAGAAATAAAATCCAATAATTAATCATTGCCTTAATTTTGATTCATTATATATTATCCATGATATTTTCACTTGATAGAATCTATTTATGTATTTCATTATCAAATTATTGATATGACGACGTGTTTTTTCATTTTCTTATTATTCTATATTTATTTTTCCTTATCTAGTTATTTGAATGGAATATATTTCCATTTATTTACTTTCCTTATTTATTTCATTTATCTAGTGATTCTAATGGAATGTGTTTAATGTTATTAACATTATATATTGTTTATGCACTTCCATACATTTTATTAATTACATTAAATGTGTGATAAGTTATTTACCATTCCATATTAAATCTTTTAATTAATTATTTATTTTCTCTGATATACTTTTCCCTTAATAATAATTTGAGCTCACACATATTTTGTTTACATCCGAAGAATCTAATAGGTGTACTATTAATGATATTTATAAACTTATTATGTGTATTAGTGTTATCCTAAATTTCAATTATTTAGAAATAAAAAAAATTATATTTTATTTAGTTTATTAATTGGAAATAAAAATATAATTAACGTATCATGTTTACCTAGAATTCTCACATATTTAGACCTTCGGGATTTGATTCCTTATAATAATTCCAATTTAAAATTATTTGACAGTAACTCTAGAATATCTTGTGTTGGATCACTATAGTTGGTATCATATATATTTTAGTAGCAATAATGGGAACTAGATTTAAGAAAAAATAAACTAGAGAACATAAACTTGAGGTATAATGTGTGGATATGTATATAAGAAAATCCACTAAATTTTGTTAAGGAACATATTTTGTGGGACTTTCTTGTAATATTTCATTGTCTGTATACAACATACTGACATGGTTCTAGCGTAGATCTACCTAAGAGTAACAACTCTAACAATGTGTTCTAGGCCTATATCGGGGTAACCTGGTACATGAAATTGTGTTATACTACACATCTAGTTTAACATTCCCTGGGGATATGCTTATGATAATTCAAATTTTCTTCATAATGCTTTATAAAGGATTTTAATATTGAATAATATAGCTTAATACTAAGGTGTTTTAAATTAAATATAAGGTTTCATGAATTATAAATCATATAAATGATATTATAGTAAATCCCTAGAGCATGGATTTCCCTATATAGAAAATAAATGTATGAAGTATTTATGTATTAAGGTTGTATTGAATACTATATGTAAATGAATATTTATTGATTATCATTATTTAATGGATGTATGTCATATTTATTTTAAAATTTCATTAATTTGGTTTTATAAAATGAAAAACTATAATTTGAATGAAAACCAATAAAATATTTCAAGTTTATGGGTCTTGAATCCATGACCAATGTATGATACGGGATCACAAGAAACTATAGAACTATGTAAAATCCTAGTAAATATGTCATTGTTTTTAGTTAAAGAATATTATTAATAAATATTAATGATGAACACGAAGTATAAATTTTGAGTATTATAGATTAATATATTAACGATATTGGTTTTCGAATAAATTTAAAGAAAAATAGTTCTCTTCTATAGGACTTATAATCCTTTAAAAGTTCTTTTAGTGCTTTATGGATAAAATATTAAGTATTGGTAATTAATCTCTTGTAGTAAAATATTCAATTATTAGTTGATAAATGAAAAAAAAATGGTTGGATTGATTATATGAAATTTAATCCTATCTTGAATGAATATTCACTCATATTCTTAGGTAGTAAAAAAGTTACCCAACATTAGGATGCTGACTTAGAAAGAAAACGTTATCTTAAAACCATAATTTATATTGAACTGATGGTATTCAAAATAATAAATTATTTATGTATTTGAGGCCATAAACATTATATTAATCATTTAATTGTTTTTTATTGATGAATTCATTCACACCCTATAATGGTTTACGCTTTTCCTCTATGTACATATCTCTACATTCCACTGATGTTCTAATACATAGACACCTAGTTTTATGTTATTACATGTAACCCATTTACATCCCATTTTCACTTTTATAGAGGATGTTTTACAATACATTTTCTCAATGTGGGATTTAAAAATAATAAACATGAAAAAATCAGTTACCAATATAGAGTTTAAATTGCGAGGATGCAATAAATAAAGGTGGGGAGAATGTAACACCCCAAAATTATAATGTATGACTTTTTAATTGATAATATGAATGACACTCATCATAAAGACTATAAGGGAATATAATAACTCAATAATATACTATATATTTACTATTTTAAATAAATTCTATACATGATATATCTCATAATGAATGCAACACTAAATTAACTTGCATTACACGAAAGAGGGACCATCCTCAATATCTTGTGTTACACAAAATACCATCTTCCACCAAATTAAATTGTATTATAATATTAATAATAATTAATATAATATGATATAACCATAATGTTATGATAATAATTACGAATATTTTTAACTATATTATAATTATTAATGGTTTATATAAATATAAAATTAATTCCTTGGTTATCAATTATTTTTAATCCAAAATTAGAACCAATTAGAAATAAAAAAATTATAATAATTTTTATGATTCCAATGGATCATTTTCTTAATAAAAATATTTAAATTCAATTATAGAATTATTTTAAAGAAAAATATATGTTATATATTTAATCCAATATTTTTTTATATTAATCCATTATTTTTTATACGTATAAGGAAAAAACCCCAAGTTTACACATAAAAACCTATATTATTATAAATTACAATTTACAACCCTTTAATTGAGAACGAATTTAAAATTTTAACTTTGAAAAATAAATTTATTAAACATGAAAAATTAAAATTAAAATTTTAACGTGAAAAAAAAATAATAAGGTTTGGGTGAAATTTTAATATTTTTCCTAAACATTTTATTTTTAAGGTATTGTCAAAATTATGCATTTTATTTTAAAAAATCATTTTCATTTAATTTAATTATAAAAATAAATTAAAATTGTAATTGGTTTTCATTGTTAATTATATAAAATTTTTATCAATTAATATAATATATATTTTTAGATTCAATTTTATTTGTAATTGATTATAAAAACATTGAAAACTGTAGGATGTTTTTACATTAAAAATTATCATTTTTGTCTTGCCTATATGATGAATATTAAATTATTTTATGAAACTTTTTTTATTTTAATTTTAAAAAAATGACTCCATATTTGGAATAAGAATATCATATAATTTATAATAAGACAAAATTTGTTTGTTACCAAAAATATTATGGAATGTGATTAAAAATAATTATAATTCTAAAGGTAAAATTGAGCATAATAAAAGACTAAACCATTAACTTATGGGCCAAAAAATATTCAAACATGTCTGAAAACCATTCTATGGACTTAATTAGGCAATTGAAATTAAATTTTTTTTGTTTTTTATATTAATATTTATTTTATTAAAAACATTGGTACCACTAACTTATATTCAAAAATATAAAGTGAGTCCATTTCTTCCCTTAAAAAAGGTCAACACATCTCCCCATTCCTCACACCTCCAGAACCACATAGGTTCTACAAATATAATCCCTTATATCTTCCCAAAATCCGTCCCTTGGTCCTTTAAGTTTCACTTTCGGATGAATGATTTTTGACAAATCCTTTTTATACAAACCAAAAGTAGTTACTTGATTAATAGGTAACGTCTTCTGTCTTGGTTTTTAATTACATTTCTATTATCCAACCACACATATATTCTTATTATATAATTGTATAATAACCAAAATATCCTAATTATAATAATATGTGTTTATATTATGTGTTATACCTACACTTACTCACACTTCCATTTATGGGTAACGAACATACTGTTTCTATGTACGTCGAATTTCTGGCTCATGAAACGATGATTCTTCATGTTTCATTTTCCAACATTAATGGTCAGAAATTATGATGAAACTATGTTTATATATATTATATATGATATTTTTTATTTCTCTATAATTCTTTAATCAAGTTATTAGTCATATATTTATTACTTTACACTTTGGGTTAATAAGATTACATCGTTTAAGGATATGTGGACTACCACCCCCTCAAAATGATGTGATTCGTTAACAAAATCCATATAACGTATAAAGTATGACTATAATTAAACATAGGTGAAATAAATAAATATATCATGTTCATGAAATAATTAACTTTTCATAATTATAATAAATATATATTTATTCCATTTTAATTATTAAACATTCATACACACTTAAATATTTATAACGCCCTTTGTGGACGAGTGGACTACCACCTCATAGAAATGATGTGATTATTTTAAATAACATTATTTATATGTATAATTATATATGTTATTTATTATATATATATCATTATGAAAATATGTATTATTACATAACTTATTTCCATAAAGATCATTGAAAATTGGGATAATTACTCATGTGTACACACTGCAAACTCTCTTCATGATTGCAACATTGTTTCATTTTCCTTAACCATATTTGATCAATGATTTTAAATGTATAAATATTAAACACATATCATAATAATTTCCTAATTATAATTATGTAGATGTTAAATATTTACCATTTTGACCATAGTATTCCTAGCATAGTTGTTTTTGACACATAAACTAAATTTGGTCAAAACATCTGATGTAAACATAATTGTTTAAGTAGTGATATACAAAATATTATAAAGTGAAATAAATATATTTAAAAACATGAAAAAGGTTCTCAATAATTTATAAAATTTATATAAATTTTATTTAACAGAAGTTAAATGGTATTCTACCTAATAGAAACTCATGGTAAGGAATTTTGCCTCAATTTACATTCTATTGACACTTATTTATAGTTATTCACTATGTTTCTTTTATATAGTGTTTTACTGAGAATTGAAATGTTATATCATAGAAATATGTATTCTAATGATATTATAATATTCACTTAATATTATTCCATTGTTGATATTATGACTCATATGTTTCTAAGTGGTATGATAGACTTTGAAATGATCAAATATAATTATCCTCAATGCCGATTTTAATGAATATTATTGTAATATTACTTTATTTTGTGATTGTTAACATTATATCGAAAGAAAAAGGTTGTGGTTGTGTGAATAATTTCATATATATGGAAAACATACGGCCACATTTCCATATTATATCATGATTCATTCATTCATTAGGATAACATGCACTTCAATTTGAATTATATCTTCTAAGGGAATTTGATTTTAAAGTTACCAAGTGGAAAAGAGAACTTATAACCAAATTTCAATTAATTATCTTATATTAAATCATCATAATCATTAATATTATATTATTATGTGTATAGTGACTCTAACAATCTATTATTTTTTTGGTATTCTATATGTGGATTTATAATTGATACACAAAATTAACTCATTGATTGATTTTGACTGAAACACTATTATAATTTCAAGTGTTTATTATAAAATATCATTTTATTTGTGATTATTTATACATAAACATCAATGTGCAAAAATAATTTAAATTCTATAATAAACACTTTAATTTTCATCTCCTTTGGTTATTAATGACCTGTATTATGTGTCTCTATCATTTTATCACACTTTGATACTCAAATTGTTTTATAAATAGTTTTTTAGAAAACCAGACATCATTTCATTCTTTTGTTACAGAACCTATTTTCTACTAAAGAACATTCATTATAAAAATGTATTCAATAATTTTTTTAAAATTATTTTATAAAGGTATTTTACTATTTTTCTATTTTAACAATTTTTTGTGCACAATCTACATATCACATTTGAACAAGGTATCATTGAAACCATTAACTGCGAAAAATGAAGGTACTTTTTACCTCATATGACTTGTGCAAGTTTACCTATCATCATTTCATTAAAGCGTCATTTTCATGCATAAAATGGTTCATTTTTTTAAAAATATTTTCTAATGTAAATTTAAAAGAAAATGGTATTGAAATTTTCTTAAAAATGAAAAAAAAAATTCATAAAGAATGTTTTAAAAAGACTATTTAATAGTATTTATATTAATCAATGACAACGACCCTTATTTTTACTCCACTTGAGTTATGCTATATTTATATAATTAAAAGCATTCCTATGAATGGATTTTGATTTATTTTTATAAGGATGGTATTAAAATTATCTTATGTAATTATTTATTATTATTCTTGAAATATTTATTCTCATATGATAATTAAACATCATTTTTCCAAAAAATTATTTATTTCGTTTATCAGGGACATTACTATTTTACTAAACCCTAAAACTTTTTACATATATTTTCTATTATGCATTGTTTTGATTATTTGGGGAAATATTGTTAAATACATATTCTTTATTCAATATGGACATCAGATAAGGAATATTGCTTAATAAATAAATAAATTACTTGATATAAAGAATGATTTGGACTAGAAAAGATGAGTGGATCTTGTACTTTATATAGAGCCTTGATTCATTGATCAGATATAATGATACAAATAAGTTACACAAAGTAAATAGGTTTTTATCGGTAGTTTTAAACCCTCAATATAATGAATCTTGGTAGTATAGGTTTTCATGTGACAATGACATGGTGTCCTATTATTAAACATCACCTTCATTTTGATTCATAAATATTTATCCATGATATTTTCACATGATTGAATCTATGGATGAATTTAATTCTCTTTTTATTTACTAAATTACATATTTTTTGAGATTCATTCCTGTACATTTATGTTTTTTCATTCATAGTAATTTCAATGTAATGTGCTTCCAGTTATTACATCAACATATTTTTTATTCTCATCCATTCATTTTATTGATTAGAAGGTTTATTTGTTCAGTTATTTACCTATTCGTATAGAATATATTCATTGATACATTATTTTGTTTGTTATACATTACCCTTACAAGGCATTTTAAATCACCCTTATTATGTTTCTTTCCACCAAAACTCAATAATCATTCTATGTAACATATATAGTGAATTAATTGATGTATTAGAGTAATCCATTAAGTTATTTATTGTGAAATAAAAAAATATGATGTAATTAACATATTCATTTCTAATAAATTTCCCGTTTTTCTATCGGGTTTACCTAGTCATATAAATTGTCGGTCTTTGGGATTTGATTTCTTTTAATCAATGTAATTTATTTGTAGAGGACATCTGCTCTGTGCTATTTGGGGTTGAGTGACTATAAATATGATGCCATCCATGTATTTTATGGATGAATTTGACATGTTAGTGATTAGTTAAAATAGTTTCTCATAGGTGTCTAGTTGTTATGATATTTTTAAAAAGTAAATTATTAAATAGAGTTAAAATTTAAATTTATTGGATTTTAAAATAAATAATTTAAAATAAAATTATATAAAATTCATAGAAATATAAAATTTCACCACAAGCTTAGAATAAATCTTAAAATATAAGTAATTACACAATTTTATTCGCTTTTCATTTTATAGTAACTATATTTATTCTCACATTATAAATTACTTAACAACGCAATAATAATTATTAAGGGTTAAAACAAATATATATGGATTAAAAAACTATGAAAACATGTATAATTTAAATTTTATTAATGTAATTCACCCCAAAATATTCCTATCATTGAAATAAATATTTTGGAGACATTCAGAATTGAAAATGAATTTATATTAATTTATTAATTTATCTATTCTAATAGTTTATTCCCCTCAATTATAAAAATGTACCCATTCATAATTAGTCAATACACATAAATACCAATTTTTTGGCCATTATATACAAAACATACTAACTAGAACACCTCACTACATTCTATATTCTGTAGTTTATCTAGAAAAACCTCCTCAAAGATGTTATAGTGTTATTCAATGGTGATCATCTGAATGAAAGGTAACATTTTAATTTATGTGGTCATTTTTATTTATTCATTCACTCTCTTAAAAAATTATTCTACCTTGATGACATAATAAATATATCATCCTCAAAGTAATGATATGTTATTATGTTTATATCATAACCTATATCAACCTCCACTTCAATCTATTGTGAAAATAATTAATTATACTTGTGTTTGTGTAACCTATCACCTCCATGAACCAATATAATGTTTTATGACAAAATCATCTCCCAATACTATTAATAATGGATTGAGAATTTTTTTTATGATATTTTCATGAAAAAATTTATCATTATAATAGAATAATATGTCAGTTACATTTAAAATTTCCATGCAAATAAAAATGATAACATTGTCCATACATATGTCTGAACTATCACCTCCAGGAAGCGACGTGATTCATTTTTCATCCCCACATCACAAGTATGATATATATGTATATTAAAGTTGTTAATATGATATATATGTTATTATTATAATCATTTAAAGATAGAATAATCATTAACTTCTTTCTATAAGGATCAATGTAAAATCGGAACCATACTCATTTGTTCGTACGACCTACACTCTCCATGATTATAAAATTTTTTATTTTTCATAACCATACATAAATAATTTGATATAAAAGTATAATTAATATTTAAATTTGATTATTATCAATTGAAAATTATTATGTAGATGATGGACTATGGATAACATTTGGCTATAGGCATCATTCCAAGTAATTTCGGACCCTTGAACCGAATAACATCAAAACATCATATTTGAACATAAATTATTTAGTAATTAATAAGATATCATGATAAGTGATATAAAAGGAACAATTAAAATGAAAAAGGTTCTCAAAAAGGAAAATAACTAATTATGTTTTTTATTCAGAAAGATAAAGAACATACTTTATGAATCAGACTCGAGGTAAGGGACTTCGTCTCAAACTCATTTTATTTACTTATATTTTGATATTATGCATTAACTTATTTTATGAGTTGAATAAAAAACCACATTAAATTTTAATATCATTAAAATGTTAAAAAAGAATATTTCTATAATGAATGTTTGAGTTTTTATGAAAATATCAAAATCAAGGTTCCTTTTTGACGTATATGCTAACAATGTCTTCTTTACCATCATAATTCTTATTTGATTGCTGGATTATTCTACGAGATTCAACATTTATGAATGATAATGAAATAACTTATTCATTTTTTTTGGTTTTTTGGTATTAAAAATGGTTTTAAAAATAGAATGATTATTTCAATACCTTGTAATTATTTCAATTGAATGCAACTAAAACTTTATGATTGATATGAAGAAAATTGAAATATATTATATCTTATTATTTTTTAATGGTACTTGGAAATTGTGTTGGTGGTTACATTACAAACCATGGTTGGGTGGATACATGATAAACCAAGGATGGGTGGTTACATTATAACCTCTAGTGCATTGGGTATGGAAGTCAACTATATTGATATTCCATTTTGTAAGAGATACATGTCTGGATGTCGACCGCATGGTTATTAAATTTATATATAGCTATTTCACAAGTTACCTGTATGTAATATATATTTTCTCTATGTGTTTTAAGGTAATATTATTTTTACAAAAATATAATGCAATGAGTTTTTTAAGGAATGTGTTTACTAATTTTTAAAAGATGTACATTTTACATTATAATAATGTATTACTTTTTAATATTATTCAAAACACTAATAGTTTACTCATTTATATATCCTTTAATAATATTATAACGCTCCTAACAATTATAAGTTTTTTTACAAGGGATTTATGTGAGAATAATGATAATGATGGGATAGATGGAAAAATTGTGAGGATTGAACAAGAGAGGAAACCATGTTTCATTTTAAATTTTTATGTTTAGGAAAAAATGAATATTTTTTGAAGTACTCATTTTATTTATATGGTTTTTTTGTATGATTTATATCTTAATTCTCTAATTTTTTAAACTGAAAAAGATACTCAATGTTAAATAAAGTATATTCTTGTCGTAATTATGATTATGTAATGATTTAAGGATCAATCCTTAGATTTTGGTATCAATGGACCATTTAGATAACATTATCGGTTTGGGTAATATTAATAACTTACACTTAAAATAAATCACATAATGTTCAAGAAAATATTTTATAGAAATCAATGATTACCATTTTTCTTCATCTATGATATATCTATTCAGAATGTTTTCCAGAGATGAAACTAGGATTTTGTGATAAGAAGGAAGTAATATGAAAACATATTTCCCTATCAAGAACGTTATATTGTTATAATCCTAACAGATTGAGTCTTTTTTTGTAGTGTCTTATTTTACTATAAGATAAATGGTGGTGGTGTCCATGAAAGAGAGAAAAACGATCTACCATAGAATAACTTGATGATAGTTGATCATTTTATGATACAAAATCACCCATCATTAATAGGGCCATTATAGTGTAAAGATGGATTAAATATATATAAATGATATTTGACGCCATGGGTTGTTTGGAGAACCAAAAGGAAACTATTACAATTTATCGTTTTGAGGGTGAATTTGATCAATAATGGTGAATCATTAAAAATATTATAAGAATTGAATAGTTTGATTCCATATTCTGAGATAAATTAATGAATATATTTCTTGATAAATATATTCCAAAGTGTGCTCAAATTAGGATGGAAAATAAATTATAAGAATTGAGACACAAATAGGAAGAATCTGTGGCACAATCTGAATAAAATTCACCCATTTGGCATGGTATGTCCCAAATGAGAGCAAGAAAAAGAATAGATTCTATTGGCAGGAAATTGGATAGAATTCACAAAATAAGTACAGAGTGTCATTTTTATGGTGTAATGGGTGAACTATGTACTGATAAAAAATATTTGGAGTACAGATTCACTCAAAATGAATTGAAGATGTGAAAGAGAAGTTGGATGTAACTAATCAAGGATTACGAATTAATGATTTATTCCTATCCTAGAAAAAAAATTGGTGAATGATGAATTGAGTGTGAATGATAATTCTACATTAACTATGATACATTTAAAATTGGACCCTTTTGTTGATGATTTAATGAAATTTTTCATTGAATTGGATGGTTGAATAAATCCTTCTCTCTTGACTAAGGTATCAGTATAATCCTCTCTATTGAAAATAATTAAGAAAGTGTAGAAGGAAGACTGCGAGTTGTAGGAAAATGTATAATTGGTTCAAAGGTTATGTTACCTAAATTTAATATTCATAAAGATATGGATTTAAGATTTGGGAGGAGATTATTTTGGCCTTGTAATTCATAGTTGAAGAAACAGTTCTTATGTGAAGATGATAATTCTTCATTTTCTATACATTTGTGAAGCACTATGATATACAAAATAATTTGGGAGTATTACTAGTTAGTTAGAATTAAAAGAAATATTTCTGAATTTACATTGATATGTTTGGGTTTTTAAAAGGTTAATGAAGAGTTGTAGTTATAGAGAGTTACGCTTGAGCCATTTATAGTACTGGAGTTCAAATTTTAAAATATATAAATGGAATTCATAAAGGGATTGTCAAAGACATATCAATGTCATAATGTGATATGGGTTACATTGGATTGATTGACTAAATCTTCTCATTTTCTTCTTATTTGTGACACTCTTTCGCTAGATCAACTATATCAATTTTATATTAAATAGGTAGTCAAGTTAAATACAGTTACACTATATATTGTATCGGATTGTGACCCGAGGACACATCTATATTTTAGAAGGAACCTTTTAAGTCGTTGGATACTTAGATAATTTTCAGAACAATTTTTCATACTCCAGCATATAGAATGTTTTAAGGAAAAATTCATTCACTGAAAGATATCCTACATGTTGATTTGGTGGATTTATATGGTAATTGGGATCAACATCATTTTTTTGTTGAATATTCTAATAATAATGGTTTTCATTATGGTATATAGATGGAGCCTTTTTAGGAATTACAAGGAATTTGGTGTTGAACTCTGGCATATTTGGTAGATGTAGGTGAATGTATGTTTCTGGGACATTAATTGATAGAGGAAATCATTGATAATGTTTACCTCCTTCAAGGATATATGAGGAAATCACATAGGAGGAAATTTTTTATTGAGAATACAATAGGACTGATCTCTATTTCAATGTAGCTGGTCAAACCTTTTTCAAATTTTCCCCATTGAGAATTGTGATACATTTTTGTTATAATGGGAAGCTAAGTCCGAGGTTCTTTAGACCCTATGAAATCCTTGATATCATTGGATAAGTAGACCACTGAGTCTCTTTACCTCTTATTTTATCACTAGAATGCATTTTTTTTAATGTTAAGAAAATATATGCCTGATCTATATCATGTTTTGAGAATAGAATAAGTTTGGTTGGAAGACAATATTTCTTAAATGGAATCTCCCAATTTGGTCCTTGAACATATATGGAATTTGTTACTGGATAATGTGAGTCATCGAGTTTTGATTTTGGGCTAAAACCACATGGTTGATGAGGCAACAAGGGAATCAGAAAATTCTATAAGGAAAAAATATGCCCATTTTTGTTATAAGTGAATACAATTATGAAGTCTTAATTTCCAATACCGAGGATGGATTTTACATCCAAGGTTAATACATAATAATATTTTTTCATATGTATTAATATTTATTAATTAGATAATAATTTTACCATAAAGGGACTGTATTTTTGATAGCATTCTCGACATTCAACAATTTGTTTTTGAGAAATATAACAGTACACACATGACTATGTTATATTGAAAAAATAATATATTTTTAATATTTTTAATATATTTGGTGGCTATCGCCAAGAAATTGTATCAGTGGGATAAAAAGAAAAAACATTATTATGTTTAAACAGGTTTATTAAATGTTTTTACATTCATATAATAAATATTTGGGGCTAAAAATTAAAATAAAATCCAATTTTTAGAACCAAAAGTTCAAATATTTTTTCGAAATTAGTTTTACCATATTTTAATAAATATATCATTGCAATATATTTTTTATTGATATGTAAATATTTTATTTTAAAAATAAATATCTTTTTTGTAAGAGTAGTATTAAAATTTACTTCAGATTAATTTTTGGTATTTTTCTAAAAAGCATCATTTTTTTATTATTATTTGAAATACTAAATTGAAGTTAAAAAATGGATTTTTTGTTTAAATAATTATTATACATTAATATGATTTCAAATGTCAAAAAAGATCAATAATAAAAGTATTAATGCAATTTTTGTAATTGGTGTAATTATTTATTTTGAAATTAAATATGGGAACTTACTGAAATTTTGAAACTCCATTTTACACAACTTCTCACCACATCTACGATATTATAAGTAAAGATATTTAGTTATATTCAATGAATTGAATTATAAAAAATATACAAACACAGTTTAAATCGATAAGAAACTTTTTGTCTAATATTATCATGTTAATTTTTTTGGGTAAATGGTAACTTTATTAATTTTGTACCATGGTTAAGGGATAATTGGTTAATTAATGGAAAAATAGTATTATTATATTATAAAATTACAATAACACATGTCTTAATTTTATCGGATGAGTGGGTTTCAGCCAATATAATTGTTAGTGTGAAATTATAACATTTTAAGAAAATTGTGTAAGAATATGACATTAATTTTATTTATTTACTACAAATTAAAAATATAATATTCAAATTTTTATTAGATAAATAATTTTTAATATGTATATATATTGACGAAAAATTTTACTTTAAAATTTTATTTGAAAGATAAAATGAGTATCTACAAAAATATTATTTATTTTAAATTTTTATACATTAAATTATATTATTTAATTATTATATGACGATGTTGCAGTAATTGATTTTTTAAACATAGAATCAAATAAATGATAAAAAATAATATAAAAAGAAATATAACTTGAGATATTGGATTCTAAACATCAATTATATAAATTTATTTGAAATGTTATGGTTGGGTGAAATAGTTTTCTAAGGAATCATGTTGTTATTATATTTTTAAAAATTAATTAATGAATACTGTAAAAATTGATATTTATGAAATGTTTATATGAATAATATTATAATAAATGATTGAAATATACAATAAAAAATAAGCATCAGCCAACTAATTGGGGTCATTCAACAAGTTTCAAAAATGAAATATTGTTTGTCATTTGGAGTTTTATTCTAATTATATTTACTCTAAAATTGTAAATTATATAATGTCACAGTTATAATTAATTAGGGTTAAAAGAAAATTATAAGGATTAAAATATTATATAAAATTGTTTAATTTTAATAGTATGAAGGTATTTAGACCCAATATCATCTTATTTTTAAAATATTTTTGTTCTGATTCATTTTTAATAGAAAATTATTTTATATTAATTTAATACTTTTTATAAATCCAGAGTGCCCCTCACTTCTCCTGTAAATTGGAACTCATTATTCTATACTCCTTACACATCAAAAATCGTTTTTATCGGCCAACATCTACCAAAACCATTACTATAATAGCACACCACATTATATATGCCTTATTTTAGGACAAAAACCCTCTTTAGAGGTGTTAAGGTGTTAATAAAATGTTGTCGTTTAAAAGAAATGAAACATTTTTCAACTGTTCTGTTTTATTTCTTCTCACAATTCCTCAAAATATTACTCATCATTGATGAAATAATAAATATAACATCTTTAATATAATAAGATGTTATTATGTTAAAATCGTCACACAACTATGTCTCCACATTCACTCAAATGGGAGAAGAATTAATCATTCGTGGGTATGTGTGAACTATCACACCCATGAACCGATATAATTTGTTTTCCATAACCATCTCTCAATAAAGTTTATTTTGGTGGAATTGATGTGAATATGTGATTTTCATGACATATTTATCATTATAAGAGGATAATATATCAATTACATTCTTACATTCCGTTCACATATAGATGATAATGACGTTCATTCATACGTGTGATATATCGCCACAACGAAGCGATGTAAGTCATTTTTATTCACCAAAAAACAAGTAAGATATATATAAGTATATAGAAATTACTTATATAATATTTATGTTGTTATTATTTTTATGGAATGATAAAATATTTATTAACTTCTTTCCATAATGATCAATGAAAAATTGGACCATTACTCATGCATACGTACGACCTACCATTTCCATGATTATAATGTTGTTCATTATTCATACCCACTAATAAATGGTTTAATATAGAAGTATAATTCATGTTTAAATGTTATTATTATGTTAGGAATATAATTCTATACATTATTGATTAAACAAAACTTTTTATTATAATGATCCCCCAAGTCAATAATATGTTCCTTAGCTGACTGGGCATGATCTCTAATAGAGGATGCATACCCATCTGTGTTGGGGGGTGGGGGGGTCCACTTAGAAGGTTGATGACCCGGGAAATATTTTATAAGAGCTTTTCCCATTATTAGATTTTTTACTGAAGCCCTGGTGTATCTAGGTTGTACAAATCAATATATTGGGGACCAGCAGTCAAGGGAAGAAACATGGTGAAAATCCATATATTATGGAACCATTCCCTAGTATGTAAAGGATGAAACTCAGTAGATAGATTATCATCTCTTTATATTTCCTGAAGGGGGACCACTAGACATATGTAAAGAGTTTAGGGTATCAATACTCTACTATGACATGTGGTTTCCAACCCGAGTTTCTCTTTCATGATCTTTCATGGTCACTTCAATCACTCAAACATAACATAAGGAAACATTAGGCCTATAAAACCTCAAAAAATGGAATAACTTTCAAAATGAATCCTACCATAAAATATTATGTGAAGGAAGGCTCAGGATATGACACTGACATTAAAAATTATGAGTACCAAAGAATAATATATTGAAGGTAAAGGTTCCCAGGAGAAGTAAACGATGTGTACCCGAGAAACACGGTATGTGAAAACCCATAATTTCTATGTTGTGATCCCCCATATACTTAAATGGATAATCAATGACATATTCCAAGTCATGTAATAATGGTACAAGGTGTGTATTGGACACATGGGGACTGTTTTCCCCTACCCTGACCCATGATTATGTATAATGACTGTCCCTTTATACCATGGTCATGTTCATGTATTGCGGCTATGTTCTTGTACACTAGTAGTTCCCATTTTCTTGGATGTGTTCATTTTAATGTACTTTGACAGTACACATTGAGATGTCAGTAAATGGTCACATGATGTGTAAGGTTCATACATGACATTTTATCTTTATCTCTACCTAAATCCCAATCCTCCACATACATAAAATTTTGAAGGGTGTGTTTTTTCAGGATATATAGAATTTAGTTATTAAAATGGGAAAAACAATGTTTAGTCATGGGAATCATAGATCCTCTATCACACCCACTATTCTTGAATGTTTCACTAACCAAATCTACTAAAAAACAAGGAATAAATATCTATACATCTCTTATTATCTTTATATGATTAATAATTTGAAATTAAATGAACCATGGGAGGAAATTTTATACGTTTGTTGATGATTAGGGATATGGAAAGAATATACTTCATATACAATAACAAATCCCTCCTAATTTATTAAAAAATAAGATAATTTTTCATCATTCAGGTCACTATCACATATATGATATTTCGATAACACAATACTCTAACACCAAATTGTCAAGCCGTGAACATATAGGACAACGAAGAGGAAAATAATGAAAAATGTGGGAATTGTACATGAAAAAACAAATGGTAATTATTAGGATATGTAATCAAAGAAAAAAAATCATATAGCAAATAATCAAATGATGAAATCATGCACCAAAATTTTTAATATATTGATTCATTAATATTTTTCATTTTTTGGATCATGTGTAGATTGAGAATTATTAAAAAAACATATAATAAATCCATGCTCAATCATTAATAAATGGATGTTAACATAAAATAATGATGCCAACGTAAATTATAGATTGAACATTGTTGAAAAATACATTAAATAGAAGGGGAGAAGAAGACCTTCCCCATTCACTATCGATTTCATTATTTACCTTGATCCTTTAACCATCATTATCTTATCCCAATCATCCAATAAAGAATTATTCCTCCTCTACTCTTACAGTAAAATGTTTTTATTGATAACCCTGGTAAAATAATATAATAAATTTATTGTAAATTTTTTATAGGTTTATGGTTATTATAAAAAAAATTAACGTAATGTACTCATTAATGGATTCCTATACCAATTATCCAGTGTAAACTAACTTTTTGTCATGCTAATGGTGAACTATGAATTGTAGAATCAATCATGGTCTCAAATTATTTATATAATGAAAAAAATAATGGGAAATACATTTATGAAAAAAAATAAGAATTTTATTTCTTTAAAATAAATTAATATTTTTAATATATTAATTATAGCATCCCAAGATACCCAAAAACTACATCAGGTCTGGGGAGAAATATAGATAGATACATAGAAAATTTAAAAGGACTAATCCAAAAAAAAAGTCCTCAAAATTTCTCCTTCGTTTAATTTTTATCTTAAATATCAAAAACCGACATAAAAAGAATGGTGTACTGAGCTTGCATCTGGATCTCACACTCCCATGAGATATCATGAATCATCCCATACTACCATCATTCATTTTGATTCATAAATGTTTATCCATGATATTTTCACATGATTAAATCTATGGATGAATTTTCTTATCTTTTTATTTATTAAATTACATATTTTTTTTGTTTCATTCCTTTCTATTTATGTTTTTTCATTCATATTAATTTCAATATAAAGTTCTTCCAGTTATTACATCGACATATTTTTTATGGTCATCCATTAATTTTATTGATTAGAAGATTTATTTGTTCACTTATTTACCTATTCTTATAAAATATATTCATTGATACATTTTTTTAGTTTTTTATACATTACCCTTACAAGGCATTTTACATCACCCTTATTATGTTTCTTTCCACAAAAACTCAATAATCATTATATGTAACATATATAGTGATTTACTTGATGTATTAGAGTAATCCATGAAGTTATTTATTGTGAGAGAAAAAAAATATGTTGTAATTAACATATTCATTTCTAATAAATTTCCCCTTTTTCTATCTTGTTTTGCTAGACTTATAAATTATTCAGTCCTTTGGGATTTGATTTCTTTTAATCAATGTAATTTATTCGTAGAGGACACTGGCTCTGTGCTATTTGGGGTCGAGTGTCTACAAATATGATTCCATCCATGTATTTTATGGATGAATTTGACATGTTAGTGTTTAGTTAAAATAGTATCTCATAGTTGTCTAGTTGTTATGATATTTTTGAAAAGTAAATTATTAAATAGAGTTAAAATTTAAATTTATTTGATTTTAAAAATAAGATTTTAAAATTAAATTATATAAAATTCATTGAAATATAAAATTTCACCACCAGATTGGAATAAATCATAAAATATCAGTAATGACACAATTTTGTTTGTTTTTCATTTTATAGTAATTATATTTAATCTTAATGTGTAAATTACTTAACAACGCAATAATAATTATTAAGGGTTAAAACAAATAGATAAGGATTAAAAAACTATCAAAACATGTATAATTTAAATTTTATTCATGTAATTCACCCCAATATAGTCCTATCATTGAAATAATTATTTTGGAGACATTCAGAAATGAAAATGAATTTATATTAATTTATTAATTTATTTATTCTTAGAGTTTATTCCCCTCAATTATAAAAAGGTACCCATTCATAATTATTCAATACACTTAAATACCCATTTTTTGGCCATTATCTACACAAAATACTAACTCTAATACCTCACTACATTCTATATTCTGTAGTTTATCTTGAAAAACATCCTCAAAGATGTTATACTGTTATTCAATGGTGATCATCTGAATGAAAGGTAACGTTTTTTATGTGGTCATTTTTATTTATTCTTTCACTCTCTTAAAAAATTATTCAACCTTTATGACATAACAAATATACCATCCTCAATGTAATGATATGTTATTATGTTAATATCATAACTTATATCAACCTCCACTTCAATCATTTGTGAAAATAATTAATTATACTTGTGTTTGTGTAACCTATCACCTCCTTGAACCAATATAATGTTTTATGACAAAATCATATCTCAATACTATAAATAATGGGTTGGGAAATTTTTTTATGATATGTTCATGAAAAAATTTATCATTATAATAGAATAAAATATCAGTTATATTTAAAATTTCAATGCAAATAAATATGATAACATTGTCCGTACATACGTGTGAACTATCACCTCCAGGAAGCGATGTGATTCATTTTTCATCCCCACATCACAAGTATGATATATAAGTATATTAAAGTTATTAATATGATATATATGTTATTATTATCATTATTTAATGATCGAATAATAATTAACTTCTTTATATAAGGATCAATGTAAAATCGGAACGTTACTCATTTGTTCGTACGACCTACACTCTCCATGATTATAAAATCTTTCATTTTTCATAACCATACATAAATAATTTGATATAAAAGTATAAATAATGTTTAAATGTGATTATTATCTCGCGAAAATTATTATGTAGATAATGGACTATGGATAACTTTTGGCTATAGGCATCATTCCATGTAATTTTGGACTCTTGAACCGAATAACATCAAAACATCATATGTGGATAGATATTATTTATTAATTGATAAGATATCCTGATAAGTGATATAAAAGGAATAATTAAAATGAAAAAGGTTCTCAAAAAGGAAAATAATTAATTATGTTCTTTATTCAGAAAGATAAAGAGCATAATCGATGAATCAGACTCGAGGTAAGGGACTTCGTCTAAAACTCATTTTATTTAGTCATATTTTGATATTATGCATTAACTTATTTTAAGAGTTGTATAAAAAACCACATTAAATTTTAATATCATTAAAATGTGAAAAAAGCATATTTCTATACTGAATGTTTGAGTTTTTATGAAAATATCAAAATCATGGTTTTTTTTTGACATATACGCTAACAACATCTTCTTTACCATCATAACCCTTATTTGATTGTTGGATTATTATATGAGATTCAACATTTATGAAATATAAAGAAATAACTTATTCAATCTTTTTGGTTTTTTGGTATTGAAAATGGTTTAAAAAATAGAATGATTATTTCAATACCTTGTAATTATTTCATTTGAATGCAACTAAAATTTTATGATTGATATGAAGAAAATTGAAATATATTATATCTTATGATTTTATAATGGTACTTAGAAATTGTGATGGTGGTTACATTACAAACCATGGTTGGGTAGATACATGATAAACCAAGGATGGGTGGTTATATTATTACCTCTAGTTCATTGGGTGTTGAAGTCAACTATATTGTTATTCCATTTTGTAGGAGATACATGTCTAGATGTCGACCGCATGGTTATTCAATTTATATATAGCTATTTCACATGTTACCTTTATGTAATATATATTATCTCTATTTGTTTTAAGGTAATATTATTTTTACAAAAATATAATGAAATGATTTTTTTAGGAATGTATTTACTAATTTTTAAAAGAGGTACATATTACTTTATGATAATGTATTATTTTTTAATATTATTCAAAACACTAACAGTTTACTCATTTATATATCCTTTAATAATATTTTAACGCTCGTAACAATTATATGTTTTTTTACAAGGGATTTATGTGAGAATAATGATAATGATGGGATCGATGGAAAAATTGTGAGGATTGAACAAGAGCGGAAATTGTGTTTCATTTTAAATGTTTATGTTTAGGAAAAAATGAATATTTTTTGATGTACACATTTTATTTATATGGTTTTTGTTGTATGATTTATATCAAAATTTTCTAATTTTGTAAACCGAAAAAGATACCCAATGTTAAATAAAGTATATTATTGTCGTAATTATGATTATGTAATGTTTTAAGGAACAATCCTTAGATTTGGTATCAATGGACCATTTAGATAACATTATAGGTTTGGGTAATATTAATAACTTACACTTAAAATAAATAACCAAGTAAATATGTTATAGAAATAAAATATTACCATTTTTCTTCATCTATGATATATCTATTCAGAATGTTTTCCAGAGATGAAACTAGGATGTTGTGATAGGAAGGAATTAAGATGAAAACATAATTCCCTACCAAGAACTTTAGATTGTTAGAATCCCAACAGAGTGACTCTTTTTTAGTAGTGTCTTATTTTACTAGATGATAAATGGTGGTGGTGTCCATAAAAGAGATAAAAATGATCTACCATAGAAGAACTTGATGATAGTTGATCATTTTATGATACAAAATCTCTCATCATTAATAGGGCCATTATAGTTTAAAGATGGATTAAATATATATAAATGATATTCGACGCCATGAGTTGTTTGGAGAACCAAAAGGAAACTATAAAAATTTATCGTTTTGAAGGTGAATTTGATCAATAATGGTGAATTATTAAAAATATTATAAGAATTGAATAGTTTGATTCCATATTCTGAGACAAATTAAAGAATAGATTTCTTGATAAATACATTCCAATGGGTGTTCAAATTAGGATGGAAAAGAAATTATAAGAATTGAGACACAAATAGGAAGAATCTATGGCACAATCTGAATGAAATTTCACCCATTTGTCATGGTATGTCTCAAATGAGAGAAGGAAAAAGAATAGATTCTACTGGAATGAAATTGGATAGAATTCCTAAAATAATTACAGAGTGTCATTTTTATGGTGTAATGGGTAAACTATGTACTGATAAAAAAAGTTTGGAGTACAGATTCACTAAAAATGAATTGAAGATGTGAAAGAGAAGTTGGATGTAACTAATCAAGGATTATGAATTAATGATTTATTAATATCCTAGAAGAAAAAAAAAGGTGAATGATGAATTGAGTATGAATGGTAATGTTACATTAACTAAGATACATTTAAAATTGGACCCTTTCTTTGATGATTTAATGAAATTTATCATTGAATTGGATGGATCCAGAAATTCTTCTCTCTTGATTAAGGTATTAGTATAATCCTCTCTATAAAAAATAATTAAGAAAGTGTAGAAGTAAGACTGTGAGTTGTAAGAAAATTTATAATTGGTTCAATGGGTATGTTACCTAAATTTAATATTGATAAATATTTGGATTTGAGATTTGGGATGAGATTATTTGGGCCTTGTATTTCATATTTAAAGAAATAGTTGTTATGTAAAGCTGATAATTCATCATTTTCTATACATTTGTGAAGCACAATGATATAAAAAATCATTTGGGAGTATTAATAGATCGATAGAATGAAAAGACATATTTCTGAATTTACATTGATATTTTTGGGTTTTTAAAAGGTTAATGAAGAGTGGTAGTTATAGAGAGTTATGCTTGAACCATTTATAGTACTAGAGTTGAAATTTTAAAATATATAAATAGAATTCATAGTGGGATTGTCAAAGACATATCAATGTCATAATGTGATATGGGTTACATTGGATTGATTGACTAAATATTCTAATTTTCTTCTTATTTGTGACACTCTTTCTCTAGATCAACTATATCATTTATATGTTAAATAGGTAGTCAAGTTAAATAGATTTACACTATATATTGTATCGGATTGTGACCCAAGGACACTTCTATATTTTAGAAGGATCATTTTAAGTCGTTGGATACTTAGATAAATTTCAGTACAATTTTTCATACTCCAGCATATGGAATGTTTGAATGAAAAATTCGGACATTGAAATATATACGACATATAGGTTTGGTGGATTTATATGGTAATTGGGATCAACATACTTTTTTTGTTGAATATTCTTATAATAATGGTTTTCATTATGGTATATAGATGGAGCCTTTTTAGGAATTACAAGGAATGTGGTGTTGAACTCTGTCCTATTTGGAAGATGTAGGTGAATGTATGTTTCTGGGACTTTAATTGATAGAGGAAATTGTAGATAATGTTTACCTCCTTCAAGGAAACATGAGGAAATCACATAGGAGGCCAAAAATTTATGATAATACCATAGGAATGATCTCTATTTCAATGTAGCTGCTCATGCCTTTGTCAATGTTTCCCTATTGAGAACTGTGATACATTTTTTGTTAGAATGGGAAGCTAAGTCCAAGGTTCTTTACACCCTATAAAACCCTTGATAACATTGGATAAGTAGACCACTGAGTCTCTTTACCTCTTATTTTATGCCTAGAATGCATTTTCGTTATTTTAAAATGTTAAGAAAATATATGCCTAATCTATATCTTGTTTAGAGAATAGAATAAGTTTGGTTGGAAGATAATATTTTTTAAATGGAATTTCTCAATTTGGTCCTTGACCATATATGTAATGTGTTACTGGAAAATGTGAGTCATCAAGTTTTGATTTTGGGCTATAACCACATGGTTGATGAGGAAACAAGGGAATCAGAAAATTCTATGAGGAAATTTTTTTCACATTTTTGTAATAAGTGAATACAATTATGAGGTCTTAATTTCCAATACCGGGGAAGGATTTTACATCCAAGATTAATAAATAATAATATTTTGTCATATGTACTAATATTTATTAATTAGATAATAATTTTACCATAAAAGGGAATGTATTTCTGATAGCATTCTCGACATTCAACAATTGGTTTTTGAAAAATACTACATTACACACATGACTATGTTAAATTGAAAAATAATATATTATTAATATTTTTAATATATTTTGTGGTTATCGCAAAGAAATTGTATCAGTGGGATAAAAAGAAAAAACTTTATTGTGTTTAAACAGGTTTATTAAATGTTTTTACATTCATATAATAAATTTTAGAGGCTAAAAATTAAAATAAAATCCAATTTTTAGAACCAACAACTCAAATATTTTTTTTAATATAGTTTTACCATATATTAATAAATATCTCATTAAAATATATTTTTTATTGACATTTAAATATTCTATTTTAATAATAAATATCTTTTTTATAAGCATAGTGTTAAAATTTACTTCAGATTATTTTTTGGTATTTTATTGAAAAGAATCGTATTTTGATTATTATTTAAAATACTAAATTGATTTTTAAAAGGTATTTTTTGTTTAAATAATTTTTATACATTAATCTTATTTCAAATGTCAAATAAATATCAATAATACAAGTATTAATTCAATTTTTGTAATTGGTGAAATTATTTATTTTGAAACTATATATGGGAACATACTGAAATTTTGAAAGTCCATTTTACACAACTTCTCTCCACATCTACGATATTATATGTAAAGATATTTAATTGTATTCAATGAATTGAATTATAAAAAATATACAAACACAGTTTAAATCGATAAGAAAATTTTTGTCTAAAATGACCATGTTAATTTTTTTGGGTAAATAGTAACTTTACTAATTTTGTACCATGGTTAAGGGATAATTGGTTAATTAAATGAAAAATAGTATTATTATATTATAAAATTACAATAACACATGTCTTAATATCATCGGATGAGTGGGTTTCAGCCAATATAATTCTCAGTGTGAAAATATAACATTTTAAAAAAATTTGGGTAAGAATATGACATTTATTTTATTTATTTACTACAAATTAAAATTTTCATACTCAAATTTTTATTAGATAAATAATTTTTAATATATAGATATATTGAAGAAAAATTTTACTGTAAAATTTTATTAGAACGATAAAATGAGTATCTACAGAAATATTAATTATTTTGAATTTTTATACATTAAATTATATTATTTAATTATTACACAACGATGATGCAGTAATTGATTTATTAAACACAGAATCAAATAAATGATAAAAATAATAAAAAAATAAATATAAATTGAGATATTGGATTCTAAACATCAATTAAATAAATTTAATTGAAATGGTATGGTAGGGTGAAATAGTTTTCTATGGAATCATGTTGTTATTATATTTTTAAAAATCAATTACTAAATACTGTCAAAATTGATATTTATGATATGTTTATATGAATAATATTATAATAAATGATTGAAATATACAATAAAAAATAATCATCAGCCAACTAATTGGGGTCATTCAACAAATTTCAATAATGAGAAATTGTTAGTCTTTTGGAGTTTTATTCTAATTATATTTACTCTAAAATTGTAAATTATATAATGTCACAGTTATAAATAATTAGGGTTAAAAGATAATTATAAGGATTAAAATATTACATAAAATGGTTGAATTTTAATAGTATGAAGGTATTTAGACCCAATATCATCTTATCTTCAAAATATTTTTTTTCTGATTCATTTTTAATAGAAAATTATGTTATATTAATTTAATACTTTTAATAAACCCAAAGTGCCCCTCACTTCTCATGTAAATTGGCACTCATTATTCTATACTCCTTACACTTCAAAAATCATTTGTATCGGCCAATATATACCCAAACCATTACTATAATAGCACACCACATTCTATATACCTTATTTTAGGACAAACACCATCTTTAGGGGTGTTAAGGTGTTAATAAAAGGTTATCGTCTAAAATAAATGCAACATTTTTCAACTGTTCTGTTTTATTTCTTCTCCCACTTCCTTAGAATATTACTCGTCATAGATGAAATAATAAATATAGCATCTTGAATATAATAAGATGTTATTATGTTAGTATCATCACATAAATATGTCTCCACATTCACTCAAATGGGAGAAGAATTAATCATTCATGGGTATGTGTGAACTATCACACCCATGAACCGATATAATTTGTTTTCCATAACCATCCCTCAATAAAGGTTATTTTGGTAGAATTGATGTGAATATGTGATATTCATGACATGTTTATCATTATAAGAGGATAATATATCAATAAATTCTTACTCCCCATTCACATATAGATGATAATGTCGTTCATTTATACGTGTGACATATCTCCACAACGAAGCAATGTGGGTCATTTTTATTCACCACAACACAACTACGATATATATAAGAATATATAAATTACTTATATAATATTTATGTTGCTATTATTTTTATGGAATGATATAATATTTATTAACTTCTTTCTATAATGATCAATGAAAAATTGGACCATTACTCATGCATACGTACGACCTACCATTTCCATGATTATAATGTTGTTCATTATTCATACCCACTAATAAAGGGTTTAATTTAGAAGTATAATTCATGTTTAAAAGTTATTATTATGTTAAGAATATTATTATGTAGATTATTGACTAAATAAAACTTTTTATTATAAAGAACCCCCAAGTCAATAATATATTCCTTAGCTGACTGGGCATGATCTCTAATAGAGGATGCATACCCTTCTGTGTCGGGGGGTGGGGAGGGGGGTCCACATAGAAGGTTGATGACCCGTGACATATTTCATAAGAGGTTTTCCCATTAGTAGATTTTTTACTGAAGCCCTGGTGTATCTAGGTTGTAAAACTCAATAGATCGGGGACCACCAATCAAAGGAAGAATCATGGTGCAAATCCATATATTATGGAACCATTCCCTAGTAAGTAAGGGATGAAACTCAGTATATAGATTATCATATCCTTATATTTCCTGAAGGGGGACCACTAGATATATGTAAAGAGTTTAGGGTATCAATACTCTACTATGAAATGTGGTTTCCAACCCCAGTTTCTATTTCATGATCTTTCATGATCACTTCAATCACTCAAACATAACATAAGGAAACATTACGCATATAAAACCTCACATAATGGAATAAATTTCAAAATGAATCCTAACATAAAATATAATGTTAAGGAAGGCTCAGGATATGACACTGACATTCAAAATTATGAGTACGAAAGAATGATATATTGAAGGTAGAGGTTCCTAGTATAAGTAAATGATGTGTACCCGGGAAACACAGTATTTGAAAACACATAATTTATATGTTGTGATCCCCCATAGACTTAAATGGATAATCAATGACATATTCCAAGTCATGTTATAATGGTACAAGGTGTGTATTGGACACGTGGGGACTGTTTTCCCCCACCCCGACCCATGATCGTGTATAATGACCCTCCTTTTATACCATGGTCGTGTTCATGTATAGTGGCTATGTTCTTGTACACTAGTAGTTCCCATTTTCTTGGATGTGTTCATTTTAATGTACATTGAGAGTACACATTGAGATGTCAGTAACTAGTCACATGATGTGTAATGATCATACATGACATGTAATATTTATCTCTACCTAAATTCCAAGCCTCCACATACATAAAATTTTGAAGGGTGTGTTTTTTTCGGATATATATCATTTAGTTATTAAATAGGAATAAAAAATGTTTAGTCAGGGGAATCATAGATCCTCTATCTCACCCACCATTCTTGAATGTTTCACTAACGAAATCTACTAAAAAAATAAGGAATAAATATTTATACATCTCTTATTACCTTTTGATGATTAATAATTTGAAATTCAATGAACCATGGGAGGAAATTTTATACGTCTGTTGATGATTAGGGATATGGAACGAATATACTTCATATAAAATAAAAAATCCCTCCTAATTTATTAAAAAATAATATAATTTTTCATCATTCAGGTCACTATCACATATATGATATTTCGATAACACACTACTCTAAAACCAAATTGTCAAGCCATGAACATATGGGACAACGAAGAGGAAAATAATGAAAAATGTGAGAATTGTACATGAAAAAACCAATGGGAATTATTAGGATATGTAATCAAAGAAAAAAAATCATATAGCATATAATCAAAGGATGAAATCATGCACCAAAATTTTAAATATGTTGAATCATTAATATTTTTCAATTTGTGGATCATGTGTAGATTGAGAATTATTAAAAAAAATATAATAAATCCATGCTCAATCATTAATAAATGAATGTTAATATAAAATAATGATGCCAACACAAATTATAGATTGCAAATTGTTGAAAAATTCATCCAATAGAAGGGGAGAAGAAGGCCTTTCCCATTCACTATCCATTTCATTGTTTACCTTGATCCTTTAACCATAATTATCTTATCCCAATCATCCAATAATTAATTATTCCTCCTATACTCTTACAGTCAAATGTCTTTATTGATAACCATGGTAAAATATTATAAAAATTTTATTGTAAATTGTTTCTAGGTTTATGGTTATGATAAAAAAAATTAATGTAATGTACTCATTAATGGATTCCTATACCAAATATACAGTGTAAACTAACTTTTTCTCATGCTAATGGTGAACCATGCATTGTAGAATCAATCATGGTATCATATTATTTATATAATAAAAAAAATAATGGGAAAATAATTTATGCAAAAATGAAGAATTTTATTTCATTAAAATAAATTAATATTTTCAATATATTAATTATGGCATCCCGAGATACCCAAACACCACATCAGGCCTGCGGAGAAATCTAGATAGATGCATAGAAAATTTAAAAGGACTAATCCAAAAAAATAGTCCTCAAAATTTCCCATCCGTTTATTTTTTATCTTAAAAATGAAAAACCAACATAAAAAGAAAGGTGTACCGAGCTTGCATCTGGATTTCACACTCCCATGAGATATCATGAAGCATCCCATAATGTCAACATCCACACAAACATAGAAAAAATGGCCCAAAAATCTTATTATCCCTTTAGTTATAAAATTTCACAGGGATCAACAAAAAAATTGACTCCATCCACATTGTCCTCTTTTGGTTAATTTACATTATACAACGGGCTGTGAACATATCACATCTATTGTGAAACGTGGAGTTCAAATTTTTTCCTAACATTTATATAAATATAGGGATACGTTATATGATTCTTTTCTAACTTAATAATGTAACTGAAAAAATGTTATAAGAGCCTCTAAGACAGCTTAACACACTAGATAAACCTTCATAACCCACAATGAGTTGAGATCAATATGAACAAATTATATCCATGTTTAACTCCAAAAGACATCACTATTATTCCGGAATGAACTACAGACAATCCTGACTAATCCAAAACATCCCCTATATTAATTGGACCTATAATATCAATTCTATAACTGTACCATAACACATAAGAACTGTCTCCAACTAGAACTAGCCATTAAAATAGTAACCCGTAGGGTCTCCAATACACAAACCTTGTATGGTGCCCCCATCAATAGTAGATGATCCTCCCTAATATAGCCTATATCTAACATGAAAACCCAATCCATTTTTACCTAGAAGATTAATGTTCTACATTACATGGACATCTATGTAGTCTCCAAATAATTTGACTAAATGATACTAATAACCACATGCCTTATACATCCTATCTTTAATCCGGGCGTGATGTGAACATCTATGTCTGATATAATAAATAAGGGAACCACATGAATCAAAAAGACCTTATATGCACTCTACAATCTGACACACGCCCTAAATCTATACACAAAAAAATTAGTATGATGTCCAACTTGTGTTGTTGGCCAATAATCACCCAAAAAACATCATGATAGCTCATAGATCATGGAAGAGTTATCATGAAAACTAGAACAAAAACTTCTAATTTCAGCCTCCATTTTCACCCCACAGTCTACACTGATTGACATGTCAGGTTTTGGGAGATATATTCAACAGCATACAACAAAATCAATATTGTAACACCCTGATATTTTAAAATAAGAAAACTGCATTTGATAGCGGACACAACACACAACACTGAGCATAAAACAACATCGATATATTATAATTTAAACACGATCATTACAAAAAAACAGTTTAATTGGAGAATTTTAATAGTTTTTACCAAATTATTAAATTTATATAAATAATATACAGAATAAAAAATCATTAATTGCTGTTTCATATCTCAATTTTTAGCTGAATTATTTTTTGGTTCATAAATATGTTAACATTAAAATTATTATTCTCGATTTTTATGTGAAATTATTATATTTAATTTCTATAACATCATTACATTTTTTTATAAATATAATATCATTTTTTAAATCTAAATATTAAATTATCTTAGAGATAAATTTTAGTTTATTTTCAAAAAATATAGATTTTCTAGTGAATGTCGAAAATAATGAATTTTAGTGAAAACTGAAACATTGTTTTAGGAATTTACAAAGAAAATGTTTTCTAAAAAAAATTATTTTTATATAAAATTATTTCTATTAGGTTATTATAGATTTAATTATATCCATTTTAAATTATTTTCTATTTCAATTTTGAATAATTTTTTTTAATAAATAGAATGTGATTCTAATTAAAACTAAATTTTCACAGGGCTATGTGTTTTTAATTTTAACTAATATATGATGCTTTTTGGTAATATGTTTATTAAAATAAATCCCATATTTAGAATTAGAAGTTTCAAATTTTAAAAATAGTGATATTTTATTTTTTTTGTATAGGAATAGTAAAAAGGGTAAACATTCACATCATATTAAGGGGAAATTTGGTTAATATATTTTAAAACAAATTGATAAGATCATAATATTTCATCTTTATTATGATTATCAATCAAATTAAAACCTTATCAAATAACACATAAATTTTATTTGTTTAATAGAATAATTTCCCTGAAAATAAAAAATTTAATGTTTAAATTAATGAATGTTACAAAATGTCACTATATTTTTTTTTAAATATCTATTTTGTGTTCACATAGATAAAAAAATTAAAAAATGAAAAAAATTATTATTTTTTATAAATAAATAATATTCATGACGAGAATTTTTTTTCTATTTTTAGTGATTACATAATAAACATAAATGTGTGTGCAACGCTAATATCTTAATTTTTAAGTTAGTAAAAAACTAAAAAATTCATATTAAATATGGAAAAAAGTAATATAATTTGAGTGATTTATAGTGTTACAATAATTTTGTAGCAAAATATTACCCAAATGTGATGTTAAAATGAATTAGATTCTAAATACGTCCTTTTCATGATGTATATGTAGTCAAATTAAATGAAAAGTGTCAAAAATTTCATTAAAGATTATTTTTCAAAAAAACATTTCTTTCATTTCATAAAAACAATTAAAATCACGATGGATGAATTGGGTGTTAATATATGGTTTAAAATTTCATCTATTTTAAATTTATGAGTCAATAGTTGTATTATTTTTAAAACTATAACCATTTATGAATAATAAAATATGTTACCATGATTATTGTTAGAATAGGATAAGAGATGAAGTAAATCCAAAATATAATGATTAAAATAAAAAATAGCCTATCTAAATGTTATGGATTGATAAAATTTTAATCATGTCCTTCCATTAGTTTTAATACTATTCCATTTGGTTTTATTTGTATATATAAATACTTTTTTATAATTTAATCTTTTATGTGATTCCAAAAGTGTGGTTCACGTCAATTGTAAAAGGGAACTCATTCCCTTTCATATTTACACCATTTTACATATATATTGAACAAAACCATAAATTTAGTCTTTAAAAAAAATATCCATGTAATATTATTTGTTTCTTCTAAAATATCTACTCTATTTCCTTTAATAAGAGATATAAATGAATTTAAATGTGGAAGAAGTAATCATCATTATCGAGTCCTTTAAGTTTATTTCTTATTGCACTTAATCATAATGATGTTAAACTTTAAAAAGATTATATATCTATTATAATATATATAATGATATGTTATTATGATTTATTACAACCATATTACATCTTTTTTCCATCCTATGAAATGTTATAACATCGCTCATGTGTACGTACAACTTATCATCTCCACGAACAGGTGTAATTCAATTTTCATCACCATTTCTATTGGATGGTAATAAATGATTAAATAATTAATATATATGAATTTAATAATTTAAATAATATTATAGACATAAAATATCATACATATTTTCTTACCTTACAATCATTTGGAAGACAATAATGTCTCTCGTTCATATGTGTGGACTACTACCTCCATGAAATGATGATATTATTTATCATTTATATTTTAAATAGATGTAAATGAAGATGGATTTGATGAATATAAATATATATATAATTTATATTATATATAATTATTTGGAATTTCCATGTAATTTTTTTATTAAATATTGGCGATTTTTACGAGTCCATGAAATCAGACAAAGCGCGATTCTGAGGCCCGGAGTTCCCAGAATTATTCGTCAAAGTTTTGTTAAACTTAAATTAACACGCCTAAGACGTTTTCCTGAAAAAACATGAATAAATCATAAATGGTTACTCAGATTATAAATTCAAGGGCATCATTGCTCATAATATGATGAGTTTACCCTAGGCACGATATAATATTAGTCGGTGTGGGCCTCCTGTTCGAAAACCCCAAATTTTCATAACTGTAAATAAAATAATTATATAAAATATTTTATTTTTCAAATTCTTATATCTAACAAATGGTAGATCATATTAAAAATCCAATACCACTGCTGAACTCGTGATGGCATGCATTATTTTAGCAGTTTCTAACTTTGGCCAGTGCGGGCCACCTGTGAAAGTGAGTGTTTGGCCGTAAATAAAATAATTAAGTGACAATTACTTTATTGTAAAATCCTTAAAATTTAATCGGTATCTAGAATTGGAAATCTGATAGTACCGTTGGGTTTTTTGGGGAGTTTTTCACTTGGGTAGAGCCTAACCATGACTGACGCAAGTCGAGGGTGACTATAAACAATTTTAAGAAATGTTTTCTGTGTACTTTCAAGAAATGTGCGAGCATGTTTTTCTAACTGTTGAATCGGTTCTTGGAATTGAAAGATGAGGGAACCGTTTAACTCGCATTGCTAATATTCATGGAAGGATATTATCACCTCGACAACAGATGGTCGAGGTTTAAAGTTAGTTTTTGGGTTTTTTTGTGAATGAGTAAAATAAAAATAAAGTTGTGTTGCTTTATTTTTATTTTGTTTGTTAAACCTCCATGTGGATGTTGGAAGTGGGTTATAGAGGAACTAAACCTTAACATGGTAGTTGGAAGTGGGGACCCCCAGACCATAACCTCCCATGATAGGTTATGGTGGTGGGGACCACCTAAACCATAACCTCCCATGAGAGGTTATGGTGGTGGGGACCACCCGGGTCTAAACCCCCCTTTAATTGAGATAAACTCTCCAACCCCCTCATTAATGTGGAGGAGTATCTTGACTTCCTCCACATTAATTATTCCAATGCACCATTATTTTTGGTACAATGTAAATTAATTGGATTGACCCCCTTTTAAAATTAAGTAACAGAATCATTGGAATTTAAGAAGGTTTCTAATAAATGAACAGTCATAAATTCCAATGATCGTTACCTACCATCCCGCTCTCATATATATACGGAGCGTGGGAGGAGGATTTGGGATAGATTAACCAAGTGACAAAGCACTGCTAATGTGATGTGACCCCCAACACATGGAGGATTACACTCTCCAACGAAGAATGTGTTCTTATATGAAGCACACCCCACTGACGAAGAACACTAACTCACTTCGACCTTCATCCACAGGACTTCCTCTAATGTAGGACGTCTTCTTCTACAATGAATCGATGTCCGACTTCCCGTGGCACCGTCGATGAACAACGAAAAAGGTAGGGATTTTATTTTAAGTATGATATTATTCCCTTGATTCTTTCCTTCTAAAACAAAGAACATGGGCCAACATAATATCATGTTGATACACAAATGTTTTTCCTTGTAGGATGGGAATATTTAGTTAAATGATATATTATGGGAATTGAAAATTTTACGATATCATCCTTGACGTTCTTTGCTTCGTTCTTGTGAATTGTATGCTATCACTCTTAACGCAGAGTGTGTGGGCCAAACTAACATGGACCGACCCACCGTTGATCTTTTTTGTGTTGTTCTTCGAAACGGTGATGAAGGGGACGAAGGAAACAGCCGTGCCACTCGTGGCCTCTAAGACCCGCGCTTCCCCCATGGCATTCAGACATCCGGCAGAACCGCCCCATGTGACCCGGCCACGAGAACCCCAACCGCGCCGCCCCACTAGCTGTGTCGCCCCGTCGACCGCGCCACCTCGTTGGAAACACCCTAGCCGCGCTTTCCCCGGCCGCACCGGATGTGCCCTCGCGGCTCCCTCTGGGCCGAACCTCCCTCACGGCCTGCTGGGATGGGCCCAGTTGGCTGGGCCGAACCAAAAGAGCTGGCCCACCCGATGGTCCGGGCCATGCAAAGTGTAATTCATTTTATATTTCTAAAATTTGTTGATTATTATATTTATGTATATATTAATATATATTAAAATTATAAAATTATTAAAATTATATATATGATATAACCAATTTCAATGCACATGGATAAAACTAGAAAACTAATACATGCTCCAAAATTGATGTACTTATCTCCCAGAATAGTGATGTTAATAATTAATAATTAATAAAAAAGAGATAAATGGTTATTAATAAATAATATATGTATTAAATATATGAGTATGGTTTGGTAATATATGTGTAATAATTAATTAATTATTTTATAACAGGTATAAACATGTAAAAAGGAAATCGGAACTGAGGTAAACCTTTATTTCAACCATTCATCATTATTCAATAAAACATTTCAAGTCCTTGATGTGGAATTATTTTCTTCCAAAAACTTATTTTATTTAATGTGATTTATAAAATATCTATCTTACTCTATAATTATTTTTTAATTATAATTTTTCTCTTTTTTGAATTTTTAAAAAATGGGTCAAAATGAAACTTCTTGTTATTTTTCTAATGAGGTACATTTTATCCCATATTTAAAAGTATAGAGGGAATATTTTTCTAACATATATATAATTAATGGTTTTTCCTAACACATGATTAATCTACCATTTGAATCATAATTTAAGAGTTTAATTTTATTTTTGGATATTTTTTTCTTTCATATTTAATATGTCTTAAAAATAAGTGACTTCAATGTGAAAATTTTATTTTCCTCATGATTTTTTCAATTATATTTTTATGTACATTTATCTACGTCAACATTAGTTGTCTAATATTCTTATTTATTTTATGTTATTCTATTTTGATTAAATATACCATGTTTTGTCGTATTGTATTTTATCACATCCCTGTGGGTGTATAATTTTGATACCATTACCTAATTGAAACAAGATGGTTTATGATAATTTTAATTTAGAGTGGAATGTATTAACATTTAATTTTATAGTTTTAAATATTAATGTTTATGTAGATTATGATACACCCGACCCATATGATTATTTAATTGGACATAGAATTTAATATACAGTAAATGTTATATACACTTCATACATATGTCGGTCTACAAATAATAACATGCTTCATAATTTGGATGAGGCCATACCAATTTATATAAGATGTCATGGAATTATATCATGAAGGAATATTTTTGATTTACTCCATTATTTATTTTCCAATTTGGCAATTATCTATCTAATTCAACTTTTTTATTTTATTATTTATAATAACCATGGATAATTTACAAGCTCTTGTGGTTATAAATATAAAATTATTTGATCATCATTTATTCCTAACATATTGTTTTTCTTGTTAATTCAATTGATTAAATGAAATTTTTTAGCAGTTATTTATCATGTCATATTGATAAATCATGTTTATTCATCATAGAATCCAATGTACACAAACGCATACAAAGAATTAGATCTCACCGATTTCTTATGTTTCCTTTTCATAGGATGTAAGAAAGTGTATTATGAATCACATATGTGGATATACTAATGAAAAAAAATGGTGTACACAAAGAATATAATTTTTTGAATTTTTATTTCCAATCTCAATTTGAGATTCAATTATGTATCTTTTTAAATAATATAAATAAAATATTCAATACATTGGAATGAAATTTCTTGTATCTAGCACCAATAAAATAATGTGGCCACTTACTCTATCTTACAACAGTTGTTTTCTTTGCACATGGATTCCCATAAAGATGCTAACAAATCCTAGTATATCATCACCTATCTTGGATAAACTGCCAATAGTAAATAAGCTTTGCAACATCCCCACTAACAACATCTCTACATCCATTATCCATACATGGATATGAATAATTTGGTCCCCTCCTTGAGAAAATTCATTCGTATCTTGTTTAATGGATACATATTCATTTAATACCTTAAAGTTAGTATCTCTATTATGACACTCTCAAACATATTAAAAATGAAGATATGTAACAACCATCAATTGAAGGTATATTGCGTCATCATCTTCATTAAGGGATAAAAAAGAGGAGATAAACTACTACATCACCTCACTCAACAATAATAGATGGAATAATTTATTATGACCATAATCTCTCATGACCCCACGATTGAAAAGATATATATATTGAAACACATCAAAATTTTTTTAGTCCTATTTTACTTCGATGTTTGTAAGTAATATAATAAAATGTATATTCATGAATCCAGAACATTATCTATGGAAACTCCCCATAATTATGATACTCTACGGGAATGTCCGGAGTCATCCAGAATTTTATCACACACTTCACCTCAGACACTATGTCCACAAGGATTCCCAGGAATCAGACTACCACTATCCAATCAATGAATGATTATGGATATATTTCATAAGCCTAAAATAATATTTTGGGTTGTTAAAAATATTAAGGGGTTTTAAAAACAACTCAATTATGTGAAACATCTCTATGAATCATCACATGGAACAACATCCTATCACTCACTATGCTAGTGGTCAAATATCATGGGATGAAACACAAAGATCCACATTTATTCCAAATCACACGTTAAAGAAGTAATCCTTTTTTATTGTTATACAATACTTCTTAATAGTCACTTATTTAAAGATACATCAATTGAAAACTAACCTCAAGCTTTCATCCACCTCTTTGGAGAACTACACATGGATGCCTATGTAGAAACACTGAGTGTTACTAACACCAAATCTATATACTCCCCTACTTAATCCTTGAGATCTCATAGCTAGAAGCAATAATCTTATTAGATAACAAAGATATTAATCCATCTATTGTGCAATTACATACACAAAAAAACCCTTGATGGATAGGTAAGCTAGATATTTCCATAGGGAAAATGTCCTCATACCTATCTCATATTGTTGGAACCAAAATATCATAACATATACTCCTACAAGAGTTACACTATCCGAATGATAAAAAAAATATTGTATCCTAGTAAAAATGATCTTATGATTATTTTTTTGGAATGATACATTACAAAAAATGAGGAAAAATCTTTATCAAAACATGAATAAAATTAATACATCACAAGAGAAATTAAACTATGAAATATTAGTAGGAATCATGTTTATGTCTAGGAAAATATTGTAGGGTCTCACTACCTCTACCAAAAAGATCAATTTGAGAATATCTCTAATCCTAGAGTTGGTTCACACATTCTTTAAAAGTTTATGGTCACCAATCCTATTTGTAGGAGCCTCCGAAAAACGGTCAAGATAAAATGTTCCATTAGTATCAGGAAGCCATGAATAAGGGCTATATTCCGGTAAAAGTGTATTAAGATCATGTAAATTTGTAATTACCCCTCCACTGATGTCCTCATTATCAAAGGAATTCTCTAACACCTTATCACCTAAAAATTACCTCAAACACATATGCTAATAGATCATTATCACCACACATCAACAATATCTTATTTGTGTGTCACAAACTTATCCACAGAATTTTAGATTGTGTCATTCAAAAAATTATCATAGGGGGAAGATTTCCTCTTACTTATTTTTCTAAATCCATGTCAAAAAATATGTGAAAAATTCTATACATATATCCAACATCACTCTAAATATGTATTTTCTTCATGTTCACTATAACGAGGGGTCCCAACTAAGCGGGACACTTCTAAAATAGTATTTCAGTATTCAATTAATTACAGAGAAGGGTAAAGATATCACTATGAATAATATGTGATTTCTAAATGAAGAATCCACAGATCATAATAAACATGGTTAATAAAATTATAGTACCATCAAAGAAAAATTCTTCTGATGAAAATCAAGTAGGTTGGGAGAATAAAAATATAATAAATCATTATCTTCATAAGATCAATAAACTAGTATACTACCTTTAGCTAATACTATACTACCGGGGGATCTTACTATCCATTAATTATCAATGGACACTATATCTGGAAATCACATAACACAGTATGAATATTTGTGTATTTTTCCAATCCTACAGGATCCATCAACAACTCAATATGTGGATGATCATCCACTTGGACCATTGAGGTGGTTCCATGCACTACTGAATAGGTGGTAGAACTGTGTAATGCCTAAATGGTAGACACATATCCCAAAGGGGTCCCTCAATTGAGGCCTTGTCACTAAACTAGTAAACTTCATGAAACTATCATAAAAACCATGCTGGCTATCATAATAGAGGAATCTTGAAAATATTCAAGAAATTCCATTGTCAATGAGAAAATATAAGGATTTGAGTCAATAAATTAATGGATTATACCACCTATTCCTATAAGAGGAATGTTCCAATGTTTTCCATATAACTCTTTTTGACTTGTATAGATTGAAAATGGAGGTATTCATTGTGAGGATGTTTAAAAACACCAGTCATGAAAACCTTAAATAGGGTTTTTGGCCACAAATTAGCATGCAAGACACTATGAAACCATTTCCCAAAGTTCCCAAATATTCAATACCATGAGACCAACTGCATAACTGAACATAAGATAAACTAATTTGATACCATAATGTCATGACCAAACCACCTATTTCCCACACAGATGATGGTATGCCATGTGTTATACCACAAGATAACTTAATATAGGCATGGGGATACCAATTACATACTAGAAATCATACACTGGAATGGGAGTCCTTAGTATAATGTGCCTATACATACACACAACTATCTCCAAGAAAAAGTACATATGAATAAAAAAATACTGTAATATATACTATAAAAATAGACATGAAATAACCTCTATGGAAGATATTAGTGTATTAAAATATATGAACAAATAATAAAGGGTAAAAGTCACACCAAATCATACATTATGATCCATCCAAAAAATAACTTGAAAAAAGGAAATCACGAGATTGATCGACATAGAATCACTAATCCTGACAACTGAACATAACCAATGCACCACTTGAATCACTATTCTTTATAAATGATATTTATAATATACCCATCATATGTATGAGACACTACTTGATCTAGGAAAGGACATTAATGGGTGTGTATACAAAAACCCAATTGGATGACCAAAAAACATTAATAGAGGAAATAGAACGGTACAACAATAATCTCAACCCAAAAAATATATGTAAATAAGAAGACGATACAAAATAAATAATAATTAAATATAAATTCTCAATAAGAATCCCAAATAAGAGATAAATGGGATATCCACATCCACAATATTACAAAGAGTTATTTTTATTCATATATCCCGATATTTACTTTTTGATGTTAAGTATCATGTAAGGCTTCATAAAAAACATTATGGAGGTCTCTCCATTCTCCACAACAACCCACATGAGAGGGGGAATAGTTTCCACAGATGCATATTATGATTCCTATCTAGAATCCATGATTATGACCCAAACATCACACTTGTGTTCCACATATGATGGGGAATAATATCTTATGGAGGAAATACACCTTGATGAATTAGGGGTGTTGTACTCAAAAGGTTGTGGAACCTCACCATAGTGCTTCTGGTGGGGTTTCCATTAAGTAGATATGGGACCATGAAATAGTGTGTGGGTGTGTGAGGGGGTTACTGTAGATCAAGGAAGAGTGACCTAGTGCATTAAGGGGTCAAACATGGTAAAAATAGTACCTAATATAGATGCATATAGGGGTGAAAATTGGTAGATTGGGGACCTAACCTCAATATAAAATGAATTCGGTACATCTCTCTTAAGTAAAGTGGATGAGAGATTTGTACCCTACTTTGGTTGGGGGCTACCAACACCGGGTAATATCTAATGATATTTCTTAATAACTTCTATCACTCGTGATTTTTTTCATTCATGTTTGAAATGTTTGGTTACTTATAAAACTTAAATATGATTTTATGAGAATTAAAAAATTTATTTTTGGAAATTACATCACTAATGAATCTCTTAAAGATGATTCATTATTAGGGAAACTATCATATTATCTTTTATGCACCAAAAAGGGTACCATTACATCATTTTTTTTTGAAAAAGATACCCAGTATTTTCCATTAAATGTCTATGATATGAGTTTCATGGAAAGATATATGGGAGATATAAGTTCATGGGTGAAGTAGACAAAATATACCAAGGGTCATGCAAAATGTGAGCTCACCACATTCCTTATTTGTTATATCCCCTATTCATGGAATTGTATTAAATTTAATACTATACAGAATGTACAGGTGGTACATGACATGATTTGACCACACATGGACTAACCATTACCTCCTAGCATGTTCCTATGTATACATAATGTTCCTATTTACCATGGCAATGTTTGAGTATTGTGTCCTCGTATGAGAATAATGGCAATGTTCATATATTTTTATCATCCCTAAATGTTTCATCGTTTTTGTGCCTGTGTAATCTTGGATTACACACTGAGCATCCTACACTATGAGACACTAAGTGTAAGGGTTGACTACGGAGTTTTTTACCTATCGTAGCCTAAAACCATATCCCTTATATCTTGGGGACTTCATGGTGGGTATTACATTAGGAAACATGAAATGTAGTTTGGAAAATTTATTAACACTATTTTATTTATATATATCCCAAATCTAACATCTCTAACACCGTTCATTTTTATTTGATTTAGAAAATCAACCAAAAATAAAGGAATACATATCTAACAATTTATTAATAACTTCTGTAGGAAATTAATAATAAATACGATAAACTTCTTGTCAAACCATCATGAATCTTCCATCAATTATGGTTTTGAAACCAATATCCATCATCCAAAAAATTTAAATCCATCATGATACATATAAAAATCATCAACAAATTCACATTAAGCATATATATTACATATTTTTGGATTCAATTTTGTTAAAATATTACAAATAAATTTCAAATTATGACTCTTTTAGCTAATATATAATATTTTGATGAGTAATTCGGGATAGGTACGTGAACAAAGGTGATGATAATCATTAGGAAATGTGATCTTGAGAAACAATCATATAGTATAGAATCAATTAGTGAAATATTTTTCATGAATATGAAATAAGCTAGATGAATAATATTTTTCAATTTGGGGATCTTGTGAAGAAAGGTATTTACCGAAAAATAAAAAAAGATAATAAATAAATTCTCAAATATTAAATTGGTGAAAATATTACGCCATCACTATGCCTATAAAAAATTAATTAATAATAAATATGACAGAATAAATGTTTACCAGTGATAGTTTAATCCATAAGAAAGGTATTTCGTAGAAGGTTTGTTTTGTGTGACCAAAAAATAAACTATATGAAATGAATGAAACACTGTAAGAATGGAGGGTTAAATGCTGGTGTCAAAGTAGTTGGAATGAAGATTGGGGAATTAGAAATATAAAAAGTATAATCATTTAGGGAAATAATAGAGAACATAGCATGTTAGAGAACGTCATGGGGTAAATTTGTAGAATTGGGTTTGTTGGTTAGAATATTTTGATAGATGATTATTTTTTTCCTAAAATTCACAGTTATAAAATATATGACTTATAAATGTGCCTTACGAGATATCTGAAATTGTTAGTTTATATTTCAAAGGATCCTTAAACATCCCACCTAAGTCATATTTTTCAATAACCATAAAAAAATGTGACCCACCCTTGAGAAGTTTTCCATCATCGTTGATGAGATTTTAGAAGAAAACTAAATAATGATAGAACCCATAAAATCATCTCTCACAGTGGTGAAATAGTTAATGGTTGAAAATAACATGACTAGTGAGAAAATAGTGTAATCAAATAGTTCGTAACACCCGAGTGAGGTAAAAATTCCAACTAGCTCAAACTCACTCTAAAATATTAATTTATCCAAAAATTATATCCATAGATTAAATAAAAAATATGTTTTTAAGGAATAAATTATAAATAAGAAATAAAAGAAATTCCCTAATAATGGATTCCTAATAAAATATCCAACATTGTTCTCCTCCTCCCTTATTTCCTAATATGTTCTCATTATTCCCCTTTATTCGGGATCTTGTTCATCTACCTTTTTCTTGAAAATATATTATTAATATAAATCCTATGAACATGCCCTCTAACATTACCAAATCACCGAGAATCCAACTCCCTTGTAGAGGTATAAATAGTTTGGTACTCAGAATTTGTTTTAAAATTCCATGCCATCATGATCCTCTTACATGAAACCACATGTGAGTTTGAATGGTAGAAATTCCATTTTTCCATCATAATGGACTCTCGTATATGTGAACGATATCATCAATTTAGTTCCACAAAACATTTTAATCGAAATTGGTGATTTTTCCAACATAGCAAAATTTATCAGATATATGATTCCCCACATGGTTTATTCCATTGATATTGGAATTAACCCTCACATCTATTTATGATGTGATTTTCCACATATGTGATTTTGATGTAGACCAATCCCACCAAATTGTTTATTTGGCCCACATAGAAAATTATCAACATATCAGGTTGAGATTAACATAAATAATTATGGATGGAATATGTTTTTATAAACATAATCATCTTTCCACATAACTAATTTTATGTTGTATCTAATATCCCCACATAAATGATTATATTTTAATATCCGAATCTGAATGTAGACCTCATCTTCACATAACCCATTTTTCAATTTAGATTGTAACTTGAACCATGCCTCATCCATCCACCAAATTTGTATCCTTGAATAACATAGTTGATGTAATCCAAATAAGATGTTAAAATGAGGTGATATTCTTTGATAAAATTGAAAAAAACACCCAACATAATTTCCCATGTATTCAATAACCTTCATCGTTATGAAATGGTGTCCAGTGAACACGAAAGGTGTGACATCTACCATTAGTAATAGATGTGGTTTTGGATAGTCCTACAATACCTCAATTTATATTTCATCACTCTTTAGAACACAAATTGGTAACTAATTGGTTGAAGATCATTTTAAATAGTGGCTCCCACATCAATAGCGGTAGTATATGACTCATCCTCTATAGACTTGGTGGTTCCATCTTGGTCAACTACAATAGAAAACATATCAAAATCCAAATTTGAAGAGGGTGGTGGCATCAATATCCTTCAACCATAAAATCAAATTACTAGGAAATGGATTTCATATTTTTCTAGGTAAATACCATTTCCAAGGCATCCCAGATGATCATTCATAAATAAGAATAGCATTAATATTTATATTGCTTTTTTGTATTTATTTTATATCTAGAAATTTTTCCATGAAAAGGATAATCAGTTTACATAATTACTATGGATAAAATATAATTTTTTCATATTTGTTTAACTGTAGAACCAAAAACCTAAATTTTCCTTATAAAATTTATTGAATAATAGGCTCCAATATATAGGTTAGAAATAATAAAATTCACTGTTATAAGCTCAATTAACCATTCAAAACTCAATTAATTTAACCAATGAGATGGAAGAAAGGGGGAAAAGTGTTTCTACATTAAACTGACCTGATTATATAAATTTCACACCAAGGTAATTTCATATTTTAAATGGTTCAATAAGAATTTATACAGGGATAATGAATATCATCTTTCCTAGGGGGACACTATATCATCAATTGAATGATATTTTCAGGCCTTGTTTGAGAGATCATCATACTAATCCTTGTAAATACATATTAATATTCTGGTGTATGATCAATGAGAAGAAAAACTAAAGTGGATTTAGATCAATAATGAAATTAGGGAAAAAATTGACTGACCATTGATTCCTAAAATGTAGAAATCACATAAAAATTCATTTACAGAACTAAAAAAATTCTTATAAATCAATTTCCCCTTTTCTCATTTATGTTGAAAACACCCCTCAGTGTCGTGATGTCGATCTTGATAAGGTAACATTAGTTTAATTTTTCCCAGCCATGATTTTTTTAATATATTTTATTTTTTAGTTTATTTTATTTATTTATATAAATGAACATAGTAATATTATCATAGATACTTCTAGTGGGATATAAATTTCCAATTTTACTCCATATTAAAAGAATTTAAAATACTTTCAATATAAATTTTCTCCTTATGGGATTCAATGTTATCCAATATATATCGCTACAAACCTGTTCATGTACAATCTTCATCATGTCATAGTTACAAATCTAGAGTATTATATTCTATAAAGAATATTTTTCCTAATATTCAATCAATATTTCCTGAATTAAATATTAATAACTAATTAAATTAATCCAATGGGATTTATAAATCTATGATAAACAAGTTATTCATTTTTAATAAAATGTATAAAACTATAAGTAAATATCCCTAACATGATTTTGTTTTAATAATTATTGAAGAAAGAATACCCTAGTAATGTATAAAGTAGAGAAACTTCATTCAATATATATGTTAATGTTCAACTCAAAACATTCTATGTTGTTCTTAGATCCCAATATTCAAAAAATGGCAGATTCATCATCATCTTTATTACTCCTAGTGTTATGCAAATAAACTTATAAAACATAATAATGATTCATCTATAGAGTATTATGTGGAATTTTTTTCTAAAAAAAATAACCAAATTTACTTATTCTCGTTACTTACTGTCTGATGATTGGATCTACTGAATAATAGCTGAAGACTAATATGATATCTATCTTAAGGGAAACCACACATTTTAGAATTAATAGTGGTATTTGGTTTTCCATTTGATCTTTTAAATAATGGTATACCCATTTAGAATAAAATTTAGTATGTGAATTATTTAAGGTATATGAATTAGTTTACTATATTACATCTGGTTTCATGAGGTCCCCAGAAATCAAGAACACTATACAGAGAAATCCAATTATATATATAGAAATACTCAAAGGACTAATGAAATAAAAATTGAGATGCTACAGAAACATTACAATGGAATAATTGTGTGCTAGAAATAGTTATATTCATATATTACATGTCGTATATCATGATTGATATTTCATAACACATATGTGTATCCTGAGTTTATTTAGATGATCTAAAGGACCACCATTGTATGGATTTCAAAATTAACTTTTTGTGTTTTCGGTGAAAAAAATATATATTTATGGTTTATAGAGGATAATAGAATATTTTATTTATCTTATAGTTAAATGTTTGATTATAAATAGATCAAGACCTTATTAAGTCATAGTTAGGATACACAATCACCTTCAATGTTGTATCCATAAGATAAAAGAGCCAAACAATAATGGATAAAAATTATACAATAAAGTTAATGTATGTTTTAGCATCCATTGAAAATAAATAAGAATTATGGTCAATTTGTTTCCCAATTATGTCTATGATTTGTTTAAGTAATAAATGAATCCCAATTTTTTATGATCATATTCTAGAATTTCCTCTCACCAAAGAACCAAGGTCACATAAGTGAATAATAAAAATATACCAAAATTATAATATCATAAGAGATTTTCGTCAGAGTGGAGAAGTTGAAATGAGTAGTATTTTTAAAGAATACAACAAGGTATAAAAATTCAAAAATAAAAACTCCTAATTTAACCATGTTATTCGTATTAAATTTAGAGGATTGTAAGTCATTGGTTGTTGTGTATTGGCTTTTTTTGAGTTTTATTTTTGTTTGGTGTCCAAGAATTGATTGGTTTTCACTTTAGATTATTGAATATATTAAAAAATGTGAATAATATATATATAAATATATTTTCTCATATTAATCATCAGATAATAAGAAATTTATGTGATAATGTCATCAGGTATCTATAGCATTAAAATATTTCATTATATTTACCCACATTTATGAGATCCTTTAGATACTATGAAAATATCGATTATATATTTTCATACAAGAATAGGAATCCCTCATATTAGTAAATAATCACTAGGGGTGAATCCGTGATTAATTTTGTTTTCATGCTTCCTTCATAAAATATCTCCCATCATTAATAAGAGTGATTCTTCATACCCATGTAAAACACACTCAATAAGGGAGAAGTAGATTTATTAGGTTTAACTCTAAAAACAAGAAGGTCGGTGCCTTTTATGATTCATATTTCATAGATAATATACTACCCATAAGGTTCATCATTTATGTATAATGATTTGGTCTTATCTCATATTCATGTTACAAATTGTATCCCAATAGTGATATTGATTCCTGCACCATTATAATGTTAAATAAAAGGATATCTAAAATAAAAAATACTTCCAACCATAACCATATTTTTTTAATTTATTTCGGGTATTCCAATAATTCATCAACACATATAATCTTTTATAAAATCATTTAATTATATAACAATATATACAAGGTCTTACACTTCCTCTTTTACTCTTTTTCATACTCTAATTTCTTCTTATATATTTCTAAATGACACCATTAAACACATAAATTCATTACAATTAAAACAATATTATGATCTAATTCATATTTAAAATTATATTTAAGAAATTTAAAATTATACTATAAATATAACTATTATTTCTCTGTCATTATCAATAGTATAGTGTTTAATTTATCGAACATCACATATGTTTCCCAAATGAATCAATGATCAAGTTTGAGAGAACATTTTTCATCTGAGAATAAATTTTATCAGAGTGTCTCATAGATAATTAACACCTATTGAATGGTCATGAACCAAAACATGATTCCAAATTATTTTTTTATTTCCTTCAAAATTCCATACTACATGGGAATAGTACTTTAGGTTATGATATTTTTCCTTTAACCATTACCCATCAAAAATGACTTTTCAAACCATGTGTGTGGTATTACATATTTTTAATTTTTAATTGAAACACATTCTTTAAATGAAAAACACCTTAAAAAATGAAAATCAATATTGGGGGAACATCTATTTAACATAGGTTGACTCAACAAACCCCATGGGGACCATGCCATACATTATGGAATTTTGTTTTCAGACATGAACACCACAACTGCACTAATACCATAAAAAACCCACCATAATTTTGGAATTTTCCATTTTGACCCACTTCTTATACAAAAATCCTAAAATATGGGTGTGTCCTTCTTCACATGGACATCCTTAATTCCATGAACATTCAACAATTTTGGTACATTCAATCAATAATCTAGGTTATTTACCACAAAATAAAATATGAAATTATGATAAAATAATAATGATGATTATAACCTTGAAAAACATTTCCCCTATAATGATTTTGTATAACATAAAATATGATTTAGGTATTTAAAATAAAATCCAAAAAACAAAACCATATCAACTTTAATTGTGCATTGATACAGATAAAAATGTGAAATTGTGTATATAATATCTGGTCCTCAAGCTATCATTTATAGACGATTAAAAATTAGATTAATGAATTCCATTAGATCTATGTCTTTTCTTATTATTATTTGATCAGTTTTATTCCTTCTAAAATTTTTGTACATACCATATTTGAATCCCTTATTCCGTTGTTATTCATCATTTAATCTCTATACTTATCATAAGAAAGGAATATGAAATATTTCCATGATATATCATAGGCCAATAAATTATCTCATCTCACTAGGCATATAAAATTTAAGAATATAATTTATTTATTTATAATACTATTATAAAAATGATTATCATTTCTAGAAAGAATAAAATCATCTATATAGTAAATAATAATGTGAAACACAAAATTATGATATTAAATGTATAGGGAGTTGTCATATGTTCCTTTCTAAAAATTCCAAAAACTCACAAAACTGTCATTCATAGAGTACAATGATCATTAGTGTTATTTTAGCATGTATAACTCTTTGTAATATGAGAACACAATTCTCATATTCACAGCGAAATAAATCACATGTTTTTTTTCATAATATCCTTTATCTTCTAATTAGAAATTGATGAAGGATAGAATAAAATCAAATTTAAGGATGATACATTTACTTTATATTATAATGGATGGATAAATTAATATGTTTTCAATTATTACAATTGGTTAAAAGGTCTAATAGATGTAAACTTCTTTAACTTATGAATAGAATTTACACACAAATCATGCTTTATTTATCACATATTCACAACTTGTATTCTTTTTTTTTGAAATACTTATTGGTACTGATAAATATATTTTCATTAGTCTTGTTCAGAAACTCACATGTCCCGTTAAATTATGTTTGATCAAGCTCGCCATTCAATGAATGAATACACTCTTTCTGATTTATTTTTCTTGTGCATCTAATAATTGAGATTAAATATAAAATTAGATATGATACTTTTTCCTCAAAGTTAATTCAGTTTGGTCTTTCCTTATAATCCTATAATGATATGAAAAAAGAATTTCGTCATCAATTTAACATTTTGAATAAAATTATTTTAATTTAACATCATTATTATTTCAACCATTTTCAGAAATTTCACTTTAATATTCCATAAAAATATATTAATCATTATCACTTTCGGAACATGATTATTTATGTGAGTTTAATTTATTTTTATGTTCATTAATATTAACAAAAATAGAATTAATAATATAAATTTTTTATATAATAAAAATGATATCCACTTCACTTTAGTGGATAACTAGGGAGGGTACAATCATCAACTATTATTTAAAATTTTACTATTTTATCTGTTATATATTTGACATTGCACTGGATTCCAAACACTCTAGGATACCTCAAACATGGATATTTCATGTAATATACCACTTATGATGACATGGAAGAATTTATCCCTCAATGAAAAGGATTATATATTTGAACAAGTGATTATGTATATTTTAACTATAAATAATGAGATATTTCATTACAATTCAATATTGTATGATCCATATCCATGAGACTTATATTTTTTATTCAGCCACACCATTTTTTGAGGTTTCAAAGAAGCACTGAGTTCATGTAGTATACAATTTTCTTAATGTTAATTTTGAGGACTCAAACATAATTCATTCATATATAACAAATCATAGTTGTCCACATGTCTTCAAGCATGCCTCCATTTACATTAGAGACTGCCAAAATGAAGTGGAAGTGTATGATGATAAGGTGGGGAGAACACAAAGTAATTTTTCATAGGGGAGCACAGTGGTCAATATTATAAAAATTATTGGATTCACAATAATAGAGTTACTATATATAAATTATCATGATAATGAATGTTGATATTTTATTGATCAGTTTCATCAAAAAAAATCATTATGTTAGGGTTAAACAAAAATGAATAGAATTTATACAAGAATACATACTAAATGATGTGATTAAAATATACAATATATTAGTAATAACACCAAATTATAAATATAATTATTTACTTAAATGAACAAACTTTTTAAAATAAAAAATATTTCAACCCAAAATTGAATTTCAGTAATAAGATTTATTTTCTCAAATATCTATCTATGATAAATTCGTCTTTTGTAAATTTTTGTGTGATTAATATTATATAGAGATAAATATTCTGTTTACCATAAAATAAAATTTTGGAAAAGGAATATAATTATTGGGATTCAATTTTTTTTTGAAATATTTTGAATTTTTTATGTATTTTAATTAATGGAAATAAATAAATTCATCATTAGGTGTTATTATTGATACATAATAGATTTATTCAAGGATGATTATGCATACTAAATATTATATTATCTTCTGAAAACCATTTTTGTTTTGGTCTATGTCTAACAAAGAAGGAATAACATCTTATCCTTTTATGGATCATGTCATATTTTAACTGTTAATTTATGTATAAAATGAATGATAATTTTTTCAAGACTATTAATTTCATGGTGTAATAAATTTGATAAGAGATTAAATTTGATCAATACAAAACCAAAGGATGAAAAAAATTATTATGTTCTGTTTGTAGATAATAAAATAATCCCACATATCATGGAAAATGACCAAGAAATAAAATTTATCAATTTACATTCATTTATTATAAATTCTTAGTATACTTTTTCCCATAATGATTTATGGGTTTTTCATTTTTTACATTCTAATAATCCTGTTTTCTACCATTATCTCTATTTCTATAGATATTATTTTTCCCAGCATGTAAATATTTTTACTTCCCACCAATATTATAAACATATTTTAAAATATGTTTTTTCATTATATGTTATAGTCATATTTAAAATCATTAATTTTGAAATTGTTATTTAATTGTTATTTTTTGTTATTTTTTTTTAATAAATTTATTTTTTAGAAAAATTTCTTTCATTGATGATTTTGTAACCCATTTGATTCGTGTGGATATGTTTTTAGGTTATTTCATTGATATATAACCATTTCACTATATGTAATATACTATGTTGATATTATCTTCATGGTTTAATAAAAACAAAATTATGTGTGCGATGAGTTAAAATAAAAATTCACATTGATGAATGTCACCCATTTATCATGTATCATCCAGAGGATTGAACAAAAATTCTTTCTGTGATTGATTTCATCCAAAAATATTTCTTCATATATGAGAGGATGTAATATTGGATGTTATTTGGGATATTTTATGCCAAGGTAAATGGCATCATGATTGTGAATATGTTAGGGGCATGAGTGTATTTTTATAATTGTGGAGTGGCATATTTAATAATACAGAAATCTATTTAGTAACGGGAGGTTACTCTCACAACATTTGGATCCAAAAAATATAAATAAAACGTGAAAGATATATTGTGGCTTATCCAAAACCCCATCACAAAATAAAAACATGTTTTAAATATTTAATTCCTTATCCATAATGTTTACTCCCATTTACTACTTAATAATCCACCATGATAATATGTGTTTTAATAAATGTAATTTAATATTTTTACCTAAAATAAAATTAATCTTAATAAATAATTTTTAACAAATTACCTAAAATATTAAATCTAATTTATCATATAATAAGCATTTTCATTGAATATTAATTTTATCATAAGCTCATGTAACGTATAGAAACACCCCTTTTAACCAAAACAACAGTAGGTTTTTATTTTTATTTTTTTTCAAATTATTATGGTAAAAAGAATATTTAAACCATTAGATAATATATATTTTATTAAAAATTAAACTCAATGATAATTATTTATTTAATTTAAAATGTAACTCATAGATATGATGGAAAAAGTGGGGTTTTAAAGAGATAAAGGTTCAAAACATTAAAAAACAATTATATCAAAATTGAATATCATGTTTATTAAAATTGACTAAATTCCATTAATTTATATATAATTTAATTATCTTTATATTAAAAATATCTAAATATAATTATAATTTATAAATATTTTTTTAAAATGTATTTTTCAATTGATATACAATGTTTTCTACTTCATTAAAAATATTTTATTTAGAAAATTCTGAAAAATTTCCCTTAAGACAATTTATATATGATTATTTCAAAATAATGTTTATTTTATCAAAGAAATTTTATAAATGGGTCAAAAATTATTTATGAAATAAGTTCAGAATAGTAGAAAAATTTTATTTAAAATAATGTTTTTAACCATAAAATTGTATTGATTCATATCTCTCATATAGAAAATATATTATATTTTAATCGTTTGAAACATTTCAATCAATCATTGTGTTGTATATAACACAATAAAAAAAATGTTGCGTGTAATGAATTATAACACTTGTGTTTTGTGTATTGAATAACACTGAAATGAATAAATTTAACTGAAAAAATATATTTCAAATATCTATGGGTGTTACAATTTGGGAATATACAATTTTTATATATATCTTTAAGTTTTACTTATGCTATTTAGAGATAATTTTTTTTCTTTTTAAGAATATGAGAATAAAAAATTTAATTATTAGGTTTCAATTTTGATTTGGAATATTTTGAAATATTTTAAAGATGAAAATTTATGAAAATAATTATAATTTTATATGGGTTTGATTATTGATAAAATATATTTTTATTTATGAAGGATTATTGATATTTAATATTATATTATCGTCTACAAACCATTTTTGTTTTTGTTGATGATTAATAAATTAGTAATAACTTATGATCCTTTTTGGGATCATGTGATATTTTAAATTTTTTTATAAAAAGAATGACAAACTATTATTGAATATTCATTTCATAGAGTAAGTGATTATATAAAAGTAAAAATTTGATCAATGTAGAAAAGAAGGAAGAAACAAATATCTTTATTTTCTTATGTTCTATATCATGATTGTAAAACAGTCACTCATAACTTGGAAAGAAATCATGAAATAAAAATTTAATCCCTTAACCGTCATTTCATCTTAATTGGAAGTATTCTTTACCTCATAATGAATTATGGTTTTGTTCACCATTATCATTTTAATAATCATTTTTACTATCTATTTTTATTTCTTACATGGATATTATTTTTATCCTACATGTCAACATTTTCTAATCCCACTAATAATAACACTTTATAGGAACAATAATTAGTGTTATTATAGGTGACATTCAAATTCATGTTCATTAATATTAAAAATGTTATTTTATAACAAATTTATATTATTTTTGAATTTAATTTTATTTTTATGGTTCTATTTTGTTTTATATTGATGAAAATCTATTAAAACATTTATTTAATTTGTTTAACCCAAAATATTAATATTTATCCACATGATAGCTAAATTATTTGTGAAATTATATTACCACTTATATCGAGTATTATCCTAAAATATGTTTTTATGTGTTTTATATTATAATATTAAGGGTAATACTTTGAACTATTCAAATTGAATCCAATAAAAATCATTCCAAATTGAAAAATTAATATGTAAAAATTAAAATTAATGTCCATTTTTTGAATATAATTAAAATATCCAAAAATATTTTATAACTGCTATGATTAAATTATGTTTGAAGGGATTTAATAGGAGGAAACAGTAGAAAATATATCAACCATTTGAATAAATGATTATGGTTAAGTTTATTTTCCCCAATGAAATATTATATATGAATTTTAGCTTACTTGGTTCCACTTGATGATGTATAACCCCTTATATTAATTTAAAATGTAGAATATTTATAAAAGTTTCACCCCCTAATATACAAAATGGAACCACTTAACAACTATTCATTGCACATCTTAAGACAAAAATCTCATCAAATCCCTAAAAACATAAGAAATGTATTCTACACGACCTTTAGTCTCTATCCTTATAACAAGTATATCTTATAAAGATTAGGGTACAACACAAAGGTGCTTCTCTGAAGAAGTGAGGCAATTCTTAATCAAGCCTTTCGTTTTATTTATGCTTTTACAACATTAATATTTTATTAAAGCATGGTTTATAATAACATTAGTAGGTATAATATATGTAAATGTTTTAATTTTTATGTTAAAATTATTATTATTTTTCTATTATATTATAAGGGGATAAAAACAATATTTGATCGTGCTTGTGGAATACCATCTTCATGATGCCAAGTGTTTTGATTTCCATATCCACCACTCATGGATGGAATTAGACACGGGTTTAATGTATATAAATGATAATAATATCTTAATTATCATTATATAATGATAATATATCATATTTCTTCATACATTTCTATCCATTGAAAATGATACATCATTCATGCATACATGTCGATTACCATATCAATGAAGAGATGTGACTCATTTTTCCATACCAAATAATCACATGGATGGTTTTAATTACATTTTTAATTTATAAGAATAATAATTAAGAAATTAAATATTTTATGAAGATTATTGAACTATTACTCTTTGACCATGGTTACTGAAGATGTTTTGCAAATTATAAACAAAATGACATTAAAATGCCTGACATGTACATAAATAATTTAGTAACTAAAAAATATCCTAATAATGATTGATATAAGAAGAATAAAGATACTATAATGGGAATAAGAATGATATTATGAAAATGAAAATTTTATATATTATTATTATTATAGAATTAGAAAACAAATGAAGCAATATAAGATATACAGTAAGGGATTTCTCATCTGAAATTCAATAAAATGAGATTCATTACATGTTGGCCAAATTTTTTTATTATTTGGTTTATATAATTTCATATGTATTTATTTTATCATTAATTTAATAAAATTTAATCACATCATAGGTATTTTTAATGATTTATCCTTAAATTATATTTTTATTATGATGATAAAAATTGGTAATAAATATTTCATTAATACATTATTTTAAATATTTGAAACAATTTTTCATACATTTAAATGTTCATTTAAATGTCTCAAGAATGTTCATATTTATAATATTTATAATTTTAAAGGCTATTTACATCTAATCTTTACTTTAAGTACAACAGTTTAAAATGAAATGTTTTAAATGTTTTTGTATGGGTCACTATTCACAGTTTTTACTAAAGTGAAAATGAATGATTTATTTATACACATTAGGTGTAGAATTTCTCACCATAATGAATTTTATTCACTATAAAGTCGACATTATATTTTTTTAATTTTATTTAAAAATTTATTATTCTCCCCTCAGTTGTCCTAATTTTTTATATTATGATATTTTTAATAAATATATTTGTCTCCCCTAATTTTTTAATGATTCCCATATATGCTTTTTTATATTTTTAAATATATATATTATGTTTTTTTAGGATTAGAAAAATGTATTTTATGTTTTATGATTTTTTTGTCCTATAACAATATTTATAACGACGGGTCAGCAGGATATTGCTTTCTAGTGGATTGATTAATTGTTTTATTCTTCATAGAATATATATTTCTTTATGTATTTTTGTTTTCCCATTTTTAAAATTGAATTTAAAAATTAATTGTTATAAGTAAATTTATATTTATTATGAAGACAAAAATATAATTTTTAAATTATTGTAAATGATTTTTATGTAATAATTTTTATTTCAAAAGGTATAAAATGACCTTTAATTTAAAGAGTCAATTATGCCGCTTTTAATGTTTAAAAATATGTTTCGAAATCCAATTCATGAATTATTGCTAATATTTTAAAATAAATAATCATTATTATGATAATATATTTAGTATTTCGTATTACATGCATCTTTTAAGAAAATAAGTTTACATATTGGTTATTTCAATCATTATTTGAGTTCAATGTTTATTAAAATGGTAGAATTATTCTTATCATTTTTCTGAAACACTCAAATGGACTAATGAATTTACAATGGTTTTATATCCTCTAATATGATTGTCTTTCAACATCCCATATTTCCAAATTGATTTTTTAATAACTTATGTATGAGTTGGAACTATATTAAGGTCTATATATCTGTAATGATTATTCTAAATAAATGTAAAATCTTATTTTAAAGGAAGAATGAGTATAAATTTATTAATCATCTTTTTGGTGAAAATTTCCATTGATTAAAAGTTTCCACATTAAATTATATGTATTTTAAATATTTGAGTTATTATTAATTCTCAAAAAATATAAACAATTATGATTATGTGAATATATGGAAGTGAAATCCTTCCCAAAAAACATGTAATTTTGGGTTGATTATGTTATGAGGAATTATATTCGGTATTAAGGGGTTATATTAAGATAATTTAGAATATTTAATGTTATATAACAATAGTATAGAAACATTCTATAAGGGTATATGTTAATAAATTATATAGATTTATGTTAACTTTTGGTTGAATGTAAATTGTTTAATAGAAGATAAAATTGTTAAGGATATGTTAGTGTTTATCTTCTAAAAGAAAATATACTATTATTTTTATTGAAATACTCACAAAAACTATTTTATTTATTTTAAGTGAATGACATCAAATAGTAGGAACTTAATTTAAAATATATATACTTGACAATAAAGTGGTTTTCTGAATGAAAAGTAAAACAAGGTAGGTACTGTAATGAATAATATAGTGGTTATTATTTAGTAAAAATATCATCATAAGATTATAAACAAGATAAAAGTTGAGTTTCTTGACATTCCAAATGAAAAAATGGAGTTCCATGGATGTTTATATGAAAAGGGTCATTATGGAATTTTTTTTTAAATATTATGTTTCATAAATGTGTGAGGAATAACATAAGAAATTTTATTTAATTAAAAATAAAATTCTTTAAAAGTGTTTAATATAATAATTATTAAAATAAATTTTCCTTAGTGGGAAATTTTGAGATGGGGATTTACAAGACCATATAAATAATGGTTTATAAATTTATAAATCCATTAATGATTTAGATAAGGAAGCAATTACTGACATTTAAAATGTATAAATTATATTTTGGAATATGTTTTGAGATTAATGAATCATATGATATGATTCATATAATTGATTATATGAATAAATTATAAAGTAATAATATGGAAAATATTATCTAAATGATTATAAAAAACTCATAAGGATTGTGGCCCAACATATAGGGTTTTATAATTTATTACGTAGTCGTATATTATTGATGTGATGGATTTTTTTTGAATTACCATAAGCTAAAATAAAATAATAATATTTTGATGTTTTATGTTTTGGGGTACCTTGGATGAATTTATTAAATTTAAATATATGTTATAGGTATATATAACCCATATGATTAAGATAAATATTATTTTAGAAATAATAATATTTTTTACATAGAGGAAAATATTTAAATGTATCGATAACCATTATAATTATTATGACTCTTGGTTTTGAAGTTAATATATTTAATTATGATAGAAATGATTAATATATTTGAGGAACATAATTTTTACAATATAGATAAAAAAGGAATTGAAAATTGGTTTGGTGAATATATGATTAGTGTTATTATGGTAGAAGTTAAATTTATTTAGAAGTTTATTTGAATAATAAAAAGGGAAAAACATTTATCGAATATTATATTTGATTTAGGGAATAAATTTTTAATTATGTATTTGAATAATAAATTATATATTAGATTGTTTATGGTCAGTAATTATATTTATGATAAAATTTAATATATTTTCATATTATATAATTTTTATATTGAACCTAGCTTTTCATATTAAGATAGTACTTCTTTTAAGAAGAATATTCAACACATTACATAAACACATTACTGAGGACCACAATAGTTTACTGTCATAAGAGTCTAGGTAAAAAATATTATAATTAGGTGAATTATGTTCATCATTTCTCAAAATGATCAGCTCACATTATACACTCATTTTTAATGACATACAATTATAATTATTCTTAACATTGGGAATAAAACATATGAAATAGTGATATTTGAACATAGTAATGGTAAATTTATGAGATTTTATTATATGTTTAGATGAAAGCATAAGATAATCATAAGGGTATTCCATCATGAACATTACTTATGATGTTCATACCCAGCTTACAAGAGGTCCCAAAAAATGATTCAGGGTATAAAAAATAATTATGTCTAAAAACATGGCCCAAAATGGGATTAAATCATGATAAAAGAATCATGAACGATAATCCAGTTCCATAAAATTGTGTTTCCATAAAAAATATTGAAACACAAATTCATATGTCAAGGTAAAAATACCAAGAACATAGTTACAGATGATTATGACTCATCACCTTATTTCCATTGTGGACCATGTTACACCTATTCCACATAGTGGTCCAGAGACATCTCTTTCCCATGATGGATTAGGACACACATCTTTGCCATAGTGGATCATGGCCATCGACTTGTTTCCCATTTTTTCTCAAGAGATATAAAGAATTACCCAATTAATTGGAGTTAGAAATAGGTACCACCCCTCATTTAATGAAATTTATACATCAGTGTTCTACAATATCATAAAATAGTCATCATATATTAATTAATGAAATGAAATGGGATTCATAAATATTTAATCTCATAAGATCCTATGTAAAAGATACATATTTCATAATAAATTCATCATATTATTATCACATGACCTATGTAAAAGGAGATGTTTTCATAATAATTTAATCATTGTATAACCCATGGAAGATTAATGGGTTTCATAATAATCATGACACAGTAATCAGACACAATCTAGAGAAACGGAGATAGGTTTCCTTCCTGGCACCACCGCTTTTCCCCCCTCATCATTCTCCATTTAGTGAGAGTTTTATTTTTCAAGAGAACCCCCCCCCCTCTCGCTCTCTTATCCTCCTCTGGGAACTCACCTGTTATGACCATCACTCCTTTTGCAAGAACCATCACGAATAAACCCCAAATTGGTTTTACATGATACTTCTCAGAGGATTTGGGATTTCATTTGTGGTGGCATACAATGAGTCTCCCCCTCTCTATTTTCTGGGGTTCCTCATTGTTGTATCCCGATTCTCTCAACTCTAATTTTATAGTCTTTATTTGTTCTAAATGATTAATTTATGTTCATTGTTTTTTGATTTAGGGCTTTGTTCATGATGATGATGATGATGGGTTCTGTTTTTGGTCCTACATTATTTTTGAACCCCTTTTTTGATATTTGATTGATGTTGGTTCTAAGGCAGATTTCGGAGGTCTTACTGACGTCTGGTGCATTATATTTAGTCCTTCTTCCTCTCTTTACTCGGCCCTTGCTCTAGGATACTAACTATCTTCTTTAGGACGGATTTTCATAGTGGATTTTTAAGGTGTATTGGGAGGTGGGTTCGAGCTGTTGATGGCATTCACAAAGGCGTCTTCCATGGTCAATTCGTCTCTATTTTTGGATCACTGCTGCTTCATTGTGGCTTCATTGCTCGGTGATGAGATTTTTTTGCCTGGATATATTTGTGATATATGGTTTAATTTCATTTTTTTGTGGTATTTAGTGGCTGTGAAGCTGGGGTTTTGTTTTAATTATGTGTTAGAAAGAAAAATTCAGTTATAGTGCTCTCTTTCACCAGTACTGGTGATGAGAGTATCAGATTCGAGAGGTGTTGTTCATCTTGTCACGAGTGGTGATCATTTTTGGATTCATCTTCTTGGGGTTTATGGTGATCATTGGTCTCTTCAAGAATGTAGATTATAGTGACAGATTATAGGGGCAGGATTGAAATCTTAGCCTCTATGATTTCCAGCTAATAATTGCATCCTTTTTATTGTTTTTAGACTGGTGTTGGAGCTATGTAATGGTTTGAATTTTTAAATCCATTATGAGGTTACAACATACCCAAAAGTTCCTTATGAAAATATAAAAAAATGGATTTGAGGAAGGTCTAGAGAAAGAATAATAATGGTATCCATGGTTAACATCCCAATCAAATCATATGTAATATCAATTTATTTCATCATAATTAGATAAATATTTTCACAGAAAATCATGTAGAACATTACATGATAAAGATATGTTTTCAATGAAAATAAAAATTTTAAATTTTAAATGTAATAAAATATTTTTAAAATTCTTTTCCAGGAAAATAAACTTCAACACATATAAAAGAAGAATTAAATAAAATTATCGTTAATTTTTAGGGAAAATATAGTTTCCAATTTGTAAAACTGATTTTATAACATAAAAATGATGAAAATATATTTTTTATTTTAAATAAACCTTGAAAATAAGTAAAAATTAATATTTAGTGAATGTAATCGTCATGATAGTGGGTAATTATCTTCCTATCACACACAAATATTTATTTTTCATTTTTGGTAAAAAGAAATTTAGAATATTATTTTAAAATGACTTGATGTTTCATTTTAGATATTTTTTAAAAAATTATAACTCTTTAGAAATTAATTTAATTTATAATTTAAAATAAAATTTAAAATAATTTTTTAAAACATTTTGAGAAAGAAATATCTTGGATGATAATTTATTTTTCGGCGAGGACAAAAATAATGTAGGAATTTCTTGAAAATATATTTGACTATCATTTTTAATACCAAATGTTGAAAAATGGATGTATTTATTTATAATATCATAAATAACTACAATATAATAAATTCCCAGAGTTTTTTAGGTAACTTTATCATATTTTTTTATCATTACAAATATAATAATAATAAATTACTGAAAAATGATGACATTGTAATATAAAATCATTACAACATTTGAAAATATTAATTTTAAAAAATAAAAGAAAAAAATACCAATTAATACTTATAATATAATGAAGATAAATATATTAATGATATTACAAGTAAAATGGTCTATATGTATACCTATTTAAAGAATATCGTTTCAATACATAAATCTATCTCAATGAAAGAAAATTGAGACAAAAATATCATTCCTGTTTGTAATCGATTGAAGAGTAACACACATTAAATATGAACATAAAATAAAACAATAAATTTCATTAATATAATTTTATTCATGATATGAAAACTCATTGGGGGAGTATACACACCATACATGAGAAACAAGTGGTGAATTTTATTGTGTCTCCTATAAATAAATGATAGACTAGAAGTCCATTCCACTACTATTGAATTTAAAATTATATGTTCAAACATAATGAATGATAAATAATATTCTATTATGAAGATATTATATATAAATAATTATACATATCATTCAATATAATATTTACTTATGTACATTTATTACCCATTTATTAAAAATTTCATGTTAAGGTCCCCTTTTATAAAATAACTACTTTGTTTTCCATATATGTTTTGATTTGTTAATTCCCACCATCATAATGATATCATGGTCATATAATCTATAATATATTAATCATGAAATTATTATCATAAATATTCATTTATTATACTTTTTTAACCATCCATGGAATATTTATTTTCATAAATAATGTATGTTACAATCATAGAGATAGTAAGATGCTTGTAAACATCATAAACGTCTCAATATTTAAAAATTAATTACACAAAGTAGGAAATTAATATTTTCAATTTAAATAGTGATATTAATATAATACATACCATATAATATATATATAATTAAACATATCATCAATGTGGTGTTTTGATGTAAAAAGAGTAATATTTCTTCGTGAAGGTTGTAGTCCACATGTTCAAAAAACAATGTTTTCATTAGTTAAAGTGTAACAAATAAAATATTTTTTCATTATTTTATTTTAATAAATATTTTATTAATATGAAAATAATTTAATTTATATCTAATATACTTATCATTATTATTTTCCAGATAAATTGTTAGTGAAAAATGATTCACATCACTTCAGGAGGAGATAGTCCACTATACACATTAATGATGTTATCATATCACATATGAAATGTAAAATAATATATATATGATATAATGACTCCAAAAAATATATTTTTGTTATAAATATAATATATATAATTTATATCTATCAGTATATTAATAGTGAGATGTGGTATTGGGAATTGTAATGACACCGGTTTGCGAGGCAGTACTACTCCATACACATGAATTAGGATTTCATAACACATATTTTTAGAGAGGATATGTGTTTTTGGACTTAAATTAATATTAAAAATATATAATTATATGTATGATATTGATATTTTCTTATCATGATGGTTTAATTATAATTATAAGAGTTGGATGAAGACATACAACAATAATTCTCATTGAAGAACCTTACCTCTTCTTCGATTATCTTTCTTTTGGTTTGAAGAAAAACCCATCATATGCTGGATTTCCGATAGGATATAGGCTTCTAGGTTGAGATAATGTAATGTTTTATGTTATTTTTGTACATTTTTGTTATGAAAAATTTCTTTAATTATAAGGCCCCTTCCTTAAACCTTACTTAATCTTGAGTTATTACAAGATTACACATTGAGGATATTTTTGGGTTTAGAGTTTTAGAGAATTAGATCATAAAACATGCATTACATTCCACATATAAACAGAGTGGTTACATAAAGATGGCATTCTTCTTTCCCATCAATGGAAACATATTAAAAATAATACATGGATTCTTTCTTGACACTTCTTTGACACTATCATCATATCATGTACCTTTCCCTTGACCTGTGAAAAACATTTCAAAAAACATGGTATGAGCATAAAAAGCTCAGTAAGGGATATAAAAATATGGAAAGGAAACATGGGTACATATATAATAAGAATGAAATCATACTTTAACCATAAAACATAATAACTTTAACATACCTCATCAAATCATGAATAAATCATAGAAATCATAATATATAAAGGTAACTTGAGGCATTCATAACATTCTTACGTAGGGAGTAACCCTCTTGGTTACCTTTGGAATAACCATCACAGTATATTCCCTAAATCTCTTCAGAGAAACTGTAACGTTTCACTCCTTCGCGTTACCTAATGCATTGGAGATCTATATCGGGCTCACCTTCCCTTAGTTTATCACGGAACCACCCATCTTCATAATAATGCCCAAGAACCTCAACATAATCATATCACATAAAACATTCATAAAGGAAACATAACATTTACTCCTTTCAATCACAAGATATCAATACAACACATTGATATAAAAACATTATGAAAACCATTTTGAATACCAAAATAAAAGAAAAGTAAAACAATGTATTTATTTTTCATTTAAAAAGAAGGTATGGCTTGTAGAGGAATCTGAAACTCAAATAATGGTCACAGCGGCAGAGAAGTCATTGTCGTCGCATACGTACGACAAAAACATTCTCTTTTGTCGTTTAGTAAAACAATTCGTATAAAAAATATTCCTTTTGGATAAACGTAAAAGTCAAAGGGGTTTATACACCGTATAAAAGAAGGTTGGGTATAAAACAAAATATGCCTCAATGAAAGGAGATTGAGACCATGTCCCATACCTCGGGTCCGACTTGACTCGATCGTTATTTAATGTCCTGAATAATAAACTTGAGTTAATTTATACTTTCGTAAGAACCTTTTTCATGTTCATTATTCCTTTTATATCACTTATTTCCATGTCATGAACACTATGTAATTATTTAAGTTAATAACGGTCGTTTTAACGATCATTGGTACTTGAGTCAAAAATAAACCCTTTATAATTACAAGTTGATCATGTATCCAATATATCCATAATTATAATCATGATGTATATATCATATATATCCACTATATACATGAATTTATAATATTACATAATCATTTATAGGTAAGAAATGAAATTCACCGTTCCTGGAGACGGTAAGTCGTACGTATGCATGAACGCTACATTCATTTCTATTTCGTATTTTATAAATGGAATCATAATTATATAAAGTTATATTATAATTCCAGTATAATATAATATCTAATATCATAGTTCCATCCTTTATACGTCCCACATATGGTACTTAACAAATCAAATCACTTTGAGGGGGCAGTAGTCCACACTTCCTTAAATGAAGATATCGCGTTTACCCATTATGGAAACCATAAAGGTATGCCTAAAATGGAAAATACACAAGATTAAGTATAAAATAAACATATAATATGTCATATATAAATATAGTGACATCTTAATTGCCACCTTTGAAGGTGTTAAAAGAATGTTGAACAATCATCGTTTCGGGTGGCATAAATTCACCATCCACAGAAACAGTATGTCCTTTAACCATTAGATGTAGGTTTGTGTAAGTGTATATCGAATCCTTCTTATAAAAATGTCCTAGTATATTGAATATACTGGAGTTGTTACAAAATAAATTAATAAAAATAGTTTATGGGGTTGGAGAAGCAAAATAAAACAAAAGGACTCAAGTAGAGACATTACCTTAAAATTGGGTAACTGCCTTTGGATTGATCTAAAAGGCTTCCGTGGGAAGACTTCTGCCCAAATAGTGGCTTCAAGGAGTAAGAGAGGGATGTGGAGAGACAAAATGGGCAGGGGTTGGACGAGCCAAAGGCTTTGGGAGTGTGGGTAAGGAGGTAGAGGTGGGGGGCTTTTATAAGAGGAGAGGAGGGGCACTCTTGGAATGTAAAGAAATGTTACTTTATTTTAAAAAAAATTTCGGATTCAAAAGGTCCCACATTGATATAATTCGAGGGTAAGGTGATACGGGTTATAAATACACCCATACAATAGGTTTTGGACATGTTTAGGTAATATATTTCACATTATCATTTCATTTTATTTAAATCCTTTATTAATAAGGTAATCGCTGCATCATCATGATGTCATAAATAATTTAATTTATTTAAAGTATAAAAATTATAAAAAAAATACTATGCTGTAGGAAATTGTTTTATCTTTCCAATTACTATTTATAATAAATAATATGACTTGTATAACCCCATGTAATTTTTTTTAGTATAATAACTCATGTTTGTGTCATTTTTACTTTAACATTAAATAAAAAGTTATTTATGTCATTTCTCAACCAAAGTGGCTCCATGGGGTCCCCAAGATGACCCATGGATTGTCTTGGTCGGCCATTATACATCCAATGAGGGTAGTACATGTTTCAATCTTATCTCATATTATAAAAACATTATTTTTACCTTAAACTACACTAATTACCTCTAATCGAGATTAAGAACTTAAAAGTTACTATTCACCAAAAAATTATTTTAATCTTATTGAACCACATTTTACTTATTAATGACAACCATGTATGTTGTATTTTTGAAAATAAAATCACAGAAGTGGAAAAATTTCATTTAAACGAAAAATTAGTTTCTTTAACTACCACTTAGTGGTTTCACTATTCATCAAAAATTGAAGTTTTTCAGAAAAATTCCAAAACTTCACCCTAAGCTATATTTGATATTCTGCATTCAAAAAAGAAGTCTATTTTACAAAATTCAAAACATATAGGTCACATTAATTAAATTAATAATTAATTCCCGATGTCATGACAAATAGTGTGTTTTTATGAAACAATAAGTATCAAAAGATTGACACTAGTTTAAGTCCGATTTCAAAGTGAAATTAATTCCAACGTCCACGATTGGATTAAATGGTAAAAATATATTCTAATTTCACATTAATACCAATTCAAAAAATAATCTAATCATATAAATAAATTAAATGAAAAAACAGTTTTGATGTAAAATACAGTATGTTTCACTATTCATTAAAAAAATGAACATTGTCAGAAAAATACCAAAAATTTATCCAATGTAAATTTCAATGTCCCAATAATAATGAATATGTTTGTTTTGACCAATATAGACTATAAAATTTTCAAATGTTTAATTTAAAAAGGGTTTTCCATCAAAAGTCAGTAAAACAATCTTTTAAGATTATTAGTGTATCCCATGCTTAAGATTGGATTTATTTTCATTTTATTCCTATAAAACACTATCTAATTCATTAATAGACATTGATTAAAATATCTATTATTCATTACATACTTGGGATGTTACATCCTTCCCCCTTTAAAAAATTTCTTCCCCGCAATTTATTTAATTATCGAATAAATGGGGGTACTTATCCCTCATTGCATTTTCAGATTCCCATGTTGCCTCTTCCATCATGTGGTTTTCCCACAAAACATTTACCAGATTAATCACCTTATTTCGTAACACTTGCTCCCTATGGTCAAGAATCTGGCCCGGTTGTTCCTTATAAGATAGGTTCTCTTCCAGCTGAACTACCTCTAGACTCAAAACATGAGATGGATCTGGCATATACTTTTGTCAACATCGAAATGTAAAAAACATTGTGTACCTGAGATAAACTCGGAGGTAAAGCCACCCGATATGCAACTGATCCAACTCTCTCCAGAATTTCATATGGTCCAATGAACCTTGGACTCAACATTCATTTCTTACCAAATCTCATCACACTTTTCCATGGTGAGACTTTGAGAAAAACATGATCACCTACCTTAAAAGTTAGATCCTTCCTCCTGTTGTCTGCATAACTCTTCTGCCTACTCTGAGCTATTCTCATGTGTTTCTGAATCAGCTGAACTTTTTCTTCCATCTCTTCTACCAATTCTGGTCCCATCAACTTCCTTTCACCCACTTCATCCCAGAAAGCTGTAGTTCGACACCGCATCCCATATAATGCCTGAAATAGTGCCATTTGTATACTGGAATGAAAACTGTTATTATATGAAAAATCAACCAAAGAAACATGTTGGTCCCAACTTCCCTGATAATCCATCGAACAAGCTCGTAGCATATCCTCCAAGGTCTGAATTGTTCGTTCTGACTGCCCATCTGATTGAGGATGAAATGCTGTACTAAAATTTAATTCAGTACCCAACGACTTCTGAAGGCCTTTCCAAAAGTTTTAAGTGAACCTAGGATCACGATCAGATACAATGGATAGGGGAACTCCATGTAACCTGACTATCTCTTTAAGATACAAATGGGAAAGTTGATCTAGGGAAAAATTATCTCGTATAGAAAGGAAATGAGAAGATTTAGCCAAGAGATCAACAATAACCCAGATTGCATTATTACCTCGAGATGTCTTCGGTAATCCCACAACAAAGTCCATGGATATATTCTCCCATTTCCACTCTGGCACTGGTAGACGTTGAAGCATCCCATTCGGTAACTGCCGCTCTACTTTAACCTCTTGACATGTCAAACACTTCACAGTAAAATCAGCAATATCTCTTTTCATTCCATCCCATCAGTAATACTCCCGTAGATCTCTGTACATAGTAGTACTGCCAGGATGAACTGAAAACGGAGAACTATGAGCTTCATATAACAACTCTCACTTCAACTGTGAAACACAAGGCACAAACAATCTATTCCCAAATCTCAAAACACAATCATTATCAATGTTGAATTCAGGCAACTTACCTTTCTGAACCAGCTCTACCTTTTTCGGCAACTCACTGTCTTGCTTCTGTGCTTGCTTGATTCTATCAGATAGAAATGATCTCACTGATACCTGCAACAAAACCGAAGAACATCATACACCAAAAACATATATTCCATAGTTCATCAAATCCTTAGCCAAAGGATCACGTTCCAAACACAACATTGCTAATGAAGCATTACATTTTCGACTCAAAGCATCAACCACTTTATTTGCTTTTCCCGGATGGTAATGAATTGTACAATCATAATCCTTGATTAATTCCATCCATCTCCTTTGACTCATGTTTAACTCTTTCTGAGTGATATATACTTTAAACTTTTGTGATCAATATATATTTCACACTTTACTCCATACAAATGATGCCTCAAAATTTTTAAAGCGAAAACAACTGCAGCTAATTACAAATCATGTGTAGGGTAATTTACCTCATGAGTTTTGAACTGTCGTGAAGCATAAGCAATTACCTAATCATTATGCATTAGGACGCAACCATGTCCTTTCAATGAAGCATCACTGTAGATAACAAACTCACCATTACTGGAAGGTAGTGCCAAAACTGGAGCATTCACCAATCTTCTTTTCAATTCCTGAAAACAATCATCACATTATTTTTTCCAGATAAACATAACACCCTTCCGAGTTAGCTTTGTCATTGGACTAGATAACCATGAGAAATTTCTAACAATACTTCGGTAATAGCCTGCCAAACCAAGGAAGCTACAAATCTCAGTTACATTTGTGGGTCTTGGCCAGTCTTCCAGAACTTTTTTTTGCAGGATCAATAGTTATCCCATCTTTAGAAACAATGTGACCAAGGAAAGAAATTTGTTGCAACCAAAACTCACACTTTCTGAATTTTCCATACAGTTTCTTTTCGTTTAAGGTTTGCAAGATAACCATTAAATCTCTTTCATGCTCCTATTTACTTTTAGAAAACACCAAAATATCATCAGTGAAAACCACCAGAAACTTATCCAAGAACTCATGGAAAATGCTATTCATTATGTCCATGAATACAGCATGTGCATTGGTTAGCCCAAAAGGCATTAATACAAATTCATAATGGCCATATCTTGTACGGAACGCAGTCTTCGGAACATCTGCTTCCTTTACCTTCAGCTGATGGTACCCCGATCTCAAGTCAATCTTTGAAAAATACTGAGCTCCCTGGAGCTGATCAAACAAATCATCGATATGAGGAAAAGGATATTTGTTCCTAACAGTGATGTTATTCAAGGATCTATAATCAATGAAAAGTCTAATTCAACCATCTTTTTTTTAACAAATAAAAAAGGAGCACCCCATGGTGATGTGCTAGGGAGAATGAAACCTTTCTCTAATAAATCTTGCAATTTCTCCTTCAACTCTAAAATTTCAATTTGAGCCATTCGATAAGGGGTTTTGAAATTGTCTTAACATTAGGAACTATGTCAACAGTAAACTCAACTTCCCGATCTGGAATTATTCCAGGAAACTCATCAGGAAAAACATCAGGATAATCATTTAACACTGGCACATCATTAATCTGAACAGTTCCCTTGTTTTCAACAATGTGTGCAAGGTAACATTCATTTCCATCTTTTACAAGTTTCTTGGTCTCTTGATAAGTTATCAAAAGTAAGGGTTTATTATAGTACACAAACTGAAAGTCTTTCTGAAAAGAAACTTCTTTATCTCTACAGTCAATCTTAGCATGGTAAATAGAGAGCCAATACATACCCAGGATAACATCAAACTCTACTAGAGGTAGAACAATAAGGGTTGAATGTAGGTTCTTTCCACAGATAAGGATAGGAATATTCTTATAAATTCTTTTTTCCTCAAAATTTCCCCCAGGTGTTTTTACCAAAAGTTCAGGAGTCATTTATTGAGATGGTATTCCCATTTTACTAGGAAAGGTTTCAGAGATGAAAGAATGTGTAGACCCCGAATCAAACAACACACTGGCATAATCTGAAAAAATAAACAAATTACCTGATATAACTTCATTTGATGGCCAAACATCTGATGATGTAGTTTCAAAGGATTTCACCACCCCTTTCTGCTTGTAGTCTAACTGCTTCCCATCACCCAAGCTCTTTTTCGGACACTCGTTTGCATAGTGACCCATCTCATTGCACTTAAAACATTTCACTAACTGTAAATAAAATTTGGTCATACCTTCACCTTGATCTTTTTCAGTGAAATCACGAGCCTTATGTCCCATATTACCACATCGGTAGCACTTTCTAGAATTCAGAAGACATTCCCCAGCATTCCTTTTACCACATTTATCACAAAATGGAAACTTAGATTTCTTACCATCAGACTTTTTTGAAGAATTCTTCCCTTTCTCCGGCCACCTTGTTCTCTTCTTTTGCTGGTTGTTATAGAACACTTGATCATTGGCAAACTCCATTTCCACCTTCTCAGCACATCGAACAAGATTTTCATAACTTTTAAACTCACGAGAAGCTAATGTCCTTCGATATTTTGGCATTAATCCTGAGTAAAAACGATTGATTTTACTATCAAGGTCTCGGATAAAATTTGGAGCATACCTTGACAATCGAGTGAACCTTTCTTCATAGGTAGACACTAAGTCTTCCTCTTTCCTCAATTCCAAGAATTTTTTTTCCATCCTAAGTCGAATAACCTTAGGAAAATACTTTTCAGGAAACATACCTTTGAATTCATCCCAGTCGAGAGCATCAATCTCATCAACGTCCCTGATATTTTTAACCATCGACCACCAATGATCTGCTTCACCCTCCAAACGGTATATAGAATGACTAACCTTTTGATTTTCTGAACACCCCATGACATCGAAAATCTTCTTCAGTGATTTAATCCACCCTTCAGCTAGCACAGGGTCAAATGATCCTCTGAATGATGGGGTATGTTTCCTCATGAAATGTTCCACCACTGATATGTTCCTATGCGGTTGATCTGGCTGATCTCGTGCATGGATACCACCACCATTTATCGCTTGAGTCAATTGCGCCATTACTGCAACAAACTGTTCACTTCCAATTCCAACCATCTCAGAATGCTGATTCGGAAGTTATTTCCTTCAGCATGCCTTCCTAGCATTGCTTCCCTGTTTCCTCTACGGAAAACCATTCTAAACAAACATGTCTTAGATGAGGCAACATGGTAATCTTCAAATACTATATCACTTCAATTTGACCATAAAAAAATATTTTTTAATAATCATTTAATATAATTCTAACTCCTAAAGTTATCTAAACCGACCTTTTATACAAACTATAAGGCCCCGGCCTTAAACCTTACTTAATCTTGAGTTATTACAAGATTACACATTGAGGATCTTTTCAGGTTTAGAGTTTTAGAGAATTAGATCATAAAACATGCTTTACATTCCACATATAAACAAAGTGGTTACATAAAGATAGTATTCTTCTTTCCCATCAATGGAAACATATTTAAAATAAAACATGGATTCTTTCTTGACAGTTCCATGACACTATCATCATATCATGTAACTTTCCCTTGACCTGTGAAAAACATTTCAAAAAACAATGGATGAGCATAAAAAGCTCAGTAAGGGATATAAAAATATGGAAAGGAAACATGGGTACATATATACATAATAATGAAATCATACTTTTCCCATAAAACATAAGCACTTTAACATACCTCTTCAAATCATGAATAAATCATAGAAATCATAATACATAAAGGTAACTTGAGGCATTCATAACAATCTTACGTATGGATTAACCCTCTTGGTTATGTTTGGAATACCCATCACACTATATTCCCTAAATCTCTTTAGAGAAACCTCAATGTTTCACTCCCTCACATTACCCAATGCATTGGAGAGCTATATCGGGCTCACCCACCCTTAGTTTATCACGGAACCGCCCGTCTTCATAAAAATTCCCAAGAACCTCAACATAATCATATCACATAAAACATGCATAAAGGAAACATAACATTTCAACCTTTCAATCACAAGATATCAATACAACACATTGATATAAAAACATTATGAAAACCATTTTCAATACCAAAATAAAAGAAATGTAAAACATGGTATTTATTTTTCATTTAAAAAGAAGGTATGGCATGTAGAGGAAGCCGAAACTCAAATAATGGTCATGGCGGCGGAGATGTCATTGTCGCCGCATACGTACGACAAAAACACTCCCTTTTGTCATTTAGTAAAATTATTTGTATAAAAAAGATTCCTTTTTGATAAACATAAAAGTCAAAGGGGTTTATACACCATATAAAAGAAGGTTGAGTATAAAACAAAATATTCCTCAATGAAAGGATATTGAGACGAAGTTCAATACCTCGGGTCCGACCTGACTCAATCGTTCTTTAATGTCCGGAATAATAAACTTGAGTTAATTTATACTTGCTTAAGAACCTTTTTCAAGTTCATTATTACTTTTATATCACTTATTTCCATGTCATGAACACTATGAAATTATTTAAGTAAATAACGGTCGTTTTAACGATCATTGGTACTTGAGTCAAAAATAAAACCTTTATAATTACAAGTTATTCATGTATCCATTATATCCCGAATTATAATCATGATTTATATATCATATATATCCAGTATATACATGCATTTATAATATTACATAATCATTTAGAGGAAAAAAAATGAAATGCACCGTTCATGGAGACAGTAAGTCGTACGTACGCATGAACGCTACTTTCATTTCTATTTCGTATTTTATAGAATGGAATCATAATTATATAAAGGTATATTATAATTCAAGTATAATACCATATATAATATCATAGTTCCATCCTTTATATGTCCCACATGTGGTACTTAACGAATCAAATCACTTTGAGGGGGTGGTAGTCCGCACTTCCTTAAATGAAGATATCGTGTTTACCCATTATGGAAACTATAAAGGTATACCCAAAATGAAAAATAAAGAAGCTTAAAGAAAACATAAACATATTATATATCATATATAAATATAGTGAAATCTTAATGTCCAATTTTTATGGTGTTAAAAGAATGTTGAACAATCATCATTTCGGGAGGCATAAATTCACTATCCACGGAAACAGTATGTCCCTTAACCATTAGATGTAGGTGTGATTAAGTGTAGCTCGAATCTTTCTTATAACAACATCCTAGTATATTGAAGATACTTTATTTTTTACAAAATAATTGAATAAAAAGAGTTTAGGGGGTTGGAGAAGCAAAATAAAACAAAAGGACTCAAGTGGAGACATTACCTTAAAATCGGGTAACTCCCTTTGATTTGAGCTCAAAGGATTCCTTGAGAAGGATTCTGCCCAAAGTGAGGCTTCAAGGGGTAAGAGAGGTATGTGGAGAGAGAAAATGGGCAGGTTTTGGCCGATCCAAAGACTTTGGGAGTGTGGGTAAGGAGGTAGAGGTGGGGGCCTTCTATAAGAGAAGAGGAGGGTCACTTTTGGAACGTAAAGAAATATTACTTTATTTTAAATTTATTTTCTGATTAAAAAGGTACCAAATTGATATAATTCGAGGTTAAGGTGATAAGGGTTCGAAATCCACCCATCCAATAGGTTTTGGACATGTGTAGGTCATATATTTTACATTATCATTTCATTTTATTTAAATCTTTTATTAATGAGGTAATCGCTGCATCATCATGATGTCAAAACTAATTTAATTTATTTAAAGTCTAAAAATTATAGAAAAATACTATAATGTAGTAAATTGTTTTATATTTCCAATGAATATTTATAATAAAAAATATGACTTGTATAACGCCATATAAAAATTGTTTTAGTAAAATAACTCATGTTTGTGTCATTTTTACTTTAACATTAAATAAAACGTTATATATGTCATTTCCAAACCCAAGTGGCTAAATGGGGTCCCCAAGTTGACCCATGGATTTTCTTGGTCGTACATGACATATCCAATGAGGCCAGAACCTGTTTCAAGCTCATCTCATATTATTAAAACATTATTTTTACATTAAACTACACTAATTACCTCTAATCGTGATTAAGAACATAAAAGTTACTCTTCACCAAAAAATTATTTTAATCTCATTGAACCACATTTTACTTCTTAATGACAACCATGTATGTCAGATTTTTGAAAATAAAATCACAGAAGTGGAAAAGTTTCATTTGAACGAAAAATTAGTTTCTTTAACTACCACTTAGTGGTTTCACTATTCATAAAAAAGTGAAGTTTTTCAGAAAACTTCCAAAACTTCAACCTAAGATATATTTGATATTATGAATTAAAAAAATAATTCTATTTTACAAATTTCAACACATGTAAGTCACATTAATTAATTTAATAATTAATTCCCGCTGTCATGAAAAATAGCGTGTTTTTATGAAACAATAAGTATCAAAAGATTGACACTAGTTTAAGTCTGATTTCAAAGTGAAATTAATTCCAACGATCACTATAGGATTAAATGGTAAAAATATATTCTAATTTCACTTTAAAACCAATTAAAAAGATAATTTAATCATATAAATAAATTAAATGAAAAAACAGTTTTGATGTAAAATGCAATATTTTTCACTATTTATTAAAAAAATGAACATTGTCATAAAAATACCAAAAATTTATCCAATGTAAATTTCAATGTCCCAATCATAATGAATATATTTATTTCGACCAATATAGACTATAAAATTGTCAAAAGTTTGATTTAAAAAGGGGTTTCCATCAAAAGGCAGTAAAATAATCTTTTAAGAATATTATTGTATTCCAGGAATTAGATTGGATTTATTTTCATTTTAAGCCTCTAAAACACCATCTAATTCATTAATAAACATAGATAAAAATATCTATTATTCATTACTTACTTGGGATATTACATTAATGGTGTGAATAAGGTAGGTGAGTGAGTTCCCAATTAAAATTGATAAGGAGTGTATTTTTGTTAATACCTAAACAAAAACAATAATAGTATGTCACATTAACCTATTATGGATTGAAAATTGATATATAATATAGGATAGTGTTTATATTTCTATAATCCAATAAACTAAATAAAAATTAATTTTCTAATAAAATTATTATTTATCTTTTATGTTTACAATAATTTTACCACTTCAATTTTTGTCGTGGAAACTTGATTTTCTAAAAAAGTTAAAAACATATTAAAGCGTAAAAAGCTATCTTAAAACAAAAATTGGAAAAAATTTATTATATATTTTTAATAATATCTATAAAAAAAAAATTCATATTTAATATTAATTTTAACACAAGGCAAATTAACGTGAAAAAACACAACTTTTAACTTTAACTGAGAAAATTAATTTTTCTATCTTTACCAATTATTATGTTAAAAAATATGATTAAATTATTACAACATATAAATTATTATGATTAAAATTATAGATATTTTATTAAAAATTAAATTCACATATGTAGATAATATAAAATAAAAATAACTACCAAAATGCGATGTGAAAGAAGGATTTTAATGAGGAAAATGTTCAAAATATTAGAATTTCCTCATGTAAAAATTAATAAAATTGTTGAATAAAATGAACTAAATTTTATTAATATATAAATATATACAATTCAACTAATTTTATTATAAATATAATAATAAATATAAATTATCACTATAAATAATTAAATACAAATGGATGTTTTCAATTAAATTTTAGTATTTTTCACAATTCAAAAATTAAGTAATTCTTTCATAAAATTCCAAAAATTTAACAACAATATAATTCTGATAAAATTATTTGAAAAAATTATTTTGTTTTCTCAACTAATATTTCTATTAATTTCAAAAATGTGTTTTAAAAGAAGCATGTAAAAGGCGAAAAACTTCTAATTTGAATAATTTAGTTTTAACTATAAAATCTCATTTATTCTTATCTATTTTATATAAAACACATTATAAAAATGTTAAAACATTGATAAAATATATACTATATAATATTATTATGTTATTTCAATAAAAATGTTTTTTTAAATTATATCAGTTAAAACCTGTGTTTTTTTAAATAATTTCTCATAGAAATTTTTCCTTTATTTTTAAATTGTTTTTATTTTCACTATTAATTATTTTATCATTAATGAATTAATTTTATATTTATTTATAAATAATATATTTTCATGATTTTGTTAATCCCATTCATAATTAGAATTCCAATTGCTAGGAGATAACTATAATATAATAATATATTAATAACAAGACTTGTTTCATTCAAAATTGATGTTGAGTGGAAGGAAAGCTAAAATTGGTGTTGTGTGTAACAAAAGATAAATTATGTGGTTTTTGTAATAAAAAAATATCAAAAGTAATAAATTTAATTGAAAATAATATTTCAAAAATTCTCTAGGTTTTACATTCAATCCTCTATAAAATTAATTCCTCCCTCTAAATTCATCTCATTCATCAAGGGACTAATATTTGTAATTTCTTTCAAAGAATGCAACATTTTAGATTTTGTTATCAAAACATCAAGTCTAAAAATAGAATGTTATGTAAAAAATAAAATTGGATCATGCTATATTTCCAAACTAGATACCATAAGTGGAAGATAAAAATTTTACATAGAATAGAAAACATTCACTCAAATACTTATAGAGGGTGAAAAAGAAAATTATCAGAAAAACATAATGACTATAAAGTCATAAAATAAAGGGGTTTGAAAGATGTCAATTCTATCATAAACAATTGGGATATAAAGAGAAAATTGTATTTAAAGATCATTTTCCAAATGTTGGGTAATTCAATTTCCATCTCTAATAAGAACATATGGAAAGGAACTTACTGAAATATTTTTACTTCGTAGGAAAAATTTCAGCATATGGTTGTGAAATAATCAATTTTCACCTAATATCATAATTTCAGAGATGTATATTTTTTTGAAAAAAGGGAAAAAAGTTCATAAAAAATATAATTAATTCATTCTATCTCACGATTAAAAAATTTAACTCATAATATCAAATATGAAAAACAAATTCATATGGTGATGTGATAGATTTATCTCTATTAACTAATCCAAATTTTAGATTATAAAATTTTATAAATGATAAATCATATGACCCTTAATAATGATTAAAATCTATTTAATTATAAATGACTTCACTAAATTTCCAAAATACACATGTCATTTTACCCCAAAAAGTATTTTTTATATCTTAATTTTCACATAAATAACATGTGACTACCATTATTGTGTATTATCTTGAAACATTAAACTGAAATATATTACCATAAAACCATAGTTAAAATAGAAATTATTCTTTATTACTTAATCAAAACATTGATTATTGGGAATATTCTATAAATCCAATAAATGTTGTAAAATCAATCAATGATAAAATAATTTGTTTTCAAAAAATATTTAATCTCTGTTAAGATAGTCAGTATTATCCAATTTACATTATCCATATCCCCTATATATATATATAAACAAAGTCAATTTTATCTATATCATTAATATATAAAGAATTTCATTCCCTTAGACATGTGTTATTCTTAAAATAAAAAACATCTTTTATATCAATTTTCAAGGTTATCAGAAATATTCATCATATTTTTTATATCCTTAAAAAAATATATACTTAACAATACCAAAATTAAACATAATTCATGAATTCCATTATTTAATAACTTCAATTATTTAATTGAATCATTAGCTCATTAGATAGGGGTTATCATCATTTTCCTTAATACCTTATTTCGTTCATATTTTATTTGTAATCACTTCATCATCAATAAAAAAATCACTAGAATAAACATCTTGATTCTATTTAAAAGATTTCCACTTAGGTCATCTACTATTATAATTACCAAAATTTTAGAATTTAAAACATTCCACAGATAAAGAAAATTGAGGTTGACCAATACTCTAGTCTATTGCATTTCCCAATTTTACATTTTTTTTTCATTTACTTATATTGTGTCATTCTTTTACACAATTGAAATTTCTATATGTTTCTATGAGACATTGACATGGATCTTCTTCCCACATTCTAGACATATAAGAAACCTTATCTTCTATCCACCTTGGTCAAAATTACCCAAAATAATTATGAAATCTAGGCTTCTCTTTTTTAGAAAGAATTAGATTTGGTTATGGTTCACATTATTAAACATGTTTAAGGATAACTGATTATGAATGATAATAATAACCTTCACTCTAGTTAGAATGTCAATTATCTAATCATCCGCAAATCGATGGAGAAATTAAATTTTAACCTTGTTTCTTCAGGTTACCTTCATTTAGTAATACTACAAACATATAATGAGAAGTACATAACATTATAGAAAATGAGATAATCATTAAAACAATTATTTTATGTATAAATAAAGAAACATCCTTTTCAACATATAACACATTAGGTTTATCCAACTTAATTCATAGTCATCATCTATTTAAATCACTCATGATGGTAAATAAAGTGTTTGTGAATTCTCAATGCATAACCCCCGAGAGTGTCAAATCAGGAATGTAACAAATTACATTTATTTCACTAGGTAATGATAATGTCCATATCAATGAACCAATTTTTTAATTATTAACCTCAGTTACATCTTTTCCAAAGTAACATATGTTCCATAGTAACATCCACGTGTAGTTTCTAGATAATTGCTTAATTTCAAAAATATCACTAACTCAATTCTTTAAAAAAATTCCTAGACATTTCCTTATTTGTGGAGTCATTATTTTAAAAATAACTAGATACATCCAATGAAATATCCATATATATATGATTAGGTATCTCAGTATTGCTTCCTCATCCATATTTGCAATGGTTAATTAATCTTTTCTTATGATACCAACTATTGGGAACTATGATTTTAAAACATAGGTATAATATATTTTTACATGAATAAAAAATAAATTACCAAAATAATTTCATAAGGACCATATTAGTTTAGCGTATTTTGATACTATTTACACAATATTATAATTTGGCTAAATATATTAAAAATTCCCCATAATGATATTCTCACATATTACACCTCTATGTCATAACCTACGTAAACATTTCTCCATAACCTCGGGAAGGAAACATATGCAAGTGTGATCTCAGAAATTCAGTAAGGGTAATCATTAGAGAAATCAATATATGCTCACAAGATATCATAAGGCAATCATATGTGTATGTGATAATAATCTTAACTTAATAAGTTCATACAAAAACAGTCATTGATCACAAACATGATTCATGGAATAAAAAGATACCATTGTAGGAAAAATGATCCACGGTGTTAAATCATCCTAAATAAATCATGAACCACAATATAATGTCATATAAGTGTGGAACCAATAAAACATTGAAAAAAATAATAATATTTCAATGTCAACTATAAATACCACCTATATAGTGGATCAAGATCAAAACATTTTTCTTAATGTGGTTCAAGAAATTCCTATTTCCCATAGTAGAAAAGGACACACTAGTTTCCCATAGTGGAACATAAAACACTTATTTACAATAGTGGATCTGGACCATTGATATTTTTCTATTTTTACCTTATGAGATATATAGATTTACACAATTCACTAGAGATAGAGATAGGTCCCCATATCACATAATTAAAACTATACATATGTGTGGTATATGATCATAAAAAATTCATCATATCATAACGTAGAAAAGAATGTGGGATTCATAATAATTTCATAATATCATAGCCTATAGAAAATAGATTGGTTTCATACTCTATTTATTGTTTCAAAATTTCATGAACCTTGGAGAATGAACCATGTTTCACAAGAATTTTATCATCGTATAACCTAATGAAGGGAATTTTTTATTGTAAAAATAATTCCTTTATAAACACAACCATTTTTTAAAAGATTAATAATGTTATAATATGATCATTTTTTTGGTAGGGTTTGTATAATTATTTGGAGAATAATCTGAGATTTATCAAAAAATATCAGAAAATGATTGATAGGTACATTATAAGGATAATCCTTATTCCTGAAAATATACATCTAGTTTTTTTCATAGATTTTGGTGATAGAGGGATGAGTATATATCAATGGTAGAGTTTTATTATAATAATATTTTCCATTATATTACATATACATCACAATATTAATATATTTCTTTCTCATTATTCCCAACTATTAAGCTACCATGAGATTAATCACGCAATAGTTGTGGGAGAAAGACTGGTGCATGAATAAATTCTTTAATGTATAGAAAATCTTGTAGTTTATGGTCACATATTATATATAATAGTAGTCTTATGATGGCCATGGGAAGTGATAATTTGTGTTATTTGGGAATCCATGTTTTTATATGGGTTACTTGGTTGTTCGAGCCTCAACATCCTGAAATATAGGATAATTGGATCTATTTTTTGTTATATGTTCAATATAATTGAACATATAGGTATAGTTGCATACTAATTTGGTATTCCACAATTACACAATGTTAATAATTATTTTTTAATTTAATATCAGATTAAAAATTATATGAATGAAATTATTAATTTTATTGAATATTAGGAAATTGATTGGGAACCTAGTGATCCTTTCCTGAAGTATGTGATACAGATTGTATACGAATGTGTGATTATTTTATGGGAAAAGGCAAGGCCATCATTTTAGATCTTATGGTGGTATATATTGATCATGAACAAATAATGGGAGTAAGAAACTATTTTTTGGGAATAATGTACAATATTATTAGAGGAAAACTCAAAAGATACCTCTTTGGTTTGATAAGTCCTTAGAAGAGGATAATTTTAAAACACAATATTTTGGTAGTGTGGTTTATTTATGATCTTACAAATCTTATGTAATTTATTTAATATAAATAATGATTAAATTTGGGGTTTATAATTATTCAGTGGTTTTTTGAAGCATAAAAGTGGGATTTAGATGTTTTTTGTTCAAAATGGTCAACCCCAGACCCTACTGCAAGAATTTCTTTCACAAGTATGCTCATGTAAAAAATAAGAATTAGAAAAATTATTAGAGAAGAATCGTTAGATGGGTGTATTGAGCCCCAAATGGCATGGATATTGTTAAAATTTCATGGACATTTTTTTATGATGGCATGTTCATGAACCACATAATAAAGGCCATTTCACAATGGGGGACTTGAAATGAACATGATGGATTTTAAGTATCTAAAATAACCATATTTTATTTTTGATCTTAAAAATATAAATGGGAAAATTCATTGAGAATAAATATGGGGGTTTAAATGATTTTATTTATCATTCATGACTATTAATAATTGCATCTCTTTGCCTCACATATTGATTCCATCACTTTTTATGATTTTTAAATTATTATTTGGATGAACACAAGAAACAATCCTCATATTGACTTACATCCTTCAATAAATTTTTTTGTAATCAACCGTTATTGTGTGTCATTTTGATAATATTAAAGTATCTAATAGGGGGATCTTCTCATTGATTCAAACATTATGGATCCATGCGTCCCATAAATTTTCAATATCAAATAATGATTGAAGGTAAAATTTTATCAACTATATATGAAGATTATTGATTGAGGTAATTAATGTTGGGTATATGAATTTTATATCCCTAGTTTTATTATTCATTGTGAATCATTATGGAATCATAATTATGATGTATTCTAATAAATTCATGGAATTGCTTTGCATACAAGATTGATTATGTTGGTTCGTGAATGTGATTCATCTATATATTTTCTGGAAATATCATTACATTGGCATCATTAACCACAATGTAGTAATTTTCTCACCCCATAGATCATTTCATATTATTTATAATACTTTTTATTATACTAAATAAACATGTTTGTTTAATGTTTCTTAAGAGTAGAAAAGAGTCCCTTGGGACACACCCATGATATATGATCTAATAACTAATTTTTAGGGTATTTAAAATTATTTATTATTTATATTATTATATATTTAAATGATATTTTTTTGTATGATATTTAATATCACATGGAACATATATTTATGTATCATATTGAACAAGTTTCACAATATTGGATTGATAAATCCTTGGAGCGGGAACATGGCGTTGTGATAAAGGATATAGACTATAGATCATTTGATGAAATTGGTCAGATCACCTATATGTTTGTTGTAATGGGAGTAGACTATGGAGGGAAATGTTTTCTTGGGATACATTATAGAATATGAGATGGACATATAAGGGTGTAGTTTATATCCAATTACATCATGCATGTGAGGCTGGAATTACCATCATTTGATGACAATGATAAAAATTAGGATGTGTGTGTGTGGTAATCCTATTAATGGCCACCAGATCGTTTGGGAGTGGATAATATAATAATATATGATATTAAATACAATAATAGTAACCCTAGGGTGATAACTAACATTGGGACTTCTGACACATTTTTTATGTGTACTGATATATATTTACATCATAATATCATCGTTCCAAATTAGGCACTGATGGTTTTCATGGATTCTTGATTAGAGAATGATTCTAAGAAATTGTGAGGCTTTGTTTTTACTTGATATTTTATTATATTTTTGGGTATAAGAAGTTATATATCCAAATACACTTATTTTAAGGAAACATAGTTGGTGTTCCAATATGATTCATTGCGCATGCACTAGATAAGTATCTCAATCATCAAGAAGAATTCATGACCAGGGATTAAATGAAGGGAAATGGCTTTATAATAGGGATAAGATAATATAGATACTCAGAATCAAATTTCATGCTAAGACAGACTATGAAGCATTGTAGATGCATTTAGTTTTCTTTTTATTTATTTATATTTGGGTTTTCCTCTACACATGGGGTCATTGATTTATTTATTCCATATTACATGGGTTTTTTCAATGAAATTTTTTCCAATTATTATTTATTTATCTGTTGTTATTTTTTACTATATATATATCTATTATTGATATTAATATTATTTAATACCAAGTTATCTCTTTGGAACCATTTCTATATGTTGATAACCTCTTAAGCATTTGAATGTGGATAAGAATCCATATAGAACTTCATACCATGAATGGTTACTCTTTTTAGGTTGATAAAATAATAGATATTTTTACTGAGTTAAATAATTTATCATAAATCATTATTTTGATAATTTGGAACCATGTTTTACATTTATGGGCAAAAATTATATTTTATTTCATTGAAAATATTTTTTTGGGTCATTTAATATATTATTATGGTTTAATGGTTCAATTAGATATTAGATTGATAAAAAAGTAAAAACCATTTAATTATTTATTTAACTGAAACACTCAGGGATACAAATTTATTAATTTTATTGCAACGTGAAATTAGTTTTACACTTAAATCATATTTTTCATTGAAAAAATATTTCATTTGATTTTTATACTTATATTATATGTAATTTGATCCCCTAATAGATATTCAATCTGATAAAACAGGTTCAAAATTTAGAATTATAATTTACAAATTTTCTATAATAGTCCTTTTATTTTTGTACATATAATTATTTTATCATTGAAAAAAATTGAGTTGACATGGTTCTGGTCAAATTGGGATTTGGGGGGTTTCACCAAAAGATAAGGCATAAAATGTGTAAAACCCATGTCTAAATGTAAATTTTTAGTTTTTTAATCCATATCAGGTCCAATCTATTAGTTTTAGTTGCCTTCATCCACTAAGACATGAATACAACCTGATATTATTTAAAAAAATTAAATAATTTTAATAATATAACTCCCCTAAAATATAAAAGGGAAGCACTGATCCTATTATCATCACACATATTCAACAACATAGTCGAACCATGAAATTTACTAATCCTGTCCTAAACGTCCTCCCAAGTACATGGAGTATTTTTTCTTGAAATTATCATTATTGAAGGATTCATGTGTAATCCAGATGTTATTTTCCAGAAAAGAAGTGTAATTCTTTACAAATGGTTTTTGAATTATTTCATCTTCTACATACAAAAAATATTAATATTAAATGATTATATAACAATATAATTATTTATAATATACAAAAAAATTAATAGATCTATGGTAAAAACATTATTTATTTTCTTTTCCACTATATGGCGAACAAAAACATCATTCGTGCATACATGTAGACTACCACTAACATGATGTGATGTGTTTTATTTTCCATAACATCCTCTCATGATTGGTTATCAATATTTATTTAATATTTATATATATATATATAATATATTAATTATATAATTATCATTATATAACTCTAATAAATCATCTAGTTTCTTAATTTTTATTAGGTTATAAAACGACGATGTCGTTTGTGCATACCTATGTATTACCACATCCACAAAGCGATGTGACCTTTTTCACATAAAATATTATATTAATAGACTTAAAAATGTATTTAATGTATAAATAGAAAAATAATTTCATGATTAATGTTATATATTCAATTGAAATAAGACTCTTTTGACCGTTGTCAACCAATAGAAGTTGTTTTGTGAATTATAGATCTAACAATCTAAAAATGTTGTAATTGTACAAAACTGCTTTTGTATCTAAAAAATAACATTGGAAATATTGATATAATAGTAATTATTATGATTCAATGACAATTAAAAAGGTATTTAAGGAATAATAATACTAACATTGTTTTATTACTCTGCATTTAAGGAATATATGATGCTTGATGTGACTTAATGCAATGTATTTCTCATGTCAATTTATTTTTATTGGGACTCATGCTATATAATTTCCATTGTTTAATTATGTTGTTTATATTCATCAATATATAATTATTTTTTCACTAGTTTTATGTAATTAATAAATTTTAAAAAATAATTTCCATTTTCTCCCCTTCATTTGTACTTTGATTCATAGGCTTTAAAATTTTTAATGGGTTTTTGGTTAAAAAGTTGTTTTCAATGTTTGTACACATTATAATCAATTTTTAATATCTACTATATTTTCATTAATTTTCCAATTTATTTATCTTAGGGTTTTATAATTAAGATTCAACTAATTATTTATTATATACAATGGGTTTAAAAGTAATATTTAATGTGTTCTTATAGTTCGTTGTTGGATCTTCTTTACAGTGTGAAAAAGATTTTTTTATGTAGACAACTTGAGATGAATTTCCCAAAACAATAACAATTATTGTTAATAAAATATTCATCTATATTCTTTAACGATTCTTCAAATAAAAATATTATTCCAACTTCTTGTAATTTTATAATTTGGGAGCTTTTTAAGGGAACATGTTGTTTCTATTTATTATTATGTAAATCCAAAATTTTCATAAAAAGATCTATTGAAAAGGAAGTTTTTTTAATTTTTGTGTTTTAAACACCTGATTAAATTTGATTTAACTATTTGTTAGTCATTTTAAATTATTTATATTCAATTTGAGCCAAATATATATCATTAATGCATTGGTATTTATTTTTTTTATCCATGGAATATTTTTTATTATGAATGTGGGTTTTCCATTTGTTAGAGTGAGTGTTTGGTAGTTTTTACGAGTTATTTAAAGATTATTCCACAAGGTAACAACATGATTATTATAGTATTTATAGTTACATTTGGATAGATTTTTTTTCAAAAAGTAAGATTTTGAGATTCTGGTTAAATGAAACTATATACCCAATTAATGGTGCAGAAAATGCTCTTCAAGAAATTGATTTCATGATTGATAATATTTTAAAAGATAACATTTTGTCTATAATTTCTTTTAATTTTTTTACTTAATAAATTGGGAAAATAATTAATTCACAAGTTTGTAAATTATTATTTGAGTTTAATTTTTATTAGAAAATTTGAAAGCATTATTATGTGATTTCATGATTTTTCAACTGGACTAATGAGTTTTAGTTATATTTATTTTCATTATGTATATTTTTTGTCATTGAAAATTCCTAGATTATTGTCATAGGTCATTAATATTAGTGTAAACTGTATAATTTTACATAATTTCTCTATGATGATTTGAAAAACAAAAGATGAAATATTTCATAATCAAGCCATAGTTTAAATTAATGTTTTTTGATGAAAAATATTAATTGAGTCGTAGTTTCCAAATTGTATTGTAAGAATTTTATATAGATGTTTTTTTAATAATTATCTAACACTATAAATATATATTCTCAGGGCAATTACTGGAAGTTTAAACCTTTTTATAAAAAATTTATTTAAGTGATGATTATGGTATGAGGAATTATAAGTTGTATCGCTGGGAGGGTTTTGAATGATTTTTAAATAATGATGTTATTTATGAACATGTTAAAGTTAATTTATTAGGATATTGGTTAATATACAAGGTAGAATTATGGTTATTTTATTAAATAGAAATATTTAACTATAACCTGATGTGGTTAAGGATATCTTATTATTTATCTATATCTAATTGTATTTTATTGTGATTTTATTTGATATGCTAAAACTAAACTTTTTTATTTCAAATAATGTATAGAACAATAAATAACAAATATATTATTAGTGTAATAGAGAATTCAATGATTTTCTGAATTTTCAACATAAAGGGATTTAAGCTTGAGTGACTATTATAATGGTTTTTGATATGCTGAATATCAATATATGATTGAAAACCGAATTTATGGTGAGATTCTAACACACAAAATAAAGAGAAATATATTTTCATAGATGTTGTGGTGATAAGGTTCATGATTGTAAAAATATTTAAAATCTTATGGGACATGAATGTAGTGACACTCACCATGTAAAATATATTTATATATAATGAATGTTGATTTCAATGTCGTAAGGATTGTAATTTATTAAAATAATTTAGTAGTTTGAATTCTCTATAAGTTAACATCGTGACCATATAGATAATGGTTTAGAAATTTCTAATACAATTGAATATGAATATGAAGAAAATATGAGGGACATAAAATAGGTATGTATTAAAATTCATCTTATGTTTTGAGATATTTGAATCATAATATAGAGACTCATTAATTTTACACTTATTATTTCATGATATATATTAATAAATATAAAATATTTTCAATATAAGGATCCTAAAGGCCTAGTTTTCTTCAAATAGTAGGTTCATACTATATCCAACAAAGAATATAAACATGGAATCAGTATTTTATTTTTAACCGTGATCTATGAAATTCCATTGGATCTCCAAAAACTATATGGGATTTCCTTACAAATACATAAAAATGGGTGATATAAAAATTATATTAATGAAATAAACATGAAATAGAAGTATAACATGGGAGTCAAAGGTATTACATGACATCGTTAATGAAAATAAACAGATGTCATGAAGTGGAAGAATAATTGAATGAACATTGTTTCATAAGATTATAAAACCTGCTAAAGTGGAAAAAACATAAAACATGACATAACCATAAGTCACAACTAACTAAAAAGACAGCATCACATGGTGGAAATATTCTCATTATCCTATACATTATGTATCATGAGACTAATATATTATACATTATATTGGAGGGTAGTATATTTCTGTGTTAACTGTTACATACATTTTATGTAAATGAATATGAGTTCCACATAATTTTATCAATCACAGTAAATAACATAGAAAATAGGAATTGAAAAGAATGTGTTGTATAATGATGTCTTGTATCAAAATAAAAATAGTAAACTTAAAAGATATAACTTTATAAATAGTCGTAAGTAATGTGTTACACCATCAAAAGAATATATAATAAGATATGTATACATGTGAGAGTCACATTAACAAAATTTAAGTATATAATAATAATAATGTGAGAGAAAACGAGTTAGGGAGACAATGGTCACAACCCAAAGAAAACAGTTAACTTGAAAGAGCCCTTACCTCAATCCCAATTCTCCCAATTAATTATTTATATTCCTAAATAAAAAACTTATGTTAATTTTTTTACATTTCTCATAACATTTTCAATGTTTATTATTCCTTTTATTTTAATTTATATCATTTCATATTCAATTAATTAAAAAATGAATTTCTTATCACATGTTTTAATAATAAATTTCCACTACTAGAATATAGGAATTTAATTGTGCTAGAAATGGCCTTTATCTATGCTATAAAAGTACTGACAATGTCAACGAGGTTAAAACTGAAATAAAATTATCGTCACTAGAAAATTTTATGATTAATGTAAATGTTTTCAACACTTTATAAATTGATAATAAAAACCATATTTATCAGAACTTCTTAAAGAGCTGCTAAAATCTTTCATTATATACACTTTTAAAAGAAATGATAAAAATCCATATTGTCGTATTCTATAACATCACACTACAAACCAACTATACTATGTTGTTGTAGCACACAGAAACACCAAATGAAATAGAAACACACCCGACATGTCAACAAAAACAATTCCAAATATAGAATTTAAATAAAATTAAATTTTCAATACTAATAGTGGGATAAAATTATATTATATACATTTAAAATAATTATTTATACAATTAAATATATAAAAATTACTCTATACAATCCTAAACAATCATCATTGTCAATTTTACCATGATTCCTATTGACTTTCGTTGTTATACTAAAAACACTGCATTAGAATCTTAAAACAAACCACATCTTCTCAAAAAAATAATCCACCAGTTTATGAAAAAAAATATTATGTGAGTAGTAATAGAAATAAATTAATTAAACATAAATATAAACAATACACTAATTATATAGAGAATAATACTATTGTGAAATGGTCATGATTACATTTTTGGTTGAGCAGAGGAAGTATTATTTCTCTTCTTGTAAAGGAACTAGAGGTAACTTGAATGGAAGTTTTAAATTCAACTATACATGGGTGAAAATATTTTAAGGGATAAGAAGCACGAATTTTTGGACAGAGCACCCCAACTAGAACAAAAGAATCCTCCTGTATATGAAAACAATTATTATGTGAGTATTACTAAAAAAGAATTAATTAAACGTAAATATGAATCGATACATTAATTTTATGGGAGATTTTTTTCAGTGTGAACATCATGATTATTTCTGTGATATAGTAGAGGGAGTATCATTTCTCTTTATGAAAATGATTTTGTGGTATCTTTAATGAATTTGATAAATTCACCACTTAATGGGTGAAAAGATTTTTAGGGGAAAATAGCATGAAATTTAGATAGAGGACCCTAATTAGGAGACATTAATCCACCTGTATAATAAAACAATTATTATCTGACTAGAATTAAAAAACAAATGAATTAAACATAAATATGAAGCAATAAATTAATTACATGGTGATTATTTTACTATGAAATCATCAATATTACCATTTTCATTGTATAGATGAATCGATGTTTATCTTCCTACAAAGAAGAGGAGGTTACATGAAAGAATGTGATAAATAAACCACTTTATCAGTTAAAATATTTTATGTGATAAAAAGTATTAATGTTTTAAAGAGTTCCCCAACTCGAAAAAAAAGATACCAACCATATAAAAAGAAATTATTTTATGATTGATAACAAAAACAAAACACATAAATCAAAATATGAAACAATATAATAATAATTTGGATAATGTTTTTTCTATGAAAAAATCATGTTTCTATAACACAACACAATCATGTTTACATTTTACCCACAATTCCGTTTTATTTGTGCTCAATCATGATTCACATTAACAATTCACTACCAAAACATATTTACAAACAAATGACATACCATAAAAAGTTCACATAGTGTGCCACTGCATGCAAACCTGACCCCCATTTTAAAACATATTCCCAAAAAATTATTTCAAAATCACGCCTTTAGAATGTTTTCTAAAATAACCCCCTAAGGCACCACAAGGATTTACATAAAAAGACACCCATGTTCCCATGAAAATGATAGATTTAAAATAAAACGCAATGCATAACCGCATCAGACATAATTTGGAACACATATATAATTAAATAAATTTAAAATCTAATTTATAGACCACATCAATTTAAAAAAAGAGTTTATTCCAATTTTCAATAAATTCCATAGAAGTCCCTTCTTTAAAAATTTGTACACAACCTAAAATCATTATCAAAACATGTCTTCCATCCTTTAATACAATTAACAATTCAAAATAAAAAACGGTACAACATGATCATCATAGATATGTATGACAATTTCCATTAAAACATACTTCCAAACCTATCCGAATTTATGGTAATTTTAAAAAGTTATTTTCACCATTCAAACAACCCATAAAACTCTTCAACTAAACACCACACTAAAACGCGCAAACAACATTTCCATTTTATATTATAAAGCCCAATCCCATTTTAAAGCAGGAGAAACCCATTGAAAACACATTTCACATAACTCACACCATTTAATAAACCACTTCCACATCTAACATTTCATATCAAAAAAATTATTCATTATATAAAAACTTCACAAATCATACTCAAATGCACAAAACAAGACTTACATCCCACAATGATCCATGTCCCATAAAAAATACTTCTTCAACACACGTGCACCTTAAGCACCCACAAAAACACATTTCACACTTCTCAAAGAATTAATTGAACACTTCCACTGATTTTTTACAACACGACTTATATTTAATCATTAAAATTTATCTTTAGTAAATTTATTTTCCACACAAATGATAGTATATGCCATTCCAAAACATATTTTCACAACAAAAATAAACTATAGAGAATGATAATATAAACCAATATTGAAAACTAAATTATATAAAATTTTTAGGTCATGGAACCACCTGCCTCGGGAGGACAAATTTCTAGAAAGTGATGTGAAACCCCACCTATATCAAAACTGCATTAAAAAATCATATGTCAGATAAGATTTACCTGAATCCAGTGCACTAAATGTAGTCTAGTTATATGATTCATGTATCAATTCAATAAGTAGGGACTCTGATAGTGGGTGGCTTCCAAGGAAATATCTAGATATTGTGACAAGTTTTCAAATAGTTAGGGTTTTTAAAATAAATCGAGACACTTTTATCATCGCTAAAAAAGTACCGATGAACGAATATTTATCAGCGATAAAATTAGTGCACTTATGAATCATTATTTATTAGAAAATTATTTAGCATTGAAAAATCCTCATATATATCTACACTTCTTCAATGCTGATAATGATTCTTTTATCGGTGCTTAGTAATGAATCATTGTTAACAGATTTATAATTATAAATATAAACAATAAATTTGTAAAAACTTATAAATTCATAATAACTATATATAAATAAAAATATAGTAAATATATTAATTTTAAAATATAATAATTTTAAATTTATAATTAATTATTTATTATTATATAAATATTTAAAAACTATATTAATTATATCATTATATATATTATTATAATTATACACACATATATATATATTAAATATATAAAAGTATAAATATATTAAATATGTTCATTATTAATGTAAATTTATTATAAATTTTATAATTATTTAAATATACATATTTATTTGTTTATAACTACATAAATATATTTAAGAATTATATATATTTATTAATAAATATAAATATATAATTGTATTAATATAGTGACTATATAATTTTAAATGTATTGACTTTTAAATTTTTTTTATAAATATTTTTTGTCATTATTAATGAATGTATTATTATAAGTTCACACATCTATGTTAAAATTGAGTGAAATTTAATAAATTAAGAATTAGTACACTGTAACAATATTGGAAAAATGGATATGTATGGTGTTTGTGCATTGCATGAAAAAATGAATTAATTATGTGTATGAAAAATCAATATAACAGACATTTGATCTATGTTAAATTGGAAAATTAAATAACATTAAATTATATTTCAATTTATATACAATTATAGTTATGATTTTTAATTCATATTAATTTTATATTATAAACCATTATTCATTAAACATATGACTATTTCATGTAAAGCGTATAAATATTTTTTAATATATAAATCCTATTTATATAAATTAATATATATCTGTATATTTAATATATATAATTTAAGAAAATTAATGATCATAATTATATAATTAATAAAATGTTTAATAATTAATAATATATAAAATATATTCTTAATTTTATCAACCATTATTTTATTAATAATATTAATAATATTTTTTTAATAAATTATTATTTTTTGTTTATTTTAAGTAATTATTTCATTTTCATTATATAAATATTAATCAAAACTAAAAAAATGTAATGATAAAGCACACCATGTATCGGTTCTAAAATTAAAGCACTGATTGATGATACATGGCATCAGTACTAAAAATAAAGTGTTGTTAAAGGATACTCTTTACTAGTGCTAAAAATAACACATCGATAATGAATACCACTATAAGTAATAAAAATAAAAGACTCCTAAAGGTTTTATTTTATATGTGATAAAAAATATGAGTAGATAAAAGGTTAAATTTATCAGTGCTTCATTTAGTACTAATAAATATTCCATTTATTAGAGTTTTGTTATTGGGGTGAAAATTACTAGAATTGTTAAAGATGTGTTTTTTGATTGTGTGCTAGTATGTCCAAAATTATAATGGAATGTTTGATAAGGTAAAATAATGTATTAATTCATCATCTCAATATTGCTAAAAATTTCATAAAAATAATTTCATTACATAAATTAAAAATATTAAACAAACTATTAAATATGGATATAAAAAATGAACTACATTACAATTATAGAGACAACAGGTTGTACGTACACATGAGTAATGTTTCCATTTTTTAATATCACTAAAATATGAGGTAATTGTAATTTAATATTTATTGAATCAAAATTATACCAAAATTATCATATTTATCATTAAATACAATTATACTTATTCTTCATGTAATGTGGTTATAAAACATCACATCACTTTGTAATTTTGTAGTCCTCTATAAACACGAATGATGTTATCATATATTCAATGGATGATATAGTAATAATTTATCAGATATATTTATTATATATAATTATTAATATTTCATGTATATATTTTATAAATATGAAATTAATATTTTCCCCTTCCATGAAAAGAGTTTGTTTAAAACAAATCATATCGCTTCGTAAAGTAGTAGTCCACCATACACAAGTGTGATGCTGTTTTATTATCAAATTAATGGAAATTAAGAAATTTTATATTATATTATAAATAAACAGGTATAATTATATCCAAAATATAATATATAAAAAATATAAAGATATCTATTTTCATATTTGATAAGTAGTGGTGGGAAATGAATTATATCGATTTTTGGGGTGATAGTCATCCGTACACTTGATTAACAGTTTTGTACACTGTTTTAGGGATGGTAGGATTGTTGTAGGTCATAAAATTAAAATAAAGAAAATATTTGATTAGGGAGTATATATAGGATCTACATTTTAATGGTTTAATTATATTTTAATTAGGTGGGTAAAGAAATAAAATAAAATGATTAGTTAAGGATGTTTTCTAACTTTGTAAAAATTCTTCTGGTTATTACAAAATATTTTCTAAAAAATATCAATGATAAAACCATAACTTCTTGGACGATGTAATGTTATTAAAGACGTAATTTTGGTAGATTTTAGCTAATATACTGTGTTTTTTAATTTTTAAATGGAGAGGATAGGGGATGCAGTTTATAAGCGTGGTAGAGGACATACGTGGAATAATAAATAATAATGAATTACATAGTTTTTTTCTCATGGATAATGGATTCAAAAATAGACCATTTTCTATCCATAAAAGATATAATGTTGAAATATGACCACAAAATAGTAATTAGGAATGTTTTTAGACATTTTTGACACTTATATTTTTAGTTTACCAACATGTAAACCCATTTTTCCTTAACTATAGTAAATACGTTTTATTGATTTCCCATTTCATTATGTTCAAATATATGATGTTTTTAGAAAATATTAATTATGAATTTTCTAAACATTTTTTCCTTTTTTCCAATTTCATAATAATTACATAGAAGAATATAATTTAAAATTCAACCCGCGTACATGTTGGAAAATTTGGTTTTCCATAAATGTATTATTAAGGAAAATATGATCTTAAATAAATTATATAATAAATAATAATATTGGAATGAATTTACATCAATATTAATAGATATATAATCAATATATTTTATTGAAATCATCCCTTACTAGGTGTAATTTAAATTTTTTGAAATGAATAAAAATTATTCTATTTAAAACATATTTCTGAAAATTATTTCTTATATCCAAAAAATCAAAAATCAAAATTTAGTAGAATTATGATTTAAATAAAATAATTCTGATTTAATATAAATATAGAATAATTAGATTATTTTGAGCTAATAATAATAAAATAATGATTCTTAATTTTTTTAAAAAAAATATCAATTTTATAAAAAGGGACATTTTCTCACTACTCATTGAGAAATTATTTTTCAAAAAATATCATAAAATTTCAACATAAGTTATTATTAAAATTATATTTTCAAAAATTTTATTCATTTTTTAAAATTGAATGTTTTATTTTTTTAAAATTTCATTTTAAAATATTTTCATAAAGAGCATCTAAATGAACATTAAAAAACAATAATATTTTATAAAAAAAATTATTTTTCTTTGAACTAGTTATTATGTTTATTTATAATTCTTAAATAAAAAATAATTTATTTTTTAAATTTTTATAAAATATAATTTTAATTATTTAATTAGTCTTATTCGTAACCACAAATATAAATTCAAGGATAAATTGGTCATGATTATATAATAATATTTTATTATAATATTGAATTTAATTACACTATGTGATTGGTATGTCATAAATTATAGAAGATATTGACTTTATTTATGAATGAATATATTTTAAATTCATAGGATGTTACATTCTACCCCCATAAATAAATTTCTTCACGTTTATTTTATCTTTTATTCAGTAATAAACGGTTTGGTATTCCAAAATTCCATTGTGGAAAATCCACATAAAAAAGGGTTAATATAATGTGCACATAAAAAGAGTGAAATGGAAATAAGGACGTGATCTGGGACAACCCACATCTAGGGATCAATTTTTAAGAACATTTTTGGGATGTGAAAACAGAAACATGGAATAAAATATTAATTTATATGGTTAAATATTTTGTGATGGAGATATTTGTTAAAATTAATTTTAAAGACTGATAGATTTTTATTGAAATCAATCCCCCTAAATCATTGATGATTTAAATGAAGATTTGATTCATCTGAATTGAGGGTACTAATATTAAATTTTTCTAATGATATATTCCCTATACTTGAGTTTTTTTTACCTAGATATAGAACACTAGAAAATATACAAACTTGATATATTTTTATTTCATAAAAAAATATCATCCATTCATTATTTATTGATCAATTACCAAATTACCTCTTATTATATGGAATTGAAAATTTAATATGAAATTATTTTATACCGGAATAACTAAAATAATTATTTAACAGATCCCATAATATGTAAGATAATTTAATTTCATTCCATATGTCTTTACTAAAATAAAAATAATTCTTTCTTGTTTTCACAAATAACATATTAATCAAAAAAAATAGTTACTCCCATAGATCAACATAATCCATTACATAAGTATGTATCATTAAAAAAAATCTTACATATCAAAAAAAATTATAAAGCTATTCCCAAACAATCCTTTATGTTAATTGAACAGGTTATATATATAAATCAACCAAAAAAATGTATTGGTAAACATTATAAATTACCTCAAAACGTTTTGATCAACATAAAATTTATTCATCATATAATTTATATAAAAAAGTTCTATAATAACTATTACATTACATAGACCTATTGTAGTAATATAAAACATAACTCAATTTGGATGTGGGTTCATGCCCCAAAATATTTTCATATGTGATGGGTTGTCAACCAGATTTATAGTATCTATTTTTCTTAATATATAGATTAAAATATGTGATAGTCATATTAATAATTCTCTATGATCATATAATGTAATCAAGAAAGTAATAAACATCGTAAAAAAATAAATTAGTCATGAATTTACTTTTTTAACAACTATTTTTTTGTTGTACACCACATTGTTTAAAATAAATTAATTATCTTAACATCATGATCATTTTCAATATTATATTTATTCTTATTATGGGTTTCTCTATAGGTTATCACAATTACATAAAACTAACATTCTATAAGAAATATTATTTAAACCTCTTAATTAAAAACATCTATAGAAAAATTATTATATATATAGATATTTTCTGATTATCATACTTCATAGATTTTAGTAAAGAAACATTTCAATCATCCCACATTATTCATAAAACATTATCTAGGCTTCATCATCTTATTAAATAATACGACATAACATAAATATTCCATTTCTAGTCTCTTAATCATCTATATAGAAACCATTTATCATATAATTAAGTTGATCATCATCGTGATATTTCCCAATAGAACCTTAATTTTCATAATTCATATTATTACTACATTTAAAACATTTTACTTTTTGTGATGACATATAGTAATTATTATTTTATCCATTATGTTAACATGAATATTCATTTTTCTTTATATATTACTTACTTTGCGTCCTTATTCAACACATGTAAAACTTATTCTTATTCCTTGAGGCATTACTTTATGTGTTTCTTCTCAATTTCTTAACATATAAGAAGCTAAATATTCAATCCTATTTGGTATCACATACATTAAATATTACATTAATCTATACATATCCTCTTTGTCAAGTCCTAGAATTCATTAATGTTAATTGTTTAATCAAATATATTGATAATTTATTTGGAACTATCACAAATTCCATTACTATGTTCATTATCCCATGTTTTTTCTCAGAAACAAATTGTTTTTCAAATTAAATGTTAAACCATTACCTTATAGATCCCACCATTAACTAAAAGAATAAATAGAAGTGCATGAAACACTATTAAAATTGGAAAAAACATAATTAATAAAACAAATTTATTAGATGTGTAAATCATAATAGATTAAAATCAATCTAAGACACCATAGTTTTAACCATGGTCAATCCTGATTAACATGTGTTAAAATCTTTCTCGATGGTTTGTAATGTCTTTGTGAATTGAAAAATCATTTCCCCCCTAATTTTTAAAATAAATATAATAATATATCTTATTAGAATGTACTATGTAATACCCAAGTTAATCTTGATTCATTTTTTTCAATGTTATTACCCCTAGGTAAATCACTGTTAGAACTATTTAAAGATTTATTATCTAGTTAGGGATGCAATTTCTCAAAAACCACTAACTCAATACTAAACCAAGATTCTAGGATAATATTCTATATTTAGTAAAATTATTATAATTATCAACATTTCAATCGCTAATGTTTTCTTAACCTAGATTCAATTTCTAGCCAATACATTCATCTGATACCATCAATAGAGACCCATGCATGTTACAAATATTATTATTATATTATTAATGACTTCAATCTAATAATTAAAATACAATAATCTAAGGAAATTTTTATTTGTTGTAATATGATTATAAAACATCAAAAAATAAACTTAATCATTATATCATTTTTTTATTCTCCATATAAATTTAAAAAATACCATTTTAGATCATGAAATTCCATGGGATATCCTAGTGAATACATAAAGAATGTGGTGATATAAAAATCCCAGTAACATAATAAATTTTAAAATAAAGAATAACATGTGATTAAAAACTATTACAAAATTTTATAAAAGATATGGTATATGAGTAATCATGTTGAATAATAACATAAAAATCATGGTATCATAATATCATAGAAACAATTCTGTATGTAAGATAAACTTATGTCAAGGGAAAATAACAAGACAACATAACATGCTGTAAAACATCTAGAAATGGATTATAATCACTCACTAACCCCATACATGATGTCTCATGATACTACATGTAAGGATCTGAAGGAAGAAGCCAGGAGCCTATGCCTTAATTTATTACATTCGGATGATTACAAGGAAAATATTACTGAAGGACCAGTCAATTTATCATTTTAGGAATACTATATTACATACATGAAAACTATTATACATTGGGGATAAACAAACAAAATACATGAAAAAAATAAAATTATCAATGTTAAGGAAAAACATTCTCATAATTCATCTTCATGACCTACGGAAAGAAAAAATATTAGGGTGAGATCACATGCTCAGTAATGGTAATGTATAGTGGGATATATCATGAATTAATAATTAATTAACCAATATGGAAATAGTAAAATATTATTTAAAAATGCCAGATAAATAATCACAAGAGTTTAAAACGCAACTATGGATATTATAACTAATTAGATAACCACATCAGATAATAATATAAATTATTGGATATATAAATTTGACATATGAATTATCAAGACCTATCCTCAAGAGAGTTACTATCAAGATCTATCATCTATATAGTTTATGTCTGTTTGTTGAATTTATCTAATTTGGGTCATGATATATCATTCTGACAATATAATTCTTCTTGGAAACAAACATGAATTGGTTCTCTCTAATTGATTTCATCCAATGTGACTAACGATGCATCAAGGGGATTGAATTTAATAGTCCCCAAAAAATATAATTTTTTTCCATAACAGACATCATATATTGAAAAATAAATGTATATAACAAATAAATTTTCTTATAAATATCTGTATAGAGTAAAAGATTCATGTTTATTAAAATTTCAAAAATCAATCATATAACATTAAAAGTGAATAGAATATGTGAAAGAGTATATGTTTTATGAAATAATAATATAAAACAAAAAGAGAATTGATATAAAAATAAATATAAATTTCAATGAAAATATTATTATAAAGTTATTGTTTCATGAGAAAGTTAAGAGTCACAAAAAGTGATATTTAAACTATAATATTTACCCCATGGATGTTTTTAAATAAAAACTAATTGGATTAGTAAATTCTAATTAAAAATTAGAATATAATGAAATATGATTGAACCATAATATAAAATGAAAATGAGTTCTTATACACACCACAAAAAATAAACAGGTGGTGAAAATGATATATTCTTCATAGAAGAAAGGGAGGGACAAGAATCCCTTACATTGAGTCTCAAATGTAATGTGTGTATTTATATTCCTAAAAAATAAAATTATATAAATTATTTAGTTTCATAGGAAGATATTTAATTTTTGTTGTTACCTTTATATCACTTAATAAAATGTTGTATAATATAATTAAACCATAAAGTTTATGTCGGTTGTTTTGACCAAATTCGGTTCATGTGTTAAACATTACTATGGTAGGATGACTATGGTCAATTGTGCCATTATATAAACATATATAAGATATATATAATTGTATAATTATCATATTAATAATAAATATAAATATAATTCAAATAGTTGATGAGGGTTATGAAAAATTAACTAACATTATGATCCGTTAGATGATAGGCCATACATACGCATGAGTAACATTTCTGTTTTTCTAGTATATTTATGGAATATTGTTAAGATAAATTTTATCTTTCTATAATAATCATCATTTTTTAAATAATATTTCATTTTATCACATATTTATATATATATATTTCTTATAATGTGAATGGAATAACATCATGTCTATGAGGCGATAGTCTACACATCCACGAATGCCGTTATAATTTTTGTGTGTGGGAAAAAGTTAATTATGAAAATTTTATATTGTATTTATAGAAATGTAATTATGTTTTTAATATCAGATATAATTCATGTATGTAATAATTTTATTAATCTAATATTTAATAAATTACATATAATTATTGAACATATCACATTGCATTGATGAAGTGGCAATCCATACATCAAAATATAATGTTATCGTAATTACAAAAAATTGTAAAGCATGAAGGTATGTGTTACATAAGAATTATAGAAGTATTAATGCAACAAAATATCACATAAAATAAAAAACCAATGTTTCCATCATAATTACATGTCATGAGTGGTGGAAAATAAAAAATGAATAACATCGTTTCATGAGGTTGTTGTCCACCGAACACATGAATAGTAAATTCACAACCCATTCAATGGAATTTAGTGTAAGTGTTGCTCCAAAAAATATCATTAAAACATATTAGTGTATTTAAGAAAATTATTTTATTCTAAAATAATATAATAATAAGTATTTAATTGGTAGATAATGAAATTAAAAAAGTTATTATTGAATAATGATACCCATTTTACAGGTAACTCCTAATGATTTTCACCAAGGATCAACCTTGGATTTGTTGTGTCCTTATGTGAGGATTTTTGGTTCATTGGACAGATTTTAATAGATTTGGTTTTGGTTTTTATGATCCAATGTGTCTTCAAAGGTTTATTTAAGGGGATTAGTGACTGTCATTTTATATTGGAGGAGGAGTGTCATTCTTGTAAATACAAAAAGGTGACCATTATTGGCAGGCCTCCCATACCAAATGAAATTCTAAAATGTAAAAATAGAGGCTTCATGGAATGGTATGATAGATCCAAACACAAACAATAGAAAAATTGAAAATAAATTGTATCAAAAATTTTCCATAACTATTAAGTTCATTAATTTTTTCTTTTTGGTATTTCAATTATGTAAATAGTTTTCTAACCTTTTTAATTTGACAATTATGACTAAATTATTGTACGATTTATTCGAAAATATGTAAAAATAATAATTGTAAATATTATTTATAAATTATAAATTATAAATAAATTTTTGGGAATTTAATTTTCAAATAAGTTCATATAACCCTAAAAACAATACATTATCCTGAACTATGATAACAATGTTTTCTCTATTTTGAGGTCAATATCTAAATTATTAAACATTTATTGGCATATAAATAGGCCATATTTTTTATATGTTACCAACTAACATGAAATTTTCATAATATCGAATTTATTGTATATTTTAAATCATTAAAACTGTTATCAATTATTATAAAATGAAATAATTTTCAATTTTGAAATGTTTTACATAATTTAGATCTAAATATATAATGTCAGCGATGGAATTAAAATATATTAAGTTAATATTTTATAAAAATGAAATATTCATCTATAAAATAAGGTAAATCCATAATTCAATTAATATTCATCACTTTTATAAATTTTACTATCATTTATTAATTTTTTTAATTAACTATATAATCACTGTGTTTGCATTTATTAATCAATTAATTTAATTATATCATCTAAAAAAATTAAAGTAAAATAATAATGAGAAAAAAATAATAAATTTTTTTAAATAATTTCTATAGTAGTAACTATTTTTCCTCTTCCATACCTTAACACTTTTTAGGGTTTAAAATCAAGGAAGGTACATTTTTCCTATTTCATTTCATAAATTATTATATGTTTTAGTTTCATGAACATGTATTCAAATAACATATAAAATTAAAACCAAATGGGGTATATGGTACAAATATGGGTATATTATTTCTTTTTGGAGTGTTTATAAAACATTCCACCCTTTAAGATTAGTGTTTTACCTGTATGTAAACAAATTTTTACATTAATCTCTATAATTAATATTAATTACATTCACTAATCCTTTTGGCCTAGAAATATGTAGATTTTATTAGCCTAAAAATATTATACGAGTTAAAACCATGTATTTTATTTCAAATTCAATTGATAGATGTTTATATATTAAATTTAATGTTAATCATAAATACTATGAAAGAAACATGTTTTTAGTGAGAATGTTCAATATTAATTATGTTTTTTTTCTAAATTCAATTAAAAATTATTATAATAAACTAATTTGGATAAATATATGTATAATTTTACTATTATGACTTTAAAATATATTTAAAATATAATATATTATTAATACTTATTTAAATAAAAAGGAATTTTCAAATAAAATAAACTATATTTCCATATTTTTCAAAAAATAAATATTTTCATAAAAAAAATTCCTCCTAATATAATTTTGAAGTTACAAATTGAAAAATTAGGTTTATACTAGTAATTATTTTATGTTAAACTGTAATTTTTTTTAAATTAGTGCTCTATTAAAATGTTGTAAAACTCAGTCTTATGTGTAACACAGGTTCATTCAGTTTTGTTTGTTGTGTACGCTTAACATGATGTTTTATATAATACAACCAGCTAAAATAAATAATATTATTTTAAAATATATTTTTTTAAATTTTTTATTTTTTTCATTATCCCCACTATAAATAAATTTCGCCCAAAAAATATAAACATGATATCAGTAATCGAGGGTTTCTTATTTGAAAATAGCCTTTTTGAAAAACCCACATCTTAAAAGGGATAAAAAATATATTCTTAATAATAGATATAGAGAAGTGAGGTGGTTACATAGAAATTATCCCACAAAGTACAACATTAGTTGGAAATGATAACAGGGACATAGAATGAAATCCTATATAACTATAGTAATTGGTAACAAAAAAGTTAGTGATCAATGAAAAGTTATAGGCATCAAAACCATAAATATGTGATGATCTAAAACACATACTGATTCATTATATTTTAATATATTTATATAAATTTATTATTTCAAGATCCTTTTCCATTAATGGAAGAATTATTTCACTATCTTATAATATAAAAAAATATACTTTTACATTTCAAAAACATAATATCATCTTTTTTTGTGTCTATAACCATTCCTACATTATTTATTATCACATGTAACAGGTAATGTTTAATTAATAAAATTTTCCCTAAATCCTCATTCAAATATCAATATAAAACACTTAATAAATGGATAAATTTTCCAAATGATTATGATCAATCAATTTTGAAACAAGGTCACTAAATATCAAAAATTGTACTTATCAATGAACATGATGTATATCGTAATCATCACATTATAGACATGTGAATATATTAATATCATGTATTACCATATAACTTTATTAAAATATTCCTGATTTATTATTCCTTAAAAAGAACATATATTACATGATATACTCATTAAATCTAAAAATGTTGTGAACACCATCAATGATAACATAAACTATGTTTTCAACCAATCAGTAATATGTTCCAATGTAGTTTATAATAACTGATCTACTTTATCTTTATCAATAATATATTTATATAAACATAATTTTCCTAATATTAGTTTCTTTTTAAGAGTCGTATTTCCGTAAAAAATGTGTTTTACAAAAAAAATTAAGTTCTTAAAAAATCACTTTTTTGGATACTATTCAATATACACTTTCAAATCTATAATGAAAAGTACTAAAAATAAATTATTATACATTTCATAATATTCATCACCAATAACTTATGAAAATGATATAATTATTTAACTAAAACGCATCCATATTAATCATTTCTCTTCATCTATGGTAGAAGAATTTTTTTTATCATGATCCATTAGACTTTTTTGGGTATATTCCTTTGGAACTCTGGACATTGACTTTTGTATTGTCTCATCAACATCAATTTGATGCATTATACATTTCAAACCTTTTTCTAATCATTATAATCATAAGGTTGGTTTGTGTTTTCTTTATACATGTAGAAAATCACATTGTTTTTAAGGATTTTGAGGGAGAGTTTTTCAATAATTATTACATATGGGAAAATCGTCATTTACTTATTTACATTGTCCATATTTTCCCCTATGGTCTTATTATTTATTTCATTCCCTCTGAATTCCAAATACAATGGTAATTGTTTTTCTATATCATTCCCACATAATAATGTTTCTACATAATTTGATAATTCTTTGGATACTATCTCCCTTTGACAGATTTTATTAATACTATAAAATAAATGATAAGGAATTATATTTTGATCATATTCATTGGTGAGGATCACATTCCATATTTTAGGTTTCTTTATAAATGTCATAACTCACTATATTAGTTAATTTCATTATGGAATATAATTTATAATCTCAATACTAGATAAATATTTATCATTAATTGAAAATATTATGTATATCTAACAACATAATAATAAACATGGCTCTATTTAGATGGTTTTCTATATTTATCCTCAAAATACATTATAAGTATATGTTTCATAAACAATATTCTTCTAAATCTCGTTTCCAACTAAACATCATTGGATACCAATTATAGTGACCCAACACTTGAACCCCAAACCTAATGATTTTCTTTATTATAATGGCATGAGTACAAGGAATCAAATTCAAAATGACCGATCAACTTAGTAGTTTTCAAAAAATATATTACATACATGGAACCCAATTACATTATTAATAGAAAATCTTAATACAAAACAAAAGAAAATACTCATATTTCTTGAAACTAATTCTAAGAATTCATCACTATACCTAGGGGAAATGGGAAAATAAGTGTGTTCTAAAATTCTTAGTAAGGGAAAATTATAGTGGAATATATAATGCATTAATAAATAATAATATATATTAAATGAATAAAATATGATCGAATAATGGAATATAAAATACCACAACTGTTTAAAACATGACCATAGATATTATCACTAATCGAGAAATCACTTGGAATAATCACTTGGAATAATAATAATGATATAATAAATAATTACTTATTTCTACACTATCATGATCTATACTTATGGTAGTTTATGTTTGCTGAAAGAAAACAATCTGATTTGTTCCATGATCTATCATCCTAAAAATTTAAAACTATTTAGAAAAAACATGAAGGGTTTTTCGGAAAAAGATTTATTCCCGTTAGAATATCAATTAATCAATGAGATTCCATAAAATAATAAAAAAATAATATAATTTATTCCAAAACATTCTTAATATATTAAAAATTAATTTAAAGCACAAATAATGTTTCATATAAAATGATCTTATTGAGTAATAGATAACAATTTATAAAAATTTAACTAGTAAATCATATAACATTGAAAGTGAACAAAATATGAAATTTTTTTAGATATTTTAAAAATTAAATATCACCATCATATAATAAAATATATATTTTATGAAATATAATATCTAGTGGAAGGTACTATAATAACCTATTTGTTTCAAGTGAAATTTTTTAATAAAAAAAGTAAGATTTCAAAGATATTTGTTGGACCATGGATGTTTTCAAATCAAACCAAATGGATGAATTTATTCAATGTTAAACTTAATAAAATAATTAATAGTGATCCCTGATTTTAAATGACAAAGTAGTATGATATACACCAAAAAATGAAATAAGTAGAGGAAATGGTGTATAGCTCATAGAAGAAATGGCGAGACAATAATCACTTATATTGATTCAGTCTTATCAGGAGTTTTGTTGTCTTCCTTAATTCTAATAATTCATTATTTATTTAAATTCATTAAAAAATATGAAATTTTTATTATTAATGTTATTTCATGTATCACATTTTTGAATAAATCAACTAAAAAATTATGTTTATATTGGGTGTTTTGACTATATCTAGTTCAAGTGTTAAAAATTACATTGGTAAGATTACTATGGCCAATGTGTCATTATATAAATAAATAAAAATAATTTAATTTAATTTGTATAATTTGTATTCATTAATAATACATTAAAAAATAATTGAAAATGTTATGTAAAAATGAATTAATGTTACAATAATTGTGGTGGCAAGCCATACATACGCCTGAGTACTGAATCCATTTTTAATAGATCATTGTAGATATTAGGTATGTATCATTTTATATTTACAGAATCAAAAAAATATTAAAAATAATATTTTATTTAATCATATATAAACACACATATATAATTATTTTTATGTAAAAGGAAGGAAATCACTTCAAGGTGTTAGTATTCCACGCATCCACGAATGACGTTATCACATTTATAGAATGTGAACAGGGTAGTAAACAAATGATATTTTATATTTCTAGAAAACTAATAATGTCAATTATATCATATGTACTTATTTTATGTAACATAATTTTATTTAAACCCATCCTTAATGCATTCCATTTTATGTGTGAAGCTATCACATCGCTTTGAGGGGGCAATAGTCCACACACTAACAAATGATGTCATCATATCTATAGAAAATCAACTATATAAAGGTTTATATTTTATAAAAATAAAAATGTAAGAAGAAAAAAAGAATATCATATAATGAAAAAAATGTTTTTCCCATCATAATTCCCAACAGTGAGATGTGGAAATGTAAAAATGAAGGACATTTTTTCATGGGGTGGTAGTCCGTCGTACACATAAATAGTAAAATTGTAACTCAATTGATAGAAGTATGTGAATTTTTAGGTTGAAAATTTACATAAAGTCATATATGTATATGTATTATAATTATTTCATTATATAATCACGTAATGAGAAAAATGTATTAGTTTAAAAAATAAATGAAACAAAAGTGATCATTGAAGAATGTTACCTCTTCTTCAGGTAACTTTTTTTTATTTTCAACAATTTTCATCCTTGGATCACTTTATATCTTAAATTATTATTATTGGATGGGGGATGGATTTTGGGAGCACATTACGATAGAGGATAGATTTTACAAAATGGATTTTCAGTTGTGACAATGGCGAAGAGTGAATGAAATTATATAGTGGAGGAGATGTGGCATTCTAGTAAATACAAAATGGTGAACACTATAGGGAGGTCTCCCTTAACCAATTTAATTAAAAATTTAAAAAATAATAGATTAAATGGTATCTATGGTTGATACATATTTAAATCATTGAAAAGAAATATATTTTTAATCATTTTGTTCCTTTTCTTCTAGGTTTCTTTATTTTTTCCATTTTGGTTTTTTCATTTAGATAACTAGTTTTCCAACCTATGTAATTTAACCATTAAGAAAAATTTAATGTAAATTTTTCTAAAATATACACCCAATAAATTTTATTTTTTATAAAAAATATATAAAAATAAAATTTCATATTTATTGGAAATTAATTTTAACAGACCGGATGTTAGGCGCAAAAACCCAACATTAACCTAAACCATGCTAACACGGTTTTTACTATTTATGGGTCAATATGACTATTATTAAACATCAATTGGTCAATAATAGGAAATATTTTATATTTATTTAAATTTGTATAATCATTTTCATAATATATAATTTTTTGTAAATTTAAAATAATTAAATTAAAAATCATATTTTATAAACTGACATTATTATCAATTATGATATTGTTTACTTAATTTAAATATCAAAATCTCAAAAAAATGATGGGATTAAAATTTATTAAATTTTAAAATATTTAACATGATATATTCATCTAAAAAATTATGTTACCCGATAATTCATTTTATATTATTCACTTTAAATAATTTTATACCATTTATCCTATTAAATTATTTACTAAATAATCAATGTGTTGTCATTTCTTAATAGATTAATTTAATAATATAGTTTTTAAAAATTAAAATTAAACTATAATAACAAAAAACTCATTATGATTATAATAAATGGTTAAAAATTAAACAATTTATCTTCTTCCATACTCCAATTATTTATAGGAATTAAAAACATGGAATGAACATTTTTTTTCTTTTTTCATAACTTAAGTTATTGTATGAGAAAATTTTCACTAGTCGTGTCCCACTAACTCTTAATAATCAATAAAAATGAATGATATGGTATATAAATGTTATATAAATGCATTTTAGAATGATTTATTTTCCATTTACCTTTATAATTAATGTTCAAAAACTATGTAAACTAATTTTTACCTTAATCTCTATAATTAATTTTAATTACGTTTAACAATATTTTTTGTAAAAAATTAATTTGATCATATTAGACTATAAATTTGATTCTGATTAAAACAATGTATTTTTTTTCTAAAAATTAATTTATAGAATTAAAAATATTAAAATTAATTATAATCCCATTGACATGTCTAGAAATCATGTTTATAATATGAAAATATACAAAATTTAGATATTTTATTATATATAAATTAAATTTAAAAATATTCCAATTACCTAAACTAGATTCATATATTTATAATTGATCTATTATAACATTTCATTCAATTTAAAATTTAATTATAATTAAAAATTTATTTATGGTCAAAAGTAGTATTCAACTTAAATAAAAAAATTTAACTATTCGTAAAAAAAGAAACATCTCAAAAAATACCAAAAATTCACTATAAGCACTATTTTACATGTTGAATTAAAATTTTCTTTAAAAAAACCAATTTACAAATGTTACAAAATTAAATTTTAATATAAATATTCTATTGAAATTATGTAAAACACAACCATGCATGTAATATATTTTTACCCACTGTTCTATGTGGAATATTCTTAACATTGTTATGTATATAGAGAATGCTAGTATCAAATTTAATTTTGTTATAAAATAAAAATAATGTAATATCATTTAGAGTTACAGAAACACATTATTCAATTTTTAATAGGGTAATATGAATATAAGAGCACCCATTAGAGAAAGTTTATTTACCGTTATATGTATTCCAAATAAGGATATCATTTGTAATTCATAATCATAATAATTACCCATGGAATGTATGGTGTTCCATAATAATGCCTCATAAAATAATCATATACTACTCCTTAAATAAGTAATTTGATAAATGCTTATAACGAATGTATTACCCCATAAATGGTATAGATAGTGTGCTAGATACACATGTGGGAGACATGTATACAAAATTTAAAATCATTCAATAATATAATGAGAGAAATTGATATAGTGAAATAAGGGTCATAACCCATAGAAAAGGGTTGGATATAAATACGCATTACCACATGCTAGATTTGTCACATGAATTTTCTATTCCCTGGAATAAAAAATATAAGTCAAATTTTTATGGTTTGTATGATGAAAAGGGTATTGAAAGGTGTTCATAATGGTATTATATAGTGTCGTTTTATATTGGACAAGGAGTGTCATTATTTTAAATACTAAAAGGTGACCACTATTGGGTGGTCTTCCATACCAAATGTGATTCCAAAATTTAAAAATAATGGCTTCAAGGGTTGGTATGTTCGATCCAAACTCAAACCTCACACAAAATGAAAATAATTTGTTTAATTTGTTCCAATACTTTTTTAGGTTCAATATTTTTTCTTTTTTGTATTTCATTTAATTAAATAGTTTTCTATACCTTGTAATATCAATATTATGACTAAATTAATGTAATACTTATTTGAAAATATATAACAAAAAATATTTTAAATATTATTTATAACATATAAACTACAAATAATTTCATTGGAATTCAATTTTAAAATAAGTTCAATTAACCCTCCAAAACACTACATTAAACTGAACCGTGCTAACAATGTTTTCACTTTCTTGAGGTCCATATGTTCATTATTAAAGATAAATTGGTACCTAAATAGACCATATTTTACATATATGACCCAATAACATTACATTTTAATAAAATACAATTTATATTATATTTTAAATCATTAAATCACTTATCAATTATTATAAAGTGAAATTATTTTAAATTTTGAAATTATTTACGTAATTTAAATATAATTACATAATTTTAGTGATGTAATTAAAATATTTAAAGTTAAAATATAATTCAAAAGAAATATTCATTTAAAAAATAAGGTAAATCCATAATTGATTTAATAATCTTCACTTTTAAAATTTTTATTATCATTTATGTTATTTATTTATTTATTATATATTCATTGTGTCTACGATTATTAATCGTTTAATGTAATGATATCATCTCTAAAAATTAATATAAAATAATAATGATAAAAATAAATAAAAATTAAAAATAAATATTATAAGATACCATAATTAGCTTCTTTCATACCCCCAACACATTATATAATTTAAAATCAATGAAAATACACTTCTTGTATTTTTTTACTTAAATTATTATATGGGTCACTTTCATGAAAATGTATCCAAATAACATATAAAATTCAAAAAGATGTGGTATATGGTACAAATATGGGTAGATTATTTCTTTTGGACATGTCTATAAAACATACCAACCCATACGATTAATGTTTTACAAGTATTTAATTTAATTTTTTCCTTAATATCTGTAATTATGATTAATTACATTCACTAATCCTTTTGGCCCAAAAATAAGTTTATTTTGTTAGACTATAAATTTTATACTAGTTTCAACCATTTATATATTTTTTCAAATAAAATTGATATAAGTAGTGATTTAAAAATTAATTTTAATCCAGAAGACGTTTTGAGAAAAATTGTTTTTAATGTCATAATATTTAAAATTCATTTTATTTTAATATCTAAATTAAATTTAAAAAATTATTCTAATGAACTATGTTAGATTAATATAATTATAATTTAACTATTATAACATTAATAAAATTTAAAATTTTATATAATATAAATAATTACTTAAATAAAAAGTCATTTTCAAATAAAATAATGTATTTTTCACTATTTTTCAAATAATAAATCTGTTCATAAAAAACAATAACATTTCATCATATTATAGTATTGAGATTAACAATTGAAAAAATAGGTTTACACTAAAAATTATTTTTCATTAAAGTGTAAATAAATTATTTTTAATATTAGTGTTCCATTAAAATGATGTAAAACACAGTCTTATGTGTAACACCTGTTCACTCAGTTTTTTGTGTAATGTAGGCTAAATGTGGGGTTTAATATAAAGGAAGTGGGTAAAGAACATAATATAATTCTAAAATTAATGTTTTTAAATTTCTTCATGTTTTTCACTCTCCCCACCATAACTAAATTGCATCCACAAAATTTAATCTCGATCTCGGTAATCGAGGGTTTGATCATTGAAAATCCCCTTATTGAAAAACCCACACTGTAAAAGGATTAAAAAATATATTCCTAATAATATATATACGTAAGTAAGATGGTCATATAAAAAGTATCCAACATAGTACAATATCTGTTTGAAATTATTACATGGACATAGAAGAAAATATTTAATAACTATAGTAATTGGTAACAAAAGTGTTAGTGATAAATTAAATGTTATGGGCCTCAAAACCATAAATATAGGATGATATAAAACATAGTTTGATTAATTATATTTCAATATAATTGATAATTTTATTATATCAAGATCCTTTTCTAAGATTTGAAGAATTATTTAACTATCTTAGAATTTAAGTAAATATACTTTTATATTTCAAAAACCCAATCTCATCCTTTATTTGTGGCGTGAACTATTCATACTTCATTTATTATCAAATGTTATATCAGTTGTTTAATTACTAAATTTAACTATAAAACCTCATATAAATACCTACTTAAATAGCTTCATTAATGGATAAATTTTCAAAATGATTATGATCTGTCAATTTTAAAATAAGGTCACAAAATATCAAAAAATTAACTTATCAAAGAATATGAACTAGATCTTAATCATCTCGTAACAAACATGTGAATAGATTAATATCTTTTATTACTATATAACTTCATTAAAAACATGCATGATTTATTATTCTATAAATAAAATATATATTGTAAGATATACTCATTAAATCAATAAATGTTGTAAACACCATCAAATATATCATAATCCATGTTTTCAACCAATTAGAAATTAGTTCATAGGTAGTATGTCATATCTGATCCACTTTACCCATAAAAATAATCACATTATATAAACAACATTTTTTCAATATTAGTAAAGTTTTAAGAGGTTTATTTCTCTAAACAATGTGTTTAAAAAAAATAACTTCATAAAAAATTACTTTTCCTTATACAATTCAATATAAACATTCAAATTTATAATGAAAAGTAATAAAAATCAATACATATATATTTTATAATTTTCATCACTAATAATTTATTGAAATTATATTATTATTTAATAAAAACACACCCATATTAATCATTAATCATCATCTATGGTAGTAGAAAAATATTTATTGTGATCCATTAGACTTTTTTTTGTATATTCTATTGACACTCCAGATATTGATTTGGGTAGTGTCTCAAAAACATTCATTGGAAGCATTGAACATTTCAAAACATTCTCTAAACCTTAAAATGAAAAGGATGGTTTCCTTTTTTCTATACATGTAGAAAAATACTATTCCGTTTAAGGATTTCTAGTGTGAGTTTTTCAATAATTATTAAATGTGGGAAAAATCATCATTAACTTATTTCCATTGTCTATATTATTCTCTATGGTCCACATATTCATCTCCTTCCCTCTAAATTCCTAATACACAGGGAACTGTATATCTATATCATTCCCACATAATAAATTTTCATCATACTATAATAATTATTGGGATACTATCTCCTTTCAATAGATTTTATTAATACCATAAAATAATTTCTAATTTATTCTATTTTGATCATATTCAATGGTGAATATCACATTCCTTATTCTTGGATCAATTTATAAATTTTTACAAACACTATATTAGTTCATGTCATTATAGAACAGAATTTTAATCTTAATACTAGAGATATAAAAAACATTAATTGAACATTTTATGTGTATTTAACCTCATAATAATAAACATGGATCTTTTGGGATGGTCTTCTACATTTATTCTTAAAATATATCATAATTTTAAGTTATATAAACTATGATTTGTTTGATCTAGTTTCCATGAAATCAAATAAACATTACTTGATACCAATTATAGTGACCCAACCCTTGAACCCCAAACCCAGTGATTTTATTTATTGCATTGGCATGATTACTAGGAATCAAATTCGGAGTGACTAATCAATTTATCATTTTTTTAAAATAGATTTCATACATGGAACCCATTTTACATTATTAACTGAAAAACATAATACAAAACAAAAAAATACTCAGATATATTGAAAATCATTCCAAGATTTTATCTCCATTCATAGGGGAATCGAATAAATAAGGGCGAGCTAAACTTCATAGTAATGAAAAATTATAGTGGAATGTATCACGCATTAATAAACAATAATACATATTAAATGAATATAATATGATCAGATAATGGAATACCCACATGTATTTAAAACTTGACCATGTATATTCAGACTAATTGAATAATCAATAGGAATTATAATAATTAGAGAATAAATAATTATTTATTTCTACCCAATCATTATATATCTTTAAGGTAGTTTATGTTTATTGGTAGAAATCTATCTGATTTGTTCCATGATCAATCCTCTAGAAAACTTAAAACTATTTGTCGGCAATTGATTTCCTCCCCTTCGAATATCTATTCATTAATGGGATTTCATTAAATAATAATAAAATAGTATAATTTATTTCAAAACATACTTAATATATTAAAAATTAATTAAAATAATAAATAATGTTACGTATAAAATATTCTTGTTGAGAAATGGAAACATTTTTTAAAAAATTTCCCCAATAAATAATATAACATTAAATGTGAAAAAATATGTAAATTTGATAGATATTTTAGAAAATTATGATATCCAACATACAATAATATGAATTTTTAATGAAATATAATTTCTAGTGGTAAGGAGTACTAGAATGTGTTTGTTTCAAGTGAAATGTTTTAATCCAAAAAGAATGTAACATTTCAAATATAACAATTTGAACATGGATGTTTTCAAATAAAACCAAATGGATGATATTATTAAATATTAAATGTAAAATAAAATTAAATATGATTTAATCCTGATATTAAATGACAAAGAGGTATTATATACACCACAAAAATTAAATAAGTGGTGAAAATGGTGTATAGCTCACAGAAGAAAAGGCGAGATAATTATCCGTTAGATTAATTCTGTCTTGTCATGAGTGTCTTTATCTTCTTTAATAACAATTTTTTTATTATTTAAATTATTTACAAACAATTTAAATTTTATTATTAATTTTATTTCATGTATCACAATTTTGTATACAACTACTATAAAATTATGTTTATGTCTGATGTTTTGAAAAAATCTAGTTGAAGTGTTAAAAATGAACTTAGTAAGATTACTATGGCCAAAGTGTCAATAGATAAAAAAATAAAATGTATAATAATAAAATTATTATCACATTTATACATCAATTAAATATTAAAAAATCATTGAATATGCTATTAATAATGGAATTAATTTTACCATAAGAGAGATGGTAATCCGTACATATGCATGAGTACAGATTCTATTTTTAATGGATCATTATAGAAAAATGGTAAGTATCATTTTATATTTACAGAATCAAAACTATATAAAAAAATATTTTATTTTATCATACAGACACACACTCATATATAATTATTTTTATATAAAAGGAACATCGTCACCTCAAAGAGTTTGTAATCTACACATCCACAAAAGATGTTTTCACATTTTTTAGACTGTGAACTGTGTAATAATGAAAATGATATTTTATATTTCATGAAAAGTAATAATGTAATTTATAAAATATGTATTTATTTTATGAAACATATGTTTAATTCAAACCATCCTTAATACAATCAATTTATTGTGTGATGGAATCAAATCGCATTGAGGGGGAGATAGTCTACACACTAACAAATGATGTTATCGTCTCTACAAAAAAACAAATTTATGAAGGGGTTAATTTTAAAAAAAATTACAGAGAAACAAAATATAATATATAGAAAAAATAGTTTTCCAATCATAATTCCCAATCGTGGGTGGTGTAAATGTACAAACTAGGGACATTGTTTCATGGGGGGGGGTAGTTCGTTGTACTCACGAATAGAAAATTTGTAACACAATTGATGGAAGTATGTGAATTTGTAGGTTGAAAAATTTACACAACATGATATATTTATATTTATTATAATGATGTTTTTATATAATCATGGAATGGTAAAAATTTAATAGTTTAAAAAATTAATGAAACACAAGTTATCATTGAAGAATGTTACCTCCTTTTCGAGTAAGTCCTTTTGGTTTTAAACAAAAGACACGATTGGATTACTTTATACCTTATGTTAGGATTAAAGGATGTGGGATGGATTTTGTGAGAATATTATGTCAGGGGATAAATTATACAAAATAGATTTTGAGTTGTTAGTAAGGGTAAGAGTGAATGACAATATAGTCGAGGAGAAGTGGAATTCTAGTAAATACCAAACTATGAACACTATAGGGCTGTCTCATTTACAAAATTTAATTAACAATTGAAAAAATAATGGATTATAGATGTGGTATGGTCGATACACAATCAAAACATTGAAAACAAATATAATTTTAATCATTTTATTCCTTTGCTTCTATGTTCCCTTTTTTTCTTTTTCGGTTTTTCATTTAGGTAAGTAGTTTTCCATCCTATGTAATTTGACCATAAGTTTTAAATTAAAGTTATTTTTTTCAAAATATAGATCCAATAAATTTTAAATTTAATAAATAAAACATAAAATAAAAATCCCATAAGTGTTGGAAATTAATTGTAACATACCTCATGTTTGGTAAAAATACACTACATTAACCTGAACCATGCTAATACGGTTTTCACTATTTATAGGAAAATATGACCATTATTAAATATCAATTGGTCCATAAATTGGTAATATTTTACATTTATTAAAATATTAAAATCATTTATCATAATATATGTTTTTTAGTAAATATAAAATCATTAAATTAAATATCATATTTTATAAAATTACATTACAGTCGAATTTTTTATTGTTTACATAATTTAAATATAAAAATATTAATAAAATGATGTAATTAAAATATATTAAATTTTAAAATATTTAACATAACATATTTATCTAAAAAATTTCTAAACCCACAATTCATTTTATTTTATTCACTTTAAATATTTTTTGTACCATTTTCCCTATTAAATTATTTATTTAATAACCAATGTGTTTTCGTTTCATAATAATTTAATGTAATTATATTGTTTCTAAAAATTAATGTTAAACTATCATGATAAAAACAACTCAATATGTTCCAAAAATGGGTTTATAAAAATGTATCTCCATCAATACTCTAATTCATTATATAAATTAAAATCATGGTATGTTAATTGTTTTGGACTTTTTCTTTACTTAAATTATTGTATGGGTCACATTCCTGAAATTGTGTCGCACTAACAACTAAAATTAACTCCATATGGAGGATATGATATATATATGTTCATGAAATGGAGTTTATAATGATTTATAGTAAATTTATCCTTAACAATAATTTTTAAAAACTATGTAATCAAATTTTCACTATATTCAGTATAATTAATTTTAATTACTTCTACTAATATTATTATGTAAAAAACTAATTTGATCTTATTAGACTAAATATTATTAAATTAAAACAATAAAATTTTATTTTCTAAAATAGAATTTAGAGAATTCGAAAAATTAAAAATAAATATAATCCCATAGACTTTTCTAGAAATCAGGTTTTTAATGTGAAGATGTTCAAAAGTAAAAAAATGTATTCATATATAAATTTAGTTTAAAAATGATTCCACTTACCTAAAGTTTCTCTATATATTTATAATTGACCTATTTTAACTTAGAAAACAATTTAATATTTATTTTTAAATTAAAAAAAATTAGTGTAAAAAGTAGTATTCTACTAAAATACAATACATTGACTATTCATAAGAAAAATAAACATCTCAAAATGTACCATAAATTCAATATAAGATAATTTTTTCATGTTTAACTAAAATTTTCTATAATGAAAATTAATTTTCCAAAGTTTAAAAATTTATTTTTAATATAAGTATTCCATTAAAAGGATATAAAACTCAGTCGTGCATGTAATATATGGTAACCTAGTGTTGTGTGTGTCATATTCGTAACATTGGTATTCATATAGTTAAATCAAGTATCAATTTGAATATTTTTATAAAAATAAAATACTGAAAAGTCTATTAGAGTTACAGATACACATTATTCAAATTTTAGGAGTGTAATGTGAATGTAGGACCACCCATCAATGAAATTTTATTTACGGACATAAGCATTCCTCGTCAATATATCAGTTATAAGGCATAATCATATGAATTACCATGGAAATAATGGAGATCCATAATAATGTGTCATAGAATAATCATCTAATAATTCTTAAAGAAGGAATTTGAGAAATGCTCATAATGAATGTATTATCCCATAAATGGTATCATAATGAGCTAAATACACATGTGAAAGACACATATACAAAATTTAAAAGTATTTTGTAATATATAGTGGGAAATTGATAGAGTGAAAGAATGGTCATAACCCATAAAAAAGGGTTGCAAATAAAGATGCCTTACCATAATCCCAATTTGTCTCAAGCATTCTATATTTCCCGGAATAAACAAAAAAAGTAAAAATTTAGGGTTTTTATGATCCAAAGTATCTTTAGAGGTGTTTATAAGGGTAAGAGTGAGTGTCATTTTATAGTGGAGGAGGAGAGGCATTATTTTAAATACAAAAAGGTGGTCACTATTAAGAGGTCTCCCATACCAAATGTGATTCCAAAATGTAAAAATGATGGCTTCAAGAAGAGATATGTTTGACCTAAACTCAAACCACACAAAAAATTGAAATAATTTGTGTAATTTTATTCCATATATTTTAAGGTTCAATAATTTTTTCTTTTTGTTATTTCATTCATGTCAATATTTTTCTTACCTTGGTAATATGACCATTACAACTAAATTAATGTACGATTTATTTGAAAATATATACAAAAACAATTTTTAATATTATTTATAATTTTAAAATTATAAATATTTTTTTTGGAATTTAATTTTACAATAAGTTCATGTGACCCTCAAAAATACTACATTAACCTGAAGTGTACTAACAATATTTTCACTATTTTGAGATCAATATGTTCATTATTAAAGATAAATTTTTACATAAATACACCATATTTTATATCCACTGCCAACTAACATTACATTTTCTTAATATAGCATTTAATGTATATTTTAAATCATTAAATCAGTTATCAATTATTATAAAATGAAATAATTTTCTATTTAAAAAAATATACATAATTTGATTGTAAATATATAATTTCAACGATGGAAATAAAATATTTTAATTTAAAATTTAATTAAAATGAAATATTCATCAGAACAATAAGGTAAATCCATAATTCATTTAATTTTATTTAATTTTTAAAATTTTAGAATCATTTATTTTCTTATTTATTAACTATATAATCAATCTATTTATGTTTCTTTATCATTTAATGTAATTATATCATCTCTAAAAATTAATTTAAAATAATAATGCTAAAATATAAATAAAGATTAAAAATAAATTTTATAATAGAAAATATTTAGCTTATTCCATACCCCAACACTTTATAGGGATTAAAATCAATGAAGGTGCATATTTTTTCATTATATGTACTAAAATTATTATATGGGTCACTTTAATGAACATGTATCATAAAAACATATAAAATTGAAATAAAATGGGGTATATGGTACAAATATGGGTAGATTATTTCTTTTGGACTTGTTTGTAAACCACACCACCCCCTAAAATTAATGTTTTACAGGTATGTAAACTAATTTTTACATTAATCTCAATAAATAAGATTAGTTACATTGAGTAATCCTTTAGGCCTATAAATAAGTTGATTTATTGGCCTAGAAATTTTATACTAGTTACAACCATGTATTTATTTTTTTCAAATTCATTTGATAGAATTAGAGACATTAAATTTAAAGTCAATCTTGTAGATATTGTGAGCTAACCTGTTTTTAAAGTGAAAATGTTAAAAATTCATAATGTTTTTATATCTAAACTCCATTTAAATGTAAAGACCTAGAAAGTAAGTGGAATTTTTTTACCTAAATACATGGTATTTTTACGAGTCTGTGGATTTTGATGGCGCATGATTCTGAGACCCGGTGTACCAAAAATCAATTTCTGATTTTTGATCGGGTACGTTCAGAAAACGTAAGAACGGGTTTTTATAACTTTTTATCGGGTGCTTAGAATTGAAATCTGAAGACACTGTTGTACTCGAAATGCCAAAATTCACATTAGTAGACTATCACCTCGACGGTAGAGGGTCGAGATTAAATGATAAATTTTTGTGTTTATAAAGATTGAATTAAATAAAAATAAAGTGTGTGGATTAATTTTTTTTGTTAGTAAAAACCTCCTCATGGAGGTTGTAGGTGGGACAATCACACTTTAACCTCATATTAGAGGTCATGGTGTTTGGACCCACACAAACCTAACCTCCTTGGAGAGGTTACGATGTGGGGACCACATCAGACTAAATCCCCTATTAATGGTGGGAGAGAAAACCTCTCAACTCCCCTCATTAATGAGGGAGAGTCTCCCAACACCTCCTTTTATAGTGGTTCCAAATCCCCTAATTTAGTGGTGCCAAATCCCCAAAATTAATTAAGGGGAGCCAAGTTAATTAATTCACCATTTTGAATTTTGTGCCAATAAAATAAATAATAGATAAACAAAATTTATTATTATTTTGGATTCAATTTTTCATTTTGGTGGTATCATTGAGATGAGGATTATTTGGAGAAATCTCACAATGAATAATTCCTTATCCAATGAAGAACACCTTCGAAAATGAAGAATTTCTTTCTTCTTCCACTTCCTTCCTTGGATCCTATCGACGTGGGGCATCTTCAACCAACATACCCTCCGCATCGTCGTTAACGAGCTGACGCTGCATGGGATTGGAAGTGTGCGAAAGACGCGACGAATGACGATCTCCTTCGTATTCTCTCTGCGACTTCATCTTCGATCAATGAACCAAGGTAGGGGTTGTTTTTTTATATCCCATGATCATATTTTCTTTCAAAACTAACAACTACGTTATGCTTCTTTTGCTGGTGTGTTGTTGTTCATCATTATCCTACCGTGATGAGCCAAGCATTACATCCCAAAATGTGGAGGGTGCGGGCCAAACCAACATGTCTTGACACATCATCTATTCTTGTTTTTGATGATCTTCGTTATGAAGATTTATCAATGATGTGGCGTTGAAGGAAACAAAGGAAACAAGAAAAGGTCGCTCTTCCCATGGCCTCGGCGAGCTGCGTCGTGCCCCTGCCGTGCTGCACTCCAGGCCGAACTATGGCCCACCTTCCACGCAACCTTGACCCTCAACATCGTTGGCCTTCTACGCACCCCGGCCGAACCCCAAAGGCCTACCTACCGTTCTTCCCAGGCGAACCGTACCGACTGGCCTACCCGGTCACCTCCCTTCCAGCCCAGTCGCCCGTCGACCCGCCTCCCGGCCTGCCCAGCCTCCTCCTGGCCTGCCCGCATGCCCGCCAGTCCGGCCGCCTCTCGGCCTACCCGGCAGCCCGCGGGCCTACCTTCCGACCCGCCCGATAGCTTTTCGGCCTTCATGGCGCCCTACCTGGCTGCCTTCCGGCCCCCATGGTGCCATACCCGGTCACCTCCCGGCCTGCTCGGCCGAATCCCATGTGCCTGACCGAACTGCACCAGCCCGCACGCCCAACAAGATCCGCGTTCCCCATGCTTCCTGAGCCGCACTCTCGCAGTGCTCCAGGCCGAACTACAAACCATGCCTGCTGGGCTGGGCCCTGCGGGCCGGGCTGAACCTAACAGGCTGGCCCGCCCAATGGGTCAGGCAATACCCAACAGGACTAACCGGGTCGACCCAGTCCGGGTCGGACCGATCCCGGGCCCACTACTGACCCTTTACATTCATTTTCCATATCTTTGGACCGGAAAAACATTTGACAAACTGTCATTGGCGCTGGTTTTCTTTTATTTTGATGGTCCCTTTGATTTTACCCCACTAATGTTCAGGGTAATGTTTAGATACGTTCAGGTTGGATCATGCATGAATCCAACCGGGGCACCGTGACTAAAAGTAAAATAACTCATAGAACGGGCATCCGATTGACGTGTCTTCAGTTTCATTGAGACCCCTCTAACGTGGAAGACCTTTAAGATACTTCTACGTCGTACTTTATGGCAGTTGAAGCATCGACCAGTAGCTTGTGGATCATATATTTTGGAGACGAGCAAGCATTTTTGTAGGAACCTAATTGATGGTTGAGGCCTAAATACTGCTGACCGTTTGACTCAGAGTGAATCTACTGGCCCAGTGGGGAGCGACATGGTTTGGAGGCATACCCACAGTGGGGAGTGCCTTGGTGACACAACAAACCCATGATAGTCGATAGGAGGAGTATGTCAGTATGACACGAGGGGGACTGCCTCTGTGTGACGTAGTTGACCCACGGTTGGTTAAGCCTCTTTCTGACACGGCAGACCCACGATACTCAATAGTAGGAGTACCTCACCTGTTTATGGATAGTGAGAAGTGTCTCTGTGTGATTCTGCAGGCCCACTGTACTCGATATTGGAGGAGTTCTCCAGCAGCCGAGGGTTCAGAATGATACTACCCCTAGAATAAAATCCTTGTTGGGATGAGTTAGTATCTTTTGTGTTTACCTCATGGTTGATATGGATTACTTGATAACATAGTTATATGCATGTGCATATTCATAAGTGAGGTTATCTGTTGAAATCATAATTTTTGGTTATCCTTGTTGGAATTTTGATACCTTTAGGGTCTCAGGGTCCCTACTGAGTATCGTTATACTCACCCTTGCACGAGCAATGCCCGCACCTCATTGTATTGGTTGCAGATGAAGGACAGCGCTGACTGAGGCTATGTGTACCAAGACTGGACCGTACCTGGAGGCACACTACACACTGTGACGATACACGGAGGAGACAGACATACATTGAGTGTTGTGGAGGCTATCTGTACCTACCCTTCATGTAGGATTTTCTGGTGGATGATACAGGTGTTGTTTTCTCCTTTTCCAGTACTTGTACTTTCAGTTTCCTTGTACTTTACAATTGGGATTTTATTTTAGGCCCCCTTTTACTTTTCATCTCTCCATATGTCTACATTTTTATGTAATGTATTTTTTCCACCTCGTACTCTATTGTGTGAGTTTTCATGTTTAAAAGGTAATTACTTCCTAGTTTAGGGATTTACGCCTTCGGTGTTAGTCTCCATCCCCTGGCCTATGGAAGTTGGTCTTGGGGTAGTCATGGAATGGGCCTCAGGGGATGGCTCCTGAAAAATTGGCTTGAAAAATAGGTTCTACATTAGAATTTAAGACTCTCATATTTTCTGTGATGCAATAGTGCTAAGGGTATTTAGTGTGGTTTTCAGTTCAGGGATACCAGTGTCCTTGAAGCAACTGACATATCCATACACTAGGACCCTAACTACTGATTTCCAACTCATTGTAATAAAACACTGATCGTCGAAGGACCGCCCAGGCGGAGACAGATATTTGATTGAGGTGGTCTGCAGGGCGCAGGAGGACGTGGCAGATGAGCGAGTCGAGCAGCTAGTGGTGGGTGATGTTTCTATGTGTTAACGCCACCACCACCAGGAGGTCCACCCCGACCACAGGGAGAAGGTGGAAAATCGAGAGCTCAGCTCCAGGCAGCTGCAGCATGCGATCATGGAGCTCCGGATATGATTCGAGGTATGATCCGTGTTTACTCCACCAAAGCTTCAGTTCTTATAGACATAGGTTCCAGTCACTCTTTCATTCCCACTTCCCTCGTTAAGATCTCGGGGATTCTGATGGAGTTGTTGGATCCTTCCTTACGGAAATAGACACTTACGAGGGAAAACTCGATGATGACGAACTAGTTTCAGCAATGTGAGCTTACTCTAGGAGGTGAGAGCTTAGCGTGGGATCTTCTCGTAGTGGCATCAATGCGTTATGACTTCATCTTGGTTATGGACTGGTTATCTAGAGTCCATGCTCAGATTCAATTTATTTGGCAAAAAGTGCAGTGTTTCTGCTTGGATGAGACCAGGTTTTCCTTCCCCGGAGAGAAAGGAGCCTTTGAATCACTGGATGTACTTACTCGTTGGAGGGAGCAGCCGATCACTCATCTGTTGTCCTGCCTTACCCATGGATCAGTTGATGTGGAGAGTTCAACATATCCTGTATTGGTTTACCTGTACGCAGATGTTTTCCCTGATGCTATCACAGGTCTACCTACTCACAGAGAGGTGGACTTCTACATTGACTAGTACTCGAGGAAATCACTGATATCTACCCCAACATATTGGATGGATCCAGCGGAGCTTCGAGAGCTGCGGGTATAGCTAGAGGACTTGTAGGGGAATGGATTCATCAAGCCTAGTGTTTCTCCCTAGGTATCTCTGGTTCTATTCATCATGAAGTCAAATGGGAGTATGAAGCATTGTGTTGTCTAACGTCGCCTAAACCAGGTGATCGTGAAGAAAAAGTACCCACTCCCAAGGATTGACGACCTCTTTGATCAGCTGATGTGAGCACGGTGCTTCTCAATGATATAACTTAGATCAAGCTATCATAAGATCAGAGTTGAAGATGAGGATGTGTAGAAGATGGATTTCCGATGTTGGTATGGCCACTAAGAGTTATAGGTTATGCCTTTCGGCATATCCAATTCTTCGGTAGTGTTCATGGGGGTCATGAACAGGATCTTCCAGTAAAACCTCGATCGCTTTGTCGTAGTAATCATCAAAAAAATCCTGATCTACTGGACTACTACGGAGGAGAATGCCTACCATTTTCAGGTAGTACTGGACACACTCCAAGAGAATCATGTTTAAGGAAACCTCGCGAAGTACCAGTTTTCGATCTGAGAGGTTCACTTTCTAGGACATGTCATCTCAGAGGCTGGAGCTGTAGTGGATCTAGAAAAGATTGAGGTGATAATTTCTTGGGATCCACCTAATAGTGTGACCAAGTTACAAAGTTTCCTGGGTTTGGTTGGTTACTACCGGAGGTTTATTCCAGACATCTCCAGATTTGAGGTCCCACTATCAACCTTGATGAAGATGGGGAAAACCATCATGTTGTCGGATAGATGCCAACATAGCTTTGAGGAGCTGAGACAGACGCTGACTAGTAACCCCATCTTGAGGCATCCAGAGGAAGGCGTAGGGTACGAAGTCTACTGAAATGCATCAGAGGATAGACTTGGGTCTGTCCTCATGCAGGAGCAAGCAGTGATCGCATATGGTTCTCGATAGCTGAGGCAACGTGAGAAAAACTACTCTACCAATGACATGGATTTAGCAGCAGTGGTCTTTGCCTTGAAGTTGTGGTGACCCTATCTGATGGAGAACTTTTTACCATGTTCTCTGATCACAAGAGTCTTAGGCATATCTTCTCATAGAAGGACCAAAACCTGCGACAATAATGTTGGCATGAGTTCCCCTAGGACAATGACTTTGAAATATTCTATACTCTTGGAAAGGGGAACGTTGTAGCAGATGCAATCAGTATGAGATATGGTATAAAACTGTTAAGTGAGGGATGGAGTAGCTGGGTGCATTATAGATATCATTTGTGGATGGAGATGGCACAGTTTTCCTTCAGTCCCTTACAGTCATGCCCCACACTTCATCAGCGATTCGGGGAGTCTCAACTTGGGGATGTTGTTTGCGAGACACGACCCACTCAAAATATCCATAGGGCAGACACCTGATGGATTTTCTTAAGGTGGGAAGAACGTAATTATCTTTAGAGGACGTAATATAGTACCAGTGTAACTTCATGAGGATGTTTTGAGGGATTTCCACTCATCCCCATTAGTGGGACATCCAAGAGTGGAGAAGATGTACCAGGACCTTCGATGATAGCACTGGTAGATAGGTATGAAGAAGGTAGTAGCGGAGTGTGTCTCTCAATGCCTCACTTGTCAGCAAGTGAAGGCAGAGCACGAGGTACCTGTAGGCTTTGTTCAGGATTTACAGGTCCTAGAGTGGATGTGGGATGAGATATCCATGGATTTCTTGATAGAACATCCACGTACATCCCGGGGTCATGACTCGATTTGGGTGATCATTGATCCACTCACCAAGTTGGCCGACTTCCTGCCGATCAGAGAGCAGGGATTAGTAGAGATCTTGGGATGCCTCTACATGGAGGAGATTGTGCGGATTCATGGAGTACCTTGATTTATTGTCTCTAATAGTGACGCACGGTTTACATCTCATCTATAAAAGGGGTTTTAGGAGGCTTTCAAGACATAGCTTTGTTTGAGCACTGCCTTCCGTTCTCATGCAAATGGTCAGACGGAGCAGACCATTCAGACCATCGATGACATTCTCCGTGCTTGTGTCCTTGACTTTGGTCACAGCTAGGAGGATCACTTGACTTTAGTGGAGTTTGTGTACAACAATAGCTATCACTCCACCATAGAGAGGACACCTTTTGATGAATTATACATGCGACCTTTTAGATCACCCTTGTGCTGGATAGACCAAGGGGAGTCAGCACTAGTGGGACCAGAGATTGTATGGGATACTACAAAGAAGGTGCAGAGACATCCAGGAGCAGATGAAGACTGCACAGAGTAGGCAAAAGTCATATGCTGACAGGATACGGAGGCCTCTAGAGTTCGCGGATTGTGACCACATCTTTTTATGAGTCTCACCTCGACGTGGACTATGAAGATTTGGCCGAGGAGGAATGATATATTTCATATTTATCAGGCCTTTCCAGGTAATCGTCAGAGTTTGTGAGGTGGCTTACCGCTTAGATTTTCCACATTTGTTGAACTGGATGCATGACATCTTCCACGTATCTCATTTGAGGAGTTACATTCATGAAACTTCTGACATCATCGGCAATGGAGAGATGATCGTCAATGATGGGGCGACATTCATGGAGGATCTAGTGTAGATTTAGGATCCATATGTGCAGGAACTATGTGGATAGTCAATACCTCTGGTACGCATTCTATTCGAGCACATGAACCTCTCAGAGAGCACATGGGTCTTGGAGGCTCAGATGAATGCTTAGGACCCCCACTTGTTCCCATAGTTAGAGTTGTATCTTATAGGGTTGTAAAGCCCTGAGGTGGGGAGATTTTAAAGACCGAGAAATTCTGTGGAAAATATTTTTCATAAAAACATGGGATTTTTTTGAATCCGTGAATTTTGAAGGCACATGATTTTGAGGCCCGGTGTGTCTATAATAAATATCTAATTTTTTTATCAGGTACGTTTAGTAAATGTAAGAGTGGGGTTTTAGAACATTTGAATCGGTGCTCACAATTTAAATCTTAGGACACTGTTGAACTCGTTGCACCAGTATTCTATTAAGAAGTCTATCACCTTGATGGCGAAGGGTCGAGATTAAAAGATAGTTTTTGGGCTTTTAAAGATTGAATTATATAAAAATAAAGTGTTTGGATTATTTTTTATTTGTTCGTTAAAACCTCCTCATTGAATTTGGAGGTGGGACCACCAAACCTTAACCACCCATGAGACTTTATGGTGGTGGGACCCACCCAAAACTAACCTCCCGTGAGAGGTTACGACGTGGGTACCAAATGGGACTAAACCCCCAATTAATGGTGGGAGAGGAAACCTCTCAACTCTACTCATTAATGAGGAAGAGTCTCTCCACATCCCCTCCATTATAAGTGCCAACTCCCCTAATTTAATGGTACCAAATCCTCCACGTTAATTAAGGGGAGCCAATTTAATTAATTCACCATTTTTATTTTTGTGTCAACAAATTAAATAATAGATAAACACAATCTATTATTATTTTAGATGGCATTGTTCATTTTGGTGGCAGCATTGAGAGGAGGATTATTGGGCCAAGGCTCCCAATAAAGAATGACTTCGACAACGAAGAGTGCCTTCGACAACGAAGAATTCCAAACTTCTACGACTTACTTCCTCGGATCCTACCAACGTGGGATGTCATCAACTGACCTACCCTCCTCATTGTCATCAACGTGCTGACACAGCTCGGGATTGGATGTGTTTGGTGAACGCGATGAACGAAGATCTCCTTCATCTTCCCTCCGCGACTTCATCGTCGATCAACGAACGAAGTTAGGGGTTGTTTTATTTTATGTGACATGTTCTTCTTCTTTCCAAATGAAGAATAGGGATATGGTTGTTTTACGGTTTAGTTGTTGTTCAACGTTCTCATACCTTGATGAGCCACGTGTTACTACCCTAAATGCGGAGTGTGCTGGAAAAACAAACATGGCCCGACCCCTCTACCATTCCTGTTTGTGATGATCATGAGCATGGAGACGTATCAATGAAGATGTATTGATAGCGACAAAGGCAACAAAAAAAGTCACGCTTACGGCGGCCTCCGCGAGCCATGTCATGCCCCTGCCGCACTATCCTCCAGGCCGAACCACGGCCCACCGGCTGTGCCACCCCAACCTGCACCACCACCGGCCTTCTGCACGATATATCTCGGAAGGCCCGTCGGAACCCCGCCGGCCCACTTGGCGGGCTTCCCGGCTACCTCCCGGCCTGATCGGCCACCTTCCGTTCTGCACGGACGCCTCCCTACTGGCCCCGGCCACCTGTTGGCCGGCATGGCCGCCTCCCAACCTGCCCAGCCACCTGCCTACCCAGCAGTCTCCCAGCCTACCTGGCCACCTTCCGGCCCCCCTGTTGGGATACACGACCCCTTGTCGGCCCGCCTGGCGCCCTACCCGGCCACCTTCCTTCTCGCCTGGAGCCCTCCCTGGCCACCTCTCATTTGCGCGGATGAAATACGCCAGCCCACGCAGCCTGCACACCCCATACCGCCCAAGCGACACCCTCACAGTGCTCAGGGCCAAACTGGCACCGTGCTAGGGCCGAACCGCCCACGTGGTCGGCTGGGAGGAGCCGAGCGGGCTGATCCTGTAATGGCTCGGACCTCTCCGGACCTTTACTTTGTCAAAAAGAAGGTCATGAAGTGTTCTGGAGGGTAAAATAGACTTTTCCCACACTTTCCAGAATTTTGAAACTACATGTCGTGTAGTTTGAGTACACGCCGTGTACCCCTTTTTCCGGTTATAAACCATGTTGCAAACTGTGTTCTTACTGTGTGGAATAATGGGTGCACGCCATGTGACCAGTTCTACACGCCGTGTAGTCCTTCGCCGCATACGTGTTACCATTCAATGGTCGTTTACCGTGTTTGAGCCGTGTCCTTGCCGTGTGAAATAAATGAGTACATGCTGTGTGTCTAAACTACACGCCGTGTAGTCCTTCCCCGCGTATGTGTTACCCTCAAACCGTGTGTTGACCATTAAACGGCCGCGGAGCCGTGTTGGAAGCCGCGTGGAGACTGTGTCAAAGAACCGAGTACATTTCGTGCACCATAAAGTACATGCTGTGTACTTTTTCTTTTCATTCCTATAAAAGGAGGGGTCCCCTCATCCTTTTCAACACACACCTCTCCTCCCCTCTCCTCTGAGCAGAGCTCTCTTAAGATACTCGAAGGATCTTTCATCTATAACATCTTCATCGGAGCTCCGATTTACGATCCGTCAGCATCCACGGGATCATAATGATTAGGCAGATCTTTCGATCTTGGATTCATTGTCTTTCCTTCAGACTTCCTTTCCGACTTCCACCCGAGGAGGTTTTTCCGTGACCCGACAGAAGTGACGGACGCCGACGGACATCTTCTAATGTTGATACGGGGGAGCGATGTGATCGGGAACCTATTGAGGTAGGGATCTTACCTTTGTCTCTCTAATTTTTTGCATCATGCGGGGTGGGCATCCTATTGTTTTCATGAGAAACGGTTTAACCATTAAATAAAGATAATAAATGACTTATATAATGGGGTTGGGAAGTTGTGATTTTGTTGTTGCTTTATATCCTGTGATTTTATGTTTTGAATTGAATGAGCATCTACATACAGAAAATCACAGTCATTGGGGGCCATTGCTTACACAATTAAATGTTGCATATCCTTCTGGATTTTCTTATGGATGGAAGCTTTGGGGAATGTGGAAATTAGATAATCATGTAAAGTTGGGTGTTTAAAATCTGGAACCCTTGTGTGATCAGCCCAGTTGAACAAAAATGAAATAATGAACATAAAGATATTGGCTTAGTTACGTGGCATGTGTTGGGGGTCTTTTATGGGTTTTTGTGGATTGGGTGAGCAGCGAGTTTGCGGTGGACTTGGTTGTGGGTTGGTGTGAATGTTGTGTTGGTAACGGGCAGCGGGGCTGCGATAAATGGTATTAAAGGGATGATGATGTGCGGGTTCGTTGTGGTTGTGGTTATGGTGGTTGGAAGCGAGGCTGCAGGGATGTGTTTGAATGTGAACGGGAAATGGGTTGTTATTATTAAATAAAAAGTGGAAGAGATAATGAATGGTGGGTCATGGTAAGGGAACAGAGTTAATAATCAATGGGGATGGTTGGTTGATAAGAAGGTCTTGGTTGTGTTGCTTGCATTTTCCTAACTTGATTTTTGGATGGCAGGGATATGTTTTACGAACGATCGTTGTGGATGGTTGTGGATAGTTGCACAGTAGTTAAGGAAATAAATAATCTAATTCTGCTGAAACGTAAAAACCTATATGGGGTTGGGGTTATTTGTTGTATGCATGCTTCGTAGTAGCAGTGCCGAGGCACGTGCTCAGTTTCTCTGTTTAGAAGCCATAGGTTGGGATGTGTGGTTGGTATATATATATATATATATATATATATATATATATATATATATCTGTATCTTTTGTGTTTTATTGCACCCCACCCATGTTGATCACTTCGTGTCGAACACTCCCATTTCATTGGAGAGGGTGTTTTACCCTTAGTTACTATCTCTTTCCTGCACCTTCTCCCCTAGGATGTGATGGCTTGAGGAAAACTTACACCTAAGACTATTCGGGTAGGTTTCGATTGGGGTGGCTTAGGCCCAAGACTCTTTGGGAGGTTCTACATTTTACTAAGAATCATCGGGATGAGGCCCAGGTGTGTGTGGGCGAGATATTTGGTTGTGAGGCCCAGGCGTGTGCGGGCGGGATATGTGGTTGTGAAGCCCAGGTGTGTGTGGGCGGGATATGTGGTTGTCAGGCCCAGGTGTGTGCGGGCGGGATACGTGGTGGTGAGGCCCAGGTGTGTGCGGGCGGGGAGAGTGTGTCAACGTCAGAACGTTTGTCGTTATGAGGAGCAGCTAACTAAAGAGAACTGGTGTGGGGTACCCAGTACGTTTCTTATATACTACTAACTATTGTGCTTGTGTTTTGGTGAGTGTGGCTGGTGAGGTTGGGTGGATAGAATTCCTTGGTAGGTTTCTTCTGTTGTTCTCACGGGAAATTAGGATGTCTCCCCACTTGTGCACGAGAGCTTTAGGTTTCCCTACTAAGTATACTTGTATGCTCACCCTATGATTACATTCATGTTTCCAGGAGGACTACCAGTGCCGGGTGGGACCCTACTAGTTGGACAATAGGAGTTGTAGCTGTCGTTGTACCTTTGTTTTATTTTGGTGTTGTACTTTGAGTTTTCTTGTACTTATACCTTGCTATAAAATTGTTTAAACATGCATGTGGGATTGGTTTGGGATTATTTCTATACACTTGTTCTTTTCCTTTTTGGTGGTTGACTCATTCTATTTTCCGATCCTAAATAATAAAATGGGTAATGCCTCCCATATTTGTGAAAACTCATACCCTTGGTGCTAGTCACCACCCCGGGGCCTACTGGAGGCAGGACTCGGGAGTCATTATCTCCCTTTCACCATTACCATCTCAGGAGGGGCATCTTTGGTTGGAGGGGGTCGTGAAAGAATGGAATCTTTGGTGAGAGGGGGTCGTGAAATGGCCGAACCTAACAGGATGGCCCTCCCAATGGGCTAGGCCAGACGCAACTGGTCTAACAAGGTGGACCAAAACCGGGTTGGCCAAGAATGGGTCGGATAGGGTCGGTCCGACCGGGTCGGACCGGACCCAGTCCCTCTATTGACCCTTTACTTTCATTGGACATATCTTTGGCACTGGACGACCGTTGGACGAACCGTCAGCGGTTCTGGTTTTCTTGGAGTGTGAAAGTCCATTTTAGTTTACCCCACAAGATTTTTGAGTAATGATGAAATATGGTCATGTTTGATCGTGCATGAATCCAACCGGGCCCCTGGGACTAAAAGGCTAATAACTCACATATCGGGCGTCCAATTGATGCGCCGTCTGTTGCGTTGAGACCAGTATGACATGGTTAACCTTTGAGATACTTATACGTGGGACTTATTGGCAGTTGGAGCATCAACCAATTGCTTCTGGAGTGGATCTTCTAGAGAAGAGATAACATTTGTGCGGGAACCTAGTAGCTGGCTGAGACCTGACGACTGCTGACCATTTGATTCGGAGTGACTCTACTAGCCCAGTGGGGATCCCGTTGGTGTCGTGGCATACCCATAGTGGGGATCCCTTTGGTGACATAGTAGACCTATGGTACTCAACAGGAAGAGTACCTCAGTAGGCTATGAGGGGGAGCGCCTCTGTGTGATGCGACAGACCCACGGTGGGGAGCACCTCGATGTGACGCAAAAGACCCATGGTACTCGATAGGAGGAGAACCTCAGCAGTCCAAGGTTAGTGGGAAGTGCCTATGTGTGGCACGACAGACCCAATGTAATCGATAGAGGATGAGTTCTCTAGCAGCCAAGGGTTCAGAATGATACTACCCCTAAAATAAAATCCTAGTTGAGCTGAGTTATTAACTTTTGTGTTTACCTCATGGTTGAGATAGATGACATAATAAATTAGGTATATGTATGGGAATATACCTATGTGAGGTTATATATTAAAATCATACTGTTTGGTTATCCTTGTTGTATTTTTTGATACCTTAAAGGTATAGGGGTCCCTACTATGTATCGTTATACTCACCCATGCATGGGCTATGAACGCACCTCGTTTTGTTGGTTATAGATGACGAACAGCGCTGACTGAGGCTGAGTGTACCTGGACTAGACGGTACCCGGAGTCGGACAACATGGTGTGACGGTACACGGAGGAGATAGATGGAAGTGGAGTGATGTGGAGGATATCTGTACCTACCCTTAAGGTAGGATTTCTCAGTGGATGATCTAGGAGTCGTTTTCCCTTTTTCATGTACTTGTACTTTCACTTTCCTTGTACTTTACAGTTGGGCTGGAATTTCCAGCCCCCTTTTACTTTTCAACTCTCCTTTTGTATATAGTTTTATTTAGTGTTTTGTTTCCAGCTCATACTCGGTTGTGTGGGTTTTCATGTTTTAAGGGAAATGCATTCCTTGTTTAGGGATTTATGCCTTTGGTGCTAGTCGCCAGCCCCTGGCCTATGGAAGGAGGGCTTGGGGTAGTCACAAAACGGGCCCCAGGGGATGAGTCGTGACATTAAAAATGATTCCAATGAACAAATCTGGATTAATATATATATAATAAAAATATTATGACTTTAGAAAATTAAAATATCATATAAAATTAATAATTTTTTAAATAAAAAGGTATTTTCAATTAAAATAATGTATTTTTCACTATTTTCCATATAAATGAATCTATTAATAAAAAATTACAAAATCGAATCCTAATATATTTTTGACATAACCAAATGAAGATTAAGGATTATACTAGTAATTATTTTTTATTAAAGTGTAAAAAATTATTTTAAAAATTAGTGTGCCATTAAAATGCTGTAAAACTCAGTCTTATGTGTAACACATATTCACTTAGTTTTGTGTGCAGTGTAAGCTTGACATGGTGATTCATATAAATAAAGTAGGTAAAATACATAATATTATTCTAAAATGAATGTGTTGAAATTCCTTCAAGGTTTTCATTATCCCCACCTTAACTGAATTGCATCAAAAAAATTTAATCTGGATCTTAGTAATCGAGGGTTTGATATTTGAAAATATCCTTTTTGAAAACACAACAAATTAAAAGGGTTAATAAATATATTCTTAATAAAAATATAAGGATGTAATATGGTCACATAGAATGTATCCCACATAGTACAACATCAAGTGGAAATGATAACATGGACATAGAATAAAATGTTAAATAACAATAGTAATTGGTAACAAAAAAGATAGTGATCATTGTATAGTTATGGGGATAAAAACCATAAATATGGGATGATCTAAAACTCTATTTGATTAATTATATTTAAATATAATTAGATTATTTTTTTATATCAAGATATTTTTCTATGATTTAAAGAATAATTTCACTATCCTAGTATATAAGTAAGTATTCTTTTATATTTAAAAAACACAATTTCATTTTTTTGTGGGGTGAATTATTCATACATCATTTATTATCACATGTTACTTCAAATGTTGAATTAATACATTTAACACTAAAACATCATCCAAATATATACATAAAACACTTCATAAATTGATGAATTTTATAATTTATTATGATCCATCAATTTTGATATAACGTCACAAAATATGAAAAATTAACATATCAATGAACATGAATTAGATTTTAATCGTCTCATAACAAACATGTGAATAGATTAATTGCAGTTATTACCATATAATCTTATTAAAAATATGTATGATTCATTATTCATCAAATAGAACATAAATTACAGGATATAATCATTTAATCCAAAAATGTTTAAATGCCATCAAAGATAACATAAACCATGTTTTCAACAACTCAGTAATTTGTTACAAGGTAGTATATAATATCTGATCTTCATTATCTATGTCAATAATATCTTTATATTAACATAATTTTCCCTATATTAGTATTTTTTCAGAGTTATGTTTCTATAATCACTGTGTTTTATAAAAAATAAAACTTCCTAAAAAATCACTTTTCTGAATACTATTAAATATACACTTTCAAATAAATAATTAAAAGTACTAAAAATAAATCCTTATATAGTTTATAATTTTCATTAACAGTACCTTATGAAAATTATGTTGGAAAAAGCGTCATTAACTTATATATTTTATCTATATTTTTTCATATTATCTCCTTATTCATTTCCTTCCCTCTGAATTACTAATATATTTGGAATTGTTTTTTATCTCCTTCCAACATAATAAAATTTCTTCATAATATTATAATTCTCTACAGACTATCTTCTGTTAATATATTTTATTTATACCATAAAATATGTGATTATTCATTCTATTTTGATCATATTAATTGGATAGGATCACATTTTTTCTCCTAGTTTTCATTTATAAATGTCGACATTAACAATATTAGTTCTTTTAATTATGGAACATAATTTATAATCTCATTAAAAGAGAAATAAATAACATAAATTGAAAATTTTATGTTTATCTAACCTCATAATAATAAACATGTTTCTTTTGGGATGGTCATCTACATTTTACCTTAAAATATATCTGAAGTGTATGTTCCCTAAAATATGATTTCCTAAATCTAGTTTCCATGGAATCTATAAGAAATCACCTGATAACAAATATAGTGACCCAAAAAATAAACCACAAACCCAATGATTTTCTTTATTACATTGACATTATTAAAAGGAATCTAATCCAGAATGACCAATCAATTTAACTATTTTCGAAAACAAGATTACATACATGGAACCCATTTTACATTATAAATATTACAACATAATACAAAAAAAATAATTATATTTATTGAAAGTCCATCCATGATTTCATCTCTATACCTAGGGGTAATAGAAAATTAGGGTGAGATCAAATGATTATTAAGGTAAAATTATAGTGGATGATATCATGCATTAATAAATAATAATAAATATTAAATGAATAAAAGACAATTTAATAATAAAATATTATAAACCACATGTGTTTAAAACTTGACCATGGATATTATAACTAACCAAATAATTACATGGAATAATAATAATGATAGAATAAATAATTATGTATTTCTACCCTATCATGATCAATCCTTATGTTAGTTTATATTTATAAGAAGAAACCTATCTGATTTGTTCTACAATCTATCCTCATGAAAATTTAAAACTGTTTGGAAGACACGTGAAGGGTTTGTCGGCAACTGATTTCTTCCCCTTATAATATAAATTCATCAACGAGATTCTACTAAACAGAAAAAAATAATATAATTTATTGAAAAACAATCATAATATATTAAAAATTAATTTATATCATAAATAATGTTCTGTATAAAATACGCGTATTGTGTAATGAATAAATTTTTTAAAAAATTTATCCAATAAATCATATAACATTGAAACTAAAAAAATATGTAAAATTAATAGATATATTATAAAATAAATTATATCCGTTACACAATAATATGGATTTTTAATGAAATATAATTTCCAATGAAAAGGACTACAAGAATTTTATTTTTTAAGTGAAATTTATTAATAAAAAAAAGAATGTATGATTTCAAAGATAAATTTTAGAGTATTGATGTTTTAAAATCAAACCCAATGGATGATTTTATTAAAAGTCAAAATTAAAATACAATTAAATATGACATAATGCTGATATTAAATGACAATAGGGTGTAATATACACCACAAAAATGAAATAAGTGGTGAAAATGGTGTGTGTCTCACATAAGAAAAAGTGAGGCAATAATCCTTTACATTGATTTAGTCTTTTTATGAGTGTCTTCATATTCATTAATAAAAACAATTCCAAAATTATATAAATTCTTTAAAAAATATTTAATTTTTATTATTAATTTTATTTCATGTATCAAAATTTAGTATAAAACTTATGAAAAATTATGTTTATGTTGGGGTTTTTGATCAAATCTAGTTCAAGTGTTCAAATAAATTTTGTAAGATTGTAATGGCCAAAGTATCATTATATAAACCAAATAAAAAGTAATAATTATAAAATTATTATCATATATACATAAATAAATTAAACATAAAAAATCATTGAATATGGTATTGAAAAATGAATTAATTTTAAAGTAATGGAAATGGTAAGTCGTACGTATGCATTAGAACTGATTCCTTTTTTAATGGATCATTATAGAAATAGGGTAAGTATTATTTTTTATTTACAAAATCAAAAATTCGTCAAAAATAGTATGTCATTTAATCATATATAAACACACAGATATAATTATTTTCATGTAAAAGGAATGAAATCACGTCAATGAGTTTCTTGTCCCCACGTACACAAACGATATGATCACATTTTTAGAGTGTGAACAGGGTACTAAAGAAATTGATATTTGTTCTATATATATAAATGTAATAATGTCACTAATATCATATGTATTTATTTTATATAACATATGTTCAATAAAAAACATCATTAATAGCTTCCATTTAAGGGGTGAAGGTATCACATCCCTTGGAGGGGTTGATAGTCCACACCCTGAGAAATGATGTTATTGTCCCTACACAAATCAAATATATGAACAAGTCAGATATATTAAAATATAAATTTATGAATAAAAATTAAATATCAAAAATAGAGAAAAATAGTTTTCCCATCATAATTCCCAACTATGAGATGTGGAAATGGATAAACGAATGATATTGTTTTATGGGCTGTAGTCTGTCGTACACTGGTATAAATTAATTTTCAACCCACATGATGGAAGTCTGTGAATTTGTAGGTTAAAATTTTAACATGAAATAATATAGATATATTTAGTATAATGATGTAATTATATTATCATGTAATGGGAATAATTTTTTATTTTTAAAAATAAACGAAACAAAAATTATCATTGAAGAATGTTACCTCTTTTTTGGATAACTTTTTTTGGTTTTAAACAAAGGACATCCATTGATTACATTATACCTTAACTGAGTATTATAGGATGATGGATGTATTTTGGGAGTATATTACCATAGGGGATAGATTATATAAAATGGATTTTTATTTGTGAGTAAGGGGAAGAGTGATTGACATTATTTAGTAGAGGATAAGTGACATTCTAGTAAATACCAAATGGAGAAAACTATAGGGAGATATCCCTTAACAAATATATTTAAAATTTGAAAACATAATGGATTAATAAGGAGGTATGGTCGATACATACTAAAAAAATTGAAAAAGAATATAATTTTAATCATTTTGTTCATTCACATCTCTATTTCCTTTTGTTTAGATTTTGTTTTACTTAACTTGTTTTCCAACCTATGTAATTTAACCATCAAGTCTAAATTAATGTTATTTAATTCAAATATACACTAAAAATATTTTATAATTTATAAAGAATTGATAAAATAAAATTCCAATATGTGTTGGAAATTAATATTAATATACCACATGTAAGTTACAAAAACACAGCTTTAACCTGGACGATGCTAATACAGTTTTCACTATTTATGGGTCAATATGAACATATATAAAAGATCAATTAGTCTATAAATAAAAAATATTTTAAATTTATTAAAATTTTAAAATCATTTTTCATAAAATATATATGTATAGTAAATTTATTATCATTAAATTAAATATTATATTTTATAAAATGGCATTATTTTCAATTTTGAAATTGTTTACTTAATTTAATTATAAAAATTTCAATAAAATGATTGAATTACAATATAATAAATTTAAAAATATTTAACATGACATATTCATCTAAAAAATTATGAAACCCCCCAATTCATTTTATTTTATTGACTTTTAATTTTTTTAGGCCATTTATCATATTAAATTTTTTACTAAATAATCTACGTGTTATCGTTTCTTAATAATTTATTGTAATTATGTTATTTCTAAAAATTACAATTAAACTATCATGATAAATAAACTCCTTAATTTTATAAAAAATAGTTTAAAATGAAAAATGAATTTTTTTCATACACTATTTATTTATAGGAATTAATAGAATGGAATGTTCATTTTTAATCCTTTTCATTACTTAATTAATAGTATGAGTCACTTTCCTGAACTTGTGTCCCAACATCTCTTGAAATTAAATCCAAATAAATGATATTGTCTATATATATTCTAGAAAGGGATTTTAGAATGATTTATTGTCTATTTACCCTTAGCATTAATGTTCAAAAACTATGTAAACTAATTTTAACCATAATAATTATAATTAATTATAATTAATTTTACTAATATTTCTTTGTAAAAAAATAATTTGATCTTATTATAATATAAATATAATTCGGATTAAGAAATTTTATTTTATTTTTCTAAAATTTAATTTACAGAATTAGAAAAATTAAAATTAAATATAACCCCATTGACATGTCAACAAATTGTATTTTTTAATGTAAAAATTTTCAAAAGATTATTAATTTTTTATATATAAATTTAATTTTAAAAATGATTCCAATTATCTAAATTGGATTAATATATGTATAAGTGATCTATTGTAACTTTAAAATCAATTTAAAAATTAATTTTCAATTAAAAATTATTCAGTGTAAAAAGTAGTATTCTAGTAAAAGACAATATTTTCAACTATTCATAAGAAAAAAATCACTAAAAATACAAAAAAATAATTATATGATAATTTTCACATGATGAATTAAAATATTTTTTTTTACAAAAAGTATTTTACATGAGTTTCAAAATTTATTTTTAATATAATTATGCCATTGAAAGTATGTAAAAAGCAACTTTTCTTGTAATATATATTAAACTACTGTTGTGTGTGGCATATTATTATCATGGTTATAAAAATAAAGAATGCATGTATGAAATTGAATTTTGTTATAAAAATAAAATAATGTAATGTCTTTTAGAGTTACAAAAACATATTATTCAATTTTTTGGTGGGTAATATTAATGTAGAAAGACTTATAAGTGAAATTTTATTTACCATTATATGCATTCCACATAACAATATCAGTGATAAGTCCCAATAATAAGAATTACCCATGGAAATAATGGCGTTCTATAACAATATATCATAAAATAATCATGAAATAATCCTTAATGATGGAATTTTAGAAATGATCATAATGAATTTATTACCCCATAAATGATATAGATAATAAGCTAGATATAGATGTGAGAGACACATATACAAAAATTACAAGCATTCCATAATATAATGAGAGAAATTGATAGGGAGAAAAAATGGTCATAACCCATAGAAAGTGGTTGGATATAAAGATGCCTTACAGTGAGCCTGATTTGTCATATTCATTAAATGTTTCCTTAAATAAAAAACATAAGTCAATTATTCAGTTTCCCAATAACCTTTTGGATGATTATAATTCATTTTATCTAAAATAGACCATTATATATTCAATTACTTGACTGTTTAATTTTACATTGGATGTTTTAATGATAAACAAATAATATGTCCAAAATCAAATAGTTATATTGACTAAGGTCAAACATAGTATTCATTCACTGTATGCAGAAATGTAAATATGACAAAATTATCATTTTTATAAATATTTTATTTTTTTATTCCATCTATAAATCATGGTTATTAAAATGAACTATGTTACAATCATGGAGATGGTAGACCATACATGTGCATTAATAACATTTCAATTTTTCAAAGATTATGACTAAAAATATTATGGGTTATTTTATATTTCAATAATTAAATTTATATAATAAATATAATATTATTTATTTAAATTACTATACAAATACCATCCATGTTATTTGGTAATAAAAACAAGTCATGTTGCTTCTATAGACAGTAGTCTATTGGACAAATGATCAAAATTATTATGTTTTTCAATGGATTATATGGTATTAAATTATTAGGTTGATTTATTTTATATTATTATTAATATTTATTTAATATAACAAAAAAACAAATTAAACCTTTTTAATTCCATCCAATGTGAAAGTTAAAAACAAATCACTTCGCATTGTGAGTCGGTAGTCTGATATACACATGAGAAACATTTTTTTATTTCCTACAGAATGGAATGAAAGAAAGTGTATATTATATTATTATTCTATAATTATAATTATATTATATATAACAATATTAATATAATTTAAATTAAATAATAATACATATGTATAGGTAATATAAAATGAATTATGTTGGTTCATGAGGTGTATGTCCGTTGTACACATGATTAATGTTTTCGTTCCCCATTTGAGGGATGTAGAGATAGTTGTAGGTCATGTAAATAACATGAAAAAATGTAACTATATTAATTTTTGTATGTTATTATATAATCATTTGGTGACAATATTAGATGTGTGTGATAAAATAAATGATATAAAATTCTCTATTAAAGATGATAACTCATCTCCAAAAAACATCTTTTTTGTTTTCAAAAAAAGAAACTCTTGGTTGGATTTCTAACTAAACAATTCTTCTAGGATGTGTTTTGGGTAGTAGGTAAAATTTTGCAGAATGTATTTCATGAATAATTGGGTATCAGATGTGTAGAAAAGGGAGGATTTGAGATGTGATTTATAATTTATGGAGAGGAAACTAATAGAATTTTTGAAAAGAATATATTCCACATATTTCATTCTAATGAAAATTCCCTATAAAATAGACTATTTTAACCCCTTATAAGATATTTAATATAGATACTACCATAATATAGTAAGTAGATAGGTGGGTGGTAACGCAGGCAATGAAACATGCATGAAGATGGAAAACTGTGATGCAGGCAGAATGGAGGCATTAGACTAAAGAGGGAATTTAGGCCAGTTTGTGGAACAATATTCCATTTAATGGGATTCATTCCCACTGGGAATTTGGGCCATGTATTGAATAAATAAGGCTTTATGGGTGGGTTATCCCTCTGGGAAGTGTTATGACCTACAATTTCACCCTGTATGTGGGGGTGTGTGTTTGTTTAATTTAATTGAACCCACAAGAACCTAATATATATATGAAATAATAATTAGAAATTTTTTGGTCATTTATAACACTTATCCTTTTAGTTTAACCCACAGTATACATTTTTCACCTTACCCATGTTAAATAATTTCTATGTTTCACCATTTAGAAAGGTCAAAAATAACATTGAATTTATTAGGTAATATAAATTAGAATCATTACAAATAAGGAATCCATTTTCAGGAATTAAACTAACGTATTATAAAAAGTTTAATTAAAATTATTCCCATGTATGTTTTGAAAAATAGATTTCCTGAAATTCATTTTTTATATATTCGATGATCTCATATTAAATATCTGAATATTTAACATAAGTAGATGAATTTAAATTAATATATATATATATATAATCATTAAATAACATTTAAATAGTTCTGAATTTGGTTTCTATTATTATTTAACATTGGTAAACATTCCACTCTTACTATTTCACAAAAATGTGTGTTGGGGCATAAAAATAATCATATTCAAAAATATTATTTAAATATTATATACATGTAATTAATTGGATTTAGTATATATATAAAAAACTAATCTTCACTTAAATTTAAATTTAAATAACCATTTTACATAATTTATAAAAAATAAATGATAATCTTACAAAATTCATTATTTTCACTATTCACTGAAAAAACATTTTCGTAAAAATCAAAAAATATGAATATAATTTAATATTTAGATGATAATTTTTAAAAAGTATAATTTTTTAAAATTAGTATTCTAAAATTGGTAAAAATGAATTTTAATGTTTCAGGGAAATGAGTGTGTATAATACCTTTTAGAAAAATACAGTTTTCAGCTAAAATTTTATTCCATTTAATATAGTTCTTATATATTTTCTAATCAGTTGATGAGAAAAAAATTTATTTTATAAATGATTAAAGCATATAATTTTCGTAATTTAGTTAGTCATATTGATACCCTAAAATATATCAACTAGGTTTTAACTTTCTTGTTTATATAATAATATTTTAATTGAATATTGTGTTTCTTTAAACATGGTGTTGTGTGGGCCACATGATATCGAATTGATTGAATTTTTTTACAGATAAATATATTTCAAATTATTTGGGTGTTAAAATTATGATATGATTCATATTTTTTGGATAGGAAGGAATTATTAGTGAAAATGATAGAATATATTTATTACTAGATTAGGAAAAACATTGATGGATGGTAGTGTCTATATATAGGGTTTCAAGTGTTACGAGTTATTGATATTTAATTGAAGGATTGAAAAATAATAATGAACAAAATATTAAATAACTAATACTCAATTGATGATTATTGTGATGAGACTACCTTATAAATATTTCTTATATTCATTGATGTGTGAAGTATATATATATAACCCATACGATTAACATAATGTTATTTGGGAATAATTTTTTTTATATTTTGTGTAGATAAGTTGAATGCTTTTTAAAACTACTATAATTATTATACTCTTGGATGTTATGGTGATAAATTTTAATTGAGATAAATAGTTTGTAATATTTTGGTAAATTATATATTTTCATATATAAAACAATGTGATTGAAAAGTGATTTATTGAATAAGTGATTAATGTTATTTTTAATGACATATAATACATTAGTAGATTTATATTATTATGGTAAAAAATGATTTTGGCTAATATAAGAGTTTTTTTGTATATATTTGTGAATTTTAATTTAATATAATATATTAATTTATATTGGATTAATGGAGACTCTGGATATGTAAATAAATGATTAATATATATTTTTAAATTAGATAATTAGGGATTATACATTTTTGGTATACTATATTATAAGTGATTGAGGTTATTTGGTGAAAAATGTTATATTTATATTGGAATAATATATTCTAAAATGATTCAAATCATCATATTTCGATTTGGGTTTTACATACATAAAATTGTATTAATGATATTTATTTTTGGAATTATTTATGTTGAATTTTGGAGTTCATAATTTTGGTTTTTATGGTCAATGTATGGGGGTTCATTCAAATGTAATATTATCCTTTCTTCTAATAACTAATTTGGATTTAGATAATTTATATAGGTATGAGAAATATTATTTTATCCATTTTGTAGATCATGATATCCATTAAATTGTAAATTTATTAAATCAAGCATAGACATTTAATATTGAATATTCATTTGATATACCAAGAGATGTGATAAAAGTGTAAAATGCTTGAATCCTAACCAAAGGATTAAATTTTTCATATGAAATGGAATTAAAATAAGTAATTATGCTTTCTCATTTTCTGAATATTATTATTAAAAATATATATCAACATTAGGAAACACATCCTAAAATAAAAATGATTTCCCTTTACGAAAACTTCTTATGAATTCGTAGTATTATTTATATCCTAATAATTTATTATGTTGCAGTCATTACCTTTCTTATGATAATGATATCTATCACATATGAGAATTCATAAAACATTATTTGTTTCGCTCCCTGCCTGTATATACACTTCTCAATAATATTATCATTACTTGAGAACCCAATTATGTGTTATTCCAGGGGTACCTCAAATATTAATTTTAAACATTTAAAAATAATATTTTTATCCATTTTATGATATTGGATTTCAATAATGGTTTTTGAAAATTATAAAATGTTTTCCCTCTATTAATTACCTATTTTATCATCCATTCCATGTAATTATGTTTAAAAATAATAATGTTTTGTCAAATATGAGATAAAATCATGTGAAAAACTTTTCTTTACTTCTGTGGAATGTTACACCTTAGGTTTTATGAATTTTTTTAGGTATTGTATTTTGTTATAATAAGGTATACACAACTCCAAGCTTAAAATAACCACCATATATTGTTATATGACACTTATGACCTAGTCATTGGATGTGAGGGTATTCATAGGAATAAGGGTATTATGAATTATATACATAATTTTATCCCTTACAGAAGGGAATAATAAACCAAACAATGATTATTATTATTTAGAAATAATGATACTCATTTAGAAGGAAAATCAAACTTTTTTCATAAATTTTATTATATGTTCCATGTTTATTGATATTAGTATATTAAAATAATAATTTTGACTCAATTATTCGAATAAGTAGATTATATAAAAAAACTCAATAATTAACATTTATATAATTAATTTTATTATAAAAAGAGTTTGAATAATTTTATTTTATTCTTCAAAATTACAATTCAAAAAAAAATTATATTTCTTGAATATTTAGAACAAATAATTTAATTAATGACTTCCAAGTTCAGAAATTTGTTTTAAAAAATTTATATAATTTCTAAAATATAAATTTCATTACATTTTTATGAATAATTTGTGAAATTTTTCATTAAATGTTTTATTTTTGGGTGAATAGTGAAAAAATATATTTCTCGAATACTATCGATTTTTTAAATTATTATTCTGTAATAACTAAATGATAAATTTTAAAAAACATTTATCAAATAAAATAAATTTTTAATGATTTCAATAATGTATTTTAATATATTATTTATAATTTGGTAACCCATGAAAGGTTTTATGAAAATAAATTATATTTCATTCATATTGAAAACTATTTTTGGTTAGATGAATTTAATGATGTGGTTGGGTGGTTCAGTTCAGTTTTGGATTACTAAAAAGTCCAAAAGGAATCATTTTTTATGAATTTTAAATTCTATTGTGCAACTTTACAATCTTAGTGGGATTATATTAATTTAAAAATTTCAATAATTACAATACCTCAATTCCCATCGCATATAAAATGAATCAAATTTTGATCTCTTAATCCCCCTTATTAAAACAAATATCTCTATTAAGGCCTTGAAATATCCATTCAAAAACATCTTAACCACAACCTAAAAAATATAGGATAATAAAAATCCCACATATAATGAATAAGTAGTAATAAAATGGTTCTTTTATCCATGATTTGATATAACTCTTAACTGAGAATTTTCATTATAATTCATATTTTATATTATTCAAATATTATTAAATCAAGATGAAATAACAACATCATAATCTATAATATACAAAAATTTTAAATTTTTTGGTAATCACCTTAGTCATCACATTTTCCATCATATGGGTAACTAAATAATCATTCGTGAATACATGCAGACTACCACATCCATTAAGTAGTGTGTTTTTTTCTTCACCACAACATCTCTTGGCTTGTTTTAAAATTGACTCAATTCATATATATTATAATAATTATAACTAAATGAGATTATATATCATTCACATTAATACTATAATTAATATCATTGGCATTAACAAACACTAAAATTATTCAACACCCAAGTAAAATGATCCATGACATATAAAAATATATGATTAATATAATCTTTTGTAAATAAATGGATAATATTGAATATAAATATTTATACCAAATTGTTATATTAGATTAATAATTTAAATAATATTTCTTTCTAAATAATGATTTTGAAAAAAGAAATATTATATTACATTATAAAATAAAGTTCATCAAATTATAAATATTATTATAATAAATAATATTTCTATTTTTAAAAATAATTTCTAAATATTCCGTTAATATAACATTTATATGAAATTAGAATAAAGATAATATAGTCTTAATAATTTGTTTTAAAAAAATAATTTTTTTCAAATTTATTATTTTCTTAAAATAAACAAAATTATATATTTAATAATATTATTTTGATAATATAAACTCATTTTTTGAATTTACCACAATAATATTAGCATTGTGTTAATTTATTTGTTTTTTATGGAGGGTATTTTTTGGTCATTAGTGAAAAGTATCCATTTTACAAATACCTTGACTTTTATGAAATTAGTAGTTTATATGTTTAAATTTTAATATTTTAATTCCTTTTTCTATGAAAAAATATAAATTTTATAGGTGGATAAATAATTTTAAATTTATTGATTTATTTTATAAAATATTATTTGAAATAATATATTTTATTAAATATATTTTCAAAAAAAAATTATTTTAAAATTATTTTTGAATTTATTTTAAATTAATTATTTATAAAATTTATAAAATTTACTAATTGATTTGGAATTAAAATTTACAAAGGGTTTAATAGATGGAACTCATGACAAAGTTATCATTGAGACTTCAAGGAACTCTAAGGGGATAAGGTTTCAATGCGTACATGGCATTTGTGAGAGACATTGAGAATGGACTAATAGTGGGGGAATCATCACCAGACCTATCCCAAAGGCAGATCCATCATGGTAGGTGATGGTTATCATTGCATCATCATTGAATGATTCCATGACAACAAGCAATAGAAATTAATGTTATGATTTCCCACTAAATGGGGGATCCTCAGATCGAATTATCCAATGTGGATCAACATACCTCATTAATTCCAATAAGGAATCTATTTTTAAGTGCATGAAGCATTGTATTTTTTCTATTATTTCTAGGATTTTCATTCCCTTGGTATAGAGACCAAGGAATTTGGATGATCTTTTTCACAAACTTGTGGAAACATGGGATATTTATGACTATTGAGGCCTTCTAATCTGCAGAGGTATTTTTTTATTATGTTTTAGTCGATGGATCTAAAAAATATGGCATCAGGGTGTTGCATGATTTATCTTAAATTAGGTATGTTTTCATCCATGTTTGGGAAAAAAATTAACATGTATATTGTTAAAAACTAAATAGAATAGGTTTTGATTCCTATCTATGGGAGAAATTGAATTCTATAGAACTGAAAACATCAATTTGATATCGCCTCACTTATTAGTAACCATGAAATTGGACAAGGATAATGATCATGTTCGACGAAGAAAAATTTCATGGACCCTTGTTGAGGTTTATATATCTTATATAGTCATTAAGTTTGAATGAAATTCAACCCAGACTGATGATATTGATATCAAAATCAACATACATATGTTTATTGATTTCTCTTATTGTTACAATATAATTAGGAACATTAAAAATATGTGTTATATAGAGATTATTTTTTCCTTATTCTCTTTGAACTGAAATTATAGAGACCAATACTTTTCAAAAATTACTATTACATCATTATAAAAATAAAAAACATAATAGTTCTAGAAAATTAGGATCCAATGGTTTAATTATTGGAATAATTAGAACAATAGCTAACCTATTTCATAATAAAACATAAAAATTTATTTAATTCGTTCTCTAGATTTTTATTTTTCGTTTAATTATTCTTCGTATATGTATTCACCTGAGGGTATACATCAATGAAAGGGGACAGATAAGATCCCAATAATAGTATAGATTGAAACATGAACAAATATAATATGGGTGATAATTATAATCATCATCACAGTGTAAGAACATGATCTTCATCAAAATCAAAAGGGAATAAGAATTAGATATAGTCATGGAATATGTAAATTCATAACAATGAAACATCATTTCATAGTGGTCTACTACCTTATATAGTTGTTAGAAAATATTGGAACATGTTTATGAATTTTTCACTTTTTATAATGAGATAAATCATATTATCCACATAATTGGAGTGCTATAAAATTTTCTAGGAACCTATCCCACCATAATATTTACATTACTCTATATAATACCACACACTCCCATCACTTCATAATATTTACATTATAATGCATGATATATTGAAAATATATCATTCACATATATAAAATAACCAATATAATGGAATGAGTTTCATTTCATAAAGTAAAAAAATCATGAAAATTGTGTTCCAAAATTATATAAGTAATACAATATATGATATAATGATCATCATTATTTTTGTAAATAAAGAGACAATCTCTTTTAGTAAGAAGTGAGTTTTTTGAAATGGGTGTTCATTTATAAAACATTGAGTTTTTTATAAAATAAATCATAATATATATATATATATATATATATTCTATAAGAATATACTATAATTATGATGAAATTAAATTTATCTAATAGCTATATTGAAAATGGGGTGAAAGAGGGAAAAACACAAATAAGGATAGTTGGGTTTGAGAATTCCCCAAACATTTTGTCCGAATTCATTCCTCAATTTAATATAATTTAAAATTAAATTAGATTCATTAATTTTCAAATCTAGAACCCTTTATACATGTATTTTATTCTTTATGGATTTATTAATTTAATTTATGGTCTTTTTTATGAGTTATAGTGTTTACCTTTATCGTTCAGGATTGTTCACATTCATAGTTTTCCTGATCGGTTCACTTGAATACATGAATTGAAGTGCATGTAATATGGTGATAAATATAAATTATTTTTATTATATGGTATTAATAATATATAAAAATTTTAAAATATATTATAATGAATTTTTTTATTTTTTTGGTGATGAATAATTAGATAATTGATAATGATGACTGTTTTAGGTTAATTTTGGGGGTTTCAATCAAAATGAACTCGTTTTGCTAAACATTTTGTGTTATGTATATATGTTAGTTCTAAAACCTAAAGTGAGTGGTAAAATATATTTTATCGTCTATTTCGACCATTATAAGTGTTTTAATAAAACCCCTGAAGGAGTTAATGTATGATGAATGTGTATCACCCATGATGTCATAAAATTGACACCTCACGAGCGATGATTTCATTCTTAGAATAAAAGGGAGAGAGTGAGGAGTTTAAAAGAGGATCAACTATTAACATGATGGAATTCCATTATACATAATGTACAGGTGTTTTCATTACATTTGAATGTGGTTATGAGGGGAGAGACTAAAATAAAATAACATGAAAATAAATTAAAAGAGAAGAAAGTGAAATTTACATATCGAATTTCTCATATTTGAGAACCTACTTAGGGAAAAGATTATAGTATTTGGAAGAGACCAACATCTCCTGGAAGTGGTGTAGGGCCATGAAAATAATATTGGGAACAATTTTGAAAGACCCAAATCTTGTAAGGTGTGAGGAGAATATATGGTGAGGGGTGATATATATAGTGGAGGAGAGGAGTGTTTTCTCAATATTATATTCCTCAATTTTTTATTTTGGATAAATACCTTGAATAGTTATAGAATTATAAAAAATATATCAAAATAATGATTGATTAGTCTATAATATTTTGATACATAATACATGCAATATATATTACTATGTAATTTGTTTATTTAACTTTTATCGTAAATTATCATAGATTACTATTCATAAAAATTCATGTATTTTAAAAAAATCCAAAAAATTCATCTTAAACATTTCTCACAATGTATAAGTGAAAAAGAGAATCAATTTTATGAAAATTATTTTCAGAATATGAAAATTTTAATTTTTAATTAAAATCACGATTTACATGAAAAATACAGATTTTAAAAATATAACTAATATAATATTTTTTTTAAAGGATGGGGATGATTTCTAAATGTATTATTAAAGAAAAGAGCTCTATTTATATCAGGTTAGAGGGATAACTATTATGTATCCTGAAGCCCCAAGGTCAAGGGGAATTAATACAAGGGTCGAAAGACCATTTTTTATCCCAAAGGCCCCCTCGATGAATAGTACTACTACAGTTTCTGTGCTACTATAGTGCCTGCTACAATAATGTCATCGCAGCATTTCTGTTATAGTTCCTCTGCCGGTACAGTGCCGCTGCTGCTGTAGTACTGCTACAGCTCCCTTCTATAGTACTACTACTATACTAAAGTTTCCATAATATTATATTCAAATCATAAGAGATAAAAAATACTAATTTATTAATACCTTTAATGAAAATACATTTTCTTTTAAATTATTAAATCAATCACAAAATTGCAATTAAATATTTTTGATTTACAAAAATACAAACACTTAATTAATAATTTTAATGACATTTACTAATTTGGGATATTATATAATTATATAATACATTCATTTATAGGTTTCTTAAATTTTATTTATACTTTCATGGGTGATATTGCTTTTCCTTTGACATGTTTAGTATTCATAAGGTCCATATTACTATATTTAAGGTTAGTTTAATATTTCATTAGTATAGGTTCCCTAACTTATATAAATACTTTATATTTAATAAATTACTTAATTGTTTTTTTATTATGGTATATATATGATTTATTGTGATTAATACTATATGAAATTACTAAAATTATGGTGAAATTCTAATTATAAATGTTTGGGAGTTTCATTCTACCCCCTATTGAAATGTCTTCCTCAAATTCTAAATTTACATAAACTAGTGATGGTGCTTCTTCTTCATTTCCTCCTTTGGTTTCCATATTGCTTCTTCATACTTAATTTTCCTGTAAAACACATTGAAAAAGTGGTTTGTATTTTTGCATGGAACATTTTCTCTTTAGTATAGAATCTTTACTAGTTGCTTCGCATAATATAGATCATCCACCATTTTTATGAAATATGAGTTTAGTATATTTGAGGGACCTGGTATGTACATTCTTATGAGAGATACATGGAACACATCACGATTTTGAGCCATACATGGTGGATGTTTAAGCTGATAGGCTGCTGCTCCTACGTGATCACATATCTCAAAAGGGGTAATTTACATTGAGATAGGCATCCGTTACATTCCAAAAAGCATGACTCTCTTCTATGGTGATTATTGAAGGAAAAAATTATCTTCAAAGTGAAACTTTAAGTCCCTTCAATGGTTTTCAAAATTTAACTTTTTCCAACTCTGAGAAGCGTTGATATACTGATGGATAGATTGAACATTATCTGTCATATCTTGTACATGATTGGGTCTAAGTGGATTTATTTTTCCAACATCATCCCAATAGGTTTGAGCACTACATCGCATTTCATAAAGTGTTTTATGTGGATACATATTAATAATTAAGTAGAATCTATTATTTTATTTGAACTCAACCAATTGGTGAAGCTGATACCATCCACCTCTAAATTTAAATGGGTAGGCTCTTAGAATATCTTCAAGTGAATCAATTGTATTTTATGATTTCCATCAGTTTGCGGGTGAAATTCCATTATAAAATTTAATTAATTACTCAATGCTTTTTGAAGACACCTATATAATTTCGGTGTGAGCATTGGATCATCGTTAGAGATAATTGACGGTGGAACCTCATTCAAACACACCATAACCTTAAAACATATATTATCATGTTATTTAACTGAGAGATATTCCCAAATAGAGATAGAGTTGGAAGACTTGCTGATTCGATAGACTACAACCATTATCATATTATTTCATTAAGATGTATTCAGGATTCTAGTGATAAAGTCCATAGTGACATTCTCTCTTTTAAACCTGGGTATGTGAAATGATTGAATCATACCATTGGGATTTTATCACTCTAATCTAACATGATGACATATCAATCAATCTATATATATTTCCAAATATCATTCTTCATGTTATCCCACTAGAAGTGTTATCAATTATCACAGTATATATTGGTACTCTTAGGATTGATAGAGAAATATGAGTTATGTCAAATGTCCAATAGAACCTTATTTATCCTAGATGATTACGGCATACATAGACTCATTGTAAACCAAATCACACCATCTTCATAAATATAGAACACTTGATGATTACCTTTCTTTACTACATTCAATTTATTTTTTAACTACAGATCATCGCTTTGTGGATCCTTAATTTTATGTTTGATATATGGTTAGAGAATCATTTAGGAAATGTAGGATATATTCAATGAAATTATGATTCAGAAATCCATACATTAGATATACATGAATATATGGTATTTATAAATCCACAGCATGGATATAGTAGTAGGTTATTTTTTTCTAAGAGCATCAACTACCTTGATTTCCTTACCATGATGACAATGAATACAGTAATCATAGTCCCTAATTATCGATAGCCATATCCTTTGTCACGTGTAGATATTATTTTATGTGAATATATACTTTAAGATCTTGTGATCAAAATATATGTCACACTTCCCCCCATTGGGATAGTGACACCATATTTTCATATAAAAGTTCACAATTTCTAGTTCTATATCATGTATCAGGATGTTCCTCTCATGGATCATTAACTTCCGTGAGGTCTGGGATATCCATAATAATTCTTCAAGATATAAAAACCCATTAATCTATTTTAATCGTCACCATATATCAATAAATAGTCTCCACATTTTGTTAATGTGGGCACAAGTGTACTGATCAACACTTTATTTAGCTCTTTAAAGCTTTCCTCATATTATTCCACATAGACATACTTTTCCCCATTATTATTATCTTAGTTAGAGTGATTCAAAATCATGATAAATTTCCCAAAAAATATATGTAGTTCCCAAATAATTGATCAAACCATTGGAATTTAATCAAGAAATAGGGTCTAGGTCCTTCCTCAATTGACGTTGTTTTTGGAGAGTCCACTAAAATTCCATCACATGTTATCACATGTCACATGAATATGACTTTCTGCATCCAAAATTCAACCATGCTGAAATATTTGTAAAACATATCCTTCGATAATTTATCCAAAACAATCCATAGATCTTCTTAATGTTCATACTTGATAATATAGTATATAATAATATCATCAATAAACAAAACAAAATATTTTTTGATGAAATTTCTAAGGACTATATTTATCTAATACATGAATATTGTCGGGGAATTATAAAGTTTCAATGTGATAAAAAACATATTGTGACTATAAGTTATATGTAAGGTATCCTTATGAATATATTATCTCGTCACCTTTATTTGATGTAATACATAATGGATATACACCAGTGATATGTATTGATCTCCACAAATATGACTGAACATGTTGTCAGTACTTTTCAGAGAATATTTATTCTTTGTGGTGATATGATTGAGTTTTCTATAATCAATAAAAAACACATTTATCCATCATTATTCTTGAAAAAGAGAACTAGAATGTCCCAAGGTGGTTCACTATGGTTTATGAACCCATTGTCTAAATTTTATTTTAGATTATTCTTTAACACCCCCATTTCGATATTATCCATACTTTTAAGAATCTTTGAGATATGATTAGATTCAGTTTTGAGTTCTATTGATAACTATACCCCGTTATCTTGGGGAATTTTTGGTAACTCTTCATGAAATAGATCCATGTATTCGATCACACTGTAAATTTACCTTATGTTTATATAATACTTTGACTCAACCATCTGGGTGAGTTATGATTCATTATTGGGAATCAACACCAACACCATAGATAGATTTCCTAAAGGAGATTCATGATCATATTTTAATTTAAAATTGATTATTGGATGTTTTTAAATATAAAATGATATTTCCTTTCCTGGATAGTTGATATGAACTATATATAATGATATCCAATCCATTCCAATTATATGGTCAAATTCCTCTAGAGGAAGTATCATGAGATTCTCTTGAAGAATCATCCCACATATTCCAACAAGGTAAGAGTCAAACACATGGGTTGAAATTATTTTACTTCTAGGTGTTTTTATATATATCTCAACATCAAGGGTTTGAGTATTTGATTCCATAGTTCTAGGAATATTTCATAATATGAATGAATTCATACAACTATAATCAAATAAGTCATTTTCCATTATTGAGTGAATAAGAATTGTACATTTTTTACAAAATCATTTTTTTCTTTACTAAAATAGTACTAATGGCATAAGACTTCCCTTGCATCTTTTCCATTGGTTGCAGATGAAGCAGGTTACACGTAAATAATTAGGGTTTAGTGCACTGGTTATTTTAGTGCCCTTCCTCTCTAAAGTTGAAGCATTGAACCATGGGTGGCTCTCTAATTTATTCAACTGCATTATCCTGCTTCCTCAAATCTATTAGGGATTCATGAACTTGGTGTAAATATCTCTAACAATTGAGACATTTCTCTATCCCATTGAGGTATTTCCTATGATACATTTTCCAAATAATTTTATATATTGGCGGTTTAGTTTTCTTTCCACATTTCTCATTATATCCTCCATGATAAAACACAAAATTTTTATTCTTATCACCATATAAATGAGTCTATTCCCTAAACTCCATATCCAATTTGACAAAATGTCAAAAAAATTCATCAAAACATAAAACATCATTTATTTCTAGATCCTTTAAAATGTTTTTAACCCACTAAATAAACTATAAATTTATCAATAATTGTTTATATAAAAATAGAATTAATATAATGTGTTATTTATGAAATTGGAAACACCATCCTTGACATATTATCATTCCTTTAGATTTAAATATATGAATTATCTCTACATATTTTAATAAATATTTCGATGGAAATACTTTCAATAAAATACTATATTAATTTTTCCAAATCCATCTCTTCAATTAAATCGTTCATCTTGGGGTTCTTAAAAATATCACACCATTGGATAAACTCTACATCTAGATGATAATTGAAAAATTTACCTTCTCTATCTCAAAATAGTGAAGAACCAAAAATATCATCTCTATTATGTTGACCGACTATCCCAAAACTAGTGGATAAAAAGATCCACCAATGGTCGGTGGTTGTTGATGCATAAACTACTCCATATCCAGTTGATCCCTATTTGGAAAAGGAGGATGTTCATAATTATTTAGGATATTAATCATAGATTAAGACATCTAGGTACACATATATATAAATTTTTGAACTCCACCACCTAAAACATTGGTGGTGTTGTTTGGGAAATCGACTCATTGTACCTCACATAGGTTATTGGCTTGCTTTCACTGTAACACCAAAGAATTTTATGTTATATAAATCATCAAAGGATTATTTTTCTACACAATACTTTCTTGGCTTGCTTTACACGAAATCGCAACCTTCCTCGATAGCTTGCGTCGTACGCAATACCGAGTTTCACAAAACAACGATATGCTCTAAAAATATTATTAAAACTAGCCGTTATCAATAGTAATAACCACTTTTTGAAATTTTATAAATTTTATTTTTCAAAATGGACTTCATTTTTGGATTCATAATATCGAAATTAGCCTAGGGTGAAATTTTGGTATTTTTCTGAAAACTTTCAATTTTCGATGAATAGTGAAACCACTAAGTGGTAGTTAAAAATCTGAATTTTTCATAAAACATAATTTTACCGCTTCTGTGAATGGAATTTCGAAAATATGAGAGACATGGTTAATATCAAGGACTAAAATGTGGTTCAATGAGATTAAAAAATAATTTTTTGTGAATAGTAACTTTTTTCTTTTTTTTACCGCGATTAATAGTAAATAGGGTAACTAAGGGTAAATATGAAATTACTATTACCCTAACACATGTTCTAATTATATTGGATAAGTGTAATTTGACCAAAAACAACCTTATGAATATAATATGACCATTTAGGTCCACTTGGATTAGATTATGACATTTAATATTATTTTATTTAATGAATGGTTAAAATAGTTAAAATCAAGGTTTAATAACAAAAACATTTTTAATATTGGGATATAAATAAGATAAATTCGACTATAAATATTCATTAGAAATCTAAAAAGATTACATACATAATTTTATTTTATTTGTAATTTATAGACATTAAATAATTTAATTTATTTATGACACAATGATGATGTAGTAATTATTGTATTAATAAAATATTGACATAATTGATGTTATGAACACCAAAATAAATGTAATTTGAGACTTTTTATGAATACCACTAATTTTATAGGTTAATATTACATGTTAGTATTGATTTAATTAACTTTTTTTGAACTTATCATTCTGTTATGAGTTTTACAAATATAAATTACTAAATAGTGTCAAAATTGGCATAAAATAGCTTTTAAAAAACATATTATATTATTAATTGTTATTTTATTCCTAAAAATCTAAGGATAGGCCAAATGACTTAGATAAGGTTATATATATTAATAATAGACAAATTGGGGTTCTTTTGTCTTCTTATAGTATGTTTATTAACCTTATAGTATAAGAACACAAGAAGACATGGTGAAAGTAAAATTATTTAACTTAATGTTAAATCTAAATGATAAGGTTAAAATAGGAACCTAAACTTGTCTAAATTCTATTGGATGAGAGTATTTTGACCCATCCCCACCTTATCTTCTAAATATATCAATTTGGAGCTATTTAAAAACGAACTTTACTTTATAATAAAATAATTGTTTTAGTTATTCCAAAGGTGCCCCTCTCCTCCCTTAAAAAAGGGCACCTCCTCCCCCTCTTCCTCACACCACATTGAGCCTTCAAGCTCGGCCAACACCTGCCACTTTCTCCTATACACTTCCCTAGAGACATCCTAGAGGTTTTGGTCTTCTTCAAAGACCCATTTTAGTGCTCTAAAAGGAGGTCTCAAAGAAGCACTTCAAAGAAGAGGTAAAGCCCATTACCGATTCTTTCATCTTTATTTCTTCTTCCACTTCTTCTTCTTAGGTTGTTTCATTATGAAGTAATAACATCAGTATCACTAATATACTTATATGTTATTATATGTATGAAACAACCCTATTTCACCATCTATCCATCCTACGGAAAAAGAAATCATCGCGCGTGTGTACGTACGGAATACCGTCTCCACGCCGTGGTGTAATCAATTTTCCACCACCACCTTAATTGGATGGGTATAATGGTGTATATAATGACTATATATGACTATTATAAAGTGATACGGATTCTGAAATAGTATACATACACTTCAATACAATTCCACGATCATAGGAATGATATCATCACTTGTGCGTACGTACGGAATACCATCTCCACGATGTGATGCGACTCGTTCTACATGATCTTCATATTATAATGATTATATATATGAATTTAGTGAATTAATATGATATATATTACACTAATACCATTCTGGAAATTATGTATCTATAACCTAAAGATAAGAATAAGAATTTATTCGACAAAACACGCATAAGAACAAAAAGTTATAAACACCCGAATAACAAGTAGCAATGAAATATTACTACTAAGAAGCTAAGAATATGACCATATATGATATCATAAAAATAAGTATGATTCTGGAATAAGTCAGTAACATTATTTAAATCATTATACAGGAGGTTCGGACACTTACAAAGCAAGTCAGACCTAAGGTAAGGGAAATATCACAATCTCATTTTTATCCGAGATTGTTTATACTTTGGCATTTACTGGGGTGTATTTTATCATCCAAATCCATGTTTCCTCAATATGTAATATTATTTCCATCCACCTACAATTGTTAAAATCCAATTTTACCCTTCGGTGTGTTTTTAGTAAAAGATATGAAAGGAATATTTTTTCATTTTTCGTACGAGATACTTTTTGACTTTTCCGACAAAAGTACGAGAAGAATGTTTTTTTTAACTTATACGACATGAATGAATTTTTAAAACATTATTTCCAAGAAGCTCCCTTTACAAGTTTTATATTTTATTTTTAATCAACTTCTTTTAGTTTAGAATTGTATGACATGTTATGAAAGGAAAACTGTTTTTGAAGTAGAAACGATATTTTACTCAAGAATGAATTTCAAGTGTTTTATCAAAATTAGTTTCCATCTAAGATAATAAAGGGTTCTGTTTCTATCCCTATTATTACATGTATTTGATTATGTTGTGATGGAAATATTTTTATGAATTCTTTTATCTTATATGAATTGTTTTATGATGTCACGATGTTTAAAGATTCCCATTTTTATTACATGGGTTATGCTATGATGTATGGTTTATGATTTTGTGGCACACAAAAGAATGGTATCATTATGAGATGGGTGGGACCTATATCTCCCTCCAATGCATTGGGTAAAGATTTTATATCTCATGAGATAGACATGGCTGGAACGGTAGGTTATACCAGTTCAGTGAAACAGGACTGAAACGAGGGTGACTCGGTTCAGAAAGGGACTTTGTCCACTAAGATAGTCTTGGAAATGAGTCTTGACTAACAAGAAATGATTCTCTATGATTATATGTGTATGCCACAAAGATTCGTGTTTTAAGTTATGATTATTGTCATTACATTTCACTACCATGATTTATCCCATGTTATGAAATTATGATCTCTTTTGCAAGGTAAGATTTCCAAAAGTTATGTGCTTATGTATACAATGTGATTGATCCTTCTTTTGTTTACCCTTAGTGAGCATTTGAGCTCATCCTTTTGTATGTTTTATTTCCCCAGGTCAGGAAGAAGGTTATTAAGTAGGATATTCCAAAAAGGGACTCTAGATATGATGTTATAAGTGGGAGGCAAAGTTGATGCTTTATGAACCAGTTGTTTATGTTTCCCAGTTTCTAAAAACACTATACCTATACGGTCCTTTCGTGGTTTTGTTATATGTTGTAATAAGTATGCTTCAATTTTGAAGTATTAACAATGTATGTAAAGTTTGGGTCGTTATAGTTGGTATCAGAGGAAAGGTATAGTCAACCTTTGGAAACTAGGATGTGAATGCCTTAGTAAGAATCCTAAGGATAAGTCTAAGCATAGAACACAATCTTAGTGTTTTAGAAATGGCCTATGATAAGACCTTAAGTGTGAACTTTTATTCTTGATTATGTATATTTACAATTAAAATTAGTGTTGGTTACACTATTCTTCTCGTTTTTAGTCAATGGATGGAACCCGAAGGAATCGTGTTAATGCGGAATGCGACGGGCAATGTAATGATTATCCCCCTGAGCAACCAAACGTTATGGGAGCTGGAATGCAAAATCTTCTAGCCATGCTCACACAACTTTCTCAAGCTATGAATCATGCAGGACTTCCAAATGAGCAAAGGAAGGAGCAACATTCTGTTGAATCCTTCATGAGGCAGCTTCCACCTTCTTTCAGTGGGTCTACTGATCCATTAGTTGCTGAACAATGGATTAGTACTACTGAAAAGATATTTTCAGTTCTTCAATGTTCTGAGCATGATAAAGTCATCTTAGTAGTGTATCATTTGGAAGGTGATGTTGATCAATGGTGGAATCTTATTAAGAATACGAGGCAAAGAGATGAAATTGATTCCATGGAATGGTACGAGTTCATGAACTTATTTTTCAATTAGTACTTCCCTCATATTCTCTGATCAAAGATGGAGAAAGAGTTTCTTGAACTGGAGAAAATGGATGATGAATCTGTTGGTACCTATGAAGAAAATTTTACAAGACTTTCAAGGTACGCTTCTAGTATTATTATCCAACCTGAGAGTAAGATCGACCCGTTATTTAGTGGCTTAAAACCAAGTCTTCAAAGGGCGTTAGCCATAAGGGACTTCAATAGCTACGAGGAAATCGTTTGATGTTCTCTCAAAGTCGAGATGGAGATTGGAGTAACCCATCAGTCACATGGGTTTGATAAGAAGAGGAAAATGGAATTCAAAGGAAAATCTAAAGAGCACACTGAAAAGATGATGAGATTTCCCTTATGCTCAATGTGTGGAAAGAAACATGGAGGGAGTTGTCTTAAAGGGACAAGTAATTGTTTCAAATGTGGAAAGGAAGGTCATCAGGCATTTGAATTCCACGATGATGGGAAGAAGATGTCTAATGATGCAAACAAAGGAAGGGATACACAGAATGAACCTACTACACTTCAATGTTTCAAGTGCAAGGAGATGGGTCATTATGCCAATAAATGCCCTAATCCAAGGGTTGATGATGATGGTCAACGTCAACAAACTCTTAAGGCTAAATACAAAGGAAAGTCACATGCAATTTCTATCAGCGATGTGGAGTACGATAACGATGTGGTGAAAGGTACACTTACTATCCACTCTAAAGTAGCAAATGTTTAATTTGATTCTAGATCCACCCACTCTTTTATTTCTGAAGAATTTTCTAAGGGTATCACTGTATTACCTCAACAATTAGATGTTGAGTTAGATGTGACAACACCTAATGGCACAACAGTCGCATAAAAAGTTTATAATTCTTCTCTGATCGAAGTTTGTGGGGAAGTGCTTCCTAAAAATCTTGTGATCCTTCCTATAGTGGAATTTGATGTGATTCTTGGCATGGATTGGATTTCTTTACATGGAGCTCATATCAATTTCCAAATAAGGGAAGTCACATTTCATATTCCAGATCAATCTATGATTGCCTATCAATGCAAGGATGAACATAACCTTCCAGTGGAAATTTCTTCCATCTTATGGGTCTTGATTCCACTAAATAAAGGTTATTTATCTCAAATGGTTGGTGAGAAACTCATGATTAAAAATATGCCCATTGTAAGGGAGTTTGATGATGTCTTTCCGGAGTAATTACCAGGACTTACACCAAATCGTGAAGTTGAGTTCTCAATAGAACTCGTACCGGGTGCTTTGCCTATTTCAAAGACACCTTATAGAATGGCCCCAATTGTGTTGCAGGAATTGAAGAAGCAACTACAAGAGAATCTTGATAAGGGATTCATACTCCATAGTGTGTCACCTTGGGGAGCACCTGTTTTATATTTGTTAAGAAGAAAGATGGATCAATGAGACTCTACATTGATTATCGAGAACTTAACAAGATCACTATCAAGAACAAATATCCTCTCCCACGCATTGATGACCTATTTGACCAACTACGCGGAGCTCAATACTTTTCCAAGATTGATCTTCGTTCAGGGTATCATCAATTAAGGGTCAAAAGGGAGGATATACCAAAGACGGCTTTCTGTACAAGGTATGGACACTATGAATTTATAGTGATTCCATTTGGTCTTTCTAATTCCCCTGCTATCTTCATGGATCTGATGAATAGAGTCTTTAGAGACTATCTTGATCAATTTGTGGTAGTCTTTATAGATGATATTCTTGTCTATTCAAAGAGCAAGGAAGAACATGAAGATCACTTGAGAATTATATTGAAGACCCTGAGAAAGGAGAAGCTTTATTCCAAATTTACCAAGTGTGAATTTTGGCTTCAAAAAGTTGCATTTTTGGGTCACATAATCTCAAAAGAGGGGATATCTGTGGATCCAGCAAAAACAGAGGTTATCGAAAGATAGTCGAGACCAACAATAGTAATTGAGATCCGAAGTTTTCTTAGTTTGGTTGGATATTATCGACGTTTTGTGAATGATTTTTCATGATTATCTAATCCACTCACCAAGTTGACTTGGAAAGGAGTTAAGTTTGTCTGGACGGAAGAAAGTGAAGAGAATTTCAAGGAGTTGAAAAGAAGGTTATCCAGTGCACCTGTGCTCACACTGCCTTGTAGTGGAGAATGGTTTTTGATCTACAGTGATACATCCAAGAGGGTATTGGGGTGTGTTCTTATGCAAAATGATATGGTGATAGCTTATGCCTCACGACAGTTGAAAATCCATGAGCAAAATTACCCAACACATGATTCGGAGTTAGCTGCGGTAATATTTGCATTAAAGATTTGGAGGCATTACCTTCATGGTGAATGGTGTGATATTTATACTGATCATAAAAGTTTAAAGTATATTTTCACAAAAAAGGAGCTGAATATGCGTCAAAGAAGATGGTTGGAGCTGATTAAGGATTATGATTGCTCAATCCATTACCACCCTGGGAAAGAAAACAAGGTGGCAGATGCATTAAGTCGACAAGACCATACTAGTTTATCCATGATGGGGATCACAATAGATCCAATATTTATGGATTTACAAAGGATGGATCTTGGAATTATAATGGAAGGGGAAAATCTTAGCTTTATCAAATGAATGTTCAACCATCTATACATGTGAAAATTAAAGAGGCACAGAAAGAAGATGTCAAGTTACAAAAGAAGGTGAAAAATGTTCCTGAATTCAACCTTGATTGTGATGGGATAATAAAGTTCAGGAATCGGGTTTGTGTTCCTCCCATCCCCGAATTAAAGAAGGAGCTGCTGTATGAGGCTCATAGTTCTTAATTCTCTATTCATCCTGGAAGCACAAAGATGTATAGGGACCTGAAAGAGTACTTCTGGTGGGATGGCATGAAAAGAGATGTTGTTGAATATGTCTCTCAATGCTTGGTTTGTCAACAAGTTAAAGCTCAGAGACAGAAGTCTAATGGGATGTTATAACCATTACCCATACCCGAATGGAAATGGAAAAACATCACCATGGACTTTGTCATAGGACTTCCTAAAACATCCAATGGCAATAATGCTATCTGGGTCATAGTTGATCGTCTTACAATGTCTGCACACTTAATTGTTATTAGAGAGGATTTTTCTCTGGATCAGCTTGCCAGGATATATGTAAAGGAAGTGGTAAGATTTCATGGAGTACCACTTTCTATTATATCTGATCGGGATCCGAGATTTACCTCGAAGTTCTGGCGAAGTCTTCATCATACTCTGGATACAGAGTTGAGTTTCATCACTGCTTATCATCCTCAGACAGACGGTCAGTCTGAGAGAACAATTCAAACCCTAGAAGATATGTTGAGAGCTTGCTCTATGGATTTCAAAGGTGTTTGGGATAAACACCTACCTTTGGTGGAATTTTCTTATAATAATAGCTTTCACTCCAGTATTCAGATGGCTCCTTATGAAGCACTCTATGGAATGAAATGCAGGACTCCAACTTGCTGGGATGAAGTTGGGGAAAGAAAGCTATTAGGACCTGATCTTGTTGATGAAATGGCAGAAAAGGTCAGATCTATTAAACAACACATAAGAGCATCTCAGAGTCGATAGAAAAGTTATATCGACAGCCAAAGAAAAGACCTAGATTTTGAAGTGGGTGATAAAGTGTTCTTACGAATATCTCCCTGGAAGAGGGTTATGACATTTGGAAAGAACGTGAAGTTGAGCCCTAGATATATCAGTCCTTTCGAAATACTGGATCATGTTGGGAAGGTAGCATACCGATTGGCGCTTCCACCGAATCTCTCTCAAGTTCACGATGTGTTCCATGTATCTCTGCAGAGAAAGTACATACCTAATCCTTCACATCTACTCAGCTCAGAAGTTGTACCACTGGAGCAAGATCTTTCTTAAGAAGAACAACCGATAGAGATTCTGGATCGTAGCGAAAAATTCCTACAAAACAAGACCACTCGATTGGTGAATGTTTTATGGAGGAACCTCCAATTAGAAGAAGCTACATGGGATCTTGAGGATATGATGAGGGAGAGGTATCCTCATCTGTTTGTTACAATGTGACAAATTTCGAGGGCGAAATTGATTTTAAGGGGGATAGAATGTAACACCCGAGACTTTTATGTTATATAAATCATCAAAGGAATCTTTTTCTACACAATACTTGCTTGGATTGCTTTACGCGAAATTGCGACCATCTTCGATAGCTTGTGTCGTACGCAATACCGAGTTTCACTAAACAACGATATGCTATTAAAATATTATTAAAACTAGCCGTTATGAATAGTAAAAACCACTTTTTAAAATTTTATAAATTTTATTTTTCAAAATGGACTTCATTTTTGGATTCAGAATATCGAAATTAGCCTAGGGTGAAATTTTGGTATTTTTCTGAAAACTTTCAATTTTTGATTAATAGTGAAACCACTAAGTGATAGTTAAAAAACTGAATTTTTCATAAAACTTAATTTTACCGCTTCTGTGAATGGAATTTCAAAAATCCGAAAGACACGGTTAATATCAAGGATTAAAATGTGGTTCAATGAGATGAAAATATTTTTTGGTGAATATTAACTTTTTACTTTTTTTTACCGCGGTTAATAGTAAATATGTTAACTGAGGGTTAATATGATATTACTATTACCCTAACACATGTCCTAATTCTATTGGATAAGTGTAATTCGACCAAAAACAACCTTATGAATATAATATGACCATTTAGGTCCACTTGGATTAGATTATGACATTTAATATTATTTTATTTAATGAATAGTTAAAATAGTTAAAATCAAAGTTTAATAACTAAAACATTTTTAATATGGGGTTATAAATAAGATAAATTCGACTATAAATATTCATTAGAAAGATAAAATTATTTCCTACATAATGGTATTTTATTTGTAATTTTTAGACATTATATAATTTAATTTATTTATGACACAATGATGATGCAGTAATTATTTTATTAATAAAATATTGACATAATTGATGTTATGAACACCAAAATAAATGTAATTTAAGACTTTTTAAGAATACCACTACTTTTCTAGGTTAATATGACATGTTAGTATTTATTTAATTAAATGTTTTCGAACTTATCATTCTGTTATGAGTTTTACAAAAATCAATTACTAAATAGTGTCAAAATTGACCTAAAATAGTTTTTAAAACAAATATTATATTATTAATTGTTATTTTATTCCTAAAAATCTAAGGTTCGGCCAAATTACTTAGATAAGGTTATATAAGTTAATAATATACAAATTGGGGTTTTTTTGGATGCTTATAGTATGTTTATTAACCTTATAGTATAAGAACACAAGAAGACATGGTAAAAGTAAAATTATTTAACTTAATGTTAAATCTAAATGATAAGGTTAAAATAGGAACCTAAACTTGTCTAAATTCTATTGGATGAGAGGATTTCGAGCCATCCCCACCTTAGCTTCGAAATATATCAATTTGGAGCTATTTAAAAATGAAATTTACTTTATAATAAAATAATATTTTTAGTTATTCCAAAGGTGCCCCTCTCCTCCCTTATAAAAGGGCACCTCCTCCCCCTCTTCCTCACACCACATTGAGCTTTCAATCTCGGCCAACCCCTGACACTTTCTCCTCTCCACTTCCCTAGAGACATCTTAGAGGTTTTGGTCTTCTTCAAAGACCCATTTTAGTGCCCTAAAAGGAGGTCTCAAAGAAGCACTTCAAAGAAGAGGTAAAGCCCATTACCGATTCTTTCATATTTATTTCTTCTTCCACTTTTTCATCTTATGTTGTTTCAATATGAAGTAATAACATCAGTATCACTCATATACTGATATGTTATTATAATTATGAAACAACCCTATTTCACCATCTATCCATCCTACGGAAAAAGAAATCACCGCGCGTGCGTACATACGGAATACCGTCTCCACGCCGTGGTGTAATCTATTTTCCACCACCACCTTAATTGGATCGGTATAATGGTGTATATAATGACTATATATGACTATTATAAATTGATACTGATTCTAAAATAGTATACATACACTCCAATACAATTCCATGATCATAGGAATGATATAATCACTAGTGCGTACGTACGGAATACCGTCTCCACGATGTGATGCGACTCGTTCTACATGATCTTCATTTCATAATGACTATATAAATGAATTTAATGAATAAATATGATATATATTACACTAATACCATTCTGGAAATTTGGTATCTATAACCTAAAGATAAGAATAAGAATTTATTCGACAAAACACGCATAAGAACAAAAAGTTATAAACACTCAAATAACAAGTAGCAATGAAATATTACTACTAAGAAGCTAAGAATATGACCATATATGATATCATAAAAATAATTATTATTCTGGAATAAGTCAATAACATTATTTAAATCATTATACAGGAGGTTCGGACATTTACAAAGCAAGTCGGACATAAGGTAAGGGAAATATCACAATCTAATTTTTATCCGAGATTGTTTATACATTGGCATTTACTGGGGTGTATTTTATCATCAAAATCTATGTTTCCTCAATATGTAATATTATTTCCATCCACCTACAATTGTTAAAATCCAATTTTACCCTTCGGTGAGTTTTTAGTAAAAGATATGAAAGGAATCTTTTGTCATTTTTCGTATGAGGTACTTTTTGACTTTTCCGAAAAAAGTACGAGAAGAATGTTTTTTTAACTTATACGGCATGAATGGATTTTTAAAACGTTATTTCCAAGAAGCTTCCTTTACAAGTTTTCAAGTTTATTTTTAATCAACTTCTTTTAGTTTATAATTGTATGACATGTTATTAAAGGAAAAGTGTTTTTGAAGTAGAAAGGATATTTTCCTCAAGATTTAATTTCAAGTGTTTTATCAAAATTATTTTCCATATAAGATAATAAAGGGTTTGGTTTCTATACCTATTATTACATGGACTTTATTATGTTGTGATGGAAATATTTTTATGAATTATTTTATCTTATATGAATTGTTTTATGATGTCACGATGTTTAAAGATTACCATTTTTATTACATGGGTTATGTTATGATGTATGGTTTATGATTTTGTGGCACACATAAGAATGGTATCATTATGAGATTGGTGGGACCTATATCTCCCTCCAATGCATTGGGTAAAGATTTTATATCTCATGAGATAGACATGACTGGAACGGTAGGTTATACCGGTTCAGTGAAACAGGACTGAAAAGAGGGTGACTCGGTTCAGAAAGGGACTTTGTCCACTAAGATAGTCTTGGAAATGAGTCTTGACTAACAAGAAATGATTCTCTATGATTATGTGTGTATGCCACAAAGTTTCATGTTTTAATTTATGATTATTGTGATTACATTTCACTGCCATGATTTATCCCATGTTATGAAATTATGATCTCTTTTGCATGGTATGATTTCCAAAAGTTATGTTCTTATGTATACAATGTGATTGATCTTTCTTTTGTTTACCCTTACTGAGCATTTGAGCTCACCCTTTTGTATGTTTTATTTCCCCAGGTCAGGAAGAAAGTTATTAAGTAGGATATGCCAAAAAGGGACTCTAGATATTATGAAATAAGTGGGAGGAAAAGATGATGCTTTATGAACCAGTAGTTTATGTTTCCCAGTTTCTAAAGACACTATACCTATACGGTCCTTTCGTGGTTTTGTTATATGTTGTAATAAGTATGCTTCAATTTTAAAGTATTAACAATGTCTGTAAAGTTTGGGTCGTTATAGTTGGTATCAGAGGAAAGGTATAGTCAACCTTGGGAAACTAGGATGTGAAAGCCTTAGTAAGAACCCTAAGGATAAGTCTAAGCATAGAACACAATCTTAGTGTTTTAGAAATGGACTAGGATAAGACCTTAAGTGTGAAATTTTATTCTTGATTATGTGGTTTTCCTATTATAATTAGTGTTCCTCGTACTATTCTTCTTAGTTTTAGTCAATGGCTGGAACCCGAAGGAATCGTGTTAATGCGGAATGCGACGGGCAATGCAATGATTATCCCCCTGAGCAACCAAATGTTATGGGAGCTGGAATGCAAAATCTTGAAGCCATTCTCACACAACTTTCTCAAGCTATGAATCATGCAGGACTTCCAAACGTGCAAAGGAAGGAGCAACATTCTGTTGAATCCTTCATGAGGCAGCGTCCACCATCTTTCAGCGGGTCTACTGATCTATTAGGTGCTGAACAATGGATCAGTACTACTGAAAAGATATTTTCAGTTCTTCAATGTTCTGAGCATGATAAATTCATCTTAGCAGTGTATTGTTTGGAAGGTGATGCTGATCAATGGTGGAATATTATTAAGAATATGAGGCAAAGAGATGAAATTGAGTCCATGGAATGGGACTAGTTCAAGAACTTATTTTTCAATAAGTACTTCCCTCGTATTCTCTGAACAAAGATGGAGAAAGAGTTTCTTGAACTAAAGCAAATAGATGATGACTCTGTTGGTACCTATGAAGAAAAGTTTACAAGACTTTCAAGGTATGCTTCTGGTATTATTATCCAACCTGAGAGTAAGATCGATCGGTTCTTTAGTGGCTTAAAACCAAGTCTTCGAAAGGAGTTATCCATAAGGGACTTCAATAGCTACGAGGATATCGTTCGATGTGCTATCAAAGTCGAGATGGAGATTGTAGTAACGCATCAGTCATATGGGTTTGATAAGAAGAGGAAAATGGAATTCAAAGGAAAATCTAAAGATCACACTAAAAAGAAGATGATCTTTCCATTATTCTCAAAGTGTTGAAAGAAACATGGAGGGAGTTGTCTTAAAGGGACAAGTGAATGTTTCAAATGTGGAAAGGAAGGTCACCGGGCATTTGAATTCCACGATGATGGGAAGAAGATGTCTAATGATGCAAACAAAGGAAGGGATACACAGAATGAACCGACTACACTTCAATGTTTCAAGTGGAAGGATATGGGTCATTATGCCAATAAATGCCCTAATACAAGGGTTGATGATGATGGTCGATGTCAAACACTCTTAAGGCTAAAGACAAAGGAAAGTCACATGCAATTTCTATCAGCGATGTGGAGTACGATAACGATGTGGTGAAAGGTACACTTACCATCCACTCTAAAGTATCAAATGTTTTATTTGATTCTGGTTCCACCCAATCTTTTATTTCTGAAGAATTTTCTAAGGGTATCACCGTATTACCTAAACAATTAGATGTTGAGTTAGCTGTGACAACACCTAATGGCACAACAGTCGCATTAAAAGTTTATAATTCTTCTCCGATCGATGTTTGTGGGAAAGTGCTTCCTGCAAATCTTGTGATCCTTCCTATAGTGGAATTTGATGTGATTCTTGGCATGTATTGGCTTCCTTTATATGGAGCTCATATCAATTTCCAAAGAAGGGAAGTCACATTTCATATTCCAGATCAATCTATGATTGTTTATCAACGCAAGGATGAACATAACCTTCCAGTGGAAATTTCTTCCATCTTATGGGTCTTGATTCCACTAAATGAAGGTTATTTATCTCAAATGGTTGGTGAGAAACTCACGATTAAGAATATTCCCATTGTACGGGAGTTTGATAATGTCTTTCTGGAGGAATTACCGGGACTTCCACCAAATCGTGAAGTTGAGTTCTCAATAGAACTCGTACCAAGTGCTTTGCCTATTTCAAAGACACCTTATAGAATGGCCCCAATTGAGTTGCAGGAATTGAAGAAGCAACTCCAAGAGAATCTTGATAAGGGATTCATATGCCATAGTGTGTCACCTTGGGGAGCACTTATTCTATGTTTGTTAAGAAGAAAGATGGATCAATGAGACTCTGCATTGATTATCGAGAACTTAACAAGATCACTATCAAGAACAAATATCCTCTCCCATGCATTGATGACATATTTGCCCAACTACGCGGAGCTCAATACTTTTCCAAGATTGATCTTCGTTCAGGGTATCATCAATTAAGGGTCAAAAGGGAGGATATACTAAAGACGGATTTCCGTACAAGGTATGGAAACTATGTGTTTATAGTGATGCCATTTGGTCTTACTAAAGCCCCTGCTATCTTCATGGATATGATGAATAGAGTCTTTAGAGACTATCTTGATCAATTTGTGGTAGTCTTTATAGACGATATTCTTGTCTATTCAAAGATCAATGAAGAACATGAAAATCACTTGAGAATTATATTTAAGACCCTGAGAAAGGAGAAGATTTATACCAAATTTACCAATTGTGAATTTTGGCTTCAAAAAGTTGCATTTTTTGGTCACATAATCTCAAAAGAGGGGATATCCGTGGATCCTGCAAAAACAACGGTTATCGAAAGATGGTCGAGACCAACAACAGTAACTGAGATCTGATGTTTTCTTGGTTTGGCTGGATATTATCAACGGTTTGTGAATGATATTTCATGATTATCTAATCCACTCACCAAGTTTACTCAGAATGGAGTTAAGTTTGTCTAGACAGACGAATGTGAAGTGAATTTCAAGGAGTTGAAAAGAAGGTTATCCAGTGCACTTGTGCTCACACTGCCTTGTAGTGGAGAAAGGTTTGTGATCTACAGTGACGCATCCAAGAAGGGATTGGGGTGTGTTTTTATGAAAAATGATATGGTGATAGCTTATGCCTCACGGCAGTTGAAAATCCATGAGAAAAATTACCCAACACATGATTTGGTGTTAGCTGCTGTAATCTTTTCATTAAAGATTTGGAGGCATTGCCATTATGGTGAAAGGTGTGATATTTATACTGATCATAAATGTTTAAAGTATATTTTCACACAAAAGGAGCTGAATATGCGTCAAAGAAGATGGTTGGAGCTGATTAAGGATTATGACTGCTCAATCCATTACCACCCTGGGAAAGCAAACAAGGTGGCAGATGCATTAAGTCGACAAGACCATGCTAGTTTATCCATGATGAGGATCACAAAAGATCCAATATTTATGGATTTACAAAGGATGGATCTTGGAATTATAATGGAAGGGGAAAAATCTTGTCTTTCTCAATTGAATGTTCAACCATCTATACATGTGAATATTAAAGAGGCACAGAAAGAAGATGTCAAGTTAAAAAATAAGGTGAGAAATGTTCCTGAATTCAACCTTGATTGTGATGGGATAATAAGGTTCAGGAATCAGTTTTGTGTTCCTCCCATTCCCGAATTAAAGAAGGAGCTGCTGGATGAGGCTCATAGTTCTTCATTCTCTATTCATCCTGGAAGCACGAAGATGTATAGGGACCTGAAAGAGTACTTCTGGTGGGATGGCATGAAAATAGATGTTGCTGAATATGTCTCTCGATGCTTGGTTTGTCAACAAGTTAAAGCTGAGAGACAGAAGTCTAAGAGGATGTTACAACCATTACCCATACCCGAATGGAAATGGGAAAACATCACCATGGACTTTGTCACAGGACTTCCTAAAACATCCAAAGACAATAATGCTATCTGGGTCATAGTTGATCGTCTTACAAAGTCTGCACACTTCATTGTTATTAGAGAGGATTTCTCTCTGGATCATCTTGCCAGGATATATGTAAAGGAAGTGGTAAGATTGCATGGATTACCACTTTCTATTATATCTGATCGGGATCAGAGATTTACCTCGAAGTTCTGGAAAAGTCTTCATCATACTCTGGATACAGAGTTGAGTTTCATCACTGCTTATCATCCTTAGACATACGGTCAGTCTGAGAGAACAATTCAAACCCTAGAAGATATGTTGAGAGCTTGATCTATGGATTTCAAAGGTGGTTGGGATCGACACCTATATTTGGTGGAATTTTCTTATAATAATAGCTTTCATTCCAGTATTCAGATGGCTCCTTATGAAGCTCTCTATGGAAAGAAATGCAGGACTCCAACTTACTGGGATGAAGTTGGGGAAAGAAAGCTATTAGGACCTGATCTCGTTGATGAAATGGCAGAAAAGGTCATATCTATTCAACAACACATAAGAGCATCTCATAGTCGACAGAAAAGTTATGCCGACAGCCGAAGAAAAGACCTATATTTTGAAGTGGGTGATAAAGTGTTCTTACGAATATCTCTCTGGAAGAGGGTTATGAGATTTGGAAAGAAGGGGAAGTTGAGCCCTAGATATATCGGTCCTTTCGAAATACTGGATCGTGTTGGGAAGGTAGCATTCCGATTGGCGCTTCCACTGAATCTTTCTCAAGTTCACGATGTGTTCCATGTATCTCTCTTGAGAAAGTACATACCTGATCCGTCACATGTACTCAGCTCAGAAGTTGTACCGCTGGAGCAAGATCATTCTTATGAAGAACAACCGATAGAGATTCTGGATTGTAGCAAAAAAGTCCTATGAAACAAGACCACTCGATTGGTGAAAGTTTTATGGAGGAACCACCAATTAGAAGAAGCTACATGGGAGCTTGAGGATATGATGAGGGAGAGGTATCCTCATCTGTTTGTTACAATGTGACGAATTTTGAGGGAGAAATTTATTTTAAGGGGGATAGAATGTAACACCAGAGACTTTTATGTTATATAAATCATCAAAGGAATCTTTTTATACACAATAAATTCTAGGCTTGCTTTACACGAAATCGCGACCTTCCTCGATAGCTTGCGTCGTACGCAATACCGAGTTTCACTAAACAACGATATGCTATTAAAATATTATTAAAACTAGCCGTTATGAATAGTAAAAACCGCTTTTTGAAATTTTATAAATTTTATTTTTCAAAATGGACTTCATTTTTGGATTAAGAATAGCGAAATTAGCCTAGGGTGAAATTTTGGTATTTTTCTGAAAACTTTCAATTTTTGATGAATAGTGAAATCACTAAGTGAGTTAAAAAACTGAATTTTTCATAAAACATAATTTTACCGATTCTGTGAATTGAATTTCGAAAATCCGAGAGAAACGGTTTATATCAAGGACTAAAATGTGGTTCAATGAGATGAAAATAATTTTTGGTGAATAGTAACTTTTTTCTTTTTTTACCTCGGTTAATAGTAAATATGGAAACTAAGGGTAAATATGATATTACTATTACCCTAACACATGTCCTAATTCTATTGGATAAGTGTAATTCGACCAATAACAACCTTATGAATATAATATGACCATTTAGGTCCACTTGGTTTAGATTATGACATTTAATATTATTTTATTTAATGAATAGTTAAAATAGTTAAAATCAAAGTTTAATAACTAAAACATTTTTAATATGGGGTTATACATAAGATAAATTCGACTATAAATATTCATTAGAAAGATAAAAATATTTCCTACATAATGGTATTTTATTTGTAATTTTTAGAAATTAAATAATTTAATTTATTTATGACACAATGATGATGCAGTAATTATTTTATTAATAAAATATTGACATAATTGATGTTATGAACACCAAAATAAATGTAATTTGAGACTTTTTAGGAATACCACTAATTTTTTAGGTTAATATGACATGTTAGTATTGATTTAATTTACTTTTTCGATCTTATCATTCTGTTATGATTTTTACAAAAATCAACTACTAAATAGTCTCAAAATTGACATAAAATAGTTTTTAAAACAAATATTATATTATTAATTGTTATTTTATTCCTAAAAATATAAGGTTCATCCAAATGACATAGATAAGGTTATATATATTAATAATAGACAAATTGGGGTTGTTTTGGCTGCTTATAGTATGTTTATTAACCTTATTGTATAAGAACACAAGAAGACATGGTAAAAGTAAAATTATTTAACTTAATGATAAATCTAAATGATAAGGAAAAATAGGAACCTAAAATTGCCTTAATTCTATTGGATGATATTATTTCGACCCATCCCCACCTTAGCTTCGAAATATATCAATTTGGAGCTATTTAAAACCGAACTTTACTTTATAATAAAATAATATTTTTAGTTTTTTCAAAGGTGCCCCTCTCCTCCCTTATAAAAGGGCACCTCCTCCCCCTCTTCCTCACACCACATTGAGCCTTAAATATCGTCCAACCCCTGCCAATTTCTCCTCTCCACTTCCCTAGAGACATCCTAGAGGTTCTGGTCTTCTTCAAAGACCCATTTTAGTGCCCTAAAAGGAGGTCTCAAAGAAGCACTTCAAAGAAGAGGTAAAGCCCATTACTGATTCTATCATCTTTATATCTTCTTCCACTTCTTCTTCTTAGGTTGTTTCATTTTGAAGTAATAACTTCAGTATCACTCATCTACTGATATGTTATTATAAGTATGAAACAACCCTATTTCACCATCTATCCATCCTATGGAAAAAGAAATCACCGCGCGTGCGTACGTACGGAATACCGTCTCCACGCCGTGGTGTAATCTATTATCCACCACCACCTTACTTGGATGGGTATAATGGTGTATATAATGACTATATATGACTATTATAAATTGATACTGATTATTAAATAGTATACATACACTCCAATACAATTCCACGATCATAGGAATGATATCATCACTCGTGCGTACGTACGGAATATCGTCTCCATAATGTGATGCGACTCGTTCTACATGATCTTCATTTCATAATGATTATATAAATGAATTGAATGAATGAATATGATATATATTACACTAATACCATTCTGGAAATTAGGTATCTATATCCTAAAGATAATAATAAGAATTTATTCGACTAAACATGCATAAGAACAAAAAGTTATAAACACCCGAATAACAAGTTGCAATGAAATATTACTACTAAGAAGATAAGAATATGACCGTATATGTTATCATAAAAATAAGTATGATACTGGAATAAGTCAATAACATTATTTAAATCATTATACAGGAGGTTCTGACACTTACAAAGCAAGTCGGACCTAAGGTAAGAGAAATATCACAATCTCATTTTTATCCGAGATTGTTTATACTTTGGCATTTACTGGGGTGTATTTTATCATCCAAATCCATGTATCCTCAATATGTAATATTATTTCCATCCACCTACAATTGTTAAAATAAAATTTTACCCTTCGGTGAGTTTTTAGTAAATGATATGAAAGGAATCTTTTGTCAATTTTCATACGAGGTACTTTTTGAATTTTCTGACAAAAGTACGAGAAGAATGTTTTTTTAACTTATACGGCATGAATGGATTTTTAAAACATTACTTCCAAGAAGCTTCCTTTACAAGTTTTCAAGTTTATTTTTAATTAACTTATTTTAGTTTAGAATTGTATGACATGTTATGAAAGGAAAAGTGTTTTTAAAGTAGAAAGGATATTTTCCTCAAGAATGAATTTCAAGTGTTTTATCAAAATTATTTTCCATCTAAGATAATAAAGGGTTCTGTTTCTATCCCTATTATTACATGGATTTGATTATGTTGTGATGGAAATATTTTTATGAATTCTTTTATCTTATATAAATTTTTTTACGATGTCACGATGGTTAAAGATTCCCATTTTTATTACATGGGTTATGCTATGATGTATGGTTTATGATTTTGTGGCACACATAAGAATTCTATCATTATGAGATGGGTGGGACCTATATATCCCTCCAATGCATTGGGTAATGATTTTATATATCATGAGATAGACATGGCTGGTACGGTAGGTTATACCGGTTCAGTGAAATAGGACTGAAACGAGGGTGACTCGGTTCAGAAAGGAACTTTGTCCACTAAGATAGTCTTGGAAATGAGTCTTGAATAACAAGAAATGATTCTCTATGATTATGTGTGTATGCCACAAAGTTTCATGTTTTAAGTTATGATTATTGTGATTACATTTCACTGCCATGATTTATCCGATGTTATGAAATTATGATCTCTTTTGCAAGGTAATATTTCCAAAAGTTATGTGCTTATGTATACAATGTGATTGATCTTTCTTTTGTTTACCCTTACTTAGTATTTGAGCTCAACCTTTTGTATGTTTTATTTCCCCAGGTCAGGAAGAAGCTTATTAAGTAGGATATGCCAAAAAGGGACTCTAGATATGATGAAATAAGTGGGAGGCAAAGTTGATGCTTTATGAACCAGTTGTTTATGTTTCCCAGTTTCTAATGACACTATACCTATACGGTCCTTTCATGGGTTTTTTATATATTGTAATAAGTATGCTTCAATTTTTAAGTATTAACAATGTATGTAAAGTTTGGGTCGTTATATTCACTTAGTTCACACCATTTTCTAAGTGCTAAAAGGTTAGAACAATATAAATGTCAATAAGACATGAATAAATTAATTATTCAATTGAATTTTTTTTCTATAGGAATATCAAGTGGGATCCCTGTGTATAAAATTTTTTTAAAAAATATCTCACTGGGTGATTAATTAAATATAGTCTCACAAAAAGGGTTTTTAATGAAGTTCTCTAATCCTAACTACTGAATTAGTTAAACCATGCTCTAATACCGAAAATAGTGTTCCGACTATTTATTACATTAAAATTACATCATTTTAAATATAAACAATAGTACATGGCAAAAAAACTAGGATCAAAACGATTATTGTATTTAGAAAATAAGGATCGTACAAAAAAATTTACATAATAATACATAAATAATCTTTTATTTTCATATTCTCTAGGTTCATGTTGGATCATTAATTATATTTACTATAATTATTCAACTGAGGATATACACAATTGAAATGGGTGACCTAAAATCCAAGTTAGATGATAGATAAGAACATATAAAATATAAAATGAATGAGAATAATCATCACACTCACAATATAATTAAAGGATCATCATCATCATAAATAGAGGAAGCATTGGATAATTGAATGGAATGTGGAAATGCATAAAAATTAAACTTTATGTTTTAGTGGTAAACTACCACACATAGTTTTGAAAAAATACAACATCATGTTCATTCATATTCCATATTTTATCTTGAGATACATAAAATTACCCAATTCATTACAGTTCTATATAATTCTAGGTTCACCAATCACATCATAACATTTTAATTGTGATATATAATTCTGGGCACACCCATCACAACATAATATTTAAATTATCATTCATGAAACATATGAACATATATTAATCTTGAACATAAAATAATTCATGTAAATGAATGGGTTTCATTATATAGTGACTACATTAATAAAAATTGGGTTCCCAAATGAACGAGGGAATAACATACTTGATATAAGAATCATCAATCTTGAGTGAATAAGAAACATTCTTGAGAAGTAAAAGGTGTGTTTTTTCGAGTGAAGAGTCCATTTAAAAAACATTATGTTTCTCAAAAAATCATGTATAAAACATGTATATCCTATTATAGATATGATAAGGTTGAATATATGATATTTAATGAATATTCATACAAAATATGGGTAAAATAAGAAAAACTAAAAAAGAGAGTTGGCTTTGAGAATTTCCCTTATAACAGGTTTAAATGAATTCTTTACATTAATATCCAGTAAAATTACATTATATTCTATAATTAAAAATAAAAAAACATTTTATACATTACTTTTATTTATTATGGTTTTATTAATTAATTGTATGGGCTTTTTATGTGTTATAGTGTTTAATTTCATCATTCAGTAGTATTCATTTTCTACGTTTTGATGATCAGTTCACTTATATAAAAGAATTGAAGTTTGTGTAAAATGCAGATAAATATAAGAAATTATAATTATATGTTATAAATGATATTATGGTTTCATAAATGGTCTTATGAAATATTTTTTACATGGTATTTGAATAAATCATTAAATAAAAGAAAATGATGATTGTTTTAGGTTAATTTTGGGGGGTTTTCAATCTAAATGACGTTTTTTTGTTTTATCAAATAATAGTATGCATATATTTTAGTTCGAGAAAACAAATAGGGTTATAAAATAGTTTTAAAAATCTTTTACAACTATTATAATGGTTTAGTTAACATTACATTATGAATTTAATGGAAAATTAATGTGTATCGCCCATGATATTGGAAAATTGACACGCCACAGGCGATGAATTGGTTTTTAGAATAAACATGTGAGATAGTAAGGTTTAATGTTGGTCATCCCATTAACATGATAACATTTTAATTTATTTTTGGTATTGGATATATCAGTAAATTTTGATTATGTGAGTTTTAGAGATAGTAAAAAAATAAAAGAAAATAAAAACAATTCAAAGAGAAGAAGGGTGAATTTGCCTCTTGAATTTATCCTCTTTGAGAACTTCTTAAGATAAATGGTTTAGGTATTTCATGGATAAGAATGGATCCAAGAGGTGGGGTTGGGACTACAGAAAATTATTTTTCAGAATCTGGACAAGGATAAAATCTTGGATGGTTTTTTGAGAAGAGGTGTTGATCGGTGGTATTTATTTTGGAGGGGAGGGGTGTTTTCTTATTATTAAATTAATGTTTTTTGTATTTAGTATCAAGACTATAAAAGTTTGAGAATAATAACTAAATATATTAAAATAAATAATTATAGTTTTATATTTAGGGCTTACATTTACCATATATCATATATGACCTGATAATTCTTGTAATTAGCTTTTATCACAATTTATCATTTTTTTACAATTCATAAAAAAAGTATTGTAAAAAAAACAAAAAAAAAATTATTCCTATACATTTTATTATTTTAAAAATTAAAAAATTAACTCTATTTTATAAAAATTAATTAAAAATATTAGAAATTTTATTTTCAATTAAAATCACCATTTACTAGAAAAATATTGAATTTAAAATTATTAAGGATTTTATAATACATTAAAAAATTACATAAGTTTTCAAAAACTCATATTGAAATAATAAGACACCAGAATATATATATTTGAATAAAATTTATGAAATTATATTTTCTTCTGAAATTTAATTTAATCATTAAATTGTCATTAAATATTTATGAATTATAGAAAAACAATAATTAATTTATAGTTTTTAAAACATTTATTTATATATACTATGACATAATTATATCCTACATTTATTTACTAGATTCCTAAATTTTATTTATACATAAATGAGCGAGGTTACTATTAATTTGACATACTTACTATTCATAAGTTTTATATTACTATCTGTAATGTCAAGTAAACTTTCCCTCAGTATAAGATCTCTAACTTCTAAAAATATATATTATATAATTAATTATTCATTTATAATGTATTTATTATGGTATATAAGTGATTTTTGTTGACTTATAATATATTACGTCACTATAATAAAGGAGGAATTAAAAAGATATTCTTTTTAGTCATTTTAGGATTCGTGATGATTTATCTAGGAAGCAGGACAAATAAAATGACATGATATATGGGCTAGTTGTAATACTTGTAACATGATAGATTTTGTTTTTAATGATGAGGATAATTCTTCAGATGTTATTTTTGGGGATACCTCTTTGGATGCTTTAATGGATATGTAGTGGGATACATAACACCACTTTGATGGACACAAGGAATGTTAGGTGAATGAGGGGTTATATCCTGCTGTAAAAATTTATTGTGAGGATACCCAGTGTGTAGATTTGGAGGACACTAACACACAATCTCCGTTAATGGAGAAATGACATATAATTTAGGGGGGACCTGATCTATCAGAACATGCTCCTCTATATTGAGGCCTCATACCTAATGCTTCAAAAATATAAATTAACATGGGGAGATCTGGAATGTATTAAACTATTAAATAATAATTGATAAGTTTGGGAATGTTTATGATGATTTAAAGGATAATTGAAACAATCCCATTAAGTACTCAGTTTTTTCCGATGCCTCATTCAAGTAAGTATAATAAATGGAAATAAAAACGTTGTAGAAATTGTTTATATCACTAATTATATTATATAAAGACGGATAAGGAATTACAATTCCAACTAAACAAGTACTATGTATACTAGAACATTATTTAACGTTGAAAGAAGGACCCATATACACATCCTTATGATATTCAAACGACGAAATTACAAATATTATTGGATAAAATTTGATGATTATGATTATGAAAATTATATATAATAGTATTATGTTTAGATTAATTGTTTTTTGGATGAGGGTTATCCTATTTGTTTGACCACATTTGTTTTCCTTATATCTTTTGTGTTTTAATTAATAAATGGTTAGAATCATTTCTTCTAGCTAGACTTGTTTGATATGGATTCTAAATTTATAATATGTGGAACAAGATTAAATTATAATGTCAACTTTATATTAAATTGTAATGTATATGTTATCTTAGGAATATAATAGTTACTTTGATAAAATAAAAAGTGATAAAAGTTTTACTTTAACAGGAAACCTTTTTGAAAATTAAAGAAACATGTCTTGAACTAAGAGGTTGATGTGTGTATCATCCATACATCTTCTGCAATTAATATTTCCATCACGTTTGGAGCCACATTAAATGGTTTTCATTTTCACCCTTTATATATAGATGAAATATTTTAATATAATAGATTTCACACCAATTAAAAGAGGGTAATATCTCAACCCCTTCATGTAATTATAATAATTATTTTCCCTTTAGAAACCCAAATTATTTATCATTCCCCTAAAATTATATTTCACTATATTGAGGTTCTTGTTATAAGAGAGTATCATATACTATCAATTTCTAAAGGATTATACAAGTAAACATAAATTTTCTAAACATGATTAATTATTTCTTCTTATCATTATATTATAAAACATTTCATTATGAACTCTAATTTCTATGTCAATATTTTTTAAATAATAATTATATTTATAATTAATTTTTTGTTCTATTCAAATAATTATGAACAAATATTTTATTTTCTATAAATAAAAATGGTATATCAATCCATGCATTGTTCATACTACTACATCCATGAAATAACATGTTTTTATTCCTTTTACCACCTTAAGTGTATAGTAGAAAAGGAGAGTTTAATAAAAAAAATATGATGTTTATATCATGTTTATTATTCTAAAAAATCAATCCATACAAATTATTTCTTCCATTAGATTGAATAAAATATCATTATACATAGGTACATGTGGAATGCAACCTACATAGAATGATTGAACTCTAACTTTATGTTTGTCACCGCATTAAATGGAAAATAAAGATGAATGTTTTAAAGGATTGATGTGATTTCATTGAAAAAATTATTGATCCTCTATATAACATTTTATTGAACTAATTATTTATATGGTCAGAAAGATTATTTTTGGTGATTCAACCATTTAAGGAAAGAATAATAAAAAATATATTCAATTCAAATTATATAATATTTCAATATAAATTAAAAGTTATTATAATGACATTATATTTATTTTATCAAAATAATTAACAAAAAATTATTTTATTATTATTTAGGTGTAATTATTTTTAGGGTAAACAACAATATAATCATCCCATAGTCATGGTAGGTTCATTTTTTGGTCAGGTAAACCACCAACATGACCAATATTTTTAATTTATATCATGAATAAATTTCAGAACTTATTTATTGGTATGATAAAATATAAACATATAATGAATTTTCTATTTGTGGTTTTTATATGGTTCAATCAACATTAAACTAGTTAATATGGAAGACACTTTAGGTTCATTAAGAATCAACAAAACATGTTTATCAATGATTTTAAATTCATTGTTTGTAACCAATCTATCATGGAAAGAAATTATAGATATAAAATAAATAATGTATAATCAATTAAATAAATTTTGATCATTTAAATGTCATGTAATATGAAACAAATAATAGATATTATGTCTATTTTTCAGGAAATTAGTTCAATGTGATAAAGAAGAATAACACCAGGGCTTGAAAATATGAAAAAAAACTAATATTAAAGTGATTATAATGAATTTAATTGATGAGTATAAATTTTTATGGATATGAATATGTTGTTTAGGATTTTTATTGAATTTAATTAAATTATTAAACATATTTGGTGTAAGTGAAGAACAAACCTAGAATAAGGGTAGGGGTCTCATATCACATGCATATCTTTAAGACATGTTTGGTATTACACACCAAATTTCCATTCTATGGTGTATATAGTTCCAATTTGTGATATCTTATAATTAATTTATTTAAATCATTTTATTGGAAGTTAAATTACTATAATATTGTGTCATGTGTGTTTTATTAGAGTGTTACTTATTATGTGGGTCTTTCTTGGTCTGAATTATGATTATTTTTACCATGTGACATGTGATGTATAATGATACATTTTTATATCATTCTTTTATTTTAAATACACTGAGATATATATATTTTATTTGTTTTTTGTTTTGATGTGAACTTTTCATGGGGTGTGGAAAAGAAATTATTTTCCTTGTGCAACACTATGTATGACCGGGTCGTATCACAGGAGGATCATGTTATCTAGTTGACCATCATTAAAAAAAGTACATATAATATTTTATTATGAAATAAATGATAAATATTTTTACTTTTATCATTTTCTATAAAAATTAAATTAAAATAAATATGATAATTTAAACTAACATGAAATGAAAAAACAGAATCTGGTAAGAATGAAGGAACATTATTTTGGGATCAATTTTGTGTTCAACTATTATTCCCATTTATTTTCTTTATTTAATTTGATAATACAACATGACATTTAATGATGACTTTTGATTAATTTTATTTATATAATTTTAAATATTTAAAGGCCTAGAATTTTTTAATTCCACCACCTACTTAAATGAAGATCAATGACACACCATAGTTGAGGGTGTTCCATATTCTAGAAACCTACTCGGTCTCATCCATTTCATCCATTTATTCTCTCTAATTCATCATGTGATGTTTTAACTAATGAATATATGAAATATAGACTAAACAAATGAGTATAAATAGATTATGTTGCATGTCATGTGGGATAATAAATATAATAGGGACATTCACAACACCCAATCATTCTACTCATGTCTACCAAAAACTAAAAATAAACATTTATAAAAACTCGAGTACACCATGACCTCCCCTGGCCCATGCCTTAGGTTAGTCAACCATTATCAGACACAAGAGATCACATAGTTTGAATTAGATAAAAACATAATAATAAAATGAAGTGAATAATTTGATAAATAAGAAAATATAAATTATGATGATTAGAAGAATAAAATATTCAAATGAATAGAATTTTTATTAACAACAGAGACTGAGGGAGAATAATAAAATTAAATAGAATATAAAGAGGGATAATGTGTGGGAAGAAAAAAAGAAAAAAAAATGAAAAATGAAATATATTATATAATAAATAATACTAATATTAACTATAAGAATAATAATTAAATGGTAATTATAATGAAGAAATAAGAATAAAATTTAAGGTATAGAATAAGAAACTCAATAAAAATATGCTCAAAATTATATTTAGGGAAACCTAAATTATAATTATAATTAAAATAAAATGTGAAAAATAAAATAAAAAATGAAATAAAGAAAGAATAGTGAAATGGATAATTACATAAAATGTATTATAATAATGCAATTGGATAAACAATGTTAATATAGAATTATGTCTATAAACATAATAATGAGTAATATTTTAGTTGACTTTTATTCCATTTTTTTATGAAATGTGATTTTATTCTTAAAATCATGTTTATTCTATTTTTATCTTTTAATATCTAATGAATTTGATTATAATTACCCATAACCCTTGATAAATGATTCAATTGGTCAAATATGTTATAAAAAGGGTTGTTTAATAAATAAAAATGATTGTGCCAGAATGATATCATATTTAAATAATTATTGGTTTTCCCATTTTTAGGACATAGATCATTTCTGAATTCTGTTATATTTTATTTCGAGTTTTTCATTTTTATCTAGATGTGATAATTTCTATATATATGTTTTCGATTTGGGAAGGATAATGGTTGAAAATTCATGGTCAGGGGATCCCATGTTTGTAGTAGTAGTTGATGTATGTGATGGAGGGATGCATGGTGGTGTCAGGGTTGGGACTCAGACCAATATAATGGGTTCAATCATGGTTTTTTTCACTATTTTACAAAATATTGGATGATTATTTGATAATGTTATTATTTAATATACGTAATGAAGAGATTATTTTATTCAATTATTATAATATTTAAAACTTAAGGAAGCTATTTATTCTTAGTTATGAACAAATTTTATGGTATCATAGGATGGATCCAAGAGTAGATACAATTATATAATATATATGAATTATAAATGTTTTTACCCATGGGATAGTTCATAATGAAATACATCAAATTATGAATGACTTAAAAACCCTTATAGAATAATTTTTTAATCATTTATTTTATGGAAATCATATGGTTATTATATTATTGAAATGATATTGAAATATAAATGATTTATTGAAATAATTATAATTATATGGAATGATTGATTGAAAAAATAAATGATGTATTATTTATTACATATTTTAATATAAAATATCTACTTATTCATAGTGGTTACAAGGCTTTACAGTGCTAACAATTTTAGTTGAATATAAGACAAGGGTTACTCCCATATTAGATTATTAATATATATTATATCTTATTTATGGTATTTTTTTATACACTACCCCACCAATATTTATAGGGTTATTAACACCCAGTGGACTCCGGGATGATTTTCCCCATAAAATAATTGGTTAATAAGAACAAATGGTTTTACACAACAATCACCACTCTCTTCAACTAATAGAAATATGTTTTTCAATACACTGTGGTTACATTCCCCATATATGTGTATAGAGGGATTTAATATAATTTGGTTATTAAAAACACATGTATATATGAATTTATTATCCTACATATTATTTTTGGATTTTTATCTATGGAATTGAATTATTAAGTTATAATAAATTTAATACATGTTTAGGTTGATACCAGATACTGATTAGTTACTATATGAAGATGTGGACTAGGACGATGCACTGATGCGAAGTATGAGGAGATGCCTTATACCATCTATCATCAACCTAGATTACTTTTTGAGGGAGATATACCATTAAATACGTTTTTTGGTAAAACTAATGAACTAGTGGGGATGTTTTAGTGGGGTAACTTTTTATAATATTGTATAATATTATCTCCTCTATGAAATACTTGATGAGAGATAACACTATTCATGATGGGAATTTTTTTTACCTTTATTTTTTATGAGTTAGTCTCACTTTTTCTTCAATAGGATTTACTATGATTTCATTTTCATTTACATGAGTGGTTCTAGGGACTATCATACTGAGTATATATTTTATGCTCACTCTACCTTTTTATAATATATATTTCTGGTTTGCAGTAATCATATAGTGATTGAGATAGATAGTACAATCTTATTAGAGTTATTAGGAAAAATAATAGATTTGATTTCATTATTGAGGATATATATTGATAATTGTTTTATAGTTTTTTAGATCTGTGGAATTACATGAATATAAGTAAGATTTTTTTATTATTATATAGAGATGTTGTTCTTGGTTGTTTCTATATTATATTATATTTATGTTATAAAATTTTGTAATTCCTCTTATATTTTTATATTGTATAAATTTAGTGATTGTCACAAACCCTTGACTTATTAGAGGAGGTAATTCAGAGTCATTATATCCCTTCTCTCGCTATAAGATAAGGAATGGTACAGTCTGTGGGAGTTATTTGTGACATGTTTACTAGTATAGTAGGATAAATAGAAGGAAATAAATTTTTTTATAAATTTTATGTCAATGTTTAAAACCTAAAAAAAAAAATTTTGTTAATGTTCACCAAAAAATAATTATCATGGATTTCATCATCATTGTTTTAACCAAAAATTTCCTGGGATAAAATTAGTGAATTTTAAATATAAATGGATCATTTGTTAGCTTACCACATATGATATAAGAATAATGTATTTTGGAATAATAATCTACCACAAAATAGCACTTTGTTAATATAATTCAAAGTGATAATGACTACATAAAATCAATGTTAAAAATATTTAGAAACTAACTAATATTCATATGTGTGGAAATATATTAAATGAAAATAATAAATTATTATATTTTTTAATTAGTTTCTTCAGTAAGTATTTATGATAAAAATTTAATTATTATGTTTGTTGGGTTTAAGTGAATGAAAAATCTGGATCAAGGTAAGGATTTTCTTCCCAAATTCCTCACATTATGACACATTCGGTATTATAAACTAATTTATTTTATATATCATATATACTATGAATTTGAGATATCATATCACAAATTATAATTTAATAATATTATATGAAGATAAATTTCAATAAAACATTTTCAACATGACATTTTTAATGAGTGAATCATGCAGTGAGGTTTTTATTCATCTAAATTGTAATTAATTGAGACATGATAAATAATATACACCATGATTCCTTTCTATGGTTTTCTATTAATCTCATATCACATGAGTTTTCTACAAATTATTTCTTTTTAATTATTTTGACACAATAATACTTATAAATTTATTTTCTTCAAATGAGTGTTAACAAAACTGTTACACTAGTTGTATGAGTTTTAAGTAACTGATATTTTTTCAATGATTAATGAATGTTCTCTTGAAAATATTTCTTCTAAGATGGTTTAATTCATCTATTTTATTATATATATTTTATTAATTGATTTTTAAAATTTGTAGAACAAAAACCCTTATTTAAATGATTCATTTTGATATATTATATTTTTAGAAGTAAAATTTGTTAATATATATCACTTCACCTATTCAGATATAATTTTTTAAAGTGACATGTATGTATTTATACTAATTCAATGTCATAAATGATTACTGAAAACATTATTAAGCAATCAGCCCCATTTTTCTTTTCATATTAAAGATTATTTACTCACATGGTACTTATTTTATATAATCTATTCTATTATAAGTAAATATATTTATAATTTATTTGAATCAAATCATGGTATCAAATAATTCAACTCTTTATACCATTTTGTGTGATACCATTCAAAACATAATTTTTGAATGATGTGTTCCATCTAAATAACCATCCATATGATTTCTATTTGTTACACTTAAGATATATTGTTATTTTAGCCTCCTTATTTATCTCTACATATATTGTATAAATATCATTTCAATAAAATATTTAATCTATCAATAAGCTTTTCTTACCTCGCCATTAATCTTTAAGTGGAAAAAGTTTTCATCCAATTTCTATTTTTTTGAACACTATATATTCCCTTATTTGATTTAATGTTGTTCACCTCAATCCCATTAATCATATTTTTTGTGGAATTATTATCATCACAATTTAGCATTTATATATATGGCCAAATAAAAATATTTCATATTTTGAATGTTGAATGGTTTTCCCTATAATATTAATAAATATACTTCGGTAACCATTTATTTTTATGGTGTAATCATGTAGATTATTTTTTTTGAATTCATTTGAAAAGAATACAAACCCAATTTTCCCTTAGTGGGTTCGTTTTGTGGTGATATGTGAATTATTTTAAACTGGAATTTATATTTATGGGTAATAACAAAGAGGGATTATATCATACACTAATGAGTTGTTTAAAATTATATATTTAATTATGTATGTATTAATTTATATATTTTAGTATCTAGTAGGTGTGTACATTGATTTTTTTGATCATGGATTTTATGTTCCATATACTGGTGTATATGAAATATTTGAGATATGTTTAAATAATCTAATATTATTTTTCTAACTATGTTATCCTCACTTCAATCATTATTATTAAATTTATTTTATAACTCATTTATTGTTTTATTTCAATATTCATTACATGAATTATGAACTTTTATTTGTGTGGTATTATTTACTTATAAATCTAAAATATATCCTTATTCTCCGATTATGATCACTTATGATAATTTACTATTATTTCTTATATATTCCCTTAATAAGAATATAAATTCACCATTTTTAAATGATTCTATTTACCTCAATTATGAAAACAATTAAAACATATTATATGCATAGAAGAGTATATTATTAGAATAATTTATGATAGATGTTGAAGATTAGTTATAGAGTAATTTTTTACTCTAAAAATTGAATGAAATATGGCTATTATAGTAAAGGTACATGATTTTCATTAGATAATGTATATTCATAATTTTATAAAACTCTAAACCAAAAATATCTTCCAAATGAATTGTAAATAAATATATTCTTAAAATAATACTATTTCATGATGTTTCATTATATTATATTATAGTTTGAATCAAACAAAGTATAAATAAATTTGATTTTTAGGGTGTTATTGGTTGAGGGAAATTAGGAATATTGGAATTTCAAATAATATTTGTATGATATATTCTATAACTGCATTAAAGGTATAGATATCAATTTTCCATATGTGAGGAAAAATTATTTGTTTTGGGGAATTGTATAATATAAAATTACTAAATAATTAAGGTATATGTCTAAGGGATATTTTTAAATATATGATAACATCGTTATGTCTTCGTTAGAAGGATATGTTGTTGTTATTATAGATAAAAATACATGTTCAGATAATGAAATGTTTATATAGGATAATGGGATATTGTACCTAGGGGTAACAACCACAACAGAGTATGTTTGGTATCTGATAATGAAATATTTAGAACCTGAAAATGATTCCCAATTAATGATATTAATATACACTCTCTAGGGAAATAAATTAGATAATCACAATAATCTTTATGAATCATTTTCAAGGATATTAACATATTATTATGATATTTTAGTATGAAAACCTAATTGGGAACTTCCCTTTGAATACAAATTATTTAATGAAGAGAGACATATGCAGAACCAAAAGTATCCAATGTTTAAAAAGTTGTGTCATTGAATAATTGATCATTTTATTGAGGTTCTCAAATTCATATTTTGGATTTTATTATAACAATTTATGATTTATTTTGTTTCATTTAGGATCAAAAATATATTTCGGAATAATAAATTTGTCTAGAAACCCATATATCATGTGCACAAAATTGTCAGAAAAATTAAAGTACTAAATCATAGTTTCTGAAAAAAAAAGTAGAATGAAAATATCATGTAAGGCAATGGGTAGAATATCTTAATATAAATCAAATCCATGTGCTTTTAGATATTTTAATTATAGAACGATATTTTGGAGAATATAGATATTTTTTGGGGTTATATAAAACATACAATGATTATTAATTAATAATTTTACATTAATTATTTTTAAAAAATATTAATACTATTGGTACATAATATAGTTATTCAATTTTAATGACATATTTTGGGAGACAAATATTGAAAAACACAAGATTGCGCTATAGAATACTCTTAGTAATAATATATCCATGATGTTGAGGTAATTAAGGGTTGATTAATTGTAAAATAGTTGTTAGATAGCATTGATAACCTTTTCATTTAAAATTTATTCTTAATATTTTTGACAGGTTTATATCATTTTTTTTATTATATTGACAAGTATCTAATTTTATAAACTTTTGGATAGATATATTATTTTATTTTAGAGGGACAGCTGATTTCATTAGGGTGTAATATCGTGAAAATTCAACATCTTATGGGAACCGTATGTTATGGAGAATATATATGGTAAAAAAACTTATTTATATGATAATGTACATGATTAATATTTGTCGAGGAAATATAATAACATTTAATAGACTAATAGGGTATTTTAGATGTAATTTAAGAATTCATACCCCAATAACGAATATGTTTGGAACAAAATTCCAAATTTCTTCTATGACTATCAATTAAAATTGAGCTGGCATAATTTATACTAGTGTAAAAAATGGTCTTTGTGTTTTTTATATTGGTATTTAATTTGAGCCACCACATAATGATATTGAATGATATTTTGTAAATATGTGTTTACATTAGATAATAATAATAAACCATATAAATAAATAAATCAATGATTTTTTTCATGAATTTAATGAAACCAAAATATGACAATTTATTTATCAAGAAAGTTAATTTAAAGAAAATATCATTTTATATTCATTATCATATTGGTTTTTTCATAAATTATGTGGTATTGTAAAGTATTGATATATTTTAACATGTGTTCGTGAAAACAATGATGATAAAATCCATAAAAAAATCAAATTGTGTGGTTTTTTCGACTTTATTTTTATTAAAATAGATAATAAAAACACTGTATCACATTGATTCTACAAGAAAACAATATAATAATAAAAAATATCACATCTTCTTTTCTCAAAAAAACCACTACAAATATCCAAAAAACTCATATTTTGAGGTTGTTATCCTCAACATTTATATATATATATTAACAAGAAAAAATATTTATCACATGAGTTTTATTAACAAAACAAGGAAAAAATTTATAATGTTAGTTGTTTTAAAAGAACCTATGAGATAAACACATTACCAAATCAACATTTTCATACCCAACATTGAGGAAATTCTTAAAATTTATATTTTTATGTGCCTTTACATTTGCGATATAAAAATACGAATGTGGAAATCCATTTGTGATGTTGGTTTTCTAGAAACATTGAAATGATAAATCATCCTATTATGATTTTCATGTTTGATTTGAATTAACCTATTGGATATAATTTTTTTTATGAAATCATTAATCTAAACATTACTAATAGTATAAATGTATAATAGAAATAGAAAAACTTTATTAACAATAATATTTACTATTTAAACATTCAACTATAATGTGTATATGAAAAATAAATTCAGAACCCAATCCGGCTTGTGAAATTATTATCCCATTCATATTTAAATGAATTAACACTTTTCTATTATAAGAACTAGGGTTTCAAAAAACATAAAATTTAAAATGAATGAATTTTACATATCATTATAATAAAATGAATAAAAAATTAAAGGAATTATTTATAAAAAACTATACTTATATAATTCTTAACGGTTCTAATTTAAATTATTTTAAACATAAATCATAGAACATAGTACAAACACTCTTTTACTCATTATTATTGATGAAAATTTGTAAAAACATAAAATTTTACTTCAAAATATAATTTTACATGCATACAACCAATATGTGGTTATTTTAAATGATAAGATTCAATTATTTTACATATTTGAAACATGTACTCCTATTTCATGTTTTTTCTCTAAAATAATCCAGTGATCGATTTTGAAATAGATTCTATGATGTAAATTTTTAATTCATTATAATATATACAAGTATCAAAATTTTAAAACCTAATATTTCAATTAATTAATAAAATTATATGACATGTAACCAAGGATATGAAATATACAATAATGTTTCATCTCTCTTGGAATAAATAACCAACATCTAATGTGTCCTAATAAAAAAATATAATGTGAATGATTTTTATGTTAATAGAGATAAAAATTCATCAGATTTATGTTTCATACTCTATAATATAAAAATATTCTGACAGTGAGTAATTGAATTATTTTGAATCCTTTCAATAATATAAATAATACTTTTGGTATCACTATTTATCATTTTTATAGGTGAAATAAATTTTTGGTTTATAATTCTATACACAAATATAATATCATGCTGAAGAAAAATTCCTTAATGATACCTAATAAAAATAATAGTATAGTGTTTAAATAATTTAAAAAACCATATTATATATTATAATCTTTTAAAAATAGCCATTATAACATTTGTAAATAAATAAATTTTATATCATTCCCAGAACTGTTACTATAAATTGGATGTTCTTAAGCAAACAACAAAAAATTTAAATATGATGATTATATATAAAGGTGGGAAGTGGTTTTATATTAAGATATAATATCTAATATTGGTTGTGGTCTCTATATTTTGTCTTTAGATTTAATTTATTATTTTAAAAAATAGATAAATATAAATACATTAAATTATGAAATAAAAATTAAAAGAAATATAAAATAAATTTTATAATCTTCACATACATTGACAATAAATTTTCAAAAATTTAAATGTGTCCAAACAATAAATAGATGCTAATTTTTTCAAATATAGTTACCTCATCTACCGAAACGGGTATTGTTTTTGTTAAATAACTATTATAGCGTAAAAAAGGATCATAAGGTTCTCTGAATCATGCCCTTGATGATGAAAAATATCCCCATTATAATTTATGACACAATATGAAATAATTTTTTCTCAGGAATACTCAACATATAAGTAACAATTAATTGGAATCATTAAAGGAGGAGTTTTATTTGGACAAGTAGTAAAAGGATGTGTCAGAGCTGTAGGAAGTGGTGGAGGAGTGGTATCAAAAGCTCAAAAATGTATTTTATTTTTTTGGAAACATCAAGTCTACAAAATATATAATTTTATCATCCATTATCTCACAAATATGCTAAACTTTATATTCTAAATATTAAAAAAAATTTCTATAAAACATATATTAAAGATATTTTAAAATAAAAAAATAATTATTTTAATGATACAATTTCCTGATATCCATATATAAGACCTAGGTTTTTGGTATTTCAAAATTATATAGTTAAAACATCATTAAAATACTCACCTTTGAAGATTCACTGTGTGATCTAATCCTTAATAGAAACCTATATATAATATTTGAAAAATCCGGTATTTAATTAAATATATAAATATTTGAATTAAATTAAAAAAATTTGTAACTTCTTACAATACGCTCAGCTACAAGATATGGGAACTTTATAAGTTATTTGCTTCATCCATACCGTCTTCTATATTTCATTTCTATATGGGGGGGGTGGAGGGTCACCCAATATATATATATATATATATATATATATATTAAAGACTCATCCCCCAGTCTTTAAAAAGCTTTATCTATAATTTTTTATTTCAATAATTAATTACATCTATGATATAATGTATAGGGCTATAAGTTTTTTTATTGGATTTCATATTAAGATCTCATAATTCGATGAAAATTAAGAATAATTAATTAATTTATATGATCACTATTATAAAATATCCTCTAAAAGGTAACATTGAAATTACAGATAATTGTTCTTACTAATTAATTTCATAAATTTTTTTCTATGAATCATTATCATGTAATGAATAAATTTCTCATGTACTATTGTGTTTTCAATCTCCAAATATGAATTATATTTTGCTGTTTTATTTAAAATCACTCAATATACTAGAAGAAAAATATAAACATTTCTTCTTGGCTCTTACAGTATCTGGTGTATCATATTTTATCTACTAAGAAGGGGAAACTAAATATCAGCAAAACTATTTAACAATATGTAATTTAATTACAAATTATATTACAAAACTTTTCTCCTGTAATTGAGATATAGTTAGATTTTCAACACTAATCCAATTAAAAAATGAAATAAAAACATTGCATTAAGTTTTCACTCTAATAAAAGTATAAATGTATGTAGAATTTATACCCATTGGAATATATTTATCATCAAAATAAATTGACATACTATGGTCTTGAGTATGGGAAGTTGTTAATTTTGAAAAAAATACGACACCACGTATAAAAACCCATGAAATTTTTCCCTTGTAGAGGTAGATGTATCATGTTTCAATGGATAAGCATGAACTACGACATCAGTATGTGTATATTCCATCCCAGAATTATGCCAATATTTCTATTCAGTTATTCTTGACCATCCGTTGATTTCTACACCCTCTCTCGTCACCTTCCTCTTGTTCCTCCCGCGTGCACTGAACTAGTAGTCCATGCTACTCTTTCTTTTTGTCTTCCACACCCGTGACCCCGGGTGGCCCCTCCATTCACTAGTTTTCTGCAAGATTGAGGTGATTAATCTTATTCTAAAAAAAGGATCCTCGGTTTTCTTGAATGTTTCATTAAAAAATATATATATTATATGATTTATAAATATAACTCATTTTTTCACCCGAACCCTATGAAATCCCCACTCTCTAGCACCTCCCTCATGCTTTCCCAGACCTATACTCTTCCTTTGAACCAGGTAAGGGGCCCAGTCTACCTTTCCATGTTTCGTTTTGGATATATATATATATATATGTGTGTGTACATAGATGTATACACATATACATATATAATTAAAGTTTGTATAAGACCCACTAACATCTTCTTTGATGGTGATCCTTTAGTCTTAAATTTGTTCATAATCCTTTAACAAGCAAGGGATTTGGATTTTATGTGTTTGTTAAATATATATATATATATATATAGATTTTGATGTATACATACACATATTCATTTATATTCCAACAAACCATTTATATTTTATGGCACGTTTCGAAATTAATTAACCCCTCATTTAATAATGTTCCTAATATATTCATAACATGTTAGTATAAGTAAATGTTTTGTGTAACACCCTTATATACACCATGTATATTAGTTTATATGTATATAAATGTTTATATAAACATGGATCTTAAATGTAATTTTGATTTTCCAAAGATTATTGAGAATGAAAACCAACTTTTTTATGGAATATGAATGATTTTTAAGGAATAATTTAAAAAATACAATCATTTATATACACCATTATGTATAAACGGATTACACACCACTAAACTATAGATAATTTCGTATTTTCCATATGTTATATTTTTGATACATTTAGTAATTATTGAGAATTTGTGGGTAATAATTTTTGGGGTTTTCCACTCCAATATACATATCTCTAATTTCGAAAAAATTAGTTTGTGAATTAATAGATTCCTCAACTTGTTTAAAAGAAGAATTATGATTAAATTAAGATAGTGTGAGTTTATTTACAAACATGAGTTATTTTAAGATTATTCTAAATATGTAAAATCTCAATATGAATATATTTGTTTGAAATATGTATTTTCAGAAATATTAATGGGTAATAGTTATGTTTTAGTATGTGGTGTGGTTGGTTGTCATGCTCTTCAAATTTTAACATTATGATTAAATAATTAATAATACCACTGTGGTATGTTAATACATGAACATGAAATTTATGGGTGTTTAGAAAACAATGTGTTTAATAACCCAAATAAATATTTTTTTTACCTTAAATTAGTTTTGTATTCAATCCATGATGAATTTATTTTATGCATTTTTGGTACAAAAAATATTTACTCTCATAGTAATAATTATAAAATTTAAAGGCTTTTCATTTTATGTGAAAACATGTATTTTAGGTGATTTAGTTATTGTCACATATGATATAATCTTCCTATCATACTTTTCATTTATTTTTATATCCATGTAGATGTTTGGATTGTAATTAAAACTTATATGCATGACTCACATTATATATGTAAATTCAAAAAAATATAAATAAATTATTATGACCATATATGGATTGATGAACTAAATTATTCATAGTTTTATTGGATATTTGAATTATATAAAATAAAAAACCAATTATTCTAAGTGGTATGAGACACTTTGAATAATATAAAATGAGAAATTGAGTTATTCAATGTGGTATGGTACACATTGAATAATATTAAATGTGGAACCATGTAATATTTGACACTTGGAATGATATGAAGTTTAATAAATCAAAGTGGAATAAGGCATGTTGATTTAATGAAATGATGAATTCATCTCACTTAGTAATAGTCGGGTGGAGCCTGTTATTGCCCCTTGATGCATTGGTAAGTCTCATGAGACAAACTATGGCCATGACACAAGGCCTTGACAAAATGATTATTTATTGTCTTGGCCCGATCCCTTGGAATAGAGTTTATGGTCTTGGCACGAGGCCTTGACATAGTCTGGATTATGCACATACTTCATCATGTCTATGAAATTTAATTAAACTAGTGAATATTCAACTAGTAGAATATACATGGTCATGAATCCTGCACTTATGTGAAACAAAAAAATTAATTTCCTATAGAATAATGTTTATTCATCATTGAGAGATTTATCAACCAGTTTATGATTGAAAATTAATACGGGAATAAATTGATGTTATTATTTAATGTGCAACTCTGATCATGTATTTCTCTCTGTTTAAAATTATGTACTAGCACATTTACATGTCATAACTGTTATGGTTAGAATGAATCTTACATTATATACCATATACCTTATTTTTTGTATGAGAATTCTTATGATTAGAATATTTTTCATCCTGACACTGTTAGTATTTCTTGAAATGTTCACCTATGATTTTTGGTAAAATGATATGTTATGATTTATTAGTTGCAGAATGCTTTACTGAAATTTTTTAATGATAATTTTAATGGAATTATTTAAAGAAATTGTAATTGAAACATTATTTTATTTTAAAACCCCTTACTCGGAATTCATAACATAAATTTTACTGGTTCAGTGGATTTGAGTTACACTTTTTAGTGGTATCATTGTGGATATTATTTCTCTTTCAGTTTCAGAAGAATTATAATAATTGTATCTGATTTTCTAGGACATAAACAAAAAATATTCTATCTATGGGAACATGATGTGTGTTTTTATAATTCCTTTTAAAAAAAATTCACACTATGTTTTATGTAAAACCACATCGGCACCAGGGTAGTCTAGAATCGGAGCATGGCACACATCCTAGCTGCTCCATGTAGCATCTTTATAACCAAAGACACCCAATGCTCTTTCTAGGAATGGATCAAACTAAATCCTATCTCAACCTCCTCCAAATAGTCTTCAATGAAAACATCTAAAATGGATTCCTCATTCTTCGTTAAGGAATGGCGCTGAAACTCTCTGAGTGTCCTTCTTCAAGTGTCATTGTCATTAACCTTTACACTATGATGTTATGCTAGCACAACCCACTGGACACTTTTTGTGTGAACAAGATGAGGATTTATACCTGGAGCCATACCTGCAAAATAGAAAACATTTAGATCTGTTAAACCTAGAATATAAAAGACTCAACATTAGTTAATTAATTATTTTATTTTATTTAATCATTGTTATCCTATCCCACGGTCTATACATTCACACACAGGCATAATGGAGAATGATGAAGATCATTTCTGATGTCTCTACCCTGCAACTAGTATCACCTCGTTTAGTATCCATTATAGACATAATGGTCTATACATTATTTCATATGGGGGCCTAAATTCCTAAGTCTCTGCTTATCTCAAGTCTTTACATCACTTACTAAACATGATATGCAACATTTCACTATAAACCCATGCAACCTCACCAATGCCTAACACCAAAATCCATCATATACCTCATACAGACCTCTGATACCACATTGTAACAACCACCTCCCTACAAGGTTTACCCTTCCTAGGCCAGCAATGTGAGATGGAAAATAGTGACCCCCAAGTCCCACCTCCCATAGGCCTTGGGTGGGAGACTAGCACTGAGGGTTTAGTAAACACAATAATTGGAGGCATTTACCTCTAAGAGGACACATGTGGAATAAGGATATAAGATATACACCATCCAACTCCATCTCAAACTGCAATATACAACCAAAACCATGTACACATATGTAATTTCATTTTAAACTACTACAATTGGAAGGGAAAATAGTATGTACCAAAGGAATGTAAAAAAACTGAATGGTCCATGAAAACCGAGCATGTCCTGTAACCCCAGGATAGTAGATACCAGTATTATTTCCAACCTACTCCAAGTGAATTGAAAATAATTTATATATACATAGGGAGAGATTAATAGTATACAAAGTATGATTCCCCTCAGATCCTCTCGAGTAAAAGTAATGAAAGTATGCTAATGCACAAAGAACAACAAGTGAAACTGACTTGTCACATAAACATGTATATTGTGTTCCCATTCTCGCCATGGATACTCTCACCAAGTATTGTATACAAGAGTATATAATATAATAATGAATCTCAAGGGTACCCCGCTGCTACATCCCAATTGTTTTTCCACTTTTCCCCAACATCGTACATCCTAGGAATCTCTCTTCAAAAAGGCTTTTCCGTAGACACCTAGGTGATTCACCACAACATGAAACTCGTGGAGTAAAACTAACATGTCCACACAACCAAAGTAACCAGGTAGTATTTGAGATTCACGACATCTCACAAAACATGTATCATATGTCGGTCATTATACCTCAAGCCATTACAGCTCATACACCGAGTAAGTATCCTAAATGTTGGATCGATATATAGATGTGTATGTACATTAGATGGAACAATACAAGAGGGGGGTGAATTATAGGTTTAAAAAACTTGTGTTTAAACACATAAAAAATTTATTTTAAATCAACATAAACAAATACAATTCACAACACAAACAAACAACCACAATTGTGTTGAATATAAATATATCATATGATGTAATACTATAAGAAATGTAGAACAATTCTATTCATTGTGAATACAATAATCATAGTAATATAATAATGAAATATTATACCATAAAGTGTATAGAATCTATCAATACAAATTGTAATAGTATAATAGTAATTGATAAAATTACAAATGAATATGAAAAGAACAAATGAAACAATACAATTCCCTTTCTAAAACAAACAGTAGTGGAAATGTAAAATTATTACAATTCTTTTATCCAAAAGATAAGGGTATACATTCAACTAGGATAAGAGGTATATCTTACCACCACCTTGGTAAGCCCTCGATACGATGATTGGTACATCTTTATTGCTATCCCCGAAAGCCCCTGATTTTGCAGGGAATCGTCACCTCTGTCTTCCAAACACTTGAAATCCCTCGATACGATGATCGGTACCACCGTCTACCTATCCTCAGCAGCCCTCGATCGTTATCACATGATCAGACGAGAAAATAAAAACAAATCACTTAAAGAAATAAAAAAACGAAGAATGAGTCATTCACGTTTTGCAATCTTTAAGTCTTTCACACGAAGAAAGAGAAAAGTCACATCGTATCTCTCTTGAACTCGATAGTAGAATAGAATGTTCAAAGTATCTTAGATGTATTAAACAGCTTCAAATGACATCCTATTTATAGGCCAAAGGTTCCAATGGCCATATTTCTTCCAACGGTCATATTTCTCTAGTAAACTCAGAGGGACTTGGACACCTGGAATTATAACGGTTATATTGAAACATAAAATACGACATCATTTTCATTAGTTTATAACTAACTCCACGACATAGTTTTGGTTAAAACAAAAGATATATGAAAATGATAAACATGTGTACGATTGAAATGTGTTGATAAATAAAATATGAGTACTATTAGTATTACATAGTGAAATATAATGAAATTATGAAAAGTGAATATAATGCACATAAGTTATTATGATTGAAAGAGTCAGTACGATTAACAGATTCAGTATGAGTGACAAGGTCAGTACGACTGACAGAGTCGGTACGAATGACTGTGTCAGGATGATTGACAGAGTCAGTGCGATTGACTGGGTCAGCATGATTGACAGGGTCAATACGATTGAGTAATTTAGAACGATTGACTGAGTCAGTACGATTGAAAAGGTCAGTATGATTGATTGAGTCAATACGATTGACTGAGTAAGTATTAATATCATATATGAATACATTTTTGATTTAAAAAACAAGACATAAAAGTCAAAAGAGTACTTTTGACTCAACAACCACCCCCTTTTTGGAAAGCACAAAACATAAAGAAAAACAAAAAATAAATACTTATCTCCTCATGAGTTATTGAAAACTCCCATGAATATGAAATTGAATTCAACTAACTCCCACTTAGGTATGTACTTTACTAAGGATTGTATTCGTAAACATTCCTTGATTTTGAAGTATTTGATTAAAACATTCTCCCCCTTAAAACATTCTCCCCCTTTGTGATTTACAAACAGAAGGGGGTAACCATGAGTTTCATGAAAAATTAATAAAATAAATTCCAGGCAGTGGAAAAGATAACATAAATCTCATTGAGATATCAAAATTCCATTGAAAACTGAGAATGAATATAGAAAGATAAAACAACCCTCAATTGTTTTCTCTTTTATTTTTTTTCTTGATCAACTCATGAAGAACACCTTTCATCTTTTTTATTTATTTATTATCTTCAGAGATAGAATCACCGTGATATTTGAGAATATCTTGTTGATCGGAAAATAGATGATCCTAATTCTTGATAGTCTCTTCCTGGACTCTGATTACTTCTTCAAGAGTGTCAATTTTGCCTTGAAAATTATTATTATCTTTTGATAACCATGAATTTTTCATCATCAAAAAAACCATTTAATCTTTGAAATATGAAACATTAGAAAACAATGTCTGAAAAGCATTCATTCTCTCTTACATCTCTTTTACTGAATGAACATCAGCTCCATGAGTATTTGAAAATTGATTCAACCTTTCAACAGTTTATTTTTTAATCATATTGAACGAAATTTCAAGATCATTTTAAAGACTTCTCAAGTCTTCAATAGATACTTCATGATAATTCACTGATATTTCTATCTTGTATGACCACTTAGTAATTCTATTACATTCTTTCTTAGGAGAAGCCGAACTTTCAGACATGAATTTTAAATCGGCTTCAATTTACAAAACTCTCTTTCGCAGTACTCTTACAGAACCAAAATTCTTCATTTCATTTCTAGAGATTAAATAAATTTTCCCTTCACATCTTGGAAAATAAGGAATGTTCTTCTCAATCCTTTTCAAAACATGAACAATGTAATCACTCTTCTTGAGAGAAATTGTTTATTCTGAATCAGTATTCTCATCGTACGAATCCAGTTCATTTGATCAGATTGAGTCTCCAACTCACTATTTTCCTTTTTCTTTTTCTTTCACCTTTCTTTCTTCTTCCACTTTTTCACTAATAAAAATTACTTTTGGGTCTGAGATGATTGATCGCCTTGCTTTTCTTGAGAAGGAAATATTTCTAAAGTGGTTTCAAGAGATTCATCTAGTGCTTGATTGGCATGAGTAGTTTTTTGAATTCATTCACTTTTCTTTTTAATGGATTCATCTCTACTATTTTTAGAACATTGAAGACATTCCAAAAGAAAATATCTTTTATCTTCTTCAACTTCCTGTATTTCTTCCAAAAAAAAATTTCCTTTCACTTTCTCTAGAAGACTATGTACGATGGGTTCTTGAAATACTTATTCTGTTAGTTGAGCACTAGCCTCCTCAACCATTTCCATGACTTTAGAAACATAAAAGTATTGATCTTTTCATTTCAAATGAGTCTTATTTTTATTTTTAGCTTGAAGAGTATCCTCTAACCTTAACCTCTTAGCCAAGGATTCTACTGATCAAGACCAAACATAGGATCGCCTTCTTTTCATTGTTCTATTTACCTTCTCCAATTGGACACAACCTCCTTGTTGTACTTAGATTTATTCATTGGCTTAGAACTGGTTTACGGATCTGAAATTTGGGAAGCAACAACAGTTGGATATTCTTTGACTAGGATAGGTGATGATTGATTTAGTGATGATTGATTTTGTACCGATTCAGCTTCAACATCTCTGACAAAAAGAATTGAATTCTGATAAAAAAATTGAACTTCATCAATGTATTGTCAATTATCTCGGAATGATTTAGCTCTTTTAATTTCCCTTTTAAAGGAATATTAAAAAAATCATTCTCTCAAGAATGAACTTTGTAAGAATAGAGGGATACATAATCAAATGAGATTTAATCGCTCCTGACATGACATTATTTATTGTTTCAAAAATTTATCCCATTAGATTTACCTTTCTTATATTAACAAGATATTATAGAAAGAAAATATCATAGACTTTCAGAGTTTCTCTATCCCCATTCCTTGGGGTAAAAAAATATTGCATCCAAAATTCCACAAATCTATTATCTGGAGATAGATGATCCACATTCCTCTTTTCTTAATTTATAATAAACAATGAATTTTCAACACTTTCTTTATTAAATGTACCATCTTCCTATGGTAGTTTATGAGATGGAAAAAAACAATCACCTTATGTTGAGACATTTAGAAAGTAGGCTACTTATTTCATAAGCATAGAGATTTTCTATAGTACACAGCAAAGTTGATCATCATAATTTTTTCAAAAGATACATTTTGGTAGAATTAGATAACTTCTTAAATAAGAACCAGATCATGAGATACATGTTTTTCAACAAAAAGATGATCCCAGCCTTGAAACAAAATAATTCTCCTAATTGTAGAATCGTACGAGTCAATGAAGTCCCGAGAAACTATCCTTTCTCTAAGGAATTATTTCTCTGAAAAAGTTTTGGAAGAAATTTCAATAGGAGTATTGGAAGAGGAAGGAGACATATAGGTGATGCGAAGAGAAGATTGGTCGGAGCCTTAAAACAGAGAAGCAGATCATTGCCAACAATTATGAAAAACTGGGGTGGGTGTAGGGAGGATGGGTTCCTATTTATAGTCGAGGAAAGATGAACATTGGTCTTCTACGGTTGTGACTAGTCGATCAAATAAATCCAACAGTGGGAAATTAAAAGGGGTTTTTTAAAATTATATAAAAACTCAACAAAATAAATAAAGAAAGTACATGTCAGAGATTCTAAGGAAATCATTGGTTTAATATTAGAAAAATAATATAATAAAATAACAAAAAGAAAATACATGTGATCATGGAAGAAGAATATGATCGGTTGTCAGGATGATGGAAAACAATGTCATTACTATTGGTTGTCATGCCGATGGAAAACAAATTCATTACCATTGGTTGTAAATCCAATGGAATACAATTTCATTACCATTGGTTGTCAAGATGATGGAAAAACACTTGTTTCTATAGGGTGATGTGCCGATGGGAAAAAAACTTGTTACCATAGAGTGATGTGCTGATGGAAAACAAAATTGTTACGATATGGTGATGTGTCGATGGGAATAAAACTTGGTACCATATGGTGACGTGCTGATTGGAAAAAAACTTGTTACCATGGGGTGCTGTGACGATGGACCAAAAATCAATATGGTAACCAGGAATACAAGAATAAAAACATAGGGTGAAAACTATAACTAGACAGCCAAGATGATAATCAGAAAGACAGAATAATAATCCAAAAGAATAAACAGATTAAGATCATAAAAAACATTAAGTAAAATGTTATCCCCCTTTTAAGATGTGTTTAATGTAAGGAGAAATGTAAAACATGAAGTATACATGAATAATTACTTTAATGTAGTCATTACTATATTCTATTTTATAAACTAAAATCTTTCGGAAGGTAATGGTTTTGTAAAAATCTAAACAAGTTATTTTTGGGTTCTGATTAATTGTAAAATAATATCTTCTTTTTTGTGTGATACCTAAGAATTTGATGCCTAATATCTATGTGTTTAGCACGAGATTGATGTGATGGGTTTTTACTAAGATCTTAGGAACTAGTATTATCGCATAGAATTTGAGTTTTGGAAAATCTCAAACCATAGTCTGTGAGTGTGTGTTTCATCTACAACACTTGAGCAAAACAACATTTAGCTGCTACATATTCAGCTTCAGTAGTGGAAAGTGCTACTGAGTGTTGTTTCGTTCATGACCAAGAATCCAATGAATCTCCTATGAAATGACATGTTCTGTATGTACTCTTTTTATCCATTCTACAACCACCAAAGTCATCATCTAAAAAACTTTTTAAAAAAAATCATTTCTCGAAAAATAAAAAAGATATAAATCCAAAGTTCCTTTAAAATATCGAAAGATTCCTTTCACTACTTTTAAATGAGACTCTTTTGTATTAGATTTGTATCTTACACATAAGAATACAGAAAACATTAAGTCTGGTCTACTAGCTGTTAAGTATAAAAAAACATTTAGCAAACCTCTAAAACTTGTTTGATCTACTGGTTTCCCAATTTCATCAAGATCAAGTGTATTTGATGTACCAATTGGACTGCTAATACTTTTATTATTGTCGTAACCATACTTTTTTAGTAAATCGTAAATATAATTATGTTGAGATATATATGCCCCTTCTAGTTTTTGTAAAATTTGAAAACCTAAAAAGAATCTTAACACACCCATCATACTCATTTCAAACTCAAATTTCATTAAATTTTCCAAATAATTAGTTAAAGACTGTTATGTTGATTCAAATATGATGTCATCAACATAAATTTGAAAAATCAAAACATTTTTATTTTCAATTTTTATAAAAAGGGTTCAATCTGTTGTACCTTTTTCATAATTTTTTGGTAAAATAAATCTTGTAAGTCTATCATACCATGCTCTTGGGGCTTGTTTAAGGCCATATAATGCTTTGGTATGTTTAAAAACATGATTAGGATATTTTGAATCTATAAAACCAGGAGTTTTTTCAACAAAAACTTCTTATTGAACAAATCCATTTAGAAAAGCACATATAACATTCATTTAAAATAATTTGAAATTAAAGTATGCTGCAAAGGCTAATAGAATACGATTAGATTCATGTCTAGATACCAGATCATATGTTTCTTCATATTTTATTCCCTCTTGTTGATTATATCCCTTAACAACACGTCTTTCATTATTTCTCACAATGATTCCATTTTCATCACATTTATTTCAAAAAACCCATTTTACACCAATTACAAATGTTTCTTTAGGTCTTTCAACTAAAGTCGAGACTTGATTCCTTTCAAATTCATTTAGTTCATATTTCATTGGTTTAATCCAATATTCATCACCCAAGGCCTCACTTGGACTATTAGGTTCGAATTGGGAAATAAAGGAATGATTTTATATTTAATTTCTCAAAGAGTTTCTGGTCCTTACAGGTTTATTTACATCATCAATGATATTATCAATGGGATGATTCTTAATAAGAAATTGATTTGGGTTTTGTAAAACCTGTTCATCAACGTATGATAGAAAATATTCTGGGGTAAAATTTTCAGAAATACTTTATTGAACATTTTCCATTTCAGATGAATCATCTATTACTGGTTGATAAACATTTTTTGAAAACACGTCCAAAAATGTAGGTTGGGGTTGTTTGAAAACAAAAGGATTTGTTTCATAAAATTTAACATGAACTGTTTCATCAACAGTACAAGTATTTTTATTGAAAATTTTATAAGCCTTAGAAGTTGTAGAATAGCCTAGAAATATTCATTCATCATATTTTGGTGTGAATTTGTGTAGATTATCTTTAGTATTTAGAATGAATACTTTTCACCCAAAAACATTGAAGTAAGAAACTTTAGGTTTTCGAACATTCCACAATCCATAAAGTGTTTTATTAAAAAAAGGACTAGTTAAAACATGATTTATAGTAAAACAAGAAGTACTATCCTCTTCATCCCAGAAGTTCTTAACAATTGAGTATTCCCTCAACATGGTTCTTTTAATTTCTTGAAGAATACAATGTTTCTCGGAACAACGCCATTTTTCTAAGGAGTTCTTGGAGCTAAGAAATTGTAATTAATACCTTTTGACTACAAAAATATTCAAAATATTAATTTTGAAATTCAATACCATGATTACTATGGGTTGTAATAAACGGTAGGTTTTTTTATTTTTAACTTGGGATATAAAAATTTTGAAATAGAAAAAGGATTTAGATATCATTGTTAGAAAATAGACCCATGTAAATCTAGTAAAGTCATCAACTAAAACAAATACATAGTATTTTCCTCCAATGATTCCAATTTGGGAAATAACAAAAAGATCTATGTGCACTAACTTTAATTTATTAGAAGTTGAAACTCTGTTAATTGATTAAAAGATAGTTTTTTGTTGCTTGCAAAATTGAAAAGGATCACAGACCTTTGAAGAAACATATCTATGATCTGGTAGTCCCTTTACAAGATTTTTCTTTGAATGTTTAAAAAGGATTCTTAGGTTGTTGTGTCCTAGTCTTCTATACCATAGCCATGATTGGTCTTCTATTGCACTTAAGAAAGGTAAATTTTGGCACCTAAGGTCTTCTATGTTAATCGTGTATACATTCTCATTCATATGGGCAGATATAATGAACTCAACCTTGGAATTATGAACTAAGAATTTATCATTTCTAAAATTCACAATGTATCCTTCATCACATAATTGACTTATACTGATTATATTTTTCTTAAGAGGTTTAACAAACAAAACATTTGAAATAAGAACATTTCCAAGAATACAATATTACCTATCCAAACAATCTTCCCATGAGCATTATCTCCAAAGGTATCTTTTCCACCTTTTGGTTCAATAATCTTTTCAAAATAAATCATTGTTTCTGGTCATGTTTTGGGAACAACCACTGTCTAATTACCAAATTTTCTTGTTGGTACACTTCTTATATTCCTGAAAAAGAAGAAATTAGTTTTTCAGAATCCAAACTTGTTTGGATCCAAAAGGGTTAGATAAATGAATTTTAGGAATCATCATTTGTTTTCCAAATGAACTTTATGAAATCCTAAAGATTGAGTTCTATTAAGATAATAATCTCTTTTTTAGTGTCCACCATATTGACACATAGTACAAAAAGGGGTACTTTGAGGAACAAAATAGTTATTTCTAAAAATTGGTTTATAACCAGTGTAACCAATACCAAATGAATCCTCAAAGGTTTAATTTGATAATACAATTTACCAATGTTTTCCTTTCCATAGGTAACATTTTATAATCATATTTTCAAGGAAAAAATCTATGAATTTAGTTCTAAAAATAAGTTTTAATCATAAAAAATGTTTGATTTTGAACAAAATAAAGGATCAAAAAAAAGTTTCTTAGAAATTACATTTTCAAGATCCTTAGAATGTTTATCCTTATATAAATTGACTTTTTCAAGGGTTTCTAAAATACTTTCAAAATCATAAGTTTTCATTTCAAGATCATTGGAAAGATCCAATACTTCTATAGTTAAAATATAAATTCTAGAGTTTGGCTTATCATGATTTTTCTTCTGTTTAGAATTTTAATTCTCAAGTAATTTAGCAAACCTAGTCACCACTTCAAAAGAAGGTAATGTATTATCTTATGATGACAAAGACTCATCATTTGAAGATTCATAATATTCATTATATGTATAATTTCCATTCAAGGATACATTTTTAATAGCTTCCTCATTGTGTACCTTATCCATGAGACAATTATCTTCAATTAGTAATTTGGCTATAAGTCCTATATTCATCTGTCCTGAGGCTTTATATTCTAAAGAATCATCTTATGAATCGCTAAAACTTACAATTCAAGTATCATTTTCCTTGAAGAATTTATTTGTCTTTGTCTTGTAATACATTTTTTTTCTTTCAAAAAGTATCTCCTTTCTATATTTTTTCTTCAGTAAAGGAAAATTCGGTCTTATATGACCTACTATCTTGCATTCGTAACATGTTACCTTTGAATCTTTATTATCCTTCATATCTTTATTTTTTAATCTATATTGGAAGTCATTCATTCCCATAATATTTTTCATTTTTTGATCAATATTTTATAACTCGTTATCTAAATGATCACAATCACTTGATTCTGACACAACTTTCTTAGCTTTGGATCTTGTAATCCTTTCAGGCATTTTATCTTTAGACATAGTAGTAAAATCTTCACTTCCATTTCCATTTTTCTTCTTTTTGAAAACAACATCTCTCTTCATTATTGTCTCCTGCTGTAGAAGAGTTCCAAATAGTTCATCAAGAGTAATATGAGAAACTTATCTATTTTAATAAATAGCTGTCCTTTTTTACTCCCATTCGTTTGGCATTATATCAAAAAAATTACTACAAGAGCTTCATCATCAAGGCCGTTTTGTCCTATAGTTTGTAAGCTTATTAAAATGGTCATAAATATTTCTTTCACTTTACATACTGTCTCTCCATAAGGAAAAAGAAATCCATGATACTCTACCCTAATCATTGTTGTTATTGTTTCTATAACCATAGATGTACCAAAATGTGTGACTTCTAACTTCTTCCAAATACAATTGGCTAATTCACAAGATGATATATGGTTGTATATATTCATGGTCATAGCACATAGTAAAATATTGCGTACAGTGTAATTTTGTTGATATTCTTGCTTCTCTTGATTTTTGAATGTACCGACTTCTTTCTCATGAATTTTGTAAACTCCAGTAAGCTTAATAAAATTTTCTACACCAGTATTGATAAAAAATGTCTTCATTCAATCTCTCTAGTAAACATAATCATTCCAATCAAATATTGGTGGTCTAGTTGGATTTAGATTATCAATTGATCCAATATTCATCCATAACATCTAACAAGAAAAAATCTTTTCCACTCTACACGTTAGTGTAGTAAATAGTTGAAACATAAATATGAAAGAAATAGAGCTAGTAATACAAATTAGTGGAAACCTGCTTAGATACCAATTTTTGGATTGATATATAGATCTATATGTATATTAGATGGTAAAATAAAAGAGGGGGGATAATTTTATGTTTAAAAAACCTGCATTTAAACACTTATGAAAATTAGTTTAAATGAACATAAACTAATACAATTCACAACACCAACAAACTACCACAATTGTATTGAATATAAAAATATGATATGATGTAATACTATAACAAATGTAGAACAATTATATTCAAAGTGAATACAATAATCAGAGTAATACAATAATGATATATTAGACCATAAAGAGTATAGAATCTATCAATACGATATGTAATAGTATAATTGTAATCGATACAATTATAAATGAATATGAAAATAAGAATGGAAACAATACAATTCCCTTTCTAAAACAAATAGCAGCGGAAATGTAAAAGTATTACAATACTTTTATCCCAAAGAGAAGGGTATCCTTTCATCTAGGAAAAGAGGTCTTTCTTACCACCACCTTGGTAAGCCCTCGATACGATGAACGTTATGTCTATCTTTCTATCCCCACAATCCCTCGATACGATGACAGGAAAGTCTGTCTTGCTACCCCCGAAAGCCCTCGATTTTGTAGGTAATCGGCACCTCTGCCTTTCAAACACATGAATGTCCTCGATGCGATGATCAGTACCACTATCTTCCTATCCTCAGGAGCCCTCAATCGTTATCACCTGATCAGATGCAGAAAAGAAAAACAAAGCACTTAAAGAAATACAAAAACTAAGAACGAGCCGTTCACATTTTGTAATCTTCAAGGATTTCTCACAAAGCAAGAGATAAGTCACATCGCCTCTCCCTAGAACTCGATTGTTTCATAGAATGATCAATGTCTCTTAGATGTACTTTATATCTTCAAATGACCTCCTATTTATAATCCTCATGTTCTAATGGTAATATTTCCTCCAACTATCATATTTCCTCGGAAAACTCGGAGGTACTTGGAAACCTGGCATTATAACAGTCATATTGAAACAGAAAACACGACATCGTTTTGATTAGTTTATAACTAACTCCACGACAAAGTTTTGGTTAAAATGAAAGATATATGAAGATGATAAACATGAGTTTGATTGACATGTGTTGATAAATAAAATATGAGTACTATTAGTATTGTTTAGTGGAATATAATGAAATTATGAAAAATTAATATAATGCACATAATTCAGTACGGTTGAAAGAGTCAGTACTATTGACAGAGTCAGTATGAGTGAAATAGTCAGTATGATTGACAGAGTCAGTACAATTGACGAGGTCAGTACTATTGATAGAGTCGGTATGATTATCTGAGTCAGGACGAGTGACTGAGTCAGTACGATTGACTGAGTCAGTACGATTGACAGGGTTAGTACGATTGACTGAGTTAGTACGCATGAATGAGTCGGTACGATTGATAGGGTCTGTACGATTGTCTGAGTTAGTATGATTAGCATATATGAATATATATTTTATTTCCAAAACAAGACATAAAAGTCAAAGTAGGACTTTTGACTCAACACTCAAGACATTACAACTTATACACATTACAACTATAGTATTCCATATAAAATTATATCCAGAATATATGTGTGTGAATAAACACAAGAAATTACATCCCTCTACACACATATATGTGTAAAACTAACCATTTTTCCTACTAGCACAATTAAATACCAAAAAATAGTGTGGGCCAAAGGAGGAAGTAATCCATCCATCCTCCCACAAAAATATTAGTGAAAACACCACCCAGGGCCTATAATAGATGGGGAGTTAGTTTCCCTAACAGATGGGGTGGTGTAGCTTATAGAAACACAAAATTTTCAAAATATAATATATTTCACAACAACACTATGGACATAACCTATTCTCAGAATCAACTATAGCTAATGTCTCTCAGACTCCCAGCATCGACATGTAATACTAGTTATCCAATATGAACACACTCATCTAAATGGATTTATTACACTACTTCATCCGCATTTTAACATTTTCACATAACGTTAATTACTTCTTTAAAATTTAATTAACCATTAATAATTATACATTGTATTTCATTAGGATCGCACCCGAAGTCCCCTATTATTTTAAATTGAATCAGCATCATTCTATCCCAGAAAAATCCAACCCCATGTGTTATCATTATTTATTCAATAATTTATGAACACAATTATCACTTTCACATGTTCCGAGGAATTATATAAAAACATTCTAAGATACTAAACACAAGGGGTCTCAACTCAGTGAGTAGATGAACTACCTGGAAAGTCTTTTCCACCTATAGAATGTTTGTAGACCTATCCTCCCTTGATATGCTAAACACAGAATTCATGTGGCATAATCAGCGCGTCTTCACCCCTTTTGGAAGGAGGGTATGAAAAACCAGCTTCCTTGAGCAGTGGGGAATGTAAAGAAGATAAAAAAACACCAATAATAAAAAATCATCCAAACATTCACATCGAACCCCTTTCATTATCTCAGGTGTCTTCCCCAACACCCATATTCATAAATCGATGCAACGTGCCACTCTAGGCATCAACCTCTACCACAACCATTAGGCCTCTGTACCCACATATATCACAACAGCCATCTAGTCTCATGTCACAACAGAAGCATTAAGAATATAAAAAACACACTAACATGGATCTTATCCCTTAAACAAGGCATCCCACTTTCAAACACAATGATCTATCATAGCTCTAATACTATGTATCTTGGTCTATAAAACCAAGAGTGTAACTTAGATCCTTATGAGGAATTATCATTTTATCAAATAGTTGGTTTTTTAATACATCTAGAATTAACCGATTTATTATTTTTAGGTTCTAAATATGGGTAACCTAATGAGAAATCTAACATAGAAATATAAAATTGATTAAACATTCTTACTACATTAATTTTATTAACATCAAATTACATAAAAAACAACCACATATATTTACATTAATCCATATCCTTATCCAAATAATTATCAATTAATTCCATCTTTACATTCTTTACCAATTTTTATCAAGAAAGTAAAGGTAATGAAAGTAAGAATAAATGTCATAATATCTTGAAAAACAGGAGGCAATAACATAATATCGATATCAATTTATTTATCATGTTAACATATTAAATATGTCAATTACATTGTGATCTAGTGAGATAAGACATGCTAACTCTACAGTTTTGTGTAAAGGAAAAGAGATACCATGAATCCCCTACCTCAAAAGGTTTATGATGGTCATTGAATAGACTAACAAAAAAATTCAAGATCACCACACATGCAGGAATGCATTCACTCGAGGATGCATAGACACCACCATACCGGCCACCACCCAATAAAAGTCTATTAGGAACATGAATATAGCAGTCCATAATAAGGAAACGATAAACAGATGAAGATGAACCCAAAATAACAATGATATATCATACCTTTTATCTATGATTGATCGATACTACTTGGTCACGCCAAAAATTGGTGGTGCACTTGAAGCATGAAGAATATTAGGGGGAACCAATCCAAGGAGAAAAGTTTGACCACATGGCTCCTATGGGAAGGAAGGATATTTTTGAGAGTCTCACACTAGAGAACATGGAGGAATATCAAGGGATTAATATATATTACCCTTTAAGAAGATTTGACGAAGATGTAGTTTAAGATACATTGGAATTTCCATTAAAAGATGATATCATTAAACAATGTGGGTTGACCATGAAAAGGCATCCTGAACCATCGGAATATTTAATATATGATTTATGGTCTTTGAATGTGACTTTAATATATTAATACAAGGCCTTGAATGCATTTAACGTCACAAAAAACATTAAATTGAAGAAACGAGAAAAATCTAAAAATTTCGAAAAGGAAATATGAATCCATTATGGAAACACTATACGCTCACCATATTGGAATAACTTTAGACTCACTATTCTGGAAACACTCTAGACACAATAGTCTAGAAACACTACAGACTCATCATTTCTATGACACTGAGACACTATTGACTCACCGTTTCTGTGACTCCATAGAATGTAGATTTACTCTTTTTGTGACACTGTAAAACAATTAATTAAACATGAAACACTGTTCACAAAACATAAAATTGGAAAAGTGTTAGGGATGAGTCACCTAGACCCCCCAGAACACCTCAACCATTATATTTTAGCAAGGGAATGGACCTGAGAGGTCTATGACATTACATCAGGTGTACCTTCTATTCCTATTAAACATTATGGTCTATGTTCCCAAGGTTTCTTTTATTTAAACCATATTATACCTCTCATATTCATGTGAATAAAAGAACATGTAATGGATGGAGCTCCCTAGCTAGTGGAGGTTGTTCACGTTTAGAGACAAGGTGAATCCGATCTAAGTAGATGCACCGATTGATATGTGGAAAGCAGTAAAAATGGGCCTAATTTGTTCAAGAAGTTTCTCCCCTAGTTAAGGGGTTAGTTTATAAAACACTAGATAAACTATTCATTAGAACAAGATCATGATCATACCTTTTATTTTATTATTATCAGTTTTGTTGTTATTTATTATAGATTTTTTTTTCTGATTACACAATTATTGAATTAATAGGAAATCAAGAAGGAACTTAAATAAACCATCTTATTCATAAATTTTATCTAATACATGGTTAATCACATATTATTTTACCAAATAATATTACCATGCATATGTATTGATAATAAATTGTAATTTACACATAATGGATAAAATAGTACAATAAAATATTATATCGGTATAGCCTTCTATTACTTCATTTAGAATTGAACCATATTTCAAAGTGATTAAGTTAAAAATGTTTGGGTGCATTCAATTCATGGGTAATTATAATGTGAGGTTTTTGGTATAATTGACTTAGTATAAAACAAGGGATCACTACAAATGCAGGACATGCTGTAACTGAGATGAAAAGGTTGAGAAAATCAATAATTAAGGATTTTAGGATTGGGGAGCCCACTCAATAGTTCATGGAGATGCGATTTAATCATGTTAGCATTTTTAAATCACACAAAAACTATTAAAATTTCAGGATAAACAAATTTTGGGGAATGAAATTGGAAATATGGATCTGTTCAACTAAAATGCCCCAGTAATGGGATAATTCCAAGCTAATGGTTATGAATATTGGGTTTTGATAAAATAATGTGAGACTAATGAATTGTTATTTATTTATTTCTCTTAATATTATTTGATAAGGTACTAAAAATGTATTCATATTATATGTAGGAATGACATTAAAAATAACATAAAACATATCGTTGAAATCCACACTAGAGAAGGGAGACATTATTACTTACATTAATTGTCAGTAGAGGAAAATGCACATTCGTGTCATCATTCTCCATTAAAAGAAAACTACATGTGATGGAATAAAATTTAATTGGATTGCCTAGAAATTAGGTAATTAATGGAGAGCTCTCTATGTGTGTGAAACATATTAATTAATGAATTTATGTCTAGTGCCCCATTATATCATCCATGACCAATGTTTTCTTGAAGAATCATGAATAAATGTATGCTTATCCCATGATATATCACCATCAGGATATCTAAAAGAGAAGGCTAGACAGTATAGGTATGAGATCTCTAACTCTTTATTCACCACTCTACTTGGATTATTTTCACGAGCTGGGCCCCATGTTGTCAAGTTTATTGTCTACATCTAGCATATGGACATCTTAGGGACTATATTCCAGGATGTGTCGCATATATATCACATATATTCAAAACATCCTAAGACTTTGTTGAGTTTTATTATGAATTATAATATGAAAATTAATGAGAAGTGTCTATTGGAACTTATAAACTTAATTAACCAATTACAAACAAAAAAGTAGTGTGACAAACCCGCAGTCTTTATAGTGAATAAGAAGAGGAAGGAAAAGGCCAAGGGGACCAAGACATATAAAAGTTATACATCTGTCATGCACTGTCCGACTAAGAACAAGAAGATCCAAGTGTTGGGAATGTAAAATGATGAATTATGATATACATGTGGAAAGTCAGGCCACTAGAAGAGGAACTGAACCCAGAGGCAGGGGAAAGAAAAAGTTGTATTCATTATCTAGTGAAATATCAAAAATCCAACACATTGGTTATTAGATACATCCAGTCATTGTCACATGTACATTCAAATACAGGACCATGTAGATTCCTGAATATTTCCATAATATAGATCAATCTATGAGATTCCAATTCTGTGAGGTTGTTTGCTCTATACATTGGTGACTACAATGTCACATTACTAACATGAATGATTTTGGTTTTAAACGGTTGTTATAATGTTCCTTGTTTCACAAAAACAGTAATTTCAATATCATATTTTGATACAAATGGGTTTATTTTCAATTTCTGAGAATACAATTTCAGTTTTACAAGGACAACATATTTTAGGGTTTGACTCATTTAAATAAATTCCTTTATGTATTAAATTATGAAAAAAAGTGTTAGAAATTGATAACGAATCATTCTCACATGACGCATATAATATCCAGTTATGGCATCACCATAGAAGTCATGTAGAAAATAAGAATTTTAAATAGATCTATCAAGATGGATTTTAGACTCTTTTTAAATATGACCAATTGATAGACGTCACACTTGTTTACAAGAAAAAATGACCAAACCGCCAATGTTGAAGAGGGTGAATGGTCCACATGGATTCTATGATTCATATACAATAATGTGTGTGGAATATTTATAGTATATGGTATATGTGGATTTTCATACATCATAACATTTACTGATGACTTGATTAGATATGGATATATTTACAAGATTAGGTATATGTCAGATTCCATTAAGAAATTCATGGGATGTAATAATGAATTAGAGAAACATGTTGGTAAGAAGGTAAAAAAACTTTTATTGGATCAAGGTGGAGAATATATTATCCAATACATCAATGAATTTTTGTACGAGTTTGGGAATCTATCTCAACTCACTACACATTATACATGATAGTGGAATGATTCTACTGAAAGGGAAAACCATGCCTTGTTGGACATGGTATAGTTGATGATAAGTCATGCATATCATTCATTATCATTTCGGGGATATTCCTTAAAATTGTGGAACATAAACTAAACTGAGTAACAACTAAGGTGTAAAATGAAATTATTGTCTTGTAATGTATTGGAACGAAACTCCTTTATTATATTAACATGTGTGGGGATTCTAGGTGTCTATTAAGTCATTCTAATGAAACAAACTTGCACACATGGGCACAAGGTGTGTAATTAAATGATATTCCATGGAAAAAATGGGTAATAACAATGCAACCCCTCCGATTAGAATGTAAATATCATAGTACAATCATTCTTTATAGAGATGGAGAACATCCTCAAATGGATTGTGGGATCAAGATTAACTTCGATGAACTTGATGCTCATGATACAAGAGATTTGGTATCAGAACAAGTTCCATAGGTCCCCATGGAAGAAGTAGTTTCAGAAACACAAGTACTATATAGGATCCAAGAGAGCTAACAGGAATAGGGTAATATGGTTTTCTAGTCACCAAATATGGTGACTCAATATAGTTAAAAAATGATGATCCACTCTCCTATAAGGAGGCATTAGAGAGCTTAGAAGATGAAAAATGGCTAGAAGCTATGAATTCTGAGATATATTGCATATATTAGAACCACATTTGGGTTCTTTTCGATGCTCTAGTTGATGTAATGTCTATTATCTATAAATGGTTTTTCAAGAGGAAACTAAACATAGATGGTAATGAAAGTACGTATAATTAAAGATTAGTGGATAAAGGATTTGTAATGCACAAATGAAAAGACTATGATGAAAACTTTTTTTAGTTTCCATGTTTAAATCTATAAGAATATTCATTTCTATTCTAGCTAACAGTGAATTTGAGATATGGTAGATTCATGTCAAAACTGCAATCCTTGATGAGAACCTTCATGAAGATATCTATATGAGACAACCAACATGATTTGTGACACAGAGTAATTCCAAATGTTTTTTCAATTTTCATAGTTCCATTTTTGGATTTATGAAAGCATCTTGGTTATGGAATATTTGATTTTATTTTTCTATAAGGGAATTTGGTTTCATTAAGAAAGAATGTGATCTATGTGTGGAAAAAATGTTTAATGGGAATTCATTCATTATCCTAGTAGTATATGATGACAACATATTACTTATTTCAAATGACATACTAGTCCAATAGACAGTTAAAGATTGGGATAACAAGTGCTAGTATATGAAAGACTTATTGGAAGTAGCATATATTCTAGGGATCAAGATCATTCATTTTAGATCTGGGAGGATACTTGGACTATGTCAATATAAATATCATTACTATATACTATTGTGATTTATCATGGAACAATCTAGTAGGGTATTGGAACTAGTGTCACATGGTTTACATAATTCCAATAGAATGTGTACCTAGACAAAATAATAGAAAGATATAAAGATTAAGACCCCATACACTTTAGTGTTATGATCTATCATGTATGACATCTTATGTACTAGACATTATAATGATTATGCATTGAGAATGGTAGTAAGATATCAAGAATATCCATGATAACAACTCTAGATTACTGTTAAGACTATCCTTAAGTATCTATGAATAAATAAGGATATGTTCTTAGTGAATAGAAGAGAAATGATGATTTTCATTAGAGGGTATGATGATTCTATTATTCATGCAGATCAGAATGATCAGAAGCCATAATCATGATATGATTTTTATCTCAATTGAGTTGATATGAGCTGGAAGAGTTCAAAACAACCAATTATAGCTGATTCTACATTAGAGTCTGAGTACATAGTGTCTTCTGATATATCCATGGAATCCATCGAGATTCGAAACATTTTCTAGGAGTTTGATGTGGTACCCAGCTAGAAAGACCCTATCACATTGTATTGTTATAATACTATAGTGGTGGATATTGCCATAGAGATAATTTCACATCAATGGAAAAAGCATATAATTCAGAAGTATCACCTCTTGAAATATTTTTATCAAAGTGGTGATGTTGTAGTGAGAATAGTATCCATGGAATAGAATGTGGTGAACCCCATGAAAAAAGTATTTTCATAGGTTAAACATTAGTATCTTGTGAGAGTTGGTGGACTAATTTTCGTTAGGAGTTGGAACTATGAATGTGGGAGTCTTTTAGAGTTATATCCACAAAACCAAATTCTTTTTAACTTTATGATAAATTATATTAATGATTTTGAATCTTAATTAATTCATTATCACATCATGATTGTTTTTCTGTATTACTTGGTATGAGATAATATCACAAGGGTAGGTGTCGCACTAAAATGTCATCGCAGTTGCCCACTATTATGAAAAAATGGGGGAGATAAGACACTATTCTAAATTATATGTTCTATTTCTCGATTATATCATCTGAGGGACACAATTGATACAGGATATCAGTGGTTGGGACTCATAGGACATTGAAGCACTTTCTCATGGTGTACCCCCTTGGTAATGCCTAAGATGATATTATGAGAACGAGACATTCCTGAAGGAAATACACATATATAATTTTCACTGGATGTTATTATCTATGGACATCATTAATTTTCCTTAGACATTATTATTATTATTAATGGGTATTATGACTCTGACACTTAGATGTATTGGAAAAAAACATTGATGACATATGTTCATTGAAAGGTAGGATTTTTTTGGTGTGTCACGAGTAATTCTATATTAATGAATAATGTGGGAAAGGATTTGAATCTTATGTTCCATAACAAAAGTTGATATCTCAGCCCCTATTAAGGATATGAAATTTCCTAAATAAATCCATGTCCATTGTGGTTTATATTCATGTACAATTTCTAAGAACTCTATAAATAAGAAATCGAGCACAAGGGTAGATGGAACATGCATACACCCATCCTAATTAGACATATTGAGACAATGGGATTATATTATAGGGTAGGAATTTGTATGAGGTGACATGTAATTCTGTATCTAATTTCGTTATCTATGGGCTCCATAGCGTTATTCTAGATTCTAACTATGGACTTTTGGATGCACTTTCGAATTCCAATGAAAATGATACCTATAGAGTCACACACTAAGGGTATCCAGTATATCAGTTAAATTTTATATTGATTAATATTTGACAATACTAATAAATATTATTCTCGTATGTGGTTCAATAACTGTTCATAGATAATTGATCAATTTTATTTTGATACAAGTTATTCAACAGAATATATTGTGGGAGGAATAATTAATAAATATTTATTTTCTAATTAGGAAGTATAATATTTATATATTTGATGCCAATTTTGCAGTGATATTTACTTAATTAATAACTACTCATTATTCAACGTTCAATAAATATGGAGAACGATTGGTGGACCGAGTTAAGGGTCTTGTGAAAATAATAATTTTTAATATTATTTGATTAACGAAATATTTAATTATAAATTGAAATTTATGTGAATGTTTTCATGTAATAATATAGTTTTTATTATATTACATGGGGGGTTTAACTAGGATTAATAAAATAATAAGGCTCTTGTGAAATTTTCTTGTTATTAACCTAGTTAATTAAATAGCGGACTATATTATTCTATTATTAATTGAGTTCTAGCCAACAGATGATTATTGTATTCTTAAAAAAAAATTATAAAAATACGCATTCCTATAGTTTTCTCCCCTCTCCATGAACTCTCTCCAGAAAAAAATAGATCCACTTTTATAGGATCAAGAAGAACGCTTTGGATGTATTTCTTCACGTCGATTGAAGGCCGACACCCCTAGCACAAGGATCTTCTATGCTTGCACCGAGAGACAAGTTCTATGACAGACATAGATATGTGAAGCATGTGTGGATCACTTCTAGAGGAGATCTACCCTTGATCTCTATAATCCAATGAGGGTACTCCTAGAGACCATTGATTGAACTCATCAATGGAAAAAGATACACCTTTGAGGTAATTCTTTTTTAATTAAATTTATTATAAAAAAAAATATTGATCATATCTGTTGGTTCTTAGAGTAATTATTCTTTTACTATAAACTTGACTCAATTCCTTGGATACTAGAATTCATCATCATATTGATCCTAGATTGTTCATCGGTTATTAAAAAAAGTAATGTTGTGCACCACCCATCCCATACATTCACTATGCCTGGAACCGACACCATGTTCACATATTACCCATAACAACTATATAAAATAAAATATCTAGGATGTCCTCATTTCTAACCTATAACTGGTGATAGATGGTTCAATGATCTATATTTAAAAACCATCAAAATTATTAGAATTGATCAATGTAGTTTAAGATTCTTGGAAAAGCGATAAATATTATTCATCATCAACTGATTTATCTTCCTATATTTTATACTGAGTCACCTAATAGCATCATTCAATTTGTGGAACAATATATTTTCACACCATAGTGACATAATCGGCCTCATAAATTCATTCCATTAAAATTATTTATGATATTCCTCGAGCTCGATTAATACTTTTAGTTTTATATGATGAGAGGTTTTCAAAATTGGTGGAACACCTGGCATGAGTTTTAACCATATATCACCACTTCTTTCTAGGGTATACCTATGATGGAATCTGACATGAAATCCATATACAGATACACATATTAAAGAATGTGTGAGGGTTATACCACAATTCAGAGAGAATGGTCCAAACATACAACAAATACCTGAGATTTTTTGAAATGGTTTTCATTATTTATGTTTGATTTATTTGTTATAATGTATTAAATGATACATTGTGTTTCAAAAAACATCGACATAGAATGAAAATATTACTATTTAATGTGGTAGATATCACTAATTCATTGGATTGGGGGGTGTCAGTAAGACTAACTAAATTTATTAAAATGATTCAATAGAATTAATTCAAAATTTATCAATGAATTATAACTGAAAATAATAATACTTTTTGAAATGAATTATGTGTTTTATGAAAAAATTATTTAATGCATACTATATATCTCTATATTAGAAAATTAAATTAACCAATATGATTGAATTATTTCAATGAAATTTAAATATAATATAGTCAATAATTGTTTTATCATTTGTCAAATTGTTTGAAATGGGTTAAGCATAAAACTAGTTTTATAATTATTTTTTTACAAAGAGGATTTCATCATGTTTTTTAAACCAATATTAAAATTAATTTCTAAAATATAAATATATTTAATTTTTTTAAATTATATTCCATACTTGGAATTAGGATTGTATCACTCGGTAAATTTTTATAATGTAGTTTTATTCATTGTGAATAACAATCGTGGAAAACAATTCACTTCAACAAGGGGAAAATCCGGTTTGAATATATTAAAACTATGTGACACTAATATAGTATCTAGGATGAATATAATTATTCTTTTTAAAAATTAAGATATAAATATAATTTTTTAATGGAAAATTATCCATGAATGTGGGTGATGTAATATTTAAACAAAAGAATATTAGAAAACACCATTTTTATAGTCATAAATAATTTGTATGTGTCCACATAAGAAAATAATAAAGTTATGGTTGAATAGAAATATATATTTTAAGATGAATGAAATAATTTTAGTTAATGGAAATTTTTTATATCTTTTATACATTATATAATTACTTTAAATTATTATACAACACTGATAAAATAATTCACCATTAATGGGAAAATTAAATTAATTGATTTCAAAATATTAAAAATAATATAATTTGAATTATCTTTTGTGTTTTGTGAATTTTGAATAATAATATGAAGTATTAGTGTTTTGAAAAAGTATTGTATTATAGTAACAATAATTTATGATGAATTTTAATTTAAATTAAATGAATAATGTCAAATTTGACAATAATTATAGTTTATCAAACAAATTTTATATTAAATTATATACAAATAATAAAATTCAATAAAGTGCATTCGGTGAGAAATATAAGTTAAATTTTTTTATCCCTCCCCATTTATGATTCATGTTTTACCATATATGTAAAATTATGACCCATTATGTGTCAAAAGGATGCTATTGTGGTTCATGTTTAAATATATTAACTAAAGGGATACACCAAATTAAATTTTTTAAAATAATACATTATCCTATAAAATGATTATTTTTTAATCAAAATTAAAATATATTTTTTAATATCATTGATTAAATGGATATTGGGGCATTTTGTAATGATAATATCAATATTATATTTAATATTTTACGAAATTGAAAAATTTCCCCACCACTCACTTATAAATGTTAACCTTTTCAATATCTTTTTCACAATACTTATAGCCACCAATATCAACTATGTTATGAAGATATATTCTATAAATTTCATTATTAACATTATATAGGAGTTGGTATTCCCGTAAATCCGTCCCTATTTTCCATAAGAGGTTATATAAATGAGATGTTCTAAAAATATGTAATAACCTTCCCTAATCACCATATATTTAATTATTTATTTAAGTCTTATTTTATTATATTATTCATTAAATAAAAAAATTAATGTAGTCAATATAAATAAATGTTGACAGGATAATTAAAATTCACTTATTCATAAACATTTCCATCACATGGTAAGTGAATGTACCACTCTGGGTATATAAAATATATTATCTCTACATTGGTAAAAAAATTAATTTTCCATCACCTATTTTTATGGATTATAATTCTATTGGTTTTAATATTTTTATATGATATAAATTACTTAATTATCCTTCAATAATAAAATATAATGTCTAGCCACTAACATGGATCGATGTGATTTATGTTTTGACTCATTTTTACATGGATGGTAACGTAGAATTATATGATAAAAATATATGATTTATATATCAAAATAATTATTTAAAATGATTAATTATTATATACATTTTATGTTTCCATATTTATAATAGTGTAAACAAAATTCATTCATACAAATGTTCTATCATCTCATTAATCAGTGTACATAAATTTTTATATACAACATTAATGGTTGATTGTAAATAAGTATATATTGAATATATATGGTATATATATATATTGATTATAATTATATAAATTATGTAGAAACAATAAAAATACATATAAATGGAATTTTGACCAGAAATGTTTTTGAAAATTTTTGTCGGTACTTATTTTTATTTTCATGTTTTATGGTCCGGGGAACTCCTTGAGTACGAAGGTGCGAGCTTTGCACACCGGATTCACACTAAACTAGAGGATAGCCTATATATTTACATGTTTCAGAAAGACATCGAGTTTTTTAGGGTATCTCAAAGGGAACGTTGACCACCCATGGAATCAAATTTATTTTTTTATGAGTTTCCCAATGGAGTTTAATCATGTTTTTAATGTACATCATGATTGTAGAGAAGCCACTTTTGGTGCTTTTACTTTTTCATGTGAAGTCAGTGAATACGATTTCCCTGTTGATTATTCCAATCTATGCTCTCTCCTGATTACATTCATGGTTTTAAAACATGGTGATTCCCTCGGGAATCTTCACATCATTCCTCCTTGAGTTTCCATTTTTTTGGTAGGTTACTTTTTCCTATCCATTAATAAAAAATTAATTTTTGATCGATGAAGATATCACCCAGAAGGGTGATTTTAATAACAAATGGTTAATAAATTGGTGATAAAATTTCATAAAAAGTCCATAAATGTTATTATAGATATAAAGATGGTTATTAAATAAATTTATAAGAAACATATATTTCTTATCGTTCATGTTCTAATGAGAATAATTAAATAATATACATGAGAAATTTAATTTAGTTTATAATCCAATTTCAATTAGGATTGTGTATTCATTAATTTCAATTGAGAAAATTATATTATCCTTATTATATTAATGATGTTAATTATTATATCATATTATTATTTAATGAGAATATATATATTCTTTTAATTTTACACAATTTATGTTTTTAATATATTGAATGAATATTTTTAATAGAAAATGAACATAATGTTTCTCTTTGATTGAAAAAAAAAATTCTTCCACATAAATGGTATCATTAAGTGTTTTAAATATTTTTAAAAATTACTAATGTTTTTTAAATATATTTTTAACCATGATCTAATAGTTATATAATAGATTAAAATAAATCTTTTTTCATTCTCCAAACAATGTACTTTTTAATTTTTTAACCAAAGTGTGAAGTAAATATTTTTTTTTAACTTATACAACAAGAATATAATTTCCTAGTGTCATGAACAACCAATTTTTTTAATCGTCCTTTATAAATTTTTATAGTTCTTCTCAATGAAAATGTTTTCCATAACGTTTTGTTAATTTTTTTCATTGATTTATAAATGGAATGTATATTTTCTTCAAGGATGTTTTAATGGTATCTTTATAGTATTTCTATTTAAAACTGATTAAACTTTTTCTGTTGATTATGTTATAGTAGGGATATAATCCAACGGTACCATCTATATTGTTTCTCTTAATGGTTTATATTGTGGTTTGGATATTAATGTTATAGGATTATCTTACTCTTTCTTTGACAATTGATTTATATCTTTCTTTTTTACCCTTACTGAGCATCTAAGCATACCCTTCTTATGTTTACATTATTCATTTAATTAAAAATGGATTATTTATACCATTTATGAAGTTTATAAAATAGAAATATCATTATTGGATATATTGAATTGATTTCATGAAATAAAAATATTTTTCATTGAGTCTCCAATGAAAATAAACTATTGTAGTCACTGGTCATGTGGTTAGAAAATGTATTTAAAATTAATCTAATAATATTTCATATTTTTTATGACTCGTCCCCTGGGGTCCATGTCTTGACTACCCCATGATCGTCTTCCATAGGCCTGAGGCTAGCTACTTTCACTGGAAAGGTGTATCACTATAACGGGAAGGCATTTCCTTTAAACCAGTACAAACACACAATCCATGAACACTAAAAGAAGAAACCACATCGTAAATTTCTATAGTAAAAAGTGTATTGAATGTAAAGGGGATAGAATAAAAGTAAATGTTAAAAGAACAAGTTTAAATGAAAGAGAAAATAGCTCATGGAATGTCCACTAACGATCCAACCTAAAAGGTACGTACAACTCGTGATCAGTAGTCACTATGTCACGTCACATCAATGGTCCACCTCTGAGCACTATCTAGTCCTGGTTCCCTCATCCTCAATCCACGATGTCTATCATCTTCACATGAAAAAGTAAGTTAAAGTCATATCCCATATAGGGGTGAGTATAACAATACTCAGGTGGGTCCTCTAGACCCTCGAAGGTCTCCCAGAGTACAACAAAGAAAAAACCACAAAGGAAGACCACAATCACAAAGCACCAAGTAGTAGACATCCACCATAATTAAGAATATTCTCATACATATACCAATGTTATCAAAATATTCTCATCTAATACATGAGGAATCATAAGGATCCAACCTATAAGCTGTTTTCACAATTGAACCACGAGGAAAGAAAACCACAAAGTTAACACAATGATGTTAACCCCACAAAGGTAACACCAGGAAGGTAAAATTTAACACAAAGTTAACACCATGAATGTAACACCAAAATGGTAAAAGACTCATCTCACACCAGGTATATGAATTAAGTATAGAAGTACATACGATTAGATGTAAATCAAGATCATCATATTCTGTTGAGAGGTTCTGCTGCTGACCCACATAGAATCGATAGATGCTGACCCACACAGGTTCGTTAGGTGCTGACCCACACATGATCGATATATACTGACCCATATAGGATCTCTAAGCGATGAAGCACACATGATCGAATGATGCTGACCCACATAGGATCAATGAACTTTCTCCACGTTACAACCATCCACCAGATTCCAACACTAGCCTGATTGATTCTTGTAGGATCCATTCCTAAAGCCTTATTTCATATCTCAACACCCAATAAGTTCCACGAAGAAGTAACATGATGATCTTTATTTTATTAAGGGTTCCAATGTGACAGATGGTGCATCCATCAGACACCCGGTTTGTAACATATATGTGTTTTCGTACCGGGGGCCCTGTTGCATTTGGGTTCGATCCAACCCAACCATAAACCATATTTCTCAAAAAAAATCTATTGGAATATAACAAATGGACTACATCACTACAAGGATTTAAACATCATATATGGTTCGTCAAACAAACATTTGATTCACAAGTTAAGGCCCTTTAAGCAAAATTGGGCCTATTTGGGTCCGAGTCCGGTCCGACCCGTTGAGACCGACCCGACCCAGTCTGGGTCTATCACAGCCTGACCTAAACTGGCCAAGAATAGTTTGGTTGTGCTCGGCTGTGTACTTGACTAACCCTCTTAGGCGGCGCCGCTAGACCCACAGATCGGCGTGGCCCACTAGGCTCGCTCGCCCCGGCCAAGGGAGAGGCACGACCCGCTGGTCTCGAGTAGCCCGTCCTGCGAAGGGGTGTGGCCCCAGGGGCTGGCGTGGCCCAGCACGTGAAGGGGCATGGCCTGTAGGGCTTATTTGGAATAGCCCGTGATGGGTCTTGGAACCTTGTGCTCGCACAACACTACCCACAAATGACGCGCCCCCTAGGCTCACGTGGCCCACTGGCTAGGGCACTCTCGACCTGCGGCTGAGGGGAGAGATCCCCCCTTTTTATAGAAAGGTAATGCCATTCGGGTAAAGGAGGTGTGGTGCCAAGTGGCCCCACATGGTAACCATGCGTCCCATAGGGGAAGGTCGCTCCTCTATTATTGTGGCTTCCTACTGAGTCCCTTTCCAGCGGTAAGCGAGAGCACGCCGTACCATCTCTTCCTACGATTAGTTGGTGCTTGCAGCCACTATTCGACATGACTCTGACCGCTACCTTCTCCAACGTTATTGAAAGATGGTACACTATGATCTCTTCCGCATATGGCCATTTTCAGTCACCACCATCACCCACCAGCACTGGTCATCAGTGCTGTCGTGCCAGTACCGCACTGGTGGTCTTATGCGGGTCACTAGGTGAGCTCTGGTGGCCCATTTTTCTGTTCAAAGGTACCAGTTGCCTCTACAGGATGCCCTCATTGCTACTTTACCCTTCTGTCTGGGTTCTATCCAACCCGTGAAAAAATTCAATGAAGAACACATGAATCAATAATGTATCATAGGTTTCGGGCCTTGTTCGCTTGGCCTGCGCCCCGGCCATAGCTTAATAACATGAGGGTAGAAAGGGATTCAACAAACATATGTAGTTAAAAAAAATATAAATCCATACTTAAGGATTGTTGGATAATATCTGTGTTTGAGGAAGATTCTCCATTTGTTGATTCATGATTTAGTGGTGCTCATAAATATTCACTAGAATCGCTCTCATCCTCAAAGTGGTTGGCGTCACATTATGTTACTAGAGATTTGAAGTTTGGTGAAGCTGTGCCAACACCACCCAAGCTCTATATAATTATGAGGCGAATGAGGTGGGTACTTTCTTTGGGAATTTATGAGGATCATTTAATTAATGATCCTCTCAAATTCCAACGGTAAAGTTACAAAAATTGAGGAGTCAAGCCAATTACTGGCATGGCTTGTTGTTGGTCGCGCCACCATAGCTCGTCTGTTGGAGAAAAAGGAAATGAGAAATAAAATAACATTGTTATTTTATTATTCATTAAATGTAAAATATTAGTCCTTTTCTCCATACCTACTACCATTGAAGTAAAGCCTCCCTTAAGTGAATCCTAACACATTAGATTCAACGGTGACATCATATTTTCAATCATAACATCGATTCAAATGTTAGAAAATTTCACTTACGTGTTTACTAAATGTACCATAAAAAATGTTCGTAAATTCATTACGGTCACACTGAGCCTTGGAATCAAGCATCATCAATTTTCATAGACTCAAAATAAATCCATATAATTAAAAAAATATTTTAAAATATGGTTCTCTATATTCTCCCCCCCTTAGGAATATTTCCCCAAAATCAACAACATAGACTATGGAATCAAATGGGGGTACTGAGCATGATTCTGAGCCTCCTGTTCACTTGTGCTCACATAGAGGTTCTCGTACTTCCAATGAATGTGCACCATAGGTATCGATCATCCATGAAGAACTCGCTCCTGTTGATCTTCAATCTCCCCTAGAAAATCCATAATGATTTCCCCATCGTCAAAGTCCAACCTTCAATTGTCGATGATGTCAGATGTGACATGCACGTATCTACCCCGCTGGGATATGTGGAAGATTCCATGAACCTTATATTACTATAGTGTATGTTCCAATTGGTATGCCACCTCGCCAATCCTCCAAAGTATCAGAAATGATCTAATAAACCATAGTGAGAGTTCACCGCATCTGCCAAATAACTAATGTCCACGTCGATGGGAAATTTTCATAAATACATGGTCCCCCTCCAATAACTCCAGAGGACTTTGTCACATATCATAATGAGACTTATGTCTACTCTGTGTAGTCTTCATCCTCTCCTAGTTGATCTGCACCTTCGCAGAGGTAGTCCATTCAATCTCTGGCCCCGTAAGTGCTATCTCCCCTAGGTCTATTCAACATAGAGTTGATCTGCAAGGTTGATCGTACAAGAACTCAAATGGTTCCATATCAATGATAGAGTGATAATAATTTCTGTATGCGAACTCCACCAAGGGAATGTTATTATCTAAATGATAGCCAAATTCTAGGATGCATGCATGGATCAGGTGCTCGAGTGTCTGTATGGTTCTCTTCATCTGACCCTCCATCTGTGGATGAATGGTAGTGCAAAAACGTAGATGTGTCCCGAATACCTCATGTAATCCCTTCCATAAAAGGGATGTAAAATTTTATTCACGGTCAGAGACGATCTTTTATGGAACCCCATGAAGTCGTACAATCTCTTATTCCGAGAGGTGTCTCAAGCCCTCTATTGATCCCTCTTCTTGGAAGGGTAGGATGTGGGAAGGCAAGGTGAGTATGTCCTCGATCACCTAGATGTAATCATGTACCATGTATGTATGTGGATTCCCTGTCACAAATTCCATATAGATACCATCCCAATTCCACTCTGGCCTTTATAGTTGTTCCAATAAGCATGCAAGAACCAAAAGCTCGATCTTCAATTGATGACAAGTGAGGGATCATGAAACAAACTCTGACACTGATTACATCATCACAAGAGACTAGTGTTGACATCGATAGTCCTGGTACGTCTTCGTCACACTGGGATGTACTGTTAGAGGGGATGCATGGAACTCCCTCAACATCTCCTCCCATAGTGTCACCGGTACTATGGTTCATCCTATGAAGAAGATGACATGGTCCCCTCCTTTAGAAAATCCATCAGGTGCCTATCCTAAGGATTTCTAAGAACGTCGAGCCTCAAAGTCAATGTCCCCATGTAGTGCCTCTCGAAATCGCTGAATTATTGGGAGAGTGAAATTCATAGACTATAGATAATATGCTCCATATCTATCTCTAATGGATGCCTACAACGTAGCTAGTAGCTTTATCGCCACACTCCGCAGTTATAAACCAGACATCCTACAAAGTGCTTCTGCCACCATGTTCCCCTTCCCATGAGTGTAGACTCTCTTGTAGTCATAGTCCTAGTGGAACTCCATCTATCTTCGTTGTCTCATGTTCAGGTCCTTATGAGAGAGGGTATAACGAAGACTATTTTATTAGAGTATACTATATAATGTTCACCAATTATGTAATTTCTCCACATCTTTAGTGAAAACATCACTACTGCTAACTCCAGGTCATTGGTATCATAGTTCTGCTCATGTTGTCGTAGCTTTCATGAACCCTAAGTGATCACTGCTCACTAATGCATCAGTACACATCCAGGTCTGGTCCCTGATTCATCGTAGCAGACTAAATACCCAACACCCTCTTCTTGTAGTCTCACTATGGATGAACATGTAAGTCTCTACATCATCTACTGAAAACTATACTTTCATCTCTTTTTCCACATGAAGGCTTGTCCATTCTTCATCAACACTGAAAAGGCAGCCGAAACTCTCGAAAATCCTGCTACAAATCTTCTTTAGTAGCCAGAAAATCCCAGGAAACTTCGCACCATGGTCACACTCCTGGGTGGCTCCCAAGAAAGCAGTACCTCTATATTTTCTGGATCTACTCCGACTCGTGCACCCGAGATAACATGTCTCCTGATGTGGACCTCCTGTATCTACAAATGGAACATTGAGAGCTTACCATAATGCTTGTTCTCATGGTGTTTATCCAGAACTATATGAATATGATACGAATGCTCCTCCTTCGACACTGAGTATATAAAGATGTCATCAATGAATACCACCATGAAGCGACCAGGTATGGATGTAAGATCTTGTTCATGAGTCCCATGAACAATGTCGGGGCATTGGTCATGCCGAATGGCACAACCAATAACTCATAGTGGTCATACCGACATCTGAAAGCTGCCTTCTGCACATCCTCATCTCATACTAGGATCTGATGATAGCCTGATCTGAGGTCTATCTTCGAAAACCAATGACCTCCCTTCAACTAGTCAAAGTGTTCATTGATCCTTAGAAGTGGATACTTGTTCTTTGTGGTCTCCTCGTTCATGAGCTGATAGTCTCCACAAAGTCTCAAACTCTCATTTTCCATCCTACCGAACAAAATTAGGGCTGCACATGGAGAAACACTACATCCTATGAACCCCTTCCCCTAAAATACTCCAACATTAGTCGTAACTCATGACGCTCCTCATGAGCCATTTGATATGCTGGCGTAGAAATCATTGTCATCCCAAGGTACAAGTCAATGTAAATGTCTACATGTCGCATGGTGGTAGTCCCATAATATCATCATGAAAGACATCAGCATACTGGTCCATCACTACAGGATAGCTGAGATTCTCAACAACAACTGCTCCATGGTTATGGCTAGCCAACTAATGTGTGATCGACTACACCCTCCTCTGAGAAATTCCATCTTTTGCTGCAAAGGTTATTATCTAATCAGTGGAGGAAAACATGGTCTCATCCTTTAAAAAACACCACACATTGTGCCTAATAAATTCAATTTGAGAATAGACTGTGGATAACCAATCCATACATAAGATGACATCTCAAGGCAACGATGCCGCTACTAGAAGATCCCAACTGAAGCTCTCACCTCCTAGAGTAAGCTCGCACATATGGAACCAGTGTGAAATCAACGAATCCCCTCCCATGGGAGTCTCTCTCCATTGGGATCAAGCCAACAGATCAATCGAAAACTACGAGCTCCAAATGAGGGTTGTTGCAATGAAACAGTAACTGATTCCTGTGTCTATAAGTACTAAAACTAATGTTGAGTAGACACATATCTTACCTCTAATCATCAATGGAGAACTGTGGTCATATGACTTAGCATCCTGGAGCTTGGCTTGTCCCTATCCTCCGGCTCCCTTTTTTCGGGGTGGACCACCTGGAGGTGGTGGCGGTAGAACCTTGAATCAACATCCAATGCCAGATGCACTCCCAGCTCCTCTACCAGGTCTGCCTGGTGACTACAGACCTCCTCAATCAAATATCTGCCTCTACCTCAGTGGTCCCTTGACTGTCTGTTGGTCATCTGTATGATGGTTCAGGAAGGCACGAGCCATGTGACCGTGATTGCAACACGAGTAGCATTCCTTGCTCTTCATCTATCCTCCACTATGCCATGAGCCCCTCACCACTGACCCTATATCCTATTTTTTTACACTAGAATTTCATTCCTTCTTGGGACCCTATGTCATCCCTCTTCTACCTGTTGAAGATTACTATGCTATATGACTTCTGATTGTGGATCTCGCTATTTGTGCATTCTCAGCATGGAATCTCTCCCCCAAAAGTTCTTTCTCTAGCACCCCATCCTGCGTCAGAATGTAAAGTGATACCATCGATTCTCTGATCTACAGTCGGAGGCCCTACTCAAAGGTCTTCAAATGGAAGAAAGGGCCATGTACCATGTCGGTGGAGTAGTGGGAGAGATTAGTGAACCTCAGTGAGTACTAGGCCATGGTCATGCTACCTTGATATATGTACATCAACTCCAGTATACGCACTGAGCGTAGGGTCGCTGGGATGAACACTACCCTAGAAAGGTTCTCAATGTCGTCCCAGGTGAGGGTCACCTCATCGTGTATTTGGTGTGTTAGAATCCACCATCTCCCAGCTACTCCCTAGAAATGACTGGTAGCTAGGATCACCATCAGATCAGTTGGTATCCTAACTAAGCAAAAAACATGGGCCAGAACCTCTAGCCAGTCTTTAGCTGCCTACGGATTCATCTCACCTCGGAACCTCGAAGGCCTCTATGGATAAAACTCTTGAAACACGCTCATTAGGTGTGCACCATCTACTTGTGGGGATGATGTAAACTATTTCCCAATGGGTAGTGGTGCTACTGATACACCACCCAATGGTGCTAACTCCATAAGAGGACCATGTATTGAGGCCTCATCACTATGTGGGTCGTCATCATGAATTCTCTCGAGAATCCTAGCTGGTTGTATATGTGGAAGCATCCTAAAAAACATAGTTGCACCACAGTCAATATGTTATACCTAGTGAGAAGACTCAAAAGGATAAAAATAAAAAAAATTATAAAAACATGCGTAATCAGTGTTTTTGCTCACTGAGTCGGTAATTAGAATTCAGGGTCCTGGTGTATGGACACATCAGTCGCCGCAACAACACTAGATTCCCCAAACTAAAAACCTCACTTATAACTATTAACAATATTTCCACATTGAAAAGATAAGATTCCATGTTCACATGAAGAACCAACTTCTCTGATAACACTTTATCATGACCCATCCCCAACAGCTCGTGTTGTAACTACCCCAAGCCCTCTTTCCATAGGCCAGGGGCTGGAAACTAGCACTAGAAAGAAATATCTCTAAAATTGGAAGGAATTTCTAGTAAACCTATAAAAACACACTATACATGAACATAAGAAGAAGAAACGATGAGGTAAACTACTATTGTAAAATGTGTACTGAATGGAATGTGGGCTGTAATAAGAGCCCAAATCAAAAGTACAAGTATTACTAAAAGAGAAAACAACACTTGGAACATCCACCGAGGATCCTCCCTGAATGGTAGGTACAACTCATGATCATTAGTATATGTGTCACATCACATGAATGGTCCCCCTCTGAACACCATCCAGTCCTGTATCCCTCATCCTCAATCTACGTTGTCCATCATCTGTACAAGACACAGCTAGGTGCGGGAACATACTGTGCAGGGGTGAGTATAATAATACTCAGTAGGGACAACAAGACACTCGAAGGTCTCCCAAATTTCCACAATGAAAAAACAACAAAGAAAGACCTCGATCACAATGCACGAAGAAATATTCATGAACTCTACATAGATATATTCTGATACATATAAAAATGTAATCAAAACATACCTATCTCATACATGAGTCAACATATGCCTCCAACATTTAAGCCATTTTCACAATTGATCCATGAGGGAAGAATACCACAAAGGTAACACCACAATGGTAAAAGTACCAAAAAATGGTAACATAACGAAGGTAACACCATGAAGGTAACACCATGAAGGTAATAGTTTGAGATCACACTAGGTATATAACTTAAGTACATAAGTACATATGATTAGTCGTAAATCTAGATCATCTTATTCTTTTGAGAGGCTCTGCTGCGGACCGACACAAGATTTATTGAAGCCGACCCATAAAATATCTCTATATTCTAACCCACACAAGATCAATAGATAGTGACAAACACAAGATCACTATGATCGGACCCACACATGATCAATAGATATAGAGCTACATTGGATCACTGTTCTTTCTTCACATTACATCCATCCACTATATTCCCACACTAAGAACACTGGATTTCAAGAGAATGTACACCTGAAGACCTCTATTGTATCTTTACATACAAGATGTTCCAAAATGAAGTAACCCAATGATCCATCACATCATAAGGGTTCTAATGTGATAGATGACACGTCAATCGGACTCGTGGTTTGTGACTTATAAGAGTTTTGGTATAGAGGGCCTTGTTGGATTTCAGTTTGATCCAAGCCATCCATACTCCAACATTATCCAAAACTCGAGTGGAGTATACCAAAAGGACCACTTCACTCCAAGGATTACAGCACTGTAAATAGTTTGTCAAACAGATGTTTGTTTCCCAAGTTATGGCTCTTTAATCGAAATTGGGTTTGGATTGGTCGGTGGTAGGTCTGACCTGATTGACATGACCCATCCCAACCCGGTCTGGGCGAACGCGAACTGGTTCGCATCGACCCGAAATTTTTCTCGGTCTATCCCAGACTGGCATGAACCAGCATGGGATAATCTGGTTGGGTGGGTTGTGGATCAGCCTGAACAGTTGGGCTCACTCGTCCTAGGGCACTAAGGGGTACGACATGTCCCGTGACGGGTGCGGCCTAATGGGCTCAGGCGAACTAGCCCACTGGCCTCGTGCATCCCAACCTGTGAAGGGCACGACTCACATGGCTCAAGAGAAATGGCCCACGGAGTGGCCCGACCCTCTAGATGGGACCCGCCCTAGTTGGCGTCAGAGAGAGGTAGGAGAGCATTCTACCCTTTCTCCCGAACGTCCAAGCCCTTCGGGTAGTGGATGTGCGATTCCACATGGCACTGCCTGGTCATGGCAGGACCCATAGTGGTGGGTCCCTCTATCACGACCCATCCTCGGGGCCCGTGCCGTGACTACCCCAAGCCCGCCTTCCATAGGCCGGGGGCTGGTGACTAGTACCAAACCGTAAATCCCGGTAAAAAGGGAAGGCATTGCCTTTGTAATGTAAACAAACACCACCGAGAAAGCAAGAAGTAGAAGTAAACACTAAGTAAAACCTGAGTACAAAAGTAAGTGCAGAAAATTAAGTGGGCCAGAATAAAAACCCAAACTAAAATTAAAGTACAACTAGAAAGGGAAAACAACAACTGAATAGTAAAGCCGCATCGTCGATCTATCCACTGGAAGTCCCACCAGAAGGGTGAGTACAGATATCATCCACAACTCCTCGGGTCCAGCCGTCCACTCCGAGTACGTCCCGCCAAGTGGTCCACCTCTGGGTACCAACCTGCTCCACAAGCCTCAACCACGATCAACACTGTCCGTCATCTGCAACCAACACAACGTAGTGCGGGCATAGCCCGTGTAGGGGTGGGTATAAGCTACTCGGTAGGGAACCCGAGACCCCCGAAGGTCTCCCAGAATCCACAAAGGATAATCCACATAGAAAAGATTCAATCACTAAGTAATATTCGACACTAATTAGGTATATGCCCATACATATACCTATGTCATCAATTCTAGTTAGCTCCAACTCCGAGCTCAAGTACAACCCAGTCCACAGAGGAAAACAAAACGTAAATCCACACAGGATAACACAACACAATCCACATAGGAAGAAAAATAGGATTCATCTCACATAGGTATACTTCTTCGTATGACGATAGAGATGATCAGATATATCCGCTGATTCATCTATGTCGTCGGACCCACAAAGGATCGATAGGTACTAACCCCCCGAAATGACCCACAAAGGATCTGACCCACACAGGATCGATAGGTAACTATCCCGCGCAATGACCAACAAAAGATCTGACCCAAAAAGGATTGATAGATAACTATCCCCTGTAATGAACCACAAAGGATCTGACCCACACATGATCGATAGGTAACTAACCCCCGCAAGGACCCACACAGGATCAGACCCACACAGGATCTGTAGGCGTCGGCCCACACAGGACCGTTGAGCGCTGACCCACACAGGATCTGAACCAAACAGAATCGGTAGCACTGATCCACGTAGGATCTCTGAATGTTGTAGTCGTCGCCGTCGAATCCACTGAGGATCTCCTGCACAGTCTTCGTCGTCGTCGCAGCCACAGTCGCAGTCGCAGTCGCAGTCGCAGTCAGCTATAGGGTTCCTGCACATAACAAGATCGTTCGGGAGGGTCCGCTCGATGAGATGGGATGCTGATACATCAACTGACAAATAGTCCATAGTTGATGTATCCAAAAGTTCTGTATCGTCAATAGGAACTCAACGCCATATACGGCGCGTCAATCGGACGCCCGGTCTGAGAGTTATTGGATTTTTCGTTCCAGGGGCCCGGTTGGTGTTTAAGGAGAAACTAACCCGACCATTCTCCACCTACATCCAAACCTCGAGCGAATTAATCCAAAAGATCCATCTCACTTAGAGGAATCCAACAAAGTTGATGGGACGTCAATCGGTCGTCCGAAGCTTATGTTATGAGCGTTTCCACTTCGAGGGCTCAGTTGGTTTCGTGTAACAACCAACCCGGCCGAACACAAAGTTCTCAGAAACCTTATGTGCAATATACCGAGACGATCACCTCGATCCAAGAATCGAATCGCAACTGACGGTGTATTGATCAGAGGCTCGTAGCTCAAATTATGGGCAACAAACCGAAAAAGGTTCGTTATTAGGGGGTTCGGGCCCGGTCCGACCCAGCCTGATACCCCCAAGGTCATCCCGAACCGGGTCGACCCGACCTGGGTCCGGGTCGACCCGAACCAGGTCCGGGTCCGGCCCGGCGCGCTGGCCAGAGGCTCAGCCGAACAACCGAGCCGTTTCGGGTGTGGGGGGGGGGGCGCTGCCCCCACGTGAAGAACCGCGACCCCTTTATGGGACCGCTCAGCTGGCCGGTCGGGGGTTATGACCCCCAGTGTTTTCCTCGAACCGGACGGCCCGCACTGGCCAACTGGTTGTGCCACTATGGGACTGGCAAGGGCCGTTCCCCTTGCTCCGATGCCGGTGGCCAGGTACCAGCCGCCGGTTCCGCTGCTCCACCGCGGCCAAGAACCGGTCGCGACCTTGGTTCGTCCGGCGAGGCGCGATGGCGCCGCACCCCTTTGCCGTGGCCCCGCTCCAGCCACGGTGCTTTAGTGGTTCTCTGGTATGGCACGACGGCACCACATCGTTGGTTCATTTTCAACGGCGCGGCGCGACGGCGCCGCCCTTCTCCCCCTTTCCTTATCAAAATTCCGCGTGGTGCTTCGGCACCGGGTTGCCTTGATCACCACAACAAACCCAACAACCAAAAATGGGGAGGAGTGTCGGCCGTGTTCGTGCGGTCTGACCTCCTCCCGTTATCCTGATAATAGGCAGTTCAAAGAAAATGAGAAAGCGAAGGAAGATTTTACGAACTAACAAATAAAATTAAACCCTACCACAACGCTTTCGTCCAACAAGTGTTCATCGCAGAATTAACCATCGCGGAAGAAGAGGATTACCGCAGAAGATGTAGATCGCCGTGGAAGAAGAGAATCGTCATTGGCATTAAGTGATATCTGAGGAAGGCGTCACTCGCCGTCGTCCACCGTCAGAGATTGGTGTTCTTCGTCGGCGGTGGTTCATTCTTCGCGTTCTTCGTCGAAGAACGAAGAATATTCTCTTTCTCTCCCAATGGTTAAACACAACACAAACCCCAACAGAAATAAAATAAGTGATCCTTTTATTTTATTATCAACATAATAATTGAAATTCCAAAGATAAGAAATGAACAGTTAATTCAAAGAATTAATTGTAACGATTTAACTGCCCAATTTAATGGGGTATTTCTTAACTAGAAAAACGTAAGGTTTGACTTTCATTAAAAGGGGGGTTGTGGGTGCGTTACATAGGAGGGACGAAACGGTGGGGCTTGTGCAGGCCCCACCTCACAAATATCCTACCAAGTGGGTAGAATATTGTGGGTTCCACATTATCCGCTTAACATAGCTTAAGTGGCTTTAAGTGAAATAAAATAATGTGTCGCACCACTTTTATTTTATTTCTTAACTTAACCCCAAAAATTAAAAACCACACCCAAGAAAACACAACTCCGGAGAAGGCATTCCTAAGAAAAAACTGGTGCTGCGATTCCATTGGTGCCCTCGGAATTTGATTCTGAGCACCGGTTCAAAAGTTAGAAAAACCCACTCGTCCGTTCACTAAACGTACCCGAACGAAACTTCGGAAAATGATTCCGGGCACACTGGGCCTCGGAATCAGGTGCCGTCAGAAATTGTGCCCTTGTAAAGTTCCCAAAAAAATTAAGAAAAAAATTTCCTTGAATTTTACGGGTCTTTACATCACTCCCACCTCAGGGATTTACGTCCCCGTAAAGATACATCATAAACTAGGGAAACAAATATGGGTACTAAGCACGTATCTGAGCCTCCCGCTCCAAAGTGCCCTCCTGGAGGTTCCCGTGCTGCCATCTGATGCGCACTATAGGAATCGACCGTCCACGTAGGACCTGATCTTGTCGATCCTCAATCACCACCGGGACCTCCGCAAAAGTCACTCCATCATCAACGTCCAGCTCTCCATGGTCAATGATATGCATCGGGTCATGCACGTATCTACTCAGCTGGGATACATGGAAGAATTCATGCACCCGGTGCAAGTGAGGTGGTAGATCAAGGCGATAAGCCACCTCACCAATCCTGCTGAGGACCTGGAATAGTCTGATGAAGCATGGTGACAACAGGCCGCCTCGGCCAAATCACTGTAATGCACGTCGAGGTGAGACCCGCAAGAAGACATGGTCTCCATCCTCGAACTCTAGTGGCCTCCACCTCTTATCAGCATAAGACTTATACCGGCTCTAAGCTGTCCTCATTTGCACCTGGATGACCTGGACCTTCTCTGTCATGGCCTGGACCATCCACGGTCCCACAAGTGCTGACTCCCCAGGGTCTGTCCAGCACAAAGTTGATCTGTAAGGTCGGCCGTACAACGCCTCGTATGGTGCCATCCCGATGGTGGAGTGGTAGATGTTGTTGTACGCGAACTCCACCAAGGGTAGTTGGTCCTCCCAGCTACGACCAAAGTCGAGGACCCATGCGTGGAGCATGTCCTTGAGTGTCTGAATCGTCCTCTTCGTCTGACCATATGTCTGAGGGTGAAAGGCGGTGCTTAGACGTAGCTGTGTCCCGAATGCCTCCTGCAACCCCTTCCATAGCCGGGAAGTAAAGTGAGCATCTCGATCGGAGAATATAGATAATCGCACCCCGTGAAGACGTACAATCTCCTGTACGTAGAGATGTCTCAAGCTCTCCACTGAGCCCTGCTCTCTGATGGGTAAGAAGTGAGCCGACTTGTTGAGTTGGTGGACAATCACCCAAATGGAGTCGTGACCTCTGGAAATGAGTGGAAGTCCAATCACGATGTCCATAGATAACTCGTCCCACTTCCACTCCGGGACCTCCAAGGGCTGTAACAAGCCTACTGGTACCTGATACTCTGCCTTTACCTGCTGACAGGTGAGGCATCGAGAAACGAACTCTGCCACAACCTTCTTCATGCCCGACCACCAGTGTTGTCGTCTGCGATCCTGGTACATCTTCTCTACTCTAAGATGTACCGCCAAAGGGGAAGTTTGAAAATCTCTCAGAACATCCTCCCGTAAAGCAACTGGTACGAAGGTACATCCTCTGAAAAAGAGTTCGTGCTCTCCTCCTACAGAGAAACCATCAGGTGCATGTCCTGAGGATATCTGCACATGCCGCGTCTCATAGTCAGCGTCCCCACATTGTGCCTCTATGACCCTCTACAGTAGTGGAGGAGTGAATGTGAGTGACTGAAGGAAGGCTTCTCCATCTCTATCCACGAAGGATATCTGCAAAGCGGCTAGCTGCTTTGCCTCCTCCCCAAGTAGCTGAATTCTCGTCCTCCTACTGTGAGCATCGGCTAAGATGTTCCCTTTTACAGAAGTATAGACTATCTCAAAGTCAAAGTCCTTGAAGAACATGAGCCATCGCTGCTGTCTCAAGTTTAGGTCCATCTAAGAGAAGATTTACCTGAGACTCTGATGGTCAGAAAAGATTGTAAAGCGCTCGCCCATCAGGTAGTGTCGCCAAGTCGTCAGAGCGAAGACCACTGCTGCTACCTCCAGGTCATGGGTAGCATAGTTCTGCTCATGTGGCCTCAAATGATGTGATCCATAGGCGATAAATGCCCACTCCTGCATCAGGAAACATCCGAGTCTGGTCCCTGATGTATCGCAGCAGACTACGTAGCCAAATCCCTCCTCCGGCAACCTCAAGATAGGTGCACTGGTCTATCTCTGTCTCAACTCTTGGAAGCTCTGCTGACATATTTCTAACCACACAAAGGGTTTCCCCTTCTTCTTAAGAGCTGATAGTGGTGCCGCAACTCTGGAGAAGTTTGTCACAAATCTCCACTAGTATCCAGCTAGTCCCAAGAAACTCCGCACCTCTGTCACGCTCTTGGGTGGCTCCCAAGCTTGCACTGCCTCAATCTCTGCAGGATCCACCGCAACTCCCATCTCCGAGATGACTTGTCCCAAAAAGTAGTCCTCACGTATCCAGAACTGACACTTTGAGATCATTCCATAAATTTGGTGCTTTTTGAGTGTGTCATGTACAACCCGCAAGTGGTAGGCGTGCTCCTCCTTAGTCTTCGATTATATCAAAATGTCATCAATGAAGACCAAAACAAATCGATCGAGGTATGGCTAAAAGATCCTGTTCATGAGGCCCATGAACATTTCTGGAGCATTGGTTACGCCGAATGGCATATCCAAGAACTCATAGTGTCCATACCGACATCTGAAGGCCATCTTCTGCACGTCATCTTCCCGAACTCTGACCTGATGATAGCCCGAACTAGGGTCTATCTTTGAGAACCATCGTGCTCCATTGAGTTGATCAAAGAGGACATCAATCCATGGTAGCGGATACTTGTTCCACATTGTCACCTGGTTCAGGCAATGATAGTCGACACAAAGTCGCAAGCTCCGGTCCGCCTTCTTGGCGAACAAAGTCGGGGAAGCCGAGGGTGAAACACTGGGTCGGATGAAACCCTTGCCCTGCAAGTTCTCCAACTATACCCGTAGATCTCGAAGCTCGGCGGGAGCCATCCGATATGCTGGGGTGGATATCGGGGCTATCCCGGGGTACATGTCAATAGAAAAGTCTACCTCTCTGCGAGGAGGTAGTCCAGGAATGTCATCGGAAAAAACGTCCGCATACTGATCCACCACTGCAGGAAAACTAAGACTCCGCACGTCAACTGCTCCTAGGATGAGGTTAGACAACTGATGAGTGATGGGTTGTCCTCTCCTATTTGGGAGTCCATCCTATGCTGTGAAGGTTCCCTTCTCACAGGTGAAGGTGAACCTACTCCCGTCGGTGCATACACATCACACCTTGTGCCTAATACAGTCAATCTGAGCATGGACTATAGATAACCAATCCATCCCCATGATGACATCGTAAGGCCTCGACGCCACTACAAGAAGATCCCAGCCGAAGCTCTGGCCTCCTAGAGTAAGCTCACACTGCCGGAACCAATGCGTAATTCTCGAGTCTGCTCTAGTAGGAGTCTCTAGCCATAAGGATCGAGCAAACGGCTCTGTCAGAATCTCCGAGCTCCGAACAAGGGCAGTGGCTATGAAATAATGACTCCCTCCTGTGTCTATAAGAGCTGCAGAAAGGGTGGAATAGACACAGATAGTACCTCGAATCATCTCAATCATGCCGTGGTCATAGGCCTCTGCTTGCTGGAGCTGTGCCTGTCTCTGCCCGCCAGCTCCCTGTGGCCGGGGTAGACCTCCTGGTTGTGGTGGTGGTAGAGCCTCAAAGCGTCTCCCACCACCTGCTGCTCGGCCAGCTCCTCTGCCTCATCCTCTTGCTCCCTATGGACTGCCACAGTCGACCCTCTTCCTCTACCTGGGTGGCCCCTCAACCATCTGCTGCTCCTCGGCACGGCGGGTCGGGCCGTCACGAGCCATGTGGCCCTACCCGCCGCATGTGTAGCACTGCCTGTCTCTCAAAAGACTAGCTCCGCGCTGTGTGCCCCGCACTGCTGAGCTAGTGTCCTGAGGTCATCTGCCTGAGGGTCTAGTCTGCATGGACCCTTGAGTCATCCGTCGACTGCCTCCTGTAGAAGACTCTGCTAGTTGCCGCCCTGCGGTAGGACTCACTGCTGAAGAAGGCTCAGCAAGGAAGCTCTTGATCAAAAGGGCTCGCTCCAGTACTCATGCCTGAGTCGGAATGATGAGGGAGATCAGTGATTCCCTCATCTCATGCCTCAATCCATGCTCAAAGGTTCGGGCCTGGTAGAATGGGTCTTGTACCATGTTTGTCGAGTAGCGCGAGAGATCAGTAAATCTCCCCGAGTATTGGGCGACCGTCAAGGTGCCCTGCCGCAACTGAAGTAGCTCCTGGATGCGCACCGCACAGAGGTTGTCTGGGGTGAACTCCAAGCGGAAGAGGCTCTCCAAGTCTATCTAGAGGAGATATGCATCATCATGCACCTGGAGCATCAAGCTCCACCATCGGCCTGCTTCCGCGTGCAGTAGGCTCGCTGTGAGGATCACCATGAGGTATGCCAGTGTCCTCACTAACATGAAAACTCGTACCACTGCCTCCAGCCAATCCTCGGCTACCTGGGGGTCCGTCTCCCCATGGAACCCGGACGATCGCTGGCGCTGAAACTCATGCAGTGCACTAAGGCAACGTGCATCATCAGCATCTGGGGTTGGAAGCATTGGTGGCTCCGTAGGTAAAGGTACCTCCGGTGCCTTAGCTATCAAAGGGCCTTGTACTGAGGCCTCGTCACTCTGTGGGATATCTTCACGCACAACTCTCGGAACCCTAGCTGGCTGCGGTCGTGGGGCCATCCTGAAAAGAGATAGGTCTTCCACGTTTAGAACAGTATACCTGGTGAGCTGACACAATGTAATCATAAAGAAAACTTGAAACACATATGCAATCAATTTTTTTGTGCATTAAGTCAGAAATCATAAGTCAGGATCCTGGTGTACGGATACGTCAGCCACCGCACCAACACTGGACTCCCTGGACTGATAACCACACCCAATACGCTTAACACTATTTCTTAACATATAAAAATATCAGAGTCCAAAGTTATGTTGTAGAACTGAACTCCTCTGATACCAATTTTTCACGAACCGTCCTCGGGGCCAGTGCCGTGACTACCCCATGCCCGCCTTCCATAGGCCATGGGTTGGAGACTAGCACCAAGGCGTAAATCCCAGTAAAAAGCGAAGGCCTTTCCTTTGTAAAGTAAACAAACACCACAAATCAAGCAATAAGTAGAAGTAAACAGTGAGTAAAAACTGAGTACAACAGTAAGTGTGAAAAAGTAAGAGGGCCAGAATACAAACCAAAACTAAAAGTAATGTGCAACTGGAAAGGGAAAACAACAACTGAAAAGTAATGTCACAGCGTCGAGATGTCCACTAGAAGTCCCACATGAAGGGTGAGTACAGATAGCCTCCACAACTCCTCTGGTCCAGCCGTCCACTCCGAGTACGTCCCGCCCAGTGGTCCACCTCCGGGTACCAACCTGCTCCGCAAGCCTCAACTGCGATCAGCACTGTCTGTCATTTGTAACCAACAGAACGTAGTGCAGGCATAGCCCATGCAGGGGTGAGTATAAACTACACAGTAGGGACCTCAAGACCCCCGAAGGTCTCCCATAATTCAAAAAAGATAATAGCCAAAGATAAGATTCAATGACAATGTAACATTCGACACTGCTTAGGTATATGCCCATACATATATCTAAGTCATCAATTCCAGTTCACTCCAACTCCGAGCTCAAGTAAAACCCAGTCCGCACAGGAAAAAAAAACGTAAATCCACACAGGATAGCACAACACAATCCACATAGGATGTAAAACATGATTCAACTCACACAGGTATACTTCTTCATATGACGATAGAGATGATCAGATATATCCACTGATTCATTTATGTCGTTGGACCCATAAAGGATCGATAGGTACTAACCCCCGCAATGACCCACAAAAGATCTGACCCACACAGGATCAATAGATAACTAATGCCTACAATGACTCACAAAGGATTTGAACCACACATGATCGATAGATAACTAACCCCCGCAATGACCCACACAGGATCAGAACCACACGGGATCTATAGGTGCTGGCCCACACAGGACTGCTGAGCTCCGACCCACACAGGATCTGACCCACACATGATCGATAGCACTGATCCACGTTGGATCGCTGATTGATGTAGTCATTGTCGTCGAATCCACTGAGGATTTTTTACACAATCGTCGTCGTCTTCGCAGTCTCAGTCGCAGTCGTAGTGGCAGTCGCAGCCAGCTCTAGGGTTCCGGCACACAGCAAGCTCGTTCGGGAGGGTCCGCTTCACGAGCCGAGAGGCTGATACATCAACTGATGCATAATCCAGATTTGATGTATCCAAACGTTCTGTATCTTCAATATGAACTCAACACCAGAGATGGCGCTTTAATCGAATGCCCGGTCTGAGAGTTATTGGCTATTTCGTTTCCGGGGTCTGGTTGGTTTTTAAGGTGAAACCAACCCATGCATTCTCCACCTGCATCCAAATCTCGAGCGGAGTAAGCTAAAAGATCTGTCTCACTTAGTGGAATCCATAAAAGTTGACGGGACGTCAATCGGATGTCCAGAGCTTAAGTTAAGAGTGTTTCCGCTCCGAGGGCCCAGTTGGTTTCGTGTACGAACTAACCCGGCCGAACACAAAGTTCTCCGAAACCTTGAGTGCGATAAACCGAAACGACCATCTTGATCCAAGGATCGCATCGCAACTGACAGTGCATCGATTGGAGACCCGTAGCTCATGTTAGGGGCAACAGACCAAAAAAGGTTCGGTATTAGGGGGTTCGGGCCCGGTCCGACCAGGCCCGAACCGGGTCGACCCGACCCGGGTCCGGGTGCGGCCCGCTGGGGCACGGCCCCGCCATACCGAGGCGGCCAGGCCCGGCGGGGCGCGGCCCGGCCCAGCGGACCGGCCTGGCGGACCGGCTAGGGCAGCCGGCCCGGCGCGCTGGCGCGCTGGCCAGTGGCTTGGCCGAATGGCCGACCCGTTTCGGGTGCTGGGGGCACGCTTCCCCCGAGTGAAGAACCGCGGCCCCTTTATGGGGCCGCTCAGATGGCAACCGAGGGTTACGACCTGTGGCGTTTTCCTAGAACAGGCCGGCCCGCACCGACCGTCCGGCTGTGCCACCACAGGATCAGCAGGGGCAGGTCCCCTTGCTCCGATGCCGGCGGCCCGGTTCCGGCCACCAGTTCCGCTGCTCCGCCGCGTCCTGGAACTGGCCACGACCTTGGTTCATCAGGTGCGGCGCGACGGCACCGCGCCCCTCCGCTACGGCACCGCTCCAGCAGCGGTGCTTTAGTGGTTCTCCGGTGAGGCGTGACGGCGCCGCATCTTTGGTTCGTTTTCAATGGCGCAGTGCGACGGTGCTGCGTCTTGGTTCATCTTCAACGGTGCGGTGCGACGACGCCACGCTTCTCCCCCTTTCGTTATAAAAATTCTGCGTGTTGCTTCGGAACTGCATTTCCTTGATCGCCACAACAAAAACAACAACCAAAAATAGGGAGGAGTGTCAGCCATGTTCATGCGGTCCGACCTCCTCCCGTTATCACGATAACAGGCGGTTCAAAGAAAAGGAGAAAGCGACGGAAGATTTCACAACCTAACAAATAAAATTAAACCCTACCTCAACGCTATCGTCGAATGAACGTTCGTCGCGGAATTAACCATCGTGGAAGAAGAGGATCGCCGTAGAAGAATAAGATCACCGCGGAAGAAGAGAATCTCCGTTGGCGTTAGGTGATCTATGAGGAAGGCGTCACTCTCCATCGTCCGCCGTCTGAGATTGGCGTTCTTTGTCAGCGGTGGTGTGTTCTTCGCATTCTTCATCGAAGAATGAAGAATCTTCTCTTTTTCTCCCAAAGGTTTAACACAACATAAACCCCAAAAATAATAAAATAAATCATCCTCTTATTTTTTTATCAACATAAGAATTGAAATTCAAAAGATAAGAAATGAAGAATTAATTCAATGAATTAATTGTAACAATTTAACTGCCCAATTTAATGGGGCGTTTCTTAATCAGAAAAACGTAAGGTTTGACTTCCATTGAAAAGGGGGGTTGTGGGTGCGTTACTTAGGAGGGAAGAAATGGTGGGGCTCGTGCGGGCCCCACCTCACAAATATCCTACCAAGTGGGTAGGATATTGTGGGTTCCACCTTATCCACTTAACATAGCTTAAGTGGCTATAAGTGAAATAAAATAAAGTGTCTCACCACATTTATTTTATTTCTTAACTTAACCCCAAAATTAAAAGCCACACCCAAGCAAACGCAACTCCGAAAAAGGCGTTCCTAAGAAAAAATCGGTGCTGCGATTTCATTGGTTCCGTTGAAATTTGATTCTGAGCACCGGATCAAAAGTTAGAAAAACCCGCTTGTTCGTTCACTGAATGTACTCGAGCTAAAATTCAGAAAATGATTCTGGGCACACCGGGCCTCGGAATCAGGTGCCGTCAGAAACTCCGCCCTTGTAAAATTTCCATGAAAATTAAGAAAAAAATTTCCATGAATTTTTACAGGTCTTTACATCACTCCCGCCTCATGGCTTTACGTCCCTGTAAAGGTACATCATAATCTAGGGAAACAAATGTGGGTATTGAGCACGTATCTGAGCTTCCCACTTCCAAGTGCTCTCCTGGAGGTTCCCGTGCTGCCATCTAATGTGCACTATAGGAATCGACTGTCCACGTAGGACCTGCTCATGTTGATCCTCGATCTCTACCGGGACCACCGCAAAAGTCGCTCCATCATCAACGTCCAGCTCCCCATGGTCAATAATATGCATTGGGTCGTCCACGTATCTTCTCAGCTAGGATACATGGAAGACGTCGTGCACCCGGTGCAACTGAGGTTGTAGAGAAAGGTGATAAGCCACCTCGACAATCCTGCTGAGGACATGGAATGGTCCGATGAAGCGTGGAGACAACTTGCCGCCTTGACCAAATATCGGTAATCCACGTCGAGGTGAGACCTGCAAGAAAACTTGGTCTCCATCCTCGAACTCTAGTGGCCTCCGCCTCCTATCACAATAAGAATTCTGCCAGATCTAAGCTGTCCGCATCCGCTCCTGGATGACCTGGACCTTCTCTGTCATGGCCTGGACCATCTCCGGTCCCACAAGTGCTGACTCCCCAGTGTCTGTCCAGCACAAAGGAGATTTGCAAGGTCAGCCGTACAACACCTCGTATGGTGCCATCCCGATGGTGGAGTGGTAGCTGTTGTTGTACGTGAACTCCACCAAGGGTAGGTGGTCCTCCCACTGTGACCAAAGTAGATGACACATGCCCTGAGAATGTCCTCGATAATCTGAATCGTCCTCTCCATCTGACCATCCGTCTGAGGGTGAAAGGCGGTACTCAGACGTAGCTGCGTCCCGAATGCCTCCTACAACCCCTTCCAAATCCGAGAAGTCATGTGAGCTTCTCGATGGGAGACGATAGAATATGGAACTCTATGAAGCCGTACAATCTCCTGAACGTAGAGACATCCCATGCTCTCCACTGACCCCTGTTCTCGGATGGGTACGAAGTAAGCCGACTTGGTGAGTTGGTTGACAATCACCCAAATGGAGTCGTGGCCTCTGGAAGTTAGTGGAAGTCCAGTCAAGAAACCCATAGATATCCCGTCCCACTTCGACTCCGGGACCTCCAAGGTCTGAGAGTGGTGTCGCAAATTTGGAGAATTCTGGCACAAATCTCTGATTGTATCCATATAGTCCCAAGAAACAATGCACCTCTGTCTCTCTCCTGGGTGGCTCCCAAGCTAGCACTGCCTCGATCTTTGCAAGATCCACGACAATTCCCCCCCTTAGAGATGACGTGTCCCAAAAAGTGGACCTCACGTATCCATAACTGACACTTATAGATCTTTATATAAAGATGGTGCTTTTAGAGTGTGTCATGTATAACCCTCAAAGTGGTAGGCGTGCTCCTCCTCAGTCGTCGAGTATATCAAAATGTCGTCGATGAAGACCACGACAAATCGATCGAGGTATGGCTGAAAGATCATATTCATGAGACCCATGAACACTGCTGGAGCATTGGTTACACCGAATGGAATAACCAAGAACTAATAGTGGCCATACCGACATCTGAAGGCCATCTTCTACACGTCCTCATACCGACCTCTAAGCTGATGATAGCCTGACCTGAGGTCTATCTTTGAGAACCACCGTGCTCCCTTGAGCTGATCGAAGAGGTCATCAATCCTCAGTAACGGATACTTGTTCCTCACTGTCACCAGGTTCAGGCGATGATAGTCGACCCAATGTCGCAAGCTCCCGTCCGCCTTCTTGGCGAACAAAATCAGGGAATCCTAGGGTGAAACACTAGGTCGGATGAAACCATTGTCCTACATGTCCTCCAACTATACTCGTAGCTCTCGAAGCTCAGCAAGAGCCATCCGATACTCTTGGGTGGATATCGGGGCTGTCCCGAGGTAAATTTCAATATAAAAGTCTACCTCTCTGTGAGGAGGTAGTCCTGGAACATCGTTGGGAAAAACGTCTGCATACTGATCCACCACTGCAGGAAAACTAGGACACCCCACGTCAACTGATCCTAGGATGAGGCTAGCCAACTGATGAGTGATTGGCTGTCCTCTTCTCTTCGAGAGTCCATCCTGTGCTGCGAAGGCTCCCTTCTCACCGGTGAAGGTGAACATGCTTCTGTCGGTGCGTACACATTACACATTGTGCCTAATATAGTCAATATTATCATGGAATGTAGATAACCAATCCATGACCAAGATGACGTCGTAAGGCCTCGACGCTGCTATAAGAAGATCCTAGCCGAAGCTCTCGCCTCCTAGAGTAATCTCACACTACCGTTACCAGTGCGTAATCATCGAGTCTTCTCCCATATGAGTCTCTAGCCGTAAAGATCGAGCCAACGGCTCTGTCAGAATCTCCGAGCTTCGAACAAGGGCAGCGGCTATGAAATAATGACTCACTCCTGTGTCTATAAGAAATGTAGCAAGGGTGGAATAGACACAAATAGTACCTCAAATCATCTCGTGCGCGAAGTGGTCATAGGCCTCCACTGCCTGGAGCTGTTCCTGTCTCTGCCCACCAGCTCCCTGTGGCCACGGTGGACCTCCTGGGGGTGGTGGTGATAGATCCTCAAAGCGTCGCCCACCACCTACTACTCGGTCAGCTCCTCTGGCTCGTCTGCCTCCACCCTAAGGATCGCGACTGTCGACTCTCTCCATATTCCTGGGTGGCCCCTCAACCGTCTGCTGCTCCTCGGCACGGCGGGTCGGGCAGTCACGAGCCATGTGGCCCTACCCGCCGCATGTGTAGCACTGTCTGTCTCTCGAAAGACTGGCTCTGCGCTGTGTGCTCTGCACTGCTGTGCCAGTGTCACGAGGTCGTCTGCCTAAGGGTCTGGTCTGCCTGGAACCATGAGTCATCTGTCGACTGCCTACTGTAGAAGACTCTGCTACCTGCCGCTCTACGGTAGTTCTCGCTGCTGAAGAAGGCTCATCAAGGAAGCTCTCAATCAAAAGGGCTCGCTCCAGTAATCCTGCCTGGGTCAGAATGTTGAGGGAGATCAGTGATGCCTTGATCTCATGCTTCAATCCCTGCTTCAAGGACCGGGCCTAGAAGAATGGGTCATGTACCATGCCTGCCGAGTAGTGCGAGAGATCGGTAAATCTTGCCGAGTACTGGGTGACCGTCAAGCTGCCCTGCCGCAGCTGAAGTGGCTCCTGGATGTGCACCGCATGAAGGGTGGCTAGGAATAATTCCGAGCAGAAGAGGATCTCAATGTGCATCCAGAGGAGAGATGCCTCATCGTGCACCTGGAGCATCAACCTCCACCATCAGCCCACTTCCGCGTGCAATAGGCTCGCTGCGAGGATCACCATGAGGTCTTCCGGTGTCCTCACTAACCTGAAAACTCGTACCACTACCTCTAGAAAATCCTTGTCTGACTGGGGATCTGTCTCCCCACGTCAACTGCTCCTAGGATGAGGCTAGCCAACTGATGAGTGATTGGCTATCCTCTTCTCTTCGGGAGTCCATCCTGTGTTGCGAAGGCTCCCTTCTCACCGGTGAAGGTGAACATGCTTCCGTCAGTGCGTACACATTACACCTTGCGCCTAATATAGTCAATATTAGCATGAAATGTAGATAACCAATCCATGCCTAAGATGACGTCGTAAGGCCTCGACGCCGCTATAAGAAGATCCTTGCCGAAGCTCTCGCCTCCTAGAGTAAGCTCACACTACCGTTACCAGTGCGTAATTGTCGAGTCTGCTCCCGTAGAAGTCTTTAGCCGTAAAGATCGAGCCAATGGCTCTGTCGGAATCTCTGAGCTTTGAACAAGGGCAGCGACTATGAAATAATGACTCAATCCTGTGTCTATAAGAAATGCAGCAAGGGTGGAATAGACACAAATATTACCTCAAATCATCTCGTGCGCGTTGTGGTCATAGGCCTCCACTTCCTGGAGCTGTGACTGTCTCTGCCCACCAGCTCCCTATGGCCCGGGTGGACCTCCTGGGGGTGGTGGTGATAGATCCTCAAAGCGTCTCCCCCCACCTGCTACTCGACCAGCTCCTCTGGCTCATCTGCCTCCTCCCTACAGATCGCGACGGTTGACTCTCTCCCTCTTCCTGGGTGGCCCCTCAACCGTCTGTTGCTCCTCGGCACGGCGGGTCGGGCAGTCACGAGCCATGTGGCCCTGCCCGCCGCATGTGTAGCACTGTATGTCTCTCGAAAGACTGGCTCCGCGCTGTGTGCTCTGCACTGCTGTGCCAGTGTCCTGAGGTCGTCTGCCTAAGGGTCTAGTCTGCCTGGAACCATGAGTCATCTGTCGACTGCCTGCTGTAGAAGACTCTGCTACCTGCCGCCCTACGGTAGGTCTCGCAGCGGAAGAAGGCTCATCAAGGAAGCTCTCAATCGAAAGGGCTCTCTCCAGTAGTCCTACCTGGGTCAGAATGCTGAGGGAGATCAGCGATTCCTTGAGCTCATGCCTCAATCCCTGCTTCATGGACCGGGCCTAGAAGAGTGGGTCATGTACCATGTCTGTCGAGTAGTGCGAGAGATTGGTAAATCATGCCGAGTACTGGGTGACCGTCAAGCTACCCTGCCGCAGCTGAACTGGCTCCTGGATGCACACCACACGAAGGGTGGCTAGGAATAATTCCGAGCAGAAGAGGATCTCAGTGTGCATCCAGATGAGAGATGCCTCATCGTGCACCTGGAGCATCATGCTCCACCATCATCCCACTTCCGCGTGCAGTAGGCTCGTTGCGAGGATCACCATGAGGTGTGCCGGTGTCCTCACTAACCTGAAAACTCGTACCACTACCTCCAGCCAATCCTTGGCTGACTAGGGATCCGTCTCCCCACGGAACCTGGGTGGTCGCTGGCGCTGAAACTCGTGTAGTTTACTAAGGCAACGTGCATCGTCAGCGGGTGGGGCTGGAAGAATCGGTGGCTCGGCGGGTAAAGGTACCGTCAATGCCTCAAGTGTCAAAGGGCCCTGTACTAAGGCCTAGTCGCTCGGTGGGATGACGTCACACACAAATCTAGGAACCCTAGCTGGCTGCCGTCGTGGGGACATCCTGAAAAGAGACAGGTGTGCCACGGTCAGAACAATATACCTGGTGATCTGACACAAAATAATCATAATGAAAACATGAAACACACATGGAATCAATGTTTTCGTGCATTAAGTTGGAAATCAGAAGTCAGGGTCCTGGTGTACGGATACATCGGCCGCCGCACCAAGACTGGACTCCCTAGACTGATAGCCACACCCAATATGCTTAACACTATTGATTCACATAGAAAAAGATCAGAGTCCAAAGTTTTATGGTAGAACCGAACTCCTCTGAAACCAATTTTTCACGACTCGTCCTCGGGGCCCATGTCGTGACTACCCCATGCCTGCCTTCCATAGGCCAGGGGCAGGAGACTAGCACCAAGGCATAAATCCAGGTAAAAAGGGAAGGTATTGCCTTTGTAAAGTAAAAAAACAACACAGAGAATGCAAGCAGTAGAAGTAATCACTAAGTAAAAACTGAGTACAACAGTAAGTATGGAAAATTAAGTGGGTCAGAATACAAACCCAAACTGAATGTAAAGTACAACTGGAAAGGGAAAACAGCAACTGAAAAGTAAAGCCGCAGCGTCGAGCCATCCACTGGAAGTCCCACCTGAAGGGTGAGTACAGATAGCCTCCACAACTCCTCGAGTCCAGCCGTCCACTCTGAGTACGTCCCAGCTAGTGGTCAACCTCTTCGTACCATCCTTCTCCGCAATCCTCAACCGTAATCTACACTGTCCATCATCTGCAACCAAAACAACGTAGTGCGGGCATATCCCGTGCAAGGGTGAGTATAAGCTAATCAGTAGGGACCCCGAGACCCCCGAAGGTCTCCCGAAATCCACAAAGGATAATCCACAAAGATAAGATTCAATCACGAAGTGACATTCGACACTGCATAGGTATTTGACCATACATATACCTAAGTCATCAATTCAAGTTCACTCCAACTCTGAGCTCAAGTACAACCTAGTCCACACAGGAAAACAAAAAGTAAATCCACACAAGATAGCACAACAAAATCCACATAGTAAGAAAAAGAGGATTCAGCTCACACATGTACACTTCTTCGTATGTCGATAGAGAAGATAAGATATATCCACTGATTCATCTATGTCGTCGGACCCATAAAGGATCGATAGGTACTAACCCCTGGAATGACCCACAAAGGATCTGACCCACACAGGATCGATAGATAAATAACCCCCGCAATGACCCACAAAGGATCTGACCCACACAGGACTGATAGGTAACTAACCGCCGCAATGACCCACAAAGGATCTGACCCACACAGGATAGATAGGTAACTAACCCCCGCAATGACCCACACAGGATCTATAGGCGCTAGCCCACACAGGACCGCTGAGCGCTGACCCACACATGATCTGAACCACACAGGATCGGTAGCACTAATCCACGTAGGATCGATGAGTGCTGTACTAGTTTCTGTTGAATATACTGAAAATCTCCTGCATAGTTGTCGTCGTCATCGCAGTCGCAGTCGCAGTCTCAGCAAGCTCTAAGGTTCCTGTACACAGCATGCTCGTTCGGGAGGGTCCGCTCCACGAGCCAAGAGGTTGATACATCAACTGACACATAGTCGAGAGTTGATGTATCAAAAAGTTTTGTATCATCAACAGGAACTCAACGCCATAGACGGCACGTCAATCGGACCCCCGGTCTGAGAGTTATTTTCTTTTTTCTTTCTAGTGGCCCAGTTGGTTTTTAATTCAAAACCAACCCGACCGTTCTCCACCTGCGTCCAATCCTCGAGCGGAATAAGAAAAAAGATCCATCTCACTTAGAAGAATCTATCAAAGTCAACAGCACATCAATTAGACATCCGGAGCTTATGTTATGAGTGTTTATGCTCCGAGGGCCCTATTGGTTTCATGTACGAACCAACCCGGCCGAATCCAAAGTCCTATGAATCGTTGAATGTGATATACCAAAACGACCGCCTCGATCCAAGGATCGCAACGCAAAATACGGTGTGTCGATCGGAGGCCCGTAGATCATGTTATGGGCAACAGACCTAAAAAGGTTTGGAATTAGGGGGTTTGGTCCAGGAACGACCCGACCCGATACCCCCAGGGTCGGCCCGCTTGGGCACGTCCCGGCCCGGTCAGCGCGGCCCGGCCTGGCCGGCGCGGCGCGGCCCGGCATACCGGACCGGCCCGGGCAGCCGGCCCAGCGCGCAGCATGCCGGCGCGCTGGCCAAAGTCTCGGCCGAATGGCCGAGCCGTTTTATGTGGGGGGGCGTGCTGCCCGAGTGTGAAAAATCGTGGCCCCTTTATGGGGACGCTCAGCTGGCCGACCAGGGGTTACGACCCCCTGCGATTTCCTCGAACCGATCGGTCTACACCGGTCGGCCGGCTGGGCCACCACGGGACCGGCATGGGCCGGTCCCCTTGCTCCAATGCTAGTGGCCCGGAACCGGCCGCTGGTTCCCCGGCTCTGCCGCGTCCCAGAACCGGCCACGGCCTTGGTTCGTCTGGCGCGGCGCGCTGGCACCGCGCCCCTCCACCGCGGCCCCGCTCCGGCCGCGGTGCATTAGTTGTTCTCCGGTGCGGCACGATGGCGCCGCATCTTTGGTATGTTTTCAACGGTGCGGCACGACGGCACTGCGACTTGGTTCATCTTCAACGGCACGGTACGACAACGCCACGTCTTGGTTCGTCTTCAATGGGGCGGTGCGACAGTGCCGCGCTTCTCCCCCATTCCTTATCAAAATTCCACGCGGTGCTTCAGCACCGCGTTGCCTTGATCACCGCAACAAAACCTAGAACCAAAAATGGGGAGTAGTGTCGGCTGTGTTTGTGCGGTCCAACCTCGTCCCGTAATCACGATAACATGAAATTCAAAGAAAAGGAGAAAGCGACGGAAGATTTCACGAAGTAACAAAGAACATTAAACCCTACCTAAACGTTGTCGTCGAACGAGCGTTCGTCGCAGAATTAACCGTAGTGGAAGAAGAGGATCGACGCAGAAGAAGATCATCGCAGAAGAAGAGAATCGCAATTGGCGTTAGGTGATCTGCGAGGAAGGCGTCACTCACCGTCGTCCACAGTCGGAGATTGGCATTCTTCGTCGGTGGTGGTGCGTTTTCGCATTCTTCTTCGAAGAACGAAGAATCTTCTCTTTTTCTCCCAAAGGATTAACACAACACAAACCCCAAAAATAATAAAATAAGTCATCCTCTTATTTTATCATCAATATAAGAATTGAAATTCAAAAGATATGAAATGAAAAATTCATTCATAGAATTAATTGTAACGATTTAACTACCCAATTTAATGGGGAATTTTTTAACCAGAAAAACATAAGGTTTGTCTTTCATTAAAAAGGGGGGTTGCGGGTGTGTTGTTTTGGAGGGAAGAAATGGTGGGGCTCGTGCGGGCCCCACCTCAAAAATAACATACCAAGTGGGTAAGATATTGTGGGTTCCACCTTATCTGCTGAACATAGCTTAAGTGGCCTTAAATGAAATAAAATAAAGTGTCGCACCACTTTTATTTAATTTCTTAACTTAAACCCAAAAATTAAAAACCACACCCGAGCAAACGCAACTCTAGAAAAGGCGTTCCTAAGAAAAAACCGGCACTACGATTCAATTTCTGCCCTCGGATTTCGATTACAAACACCAGTTCAAAATTTAGAAAAACCCACTCGTTCGTTCACTGAACGTACCCGAGCTAAACTTCGGAAAATGATTCCGGGCAATCCGGGCCTCGGAATCAGGTGCCGTCTGAAACTGCACCCTTGTAAAATTCCCAAGAAAATTAAGAATATAATTTACTTGAATTTTATGGGTCTTTAAACCCTCCTCTACCACTGTGGCTTCATTTCGCAGCCAACTCCAGTGGCGCGCGACAACGCACCGCTCTGAATCTACTAGCGGCCGGCTGGTGCCATCCGCGACCTTGACGGCGGCACGTGATGGAACACATCCACCTCTTCCACGGCCGACCATTACCATCCACCGTCATCTCCCATCAATGATGTTTTTCAGTATGGTTGTGCAGGTGCTGCACTAGCAGTCATCCACTGGTCTCCAGGTGAGCTTTTGTGTCCCATTTCTTCATTTAAATGTATAAATGGTCTCCCCATGATTCCCTCTTTAATGATTGACCCTTCGGTCTAGGTTCCTTCCAACCTGAGTAAAATTTCTTTGAAGAACACATAGATCAAATAAGTGTTAAAGGGTCTAGGCCTTGTTCATTTGGCCCGCTCCCTCTGAATAACCATGAAAACATGAGTGAAGAATAGAATTCAACAAACTCTTGAAATTAAAACAAGACACATATCTACCTCAAGATCATTGGAGAACGTGTACGTTTGAGGAAGATTCAACATTTATCGAATCATGATTCAGGGGAACTCTTTACAGTTCACTGGAATTGGTCTCATCCTCCACATGGTTGGTGTTAATATATTTTAAGAGATCTGCGTCTCTTCGTGAAGTCGTTCCAACACCGCTTTTCAAGATCCATATAAATAGGTCGAGGAAGTGTTGGGTAACGTTTTTGGGAATTTATGAGGCTAATTTAATTAATGAGCCTCTCAAATTATAATGGTACAATTACAAAAATTGAATAGTCAATCCAATTAATGGCTTGACATGTCATTGGTCTTTCCACTATTACTCGTTCATTAGAGAAAAATAAAAATAAAAATAAAATATAATTGTTATTTTATTATTCTATAAATGTCCAAAATCTATTTTTTCTCCCGACCTACTGTGGTTGAAGTGATGCCTCCTTTAACTGAATTCGGGCATTGTGGATTCAATGGTGCCCTCTGATTTTTTATCCATGCATCAGATCAAAAGTTAAAAAATTCCGCTCGTGCGTTTTCATAAAGTACATTAAAAATAATTTAAAATTCATTCTGGGCTCACCAGGCATTCGAAAATTTTATAACATTATTTCTACCATTAATTACACAATTTATCCTTAACTGTGGTTATAAAAATAATTACAATTGTTACTATTCATATTTTCAAAAAAACTAAATCAAAATATTTATTGAATTTGGAACTTATGATTCCAAATACAGAATCTGTTTTTAAAAATTCAAATCTCAAAAGTGGCTAAACTGTTCTTAAAATTAATATCATTGATGGATCAAAAAAACAATTTTTTAAAGTGAAAATGTTAAAGGTTTTACATTTTTTTATATGCAATTTAAAGATTAACTTGACTCAAATGAAAAATTTGGGACAATTGATAAAAAATTAATTTAATTATACTTTTAACCCATTAAATTATATAATTTATCAATATAAATTAACTTGAAAATAAATATATTTTTAGTTAAAATAATGAATATTTTTCACTATTCACCATAAAATAAATCTTATTAGAAAAATATAAAAAAATAAAAAAAATTAAAATTTCATATAACTATTTAAAAGAATATCTTTTTTAAAAAATATAAATAATAAATGTGTTATATACTATATTTAAAATAAAATTTCCATCAAAATTCGATACATATGCCTTTTAAGAAAAAACATTACCTCTTTTATATGTAAAATTGAATTTGTTCTTATTTCTGATCTAGAAAATACATTGAATGAATTTTAAATATTATATTGATTATATTATATATATTTGATTAATTTAATATAATAATAATTATTTTAAAATTTACTATAATAAAACACACTTGTGCACAAATAAATAGTTTCATAGAAAAAAAAATTTATTTTAAAGAGGGGTTTATTTTTATAGAAAATAAATTGATCACCATAGAATTCATTATATATAAACGTTAAAAAAATATATTGTTAATTAAGGTAATCATGTTCATTCCTTCCTTTTTCATGATCATGCGATAACTACCATATTAAATAATAATATTTAGTTGTCTGTTGAAGATCATTATGGTTTATCATTTAAGCTATAGAAAACAATGTTTCATTTAAAAAGACATCTAATGATAGTAGTTTAACATGATATACTTCTAGAGAAAAATTTGAAAATTTTATTTTTTTTGGAATATTTTTATAATAACCAATGTAAATATAATTATAGATCATTAAAATGATTTGAATTTTACAAATCAAATCTATAATTACACAACACATAGAAGAACTATAATAGCAAAATTTCAATTATGATTTCAATTTATTATTTTGTTAAGAACAATTTCTAGATCCCATAATAAAACATCACCTTCTTATGATTACCCCAATCAATAGAAATAATGTATTTTCAACTTTGAATGTCGATCTTAGATGTTGATGATTTGGCCTTGATGATCTCAATATCCTCTATAGGATTAATATTATCCAAATATACTTTAGAAACTCATTTTAAAATTAGGATAACTATTCACATTAAATTATAATAGTATTTTATTCCATGAATTTTTCAGCCATGTCACATGATTTTTCTAGTCTCACACACAAACCACATTCCATGACATGAATAGAATGATCCCTTAATTCACTAAGACATTGTATAATAAAAGGATTCACTTAAAGATTATCATTTTTATTCTCTTTGTTGTAGTCGAATAGAACTCCATGAATGGACTGACACAACATATAGTCAAATAAAGGAATTTAATTTAATAAAACCCAATGAAATTATACTAATATAATATAAAAAATTTCAATTTATAAATATATTATATCATAAAATGTAAATGATATCCTATAATGTAATTGGAGGAAAATATACAATAAATAATTACTTTTACACGATTCATTGGATTACTTAATTATATGACTGACCATGTGAAAAACTATTAACAACTAATGGATCCTATAAAATTGGTCACGTTTTTTTTGTGAACCATTGGCCATATTTCGTAATACATCAACCAAGAATTTTGTTCCATTTTTCATTTTGAATATGATATTTCCCAAAACAAAATCCATTAGAGATTGTCTAATACAACTACTACAGATTCTTCAAATTCCATGAAAACTATAGTCTTGTTCTAAGAAGTATTTTTTAAAAACATGTTTATAATATACATCCTATGATATGAATATCCCTTCCCCTATATATTTCATTTATAAAAATAACATAACTCAAAACCATGATAAAATTCTAATTTATAATGTTCCCGCATATGATAATATATCACAATACTTGAGACACTCCATCAAAAGTAAAAATAAATATTGTCGATTCCCATGGGATATATGTATCCATCGAGCATCAGATATTATAATTATTGGAATTTTTTGATCCATTAAATATAAAAAAATAAGGGATTCCAACTAAAAATTAAACATGGTTGAATCCTCATACATAAAAAATAATGATTTTCTAAAATAACATAATCCAATTAATTCCTAATATCATTAGTAAATAATTTTTAAATCATAGAAACAAAATTATTCTAATACATTATCCATAAAAAATTTATAGGACTATTCATAATTTATAAAACCAAAGTATGTGAGAAATTATATAGGAAGAAGAAAATGTATAAATTTAATGAATTCATGATATAATAGTAAATATATTTCAACAACCTAGTGTAATAACAATGTAAATTACTTTCTTATAATTATGTCATGTATAATCACAATAGGAAACATAATGACAAATCATTATTAAATGCAGTACTAAATTCTATATATAATTTATAGCCTTCCCGTTAAACATAATTTTCCACTTATGTTATTTAAATTTTGAAACTCTAACATACATGAATAGATCAAGATGTAATTGGGAGTATAATAAGACAAACTTAATTTTAGGGGAATAGTATCTTACCCTTATGAATAATATTGTTACCCTTATTAATAGTAATAGGACCCTAATAAATAGTAAATCAAAGAAGTGAATAGTAACTTTACCAATGATGTTATAAATAAATTTTATCTATCTTATAAGTTATAATATGATATAATTATATATAGTATATGTAATTAAATATTTTATAAATTATTAATTAAGATTTGGTATTTTAATAAGATATAAATATTTAATTACAATATCATGATCAATTTAACAATTTAAAAGAATTTTTTTCAATAACATTTATTCATAAATTAATATTATTTTTTCTTATTTTTTAATGGTAATTTTATAAGACCTTAAATAATTATTGAAAATGTTATAAAATCAATTACAATTTTAAAATTTTATTCTCCAAGTAAATGATGATTTTAATTAAAATTTGAATTAGTCTCATTTAAAAAATTAATTTAATAAATTGGATATCATTTTTTAATTCTACATTTAAAAAAAATTAGGGTCATTTTTCGGGATTTTTTCTTAAATACATGAATTTTTATTGAATCACAAAATACGATAAATTACGATAAATGATAACAAATGAATTTATCAGTCAGGATTGAGGCATAGTTAATGTAAGTGACCATTGGTACTAAATAACATGAAAAAATTATTTCATTTAGTCAGAACAATCCACGCTATTTCTTTTTTGCATAAATATAGTAATGTAATGATTAAAAAAGTAAGAACAAACCCATCTCCTCCACTATAAATACCACCCATCAAACCCTCATATCCTCACACATCTCATGTTATGAGACTTACCTAAATTATATCACATACACTTCCCCAGACCATCCCTCATGTCTAGTAGATATTGGTGTCATAAAAAGTGAAATCCTAGGTTCCATGTGGAGGATTTAAAAAAGATATTTCATGATGTAAATCCTATTATGTTTTCCTTTAATTTCATTTCAATTTAAATATATTTTCTAATTATTACCTCACCTCCCTTAATCAAAAGAGAATTATACTTATAGTAAGTAAAATAAAATTTAATGATATCATGATAATGGAATAAAAAACATTAAACTCCTCACACACTCTCTGTTATCTTTAAAAATGAAATCGTCTCTTATTATGTGTCAATTTATAGACATTGTGGCTGATGCACATTCATTTTTCTTAAAACCCTTAACTACTATTAATAAGAAAATTAAAATGATAAAAATATATTTTAAATTTTATTTTATAACCCTTTTTATGTATAGGATATAACTTACACTTGTAAGACAAAATGATAAAACAAAACAAGTTCGTTGTGTTAGAAATATACGCCAAAATTAACAAAAAAACTAACATCACTAAATTCTATTTAATGAATAATATTCATGTTATATAATTAAATAATTTGTAAAATCATTTAATTTTATGTATTATTATTAATAACATATAATAGAAATAATTTATATTATTCCTCATTAAAAAACGAACATACATTCATGAATACAAGTTATCAGTCCATGAAAATAATGAAAATGAATATCCCTAAACAATGAAATTAAACTATTTAACTCATCCAAAAGACTAGAAAAGAACAAGATAAATGATTAATTACTAAAATTTATGTTTAAAATGTTTCTAAACTGTTAAATAATTAAACTAATGTTATTATAGAAGATAATAAAGTGAATAAATCGATCTAACAAAGGTAATGGGACATCTCAAACCCAATTCTTTTCATTGGGGTTTCCCTCTTTTACAACATATTCTGTATTGTTTTTCCATTAAAAACATTTTTTGTCATTATATAATACTTTCTAGGAAATAGATTTTTTCTACACGGGTTTATTACAAGCATAATGATTTACAAAATAACTCCACATTCAAAAAAAAAATGAAAAAACCTTTTACTTCTCAAGATTGTTTCCTTTACTCAAGGTTCTTGATTCTTATATCAATTATGTTATCCCATATTTTATTTGGGAATCCAAATTTTATAACTATATTATCATTAAATAAATATCATTCCATTCCATGTGTTATTATATGATAAATATTTTAATAGGTTCTTTGTGTCATGCATGGCAGTGTAAATGTTGTGATGTGACTGGTGCACACAGAATTATATAGCACAACCAAATTGTTATATTGTTATGGGTGAAATTAGAAATATATAGTTCTCTAATACATTAGGTAATGTTAATAACTTCATTAGTAAAGAGAAATATGCATGAACATGATGCTATCTTTTTTCACAACTATTTGTGGTAGTTGATCACACAGACATGATGTTTTGTTTTTATTCGTTTCCACATTCCATGTCTATTCATAATCCTTCATATGGTGATTATAATCCTATGAATATGTTATAATGATAATTTTAAGTCTCACCCCATTTTATTTTGTTTCATTTTATTATCTAACCTCTTACTGGGATTTTAGCTCACCCAATTTTTATGTATATCCTTAGGTGACTACTTAATCTATAGAGAATTCAAAGGAAAAAAAGAAGCATGAGATGAAAAAATTTAATAAATATTTATGTTTAATATTTTCAAAGTTATGAATATTCATCGTTTTCATAGGAAAATAAAACTTTGGATACATTTTGTGTAATTTTTTTTATTTATCAGTAAAATGATGTAATAGCCATGTAAGATAAATAAGGGTCTCTATATTTAGTATCTAATTATAGTTATGTTAATTTGGGAATTAGGATTTCAGAACCTTAGTAAAAACCCTTTTTATGGGATTAATTATAAATTAGAACATAATAATATGTGTTTTAGAATATTTTAAACATAGATATCCCATATGATATTAATTTAGACTTTTTTTACAAAAGAACAATTAAGTGATTCCTTGAATGAAATCCCCAATTCATTGGGAGTTGGAGTTTAAAATTTAATTGAACTTATTACCTATCTATCTCATCTGATGAACAATAACCGAAATAATTTTAAATATTCACCTTCACCTAAGGAGGAGAAAATATATATGAAGTGTTTTATGTGACAACGACCAACAACATTTAGTGGATCTTCTAATCCAACAGTCACAAAAAAATTAATCAAATCAATGGAAAATATCTTTGATATTCTTCAATGTTTTTAAAAACTGAAGTTCACCCAAGAAGTTTATCATATAAATAGAGAGGTAATCCAATGGTGTGTTTTGAAATATATCTCCAGGACGAGGTACAAAATTGAATATATGGAGTTTAGAGAATGGTCCCATGGATATGGTGACCATAAATGAACGATTGAGTTTCTAGATGGTGGATCTAATGAAAAAGGTGGAAATAAAACTAATCCACCCACATCACAAATAATATGGAATAAGTATCATGGGAACTACTTCAATTGGAGAGGGAAATAGTTCATGTTTGGGGAGAATTCCCCAACGCTCATGAATGTTGAAAAGACATGTGGAATTAGGATAATGTTTTGGAGGAAAGGATAGAATCAACCATGTTTAAATGCTACGACTTTTGGGATCTAGGGTCCTATGTAGTTATGTTCTCAAAATATAATGTCCTTATGGGAAATTATGATTATCTACCACTAAAAAAATTTATATAGGGAATGATTATTTAATCATAACTATAGAAGAGAAGCAGGATAATAAATTTTTATAAGGTGCACTTCCAATACACAGAAGAATCCATTTTTTTTTTATTCTTGTTCTACACATTCCTTTATGTCTATCTAGTTATCTAGAACAATAGAATTGAAGGCCCAAAACCTTAAAGTAGATATATCTGTATAATCAAAAAACGTGGAAAAATTGAATCATAAGTGTTGGACTCTTCTTTTGTTGCTGTTTGTGGGATGATTCTTCCTCCAAATCTCACGATATATCCCTTGGTGGGATTGGACACTATATACATATGGATTTTCTCTTTTTATATATAGAACACAACCAATCTCTGGAAAATGAAATATATTTTAATATTCTGAATCATCCCATACTCCTCTACAAATGCATGGAACATCATGAATCTCCTTTGAAAATCCATCAATGGCATGACTGTTTATTCCATGTGATGAAGAATAACTTGCTCAAGTGGCTGAGTCCAAGGAAGGTACCATCATAGGGGAAATTCCCATCACGAGGGAACACAATGTTGTATTTTCATAAGAGTTACCCAGACTACCCCTGAATCATGAGGTAGATTTCTCAATAGAACTCATACCTGGAGCTAATCCTATCTCAAAGTGTCCCTATAGGATTGCTCATATCTAAATGAAGGTGTTAAATAAGTAGCCACAATAGAATTTCACAAAATGGTTCATATTCCCATGTGCATCACCTTGGGGTAAACCAATTCTCTTTTTCCCAAATAATGATGGATGAATGTAAATCTATATCGATAATCGAGAACTCAATAAGATCACTATAATGAAAAAGTATTATATTACTAGGATTGATGACATGTTTGTTCATTTGAGAGGATCTCAGTACTTATCAATGGTGGATCTCCATTCTAAATATAATTAGCTAATGGTGAATGAGGATGTTATTCATATTAATACCTTCCTTATGAGGTATTGGAACTATGTGTTTTTGGTGATTCCATTTAGACTTACAAATTATCCTATAATCATCATGGATTTTCTGAATAGAGTATTTAGACATTACAATGAAAAAAATTCATAGTGTTTATCATGTATATTATCATCTACTACTAGAGAAGGAGAAGAATTTATGACATATACGTCTTGTGTTGGTGACATAAAGGAAGGGTATGTTTTACATCAATTTTCAAAAGTGGTATTTTTGGATGAAGCAAGTCACGTTTTTGGCACATGTGATCACAAGTGATGGAATTTTATAATATCCATAAATGACAATGGTGATTGATGAATTGCTCAGACCCTCTTCTGTCATTGAAATCCTTAGTTTTCTTGGCTTATAAGGGTACTATCTATATTTTTTGATAAATTATTCATGATTTTCAATGTCGCTAACTAAGTTAACAAGTAATAGGGTAAAGTATGTCATTATGGATAAATTTGAGGAATCATTCAAGGAGATAAATAGAAGGCACATCACTTCACATGTACTCACATTAATAAAAAGTGTAGAACAATTTTTGATATATAGTGATTCTCACAAAAACGTATTGGGTTGTGTACTAATGAGAAATGGTAATGTGATAGCCTATGCCTCATGGTAGTTGAAGATCCATTAGTAGAAGTACCTGATGCATGATTTGAATCTAGGAGCTATGATTCTTTTTCCTAAAAATATAGCAACAATAGATTTATGGTGAGAAGTGTGATATATATACCGATCACATGAGACTAATGTATATATTCACATAAAAAGATTTTAACATGAATCAATGGAGATGGTTATATCTATTCAATGACTATGATTTCTCTATTCAGTATAATCCTTGGAAGGTGAACATGGTAGGTGAAGCTCTTAGATGGAAATGACAGACTTCTCTATCCATGTGCAGAATGAGAAAGACTCCATTTTATGGCACATAGAAATGATGCATTTGAAAATAATAATGGCAGGTCATACATCCTACCTTGACCAAATTATTTCACAACCATATATCCTATATAATATTAAGGAGGAAAAAGGAATGATCCATAGATTCAAAAAAGGGTGAATATAGGAATTTAATGAAAGTTTTAATAGTTCTATACAGATGATGATGGTGTAATTAGGTTTGATATAAGGCTATGTGTGCCTTCACAACTTGAGATAAAGAAGGATATTTTGAAAAATTCAGAATGATAAACGTTATATATCCTTCTAGGGTGTACCAAGATGTACTGTGACATTCGAGAACCCTTCTAGGGGATAACATGAAGAATATGATTTTGGAATAAATCTCAAGGTGCTAAATATATCAGTAATTTAATGTAGAGTGAAAAATATCCAATTGGATAATGAAAAAATTGCATATAACCATGTGGAAATGAGAGAATTTAACTATAGACTTCGTCAATGATCTCTTGAAGACATCTGAAGTATATAATGTGATATGGGTTTTGTTTCACTGACTCACCATGACTACTCACTTAATCAATATTTAAGAAGATATCCTTATTGAGAATCTCACTTTTATATTTTTAAAACAAGTGGTGAGACATCATGGAGTTCCACTCTCAATTGTATCTAATCGCGATCTTAGGTTCAAATCAGAATTTTCATGGAGTATTAAATATACCTTGAGTAATAAATTAAATTTCATCATGGCCTGTCACCCACAACCTAATTTCCAATCTGAAAGAACTATTCTGAGGCATGAATATATTCAATGAGAATTCTCATTAAAATTCAATAGAAGATGGGATTAGTATCTCCCATTGGTTGTTTTCTCATTCATCAATGGATTCCACTCGAGTGTTTAGATGGATCCATATGAAGATCTTTGTGGAAAGCGATGTAGAACTCCAACCCGTTCGTATGAACATGTTGTAGGATATCTACTCAGACCTGATCTCATACAAGAGATGAAAACAATGGTTCAATCCATCCAGAAACATATCAATGATTTAGAGAGATAGGAAAATATCTATGTGGGCAACCATCGAAGAGAGTTGGAATTCGACATTGGATATAATGTCCTCCTTGAATATATCTATAGAAGGGAGTTATGCAATTTGAAAAGAAAGGGAAGCTAAGAAAAATGTACATTTTCACCTTTGAGAACATTGATTGCATAGGAGATATGGCCTACCATATTGAACTTCCACCAAATATGACACATTTTCATGATGTGTTTCATGTATCACTTCTGAGGAAGCACATACCAGATCCTCACATGTACTGAACCCATAGGTAGTATATCTAGAAGATGATCTAACTTTTGAGGAGTAGTGATAAAGACTCTAGACCGAAGAGATAAGGTTCTATGCAACAATACAATACATCATGTCGAAGTGTTATAGAGGAACTATATATATGAAGAAGAATGTTTGGAACTGGAGGAGGTGATGAAGGAGAAGTACAATCACAATTTTTAAACAAAATTTCATGGGATGATTTTCGTATGGATAAGAATGTAATGACCCAATGTTTTATCAATGTAAATTCTTTTCTTATAATTATTTCACATTATAGAGCATTAGGAAACACAATTCCACATGGTGCTTACATGAACTACTAAATACTATGTTCCACTTATATCCTTGCGGTTAAACATAAATTTTCCACTAATGTGATGTAAATTTTAATAATATTTTACACACAATTTGAAATCAGTAATGTAATTGGAGTATGATAGGAAAAAATTAATTTTTGGTGAAGAGTAACTTACACTTATGAATAATATTGTTACCCTTATAAATCTTAATTTTACCCATAATAATAGTATATCAACCATGTCAATAGTAACCTTACTAATGAATGTATAAATATAATTTATATATCTTATTAGTGGAAATGTGGTATAATTATTTATTTTATAATTATATAAATATTTTAAATATAATTAATTATGCGTTGGAATTTTGATAAGACATTAATAATTAATTTCAATTTTTGATCATTTTTAAAATATAAAGGAAAATATATTTTCAATAAATGTAATATTAAATTAATATTTTGGCTTTTTATGAATTTATTATAATTATATGAGATCTTACATAATTTTAAATTTTTTTATAAAATTAGTTATAATTTTAAAATATGTATTTTCCATGTAATGGATGATTTTGATTTAAAATTTAATTTCTCATATTTAGAAAATTATTTTCATAATATTCAATTCCCTTTATAATTCTACACCTTGAAAATTATTTACTGGATATTTTTGGGATATTTTTCTGAAATACTATAATTGTTTGTGGATAGTAAATATAATACTTTACAATAAATGCTAAAAACGGAATTTTTGTGTCATGCCTGAGTAAAGTATTATGTATGTTACTGTTTGTTAGAACTCACATGATCTAATTACTATATATGGTAACAATAATCCAAAATATTTTTTTGTGTGGATCAATATAAAAAACTAATGATTAAAATAATTAGAAAACACCCATATTATCTACTATAAATACCTCTCCAACAACCTATTCTCCCCAAACCTCTCAAACATTGAGTCTTGCATAAATTATGCCCAATACTATTCACTATCCCCTAATCCATGATCTCTTAGATTCATCAAAACAACAATCCTTGGGGATTGGTGGATGTTCTGAAGAGGAGAATTCAAGAGTAAAATCCCCCTATTTTTCATTTATTTTAATTTTAATTTCATTTTATTTTATTATTCAATACTCACCTCCATTCATTTAAATTGAATGATAACTCCAATAACATAAATATACTATAATTATATAATATAAATAGATGATGTAACATTAAAATCCACCCTCCCTCTTTTATCTTAAAATATGAAATTATTGTCCATGATGTGTCAATATAATGACATTGTGGGAGATGCACATTAATTTTCCATAAACAAATTCTATGGTATTAAAAATACTATTAATGGTTTAAAAAACAAATTAATTTTTATTTAATATCAAATATTATGTTTTTGAAATAACTTATATTCATGATTAAAAATTATAAAACAAAATATGTTCACTATGTCGGAAAAATCACCAGAATTGACCAAAAACGATCACCATTAACTTCTATTTAATTAATCATACTCATGTATTATAACCAAATAAATTATAAGATCATTTAAGCTTCTATAATATCATTAATAACCTATAATAATAATTTTTTATATTCATCATCATTATAAATGAACATCCATTCATGAATATAACTAAACCGATCATGAAAATCACTAAAATAAATGTCCCCAAATTATGATATTAAACTATATAACTCATAAAAAATACTATAGAAGATAATAATAAAATCATAATGAATCATAACGATTTATAAAATATTATTGAGTTTTTATGTAATGAATCTAATGTGATTATAAATGATGTAAATGTGAAGAAAAAAAGATTGAACACAAGGTTAGGTGATTTCTCAAACCCAACTCTTTTTTCTTTAGGATTTCCCTATTTCACCACATATTCAGTATGTTTATTCATTAAAAATAATTTATTCATCATTATATTATATTATCAAAGATATACATGTTTTCTACTTGTGTTTATGAAAAACCAAATGTTTTCCAAAATAACCCTTCTTTCATAAAAAAATAAACACCTTTTACTTCTCAAGATAATTTCCTTTACTCAAGTTGGATGATTATTATATCATGTATGTTACTCACTCTATCATTTAGGAACCCAATTTTTATGATTTTTTCTCATTAAATTAATCTAATTTCATTATATGGGTAGTTGTATTCATAATATTGAAAAATGTTCTTTGTGGAATGCATGATATTGTACTTGTTGTGATGTAAAGGGTAAACCCAAAATTATATAGTGAAATGTAAATGTTTTGATGTGATGGTTGTGCCCATATTTATATATCATTCCAATGAATTGGGTAGTGGGAATAACCTCATGAGTAATGTGAAATATTCATGAACATGATGCTAGTTATGTTCACAAATATGTGTTGTAGATGATCATTTAGTCACAATGTTTCATTTTTATGCATTACCACATTCTATATCTTTTCATGATGCTTCCACGCATGGTTATGATCCTATGACTATGTTATGATTATAATATTTATGCTCACACTATGTTATTTTGTTTTATATTTTTATATATCCTCTTATGAAGATTTTATCTCAAACATTTTTTATGTATATCCTCTAGTGACAACTAGTAAAAATGAGAAATCAAGGGACATTAAAAGATATAGAAGAATAATTAAATAAATTTTTATGTTTTATCCTTTAAGATTTTTATGTGGTCCTTGTTTTCCAGAGAAACTAATGCTTTGGATACATGTTGTATAATTTTTTGGTAGATTATAATTATGATGATGTAATTGTAATGTATGAAAAATCATGGTCACTATAGTTGGTATTATAGAATAGTTTAATCAATATGGTAATTAGGATTAGATATCCATAGTGAATACACTTATTATGAGACTATGTATAAGTGAGAAACCAAGAATATTTGTTGAAGAAAATTTTAAACATAGTGATCACATATGGTATTCAATTTGAGATAATATTACAAATGGATATACTATAAATAAATTGTTGACTTATGTTTTTTTAAACCGTTTCTATTTTAGAAAGTTTTTCATACATAAAGGAACGTGGTCAATGAACTTGTTGAGGTATAATGTAGAGATTTCCAAATCTACATCCCTAATGATTTGAGTGGTGGAGTTCAAAATTCCATTGTGATGCATACAAAGCTATCTTAGGTTACCAATAATAACCTGAATGATTTGTAATTCCCACCACAACCTAAGATGGAGAAACTAGCTATAGTGTTTAATGAGATAAATAAAACCAATGTTTAGTGAATATTCTGATCCACTAGCCATGGAACATTGGTTCAACTGAATGGTGAAGATCATTTTGGTGGATCAGTATTCGGAGATATAGATGGAGACCATGGTCTTTATCATCAAGATGGAAATACTGATCAATGGTTGGCATTAATTAATAACACCAATATGTGTGATGAAAGTTTTGAGGTAGAGTTTGGATAATGGTCTATGGGATATGGTGTTAATAAATGATTGATTGAGTCTCAAGATAGTATATATAATGAATAATGTTGAAAAAAAACCCAACCACTGAAACGTCAAAAATGTAGAAAAAAGAATTCTAGTAATATACTTAATGGGATAATTAAATGGTTCAAGTGTGGGTTATAAGGTTACCAAGCTCATGATTGTTGAAGCGACGTGAGGAATAAGGACAATGTGGTGGAGGAAGGGAGAGTACCACCCATGGTCCAATGCTACCACATTAGGGAGAAAGTGAACTATGCAAGCTAGTGCACTAAACCTGGAGTCCTCGAGGGTAATTAGAATCATCAACTATAGAAATAAAAGGATAAATGTAAGGTTTATGCAATCACTACCTCAAAAGTTGATCAGGAGAATGAATTCGAACATGGTACATTATCTATTTACTAAATAGTAAGAAAGGTATTATTTGATTATAGTTCCACACATACTTTTATATCATGATTTTTTATAGGAATAATAAATAAAATCCCTGAAACCTTGAAGTATATCTATTCATTAAAACACCTAGTGGTGTAATAATTTAAATCCATGTTTTGGACTCTTCTCATGTTTGTGTGTGTGGAATGATTATTTTGGAGAATCTCATGAAACTTCTCTTAGTGGAATATGATGCTATAATGGGGATGGATTAGTCCTTGTTATATAGAGGATATATATACTATCGTTAAAATAAAATATATTTTCATATTCTGAATGATGTCATTATCTTTTACAAATGCAAGGAAGGTCATGATTATCCCTTAAAAATTCATTCAATGGTGTGGGTGTGGATCCCCTGTGATGAATCCTACATCACTAAAATGGTTGAGTTAATGGAAGGTGTCAACCTAGGTTAAATTCTAATCATTTGAGAATTTAGTGATGTTTTTTATGAATAATTACCCGAACTACCCCCAAATCGTGAGGTAGAATTTTCAAATGAGATCAAATATGGAGCTACTCATTTAATAAAGTGTCCCAATAGGATGGATCCTATCAAACACGAGGATTTAAAGAAGGAGCTACATGATCATTTGAAAAAAGTGTGCATTGTCCCTTGTGCATCACCTTGAGGTGAACCTATGCTCATTGTCAAGGAGAAGGATGGATCAATATAGTTGTGTATCCATTATCGACATCTCAACAAGATCACCATAATGAAAAATTTTCCTCTTCTAATGACTGATGACTAGTTTGATTAGTTAAGAGGTGCTCGATACTTCTAAAAGGTGGGTATGTAATCTTGATATTATCAGCTAATGGTGATGATAAAAGATTTTCAAATTATACATTTTTTACACGGTATGGACACTAAGTGGTTTATTTGATTCTTTTCAAACATAATAATTCACCTAAAATCCTCATTGACATGATTAATAAAATCTCTAGATATTACCTTTACAAATTTGTGGTGGTGTTTATAGATGATATTCTCATTTACACCAAAAGAAATTAGGAACATGAATAACATCTATGTCTTGTGATGGGGACATTGATGAAGGATATGTTTTACATTAAGTTTATCAATTGTTACATTTGAATACATCAAGTCACATTATTGGCACATTTAGTCACAAGTGATGGAATCTCTATGGACCCCTTAAAAACAAAGGAGACCAAGGAAAGACATAAAACCTCTATTCTCATAGAAAACCATAGTTTTCATGGTTTATAATGGAAATATCATTGTTTTGTGAGAAATTTCTCATGATTATGAATCCCACTAACTATGTTAATAAGGGGTAATGAATGTTTGAATGGAAGAATGTGAGAAACGATTCATAGAGATGATGACAAGGCTTATCACTACACTTTTACTCACATTATAAAAAAGTGGGGATTTTTTTATGATATAAAATTATGCTTCCATGAAATATTTGGGATGTGTACTCATTAAAAATGATAGTATAATATCCTATATGTCATGGTAGTTGATGATCCATGAGAAAAACTACCCAATGAATGATATGGGGCGAGAAGATGTTATTTTTTCATTAAAAATATTGGAGTATCATATTTATGGTGAGAATTGTGATATATATACTGATCAAAGAGAATAAAGTATATATTCACACAAAAAGATCTCAACATACATCAAAGGATATGGTTATAGATAATATAAGACCAGGATTTTTAAATTCACTATCATCCTAGAAAACTGAACATTTTAGATGATGCTCTTAGTTAAAAAGAACATGCTGCTCTATCCATGTGGTAGATTGAGAAAGAAATTATCTTTATAAAAAGAAAGGATATTATGGGAAATCATAATGGTGGGTAATACATTCTACCTTTCCCAAATGACTAGTGAACCATCATTCCAGAACATGATTACGTTGTCCCAATGGGATGATAAAGAGTTAAAAAAGAGGGTTACTGTGGTAGTTGAAGGGAAACTGCAAGAGATTCATATTGATGATGATGGGGTAATTCAATTTGGAATAAGGCTATCTAAACCATCATCAACTAGTATAATTATTGAGATAATGAAAAATGAACAAACCTCAATATTTTTTAATCATCCTTGGTGTACCAAGATGTTCCATGACCTCAAAGAAAATATATTCTTGGATGACATGATGGAGAAGATTGGAAATATATATCAAGGAGATTGATATGTATTCTACTTAATTTAGAGTTGGAAAAGTCCAAAGGGATGATGAAACCATTTCCTATACACATCTAGAAATTGGAGAATGTAACTATAGGCTATGTCACTAGTCCCCTGTAGAGATCCAAATAATATAATGCATTATGGTTTTTTGTGAAATGACTCACCGTGATTGATCGCCTAATTGCTATTCGGGGATATCTTCTTATTGAAAAACAATAAATGATATATGTGAATGAAGTGGTGAGACATCATGGAGTTTCACTCTCAATTATCTTTGATCGTGATCACAAGATCCCTTCTAAATTTTGTAGGAGTCTTCAATATATAATGACTAATGAATTGAATTTCGACATGGCCTATCAACCCCAAACTGACATCCAATATAAAATGACTATTCAGGTGGTCAAAGATATCCTAATAACATGCTCTATAGATTTCAATGGATGATAAGATCACCATCTTCCATTTGCTGAGTTCTCATTTAGATATAGCTCCCACTTGATTATTCAAATGTCTCTATATGAAGCTTTGTATGGAAAGTGATGTAGAATGCTAAAATTATGGGATGAAGTAGGAAAATGAAAGATAAATGGACCTCATAATGAATAAGAGATGATAGAAATGGTTCAAGCCATCTAGAAACATATCAATGCTACCCAGAGTCATTAAAAGAGTAATGAGGATAATCATTGAAGAGACATGGAGTTCGGCATTAGAGATAATGTCTTCTTTCGAATATCTCCATGGATGAGAGTAAGGAAATTTGATAATAAAGGTATGATAATCTGATGGTACATTTTCCCCAAGGACATACCTGATTGTATATGAGCTGTGGCATATTGTCTTTCACTTCCACCGAATATGGTCTAGTTCATGATGTGATACACAAATCATTCTTGAGGAAGTATGTACCAGATGTTTTACACGTACTAAACTCATAGGTGGTATAACTAGAAATGATCTCTCTTATAAGGATCATCAAATAACTATTACAGGGGAAAAGTGATAAGGTTCTATGAAACAATATTTAACACATTTACAAATTGTTATGGAGTAACCATATTTATGAAGAAGCAACTTTTGAAATTTAAGAGGATATTAAAGAGAAGAACCCTAACCTATTTTGGTAAAATAAAATTTTGATGGTGAAATTTCATTAGGGGGAAGATTGTATTGACATAATGTTTTTCCAATGTAAATTTATGTCTTATAATTATGTCACATAAAGTCCCATTATGAAACAAAATGAAACATCATGATTAAGTGAAATACCAAATAATATGTTACATTTATATCCAATTAAAAAAACATAATTTTTACACTTCTGTGATTAGACATTCAAAAATATATCATACACGGTTGTGACCACTAAGCTATTTAAAGTTTGATAAATACATAATTTTTATTGAATGGTAAATTACCCTTATGAATAGAATTGTTACCCTTATAAATAGTAATATAACCTTTATGATTAGTAAATAAGCTATGTGAATTGTAACATTACCAATGAAACTATAAAAAATTTATCCATCTTATAAGTGACAATCTGATACAATTATATCATAGAATAAGGTAATAATTATATTATAAATTATTAATTAACTATTCGTATTTTTATACGTCATAAATATTTAATTACAATTTTATGATCAATTTTATAAATTTAAAGAAAATTTATTTTAATAAAATTATCTCATAAAATAATATTTTGTTGTCTTATTATATTAAAATAAATTTATGAGACCTTATGTAAATTTTTAATGTGTTATAAAATCAGATAAAATTTTTAAAACTCTATTTTCCATGAAAATGATGATTTTATATAAAAATTAAATTAATCGAATATACAAAATTATTTCCATAAAATGGATTTTATTTGTGAATTCATCAAATCAAAAAAAATTTATGTTGAATTCTTGGGATTTTACTGAAATACCTTTTGGTGAATATTAAAATATGATAACTTATGATAAATCCGAAAAATATGAATTTTTAAGTCATGATTGAGTTATGGATGACGTAAGTGACTATTGGTTCAAAATCACATGAACTAATTAATTTATCTATTCACAATAATCCACACTATTTATTTTACTGGTAAAAATAATAATCTAATAATTAAGATAATAAGAAAACACCCCTATCATCAACTATAAATACCACCTCTAACACCCTCTTATTGTCATACCTCTAAATATTTGAAACATTACTAAATTTTACCTAATAAAATTCGAATTACCCTTCCACATGTTCAGTAGATCTTCTTCTAATAAAAAGTCTAAGCCTATGTTCCTTGAGTAGGATCTCAAGAGGAGAAATCATGTTGTAATCATGCGTCTTTTTCTTTTAATTTTATTTCAATTTATTTTATTTTATTATTATCTCCTCACCTCCATTTATAAATTATGCATGATAACTCCATTAATTTATATATATTTTCATAATATAAAGTTAATATATTATCATACATTAAAATCCTCCCTCAATATCTTTTATCATAAATAAAAGGAAATTGTTGCCCGGGTTGTGTCATTTTATAGACATCATGGGCGAAGAACATGCATTTCACTCAAACTCCTTCAATGATGCTAATAATACCATTAAATGGGTTAAAAATATTTTACTTTTTATTTATAACCCTTTTTATGTTCTTCAAATAACATATAGTAATAATAATAAATGATAAAACCAAAGAAGTTCGTTGTGTTTGAGAAACCGCCAAAATTAACATATATTGACAATCATTACCATCCATATAATTAATCACCCTCATGGTATATAACAATATCATTTTTTACTTATGTAGAATCATTAATAAGAGATGAAAAAAAATTATGTTTATTCTCATTATTAACGAACATCAATTCATGAATACAAGTGAACCGATCATGAAAACAATGAAAATGAATGTCTAAATATGACAAAATTAAACTCTATAACTCATCCAAAGACCCATAAAAGTACATAATAATACCATAATAAATAATATTTATTTAAAAAAGGTTATTTAGGTTTAAATAATGAATATAATGTGATTATACAGAAAAGTAATGTGAAGAAAATGAACAAACCCAAGGCAAGGGGACTTCTCGAATCCAACTCTTTTTCTTTTGGGTTTTCCTCTTTGACCACATGTCCAATATGGGTATTCATTAAAAATACATTATTAATAATTATATTGTATTTTTTTTGTTATATATTAATATTCTACATGTTTTTATGATGAATATAATGATCTCTAAATGAATGCTTCTTTCAAAAAAATAATTTACCTTTAATTTATCAAGATTTATTCTTTCACTAAAGGATGATGATTCTTATATCATGTATGTTAATGACTCTTTCACATGGGATCCCAATTATTATGTATATATGATCACTGTATTAAAATAATTCATTTCCTTTTGTCATTATATGTTAATGATTGATGTGTGTTCTATGTGTTTTTCATGATAATGTAACTGTTGTGAAGTCACGGGTGCACCCAAAATTATATAGAACAATGTAAATGTTATGATATGATGGATGTGGATGAAATTATATAGATATCTTATTAATTGGTTAATGAGAAGAAAACATGAGTAGTGTGAAATTTTTATGAACACTATTCTATCTTATTTCACAACTACGTGCAGGTGTTGACCGCTAAGACATGATGTTTTATTTTTATACAATGCCACATTTCATGTCTTTCCATAATGCTTCCTCTCATTATAATGAATCTACTACTATTTTATGATGATAATGATTATTCTTACCCCATTTTATTGTGTTTCATGTTTTTATCTATACTATTACTAGGCTTTTAGCTTCACCCTTTTGGATGAATTTCCTCAGGTGACAAAATGTAGAAAAGATAATTCAAGAGCCAATAGGAAGATTAGAATTTGTAAATAAATAAATGATTTTGTTTTATCTTTAAAAGGATATTTATTTTCATAGATTTAATAAGACACTAATACTTTTTATCCTAATTGTATAATGTTTTTATAATATTTATCATAAAATTATTTTATATTAATGTATGAAAATGTAGGGTCGCAAAATATATAATCTTGAAGAAAAAATCAAGGATATAAAAATTAATCTAAAAATAGATATCCATTTTCCTTCCACCCTTAAAAAATATGAACATAATCTAACTATTATCTATTATCTCAATGAGTATCAAATTATTTTCCTAGATGTTTTTATATAATGTCACAAAATCAATAAGTTTCACATTTTGTGTGAAAATGTATAACTTGTATGGTTCTAACACATGACTTATGAATGAACTATAGATCATAATAATTGAATTATATCTCTAAAATATGTATAATGAAATTATTTCATTGTATTTTAGAAATAAATTAAATATTTTTAAATGGAATTTTATTGATAGTTTAATTCCATGTGATTATTGATTAGCTCAGTTTTAAATTAAAATGAACCACATTTATACATGAAAACCTAAATGATATATATATGCATTAAAAATAAATGTACTTATAAATTATAAAATAAATAAAAAATGTGGTCTTAAATTCAATTTATAAGGTATCTTATATAGATATATGGAAGACTATTTATTCTAATTTAAAACATGATAAGATATTTCAAAATATTAATTTATATGATGATAAGAAATACAGATAAGATAAACAGAAGTAATATACATATCTATAGATTCCTCAAATGAATTCCTTCATCTAATGAGATAATGTTTACATAGATTATAAGAAAATATACAATTTAAACCCTATATATCCAGACTACACATATATCATAAATCCCTCTTATATAGCCTCCCGAAATAGGAAAAACCCAACATAGATTATAAAAATCCAATGATTGTACATTATTTAATCATTTATATCAAGTAATTTAGAACATGTATTTTAATTCAAAATTATATAACCAAGTATTCCAATTTTAAATTAATTATAGGTGAGAAATAAAATTTAATATAATAATATTTCAATAACATTGTATAAAATTTGATTAAATATCACATACAGACACCCATCGACATAATAATCCTTTTTAATAACATTTATATATTAACTATTTATATCTTATTAAAATATTAGATTCAACTTTATATAACAAAAATAAATATTCAATGTATTAAATTCATTAAAAGTAATAAAAATATTATTTAAATCCCAAAATTATATAAAATAAGAAAAAACACTTTCAAAAAAACAAACAAAATAAGAGCATTTTTAATATATTTTGTAAAAAAAATTAATTTTGAGAAAAAGAAATTATAATTTCAATATAACTTATATAAATCATTCATATTGAAATTACTAAATTCCTAATTTAATTTTGAAAAAAAACAATAACAACATGATAAATAATTTTAAAAATTAAGAGTAAAAAATCCCATTTACAAATATTTAATTGTTTAATAATTAAATTATGCATAAAATTTTAAATAAAAATAATTTCTGAAAATTTTATTCAATAAAATTATTTATTAATAATATTTAAAACCTTTTCCATTAAGAAAATCCTAGTAAAAATTTCAGAACTATCTTAGCATCATTTTATGTATCAATTATATCTTTCATATTATATATAACATGCACTGAAATATTAATTAATTCTTTGTGTATTCAATTACAAAATTTAACTGAGCTACTTAACATAGATTGATGAATCATAGTTCAGTCAATGTTATTCAACAAAATAATGAGATAAATAATCCTAAAATAGTGATTATAAGTCAAAACATTGAAAATTACCCAAAAAATTGGTTTATCATTAATCAATATACATTATTTAATTATAAGAAAAATATATAGAAATGGTTTTAAAATAAAGGTAATGTTTGAGAGTTTATGTGACTACCCGGGAAGATTCAAAACAATTTTACAATGAAATCACCTAGAATGTATACATTAAAGATGAGGATCCCTGAGGTTGACAACATGAGCATTCAGGAATGAATGTATAGAATATGGGTACCCTAAATATAAAAGTGAGTGAAAAATTTGAAAATTAAAACATTTTGAAATAAAAATTCATGTTTAACTAACTTTGTTAAAACAATTTTCCAAATTTTTTGTAACTTCTAGATTAAAAAAATAACATCACTTGATGATTGTATATTCCTAGGGTAACTTTGAACCCTAAACATGAATATTAGTAATTTTTGAAGCGCATAAAACATTCATCACAAACAATACTCTAAATGCTAAAATAAATAAATAATAAATTGTATAGAAAATTGAAAATTTTTGGGTATTAAAATAAAACAACTATTTTAGAAAACATATATGAACATGAACTTGTGTGATTTTCATTGAAAATGGTTTTTTACGTATCATAGGGGAGTAGAAATATACACATAAGGATATTAAACAAGATGATATGAATCCTTGAATATGTAATCATATAATATTTTAGATAAATAAGGTAAAATAAATTCAACGTGTTTCATATTAACATTCCCAGATATATGAAATTTAGATGAAGGATTTCAATTGATATATGATTATATTAATCATTTTTGAATATAGTGTATTCAAAAGATTTTAATATGGAATTGAATTAAAAAATATACTATTTTCCTTAAAATTCATCTTTGCTGGCGAATTACAAATTTATTATAGTTTTGAATATTTTTCATGTTGCCAATATACATTTTAAAAATGATTCTATTAAATGTGAATAAGCACTTCTATAATCCTAGTTTTGGAATAGGTCATGGTTATGTAATGATTTTAATAGAATTATGTTGTAGCTATTTGTCCCAAAATATTATAACTATTTAATGTGTTTTTAAATAACTTGTATGGATTAATTTTATAGACACCATTGGATGATAAACCAAGATGTTAAATTAATCTTGTATATTCATGAGATTAGAAAATGCAAAAGATTGAGGAAACAAAACCAAGGCAAAAATTATTGGTGGATTTATTTGATATACATTATCTATTTTAGAGTTTGTATGGATGTATTATGTTAATTGTTTTATGAATAAATCTGATAAAAATGTTTGTGTCTATAAATATTTTTGAGTGTATTATTGATTGTTTAGTGAAGGAATACAATAGGGCACATTGGGGAAAACCACAGGTTCAATCAATGACACACCTTCATGTGTGAGTTGTAGGAATTTTAAAATAATTAAATAGTTCAAATACTATGGGTATAAATACAATAATCATTTAATTATTGGATCCAAATCCTTATCATGGAATATATTTAATTGTCAAGTAGATTACTTCATTTTTTGTATATTTCTATACATTATCCAATCCATAGATATATTTTCAAGTGAGAATTATGTGACCTTTTATGATATATTTGACTTATTGTGATATATTTTTTTAGGACTAATAAGGATGAAATATTTTGAATTTTATGTTAGATATTATTAGAGAACAAATAATGTAATAATTAATAATATTTTTTAATAACATGTAATTTACAGAATATTGACATGTTTTTGATTGTAAATAATGATGACTAGTCGGTATGTTTCTAATGATATAATTGTATTCTTAATTATTTTGATAAATTGAAACACCCTTACTAGATGGGATTATTGATTCTCTATTAATATGTTTTCTACAATGGCTTTAGTATTATGTCTTCAATTGACTATATTTAAATTTTGAGTAATGAAATTAAAAGATTCGTTGAAGATTTGACTCAACAATGATCATTTACTAAATGTTATACTCACTTAGTAGTGTATCTGGTGTTCCTTTATACAGTAATACATAACGAGGAATGATCCTTATATATTTTCCATTTATGAGAAATCACTATTATCCTTATTTAATTAAGATTTATCTATTTATATGTTGTATATAGTTTTCATAAATTAATATCATTTAGTGTTATTTCTAACAGGGGAACATTATTTATTAAATTAATAAATATTATCACCCTCTTTCGAAAAACAATTTATTGTTAGCAAGATATCAATTTTATGTTTTGTTAATATTCATGTTTAAGAATTTATTTAAATTTTTAAATAGTTAATTTTTTTATCATTTCTCTAAATAAATATGTAATCAATTACATAACAATTATAATTTTAAACTATTATATATAATTTGTGATAAAAAAGTTGTTTTACATATATTTATAACATGATTTTTATGTTTTTATCCAACTAAATAATTATTTATCTAGTGGATACTTTATAAATTTACATTTATATTAATAATTTCAATTAATACTATTTTTAATCATCTTATAAATATAATTATTAATTAATGGAATATGAATATAAATTTTCATTACAAAAAGAAATTGTTTTTTATTCTAATTTCTTTTCCTATTCATGATATTAATTTACTAAAAATATAAATTTCTAAATTATTGAAATTTATTTTTACAATTACACGTTAATTTCTATTTTTATAATGTTATTAACTACTTATGATGAATGTTTGAGACTTTTTTTGAAATGCTTTTTTTAGGTGAAATTGTAAATAACATTTTAATAAATATCATAAAATTTGATGCTCCATGATCATATAATAATGAATTAGAATTATATGGATACTTTCTTGAGAAAAAAATTAGCACATCATGTAAAATAATTCATTTCAGAGTAATTTTATGTTTTTTTAAATCAATGCCTTTCTTTTTTCTATCCTATGATATTTTTTAATCTAATAAGAAATTAATTCTGGGATTATCTAATACTACGCTATTAATAATGATCAATTTTGTTTTGTGCATCATTGAAAGTCACATAAAACTATTTTTTAACTATAATCCACTATATATAATGAGAACCAATAATATTGATGATTTTTATACAAATTAATTTTTTAGGCATAAAAGAATTTTTTTTCTATAACTATTTATGTAATGTTAAGAATATTTTTGTTATAAATATTTCATACAATCTATGTTGTATATAATTGGGTCATCTCAATTCTACAAAACAATATGTTTTGAAACTAAATATTATCCAGCATAGTGGAGACTTAAATTGTAAGACCCTTTTTTTTGTTGAATTTTGCAAAAATTAAATATCATTGATTCTATTCACTATAAAATATATTGAGTTAAGCTTTCATTACACAAAATACTAGGTTAGCTTGCGTAACATATTGCCCTAAGTTTTCACAAAACAATTATATATTAATAATTAAGCAAAAAAATGAGATCTCCATAAAAAATATATTAAACATTGTAATATAAATAATAATAAATAATAATAAATAATTTTCAGATATTTTTTATAATTTTTTAAATGTAAATAAATCATATTTGTATTAAATTACATAATTTTTTGTAATGTCAAAATTTGTTCTGAAAATTATTCTTTAAAAAAAATGTTTTTATTTCTCTTATAAAAGATAATTAAATTATTTTTTTAAAATTACTAAAAAATTTATATTATATATTTAGGCTCATTTTATTAAATTAATATGTCAAATTTTTCTTAGGGTGAGTTTTTGGAATGTTTCTGAAAAGTGTCATTTTTTATGAATAGTATATAGCACTAAATTTGAATTGAAAATTATATTTTCAATTAATTTATTTATAAAGGTGAATTAAAATTATAATTATTTTTGATGATGAATTATTTAAATTATACATATATTATTCCAATTTATATTATTTGAATCTAATTTATAATAATTTAGGTTATAAAAATAGTATATACATTTGATCTTTTTTGTTTTAAAATCCATCTGTCTTATCATGTGTGAGGGATTAAGATTATATTACTTCATGAAATGTTTTTAATTAAAATTTGTTAAAATGTTTTCCATATTTTCAATAATAATAATTTAAATTTTTAATAAGGAAAAGTAAATTTTTTACCAATAGTATTCGTGAATGCTGTAATTTTTTTAATCACAATTAAGGTAATAATGAGTTTATAGTTGATTAAAAATAAAATATAAGGATACAATTAACCAATAAACTTTAATAAAAACTGCTTTCTGATCATATTTCCACCACTACTCCACCTAGGTTCTATAATGGTTCATTTTTTACCCATCTGACAAATGTAAAACATGGTAAGAATAACTTGTTTCAAAAATTTGTATTTCTTCCACACACCCCACTTATATAATTCATCACCCTCTCCTCTCTTCCTCACACCTTAAATCCAATTTGGATTTGAAAATACCTTAAAAATTACTTCTCAATAACTCTCCTGTTTTCTTAGTAGGATTATTGTGGACATAAAACCATCTAATGAAGGATTCACTGAAAAAAACGTGGTACCAAAGATGAGGCAACATTAATCAATGGAAATATTTATTTATTTAATCCTAAAACAACCTTAATTATTTTTATATCAATAATTTATAATAACAAAATTTAAAATATTATATTGAGATGTTTTTATTGTAGGTGTATTGTAGGACCTCGAGGCACCCTGAGAGGGGAGGGGTGAATCAGGGTGACAAATTTTTCTTTTAAACTGAGGATCTGGTTCCCACGTTGGTAGGAAATAGTTAAACCTATATGATGAATATGATCTGTAATGAAACAATACCATGCAAATTGATGACACATCAAGTTTTACTTGGTTCACTGCTAAGGGCTACGTCCAAGGAGCATACGCCGAAAAGTTATCAGGAATACCAAATTGCACTATTCTTCACTAGTTGTGGATAACAAAGGTTCGGGCATAGTCACTCTATCCCAGGTTCACTTCCTTTAGAATTGTTTATGGATAGCTCACTACATCCCTCGGGTTACTCCTGTTGACTCCCCCTCGCTCATTGCCGTCGGTGAAGTCCTGCTCAGTTTATAGACGTGAATATCTCTTCACCATTGCTCAATGAATGGATCCTCTGCATTATGTAGATTCTCTGTTGAAGTCCAACTATCACCCGTGAACTGATCTACAACTATGGTGCAGCACTAAGACAATCGGCAAGCCTCAACAGCACATGGAACACAACTCCAATGCGGCACGCAACTTTAAAGGACGACACGTAAGTTATAACTGTCATGCAAGTACATCATCATCACTCGTACGATTCAGTATTCTTTAAATCCAAGCTTGCACGACTCAACTTCTTTTCAACTCAATCCGATTTTAAAACCAAATGGAAACCTATCGCGCAACATCAATTTTGGCATGCAAGTATCACCAAATCACAGGCGCGACTACTAGACGAGCATCAAAAAACTATCGTGCTACTCCACCTTGCGTGACCCACCAACACTTGTGCGAATTCAACACCTGCACGATGGGAGCTCTGAATTTCTTCAAGTCCAAAGTTCATGTTGAAGGAGGAGGGATGGTCCTCTATTTATAGGCATTCGGATACCCTGCGCGGCAGCGCACAAGTCTTTCCTCGGCATGCAAGTCTCGGCATGCAACCCTTCTGTCCTCCTAGACCCTTGCGTGACTAACTTCCAATCATGGGAACCCCTATTTACTTTTCCATATTTTGATGATAAAAACATGATGGTCAAATAACGCACAACATTACAATCCTCTAAGGTACCAGCTCACAAGTCCTTTCACGGCGCGCAAGTCACTTGCGCGACCAAACCAATACTTGCGCAACACTATTTCCATTGCCATATTTTCATGTTCTCATTATGATAAACAACAGGCACACATGTTTCCAATCTTCCAAGGCCTCGGCGCGCAAGTCTCTTTTCCAAAAACACATTTCTCCATATTTCCAGTTTTGAAGCCCAAATTTTTGGAAAACACAAGGAAACGACGCCATCTTCAATACTGTTGTCTGCATGAATTGTATGATCACTTTGCTAGGACATGTTTAGAACTTTCACTGAGGATTGAAAATAAACACAAACCATACTCCAATTCACACACAGAACATATATGGTTCCAAAAATCTACCCATTTTGTTTTGATGGTAATCAACAAATAAATTCAATATATCCACTTGCAAACCAAAAAATGCAAGAATCAACTCAGCCAAAACACTAAGTCTATGTGAGAAATGATCAGTGTAGAAAACAAGAGATGAGGCTTGAATTGGGATCCCATGTTTTTGAATTCGCAAAGAATCCCTGTTCGCTAATTTCGTGTGTTCCTTCTCATCCTATGACTCTAAAATTATTCCTTTCTCCCCCATTGGAAAAAAACTCAAAGACAGGTACTAGTTCACTGTTTAGTTCCAACCACAACCCTTGGATTGTATCTCCCACACAAACCTACATCACAGTTATAAACAGAAAAAAAACAATTAACAAAACTGGGGAGAGGGGTATTGCGTAACCTCCTTATGCACTGAGAGGTGGCTGAACACCAGGGCTCAAACGATGCTTCTCCAACACAGCCGCTGATAGTGGCTTGTTCAAGATATCATCCAATTTCTCATATGACCCCACATGATCCATTCTAATCATGTCTTGCTCAACTTTCTATTTGATAAAGTGATACATGATTTCAATATGTTTCGTACGTGATTATTGAACATGATTTTTTGTAAGATCAATTGTGCTCTTATTATCACAGTAAATCACCATTGGTTGCTTCACCTCATCACCAATATCTGTCAATTGTTGCTTCATCCATAGAAATTGAGTGCATGCCTTTGTAGCAGAGATATACTCTGCCTCAACAGTACTCTGAGAAGAACTTTCTTGTTTCTTGCTCAGCCAACCAAAACATTTATTCCCAATATATAAATCACCACCCCTGGTGGACTTTATGTCCACAATATTTCCAGCCCAGTCAGCATCATAAAATTATGATAATTCAATGCTCTTTCATGTAGCAAAGTATAAGTCACAATTGTGAGTCCCTTGAATATATCTCATGATTATTTTTACTGCTTCCATATGTTCCTCTTTTGGATTACTCTAAAAGTGGCCTTCATGACATGTGGCAACAACAATATCTGGTCATTTCGTCGTCAGGTACAGTAGGCTCCCAATGATACTCCTGTACGTGGTGGGATCTACATAGGTCACATCCTCATGTTTTCCAATTGTAGTTCCAACTACAATTGGTGTGGACATTGGTCTGGAATCTTGCATATTAAACTTCTTCGGCATCTCTCTTGCATACTATTCCTGTGAAATGAAAGTGTAATCCTTATTTTGAGTCACCTGCAGCCCCAAAAAATATGTGAGATCCCCAATCATAGAAAGTTCAAATTCTGATTTCATGTTATTGGAAAATTCGTCCACAAATTTCTGCTTTCTACCACCAAAAACAAAGTCATCAACGTAGACTAGAACCATGAATTGATCTCATGGAGAATTATTCATATACAAATTGTGGTCTAATCCGCCTCTTTTTAATTCCATTTTCTTGAGATACTAGTCCAGTCGAGAATACCATGCTTGTGGTGCCAGCATCAAACTATATAATGCATTCTTCAGTTTTCAGACTTTTGTTTCATCAGAACCAAGAAAAAAACCCACTGGTTGTTCAATATAGACTTATTATTCCAGTACACCATTCAAGAATGGTGTCTTGACATCCATCTACTATACTTTATATCCTATTTGGGGTGCAATGGAAAGGAAATGTCTGATTGACTCCAATCTAGCTACTGGAGAAATGGTTTCTTCAACATCAACACCTTCAATATGAGAGTATCCTTTACATACCAGTCTTTCCTTGTTTCTGATAACACTTCCATTCTCATAAAACTTGTTTTTGAAGATCCACTTTTTCCTAATCATATTGGGACCTCTGGGTCTCTGGAAAATATCCCATGTCAGATTCTTTTCAATATTATCTAATTATTCATTCATGGATTTCATGAACGATTCATCCTTTGCAGCAACATCAAATGAGGATGTCTGCACAATAGATAGAAATGAAAATAGCGTGTTATTACACATTCTTCTTGTTTGAGTGGGGGCACTACTATCCCCAATTATATTGGATGGATCAATATCAGCTCTATGATTTCTCTTGTGCAGTTCAGTTTCATTCTATCCAGCCTCATTTTCATCTTCAGATTCTTCTTCTGAGTCAACATCTTGATGTAACTGCTGAGTGTTTTGTAAATCATTCTCTATTTCTATATTTTTATTTTCTTCACGTTCAATTTATTCTTCACTTTCTCTCACATTATCATATGAAATCCTTGAATTATTTTTGGTTTTCTCTTCAATTATTTTAACATCACTTCTTTCCACAATCCTTCTTAATCCCTTGTTGAAATAATTGTAGGCCTTTCTGTTCATTGAGTATCTGAGGAAAATTCTTTCATCTACATTATCACCATAATTCCCATGATTTACTTCTTTGTTTCTGATGAATCAATGGCTTCCAAAAACACGAAAGTATTTCAATGTGGCCTTCCTTCCATGCCACAATTCATATGGTGTCTTCGTCTCAACCATATAGGGCCCTGTTCGATTTTGAATATTCAATACAACTTGAACAACCTCTTTCCAGTAATGTCATGGAATGCGACCCTCAATTAGAATATTTCGTGCCATGTTGTTCACCTATCGATTCTTCTGTTCAACAACTCCATTTTGTTGAGGAGTTCTCATAGCAGCTAACTCATGTCGTATCCCATACTTCTCCAAATAATTTTCAAATTCAATGGATGTGTATTCCCCTCCATTTTCAGATCGCAACACATTGATTGTTTGTCTGGTATCATTCTCGGCGATTCACCGATATGTTTTCATGCAGTGAAGGACTTGTCGTTTCCTGTGAATTACCATCACACATGCCATTATACTGTAATCATCTATGAAGAGGGAAAAATACCTTTCTCCATGAGTTCCAGCAACATTTATCGGCCCACATAGATCTGTATGAATCAAATCAAGATGGTGAGATTCCCCTTTCTTCTTTGGCTGATATGAACTACAGACTAGATTTCCATGAATTCAAGCATCACATGATTTTTCACGTTCATGCTTCAGGTTATGAATGTCAATGACAATCCTTAATTTTGAAATTTTATCCATGTCCTACTGATTGATGTGTCCCAGTCTCCAATGCCACAAATTTTTTTCTTCTTCAACAGTCATGCAACAAACATTTTCTTCACTATGAACCTCATACAAGTTGCCTTCTGTTCTGCGTTCCCTTCATGAGTGAGTTTCCTGTATTTCCCTTGAAAGTGCAGCTGTTCTGATTAAAATTAACTATAAGTCCCGAGTCATAGATTTGACTCACGCTGATTAGATTATGACGTAAGCCATCTATGTAATGGAATTCAGTCTTATTCGGCTCTTCATTGGCAAATTCAGTGCTTCAACTGCCTTAGATTTTCAGAGAACCATCATTACCGAATCGTACTATCCCATCAACCTTCCTTTTTATATCCGTTAATAGGTCAGCATGACCTGCCGTATGAGATGAACAACCACTATCCAGAATCTAGGTACTGTGATTTTTTTTAGCTTTGAGGGACACCTCTGCATGGTTGGATTTCTCAATTTTCATCAGTTCTTTCAATGAGCCATTGGATTGAGTATAGATCACTGACGTCCTTTTAATTATCTCTTCCATGTACCCAGGTTTTTCATAGTAGAAATATTCTTTGAGAGGAGAGAACCTGTTTGAAAGAACAACACTGTCTTGCTGAAAATACTTTACTTGTCTCGAACATCGATATGAGGTGTCCATGTACCTTCTCTGCCTACAACTAGAAGCCTTATGACCAAAGTTAGAAAACCAAAAATAGTACCCATAGAAATTGATTCTTCTATAAGAATTAGGTTATGGATTTGTTCTCCTTTGTTGAACTCCAGTATCTTCTCCATTCAGATAGCTTCTTTCCTCTCCACAATACGACATGGTATGGCCCAGATACCCACAGAATTGATGCTTCATGAGAGGAAATGTCTTATCGTTTGAATTTCTTCTCATACCTTCTTCCATGGGAGAGTAGTTAGACATCCTGTCATTTCTAAATGACGGGGGATAATTTTTAGTTCACATTTTAGTTTGGATTGAGGGATCATTTTGCAGCACTTTAGGCAATGTTTCAACATGATCAACTTTCATCTTGTCTTTCTTTTGGATCTTTTCACTTCCAGAAGTTGATGTCTCAGCTTCAAAGCCAATTCGACTCATTCCCATACCAGCGGGTCTTTTATTACTCAGGATTTTTCCAAACCCATCTAAACCACACTTGGCTTTCACTAGTAATTCTGCATCTGAGAATCTTCCAAACTGTATTTTCTTCTTTGATTCTGTTGAACTTGGTTCAGTCTCATGTTTAATCCTATGAGTAACAAATGCTTCCTCAAGACCCTCAGTAGTCATGGATTGTTCCTCCAGTCTATAGGTGAGATCATTGATGACCTTTTCTTGTTCTTCAATTCATAGCTTCAGATCCACTACATCATCATTGCCTTCATGGATTTTAGATTTAACATTCACAAATTCATCCAATCGTTCAATTTCAGCTTCAAGCTGATCAACATATTCAGTTGATTCCACATCAATTGATTTCCACTTAATGTAACTCTTACATTTCATCTTAAGATTTCTAATATCATTCTTAAGTTAAAACTCAGGATTGACACTAGTTTTTAACTGATTATCTCAACCATTATCTTCTGATTTTTCAATAGTGGCCATAATGGAAGCATGGTTTCTAGTTTTAAATTATGGTTCTTCTTCTTCACAGAATTTATTATCATCATCTTCTTCTTCATACACAAAAATCTTCTTCAAAACATTCTTTCTCTTTTTGATGTATCCATTCTTGAAAAACCTTTTCTGGGTCTTCTCGATGTTTTCAGCATCGCTTTCATCATCATCGATCAATATTTTGCATTGAGAAGAAATGTGTAAGACTTTACCACAACGAAATCAAGAAAGAGGTAACTTCCCTTTGAACTTCCCTTTTCCCTTCTAGAATTTAATTTCAATGAGAGAAAGGATTTCTTTTTCATCGTCATATTCACCACTACTATATATTAAATTTTTTAGTTTATCCATGGCCTTGAATTCCATTTCCATGCTTACACGAGTCGTAGCATCTTTTGGTTTGACCCTCATTTCATATGCTACCAAGCTGCTCAGAAGATCATCCAAAGAATGATTCGAAAGATCTCTTTCATCAAGGGCTGACACCTTTGCATTGTACAGGGGTGTAAGTCTTCTCATTATTTTCATCACAATGTAAAAATCATTGTTTTCTTCTCCTAGGCCCCAAATTTCTCCAACCACTTCAGTAATTCGATTAAATAAGGAGTCTGCATTCTTATCAGGATGCATCTTCAAATCATCGAACCTATTGTGCATCACTTGATGTTTATCCTCCATACCATTTCTATCTCCTTCATAAATGTTTTTGAGTATATCCAACATGGATTTTGATGAGGTGAAATTCATCACTTTTCAATAGATCTTATCAAAAAGGGTTGCGGTGAGTGCATTTTGCACTTTAGCATCTGCACCAAGAATTTTCAAGTCTGTGTCAGTAATAGCCATGCCTATTGGATCAGTGAATTCTATTCCTTGCACAATAGAAAAAAAACATCCATTATGAGAGATCTTAGATGAGATCTCATTCTGTTCTTCCAGATCTGGAAATTACTTCCATAAATGATAGGAGCTCCTCTAGCATTATTTGTATGGTCTATAACGGTAAGTGATAGAGAAAACCCTAGAAAACCTCCCTCTGATACCACTTGTAGGACCCCGGGGCACCCTGAGAGGGGAGGGGTGAATCATGGTGACAACTATTCCTTTTAAACTGAGGATGTTGTTCCCACGTTGGTATGAACTAGTTAAACCAGTTTGAAGAATATGATCTGAAATGAAACATTCACATGCAAAGAGATGACACAATAAATTTTACTTGGTTCACCGCTAAGGGGTACATCGAAGGAGCATATGCTGACTAGTTATCAGGCATACCAAATTCCACTATTCTTTACTAGTTGTGGATAAAAATGGTTCGAGAATAGTCACTTTGTCCCAAGCTCACTACCTTTACAATTGTTAAGGGATAGCTCACTGCGTCCCTCAGGTCACTCCCGTTGACTCCCCTTGGTTCACTGCTGTTTGTGAAGTCCCGCTCAGTTTATAGACGTGAAGGACTCTTCATCATTGCTCAATGAATGCATCCTCTTCATTATCTAGATGCTCTATTGAAGTCCAAATATCACCTGTGAACTGATCTACATCTTTCGTGCTGGACTAAGACAACCAGAAAGCCTCAACATCACCTTGTGCGCAACTCCAAGTAGGTGTACAACTTTCAAGGACGGCGTGCAAGTTATAACTGTCAAGCAAGTCCACCGTCAAAACTTGTATGATTCAGTCTTCTTTAAAGCCAAACTTGCGCGACTCAAATTCTTTTCAACTCAAGATAATTTTGAAACCTAATGGAAACCTGTCGCGAAACTTCAATTATGGCGTGCAAGTATCACCAAATCACTTGTGCGACTACTAGACAGGTAGCAAACAATTGTTGTGCTGCTCTACCTTGCGTGACCCACCAACACTTGCGTGACTACAACACATGTACGATGGGAGCTCTGAATTTATTAATGTCCAATGTTCATGTGGAAGGAGGAGGTGTGGTCCTCTATTTATAGGCATTCGGATACCCTATGCGGCGGCGCATAAGTCTTGCCTCGACGCGTAAGTCTCGGCACGCAACCCTTCTGTTCTCCTAGACACTTGCGCGACCAACATCCAATCTTGTGTGCCCCTATTTACTTTTCCAAATTTTGATGATCAAAACATGATGGTCAAATGGCACGAAACGTTCCAATCCTCTAAGGCACCGACGTGCATGTCCTTTCACGGCGCGCAAGTCACTTGCACGACCAAACCAATACTTGCGCGACCCTCTTTTCTTTGCAATATTTTCATGTTATCATTCTGAAAAACATAAGGTGTGCATGTTTCCAAGCCTCCAAGGCCTCAGTGCAGAAGTCAATTTTCCAAAAACACATTTCTCCATATTTCATGTTTTGAGGCCCAAATATTTGGAAGGCACTGGGAAACGGCGCCATCTTCAATACTGTTGTCTGCTTGAATTATATGATCACTTTGTTGGTACATGTTCTGAAATTCCACTGAGGATTGACAACAAACACAAACCATACTCCAATTCATGCACGGAACATCCATGGTTCCAACATGTATCACCTATAACCACACACACGTCAATGAAATGAGATACATAATCATTATTCGTGTGTACGGTGGACTGCTTCCTTGAGAACCCAATTCATTCATTATTCTAGTACCACCCCTCACAGTTCAGAATAATGATGGAAATAATATTTATATATAATATTTATTTTTTTAGTCACAATATAATTATTCAATAGTTTTCATATCACACATACCTTCATGATTTCAATTATATGGGAATATAATAACATTGTTCAATTGTATGATAGACTACAACCTCATGATGAAATGTGGTTTGTTCATTATTTACAATGAATGTATTAATGAATGGTTTAATAAATTTTATTAATATATATGAAATAAAAATTAATTTTAATTACAATATATAAATTTATTTTTAGTCTTCTAAAGTTACATTAAAATGCAAAATAACAATGTTTATGCGTATGTACTACATACCATTTCCATGAATAGTGAATTTCATTACCTATAACTAAATATTATAGCTAAAAATAAATAAATATATAATGATTATAAGTGATATCTTTATAAATTTTTCGCTTTTTATGTAATGAAATGATCATCTATTTAATAGGTCCATGAATAACAATTCAAACATATACAAATAATGTGGTTATTACCCTAAACCTAACTCTAACATGGAATTTTTAAAAAATGGGTAATAAAAAGTAAAGAAAACCATATATCATACGATATATTTTAATATGTTTATGTAATATGTATTTAATAAATTTATGATTATTATTTAAGAGTTTGAACATGTGAAATATAATTGAAGACATAAGGTAAGAGATTTCTATCTCACTTTTATTTTCTATGATACATTAGCCATGTTCATCACTTATTTGTTTTATGAGCTTTATATAGTAATCATGAAATAATATTAGGATTATCAAAAAAAGAATTATTAGTTTTTAAATATACTTTTTAGAATCTCTATTTCATTGGTATTATGGTGGAAATATTACCTACCTAGTAAACGATATATTTCTTAATTTCCTTCTTTGAGATGTACATTTTGTTATGGAGATATATTTTTTTAAAATGAGAATATATTTTTTCTATCACATGAAATATCATAAATTTAACAATACTAATGATATTTTGAGTTTAGTTATATGTTAATTCTTTATGGGGATTATGAATCATTGTTAGAAAAGTTGTAATGATTATATGTTATTATCTTAATGTTTATCCAGATTTTTTATGATTAATTATCCAATGTTGAAATATTATGATTGACATCTAATGAATTATCATATATTATATTTACACTATATTTTAATTATATAATCAAGTAATGTTAAAATTTTTACCCTCTTTTCTACAAATTATAATTAACAAAATGTTTTTATGAAAATTTGACTGTATTTATCTCATAAGTCAAAAAAAAATTTTCTAGAACCATGTTTTTTAAAATTATTTTAAAATATATTAATTAGTATCTTATGATTTTTTAGACATTTTATTAAAATATAATTTTTTTTTAATTTTTTTTAAAATTAATATTCATGTCATTTTCTAGAATAATTGACATTTAGTTTTTACCAAAAATATTAAAGGAAAATTTATTTTAACATGTACAGCATGATTTTTATATTCCAACACCATGAAAAAGTATTTCTTCAAATATTTTATATTAATGGATTTTTTTATATTGATTTATGTTTTATAATTTTATTTTAAAATAATAATGTATATTTTCTTCAAGAAATGGTTTAAATGATAATTTAAAATTACAATTCATATAATAGACACCTTTAAGTGTTACCTATGATTTAATAGGGATATGATATAGGAATAAAATTTATATTGTTTCTCAGAATAATTTTTGTTTTTATTAAATGATTTTTATGAAACTGAATTATTTTCAGAGCTTATTCCTTGATAAATTGTTTATGGATATTGTCTCTTTTCCAAAGATGATGATATGATGAAATGTTTAAGATGCTGATGTTAGTTAATGTGATATGATATGATGAATGATTATGTTATTTGGAACCCGTAAATATGTTTCTTATGAAATTATGTGAGGTAAATATATCTTCCTCCAATTCATTGGGTAATTATTTATATATCAAGGGATATAGAATAATCGAATGAGGAATGAATTCCATTTAGTTAGAGACATTTTACACTATGATGGTATTGAGTGTGATCCAAGAATACTATGATAGTTTGCAGAGGGAACCCATTACAATATGACTTTCTCGGCAGGGAGACTTGACTAATATTAAATTATTTTCTATTCCTATTTGTATGCCACAAATTCAAGGTCTTATTATAATGTTATGATTTTATGGAACATATTTTATTATTTTAATTGATTATATTTTTATGAACTACCACTATTTAACCATTTAATCATGTTTATGATCATTAATATGAAAGTTATTCTTATAAAATGTTACTCTTGTGTTATCATATGCGTGTGATCATGTTATTTTAATGCACTTATATTGTTAACCCATACTAACAATTTGATCTCTCCATTTATTAGGTTTCCTATATTCTGGATATGAAATATGTAATTTGTATGATATGTACATGAAGGGTTTAATTTATGAAGAATTTAGTGTGGGATTATGTATCTCACTAATGGATGTTGTTTTATGTTTCCATGATTTCATGGACACTAAGCTATTGAGTTCATTAGACATGTGTGTGCAATTTAATGAATATTCATATAAAATGATGTAATTTAAATGAATTTTAAGACTATATGGATATAGTTCGTATAAAAGGATAGGTTTCTTCAATATTTAGAAATTAGATTTAGAAAACCGTAGTTAGTTCTTTAATTATATGTCTATGGGTAAGTCAAATAATTAATCAATTTAAATGAAAATGTTCTATAATTTTGGTAATGGATTGAGCTAGTGGTTTCTAATAAATTAAATCGCTTTCAGGATATTATAATTATTTATAGATATGTAATAGCTTTACATAGGGCTAACAACCCTTAATATATCATTGTTCAAGATTCAACTAGGAACTAGTGTAATACCACATGCATTTCTACACAACCACCATGAAACACTTGGTGGATATACATTATAAATTCAAAAACATTATACAAACCATATCGAATGAATGAAATAGAATATGAATATAAATCCCCTAAGATAAACATAATGATTCTTATATTAATGATGTTGCCTTATTTTAGAAATCATAAACGTTATTTTTAAAATATATTATGTTTCCCTACAATTATTAATATTTATTACTCTATTAATTTTTTTGATTTATTCAATGGTTAGAACACTGATGAACTATATTAATACTGGACATGACCAAAATTCAAATAATTTTGAAGCTGAAAATACAAGCATTTTTTTATATAGATTTAAAAATTGAATTGTTTTTCTCACAAAATATTCTAAACCTCTAAATCATAATAAAATTACAAATGATTAAAGGGGGAATAACATTCTATTGAGCACTTCATGCGTAAATTCCAAACATCATTTATTAGATATTCTGATCCACTATTTCTTTGGGTCATGGAAAATTACCAAAAAAAATATATTTTTCCTTATTTGGTGATTAGAATAATAGAATTTCATTTTTATTGTCTACCATTTAGAAGGTGATGTAGTTCAATTTTGGACTCTAATCAATAATAACAAGTAAGGGGGTGAAATAGACTATATGTATTGATATGAGTCTATATCACACCTAGATTTTTGTTTTCATCCTTTATTCCATATTATATATTTCATCATTCTTTTTCTCTAGAGATTATTGTTTTCTGGACATAAATTTTATGTATTAGATCTTTTCAGTTTTTTTGACATATTCATGGTTCGAGAGAAATGTATAAAGAGGAGTGTTTGAAAATTACCCTGTAAGACCCTACATGGGATTTTTATGCGTATGATTGTTGGATGGGTTTTCCCCTTGAGATAGGTGAGTTTTTGGGTGAAAAGAGTTTCTTGTGACTCCTTCAAGGTCTCCTAGTTAAATCACACTAATATTTTGTTTATGTAGCTAAATGTGCATTGGTCTCCTAGTGTGGGCACATCGTTTAACTAACGATGAGAAGAGTGTGTTACTTGTGAAATACTAGACAGTGGGAAATCACGTGGTTTATGCACAGTTTGTTAAAAATTGTGAGCTAACTATGACACCCCCTGAGAAAAGGTTATTTTCGGATTTTTCCTTTTATTTAATTGGGGTTTCTTCCCTTAGCCTCCTCTATTGTAGCCGTGTATCCAAAACATCTCCCAAGTCACTTTTTGGAACCTCTAATCCTCTCAAAGTGGATTTCAATGTGGTTTCTTGGTGAATGTTCACCAGGTTTTAATTCTTATGGATCCCCTCACATTCCCCCTTTCTTTTCATATATATCTCTATCTCCTATAACCTTAGTGACCATTTTTTCCTATATAAATACGTAGGGTGGCATGATATTTCAGTTTTTCTGTTCTTTATTTCTTTGTGGATGTTATTATGTGTTTTAAACCCATTGTGGAGTCATTTTGGTTGGGTGTTGTTGAAGTGCATTTTATTTGAGGAATTTTTTTTCATAATAATTTATAATTTCAATTTTATTCTTTTCATTAACTTCACACCTTCTTTGAATATTATATATTTATATATGTCCCTTGAAAATTGGGTTGTGAAAAATGGTTATTGTACCATTTTTTTGTGATCTATTGGATTGTTTTTCTAAATATTGTACACCACGTTTTTAACACCTAATGGTTTTAAAAATGAATTCGAAGGCATGAAATGTTGATTCTCTACATAATAAATTTTTTCATGGAGATAATTTTAAACTACCCATTAAACATATTTTTTCCACTTCCATTAATTGAATTTTGAAAAGCAGACATCAACAATTGTGATCAGTAAGTTATTTAGAGTATGATAGATCCAATTTGATTTTTTTTGGTGACTAGTAAAATACCCTATTAATATTAATATGAATAGTAGTGTGACCCTTATGAATAGTAAATAATATTTTAATTTTATTTTCTAAATATTTTATGATAATGATATCTTGATGATTTTTTCAAGGTGATATAAAGTCAGTTATAGTTTTAAAATATTTATTTTTGGAATAAAATATGATTATTTATAAAAGTATAATTAATCCTGTTTAGATTTTTTTTAAATGGAGTTCATTTTTGAATTATAAGTGTCGAAAAATGGTTGGGTAGAATTTTTGGAATATATTGAATTACATGAATTTTTGGTGAATAGTGAAATTTGATAATTACGAAATATGAAATATAAATGAATTTCTGCATCATGCAGGATTCTTGGATGATTAAAATGACCATTGGTTCGACCTCAAATGTATGTATTACTTGTTTGGGTCACATTAATCAATACTCTTCAATGTAATGAGCAAATATACAAAACTAATGAATAAAATAATGTTAAACCCATCATCTCCTTCACTAAAAATACCACCCTCACACTCGTCTTCCTATCACCCCTCTCAAGATTTTTTAATTGTCTATATTATACCCAATACCCTTACCATGGATCTTACCCATGTTAAATACCTTCTAGGCTCACCAAAATGAAAATTTTAAAGACCTTATGGAGGATCTAAATGATAAGAGATTAAGAGGTAAGAATCGTCTGTCATATTCTTATGTTTTCTTTTCATATAAAACCATCCCATAACCTTACCCCAGAGGTATAAATTCCCTATAATAAAATATATTATTTATTTTATAATGATTATGGTAAATGGTTGTCATCAATTTTCCTTTACTCTTCCTCTTAATATTAAAATCAAAACAACGTCAGTGTGGTGTTGATTTACAAAAATCACGGGCGATGTGTTTTACATTTCCATTACATCCTTGAAAACTAATTATAAAACTATTTTAATGGATTGAATATATTTTAATGTTTATTTTATATCCTATTTAATGTTCTAGAGTTAACAAATATACATAATATAATGTTATTTAAAAAAAAATTGTGATTATCAAAGAACTGCCTAAATGATCATAGCAGATATCACTAAATATTTATATAATGATTCATCCTCATAAAATATGACAAAAATAATTTATGTAATCACATAATATTATGTAATGTTACTAATATAATTTCATTTTAACTTCTATATTTTATTTTCCAAACGGCATGGAAATCAAATACAAAACTGACCATGGAAATCAAGTAAAAACCACACCTAAAACAATGAAAGGAACAAAATAATAATAAATAATGGGTAAATTGAGATCAAGAAATGATTATATACGGTGCTATAAACAAGAATATGTTTCTTTATGATATTAAAAACACAATTTTATCCAATATACAAGTGTTTTAAACACTTTTTTTGTATGGAAAACGTAAGGTAATTGAATTCATAACCAAATTTCTATTCTTTGGGATAACCTTTAACGTAATTATTTATATGGTATTAAATTTTTTTCTGGTTAATAATAATTATATTATGTTTAAATATATTTATTTACATTATATATACATATTCCATCAAATATATTAAATATCACTTCAATTATATGGTATTTGTAACATGATTTTCTTTTAAAATCCCCTTTTAAAATTATGTTTTATGAAATTCAAAAGAAATGTTTTTATGATATTATTCATGTCTAATGATTATATTCTGGTTATAGTTAAACTTTTCTGATGATGTTTGGTATCTATATTTACCTCCAATTTATTAGTTATGTGTATTATGTAGGTCGGTTGTTTGGTTACTCCAATGGTAACTGTGGAAGTTACAAAATAAGGTAGATGTGATAGTTGTAAATCATAAGGTAGCAGAGAGAGTTACAAGATTATGTAAGTAATTCCCCATGATTACATTATTGTTCTTTTTATTTTCTTTAGGTTTTTTCTAAATCTCATGGAAATCTAAATTTTCACAATGTTTTTATATATGGTTATCAAGTATTTCTTTTTGAAAATGATTTCATACATTTAAAAGTTTTTATAGACAAATGTTTTCTATTCTTTTTATATCCTTTATTGAGATTTTCTCTTATACCATGTTTTAAAATTATTTCCATAGGCCCTAACAATGTTTATGAGAAATAAAGAAGTAACTTTAGATGTTATGATTATTTTTTAAATAAATCATATTGTCATTTTGTGTTTAAGATATTTTGTTTTGGATGATATGGGAACTATTTTAATGGTACCCACATTCTATGATTATGGTTTGATATGTATGATTTATATCCTAAAATTATATATCTCTAAACCAAAATGATCATAGGGAATGTAATGAAGTGAATTCTAGTTGGTATAACCAGAATATGTAATGTTTAAGTATGAGACCTTATAATTTGTATCAGAGAACGATTTAGATAACTTTATGAGTTTGTATTATATTTACTGAATAAAATAAATGATTTTTTCATTATTTTATTATTGAAATGGTATAGAATTTAATGATTAACATGTTCATTTATCTTAGAAATGACCCTTCAAAAAGGGTTTCCTTGGAAGAAACAGGCCAGCTTATGTTGGAAGGAACCGAGATGTTGATATTTTTCTGAATCCACAACTAGGAATGGTGGGAATGGGAACTAAGAAATATATGAAGTTAATGTCTCTGCTTATTCGTGTAATAAAATGCATTGGAATCCATGAAAGTGAATAAATAGATCTACAAAAATATAACATGATGATAGTGGAACATTTTATGAGGAAACATCATCTTGCTTTAAGTGGATCTTATGACCCTGTAGTGGTTGAAGGATGGATTTAAGCCATTTGAAAGATATTTGATGTAATGGTATTTTTATATCATTAAAAGTTATGTCTTTCCATTTATCTTTTTTAAGGTGAATCTTATTAGTGGGGGTCATTAGCTATTAATATCATGGATAAAGAGGAGGTAGATGCCTTAGCGTGGGATGAATTTAAAAGTTTTTTCTTGAAAAATATGTAAGAAATGTGGTTAGACATAATATGTAGTAGAAATTAACTAAATTATGGATAAAAGAGGAATATTTATTCACCATGTATGATGAAAACTTCACCCAATTGACATGGTACGCTTAAAATCTTATTCAGGATCTTGATAAAAAAATAAACAGTATTTACACATGATTGAGGAAAGATATCAATGGGAATTTGCTTCTTGAGAGTTAAAAAGTTGTCAAGAAACATTTCTAATGAGATGATAGGTTATAAATGGTGTCTACTAATGACCATGTGTAATTTTAGAACCAATAGAAGAAGTGGTCCAAATGTAAAGTGATGGGAAGAATAAATCAAAAAAAAAATTGGTTGTAAGAATGTTCAGTTTCTAGTTTGTGAATTGTGTGGTGAAAAAAATACAGCGGAATGCCTCACAAAAACTAGAGAGTGTTTTTGATGTATTATGTTTAGACATATGTTCTGAGATTGTAATGAAAATGACCCTATTATTAACCATGATAAAAAAACTATAATGTGGTTTAATTGTGGTGAGATGGCGTATTATGAAAATTTCAACCCAAAGAATGATATGAATGATGGAAATCAGCCAGACTATAAGAATAGTGGTGTAGTGAGATCCTTTGTGACTGGGTCAGAAGATATCAGGACATACAATTAAGTACATTCAGGTATTTTTAACATAGATTTTAGTAGGTCTTGTTTGATATAGGGTCAACACATTCCATTATTTTTTATATTATTTATAGTAAATTGGAAATATCACCTCATAAAATGAGACTGTAACTTATTGTTAAAATAGAAAGGGGAAAATTTACACCAAAAAAGAATTTAATGAAACTTACTATTGATAAATGTGAAAAGTAATTACCTATAAACTTTGTTGTTTAGCCCTTAGAAGAGTTTTATGTCATTCTAGGTATGGACTTTCATTCTGTTTATCATGTTAATATTCACTGTAAAGCGAATGATGGTGTTTTATAGTAGTTGTTTTATATTTATACCTTAATGAAAACATACAATTGATAAAATATCAAAAATATGAGAAACTTTTGAATGATGGAATTTAAATTTATCATTCTCATATTGTTGAAAAAAGTAACTGTTCTTTTAATGTTATGCCAGTGGTAAATGAATATCATGATGTTTTTTCATATTATTTACCATGTGATATACCTGATCTAGAAGTTGCATTCACAATTGATATAGTTCTAGATTCTAATTCAATTTGAAATCTACCTTATCTAATAGATCAAATGGATCATCATGAATTGAAAAATCAGCTATGGGAGTTTCTTAATAAAGGCTTCATTCATCCTAGAACTTCACCATGGGGTGCTCCTATTTTGTTCATTCAAATGAAAGATGGTTCCATGAGACCTTGAATTTATTATATATCCTTCAACAACATTACTATTAAAAACATGGATCATTTTCCTCATATCTTGAATTGTTTGATTAACTATATGGAGCACAATACTTTTTGATGGATGAGGTGAGGTCGAGGTACAAATAGTTGAATGTAATGATGGTAGATGTTTTGATGACTAAGATCCGTAATATATATTGGCATTAAAAAATTTATAATATTTGTGTAAAGACCCAAAAATTTCAAGGTAATTTTTTTCTTAAATACTTTGAAGTTTTATGAGTCCGTAATTTTTGACAGCGCTGGATTCTGAGGCACGGTGTGCCCGGAATATTTTTATAAAGTTTTGTTTGGGTACGTTTACTAAACGTATGTGAGGGTTTTTCTATCTTTTGAACAGGTTCTCAAAATTGAAATCTAATGGCACCGATAAACTCATAGTGATGGTATTCACTTAAGGGGACATTTACCGGTGTTGCGTTAGTTCAGGAGAAGAAGTTCTTTTTTGGTGATTTATAATAAATTAAAGAAAATTGTTCTGTGCACAATTTTACATTGAAGAGGTGGTTATTTCCTCCAAAGAAATGTTGGGGTGGGGCCCACACCCCAGATAAAATCCCATGAGAGGATAATGTGTGGTGGGGCCCAAATTAGAACCTAATCCTTCACCTCCCCTTTAACTCCCATGAACCCCCTTTTAATCTTTTAAACCTCCACTTAATGGTGGAGCCTCTCCACCTCCCTCCAATTAAGTGTGACAACACAATTAATTAATGTCTTCTTTAATTAATTTGTGGTATCAACAATTCATTTGAATTGTTTTGAATTGCATGGAATGATTATAATTTTGGAGAGCCTATCTTTTCTTTTGACCTTGGAAAATATTTTTTGGAAAAGGCTTGGGAGAATTCAACTTCTCTAAAGAAGAACTTGAGGAAGTATTTTCTCGATGAAGAACATCTTCCATGAAGAACATCTCCAACGACTAGTGAACTTTTTCAGCTAACGTTGATGGAACGATATCCGTCTTATGCGATGCCGGACCTCCGCAACGCTCGTCTTCCATTTCTCGTAGACGTGCAACATTCATGAAATTGAGGTAGGGGTTTTTCTTTTTTAAAATAAATCATTGTTCCACGTTTTATATGGTTCGATATTGGCCTTTTGTTACCACCTTACGCGGATGGGGCAGGTCGAACAAACACTCCTCAATGACCCTACGTTGTTTCTATTGATTTTTTGATGGTGGCAGAACCGGAAGGATGCAGTTCCATGACACCGTGCCGGAGAATGTAAGGGCACCCAGCCTTATGGGCCACGACATACGGAAGAAGCGGCGGTCGTGCACCGGCCGCGTGGAAAAGAACCGCGGCCCGCAACCGCGGCCCGCTTGGTCGAAGAAGAACTGGCCAGTCTCACGACCGGCCCGGCTGGTAGAACTGGCAATCCAAAGACGGCCGGATAGGAGAACCGATGCATCCCCATAGTGTCGCGCTGCAGATAATCGTGGCATGCACTGGGCGGTCCGCTTCGGCGTGCGAACCGGCCTGCCGCCTGCCAGTCTGGTTGAAGGAAGTCGCGCCAACCGAAGGTGCTATGTGAGATGACATCATCCCGCTATGTAGGTCGATCACGCTAGAGAGGACCGGCTGTCTTCATCCTGCCGGGAAGGAGGGGCGACGTCACTTAGCGCTATGTTTCAGAAAACTTGGGGGGTCGTGCCCCCTAGCACTGCTCGGCCAGCTGGCCGAGCCACCGCCCGTCGCGGCCAGAGTTGCCTGCCACCGGGATGGGCCATGCCCCGCCGGGCCGGGCCACACCCCAATGGGCCGGGCCGACCCCCCAGCCGGATTGGACCTGCCGAGCCGTGTCGGGCCAACCCGCCTGCCCACTTGGCTTGACGGGTCGGGCCCGTCTCTCTTAAACACGAATATCTTCTAGACCGCGTGTCCCATTGACACGTCGTCTGCGGAATTGGGATACTCGTGACGAGAAAATAAGTTTGCAATACTCTAAATGACAAATGGAAATCTTTGGAAAAATTCCGGGTTTGAAACGAGCGTAATTCCAACTGGGCCCCTGGAACAGAAAATCCAATAATTCTCAGACTGGGCGTCCGATTGATGCGTCGTCTTTCGCATTTGGTCCTTTTGATGAGATGGAACTTCAGGATACATCAACTCCAGACTTCGTGATAGTTGATGTATTGACACCTTTTTCTCGTGTAGCGTACCCTCCCAGAATCAAGCGTGATGTGTGCGGGAACCCTAGAGTTGGATACGACTACGACTACTACCGTATTGGAATCCTCTGTGGGTTTGATGACGATGAATAATATACTGAAATTCTCCACAGGTTTGACAGCAATGACTACTGTACTAGGATCCTTCGTGGGTTCGATAGTGATAAAAATTGTCCTTGATTCATGTGTTGGTCCAGAAGTTTGACATCTATACATGTATCCTGTGTGGGTCTGACATAGTAGCTGGTCTTGTATCCTTTTTTGGTCCGACAACTTAGCTGGTCTTGTATCCTATGTGGGTCCGACAGCTTAGATGAATCGGTGACTACATCTGATCATCTATATTTCTATACAAAAGATTTATACCTATGTGAGCTAAGTAATGACTTTGAATAGTTATCATCAATGTGATTGACTTAAATTCCTATGTGGACTGGGTTGTGCTTGGGCTCGAGAGATGGAGCTGAACTGTGATTGATAACACAGGTATATGTATGGGCATATATCTAAATATGATTGGTAGATACTTCGTGGTTGTATCTTTCTTCTTTGGTTTATCCTTTTTTGGATTCTGGGATACCTTCGGGGGTCTCGGGGTCCCTACTGAGTATCTTTATACTCAGTCTTGCACGGGCTATGCCCACACCTCGTTGTGTTGGATGCAGACGACAGACAACGATTATGGGGGCAGAGAGCGAGCCAAGACATGAGGGTACCTGGAGGTGGATCACACGGTGAGACGGTTCATGGAGCGGACCGATAGACATGGAGTGCTGAGGTGGACATATGTAACTACCCTACAAGTAGGATACCTGAAGGATGTTCCAAAAGCTGGCCTTTTAGGCTGTTGTCCCTTTTTCAGTTGTACTTGCTTTCCATTGTACTTGTACTTTACTGCTGGGCTTCAATTTCTGCCCCCTTTACATTCAACAATACTTTTTCTTTACAATATTCACATAGTGTTTACATCATGATGTGTACTCTCTTGTGTTTGTTTACTTTCATAAAAGAAATTTCTTCTAAACATAGGTATTTATCACATTGGTGCTAGTCGCCTGCCTGTGACCTATGGAAGGTGGGCTTGGGGTAGTCACGGGACGGGCCCCGAGGCCGAGTCATGAAAAATTAGTATCAGAGGAGTCGGTTCTACCATAGAACTCTGGAATTTGATAATTTTTTTCATCTGAAGCAATAATGTTAAGAGTATTGAGTGTGGTTCTCAGTTCAGGGAGTCCAGTGTTGGTGAGGCGGCCGACGTATCCATTCACCATGGCCCTGAACATTTATTTCAAACTCAGTGCACGAAAACACTAATTGCGTCGGTGTTTCCATTGAAAAATATTCTTTGTGATTTCTTCGTGTTACCTCAATAGGTATACTGTTTGACTGTGGTGCACCTATTTTTTTCAGGATGGCCCCAACAAGGCAGCCAGCTAGGGTTCCGAGTTATGTACGAGATGGTAGACCACCAAGTGACGAGGCCTCGGTGCAGGGCCCCATCACAGCGGAGGCAATAGCGGTACCACTACTCGCTGGTCCACCGATACCAAAAGCACCAGCAGCAGAGAGTGAATTCCGCCTGAGTGCGTTGCATGAGTTCCATCGAAAGAGGCCACCCGGGTTCTGTGGAGAGATGGACCCACAGGTAGTTGAGGATTGGCTGGAGGCTATCGTGACAGTCTTCAATTTGGTAGGGACACTAGACGACATTATGGTGATCTTTGCCGCGAGTCTCCAGAACACAATAGTAGGTAGATAGTGGAGCCTGATGCTCTAGGTGGATGACGAGGCATCATTACTATGAATGGATTTCAAGAGTCTCTTCCACTCAGATTTTGTTCCATCCACCCTTCGTACAGTGCATATTCAAGAGTTACTTCTTCTGCAACAGGGAATCATGACAGTATCTCAGTACTCAGCGAGGTTCACTGACCTCTCACTCTACTCCACGGATATGGTATGAGACCCGTTCTTCAAGGCCCATACCTTCGAGCAGGGACTCAGGAAAGAGATCAGGTCTTCAAATATTCCCTCAACATCCTGATGCAAGTGGGGGTGCTAGAGAGAGCCCTTTTAGTTGAGAGTTTTCTCACTGAGCAGTCACCAACGACGAGACCCACCGTAGGATGACACATAGTGGAGTTATCTATAGCTATTAGTAGACTGTTGACGTAGAGGTCCAAGTGGACCAGGCCATCAGGTGTGTGACCTCATGATATAGGTTTGGTTGTGCGGGGCACATGAAACAGAGCTAGCCTTATGTGGATCAAGCAGTTCTATACATGCAGTGGGAAGGGCCACATGGCTCGTGACTGCCCGACATGCCATGTAGATGAGCAACTGAAAGTAGAGGGACCTCCTAGGCAGAGGAAGAGGTTTGACCATGGTGGTCTTCCGGGAGCATGCAGACGAGGCAAAGAAGCTGGAAAAGTAGTGGGTGGTGGATGACGTTTTGAGGCTCTACCACCACCACCACCAGAATGTCCACCCCGACCACATGGAGATGGCAGACAGAAGCGGGCTCAGCTCCAGGTAGTCGAGGCCTATGAAAAAAGCACACTTGAGATGATTCAAGGTACTATATATTTCTACTCCACCCTTGATTTAGTAATTATAGACGTAGGTTCACATCATTCTTTTATTGTTGATTCCCTTGTTCAGAGCTCAGAGATTCTGACGGAGTCGTTGGCTCGATCCTTACGGTTAGAGACTCCTATGGGAGAATACTTGATGATTATGCATTGGTGCCAGCAGTGTGAGCTTACTCTTGGAGGCGAGATCTTCCGCTGTGATCTTTTTTTTGCGGCATCGAGGCCTTACAAACTCATCTTGGGTATTTACTGGTTATCCACAATTCATGCTCAGATCGACTGTATTAGGCACAAGGTGCGGTGTATCCGCATGGATGGGACCCTGTTCACCTTCACCGGCAAGAAGGGAGCCTTTGCAGGGTAGGATGGACTTACACCGTGGAGGGGGCAGTCGATCACACATCAGTTGGCTAGTCTCATCCTCAGAGTGGTTGATGTGCGGAGTCTGAGTTTTCCTATTGTGGTGGATCAGTACTCGGATGTTTTCCCTGAAGATGTTCCAGGACTACCTCCTCCCAGACATGTAGACTTATACATTGACCTATACCCCGAGACACCACCGATATCTACTCCCGCATATCAGATGGCTCACTCCAAGATTCGTGAGATGCATGTATAACTAGGGGACTTTGAGAGGAAGGGATTCATCTGACCTAGTGTTTCACCCTAGGCTTCTACGATTTTGTTCTCTAAGAAGAAGAATGGAAGCTTACGATTGTGTGTCGACTACCATCGCCAGAATCAGGTGACCGTGAAGAATAAGTACCCACTCCTGAGGATTGAAGACCTTTTTGATCAGCTCAAGGGAGCATGATGGTTCTTGAAGATAGACCTCTGTTCAGGCTATCACCAGATCAGAGTTCGAGATGAAGATGTGCAGAAGATGGCCTTCAAGTGTATGTAAAGCCACTACGAGCTCTTGGTTATGCCCTTCGGCTTAACCAACGCTCCAGAAGTATTCATGAGTCTCATGAGTAGGCTTTTCCAGCCTTACCTAATTCTATGTGTCATAGTATTCATCGATGACATACTGATTAACATGACTAATGAGGAAGAGAATGCCTTCCATTTGCAGGTAGTACTTGACACCCTACGAGAGAACCAACTTTATGGTAAGCTCTTGAAGTTCCCATTATGGAAACGAGAGGTACACTACTTGGGACACGTCATCTCAAAGGCTGGGGTAGTAGTGGATCAATCGATGATCGAGGTAGTACTTGTTGGGATCCAACCAGGAGTGTGACGTAGGTACGGAGTATTCTAGGCCTGGCTGCATACTATTGGAGATTTGTGCCAGACTTCTCTAGTGTAGGATCACCTCTTTCAGCTTTGATGAAGAAGGGAAAACCCTTCGTGTTGTCAGAGAGATGCCAGCAGTGCTTTCAGAAGCTGAAGCAGAGATTGACCAGTGCACCCATCTTGAGGTTACCGGAGGTGGGTGTAGGGTATGTAGTTTACTACGACACATCATGGACTGGACTCGAGTGTGTCCTGATGCAAGAGAAAGTAGTGATCACCTATGGTTCATAGAAGTTGAGACAGCATGCACAGAACTACGCTACCCATGGTATAGAGTTAGAAGTAGTGGTATTCGCCTTGAAGATGTGTCGATACTATCTTATGGGCGAGCATTTTACAGTCTATTCTGACCACCCGAGTCTCAGGTACATCTTCTCGTCAAATGAACTAATCTCGAGACAGCGAAGATGGCTCGAGATCCTACAAGACTATGACTTAGAGAAAGTCTGTAATTTTGGGAAGGGGAATGTTGAAGTAGATGATCTATGTATGAGATTGGGAATTCAGCTGCTAGGAGAGGCAACAGAGCAGCTGGCTGCATTGCATATATCCTTTGTGGATAGAGATGGAGATTCCTTCCTACAGACTCTCACAGTCACTCCTCCACTCCTTCAGCGAGTCAGAGAGGCACAACGTGGGGACATTGACTGTGAGACGCGACGTGCTCAGATATCCTCAGGGCAGACACCTGAAGTATTTTCTTAAGGTGGGGAGCATGCCATCATCTTCAGAAGACGTACTATTGTACCAGTTGCATTATAGGATTACGTGTTGAGGGAGATTCACACTTCCACTATAGCGGTACATCTAGGAGTGGAAAAGATGTATTAGGATATCAGATGACATCATTGGAGGCCGTGTATGAAGAAGGGTGTAGCATAGTTCTTCTCGTGATGCCTCACTTGTCAGCAAGTGAAGGCGGAGCACCAGTTAACAGCAGGCTTGGTACAAACCTTAGTGGTTACATAGTGGATGTGGGACGTGATATCCATGGATTTCGTGATAGGGCTTCCACTTACATCAAGAGGAAACGACTCTATCTGGGTGATCGTCGACTAACTCACCATGTCAGCCCACTTCCTACCGATCAGAGATCGTGGTTTAGAAGAGATCATGGGACGCCTCTAGGTTTAGGAGATCGTACGACTTCACGGTGTGACATTGACTATCGTCTCCAATCGAGACGATCGTTTCTCTTCATGTCTTTGGAAGGGGTTACATGAGGATTTTGGCACACATCTTCACTTGAGCACCACCTTCCATCCTCAGACAGACTGTCTGAATGAGAGGACCATTCAGACTCTCGAGGAAATGCTCTATGCCTGTGTCCTCGACTTTGGTCGTAGTTGGGAGGATCACTTACCATTTGTGCATTTTTCGTACAACAACAGCTATCACTACACCATCGGGATGGCTCATTACAAGACACTATATGGCCAACCTTGAAGGTTACCTCTGTGCTAGACTGACCTAGGGGAGTCAGAACATGTCGGAACAGAGATGGTTCAGGCTACAACAGAGAAGGTTCAGATCATCTAGGAGTGGATGAAGAATGCACAGAGTAGACAGAAGTCCTATGCTGATAGGAGATGGAGACCACTGGAGTTCAAGGATGGTGACCACATCTTCCTACGAGTCTCACCTTGACGAGGTCTTTGGAGATTTGGACGAGATGGAAAGTTGTTTCCTTGATTCATCGGACCTTTCTAAGTCCTCAGCAGAGTAGGAGATGTGGAATACAACCTTTCCCTTCAACCTCAGTTGCACAAGGTGCATGACGTCTTCTACGTCTCTCATCTGAGGAGATACGTGCATGACCTGTCCCCCATCATTGACCCCTGGGAGCTGGACATCGATGAGGGGGAGACATTCACAGAGGTCTCGGTGGAGATCCAGGATCAACAGAAGTGGGTGCTATGCTGATGGTCGATTCCTCTGGTGTGAATTACCTAGCAGTATGGGAACCTCCATGAGAGCACATGGGATCGGAAGGCTCATATGCGTGCTCAGTACCCCCATTTGTTTCCCTAGTGTGTGTTGTATCTTTACAACAACGTAAATCTCTGTGGTGAGGGTAATGTAAATACTCATAAATTTCATAGATATTTTTTTTTTCATAAATACACTGGTATTTTATGAGTCCGTAGTTTCTGACGACGCCTGATTCTGAGGCTCTGTGTGCCCAGAATCATTTTTCTGAAGTTATTTTTGGGAACGTTCAATAAACGTACTTGCAAGTTTTTTTATATTTTGAACCGGTGCTCAAGAATTTATATCTGAGGGAACCGATGAACTCACAGTGCCGATATTCGCATAAGGGGAGCATTACCGGAGTTGTGTTTGGTCAGGATGAGAAGTTAATTTCTTGGGGATTTATAATAAATTAAATAAAAATGTTGTGTGCACAATATTACTTTTCAGAGGTGGTTATTTCCTCCAAGGGGAAGTTGGTGTGGGGCCCACTCCCTACATAACTTCCCATGATAGAATAATGTATGGTGGGGCCCACACTATCACCTAACTCTTTAACTACCCTTTAACTCCCATGAACCCCCCTTTTAAACTTTTGAACTTACACTTAATGGTGGAGCCTCTCCACCTCCCTCCCATTAAGGGTCACAACACAAATAAGTCATTTCTTCTTTAATTAATTTGTGGTGTCAACAATTCATTTGAATTCTTTTAAATTTCATGGCATCATTATAATTTTGGAGAGCCTATCTTATCTTTTGGCCTTGGATAATATTTTGTGGAAAAGGCTTGGGAGAATTCACCTTCTCCAATGAATAACTCAAGGAATTATTCTCTCGATGAAGAACATTTTTAATTAAGAACATCGTCAATGACTAGAAACCATTCTCCTATGACGTTGAAGGAATGATATCCATACAATGTGATGCCTGGACTCTATGACGCTCATCTTCCGCGGCATCTCAACGTGCAACGTTCATGAAATCGAGTGATGGGTTTGTCTTGTTTAAATTAAATAATAATTCCTCATTTTATATGGTTCGAAATTGGCATTTTTTACCACCTTACACGGAGGGAGCGAATCAAACATACACAGCACGATGACCCACCGTTGTTTCTCCTGATTTGTTGATGGTTTCAGAACCGGTAGGGCATGGTGTCGTCGCACCGCGCCAGAGGAAGGAAGGGGCCACAACCATATGGGCCGCAGCGTACGGAAGAAGTGGCATATGTGTGTTAGCCGTGTGGATAAGAACCGCGTCCCGCAACCGCAGGCTTCTCGGCCAAAGAAGAACCGGCAGGCCGAAGCCAGCTGGATAGGAGAACTGTGGCACCCCCTTGGCGCCGCGCTGCGTAGAACCACGACCCATATTGGGTGGGCCACTTCGGTGGGTGAACTGGCTGCACGCCTGTCGGCTGGGATGAAGGATGCCAAGGCACCTGAAGGTGCCACATGGGAGGAAAGTGGGCTGTTATTCTAGCCTCTCGTGTCAGAGAAGACCTACCGGCTTCGGCCGGACGAGCAGGAGGGGCGGTGCCGCTCGGCGCCGCCGTTTCAGAAAAGCCCCCCCCCCCCCCCCCCGCACCGCTCGACCAGCTAGCCGAGACACGGCCGGGACGTCTTCCCCCAGGCTGGGCCGCACCCCACTGAGCCAGGCCGACCCCCCAGTTGGGTCAGACCCACTGATCTGGGTCAGGCCGACCCGCCAGCCCACTTGGGCTTGGTGGGCCGAGCTCGTTTCGCTTAAACACGAATATCTTCTAGAAAGCGTGTTCGATCGACACGTCGTTTGTGGCACTAGGATCCTAATGACTAGATGATCATTTTTCACTAATATAAATGAGTTTTGGACAAATTTGGAAAATGTCGGGGTTTTGAATGAACATAATTTCAATCGGGCCCCTGGAACAGAAAAGCCAATAACTCTCAGACCAGGCGTCCGATTGATGCATCGTCGGCCGTGTTGGGTTCTTTTTTATGAGACAGCACTTCAAGACACATAAACTCTGGACTTCATGATAGTTTATATATTCACTCATTTTGATAGAAGATCGGACCCTCTTAGAATCGAAAATGATGTGTGTGAGAACCCTAGAGCTGGATGCGACTGCGACAACTACCATACTGGAATCCTCCGTGGCTTCGACGATGATGACTGATGTACTGGAATCCTCTGTGGGTTCGACAGTGATGACTAATATACTGGGATCCTCTGTGGGTTCGACAGCGATGACTACAATTCCTGTATCATATGTGGGTCCGTTAGTTTGACCTCTGTACTTGTATCATGTGTGGGTCTGACATAGTAGCTGGTCTTGTATTCTCTGTGGGTCTGACAACTTTGCTAGTCTTGTATCCTATGTGGGTCGGACATCTTAGATGTATCAGTGACTATATCTGATCATCTCTATCGTTATTCTAAAGATGTATACCTGTGTGAGACGAGTCTTGACTTTAAATAATTATCATCAATGTGATTGACTTACCGTTCTGTGTGGACTGGGTTGTGCTTGGGCTCAAGAGTTGGAACCGCACTCTGATTGATAACTTGGGTATATTTATGGGAATATACCTAAGTATGGATGATTGATACTTTGTGGTTGTATCATTCTTCTGTGGTTTATCCTTTGGGTATTCTGGGAGACCATTGGGGGTCTCAGGGTACCTACTGACAATCGTTATACTCAACGTAGCATCAGATATGCCTGCACCTCGTTGTGTTGGATGCAGACGACGGACAACGCTGACAGAGGAAGAGAGCGAGCTAGGACTGGATGGTACCCGGAGGTGGACCACATGGCGAGATGGTACACGGAGAGACAGATAGACATGGATTGCTGAGGTGGACATCTGTACCTACCCTACTTATAGGATACCCGACGAACGTTCCAGGAGATTCCCTTTTTAGCTATTGTCCCTTTTTCAGTTGTACTTGCTTTCCGTTGTACCTATACATTACTGTTGGGCTTGTATTTCTGGCCCCTTTACTTTCAGAACTAATTTTCTGTGTATAATATTCACTTAGGGTTTACATCCTGTTGCGTACTCTATTGTGTTTATTTACTTTAATAAAGAAAATGCTATCAGAACATAGAGATTTACACCTTTGGTTCTATTTTCCAGCACCTGGCTTATGGAAGGCGGGCATGGAGTAATCACAGCCCAGGCCCCGAAGATGGGTCGTGACAGTTGGAGTTCACTAATTCACTTGATGTATTCATTGATCTTATGAATATAATATTTAATAATTTATTGGATATGTTTGTAGTTATTTTTATTAATGACATTCAATTATTCTCTAAAAGTAAAGAGGATTAGGAAAACATATATATAAGGGTTGTTTGACAAACCTTAATGGGAAATAACCTATATGTAAAATTCAGAGAGTGTGAATTTTGGTTGCAATAGATTTCCATTATTGGGAATATTGTATATAAAGATGGAATAATTATCGATTCTATCAAAACAAAACTAATTGATGAATAAAGATTCATAGTTTTCATAGACTAGTAGGTTATTACTGATATTTTGTGAAAAACTATTCATGGTTATCTATCCCTCTAAAAATGTTAACACGAATGGGGTTAATATTTTTTTTATAGAAAAATGTGATGTTCTTTTTCATGATCTGATGAAGAGATTGGTAAATGCTCTATTTTTGGACCTTCCTTCTAGAAATGGAATGTTTTTCAACTACATAGATACTTCTTTATAGGGACATGGTTGTGTTTTGATGCAAAATTTTCACGTAATTTATTATGCATGAATACTACTAAAACAACATGATTTAAATTATCCCACATACGATAAGTAATTTCAAATTGGAGTTTCAAATATAATTTTTTTTACGAATCATTTTTATGGGGAAAACATTTAAATATACACCAACCATAAATGTTTGAAGTATTTATTCCCACAGAAGGAACTAATCATGAGGTAGAAAATATGTCTCGAATTGAAAAATGATTATGATTTCACGATCAATTACCATCTGGAAAAAGAAAAAAAGTGATGGATTCCTATAGTTGAAGACTTAATGAATCATTAACTATGTTTCATGTGGATCATAACCCCTTGATAATTGATTTGATGAATTTTGTCTTGGAAGTCATTGGTGCAAGAAATTAGTCCTTTTTGTTTTCAGTTTCAGCATTGTGATATTTGTTAGGAAGAATTAAGAAGATGAAGAGGGAAGATGGGGAGCTAAATAATAAGGTATAATTCATTTAAATATGTATGTTTCTAGAATTTTTTATTGATAATGATTATTATTTTTTATTTGGAAGATTTTTATGTGTGCCTTGTGATTCTAAAATGATGAACGACTTGTTGTGTGATGCACATAGTTCTCCATTTTTTGATTATCATGGAAGCACAATGATGTACAGAGTCCATCAAGAGTATTATTAGTGGCATAGAATGAAAATAGATAATAACAATTTACAATGAAATTCCTAAAATGTAAAAAGCTTGAATTAGAGTAGATGTTACCGAAGGGGATACATGATCCTTTACAAGTGCCAGAGTGGAAATGGGGTAATATGTCTATGGAACTATTTGAGGGGCTACCATAGAATCCTCGATGTAACAATGAAACATGGATTATTGGTGATAGACTAAATAAATATGCTAAATTCATGCATATTCAATATACTATTTCTTTGGATCACCATTCTCGAATGTACCTCAATGAGATTTCCAGGTTACATGGAGTTCATATTTCTATTGTATCATACTGTGATCCCAGGTACATTTCTATCTTTTATAAAGGCCTTTATAAGTCATTAGGAATAGAATTATATTTTAGTATAGCATTTCATACTCAGTTAGATGGGAATTCATAATTTTTGATTTAGACTTGAGAGGATATTCTTCAATCATGTTCAATGGATTACTAGGGAAGTCGAGATAAACATATTTATTAGTTTAATTTTCTTATAATAACAATTTTTATTCTAGTATAATGATGGAACCTTTTAAGGAATTATATAGAAAGTAGTTTTGAAGACCATAATTTTGGGATTATGTTAGATAAAGGATGTTCATGGGACCATAATTAGTAGAGTAAGTGGATAAAGAAGTTAATATGATCCAACAACACATTATGACACCTCAGAGCCGACAAAAAAATAATGCAGATAACAAGAAGAATGACTTTTCTTTTGATGTAGGTGATCATGTTTATCCTAGAATGTCACTATGGAAAATTGTTATATAATTTGGTATGAAAGGGATGTTGAGTCCACGATTCATAGTACCTTGCGTTATCATGGGGATTGTGGATGAGTTTCCTATCAAGTTACTTTTTATCATAGTTTATCTTACATATACAATGTTTTTCCTATTCCGATGTTGAGACTGTATGTGCTAGATTCATCTCATCTTTTTACCCCAGAAGCAGTTCAACTGGAAGATGATAATTCTAATTAAAAGAACCCCACTCAAATTATTAATCGATGAGATCATGTTTTGTCTAATAATTTAATCAACTAGGTAATTGTTTTTTGGAGAATCTAAAAGGATGGATAATTAACATGGGAATCTGAAAATACTATGACGAAAAGGTACCCAAAATTGTTTAATAAGAAAATAAAATTTTGAGGAAGTATTTTCAATAATATTTGGTGAATGTTACTCCCCAAGGATAAAAAATACAGTGAAATTCATGAAACCATTATTCTCTACAAAATGACACATTATTTTAAGAACAAAGTAGTAATCTAGCTATTAAACAAATTTTTCCACTTCTATGATTTTCATTTCACTAAATATACATCTATGATTTTAATGAGTATGTTATTTAGAGTTTGATAGAAAGAAGATGATTTTTTTATTGAATTGCAACATACCCTTATGAATAGTAAATCATATTATTATTTTATTTTTTTATGGTTATAAGATAATGATATCTTGGATAATTTTTCATGCTGATATAGAATCATTTATAGTTTTAAAATTACTATTTTTGGAATAAAATATGGTTTTTTTAAAATATTTAATTAATAATATTTAGAAAATTATTTTAAAAATGGTGTTAACATTATGAATTTTAAATGTGCAAAAAATTATGGGTTGATTTTTTGTGATTTTTCTGAAATACATCATTTTTGGTGAGTATTGAAATTCGATAATTACAAAATATAACAAATAAATGAATTTTTGCAACATGCATGAGTCATCAAATATGTAAATGACCATTGCTTCAAACTAACATGCACTTCTTTAATATTTTAGGTCACATGAATCATGGATTTTTGTAGTCTTGAGAAATAAAAGAAACTAATGATTAAAATAATATAAATCCCCTCCTCTCAAACACTATAAATACATCTATCACCTCTACTTCGTCTCACACATCTCTAGAATTGTGCATTTTTATGTTCTTCACAATACCCTTCCCATGTATCATCCCCACGTCCAAGACCTGTAGGTCTCATCGAAATGAAATAAAACCAATGGCCTTAAGGAGTATCTAAAGAAAAATAGATCAATGGGGTAAGAATCCTCTATTAATTTCAAATGTTTTCTTTTCAATTAGTTTTCTTTCAAATACTAATTTAAACTACCCTTATCCAATAGGTATTAAAATTTTAGAATAATAAATATTATAGATTTTTTCATGTTTACGTAAAATATTCATCAAAACTTTTCTTTTCCTCTTCCTCTTAATTTAAAAATAAAAACACAGTTTGTGATGTGACTATTTTCAAAAATCATGGATGATGTGTTTTAAATTTCAATTACATCCTTAAAAATTGGTCATAAACCCATTAAAATTACTAAATTAGATATAAATTTGTATTATATTTCCCCTTTCAAGTTATGTAGTTAACATATATACATAATATTAGGTCATATAATGAATCTAGTTCTTGATTATCAAAGAACCACCACAATGATCTAAATAGATATCACTAATGATTTATCTAATTATTCATCCTCATAACATATAAAAAATTATTTATGGAAATATTTAATATTATATAAACATATAAATATCATTTAATTCCACTTTTATAATTTCATTTCTATAATAAAAGTAAATCAAATACAAAACCGTCCACGAATATTATATAAAAAAGGCACCCAGTACATTGGAAGGAACAAAATATTAATAATTAAAGGGTGATATAATGTTTCTAAATTATCATATAGGGTGTAATAAAAATTAATATTTTTATATAAGATATTAATAAAAAACTTTTAAATACTATATTTAAATTTAAACACATTTAATATAAGACAAATCTGAGGTAAGGGAAATCTTAACACTATTTCCATTTTTTGGGTTAACCATCTACTTCATTATTTATGAGGAATTAAAAATTTTTGTGTGATGAATTTTATTTATTTTATGTTTAATTATGTGTATTTATAGTGTATATACATATTCCATTGACAATATTAAGTCACAATTCAATTATATGATATTTTTAAGGGGATTTTATATTTAAATCCTCTATTAAAAATCGGTTTTAAAATTTTCAAAAGGAAAGTTTTTATGAAATTATTCATGTTGAATTATTATGTTATGGTTCATGTGAATTTCTTATGATTATGGGTGGAACCTATATACACCTACAATGAATTTGGCATGGGTATGTTGGCGATCACTGATATAGTTATCCAAGTGTAACTATGATGGTTGCAAAATAATGATGTCATGAGGGTTACATTGTAAGGTAGACGTGGGGATTACAAATAATAAGGTAGACAAGGGGGTTACAAGAGAAGTTAATTAATTCCCAAAGATTCGTTTATGGTTCTATTTATCTACTTTATCATTTTTGGAAATCAATTTAATATATATTGTATCAAAAAGTACATATATAAGGACCTAACCTTATTACATTACATAATCATGAATTTGGTCAAAAATTCACTTCATTTAACATTGAGTAAATTTTCAAGATTATAACATTATTGAATTGGTAAATAATACATTAATAACATTACAAGTTATTAGAGAGTGGATACCATAAAAAAATATTCATTTTTTCTAAATTATAAAATATTACAATAAAACATGATTTATTTGACAAATATTCATAATATTTAATGTGGATTATTTCCCAATATCACAAATCTTTATAACTTATTTATGTTATTAGAAAAAATGGGATGATAACAAAAATCTTTGTAAGGTAAAAAAAGAAGGAAATAACACATCTGGCCATGAATACGTGTAATAAATGAAATCATTTTCAAAAAGACATACAGTAACCCATATAAAAATACGTTTTGAAACATGGTATTTCCATGGGATTAAAAAAACATATATAACATAAATATAACTATATACTTATAGTGGGGAAATAATTACATTATCTTGTAACCATGTCAGCAACCCAATAATTTGTAACCCTCACGGCTACCTTACAATTTGTGTAACCATCGCAGTTACACATGGTGTAACCATACAACCGAGCACCAACATCCACATACCCAATAAATTTTAGGGAGATATAGGTACCACTATTTATAATAATAAATTCTCAAATTCGTAACACAATCATACACAATGAATAATTGCATAAAAATATTTCGTTTGAATTTTGAAAAACCAAATTTCAAAAGGGGTTTATAAAAGAAATGTCCCTTATAAATATCATATAATTGAAGTGAGATGTAATAGAGTACATGGAACATGTATATAGATAGTAAATAATCATAATTAAAAGTAATATAAACATAATTAATAAAAAAACAATTTTAATACAACAAAAATATTGAAGCTGAATGTTATCCCAAAGAATAGAAATCAGGCTATGAATTTCAATACCTCAGGATTTTATTACTTCAAAATCATTTAAACCTCATATATAATTATTAAAATAGTGTTATTAATTTCTTACATAAAATTTTTCATTTTTATAACACATTATATGATCATTTTAAAATATCACTTCAACATTTAATTATAGTATTTTCTTCCATCCATTGTTTTCGGTGCGTTCATTAAATGATTTCTATAACCCGTTATTATTTGATATACTTTTTGTATGGAAATTAAATTACATAAGTGGAAGGAAATAGTATTCATATGCTTCTATAATAAATAATTTTACCATAAAAAATTTGTTTTTCATATATTATGATTGGTCATTAGATAAAACCATAATGCTGTTTGTTTAGATCATTTTTGGCTATTACTCGATAATAATTAACAGGTTTCATTATATAATTTAATTCCATTCATATAAATTCAATCTATAAAATTAAATAGGTTTCAAAATAAAATTAATATTAATTTTCAAGCATTAAAATGTTTTTATGTTCTACTTTGTTGGATGTAATTGATTTTGTAGTCACATCATCCACGATTTTTGTAAATCATCACATTGTGGATTGTGTTTTTATTTTTAAAACAAGAGGGAGAGGACAAGATGGAAGATGTTGAATCTTTTATATTAACATGGTAATATACAAAATATATGTTATTCTATAGATTTCATACCTATTGGATAAGTAGAGGGAAATATATTTTAAGAAATGAAAGGATATGAAAAGAAAACAAATAAAAAGGATAAGGATCCTTACCTTTTTATATCTTCTCCTTGATATTATTTTTATGGCCTTTGGTTAGGGAAATTTGGTGTGTCCAATAGGTCTAGGACGTGTGGAATTAGCTTGGGGAGAGATTTTATAGAACATAAACAGTGCTCACAAATTTTGAGGTGCGAGAGGAAGTGGTGAATGTGGGTGGTATTTGTAGTGGAGGATAAGAGAGATTTTACAAGATTTAAATCATTATTATAATATTGTTTCTAAAAAATATGAATTTTATAGATTCATGTGACCCAAAATAGTAAAAATATCATGTGAGTTCGAATGAAGTGGTCTTATATCTGCCATGCATCACCTATGTTGTAGTAAAATAATCATTTAGCATTTATCGTAATTTATCATATATTAATATTTCTCAAAAATTCAAATGAAATTGAAAAATATCACAAATAAACCATATCTATTTTTTTGAAATACATATTTCAAAAATATAATCACTTTTTGGAAAAAAAATATAAATATTATTAATTTTTTTTTTTAATATAGTTTCATCAAAATTAACAATTTTAAATATATAACACATTTTTAACACACTGAAAAATTAATCTAGTTGAAATTATCAAATTGTATTAATAAAATAAAATATTAATAAAATTTATTCATCATTGGATTCGTATTACTATTTATAATAGAATGTTATTATTCACCACAAATCATGTTGGTTCCATTATACTCAAAATAACATACCGATCACAATTATAGATGACCATTATTAAAAATTTAAATCATTAATGCAGAAAGATTTTATTAGAAGGATAGTCATAACTATCTAATTAAAACAATGTTTCATGAATTTCAATTCATTTTTACAACCTTGGGTTGTTTCATTACCCACAACATATGGAAATTGAATCCTCGCAATTTTATTTACTTATAAAAAACCGATGGTTTTATCCCTCAATGAATTTTTAGACTCCCATGTTGCTTCTTAAACCGTGTGGGTTCCCCACAAAACCATTAACTTATGGATTACCTTATTCTACAATACCTGTTACATATGATAAAGAATCTGAACTCGTTTCCCTTAATATTAAATGTTATCTTCTAGGTGAACAGCTTGTAGGCTAAAGACATGGGATGAATATGGACCATACATTCTCAACATATAAAAATTAAAAACATAATGTACCTAAGATAAAATCGGTGGTAAAGCTACTCAAAATGAGACTTTCCTAACCATCTCTACAATTTTATAAGGTACAATGAATTATGGACTTAGATTTCCTTTCATACCAAAACACATAACACTCTTCTATTATGATATTCAAAAAACACATGATCACCTACCTCAAACGAAATGTCTTTCCTCCGGCAGTATTTATAAAATTTTGGTCTAAATTAAGTTGTCCTCATCTGTTTCTAGATCATCTTAATTTTATTAGACACTTCCTCTACTAATTCTGGTTCTATCAATTTCTATTCCATGACTTCATTCAAAAATGCTAGAGTTCGACTTTCCTTCCCATACAATACCTAAAAAGGTGTAGTCTGTATACTAGAATGAAAAATATTATTATTAGAAAACTCAAATAAATAAATATATTGATACTAACTTCCCTAATACTCCATTTAACAAGATAGAGACAAACCCTCCAAGGTCCGAATCATTCATTCTAATTACCCATCAAACTAAGGATGAAAAATTGTACTAAATTTAATTGTGTTCCTTGAAACATCTGAAGGCCCTTCGAAAAATTAGATGTGAACCTGAGATCCCGTTCTGTTAAAATGGATTTTCGGAATCCGTGTAACCTAGGAATATATTTGTGGTATTACTGAGGTATAATCTCTAAAGGCATTTTATCTCGAACAGAAATAAAATGGGTAGATTTAATCATCCTATCAACAATAACCCGGACCACATTGTTAGCTAGAGATGTCTTTATTAGTCCAAATACAATGTCAATGGATACATGATCCCATTTCCATTCTGGAATATAAAAAGGTTGAATTACATCCTTTAGTAACTTTCACTCCTCTTTTACAAGTTGACATGACAAACAGTTCATGGAAAAATTGGTAATATCGATTTTCATTTCATCCCCCAGTAATACTCTCGAGGGTTTCCCTTCATATTAGTACTTCTAAGATGAACTGAAAATAGAGAGCTACATGGTTCATGAAAACAATACATCCTCAACATGAAAATCTCATGGTATAGAGAAAATTATACCAAATCATAAGACACAATCATTATCAAGGATAAATTTTTGAAGTTTATTTATTTTAACCAATTCTACCTTTTTCTATAGCTTAATGTATTCCTTTAGTGCTTGCTAAATTCTTTTAGATAATGATGACTTCACTGAAACCAGAAACGAAATAGAGGTATTTACTATACTAATAACCTCTTATACATAATTCATGAAATAATTTATCAAATGATCAAGTTAGAAATGTAACATGGTTAATGATGCATGATGTCTGTGACTCATGGAATCTTCCACATTATTTTCTTTTCTCGAATGGTAATTGATCATTCCATCATAATTCGTTTTCAGTTCAAGACATCTTATTTGCCCCATTTTTAATCCCTTATGTGTGAATATATACATCATAACTTTTTGTTTATTTTATATTTGACATTTTGGTCCATATAAATGATGCCTCCAAATTTTCAAAAAAAAACACACCTGCCAATTCCAAATCATGTGTTGGATAATTTAACTCATGAGGATTTAGTTCTTATAATATATAAGCAATTACATAAAAATTCTGCATCATAACACAACCAAACCCCTTCAATGAAGCATCATTGTAGATGACAAACTCACCATTTCTGGAAGGCAAGGCCAAAACTAGAGAATTCACCAATCTATTCTTTAGTTCTTGATAACAAACATTACTTTCTTTTGTTCAAATAAATTTATCTCTTTTCCATGTCAACATATATAGTGGGATATATAACCATGCAATGTTTTTAACAATCCATCAGTAATAATCTACAAATGCAATAAAACTATGAATCTTTGTAAAATTTTTAGGTCTTGGGAATTAATAAACACATTTTGTTTTAGAAGGATCAACTATTATTCCATCCTCATTTAAAATGTTCCCAAGAAAAGTTATATGTTACAACCAAAAATCACACTTTATGAATTTTCCAAACAGTTTTTAACTTTATGGTTTTCAAAACAAGCCTTATTTTTTTTTCATGCTCCTCTTTAATCATAGAGAATACAAGAATTCCATTAATAAAAAAAACCATAAACTTATCAAATAACTCATAAAAAATTCTATTATTGGGATCCATGAATAAAATAGGTGAATTAGTCAAACCAAATGGAATAGCAACAAAAAAATGTTTCCAATATCTAGTAAAAATTTATATTTTTGTGATGTTACCCTCCTCCACCTTCAATTAATGGTATCTGGATCTCATTTCAATCATGAAGAATTACTAATCACCCTAGAGGTGATCAAACATGTCATCAATAAGAGACAAAGGAAACTTGTTTTTAATAGTGATGTTATTCAAAGCTCTATAATCAATGCAATGTATCATGTAAACATTTTTCTTTTTAACAAAAAAATTAGGAGAACCTCATAGTGAAGTGCTAGGATGAATGAAGCATTTATCAAGAAAATATTGCATATGATTTTCAATTCATGAATTTCCATTGGAGCAATTCAATATAGGGGTTTTTAATTTTTCTTAGCATCAGTAACTAACTAAATTGTGAATTTGACTTCCTGATCAGGTATAACCCCGGGTATCTCATCAAAAAAATATTAAGGTAGTCATTTACAACTAGAAAATCATTAATATGAATAGTTCGCTTGTTTTCAACAAGATGAACATGATTAATTACATTTCCATATTTTTATAGTTTCATAGCTCCTGGATATGTTATCAATTGTATGGGTTCATTCTTGTATAAAAACTGAAACTGTTAATAAAAAAGAACTTATTTGGGTCTATAGTCAATCTTTTCATGATAAACAGAAAGCCAATCCTTTCCCAGAATGACATCAAACTATACTAAGAAAAAACAACAAGGTTTGTAGATGATTTATTTCTACAAACCATAATAGAAATATTCATATAATTATTATTTTCTATAATATTTACCATGGTGTTTTTACAATATGTTTCAATCTAATTTGTTGATGTGATATCTCAAATTTACCATAAAATTTCTCAGAAATAATGGAATGTGTAGACCATGTGTCAATCAAAACATTTGAAAAAGCTGAGTAAACAAATATATTACCTATTTAAACTTCATCAGATAGACCATAGTCTAATAACATTGTCAAAAATGATATCACTTCACCTTTATTCTTATTTTATGGATTTTCTGCATCATTTGGATCACTCTTTGTGTAGGAATTTTCATAATGAACCATCTCAGCACATGTTACAGATGTTACAATTTTCATTTTAGGATTATTCTTAGTATAATTTTCATTAAAATCCCATCCCATATGTCCAAACATATAACATTGAAAACACATCCTAGTTTTGGTATTTTATTCCCAATGGTGCTTTTTGCCACACTTTTCAAAAACTAGAAAATGACATTTCATACCATCTGATTTAATTGGACGATTCTTACCAATCACATTCCATCTGTACCTCTTCATCTAATTGTTATCAAAGTTAATGTTATAATTTTAATACTCCATCCGTACCCACTCAATTCATAAAACAAGTTTCTCATAACTTTTGAATTCATATGATGCTAATTACCTTCAATAACATGGATTTAATCCTAAATAAAAGGGATTAATTTTTCTATCAAGATCCATAATAAGATTTGTAGCATACCTCACCAGTCGGTTGAAGTTATTTACATACACTAAAAATGAATATTATTCCTTTTTCTTCAATTCATGTAATTCCTTCTCCATCCAATGTCACACCACCTTAGGAAAAAAAATTTCAAGGAAAATAATTTAAAATTCATACAACTATAAGGAATCCATCTCTTCTATATCAATGGTATTTTGACCATTGACCACCACTAATCAGATTCTCCTTCAAAACAATAAATGGAATGACATACTATTTTATTATCTAAACATCCCATAACATAAAATATCTTTTCAAGGGCATCAATTCATCTTTCATCCACTACTAGGTCAGAAGATACATTGAAAGTTGGAGGGTGTTGTCTCAAAAAATGTTCCACTATGATCATATTTTTTAGTTGTACCCCTATTTAATCTCTTTCATGGATGCCACCACCATTTATATCCTGCATTAGCTAAGCCATTACTATCACAAAATTTTCAATTCCAATCCATACCATTCCAGGATGTAAATTAAGAAGGATATAATTCTATCTATGCCTCTCCTATTCAACTTCCCTATTTCTTCTATGGAAAACCATTCTGAACAAACATATCCTATTTGAAGAAACATGGAAATATATAAATCATATATCATTTAATATTAACCATAGAGTAAAAATAATTAGTGTTTTTTTATTAATGTCATCCTAACACCTAATGTTATCTAAACCATCATATGATACCAACTATATGGACCCAACCATATTACAATACATAATCCTGTGTTTAGTAAAAAAACATCATTTAAAATTGGATATCATTTCATGTTTAGAGATTTTTTTAATTTGGACCTAATAAATTCATAACATAACACATTCATACAATGTGGATACAATAAAAACACTCTTAACTACATCCAAAATATATATATTTTCAAATAAAACATTATTACTTTGAAAAAAATTCATAACATTTAATGTGGCATCCTTCATTATATTACACATAATTACAACCTATAAAAATATTTTAAAATCAGGTATGAGAACAAAAATCTTAGTAAGGGATATAAAAATAAGGAATGAATATATTAGTCTTTGAATACTTTTAATGTATGAAACCTTAAAAAAACATACTTGTCACCCATATATACTAACTTTGTAAAACATTGGATTTACATGATATTTTCACAAGACATATAGAAACAAAATAGAGTCATAAAGGTATCATGGGTAATTACTTACAAAATCTTGTAACTCTCTTAGCTACCTTAAATTTTGTAACCCTTATGGCTACCATACTATTTGTGTAACCATTAATGTTACATGTAGTGTAACCATACAGCCGACCTCCAACATACATGTACCCAATGAATTATAGGAATATATAGGTCCCAACCATCATCATATAAAATTCCCATAAAGTACAACATAATCTTATAACATGAATAATTTCATAAAAATGTTTCATTTAATTTTGTAAAATAGAATTTTAAAAGAGGTTTCCAAAAGAAAAGCCTCTTATAAATACCATATAATTGAAGTGAGACTTAATATAGTGGATAGAACATGTATTTAAACTGTAATTACATATAAATAAACATAATATAAAAACATTTATCACAAAAACAATATTTATACTACATAAATAATTATGTAAAATGATAACCCAATGAATGGAAATATGGTTATTAATTCCCATACCTCAGGATTTTATTACTTAAAACTTGTTTATGATCCTGTATAATGGTTAATTTTTTATTAATATCTTAAAAAATCTTATTCATTTTTATAACACCTTAAATTATCATTTAATAACATCATTTCAACCATTAATTATTAGTATTTTTTTCCTTCCATTGTTTTGGGTTCGTTCTTTACATGATTTCCATGGCCGATTTGTTTTTGAATTCATTGTCCTCTAGATCGAAAATTATTGAAGTGGAATGAAATGGAATTAATATGTTTGATGAATATATAATGATACCATAAATCAATTTTTTTAGGCTATATTATGATGGATCATTAGATAAAAAATTAGTGATTTTTCTATATCATTTTTTGCAGTTCCATGAAAATATTGAAATTGTTTAGTTATATAATTTTATTTAACACATATAAGTTCATTATAAAAGATGAAATAGGTTAAAAATTAAAAATTACATTTTTTTCAACCATTAAAAGGGTTTTATGATCATTTTTTAATGATGTAATGGATATTGAAAACACATCATCCATGATTTTTGGGAAATCATCACATTGTGGAAGTTGTTTGTATTTTAAGAACAAGAAGGAGAGTAGATGAAAGAATATGACTAATAATTTACATGAAAATTGTAAAATAAATAATATATAAGATTTTTGAGCATTCATACTTCTCGGATAAGTGGAGTGAATGATTGTACAAGAAAATAAAGGAATTGGAATGAAAACACCTGAAAAAAGGAAGAGGATTCCTACCTCTTTATCTCTTCTTCTTTAGATCATCCATAAGGCCTTTGGTTTTGGCCTATTGGTGAGAAAATATGAACTGTGTCATGGGGAAGAACCTTGGGGAGTGTATTTGGTAGAACATAGTGAATTCTCATGGCTTTTGAGGTGTGGGAGAAATTAGGGAATGATGGTGGTATTTATAGTGGAGGGGAGGAGGGATTTTACATTATTTTAATAATTATTATATTTTTTTTCTCAACACTATTAATAGTATTAATTCATGAGACCCAAAATAGTAAATATTTCATGTGATTTAGAAATATTTGGGAATACATAATACTTTCATAACCTATGAAATAGTAAAATAATAATTTATCATTTATAATGATTTATCGTGTTTTATTATTCATCAAAAATTCGAAAATTTCAGAGAAATACCTATAATTTACCTTAATCAAATTTTGATGTGTACAATTAAGAAATGAACTCAATTTTAAAAATATAATTTCCTAAATTCTATTAATTTATATTTTAAATGAAATCGAAATTTATTGAAAAATAACAAATTTAAATCTATTACTCATTTTATAACACATTGAAAAATCAATCATGTTGTCATTATCATAAATCCTTAAGAAAATAAAATAATAATACAATTTAATATTCATTAGGGTCATATTAATATTCATATTAATATTTATATGGGTATGTTACTATTCAATAAATATCAATTTGGTTTCATTAGACTCTAAATAACGTACTGATCAGAATTATGGATGACCATTATTCAAAAATCAAAACATAGAAGCGAAAAGATTATGTTTGAAGGATATTAATAACTATCAAATTAAAACAATGCTTCATGCATTTCAATTCATTTTTAATCGCTTGGGGTGTTACAAAGTATATATGGGTGTCATGTTTGTCTCCTTGAAAATGATTTCATAGGTTTACAAGTATTCTTGGACTAATGTTTTCTCTTCTTATTTTTATAACCCTTATTGATCATTTTGTACTAATACAATGTTATTAAACAATTTTCCCAGGTTATAAGAATGTGTAATAGAGATAAGTAAGTGATGATAATTGTTATGATGATTTATCAAAAAAATAATTCTACTGTTATGTATTTAAAACTTTATGTTTTGGAAGAAATGGATACTCTTTTAATGGTTCCTTCTTTTTACGATTATGGGTTTATATGTAGAACTTATGTCCTAAAATTAAAAAAAATCTATAGTAAAATGATCATTTGGAATGAAAATATTTGGAAACTAGTTTAAATCGATGGATATGTAATGTTTATAGATGAGACCTTATAAAGTGATCAATGAAATGAGAGATTGGTCATTATATGTGTTTTTTGATATCTAGAGCATGGTTTCGCTTTGTGAATATATTATGGAAAAGAAAAATGATGATTTTAATAATTTTAATGGGTTTTCCAAGTGTTATTGTATTTACAGGAAACGTTTATTTTTAATCTGTAGTGACTAATGGCCTATTATTCATTTTAATAGAAATGGATTGAAATGAAAATGTGGCATGTCTTCTAAAAAAAGAATTTTATAAAATTATTGTAAAATGTTTAATGTTCTATCAACGAAAATTTGAAATTGTTATTTTTTCCTGTATAAATATCATTATTTTATAAGAGTTGGAGATCATTTGTGCATGTGTATTCTCTATTTTTTTTGATTACATGTTTTATCACATGTGATTTTTGTTTAAGAAACGTTCTACATTTAGATAATTTAGAAAAATACACTCTATTGATTTATGTGATTCATATCATGTTACAGAGATAAAATATTTATTTGAATATTATTATATTATGAGAACGTCTATAATACAATTTTAATACTCTAAAAATTCAACTATGTTGATTATGATGTTATAAAAAATAGTCAATTTAATTTTAAATAATAAATGTATTTCATTTAATCCAACATTGATAGATCTCAAATCTACGAGAATATCAAGTTTATAGAAATCCATAATTTTTAACTTGATTTCATTAGTTTACATAGAATTCTAAAAGGTGGTTTGAATGGTTATTTAATTATTTGAATTTTTGCATTTATTTTTATGAACTGTTATTTTTTCATATTATTATTGCTTCATTTTTTGGGTGATATTTGGAATAGTAGATGTTGAATTTATTATATACACGATTCATTATTTATCTAAATTGAATTTATTAAAATATGTGTTTTCCCATAATTCCTAAATAATATTCTATGAGCATTAATTTTTTTTAAAATTGTTAAATTTTGTAGTCCAGTTTTTTCATAATGTATGGTTTCAATCATAATTTCACAATAGTGAAAATTACGGATCAAAAACCCTTCTTTCAAAATAGTGAAAATTATGGTTCATACCATATGCTACATTACTATTCATGAATAGTTCAATGCATTGTTCATCAATACGAAACGTACTGTTCATGATTAGTGAAAAGTATGGTTCATCAACCCTGTATTACTATTCATGAATAATGAAAAGTATGGTTCATGCACCCTACGTTACTGTTCATGAATAGTTTAAAGTATGGTTCATACCCTACATTACTTTTCATTATGAAATTTATGGTTCATATGTTACTTTATTGTTCATTATCCTTATGCAATGTTACTATTTATTTTAGATGTTACTGGTCATTCTGTACATTTTTTTAATATTTATTATTTGTACACAATTACATTATGTTTAAATGCATTTCTGTTAAAAAAATAATTAAATATAAGAATTATAATATAATAATTTTTAATATTTTTGATTGAATATATAATGAGAAAAATTAATAGTTTTTGAATGTCCTTTTCCAATTAATTATGAGGTTTCAAATTTACATATATTTGAATTAATGAATTTACTTATAGATTGGGCTAGTTGTTTTCAGAAATTATTTTATAAAAATTTAAAAATGTTCTAATGGATTTAAATTAATGTTTTAAATCATTCTACCATGCTATAATTATGGATATATTTTATGAAGAGTTATTAAAAAAATTAAATTATTTTAATGATTTATTCTACAAAAATATTTTTGTAACAGTGCCACATTATTCATATAGATATTTACGAATTCTATTGACTCAATTTATTTTGAATTTATTAAGGAAGAGGAGCTACTAAAACTACTAAATATTAATTTGATATATATATATATATCTTTCCTTCTTGTAGTTTATCAATACAATAAAGTATGATATAAATTTTAAGACACACGTTAAAATTTTTGATACTTTGGAATATAAAAGGGAAAGTGTTGAAAACATTGAACCTACTATGCATTCTACAACGTCATATGTCCCATAGTTTCATCACCCACATGATCTATGAAGTGATGAATTAACTCTACATTAACTACATTTTCTTTCATGAGATGAGATGATCTATACTCAAAAACTAGTATATGAACATTAATTATTTTACTTTCCATTCATCTAGTTGTGAGTTTTTTACACTTTTTCTTTTATCCCAAACACACTCTATATTTATGTTTATTATTTTAAACTCAAAATAATTAATTTTTATTCTCTTTTTTTGGATTGTTACTCCAAGATTCTAGAGACATGATTTAAGGGTTGTGACTTCCTATATCAAATGTTTGGACTCTTCGAATTATGACTCCTTTTATCTAATGTCATGTTGTAAGGGATTTGAATCCCCATAAAAGGTTATTTTTAGGTTTATCCCTCCTGTGAAAAAGGGATCGGTACTTGGGTAATGATTCCCCCCAAAAAATAATTTTTATTGCGCACATATATCTCTCTATGTACAGAGGTATAAGAGTAGAAGTAGGCCCACTTCAGACAAATATAAAATTAAAAACATCATTTTGTTCTTTAAATTTTTCACTTCTAAGGAACCATAATAATTAACATTGATAATTAATTTTAATAATTAATTTACTTGATTAATATTTTTAATCTGGCCTATTATCCCCCTTTAAACAATATTCCATTACTCTATCTAACCTAACAATTGGTATCAGAGTAAAATCCTATTTATAATTAATTTTCTTTGTTACTCTAATTTTGATAACATTCAATTTGTATCAAAATACTATTCATTTATCAATTATTATATACCTCTCTAAAGGCTTCTTTGATTTTATTTATGCTAACGTTTTCATAAACAACAATGTCTAAGGAAAATATCTTATAAGATGTAATGATTGAACCCTAGTGATATTTGGATTCTTTAGAATCCACAACACTTTGTTGGTAACGATTATAGTTAATGGAGATTTAGAATGGAGGATAAAATCAAATAATTGAAAATTAAACATTTTTCTATGATATCAAAATAGTACACACTGCCTTAATCTGACCAAGATAATATTTTCAAAATTGATACCATAATATATTTTTTTAAAAAATATTGTTGATAATTTTTTATATTCTACTATTTATTGAAGGAATTATAGAAATGTGTCTTATTGTAAGGCTACTCATGAAATATAAAAGATTCTATATGTTACTCATTGTGGCACTGACAATAAACTCCGTACAAAACATAGAATGCCTTTGTGCTGAGTATGATTACTTCAATATGGGTTAAGATAAAATAGTAAAAAAATGTTCCACATATTCACAATCATTGTGAATGGAATGAATTCACTTGTAGAAGCTCTAGAAAACCCAGTACTTATTAAAAGGGTCTAACAATCCATAACAAAGATGTGACATGACAAGAGGATTCTATTTATGGGAGAATTAATTCCAAATATTACAAACAGGATGAATTGATTTTATAAATCCATCCGCATGAATTAGAAATGAACAACATATATACTGAGGTGACAACAAAAAAGTTGTAGATTCTTAATTTATGAATGTAGTTTCTACTGACTCTTTTTATTCTGATCTACAAGATTGTGAATATAAATATGTGTCTCAAATTTTGAATGGATTTTAAAGCAGAATAAAAAGGATAGGATTCAATTGTCATTTGAAAAAAACCCAAAATGAAAAATTTAAGGGTGAAAAGAAATGTGATATGATTTATAATTATTTAGGTGAAACCTATTATTAGTATAAGCAGAAAGTAAATATCAAACCTAATTTTCAAAAAATAAATAATAATGACAAATAAAAAGAGAAGGAAAAGTAGTGTTAAACACTAGTTAGGTTTGTATAGAAGAATCTGATTATAGTGAAAAATATGGAACTGAAAAAAGAAATTGTTGTATTGAGCTTTATTGAATCACAAGATAATGTTAATAATTATTTTTTTTATTATGAATATTTTGATTTTGAATTTAATTCTAAAAACGACAATGTCATTGAACTAACCAATGAAATTGAATAAATATGAAAGATATTTTCAAAGATTAATATTTATATAATATGTTTATGGAAAAAAAATGAGATATTTGTTTATGAAAATAAAAAAACTTTGAATTAGAATAAAAAACTATGTAACAATGACTCAACTTATCATTCAAATAATTATGAAAATTTGAAATCTTCTCAAGATTTGAATGAAAAATTTGAACATGATGTTTACTGTCTTAAACAATGTTAATATACATTTTTTGATGTCCATGAAAATTATATTGTGATCATGTCTTAGAAAAAACTAATAAAAATAAAGATGGGTTTTTATTTTATGGGATATTACTTACATTTTATAAAACATATTTTTTGTTGTATAAATGGTTGTACATTAAATTTTACTTATTTTAAATGCGACATGAAAGGAAACTATGTAAATTATTGTTCACTTAGATTTATAAATCCATATGATTTACAAAAACTAATATTTCTAAATCTATATTTTCAATAGAACCTTACAATACATGTATAAAATTTTTATGTGTATGAAAAAATTGTATAACTAATCCCATTGGACCCAATATAGCTTTGGTAAATGAATTGTGAGGTAATTTATTTTTTTTAGGAAAAATGAATTAGAGGTCACATGAACGATATATGAACATGGAATGTGGATGCTCTAGGCATAATACAGGAGTCCCCTCAATGATTACCTCTAAAAACAAAAATTATGGAGGCACTATTACTTTTGGATACAATTCCAAAGGAAAAGTAAAAGGTTTTGTTAAAGATGGAATTTCTAATTCTATATTTATTTCTAATATTTTATTTGTTGAAGGTTTAAAAAGTAAATTATTTTTTATATAATAATTATGTGATTATGTAATGGAAGTAAAATATTTAAATTATAATATATTTGTTTTCAAAGATAATTATTTATTATTTTTTGGAAATTAAAAAGATTATATTTATACTATTGATTTTTCTTAACTAACTATAAAACATGTTGGGTATTTGAATTCTATATAGACTGACATCAATTTTTGACATCGATATCTAGGTCATGTCATTTTCAGAATATTTTATATTCTCTCAAAACACGAGAATGTGTTATAAATTAATTCCTTAATGAAGAAACACCATCACGTATGAGACACATGTATTAAGGGGAAGCAACAAAGAATTTATATCAGACCCATCAATTAGATAATTATTAATAGACCTTTCCAATTTGTAGATATTTATTTATTTGGTACCACAGAAATTTATATCCATAATATAAATTAATATAATTATTTTATTGTTGATTGTTATAATATATTTTCTTAGGTGTACTTACTTTCTCGTAAAAATGATAGTATAAAAAAATTTACTGTTTTTTGAAATTAGTTTTAAATGAAAAATTCTATATGATATTCTATTCTTTTAGTGATAAATGATATGAATATCAGAATGTAGATTTAAAAAAATTAGGGAAAGAATGGATACTTTCTAAATTTTTATGCTCTTAAAACACCACAGCAAAATCGTGATGTCTATCGAAAAAATAGAACTCTTTTTCAAATGGTCCAAACTATGTTATGTGAATATAATTCAAAGTTCTATTTTTGGGATAAGGCTTTTTTTTGAATGTTATATAACAAATATATTTCTTTTTTGGTCTTTTTAATGAAAACGCTTTATGAATTATTCAATAAGAAAAATCATAATGATTATTATATTATTGTATTTAGTTGTAATGTTTTTATATTAAATTCAAAAAGTAATTTAGATAAATTTAATGATAAGAATTATAATCATGTTATAGATGTATTTAATAAAAATAGTAAATAATATAGTGTTTATAATAACAGAAATATGATTATAGAATAATCTATTCATTTTATGCTAGATGAGAATAATGTTAAAATAAATTCTGATTCTAATGTTTATGATGACAATTTTAGATAATTTCATTTAAATAAAAAATATCATAACTATATGAATGAATCGATTATGACAGATATTACTCCTTCTCAGCCTGATTAAAAATCATATAATTTTCCCAAATATCATTTTGCTAAAAATGTTATTGGGAATGTTGATTCTAGTGATAAATATAGAAAATTTATTTTAAATTTTCGTGTCAATTTTTTTTCTAATTATCTTCCTTTTAGTGTCAATTATTAATTGAAATATGAAAACTAGATTGTTGCAATGAAAGATGAATTAAATAAGTTCGTTAGATATAATTTCTAGAATTTATTAAAATTCCCTATGGATAATCAAGTCATTTTAACTAACTGGGTATTTAGTAATAAGATGGAAGAATCTGGATATATTGTTAACAATAATTCAATGATTTTTGGTGAAGAATACATTCAATAAATCGATATAGATTTTGATGATTCATTTTCACCTTTTTATTGTTTAAAAGAAATTATAATTTTATTTTATAATAATTGTTTTCATGGTTTTAAAATATATTAATTGGATGTAAAAAGTGATTTATTAAATTGTTTTATAACTGAATAAGTTGATGTTTCTCAACCCCATGGTTTTGAATGTGAAAAATTTTTTAATCATGTTTCAAAATTATCTAAATCTTTGTATGGTCTAAAACAAGAACCCCATGCTTGGAATGAATGACTTTCTTTTTTTCTTAAATAATAATTTCAATAATGGCTATATTGGTCCTACTCTATATACTAAAATATTTTATATTGATATTTTAGTTATTACATTTATTTTTATGGCATAGTTTTCGGATCTTCTAGTGAAATACTATGTAATGAATTTTCTTCATGGATGTCATCTAAATTTTACATGAGTTTAAGGGGATAAATAATGCACTTTATTAGACTTCAAATTTTTTCAACAAAAGGTGGAATTTTTATTAATAAATCTATGTATGCAATATAGTTAGGTAAATGATTTTTTATTGATTTTGAAAATTTTATTAAAACATTTATGGGTACTAATTGTAAATTTTATATTGAAGCTTTTGGTAAATATATTGATTTTAATGTTTATTGAGGCATGATAGGTAGTGTCAATGATTTATTGCATCGATACTCGAAATGATTTTTACGTTTTTTTTATGTTCTATATTTCAAAAAGATCCCCTAGATATTCATATTAATGTTATCAAAAAAATATTTAAAAATGTATAAGGATATACTGATTCTGGTTTATTTCATCCAAAATATAACTAATTTGACTTAAATTATTATTCTAATTATGTTTTAGAGGATATAGAATTTATATAAATAGAAAATTAGGTTTGTTTCATTACATGGGAAAATGATTGATTTCTTGGTCATCTACGAAACAACTATTTGTTTCTTCATCTATTTTAGAAGCTGAGTATATATGTGATGCAAGTATTTGTACTAATTGAATATGGAATATGAAATAATTGATTGATTTTGGTGTCTATCTTGATAATGTTCCAATTTATTGTGATAATATATCACCTTTTTTATTTATAGAAACCCATTAACATCATTCTAGATCAAAGCATATTTATCATAGATTTCATTTTATTAGAAATCATATGAACAAGGGTGATATTTCATTATAATTTGTACCTTATAAAATTAAACTAACAAATATTTTTCAAATAACTTAGACTCTTATATGATAGAAAAAATTATATTTGATCTAGGAATGATAGAAGATTAATTTTTTTATTACATTATCAATTTAAGGGGAGTATTTTTCACTTTTATTCATTAAAAATGGGGGAGAGATATTTTGTGGGAGATATTTGGGTATAAAATAGAAAGAAATAAATGGGCAGAAATAAATTTTTTTTATCTCTTTTTAAAAATAGTTTTATTTGTTCAATTTTTTTTTGTTTTGTAATCATACAAAAAGAGAGATATTGTTTCTGTATGTTCATTCTCTTTTTTCTAATTACTTGTTTGATTACATGTAATTTTATGTTTAGAAATCATTTTTCATTTTGATAATTTATTAAACTATAATATATAAATTTATTTGATTCTTATCATGTTGGATAGATAATAGACTTGTCTAAATTGTCGTAATTTATAAGGAAGTGTGAAAATAAATTTTTACTACTCTACAAAAATTAATTATGTTGCTATTGTAGTTTTTGAAACTCTACAGTTTTCAATTTTAAAAAATTTATGTTATTAATTTACTAAAAATTCTATGTATATTGGATTTACATGAAACATGATTTTATAGAAATAAAAAAAATTATCTTGATTTCATTAGTTTACATTGATGTCTACAAAGGTTGTTGTATGGTTATTAAATTGATTTAAATTATGCTTCTATTTTTCAGAATGACTATTTTTATAGATTGTTGTTGCTTTAGTTTTTTGATGATATTTGGAAGAATATATATTAGTTTTATTAGTTTCTTGATTAGATATAAATATAATTAGTTTTTTTTAACAAATATCTATTTTTGAAAAATTTCTGAATTTACTTTCATTAGACTTTAAAAATTATTTGATGTTTGTTAATGTTTCTGTTCAGTTATTCATAATGTATGGTTTCAAGAATACTTTCTCAATTGTGCAATGTGTGTTTCAACAACCCAACATTTTCAATACTGAAAAATATGCATCATACCGTAAACTATGATACTATTAATGAATAGTGAAATGTATGGTTCATCTATGTACTACGTTACTGATCATAAATAGTGTAAGGTATGGTTCATTAACACTATGTTCCTATTCATGGATAATTAAATGTATGGTTCACCAACCCAACATTACTGTCCATGAATAGTGAACTGTATAGTTTATCAACCCTACAGTACTATTCATGAATAATAAAAATTATTGTTCATACACCATGTTATTGTTCATTCCAAAAAGTATGATTTGTACCCTACATTAATATTTACTATCCCTACTCAAAATTACTATACATTATCCCTACGTTATTTATTATCCATCACCAGTATGAAACATTACTACTCATTTCTGAACTCACTATCCATTCCATGTGTTTTTAATTTGATTTTCTGCATATATATGGATAATTTTTAATGTTTTATCACTTTAAAAATTTCTCATTAAATATAAGGATTTAATTAAAGAGCTTCTAATATTTTTGTGGGAATATTTAATGAGGACCATTATTATTTTTCTATTGAATTTTTCCCATTAATTGGGATGTTTCAAAAATGTTTAATTCAAATTCGTGAACTTACTTACAAACTATGATGCTTGTTTTTAAGAATTGATTTATGTAAATTTAAAGGAGTGTGAATGTATTTAAATAAATTTTTTAAATCATTCAATGTGTTTATATTTCATTTATTTTTTTGGAATAGTTATTGAAATTATATTAAATCATTTTTTATAATCTATTCTATAGGAATAAAGAGGAAAAATACTTTGTTTTTAATGTATATATTTATGAATTCAGTTGACTCAATATATATTGAACATAAAAAGGAATTGAATTTACTGAAACTACTGAATATTTATTCCCCTGAAAAATTTCATTACTTCTTGGAGGTTATTGATACATTACAACATGACAGAAATTTCAAGACACACATTAACAATTTTGATACTCTTTTTTTAAATGGAAAGTGTTGTGACATTTGAATAAGATTTGCAATCTATAATGTCCAATGACACACTGTTTTATTACCTTCTTGATATCTAAAGGTATGAATTAATTCTGATTCAAATATAATTTCCTTTACAAGATGATCTGATCTAATCGCTAAAAACTAGTATTTGTGCTTTAATTATAATTATTTTATTTTTCCTATTATTGAATTTGTAACAGTTTTTTCCCATATCATACATGAACACTATTTTTCTAATTATTAGTAAAAAAAAATTTATTATATATTTTAGGGTTGTGACTCATGGATACTAATGTAATAATCCATTTCCTTAGAATCCCTTTGTATAAAGTCAAAACTATTTGGGTTCTTACTCCCTTTGTCTATAGTTATGTTGTATGGGTTTTGAATCCCCATAAAAAAGTCAGTGTCATGGTTATCTCTCCATTATAAAAGGATTTATTAATTGGTTTATGAATCACCCATAAAAAATATTTTTATTTCACATTTATCTCTTTCTAATTAGAGAGTTATATGAGTATAAGATGGTCTAATTCGAACCAAACTACTATTAAAAACAATTTTGATTTATTTACTTTTACTGATCCAAATTAACCATAATAATTAACATTAATAATTAGTTTTATTAATTAATTTATTTTATTAATATTTTATTCTGCTCTATTCACCACCTCCAGATTAGGTGCCATTACCCTATTCAAAATAATAACAGCCTCTTTGGTGACATGATGAATGTAGAGAAGACTTCACTATGAATTATCTCGATGAAAAATCATCATTCCATTTTATTAATAAATACTTAATTGGATGGATATCCTCACTATGGAATCCTTATGGCCAGTTACCTAGTGTGGAATGGCAGATCTTTAGTATGGACTCCATCATGACTTGTGTGTTATTAGGAAAGAGGTTGATCCATGGAGTGTATTTGGATGAGACCTGTTATTTAATTTTTATTGAATATTCATGTTTCTGGATGGTTGGTTGGAATTAGTTGGAACCCAAAATTTATTTGGGAGACATTGGATAATAACACTATGAGAGAGTTTGCTGAGAATGATTTATGAATTGTATTGATTACGCTTTGGCTGGTGGCCATATTATATAGATATATTGGATTTATTCAATAGTTTTTCCCCTCATTCTAAACTGATTTAGGGTGGTTCTGTGAATTCAGTGGGCATTTGAACTCATCATGTGATTCATGCTTCTGTGGATGGGTCTCATGTATTGGTATCTTCTAGTTTATTCATGATCACCTAACCCATGTATATTGGCACTTAGTTTCATATAAAGAATAATTTAGATACATTGTTGGTTGGTTACCCTTGTTTTTTTGTTCCATTGCATTTTTTGGTATATTGGTGCACATATTCCTTGAGTAGGGTGGATTTTTACGAAAATGGAAAATTGATTATATGTTTTTATGGAAAAATTATTTAGAAATTTCTTATACCACATCACTCTCTTATAAATTTATTTCCCCAATTTTATTTTAGAAATTTAAATGGTTAATTTATGGAATTAAAATGTAATTTTAATATAAAAAGGGTTAATGGAATGTGATTTATTTTAAAGTGTAAAATTGTGTGTTAGAATCATAATTTTACATATTTTATTTCAATAATAATGTAGGTGATTATTTTATTATAGAATAAGTGCATTGGTAATAGATACTTCAGCCATGTCTCCAGAGTTGTAGTATTCATGCTATTAGTTTATACTTGTTATTATCTTATGGGGAAGTTTCAACACGGTATTTCTCGCCATGGGATCTGGACATTATTTGTTTAGGAGAGTGACCCTTGGGGTCAGATGGAGATGTGTGTGTATTATGTGTAGTTTGGTTTTATTGTTCAGTTGTTTAATTTCTTCATTTGTATAAATATATTTATTTGGAGTATTATTTATATATTAAGATGTTCTATTTTATTTCTATTGTTTAGTTGTATATTTATTATTGGGATAAATCATTCCAGTTAATTACTATAGTGATACACAACACTATCATCCTACCTGTGGGGATCGAGAATCCCCATCATGCATTTTTAAGGATTGGGTCGGGTGATTTTGATCAGGGTAGACCAGGGTTGGTTCGATAAAATTCTCTCAGAGGAGGTTAGATCTTTAAAGGACCATTCATTTTAGTGAAATCATTGTTACATGTGGATGTCAAGTTAGATTAAATAGAACTACCAGAAGATAGGAGGAATGTTTGTGGGAGTGTCTGGAAATATGTCTTTAGAAATAAAATTTAGTTCTCATGGGTGGTTGGTTTATGTTTGTTTCATTGGTTATTGTGAATTTTTTATAAGGACCCATCCTTAAAATTTACATAATATTGATTTCATCCATGAATATTACATTAATTCACAACGATGTTGTTTTCGATTTTTGAGATCTATAAAATTATGCCACAATTCATACATTTTATCTATATGGTAGAATGTATACACATCAGTTAATTATCCATTATTTTTTAAAATGAAAACATTTAAAAAGAAACATAGTTTCATTCCAGGATTAATCATCTTAACTTTTCCATGATTTTATCCATGAATATATTCTCCATTAAATCCTTTGAAAATCATTTATTAATATATAATGACCATAAAAATCTTAGTAAGGGATACTCATAATAGGAAAACTATTAGTCTTCTTAAAACATTTAATCCCATGAAAACATTGTCATAATTAAATTCATTTTACCCTTATAAATTTGTAAATACATTTCGTAGAATATAAGAACATTTATTAACTATTACGTAATCAATATATTTCAATAATACAAACACAATGAATATAGAACATATAAATGTAACCTGGTACATAATCATACCTAATGGAAAAACCATGCGGTTTACTTCCATTCATATCACTCTTAAAAATGTAAAATCCATAGGACTGAATTCCATACCAAATAAATTAGAGGTTATAACGTAACCAACCATCCTTGGTTTATCACTAAACAACCGGTCAAATATTTATTACGTAACCAACCATCAAATTTTAGTATACCATTATATAATCATAACACATAATTGATTTCAAATTTCATCATTTCACTACTAAAATTTCTTTTGCAATCAAAAGAAATCATTTCATCATATTTAAAAATATATCCATTTCCAAAAACATTTTTAATTCCAAAAAAATATAAAATGGAAGAAATGAATTTTTTTTCTTTAAAAAATATTTATATTTTTAGTGAAAGGAAAATAAAAAATAATGTTTGTGGATGTAGAGATGTTGTTATAACTATATACATTAAAAAATAATATATTATTTGTCATTTTTAATCAAATTCATTTGATCTATATAGAAATATTCATTTCTAAAAAAATTAATCTTAATTAAAAGTAATGAGGGGTCATTTATAAACCTCAAAAAAGAAGGTGGTGTATAATATCAAATGTTCCTCAATGAAAGGAGTTTGGGACAAAGTCCCTTACCTCGAGTCAGATTCATCCTGTATGCGCTTTATCTTCCTAAATAATAAAATTAGGTTACGTATTTATATTATCGGCAACCTTTTTTAGGTTTATTATTCATATTATGTCACTTATTTCAATGTTATAAATATTAAACAATTATTACAATTTCATATCAGACGGTTTTTTGATCTTCAATACTTGAGTCGAAATTATGGTGGTGTGATGTAAATAGTGGATGTGCTGATAATTATTTCATATATAGAATAATATTAATAAAATTTTAATTACGTTAATATATAGACTATACATTAAAATAAATTCATTAAATATTTTTTTAATAAATGAACAATGTTACAATCATGTTGATGGTAAACGATAAATAATCCTGAGTAACATTTTCATTTTTTAATGATCATTATTTAAAGAAAAAAAAATTAATTTATACTTATAGATTATTGTAATATAATTTAAATCATATTAATTATTTATATATACATATATATTTTATCCATGTGATGTGGTGATAAAAAAAGAATCAAATCGCTTCATGGAGGGGACAGATCATATATAAGCATGAACAACATTATCAATTTATTTGAATGGAAAGTAATAACATAATATATATATTGTTCTATTATAATGATAAATATTTCATTAATATCCTATATAACATTAATTCTATAATTATAACCATTATTGGGAGATGGTAAATAGAAATGAATTATATAAGTCTGTGGAGGAAATAGTTCACATATACGCACAAACGATTAATTCGTTTCTACATTAGTGGAAGTGGGGATGGATTTAGATGATGATATTTAAATAATAAAATATCATTATTTTGAGGATAAAAAAGTAATTATTTCATTATGGATGAATAATATTTGAATTATGTGGAAGAAGAAATGAAATAGAAACACTTAAATAAAAACATTTTTTTCCTTTGGATAAACACCTTTATTAAAATAATAAAACATGTAGGGATTGTGGTGTTCCAAAAATAGGGAATAAATAATATTTGGAGGGATTTCATTATGGTTTTGGGTATATATCGGTGAAATAAAATGGACTTTTATGTTTAAAAAATATAGATTAATGGGTGCCCATTTGATGGAGAGGGGAGGGGCTCTCTTGAAATTATTAAAAGTATTAAATTAATATAATTTTATTTTATGTACAAAATGGGACCAAATTTAATTATCTGGAATATAAGATGATTATGGGTATAAATAAAAACATAAAATTATAATTATTCATGTTTTATTATTTTTTAATCTATATCTTTTTGTTTTTACCCCTTATACTTTTACATTTTTATCATGTTATTTACATTTTGAGGATTAAAATAATTTCCATAACATGAAAAAAGGATATTTAATGATCTATTAATGAAATTTTTAGACATATATATACTTCTTGGGTGAATATAATAATTTGATAAATTATATATGATTTAATAGAATATTTTATATTTTAAAATCCAATTTGTTATAATTTTAAAACTATTCATTTAATGATTTTTTTGAAATATCCAAAAATCATGATATTCTCAAACCAAATTTTTTTAACTATAATTAAATAATTAATGTAATCCATAAAAGTAGTGGAGAGCCTAAATTATATAGATTTATAATTATTTTAATATATATAATATCATTTATTAGATTCTTTCATTAATTAAGTAATTACTACATAATCATTGTGACACCATTAAATTTAATTTTTTAGTTCCTAAAAAATATACATAAATTATCATGATGTAACAAAAATTTTTAACTTTATACAAAAAAATTAGCGAAAAAGGGAACCTCTGTATAACCCCATTTTAATAATATCTTACTTGTAAAAATCAAAATTTTAGCAAAAATCACTTTCTTTGAATAAAATATTATAAATGAAATAAAGTCATCCAACTGTCTTACAATGGTCCTATAATCGTCCCAAGTATGGTATTAGTCAGATAATACTCATCCAATCATATGAAGTCATGTTTTAGTGTATTTTAATATTCTTATAATATAATATTTTACCTTTAATTATTTAACTGACATTAAATATGAAAATAAAAATGATTAGTAATGTTAGTGTTCATAATTTATAAATATAAATGGTAACTATTTCCAAAATAAAATCCTTGTGATTACAAATATGGAATAAATTTTTTGAAATTGAAAACATATAATTTTTGGAATTTAATTACAAATTAATCCCATTGATGGAATAAGAAAACGAGTTTATAAATTAAAATGTTTAGAAGATCACATAGTTTTTAAATCCAATTTAAATGTGGAATTGATTCTAATGACCTATATAAGACTAAATTATTAAAATTTTATTTATTTATATGTTAAATAAAATTAAAATAAGATTTCAAAAATATAAATATATCATATGGAAATGTTTTTTTGAATTAAAATACTATATTTTTCATTTTTTATTAAAATACGAAATTAAATAGAAAAATACCCAAAAATTCAACCAATGTAAATCTTTTTGTCCCACATTTAAAGAAGAAGTTTATTTTTTCAAAAATAACATATAAATGTTTATATAACAAAATCTAATATGTGTTGTCCATTAAAAGGATATAAATCTACCTTTTATATACATTAGAGTATTATATGCGTAAATTAGATTTATTCTGATTTTAGGATGTCAAAACATATTATATTAATATAAATAAACTTAATAAACATTTATTAACATAATATAGTTTGTTCTATTAATTCCCATAGATAAAATATTTATGTGATAACTTTTACTAAAAATAATAATATTAGAATATATTATTATTCGGGTATAATTCAGTCCTTGGAGTAATGTATGTTTTTAGAGAAATCAATTTTTTCATTTTGCGTACAATCTCCGACATTGCAACACATTAAGATAATATACTATCTAATTCAAAGATATTGATAATGAATAAAAATTGTTGTTCTATAAAAACCTAGGATGTTACGTCTTTCCCAAGATTTAGAAATTTATTCCTCAAAATATTAAATTTAGTCCTGGTAAATAAGGATTCACATTACAAAATTACTTCACTGAAAGACCACATTAGTTAAAGAGTCGATAAATATTCAAGTATTGAATGATATAATGTTAAGTAAAAAAATTCCACATGAGATATCAAATACAAGGGTGCTATGTAGGGAAACATGGATATAGAATAAAACATATCTATTTTGTTCTAATTAAGAGAGATAGAGAACATGATATGGATATTATTGAAAATTAAAAAACTATAAATTTTTTATATGTTAATTGGTCTTCAACAATGTAGTCATAAAATAATGTTAAAAACATATTTTTAAGGTCTTTTTCATTGAGTTGGGGAATTATATTACTACCCATATTAAGATAATAAGGATATATACTTATTTAATAAGTATAGTTTTATCCCTTAATCAATTTCCACCACAAACCCAATTTAATATCCAAATGGTGAATATTTGAGATGAATTTTTCATGCCTAAAGCGCTAGAATAAACAATGTGAAAGTCAAAAAATCAAAAAAAAAGACTTAAAATATATTACTGATAACATTATAATTTAACCCAAACCAAAATGGTTAGGATAATAAAAGATAATTACAATAGATAATAAACATTATTTCATGGAATAAAATTTCATACTTGAAAATTGAACAGTGATATCATAATTTCAACAAAACAATTCAAGAAATAAATATCCTAAAAAATATTCAAAATAATCAATACTGTGATTGTAACACGAAAATAAAAATTATTTAATAACATAATCTTCTATGAAAAAATTTAATTATTTATCCCTAAATGAATCCAATTACACTTGATGTCTCTCACAAAAATTTAATTATCCTAATAATCATCAAGTTACATGGAGAATTCCTCTAAATAAATGGTATCACTATAAGTACATAATTGGTTCTTCCAAAATATAATTCAATGTTTATTATTAATATAAAATTACATAGTATTCAATTTTACAAGATCATATAAGATTCCCAAAATATAAAATGTCTTGAAAAATTACATTAGTTACTTACCCACCAATTCATTTTCAAATATCATGGTTATCTATTTGATAAATCATATATTATGAAAATATACATATTATTTACCTATAAAATAATTTAACTAAAAATAAAAATTAAACTAGCACATGACTTCGTGAAGTCTAATGGTAGGTGATGCACCCTTATCACTCTTTGTTACTAGGTTTGATTCTCACGACCTTTTTGGACGTCACAGCTTGTCACCCGTCTAGTTAGTGGTCTTTTTCAAGAACTATTTCATTCAAATAAAATTATAATAATATGTAAACTTCCTAAAAAAATCACCATAACACGTTTTAACCTCAAAGGATATCCTATACATTACAGTTTTAAACACAAAATGAAAAAAAACATAGTTGCCTCTAAATGAAATGATCATATGAACCCTAAATGTTATCCATTAATTTATAGTTACGTGTACTATTGATAATTTTTTATCAAATATATTTTTAACATATAATATTCAGGGTTAAATGTTTCACCACATAAAAAGTCTTAACAATTACCTCCGTCAATAGATGTCAAATAATTCTTTTAATCATTTTCATGTCCTAATGTGAACCATTACTTTTACATCATTTTTATGTAGAAATATTAATATTTTGAAATTCATCATAATCCATTAACTATGAATGTAAACATTATCTCTTAATAAATCATTCCAAATAATAAAATATATGGATTACATCCCCATGATTTGTTAATATCAATAGTATCATGTTTCATACATTATGTCTGAGAAGATAATATATACAATGAATCCGGATTTCAAGATCTTCTTGATGTTCCTTTTCTCATCTGGCATGTTTTGGTTAATTTAAAAAGTAACATTTCATACCAATTCTTGTATTTAAGCGTTTTTAAGAGTTGATCAATTTGAGAATATGAAATCCTATAAAAAGGATACCCTGAACCATAAAAATTTCTTATAAAATAGTCGGTGTTTGATAAATCAAACATTTTCTTTCATGAGATTTTAATACCCATGAACCTTCCAAAATCATTCAAAGAAGATTTAGTGATAATAGTGATGATCAAAAAATTGGGTTGAAAAATAATTTTATGAATGATATATTTCTTTCCATATTTAAAATTGATACTTACCATTATAAAAATAACAACACTAAATCATGATATGAATTATTAAAAGACGAATACTCAATATGGTTAAGATAAGATAAATTTATCATAATAATGTAATCCATTAACCTTGTACTATCAATGTTTATTTAGATTTTTTATCTAATATAAATAATTTACAATAATCCTAAATTTTATTCGATTTAATAATAACCCTCTTAGTTATAAATGATAATTAATCTACACATAGATAACATCCAAACCTCAAAATTTTTCTAAAACATTCCTCTGATGCCAACTATAAGGAACCAACCATAAAATTTACATAATCACGAGTTAAGTCAATAATTAGACTTAAATTACACTTTCAGGATCATTCAATGTTTATAGATTTATATAATTAGGCCATAATGAATACATAACAACTCAAATGTTATTATGTAGACACCTCTACTCACTATCCATTTTTTCGCAAAAAATAAAATATTTTTTAAAGAAACATTGTTTAATTACATGTTTAATCATAATAAAATTTCCATAATCCTATAATTAACTCTATTAACCTTTAAATCTTGTGAAAAAAAAGCTCAAGACTTGAGATGAGCATAAAAATCTCATTAATGGACACACAATGAATGAATACTGTTATCCTTGTGAAATCATGTCAACTCTTAAATACTTTGTCATAAAGAAATATATTACACCCTTAATAAGTACTAAATAATTTCCATTTAATATATTCTCATTTATTTCTTTTTTTAATCACAATATTTCTATAAAACTCATATAAATCATATATTACATATAAGGGTTACTTAGTACATAATCATTCCTAAATGTAATAACAATACAGTCGAGCTACATACATATCATTCTTACAAATAGAGTATTCATGCAACCACCTTATATACACTATTCATTAGAGGCTATAATGTAACCAACCAAACATATTTTATCACTTAACCAAATGTCCTTGTAATATCACATAACTACCAATTAAATGTCCACGTACCATTATATAATCATAACACATAAAATAATTAAATTTTCAAATTTCACAGATAAAAATTCATTTAAAGGTATAAAAATAATACTTCCAATTTAAAAACCATTTTCAATACCAATATTCATAGAAAATGGAATAATTTTTTTTCTTCAAAAAACATTATGGATTTTAGAGGAATGAAAACATCCAACAACGGTCACAGGGGTGGATAAGTCGTTGTTTCCATATACGTTTGAAACGAACATTTGAGTTTTCAATTGCAATGAAAGTAAAACAATGTATATAGAGAGAGTCATTTTGAAAAAAAATTCATTAAATTAGAATGAAAATGGGTCCTTTATATATCTCATAATATAGGGTGGTGTCTAATGTAAAAATATGAATCAACAAAAAATGATTGAGATGAAGTGGCTTACATTGAGTCTAATTTGACATGTATGATCTTTATATTCATATATTATAATAATTATTTTATCATTTACTTTGTTTATAACAATTATGATGTTTATTATTAATTTCATATAAATTATAAGAAGTTATTACAATTTCATAATTACAAAAGTTAATATTAGACGTTTTGTAAAGATTCTGTACTTGAGCCTAAAATTAACATGGTATGATGTCAGTAGTCTTTCTGATAATAAGTATATGATATCCAAGATAATATGAATGACATAATAATAAAATTAATATTTTAATTTTACCTTTAAATAAATTCATTAAATATGGATAAGAGAACATAATAGTGTTATAATCATGAAGACGGTAATTCGTATGCACACAAGAGTAAAGTATTCATTTTTAAATCAACGTTATCTAAATAAGATAAATATTTTTTTGTACTTAAATAATGATCATAATATAATTTATATCATAAAAATATTTTAAATATAAAAATTAATTTTAACTATTTATTTTGGTGATTAAAAATGAATAACATCATTTCGTGGAGGTGATAGTACGGAAGGACGCCGAAACGACGTTATCATTTTTTTGTGCACGGAATGTAAGAATATAATTATATATTTTTATTCTATAATGATATTTATGTCATAAACATCATACATAAATATGAATTCCATATATATATATATATATATATATATATATTAATTCTTGAGATAAGTTCATGGAAAAAGAAATATATCAGTTTGTCGAAGTGATAGTTGAAACATACACACGAATGATTGATTTTTTTTCAAATTTAATGAAGGTCATGGTGTATTTTTCTGAAGATATTAACAGAATAAAATTTAATTATTTTTAAGATAACTGAGTTATTATTTCATCTATATGATTAATTTTTTATGGTATCAGAATGAGAAATAGAATATAAATACATAAATTGAAACTTTACCTTTTATTCGGATGATCACATTTCTTAACATCATAACACCTCTAAAGATGTTCTTTTGACAAAAATAATGTCTCAATAATTTTTATACGAACACTAGGAAGTTGTTTTTTAGATATTTTTTTATTAAATTTGTTTTTATGAGTACGAATTAGAGATGAATGGGTTCCCTTTTATATGATATGTGAGGGGAACTATTAGATTTATTATAAGTATTAAATTAATATTAATTTATCTTTTCATCAAAATGGTTCCAAATTTATTTATTTTGAATATAGTATTATTAAAAGAAGAAATATAACCATTCAATCAAAATTACATTTTTTTGGGATATTTTATTAATCATTATGTTTCAATTTTAACCCCTATTAACTCATACCATTTTGTCAAATAATTTATGAATAAAGTGTTAAAATGGATACAATAACATTCCAAAAGATCAACGAATGAGTCATTAATGAAATTTTTAGAACAATATAATCATTTTTTCTGAATATTTTATTTCCATAAATCTTTTGAAATTTAATAGAATATTTTTTATTTAATTATAAAATTTTGGTCCATATTAACAGTTTTAATTTATTGAATTTTAAAAAATATAATAAATTCAATATATTATCAACCAAACTATTTTTTCATATACTCAACATGTAAAATTAATCCATAAAATTCTTGTATGGTACCATTTATGTAAATTTATTTTTATTTTAATATTTAAAAACTAATTTATTTTATCCATTCATTAATTAAGTAATTACCGCGCCATCATTATCTCTCAATTTAATTGATTATTTTATTTCATAAAAAAAATTTATATGACGTTGGAAATATTTTTATATTTTTATTTAATATTTATAGTCATAGATAAACTCAGTATAAGGCTAAATTATTTAAACGTTACTTGTTGAAAACAAGAGTCAAAAAATGACTTTTATTGAATATAATATTATAAATGCATAAAATTCATAAAAGTGGATATTAGAGCTCCAAGAAATGACATGAGGATGATATAGGTTATAACACACTCTTTTTTTTAAATTTGGATGAGTTTTAGTGTATTTTAATATTTTTATAATATTATTTTTTCCTTTAAATACAGGATTTAAAATTAAATATTGTAAAAAAAATACTTATTAATGTTAATATTTATAATGTATAAAAATAAAAAAGGACATATCTAAAGATTGTGTTTCTTATGATTCCAAATAAAGAATATATTTATCCAAATTCAAAACATTTAATTGGTATAATATAATTAAAAATTAACCTCATTGAAGAAATAAGAAAATGTGTTTTTAAAGTAAAATGTTCAAATTTGTAAATAGTTTTTATATCCCATTTTAATGTGAAATTGATTCCAATTACCTAGATGGAGAAAATGATAATAAAAATGATTTAATTATAAATTAAAAAATTAAATTTATAATATATCAATAAAATTAAATAAGATGAAAACATAGTTTTCAATTTAAATGTAGTATTTTAACAATTCCTTAAAATATTTAATTTACCAGAGAAAAACCAAAAATTAATCCAATTTAAATTTTTATGTCCTAAATCCAAATAATAATTTTATTTTCTGAAATGAAAATATAAAATTTTTTGAAACTATATTTATGATGGGTACTCTGTCAAAATAATGTAAAAATACCTTTAATAAATATAATAGTATTTTATAAATAAAATTGGATTTATTATCATTATAATCCGATAATATTTAATTGATGAATGTAAAAACATATAGTAAATACATCTAAATCTAGTATAGTTTTTTCTATTCAGGCCCTCTAAAACAGGGTTTTGGCATTAACTACCAATAAAATAATATTATTACAATGTATTATTTTTTTGGTATAATTCAATTTTGTGTCCACTGTATGATTTCAAAGATATTTTCTGTTGCATGTTAGGTATGCTAAAAGAAAAAATTAACCTTTAAGGTAAAATCACTATCTAATTCATAAATATTAATAAATATAATAAAATAGTATACTATAATTATATGGGAATTAACTGTTTTGGGTTTTAGGATAGGAAAATAGAGTTGCTCTAGAGGTTTCCATGTGCTTCTGGAGTCTAGAAATCCATACAGAGATAAGAGAATAGTTCTATAAGACTCTATCGTATTCTTTTGTATATGGAATATAGCTTCCAACCATATGGTCATGTATCCCATCATCACTCATTATCACTTATCAGATGTTTTTTGGATTGCTTGATTCTAAATATTTTTTTGATAACTATTTTTTTAGAATTTTTTAGGAGAGGTTTTCAGTTATTATTGTTGGATTTTGTTAAAGTTTGAAATGTATTTTCATAATTAAATTTTAGTAAAGGCTTTATAAAAATGGATTTTTTTTAAAAGGATCCTTTTTTGGGTGAATCAAAAATTGTTTTATGGGATTATATTATTATAATAAAACCCTAGAGTTTGTTAAAGTTGTATGTTTATAAATCATAAATTTCTTATTATATAGAGTTTCTAAATTCATTTTTAATGAGAAATAATTTGTTTTTGGCTAATGATATAGTTGGAATAGATATGATGATCTACCAAACATTTATTGAATGGTATGATTTGGGATTTTGAATGGAAAGAAATTGATTCATGTTTGATGTTTGAAAATGTTTTTTTATTATTGGTCATTGATATTTTTATATGATATATGATGTTTGAAATGTAATTTGGATTGAATGGTTGGAAAGTTCTAGTGTAGTTTTTTGGAAATGGATATATTTTATATAGACCATTGGTATTTTACATTGGTGCTCACATGAATAGATATATATGGAATGTTGATGGATGATGATGTGGGAGGATGAGTGCCCATATTGGCATGGTTGATGGGTTCCTAGGGTTCCATGTGAACGTGTTTGTGAGTGAGACTATATGGATTACAATTGGTGAGTGTTGAAATACAATAAGTTAAATCTATTTCAAAACAAATTTCATGAATAAAATTTTGGGTTTTAGAAAATTTTTGACGTATGATGTGTTCTCTCATCGTTTGGAATCATTATAAATGTTTTGTTTAGAGTATTAAATCTTGTTAATAATCTAGTGTTAATATTTTAGTGGGATTCAATATTTTTTTAGAAATATATGTCCCTACTCTGTTTGTGATGCAATTTTTTTTAAGGTGGGTCATGGTTAATGGGTAGGTTTTTATTGAGTTATTTGTGTTCTACTTTCCTACAAATCATTCCCATTGATATTTTATGGATATTCAATATGTAGCCACATGTTTTATATAGTTGGAAGACCTTGAAGTAGGTAAACAAAAGTATTTCCATGTTAAATTTATGAAGATAAATCCACCTATATTTTATAGTTGACCGAATACTATTGAATATGAAGAGTGGACAAAAAAATAATGGACCATCAATCTCTTTTAGTTTCATGTGTCATCAAAAGATAAGTTCACAAATTTTATTTTTTTTACCTCAGATTATTTTCCCTACCAGTTGTTGTGTTTCCTTCTATTATGGTAGTTCTTTCTTATGGTGTTACATTATGTAAGTAACATAATGTTATATTAATGGTATCATGAGAAATTTTGTTCTTATGGATGTGTGATTCAATTTGGAAACTCTAATTTCATTCATTATAAGTTATGTGAGTCTTGTGATGCCACATATTCTATTTTTTTCCTAGGATGTTGTGTGGTCGATCATTTCACCATATCAAAAAATTCTAATTTGGGATCATATGTTCTAACTGTGAGGCATTTCATGCTCTAGACATCTTGGCTCTAGCCCTAGGTCTCAAAGTGAACCTCACCCATATTCAAATATTCTGGGGTTGTGGAAAACCTTGGTCATGCTTTTATCTCAAGTGTAGAATGGGGGAATGATTATGTTTCTCTGTCTATTTTTAGTTATGTTTTTAGTCTTTGTGGTTCAGTTTCAGTTTTTATTTTGATCATCTAGAGGTTGTTTTATCTTATGAGGATGATACGTCATGGTTTGGTTTGGATATCATTTAATGAATATTCACCATGTGTTGGGGTTTATTATCATGTGTTTGTCAGCCTATATAGAGAGTTCTATTTTGGCTCTTGTAGGGTTTATAGTTCCAGTATAATCTTTTCAGTTCCTAAATTATGGGGGGACCCACAATGGTTCCCCATTATAGTTTATTATATTTTAATCGCTGCTATTCATTTTCAAATGGTGGGGAGTCTACTCAGGCCTCCCCTTATTAGTAATCTGATGAAGTTTTCAATGTTTACATGGGAACATGTGGTTTCATTTAAGAATATCTATCTTTGATTTCCACTCAGATTGGGGAAATGTTGGGATTTGGGAGCATAACCATTGATTTCAACTATTCATTGATCATACAGTTGGGATCATATAGTTGTGGACATCATTTTTATTGATCGATAAACTATAAAATGGTGTAGCTAGAGGGGTGGAAATCATTATGGTGGATAGAATTATCACACACTAATTTTTGTGTTATTTTATTATCATTTAACTATTAGTTTTTGTCCCATGTTCTAGGTGTTCCAGTTTTAAATTTTATGTTTTTGGGGATTTTTTTGTTTTTGGACACAATTTTGATCAGTGTGAAAGGTATAAAGAGGTCATGGATTGGAAAATTTATTTTTTACAAACCAATAAAACATTTTTATGAGGTATGGTTATTTGATGGTTGATCCCCTTGAGTTAGATGATTTTTTGCATGAAAAGGTTCATTTTTGGGGATTTTTCCATGTTACATGGTTAAGGCGCATGATTAGGTTAAACATGCTGCAATGTGTGTATGGGTCGCATGGATTAGTTTCATAGTTTAACTAAATATGTAGCTAATGTGTACAACCGGTGCAACAATAGCCAATAAAATATCATAATGATTGCACACATATTGTCATGTCATGCGATCTAACCATTCTACCCACTTAGGAATGGCTATTTTCCGATTATATCTATCTTTTTAATTAGGGAATATTCTTTTAGCCTCCCCTATTATAATCCAATGACCAAAACACCACCCATGGTGGTTTTTGGAACCTCCATGTGGATTTTAATGTGGTTTTGAGGATAATCATCTCCATGTTTTAATGTTTAGTAATCCAATCTCTTTTTTCTTTTCATTTCTTACATTTTATCTTTATCTATAACCTTAGTGCCATTTTATGAAAATAAACATACCTAGGGTGATGTGAAATTTTGTTGTTTTTCCTTTTCAAGTTCATTATGGATGTTCCAATTTCATGGAACCTTTGTGGAGTCCTTTAAATTGGGCACCATTGATGCACTTTCAATTTGAGGTATGTTTCCCTTTAAATTGAATTTAGAATTATATTTTATGTTTTTAAAACCTTTATTGAATATTAAATATTGATATATGTTCCTTGAAATAATTTTCTTTGGTGAATAATAGTTATTGTACCATTTTTTTGGGATAAATAAGGGTTCTTTATTATATATTTCACATGAAGTGTTTGATGAATTTCCGGATTGGTCGTTGCACGTTTTTTGTGACATCTAAAGTACAGTTTGACTTTGTGAACATATTTTTGATATATGAAATTGTTATTTGAGTTATTAGAATAGTTTTTCAAAATGGTTTTGGATATTGAGGAAATGTGTATTTTTTGTGATTGGTGATTAATGGCTCATTTATAATTTTAATGAAAATGGATTGACATGAAAATGTGGTATCTTTTCTAAAAATATAATTTTATGAAATTTTTATAAAATGGTAAATGGTATGATTAGTCATCATTAATATTTGTTTATTTGATAAATTTTGGCTTTATTAATGGAACATTAGGACCATTTGGCACATTGATGAAACTACAAAATTGTTTATAAAGATAATTTTCGATAAAAAATAATCCTTCCAATATATATTTAAATAGTGAATGGGTGTGATTTCCACACTATAGAATCCTTGTGATCATCTTTCCTTGTATATAATATGATATCTTCATTATGGAATTCTTTGTGAATTGTGAATTATAAAGAAATCGGTGGATCCTTAGAGTGGCTCAGAGTGAGACATGTTGTTGAATAGTTATTATATATGCATGTGATTGGATTAATGATTGGAATCTACAAGAAAACCCCATTATACATGAGACATGAGAACATGGAATAGTGATAAAATTATTTGAGAATAATTATTATAATGGATTAAATATTATATGGCTAGGTTACCATAGTTGGTTGATATATTGGGTTTATTTATATGGTATTTAACATATATCAATCATGAGTTAGGGTGCTCAGGATAATTTTGGGAGCTTTTGATTTCATTTTTTGAGGCATGCTACCTGAGATAAGTATCATGTTTAAGGGTGTTTTGGATTATTCATGATCACATAGGTTTTTCCATGTATATTGGTACATAGTTTCTTGTATTAAATGATTATGATACATTTTTGTATGGTTACTTTTCTATGTTTATATCCATTTCCATTGTCGTTTGATAGTTATGATTATTCCATGACTCAGTAGGATTTATGTTAAAATTGATAATTGTGTTAATGTGTTTGTGGAAAAAGGTTTTGGAAATTTCATGAACTACTTATCCCCCTTATTAAGGAAATAACATCATTTTCATTTAAAAATGTTAATGATTCATTCTTGGAATATTTTTTGGATTTAATGGAAATGGGGAAATGAACATGGAATTATATTAATTTTGAAATGTGTTTAGAAATATAATACTTTTATATATTTTATTTCAATCTTAAATTTGATGTTTCATTAATAATAAAGGATTTTCATTGGGAATAGATTATTATAGAAGACCCACATAGTTTTAATACTCACACTTATAGTTCTTTTATGATATTCTCTTGACGCACAGGTTCAGATTTGTATCGATATCCCTTTATGATGGTTTTTCAATTTATCATATTATGACCCTCAGGGACACATGCAGATGTGAATTCATCCAGTGTACTTTAGTTTTGTTATTAAATTGTTATTTTTCCAGCTTTGTATAAAGATAATCAGTTTTGATATTATTTATATATCGGGTTGTTCTTTTTCATTTCCTCTATATAGTTGAGTATTTATTATTAGAGGAAAAAGATACCTCTGATTAATCTATTGATGATCATTACCAGTTTCATTCCCATAGTGATCGGGGACTCCCTTCAAGCTGGGCCAAAGATCAACTTGGGTGACCGATTTGAGGTTGACTAGGGTTGGTTTGTGACAATCTGTGAATTTTTTTTCAACAAGTAGTCTCATTATGATCTTCCTACGTTGAATGATATGGATACTAAAATTATAAGGTGTTTTTTGAGTTAAATAAAAAGTATGATAAAACCATTTTTACCTATGTGGAATTTTTTTTGGAATGTGAGTTATGATTCTCGTATTATTATCAAACCTAAAAGTAAGGTTAATCGATTATTTGGAAGCATAAAACAAAGTATTTCAAGGAAGTTAGTGATAATAGTACTCGTTATATATTTAGGGATTTTGTTTTATGTTTCACAGTGTATTTTGAGGTTGGAGTTATGTATCAATATCTTGGTTTGACAAGAAACGTAATGTTGAGTTGAATGGAAAAAATATGAACTATAAAGAGAAGAATAAGAGACTTAATTTATGATTAATGTGGGGGAAGAATCATGTAATAAATTCTCTAAATAGTAATATTAATTTTTTTTGTTTTTTAGGGTATGTCTATTGAGATGTTGATTTCAAAAATTTTTGGAAGAAGTTATCAAACTATGATAGTAGATAGAACATTGCGTAGAATGCCCCACCCACACTCTAGTGATTAAAATGCATGGAGTACCAACATTATATTAACTTTAACATCCCTATTATTATGAAATATCATATTAAAATTTAATTTACAATATTTATTATATTTAATTCCCTAAAATTAATAGTTGATATTATTACTGTTGTAACACTGAGTATACCATTCATTCCACACATCACCGAGTGTATTCAATAATGTGTGTTACACGCATGATCGAGTTTTATATAACAAAAATATACAATTAATATTTTATTATTTATCAACTAGACACTGTAATAGATGTAATGAATAATATCAAATAAATCATGATAATATAGTTTACACATTCTTATAAAATTACCTATTTCTAATTTATTATTAATGAGAATAAAAACCAATTTATTATAAAGGATGATTTTTTATTTAGAATTATTTTTATGTCTAGAATAGGGTTTTTATTAATAAATTAAAATTATCAATATTTGTAAAAGATATTTGTGAAATTTATATTTTATTTATTAAGTAACATATTTTACGAATCATCCAATAAATACAATTGTCCTAAAAGTTTATTAAATAAATTTCTAAGCATATGATGATGTATATTTCCAAAATCATGTTTGTTGCCTTTTACGGGAAGAAATTTTTTAACACAAAAATATAAAACTTTTATAATATTTTTTCTAAAAAAATAAATTTTTTAATTTGGAATATAAAAATTTACTTCGGTAGATTTTATCTGTATTCTTCTGATAAATTTCATATTTTGATGAACACTAGAAACCATTGAATTTTAATTGGAAACTATATTTTCAAATAATTTTTTTATATTGCTAAATATGATTTGAAATTGATTTTAATGCCTTATTATATAAATAATACATAAAAACTCAATTAATATAACTGAAAAACGTTCACACTGAAATTTGATTATAAAAAATTTAATACTTTTGAGCATTTTACATTAAAAACACTGTCGTTCTCCAAACTACAAGATAAATTTTAATTTTCAATTTTATATTTTTGTGGACTGAATTCAGAGAAATGGAATAATTATTTTGATATAGAGTAGTTTATAATGTATATTAAGGAAATCTATTTTTTACAATAAATATTAGTGAATAAAATTGAAATTAAATACTGTGCTCAAGGAAAAATGAGTTTAATTAGTGGTTAAACATTAATATGAATTCTAAAAATGACATAGAAATGTGTGAAAAAACCAGTTATGTCTATATTAAATCGTATAAGAACATGGATATAATTATTTCCATTATAGGAGGAACATTATTTAATGTATAACATCCAATAGTGTTTACCATTTTGTATTGAATAGAACTCCACTCCTCTAATATAAATAGTCTTTCATTATCCCGTACTTATTCATGCATCTAAGGCAATTTTAAAGAAAAAAACATGGAGAAAAACTCTTAAAATACATTCTATAGTTGTAAAATTCCCATGTAGGGATAAATCATACTACAAATGTATGTTGGTTATAACTAAATAGATATACCTATATAAGACGCAACATTTTTCAATGAACACTGTTGTTTTATGTCATTTTCTACCCTATCATTTTGACTTATTAAATTAATATATAATATATGTAGTATCCTAAATATTCATATATACTGTTATGTTATTTATTATAATCCAAATTATACCGACTTCTATAAAATTGGTATTGGAATCATTTTTCTTGTGATAGGAGAACTACCACCTCATAAATTGACATCATTCATTGTTTTGTTTACCTCCTATCATGGTTGGTAATTATGATAGACATAATTTTTTTATGTAATATATATGATATATATGATTTTAATTTTTTAATTTTTTAATTTTTATATAACTCATAACATTTTGTTTCGAATTTTTTTTAGAATACTATAACATCAATCATGGATGTGTGGACTACTGCATACTCAATGTGATGTGATTCAATAGATCATTACATGGACTGTATTATATATAGATTTAATAAATATATATGAAAAAAAATTATATTTTTTCAATTTATGAAATAATTATATATCTATAAATAAGAAATATCATTTTCTTCTTTTCATTTAACACACTAAAAAAGTGATTGCATCATTCATCGATGTGTGGAATACCACAACATCAAAGTGATGAGAATATTTTTTTAGAATTAAATGAAACCATTACCAAAAGAAAGGATCCATTATTTTAGTAAAAAAGTCCCATTATACAACTCTAAAAATGGGATATTTATCGTGATCCGTTTTAAGAAGAGGAAGAATTTCCTTATGTACCGAATCATACCAAAAAATACTAGTACCATTGATGCCATTATTTTCAAAACCATACACAACCAAATTGTCTTCACTATAAATTTATGAGACAATATTATTCTCAGAAAATAGGGAATCCAAACATTTGATCAAATGATTGGAGAGCTTCCAAGATAAGTTAGACAGACCCAACATGATGGTAGAAACAAAAAACAATATAATCACTCTCTATCCTTATATTATTCAATCATCGGTTCATGATTGGTTCCATAATGATATTCCAAGTATTTCAGCCTCAATTGAAGATGAATAACCAATTGAACTATGGAATCATCCATGGATTTCCCATCTCTAATTCCCGAAAATAGCACCATAGCTAGAAAGCCTCCAGTGTCCTCTAAAAGCTCCATCAGAAATATATTTTAATCATTCAACAAAATGTTCCATCCATAAGACATCAAACATATTGTTATGGTTAAAAAGTTATAGGTGTATCCTAAACACCTGAGCTTCACACATCCATAGAAATACCAAAAGTGTAAAATGTCGGGAATCAGCTAGTTTTTTTTAAAAAGATACATCACCCATGTGTATGTATGTCCTAGCATAATCGTTATAATAATATTGGTTCATTTTTCATAAGTATCTTTGTTATTTGATCTTAAATTTTTTTATTGTAAAAAACTAATAATTATGTCATGATTGTTATTCTTGATATGATTAAATAACCGGCCATTTGACCATAGTGGACCAACCAAATTCTTTTTTGGCACATATACAAAATATTTCTAAAATAACCCAAATAAAATTAATTTTTTAGGAGGTTGTAAACAACATTTTAAAAAGTGAAATAAAAGTAATGATAAAAAAATTATTTTGAATATATTAAATAATTTAGATTAATTTATTATAAATTTATTTAGAGGAAAAACATGATGAACCAAACTCATGGGGAGGTGTTTGGACTCAATTTATATTCCATTGAGACTGGTTTATTATTAAACACCTTATTACTTTTATATGGAGTAAATGAATCCATATTAAATCTTATATAATGAATTATATTTATTTTTTGATATTGAATTTTAAAATTTATGTTATTATTTCACTAATATCCTGATTAAAATGCATCTCATGTATTAATGGATTTTAATTTCACTTTTTTCATCTATGAGATAAATTTCATATTCACAACTTACTTATTTCGTGTGGTGTATCTACCACCACTTATGATATTTTATATCATGAATTATTTTATTTTTATTTTATTTTATTTTTTCATTTAATTCATATATCCTTAAATTTATGTGGTTTTATATATCTATTTAAGGATCTCTATGTTATGGTGTTTATAGTTTCAGTTTTTCCAAATCAATAATGGATGTTTTTTGATAATTTGACTTTATTGAGAGGTTTATTATGTTACTCTAATATCTTATTTTATGTGGAGTATATACTGATCCTTTTAAATGAAATATCATTAATATTTTAATTCTCATGATATTATAAGTTCTATCTAAATCCTATTCCTTTATGGGTATTATGATTAAAGGATTCAATGTATTATGGGAAAATTTTAATGATTAATGATTATTTTCCTCATTAATTTTGTTCATGATCATGTAAAGGAAATTCTATTCATCAACGTCAAAACCCATTTTTTAATTATACTCTAATGTGGTTATTATTTATTGATACGATTAATATTATTTTTCTAGATGTAATACGATTATCTCAAGGAGATATTAACATACTCATTCCATTTCCATAGGTTAACCATGTTTCAATAATATTGATAGGGAACAAATTTATTTTCCATGGGTTAATCATGATTCCATGATATTTTTATGGGAACCATTTATTTTCTATGGGTTACTCATTTTTTGAATTCATTCAATGGGAACTTGTTTGTTATCTATGACATAACTATATATCATAGATATAGTTATAGAACCCATTTTATTTCCATTTATTAATCATGTTTGAATTAAATTTTTATGGATACCATTTTTTCTCATGGGATAATCAATTTTCAAATTTATTTTTTGGGAACCTTTTTGTTTTCCAAGGGATAACCATGTTTCAAATGGATTTGAAATGTAACCCATTTATTTTCTTAGGATTATTTTATTTTCAAATTAATTGACAGAATAAACATTTCTTATATATAGTTTTATAATGTAGTATGAAGAACTATTTTGGTGACTATAAGTTTTATACTGGTTGCTCTTCTTAAATATTTTACATGATGGGGATACCCAAATAGAACCAGGTAATCCCTTTACATCTCAAAATGGTGTGGACAAGATAGTGTCAGTTAATTCCCTTATATCTTAAATTATGGATGTTCCTATACATTACTCAAATGAAATGGGTATGCACATAATGGAAGTTAGGAAAATAGTTATTAAAATTAAAAGGGTATTATAAGATTTACATAAAGAGCTTTGAAAGAATTTTATGAAAGTTACTATAAATGTTACCAAAATGAGTTTTAATTTCTAGTTCTGGTTTTTAAATATTTGTATTGACCGAGAATGATAACTCCTAGAATTTCATTATTTTTTTCTTTGAATCTTTACTTTTATATCGCCTAATATTTTATGATAGTAGTGTTCATGGGTCTGAGTTCTTTTATGATCGATTAATTACCATTGACTATGCCATCATACACTTATGCAGTATTATACTCATTGATGATATTAAATTGTTATTCCTTATGTTTACGCTTAATGAATATTATAGTTCACCCTTCTTATGTTTAATTACCCAATTTTTATAAGTATGATTTTTAATAATTTACATAAATAATTTATTTAACAACAATGATGTTAATAACCAATTTTTAATTATATGATATTTTTTCAATGCGATAAATGTTCATTTCACGAATTACGAATTTCTTTATGTAGGATATTTTCATAAATAACTAAAAATATTAACCTAAAAGTTCCTACATTAAAAAAGTGACCCATGATTTCAGTTTTTAGTTTTATAGCTTATATGAAAAAATTGGGCCATTATTATAATCATCAAAGCTGGGAATTCAATTTTATGGGCTAAAACATATCATTTGAGAGTGTGGATCCAAGGCTATTAATGTTAGTGACAACTGTCAGTTTAGATAACCTTATATGATATTTTTTTATATGAGGTTTACTTAAGTGTTACTGATACCGAAATTGATCTATAAGATTACAAATGAGAATATGTTCAATGTCTTATAATCCCCATTGAGGTTTTATGAAATGGGGTCATAATGTCATTAATAGATTTTTTAGAGAATATATTTGTGATGCGGTGTTTGAATCCCCGAGGATCAACATGAAATTTTCATAAGGAATATTTTTTAAATTAATGGAATGAAATTGGTAAAATATATATGTTGGGTGACAACCCATCATATCTAGGAAGCTGGTGGGAATTGAGCCCATGATGGAAATTCAATAAGGGTTTCATGCATACCACTCGCCTATATGGTGTCCTGGTTTGTAAAACATTTCTAAATGTTTAAATTATGTTTATTTAGGAAACATATTGTTTTTTGTTTGAGTTATAATGGATGATTTATCTTGTAAAAATATATATACTCATTGTTATAATCTTTTGGATTTAAATGTATCTAGGTAATGCTTGATGAATTTTAATTATAGTAGTTTATAGAAAAATTTAGTTTCAATTTTCTAGTGATTTTAAAGGTTCATGTATCATAAAAATGATTATTTATTTATTAAATTTTATTTCTAAGTGCTAACCATTTTTCGCTTGCATAAGGTGAAAATATAGATAGAATATCATGATCAGCGATTTTGTGGATATGTGGTCTTAAAATGATGATTTTATAGCTAATAATATTAAAAATTAATTTTATTGATAATTTTATGGTGGAAAATATGAGATTTAGGTGGAAATTAATTAAAGGATGATGTCATTTATTAAAGATTAATTATATTTCCATGTTATTATCTTCATATTGATGGTACTAGAATTCTTAAAATCTGGGGAAATCACATTGGAAAATTGTATTATCTTATTAAATAAAATTATAAAGAACCGATGTCATGTTTAATTTTCATAGATTAATATTTTTTTGGTCCATAACTTTCTATTGAACATTCACTTATTTTTATCAATTACTTTTTTAACTCTTTATAATCAATAATTATTTTCCTCTATTCCAACATATTTTCTACCTATGTTGAATCATAGTTATCTGTAACTTCTGTTGACCATTATACATACCACATTCTCTTTTTATGTGATTATTTCATCATTTCTTCTTTATGATGTGGGTTTATATAATTTAATTAAAAATTATAATAAAATTAAAACTAAGATGAATTTCTAAGAAGAATTTAATTTTAACAAGGGTCGGATGTAACATTCCATGATATTTTGAAATTTCATCTTTCAAAGTAATTTAAAAAATTTGGTAGCTTGTGTGATACTCAGTTCATAGTTTATCACTCATTAGATGAAACACCAAGTTTACCGTGCACTGTAGGTAACATCCATTATCTTCGATAATGTTTGTAAAATGCATGACTGAGTTTTTCAGAACAATAATATACTATTAAAATTATAATAATTACCTATTAGACATTAGAAATAATTTTATTAATATTATTAAATAAATAATGATAATATAGTTGACATATTTTAATTAAATTTATTCCTTCCAATTAATCTGGAAAAAAATAATAATCAATTGAATATAAAAGAATAGTTTTGAAGAAAAAATATATTATATATAAAATGCTGTTTTATCAGAATAAATTAAATTATCAATTATTGGATAAATATAGAAATTAAATTTATATGTTATCAATTAAATAAAATATTTATCAATTCATCTAATATGTATTATTCGAATAGATAAATAATAAATATAATTTTAATTATAGAATATGTAATTTTCTGAAAGCTAGTTTTCCCACCTTTTAATGGGAGATTTTATAAATAAAATAATTGTTGAACCTTATATATAATTAATATTTAAAAATAAAATTATATTTAATGTAATGTTATAGAAAATTACATGTATATTTTCTATTATTTGGAACTATAATGAGTCTTTGAAAATTGACGCCACATGATTCTGAAGCCTGGTGTGCCCAGAATGGTGGTGGTAGTACTGGTGACTTGTGAAGTAATTTAATAGCTCGACTTGTCAACAATGTAACTCCACAATTGTGAATTAAAAGTGTTTCATTAATTATTATAATTAACCTCATTAATTCTTCAATGAGTTACTCATCTTATCTTATCCTATTTAAATGGAGCTCAGTGTAGGGTTTTGGCATGGCTTCTTCAAGTGAGGAAACTCAGTTGAAGTCCTACAATAACATCCACCGACAAGACAAGAATGTATTAAGAGATTAGTGGGGAGATCCACCGAATCACGAACCGATGACAACAACAAAGGAGGTTCTGTCGATCGTCATCAGTGGACATCTCATCCAGTTAAGGTTTTTTGTTTGTTATTTGATATTATAAAATTCATCCTTTGTTATTGATGATATGTATGAAGAATGTGGATAAAAAACCAACATAATGATCTACCATTCATTTTTCCAATATGGGAGGTTGATGTAGGGTTACAATTTAGTGGCTATTTCTAAATTCTTATTATGTTACAACCAACCCTTGTTAAAACAGTAACGCAAATGGTGCGGGCCAATCCGATCAAGGAACGAACCCTCTGTCGATCATGTTGATCTTGTGTTTCTCGTGTGCGGGAGGGAAATGTGATAGATAGGTGGATATAGGTGCCATGCAGTGGCGGTGGTGACCATAGAGGCTTTTAGGCATAAGAGACACCATGTATGGACCATTGATGCATTTCTGGTGGCCCGCGTAAAGAACCGTCGGAGCGTCATGTCGGCGGCTGCAGGTAGTGGCCAGAAGAAGCCCGTGAAAATAGGCCGTAAGTTGTTGGATGGTTTCGCACCATCTCTCCCCCAGTGGAAAGAAGTTTTTGGACATAGGCCTCCAGCTCGAGAAGGTTGCGTGGGGCAAGGGTGGTGTACGCTAGCGCCACTGGCGGTAGGAGTCGCGGCTTGCGGGCAGTGGCAGGAGGGAAAGGACCTTCCCCACACCACGCCGCGTTGGCTAGAGACTAGATGACCCTATTTTCAACCAATGCGTGTGATGGGGCAACTCCCCACCAGCCGGATGAAATGGTTCCGCATCCGCGGGGGAAGCTGGAGACATGGTCTGACTTTAGGCCAACCGGGCCTGACGCGATTCGGACCCCTGGCCCAGCAGGCCAGTGCAGGTGGGTCAAGCCCCCCTGGCGGGCAAGGCCAAACACGGCCAATTCTAGATAACTAGCTGGTTCGTCCCCAATGGGCTGGACATAGTGAACCGGACCGAACCTTAATGGGCCAGATCTGGGCGGGGTCAGGTAGACCCCGAAACCTATTACGTGGTCCTGACCTGACCAAGTCAGATTGTGCCCATACCCAACTGGCCACCGAATAAAGAAACTCCTATAAATGAAAAACCTCATGTCTGTTTGACATGTTATTAGTGGGGTTGGGGCCCCTTTTGGGATTCTTCCCCTTTGGCATATTTCGGCAGTCCCGACCGAGCCGGGCAAGACCGAGGTGCGATCACCCCCATTTCTCAAAAGAGGTGTAACTAACAGACCGGGCATCCGATCAATTCATCTTCTGTGGAATAAAAACCCTTATACAAGGTGGTACTTTGGAGACACTCTATGTGAGTTTTTAAGGAGGTTGGTATGTGACTTGGTTTGGATCAGACTTGAATCCAACTGTTCCGTTTTTATAAATGTGCCCATATCTCACAGATTGGACATCTAATCAACATGCCATCTGTAACGTTGGGACCCATATGACGTGGTGATCCCTTGGGTACGATTTTAGTGGGACATTTTACTTGATTAAATTTGACTGATGGCCTCAGGAGAAAAATCTTCCAGATATAAGAAGTGCTATATGAGGGAATCCAGTGGCTAGTTGCGATAAGAAAAAGGAAGGGAAACTAGTAAAAGTAATCATCATAAATTCTAAAGTTGGGTGATCTAGTTGTACAACTAATCTTACCTACCTCTATACCATTGACCAATATGGGTTCACACCAGCGACCAACATGAGTCTGCACCAGCGAATAATATGGGTCTGCACTAGAGACCAATACATGTTAGTACCCGCGACCAAGATGGGTCAGCATCTAGAAACCAATATGGGAAACATACAATGACCTATACTATTCAGCAGTATAGCTACTATGGATAAGATGATTTGTATTTATGACTATTCATCCCTATCCCAATAACCTTGAAGTTATACCGTTAGAGTGACCAATCAATTTTTCTTTGTGCTTCATCATTTAGATCATTCTTATAATATTACCATTGTGTTATTTATTAGGATTTTTTCCTGTGTGGATTACTAAGAGACCTTCTAGGGATTCAAGCTCTCCTACTGAGTTGTTATACTCACCCCTTCATGGGCTTTGCTTGCAATTGTGTGTTTAGGGAAGACTACTGGCGCTCTAAGGCTGACATTGAAGGTTCAGGATGTGGTAGAGATTTGTTCAATAGGAGCAATGAAGATTCTATTCTTTGAATTCAATCATACAACTACTAACCTCTACATAGAAATCTAGGGTTAATGCGCCATCTGCTTACTTTTTTTCATTTTCTAGGGTTGGTTTTCCAGCCCACTATTTCCAATTTACAGTTGTACTTGTGGTTGTACTATACTCTCAAGTATTTACCTTACTTTTGTTTGATGTATACATTAGTTTCCCTTTATGAGTTTTTATTGATCTCAAAGGAAATTTTTTCTATGATCCGGAAAATCCTTCAGGTTCTATTCACTAACTCCTAGACTGTGGAAGGTGGGCTTGGGGTAGTCACGTTTGGGGCCTATGGGACAGATCGTGACTATTTGTTATCAGAGGGCGGTCGGTTCTACCAGAATAACTAAGAGTATAATTTTAATGAAGAGATGGTGTAACTTGTCTTATGTTAAGTTTTAGGTACAGGGTGTCTAGGGTTGGTGCGACGACGGACGTATCCATACACTAAGACCCTGAATATTTTTTTTCCAACTCCGCAAATGAAAACAATGATTTCTAGTGATTTGAAATGTTTTTTTATTTATCTTTCTTGAGTTAGATAACCAATTATAACTTATTGATCATGGAACATATATTTTTATAGGATGCATCCACGAAGACAGCCAGCCGGGATTCCTGTTAGAGATTGTGATAGTGGCCCACCGAGTGATGAGGTGTCAGTACAGGGACCACTCACAGTGATCGAACATTTGGGTGGTGTACCAGCAGCACCACCACCTGTTGAGAAACATATGCAACCATTGGATCATTCATGTATACTTAGCGCATTGCATGAGTTCTATAGGTAGAGGTCATATAGGTTTTTAGGCGAGATGGACCCCCAGGCAGTAGAGGACTCGCTTGAGGTAGTTTCCAGTGACTTTCTCTTAGTAGAGACCCCCACCGTGTAGATGACTATCATGGATGCTAGCCATCTTAATGAAACTACTAGAAGATGGTGGAGCTTGACGCTTCAGGTGGATGATGAGACGACCCTCATCATGAGAGACATTGAGAGCCATTTCAGGGAGGTGTTCATGTCAGCGACTCTATGCTCTATGCGTATTTAGGAGCTACTGCATCTTTAATAGGAAAGCCATATTGTGGCTTAATACAAGGAGAGATATATTGACCTCTCCCGATATTCCACTGACATGGTATGAGACCCTTACATTGGGACTATAACCATTGATAAGGGAATCCGATGAGGGGTCAGTGCTGTGACAGTTTCTCTCAACTTCCCGACACAGGCTGGGGTGCTAGAGATAGCTTTGTAAAATGGGATATTCCTTTCCAATGAGGAACCAACAGTTAGCACTTGTACTGGATGACATGTAGTAGAGTCTTCTACAGCTATAAGTAGATTGACGATATAGAATCCCATGTAGGCTAGACCTTTTAGTGGGCATTCGTGGGAAGTAGGGTCTGAGTTTTGAGGCTCGGTGAGGCCGAGGGAGACGCAAGTGAGGCATGATTTGTTTTTATTGCGGGGGAAAGAGTTATATATCTTTTGATTGTTTGACTCCGTGTGCGGATGATTCATAGATGATGGGGGGCCTCCGAGGAAGCGGCAGTGGAAGGAGCATGAGTATCATCTGGTGACAAATGAGGCAGGGGAGCAAGACGTGCAACAAGGGGTGGTCGGGGTCACCAGGTAGTACCACCACCACCCCCAAGAAGTCCACCACAAGATTAAGGGGCATGTAGATGGTGATAGGCCTAGCTACAGGTTGTAGAGTAACTCGATCCTCACATCCTTGAGGTGATACATGGAATGATCTATATCATCTCAACTTTAGCATTAGTGCTTATTGACACTAGTTCTAGATCTTCTTTCCTTGATGCAGACATAGTTTGGAAATATGACATCTTGACTGTGCTTTTATCTCAACCTTTGTGTTTCGATACTTCTGTAAGTGGAGATTTAGCAGTCACACACTGGTGTTGAAAGTGTGATATTACCCTTAGAGAAAATATTTTCATATGGGATCTTCTAAAAATGGTATTGACGCCCTATGATTCCATTCAAGCCAAGGATTGGCTATCATCATTTCACGCATAGATTGACTTCATGAGATGTACAATGTGATGTACATGCAGAGATGGAGGCTGGTTTTCCGTTGTTTTTGAGAAGGAAAACAGGGCATCACGAGATGGATTACTCTTAGAAGGGTGAAACCAATTACATATCACCTGAAATGCATGACCTTTGACATGGTTGAGGAGGTGAGTCCACAGTCCCTAGTAGTGGTGGGAGAGTATGAAAATGTCTTTCTAGAAAATGTACCATGTCTACCTCTTCATAGAGAGGTAGACTTCTGCCTTGATGTATACCCAAGAGAAACACCAATATCTACAACAACATATCAGGTGGACCCTTCTGAGCTCTATGAGCTGAGGATATAGTAGGAGGACTTAAAAAATAAGAGATTCGTAAGGCACATTGATTCTCCATGGGCATCCACAGTGTTTTTTTGCAAAGAAGGAAAATGAAAATTTTGAGGCTATTCTTGGACATTCGACGCCTAACCTAGTTGATTGTGCAGACCAAGTTTCTTCTTCTATGGATTGATGATCTGTTTGATTAGTTGAAAAGAGATAATTGATTGTCAAAGATAGTACTCAGATCAGGATATCATTAGCATGGGGTACATGAAGAGGGCATACCAATGACAACCTCCATATGTCGGTATGGACGTTATGAGATCTTGTTGATGCCTTTCGGCATGTCCAACGCTCCCACGGTGTTCATGGAGCGCATGAACCAGATCCTTCATCCATACCTCAATTTCATTATTGTGGTCGTCATCGATGTCATCTTGGAGTAATCAGCGCCTGGGGAAGAAAATGTTGTACACTTTAGGGTAGTTTTGGACACACTCGAGGAGCAACAGTTTTATGTGAAGGTCTCGAAGTGTGAGTTCTAGGTATGGAAGGTACACTTCTTAGGACACATCATCTCTAAAGCTGGAGTTACAAAGTATCCAACTAAGATCGAGTAAGTAGTTTCTTGAGAACCTCCAAGGAGTGTTACTAAGGTGCGGAGATTATTTAGTTTAGAAGGATACTATTGGAGGTTCATACCAAATTTCTCTAGAGTAGCATCACCTATGACTATATTTATAAAGAAGGGGAAACACTTCCTATGGGTAGAGACATGCCAACAAGGATTTCAACAGCTGAGGAATAGCTTGACCAGTACTCCTATGGTGTTTGAGGAGGGCACTGGTTAAGTGGTTTTCTAGGATGCATTTGGGACCAGGATCGGTTGTGTCTTGATGGAGGATAATGTAGTGATTTCTTATGTATCATGATAGTTGATGTTGCATGAACAATTTTTTGTGACTCAATACATGGAGTTAGTACTAGTAGGCATCACACTGAATATGTCGCGACATTACATTATTGGTGAGTGGTTCAATATTTTCTCAGGCCATAAGAGTCTCAAATATATATTCACATAGAATGATTAGAATCTGTGATAGTGATGTTGCCTAGATTTCCTCCAGAACTATGAGTTTGAGATAGTAAATACTATTGGGAAGGGGAACTTAGTGGAGATGCACTTAGTTGGAGATCGAGATCGTAGTTACTGAACGAGGATTCAGAGTAGTTAGCCTCTCTTAAGATATCGTACGTGGATATAGAGGAGTCTTTATTCCTCTATTAGATGGTAGTTTTCTCTCTACTCATTCAACGAGTCATGGAGGGGATACTCAGAGATAGTAGCTGTGAGACTACACGTGCTCAGATATCCTCTGTCCATGCACCTGGAAGACATTTTGATGGTGGATAGAATATTATCCTTATCAGATGAAATACAATTGTACATGTGGCGCTATGAGAGGAGGTGGTGAGGGAGTTCCATAAATCCCCCTTGGCAGTACATCAAGTCATGATTAATATGTATCAAGAACTCTGGTGTAAGTATTTGTGGCCAGTGAGATTGAAAGTTGTGACAGAGTTTGTTTCAAGATGCCTCAATTTCCAACAAGTGAAGGACAAACACTAGGAACCAGCAGGCCTGACCCAACCGCTCGAGATACCAGAGTGGAAGTGGGAAGTGATGTCAATGGACTTGTGGATGGGGTTTCTACATACATATAGAAGGAATGATACTATCTTGATGATCATTGACTGACTCATCATGTCGTCCCACTTCATTGCTCTTCAAGAGAAGGGTTTGATAGAGAGACTTATACCTCTCTACATTTGAAAGATCATGCGACTTCATGGGGTGACATCAATGAGAGTCTCAAACCAAGACTTAGTATTCACATCCTAGTTGGGGAAATGATTTCAGGAGGCTTTTGGGACCGAGCTTCTCTTGATCACAGCTTTTCAACCATAAATAAGTGGTTAGATTGAGAAGACCATCCAGACCATATGGGAAATGATTCATGCATGTGTCCCTGATTTTGGTCAAAGTTGGGAGGACCATCTACCATTGGTGGAGTTTGCGTACAACAATTGCTATCACACCGCCATTGGTATGGCCCCTTTTGAGGAATTTTATGAACGACAATGCAGATCACCCATGTGACGGACGAATCTAGGAGATCCAGTAGTCATGATCCCTAAAATGGTACAGGTTACCACTGAGAAGGTGTAGGTCACCCGAGAGTGGATGTAGACTGCACAGTTCCGACAAAAGTACTATGCTGATACGCGATATAGACTACTAGAGTTCTAGGAGTGGGACCCCATATTCTTGCATGTCTCCACACGATGGGGACTAGTATGATTTGGACAAGGTGAAAAAATATAACCATGGTATATCAGAACATTCCTGATACTTCATAAGATTGGAATGGTGGCGTACCACTTGGCATAGCCACCACAGCTAGAGAGGGTGCAAAATGTCGTCCACTTATCCTTGCTGAGGAGAGACATGCAAAACAAATATCACAACATCGACCATGGAGAGAAATTGATTGACGATGAGGTGGATTTTGTGGAGTACCTAGTGGAGATAGATGATTAAAAGGAGAGGATTCTTTGTGGGTGGTATATACCTTTAGTGAGAATTCTATTGCAGCACGAGAATCTCAAGGAGAGAACATGGGAGTGAGATGCTCATATGCATGCCAAGTAGCATTCTTTGTTTGAGTAGCCTAGTTTGGCATTCTTGGACATAATGTCCCAATGTGGGGAGAATTTGACGACCTAGAATATTCTATGTAAGTTATTTTAATTATTTGTGATTATTAAGAGTCTAGGAAAATTGATGGTGTGTGCATTTGAGGCATGTGTGCCAAAAATGGATGTTTGATCCTTTTTAAGGTATATTCTGTAAACATGCGGGTGCCGTTTTCTATCATTTGAATCAGTTTCATATTAAAAATATGAGGACACCACTAAATCTGTTGCATTGGGATTCACTTAAGTGAGGATTTATTTTGACTGTATTAGGTTGGGAGAGAAATATTGTTTTTGGACTTTTTAATGAAATGTAATATAACATGTAATTGTTATTTTTTTCTCTCCAATAAATGAGAAGTAGTGGCAGGCCCGGTGACTTGTCAAGCCATTTAATGGCTAGACTCATCATCATCATAATCGAACAATTGTGAATTAAAATATGTTCTTTAATTCATTTAATAAACCTCATCAATTCCTCAATGCGTTACTCATATTTTCCCCCCGTATTAAAATGTAGATTAGGGTGGGGTTTTGGCATAGCTTCTTCAATCTTGGAAACTATGGCGAAGTCCTGCCGAAAAATCCACCTGGTGGATGAGACCAGAATCAATGAGCAGTTAAGAGCTCCACCGACTCACGAACCAACAAAAATGATAAAGGATGATTCGTTGATCATCTTCTACAGATAGATCATCTAGTTAGAAGTTTTTGTTTTTGTTTTTTGATATTATAATATTCCTCCGTTCCATATGCTTGATTTATACATAGAACACAAATCAACCGACTGATGAGTTGTTCCGAGGAATGTTCATTAAACACGGGAGGTTGATGCGGGGTTACAAATCAGGGATTATTTCTAAATTCCCTATTTTTTTATAACACCTCATTTTAAGACACTATCAAAGAGGTCGTGGGTCAAACCAAACAATGCCCAAACCCTCCTCCAATAATCTTTGTAACGTCCTGGTTTTGGGTGCCACTCAACGGGTGCCCCGAACCCGGTTCGCCACATGACCTCAAGTGCATTTCCCCAAATGCCAGAGGCTTCCGACTAGAAGCGAGGGCCCAAGTATGATATTAGGGAAACTATTCCTCAATTTGTCAAAGTGTTGCGTAGCAGAATAAAATAAAAAGCGTACAACAACAGCGGGATCCGTAAACCATAAAAATATAGTATAACAAATGAAGTAAAAGATATACAACCAGATATATATATATATGATGAAACATGTCTCATGTTCTAAAAAAATAGCCAAAACATGTTACATTACAGTACAATTCAATTTGGAGTATAAAAAATAAAAACAACATCCTATAGCATCGCGAGCCTAAGCCGAGTCCCATGTCCCCCTACTCCTCAGCAGCAATCAAGTACATGTATAAAGACACTTTCCGTTATCCACACCTGCAGAAATTTAATATATTTGGGGCGAAAAGCATGACCCAAACATGGTGTGAGAAATAAATCCCAATAGGCACCCACCCAAGGCTTGTGCCCAACTTTGTAAAAATATGCAACAACAGTGTGAAAAAGTAAATTAAATAAACTAAGTATTACTCAAAGGAAACTAACTTTACAATTTATATTTCCACTTTACATTTATTCCATTATTTATTATTAAGAGACCACCACAGTGAATTTCTATATAAATAGTCAGTTTCCTCAAACACGCAAACCCGTACCCTCATGTAAAGAGAATCCAAACACAGGAATCTATCCACTGGAATATATAATATTTCCCACATGCGTACGAGGTGTTGCTTAAAGGCACAGAATCAATTGCCCATTGGCACGGAAGAAGTTTCCCATAGGCTAAGTAGTACACTGCCCACATGCTAATCACAACACTGCCCTCAGGCTAAAAAAATAATTGGGCCATTCCCAATATGTAAACAAGAAATACACATGAAATAAAAATTCGATTACTCTCAAGGAAATTCTATAATAATTTTTATAATGGCATACCCTCGGGTATCCTGGACAAATGGTTACACAGAGGAACACACCCCCGGGGTGGTCCTAGACCTAAGCAATGATCCCAAACAACAGTTTATTATCACAATTAATTTCCTATTCTATTCTAGGTATTTAAAATATCCATGTCCTCAGCCACACGACACCCCAACATGGGTTTTTGGCCCAATGGTACATAAAAACGCAAAACATTTGGAAATATAACACCAAGCCACTTACCTTAAACACCCCTGATCAGTATACTCGAACGACATTCCATGAATCTTCCCAGAACGGGGTAGATATAAGGTGAATGACAACTATCTTAAATTCAAATAACATCCATTAGAGGAATAATTGGCAAGAACTACACAAGGGGAAGGGAGATCATACCCACATGGTTCCAACATGATCGACGAAAGAAGAAACAGATTCCTGAAGCTAGATCTGGAGATCCTCGAATATTTGGCCATCCCCTCCCAAGGTCCCGTCCGGTTCTAAGCCTTCTATATGAATAGGGTTCGCTACTGCCCATTTTAAGGGGAAAAATAAAGTACACGTCGTGTACATTCAATTACATGGTGTATACTCCCTTCATTTAACTATTCCTGTGGCGGCACCACAAAACTGTTCATCCGTTGACATGAGTACACAACGTGTATTCTTGATTACATAGTGTTAACTATCACCCAGCTGGCGGATGCTTCCACCGGCTTGTTGTTTCGTCTACTGACTGACTACACAGCGTGTAAAGGACCACTACACAGTGTGTAGTCAGTTTTTACACCCTTTGTCCCCAACAAGGCTACACACCTTGTGTACTCATCCCACATGGCCAAATTACATGGTGTGTGAAAAAGTACATGGTGTGTAGCCACAAAATTTAGGATTTTTCTTCATTTCAATTATTTTCTCAAAAACACTTAAGGAAAAGAGAAAAGAAGAATCCCGTACCTCAAAATTAAGAACTGGCTTCTTTAATACTTCCCCCCTTAAGGAAATTTGTCCCCGAATTGACCTTCCATGGGTGGCGAAGATAATTATCAGAACAACTCTGTCCACTGAGAATGTATGTCGGTCTCCCGCTCCCATGTTTCATCCTAGACTCGTCCATGCTTCCATTGCACTGGTATGAGAGGAACTGACCGGCCTCATAGAACCTTTGTGCTCCTATCAACGATACAAATCCGACGCTCCTCAAAGTACACATCAACTTCAAGCTCAACCTCCTTGGGCTGAAAGATGTGTGACGGGTCTAAATGATTATGGCGCAACTGCAATACATGGAAGACGTCGTCCATGGCCCAGTACCTTTGAGGTAACTGCAACTGATAAGCAACTGAACAAACATTCTCTAGAATCTCAAATGGCCCCACATACCTCGATGAACGTTTTCCCTGCCTCCTGATGCTCCAATGTCCCAACAGTGGTGAAACATGCAAGAAAACATGATCCCTGACCATGAACTCCAAATGTTATCTGTGATGATCAGCATAAGACTTATGACGAGACTACGCGGTAGCCATCCTCTTCTGAATCAACTGGATTTGCTCAAAAGTATCCTACATGATATGTGGTCCCAGTAAAGCCGCATCACCTGCCTCTAACAAGCACAATGGTGATTGACATGGCCTAACATATAAAGCATTGTAAGCTACCATTTCTATAGTCACCTGAAAACTATTGTTATATGAAAACTCAACTAGGGGTATATGATTTTCTGAAGAGCCCCCAATGTCTAGGAAGCATGCACGCAGCATGTTCTCAAGCACATGTATCATACGCTATGACTGACCATCGGTCTGAGGGTGGTAAGTGGTTCTCAGAAGCACCTTTGTACCATGTACCCTCTGAAAACTCTGCCCGAAACGAGACGTCAAACGGTCTTCCCTATCTAAAATGATAGAATGTGGAACCCCATGAAGACGTACGATCTCTCGGATATAAAACATCTCGGGATCGTCAACTCCTAAGGTCTCCCTGATCGGCAAAAAGTGAGCTACCATCATGAGTCTGTCCACAACAACCCACATGACATCATTGTCTCTTGGAGACCTTATAAACCTAGTCACAAATTCCATCGCGAAATCATCCCATTTCCACTCCAGGATATGTAACTGTTTTAATAGTCTGGCTGGCCTCTGACGCCCCACCTTCACCTGCTGACAGGTGAAACACCTCATAACAAAACCAGCTATATAGTTCTTCATACCCGGCCACCAGTACTGACGTCTCATGTCTCGGTACATCTTGGTAACCCTGGGATGAACTTCCCAAGCTGAAGCATGAATCTACCGCATCATCTCCTCGCATATATCCCCTGGAACCCACACTCATCGTAGGAAAACAACAATTTCATCATCACCTATCATCCAACCAGGAGGAGGGTCCTCACTAGCCACCGACTCCTATAGAACTAGGCCCTCCGGATTAGATAGCTGTCTTATCCTCACTCTATACAGGTGGATAGAAGTCATAGCTAAATATGAAATATAGTTCTTCCCCTGACTGTCGTGCAACTCAAAATGCTTCTCAAAAAACAAAGCAATAAGATGCCATTCACCACTGGCCTCCTGCACTACCTGTATCTATGTCTTCCTACTCAGTACGTCAGCTACTACATTACCTTTACCAAGTGTATAGGTAAGCTCAAAATCAAAGGACTGAAAGTATTCAACCCAATTTCGCTGTCTCAAGTTCAAGTCACGGTGGGTAAAGATTTACATGAAACTTTTGTGGCCCATGAAAACCACAAAATGTTCTCTAAATAGATAATGTATTCAACAGCACAACACATGCACAATTGTAGCCTACATGAGATCATGTGTCTGTTAATTCCTCTCATGTGGCCTCAACTGCTGAGACCCATACGCAACAACTCGATCTCCCTGCATCAACACTGCTCCCAGACCAATACCTAATGTGTCACTATAAACTGTATAGCTCTTCCCTTTCTCTGGGTGTAACAGAATCGGGGTTGTGTCAACTTCTCCTTCAGCTATAGGAAGGCTTTCGCTCAAGATCTTGTCCAACCAATATTCATACCCATCTTAGTCAAACCCGTCAACGGTGCTTCTAGGTGGGAGAAGTTCTGTATGAAGTGTCTGTAGTAACCATCTTGCCCTAAGAAACTCTGTATCTAAAACACGTTTTTAGGCTGCTCCCAGGAAACTACTGCTATCACCTTCTCTGGGTATACTGAAACTACTCTTTCTGAGATGATATCACCTAGGAAGTGAATCTGGTCCATCCAAATGTTTCACTTTGAGAGCATAGCATATAGCTTAAGCGCTCTCATTGTACTCAATACAATCTCATGATGGGTGGCATGGTCATGTCGAGTGTGAGAGTACACCAAGATATCATCCACGAATACTACCACAATTGAATATAGATAGGTATGGAACACATGATTCATCAATGTCATGAAAACTGCTGGTGTGTTCCTGAGTCCGAACAGGATAACAATATACTCATATAGACTATACCTGCTCCTAAAAGCTATGAGAGGTATATCAGATGGTCTAACGTGCAGGTGATGATATCCTGATCTCAATTAAATCTTTGAGAACACTACTGCTCCACTAAGTTGATCAAAAAGAGCATCAATCCTTTGCAAGGGATATCGGTTCTTGACCATTAACTAGTTCAACATCCGATAATCCACATATAATTGGAGAGTACCATCCACCTTCTTCGCAAAAAGGACAGGAGAACCCCATGGAGAAGTACTGGGTCAGATAAAACCCTTTTCCTATAACTCCTCTAACTATCTCTTGAGCTCCTGGAACTCTGGTGTTGCCATCTAATAAGGTGGAATGGACACCGGTGCTGCTCCTGGAAGAAGATCAATAGAGAAATCCACCTCACGCTCCAGAGGAAGACCTAAAATTTCGTTTGGGAAGACATCCCTGAAACGATCAACCACTGGAGGGAAATCCTTCTGACATGTCCCCTGGTCATCCAGATATTAACTCGCAATTTGGGTGGTGACTCCACCTCGCCATGATACTCTCTTCCATCTCAACTCACCAGAACATCCCACTTTCCCTTGTATAGAAAAACTCTGCCCTCTGGTAATGTAAAACTCTCCCTGAGATGATAGAAATTCACAAAGGCTCGAAAGGGAACCAACTAGTCTATCCCGAGAATTACGTCATAAGATGTAATCTCTAAGACATAGAGGTCTCAACAGAAGTGACACACACCAACCTGAAGGGGGAACTCCTAGCACTGAAACACACCAGCCGTTCTAGTCCCCAATGTAGTGTCTAGCGTCATGATATCAGAAGAAGTAGAAACACAGAGCCCATGGCTCTCCACAACAGGAACAGATATAAAACTATGTGTAGTACCTATATCAAAAAGTACAGAAGATAAAAGAGAAGCCACTAGAATAGTACCTCTGACTATAGAAGGTTCGGGATCCTGCTCTTGCTGGGTCTGTTGCACTTCATATGCATGCCCAGTGTTCCGGCCCTATGACACAACCTGGCTACCCTGAGCTGTCCTGCCCTGGTGCCGCTAAGATCCTGGTGTCTGGAAACTACGGACATGTCCACCATCTTGTCCTGCACGCCCTGACACATTCTAGTCTCCTAACTAGTAAGAAGCTGCTAGTCCTTCTCCCGCACGCGGAGTCTTCACAGAACCCCTCTCACTAGCCACTAGTGGAAACACGCTACAACAGCGCTGAAGATGACCCATCTTTCTACAAGCTCGACACTCCACTAGGACTCGTGGACACTGTGGCCTCTTGTACCCCTCTCTACCACACTAGTATCACATGACTTGGCCACCAGAAACATTCATCTTGCTTATACTGCCACCCTGAGAGAAGTCCATCTGTCTCTTCCTCTTACCAGTTGAAATAGTTCCTAAAACTGGTGTTGAACCACCCTGGACCACACCACTAGAATCCTGTAGGTTTCTCTATATAATCAGCGTCTGGTTCACAATATCATGTACAATAGGAAACATGAAAACATTCAACAGTGCTCAGATGTCATAACAGAGACCATCCTCAAAGCGTCTGGCTCCCAACGTCTCATCACCCACCAAAATGGGTGGAAAATGCTGAATCATGATGAAATGAGTAGAATAATCCATCACCGACATTGTTCCCTACAACAGATTCATGAACTCTAGAGCTCGATCTTCCGTCATCATCTTTTAGAAGAAGAAGTCATAGAAGGTTGTCTGAAAATCTTCCCACACCATGTCTCTATGATTCTCTGACTGGGTGGAAATATCCCACCACCTCTTGGAGGAATCATGTATCATGTAATTCGTGAGCATTACCCTCCTCCCTGGAGGTGTCTCAAGATCCTCAAAGATAGACTGCATAGACCCCACCCATGATTCCTCAGCCTGTGGACCGCCATCCCCTGAGAAAATAGGCGGATGCTGCTGCTGGAATATACAAGTCAGCTCGGCCATGTATGTGGTAGCTGGTGGTGCCCCCTGAAAGGTCTACATGAACCGCATAAAGCCTTCATGGAACTGCGCCTCTGTGCCTATGTCTGGTATAATGGATGGCGCCTCATCTGGATCTACTAAAGGATCCAATGGTAGCCCATGGCTCCCCATTTCTGGAGTATACTCGTTGCCTCTCTCCTGGAGAACAATGCGTGAACGTCTCGATGTCATGACTCTAGAAGGTCAAACACACACCATAGAACATGATTATCAAAGACTGAAAACAAAGGGACCGAAAAGGGAACATAAGGAAGAAGGCATTCATGATTTGAAAAACCAGACTACACAGCGTGTATACTGACTACACAGCGTGTACCTGACTTCTCTTCCCCTACTGGGGTCCTTCTACATGGCTAGGCCTCATGGATCCCATTGAACAAAACTACACAGTGTGTATATCATCTACACGACGTTTTGGGTGTAATTTCTAACTTCCCGTGTCGTTTGTGACAAGGCCTACTACTTGGCTTGACACTACATGGCATGTGACACCCGAACACGGCCTATACACCACCACGTTTTCCGGCCACATGGCTAAGTCCACACGGTCTATCCTTAGAGAAGACTACACAGTGTGTCCCGCAGGTACAGGGCTTGTTCTAGATGATCTTCGCTGACCCAGGTTGTTAGATACACGGACGGACAGACGGCTCACACTACACGGCGTGTTCCATATGAACAAGGCATGTACACAAAGGATTACACCGACCTGTGTTGTTAGTTACACGGCCAGATCCCATGTCAGACTACACGACGTGTTCCATATTGGACACAGTGTGTATGTCTTAAGGTCTCCTCCGTCCATGTTATTAGTTACACGGGCGGACTCCGGCTCAACACTACATAGAGTTTATAGAAGCTACATGGGGTGTTCGCCCCAAGCTCTCCCCTTCCCTGTGTCACGTCCCACATGGTCTCTAACAAGGGAAGATACTACACGGTGTGTACTTAGGGTACACGACGTGTACTCAAAAAGTTTTCTTTTCTTCCCGAATAGAAGATCATACACGGTGTGTTTAAGTTACTACACATTGTGTATACTGGGTTTCCAGACAGTACGCCTCAGAAACATCTCTGGAATCCAGAAAATACTGAAAAAAACACCTAGGTGTCAAATTCCGATCGGTGAGGGCCCATACTCCCCATGAATCAATGTTTGACATCTTATCTATGATATAACAAAATAAAAAATCATTGATCCACCAAAATACGATAAATGAGGGCCCATACTCCCCAAAAACCAAATTTTGGAATTCATTATATAAACTTGCTCATACAAAATACCCTATCACAAAGTAGGTATTTATCAATGTGGGTATCACAACAACATGATCTTTCTAGCACAACAAATATCACAACAACGTGGAATTTTTAATGCACCTACGTGACATAGAACTATGCATGGAATGTGATTTCTAGCATGTGCCTAAATGATGCATGAGACGACATACCCTCATCTAATCAGGTTGTAACTAAATAGAACCCATGGATAAAATATAAACAGAACAATCACAAGTGCATCACCCAATGGTGAAATGAAAATCAACTGTAAGATTGAAAAATCAGAAAATTGTAACACTAGGTAAATTGGATTTTCCCTGTACATGGGTTTGCTACTCCTAGGCACATCTTATTACAAACTATCACTATCATCCTATCCCGGACTAAGGCTCCAAATAGTAAGTCAAAGAAATGAACCCCTCTAATACCACTTTGTAACGTCCCGGTTCCGGGTGCCACTCAATGGGTTCCCTGAACCCGGTTTGCCACATATCCTCAAGCGCATTTCCAAAACGCCAAAGGATACCAACTAGCAGCGAGGGCCCAGGTCTCATAGTAGGGAAAATATGCCCTCATTTGTCAATGTGCAGCGTAGCGGAATAAAATAAAAATTATAAAACAAAAGAAGAAGCAATAAACCATACACATTTAGTATAAAAACTGCAGTAAAAGATAAACAACCAGATAGATAGATATAATGCAACATGTCTCAAGTTCTAAGAAAATAGCCGAAACATGTTACATAACCGTAAAATACAATACAGATTATAACAAAGAAAAACAATAGCCGGTAGCATCGCGAGCCTAAGACCAGTCCCATGCTCCCCAACTCCTCAACAACAATCAAGTAACTGCATAAGGACCCTTTCCCTTATCCATACCTGTAGAAACGTAATCTGTTTGGGCCGAAAATCATGACCAAAACATGGTGTGAGAAATAAATCCCAGTAGGCACCCACCAATGGCATGTGACCAACTGTGTGAAAATATGAAAAACAGTGTGCAAAAGAAAATGCAAAAAAATAAGTAGTACTCAAAAGTGACTAACTTTACCAGTTCTATTTCCATTTAACATTTATTACATTATTTATTAGTAAGAAACCACCACAGTGAATTTCTATGTAATCAGTCAATGTCCTTAGACATGCAAACCCTTACCCTCAGGTAATGTGTATCCTAACACAAGAATCTACCCACGGGCATATCGAATATTTCCAACAAGCGTATGAGGTGTTTCCCACAAGCATAGAATCAATTTCCCACAGGCATGGAAGATATTGCGCACAGTCTAAGTAGTACACTTCCGAAAGGCTAATCACAACACTGCCCTCAGGCTACACAAGTAATCGGGACATGCCCAATATGTAAACAAGTAATACACATTCAATAAAAATGCAATTCCTCTCAAAGATATTCTATAATCATTTTTATAAAGTCATACCCTTGGCTATCCTGCCAAATGGATAAACAGAGGAACACACCCCCAGGGTGGTCCTGGACCCATGCAACGAACCCAAACAACATTTTATTATCACAATTAATTACCTATTCAATTCTAGGTATTTAAAATATCCATGTCCTTAGCCACACGAGACCCCAACATTGGTTCATGGCATAATAGTACATAAAAAGACACAAGATTTGGAAATTTAACACCAAGCCACCTACCTTAAATGCCCATGATCAGTATAATCGAACAACATTCCACAAATCATCCCAAAATGTGGTAGATCTGAGGTAAAATAAAAATCTCTTAAACGTAAATAACATCCATTAGAAGAATAATTGGAAAGAACTGTGCAAGGAGAAGGGAGATCTTACCCGCACGGTCCAAACATGATCGACGGAAGCAGAAACGGATTCCCGACAGTCGATCTGGAGATCCTCGAAGATTCAGTTGGCCCCTCCCATGCTCCCATCTGGTTCTATGCTTTCCCTGTGAACATGGTTGGCTACTGCCGATTTTAAGAGAAAAAAAAGTACATGGCGTGTACTCCCTTCATTTAACTGTTCCTCTGGTAGCACCTCAAAACTATTAATCCGTCGAGATGAGTACATGGTGTGTATTCCCAACTACACGGACTGTACTATCGCCCAGCAGGAGGCTGCTTCCATGTCCTTACTGTTTTGTCTGCCATCTGACTACATGGGATGTAAAGGACCACTACACAGCATGTAGTCAGTTTTTACACCCATAGTCGCCAACAAGTCTACACACCCTGTGTACATACCCCACACGGCCAAAGTACACGGCATGTGGAAAAAGTACACAGCCTGTAGTCCCAAAATTTTGGATATTTCCCCATTTTGCTTGTTTTCTCAAAAACACTCAAGGAAAAGAGAAAATAAGAAACTCGTACCTCAAAAGTAAGAACCAGGTTCTTACAATGTTCTTCTTTTATTTATCATGTGAGGATAGTAAATTTTGATGGAAAAGTATTGATAGGGGTCACAATGTCGTGACGATTATCTAAAAGGCTTGTTTGTGTAGACAACACTAAAAACAAATCACCAGAGGACGTCTGAGGCCCATGGAAATAACCAGTAGTGTGCGATGCCGGTGGAATCCAATGGTGGCTAGAGGACGCCAACTGAAACTGGTCATGGAAGAAGGTGGTGTAACTGCCTCGAGCCGTGCCACATCGGTTGTAGACCAGTCAGCCACCTGGTCGACCGTTGCATGAGGTTGGGCATCGTCCTAGAGGATGGATGAATGGGCCCCAAATTTGTTGTAATATCTAAATACATATTCTGCCTTTAGGCGGATTGGGTAGGATGTGGGCTCTCCAAACAGGCCAAACCCGCGGCCCAATGGGCCAACACTGTGGGGTCGATCCCCAACTAGCGTCTCGGGCCAACCGCTGATCAGGCCCACAAACGAGCCGAGCCGACTCCGATGGGCCGGACCCAATGAACCAGGCCGACCCTTAATGGGCCGGATCCAGGCATCGTCATGTAGAATCTGGGACCCATTGTGTGAGGCCGACCATATCGATTTGGAATCAGCCTAGACCCGGCCAAACACTGAATAAAGAAACGCCAGTAACTGGTGAATCGGGTGTCTGTTTGACAGGTCGTTAGTGGAATTAAAACCCCTTTTGGAAAGCATCCCTTTTGGAATATTTTGGCATGCCCGACCGAGCTAGGCTGGTTTGAGGTGTGATCGGCCATGTTTCACAAAAATTTATGTAACTGATATACCATGCTTCTGATCTATGTTTCATGTCTGAAAAAATGACCCTTGTTATATGGCGGTCCATTGAAGACACTCTAGGTGAGTTTGATAAAATTTGATGAGCGACATGGTTTAGATAAAACATGAGTCCAACCAGGCCTATTTTTCAAAAGTTCTTGTATCTCACAAAACAGGCGTCCAGTAGACGTGTTGTCGGTCACGTTGGGACCCCTATGAAGGGGAGGTCCCTTGGGTAATATTTTTGTGGGACTTAGTACTGGTTGAAATATGACATATGGATTGAGGATCAGATTCATTCGGAGATCAGTTTTTCTACATGAGGGAATCAAATGGAATATTGTTACATGATGAAGAAGAGCGACCAATACAGGCAAGGATTAGAAACTCTAGAGTGGGATGATATTTTTTTATGACCAGTGACCAATACGAGCCAGCACCCACGACCAAAACCGGTCAACACCATCATCCAATACAGGTGAGCACCCGTGACCAATATCGGTCAGCACCAGTGACCAATATGGGTTATCACCATCGACCAATAAATGTTATCACCAATGAATAATATTACTCAACAACTAGCAACCAATATGGGACAATATACAGTGACCTATATGGGTCAACAGTATAGTTACTATGGTTGGGATGATTTGGATTTATGACTTGTCCTCCCTATCCCAATATCAACTAAGTTATACAGTTGGAGTGAGCTATCTCTTTTTCTTTGTGCTTCATTATTTAGATCCATATTGTGATATTAACTTTCTGATATTTCTTATGTTGTTTTCTTTTGTGGATTACTGAGATACTTTTGGGGGTCTCAGGGTCCCCTACCGAGTTGTTATACTAACCCCAATAGAGGCTCCACTGTCACGTTTGTGTCTGATGCAGACTATTGAAGCTTTGAGGCAGACATTGGAGTTTTGGGACTTGGTGGTGGTTAGTGGGACATGAGCAGTTGAAATAATCTTCTTCAAATTCAAACTTACATATATTACCCTCTAGGTAGAGCTCCATGGAAGATGCGACAACCATTTACTTTCGTTTATGTATCTAGTGTTTGTATTATATCCCACTGATTTTAGTTCACTATTGTACTTATGGTTTTACTTTACTCTTGAGGTTATACGTGACATTTGTTACATGTTTACTTCAATTTCTCTTCTTGAGTGTGTATATATCTCTAATGAAATTCCTTCCCTATTCGGGAAAAGCCTTCAGGTGCTAGTAACCAACCCCTGGCCTATAAAAGGAAGGCTTGGGGTAGTCACATCTAGACCCCATGTGATTGGTCGTGACATTTAATGTGTAATATTAATTTTTAATTTGTGTTTATTTTTTGGAATTATTCGTGGAATTTTATATTTTGATTGAGAGTGAAAGCATCAAATTTTAATTGAAAATACATTTTAATCTAATTTATTATTATAGATTAATTATATTTTTAATTGATTTATTGGACTTATTATTTCAATTATATATCTATAAATAAATATCAGGTCATTTGAATCAATTTACAATAGAAATTTGGAATAAATTATGATTTTGAACATTAATACTTTGAAAAACCATTATTTCATCGCATCTACATGATAAATTTTAAATTAAATTCTTCCACTTATGTTATTACAATTTACAAAAATGGATTCTGTATTTCATATGATATTAATTTATAATTTCATGTATGGTAAAAAAATTTGACCAAAAATATTACTAAAATTAATTATAAATAATTTAAATACTAAATGTAAGAAAGAGATTACTTAGTTCTTTAACTAAATATTAATGGCCATATGACCTAGAGATTATTCTAAAATCTATTTTATGGAAATAATTACAACATATACCAAAATATATCTATTTTTGTAATTATTGGATTAAAATTATGTATGGTAAACCTCCCATTAGAGTTCACCTTTTTATACTTACAAGAATCACACTCTTCTATTATTAAAATGCATTCACTATCCCCCACATATGTACACTTGTAAAGACATTTTTCCCGTAAAAAAGTACCCATATGAACTACAAATGTCTTTCATATGAATATATAATAATTAATTTACTATTAATGATAAAAAATAATGACCTTTGGTGTCAAAAAAAGAGTTACCAGAAAAAATGTTTTCATTCTTAAATGGAAACATTTGTTTTATTTAATTATCCACACCATCACTTATTCATATTCAGGTGTTATATAATAAAATTAATATCATAACAATAAAAATATTTTATTATTTTATGTTTTTAATATGAAGATATATAGACATCCACAAAATTGGTAATGATATCACTATCCTTATGTAAGGAAAACTACTGCCTCGTAAAAAAGTGTAATTTGTGGTTATTTATCTACCTCTCATGGTAAAGAATTATTATGGACATAATTTTTTTATATTATATATATTATATATATTTGTTCATTATGATTATATAATAATTATATATCTCATACGTTTATTCTTTCCATATTTTTGGAATACTACTACATCATTTGGGGAAGTATGGACTATCATTGCCTCAAAGCGGTGTGATTTGTTCATCGTTTACATGGAATTTTTTAGGGATAATTTTGAATAAAAATATATGATATAAATGAAATATTTTTTATATTAATAAAATAATTATCTATCTAGACATAAAAAATATCATTTTTTTCTTTCAATTTTACACAAAAAAAAGTGAAAACAAAATTCATTGATGTGTAGACTAACACCTCCTCAAAGTTATATGATTCTTAATTTTTATCATAACATTAAAATAATGATATATATAATACTATATAATTAAAATATATGGTACTTATTATATAATTTATAGTCTAGAATGATTAAAATCACGTACCTTCTTTAAATAATTATAATTAGAAAAATGAGAAAGTTACTCATTAGTACGTATGACCTATGTTCTCCATGATCATAAAATTGGTTCATTTTTTATGACAACAAATTATGTTTTACTATTAAAATATAATTGATTTAACAATTTGATAATTATTTCATAACTAATATGTCATTAATTTTTCCATTATGGTCCCTTTGACCCCAATTGTTTCAGACATAGAAATAGAATATTGTTAATCTAATGAAATAAAAATTACAGTTTACGTAGTTGAATACAACACTGTAAAATATAAAATAAAAGTAATGATAAAAATGAATATTTCATGATGAAATTAAATTATTAACATAATTTTATAATACATGTTTCGTAAAACAAAAATGAAAATTATAACTCAAGGTAATGATTTTTATCACAATTTATATTACATTCAGAATTATTGGTTACTAAGAACATACTTACTTTTAAACGGTGTATATTCTCCCCGATTACATGTTTTATTAGAAATATTATTCATTTCATCAATAAAAATGTTTTATTTGATTTTATTAATTCACTAATCTAAATATTAAAAAATACACCAGTCGTAAGGTATTTAATTCTCACTTTTTACATCTTTGAGATAATTGTCATATTCACAATTTACGTATTTTGTGTGGTGGATCTACTACCCCATTTGATATATTAAATAAAAAGGAATTTTATATTAAATGAATCTAATTTTATATTTTTATTAATCTTCTCCATACATTTATTGTATTTTACATAAACATTTGATGATATCTCTTTCATGGGGTTTACAGTTTCAATGTCCCCAATGCGATAATGAATTGTTTGTCAAAATTATCATTCTTTGAGATGACTATTTTTTTATAGACCAATATTATTCTATGATATGTATATAATTCTATGTTGAGATGATATATAATGTTTCTTCTTATTGTAATGATATTATATGATTAATTTTATCATTATTCATTCAATTGGATTTTGATTCAAATGTCTGAATGTGTTATGAGATACATTGAATGTTTAAATACTATTTTACTCAATAATTTTGTTAATTATATTTTTCATGTATTTCTATTAAACAACATCAAAAATCATTATTGTTACTTATCCTCCATTGGGGATTTTTTTATATAATACCATCTATATTCTTTTATTTATGTACTAGGATAAATTCAACGAAATTATAATGATCTCATTCTATTTCCATAAGTTAACCATGTCTCAATGTTATAATTATAGAAACCATTTCATTTCCTTGGGTTATTCATATTTAAATGCGTTTTTTATAGAACCCATTTCTTTTTAATGGGTTAATCATTTTTCAAATATATTATTTTGTTAGTTTTTTCTATTCATCGGGGTAACCAGGATTCAAATAGATTTTAATGGATCCCATTTCATTTACATGTGATAATCATGATTGAATGACATTGTTATAGAACCCATATATTTTAAATGGGTTATTAATTTTTCCAAAATATTTTCTAGAAACTATTTTCTTTTATGTAGGATAACTATCATAGAATGGAATTTTTATAGAACACATTTCTTTTCCATGGGTTAATCATGTTTCAAAGAGATTGAAATGATACCTATTTTTTTCAATGGGATATTAAAGATGTAAAAGGAATAATGATTATTTCAGTGAATATTATAGATGTTGTGGTTCTTGGATATCATTCCAGATGGAGTGGCTTAGATGAGTCAAGGTAAGCCAATTACATTTTATCAGTTGGTGGAATAGATAGTTTCAGGTAATCCAGTTATATATTAAATAATGGGTGCTAACTAATAATGTTTAATTGCATTTTTAATGATATATTTGAAGTCTTATAATGGTTATTCATATTAAAAATGGTTTCAATTGTTTATAAAATGGGTTTGAAAGGGTTTTATGAAAATATTGTTCCATGTTACCAAAATGAGATAGAATTGATTATTATGAGTTTACAATGTATCTAATTATTGATATTGATATTACAAGGATTTTGATTTTAGATTATAATGACTATTTACTTTTCCACATTTTTATATATGATGATCTAAGTATTGATTTGTATGAGTTATTTTATGATTCTATAATACACTATTATTATGTTATCATACCCATATACACTATTATGATAATTGATGAAATTAAATTATTAATTATTTTTTTACCCTTACAAAGAATCTTAGATAACCCTTATTTTGTTTAATTTTCACTAGGTTTTATATAATAATGATAAATGATCATTGTATTTAAATTATTTCACAAGTATGATGTTGATAAACTATTGTGAATAATAAAATCATTGTTAAATTGGAGAAATATTCATTTGAGGACATTTTCATTTTTTATGTAGGGGTTTTACCAATTCTGTAAAACTCTGAACCTAATAGTTCCTCTATTAAATAAGTGAACTAATCTTTATGATTTATGATGTATGTTTTAGATGAAAAACAGAACATATAATTTTTTCATCAAATATTGAAATATAATGTTATGCATTTCAGTGTAGTATTTTCTTGAGTTTGGGTCATGGGATATTATTATAACCATTGTCAAAATCTGATGTTTAATGATGATGATCTACATTAGAAACATCTTAATATAAGATTAGAAGAGAAATATGAGGTGATAACTATTTCTGATGAGTGGTATGATAATTACATGCTGAAAGGTACAATTACCATCAACTCTATAACTAATAATGTCTTATATGACTCTTACTCAACACGTTAATTCATAATTTAAGAGTTTTATAAGTGTACAAAGATTCCAATGGAACGATTAGATATAGAATTATAAGTAGAAACCTATTACTGTATGATGATTACATATCATGTTTCTGAATCTTCTTTGGTAGATTATTAAGGTAATGGTCTTCCGGTAAGTCATTTCATTATTCCTATGGTGAACTTCTATGTCAACTTATAAACTGATTGAATTTATATACATAAAAAACACTTTAATTGTCATCTAAGGTACTTATTTTATATATTTCAAACTAACATTTTAATTTTTACTAATGTGAAAATATGTATGATCTTCTTATAGAAATCAAACACATTATGTTTGAATTATTCCACATTTATAATCAGTTTTTATCTTATATTATTGGGGAGAAAAATGAAATTAATGATATGCATATATTGATTTAATTTATTGAGGTATTTCTATATGATACTCTTATGCGTCCACCAAAATGTGAAGTGGAGTTCACTATAAAACTCTTAACTCGTTCAATTTTTTTTAAAAGACTCCATATAGAATTGATTGAATTGAGACATTGGAATTAAATAAGAATCTTTAGGAGAACATTGAAAAAATTTCCATTTGAAAAAGTTTGTCACATTGGGCTACAGATATTCTTTATTTCAAAAAAAAATATGGATTGATGACACTATAAATTTATTATCATGAGTTAAACAATATCAAAATTATAAAAAAGTATCCTCCTACCTGTATTGATGACTTTTGATCATATACATATAGATAAATACATTTTCGAGAATGACTATGATTCTAGATATCAGCAATTGAGGATTAATAGGGAGGATATAAACATGATTTAATTCCATAAAAGGTATCGACTCTATGAATATATAGTGATTCCATTCATTATTACTAATTCATATTCCATCATTATGGTTTTAAGGAATAGAGTCTTTGGAGATTTCCTTGATCATTTTTTGCTAGTCTTTATAGATGATAATCATAAATACTTCATTATCAAAGAAGACCATGAAGATAAATTTTAAATTGTATGAAAAAACTATGGTAGAAAAATCTATATGAATAATTTACAATATCTGAATTTTGGTTGATAAATTTTTTAGTTTTGTGTCATATAATATAAAATGGGAATACCAGTAGCCCCATCAGAGATGAATGATATTAAATGCTAGCCGATAACAATCTATGGAGATAATATATATATATATATATATATATATATTCTTTTTTATAGATTAACATTATTTATGGTCTGAGATAATTTCTTAAGACTACTTCATCATACTACCATGTAAACATGAAGGGATATGGATTCCTATAGATATATTATTATTGGAAAAATTGTATTTATATAAAGATAATGTTATTCATCACACTCGTTCTTAAATTAGCCAATAGTAGATAAGGGTTATTCAAAAATAGTGATTCATTAATGAAGGTTTTCATGTGATTTCTTATGCATTGTGATATAGTTATAAATTACGATTCATGACAAGTAAATATTAATTATAAAAATTTCCCCAAATAATGTTTTACAGTCACCTATTATAATTATAAAAAAACTAACTAATTATATTTGTAGAGAAATCTATGATATATATATCAATAATAAATGTTTGGAAGTATATATTTACACAGAAAGAGTTAAATATGTTCTGAATAAGATAGTTGAAGATTATTAATGTGTATGAACACTTATAACATTAACATACTAAAAATTAAAATATAGTGGATGATGATTTGAGTCAAAATGATCATAAATTATATCATTGACCATGATAATAAATGATACAACACATCTAGATTTTATATTGATCGATCTGGAAATCCTGACAGATGGGGAAAATTGTATGTTGCTCAAATTAATGTTCTACCATTTATCCAAGTAAAGATTAAAGAGGTGAAAAAAATAATATTTATTGCTACCAAATATTATTAAACTTTTTCATTATATTAACCTTGATTGTGATGGAAGGATAAATCTTTCGAATTTTTTATTAATTTTATTCATACCAGGCTATAAGAACGAGTTGTTAGAGGTAGCTTGTAGCTCTTAATTCTCTATTCATATGGGAAGAACAATGATGTATATATATTTAAAATAATACTACCGGTGGCATGGAATGAAGAGGTACAAATCAGAGTTTGTATCTTGGTTCTTAATATTCCAATAAGCTAATGATGACATAAACAATTATAAATGATGTTACAACCATTACTCATAAAAGAATGTAAATGGGAAAAAAACAGCATTGATTTTTCCATCAAAATCCTTAAAACATTTAATATTAATCATTATATATGAGTGGTAGTTGATATCATTACCAAGTAATTAATCATCGTAGATTTCATAGAATACTTTTATGAATTTTATAATTTTAGGATAAACATTAGAGAAGAGGTAATGTTTCATGGAGTACCACAATCTTTTGTATTTGATCAGGATCTGAGGATAATCGAAATGTTATGGTTAAACCTTTATCAAGATCGTGATATATGTTTGAGTTTCATCACTTTGTAACATCCTATGACATATGTTCCATCTAATATATAAAATCAAACACTAGAGGTCACATTTATATATTGTTATTTTGATGTCAAATGTGTTAGGGATCAGAAACTAGACCTAGTTGAGTTCACATAAATGTATATCACTCACTCATGAATTAATATATATACTTATGATGTACTCTATGGAAATAAATTTTGATCTCAAATGTTATAGAATGAATATAGATAAATAATGTTATTGGGATTTGATATTTTGGATGAAATAGAAGAGAAAGTTATAGTTATACATAATCACATCATGGTATCTTAGAGCCAGAAGAAAATTTTTGATGTTAATTACTGGTGTTACCATTTATTTGATGTTTGAGACATTTTTATTCTACAAATGTCTCTATTGAATATGGTTTTGACAGTCATTATGAAAGGGAAACTATTATATAGGTTTATTAGTGTATTTGAAGTTCCAGATTGTTTCAAGATGGTATTCAATCACTTGGATCTTTTAATGAAACTTTCTCATGTCCAAAACGTACCCCATATATCGATAATGATGAAGTAGAAATATGACCCTTAACATATACTGAAGTTAGAGTGCATAACACTGGATCATGTCTTTTATTATAAGGAAACCCAATATAGATTCTTGATCATATAGAGAATGTTATATGAAACAAGACGCCTCACCTGGTCAATGTTTTCTGGTGAAAACACCGGTTTGGGTATTCTATGTTGGAACATATTTATATGATTATGAATAAGACTCCCCAATATTTTTTGTATCATAGTGATGAATATTGAAGGATGAATTCATTTTATTGGGGGTAGATTGTAACACACAATTTTTTATTGAATTATTATTTTTCTAATAAAATAAATATAAATTGTTTCTTATGTTGTAAGCTACACCAATTTAGGCAAGTGATACACACAACAATAGTTGTTATTTCATTACATTAAACTCTTTGTTTAAAAAAATACAAATATATTATTAATCAATTAATTTAGATTCGTCTTTTATAAAAATTTATGTTAAAATTCATAAATGAATATTAATATCATGTTTTGAAATATTATGTATAATGGTTTTATATGAATTAAAAATTTATAAAAAATACATAATTTTCTATGAATGTTTTATGTGTTGTGAAAATACATTTTCCCTAAAATGATGTTTTTATGTATTTTTTGAAAATAAAAAAGTTAATATTTTACAATTTTAAAAAATTATTTTGAAAAAAAAACTAAATTTATTCAACGATATTTTTAAAATTATCTTAAGCTAATGTTTTGTGATTTTTTTCTGAAAATATATTTTTTATGTATAGTGAGAATTTGTACATTTAATTGAAAAAAACATTTTTGCTTCATTTATTCATATAAATAAATAATGTTTCTAATTCCATTTAATGCTAAATTAGTCACATTAAAAAAAATTAATCCAATTTGGGTATTTTTTATCAATTTCATATTTAAATTTGACATAAAAACATCGTAACCTATTTATCTTTTTTAGTTTGCAAAACAGCTTTCTAGTGACCTATTTAGGTTTAATTTTAAATATTTTTTCCACTTATATGATACGAATTTTTAAAAAAATTATATATATTTGGATAAAATAATTTATAAGTTATTATAATTAACTGTTAAATTTTAACAAAAATAAATAATGAATTCAGTTAAAATTTATTAGAGTGGTTGAGGTAAAAAGTGGTTTAATGATGGATAAACAAAACCGGTAATGCAATTTTTCAAAATTTCTCTTATTTGATACGTATGTTTTGATATAACCCTATATTATTTCACAAAATGAGAATAAAAACCCATTAACATGTAATATTGTGAATTTAATAATCTTCAGGATATTTCATATTTTAATTTATGTTATTAATTGTTGGGGCTCCTAAATTTAAGTTACCAAATTTGTAATGATTTATCTTGCAATCTCATTATTTATTAGGGTTTTTTATGATTAATTGTCCAATATTTAATTTTATTAATATAAAAATCTATAATTATCATGAATATTATATTCTTATATTTAATCATGATTTCATAATGTAATGATTACATTTTTATAAACATTGGTACTTAATATGGTAATGAAAATGTATTTTAGAAACTCAGAATTTATTTGTCACTTCGATCGGGAAACTATTTTCTTCCCAAACCATGTTTTTTAAAATGATTTTATTATTATTATTATATTATTATTATAGTTAAAATAAATTTTTACCCATTTAATAAATTAAAATATTTTTATTTGAATATTTATTTCATTTTCCAAAAAAAATTCTCATTTGGCTTCTACCAAAAATATGAAATCAATATTCTTTTAAACATGTACAACATGAACAAAATTGCAACACAATAACTAATACTTATATCAAATAATTATTTATAGAAGTTAAATGTTATTTTTAAGGAAATGGGTTTTCAAGTTGTGTTATGTATTAAAAAGTAATTTTAAAATATGAAATTATATTTTCCTTATGAAATGTTTTTAATGTTAATTCTTAAATTATTTTTCATCTTAGACGACTTCCATTGGTGTTACTTATATATTTATTGGGATATTATTCAAAAATACCATTAATAATATTTATCTAAATGGATTATGTTTGTATTGAATGATTTTTATGAGACATTATTCTTTAACAAGGTTATTTGATGATGAAATTATTATGAAAACTTCCTCTTTTCCACCATTTATGATATAAAGAAATGTTTATTATATCCATTTCATTTCATTTGTTTTTATATGAGGAATATTTGGAGAATTTTGGAACACATAAATATAGTTTTAATTACAAAATGTTCTTCTCCTATATCTCTAGCCCATGCATTAGGTAAACATTTATATAAAATGAGTTAGATAAGACTAGAATGAAGAGTGAACTCTATTTACTGAGTGAATTTGTCAAATATGATGGTCATGTGATTGAATCATGACTATTATGATTGTATGGGGAGGTAACCCATTCTACTGTGATATCCTCTTATTATATCCTTTAATATTATGAAATGATTTTTATTTTTATGGATATTCCATAAATTCCATGTCTTATTCAAATTTTATTCTACATTGGCTCATGTTCGTTAATTTCCTTACAAATCATGTATTATGAACTAGAGATTTTAGTCCATGATTCAATATTACAGTTTTTGAAATAGAAGGGATTATTTTCCATTTTTATTCTATGGTTTCCAGTCCCTTATTCTAATGTTATGATTATGTAACACCCTTTTTCACACACACTGGTCATGTTAGATCAAAATATTTATGATTCCTTTTCCAATGGTTTGGAAATATGTATTATATATGATATGTATATTAATGTATTATGTAATGAAAAATGTAGTGGGATATGGAGTATCTCACATATGGACCAGAGAATATGTTTCCTTATTTCCGAAGTCACTAAACTATACTTGTCCTCTGGCATGGGTGTGTGTGTAATGTAAAGAATATTCATAAAAATGACATAATATATATGTAGTGAAATATTTGGGCACTAATGAAATACCTTAAAAGTGAAAAATTCAGAGATAAATATTTAAAATATCCCAAAAATAAATTTTTAAATCAATTTTAGGGGCTTGATCATCATATCTCTTATATATTTTCAATTTTTATTCTATTTTCATTATATTTATTTTAATATGAATGTTTTTTTACATTGAAACAATGATATATACAAAAAAGTCAACCTATCATATGAAATGTCTAATATATGAATTATGATAAGGATAATAATAATAAATAAACTTTTATTTTTTATATAAAATAATATTAATATATAATAAAATAAAAAATGTTATAATTTTTTATTTTTCTGAAAAATTATTCTAATTATCCAAATTTCTTATGCATCATGAACACCACACCTTTGAAAATAGTTTAAATAAAAATTTTAATTCTTTTAAGATAGTTAAATGTGATAATATTTTGATAAACTATGACCTTTAATGAATTCTATGAATACAAATTAAAGATAACATGTGATTTGGAAATTAAAAATCTATTTTTATCTTTATATGTATATATTTAATACTAAATTATGGAAATTATTATACAAATGACATTAGAGTTTATTTAATAATTTAAATTTTTTATAAATCAATTAATGTTCATATAAAAATTAAATGAGTAAATTTCGAATGATAAAGTTTTATTCTATGATCCATTATCAATTTTTGAACCATGTTCATTTTAAAATTTTTATTATTCACCCTAAAAGACATTTTTTAAGACACAATTGAAAATTTCAAATGAAATTTGACTCTTTCTAACACCTTAAAAACTATTTCTAATGTTAGTTTTTCGATATTTATTATTCCAATGTATCTTTCTATACATCCCTTCATGTGTTCAAAATCATAATTTCTATGAAATATTTTTTAGTCGTATTCATCAGATTCAATCTAATTGTGGTGATTTTAAAGGAAATATATGAGTTTTGTATCCATCATATCATTTCTAATTTATGAATCATGGAATTTAAAAATATAAATAACATTATTATTTGTTTCTATAATTATATTAAAATTTTATTTGAATTAATTTGATCAAAAAAATGTTGAAGAATGACCTGTTACCGCCCCCCCCCCCCCCACACATAATTTTCTATAAGGCCTCGGATATTCAAAATACATTCTTTTCTAAATAGGTGTCCATTCATTTAAACTCCTCCAAAAACAATTTAATACCATATTTAATATTTATATGTAATACAAAAATAATTATTTAATATAAATATAATATTTTTATTAAAAATTCAAATATTTGTTTTATTTTCAACCTTTTTAACACTTTACAAAATATAAAGATCATCATGGTTGATTTATGTTTCATAATTGAGCAAGGATGATTTAAACATGCTTATTTATCTGAAAATATTTTTCTAAAATTATTATATAATGAATTTCAAATTATTATTCAATTAATTTAATAATTATATTTGTATAATGTTGAAATTTCAACAATTAAAATTGATTTTGATGGAAACAATCATGGTTATTTTTAAATGGGAAAATAATATCAACAATGATGATTTTTGAAAAGTTAAAATTCCAGACCAGTTGAACTAAAATTATTCTAAAAGGATATGGAAATGATCCTATATACTTCAATATCTTTTGGGATAACATATAATAAATTTTTTTCATTATAAAAATATCAAACATACCATATATATTATGAACAGAACATGCCCAAAACGACCATTGCCGATTTGGTGAATAAATGAAACAAAATAAAAACAGAAACAAAAGGAAATATAATAATGGAATTTAAAATAATATGACTCTATAAAATGAATATAATGAATATAATTTTATTATCTTTAAGGATAGAGGATGTACATGGTGATCCTAAAATGAAGATAAGGGGTTTTCCATTTTATATTTACATTAATTGTCTTAAAGTATTTTTTTAACTCTTTTTCCTCCATATAATAATTATTTATAGTATTTTAATAACATTCCCCCAATATTTTAATAATTTATGAAGGTAAATTCAAACTATAATAAATTTATTAATAAATTCATTTCAAATGTAATCATTGAAATATTTAATATGTGTGTTTTTTTTGAATTCGTTCATAATGTTATGAAATGAATGTTTTTAATTATTACAGCATGATATATTTTTCCAAAAATCATGTCAATTAATAGATAGTAATATTTAATTCATGTTTTTTTTCTAGTGTAAATTCTTTTAGAATTTTTTTTATTTTTCAGTTTTTATCATTTTAAATGAAAAAGTCACTTCTTTGTACTTTGGGAGGAAATTTTCAAAAAACTATTATAATATATTACATTTACATTTCATTTTCCTCTCAATATAGAATTGTCAAAATCCTCTTATAAATTATCATATTTTTATGGGTTAACAAAAGTATATCTAATTTTTTTTAGAAATATATATTTTAATGAGTTTTATTAATTATATGATTAATATCCAAGTCTTATGTCTTTTAATTATGTAATAGTTATTAGACATTATTTTTGTTGATGATGACGTCATTATTTGATTAGGATATATAATTATTTATACATATGTATATTCCCATAATTATATCATTAAAATCATGATTTTCAAGATCATATATTTATATAATTTGTCTACTACAAAGAAAAATGAAGAGTTTCTAAGGTTCTATATAATCCTGATAGTCATATGATTGTATGGTGTGTGGATATTCATCTAATGACTATTAGTAATATTGTTTTCTCTTTCATATTTCTTATTTTCGAATGCTATTTTATAACATGTTAAATTGATGACTAATCCCATCCGAGCATATGATGATTCTACATAACTCGTGGGTATACTATTAAGGTTGGAGTAATTATTTTTATATTAAATAATCATTATTTGAATGCAATATATATTATTTTGAATTATTTTGGGGCTTTTCGATGTAATGTATACATGATTTACAACAATTATTCATTTATTTTTTATATGATGTGTCATATTATCTTTGAATGATATCCTTGTTAAAGATGAATTAATTGATTCTCCATTATATGATAATTTTTATTAGACTCATTTAAACCCATTTAGTGGTATATAAGTAAGATCATACATTACATTCCATAAATCATTTGATGAATTTTTGAAAAATGTAATAATGTTTTCGTTTTTTTACAATTTAATGAAATCAAGAAATAGTGGTTTCACCTTCATAATGGGCTACGTAAATGGAATCCAACACTTTACCTTTTTCTATTGGATTGCAATTCTATAACCATGGCATCACCCATATGCATAATATAATTGTTATGACTTACAAAGACATGATGTACTCATGTAATGGTGTTCTATATTATACCCAAAAAGTAAATAGGTTGACTATAGGCGTTACATAAGGGTGTAATATTGGTGAAGGGTTCTATGTATCCCATTAAGGTAAATGGTTTATACATAAAGGGTATAATTTTTTTAAAAGGTCTTTATAAAGGTAAAGAAAATAAATACCCTTACAAAAAGTTATGTTGTATATTGGTATCCAATGTAGTACATAGATTGCGGTTCCAAAAGGCGTGTAATGGTTAATAGAGGAATAGCCTTATGTGAATCATTCATTTAATGGTATTATCATATATACCTATACAATGTATGGGATGTGTGAAGTTAATATTCATATTACCGTCTCATAATGCATTAAATTCAACGTACATAATGTTTTGGATATATTTATCATTAAACAAGGGCTCTAGATAAAGACTATCCTAAAAAAGAGTGTCATCAGGAATGTGGAGCAAGATTTACATTACATATGAATGGGTTCCGATGTATGGGTAAATAGAAAAGTTTTTTAAAAAAAATTCTTCATTGATTTTAATGATTTTTACAAATCCTAAAAAACACTAAAAATGTTTTTTAGGGAATATAAAATTTTTAATACATTTTTAATGTAAATAATCATTTATAAATTAGTTACAAGTAAATAAAATATGAAATTATGCAAAATTTAGATCCCTATATAATAAAGGATAATATTTGATACTAATTTTCACCATTATATATGTGATATCTTGTGATATAGAAACAAAATCCATTATTTAATAATCATAAGTAAAATATATTTATAGTGGGTTAGAAAATATATAATAATGAAACATATAAAAAAATTCTATTTAAATTACATATTTATTATTACTAATTATTAATTTTAAAAAATAAATTGTGGAATTCATTCAATATTATTTAAACCTCATGAAATGTGTTTTTATGACTGATATGATCAAGGATTAAATCATAACAAAATATGTGTTATTATAAAAGGTAAAATTCTCATAGAATTGAAATTAATTTCTAAATTAATTATTATTCATTCATTATAATATATATATAATTGAAATTCCATATAATGTTATATATGATTGTTTTAATTTTGGAATGAATATAGATTTTTTATATTCATAATTTTTGAAAGTCCATAATTTTTAATCTTTAATATTATAAATTTTTTATAATTACATTTTTTTTATTCATTGTTCAGAAATTTTTATCTCGTGTTTAAATATTTGAATTGATCATTTAATTAAAATTTTATTCCCCAAAATATTCATTCATAGTAAATTGTTTAAGAACATTTATTATGGTTTATGACTTATTTTATTGTTTAAAATGCTTCAAGAAAGAAAAATACATTACAATATTGGAATGAAACTATAATTTCATTAGTTTAGAATCTATAATACCATAGATTTTATTTGATGTTATTTGATATAATTTAGTTATTGAATAATTTTTTAATATTAGTTATTATAGTTATGATGAATTTTATTTTCCCATGTCAATGTATCTTAATGTAGAGGATCATGGGGTTGGACAACCTACCTACCATAAGGTATATACCTTATCTAGGCTGGGAATGGGGTTGTGTATATATCACTCTCTAATTTTAGATATAGTAAGAGATATGAATTTAAATTATGTTTTTATACACATTATACATTTAATGAATTTCATTATGAATGAATATAAATGATTTCTTATTTTGGGTGAGGAACAGAATTGTATGGTTTGTGTAAGGATTTACCCATAAACCTGATTTGAACATATTGGTTTAGTGTAGGTAATATCATTAGAAATATAATTACTTGAAGCATGAATACATAACATAGAATAAAATCTAATAATATTGTGAAATTAAATATCCAAAAAAAAAATATATTCCTTAAATATAAGAAGTTATCAATACCACAATCATCCAACTGGGTAGTTTCACATTAATGTTCTATTCTGTTAAATTATCTTTTGTATGGATATAATATAATGAGTAATAGTGGATCATCACTGGGAGCTTCATTGAAAATCTGGGTACACAAGGATTTTATTATAAAAATATTGTTTTTTACATTTAAATTGGGATAGAATGGAAGGGAAATACCAGTGGTTTAGACATCACAGTTCATGATTTATTTTTATCCATATGATATATTAGAAATATATTTTTGTACTAAATTTACCATGAGTAATAAATGACATAAATGAGGTGATTTAATACCTATAACAATTTTGTGAGTTTCATTCCAATGAGGGTCCATTTTATTGGAGTAATATAGACACTAGATAAATAATTTATATGTTCATATTAAAGGGGGAATAAGTTTGGTGTGATTCAATTTATACTAATTCCTTACTAAATATTTAATTATACATGATACTCATATAATAAAATCTTTATTTGTTTATAATCATCATCCTAATCAATAAAATTATTTTTTGATCATTTTATAAAGGGAGAATCATAATGTAAGATACTCCTTGGATTAGTAACACAAGAAAAGTTCATTATAAATATTTTTGATTTGTGAGAATGTATTTAGGAAAATTATGTGGCATATAATAGTTCCTTCATCTATTACCAAGTGATATAAATGTTCAAAATTTTATTCAAGATTCTTATGAAATTTTAGTTTGATTAATTTATTATTTCAAATTATTTATATAAAATATGACCACATAATCCTATATTCCACACAAGTACTAAATATGACAAGGTACATAAATATTTTTAGTCTAATATACTCAATACAATTGGGTACATCAAATGATATTTAGTAGGATACAATATTATAATTTAAATAATGATAGTTAACATTTTATTAATTTTATAAATGTTGTAGAATTAAATTGTAGTATTATTTAATATATGTGATATCAACTACATGTTGGAAAAGTGATGTAAATATAAACATAGAGAAAAGATTAAATACTTAAATCATGATTTTTATCATCTAATGGATCTAATGATTTTCTCTGATGATAACATAAATTATTCCTTATTGGATACTCACATCATGAGATATGTGTTTTCCTTATTTATCTATTAAGAATATCATATTGAAACCATTTTTTAACTGTTATAATATGGGATTTTTAATACACATGATTTATGATATTTTTAAATCAATAACATATGTAAATGTGAAGATATTAATAGGTTTGTCTTCTATGATAATTTACTTTATTCTATTATATGGACAAGTTTAGAAAAGATAATTTATTTCAATGAATGATTATCAGATATTCATAATGTGGTGGGAAAACATTTCGAACATATTTTATGATGTATAAGATGAAAATTAAATTAAATATTTTCAACATATGTAAAATTTCAAAAAGATGAAGAAATGTTTGTTAAAAACTTCAAAAATGTTTCTTAAAGAGCATAATCAATGGTTGTTGAATTAGAGTGTTATCATATCAGAAATGTAATAATTCAATATCATCAGATTATACATTACATACTAGATATATCTTGTGATACTCTTTGGAATGTCAATGGCCATATTGAACATTATATAAAATAATTTTGAATGTTTTTTATATAAAATATATATTTTAATCATCTTGTCAAATAATAATGTTCTAAACACATAAAAAAATTATTATATAGTTATGTTATTTAATATTACTAATAAAAAGAATAAAATAACATTTCATAAAAATGGTTTTTATATTATATAATGATATTATCATGAGAATATAATTTAGTAAAGGCTAGTGGGAGTATTTTCTGTCTTAATCATGTTTAATGATAACATATAAAAAAATACCCCCAAAATATTTATAATGTTGTTTATACATAATATCCTTATATTGGTTTTATATATTAGTAATCAATAATTTAATTAGTTATACTATTTCTAGGAAAAAGTTATATTGAATAGATTTCTAGAGATGGGGATGAATATATTACAATGCTATCTAAGTAGAGAACACTGGTTGAAATCAAGAAATTTGATGTTAAGATATTATGATGTTTAAATATGTTCATAAAGTTGAACACTTGGGAATATGAATCTTTTGTCTCACAATTATTCAAGCTGGCTAAATTCCGATATGTTCCAAATAGTGGTTTCAGTTGGTGATATTTATTCAATATACACATAGGGAGGTGACATGAATTAAATATAATGAAATTCCATTAGACAACCAATAATGGTAGAAACCATAAGTGTGATCAAGACGTTAATCATTTAGGATATTAAATATTGCTATTTATGTTGTTTTTAAAAAAAAATTCATATATATTATAGGAATAATAAATTGTATCATATTAACAAAAACCTCCATTTTACAATAAATTCACATTAGCATCATATATATATATATATATAAATATATTCATTTTGAGAAGTGAAATGATAACTGACATATCAACATATGACTATGAGTTTATAACTAAATGATTTTCCTTTTGTAGTATTATTGGTTACTAAAAACATATTATGGTTATCATGTAGGACTCCTCTATAGAGATACATAATATATGCACAATGAACAAAATAGATAATATAATTCATTGGATGAGTTTTATAACACACTATGTAAACCACATGGAGTGTTTTACAAATGTATTTCATACACTATGGGTGTGTGGATCATATTAGAGTCCCTACAAATTAATTTTTGTGATTCAAATAAAATTTAACATTTATAGACATTTTCCCTACAAAACATGTCTACATATTGAATTTACTAAAATGGGGTTAGTTAGGCATGTGGCTGGTCATGTTATCCGTTGAAGCATATAAAATACGTATATTTTCATCAAATATAATTAGTATGATGTCTATGCACTGATTTTGAATGAATGTGTTATTATGGTTCCATATATAGAGATTCAAAATCCATATGATAAGGAAAATTTGATTTTCATATCAATACAGATGAATGACATTGAATTTAATTATTGATTCCATCACTATATACTCTGAGAATCAAGAGAATATGAGTTAACTGTAAGGAATTTACATATTCTATAACCCATTATAACATGATGTCTCAAACCAAGCTAAAATATGAGAGTGCACATTTTTATGTGTTGTACAATGGTGGACAAAGATATTGAGAGACATTTATTTGATAGAGAAAATAACAGATCCCATTATTACCTTAGTATCAATAGATCATTACTGGAGGGAACTAATTTACTACATATATAGCTATAGTTATTTATATTTATTATGAACACTATAAGGGTACATGGATCCCCAATACAGAGTATAATGAATTTGGAATGGGTTTGAATTAGATAGATACTCTAAAAGGGTTTTAGAGCTAATATAGTGTTGTTTTGGATTCAAATTCACAAGGTATACCATATGATTTTATATAATATGATGTTGTTGATATATTAATAAAAATTATTTGGAATCTATCTTAATGCATGTTTGACATATTTTTACAATTTCTAATATATTATATAATATAAGGTGAAATATAAAAGAATTTTTTTTGGATTTATGGAAACTGTGAGATTGATGGGAATATTCCATAATAATTTATTAATATATATGACATGTTCATATTTCACATTTCATTCCTCATACAAAATTATTATTTACATTTACATAGGGGAATATTATTTTATTTAATATGATATTATATAAAAATGAAATATTATAATTTTATATTTCTCTCATATATGTTAGAATTCAATATGATGTTACATATGATGAAATTATTTTACAATTTACATTTTTGAATATATATATATATATATATATATATATATATATATACAGTAATAATGCAAGGAATGTATCTCATGTGTCATATATACTTATTTAATATTGAAACCACTCCATATTGACATTGGGTTCAATATAAACCCTACAACCAAATGATATCCTATTTTAGGTATATTTAGAAAATTAATCATAGGAAACCAATTATTTCTTTCACCAACCATCTTCACATATCAAGATATATTATGTAATGAATGGATGATAAATACCATCAAAAAATGAGATGATTTTGGGGAGCCCTTGGATACACTATGTTGGTGACAAGCTTCTGTTTTACAGTTATTTATCTCTAAAAACACTTCCAAAGATGATTTTGAATGATGTAGTTTCTATTTGATGAACATTATTACATATTTAAAATAGTTTTTAAAATAGGTTTTACACATTGTTTTATATTATCTAGCATAGATACCTTGTGTGAATAGTTTTTAATTTCACATGGCTGATATAATAAATGTTATTAGAATCACTTAAATACATTTTTTGGGTGATTCAAGGTTGTTACAGTCAAATGAATTAGTTAAAGATTAATTTTCTAGAGATATGATGATAGAGTTTACTAGTTACGATATTATTTTTCAGGATTTTGATGTTGGAGCTAACTAGTTATTTTATTCCAATAATAGTGAATATGTGGGATTAATGTAATGTCCCAAAATAAAAACATGGTTATTATATAAATGTATTATAATTAATGGATATAATTTAATTTTATGTGATAAGTAATGTTTGAGATATTTTAAATTTGAATATTATCTCTTAGGTAAATCCAATTTAGGTGTTCTGATAATTTTTCCAAGTATCATTATTGATTATTATACTACACTGTGATTTATTAAAGGAAAAATTTATATTAATTTTTAATAAATAAATGTTGATTTAGTTTAATAATTTTTTGTTTCTATTTTTAATAATATTAATGTTATTTTTTTAATGAAATTAATTTTTTGGGGGTTTCAATTATTTGGATTGTCTAGTCTGTTTTTTCTTTCTTTTATACCATTGACTAAGTGTTTTGCACATCCCATGTTTTCAAAATGTTTTAAATAAGGATTATATATGAATAAAAATATCTACGGATAAATTATTTGAATATGAGATTATTTTCTCAAATTAAGAATGTTTCTCATTTAAATAGTTTGTTTTATTATAAAAAATATCCCAAAATTAAAAAAAATTTGGTTATTTCTAAAAAATTTCTTTATACTGTTAAAATATAATTACAACTATTATATGAAATTTAAGTAAATAAAAGAGTTAATATCACTCTTCAAGTTGTAAAAATTTTATTCATATATTATATTACTTTGTCTCAAATCCAATATAGTATGAATATTTATTTGTAAAAATATGTGTGTGAACATGTCTATGGTGTTTCACATGTTTACCCCCTCTTAGGTCGATTAGGGAAAATTTTGTTGTAGTTACTACTATCAAATCATAATTCATATTTTTATGTGAATATATCACAGTAATATTTTTTTATATTTAAAATTAATTTATTGTAAATTTAGTTACACAATTTTCAAGAAATAAATGAAATATAGTCATGTATAAAAAAATCTATTTTTAGTCACTTTACCATGATTATTTTTTATAGATCTATATTAAATCATGGGGTATGAATCTATGGAGTTTCCATTAAATTAAATAGATACTGATATTATTGAAATTAATGAAATGGAACGATTCACATTATATACAATAATGTCAAATTAAAAGAATAATAATTTGGTGAGTTTTATATACTTATAGGTATATTTAGAAATATTCTTAAATTACATTGACTGAGTAAAAAAATCCTTGTAGGAAAATCCTCATGTTTTGAATAATAATTTTTATAATTTTAAAATAAATAATAATGAATAAGTTTATTGTATATTCATTTAAATCATTTATGTTATTGAATATATATAGTGACATAAGGATGAAATCAATTATTTTGAGATTTTAATGAAATGTCTATGAAACACTAATATTTTTATAAAGAAATGGATTTCTTACATGATGAGTAAAATTTAGATAATTTATCCATTAATGATCCAAAAATATTATAGTTTTTGTGTATCAAATGTGTTAACATATAAAGAATTTATATGATATTATCTAATGTGATAAAATTCATTGGAAAAATGTATTATTATATCACAAATTATTAATGTTATGAGGATGTGATCGATAAATTGATTTTATATTTATTTTGTCTCATTGAGTGATATAGATATACATTTTAGGGATTTTTATATTAAATTGATTGAATATTGTATTTTTTTTAATATATTGTTGTCTAATAAGGAATGGTATATAATACGATGAGTTATATTTCATATAAAAATTGAAATGACTGACCATAAGGATGTGATGTGAAAATAAAAAATACATTAAATAAGTTTCTTCATTTAATGAATATTTCATGAAAATAGAGAAAAAATGATGATTATTTTATTGACTATGGATAATCCTATGTAAATAATGGATTTAAATGTTTTAATGTTTTCAATGGTATAAAAAATAGTTTATAAAAAATGAAGATGATCAAATGGAAGAACTATTTGATCAAAATAAAGAAGAGATTAGATTACAAAACATCAAATAAATAATGAGGAAAATAATTTTTAAAATTAGTGAAATAAAAAAAGCATATTACTACATTGACCTAATAAATTATGAAATTATCTAGATAATTTTTTTAATGAAATAATATTATTCCAGGAAAATAATAATTATTTGATTAATCAAGGTGGATATAAATTATCAAAAAATTGTGTCAACTAACCATAATTATTTTATAAAAGAACGTGAAAATGATTTGGCTAACTTAAAAAATAATTTTTAATCATGATTAAAAAATTTAGATGATGAGATGACATATATATAAATTATGAAAAAGGTACAATTTTAAAATATATCAGAAGATAAATTTAATGATATCTGAAATAGGTGTAAAAAGTATGAGAATTTGTGGAGATATGAAAGGGATAATTTAGTTATTAGAACAAATCATTTATATGAATGAAATTGAACCAATTCCTATTATAAAATCTAATTATAATAGGGAATTAAAGGAAAATGGTAGATTATCAAATTAAATAATAATAGATTATTTTGGACCATAAATTTTACTATTATGATAATGATATTTTGAGTGAAATTTAATATAATTATTTTTTAATGAATATCTACTTTTTTGTTTACTTAATTAACAATATAAGTTTTTATGGAAATGAAATAAGTTATCTAAAGGAATCAGAGGAAGAAATAATAAATTATTTGTGAGGACATATAATGCATAACAAAATTCATTTTACATATCTAAATATAACTACACTAAAATTTAACATTTAAATTATTTTTATTGGTAAATAATGGATGAGATAAATTCAATTGAGGCAATAAAATAATTGAGAGGATATCTGAGAACAACATTATATTGGAAAATAGATTTACTATATTAAAAGAAGAAGAGGGAAAAAACATTTGACACTGAAATAAATTAATTTATAACCACTAATGTATCCCATCAACATTAAATATCATATAATAAAAATAAAAATAATGTGACTTTATTCTTGGATAATTTCTTACCAAAATAATGAAAGGTCGACTGCACGTGGATACTAAATTTTTGATGTTCATTCTCATTGATGTGAAATATCTTTTTTCAAGAACATTAAGAAGAATATTATTTAATTTTTTAGACAAGATGATTAATGTGTGGTAAATATAAATAATACAATTAGGATAGCTCAATAATTGATTGAATATTTATATATTTATATATATACAGTTAATTGAGGGTTTTTAGAAAAATATTGTGAGTGTGAGTATGTTTTTGAAATCAAGTATCATTTTTCAAGTCTATTAAATTAATATATTAATCCAAATTAATAATGGATATTAATTAATGAATGGAAGTAGAACTAATTTCAACCATTAGCAGCATGAAAAAATAAACAATTTTTATTTCCAAAGTGCTGAAGCAGAACATGATTTAGGGAATTAATTATATTGGACTATTAATCAAATACACATTAAAAATATTAGAAATACAATATTGTTCATTATAATGATAAATCTATAAATATAAGAGAAAAATTATTATAATACGTGAAGTGAAAAAATTATTTTTTAAATTGAATACAATCAAAAGAATTAGGGGGGGGGGGTCACATATTCTTTAATTACTTCACTATAATATTTTTAGAAAAATTTCACACACATTAAAATTTGTAGAATGTTATTTTATATTTTTTATATAATATTTTAGTTGAATAATATACATAACACTGAATTGAATGAATAAATATGTGAAGAAGTGTAACAATGATACCATGGTCATTATAAAAAATATTTTTTAAAGTATTATCAAAACCTTATGATTTGAAAATTTTATTGCGTATAAATCATGTAATTTATTGAAATTTTTATAGAAACGTGAAATTAAAATTGAGATATCTCAAGTGATAAATCTAGAGTTTATTATTGTATTTATATAATAAAAAATAGATTGAAAATGTTGAATTTTTTTTTATTATGAGGCGATTTATATATGTTATTTATTTAATTATGGATGTATAAGTAGTTGTATAGTTACAAAATAAAGATATATTCTTGAATGGGAGGTAAATCCATTGAGATGTGAAATGAAATAATTCCACGGATAAATTATTTTTGATTAATTATAATTTTGATGAAATTTCATATTAAAGATACCACATAAGAAAAAGTTGTTAATTCAATGGATGAAGTCATGATAGATATTTATATTAAAAAATAATGAAAAATATTATTTAACAAGAGGCCTAGAAAAAGATTCTGTAGAAATGATTATAAAATTATTAATGATACATCTGGAAATAAATAATAAATGCTATATGTTGGGGAAATATGTGAGGAAGATAATGGTCATGAAAAAAATTCTAAAAAACCTAAATATAAATCAAATAAGATAGATTATGATATTTATGAATATTATGTCTGTATATATGATGTTACTTAGTTATTATGAAATATAAGAAAATGTATATATTTTTGTTAGGATATATATTTAAATGATAGAAATATTTTCCTAACATAAATTTGTAGAGTGAGTAATGATGATAAACATATTTGGTTACCATTGATGGAATAAATTATATTTATAGAAGTGTCAATAGTTGAATCATTACTGAAATACATGAGAATATATAATTATATTATTATGAATAATCAAACTTGAGAACCTATCAATAGGCTACGTAATCATAATTTCAATATAAATAAACGGGCATTCCAAAAAACAAAATAAAAATGGTAATGTGATACTAAACATGGTAATTTTTTTAATATATATTCTCTAATTACATTCATAAATATTTTTTAAAAGAAAACCAAAACATATAGAATTTATTCAATGTAGGTACTTTTAGATCTAATATTGAAAGTGGATTCATGATTTGTAAAATGGACATAATGATTGGTTTTATATATTAATTATCATTGGGGATTATTACATTGAGAAAATATTGAGTTTTTCCATATGGTAAGGCAATAAGAATGTAATTTATTTTTTTAAATAGATATATTTGGATAAATTAATGATTCCATGGATTAGTGTTCCCACCTTGAGTAATTTTCCATTATATTTTTTTCTCACTAAGGTAGTTTTGAGAAAAAACAATATAATTATCCCAATAGATGAATAATTATATTATTAATTAATATTGATTATAGCACCTCACTTACTCTATGGTATAGTTTTTTAAATTGTTAAAAAAATATCAATATTTTTAATTTGATTTTTATTTGTTAGTGGTGTTAGTTGAGTATATGAATTCATTTTCAAGGGATAGTGTATAGTAGTATGGCATCTCTATAGAATATATATATATATAATAAGTAACATATTGTACTTGTAATGGGTAACTAGGGGCAACCAGCAGTGAGGGTGAACACCATGGGCCATTGGGAGGACAACCCTAGGGTGGCTACCTAGTGAGGTATTAGGTACATTATTGATGTTGAATATATAATCATTAGGTCCTTGAGAATATTTACTGTGTTTTATTAATTATATAATTTTATTAAAATTTTAAATTCAAAACAAGTCTCAATTCTGTTATTCCCTGTTGCACATACACATTAATCGTTTCCTTTTTATAATAATTTTTATTTGTATGAGTTACTTTATTACTTGAAAAAAATTACCCAAAATATTGGTAGATCCATTTATATATAGCTACTATTCCATTTCATTATACTCTTTAGTAATGTTGTAATGTTTTTGTTTTAACTATAAATAACATAAGTTACTATTTTTATAATTTTGGGAGAATGATAAATTGAAGTTGATTCATTTATTTATCTATTCCAATATGTTCTATACTAAATTAATGTTGGTGTTACGTAGGATTTTCTATCAGATTATGTTAGTTTTATGTGTTTTTTAATACAGGTCCCACAAAAATTTTTCACATGGACCAAAACTAATTAGGATTTATATTTATTAAATTGGTTGAGTAGGTATAATGTATTATTATTGTGAGTAATTCTTCTCTTGATGTGTAATATTTTCATTTCCACTGATGAATAAGAGGTCTCTACAGAAAATTAAGGTAATATAATATTAGATACAAGACGTGTGTTCCCTTGAGAATTTTAAACATATTTTACAATGAATATATTCAGATATATGTTTTTAGATAAAATGTATTTTATAAAAGGTGTGTTCATTTTGAGGTATGATCTATATCATGATTTTAACCACCTAATTTATTGGAACCAGAGTTTCCCTGAGGGGCGGGGGAGTGGGAGTGATTTACTGAGGGTGTTACTTGTGTTTACATTTGAATTGTCATTATTTTATTTTATCACTTCTAATTCCTTTTACCCTTCATTGAAATAAATATTATTAAACATACATCATTTTTTATATATTAACTGATACTGGAATAATATATACAAGGAAACTATATTTTAATTTTTCATCGGAATGTGGTTCTCAACGGAGAACACAGTAATATTGTGTTGGTGATACATGAAGGTAATAATAGATCACTATATGTATTATAGTGATAAGAAAGGATGCACTAGATATATAGGATCAATTTACCATTCACTATAGTGGCTTGGGTAAATACACACAAACCATGATATCTAATGAGATGTAAACATTTCCTAAAGCATTGGATGGATATAGAATTCCATTACCACCAATAATATAACTAATATTAGAAACCCATGTGCCACATGATTTTAATTTACATATTATAAAATTCACGACCCACTCCCCAGAAATTGTACCCCATGTGGTTCGGTAATGTGAGAACGTAGTTAATGACCCCCGAGTCTTGCCTCTAGTAGGCCCCACATTGACGAATCACACCGAGGGTATAGTAAACACACAAAAAGGAGGCATTAACCTCTAATAGAACACATGTGGAAGAGAGATATAAAATAGACACCAACCAAATCCAACTCAGAAATGAAATATAATAGAAACCCAAGTTCACCTATGTAATTGATGGAAAATGTACAACAATTGGAAGGGAAAAACTGCATGTATCCAAAAGAAAGTAAGAAAACATGAACTACAATCCCAAACAGATCCTGCAACCACAAGCTAGTAGTAACTAGCTTGATCTCCAAACAGCTCCAAGTGACATGAAAAAAAGATTATATATACATAGGGTGATAATAATATTATACTAAGTAGGATCCTCCCTAAAACCTCTTGTCCAAAAGTAAAGAAAGCATGGTAAAGCACAGTGAACAACAAGTGAAACTAACTCTTCACCTAGACATGTATACTAAGTTCCCTGCCTCTCCATGTATACTCTCACAAAGTAATGCATAAAATAATATATAATATAATAATTAATATCAAGGGTACCCCGCTACTACTTCCCCACTAGTTTGCTACTTTTTTCCAACATCGTATAACCTAAAAATCTCTCTCCAAAAAGTCATGCCGAAAAACACAAGGGTGAACACCACAATATGAACCTCATGCAACAAAACCACCACGTCCACACACCAAATTAACCAGGTAGTTTTTGAGAGCCACCATAGATCACATAATGTGTATTATACATCAAGTATTATACATCATTCCATTATATCGCATACACCGAGTAAATATCCTCAACCCAACACCGCCTATACAGGTTACACCAATAGTAGTACAAAGAAAATTATATCCAAAATATATGTATGTGAATAACCAGAATCCATTACATCCCTCTACACACATATATAGGGAAAACTAACAAATGTGTCTGCTAGAACAAGTAACTACCAAGAGAAGAGAGCAGGGCCAAAGGGGGTAGTCATTCATCCATCCTCCCACCAGAATGTTTTGAAAAACACCCCCAGGGCTCATAATCCCCGGGGTGTCAGTTTCACTTTCTGACAGGGTGGATTAGCGCATAGAAACACAAAAATTACAAGATATAGTATATCTCACAACCATAATATGGAAATAAACTAGACTTAGACACAACTGCAGCTAACATCTCTCAGACTCCAGGATGGTAATTCTTAGACTAGGAATCCTATAAGAACACAACCATTTAAAGAGATTCATTATAATACTTCATTCCCTTTTTATTACTTCCAAATTACCTTAATTATTTCTTTAAACATTAATCAACCATGAAAAATTCCACATTAAATTTCATTAGCATAACACCCAAGTTCATTGTTCCTTCAAAATTACTACCTCATCATAAGGTTCTATCAAACTCCAAAATGATGGGTTAACACCATTTATTCAACTATTCATTACAGAATTAATTTCCCACATTCCCATGCATTCTAGAAAAACGTTATATGCTATTAAACACAAGGGTTCTCAACATGGTGAGTAGATATACTACCCTTTGAGTCTTTGCCACTTATATCAAGATCATACACCCATCCTCCCATGAGATGCTAAACACAGAAAGCATGTGGCATACCCCACGTGTCTTCACCTATTTCAAAAGAAGGTTAAGTAATATCAGCGGCATTGAGTAATGGGTAAAAGTAAAGCAGATAAACAAACAATAAGAATCAGCAAGCATTGTATAATCACATCCATCCCATTCCATCATCCCTGGTGTCTTCCCTGAAACCCGCATGCATAAACCAATACATCTCTTCACCCTAGGCGTCATCAACTGCCAGAACAAAAATTCTTCATGCCTCCACATATCACAAAAGAAATCTATGCTCAAATCACAACACAAGCTGCCGGGAAACAATCATCACATCAATTAGTCTATTGTCCCTTCAAAAATCAAGAGGGTAACTCAGAACCCTTCAAGAAATTATCAAAAAATATGTTCTTTAATCCATATTTAATTAACAAATTTATTATACATGAGTTCCAAAATTTGGAAAACCTAATCAATATGATATCAAAAATAAATAAACATTCTTACTGCAACAATTTGAATAACATAAAATTAAATCAACAAGAACCTAGTTAATTTACATGCCTCCTTATCCATATCCAACAGTTATCAATTAATCTTGGTTCATTTTCTTTACAAATTTTCATAAAGAACAAATGGTTAAACGAAGCAAGCATGTATATTATATTATCTAGAAAATAAGGGGCAATAACATACGACTGATATCAATTTATTTATTCGATTCAAATATTTAATATGTCAATTTCATTATTGTCCAGTGGGATAAAACATGCTAACAACATAGTTGCACATAAATGAAAAGAGAAGTAACAAATACCTTACCGTAAACAATTATTGACGTTCTATATCCACCCAACGGGTCACGATCCTCCTGTCGCATCAACTGCATCCACCCGAGGATGACCTGGTACGACTGCACTAACCGAAACCCAAGAAAAAACCTAATAGAAGCATGAAGAATACATGATATTATAATGGAAAGGAGAAACATGAGAAGATGAATCCAAAAATAATGATGATAAAACAAACCTTATATGGAAGATTGATCGATACAACTTGGTGTAATCAAGACAGAGTAAAACCAATCTGAGGAAGAATGATTGATTTTGAAATTCATATAAGAATGATTGAATGGTTCTAGAATCTCACAGTTGAGAGAAAAGATGACTAATTAGGGAGGAAGATATCCTATCCCTTTAGAAGATTTAACAGAGCGTGAGTTTAAGATACATTTAATATCCCATTAAAAAAAGATCGCATTAAACCACATGGTTTTAACAAGTAAAAACATCTCGATCCGCATGAATAATTAGTATAGGATTTATGGCCTTTGAATCAGCCTTAGAGTCTTTAAAATAATCCTTTAAATGTATTTTATGTCAACGAAAACGTTCAAGGGGAGAAACTGTAGGAAGCTAGAAAAAAAATTCACATACTCAAATTTTGGCAAAGGAAAATATAGGCTGCTGTTAAAAGTTCACTGATCTGGTAACACTGTTCATGAACTCGAAATTTGGCAAAGGAAATAGAGGTTACCATTAGCCATTAACGATAGAGGTTACCGTTAGAGGTTATCGATAGAACTATTCACCGGTGGAACAGCTCACAAAATTGGAAATTTGGCATAGGAAAGAGATGTTACCATTAGAGGTTACCGATGAAACTTTTCACCTAAGGTCACTAATGCACTATTCACAGAAGGATATCGTCGCACTGTTCTCACCTGTATACCTTTGGAACTATTGAACAAATTGGAATACTGGAAAAGTGTTGGGGATACCTCTAGGATCACCTCAAACGCCGTATTTTAACCAGGAAATAGACTGAAGAGGTCTGGGGCATTACATCAGATATCTCTCAAAACATTCTCATCCCTGAGAATTCAAAACCCACTTAAAGTGAAAACGAAATGGGGTCTGAGAAACCACCCTTCGAGACATCTCTCAAAAGATAGTAAGCCCCCAAAACAACAAAGATAACCATCTCAAAAACATTAATGGTTCATAACCACATAAGCATCGTCGATAAATGAAAATAGTTAAACGTCATACAAATTTGGGTATTGACCACGTATCTGTGACTCACATTCCTAGGTACTCTCTTCCATTCCACCGTGCCACCACAAGACACGAACCATGGGGATATAACACCAGTGAAACACCTTATCCTTCCGGTCTTGGATCTGCACAGGTCACTCCTCAAAGTTTGCATCATCAACAACAATGATCTCTCCCCAATCGATGATGTGAGAGTCCTCATGATGATAATGATAGAGCAGTGATACATGAAAAGCATCATGTATCTGACTCATATGTGGAAGAAGTTCAACTCGATACGCCACAGTTCCAACATGAGCAAACACATTGAAAGGCCCAAAAAAATGTGTATAAATCTTACTTCCACGACCAAACCTTCAATTCCCATGAATGTGAGTCACCTTAAGAAACACATGATAACCAAAATTAAACTCTAAGGGTCTCTTTCTTTGATAAACATAAGATTTATGATGATCTTGCACTATCTTCATCCACTCACGAATCACCTGAACCGTCTCCATTTTATTCTGCACTAGTTCTGGTCTGAAAATTGCTGACTCTCCGACCCTAGTCAGGCACATCGGAGAATGGAAAGGCCGACCATACAAGGCTTCATACGGTTCCATACTGATGGTGGAGTGAAAATTATTATTTTAAGAGAACAACAACAAGGTTACGTGCCTCATCCATGAACCTAAAAAATCAAGAACACTAGACCGTAACATGTCTTTAAGATTCTGGATGGTTTACTCTTTCTGACCATCAGTTTCAGGATGAAAAGTAGTTCTATGGCATAGATAAGAACAAAAAGCATGTTGGAGACCTCTCCAAACCCTAGAGGTAAAATGAGGATCTAGAACATAAATTATCTTCATCGGGACTCCATGAAGTCTCATGACCTCCTCTAGATACTTCCTCGACAAAACATCCACGGAGCTCGACTCTTTGATCACTATAAAGTGGGATGATTTTTTTAATTGATCCACTGCCACCCAAATAGCATCATTTCCTATTGGAGCTTGAGGAAACCTTGTAACAAAGTCAATTGAGATGTCCTCCCACTTTCACTAAGAAATATCTAATGGCTAGAGAAGACCCCCAAGAACAACATGTTTGGCCTTCACCTTCCCGATGACCAATCATTGAGACACAAAATCCGCAACCGCACGCTTCACCTGAGGCCACCAAAACTGGATCCTTAAGGATAGGTACATCATTTTCATGCCAGAATGCACCGCTAAAGGAAAAATATGAAATTCTTTGAGAACCATCACAGACATCATCAATGAAATAGAAAACCTTCTGTGATACAATACTCGATTTTGTTCATCATGAGTCCAACCATAAGGGGGCTCGCCACAAACTACTTGGTCTATCCAGACCACCACCTCTAGATCCCCCAACTAGGACTCTTCCAAATTCATCACTAGGTATGACTGCACCATAATCTGGAAGAGGAAACTTTTTCCCCAAACTTCTCCCATATCAAGATGTAATGCTGACATCTCTTCTATTACTCTCCAGAAATCACTGAATTAACAAACAACATCACTACCTGACTTTGGACTCAGTGTATCAGCTACAAAATTTCCATTTCTAGGTGTATATGAAATCTCAAAGTCATATTCCTGTAATAACTCCATCCACCGATGATGTTGTATATTCAAGTCACACTGGAAGATAACATACCTCAATCTCTAATGATCGGTGAAAACAACAAAGTTCTCACTAATGAGGTAATGTCTCCACAGTTCCAGAGAAAACACCACGACTGCCAAATCAAGATCATCAGTGGAATAGTTGCATTCATGGGGACATAACTACCGAGACCCATAAGAAACAACTGGACTCTGCTACATGAGACCATAGCCTAACCCCATATGTGAAGCATCACAGAAAACATCCAACTGAACTCCCTACATTAGAAGACAAAGAACTGTAGCACATAATAACTTCTCCTTTTGATACTAAAAAGTTACCTGACATTGATCAGTCCATATGAATTCCAGGTCCTTCTTGGTCAATTATTTCAGAGGAGTCTCAACTTGTAAGAAATTTTCTACGAACCTCTTGTAGTAGCCTATGAGACCAAGGAAACATCGCACCTATGACACTGTCTTGGGGGCTGACCAAGACACAACTACGTCTATCTTTGGCGGATCCACAACTACTCCCTATTGGGACACATCATTCCCCAAGAAACATACTTCTCGATCCCAAAACTCACAATTCGACAACTTTCCATACAACTAATGTTGATTAAGAACTCCCAAAATAGCTTGTAGATGCTCTGCATGCTCCTACTTAGATGTGGAGTACACAAGGATGTCGTCGATGAAAAATACCATGAACATGTCCAGGAACTAATGGAACACAACATTCATTAATCCCGTGAATACATCTGGATAATTCATTACACCAAACGGCATTACAACGAACACATAATGCCAATGACGACAATGGAAAGCAGTCTTCGGGATATCCTCATCCTTCACAGACATCTGATGATATCTCGACCTCATTTCTATCTTTGAGAACCATCTTTCACTCTTTAGTTGATCAAATAAATCATCAATCCATGGAAGAGGATAGTGATTATTTATTGTCACTTTGTTTAAGCGTCGATAATCGACACACAACCACAAACTGTCGTCATACTTATTCACAAACAAAACTGGTGCACCCCACAATGACACACTTGGAAAAAAAACCACATTGTAACATATCATCAAGCATTATATGTAGGTCTCATAACTCAGAAGGGGCCATACTATATAGAGACATAGAGATAGGATATGCTCCTGGTTTTAGGTCAATCCCATACTCGATCTGTCGTCGAGGGGGTAATGTTATAACCTTTTCTAGAAAGACATCATGGTACTCTTCTATGACCCAAGAAAATGAAAACTTCTAAACCCATAATGAAATCAACATCATCTCATCCATCATGGATGATAAGAACAGAATTCACCTATGACCCATCCGAGGATCTCTCTAGACAACAAACACCACTGTATCTCCATCTGCTCCAATGTAAATTACCTTCTTCCTGAAGCAATACATGATAGCCTATACCGAATAAAAACAATACATGCTTAGGATGACATAATATGGTTGTATTCGTAAACATAAGAAATCTCCCCAAGAGTGGTGTTTCCCCAACACTAGCTCCTAGTCTCTACATACTTCGAACAAGTCAGCCCGACCTCCAACTCGCGTAGTCAATGCCAAGGGCACTGGAAGCCTCTCTACCTCAAGTCCCAAAGCATGGACATGGGTAGGTGATATGAAAAGGTTTGTTACTCCTGAATGAAACAAGGCATAAACCAAGGTAGAAAACAAGAAAAGGGTACCTCGAATGACGTATGCCTCGCCTGGAGCTAGAAATGCTAGAGCATGATACTGAACAAGACCTCTTCCATGGCGTCTTTGACCCTGATGACGACCACCAACATGACGGTGCTCTGCTATATGATGATGATGAGTGTCATGGGGTCATCCTCTGTCTGTCCCATCAACCTATACTGATCTAAGGGTGGTGAAACTGGATACTAATACCTCGGTAGAAACTACCTCAACGGAAGAACATGGAGAGTAGCACCTGGTGCATGATGACCGCTCTAAAAGGTCGGGCACTCCCAATATTGATAATAATCGAAACCACAAGAAATAAAATCTTCTGATCCCTTGGCATTGTCCTGAGAGTTTCTGACTCTGGAGAAACGAGATGTGAATGGCTGGGGCCAACCCCCGGCTGGATGGAAAATCTTCTTCCCTCAAAACATTGAACCCCAGACTACAGTTGTGCTTCATGAGGAATCATGTTGATTCCCCTCTCGTGATGATCTGGTCCTGGTCAATGTTTTCTCGACAACCTCTTCGCTCACCATCACCTCAAGATATGTTTTCAGTATAAATGGGGTGACATGGTGCTGGATCTATTGATGCAAAGCCTCCCCGAAATGCCTCGCCTTGGCATCCTCATCTAGGAGCAGGTCTGAAGCATATCTTAAAAGGTTCGTGAAATGGATTCAAAACTATCGAACACTAGATCTCCCATGTCAAAGGGTAAGAAACTTATGGAGATAGGACACATTCACATTCGAATAAAGAAACTCGAATCTAAACTTGTCTCGGAACTCCTCCCATGAGATTGAGGACTCCTCATGATCCCTGAGGATCAAGAACCACCGTTGCCTCACTGCTCCACGTAGTATCGTCAAAACCCAAGGGAACCTAGTGCTCCATCCAAGAACGGATCGAAATAAAGCCTATCTCGACCTCCTCTAACCAGTATTCTATGACTGAATTTGAAACGAAGCAATTATACATCTACAGACTCTGCTACTAAAAATCCCAGAGTGTCTTCCTCCACGTGTCCTTGTCTTCAACCTCTACCCTGCGACGATATGCTGGAACAGCCTTCTAGAAATTTATGTGCAAACCTAACGAGTATGTTGAACTGGAGCCATACCTGTAAAATAACAAACCGTTAGAGCTCCTAAGCTTGGAATATGCAAGACTCAAAATTAATTAATTAATTGTTTTATATTATTAATTTTTAGGTTTACCTATCCCTATGTCCACCCATTCAAACACAGGAACAAAGAACAGTGATGCATGATCTATTCCTAAATCTCTAACCTGCAACAACATTCACCTTCTTTATTATCCATTGTAACAATAAAGGTCCATACATCAGATCATAGGGGTCTCTAAATGCCAATTTCTTAGCCGACCTCCAGTGTTTACATCATTTTATAAACATTAATGACATGGTTTCCCTACAAACCCATGCAACCTCAATTGTGGATAATTCCAAACTTCATCTTATCCCTCAACCAGACCTATGATACAACTCTGTCACAACCCCCTACCCAAAAAGTGTACCCCTCCTGGTTTGGAAATGTGTGAAGGGAGATAATGACCTCGAGTCCCACCTCTAGTAGGCCTCATGTGGGAGAGTAGCATTGAGGGAATAGTAAACACAAAAATGGGAGACATTATCCTCTATGAGAAAAAATGCAGAAGAGAGAGATAAGATAGACACCAAAAAACTCCAACTCAGAACATAAATATAAATGAATCCCAAGTGAACATATGTAATTTCATGAAAAAAGTACTAGAACTAGAAGGGAAAAAACTACAAGTACCCAAAAGAATGTAAGACAATATCGACCACAATCTCAAATAGCTCCTACAACCACAAGATGGAAGTAACCAGCCTGCTCCAAGTGACCTGAAAAATATTTTTTATATACATAAGTTGAGTATAACAGTATACTCAGAAGGATCCTCCCTGGAGCCTCTCCTGGAAAAGAAAAGAAGGAATGCTAAAGAATAGTGAAAAAACAAGTGAATCTAACCCGTCACCTAAATAGGTATACTACGTTGCCAGCCACACCATGGATACTCTCATCAAGTAACGCATGAAAAATATATCATATAATAAGGAATATAAAGGGTACCCCTGTACTACTTCTCCACTAGTTTTCTGCTTTGGCCCAATGTCGTACGTCCTATGCATTTCTCTCCAAAAGGCTTGCTCGCAGACACTTGGGCGAAGAACCACAATATGCACCTCGTGCAACAAAACCACCATGTCCACACTCCAAAGTATCCAGGTAGTTTTTGGGATCCACCATAGCTCGCATAACATGTATCATATGTATGGTATTATACCTCAAGCCATTACAGCCCATACAACGAGTAAGGATCCTTAATCCATCACAGTATATACACGTTACACCTATAGTGCTCCGAAGAAAACTATATAATGAATACATGTGTTTGAATAACCACAAGACATTAATGCCCTCTACACACATATATGGGGAAGACTAACCAATGTGCCTGCTCGCACAAGTAACTACCAAGAGAAGTGAGTGTGTCCAAAGGGGGTATTCGGCCATCCATCATCTCATAGGAATGTGGGAGAAAACACCCCCCAGGGCCTAGAATCCTCCGGATTTCGATTTCTCTAACTGATAAGATGGAGTAGCGTATTGAAACACAAAAATAACAAGATATACTATATCTCACAACCCAAATATGGGCATAACCAAGACTTACACACAACTTTAGCTAACATCTCTTAAACTCTGTGCTGCTACTTCTATGACTAGGTATCCTATAAGTACACAACCATTTAAAGATCTTTATTAGATTAATTCATTCCCATTGTATCAGTTCCAATTTACATTAATTACATATTTAAGAATTAATTAACCATGACCAATTCCACACTAAATTTCAATAGCATCACACCCAAGTCCACTGTTCATTCAAAATTACAAACTCATCATTATGGTCCAGCAAACTCCAACCCCATGGGTTAACACCATTTATTCAACTATTCATTAATGAAATACATTCCCAAATTCTAAGAAATTTTAGAAAAACATTCAATGCTATTAATCACAAATGGGATTAACACAGTGAGTATTTTTACTAACCATTTAGTCTTTTCTGCTTATAGAAAGAGCATACACCCATCTTAAATTTAGAAGATAAACATGTAAAGCATGTGGCATACCCCGAGTGTCTTTGCCTCATTCAGAAGAAGGGAAAGTAAGACCAGATGCCTTGAGCAGTAGAAAAAACTAAAGAATATAAACAGCCAATAAGAATCAACAAGCATCTAACAATCACATCCATCCCATTCCATCATCCCTGGTGTCCTCCCCGACACCCACATGCATAAACTGAAGCTTCTCTCCACCCTAGGCATCATATGCTGCCACAACCAAAAGTCACCCTCCCCCACAAAACACAACAAGCATCTAGGCTCACATCACAGCACAAGAAGCAAGAAAACAAACATCACATCTGTTGGGCTATTTTCCCATTAATAATCAAGAGGTTAACTCAGAACCATTCAACAAATTACCAAACAATCAGTTCTTTAATCTATATTGAATTAATAGATTTATTATTCATTGGTTCTAAAATTCCGGAACACTAATCAATAAGCTATCACAAATAATTAAACATGCTTACTACACCAATTTGATTAACATAAACTTAAAACATGAAGAACCAGATTCATTTATATTCCTCTTTATCCATAGCCAACAATAATCAATTAATTCCGGTTTACGTTCTTTACCAATTTTCATCAATAACGAACAACTAAACAACGCAAGCATGGATATCACACTATCTAGAAAATAAGGGGCAATAACATACGAGCGATATAAATTTATTTATCCAGGTCAAATATTTATTATGTCAATTCCATTGTGGTATAGTGGGATAAAATATGCTAACAATATAGTTTCACATAAAGGAAAAGAGAAGCAATGAATCCCCAACCTCAAATAGTTCTTGACATTCTTTATCCACCCAACAGGTCATAATCTTCCTCTCGCATCCACTACATCCACCCGAGAATTCCTTGGCATTACCGCACCAACCGAAACCCAAGAAAACCCACATTAAAAGAATGTAGATTACATGCTATAATAATGTAAAGGGTAAACAAGAGAAGATTAATCCCAAAATAACGATAAAAAACATACCTTATATCGATGATTGATCGATAAAACTTGGTGGAATCAAGAAAGAGTAGAACCAATCTGAGGATGAATTATTGATTGTGAAAATCCTATGAGAAGGATTGAAAGGTTATAGTGTCTCATAGCCCATAGAAAAGAGTAAGAATTACGGAGGAAGATATCCCGTCCCTTTAGAAGATTTAACGGAGCAGCAGTTTAAGATACGCTTGATATCCCATTAAAAGAGGATCACATTAAACCACGCGGTTTGACAATGTAAAAAAATCTGGAGCGTTAGAAATAATTAATATAGGATATATGGACTCTGAATCGGCCTTAGAGTCCTTAAAATAAGTCTTTAAATGTATTTTACATAAACAGAAACGTCCAAGGGTCAAAACTGTTGGAAACTGGAAACCCTGTTCACATAGTCAAAATTTGGGAACGGAAAATAGAGGTTGTTGTTAGAACCTCACTGATCTAAAAACACTATTCATGAACTCGAAATTTGGCAGAGGAAATAAAGGTTACCGTTAGAGGTTTCTGATAGTGGTTACCATTTGAGGTTACCGATAGAACTGTTCGCCGATGGAAATGTTCACCGAATTGGAAATTCAGAAAAGGAAAGAGAGGTTACCATTAGAGTTTACCGATACAACTGTTCACCAATGGAACTGTTCACAGAATTTGAAATTTGGAAAAGGAATGAGAGGTTACTGTTAAAAGTTACCGATACAACTGTTCACCAATAGAACTGTTCATAGAATTGGAAATTTCTCGAAGGAAAGAGAAGTTACCGTTAGGGGTTACCGATAGAACTGTTCACCGATGGAATTATCCACAGAATTGGAAATTTGGAAAAGGAAATAATGGTTACTATTATAGGTTACCAATTAAACTGTTAACTGATAGAACTATCCATAGAAGGTTACTAATGACACTGTTCACCTGAGGTCACCGATGCACTATTCACATAAGGTTAGCATTGCACTGTTCACAACTGTCTACCGTTGGAGCTATTCACCAAAATGGAAAATTGGCAAAGTGTTGGGGATACCCCCCGAAACACCAAAATCATCATATTTTCAGAAATAAATGGACTGAAGAGGTCCGAGACATTGCAATGAAAATAAATATAAATAAAATGAGTTTTATGTAATTTAAGGTGGTTCCCTAAGGAAGCATTCGCTTTTTAATTAATACATAGGAAATGATAAAAACATGGAAAATAAATCTGTGTCCAATGAATGTAGGAATAATTATAGGTATTTACGCCTCGAAAAAAAAAATTAAAAACATTACTTTAGGATCATAAGGATAATGAATATACTCTTTAAAAAATAATTTCCCCAATCAAACAATGCATTGGTAGTCTTGGTGAACACTATTTAGTCAATTCATAAATTATTGGGAATTGAAAGAGGAAATGAATTTGATGTAAATCATTCTTATTAAAATATATGATTACTCAACAAAAAATAAATTATGGATCATAAAATAAATTTAAAATATAATTCCATAGTCTATAATGTAAAATAAGGTTCGGTATAACATTTCAATAAAATACTTGATCATGTATAAGATATTGACAATGAACGATATTAAAAGAATGAGAAGAATTTCCATAAAAATAGTAATTTACCATTTCCATTTCAAACATTAAATTATGATACATTTATTATAGCTTGAAAATAATAATTTCTTATAATGATAGCATTAATGAATAGAAAGGTATTCTATTACAAAATGATAAAGGCATCCAAATGATACATTCAATGAGAAACATGAAAACAATGTTACAAATCGTAGAAAATGAAAAATTTAGTGGGATCTAATGTATTTAATTTTTAATTTTTTTAAATTAATGGATGTTCAATATATGTTTTTATTATTTGGATGAATTCATTTTTGAATTTTTTAGAACAATACAATGTAACAAAAAAATTGTTTTAAAAAATTCTCATATTATTGGTGTTCAATGTGTATTATAAACAATAGTTAAGCCCATGAAAGAAAAATTACAAAAAAAAGATAATTAATAATATATTATGATAATTATTATTTATATATTAAATATTATTTCAATTAATTCAGATAGGTAAAAAATTGATAAGGAAGTAAATTATCCATTAGAATGTATAAGAGTGATTCTAATCAATAGGATTGTTTTATTTACATTAAAGTTAAAATATATTATAATATATTAATTAACATATGTAATATCTATATATAAAAGATAAATATACCTTATGAAATTTAGACTATTCAAAAAAAGTTATTTTTTTTATCAAAACCGTGATGATATTTCTAGGCTCACAAGAAAAATGACTTGAACTGAGAAAAATATAATGAAAAGAGTAACATTTTATATCATAAATAAAAAAAGAGGGATATTAAAAATGAAAATAATATTTAATAATTAAAAAATATTTTATAATATTATAATTTTTTGGAAGAATATATATCATATAAATGTAAAATATGTCATAAATTTAATGGTGTCCCAATGAAGGGAGTTTAAGACAAAAATTCCTTAGTTTAATTACTAAAAGAATTATTACCATGAATATCACATATCAAATAATTAAATTTATTAATTTCAATACGTATAAAATAGAAATATTAAGCCAATTTTAATTTTATAAGGTATATTTATTTTCATGGGGCACCAATTTTTATTATGGTTTATAATTACATTGGCAACTCATGGTTGTTCGATTAATTTATATATAATAATTGTGGTTTGTTGAATGCAGTCAATGGAATTATGAAATAGTTACGTAGTATATATAATTGAATATTATTTTGTCCATTAATATTTTATTAGCACATAATTAACATATTTAAATAGGATCTATAGTAATGGATTAAATTTATAAAATTTACATTAATATGTCATTTTTAGCTATTCAATTTTTAAAAAATGTTTTTTTTAATAATACATATAAAATTTATAAAATTATAATTATAAAATGATAATGGTTTTGTAAATAACAAATTTTATTCATTAAATAAATTTTTAGGAACATTCATGTAACATTATATGGAATACCAATGAAAAACATCATCTTATAGAGGGGGTTGTTCAAAATAACTGATGGAAGACACTCCCATTTTCACTAATGGGAAGGAAAGTATAAAAAATATATTAACATTTATAAATAATTAATATTTAAAAAATATATTTTAAAATTAATAAATATACTTGTTAACTATTCATAAAAGGTGGTGACAAAAAATAGGACACCTCACGCTTGGGGGTGGTGGTACACACATATGTTGGAGGACAATTTTATTTTTTGAATGTTTTTATAGGAAGTAATATAAGAGACATACACTAATAAAATAACATAACATCATGTCATTAAAACTGATGTTTTCATATTTTGATAAATATAAGTTATTATAGGTGGTTGATGAGATTAATAATAATAATTAATGCTTAATAATGTTTTGATACCTTTACCTAGACATTGAAATTTTATGAGTATGTCATATTAAAAAAATAGAGGGGTTAAGATATATTATGTTGATCATAGGATTCAAGTAATTTGATATATTAAATGGATGCATTCTTGCTGAAAAATTTCAATATTAATTATAATTAAAGGTGAATAATTTATGGTCTTATGTCATCACATAGTAAAATTAATGGAAATTGAACTTCCAATGGAGATTAATTTTATGTTATGTATAAGAATGAAGGTGAATTAATGGTAGGTGAGTTAGTGTTGTTATGATTTTTCAGACATGTGTGTTTTACTTTAAAACATAAAAAAATCCTATATGTTTAAAGATAATGTAATGTTATCAAAATTAGATCAACTTTTGATCATTCATTAAAAATCATATACTCTTAATTAATTGTTAATAATATCAATTATTTTATTACTAAAAATCATATAACATCGCTATTAATAAATTTTAACATTATAAATCTTAATTTTTTATTTATTTAACCTAATTAATTTCTATATATGAGAAAATATAATTTTATATTAAACACATATAATATATAAAAATTGATTTTTAAATAAACATTACTTTGTAGAAATTAATCTTATGTATAAGTTGGATTTATTTCAGTTTCAATTTTTAATGATATGAATAATTTTATTATAAAAAAATATGTTTATGTGACATTTAAATCATTAAATAATTAAATTTGTAAAAATATTAGATATTTAAAATAAAAGATATGATACAATTTTCTTCATTAAATAAACAATTTAATGTACTTCTAAAAATTTTAGGAATAAGTTTTCTAATGAAAAAAATAAACTAAAATGAAAAATTTTATTATATAGTTTCATTTTTTACCATAGAATTTGTTTAATAATTATATAGTACATTCAGATATGTTGAAAATTTCAATATAATATTAATTTTGATAATAACAACATTTCGACAACAAAACCAATTTTTTTCAGAAAATTATTAAGAATTCATACTATGTAAATTTTTATTGTAACATCGAATGCTTCCACGATACGTATCTCTTTGAATAATACAATATTTTTCATAGTACATAACTTCGAGTTCTAGCACACCATGACCAAAAAAACTAGCCGTTTAAAAAGTTGTTATGAATAGTAATACCCATATTTTGAATATTAATATCATTTATTTTTCAAAATGGACTTCATTTTTGGATTCGAAAAATCAAAATTAGCTAAGGGTGTATTTTTGGTTTTTTTGAAAACATTCAATTTATGATGAATAGGTAAAAACCCTGTGTTATTTTTTAAAAATAATTTTTTTAAATATTTATACATATCTTTATATTTATTTTAATGTCAAAATAAGTACATAATACATATATTAATCCAATGTAATTCATTGGATTAATTTTATAATATGATAAAATATATAAAATTTTATTGAAAATTTTAACATATTTTCCCACCTTTTAAGAACGTTTGAAAATTTGCATAAAACATAATTTTACCGTGTCTGTTATTTGAATTTAAAAAATCCATGTGACTCGATAGACATCAGTATGTAAAAATTGGTTTAATAGGATGAAAATAATTTTTGTTGAATAGAATCATTTGAATTTTATTTACAATAGATAAATGTAAATTGGGCAATTAAAGGTAAAATGATATTATAATTACCCCAACACATGTCCTAATTCTATTCAATAATTGTATTTTGACCAGAATCAACCATAGGAAAAAAATATTATCCTTTTTCATCCACATGGATTAGATTATGAAATTTATTATATTTTACTTAATGAAGAGTTTAAAGTTTTAAATTAAAATTTTATTAACTAAACCATTTTTAATATTTATTATACATAAGATACATTCAACTATAATTATTCATTATAAGGAAACAATGTTTTACTACATCTTTGTATTTTATTTATAACTTTTAGCCATTATAAAATTAAATTTATTTATGACACAATGATAATGCAGTAATTACATTATTAATGAATGATTAAAATAATTGATATTTAAAATATTAACAAAAAATATAAATTGAAACTTTTGTGGCATTACACTAATTTTATAGGTTAGTATGACATTTTAAGGTTTATTCAATTAATTTTATTCAAAGTAATAAGGTTATAATGATGCTAACAAAAAAATTTGTGAATAGTGTCAAAATTGACATAAATGTGTTTTTAAAACAAATACTATTTAAATAAATGATATAATATTCCAAAAAAAACTATGATTCAGAAAAAGGACATATATAATGTTAGATATTTTATCAATTAACCACTTGAGGTTCTCTTGGACTTTTATAGTATTCTTATTAACCATGTAATATAAAAATACAAGAAGATATGGTTAAAGATAAAATACATAAATAAGAGTAAATTCTAAAAGATAAGTTTAAAATGATGGTATGAACATGTCTAAACCCTATTTTTTGAGAGTTTTTAGACCCATCGCCACCTTAGAATAATAATAAATTAATATATAATGCTTTTCCTTTTGTTCCATTCACCTCTCTTATAAGAGGTTAGTTACCCTTCTCTTAAATTCACATCTCCAAAGCCATTTGGCTCAGCCAACCCCTACTCAAATATTTTCCCAACTTCCCTCACTTCATCCTATAGTCATCACATTGATTATAAATCCATACTATGGAACCCTTTAGTTCCAATCAATAGGAAGAACCCGTAGACGAGGTGATTATTTCATCACCACTTTCAATGTTATTTTTTTATTCCACTTCCTCTTTATTTTTGATTATATACAAAAATAACAACTCCAGAACCTCTTATATAGAGCGAAGTTTTTATAAATATGGTACAACCATATTCATTATCTTATCTATCCTATGAATTAAAAATTCACCATATGTGTGTACCTACGGCTTACCGTCTCCACATCTTGGTGTGGTTTGTTATTCAATACATCATTATTTAGATCTATATAATAATGAGTATAATAGATTTAAATATATAATATAACATTATAATGATTCTATAGATATATTATACCATAAATTTCAAATAATTTCACCATCAATAGAATGATATTGTCTCTCATGTGTATGTATGGCTTAGTGCCACCATGAAGAGATGATATTTCATTCTCCTTTGTAAATATTAAAGAATAATATTCATTTGAGGATTAAAAATAATTTTTAAGAACTTAATATCATTCTGGATATGAATCAAATACATTCCATCCATAACAAACTTCACCTTCATAACAAAACATATAATGGAAAACAAATCAGTTAACACCCTAAACAACGATACTACTCAAATATTATAAACATTGAAATATAAGAGGAACATATTTGATTTTATATTTATTTATCTTGTTCTTGTATAATTTATGAACAATTATTTAACAAATAAAAATGATATTAACATACCCTTTACTAAATAAATGTACAAGGTAATGGGTTTTCATCTCACTTTTTATTCCCATGAGATTAATGCAATATTTTCCAATATTTACGTTTGTGTCTTTTATGTTATAAGGACCCAACCTTAAACATTACATAAGCTGAATTATGTTAATAATTCACCATTATTATCTTTTCATGTATAGAGTTTTAGTTAATTAGTCCATAACTATTACATTAAATCTCCAAAATTGCAATGTAGATAATTCTACATAGTATCCATTTTTTTATAAAATAAAAATTCTTTAAAAGGAAATAATAACTCTTTTCCGGATATAAATTTTCTAAAGATATTCCATTCTCGTAACCTTCCTTATACCCTATGAAAAACATTTCAAAATTTTTGTATGATCATAAAATGATCAATAAGGGCTATAAAATAATGAAAGAAAACATTATTTCATCAATACATACCAAACAAAAGCTCTTTAACATACCTCATGAAATACTAATATATATAAAAACACATAGAAATCATAAATCATAAAGTTAAATTATGGAATCCATATCATACATACATTTTAAATTTCATAACGACAGTTGGAGTAACACTTAGAATACCCATCACATTATATTTCCTAAATTTATTCGGATAAAAATTAACATTTACCACAGTTAGGTTACCCAATGCATTAGAGAGCTATCTTGTGATCACCCGCCTTAGGTTTATCACGAAACCACCTGTATACATAAAAAATTACCAAGAACTATAACAGAAACATAACACCTACAATAATCAGAAAGGAAAGATAACATTTCCACATTCCAATCACAATATATCATTTCAAGATATTGATATAATCAATGAATTGTAAAGACAATTTGAAAACCATTTAAAACTGTTAATAAAGTGATTTTTTAATCAAAGTGCCTCAAACCACATTGGAAATATTATATGAATTAACATTTTAGAACAATAATGTTCGTAGAAATAAATCCTAAAAAACATTATTAATACATGGAAATTAATGATAAATATTTATAAGAATAAACCTTTAAAACATTTAAAACAATATTTTTTTTAATTGATTTTAACAAAATGAGAGACGCTTGAATAAAAATAATTGAGGAATAACATTAATCAAAGATTATAATATAATATGAATATGGAAATTCATGATATAATATGTAAAATGGAAGTACATACACCATATAAAATTGAATTGGTGTATAACAACAAATAAGTCTCAATGGATTGAAAATTGAGACAGAGTCCCTTACAAAGATCATATCCTTAGATAATGGATTAATCAATGACATAATTGTTTGTGATATATAAAAATACATCTAATATAGTTTGATATTAAGTTTAAAAAAATTCACAGTCATTCACACATATTCATAGCATGACATAATCAAGAAGTATAGTTTTATCCCAATGAATTTAAATTGGGTTAATAATTCCGTTACAAAAATTTGACAACCTAATGGCATCATATAAAAATTCAGAAAAGGGGTTGATGAGAGAAAAAATGTTCTCTAATCACATGGTCATAAAATTCACTACAATAAAGATATATAATGACATATCACAACATAAGAAAAATGGAAATTTTAAGGACATAACATAAAAGAGTTCTTTAACTAAAACAATAAGGTTAAAGGTTCCCATACCGATTTGGTAACTTCCGAAGCATACACCCCCTGAAAGAAGGATCATAAAATGAAGTTTTAAATACCCATAAATTAAATTATATACTAAGAATTCAATCATTTTTATTACATGAACCGCATAAATGAAAATAGTGGCAAATATATCATGAATCTCACGGGAATAAAAAGTGAGATAAAAACCCCTTACCTCGTGTCTGACTTGACTAGTATGTTCTGTTTTCTTCATGAATAATAAAAGTAAGTTAATTTTTACTTCCTTAAGAACCTTTTTAATTTATATTATTCCTTATTTATCAATTATTACCTTTCCATAACCATGATTAAATGATTATAGTTCATTTCAGACATTTTGTTGATGTTCTGAACATTAGTCAAAATTGAATTTGTTATAATTAAAAATTGTCTATGTGGTCAAACTTCCATTATCTATATAATGATATGCATGATTTAGATATCATATATATCATATATATAAATTTTATATGTATTTGAAATATTCTATATCATTTGGAGTTACGAAATGAAATGTACCATTCATGGAGACGGTAAGCCATAGAAACACATGAACACTACTTTTATTTATATTTAATATTTAAAGGAATGAAAACATAATAGTACATAGATATATTAAAATTATATTATAATATATATGTTATTTAAATTAATTAACTCTATCATTTATATGCACAACATATTTCATGAACGAGTTAAATAATTTTAAGGGGGAGGTAGTCTGTATTTCCTCAAATGAAATTATCATATTTATGTATTATAGAAACCATAAAGGTATGATATAAATGATAAATAAAGATGTATAGAGACAATATAAATATAATATATATCAAATTTAAATACAATACCATCTTAATGGTCACCAAATGTGGTGGTAAGAGTAGATTGAATAATTATCATTTCGTGAGGTAGTAATTCGCCGTCCAAAGAAACAGTATGTTCTCTAACCATTAGATGGTGGTGTGTGTAAGTGTAGATTGAATCCTACTGATAAAAACAAAATAGTATATTTAATATACTGGTTTTGTTATAAAATATAATAATAATAAGATATTAGTAGGTTGGAGAAGTAAAATAAAAGATATAAACTCAAGAGTATACGTTACCTTTGAATCGCCCAACTCCCTTTGATTTGAACCAAAAGGATTTCTTGAAGTGACTTCATGCATATGGTAAGGCTTCTAGGAGTAAAAGAGGGATCTTGATAGCTTATATTGGAAGAGGATGGTTGAAAAAAGGTGCTTTAGAGGTTTGATTAATGGGTTAGAGGTGAGTTCTTTTTATAAGGATGAGGAGAGGCCCTTTAATAAAGATTGAAAGTATCAATTTATTATATAGCCATTTTCAGTTTCAAAAGGTCCAAAACATATTAAGGTCTAAGATAAAATGAATCTTATTGGAAATATAATCGTCTAATAAGAATCAAACAGGATTTGGATATTGTTTTAATTTTTTTTATCATCATTATTTAAATAATTCAGTAATGAGGTAAACACTGCATCATTATTGTGTCATAAATATTTTTATTTATTTAATGTATAAAATTTTTAAAAAAAATACCCTGATGTAAGAAATATTTATAGTTTTCAAACGAATTTTTATAGTCCTAGAAATATCTTATATAACTATATGTAAAAATTTATTTACTAAAAGATATATGGTTATGCAATTTTTGTCTTTAATTTAAATTAATTATTATAATATGTCACTATCACTCTTAAGTGGTTTCATGATATCCCAAAATTGACCCAATCATAGCCATGGTTCGAAATTTATAAACCAATAGGATTAAGACACATGTTAGGGTAATTTAATAATATTATAATATTTTTTTTAACTTAAATTACACAATTTACCTTTAACTATGGTAAATAACAGTCAAATGTTACTATTCACCAAAAAATATTTTCATCTTATTGATCCACATTTTACATACTGAATACAACCATGTATGTAAGAATTTTAAAATTCAATTTATAGAAGTGAGAAAATTTCATTTAAATGAAAAAGTAGATTCTCTAACTACTACTTAGTGTTTTAAAAATTCATAAAAATTGGATGGTTTTAAGAAAAATACCAAAAATTCAGATAAAGATGTGTTTGATATTTTGAAATAAAAAATTAGCTCTATTTTGAAAAATATAAAACATTGAATGCTAATTAATTAGTTTAAAATTAATTACCATTTTCCAAACAAATAGCATGTTTTTAAGAAATAATAACTATAAAAATATTGATAGTAGTTTATGTCCTATTTCAATGTATAATTACTTCCAATGAATGACATTGGATTAAATGATAAAAATATAATCTAATTAAAAAATAAAAAATATGAAATTTATAATCTAAAAATATAAATAAATTATATTAAAAGGTAGTTTTGAATTAAAATACAATATTTTTCACATTTTAAAAAAATTAATTTTATCAGAAAAATACCAAAAAATATTCCAAAGTAAATATTGATGTCCTGATTTTATAGAAGAATTTTATTTGGTCAAATAGAACATATAAGAGTTACCAAAAAATTATTTGAATAGTGTTTTCCATCAAAAGGCTATAAATCGACCTTTTAAAAAATATTAGATTATTTATGCTTAAAATTTCATTAATTTGCATTTGAAGTCTCTAAATTTTATTTGATAAATGTAAAAACATTTAACAAACATGTATAATAATATTGTAGTTAGTTCTGTTCATTCCCTCTATTACAACTACAAGGAGTTATCAACTGTTTAAAATAGTAATCTATTATTATTTTTTAATATGACTCAGCATTGTATGTAACATAAGAATTAGGAGAAACCCATTGTTGTGTGTCAGGTACGCCATTGAATATAGAAACCCCACTAAAATAAAATTATAATTATTTCAAAAATATTTCTAAATATGAAAATGAAATATTATTTATTTTATTGGGATGTTACACCCTTCCCCCTTTTTGAAATTGCGTCCTCACAAATTTAAAATTGGATTTGGAAACATCATTGAAAGTCCCACATCAGAAAACGAGTAAATAAATCTATCACTTAAAAATAAATAAATAGAGGCACAAAGGTCACCAAATATTACCCTTACTTGGATTCCATGAAAACATGGATATGGAGGAGAAAAAGGTTTTATGTTTTGAAGCAGATTGATAGAAAGCATGATTAGGATAAAGTTATCAACAAAAAAACCACAAATTTATGATGGATTAAATGGTCATTATATTCCATATAGGAAAATAAAACGGAAAACTTTTTTGTTTTATGTTTCTTTTTATAAAGTTGAGGAATTTTTTTATGAGCTTAACTATGAATATAAGGACACACACTTACTTTTCATGTAGGCTTTCAACATTTACAAAATTTCTACCACAAACACAACTTTTCTCCAAATGACGAGTATTCAAGATGTCTTGGACACATCAAAAGTGATAAAATCAATATCTAGAGTAACATCCCGAATAAATGAAGAATATGAAATTTTCACATTTATTAATATATTTGAATTAAATATTAATTTTACTAAAAAGGGGTTACTATGTTTGATAGCTTACCTGATACGCAACAATGAGTTTCTTTGAAATCTTACGTTGCGCACCAATAATATAATATTATTATTTTAAATGGTAGTTAACTCCTAGCCACTATATTGGTGGGATTGAACAAAACTAAATACAATATGATTATACATGGTTTTTAAATTTATTTACATTTATCCAATAAATGTTAGAGGCTTAAAATGTGAATGAATCGAATTTTTAGAATAATTTACATTAAAAGGCCAATTTACATCCTTTTAATGGAAAACCCTCATTAAATCTAATTTAGGTCACTTTAATACATTCTCTTTGACCAAATAAAATCCTTCTTTATAATGGTCACACAAAAATTTACTTTTTGTACATTTTTTTGGAATTTTTCCGATAAATGTCATTTTTATGAATATTGTAAATATTGTATTTTAATTCAAATCTATGTTTTAATATAATTTATTTATATGGTTATATTATCTTTTTAATTGGTTTTATAGTGTAATTATAATATATTTTTACCATTTAATCCAATGTTGGTCATTGGAATTAATTTCGCTTTGAAATTGGACATAAATAAGTGCCAAACTTTTGATAGTTATGGTTTCTTAAAAACAAGCTATTTGTTTTAACAACGAGAATTAATTTTAAAATAAATTAATGACACTTTTATTGTTTTAATTTGGAAAAATTAATCCATTTTTGAATTCGGAATATCCAATAATGCTTTGGATAAATTTTTGGTATTTTTATGAAAAACTTCAATTTTTTGATGAATAGTGAAACCACTTAGTAGAAGTTAAAAAAACTGACTTCTTGATTTAAATTAAATTTTACCGCTTCTGTGAATTGAATTTCAAAATTCGGACATACATGGTTGTTATCAAGAAGTAAAATGTGGTTCAATATGATTAAAATAATTTTTGGTGAATAGTAACTTTTGACTTTTATTTACCGTGGTTAAAGGTAAATAGGGTAATTCAGGGTTAAAAGAATATTATAATAATTCAATATTACCTTATCATTTGTCTTGACTTTATTGGATGAGTAATTTCAGACCCTGGTCATCTTTGGTCCAATTTTGGGACCCCATTAAGCCACTTATGAACGATAATGACACTTTAGATTTTTTAATTTAATGTAAAGGAAAAAATGACAAAAACAAAAATGTTTTAGTTAATTAATTTTTATATGGTGTTTTTTAAAGAATATTTTTGTCTATAAATATTCTTTGAAAAGCTAAAGAGATTTCATACATGATAGTGTTTTTTTATAATTTTTAGACATATAATAAATTAAATTATTTATGACACAATAATGATAGAATACTTACCTCATTAATAAATGATTTAAATAAATAAGATTATAATGATTAAAATATTATCCAAAACCTGTCAAATTCTTCTTGGATGATTATATTTTGAGCATGAATCATCTTATATTTGACTATAATTATTTTTCGACCTTTATAAACCGAATATCATTATATTATTGTATAATATTTTCACACATTCCTAAAGAGACCATCCTCTCCCTTATAAAAGGATACAACTTCTAACCAATTTCTCAAATATCTCAAGCTATTAATCTCATCCACACTCTGCCCAATTAATCTCCCTACATCCCTCTCCTCCACCTAGAAGCCTTACATGTAATGACCCAGACCCTAATGGCACATTACTTTGCCAAAATAAGGCTCCACCAAAATAGTGGCACCGTGATGGTGGCACCGTAAGGGTGACACCATGACGGTGGCAATGTGTCCTCACCCAGCCCTCCATTTTTTTTTCCAGTCCCGCTCCCGCAACGTTAATTTTAGACATAAATTAATTCTTTTACTCTTTTTAAGGACATTTAAATCCCATAATTAATACCTAAAAATCCAGAGAAATATCCCCGATGGGGGGGTATTAAATAACACCTTAATATCATCATGTGTAACTGCCCACTAGTGTAGGAAACAGCGTTCCAAATTTCCAGGCATTCAAAATTTCATATCCCGTAACTGTAGGATCTTCTCTTTATAACTCCCACTAGAGTTTGTTTTTTTTCTTATTGGATGGATTTCTTTCTTCACCCTCGTGCGCCTTGAGTTCCTCTCTTCCCATGGCCTGTGGTGCGCCTCTACTAGAGCTTTCTGTTCATCTTGGAGTGCACAAAATTCCTCCCCTGCAAGTTGTGCATATGATGTTCTTGGCGCGCACAGAAAAACTTCGATCCTTGATCAACCAAGTAGGGATATTCCTTTGACACTCCTTATTGTGTATCATGAGGGGTGGGTAAGCTATTGTTTCTGTAGGATTGATGAAACCAAACTTAATGAAGATAATTAACGGGCCTTTAAAGAATGAAGGGGGGTGTGATCGATGTTCTTCTATACTCTTTTATGTTGAAATGTGTTATGGAATTTGCGGGGCTATGCTCACTTAAAATCATGGTCGTTGGTGGTTTTCCAGGGGCACTAGTGTATCCTTGTATCCTGTGATGAATAAATGAATATAACATGGAAATTGGTTAATCATGTAAACTTGGTGGATTAAATGGATACCCAGTAAACATAAAACCCTGTGTGGTCACCCTGGAAAACCAACAGAAAGAAGAAAATAATTAATGATGTGATTGAACCTTGAAGTTTCCCTAATCTGTTTTTGTGGTGGTCTTTTTGTTCTGTTTGATTTCTTATGGGGTGATGTGGGTGAGGATGGGATCCTCTTGGTTGTGGTTCTGAAGCGTGTGGTTACTCTGCTGTGACACAAAGATAGGTGGGATCCTCTATTGCTGGGAAGTCGTTGGATCCTGGTTTTGGGGACATGAGGCTGTGTCTCATGGTTTTATTTGATTCCAGTACTTAGAGGGATCTCACTTATCCCTTTTGTGGGGTTTTCTTTGGTTACGATACTTGGAGGGATCTCACTAATCCCCTTTTTTGGTTGTAACATTACAAGAGAACCAGGTGTGAATGCATAAATTGATGTTGGTCGTTTCTCTTTTCCTCTGGCTTCTGGTTATTCATGTGAGTTTCCCAGTAGTGTAGAATCCACTTTAATGGGATTGAGTAAACATAAAACAATAATTATTTAAATGAGGAGGTGGTTTTGGGAACGAGTTGTGACTTGGTCATGAGGGTTGTGTTTCTTACAAATGAACAGTCATGAGGCTATTTTTGTTTAGGTTGGTCTTTGGAAACCCTATGCTGAGATAACTTCTTGTTACCTATACATATATCTGTAGCTCTTTTGATTCTTATTCGCGCCCCACATAAGTTGGTCCCTTTAGTATCGAACACCCCCATTTCATTGGGGAGGGTGTTTTACCAACACTCCTATGAGTAGCTGGTTATTAGCTCATTTTCTTCTCCCTTTACCGAATAGCCCAAGACTCTTCGGGTAGGCTTTAATGGCCCAAATTCCATTATTAGCCCATGAATCATTGGGTTGGGTAGTTGTGGTGGTTGGCCCAGGTGTTTACGGGTATGTTGTTTCCCAAGTGTCTTTAGGATGAGGCCGAGGTGTCTTCGGGTGTGGCAGTAGTTGTTCTGACCCAGGTGTTTGTAGGTGTGGTTACTCGTGGTGGTTGTGGCCCAAGTTTCTGCCAAAGGGATGGCTATTTTGTCCCAGGTGTGTGCGGGCGGGGTTTGGCAATGGGACTGCGGTGAGAATGGCATGATTGGTTCGATACATATGATTTCTTCAATAACTAGTTGGAAAGTGGTGCGGGGTACCCAAATATCGATGTGATATTACTATACTTTACTAGACATGCGTTTTTTGGGGAGTGTTCCTTGGTGAGGCTAGGGTGGATAGTTTACCTTGCTAGATGTTATGGTTATCTTTTTTTTCTCACAGGGCATTATAATGCTTATCCACTTGTGCATGAGAGCTTCTGGGTTTTCACTACTTATTATACTTGTATTCTCACCCTATGTATATAAAATAGCTTTCAGGATTCCATGAGGACTTCAGGGATCATGTGGGGGCGTACTAGCTCAGGACTTGGGGCAGTTGCTGTTGTTGTTTTCCTTTTTCTTGGTAATTAACATTGGAGTTTTTGTGGCTTGTATCATTTACTTTTGAACATGAAAAAGGGAATGGGTTACTTTTGGGTTTACCTTTACTTTCAACTTTGGTGTTGTTTGGGTTTCTATCATATCTCTCAATACTATAAAAATAAAAATGGCAATGCCTTCCTTTTTGTGTGAGATTCTATACCCTTGGTGCTGTCTCCACTTCGGGACCTATTAAAGGCATCTTTGGGGGGTCATTATCTCTCCTTAAACATAAATAAGGGAGTTATTTCCAACCTCTTGTCCCTTCCCTCCTTTTGGTGAAGGTGGCTCGTGACATTACCTTTGGCATAAGGCACTTCAAGAAGACATTTAGTTCAAACCAAAGGGAGTTACACATATTTAAGGTAACCGTTTCTCTTAATTTGTTTTCTTTTATTTTAATTCTCCAACCCTAAACTAATTTTATTACATTATTTCGTAAAAACAATAGAATCCTCAATGTACTATTATGTTGTTATGAGAAGGATTCGAACTACACTTACACACACCTCTATCTATTGGGTGAAGAACATAATGTTTCTGTTGATGGAAAACTAACGCCTCACTAGACGATGATTGTTCAATTACCTGTTACCGCCTCTCATGGTGGCGATTATGATGGAACTGTATTTATATATCATTGAAATAAATAAATAAATAAATATATATATATATATTATTTATGATTTCCTTTTGCTTCTATACATCCCATTTATAACACACCTTTTGGTTTCCATAGTGGGTAAAAATGATAATCTCATTTGAGGAAGTGCAGACAACCGCCCCCTCAAAGTGATGTGACTCGTTAATGCATTATGTGGGATGTATAAAGGATAGAGTTAATGATATTATATATTATATTATACTGTAATTATAATATACCAATGTATCATTATATTCTAATTCCATTAAAATTATAAATAGAAATGAAAGTAGTGTTCATTCGTACGTACGACTTACCATCTCCAGGAACGGTGAATTTCATTTATTACCTCTAAATGTTATGTACTATTATAAATAAATGTATATACTGGATATATATTATATATATGATATCTAAATAATGAATACCATTTTGGATATAATTGACTATTGAACACATGGACAACTTGTAAAAATAAGGAGCCCATTTTTTAAATCAAGTACAAAATATTGACAAAATGGACATTATTAACATAAATGATTACATAATATTTATTACATGGTAATAAGTGGTATAAAAGGAATAATAAAATTGAAAAAGTTTCTTATGAAAGTTTAAATTACCTTTAGTTTATTATTCAGGATATTAAAGAATAGTCGAGTCAAGTCAGACATGAGGTAAGGGATTTCTTATATCACTTTTGATTCTCTGAGATTACCATTGTTCTTCACATATTTATTACATGTGGTGTGATATGTACTTCAATTGTTATATATTATTCATGATTATATTTATATTCATTGTATTCTGTGATTCATTTTTTGGTTATTAACTTTTGGTCATACGATTCAATTTGAATGCAATGAAGTAAGGATTTTTCATCTCACTTTTTATTCCCATGAGATTCATGCTATATTGGCCACTATTTCCTTTTGTGTGGCGTATGTACTGTCCATGATTTTTCTCTTTGTGTAATATAAATTTCATTTATGATTATTTAAATCTTTATTGTATGATTCTTCTTTCATGTGGCGTATGTTTTGTATGTTTCCAAATCAGTAATGGAATCTTTCACCCATCTCTTTTTTTAAAAGACTTATTACTGTTATGTATTTTAAATATATATAATTATGTTTGTATATGTTCTTTTATATCCTTATTTTTGTAAACATTATTTCCACGTGATGAGATACCCTTTTCATCTCATCAACTCATTTTCTGAATTTTAAAGTGACGTTGTTAGGCTGTCGAATTTTTACAAGGGAACTGCTTATCCCAATTTCAATTCATTGGTTTCATCTTGTACTTATTGAACATTTAGTCCAATGAAAATGTGTTAATGTCCTCTGAATTTTTTACAAATAATATCCACTTATAGTGGGTTTATTTATATTTTTTACTCATAATTATGTGATTGATTTATCCTTAATTTAAGGATACCATCTTTATAAGGGATTTCATCTCAATTTATATTTCCATTGAGACTTCATTGTTGTTATGCACAAATTTACTCTTATGTGGTGTATATAATATCCTTTGGCATAATATATCATGAATAAATATATTCTCATGATATTATGATGTTTTTATTAAATGTTATTCCTCAATTATTTCTACTCAAGCGTCTCTCCTTTTTGTTAAAAACTCTTTAACTAAATGATCGTTTTAAATATTTTAAAGATTTATTCTTCTAAATATTTCTCATTAATTCCCATGTTTTAAAAATTGGTTTTAGGATTTATTTATATATACATTGATGTTTTCAAATGATAATTCATTTAAAATCTTCCAAGTGGTATGGGACACTATGATTCAAAAATATGTTTTTAAATGGTTTTGAAAATGATTTGATAAAGCATTGTCTATTTCAATATATTGATTTGATATATTGGAATGTGGAAATTTTATCTTTCATTCATACATGTTTTATGTGTTATTATTATGTTATGGTTATTGGGCATTGTTTACTTATACGGGTAGTTCTATGATAAACCTAGGGCGGGTGAACCCGAGATATCTCTCCAATGCATTGGGTAATGGGACGGAGGTAAACGAGATGTTTCTCCTAAGAGATTTAAGTAATATATTGTGATGGGTATTCCATGTTCAACTCCCTACGTAGCTGTGATAAATACAATGTATGATTGATATTGATTCCATAAGTAACCTTTATGATTTATGATTTCTTTTGTTATTCATAAATCTTATGATTTCGTAAGGTATGTTATGATTGAAAAATATGGTTTCATTGATTTGTTGTAACATCCCAAGTATGTAATTAATAGTAGATATTTTTATCTATGTATATTAATGAATTATATAGTGTTTTAGTGGCTTAAAATGAAAATAAATCCAATCTTAAGCATGGAATACACTAATATTTTTAAAAGATTGTTTTACTGCCTTTTGATGGAAAACCATTTTTAAATATATATTTTGACACTTTTATAAGCTATGTTTGTCAAAATAAACTTATTCTTTATGATTGGGAAATCATAATTTACTTTTTGTGAATTTTTGGTATTTTTCTGACAATATTCATTTTTAATGAATAGTGAAAAATACTGAATTTTACATCAAAACTGCTTTTTAATATAATTTATTTATATGAGTAGATTATCTTTTGATTTGGTTTTTAAGTTAAATTACAATATATTTTTACCATTTAATCCAATGGTGGTCATTGGAATCAATTTCACTTTGAAATTGGACTAAAACTATTGTATATCTTTTGATACTTATTGTTTCATAAAAACACTCTATTTTCACTGACAGCGGGAATTAATTATTAAATTTATTAATGTAACATATATGATTTGAATTTTGTAAAATAGACATCATTTTTGAATTCATAATATCAAATATATCTTAGGGTGAAGTTTTTGTATTTTTCTGAAAAACTTCAACTTTTGATGAATAGTGAAACCACTAAGTGGTAGTTAAAGAAACTTATTTTTTGTTTAAATGAATATTTGCTACTTCTGTGTTTTGAATTTCAAGAATCCGACATATATGGTTTTCATTAAGAAGTAAAATGTGGTTCAATGAGAATAAAATAATTTTTTGGTGAATAGAAACTTTTATGTTTTTAATTGCGATTAGAGGTAATTAGTGTAGTTTAAGGTAAAAATAATGTTTTAATAATATGAGGTGATATTGAAACATGTCCTACCCTCATTGGATGTGTCATGGAGGACCAAGACAATCCATGGGTCAGCTTGGGGACCCCATGGAGCCACTTTGGTTGGGAAAAGGCATAAATAACTTTTTATTTAATGTAAAAGTAAAAATGACACAAACACGAGTTGTTTTACTAAATAAATTTTTGCATGGGGTTATATACATTAGATTTTTGATTATAAATTATCATTGGGAAGATAAAACGATTTCCTACATCATTATATTTTTTTATAATTTTTAGACTTTATATAAATTAAATTATTTATGACATCATGATGATACACCGATTACCTCATTAATAAAGGATTTAAATAAAATGAAATGATAATGTAAAATCTATGACCTACACATGTCCAAATCCTATTGGATGGGTGGATTTAGAACCCTTACCACCTTAAACTCTAATTATATCAATGTGGTACCCTTTGAATCCGAAACAAATTTTAAAATAAAGTAACATTTCTTTACTTTCCAAGAGTGCCCCTCCTCTCCTCTTATAAAAGGCCCCCACCTCTACCTCCTTACCCACACTTCCAAAGCCTTTGTCTAATCCAACCCTTTCCCATTTTGTCTCTCCACTACTCTCTCTTACTCCTTGAAGCCTCACTTTGGGAATATGTATTTCCAAGGAAGCCTTTGAGCTCAAACCAATGGGAGTTACCCGATTTTAAGGTAATGTCTTCACTTGAGTCCTTTTGTTTTATTTTTCTTCTCCAACCCCCTAAACACTTTTTATTAATATATTTTGTAACAACACTAGTATCTTCAATATACTGGGATGTTTTTATAAGAAGGATTCGAGCTACACTTACACACACATACATCTAATGGTTAAAGAACATACTGTTTCCGTGGATGGTGAATTTATGCCTCTCGAAACGATGATTGTTCAAAATTCTTTTAACACCTTAAAAGGTGGCCATTAAGATGACACTATATTTATATATGATATATAATATGTTTATGTTTTCCTTATGCTTCTGTATTTTTCATTTTGGGCATACCTTTATGGTTTCCATTATGGGTAAACACGATATCTTCATTTAAGGAAGTGCGGACTATCGCCCCCTCAAAGTGATTTGATTCGTTACTACCATATGTGGGACGTATAAAGGATGGAGTTATGATATTATCTATGATTTACACTGGAATTATAATATACCATTATATAATTATGATTTAATTCTATAAAATACGAAATATAAATGAAAGTAGTGTTCATGCGTACATACGTCTTACCGTCTCCATGAACGGTGCATTTCATTTCTTACCTCTAAATGATTATGTAATATTATAAATGCATGCATGTACTGGATATATATGACATATATTATATCTCCATCATGAATACCATTCTGGGTATAATGGATACATGAAAAACTTTTATTTATAAAGGGTTTATTTTTGACTCAAGTACCAATGATCGTTAAAACGACCGTTATTAACTTAAATAATTAGATAGTGTTCATGACATGGAAAAAATTGATATAAAAGGAATAATGAATTTGAAAAATGTTCTTAAACAAGTAGAAATTAACTCAAGTTTATTATTCAGGAGATTAAAGAATGACCGAGTCAAGTCGGACCCGAGGTATGGGACTTTGTCTCAATATCCTTTAATTGAGGCATATTTTGTTTTATACACAACCTTCTTTTATACGGTGTATAAAACCCGTTGACTTTTAAGATAATTCAAAAGGAATCATTTTTATACGAAGCATTTACTAAACGAAAAAAGGGAATTTTTTTGTCATACGTATTCGGCGGCAACGACTTCTCCGCCGTCGTGACCATTATTTGAGTGTCGGCTTCCTCTACAAGCCATACTTTTTTTAAAAGAAAAATAAATATCATGCTTTACGTTTGTTTTGTTTTGGTATTGAAAATGGTTTTCATAATGTTTTTATATCAATGAGTTGTATTTATATCCTGTGATTGAAAGGTGGAAATGTTATGTTTCCTTTATGCATGTTTTATGTGATACGATTATGTTGAGGTTATTGGGCATTATTATGAAAACGGGTGGTTACGTGAAAAACTAAGGGCAGGTGAGCCCGATATAGCTCTCCAATGCATTGGGTAATGCGAATGAGTGAAACGTTAAGTTATCTCTGAAGAGATTTAGGGAATATATTGTGATGGGTATTCCAAATGTAACCAAGAGGGTTACTCCCTACGTATGAATGTTATGAATGTCTCAAGTTACCTTTATGTCTTATGATTTCTATGATTTATTCATTATTTGATGAGGTATGTTAATGTGATTATGTTTTATGGGTAAAATATGATTTCATTCTTAAGTATATATAAACTTATATTTCCTTTCCATATTTTTATAACCCATATTGATCTTTTTATGATCATCCCATGTTTTTTTGAAATGTTTTTCACAGGTCAAGGGAAAGGTACATGATATGATGATAGTGTCAAGTAACTGTCAAGAATGAATCAATGTTTTATTTTCAATATGTTTCCATTTATGGGAAAAAAATACTATCTTTATGTAAGCACTTTGTTTATATGTGGAATGTAATGCAAGTTTTATGATATAATTCTCTAAAACTCAAAACCTCAAAAGATCCTCAATGTGTAATCATGTAATAACTCAATATTAAGTAAGGTTTAAGGATGGGGCCTTATAGTTGGTATCAGTTCTTATTTTAGATAACTTTAGGAGTTATAATTATATAAAATGATTATCCAAAAAAAATTAAATGATATAGCATTTGAAGATTACCATGTTGCTTCATCTAAGACATGTTTGTTCAGAATGGTTTTCCATAGAGGAAACCGGGAAGCAGTGCTAGGAAGGCATACAGAAGGAAATAACCTTCCGAATCAGCATCCTGAGATTGTTGGAATTGGAACTGAATAGTTTGTTGCAGTAATGGCGCAGTTGACTCAAGAGATAAATATTGGTCGTATCCATGCATGAGATCAGCCAGATCAACCGCAGAGGAACATGTCAGTGGTGGAACATTTTATGAGGCAACATCCCCCATCATTCAGAGGATCATCTGACCATGTGCTAGCTGAAGGGTGGATTAAAGAACTAGAGAAGATTGTCGATGTCATGGGGTGTTCAAACAATCAAAAGGTTAGTCTTTCTATTTACCGTTTGGAGGGTGAAGAAGATCATTGGTGGTCGATGGTTAAAAATATCAGGGACACTGATGAGATTGATGCTCTCGACTAGGATGAATTCAAAGTTATGTTTCTTGAAAAGTATTTTCCTAAGGTTGTTTGACTTAGGATGGAAATAAATTCTTGGAATTGAGGCAAGAGGAAGACTCAGTGGATACCTATGAAGAAAGGTTCACTCGATTGGCAAGGTATGCTCCAAATTTTATCCGAGACCTTGAGAGTAAAATCAATCGGTTTTACTCAGTATTAAAGCCAAAATATCGAAGGGAATTAGCTTCTCGTGAGTTTAAAAGTTATGAAATGCTTGTTCTATGTGCTAAGAAGGTGGAAATGGAGTTTGTCGATGATCAAGTGTTCTATAACAACCAGCAAAAGAAGAGACCAAGGTGGCAGGAGAAAGGGAAGAATTTTTCAAAAAAGTCTGATGGTAAGAAATCTAAGTTTCCAGTTTGTGATAAATGTGGAAAAAGGCATGCTGGGAAATGTATTCTGAATTTTGGAAAGTGCTACCGATTTGGTAAGATGGGACATAAGGCTCATGATTGCACTAAAAAGATCAAGGTTATTGTATGTTCAGATTTGATATAAAGTTAGTGAAATGTTTTAAGTGCAATGAGATGGGTCACTATGCAAACAAGTGTCCGACAAAGAGCTCGAGTGATGGAAAGCAGTTAGACTACAAGAAGAAAGGGGTGGTGAAATCTTTTGCAACTACTTCAGCAGATGTCGGGCCATCAAATGAAGTTGTATCAGCTCCATGGAGCTCAGTTTTTTTCAAGTATTGACCTGAGATCGGGGTACCATCAGCTGAAGGTAAAGGAAGCAGATGTTCCAAATACTGTGTTTTGTACAAGATATGGCCATTATGAATTTTTAGTAATGCCTTCTGGGCCAACCAATGCACCTGCTGTATTCAAGGACTTAATGAATATAATTTTCCATGAGTTATTGGATAAGTTTGTGGTGGTTTTCATTGATGAAATTTTGGTGTTTTCTAAAAGTAAAGAGGAGCATGAAAGAAATTTAATGGTTATTTTGAAAACCTTTAAATAAAAGAAATTTCATGGGAAATTCAGCAAGTGTGAGTTTTGTTTGCAACAAATTTCTTTCCTTGGTCACATTGTTTCTAAAGATGGGATAACTATTGATCCTGCAAATAGAAAGGTTGTTGATGAATGGCCAAGACCCACAAATGTAACAGAGATTCATAGTTTCCTTGGTTTGGCAGGCTATTACCGAAGGTTTGTTAGAAATTTTTCACAGCTATCTAGTCCAATGACTATGCTAACTCGGAACGGTGTTATGTTTATCTGGACAAAAGATTGTGATGATTGTTTTCCAGAATTTAAAAGAAGATTGGTGAATTCTCCAGTTTTGGCACTTCCTTCCAGGAATGGTGAGTTTGTTATATACAGGGATGCTTCCTTGAAATAGCTTCATTGCGTCCTAATGAAGAATGATCATGTAATTGTTTATGCTTCACGATAGCTGATAACACATGCGGTAAATTACCCTACACATGATTTGGAATTAGCTCCTGTTGTTTTCGCTTTAAAAATTTAGAGGCATCATTTGTATGGAGTAAAGTGGGAAATATATACTGATCACAAATGTTTAAAGTATATATTCACTCAGAAAGAGTTAAACATGAGACAGAGGATATGGATGGAATTAATCAAGGATTATGATTGTACAATTCATTACCCTCCTGGAAAAGCAAATAAATTGGATGATTCTTTGAGTCAAAAAATTAATGCTTCATTAGCAATTATGAGATTGGAACGTGATCCTTTGATTAAGGATTTGATTAAAATTGGCATAGAAGTTGTTGGTGAAGGATGTTCTTCTGTTTTATTTCAGGTATCAGTGAAATCTTCTCTATCAGACAGAATCAAGAAAACACAGAAGCAAGACAGTGAGTTGCAGAAAAATGTAGAGCTGGTTCAGAAGGGTAAGTTACCTGAATTCAACATTGATAATGATTTTGTTTTTATATTTGGGAAGAGATTTTGTGTGCCTTGTGATTCACAGTTGAAGAGAGAGTTGTTATGTGAAACTCATAGTTCTCCATTTTCAGTTCATCCTGGCAATACTAAGATATTAAAAGATCTGCAGGAGTATTACTAGTGGGATGGAATGAAAAGAGATATTTCTGATGTTATAGTGAAGTGTTTGACATGTCAACAGGTTAAAGTAGAGTGGAAGTTACTGAAGGGGATGCTTCAGCCATTAGCAGTGCTAGAGTGGAAAAGGGAAAATATATCCATGGTCTTTATTGTGGGATTGCTGAAGACCCCTCGAGGTAATAATGCAATCTGGGTTATTGTTGATCGCTTGACTAAATCTACTTATTTCCTTCGTATTCGAGATACTTTCTCTCTAGATCAACTTTCTCGATTGTTCCTTAAAGAGATAGTAAGGTTGCATGGAGTTCCTCTATCCATTGTATCCGATCGTGATCCCAGGTTTACAGCTATCTTTTGGCAGGGCCTTCAAAAGTCATTGGGTACTGAATTAAATTTTAGTACAGCTTTTCATCCTCAATCAGATGGGAAGTCGGAATGAACAATTCAGACCTTGGAGGATATGCTACGAGCTTGTTCGATGGATTATCATGGAAGTTGGGACCAACATCTTCCTTTGGTTGAATTTTCATATAATAATCGTTTTCATTCCAGTATACAGATGGCACCATTTGAGGCATTATATGGGAGTGGTGTCGAACTCAATCTTTTTGGGATGAAGTGGGTGAAAGAAAGCGGATGGGACCAGAATTGGTAGATGAGTTGGCAGAAAAAGTTCAGCTGATAGAGAAACACATGAGAATAGCTCAGAGCAGGCAGAAGAGTTATGCGGACAATAGGAGGAAGGATCTCTCTTTTGAGGTAGGTGATAATGTTTTTCTCAAAGTATCACCATGGAAAAGTGTGATGCGATTTGGTAACAAAGGAAAGCTGAGTCCAAGGTTCATTGGACCATATGAAATTCTGGAGAGAGTTGGATCAGTTTCTTACCGGGTGGCTTTACCTCCGAGTTTATCTCAGGTACACAATGTTTTTCATGTTTCGATGCTGAGAAAGTACATGCCAGATCCATCTCATGTTTTGAGTCCAGAGGTAGTTCACCTGGAAGAGAACCTATCTTATAAGGAACAACCTGTCTAGATTCTTGAACATAGGGAGAAAGTGTTACAGAATAAGGTGATTAATTAGGTAAAGGTTTTGTGGAAAAATTACATTATGGAAGAGGCAACATGGGAATCAGAAAATGCAATGAGGGATAAGTACCCCCATTAATTCGATAAGTAAATAAATTGCGGGGACGCAATTTTCTAAAGGGGGGAAGGATGTAACATCCCATGTAAGTAATGAATAATAGATATTTTTATCTATGTCTATTAATTAACTATATAGTGTTTTAGAGGCTTAAAATGAAAATAAATCTAATCTTAAGCATGGAATACATTAATATTTTTAAAAGATTGTTTTACTTCCTTTTAATGGAAAACAAATTTTAAATATATATTTTGACAATATTATAATCTATTTTTGTCAAAATAAACATATTCCTTATGATTGGGACATCAAAATTTACTTTGTGTGAATTTTTGGTATTTTTCTGACAATGTTCATTTTTTAATGAATAGTGAAAAATACTGCATTTTACATCAAAACTGCTTTTTAATATAATTTATTTATATGATTATATTATCTTTTCAATACGTTTTGAAGTGAAATTAGAATCTATTTTTACCATTAAATCCAATGGGTCAACTTGGGGACCCCATGAAGCCACTTTGGTTGGGAAAAGACATAAATAACCTTTTATTTAATGTAAAAGTAAAAATGACACAAACATGAGATGTTTTACTAAAAAATATTTTACATGAGGTTATACAAGTTAGATTTTTTATTATAAATATCCATTGTAAAGCTAAAAATATTTAATACATCATAGTTTTTTTTTTAATTTTTAGACTTTAAATAAATTAAATTATTTATGACATCATGATGATGCAGCGATTACCTCATTAATAAAGGATTTAAATAAAATGAAATGATAATGTAAAATCAATGACCTAAAAATGTCCAAAACCTATTGTATGGGTGGATTTCGAACCCTTATCAACTTAAACTAGAATTATATCAATGTGGGACCTTTTTAATCCGAAACTCATTTTAAAATAAAGTAACATTTCTTTACTTTCCAAGAGTGCCCCTCCTCTCCTCTTATAAAAGGCCCCCACCTCTACCTCCTTACCCACACTTCCAAAGATTTTGTCGAAGCCAAACCCTGCCCATTTTGTCTCTCCACTTCCCTCTCTTACTCCTTGAAGCCTCACTTTAGGCAGAAGTCTTCCCAAGGAAGCATTTGAGCTCAAACAAAAGGGAGTTACCCGATTTTAAGGTAATGTCTTCACTTGAGTCCTTTTGTTTTATTTTGCTTCTCCAACCCCCTAAGCTCTTTTTATTAATTTCTTTTTTAACAACTCCAGTATCTTCAATATACTAGGATGTTTTTATAAGAAGGATTAAAGCTACACTTACACACACCTACATCTAATGGTTAATGAACATACTGTTTCTGTGGATGGTGAATTTATGCCTCCCGAAACGATGATTGTTCAACATTCTTTAACACCTTCAATGGTGGCCGTTAAGATGAATCTATATTTATATATGATATATAATATGTTTATGTTTTCCTTAATCTTCTGTATTTTTCATTTTGGGCATACCTTTATGGTTTCCATTATGGGTAAACGCAATATCTTCATTTAAGGAAGTGCGGACTACCGCCCCCTCAAAGTGATTTCATGCGTTAATACCATATGTGGGACATATAAAGGATGGAGTTATGATATTATATATGATTTACACTGGAATTATAATATACCAATATATCATTTTGATTCCATTCTATAAAATACGAAATAGAAATGAAAGTAGCGTTCATGCGTACGTACGACTTACCGTCTCCATTAACGGTGCATTTCATTTTTTACCTCTAAATGATTATGTAATATTATAAATGAATGAATGTACTGGATATATAATACATATATGATATCTACATCATGAATACCATTATGGATATAATGGATACATGAACAAATTGTAATTATAAAGGGTTTATTTTTGACTCACGTACCAATGATCATTAAAATAACCGTTATTAACATAAATAATTACATAGTGTTCATGACATGGAAATAAGTGATATAAAAGGAATAATAAACTTCAAAAAGGTTATTAAACAAGTAGAAATTAACTCATGTTTATTATTCAGGAGATTAAAGAACGACCGAGTCAAGTCGGACCCGAGGTATGGGACTTCGTCTCAATCTCATTTCATTGAGGCATATTTCGTTTTATACACAACCTTATTGTATACAGTGTATAAACCCCTTTGACTTTTACGTTTACTCAAAAGGAATCTTTTTTATACGAAGTGTTTACTAAATGAAAAAAGGGAATGTTTTTGTCGTACGTATGTGGCGACAACAACTTCTCCACCGCCGTGACCATTATTTGATTTTTGGCTTCCTCTACCAGCCATACTTTTCTTTAAAAGAAAAATAAATACCATGTTTTACTTTTCTTTTGTTTTGGTATTGAAAATGGTTTTCATAATGTTTTTATATCAATGAGTTGTATTTATATCATGTGATTAAAAGGTGGAAATTTTATGTTTCCTTTATGCATGTTTTATGTGATACGATTATGTTGATGTTCTTGGGCATTATTATGAAGACAGGTGGTTCCGTGATAAACTAAGGGCGGGTGAGCCCGATATAGCTCTCCAATGCATTGGGTAATGCGAAGGAGTGAAATGTTATGGTTTCTCTGAAGAGATTTAGGGAATATACTATGATGCGTATTCCAAACGTAACCAAGAGGGTTACTCCCTACGTAAGAATGTTATGAATGCCTCAAGTTACCTTTATGTCTTATGATTTGTATGATTTATTCATGATTTGATGAGGTATGTTAAAGTGCTTATGTTTTATGGGTAATGAATGATTTCATTCTTATGTATATATGAACTTATGTTTCCTTTCCATATTTTTATAACCCATACTGAGCTTTTTATGCTCATCCCAAGTTTTTTTGAAATGTTTTTCACAGGTCAAGGGAAAAGTACATGATACGATGATAGTGTCAAGTAAGTGTCAAGAATGAATCCATGTTTTATTTTAAATATGTTTCCATTGATGGGAAAAACGAATACTATCTTTATGTAACCACTATGTTTATATGTGGAATGTAATTAAAGTTTTATGATCTATTTCTCTAAAACTCTAAACCCGAAAAGATCATCAATGTGTAATCTTGTAATAACTCAAGATTAAGTAAGGTTTATGGTTGGAGACTTATAGTTGGTATCATAGGTCTGTTTAGATAAATTTAGGAGTTAGAATTATATGAAATGATTATCCAATTTTTTTTGGAAATGATATAGCATTTGAATATTACCATGTTGCTTCATCTAAGACATGTTTGTTCAAAATGGTTTTCCGTAGAGGAAATAGGGAAGCCATGCTAGGAAGGAATACAGAAGGAAATAACCTTCCGAATCAGTATCCTGAGATGGTCGGAATAGGAACTGAATAGTTTTTTTCCGTAATGGCGCAGTTGACTCAAGCGATAAATGGTGGTGGTATCCATGCACGAGATCAGCCAGATCAACCACAGAGAAACACGTCAGTGGTGGAACATTTCATGAGGAAACATCCCCCATCATTCAGAGGATCATATGACCCTGTGCTAGCTGAAGGGTGGATTAAAGCACTAGAGAATATTTTCGATGTCATGGGGTGTTCACATAATCAAAAGGATAGCCTTGCTATTTACCGTTTTGGGGGTGAAGCAGATCAGTGGTGGTCGATGGTTAAAAATATGAGGGACGCTGATGAGATTGATTCTCTCGACTGGGTTGAATTCAAAGGTATGTTTCTTGAGAAGTATTTTCCTAAGGCTGTTTGACTTAGGATGGAAAAACATTTCTTGGAATTGAGGAAAGAGGAATACTCAGTGGCTACCTATGATGAAAGGTTCAGTCGATTGGCAAGGTATGATCCAAATTTTATCTGAGACCTTGATAGTAAAATCAATCGTTTTTACTCAGGATTAAAGCCAAAATATCGAAGGGAATTAGCTTCTAGTTAGTTTAAAAGTTATGAAAAGATTTTTCGATGTGCTGAGAATGTGGAAATGGAGTTTTCCGATGATCAAGTGTTCTATAACAACCAGCAGAAGAAGAGACCAAGGTGGCAGGAGAAAGAGAATAATTCTTCAAACAAGTCTGATGGTAAGAAATATAAGTTTCCTTTTTGTGATAAATGCGGCAAAAGGCATGTTGGGTAATGTATTCTGAATTTTGTAAATTGATACCGATGTGGTAAGATGGGACATAAGGCTCGTGATTGCACATAAAAAGATCATGGTGATGGTAAGTTCAAATTTGATTTACAGTTAGTGAAATGTTTTAAGTGCAATGAGATCGGTCACTATGCAAACGAGTGTCCAACAAAGAGCTCGAGTGATGGGAAGCAGTTAGACTACAAGCAGAAAGGGGTGGTGAAATACTTTGCAACTACTTCAGCAGATGTTGGGCCATCAAATGAAGTTGTATCAGCTCCAGGGAGCTCAGTTTTTTTCAAAGATTGACCTGAGATCGGGGTACCATCAATTGAAGGTAAAGGAAGCAGATGTTCCGAAGACTACGTTTTGTACAAGATATGGCCACTATGAATTTGTAGTAATGCCTTTTGGGCTAACCAATTCACCTACTGTATTCATGGACTTAATGAATAGAGTTTTCCATGAGTTCTTGGATAATTTTGTGGTGGTTTTCATTGATGATATTATGGTGTTTTCTAAAAGTAAAGAGGAGCATGAAAGACATTTAAGGGAAAATTTAAAAACCTTAAAAGAAAATAAATTGTGTGGGAAATTCAGCAAGTGTGAGTTTTGGTTGCAAAAAATTTCTTTCCTTGGTCACATTGTTTCTAAAGATGGGATAACTGTTGATCCTGCAAAAACAAAGGTTGTTGAAGAATGGCCAAGACCCACAAATGTAACATAGATTCATAGTTTCCTTGGATTGGCAGGCTATTACCGAAGGTATGTTAGAAATTTTTCACGGTTATCTAGTCCAATGACTAAGCTAACTCGGAAGGGTGTTATGTTTATCTGGACAAAATAATGTGATGATTGTTTTTAGGAATTGAAAAGAAGATTGATGAATGCTCCAGTTTTGGCACTTCCTTCCAAGAATGGTGATTTTGTTATATACAGTGATGCTTCATTGAAAGGACTCAGTTGCGTCCTAATGTAGAATGATCAGGTAATTGCTTATGCTTCATGACAGTTGAAAACTCATGAGGTAAATTAACCTACATGTGATTTGGAATTAGCTGCTATTGTTTTTACATTAAAAACATGGAGGCATCATTTGTATGGAGTAAAGTGTGAAATATATATTGATCACAAAAGATTAAAGTATATATTCACTCAGAAAGAGTTAAACATGAGATAGAGGAGATGGCTGGAATTAGTCAAAGATTATGATTGTACAATTTATTACCATCCAGGAAAAGCAAATAAAGTGGTTGATGCTTTGAGTCGAAAAAGTAATGCTTCATTAGCAATTTTGCGTTTGGAACGTGATCCTTTGGTGAAGGATTTGATGAAATTTGGAATAGAAGTTGTTGGTGTAGGATGTTCTCTGTTTTGTTTTAGGTATCAGTGAAATCTTCTCTATCAGACAAAATCAAGCAAGCACAGAAGCAAGACAGTAAGTTGCAGAAAAAGGTAGAGATGGTTTAGAAGGGTAAGTTTCCTGAATTCAACATTGATAATGATTGTGTTTTGAGATTTGGGAAGAGATTGTGTGTGCCTTGTGATTCAAAGTTGAAGAGAGAGTTGTTGTGTGAAGCTCATAGTTCTCCATTTTCAGTTTATCCTGGAAGTACTAAGATGTACAGAGATTTGCGGGAGTATTACTAGTGGGATGGAATGAAAAGAGATATTGCTGATTTTACTGTGAAGTGTTTGACATGTCAACAGGTTAATGCAGGGAGATAGTTACCGAAGGGGATGCTTTTTCCTTTACCAGTGCCAGATTGGAAATGGGAAAATATATCCATGGACTTTGTTGTGGGATTACCGAAGACCCCTCGAGGTAATAATGCAATCTGGGTTATTGTTGATTGCTTTACTAAATCTACTCATTTCTATCCTATTCGAGATACTTTCTCTCTAGATCAACTTTCTTGATTGTACCTTAATGAGATAGTCAGGTTGCATGGAGTTCCTCTATCCATTGTATCCGATCGTGATCCCAGGTTTACTTCTATATTTTGGAAGGGCTTTCAAAAGTCATTGGGTACTGAATTAAATTTTAGAACAGCTTTTCATCCTCAATCAGATGGGCAGTCAGAACGAACAATTCAAACCTTGGAGGATATGCTACGAACGCGTTCGATGGATTATCAGGGAAGTTGGGACCAACATCTTCCTTTGGTTTAATTTTCATATAATAACAGTTTTCATTCTAGTATACAGATGGCACCATTTGAGGTGTTATATGAGAAGAGGTGTCGAACTCCACATTATTGGGATGAAGTGGGTGAAAGAAATCTTATGGGACCAGAATTGGTAGAAGAGTTGGTAGAAAAAGTTCAGCTGATACAGAAACACATGAGAACAGCTTAGATCAGGCAGAAGAGTTATGCGGACAATAAGAGGAAGGATCTCTCTTTTGAGGTAAGTGATCATGTTTTTCTCAAAGTATCACCACGGAAAAGTGTGATGCGATTTGGTACGAAAGGAAAGCTGAGTCCAAGGTTCATTGGACCATATGAAATTCTGGAGAGAGTTGGATCAGTTGCTTACTGGGTGGATTTACCTCCGAGTTTATCTTAGGTACACAATGTTTTTCATGTTTCGATGCTGAGAAAGTACATGCCAGATCCATCTCATGTTTTGAGTCCAGAGGTAGTTCAACTGGAAGAGAACCTATCATATAAGGAACAACCGGTCCAGATTCTTGACCACAGGGAGAAAGTGTTACGGAATAAGGTGATTAATTAGGTAAAGGTTTTGTGGAAAAACCATATGATGGAAGAGGCAACATGGGAATCTGAAAATGCAATGAAGGATAAGTACCCCCATTTATTCGATAAGTAAATAAATTGCGGGGACCCAATTTTTTAAATGGGGGAAGGATGTAATATCCCAAGTAAGTAATTAATAATAGTTATTTTTATCTAGGTTTATTAATGAATTATATAGTGTTTTAGAGGCTTAAAATGAACATAAATCCAATCTTAAGCATGGAATAAAATAATATTTTTAAAAGATTTTTTTACTGACTTTTAATGGAAAACCATTTTTAAATCTATTTTATAAAAACAATTTAAGATATTTTTGTCAAAATAAACTTATTCGTTATTATTGGGACATCAAAATTTACTTTTTGTGAATTTTTTGTATTTTTCTGACAATGTTCATTTTTTAATGAATAGTGAAAAATACTGCATTTTACATCAAAACTACTTTTTAATATAATTTATTTATATGAATATATTATATTTTGAATTAGTTTTTATGTTAAATTAGAATATATTTTTCCCATTTAATCCAATGGTGTTCATTGGAATCAATTTCACTTTGAAATTGGACTTAAACTAGTGTCAATCTTTTGATACTTATTGTTTCATAAAAACACGCTATTTGCTCTGACATCGAGAATTAATTATTAAATTAATTAATGTAACTTATATGATTTAAATTTTGTAAAATATACATCATTATTTAATTCATAATATCAAATATATTTTAGGGTGAATTTTTGGTATTTTTCTGAAAAACTTCAATTTTTGATGAATAGTGAAACCACTAAGTGGTAGTTAATGAAACTGATTTTTCGTTTAAATGAAACTTTTCCACTTATGTGTTTTGAATTTCAAAAATCTGACATACATTGTTGTCATTAAGAACTAAAATGTGGTTCAATGAGTTTAATATAATTTTTTTGTGAATAGTAACTTTTATGTTTTTAATCACGATTAGATGTAATTAATGTAGTTTAAGGTAAAAATAAAGTTTTAATAAAATGAGATGATCTTGACACATGTCCTACCCTCATTGGATCTGTCATGGACGACCATGAAAATCCATGGGTCAACTTGGGGACCCCATGGAGCCACATTGGATCGAAAAAGACATAAATAACTTTTTATTTAATGCAAAAGTAAAAATGACACAAACATGAGATGTTTTACTGAAACAATTTTTAAATGGGGTTATACACGTCAGATTTTTGATTATAAATATTCAATGGAAATATACCAATATTTCCTACATCATAGTATTTTTTAGAATTTCTAGACATTAAATAAATTAAATTATTTATGAAATAATGATGATGCAGCGATTACCTCATTAATAAAGGATTTATATAAAATAAAATGATAATGTAAAATCTATGACCTACACATGTCCAAAACGTATTGGATGGGTGGATTTAGAACCCTTATCACCTTGACCCTGAATTATATCAATGTGGGACCTTTTTAATCCGAAACACATTTTAAAATAAAGTAACATTTCTTTACTTTCCAAGAGTGCCCCTCCTCTCCTCTTATAAAAGGCCCCCACCTCTACCTCCTTACCCACACTTCCAAAGACTTTAGCTTGGCCAAACCCCACCCATTTTGTCTCTCCACTTCCCTCTCTTACTCCTTGAAGCCTAAATTTGGGCAGAAGTCTTCCCAAGGAAGCCTTTGAGCTCAAACCAAAGGGAGTTACCCAATTTTAAGGTAATGTCTTCACTTGACTCCTTTTGTTTTATTTTGCTTCTCCAACCCCCTAAACTCTTTTTATTCATTTATTTTGTAACAAATCCAGTATATTCAATATACTAGGATGTTGTTATAAGATGGATTAGAGCTACACTTATACTCTCCTACATATAATGGTTAAAGAACATACTGTTTCCGTGGATGGTGAATTTATGCCTCCTGAAACGATGATTGTTCAACATTCTTTTAACACCTTAAAAGATGTCCATTAAGATGACACTATATTTATATATGATATATAATATGTTTATATTTTCCTTAAGCTTCTGTATTTTTCATTTTGTGCATACCTTTATGGTTTCCATTATGGGTAAACGCGATATCTTTATTTAAGGAAGTGCAGACTACCGCCCCCTCAAAGTGATTTGATTCGTTAATACCATATGTGGGATGTATAATGGATGAAGTTATGATATTATATATGATTTACACTGGAATTATAATATACCTTTATATCATTATGATTCCATTCTATAAAATATGTAATAGAAATGAACGTAGCGTTCATGCGTACGTACGGCTTACCGTCTCCATGAACGATGCATTTCATTTCTTACCTCTAAATGATTCTGTAATATTATAAATGCATGCATGTAATGGATATATATGACATATATGATATATAAATCATGAATACCATTCTGGATATAATGGATACATGAACAACTTGTAATTATAATTGGTTTATTTTTTACTCATGTACCAATGATTGTTAAAACGACCGTTATTAACTTAAATAATTACATAGTGTTAATGACATAGAAATAAGTGATATAAAAGGAATAATGAAATTGAAAAAGGTTCTTAAAAAAGTATAAATTAACTCAAGTTTATTATTCAGGAGATTAATGAATGACCGAGTCAAGTCGGACCTGAGGTATGGGACTTCGTCTTAATCCCCTTTTATTGAGGCATATTTTGTTTTATACACAACCTTCTTTTATATGGTGTATAAACCCCTTTTACTTTTATGTTTATTCAAAAGGAATCTTTTTTATATGAAGCGTTTACTAAACAGAAAAAGGGATTGTTTTTGTTGTACGTATGGGGCGACAACGACTTCTCCACCGCCGTGACAATTATTTGAGTTTCGGTTTCCTCTACAAGCCATACTTTTTTTAAAATAAAAATAAATACCATGTTTTACTTTTCATTTGTTTTGGTGTTGAAAATGGTTTTCATATTGTTTTTATATCAATGAGATGTATTTATATCTTGTGATTGAAATGTGGAAATGTTATGTTTCCTTTATGCATGTTTTATGTGATACAATTATGTTGAGGTTCTTGGGAATTATTATGAAGAAGGTTGGTTCCATGATAAACTAAGGGCGGGTGAGCCCGATATAGCTCTCCAATGCATTGGGTAACGCGAAGGAGTGAAAATTTAAGGTTTCTCTGAAGATATTTAGGGAATATACTGTTATGGGTATTCCAAACGTAACCAAGAGGGTTACTCCCTACGTAAGAATGTTATGAATGCCTCAAGTTACCTTTATGTCTTATGATTTCTATGATTTATTCATGGTTTGATGAGGTATGTTAAAGTGCATATGTTTTATTTGAAAAGTACGATTTCATTCTTATGTATATATGAACTTATGTTTCCTTTACATATTTTTATAACCAATACTGAGCTTTTTATGCTCATCCCATGTTTTTTTGAAATGTTTTTCACAGGTCAAGGGAAAGGTACATGATATGATGATAGTGTCAAGGAAGTGTCAAGAATGAATCAATGTTTTATTTTAAATATGTTTCCATTGATGGGAAAAAATAATACTATCTTTATGTAACCACTTTGTTTATATGTGGAATGTAATGCAAGTTTTATGATCTAATTCTCTAAAACTCTAAACACGAAAAGATCCTCAATGTGTAATCTTGTAATAACTCAATATTAAGTAAGGTTTAAGGTCGGGGCCTTATATTTGTAATTATTGATGGGATAATATTTTCCATCCTTTTTTTATAACCCTTACTGAGATTTGTATTCTCATCACATGTTTTTGAAATTTTTTTCATAGGTTATAAGGAAGGGTAAGATAAAGGAATTATTGAAGAAGATTTGTATCAGGAAAACAAATCTTTTTATATTTAAGGAGTTTTGTTTTTGTGAAACATTGGATACAGTAGATATGTATTCTTTGAAATCTTTTGGGATGTAATAGTTATTGCCTAATTCTCTAAAACTCTAACCCTGAAAATATCCTCAATGTGAATTATTCATTTAATTCAATATTATGTAAGGTTTATGGTCGGGTCCTTACATTTGGTATCAGAATTCGGTTTAGAAAACTTTAAGGATTATGAGTTTTCGTTAGACACATGGTTAGTCCCTTTGTCTATTATTTCCGTTAAATTCTTGTTTTATTACTTTTTCAAATCAAGTAATTTCAGTTACAAATGGATGGAAAAGGATCTCAAATGTCATTACTATCTATTCCTGATGACATGCTTGCAATAATTATTGCAAAGTCAAGTTTAGATGATTGTAAAAAAATTTCTAGTATACAACTCAATTGCAAGAAGTTGTTTGAGATTTCAAAAACCTCCACCATACCTTGTTATCATCATGGATCATGGGTTGTATTTTGGAAAATCCTATTTTCAAAATATTCTCATATTTTCAAAAAGGAAAATATTATAAAGGAATTATCAAATATTTTACCTTATCACAAGATTTTGAAGCATATTATGATTTTAAAAAAGGTGATAAAGAAAGAGACCCTCGTGCAACCTATTTATATCTGATTTTAAAATATAGTATCTCAGAACATACCTATGGTATTTTAAAAGTACAGTTAATTGAATTTTTAAACTCAAATTTGGTTCCACTATTTTATAGAAATCATGTTTTATTATATTTTTTGAAATTATATGTAATACATGATTATTTTCCAAAAATATTGTTTTGGGAACACCCATATGACTCGTGTTGTACATGGTGTATTTGGATGGAGGAATCAAATGATTTTGAAGGATCTCTAAATCAGTATTACAATGGATTAACCTTCTTCCTACGTGAACAAGATGATGATGAAACCAAATGGACACCATGATCTGGGTATATTGTTCTTCATTTTGGGGATTGTTTTATTTTATCATATGGTGGTGAAGTAAGACTTCAAGGATTAAGATGTTGAGATCATAATGAATTTGGATGAAAATGAGAGGTATAAGGAAACCATTTAGGTTAAAACATGTTAGGGTTATTTTTGAGTTTTATAAAATGACAACCCGTAGGATGGGTGACAACCCATCGCATTCGGAAAGGCTGCAGAAATAGGACCCACAACCGAAGGGCGACAAGGGTGCATTGCCTACCACTAGACTACATAAAAACCCAGGTTAGTATGACTTATTATTTTAGTAAAATTATTTTATTGAATAAGAATAAGTTTATTTTTTAAACATACGTATTATCAAAATGATATAATTTTTATAGAAAAATGATTTAGTGATTAAGTGATAAAGGTTGTTTTGGAAGACGTTCTCTCTTTTGAGGAAACAATATATGCCTAAGGATGATAGAATAATGTGGTATTTCAATTGTGAAATAATGGATGAAATTTTAGTTGGGAAGAATCTATGTTTTTATTATGGACACATGATGATTTGATTTATTTATGAAAATTATTAACCTATCATGGAGAATATGTGACTAGGTTAATTACTTTTCAATATGATACATTATGAGTAAATGTTGTTACTTAAAGATAAATGATAAGATGTATATTGGAAGTCTATGTAATTAAATCCTAATGAGATTTTGGTTACAATCATAGTTTGGATTACTCTTGAATAATCTTAGGGACAATTGTTTATTTAATGGTCTTTTTTGAAAATTTGGTCTTGTTGGATAAATTTTGGAGATTACGAGTATTTTTTATTTTTGTAAAAGATTATCCTATTTGGGGATTACCTGATATAGTTCATACCATTTTTGATTTGGATGAGGTATATAGACATGGGAAATAAATAGTTCAATTTTGTGATTATGTAATTCTCTAAAAGTTGAGTATAACGATCTTAATGTGAAAAAAATTCATCTTTAATACTCATTGTTCAAAGAAAATATGAGTTTGTGTTAGAAATATAGTGGAGGATAAAAGCCTCCATGAAAATTAATTGTGTTTCCTTATGTTTTTATTTAAACTCATAAATAGATTCTTCAATGAAAAGTAACTTAAAACAAAAACTTAGTCTTTTGACTTTTCCAATTGGGTAATCAAAGACCGTTTAACCCATCACATGTTTGTGATTTTCTGATGGTTAACTTTGTCCTAAACATGTTTTCTATCACTCTCCATCAGAATTTAACCCTTGGTTTTCTCTTCCATATCCATGTTTTTCAACATGGAATCCTAGTATGGGTTATCTCAGGTGACCTTTTTGCTTCTATTTCTTTCTTTTAAAGTGAATGTTTTTCTGACTCCTTTTCCTATGTGGAAGCTTCAATGAAGTTCCCGAGCCCAATTTTAAAATTGTGAGGAAGCATTCCCAAAAGGGGGGAAGGATGTAACATCCTGGAGAAATGAAGAATATGAAATTTACACATTTATTCATATTATTTAATTAAATAATAATTTTACTTTAAAGGGGTTGCTATGTTCGATAGCGTACCTGGTATGCAACAACAGGTTTCTTTGAAATCTTACGTTGCACACTAATAATATAATGTTATTATTTTAAATGGTAGTTAAAACAAAGTCATTGTATTGGTGGGAATGAACAAATATAACTACAATATGATTATACATGTTTGTTAAATGTATTTACATTTTCCAATAAATGTTAGAGGCTTAAAATGTGAATGAATCTATTTTTAAGCATAATTTTTACTAAAAGGAAAATTTACCGCCTTTTAATAGAAAAACCTCATTAAATATAATTTTAGTCACTTTAATAATTTCTATTTAAAAAAATAAAATCTTTCTTTAGAATCGGGACATCAAAATTTACTTTGTGTAAGTTTTTGTAAATTTTCTAATAAAGTTCATTTTATTATGAATAGTGTAAATATTGTATTTTAATTCAAAACTATTTTTTAATCTATTTTATTTATATGGATAGATTATCTTTTTTATTGGTTTTAAAGTTTAATTAGAATATATTTTTACCATTTAATCTAATTTTGGTCATTGGAATTAATTTATCTTTGAGATTGGACAAAAATAAGTGCCAATCTTTTGATATTTATTGTTTCTTAAAAACACACTATTTGTTTTAACAACGAGAATTAATTTTAAAATTATGTAATGACATTTTTATGTTTAGAATTTGAAAAAATGAACATCATTTTTGAATTCAGAATATCAAATAATTCTTAGGCTGAATTTTTTGTATTTTTTTGAAAAACTTCAATTTTAATTGAATACTGAAACCACTTAGTAGTAGTCAAAGAAACTGACTTTTTAATTTAAATGAACTTTTACCACATCTGTGAATTGAATTTTGAAAATCCGATATACCTGTTTGTTATCAAGAAGTAAAATTTGGTTCAATAAGATGAATATAATTTTTTGTGAATAGTAACTTTTGACTTTTATTTACCACGGTTAAAGGTAAATAGGGTAATTCAACGTTAAAAAATATTATAATAATTCCGAATTACCTTGACACTTGTCCAAACCTTATTGGATTAGTAATTTCCGACCATAGGAATATTTGGGTCTATTTTGGGACCCCATGGACAAACTTATGAAAGATAATGACAATTTAGATTAATTAATTTAATGTAAAGGCAAAAATTACATAAACAAAAATATTTTAGTAAATTAATTTTTATATGGTTATATATAAGTAATATTTTTGTATATAAATATGAATTGGAAATCTAAAACTATTTCTTACATGATATTATTTGTTTTTATAATTTTTAGACATCGAATAAATTAAATTATTCATGACATAATAATGTCGCAGTATTTACCTAATTAATAAATTATTTAAATAAATAAGATTATAGTGATTAAAATATTATCTCAAACCAATCCAATTACTATTTTATGATTATATTTCGACCATGAGTCATGTTATCTTTGACTGTAATGATATTTGGACCTTTAGAAACTGAATATCATTATATTATAAAATAATATTTTCATACTTTCCTAAAGAGCCCCTCCTCTCCCTTATAAAACTCGACCACTTCTAACCAATTCCTTACACCTATAAAGCCATTTGGATCATCCAAACTCTGACCAATTAATCTCATTAAATCCCTATCCTCCACTTAGAAGCCTTACCTTAGGCATAAGAAACTTCAAGAAGTCCTTTTGTTTAAACCAAAGGGAGTTACACAAATTAAAGGTAACAGTTTCTCTTAATTTGTTTTCTTTTATTTTCATTCTCCAACCACTAAACTATTTTTAGTACATTATTTTTTAACAAAACCAGTATCCTAAATGTACTGGGATGTTTTTTTTGAGAATTATTCAAACTACACTTACACACACCACCATCTAATGGGTGAGGAACATAATGTTTCTGTGGATGGAAAACTAACGCCTCACGAGACGATGATTGTGCAATTAATTATTACCGCCTCTCATGGTGGAAATTATGATTGAAATTTATTTATATACTATATATATATATTATTCTTTTGATTTCCATATGATTCCTTAATTCCCATTTATAGAACACCTTTTGGTTTCCATAGTGGGTAAAAATGATAATGTCATTTGAGGAAGTGCGGAATCCCCCCCTCAAAGTGATGTGACTCGTTAATTCCTTTTGTGGAATGTATAAATGAGGGAGTTAATTATATTATATATTATATTATAATGTAATTATAAAATACCTATGTATCATTATGTTTTAATTACATTAAAATAAGAAATAGAAATGAAAGTAGCGTTCATACATACGTATGGCTTACCGTCTCCATGAACGGTGCATTTCATTTCTTACTTCTAAATGTTATGTACTATTATAAATACATGTATATACTGGATATATCTGATATCTAAATAATTAATATCATTATGGATATAATGGACTATTTACCACATGGGCAACTTTTACATATAAGGTGTCCATTTTTGGCTCAAGTACCAAATATTGACAAAATATACATTATTAACATAACTAATTAAATAATATTTATAACATGGTAATAAGGGATATAAAAGGATTAATAAACTTGAAAAAGTTTCTTCAGAAATTATAAATTAACTTTAGTTTATTATTGACGAGATTAAAGAATGGTCTAGTCTAGTCGGACACGAGGTAAGGGATTTCTTATCTCACTTTTGATTTCGTGAGATTTCCATTGTTCATCACTTATTTATTACATGTGGTGTAATGTGTACTTACATTTATATATATTATTATTATTAGATTTATATTCATGGTATTATGTGATTAATTTTGTGGTTATTAACTTTTGGTCATACAATTCAATTTGAATACAATGAAGTAAGGGTTTTTCATCTCACCTTTTATTCCCCTAAGATTCATGCTATATTGGCCACTATTTCCTTTTGTGTGGTGTATGTACTATCCATGATTGTACTCATTGTGTAATATACTTTCATTTATGAGTATTTACATCTTCATTTTATGATTATACTTTCATGTGGCGTATGTTTTGTATGTTACCAAATCAGTAAGGAAATCTTTCACCCTCCTCTTTTTTTAAAAGACTTCATTTTGTTATGTCTTTTAACATATATATTATTATTTTGGGATATTTTGTTCTATATCAGTATTGATGTAAAATTTATGTCCAAGTGATGAGATACCCTTTTATCTCATCAACTCATTTTATGAATTTTAAAGTGATGCTATTAGGCTGTCGAATTTTTACAAGGGAACTTCATAACCCAATTTCAATTATTTGGATTCAACTTGTACTTCTTGAACATGACGTCCTATGAATATTTGCGAATGAGCTCTGATTGTTATTCAGTTATTATCCACTTATATTGAATGTATTTATATTTTTCACACATAATTATGTGATTGATTTATCCTTAATTTAAGGATAACATCTTTATAAGGGATTTCATCTCAATTTACATTTCCATTGAGACTTCATTATTGTTATGCACCAATTCACTCTTATGTGGTGAATATATTGTCCTTTGTAATAATATATCATGAATATCTTTATTAACATGAAATTATAAGGTTTTGATTAACTGTTATTCCTCAATTATTTTTATTCAAGCGTCTCTCAGTTTTGTTAAAAACTCTTTAACTAAAAGATCATTTTATATGTTTCAATGATTTATTATTCTAAACATTTTTCATTAATGTCCATGTTTTCAAAATGGGTTTTAGGATTTATTTATATTTAAATTAATTTTTTAAAAATGATAATTTATTTAAATGCTTCAATGTGGTATGTGACTCTTTGATTCAAAAATCTATTTTTAAATGGTTTTGAAAATGATTTGATAAAGAATTGTTTATTTCAATATCTTGATTTGATATATTATAATGTGGAAATGTTATCTTTCCTTTATACTTGTGTTATGTTTTATGGTTATGTTATGGTTATTGGGCATTGTTTACGTATACAGGTGGTTCCGTGATAAACCTATGGCGGGTGAGTCCGAGATAGCTCTCCAATGCATTGGGTAACGTGACGAAGGTAAATGTGATCTTTATCTGAAGAGATTTAGGGAATATACTGTGATGGGTATTCCAAGATTAACTCCATATGTAGCTATGATATCTATAATGTATGTCTGATATGGATTCCATAATTATCCTTTATGATTTATGATTTGTGTATGTTATTCATAAATCTTATGATTTCGTATGGTATGTTATGATTGAAAAGTACGGTTTCATTGATTTGTGTTTATGGATGGGATAATGTTTTCCTTCCTTTTTTTATAACCCTTACTGATATTTTTTTGCTCATACCATGTTTTTTGAAATGTTTTTAACAGGTTATAAGGAAGGGTAAAATAAAAAAATGTATTCAAGAAGATTTCTATCAGGAAAAGAACTCTTGTTTTATTTAAGGATTTTTGTTTTTGTGAAACATTGGATAGAGTTGAAGTGTGTTCTTTGTAATATTTTGAGATCTAATAGTTATGGGGTAATTCTATAAAACTCAAAACCTGAAAATATAATCAATGTGAATTATTCATTTAATTAAATATTATATAAGGTTTATGGCCATGTCCTTACATCTATAGAATAAAATGATCCAAAAAATATGAACCATATATTTCCTTTATCTTTATACATTAACAAAAAACAAAATTTGTTAGTGCGAGATTAGATAATCCCCAAAATGATAATCCTTTATAAAAAGGAATACTTCTCTTAAACCCCAAAATTCAAAAAATAGTACCCAATGTTCAAGAAAGACCATTCAATATACAATTGTCATTAAATTTTTTCCAAAATAATATTTCAGCCCTTACTCAACAAATTGAATCCAATATTATTCTATTTTCCTTATGTATATAGTATTCCCAAAAGAGATAATGTCTTCTAAAATAACCTTTATCACTTTATTAACAAATAATTTTTCTATATTAAGGATTTATATTTGATAAAACATAATATCCCAAATCATCTTATTCTTGATCAATAAAATCATTTATCTAAAAGGAATAATTCATGCTAACCAGGGACTTTGCGTAGTCTAGTGGTAGGCAATAAATTAAAATCGAACTTTGGTTGTGGGATCGATTCCCACAGCTTTGTCCAATGCGATGGGTTCTCATATGTTCTATGTGTTGTACTTTTTCAAAAAATATATAATTTTATAACATTCAAAAATGTGATAAATACCTTAAAAATAACAATAACATATTTTAACCACAAATATTTTCTCATGCCTCGAATTTTCATCCCATGAAGTATTAAACTGTAGTTTCCTCACAAAAAAAGATCATATGATCCCCTATGCTTATCCATTATGTGAAATCAAGAAAAGATAACTATTTATTGAATAACATTTTTACATATCTAACTTCATGGTTACACATACTAGAAAAATTCTTCCAAGGTAATCCCATCATCAATAAATCCTTAACACTATTAATCATTTCTTCATCCTAAAATTACCATAACTCTTTATTCCCTAATTTGTAGACTTCTCACACATTCATCATTCTTCATGATCAATTATCATTTCTTTTCCAATATATTCCATACTACTTTATTCCTACAAACAAAATCATTAATCATTTACTATGATTCAATAATGTCAAAACATCAGCTAAGGGAATAATTAATACCATTCATTGGTAATTATCAGTATCTTCATCTCCAATTGGAAAGGTATTATGAATTGGTAATCATATATTTTATTGATCTTTCTGATCACATTACTAAACCTTTTTTATAAGACATCTATTTTTATAATGACCATGAACACCACATTTAAGGCATTCAATTGATCCATCTGAAATAACATGATTCCTTTTCCTGTAGTCAAATGAATGATATCGTTTTATGTGGAAGGATCATGCTTTATGACATTCTTTAACACATAGATTGCATCTTCTCGTCCCTTTAAAGAATTTTACTATGCGTTTTTTCCACATCCCTGACACATATGTTTTTAAATATACTTACCTTAATAATTATTACCAGAACATCCGTAGGGATTTTTTTCTTTCATATAAGATTCTTTATAAAAATATCTAATGCTCAGCTGGTCGATCATGACTCCAAATAGTTGGTTGAGAATAATGAAAAGAGTTCACATTGCAGCTCCCATTTAATTCAGTTTCTTATTCAGAATATCATCATATATTTCATCACATCCATTATTACATTGGGGCCTACTAGATCTAGATATTGATTAAAACAAAAAATGCCAGTGTGATTATATCAGTAAAATTATCATATACTATGTTATGAGGAGGGTAAAAACAAAAACATATTTGTTCATGATATTTTAAACTCATTTGAATTATCTAAAAAATAATACTCTTTCAAACATACTAACCATCATGGTAATGTCACTAATGCTAAAATAACACCTTAACCTCTAAAGTTATCTAAACTGATCTCTAACACCAACTATATGGCCACAACCATAAACATCACATAATCTTGAATTAAGATAATAATTCACAATAAGTTTCTTTTCAGGTTTAGGTATTGAGAGAATTGGTCCATAACTATTACATTACATCCCAATGATTATAAAGTATACACTTCTACTCAGAATCCATTTTTTCATTAAATAAAAATTCATATAAGAAAACAATAATTCTTTTCTTGATATAAATCTTATTGAGTTCTTCCATTCTCTTAACCAACTTTATGCCATATAAAAATCATTTCAAAAACATGGTATGAGCATGAAAATCTCAGTAAGGGTTATAAAATAATGAAAGAAAACATTAGTTCATCAATAAAAACAAAACATAAGATCATTAACAAAACAAATAAAACTGTAAAATATATAAATAACACATAGAACTCATAAATCATAAATGTAACTTATGAAATCCATATCATACTTATATAGTAGCTTTAAAAAATACATAGGGAGTTTAAATTTGAATACCCATCACAGAATATTCCCTAAATCTCTTTAGAGAAACATTAACATTTACCTCTGTCACGTTACCCAATGTATTATAGAGCTATCTCGGGATCACCTACCATAGGTTTGTCATTGAAACACCCATATGCATAAACAATGTCAAAGAACCATAATATAATCATGACACATAACACAAGAATAATGTAAAGATTACATTTCCACATTTCAATCAAAATATATCATTTCCATATATTGATATAATAAATGATTGGACAAAACCATTTTAGACATTTAATAAAGAGATTTTTGAATCAAATTATACCATACCACATTGAATATTTTAAGTGAATGAACATTTTAAAATATGAATGCCCGTATAAATAAATACTAAAAAATTAAAAAAAATATACATTTATGAGAATGATCTATAAGAATAAATCATTAAATCATTTATAAAGATATTTTAGTTAAAGATTTTTTTTAAAAAAATGAGAGACACATGAATACATATAATTGAGGAATAACATTAATAAATGATTATAATATCAAGAAAATAAGGAGATTCATGATATAATATATCAAAGGTCTGTATATCCACCATATAAAAGTGAATTGGTGTATAACAACAAATTAGTCTCAATGGAATGTAAATTGAGACAAAGTCTCTTACAAAGATTGTATCTTAGATTATGGATAAATAAATGACATAATTATATGTGACAAATAAGAATACACCCAATATATGTGGATATAAATTTTAAAACAATCAGAGTTAATTCACACATATTCATAGCAAGACATAATCAATAAGTATAATTTAAACCTAGTGAATTAATATTGGGTTAATAAGTTCCCTTAGATAAATTCCACAGCATAAAACGTCACTTAAAAAATAAAAAAATGAGTTTATTATAGAAATAAAGGGGTACCTCATCACATAGTCATAAAATGTACATAAATAAAGATATATAAGAACATATCCCAATATATGAAAAATGGAAATTTGAAAGAAATAACATGAATGCAGTATTAACAAAAAGACTAAGGCGAAAGGTTCCCTTATAGATTTGGTAACATACGAGACAGACAACCCATGAATGAAGGATCGTAAAATAGAGATGTAAATACCCAAAAATTAAATTATATCACACAAATAATACATTTAATTATTAGTACAGACACCACATAGAAGTAAATAGTGGAAACTATAGCTTGAATCTCATGGGAATAAAAAGTTAGATGAAAACCCTCTTACCTTGAGTCTGACGTGACTGTTATGTTTTATTTTATTCATGAATAATAAAATTAATTTAATTTCTACATCCTTAAAATAATATACTAGTTTTATAATTCTATTTATGTCACATATTAACTTTCTATAAGAAGTAGTTAATTATTTACATTCATTTCATACATTTTTTTGATGTTCAAAACATTATCAAAATGAAATTGTCATAATTATAAATTTTTCATGCGGTAAAAAGTCAATTATCTAAAAAATTATATTCATGATTTTGATATCATATATATCATATATATCACATATATCAATTTTAAATGTATTTATAAAATTCCACATCATTTGGGGTTATGAAATGAAATACACCATTCATGGATATTGTATACCATAGGTACACATGAACGCTACATTCATTTATATATTATATTTAAAAAATGAAAACATAATAATTAATAGGTATATTATAAATATAGTGTAATATATAAGTTATGTAATTTAATTAACTCCATCCTTTATATGTTCCACGTATGGCATGAACGATTCATATTAGTTTGAGGGGGCGGTAGTCCGAACTTCTCAAATAAAATTATTGTATTTACAAATTATGAAAACCATAATAGAATGATATAAATGAAAAATACAGAAGTATATAGGAAATATAAATACAATATATATTACATGTAAGTAAAATTCCATATTAATTTCCACCAAAATAGGTGGTTGGTGAAGATTAAACAATCATCGTTTCATGAGATAGTAGTTCATCGTCCATAGAAACAGAATGTAATTTACCCACTAGAAGGGGGAGTGTGTAAGTCTTGTTAGAATAATTATCATAAAAAACCTATTATATTGAATATATTGTTTTTTTATTAAATAAAATAATATAAAGTGTTTAGGGGTTGGATAAATAAAACAACAGAAAAAATAACTTCATAGAAGACGTTAACATTAAATTGGTTAACTCCGTTTGGGTTGAACCGAAAGGATTTCCTGAAGTTCCTTCTATCATAGGAAATAATTATAGGTTTAAGAGAGGGATATTGATAGCTTATTTAGGCATATTTTGTATTAGCCAAAGGGATTTAGACATGTGAGTAATGGGTTAGAGGTGGGGGCTTTTTATAAGGGGGAGGAGGGGCTCTTTAGGAATGTTTCAAAATATTATTTTATTATAAAACAATTTTCGGTTTCTAAAGGTCCAAAACATATTAAAGTATAATATAAGATAACTCTTGTTCAAAATAAAATCATCCAATTAGAATTTGATAGGTTATTTATATTATTTTAATTTTTATAATCTTATTAAATTAAATCATTCATCAAAGAGGTTAGCACTGTATCCTTATTGTGTTACAAATGATACTATTTATATGATTTATAAAAATTATAAAACAAATACGATGATGTAGGAAATATTTTTAGTTTTCAAATGAATATTTATAGTTGATGAAATATCTTATATTACCCCATGTAAAAATTTATTTCCTAAAATATATATGTTTGTGTCATTTTTGTCTTTACATTAAATTAATTAATATAAGGCATTATTATCACACTTAGGTGGTTCCATGGGGGCCAAAAATAGACTATGTGAATTCCATGGTCGGAAATGTATCATCCACAAGAATTAGGACACATTATAGGGTAATTTAATATTATAATAATATTATTTTTACCTTGAATTATCCAATTTACCTTTAATCGTGATAAATAAAAGTCAAAAGTTACAATTCACTAAAAAATATTTACATCTTATTGAACCAAATTTTACTAACTGATAACAACCTTGTATGTAGGATTTTTTAATATATATTCATATAAGGGGAAAATTTTCTTTTAAATGAAAAAACCGGTTCTTCAACTACAACCATGTATTTTAACTATTCATCAAAATTGATGCTTTTCAAAAAAATAAAAAATATTTAACCTAAGATATATATGATATTCTAAAATAAAAAATGATGTATATTTTACCAAAATAAAAAATTTGAATCTTCATTACTTAATTTGAAATTAATTCTCATTACGCTGACAAAAAGAATTTTTTTTTGAAATAATAACTATCAAAAGATTGACAATTGTTAATGTCCAATTTCAAAGTGAAAATATTTCAAATGATCAAAATTGGATTAAATGGTAAAAATTTAATCTAATTACACTTTAAAACCAATTTAAAAAAATATAACCATATAAATAAATTAGATTAAAAATAAGTTCTGAATTAAAATACAATATTTTTTTACTGTTCATAGAAAATGAATTTTATCAGGAAAATACCATATATTTACCCAAAGAAATTTTTTATGTCCCTATTCTAAAGAAAAATTTTATTTTTTAAAATATAACATATAAAAGTAACCAAAACAATATATAAGGAGGGTTCCCCAAAAAAATGCAGTAAATTGACATTTAAAATAATATTACTATATTTATGCATAAAATTAGTTTCATTCAAATTTTAAGACTCTAAAATTTATTAGAGAGATGAAAAAATGTTTAACAAACATGTACAATAATATTGTAGTATGTTTTGTTCATTCCTTCCATTACAACAGCTAGGTGTTAACTACCAATTAAAATAATAATATATTATTATTTTTTAGTATGACTCAGCATTGTGTGCTACATAATATTTCAGAGAACACCATTGTTGTGTTTCTGGGACCCCATTGAATATTGCATCCATTAAAAAATAAAAATAATATTTAATTAAAAAATATTAATAAATATGAAAATGTCACATTCATTATTTTTTTGGGATGTTACATATGTACTGCACATAATTGTACTCATTGTGTAATATACTTTAATTTATTGGTATTTATATATTCATTGCATGATCATTATTTAATGGGGGTAATGTTTTATAACTTACCAAATCAGTAAGGGAATTTCGAATTTCAATTTCCACTCATTTGGTTTTACAGAAACTTCATTGATTATTTTACTCCAAGATTATTTGTGCAATAACTATTTATTTATTTATGTAGTAATTTTTTATCTCTTTTGGTATACTTTTGATACACATAATAACCCCATTGATAAATTTTCAAGTTATTTATATGAACTTGATAAGGATAATCTGAAATCAATTTCTATTTATTGAGTTAAACATCCATGTTATTGTTTTTGTTTTTACAAGAATATGTGTGAATGTATTTTGATTGATTTATATTGAATATACAATCATGTTGACTATATTTATATTATTAAAACAAAATTAGGTCATTGATTTATCTTTATTCTAAGAATACAATATTTATAATGGATTCTGTCTCAATTTATATTCCATTTAGACCTTTTTTTTGTTATACACCAATTCACTTTTATATGGTGTATATAATGTATTTTGACATATAATATCATGAATCCCTTTATTATCATGATATGATAATGTTTTGATTAATATAAATATTCAATTATTTGTATTTAAGCATCTCTCATTTCTGTAGTAACTCTTTAACTAAATATCATTTAAAATGTTTTAATGATTTATTCTTCTAAATCATTCTCATTAATGTCCAGGTTTTAAAAATGGGTTTAAAGATTAATTTATAAGGACATACATGTTTTGAAATTAAAATTTATTTTAAATGTTTTCATGTGGTATGGGACGATTTGATTCAAAATTCTCTTTTGAACGAATTCTTTGATACATAGTGAGACTTAATAAAAATTTCAAGAAACTTTGTCTATTTACTTGAAATTGGTTTACTGATTATTTTCAACTATCTAAATATTCTCCATTGTATTTTATTCTTGATTGAGGATGTTTTTTTATTATAAAATCTTTTATACTATATTTGATGAGTTATGTTTGACTATGGATGTGAAAATTTTATACCATTCATGGTTTGTGGTTAAAGTATTGAAATTTTGTATGCTTGTTTTAATATGAATCTTTAGATTGTGTTTCACCCTTTTCTTATGAGGAATGCATTATACATAGTATGTGAAAGGCATGGCCTGCCATATCTCCTCAATGAATCGTTAGGTCTAATTAGACAAACTAGGGTCATGGAATAGGTCCTTGATAATAATATTATTTGTAGTCTTGGAACACGACCATGACTATGTGGTTTTGATGTCGAGAATTATGCATTGCATCATTATGAAATTAGATATTGATATTATAGGTGATTATTCTACTAGTATAATATCAATTTGATTATTTAAATGCCATTATTTTATTTAACATTGCTATAATATACTTAAGTTTATGTTTAAAAGGATTTTTTTTAGTCTTATAAATTTCTTTATATTTTTATTCTTATTTGTTATTGTTTTTTGGTATATTTTTATCCTTAATGATAATCGAAGCTCACCACAGTATTATGTTTTATATTCCCCATGATGAGAAGTAGTATATTCAAGTTAACATGTAGGAATATGCTATGAGATATGAGGGTTTTAAAATGGGACACAATTTTGTTGTTTTTACATTTCATAATGTAATGTAAAACTTATGTTTGTATCTGGTACTTCTTTGGATACTAGACGGATCGGCCTTTCAGACATGATTTTTTGTGATCATTCCAACGTTATTTGAATAATGAAACGACTCTAGGAAACTTGGGTTCATGAATTACAATTGTAATCATAGAATGTTTTGTACAAAACTTCAAAAATAGATTTAGAAAATATCTAATTACATAACATTACCCAAAGATAGACATTGAGGATTAGGATAGAATAACTTCCTAGAATTTGTGTAATGTAGCGATTTTTTAAATTTTACAAGACATAAATCCATGTCTAGATACTACATATGAACATGGTTGTGGAACATATGTACCTAAGAGTGAAAACTCCGACAAGGTGTTTCGGGCTTGACCCGGGATGTCTCGGTACACAATAACGGGCCTTACTGCACACCTAGTTTGACACTCACAATGGATATGATTAGGATAATTCATATTTTCATTACAAAATGATTTCAATTATTTTAATATAAGATGAGAATAAATAACCTTGGATAAATCTTATGGGGTTTTAGATTGAAAATAATTTATTATGATATTATCTAAATTATTTTATGACTGTTGTTACTAGAACTATGATTTATGGTTTTAGTCAATATTTAGATTCCAAGGAAGTCATAGTAACATTGAACATGATGTACAAGGTGGGAACGGTGGTGTAAATGAGAAAAAAATGGATTGTTGATAAGAGTGAAATATATAATGTTATTTCCCAACCGTTTTTTCAAAAATATGATCAACAACATATAAATTAACCAACTATCGAACTTAACAAAGAAAAGAAAAGTAAAGAATGATAAGAGCTCTGGTAGTGGAGTTCATAGTGAAAAGAATGTTAAATTTCCATCATGTAGGAAATTTTGAAGGAGAAACCCATGAAAGTGTATCAATAGAACACAAAAATTATTTATGTGTGGGAAATAAGGATATATTGTAAACAGTTACTGAGGAAAAATTAAGAGTACTATGGATGAAAAAATGATCCTAATAATCCATTTACATTCATTTTTTTAAATGTAAGGGACTTGGGAATTACCCGAGTCAATTCCCTATTCTATATGATAACCTCTACGTCAAGGAAGAACCTATGTGGAAATAAATGGATATCAAAATGTTTAGAATTATTAATTCTCTTTATCGATGAGATTACATTGGAAGACTTTTTTCTTTTATGTGTAACCTGGTAGTTTTTTATGTGAAAATTCTATTTGAGGAAGAATTATATCTTCTTTTGTAGATATATTTATAAATAACCATTTGGGTTTTTATTATACATGAATTTGAGGGAATTATAGGTTATTACTTTTTGGGATGAAAATGTTTGGTATGAGATAAAATTTATAGTTTTTATACATTTTGGTTATTTATCACATTTTTGGGAATGTTATAAACTTATATTGTTTTCTAAAAAGGAAAACACGTAGACTGTGTGACAACTAGTAACGTCAAAAAAAATCCATGGGAATCGAACCCATTAACAAAGTGTGATCGAGATTTATCACCAACAACTAGACTACATGAAGCCCATGGTTAGTATGACTAATTCATTTCAGATAAATTATTTTATTGATCAAGAATATGTTAATTTTGAAAACATGTGATTTATCAAATATATATCCTTATAATAAGAAAATTATTTTGTGAATAAGTGATAAATATTATTTTGGAAGTCATTCGCTCTATTAGTAACAATAAATGCATTAGGAAAACAGAATACTATGGGATTTCATTTGAGTATTAATAGTGGTAATTTATTTTGGATGAATCAATGTTTTTATAGTGGACTTATAATGATTTGGGTTATTTATGGAAATGGTTAACCTCTGAGAGAGAATATGTGATTAGGTTTATTAGTTTTATGTATGTGACGTTTACTGTAGTCAATTTTATTTTCAGATAAATGTTATTATTTATCTTGGATGACTATATAATCAAATCCTTCAAATATTGGGTATTGTTGGTTTATTTTTGGAGATTCAGAATAGTATTTCATTCTCTAAAGGATTAACCATTTTAGGGATCATTTGATATTGTACTATCCAATTTGGTTTTTGATAATATAAAAAGTAAAGGGAAATAAAATTTTTATCTTTTTTGGATTATGCAATTCCCTATAAGTTGATTATAGCACTTTTAGTGTGATGAACTCATATTGAATACTCATCATTTGAAGAAAAGATGAGTTTTTGGAAGATGTTTTTTAATGGATTAAACTATACAAATAAACTAAATATATCTACATATCTTCATAGTCAATCTAATAAATAAATTCATCAACATTATAAAAAGTATCATAAAACAAAATTGCATTCAGTTTACTCTTCCTAATGGGTAATCAATGAATGTATACACATCATATGTTTATGGCTTTCAGATTGGAAACATTATCTTAATAATATCCTCTATCACTCCCCATAAAAACATGATGGTTAGTTTTCTCTTGAATATCCATGTTTTCAAATATGGGACCCTAGTATGTGTTATTTCTGTTACCATTCATACTTACCTTTCCTTATTTTAAATAGACGCCTCATTAATACATTTTTCGATGTGGGGATTCAACTAAGATATTTTGAAATGTCAAGTCGCGGGTTTTCAATCCTATGTTTAAATTATGAGGACAAAATGTATTGAAGGAGGGGAGAATATATCAACTCAAACATCCTCGGTACATTTCTCTATGAATAATACAATAGCTTCCACTTTACGCAAATTTATGTTTTAGCACACTGCGACCAATCAAACTAGTCATTTAAAAAGTATTTATTAATAATAATACACACAATTTAACATTTTATAAATTTTATTTCTATAAATTGAATTCATTTTTGAATTATAAATTTAAAATTATATTAGGGTAAATTTTGGGTATTTTTATGAAAACTTTCAATTATTTGATGAATAGTGAAAAACACTGCATTATTATTTAAAATCGAATTTTTATATAAATAATTATTTTTAAATATAAATCTATTGTAAACTAAAAATATATATATAACAAAAATATTAATCCAATGTAATTCATTGGAGTCATTTTATAATAAGATTAGATATATAAAATTTTATTGAACTTTTTAACGTCTTTTTATCAAATTCTAGGCACAATTGAAAATTTTCATAAAATGTAATTTTACAGCTTCTATGAATTTAATTTAAAAATCCGAATGATAAATTTGACATCAGAAAGTAAAATTTTGTTCAATAGGATGGAAATATTTTTTAGGTGAATAGTACCTTTTGAATTTTATTTACCACAATTAAAAGTAAATATTGTAATTAAAGGTAAATATTATATTATAATTACCCCAAAAAATGTACTAATTTTTTTTTGATAATTGTGTTTCAGATAAAATATATCTTAGGACAAAAATATTATCCTTTTTTTCCACTTGTATTAGATTAGGATATTTATTACATTTTATTTAAGGATTAGTTAAAGGTGTTAAATTCATATTTTAATTACTAAATAATTTTTAATATTGGGTTATAAATAAGAAAAAATAGACTATATGCATTCATTATAAATATAAAAAAAAATTCCAAAGTAATGGTAATATATTTATAATTCTTATACCTTAAATAATTAAATTTATTTATGACACAATGATGATGCCATAATTACCTTATTAAAGAATGATTATCATTATTGATATTATAAGTATTACCATAACTATAAACTGAGACATTTGATGCATTCCATGAATTATCTAGGGTAATGTGACGTGTTATAGATGATTCCAAGATTTTTTTCTATGTAATCATGTTTTTATGACTTTAACGAAAATAAATTACAAAATAGCGTCAAAATTGAAAAAATGGTTTTTAAACCAAATATTATTTTATTAAATGATATAATATTCGTAAAAATATAATATTCTTCCAAAGGAATTAGATAAGGTTATATATTTCATTAATGGACCACTTGGGGTTCTTTTGTCATTTTATAGTATGTTTATTAACCATGTAATATAAAAATACAAGAAGGCATTGTAATGGTTAAACTATTTTATTACGAGTTAAATCTAATAGAGAAGGTTAATATGATATCCTAAACTTTTCTAAAACATATTTATTGAATGTTTTCTACCCATACACACCATATTATCGATATAAATTAATTTGGAGCTAATATAAATAGAATATTAATTTAGAGAAATTTATATTTCATGTTTTTTCAAAAGTTCCCCTCACCTCTTTTATAAAAGGGTATATCCCCTTTTATTAAATTCACACCTCCAAAGACATTTTTTCTTGGCCAACCCCTATCCAAAAGACCTTCCAACTAACCTCACTGGAACCTAGAGGTCTTAATATGATCAAAATTTCTACATAAGGAGCCCTTTTTTTTCTAATTCAATGGTAGAACCCAAAGAAGATGTAATTATTTCATCACCTATTTCAAAGTTAATTTCTTCTTCCACATCCTTTTTCTTCTTCTTGACATTCCAAAAATAATAACTCATGTACCATATACATACTATGATGTTATTATAAATATGGTAGAACAATATTCATTTTCGTATCCATCATATAAATAACAAAGCCTCCGTACATATATCTTACCATATCCACTTTGTGGTGTAGTTTGATACTCAACACTTAATTATTTGGATTGGTATAAAAATTAGTATAATTGAATTAAATAATAATTATAAATGTATATTATTATTCATATATAATATACCATCCAATTAAAAATGATTTCACCATCCATATAACGATACTTACGTCCGGCGTAGGTATGGATCGCTTTCTCCACGACGCAATGATATTTTGTTCCCCATGGTAACCATTCAAGAATAATTTTTAATTTATGATTAAAAATAATTTTTATGAACTTAATATCATTATATATATGAATAAAATATATAACACCAATAACAAAAATGACATACATATCAAAACACATAATGGAAAAAGAACCAGTTAACACCCGAAATAATGATACTACTGAAATATATTAATAATGAAAAATTAGATGATCATATATTATATAATATTTATGTATGTTGTTATTTTATAATTTGATAACAATTATTTAACCATTATAAAAGTGATTAACATACCATTGACTAAGGATAAGTACATGGTAAGGGGTTTTAGTCTTAGTTTTTATTCCCATGAGATTCATGCTATATTTTTAACTATTTCCTTTGGTGTGGTCTATTTACTGACTATAATTGTATTATTTGTGTAATATAAATTATTTTAGGGTATTTAATTCTTCATTGAATGATATTTTTTTCTTGGGGTGTATGTTTTGTAAGATACCAAATCGTTAAGGGAAATTCAGATTTCAAGTTCAGCTCATTGGGTTTTATGCATATTTCATTGATTATTTTACACCAGGATTATGTGTGGAAAAAATATTTATTTACTTATATTGTAATTTACACTTCCCTTTGTGTTGATATTATTTTTTTAAACCTAATCAGTCCATTGATAAATTCTCACGTAATGGATATGAACATGATAAGGGTAATCTTAAATCAATTTCTATTCATTGAGTTAAACATCATTGGTTTGGTTTTTACAAGAATATTTGTGAATATCCTATGATTGATTTACAATGTATATCCAATCATGATTAGTGTGTTTATATTTTTCCAACATAATTATGTCATTTAATTATCCCTAATAAATGGATCTGGTCTTTATAAGGGATTCCGTCTCAATTTACATTCCATTGAGACTTATTTGTTATTATGTGCCAATGCAGTTTTATACGGTGTATATAAAGCCATTTGACATATTATATTATAAATCCATTTATCTCATTATATGATAATTTTATACTTAATGTTATTCCTCAATTATTTGTATTCAAGCATCTCTATTTTTGTTAGGAACTCTTTAAATAAAATATCATTTTAATTATTTTATTGATTTATTCGTCTAAATCATTCTCAATAATGTCCATGTTTTAAAAATGTTTATAAGTATTAAATTATATGGACATGAATGTTTTGAAATCAAAATTCATTTTAAAAGTTTCAAATTGGTATGGGATGCATTGATTTAAAAATAATTTTTATATGACTTCAATTATAAATACTGGGACTTTTAAATTTTTTCATGAAAAAGTGGATCTTTCTCTCAATCTTTTTTACCGATTATTTTCATCTCTATAAATATTCTTCATTTTATTTTATTCATTATTGCGGTTGATTTATTAGAACAAAATATTAAATATTTTATTGGATAAGTTATTTTTGAATGTAGATGTGATTTTTTATACTATTCATGGTTTATAGTTCATGTATAGAAATTTTTTATGCTCGTTTAAATATGAATTTTTAGATTATATTTCACCCTTTTCATATGAGGAATCGATTAGACTTATTAAGTGATGGTCAAGGACCGCTATACACCCTCGACGCATCGGTATGTCTCATGAGGCAAACAAGTGTCTTGGCCCAAGGCCTTGAAAATATTTTTATTATTAGTCTTGCCACAAGGACTTCACTATGTGGTTATGATGTTCAGCATTATGCATTCCATCATTATTAAATTAGATATATATTTTACATATGATTATTCGACTAGTAGAATATCTATGTGAATATTTTAATTGTTTTATTTGATTTATCTTTTCCATATTATGCTGATTTTTATGTGTAAAAGGCATGTATTTTAGTATTATATAATTTCTTAAAAGTTCAGGCCTATTTATGAAAGTTTCAAATATATTGATATCCGTACTGAGCATCTGAGCTCACCCATTTATTATGTTTTATTTTACCTGGATGGAAGAATTATATTATGATTAATCTATAGGAATATTCTATGGGATATGAGTATTTTCAAATGGTATACAATATTGTTGTTCTTTCATTTCATTATATAATGTAAAACTTGTATATGAATCTTGTACTTCCATGGCTACTAGACTGATCAGTTTTTAGACTGGATATCTTGTGATCATGTCAATGTTATTTAATAATTCACTGAATCTGGATAATTAGGTTTGGGGAATTGTATTTATACTTCAAAATAAAAAAATTAAATTAAATTTTATTCCATTTTATAATTGAAATTTAGATATTTAAAAATAAATAAAAAATAAAAAATATAAATTACAATCTAATCATTTGAATTTTTTTAAAAGTAAGGTGTTTCTAATATGATCTCCCAAAAATTTTATATTTTAATCAATTTTGATATTTTATATCATATAATGATATATTTTATGTTATCATAATGATCATATAAAAAATTATTTAAATTTGAAAATGTATCAGGGCCTTTATTACAGTGAATGTGATTTAAGTTATCAAACTTTTTATTATTTCATGGAAAAAATATATACTAAAATATTGATAGGTTACATTCTACCCCTATTAATGAATTTATTCATAAAAATGTATTTATCATTTATATTCATAAAAATATAAAGGCAGGGAGAAGATTGAAATTCTTGAAGATATTATCTATAATGGGACGTGAACTATAATATCATTTAGAAGAGTTGAGAAACATATTTCAACCAAAACTTTTAAGAAATGTATTTCGTACATAGTAATCAAGGACCACATGAATCTTTATTATTTATAGATAATTCACTTTTTTTCATTAAATAATAAATTTTAATACATTATTTTTTATGTTTTTTCTAATTATCATGATAAATGCGAGGTTAATGTTAATACATCTATTGTATTTTAAAAAATTAGATTATTATTATTATTTTATGATTCATAGATTTTTTATTTCCAAATACATCATAATAATAACACTAAATATATTAATTAAATTAAAAATAATTGTGGTTGGTGACATTATTATTATATAAAATGACAAAGATACCACAGGTTTGACAGATCTATAGTAATTCCACAAATTCTGGGTTGAGGGAAAGTGAAACCTAATTATAATTATTCTCACTATTGATAGACATTATATATTTTCTTTCATTATGCCTATTTAAAATTGGTTCTGGGTTCCTACCATCCCTATAAATCCATGGATCAGGTCATTAACTATGTTAATAATTGATTTATCCACACAAAATACATTGAATTGTATGTGATTCCCATGGATTAGTGTTATTTTATTTCATTATAAAAATAAAACTCATCATTTTCAATTGAAAATTTGATGATTAATTTCACACTTTATTACATGTAAATATTCATAAACTTCCCATAAAGAAATTCTATCGATGATTCTTACTATATTTTAAATATAGGAAATGGAACATTTTTTCATTTCAACATCTTTATCACATATTGTTTAATGACACTATATAATAATCTGATTAGATGGGTTTATGAATATTACAATGTAAACATTATTAATCCTATTCTATGAAATATTGTTAGGAATATTCATAAGGTTTATCATTCCATCACCCTTTGTGATTGTATATTTCAAATATGTGGTCGTGGGCCCTCTCAAATGATATTTAGATTGGGGTTATTTAGGTGCAATAGGGTGGCTGACCATGTTTTTTTATCAATAGGAAATAATTAAAACCACATAATAAGGGTACATTGAAAATAAAATGAAATAATAAAACCACACCACTTAAATGGTATGGGGGACTAGTATGTATAAAAGAACAAGAATAAGAATAAAAGAAGAAAATTTCAGTTTTTTTGTTTTTGAAATGAATGTTTGATTACAAAGTACAATGAGAATATGTTTATTAAATGATTTTTAGAATGTGTAATCGATCTAAATATACCACTTCAATAAGTAATTAATAATTAACATTTAAATTAATTAACAATTAATTATGAACTTTTAATTTATTAAATCTTTAATCATGCAATAATTTCCCTTAACACAAAGATGAAGTGAATTTAACCCTTGGATAACATCGGAACTTGCAATCGCAGCACCCTGCATTGATTGATAGATCATATTATATGAATTACAATATGTCAATGATTCAAAATAAATTAATGAATAAGGATTTATTTTGATCGATTACTAAAAAAATACACTTCCATGGGTGGTGCAGTCATAATAGAATCGTTATGCAAGTGAAAAGTTTTAGAATGGGTATAACCCAATATTGTTTCTACTCTTTATTACATACCATAGAAGAAAAATATAAAGATAAAAATATAATAATAAATAATGTTTATAGAAGAAAAATAATAATTACATTCATGAAAACTATGAATCACAAGGTGGATGTGGGAGATGAGAGCCTTCTTAGAATAGATCTATGCATAAAGCATTACTTTTTCTAAGAGGATTTAAATTCTTCTAAGATCCATACATTCGCCCATACCATCCCAAAACCTCAACCCTCCATCCCCAAGTGTGAAAACCCCAATTTATGGAGTTTTGGGGAGGCTTGGTTCAATGTAGATTCTTGTGTGAATGAGGATTCTCAGCCAAATATTTTATGCCATCTAGTATCGCCCATTTGAAATCAAAAACGTGTGATATATATATTCTTACAGAGGGATAAATTATAAGAAATTGGTTTTTAGATATCCTATGAATATTTGGGCTCAATCTATTCATGGAGGATGAATATATGGCCCAAACACTATATTGATGTCCAATCTGGCATGTCCATCCCACCTTTTACAAAATGACCCTTTTACTCCATCCAAATGCACTCTTCAGTTCAAGTGTCCTGAATAAAAGTTGTATCCCATTAATTGGGGAACAATGTAAAATACATATAACTTCAAATATGTCAAATTAAAATAATTATGTTGGAAATAATATAGTGAATTATAAAATGGAAAAAATAAAAATTTCATAAAAATTTCAAATGAATGATCTAATACCAAATATTTAATACGTAAACTTATTTATCACCATGTGAGGAAATTTTGTCATTTATTATCAATAAATTATTTGATTAAAATGTTTTTTATAAGCTCCCCCACACATACCCTTTTGCACTCCGGGGAAAACCTCATATCATGTATTCGAAAAAATCATGACAATATATGCATATTAAATTTTCTCAATTCACTGTGCAAATATAGGAAAATAAATAATCCCAACAAGAGTTAATATTGAAAAATTTTCAATTCATTATCACATAATTTTTTCTAAAAAAATATAGTTAGATACATAAAATTAATCCTATTGAATCATGTCATGGGTCTACCATGCCACTAATTCTATCAGAGAGTGTGTGTTAACCATTCCATTCTCATAAATCCATCCTCTATTTATGTATTTGGGTTGAGTAATACAATTCTTCTTACTTTGTTTAATTCACCAAAAATTGATCTAAATTCCATAATATCAAATTTAAAGACCACCTCACTTAAGAATCCTAGATATTAAACCTATAAAATCCCCACCTAGATATCTCTTAATGTTTTACATTTCATCACAACCCTCATTTATTATTATTTTTATGTTGCATTACAAAAAATCACATAGTCAACTCTCAACCCGTGTTTGATCTCCCTATGTCACTAATTGTAATAGTTATAATAAGAACAATGGATGATGAAGAGTAGTTTTTGACCTATCCAAGACAAAATACATTTTTTGTGGGCGTACAACAACCGAATAACATGAACACACGCATAGTTAAATTTAGTATAGTAATGAAACAGATCCTAAGGGAAACAAACATATGGATAAACCAATGAAAATTTTAACCTATCTTGAATATAACTTTAATTGAGTAGGAAAAATGTCACAACTCATAGTTGAGTGAAAATTTTTGTGTTGAAATCAATGAAAAAATTTACCATCAACAAATAATACAAATAATGATGTCAAAATATAAAAGGATTTATAATGACAAAACCATTCATATCATCGAAAACTTCAATTTTTATGAAAATAAACCCTTCATGATGAAATCGTACTGATGATTATAATTATATAAATGAATTTTTAAAACATTCATTTTCCTTATGTTTCACATGAAAATTTTACATGATATATTTTTTTTAATGTTTTTTTGTTTTTGTTTTTTTTTGGAAATTTTAACCAAAAACCTAACAAAAAATATTCAAAAAACACACAAATCAATATCCAAAATATATAACCCAAAATTTTCCTCCTCCCCCACACTTAAAATATTGCATTTTCCGCAATGTAAACATATGATATTATATATTCACATGGAATGTATAATTGTTAATATGAAGAAGAATAATAATGTGAAAGTGATCAGAATATCATGTTATGATCAAGTGATGTTGGGGTCATGTAGTGTGATAAAATAGATGACATCCGTTGGAATCCACTCAATGTATTTCTTCATACATTTCCAATTGACTTTAAATCTCCTTCTAGTGTCCTCTTGTGTGATCTCCACTACACCATAAGTAGAAACATTAGATACAATATAAGGACCAAACCACCAGGAATGAAACATACCAGGCATCGTCTTCTGTCGTCAACAATAGAGAAAGACTTTCTCCCTAACATGAAATTATCTTTTCTGTATCATTTTGTGATAAACTACATTTGATCATTCCTTTTAGAGACTTGAGTTCTCATATGGAGACTATCAAATCTACTCATGCTCTTGAATTTGATGCTTCCTTTGGATTCCATCATGGGTCAAATCCATGATTCATTTTCTGTAGAGCCCAGTAATCTTGATTTTCAACTTCCACGTGGAGATGAAAATCCATTCCAAAAACCACCCAGAATGGTGAAACTTTTATGGGTGTCTTTTATGATTTTCTATATACCCATAACACATCATCCAAGTGCATTTTCTAATCCATCCTATTTAGATACTTGGTTTTCTCAAAAAAATTGTTTCAACTAATGATTTGAAACCTAAGACTAGAATTGTTTTTCAGGTGGTATGGTTTTGATTTTTTGTGTGTCGTCCCATACTTCTAAAGGAGGGAATCAAAATTTTGATTGCATATGGGTGTCCCTTGGTAAATGATGATGTCCTTTGGTACTCCAAACCTACAAAAAATCATTATCATGAAAAGTACACTAAAAAATGAGAATCATCAATCCTTACAGACTTATCTTACACCTATTTACTCACATAATCAACATCAATCAAAACATACAAAAAAACAAAGGAACTAGAAAAATTTCCCATAAAATTGATTCCCCATACATAAAAAATATCACAAAATAGTATTGGTTATGAGGGTATCTCTTGTATCCTAGAAATTTCCCAGTGTGTTGGAAATGTAAGTATGACTTAAAAAATACATGTGCCTCATTGAAATAAGAAAAGCCAATATAATCTAGTGTCCAAAACATTTTTAGCTATCATTTGGGGCCCAAAGTGTCCACCACAAGCAAGTGTATTCCAGAATATTAAAATAGATTCCAACTCATGATCTGGAACACACATCCTAATTACTTGATCACTACACATACAGAAAAGGTCGGGGTCATCCCACACATAAAATCTTGACTCAATCTATAATTTTTGGACATGAGGTTTCTTTAATCTTGTAGGGTTTTCCTATGAAACATGTCAATTAACTACATTTTCATACCAATGATGCATACCTAAGATGGCATAAGGATGCACATCGGGGAAAGTGTCTTGAATTTTTAACTGGTCCAATGTATCATCCTCTAGTGTGCGAGTAAGCCTACTCATGTGTTCCACCACCAAGTTCTTAGAAACCTTCGTGTCCTTTATCTCGATATCAAATTATTGAAGAAGAAGTATCCATCAGATAAGTTAGGGTTTCACATCTAGCTTCTTCATGTGGTACCTCAGAGCTGCATGGTCAGAAAAAACAACAACATTAAAGGCTAATAAATATGAACCAAATTTATCTAAATAAAATATAATAGAATGAAAATATTTTTCTCTTTTCGTGTGGTTTTATTGGGAAGAATCCAATTTCCTCAAAGCATAGGTGATCACATTTGAACGTCTCTCCACCCCCTGAGAAATGAAATTTGCGACCATGAAGTTGGAGGCATCACACATAATATCAAAATAATGCTCCCATCATAAAGGTTGTATGATCGATAAAATGGTCATACAATTCATTATCCCATCAATGGAAGCCTTTCACTAATCATCAAACAAATAATTAGAATCCATTTTTAGTAATTGTTATATAGGAAGAGAAATCTTCATAAAATCAATGATGATGTACTGATAAAATCTTGAATGTTGTAGGAAAGTCCTAACATCCTTCAATAATGAAAGATAGGGTAAATATGAAATAATATTCACCTTAGATATATCATCCTATATCTTGTGTTATGACACTACATTCCCCAAGATAATTCCATGATCTATAATAAAATAACACTTTTCAATGTTTGTGTCCAGATTTTTCTATATACAAAGATTCAACAACATTCCCAAACTAGAGATACAATCATCAAATGTGGATCCATAGACTCTAAAATCATCCATAAGTACTTAAATTAAGGTCTAAATAAATTCCAAAAAAATACTCACAATGATTCTCTGGAAGGTATTTGGGGCATTGTAATGTCCAAATAGAATCCTTCAGTAGCCAAACCTGACAAATATACAAGTTAATGTTGTATTTTCTTGGTCCATTAGAGTAATAGTATCCTAAAAATATCCATAAATCAATCCATGAAACAATAATGTGTCTTCCCTACTAGTCTCACAAACATTTGATCAATAAATTGGAGAGGGATGTGGTCCTTATGAGTGGACATATTTAGTTTCCTATAATCAATACACACACATGCAAACTATTTTGAACCATCATTGGAACTAAATCATATTTCTAATTTTTAATAATAGTTACACCACATTTCATAGGCACAACCTGAATATGATTCAAACACTGGGAATCAAAAATGGGATAAATTATTCCTTCCTTGAGGAATTTTTCACCCAATTTTTTAACAACATAATGAAGGGTTGGATTATGATTAATTTGTGGATACTTAAAAGTTTTAGCCCTTTAACACCCCAATATTTCATATTACATTATTTTTTCAAAGTAATCCATCAACTTTCACTACACACAACACTGATTTATAGCGCACCATGACATACCAAACTGGTCGTTCAAAAGTTTTTATAAAAAGTATTAACTGAAGTATGAACTTTATGTAATCCTTGTAATTTTAGAATCCATATTATGAGTTTCTTAGAGATAATTTAAGATCAAATTCATTTTTTCAGATGAAAGAAGTATTTTTCAAATAATGCAATTTTACTACCTTTTAATGGTGAACCCTTTTTTTCAATCCAATATTTGAAACTTTTATATATTAAATTTAACAAAATATTATTTTCCTTTAGAATCGGGACATATGAATTTAGTTTCAATAAATTATATGTTTTTTTCTGATAACGTTCATATTTGGGTTAATAGTGAAAATATTATATTTTAACTGAAAACAACTTTTTTAATAAAAATAATTTGTTGGGGTGAATTATAAATTTTAATGGATTGGAAGTATAATTAGATTATATTTTTACCATTTAATCCAATGATGGCCATTGTCTGTAATTTCACTTTGATATTGGACATAAACAAGTGTCAATCTTTTGATAGTTATTATTTCATAAAAATACGCTTTTCGGTTTTGACAATGAGAATTAATTTTAAATTAATTAATGAAACCTATATGTTTTGAAATTGATAAAATAAAATTAATTTTTGAATTCAGAATATAAAAATTATCCTACGGTGATTTGTTGGTATTTTTCTGAAACCCATCAATTTTTTTGATGAATAATGAAAAGCACTTAGTTATTGTTTAAAACAGACTTTTTAATTAAAAAATTATTTTTTTTATTTATATTTATAATAGGTAAAATTGATACATAATACCTATATAAATTCAATTTAATTCATTGGAGTTAGTTTATAATAATTTGAGACATAAAAATGTAATCAATCTTCTTACCGTCTTTTACCCACCTCCTAGGAGCACTTGCAAATTTACATAAAACGTAATTTTACTGAATCTGTGAGTTGAATTTAAAAAATCCCAGAGAAAAGGAAAACATCAATGAGTAAAATGTGGTTCAATAAGATAAAAATAGTTTTTTGTGAATAGTAATTGTTATCTTTTATTTACCACGGTTAAAATTAAATAGGGTAATTAAAGGTAAAAATGATATTATTATTACCCTAACACATGTAAAAATACTATTCGATAATTATAATTTAACCAAACACAACCTTAAGAATAAAATATGATCCTCTTTGGTCTACATGGATTTTATTTGGACATTTATTATTATTTAATTCAAAGAAGAGTTAAAAGTGTTAAATTCAAATATTAAAAACAAAACCATTTTTAATATATGGTTAAACAAAAGATAAATTCAACTATAAATATTAATTATAAATCTAAAATGATTTCCTAAATAATGGTATTTTATTTATATTTTTTAGAAATTAAATAATTTAATTTATGACACAATGATGATGCAGTAATTACCTAATAAATAAAATATTAAAATAATTGATATTATCAATATCCAAATAAATGTAATTTGAGACTTTTTATGAATTCCACTAATTTTCTATTTTAGTATGACATGTTAGGGTTGGTTATTTAAATTTTGTTCGAGGTAATAGTGATGTTATAAATTTTGAAAGAACAAAATACTAAATATCGTAAAAATTGACTTAAAAGAGTTTTTCAAACAAATATTACACTATTAATTGATATCCAATTCCTAAAAAAATACGGATGAGCCAAAAGACTTATATAATTATCAGTGGATCATTAATGAACCACTTGGGGTTCTCTTGGATGTTTATACTATGTTTATTAACCATGTAATATAAAAATACAAAGAGACATGGTAAATGTCAATCTATTTAACTAAGAGTTAAATCTAAAATATTAACTCAATATAGGGACCAAAACCTATATAAAACCTATTTGTTGATTGGTTTTCAACCCATAACCACCTTATAATTTAAATAATCCACATTGTAGCCATTGGAAACCGAAAATGAGTTTATTATAAAATAATATTTCTACCTTTTCCTATGGTGCCCATCACCCCTCTTATAAAAGGGCACTTCCCCTTCTCTCGAATTCACACCTCCAAATCCATTTGGATCGGCCAAAACCTATTCGAATATCAACCCAACTATACTAACTTAATCATAGATTCCTTCCATTGGTCAAAAAACCAATCTAAGGATCCCTTTTGATAAAATCAAAAGGAAGAACCTGAAGAAGAGGTAACGATTTCACCACCCTCTTTCAATTTCTTTTATTCTTCCACTTACCCTTTATTTTTTATTACCATACCAAAATACTAAATCCAGTACCATATATATACTGGTATGTTATTATAAATATATCATAACCTTATTCATTATTCTATCAATCCTAGGAATGATAATGTCACCATGCGTGCGTCCGTACGACTTATCGTCTTCACATCGTGGAGTGATTTGTTATTCAACAATATGTTATTTGGATGGATATAATGATGAGTAATATGTATATAAATAAATAAATAACATGATAATGTCTCTGTAAAATTAATATACCCACAAATTCCACACAGTTAAGGAAATGATATAGTCTCTTGTGCATACGTACAGATTACCGTCTCCAAGACACGATGATATTCATTTCCACGTTCACCATTCATCGACGATTATAAAAATATATATTACTAATAAGTATGTAATATATTAAATAATAATGATAATATATATATATATATATGTGTGTGTGTGTATTTATGTACTTATATATATCTTATTCACATACTTTCCTTTAATACAATATGAAAACAGAAACATTGTTTATGCGTACCTACAGCCTACCGTCTCCATAAATGGTGTTTTCCATTTCATATATATATCTATTATAAATATTTATATTCTAAATATATATGATATATGAATCATGTTTTGCATTCTGGAATTATTTAAATCATTATCTAAATGATACAGTCAAGAATAACAAGTTAAAATATGTTCGATAAAGAATGCGATTATTACTCGAAATGTTAATTTCTCATAAAAATCATTATTAAATGTGTAGTATAAAGTCATAAATGAACCATGAATGATATAATAAATATGAATATGGTTCTAGTATAATCTCATAACATGCAATAGTCATTATATAGGGTTTTAAACGTACCCTCTTCCAAAGGAAGGTGCAAGGTAAGGGTTAATTTCACAATCTCTTTATTTTTAGAGGTTGTTTTTATATAAGTATCTACTGGGACATATTTATTATCCAGGACCATGTTAAATAAAATATTTTTCAAAGGGATTATTTTTAAGGGAATTTTTACTAAAACATCCTTTTAAATGATTTAAATATTTATTCTTCTAAATAATTCTCAATAATTTCATTGTATTCAAAATGGATTTTAAGGATTTATTTAAATGGTCATGAATGTTATAAAATTGTTAATTCCTTTCATAAGTTTCAAATTGGTATCAAACACTTTTATTAAAAAATTACTTTAATTGTATTCCTTTTTAAATTGTGTGAATTTTAAATTTTTTCATTAAAAAGTGATATTTCTCTCAATGAGTTTTACAAATAATTTTCATCTATATCATTATGATTTGATGGAATTTAAACATGTTTGAAGTTGACTTATTGTGATTCAAATCATCCATATTTTAATGAAGGTTTTGTGATATGTTTGACTGTGTATGTTTTATTTTTATACCATTTTTGGTTTATGAAGGATGTATTGGAATTTCATATGATAGTTTTAATACGAATTTTTATGTTATGTTTAAACCTTTTCATATAAGAAATGCATTGGACTTGGTTGGTGATGGGTGGAGCCTTCTATAGCTCCTCAATGCATCGGTAGGTCTAATGATACAAACTAGTGTCTTGGCACAAGGCCTTGATAAAAACTTATTTGTATTCTTGGAACAAGGCCTTGACTACGTGGTTATGAATGTATGGAATTATACATTCCATCATTATGAAAGTGTCTATTGATATTGCATGTTATTATTCCACTAGTAAAATATCCAAGTGAGTAAGTAAATGGAATTAGTTTGATTTATATTTTCCATAATATAATGAATTTTATGTTGAAAAAAGCTTTTTATTAGTTCTATACATTGGCTTAAATGTTTATGCTTATTTATGAAAGTGTCTTCCATATTATTATCCTTACTGAGCATCTGAGATCACCCCTTTTTACTTTTTATTTTTCCCAAGGCGCGAAGTAGTATATTATTACTGACCTGTAGGGATAGTGTATGGTATCTTAGTGTTTCCCATGGAAACAATGTTGTTGTAGTTTTCCATTTTATGTTGTAATGTAAACCTTATGAATGTATCTAGTACTTCCATGGCTACTAAACCAATTGGTCTTTCGAGACATGATCTTTTGTGATCATTCTAATGTAATGTAATAATGCAACGACTCTGGGTATCTAGGGTCGGGGAATTACAGTTGGTATCAAAGGAAGGTTAGTAATAACTTTGGAAACTATATTTAGATAAATTTAGATTAGATTACATTACCCTAATATAGAATTTGAGGATTAGTATATAAGAACATCCTATAATATTGGTACTGTAAGGATTTTGTGAGTTTTACAATAAAATATACCCATGTATAGACATGAGCAGGTAGAGGCGGCTCTTGCACAGATTTATCTAGTGGTAAAACATAAAAACACCGATTTGAGTTAGACTCGAACGAGAATGAGTGCACGACAACGGGCCTTGATGCACTCTTGGTTACAAAACTCCCAAGGGAGATTCTTAGGATAATTATATTTTTATTCACATATAATTATGAAGGATTTATGAGTATATACCTCCTAAAAGAAAATATTTTTATGATTATTGATTATATCTATAAACTGTTCAATTCACGTTAGGTATATTACAAGATTGAAATTATTCATTGCAATTCATAAACTGACCTATTGTATTCCATTTTATAGAAATGGCACCCAATAGAAGGAATGCAACCTCCAGCAAAACGTATGATCCAAAGAGTAAAAAGGATCATATCATTCATATTATTAAGCCAATATTTAGAAGAGAAATAGTCACACATGTATTCTCAACATATGAAGAAATTATATCATGTGTTAATAAGAAAAGTAATGAATTTTGTGAGTCCTATGTCTTTTAATGGGAGAAATAGAAGAAAAGGATGGAAGAGAAAATGATCGATAAAGGGAAGATGGAAAAGAAGGATTTTCCAATATGTGATAACTGTGGAAAGAATCAACTTGGTAAATTCATGAAGGGAATGTGATTTTTTTATAAGTGTGGAGAAAAAGTACACCATGTATGTCATTGAAAGGGTAAGAAAAAAGTTTCAAATGTACAATGCTTCATCTGCAAGGAGTTGGGACACTACGTGAATCAATGTCCAAAGCATCTGAGTATAATCCAAATGATGATATTTCATAATAATAATGTTTTGATACTACCGAAAAAAGAAGAGGAGTGATTAGATTTATAATGTTGTTATTAATATATTGTGTCATTTGAGTATTGTATTAATTATGTGCATGTTATAAGATTTATCGAGTATACATAGATTGCACTACAATACTATTTAATTAAGGACATGAGATTGTGTGGATCCAAGAAAAGTGATTCAATAGCAGGTTAAATTTATGGAAAATACATGGTTAAAGGAAATGTAATCCTTAATATGGTCTTGGTAACGAGGTAATGGTTTTGGAATAAGAGATGGTTGGTTTGGATAAATTATATTAGATATTCTTTACTTCCTTGGAAGTTATTAATAGTTTTTTTTATTTTATTATTGTTGGAATATTCAATATTTTTGGATATAAGTAATGTATCCAGAATTATATACAGGATACGGTAGCATGAATCTAATCAATAAGGTTTTATGGTAATTCTAGGTGTTACCATGTTTTAAAATAATACATGATGAAGGTGTTTACATAATATTACGTAGGAAAAAGGATCTTCATTGTGTTTAACTTACATATAAATTTTGTACTATGAGATTGGATAGATGTATATTGGATAAGTCTAACATCTGGAATGGATTATGTTTAAAATTGGATACTATTGTTAAGGTTGTTTTTGGATTTTTATAAAAAGGACAACACGCAGACTGTGTGACAACCCGTCGAGTTGGACAAAGCTGCGGGAATCGAACCCACAAACATAGTGTGATCGGGATTTATCGCCTACCACAGGATTATGTGAAGTCCTAAGATAGAATAATTTAGTTTCTTTTTTTAAAGGTCGGATATGTGAATTATAAGTTCATTTTTTTGGAACCCTATAAGAATAGGATGAATAGAATATTTTTTCAGTTCTAATATATTTTTGAGTCAAAAATGAGTTTGTGGAAGAGATTTGTTAAAGGATACAACTCTACTCATAAATTATATATTTTTTCCTCTTATTCTATGTAGAAATTAATTCATAAACTTTAGGTAAGGGATCATAAAACAAAATGTTTTTTATCCTAATACCTAAGGATTTGATGAACCAATGATATTTTAAATCACCATTAATTGATGGCTTTGAGGCCCTCAATTCTACAATTGTTTATGACTGATGACCTCAATAACTACATATAAATATTTACTTTTTTCCTCTAATTATGTGTCTCTAATTTCACCAGTGTTCTCTTTATCAATATCATAATTTGATGGTGACTTTTTCTTTCCCCTTTTCCTCTTATTAAGACTTAATTTTATTAACCCAATTTCCTATGTGTGTTTTCCCACAAAGGTATTTTCTATTTTAAACCATTTATTTCTGAAATAAATTTCAAATTATGAGGATGACATTTATTGAATGAGGGAAGACGGTAACACCATAAGATTTCATAGTACATTATTTCTTCAAAGTAATCCAATAACATGCACTACATGCAACACTGAGTACTAGCGCACCACGACTTACCAAACTTGCTGTTCAAAAGAGGTTATGAATAGTATTAACTGAATTTCGAACTTATATAATCTTTATAATTTTAGAATCCATATTATTATTTTCTTAGATATAATTTAAGAAAAAATTCATTTTTTCAGATAAAATAAGTATTTTTCAAAAAATACAATTTTACCGCCTTTTAATAGAGAACCCTTTTTTAATCCAATATTTGAAACTTTTATATATTCAATTTTAAAAAAAACTTCTTTTTTAGAATAATAACATAAACATTTAGGTTTAATAAATTTTTTGTTTTATTATGAGAACTTTCATATTTGGGTGAATAGTGAAAAATACTACATTTTAACTGGAAACATCTTTTTTAATCAAAATAATTTATTGTGTTGAATTATACATTATAATGGTTTGGAAGTATAATTAGATTATATTTTTAACATTTAATCCAATAATGGAAATTTTATGTAATGTCACTTTGAAATTCTATATAAACAAGTGTCAATCTTTTGATAGTTATTATTTCTTAAAAATACGTTTTTTTGGTTTTGACAACGGGAATTAATTTAAAATTAATTATTTCAACTTCTATGTTTTGAAATTGGTAAAACAGAATTCATTTTTGAATTCAAAATATCAAAATTAGCTTAGGGTTATTTTTTGGTATTTTTATGAAAGCTTTCAATTTTTTAATGAATAGTGAAAAACACTGAGTTATTGATTAAACCGACTTTTTATTTAAATAATTAATTATTTTATTTAAATTTATTATAATTAAAAATAGATAAATAATTCCAATATAAATTAAATGTAAATCATTGGAGTCATTTTATAATAATTTTTGATATATAAAAAGTTTATCGAACTTTTTACCGTCTTTTACACAACTGCTAGGAGAATTTGCAAATTTATAAAAAACATAATTTTACCACTTCTATGAGTTGAATTTCGGAAATATGAGATACACAGTTAATATAAAGAAGTGAAAATGTGGTTCAATAAGATAAAAATAATTTTTGGTGAATAATAACTGTTGACTTTTATTTACCACATGTAAAAGTAAATAGGGTAATTAATGGTAAAAATGATATTATTATTACCCTAACACATGTCTTAATACCATCAGATAAGTATAATTCGATGAAAAACAACCTTAGGAATAAAATATGATTTTTTTGGTCCACTTCGATTAGATTAGGACATTTATTTTTATTTAATTCAAAGAAGAATTAAAAGTGTTAAATTCAAAGTTTAATAACTAAATCATTTTTAATATAAAGTTAGACATAAGATAAATTAAACTGTAAATATTCATTATAATGATAGACATATTTTATATATAATGGTACTTTATTAAAATTTTTAGACATTAAATAATTTAATTTATTACACAAGATTATGCAGTAATTACCTAATTAATGAAATATTAAAATAATTGATATTTTAAATATCAAAATAAATGTAATATGAGACTTTTTATAAATTCCACTAATTTTTTTTGTTAGTGGGACATGTTAAGGTTGGTTATATGAATTGTTTTCAAATTAATAATGCTTTTATGAATTTATAAAAAAATACCAAATAGTGTCAAAATTGACAAAAAAAGAGTTTTTAAAACAAATATTATATTATTAATTGATATTCTCTATCTAAAATCTATGTTTCGGACAATAGACTTATATAATTATATTTTGATCATTAATGAACCACCTGGGGTTTGGTTGGATGTTTATAGTATGTTTATTAACCATATTGTATAAAAATACAAAGAGACATGGTAAATGTCAAACTATTTAACTAAGAGTTAAATCTAAAATATAAAGTTAATATAGTGACCAAAACCTATCGACAACCTATTGGTTGAGTAGTTTTCGACCAATACCCACTTTTTATTTTAAATAATCCACTTTGGAGCGATTATTAACTGAAATTTTTTTATTATAAAATAATATTTCTAGCTTTTCCTAAGGTTCCCCTCACACCTCTTATAAAAGGGCACTTCCCCATATCTCATATTCACACCTACAAAACCATTTTCCTAGACCTAACTCTACCCAATTGTCCTCCAAACTATCCTACCATCATCTTAGAGGCCTTCTTTTGTTCATAAAGCCAACCTAAACATCCTTTTTATCAAATCAAAAGGATGAACTTGAAGAAAAGGAAATGATTTCACCACACCCTTTGAAGTTCTATTATTCTTACACTTACTCTTTCTTTGTTATTACCATACCAAAATAATAAATCTAGTTCCTTATATATTATGATATGTTCTTATAAATATGGCATAACTATATTCATTATTATATTCATCCTATGAATGATAATGCCACCATGTGTGCGTACATACGGCTTGTCGTCTCCACGCCGTGGGGTAATTTTTTATTCGACACTAAGTTATTTGGATTGATAAAATGATGTGTAATATGTATATAAATAATGTAAATAACATGATAATGTCTCTATACAATTAATATACCATCAAATTCTATACCTTAATGGAAATGATATTGTCACTCGTGCTTACGTACGGATTACCGTATACACGACGCGATGAGATTCATTTCTGCGTTCACCATTCATCAAAGATTATAAAAATATACATTACTAATAAGTATGTAATATATGAAATAATAATTCAACTGAATATATATATATATATATATACATATATCTTATTCACTTACTTCCGTTCAATATGATATGAAAACAGAAACAACGTTTATGCGTACGTACGGTCTACCGTCTCCATAAACGGTGTTTTCCATTTCATATATCTATCTATTAGAAATATTTATATTATAAATATATATGATATATGAATCATGGTTTGTATTCTGGAAATATTTAAATCATTATCTAAATGATACAGTGAACAATAACAAGTTAAAATATGTACGATAAAGAAGGAGATTATTACCCGAAATGATAATTTAACATGAAAATCATTTTTAAATGGGTAGTATAAAGTCATAAATGAATCATGTATGATATAATAAATTTTAATATGGTTCGGGTATAATCTAATAACAAACAATCGTCATTATACAAGAGGTTAAACGTACCCTCTACCAAAGGAATGTGCAAGGTAAGTGTTAATTTCATAATCTCTTTATTTTCACAGGTTTTTTTTATTTAAGTTTCTACTAGGACATATTTATTATCCATGTCCATGATTCATAAAATATTTTTCAAAGGGATTATTTTTAAGGAAGTTTTTACTAAAAAATCCTTTTAATTATTTCAAATATTTATTCTTCTAAATAATTCTCATTAATTTCTATGTTTTCAAAATGTGTTTTAAGGATTTATTTATATGGACATGAATGTTGTAAAAATGTTAATTCCTTTAAAATGTTTCAAAGTGGTTTGGAAAAAGTTTATTAAAAAATGTCCTTAAATGTATTCCTTTCTAAATTGTGTGACTTTTAAATTTTTTCATGAAAAAAGGTTATTTCTCTCAAATATTTTTAAAAATCATTTTCATCTATGTCAACATCCATTGATGGATTTTAAATTTGTTTGATGTTGTTTTATTGTGATACATATCTTCCATATTTTATTGAATGTTTTGTGATATGTTTGACTTTGGATGTGTTATTTTTATACCATTTATGCATTATGGATAATGTATTGGCATTTCGTATGCTATATTTAATATGAATGTTTATGTTATGTTTAAACCATTTAATATGAGGAATGCATTGGACTTGGTAAGTGACGGGTTAAGCCCTCTATAGCTTCTGAATGTATCAGTACGTATCATGACACAAATTAGTGTCTTGGCACAAGGCCTTGAAAAAATCTTATTTGTAGTCTTGGAAGAAGGCCTTTACTATGTGGTTATGAATGTCTATCATAATGCATTCCATAATTATGAAAGTGGTTATTGATATTTCATGTGATTGTTCGACTAGTAGAATATCCATTTGAGTAAGTAAATGGAATTATTTTGGTTTATATTTTCTGTATTATGATGATGTTTTTGTTGAAAATGATTTTGTATTATTTCTATACATTGCCTTAAATGTTTACGCTAATTTATGAATGTTTTTGATATATTGTTATCCTTACTGAACTTCTGAGCTCACCCCTTTTTATGTTTTATTATTCCCACGATGAAAATAAGTATATTATGACTAACCTACTGGGATAGTCAATCAGATCTTAGTTTTGTCCATGGAAACAATGTTGTTGTATTTTTCCATTTTATTATGTAATGTAAACCTTATAAATATATCTAGTACTTACAACTCTACTAAACCAATTTGTCATTATAGACTTGATCTTTTGTGAACATTCTAATGTTATATAATAATGCACCGACTCTGGGTAACTAGGGTCAAGGTGTTATAGTTGGTGTTAGAGGAAGTTTAGTAATATCTTTGGAAACTAGATGTAGATTACATCTGATTAGAGCACATTACCCTAAGATAGACTTTGAGGATTAGTATATAGAAACATCCTAGAATATTGGTACTATAGATATTTGGGGAGTTTTCCAAGAAAATACATCCCTGTCTAGATACGAGCAGGTAGAGGTGGCTCTGGCACAAATGTACCTAGTGGTAAAACCTGAAAAATCGCTTTGAGTTAGAATTAAAAGAGAAATAGTGCACGAAAATAGGCCTTGCTGCACTCTTGGTTACAAAACTCCTGGGGGACATGCTTAGGATAAGTCTCCTTTTCTTCATATATCATTATGAGGTATTTACAAGTATATACCTCCTCAAAGAAAATATTTTTTTGATTATGGATTACTTGGATAAACTATTAAATTAAAGTTAGGTACTTTACAATTTGGAATTATTCATTTCAATTGATAAACTAACCTAGTGTATTCCATTTTATATAAATGGAACCCAATATAAGGAATGTGAACTCCAGAAATACGTATGATCCAAAGACTAAGAAGGATCATATAATTCTTGGTATTATGCCAACATTTATAGCGGAAATAGTCTCCCATGAATTCTCAACATATGAATAAATAGTATCATGTGTTAATAAGATATTTAAATAATTCTATGAGTCATATGGATTTGAAGGGGAGCAAGAGAATAAAAATATGGAAGAGAGAATTATAGATAAAGGGAAGACAGAAAAGAATTATTTTCCCATATGTGATAACTGTGGAAAGAATCAACTTGGTAAATCTTGAAGGGAATGGGATTTTGTTATATGTGTGGAGAAAAAAGACACCAAGTATGTGATTTCAAGGGTAATAAAAATGGTTCAAATGTATTATGCTTCATCTGCAAGGATTTGGGACACTACGTGAATCTATTTCCAAATTATCAGAGTATACCCCAAATGCTGCTATTGGATAACAGGACAGTTATTATACAGTTAAAGTTGAAGAGAAATGATTAGATTTCTTAAGTTGTTATTAATTTATTTTGTCATTTGATTATTTTATTAATGATGTACATGTTATAAGAATTATAGAGTTTATAATTTATGTACTATAGTACAATTTCATTAAGGACTTGAGATTGTGTGGAACCAAGAAAAGTGATTCAGTAGCAGGATAAATTTTAGGAAAGTACATGGTTGAAGGAAATGTAATCCATAATATGGTCCTAAAAATAGGGTAATGATTTTGGAATAAGTGATGGTTGATGTGGATAAATTATATTGGATATTCTTGACTTCCTCGGAACTGGATAATAGTTTTTTATATCAGTATTGTTGGAATATTCAATATTTTTTGATATAAAGAATATATACAGTATTATATAATGGATAATGGATAATTAATGTAATCAATAAGGGTTTATGGTAATTCAGGGTGTTACCATGTTTTAAAATAATATATGATGAAGGTTTTCACATGTTATTACGTGGAAAAAAGGATCTTCATTGGGTTTTAATTTCTTATAAATTTTGGACTATGAGATTGTATAGAATTATTTTGGACACGTCTAAAGGTTGGAATGGGTTATGTTTGAAATTGGATGATATTTTTAAGGTTATTATTTGGATTTTATAAAAAGGACAACACGTAGACAGTGCGACTACCCGTCACGTTGGACAAAGTTATGGGAATCGAACCCACAACCATAGTGCGATTGGGATTTTTCACCAACCACTGGACTACGTGAAGTCCCAGGATTGTATAATGTACTTTCTTTTTTTAAAGGGATTAATAATTGAATTATAAATTCGATTTTTTAACTTATATGAATAGGATAAATAGAATATTTTTTATGTTCTATTGTCCTTTAGAGTGAATGATGAGTTTGTGGTAGAAATTAGTTAAAGGATAGAACTATACATGTCAATTATATATTTTTTTCTCTTATTCTATGAATAATTTAATTCTTAAACTTTACGTAAGGGGTCATAAAACTAAAAATGTGTTATTATAATACATTATGTTTTGTTGAACCGATGATATTTTAAATCATCATAGATTTATGGCTTTGAGGCCCTAAATTCTTCAATTGGTTGTGACTGATGACCTCAATTACTCACTATAAATATTTAATTTTTTCCTCTAATTATGAGTCTCTAATTTCAACCAATGTTCTCCAACTCTATATCATAATTTGATGGTCACTTTTTCAATCCCCTTTTCCTCATATTAAGATGAAATTTTATTAACCGAATTTCGGATGTGGGTTTTCCCACAAAGGTATTTTATATTTTCAACCATTTATTTTCAAAAAACAATTTCAAATTACAAGGTCACAATTTATTGAAGTAGGAAAAAATGTAACACCACAAGATTTCATAATACGTTATTTCTCCAAAGTAATCCAACAACATTCACTACACGCAATACCGAGTTCTAGCACACCACAACTTACCAAACTTGCCGTTCAAAAGAGGTTATGAATAGTATTAACTGAATTTTGAACTTATATAATTTTTCTAATTTTATAATAAATATTATGAGTTTATTAGACATAATGTATGAAGAAATTAATTTTTTTCGATAAATGAAGTATTTTTCAAGAAAATTAATTTTACATCCTTTTAGTGGCGAACCCTTTTTTAATCTAATATTTGAAACTTTTATATACAAAATATTAAAAAATAAACTTCTTCTTTAGAATCCGGACATATGAATTTAGTTTCAATAAATATATTGTGTTTTTCTGATAACTTTCATATTCTGGTGAATATTGAAAAATACAATATTTTAACTGAAAACATCCTTTTTAATCAAAATAATTTATAGCGTTGAATTATAAATTTTAATGGTTTGGAAGTATACTTAGATTATATTTTTACTATTTAATCTAATTATTTTAATTTTATGTAATTTCAATTTGAAATTATATTTAAACAAGTGTCAATATTTTGATAGTTATTATTTCATAAAAATACATTTTTTGGTTTTGACATCGGGAATTAATTTTAAATTAATTATTTCAACTTATATGTTTTGAAATTGGTAAATTATAATTCATTTTTGAAATCTAAATATCAAAATTAGCTTAAGGTGGTTGTTTGGTATTTTTCTGAAAACTTTCAATTTTTTGATGAATAGTGAAAAACACTAAGTTATTGTTTAAAACCGCCTTTTTATTTAAATAATTATTTATTTTAGTTGAATTTATTAAATGTCAAATTAGATACATAATACTTATATATATTCAATGAAATTCATTAGAGTCTGTTTATTATAATTTTTGATATATAAAAATTTTATCGGACTTTATACCGTCTTTTTGCCACCTCCTAGGAGCATTTGCAAATTTACATAAAACATATTTTTACTACTTTTGTGAGTTTAATTTAGAAAAACTGAGAGACACTATTAATACCAAGGAGTGAAAATGTGGTTCAATAAGATAAAAATAAAATTTGCTGAATAGTAACTGTTAACTTTTATTTGCCACATTTAAAAGTAAATAGCGCAATTAATGGTAATAATGATATTATTATTACACTAACACATGTCCTAATACTATTAGATAAGTATAATTAGACCAAAAACAACATTAGTAATAAAATATGAATTTGTTTTGGTCCACATGGATTACATTAGGACATTTATTATTATTTAATTCAAAGAAGTGTTAAAAGTGTTAAATTCAACGTTTAATAACTAAACCATTTTAAATATATGCTTAGACATAAGATAAATTCAAATATAAGTAATCATTAGAAAGATAAAAATATTTTCTACATAATGGTATTTTATTAATATTTTTTAGACATTAAATAATTTTAATTATGACACAAGATGATGCAGTAATTACCTAATTAATGACATATTAAAATAATTGATATTATAAATATCCAAATAAATTGCAATTTGAGACTTTTTATGAATTCAACTAATTTAATAGGTTAGTGTGAAATGTTTGGGTTTTCTAGATTAATTTTCATTCAAGTAATAATGTCTTTATGAATTTATAAAAAACTAATTACCAAATAGTGTCAAAATTGATGTAAAAGAGTTTTTAAAACAAATATTATATTATTAATTGATATTCAATTTCTAAAAATTTATGGTTCTGCCAAAAGACTTATATAATTATATTTCGATCATTAATGAACAACTTAGGGTTCCCTTGGATTTTTATAGTATGTTTATTAACCATTTAATATAAAAATAAAAGAGACATGGTAAATGTCAAACTGTTTATCTAAGAGTTGTATCTAAAATATAATGTTAATATAGAGCCCAAAACCTATCTAAACCCTATTGGTTCAGTGGTTTTCGAACCACACCCAGCTTATCCTTTAAATAATACACTTTGGAGAAATTAGTAACTGAAAATAATTTTATTATAAAATAATATTTCAATCTTTTCCTATGGTTCCCCTCACCCCTCTTATAAAAGGGTACTTCCCCTTCTCTAAAATTTACACCTCCAAAACCATTTGGATTGACCAAACCCTTCCCAAATAACCTCCCACGTATCCTACCTTCATCTTAGATGCCTTATTTTTGTTATAAATCCGTCCTAATGAGCTCTTTTGATCAAATCCAAAGGAAGAACCCGAAGAAGAAGTAATGAATTAACCACACTCTTTCAGGTTCTTTTATTCTTCCACTTACACATTTTTTGTTATTACGATAACAAAATAATAACTCTAGTACCTTATATATACATTGATTTTATTATAAATATGTCATAACCATATTAATTATTCTATCCATCCTGTGAATGATAATGTCACAATGTGTGAGTACGTACGGCTTACCGTCTCCACGTCGTGGTGTAATTTGTTATTCAACACTATGTTATTTAGATGTATATAATGATGAGTAATATGTATAAAAATATTGGAAATAACAATATAATGTATCTGTAAAATTAATATACCATCCATTTCCACACCTTAAGGAAATTATATTGTCTCTCGTGCGTACATATGGATTACCATATTCACGATGCGACGAGATTCATTTCCATGTTCACCATTCATCGACGTTTTTAAAAATATATATTACTAATAAGTATGTAATATATAAAATAATAATTCTTCTGAATATATATATGTATATATATTTATGTACTTGCATATATCTTATTCACTTACTTCTGTTCAATATGATATGAAAACAGAAACAACATTTATGCGTACGTAAAACCTACAGTCTCCATAAACGGTGTTCTTTTATTTTATATATCAATCTATTATAAATATTTATATTCTAAATATATTTGATATATGAATCATTGTTTGTATTCTGGAAGTATTTATATCATGATCTACATGATATGGTCAAGAATAGAAAGTTAAAATATGTATGATTAATAAGGCAATTATTACCTGAAATGTTAATTTAATATGAAATTAATTATTAAATGGGTTGTATAAAGTAATAAATGAATCATGTATGATATAATAAAAATAAATATGGTTCTGTTATAATCTAATAACATACAATGGTCATTATAAAAGTGGTTAAATTTACCCCCGACTAAAGGAAAGGGCAAGGTAAGGGTTAATTTCACAATCTCTTTATTATTCGAGATTGTTTTTATGTAAGTATCTGCTGGGACATATTTATTATCCATGTCATTCTTTCATAGAATATTTTTCAAAGGTATTCTTTTTATTGGAATTATTGGGAAAAAATCCTTTTAAATGTTTTAAATATTTATTCTTCTAAATCATTCTCATTAATATTCATGTTTTCAAAATGGGTTTTAAGCATTTATTTATATGGAAATGATTTTTTTTAAAAATATTAATTCCTTTCAAAAGTTTCAAAGTGGTATCAGACACATTGATTCAAAAATTTCTTTAAATATATTCATTTTTAAATTTTGGGACTTTTAAATGTTTTCATGAAAAATGGACATTTCCCTCAAAGAGTTTTACGAATCATTTTCATCTATGTCAACATCCTTTAATGGATTTTAAACTAGTTTGATGTTGATTTATTATGATACAAATCTTCCATATTTTATTGTAGTTTTTGTGATATTTTTTTCTTTCGATGTGTAATTTTTATACCATTCATGGTTTATGGATAACGTATTGGAATTTCGTATGCTAGTTTTAATACGAATTTTTATGTTATGTTTAATCCTTTTCATATGATTAATGCGTTGGACGTGGTAAGTGATGTGTGGATCCTCCTATAGCATCTCAATGCATCGGTAGATCTAATGAGAAAAACTAGTGTCTTGGCATAAGGCCTTGAAAAAAAAATATTATTTTTAGTCTTGGAACAAGGTCGTGACTATGTGGTTATGAAAGACTTGCATTAAGCATTCCATCATTATAAAAGAGGCTATTGATATTCCATGTGATTATTAGACTAGTAGAATATCCATGTGTGTATGTAACTGGAATTATTTTGAATTATATTTTCTATATTATGATGAAGATTATGTTGAAATGGATTTTGTATTAGTTATATACATTACCTTAAATGTTTATGCTTATTTGTAAAAGTTTCATCCATATTTTTATCCTTACTGAGCATCTGAGGTCACCTCTTTTTATGTTTTATTTATTCCCAGGATGTGAATAAGTATATTATGACTGACCTGCATGGATAGTCTATGGGATCTTAGTGTTGTCCATGGAAATAATGCTGTCATAGTTTTCCATTTTATGATGTAATGTAAACCATTTGAATGTATCTAGTACTTCCAAGGATAATAAACTAATCGGCATTTTGAGACTAGATCTTTTGTGATCAAGAAAACTTTATGTAATAATGCACCGAATCTGGGTATCTACGGTCAGGGCATTAAAATCCCCATCTTATAAAATAATCATAATCAAAAAAAAATGGAGGGGATAAAATATGACATTTCTGCAATGGTCAACCCATTTCCCCTGATGTTTGCCATCAAAATATTCGAAACATTTTCCTTATATTGAAAATAATGATTATAAGAAATTATAACAGGTAATCTATCGCCACTTAAAAAGTATGATTATTTGATATTTGGTGGCAATGTATTGAGTTATAGTGTAGGGGGATGATGTATGGATGGAGAATTGTATGGAATTGAAATTTGTACACAATGAACATTCGTATTGGAATATAAATCATCAAAACACAGAATAAATCATCAAACACATCAGCATACTCAACTTCCATGTAATAATTAGTGTTCACATGAACAAAATCAGAATATGAATCCATTTCAATTACAAATCTATGATACGTTTGTTCATTATAAAATAGTGTTTAATTGATCTTAGACATCAAACTAGAACAATTTTTATAGTCTCCTTAAACATAGGATAATAAAAATATATGTATTTTTTGTGGTTCAAAATGGGAGATAAAAACCATAATGGTATTTTTAGGGGTATTACATGGATTACATGACATTAAATATCAAAACATCATCTCCAAAATCCATGAAAATTATACCCTCATGAACATTTATGATATTTTTTGCAGATTCGAGTAAGGGCCTATCTAAGCTAATGGTAACACATGAAATTACCTGATCGTCCCCTATATTAAGCACATTGAAATCCACTAGAAAGATCACAACTCTTACCCAGAGAAGTACATCCTCATGTACTCCCACTGGATATGTTATATCTCTATTTTCCAACTACACCACTACTCTCATTGTCTTCAACACAACAACATAGAAAGAAGAAAATAAAGAGTGGGGCATTATATATATGGATTCTCCTAAATCATGAAGATCATCCGAAACATGTAACTCCCTTATGATGCATAGTGTGGTGAATATCCCATGATCATTTCATTTTATGGGATTAATAGAGTTAGATTAATTTTTGATGAAACATTCCATCCATGATTTATCCTCTCATTTCCCTTCATAATTCATCGATTGGTACAATTTTATTTTAGGAATTTTTCATACCCTATGTTTTTCATGATGGCTTCATGTAAAGGGATGTTGATCTCCACATGCTTGAAAAAATCCAAAAATTATTTTTGAATCACTTCTTTAGACTTATTGTTTATTTGTAAAACCCTATTTGGAAATGGAAGGGTATTAGAAAGAACATCATCAATATTTTTCAGACCGTTATATTTCTCATTGGGTTGTTCAATAATTCTTTTGGAGTGGGTATTTTCTAGAGTTGGGGTGAATCACAACGGAATAATAAGGGGAGAAGTATTAGTTATTTTCTTCCCACTTCTCAATGTTATGGCACTAATATTCCCTGTGGGATTTGGATTAGTTTGGGAAGGAATATTTACATAATTTTTACATAAAGGTTCATGGAAGGTGGTGGTAATTTGTCTCATTTGTGTCTTCATCTCTTTCATCTCCAAACCATGACACATTAGCTCATTCTGTTTATTGAGAACAATTTGTTTCAAAATTACCACACTATTAGAATCTACATTGTGTGGGGGATTCTTTTTTTTGTTGACTTGTTGAATTTTGGGCTTCAAATGGCCATTGGGGTTGTGGTAAACCATATTGGTATGGTAGATGCTTCTGGATTTTTTTATGAAAAGTGGGACTATATTGTTTTTCAGAGGCATAAATCTTATCTGATTGACCCTACCACCCTTGGATGTGTGATGGTCGAAGGGAAGAAAACATATTTGGGGGATGTGGCTATATTTTCTATTGATATGGTCTCCTAAGAAATACAGTAGTGAAATCTATTATCTCTTGTAATTGTGGGAAATAGTCAGTTTGGTGGTCTTTCTCAGTGATAATTCGACAAGGCCTAGAAGTAATGGGTTGGGATGTCATTGGATGCAATGAATTCTGAGTCACTATGTTGTTCAATTCTTCCAAAGTAGTATCAATAGAATTATTTTCAAGAGAAGAAAGACTTACATGATGTAATACCCTAACATACTGTGTTCCTCGATTGAAAATTTTTTAGGAGTTTTTGACACATTTTTAATAAATTCACTTTAATCTACTGGTGTCTAGTCTACCAATTCTCATTGAGTCGTAGCGTCCACCAAACTCATCTCCATAAGTGTGAGTCCTTCATAGAAGTACTAGATGAGGAGTTTCTCACCGATTTGGTTATGTTGGAATCTTTCAGAGTACTTATTGAATCCCTCCCAGAACTCATTTAGTGTCTCCCCTATGGATTTCATGATCCTAGAGATCCCCTTATGAATGGAAGTGGTATTTGATGCTGGAAAAAATCTTTGCATGAAAATATGTTTCAAATCATTCCAAAAAATTACATTTTTTGGGTGTAAATAATACATCCAATGTTTTTCATCTTCATCAAGTGATAATGGGAATTTTCTTTGTTAGATTTGATCTTTAGAAACATTTCATGGTTTTAAGGTTGATCAAACTACATTAAAGTATATTAAATATTTTTTTCAGATCCTCAATGAATAATCCATAATATTTTGGAAGAAGGTGAATTAATCTAGATTACATTTCAAAGTCCAATTCATGATTTGGGTTTGCAATACAATTTTTTTGATAGATTATATTTAGTGAATCCAATTCTAAAATGGTTTTATTAAGTTAATTCTCCTTATTTACATCCATTATTTCTTATTTCATTTTGGACTTAGAAGTGCTTCCAATTACACTTTTCTTGGAGTGGGAGATCTTTCCTACTTGTTGAATGTTAAAACATCCCATAGATTGAGAATGTATGAATCGAGCATGAAGGCTTGGTTTAATCTCATGGTCAAGATATAAAATAAGCTCATGATTATGTTGGTGTCATTAATCATATACAAATTAAAATAAGTAATTTGGATAACAATAAAAATTAGAATTTTGAGTTGATGGTTAAAAAAGAAGATGCAGGGAATAAAAGAAGACAAAAAAATTTAGAATGGGTAAATAAGAATTAAATAAGGGAAGAATAGCATAAAATGTAAAATAAATTTAATTCCTATAATTCGATGAAAAAATTAAATGCATCCCCAGAAATGGTGGCAATTTGAAAGGCACAGTCAAGGGCACCCCCAAATGATATTTAGATTGGGGTTATTTAGGTGCAGTAGGGTGGTTGACCTAGGACGTCTCTCAACATGATGTAATTAAAACAAATTAATAAAGGTAATTTGAAAATAAAATAAAATAATAAAAATAAACCACTGAAAAAGGATAGTTTTTTATTATAAAAGAAGAATAATAAGTATAATAGAAGAAAATTGAATTTTGTTTTGTTTTTTAAATAGAATGTTGATTAACAAAGCACAACAAGAAAATGCTTTTAACTATTTTTAGAAAGTCTAACCGATCTAAATACACCTATCTATTCATTTATTAACCATTATAATTTGAATTAATATCGACATAATTATGATCCCTTAATTTGTTAAATCTCAAACCCTATGAGAAATAACTTCATCATAAATATGATGTGAATTTAACGGTAGGCTATCTTCAGAACATGAAATCGTTGCACCGTACTTTTATTGATGTTATAAGGCTAGAATATGGTTAGTGGTAAATTAAGGAACATTTAAACTCTTTAAATTAGAATTAATTGAGTTTAGGTATTATATTTGGACACTACAAATTGAACTCGTATGGTTTTGTATTATTGACTAAGGTTGCACTATCACAATTCACACAATTCCTGAGCTCACATGATTTGTATTAATTGTTAAATTGATTTTTTAGTTTCATTTAAATTAAAAACATAGTTAATAGATCATATTATATGAATAATACTATATAATTGATTCAAAATAAATGAATTAATATGGATAGAGGTCGATCGATTACTAAAAAAACTAATATTCCATGTGCGTTGTAGTCATCATACAATCGTTAGGAAAATGAAACGGTTTATAATGGATATAATATAATCTTGTTTCTAATTTTGATAATTTACTAAATAAATTAAATATGAATGTAAAAGAGACTAATAAATAAGATTTGATGAAGTAAAATTCAAATGAAAAGCATGAAAACAATGAAATAAAAAGTGGAGGTGGGAGAGGAGAGCCTTCTTGGAAGAGATCTTTGCATAAAGCCTTACATCTTCCATGAGGATTAAAATTTTACCTAGATAAAACATGTCGGCAAGACCTTCCCAAAACTAGGACCAATCATCACAATGATTAATGTCACCAATTTATAGAGTGGTGGAGAGTCTAGGATCAAATTGGTTTCATGTTTAAATTTAGATTCTAGGCCCAATATTTTATTCCAAAATTATCCACCCATTTGACCACCAAAACGTGTGAACCATATGTTTTTTCAGAAGGATAATTTCTGGGAAATTTGGTTTTTGGTATACCCTCAACATTTGGGATAAATCCATGCACTACTATAGAATATTTAGACCAATAAATATAGTGGTTTCCAATCGAGTGTGTTCAACCCACCTATGAATTAATGGAACATTTACTGTATTCAAATGAACTCTTTAGATCAAGTGTTTTGAATTAATGTTATGTCCCATTAAGTGAGGAACATTGTTAAAAAATATATGTTAAAATAAATCATATTAAAATATTAATGTTTGAAATACTATTGTGAATTTTAAAAGGTTAGAACTGGAATTTATTTCAAATTTGTAAATAAATGATCTAATCTAAAATATTTTATAAATAAACATACTTAATAGAATGTGAGAATTTTTATTTATTTATTACCAAAAGTATATTGAACCAAATTTTGTTCTATCACTATTCATTGATTTCATATCTACATTATTTATCATAATAATAGTTCCTTTTTATTTTATCCATTATTAAAAATTAGAGAGTTTAAATGAGTGTCAAAACATCAAGAACATAGAGATATTTTCATACAAATAAAAACGAATACATACACAAAATGTCTTGTTGTTTTACAATTCTAAAATTTTCCACCATTCCTTTAGAACTACCCATAAAAATAATAGATTTATATTTTTTACATTATGTTGTGTAAAATTATAATTCTCGATCTAATCCATCAATGTTTGTAGGAAATAAATCCATAATAATCATTTTAAAGTGGAGTATGATCATTTGCTGCATATATCGTGAGAGTGTCAAACTAGGTATGTGGGAAGTACACATTTATTGATAACAAGAATGATGAATAATTTACACAAGTAAAACCCTTTTAATGGTTGTTACAGCTCTATTATTTATTTTAAAACCATAACCACTTATTGCATCCAAATATTTGTGTATTTATAGTAAAATCATATAATTATACCCCATAAGAATGTTCGAATACTATCATATTATATATATTATCCTTAAGTTTTTCATTGAATTTCTCTAATTCTAATCTCAAAAAATAACAAGAATTTTAACTGATATAAAATATTATAATCCAAACCTTTACCATATATAATATGGAAACACGTAATATACTCTACGATAAATACATGTTCATGATCTAGGTTATATTTTTTTTGAGTATTGGAAACATATATACAACTTTTACAATTAGAACACAATTTCTTTTATTTAATATCAACAGAGTTCTCATAACACCCAGTGGTCCTATTAGCACGACATAGAATAACATAAAAAATTTAATAAGGAAAATTTCAAGCTAGAAAGACTAGTAAGGGATAAAAAAATTAGTATATCATGGGTGTCATAATGTGTCATAAGAAAGGGAATGATCATAAGAATGCAATAACTGAATACAGAAATTATAACACATGAGATTCGAGAAAATATGATCATATCATGACAAAATTTTATCATAGCAATGTGGAAACAACATAAAAATGCTGTAATATGATCAAGTGAAGGCTCCCTTCCTTATAACATAGCATAGTTGGCTAGGAAAACTTATCACACCCATTGATGGAAAGGATTGCTGACAAAACACAATGATATCACTTGAGATGGAAACATTAGTGAATTATTTTGAGGGATATATAATTCTAGTCCCAATATTTATATAATTAAAACAATATATAAGTGTTCCACATGTTTTCAACAAACAAATCATAAAAATCCAATGAAACCAAAGGTGTTTTATATCTATTTTATATTGCTACCTAAATAAGAATTCATGGTTTCATAAATAAAAATGACCTGATATACCCAGGGAAAATATGTGGCAATCCAACTAGTTTAATCTTATTTTATATATATATATAACCCAACAAAATTTTAAAAAATGTAGTATTTATTCCATTTCAGAAATACTAATATGATTTAGATATAATTTCCCCAGTCAATTATTGTATTAGGAATCTAGTTGAATACAAATTTACCATGTAATAGAATATAATGAATTAATATAATAAATTCATTAGTATTATATCATGCATATATAAATTTAACATTATATAATAAAAAATTAGTTATTGTTAAAAATTTATATGTTACGAATAGTTTCATAACCAATCTAGATAACAATGTTGGATGGTATCACATGGCGAATACCCATGACCAATTATACATAATAGAAGAATAACACTCTTATAAGTTTTATTAAAAATAATTTTACAATGAGAATTTACGTTTTCAATTGAAAAAATTTCAAAAATAAAGTTTTTATTAAAAAATGATAAAATAATTTCTTATTTGAGAACATGAAATCATAGTGAGGATGTCTATTACAAAATAAGAAAGGAGCTGAAAATATTCATTCATAGAGATACATATAAAATATATTACATTTTGATGACAAAAACACATAAAAATGTTATAAATAATTTCCTTTTAAACTATGTTTTATATAAAATAATCATTTTTAAAACCAAATTTATAATTTAGTTAGAAAGAAGTAATTTAAAATAATTGAAAACATTATTTTATAAGATTATTAATATTTAATATCTTGTTGAAAATTTAGCGTGTCCATTTAAACATTTATTTGATCCCATATTGAAAATATAATGTTAAATAATTTAATTTAAATGAATATAATTGAAGTAGGAAGGTAACCATCATCACGAAATATGATAGATTATCTTTGTAAATAATTTGTATTGTAGAAAAATATCCATCATAATTTGTTGGAGTTATTATTATCAACATCGTGATTTTATTGGTTTAATTGATTCATCAATGTAGGGGATATTAATGAATAAATTTAATATCCATATAGAAAAAAATATTCCATTTAAAATGATAATAGAAGGAATAAGATACCTGGAACTACAAATTCAAAAAGGGATTTCATAAATCTGGGTAAAAAGGACTTGTGTTGATAAAATTATTATGACATGAGTAACTTTTTAAATCAATAACATAAAACGATGAAGAGAATTAAAATTGAACATAAATTATGTGAATAAAATACAATTAATTATAAAATGATAATTTTGTATTATATACAACATATTAAATTAAATAAGTGTATAATGTAAAATGTGTATCGACTAAGGTATTTTGATATAGAAACATAATAAAATTATATCTGAAATATCTATTAACATCTTCGTAAATTACTATATAAGTGAATTATTTTTTGGAATATAGACACATTATACTTGTAAATATATATTTAATATAATAATTTACATTTTTCAGTTTTTAGATATGTTTATATTATTTCAACTAACGTCATTCACTCAGGGTTGTTCGGTTAATTTCCGTATAATAAATTTGTTTTTATGGCCATGGACAATGGTTCTTTATAATTGGATAATGATTACCATAAATAAATATTATTGTGTCATTTAATATTTCAATAGGTAAAAATTTATTCTGTAAAATAATTTTTCCATGGATGGACACAATTTATAAAAGTAGCATTAGTTTGTCATTTTTAGGGACTAAATTTACAAAAATATGATTATTGATAATATGAAATATAGAATGTTTGATATTACCATTAAATAACTTTTATGATTTATAAAATTACCATTTTTATAAATTAAATTAATTATAGATCCCATTTATTTATTTATATATTAAAATCTAAATTGAAACACTTTTTCTTTGAGAAGGTGGTATACACGTACACACAAATGATAATCCCATTTTAATGAATTGAATTAAAGTAGAAAAAATAATTTCAATTTGTAGAATTGTTAAAATGATATGACTATTGTATTTAAATATTAAATATATTTTTCAATCCATCCAATGAAATGCATTGAGAAAATATTTGAAACATCAGGAATAATGGTCGTAATCTACAAATACACATAATGGTGTTTTTTATTTTTTTTAAAGGTTTTTGAGGATGGAATTAAAGGGATGTAAAGTTTTTTTTAATAATGTACATATATATAATTAATACATATATAAAAATAATTAATTTATATAATATATTATATGATTTTGAAAAAAAATTATAAGAATGACGATATGCCATTATCGAGACATTGAAATTTCTCTAAAATGTACTATTTAAAAAGAAAAGGTTAAGATAAATTATAGTGACCATAAGAATATTGGACAGTTAGTTACATATAACTTATGTAATAAGGTTTCTATTATAAAATTAAGTAGAATTGTTGGTGAAGATTGTAATTGGTGGAATTGGTCTTGTTTTATATGTGATGAAAAGTGACTCTTCCCGGGAAAATGATGTCATGTAAAGGGTAAGAATGTATGTTCATGAAAGGTAGGTGAGTCAGATTTGGTATGATTGGTGAAAAGTATGTGTGGGAATCTTAAACCTGTTAATTATTTTCAATAATGTACAATGGTAATGTAAACAGAGTAAAATTTAGTACAAGTTAGATCAGTCATATAAAAATTTACTACTATTTAAGAAATGTTAATCCTTTTAATCATTTTATCACTAAAAATATATTATACAAATGTTAAATTTTTATTATCAAATATATTATAAATTTTCTAACTATTCACCGTTAATTTATTAAAGTTATATAATAAATTTTCTTTTTATAATTAAGACAAATAACAAGAAATGATTTTAAATAAAATAATTTTTTTAAACATTAAACATATGTATAAGATAAATTTCAGTACAGTTACTTATTTTCATCCCATTACATTAAATATTATAAAAAAATTTGGATGATATGATAGTAAAATAAATCCATAACATAATAATGATTAAATATTATCTAATTATAATAAAAAAAACTAAAACATTTTTCTTTAGTAATATGTAATTTTTCATCAGCTTTAAAAACAATTGTGCATAGCTTTTATATGATAAAAAAAATTCCTAAAATGAAAAATGATTTTGAAGATTATTTTTTGATAAGAAAATGGTTTTTATGGGCAAAAAGGTGATTATAATATGACAAAAAATGAAGTGAAGTTTTATGTTTCATTAACTTCATTTTGAACTAAAAATAGATATTTTATAGAAATTCTTAAAAATTGAAACTTAATAATTTTTTATATTAAATTAGAAAATAATAATAAATTTGATTATATTTTCATAAAAAATTAGATTTTTTAAATTTGATATAATTTTTCTTATATTTAGCTAATTTTTGTTAAGATATTCATAAACAAAAAGTGTTTCAATTTTTGATTGACACAAATTTTATTATTTAATTAGTTTAATATTTCATATCATATATTTATATATTATATATTATTATAATTATATTTTAATGATTAATATTTTAATTTTAAAATGTATAATTTTCTTCCATTGTATTTTGTGTCCATAATGATTTTGAACTCATTATTATTTAAAGGAAAAATTTATTAACCAAAATATATTATTTTTAATCAATGATATATAATATGTAAAATTATTCCCTTGTTTTATTAAAATTATAATGGAATCGAAACCTTATAAATAATGGTTATTTCAGGTTCTTCCAATGTATTATATCAATATTTCTTCAGAAATGGTTATAATTTAATGAATTGAATTTTAACTCTTGATGAAATATTATTTCAACAATATGGTCTACTGTCCTATCATGGATTTTAATGTGATGAAACTAAATCCATATTTTCCTTATTCTATTTTTTACACACCAAAATAGATCAATGTATTCTGACTCCATTATTGATGACCCCCCATGCTTCTTTCTATTTTTAGATACAATATAGGGGAAAAGGTTTCACCTGCTCTATCTATTGAGTATTTTTACATAAAAACACAATTCTATACAATTTTTAAAAACATTCTTCTTCAAACATTCACTATATATTCCTTCCTTCGTTACCTAATATGGAAATATGGAATAACTCACTCTTCAATTCTATATCGACTACTTGAATATATATGTAACAATGAATTATTCTCTATTGTATTATAGTTATTCTATGTAATATAGTTATATTTATATAATCCATCCATTTATCTATTTATAGAAACATCAAATGTTTTTAACTAGATAATTATGTATTTCAAAATATTCAATCCTTTACTTATCATGTACATTAATACAAAATATAAATTATAGGCACCCACTTTAAGCTAAATATTGAGATTATATTCCCATAATCATGTGACACATTTCATTATTTATTAGTTTTTATTATATGAGATACCCTACCTACAAATTATTATTACAATAGAAGTGACATTAATTACCCATTATGTGATTACATTATATATATGGGTGGTATTCTTATATTTATATATATTTATATTAGGGAATTGGATGAAAGTCCCAAATTAATATTAAGGCTTGGGGTTAGGGTTATTTTCTCAATTAGAAAATGGCCCATGGCATGGGATGTTATGTTTGTTTTTATTATTAACACTATAATTTTAATCATATAAACTATTATAATGGGTTCCCATTCACCCTTATGTTTCCCTCTATTAGGCCATTATTAAATCTAATGTAATTTTTTATTTGGAATATTTTATATAAGAACAATATTTTATGTCATGAAAATATATCATCTACTTTAAGGACTATGAAAATTAGAATAACGATTCCCTTTTGTTGTCTCTTAATCGTACAGGGTATTATAAAATTTCAAACATAGGTTATTACATGTGATGTGTTCAGACAACCACCACTTAGTAACTAAATAATGTATAATAAATTTTTTATTTGGATTATTTATCACTTATCAATATGAATATAATTATTAATTATAATTTTTTTTATTTACGTTAATATCAAATTATATATCCAAATTCATATATTAGATAGTTTTAGGGATGCAATTGGTGGTGGAATATTTATTTTTTCTCACAACCAACATGTTATTTCCAATGCATGGGAATATTTAATGGTTTCTACAATAGTTAATGGTATAGACCTTATAGTTAATGGGTTATGTGGATTATTGACTAAAATAGGGGGAGGGTAAATTGAGAGTACTCCACACCAATTTTCATTCCATTTTTATTGTTTCTCTAATTTTTTATGTTATTTTATATAATAATTCATCATTTGATTATTTATTGGACTTATGTAAATTTTTTTGATGTCATTCTGTACAAATTGCATTGTCAATATTTGGGTGTACTACGATTGGATGTTGCAATGTTATATAACATCATTGTATTTATTCATCATTTTATCTGGGATAGATAAATGGAAATATAATTTTTTGAAATGTTGTTTAAGCCAAATGTATGGTATTAAATCATCCATATATATGAATTGTATAATTTAAAATGGATTTTGTTTTGTTCCTAGATTTCAATATTATAATTGTGATTTTATAGTATGTATGATGGTGTGTGTTATTGATTAATTGAATTATATGATGTTCAATTATTGTATGATTTGTGTGATCATTCATAATTATTTGAATAGAATATTCAAATAATAGTAGTGTACTTTTTGAGGATCACAACACTGACTATGAGATTAGGTTGTGGGATTTGAACTATTACCATCAATATATGTAGTGTTTTTTATATAAAATTATTCTAGAATTATACATTAAATGTGTAGAGAACTAACTATGTTATCACATTTACTGGTTTTTACATGAATTCTATATATTTTTTATAACCCATGACAGTGGTAAGATGGAACTCGTGATAGCACAAATATTATGGAAAAGCCAAATTTTTTAGGGGTCCTGTATAATTCATAAATCAGTAATTATAGTTAATTGTTAACCAATATATGATATAATATTATATATTTATATTATTTATAAGAAATTAATTTTACATTGTAATTTCATACGTCATTGATGATCTCTAGTGGGATTTCCAGAGGGTAGAATTTGAATTTCCACTGACAGGTGAGTTAAACCTCATAATCATTCTTGAACCTATTACTAATTAGTAACTCCAAAAGAGTCTACTACATGTTACATACTAATTAATACCTATAAATGTAAAAGAAATTCCATCATGGTATGATATTTACTCTGTGTTTTAGTTATAAAATTCATATCATTTTTGTTTATATGGGTGGATTACTAGCTGTAATGATCTAGAATGATTCCTTTTAGGATATGTTTTATAATACCATGACACCTCTAGAGGGAAGGTTGAAGATCACTGCAAATATGATTTAGAGAATATTTAAAAACACTTAAAATGTTTTATTCAAGTAAAATAAATATATGGGGTTGTATATGATGGATTTACACCCTCTTATCATTGAGGATTTATACCCCATGAAAGAAATGGTATATATAGACAAAGAGTTCACATATATAGTGTATAGAATCATAATAGTAAATGAATATTTTTTATGTTTTATATATCTATATAAATTTTTACAATTTTTGTAGAGTTGTAAATCCACCGAGGATAGAAACATTGTAGAAGTATATTGGCATTTTTTTATCAAATGAAAATATCATTCCCTTTACATTAGTTTTAGAGTTCATGAACCTAAATCTCCTCCATAATAGGAACCTAGTTGTTTTTTTATTTTATAGGAAATATAGAACTTATTCTATGAATAGTTGGAGACCTTCATGTTGTAGGACGTGAATGTTTTATGGTTTTTAGAAGAGAGGTGTTACTTTACATAGTCAAAGTCAGTTATCATCTGTTCACTAAAGTGGGATGACTACTCCAATATTTTATAAATTTATAAAAACTTGTAAAAGATGTATGTAAGTGCATGGGGATATTATGAGGTGTGATTTATACGCGAATAAGGGAAGTAAATAGTTTTCATATTAGAGGTTTTACATTGTATGTAGGGTAAATGGTGATGGACAATCATAAGGATATAGTGTGGGATATGATATCATAACTCATGGTATTGATTTTTATTATTAGGATATATAATTAGTTTAGATTAATATATAATATTTATTTTTTAAATGATAATTTTTATTTATTTATTTTACGTATTATTTTCTACCATTAGAATTTTTTCACTTAATTAAACCATATTTAAAGCTATAATGATATATGTTTATGATCCTGTTTGACTAAAGGGAAAAATAAAATCGTTATATCCATCATTTTTGGTAAAGGGTTTAATCCTTCTATAGTAGGTTGAATAAAATCACATAAAATTACAAAACATAAATCATACATATTATTGGGGAAATTCCATATTATTTTCTATCCATCAAATTTTTAAAATGGATAACTAATTTTATTAATATTTGAAAAAAAAAATCAAGTTCTTTAGATAAATATATGGAATTATCATGTAGTTTTAGATAATCTCTATTAAGATATAATTTATTAAAGATATGTAATAATATTAGATTTATATGGTAAAGTATTATTAGTTAGTATATTATGTGATTTCAATATATAATGTGTCGCAGACAATAATTTAGTGGATATCAATTAATATTTTTCTTTGTTTAATTGAATTAATGTTTATAGAAATTGGATAAAAACTTTTTCATATTTATCATCAATTAAATGTATTGATTTCACCTATATAAAAAATTCAAAATTCAAAATAATTAAATGGATTACTTTTTCATTTTTAAAATGTATTTAAAATAAATGGAAATGTACATGGGTGTATTGAAAGATACAATATTATCATATATTTCAAATTATAATATAATAATTTTACTCCCACCTATTTTTCATTTTATAGGGTTATGTGAAATTTTATAATTTTATGAATAATATGAAATGTAATTTAAAAATGAATACATATTGTTTTTCAACATAAATTCAATTTATAATTTAGTTCATATTTTATTCATTGACAGTGAATTATGAAATTGACATATAAAAAGTATATATATACTAATTATAATTATATAATTTATAATATTTATTAAAAGTTATATGTTTCCATTGAGTGATTCCTATCATGAATTGTAGTTTTAAAGTTGAAGAAAATAAAAAATTTCTACTACATAGGATTAAAATAATGAGACAAATATTTGGGATTTTAATATTCTTATACATCAATACAACCCACATAAGATTAAAACTCACATGTATAACTGTGAATCTCAACCAGTGAACACATGATTTTTCATTTCTGTAATAATTAATTTGGCCATTGTAAACATGATTCTCAAGATATGTATTCATTTTTGAATATAATAACACAAATAATTTGTGAATGAGTAAATATCAATGATACAAATTACACATCATACATTTCTTAAAATCAATAGAAAGTGTAATAAGTTATTAAGTATCATCTATAATTTTTGTTGATGATTTCAGTGACACATTTTCAATCAAGAAAAATAATAAATGTGGAATGGTATATTTTAATGTTCAAGATATTTCAATTAAAAGAATAAATTTATGAATTGGATTTGGTAGATGACTATATAAGGTTGGAGAAAGCATTCCATGGATGAAAGAAAATTTCCAAAAATTTAAAAGCATGATTTGTATTTTTATGTTATATGATAATTGTTGATAGATTGTAGAGTCTACAAGAACAAAACATTGATAAATGAAATATTTGATTCAATATAAAAAGGTTTGGCCATACAACTACCACTTCCTTCTCTAAATCTATTTTATTATATCATAATTATATTATATAAATTTCATATACTAATTTCTGTAGCATTGTAAGCCTTTGAATGGAGGGGTAAAAATGTATGATTTTAGAAGGGACTGAGAACCATTTATAATAATTAACACTCACACTTGTCGAATAAAACACTCTTTTGTTGATTGATTTTGGTTTTTGGGACTATTTCGTATTTTCAATAAAATTTTGTTTACGGTATTGATAATGTTCTTCATTTATTACATAGGTTCATAACATGAATTCTCTCTAATCATTTTTTCCCTTTCAATGGGGAAACATACTATATTTAGTGTCATGTTTCTAGAAATTGATAGAATATTTGTTAAGTTAATGAATTACATATGAATTTACTAGGAGAACATTACCATTATATAGTATTTCATTATTTGTTTATTTTTTTAGAATATTTAAAACATTAATAATTTTCACACAAATAAGAAGGAGTTAAACAGGACATAACCATTGGTAGATGAGTAATTATAATATCTTTAAACCTTGCATTTCATAGAATAAATTTAATAATTTCTCATTTATTAATTAATAATAATAGAAATAAAGAAGATTTATAGACTAAAATGGAATTTAAAATGTAAATAAAACATTATCCATTTAATTACATAATTAAAATATTTAAATATTAGTGATTTCAATTTCTATTATAAAGTATAAAAGAAGTCAAAAAAACTCCTTTTTTACATGAGAAAAGTACACTTTGAGAACTATGTATTAGAGAAAACCAAATTTTTTGTAGTATAAATACATTTATACGGGTAAAATAATTTATTTTACACACCACAGGTCATGGTGATGTTATTAAATTCATCCATTTACTATGACTACTTCTAAAAATATTACTCTACTTTTATGTTACATAGAAGTATATATAAATTTACAACATTAACATTGAAAATTTAATAATCCTCTTAATGCGACCTAGAAAAAAATAAAATTTTAATATGAGAATGTTTTATTGATATACACAAGTGAAACTTATAAGGTTCATATTAAACCTGATATCAATGTAGATCGCCTGAATATAACAGTAATGGTCCTATGAAATAAAAAACACATTAATAAAAAATAATATACATTCATCCCTATGTTACAAAAATATTTTCAAATAATTTTTTTTTAATTTTACAAAAAACTGATATATTTCTATGGGAATATATATATATATATCTTAATTTTTTCATACATTAATACTCTAAATTTAATCACTGATTATTCTATGAGGAATATTTTTGTAGAGGTATTTCCCATTTTTAGTCAAAGGTGCAGCTAAAAATATTTTTATGAGTCAATAATGTGATTAATCTCATGACAAAAAGTACCTAAATATAGGTTTAATATATATATATATATATATATATATATTTCTATACATCTTGAAATATTACCATAATCATGGATATATATGAAACCCGGAAATCATGTGATGTGACTCTGTATGAGTATTAGAAGCATATAAAGAGGGTATATGCTAGTATTCCATATCATGATTCCACAGGGAATTGTGTTCTCATAATTTTTTAACAATCCATTCTCAATAAAAAATATTTAGATGTTTAAATCATCATCTAGAGGAACCATTCTAGAAAAATAACTAAAAAGTAAAAGTGATTAATTGAATTGAAATCATAGAAATCGCAATAGTTTGGAATATTATGTTAAATAACTAGATGGATTCAAGAGGTATGATAATCTAATTCATTATATTTTTTTAGAATCTGAACATCATGATCTGAAAATTATTTTTATAAGTATAACATTGATCTGAAATAGTTAATTATTACCATTCGTCTGGATTGTAGATCTGTGTTTATCACCCCAATCATTTATTAACTAGTATAATGAACTATATATAACTATAAACTATTTCATTGCCTAATTATAGAGAAAATATACAAAAAAATATAATGATTAAGATTATATTCCCATATTTATTTTGAATTTGTGACAAAAAAATGTCATTATCATCTTAAAAAAACCAATACAAACAATATCCCACATTTTAAAATACTACTACTAATGATCCCAAAATATTTTGTACAACTATATAATAATTCATAAAAAAATTAATACCATTAGCATTCTAATTTACAAAATAAAAGACTATTTGAACAATCATTAACCTGTTTGCAGAAAATTGTATAATAGTGATAATTTATTTAAGTGGACGAGTTTATTATTTAATTAATTAACATAAATTATAAAATCAAAAGCCTTATTGATAATATAGCCAAAAAACCTGCAAAATATAATTCCTAATCAATAAACAATTGTTATAAAAATGTATTAATAGGAAAAAACATAATATTAAATATATCTTTTTACACCAACCACACTTCCACATGATTATAATGACACCATTATAGATGAAGAAGGAAAAAATATAAAAATACTTTTAAAACCATCAAAATGAGAAGACAATATAGGTGAATAATAAATCGATGTTGAATGAATAAAATAATAACAGAAAAATTTAACATGAAAAAATTGATAAGGAAAACCATACACATCCATTCATATCATAAATTATCCAATAGAAAACAAATTAAAAGAGAAAACATAATTTAGAAATTATTGAAACATTCATGAATTGTGAGATTAATACTCCAAATTAGTATGCTTTGAAAAATTAACATGTATGCAATATTCATTAGGGATCTATGACTAAATAGTTTATGGAACAACAGAATAAGTGTTTCAACCTAGAAAGATGTGTATCATCTTTCATCACCACATCCTACAAGCAATATATCCAAATTAATGGAAAAATTCTATCTCAATCACCATTGGATCTGTGAAATTTTCATATTATTTATGTGATTTAGGTACAGAATTTTTTGTTTTAAATGTCTTGGATTTTAAATCTAGATATATTAGGCAATTAGATCTTTCATGTATTATTTTTCCATTTGGGAAAATATCCAATAATTATTAAGATGGAGTCCAAGAATTTTTTATGAGATTATATAATCTAATAAATCTGGATAATATTAATATGATAAACACATGAAAAGATATAACATCATCAAACCCACCCATAATTTTGGTAAAACATTTTATGAAGACACTAAAGAATTAAATCAATGTGTATGAAGTACCTCTCGCAATGGAATTTTGAGAGAACGTAATTCAATTAAGTATTTTTGACTTTTTAAGTAACTCATCAAAGGACTATTCGCATATTACACATTTACAAATTGATGAGGCATAAACTAGTTAAGATTAATGTATGTTTAACTAAATATTATCTTTCTGGAGACTATTTTGGCTTGGGAAATCCATGGTTAAATAATATATTGAGAAATATATGAAATTATTTATAGTTTAATGTAAGTGGTATCAAATGAATTAATTAATTGTTTTGATTTTTTATTTAACAGTTTGGAATCATTGATGTAAATTTTTTGTAGGAAATCCAATAAAGGGAATTAAAAAAATTAAAATTCAATCTCACTTTTATATAGATCTATGAATAATGAATTGAGGTATATATACACTAATTAATGATGCATATACTTAATGAACTATGAATATTTCTAATAATAATTCATAATTAGTTGTCCCTAAAACTATATAAATACTTATTGATATTTTAATGTTTATTTACAGTTAATAATATAGAGTTTAAGAGACATCCGAGACATAAATTCCAAAATATGAATGTTCTTAAATTTTATTTGAAAAATTACAAACATTTCCGTAAATCCAAAAAAAATATAAACCAAATTATGATAGATATAAAAAATAAAGTTATATACATGTTATTATAATCTAAAAACTTATACAACATTTAAGATTCATTAGGGGTCAACCCCATTAAAATTTTCCAAAATCCTAGATAGAGAAAAGTGAATAAAGAAAAATATGAGTTAATCCCAATGATAATTATTATTATCTATAGATTTTTTTAAAAAATTATAGGATAATGAATCTGGTATCTAGTAAAGATAAGTTTATATTATCTCCAACTAATAAATGTTAGATATAATAAAAGGAATAACTCACTACTTTTTTTTATTGAATATTTAGGTTACATCCTAGTTCCCATTACACTTTAGTAATTAGATAATACTATAATTATATGTGCCTTCACATCATTATCAATGTAAATAACACCACTATTATTGGTTAACGTCCTAGAAAATAATGAGTGATTTTTTTAATTTATCTTTTTATATTACATGGGAGATTGAATGAAGCTATTTATTAATGATTTTTTATTTTTTGTATTTCATTAAACCATTTCTTGAAATATTTTAATTTATTATTATTCATTAAATTCAAATAACCCCATTTTAGTCTATGACCCTTTTAATATTATGTTAGAAATAAAAAAACATCGTTAGTAAGATAATTTAATTAAAATGAACTGATGTAGATAAATCTAAAACCAATGTGGAAATTTATTTTCCTTATCCAACAAGTGTGAATCATGATAGATCATTTCTAGGACATGAATTATTTTACAAAATTTTTAATAAATTATTTTGTAACATTTACCTATTATTTTTCAAATTACAAGTAAATAAATTTTAATTTTAATTTCATGTAAATTTCAAGGAATAATTCATGTAATTGAAAATTATATTGTGTATATTCCCAGTGATGCTACCCCAAATCTAAGGATTAAAATTTTACATACTTTTGAATTATTTAATTTATACTATATAATCCATTATATATAAAATCTTCAACGGAAAAAAATAATTCATTACATATTTCTCAATAAATTCCAATTCTTCTCAAGGATAACTTTAATAAAAGAAAATGAATTAACAGTATTTGTATTTTCCCTTTATAATTTTTTTATTTGTTTGGAATGGAGTTCTTATATTGTTATTAAAAAATTTCTCTTTGATATTTGATGATGATGTTATAAGACAATAAGATTCTTGTGGGAAGGATATTATTACTTCCAAAATATAATGAAGTATATATGGATATGAAGGGAAATTAGAACAATGATTATTATCAATTGATGAAGCTAACCAATATAGTAAATGTTTGGATTATAGGCCAAGAATAAATGACAATCACATTCTAAGAGAGAAGTTATACATTATTGAAGGATGTGTACCTTTGAAAGGTTATATGTTCAACTATTTGGTAACCTGTAAAGTCCCACCTATCCTAATACTAAAATTAAATCATAGACCTAAATATGTGTAAATATTTATATTTATAAAAATTATTATATATGGATAATCTATAATTATTATATTATAATTTGATTATTACAAAATAGTTAAAATGATTTTTTTGAATCCCTAAATGCTATATCTTTTAGAGGAATGTTTTTTACCCAAAAATAATACTAATATAGAGTAAAAATATAAAATTATTGTACCAATATGATTAATAAAAAACATAAACACTTTTAAAAAAATTAATTAAATTTAATTCATTATAAACATATGAAAGGGAAAATATATTCACCCAAAACAAATTAGTGAATTTTATATGTATGAGGAATATATTTCATGGAACACATTCTAATATCATTTCAGGACTCTTTAAAATTTTTATAATTTGATTATGTTTAAAAATGTGTGGAATTATTAGCTACCAAATGTAATAATTATAATATTTTTATTGTTTTCATCAAGACTAGAATTTTTTATATATTTCATGTTTCAAGAGACATCATATCTGAACATAGAACTAATTTCATTAATATGATCATTGAGGACTTGATGAAGAGGTATTATGCACATCATATTATATCCACACCCAACATTTGTTGGAAAACTAGTAAGAAACTATTTTTAGTGTATGAATCAATATAATTTTAGGAATACCATTTAATGTGATACACCATAGTTCATGGCGTTTTTTTAAATTATATGGGATTATTTTGAGACCAGGTGTAGAGAAGACGTGCGATTCTGAGGCCCAGATTTCCCGGAATAATCTGTCGAAAAATGTTATGTTTTAAATAATTGGCATGAGCAGATTTCCTGAAAAAGTTGAATAACTCATAAATGGTTGCCAGTTATAAATATGAGGGCTCCATTGCATTTATTATGGCATGTTTACCCTAGGTGTGACATAATATTTGTCGGGGCGGGCCTCTAGTGAGAAAACCCAAAAATGGTATAAGCATCAATAAAATTATTAAATAAGACTATTTTATTTTTCAAATGCATACAACTCAAGAACGGTGATTTATATTTAAAATATGAGACCACCATTGAATTCATGATGTTATTCTATCCTTAAGAAGAGCCTAATATTTTTCAGATCCAATCAAACGTGGAATGTAATTTTTAGAATTTTCTGAAGTAAAAAAAATAAAATAACATAGAAATTTGTCATATTTTGATTCTCATCACCATTGGGCGGAGGAACATTATCACTATAGTTTAGCGATGAGGCAGTAATGAGTCACATTAAAGAAGCCCATTATTGAGGCTCTTAAATGAGAAACATAAAAACTTATTTATTTAAGTGTAACATATACGATGTCCTATGAATGAAACACTATAAAGACGTGACGACACAAAGTTAGAGAAATGATGTGATGGATTTCTATTTGAATGTGATAACAACATAGAGAATTAGAGCTAGAATTTTTCTAATGGATGGTGATGAAATTATATCTAACGATGAACGTGAGTTAATGAACCTATCCTTGTTAGGGGTTTACTTATTGTGTTATGAGTTTCCATGTTCTTCAATCTGAAATAACAAATGAATTTCATCCAATGAATAAGTTGTTTCGCTAATAGATTGTGCCTGTAGAAGGGCGCTCATTCTCAGTGTTTTCTAGGGGGGTTAATTTTGTTAGAATCATAATATTCTTCCCCAATATCATTAAAAATTCTAATGTGAAAGGTGTTGGACAACACGAACAAGGATTGAGCCCCTATATAGTGGGTGTTTTTATTTTTTATTCGTGGCTGAACCTACGAGTTGATGATGAAGTGTTTCTAAGGATTTATTAGGGAAGAAAACTTTTTATAAGGTTTGGATACATAGATGGTCCAATAAATGGAAAAACAGAGAAGACCATGTTGTCTGCTTGAAAATCCTATCGGTGCACCACAATCGGGTGTTGAAGAGGATTATGTAGCTGGAATGGGCCTTTGGGGTGCAACAAGAGTTTTCTTTGCTCAAGATGGCAGTTGACGGAGACGACGCTCTAGAAACTGATTTTGATGTTATGTTGGAAAGTGGTCAAGCATAGAACAAGTGTGGTACCAGAAAGGGTGGTCAGTTAGATAGTTATGGGGCGCATGAAACGACTCCCTCATTGCATCTGGGATGTAGGAAACCGGAATACTATGCATGTCGGGCAAGGGGGGATGTGAAGCAGGCCACAAAGTGGCCCAAGCTGGAGTATAATGACCTTCTATTTCTGGCTGGGCTGGAGGGATAACGTCTGGCCGCTAGGTGGCCTTGGGTGATGATGCAAATCAGCTTTGCATTTTGTGTGAGTGTGTGTGTGCGGGGGGGGGGGGGGGTGGATAAATCTAGTTCGTTGGAAAACCTGGGGTGTTGTAACCACGCCCAAACCTAGCCGGGTCGTTCGAAGCCTAATGGGCCTACCCATGTAGGTAGGCCAAACTAGGTCAAACGAAACCCAACCATGTCAGGTCGGGTTGGCCGACCTCAGTCGGGTAATGCGGGACACCTACACTGGGATGGTTGGGTTGGACTGACCGGGTCGGACCGGTACCATACACAACATGAATGTGTTTACTAAAATGCCAATATCATTCATACTATGTGTCTGTTTGATAAGCTGTTTGAGGCACTAGAACACTGGAGACAAGGCAATTATTTTGGAATTCTACAAGGAGGTTTTCATGAACATTGAAATATGATAAATCCCTTGAGGAGTGAATTTTTCTTGAATTATGCACACTACATAAGGAAATCATCAATTTGACAAGAAACCTAGTCTGGATCAGCTAGAGGTGAACATGTGTCGATCAGCTACCAGTGACCCGGTGTGGATCAGTTACAAGATACCTTGTTTGCATCAACTACAAGTGACCCTATGTGGATTATATACAAGAGACCTTGTGTATATCATCTATATGGGCCTAAGTGGGGTGTGGATCTATGTGACCCAGCAGGAACATAGTGGGGAGTGGCTCTGTGTGACCCATCATACCCATGGTACTAATCAGGGATGATTACCTTAGTAGTCCAATTAGATCAATGTTACAACTGATAGTCTTTATTTCTATAGATTTGATTATACTTCGGGTGAGCAGTCTTTGCATTGTATCCTTGTTGTGTGGTCTTACATGATGATCCTTCCATTTTGGTATGGGGACCCTATTGAGTATTGTGTTACTCAACCATCCATGGGATTCACCCACAACTGTTGTGTCCCATGAAGGTAACATATGCTTTGACATAGACCTTGGTGGTTCAAGACGAGGTGGTGCGCAGTGAGATGGGAAGAACGAACACATAGGAGGAGGCCTTGGTGGTCTTGAAATAGGTGGTGCTAAATGAGACGAGACATACAGATTCTTAGATAGATACCTTAGTAGTCTAGGACCAGGTGGATCTATTTGAGAATGGATAGATGAATGTGAATCTACGGCTACAGTCCACATACCCTTCAGGTGGGGTCTCGAGAAGAGGTATCATAGAAGATTTAAATTCTTCTATGGTTTTTGGGATTTTATTTTGGCCCCTTTTTTACTTTTAGTTTTTACTGTACTCTTAGTCCTTTTATCAAATGTAGTATTGATTTATCTACTGTTTACATTTTGTAGTTTCATTTTTTTGATTTTGTACAGGTTTAAAGGAAAATTCCATCCCTTCTTGGTATATGCTAACTCAGAACCCGTTGCAAGCCCCATTCCTATAGAAGGTAGGATTAGGGTAGTCACAACATGGGCCATGTGGGCCGTGTGATGAAAATGGTGTATCATAGTTGGTCAGTCAACAAGAAGAACTATGAATCCGCAATTTTTTTTTGGGGAAATAGTGTTATGTGTTTCATGTTTGGATTCTATGATAGGGAATCCAATGTTGGTGTGGTGGCCAACGTATCCATACACCCAGACCCTAAATTCTGTTTTCAAACTTGGTACATGAAGACACCAGTTGCATGCATCTTATAATGTTTTCTGATGATCTTTCTGAGTCAGAGTATCATCGCCATTTATAATATATTAATCTAGATTCATCTTGATATGTTCACTATATATCCACACAGACAGTCAACCATGATTCTAATGTGTGAAAATGATGATGGTTCATAGAGTTATGAGGCTTCAGTATAGGGATCATTTCCTTATATGGAACCTTCGGGTGGTTTCCCACCTTTTCCATTGTCGGTTGGTCAGTAGTTACTACTGGAAATACAAGTATATGACATGTGTATGCTCATCACCTTACACGAGTTTCAGTGATAGAGACCCCCCTGGATCCATATAGAGCTCGACTCATAAGAGGCTAAGGACAAGTTTGAGGTGGTGACTGAGTTTTCTGTCTAGTTAGTGAACCATTAGATTTGTTGGTAGTCCTAGATGTGAGTCTTCTACAAGAAGTAGTTGGGTAATGGATAGGTTTATATTACCATATCTTACTATAAGGTGAATTTTCTATGCAATGAACATTAGAAGCTTTCTCAAATAATTGGATATTTCTATAAAAGTTATGGGAAATATTTTCCTAAGTGCATCTATAGATTTGGTAGGATGACTTGTTGGTAGATGATTATTTATCGAGGTTTAACAAACTTTCCATTTACTGAATAAATATGATATGACTAGTGCTTCAGGGCTTGATCCTCTGGCCGAGATTTATTTAGGGACATCCATGCATGCACTATTTCTCTGTGCATTCCTACTCATGGTATGGTTCTTCAGAGAACCTTTGTGATTGAAATTCCTTTAGTTGAGCAGATACAACCAGTGGTTTCTAGGAGTGGGAATGTATGAAACTAATGTCAGTCTCAGAGACATAGATGAGTATGAGGACGTCATTCCGGTTTATGTTTCAAGACTACATCATCATATAGAGGTATATTTATGCATTGAACTTTATCCCCTAGAAACACCTATATCATCACCTTTTTATCGGATGACTCCCACAGAGATCCCTGAGCTGAGGGTACATTTTTAGTACTTGAAGAGGAAGGGGTTTGTAAGGTCCAACATTTCACTGTGGGAAGACCCAATTTATCTTCAAAGAAGGGTGATGAAATTTTGAGGTTATGCATGGACATCCGGTTCCTGATCTAGGTGATTAATAAGAACAAGTATCCTATGTTGAGGATTGATGACCTCTTCGACCAGCTGAAGGGAGAGAGGTGGTTCTCAAATATAGACCTCGTGTCTAGCTATCATCAACATTGGGTACAAGATGAAGATGTACTAAACATAGTTTTCAGATTCCAGTATGTCCACAACATGTTCTTGGTGATTCCCTTCAGCATGAACAATTCCACAGAAGTTCTCGTGGGACTCATGTACAATATCTTCTAGCATTAAATAGATCATTTCATGGTGGACTTAATTGATGACATCTAGGTGTATTCATCATTAGATGAGGAGAATGCTGCACACATACGAATAGACTTAGATACACACTGAGATCACCAGCTTTATCGGAAGCTCCTGAAGTTCCAGTTCTGGATTCATGAGGTCCACTTTCTAGGGAACATCATCTCAGAGACTAGAGTATTAGTGGATATAGTGACAATATAGGCAGTTCATGCTTGTAATCCACCCAGGAGCATGACTGTGGTGCAGAGTTTTATGGTGTTGGATGGATAATACTGTAGGTTTATGTCTGAATTATCCAGAGTAGCCACACCCTAATCATCTTTGACATGGTAGGGAAAATAGTTTGTGTGGATGTATATGTGCCAGAAAAGTTTTCCAAGAGCTGAGGATGAGACTAATGAGTGCCCTAGTCTTGAGATTACCAGAGGATGACATTAGGAATGTAGTTTTCTGCAAAATGTCAGTGACCAGGCTAGGTTGTGTCCTGAAGAGGGTGCAATTATTTTTCACCTAATGTTTATAGAAGTTGAGTCATCTGGAGCAGAAAAATATGACCCATGACCTAAAGTTAGTGGTAGAGGTCTTTACATTGATCATTTAGTAGAACTATATGATCGGTGATCAGATTACCATAATCTCCAACCACAAAAATATCAGATATATATTCTTCCAAGATGACCGTAACATGAAGTAGGGGTGATGGATAGAGTTACTCCATGATTATAACATCAAGAGAGTCTATACTCATGGGAAGGGGAATATGGTGGAGATGCACTCAGTAGGAGGTCTGGTTTCTAGCTACTGAGTGAGGTGACAGAGCACCTATCCGCAATATAGATATACTTTTTAAATGATGTTGGGGAATCTTACTTTAATTATATAAATTTCACTTCCCCAAACATATAGTTATATATGTAATGTTTACTGTGGGGCCTGACCTGCTCAGTCATCCTCATGTTGGTCTCCAGATTGATTTTCAATAATGAGGGAGCACATTATATTTTTCAAAGGGTGTACCATAGTACCAATTGAAATATAGGAATAATTGTTGAGGGAGTTCCATGCATAAATGTTAAAGGTAAATTTAGGTGTGGTGAGGATGTACCATGAACTCTGGCATTAGTACTGGTAGCAAGGGATGATGAATGTAGTGCCAGAGCTTGTCTATAGATTCTTCACTTGTTAGCAAGTGAAGGGTTAGTACCAGATTCCATAATATTTGACAAAAACCTCTGAGGTACCAATGTTGAAATGGGATGGCATATAAATGGACTTTATACGAGGCGTACCACATATTCTCAAGATACATGATACCACATGGGTTTCACTAGACCGACTCACCAGGTCGGCCCACATCCTACCCATTCGAGAACAAAGAATAATAGAGATATTGGGACACCTCTACATTCAACTGAGAGTTCAACTCCATGGTGTCTCGTCAATAATAGTATCATATCATGAAGCAAGATTTACATCCTACTTATGGAAGGTATTATAAATGGAATTTTGGACTCACATGCGCTTATGAACAACCATTAACTCATAGATAGATATTCAGATGGAGTGGACTTTAAAGACCGCCAAATACATGATTCATGATTGCATTCTTCATTTTGGTAGATTTTTGGATGACTAACAACAACTGGTAGTGTTTACGTACAACAAAATATTCCTCTCCACCATTGGTATGGAACCATTTGGGGCATAGTACGGATGACCATGTAGGTCAATATCTTTCTGGACAGACCAATGGGAGTCACCAATTGGGGGTCCAGAGATGGAACAGGTTGTCACTAAGATGTTGCAGGTCATCCAAGAGAGGATGAAGACTACACAATGCTGATATATGTCCGATGATAATATACAATGGAAACCCTTAGTGATTGAAGTGGGTTACCAAGTATTCATACGATTCTATCCTTGACGAAGGATATGGAGATTTTTCCATGAGAATAAAGTTATGTATGTGGGTCATCAGACCTTTTATGACACTACATAGAGTTGGATAGGTGGCATAACACTTCTATCTAGCACTATCGGTAGGGAGGGTGAACAAAAATATTTCATGTATCCTAGCCGAGAGGATATGTGAATGATCTATAACTTGCCATCGACTGGGGTGATCACGACATTGATGATGGGGTGATGTTTGCAGAGTTCCTGGTGTTGATAGTGGATCGGTAGGAGCGAGTTCTTCATTGATGGTCTACTCCTTTGTTGTGTGTTAGTTGGAAGTACAAGAATCTCTAGGAGAGAACATAGGATCACGAGGCTCAAATTTGTGCTTAGTACACCCATTTGTTTGTTTAGAACAAAATTTTAATTTTGGGGACGTACATCCATAAAGGGGAGAGTAATGTAATACCCTAGAATTCCATATTTTTTTAAAAATTAAATGTGAATATTTCTGGACCATGTTCTTAGAGAGCGTAAGATTATGAGGCCCACAGTTACCTAAATGATCCATCAAAAAATGTTATATTTTTTATACTATGTGTGGGAGGTTCTCCTAAAATAGTGGAATAAGTATTAAATTGGTTCACAAATCTTAAATCTGATGGTGTTGTTGCGTTCGGTATGGTGGGATTACCCTGGGAGGGACTTATGTTTAGACGGTGTGGGACACTAGTGAGAAAACAAAAATATCTCATAACTATAAATAACATATTTATATAATTTTTTTCTTACAATACTTATAACTCACAAATGGTGACAGAGAATAAAAATTTTAAACCATCTTTGAGCTCATGATATTATGCGGTTATTAAGAAAAGCCTACCAATGGACGACATGGGTCAACAATAGAAAATAGTTTTCGAAATTTTGGGAAGAAAATAAAAATATCATAAAAACATATTTCATTTGTTTCTCATCACTATTGAGAGTATGAACATTTGCACTACGATGTGGAGATGAGGTGATGATGAGTCACATTAAATGAATCCCATTAACGAGGCTCATAAATTTGAAGCGTAAGGACTCGTTTATTGAAATGTAACAGATATTTTATTTGAGGAATGAAACAGCGTAATGACAACACGACGTAGTGTAAGAGAGATTCTATAATGTGTTTTTCTTTTAATGAGAGAACTGGTTGGATAAGAAGAGGTAGAATTTTTATAATGGACAAAGGGAAAATTCTCAACAATGAAGATTGAAAATGCATCAGTAGGAACAGACACACACCTTGAAGAACGAGACTAGAGATCGATGAATTCCAGCATCTTCAAATGGAATGTGAATCCCTGTTGGTAGATCAAATCATCAAAAAACATATCCCATGTTAGAGGTTACTTTTTGTGTAATGAGTTTCCCTATAAAACAATGAATGCAGATCATCCAACGAATAGGTTGACTCACGGACCAATTTTTCTAGTGGGGTGTTCTCATTCTAAAGTTTTTTCATCTAGATTAATTGTTTTACCATCATAATCATATTTCCACAAGTTTTTAAAACTCTAATATGGAGGTTCCATGATAACACAAACATGGTCTGGGCCCATCCATCATGGGCGTTCTTCTTTGTTCTTTGTGGTTGAACCTGTATGTTGAAGGAAAATAATTTCCAAATCCCTAATAAGGAAGATGCCACCCAATGTAGGTTATAGGGCTAGAAATTTAATATAAAGAACCACTGAGGAGAACATGGTGGTTCACGAAATATCTTATCGTTGTTCCATGACGGTGAGTCGAGGAGGATGCCTCAACTGTCTCGGGTCGCGGAAGTGCATATGGATATGCTGGAACATGGGCTGATGGATGGTGGTGGTGGGATACATACAGAACCATGTGGGCCATGACTTCAAGATGGAAGGTGGTCCAACAGGGACCGCGTGTTGTACTGTAAATGGATATCGTCTAATCCGGTCGTGGTTATCAAAAAAAATGCCATCCTGCTGATCGTACCAGTCCGAGGGGTGTGATCCGGGTCATTGAGTTCCCCGGGATAGTGTAAACTAGTGGGATAAAGGTGTGCCACTAAGTAGGCTATGTTGGGAATGAAAATTGTACCACCAAAGTTGGTCGGGCCGAATAAATCCATGTCACTAGGTGACCCTACAGGATAGATCCATGGATGAACCAAGCTTAGTCCAAAAAGGCACAATGGGCCTCAATGACCCATACCCAACTGAGTTGGGTAGGTTCGGCCAAACGAGAATGGGTCATACGAGACCCCCGGGCCGAGCTGGTTCGGGCATTCCGACTGGGTCAGACATGGTCCGAACACAACCGACATATGTTGACTAAAACACTAATATCTTACAGACCTGTAATCCGATTGACGAGCTATTTGTTGAATTGGGACCCTTGTAATGAGGTAGTTATTTTACCTATTATCTATTAACATATTCATGTAAGCGTAAATATGAAGAATAGATTGAGGAGTAGATTCTTCATAAATCATGTGTGCTATGTGAAAAAATCCAATAGATGACAAGTTACCCTATGTTGGTTAGCTAAATGGGACACTGTGGGGAGAAGCTACAAGGTAACATTGTGGATCAGCTACAAGAGACCCATGTGTGGATTAGCTACGAGTGACCATGTGAGTAATAGAAAAAATTACATAATTGGTAAGTGGCTCTGTGTGACCCGGCAGAACCACGGTGGGGAGAGGCATGGTGTGACCCAACATACCCACGATACTAATTGAGGATGAGTACCTTAGTGTTCCAAGGTGTTGAGTGTTACAATTGATAATCTTGATTTCTATACAACAGACTATACATATGTAAGCTATATTTTCATTATGTCCTTGTTGTCTTGACTAGCATTGTGGTCCTTCCTTTGTGGTTTGTGGTCCCTATTGATTATTATGTTACTCACCACTACACAAGTGTCGCACGCATATGTTGTGTTTTGTGTAGGTGATTGACACATCTACTGAGACAATATTTTCTGGGACCAAGTGGTGCATAGTGATACGGGATGGACACACACTTCAATGGAGACCATGGTGGTCTAGGACCATGTGGTGCTCAGTGATACGGGGTAGAAAAGTATACTTATACAACTAAATTCATCTTCCATCCACCTACCCTTTGGGTGGGGTCTCAAGAGGACATAACATGGTATTTGTACGTTCCCTTGTGGTTTTTGGTTTGGTATTCTAGTCCCTCTTTATTTTTAGTTTTTCTTGTACTCAATGTAGTTGTCTCAGTGGTAGTTTTGGTTTACCTTGTGTTTACGTTTAGTAGTTTGAGCTTTGTGTGAGTGTACTAGTTAAAAGGAAGTCTCTCCCCTTTTTGGGATATGCCTTCTCAGTTCTAGTCACCAGCCCCTATCCTCTGGAAGACGTGCATTGGGTAGTCACGACATGAGACTTGGGGGACAAGTCAGGATAGTAAAACAAAAAAGCTTGGAATGAAGGCAGTTTTTGGAAGAAAAATTATATTTCGACATGATTTCATATTAATAAATATATATTAATGACCCCACATATTTTGGTTTATATGATGATATTTATCCTACATATGGGGACATAACCAAAAGTATTGTGGGTTGTGAGAGTGATGAATTTGTACTTTTACAAAAATATGAAAAAAAATTATAGTATTTTAATTTTATTTAAATAAAGAAGTAATATTTTGACAATTCCAAAATTTTTAAAGAATGAAATTTAGTAATTTATGAAAAATTATTTATTTATAAATAATTCTATATCAGGAAGCATGTGAACTTATACAACTCAAGATATTTAATGATTATTAGAAATCCTCATTCAATTGGGAATTTCCATTTACATTAACTAGTGTATATGTATTCAATAATATACATATCATTAAATAATTAAACAAAAAACCAAAAAATATTAATTGGAATATGATGAAAATTAATATTGGAATCTTTCAGATGAACTAGAGGATAATCTAATTATTTCCTAACCTATCTATCAATGAATACTTATAGTTTCCCTTTATATTATAATTTACCTGAATTTGGTTATTCAATTTAAAATCTTGTTTAAATGTAAAATCTATTACAATAAATTCCTGATCGGAAATTAATTCTATTTTGAGGAAGAAATACTTATTGTTTATAATAATTTAATAGTTTTAGAATTTCTTGTTACTTTTTAATGATGTATTTGTGGTTTTTTTAATTTTAGTATTATTTTTGTAAACCATTGTGATCAAAATGATAAATCGTTAAAATTTTAAATTTATTCCACGTTTGTGTTAATAATTTCAACAATTTAGGTCACCATAGATGAATGGTGAAAGAGATTTTTACAAATTCCATCTAGGATGATTCATGGATACTCCATTGATTTATTAATATCATGAAATTAAATGTTGTCTTATACCATAAATAATTCTCCTAAGAGGCCAATAATACAATTTTTAAATCTTCATAAAATTGTAATTTTTTGTGATTACCCAGAAATTCCTTTTCTTAATATCATTTTCTTTGGAATATAATCAAAACATGTGATCCTTAAAAATTATATGATATCAATTAAAGTGAAATTTTAAAACTGCATTCCCTATTCCCAATGAAGTTATATTCTTTCCTACCATTATATTTAACCTTACATCCCTTATTATACATGAATTATGATTTCATGAAACCACATTACCTGATTAAATCCCAAGGAGCCTTGATATATAAGTTTATACATTATATATGATGAATTGCAGTGTCATGTAAATTATAAAGTGACTTAGATAAAATTGTGTCGACAAAAACCTTATGTTAATGTGATGAAGCGATAAAACATTTGTGGTAATATTTATATTGGAAATTTATTAAATGATTAATAGATATATTTCATATATATAATTAAAATATTGAAAAAATTTATTTATATTTTCGTAAGAGAATGAATAATCCCTTTATCATGTAAATTACAATGTATCTAAAAAATTTCATATCAATATTTTAACTGGATCTATTCAAAAAATTAATGAATAATGATAAAAAAAGTAATAATAATTATGTTTTTAATTATCTTATACTAATTATCTACGTAAATATGCTAATACTCATCAATTATATTTTAATATTCAAGGGTTTCAATAACCATAAACACCAATTTTAGTGAATTTTTTAAATTTATGTTAATTTCACATCATTGTGCAATTCATATTTATAGATGGAAAACATGAGACTAATTAATCACCGTCTTCTAGAATTATTTATTTTTATTACATTAGTTTTATATTTTGGAAAATTATTTATATCTGTTTGGGATCATTTTTTATTCTCGGATAAATGTATAACTCACACAGGAATATATACATTTTTTCTATGAATGCCAAACTTTCATGACAACGAATAATGGGCCTTTTTCCCATAAAAAAAAGTGAAGTATACAATTCAATCAAAATAAATCTCATAATATTATTTTAGATATATATTATTATGGGTGAAATTAAATTATAATTTCTAAAAATCAAATTCTGATGTTTTTACGGAGATCCTAGGATCCTAAGTTGAGTATTAAATTAGGGTGCATATTTCTAGGCCCATAATATCATCCCACCATTTAGAGCATACAGTGAAAATGAATTATAGAATTGTAATGGAAATTTTTTAATATATTTTATGGAAAATTTAATAGAATATTTCTATTTGATGACCATTGAATATTCATGGTTCATCAATTCCAAATTTATAGGCGGAAAATATATATGATTCAGATCCATTTCTTTGGTCAATGTTGAAATGTCCATTTTATTTTTTTCTTTGATTCCCCTTTGGAACAACTAATTAAATAGGGTGTAATTAATTTATATTTAATCGATCATATTGTCATAATATTCCTATTTAATGTTGGTTTCGTGATGAAATTATAGTGTGCATTTTATTGTTTCAATTATAATCTATTTTTTTTGTATTCGCATCATGAATTTCTTTCACGTAAGTTGTTCATACAAACTATGTTATATAAAAAAATGGTCTTATTCTTCACTTATTCAATTTCATCATCATATAAAATTTTTAAAATTTCATTTGGTATTGAATCTATTCACATCATATTTTGGAAATGTTTTCATAAAATGTTGGATTGATCATTATTTAAATGTTTTTATTCTTTAATTCATCCCTCGAAATTATACTCACTACTTCCATTGGTATAATATCATAATTTGTTGGATGACAGTACTATGTGCTTAACTAAGGTAGTATAAATGGCCTAGATGGAATGTTATTTTATGATCACAAATACATAAATTAGGTCTTTATTTTAATTATTAAATTAATGGAGTTACTCTCTTATTCGTCTTGATCACCCAAAATGATGACACATTTTGTGTGCTAGTATGATCCAATTCCTTAGAGTGATCATTGAAGTGTTCCACTTAGTAATTTTTTTATTATAGATATAATATTTTAGAGATTAAATTAGTGGATTATTTTATGTGATTATATCATTATTTAGATACATCTCGATTTAGTGAACTTATATTATCTCAGAAAATAATATCCCAGTGAAACCTTATCAACAACCTAGGATCTACCCCTGTACATTAATCGTTTCCATTAAAATTATTATTGGTTTCTATAATAATTTAAATCATTTCACTTACGTATATTAGTATAATTTTTCCCAATTGAAATATACAGCAATGTTGGCCACTTCACAAACAAATACTACAATAGAAGTATGTGCATGTATGTTTCATATAAGGACCCTATAGAATCAATCCCTACCACTATTATAACAATTTCTTCTACATGTAGAGAAAATTTGTGCATCAAATATTTTTTTCACAATTTTTGAGGACCTAATAATGGTATGTATTACACAATCATACCTTTTAGACTCTATATTCAATTTTCTAAACCATATTTTTCATCTATCTAACCCTTTTGGTTTATGTGTGTTTAGAAATTATCAATTATAAATTTCTATCTAATCCATTGAAGTATCTTCAACAAAACCACAAAAAATACATGAGATAGATTCAAATTGAAAATCAATATTTTGAATAAAAAAATGGGAGAATTTCCTTGATCATACCATCATTTATTACCCCACACATGATGAGATGTACAATCAGTTGGATGATGTTTGTCTGAAAGATCAATTTCTAGCATTCTCAAAGATGATTGAAGAAGACTATCCAGATAAATTACATGATTTTTATTATCTTAAAAATCAATAGAAAATAATTACTGGATGAATTGTGCGAGTAAAGAGAGAATATTATTAGAAGTTTCAACATTGGTATAAGAACTAAAAATAATTTATATGGTTATGGAATCCATAACCACCCAAACTATCGATTTATCAATATTGATAAAGAAATATTGTTACAAAAAATCCCTCATGAATTTTATAAAAAACTTATCATATGATATAGGATATCTAAAATGAATCAAGGTCCTCTTTAAGGGTCTTTAAATGAAGAGGATTTTGATTTTATGTATTCATAAGTGGTTAATTTGATTTCTTAGATTAATTTTCTAAAACATTTTACATAAATTATTTCTTAAGACCACATATCACAGAACTATTTTTAGAAATAAAAAACAGTAATTTCATACCACTAAATAATTTTAATTGGATTTTTTGGGTAGTTTTTTTAAAATTAAGAAATTCAATCTAATTTTGTTGAGAATAAAATGATATTGATTCAAATTCTCCATCATCAATATGAAATTTTAATCAAACCAAACTCAAAATTATTGGTATTACTTCACACAAAAAAAATATACCTTCATATGATATAACTAAATCTCTATGGTATTCAATTCATTATTCTATTGAAAAAAATAATGTAGGAATGACCCTTGATTTTTTAGGAATGATAACAGAAGAATCTAGATCAACCATTTTATATGTAACATTAATTTTCCCACTAATTTGTTATCAAAGGAATGTATATAAATAAAATTCTAAAAAATGATTCATTATCAATTAAATTTTACTATTGAAAACTTTTTTCTATATAATGTATAATAATGATATTGGGAATGTTGGGTGATCCATTTCAAGCTAATGCCATTAATATATAAGCATTCATGGATGCAACCCAACTTATGTGATGATTTTTTTGGTGTTTTTTGTGTTTTTTGTGTAGGTAAACCCTCGAGGTTTCAAATATTATATGATGTATCTTATGGGTGAGATTTATTAGATTAATAATTTAATTAATTAATAATATATCCTATGATTTCTAATTTTTAAACACAACCATCAATTATCCCCGATGACTCCAATTATTATCTTAATTTAAATAGAGTAATTTATTATTTATGTGTATTCAAGTAAACACTAGGTGATTTTTTTCATGATTTCATTTCAAATAAAAATCCCCCTCTCTTCCCAATTTTAATATATATCTCTCGCTCATTGATCATTTATGTAAATTTAATTATATGTTGGGGTTGGAAAAAATAAACAATTTTATTAAAGGAAATTAAGATATAATGGTAAAATTCACTTTAATATACATGAGTTCATTAATGTATAATGTGAGACATGTTTTCATAATGTCAAATAATTTTGAATTAGATTATTATGAAATAAATTCATGTATAGATACATGAGTATAATTTTGGAATGTGAGGATGTATGATGTTATTTTCACTGATAACATTCTAATACATTTAATAAAATTTCCCCAATGCACGTCCATTATATATTTTAAGTATTTTTGATTTCATTGCTACCTTTCATCGCAACATATGGTTCAACTCCACATATAGTTTAATATATGTAACCCACAAAATATTTATCAAATTACCACACGGAATATTGATTTTCTTAAGAATGCATGAATTTAGGAACTTGTGTATCATGAATCAATTGTTTTATTTCCCATATGTAGGCTTTATATATCTTTTAAAGATACTTGAGTTAACAAAATGTTTTGTTTTTGACACATAGTGATCATCAATCTATATATTTCATTCCTATAATTGGCTTTTCCATCACTACTGTGGATCAAATAAAAGAAATCCAATTTCAGATAAAAAGAGGGAAAAATTAGACACTTATCTTATGGTTTAATGTTATTCAAACACAAAACTTCCATTTTTCACAAGAACAAGGAAATCAGCATTATGTCTATTGTCATTCACAGCACACAATCATTCTTAATTGAAAAGGGATGAAATGTATAAAATTAATTTAAAAAGGAATGTGATTGAACTTGTGATATTCTTGTGAACACTACCTATATTGAGTGATTTATTTAGGTTTTATGATTTTTTTTCATGTTGTATTTTTGTTATAAATTTATTTTAAAATGTTTAAGAAAAAGTGAAATCAATTTTAAATTTTTGAGATAATTTGTTCCCAAGACTAGAAAACCTAATGATGGGGGTGTGATTAGCAACTGAAATGGGCTAATACTCAATGATTATATTTTAATAATCACTTTTTCAAATGATAATAACCAAATTGTAGTGCATATTATTAATTAAACATCATTTAAAATCATTTAAGAATTTATTTTTAATGTGTCAATTGGGAAATAATTTATCATCAACCTGTGGAATTAATTTTTATTATTATTTTTAGATATGATTTCTCACTATGTGTGTATCAATTTTTTGTATATGTTTATAAATCATAATGGATGGTGGAAATTTTTTTCCATGAATGAAAAAATTTATGGACAATGAATAATGGGACTTAGGGCCATCACAAACAAGTGGATCCCACAATTCATGCCGAATTAATCTCCAATTTTAAATTGATATAGAGAACTAAATTGAGAAAAATTAATTAAATAGTGTCCACATATAATTCTATATTATTTAATAGATCTAGGGGAAAGGTTGAGGATCAAATAATGGGACAGATTTCAGGGACCATAAAATCAATCAACTATTTGAATCATAAAATTCAAATGGATTATCCAGTTGAAATAGAATTTTTTCAAATATTACAGGAATATAGAGGAACATAATTATCTTCTACTAGCATAAATTATTCATCCACATTCAGTTCCAACTTCTTTTGTTAATATAGGGATGAATATGATCAATTTTTTTTGGTCAATGTTGACACAACCTTTTTCTTTTTTTCTCTCACCAAATATTTTAGTCTCATAAATAATTACGAAGGAATCTATTTATAGGTGATAAAAAATATACTATTAAATTGTGTATTTATTATATTTTATGTGACTTAACTAGATGTGGATGTTTTAATCATTCAGTTATATTCTTACACTGCCCTTTTGAAATCAATTTTTATATTTCTATCATGTATGCTTTTTGGATCACAATAGTTTATTAATTAGAGTTCCTAAAATTCAAATTTTCTATTTCATATTCATTTTATCTTGATTCCATTTTCATATGGATTGAATATATTCAAATAATATTTTTTAAAATTATTTACACAATGATGGATTGATTGTTATTTCAGTGTTTTCATCCTTAATGTTGCACTTATAAGTATACACCCCATTTCCATTGGTATAATATCATAAATATTGGGATAACAGTATTATGAGTTGATCCATAGGATTAAAAAGGTCTCAGACATGATGTTATTTTAGGGTGCTAAAATTTTTAATCATTTATTTATTTTAAGAGTTTCATTCAGTGGTTTACTCTCTTCATTATCTTCATCAAATATAAAGATGACACATTTTGAGTTTTTATGTGATCAAATTCCATTTACTGATAATTAAATTAAATCACTATGTAAATATTTTATTATCATTGGAATTGTGTAGGGATTAAATTGGTGAATGATTTTTTGGAATTATCTCATCGTTTATATGAATATTTAATTGTTTATATGATATTATATATGAAAACAAATACATACCATCAATCCATATAGACATCCTAGAATTGAAAATAATCATCCAATGGTTTCCATTAAAATAATTAGATATATAATTAAAAAAATATCCCATCAAATCATTTACTGTGGTATTGTTTTACCCCAATTTAAATCAGTATCAATGATTCCCACTTCAATGAAAAATACTCAAAAGATTATTCATGTTTGTAGACTTTGTAATATGTCCATGTGGGATAGAACCCTACCTATACTAAAATAACCGATTCATTTTATTAGTAAAATTTGTTCATCACTATATACCTAGAAAATAATTTTTTTTAGTAAAACACATTTTTAAAATTGATGAAATATAATATGAAAATGAATAATTTTTTCAGGAAGTACATTAGAAGTTGATTGGACTAATTATTAAATATAGAGAGACAATATCCTTGGTTAAACATAAAATATATGACTATTGAAATTAATAAATTTCACGGTATTTAACTTTTTAAATTAGACATCCAATGTACCTCCTTGCATTTATGATTTGAATGAATGTAATAATGTTGAATCATGATAAAGGAAAAAAGGATATTATTTAATGCTATAATAGAAATGAAAAATTATGGTAGGTCTAATAAAAATTGATGGGGTGAAGCTGTATCAATCGAAGACATAATGAAGGGGACAAATCCATTATTGAATGGAAATGATATTCAAAGATTATTATTCCTTAAAGAGAATAATCACAAAATTTTCATTAATGTGTAATCAATATAACTCAAAAAACATTACTTATTATATGAAACATAAAAATATCAATTTATATTCATAAATAAATTTTCCATTTGGTGTAGATGAATACATTCATTTATCATATATTGAATATATAAAAATTTCTAATAAGAAAAATATTTCTTCAAATTTATACATATGTGTGGAGTTAAATATTACCAGAAAAGTTGGTATAATATTATATGGGAGAATGTGTTAAGTAGATTTGAATTCCATGAAAAAAAAATGAAAATTAAATGGAGTCAATAAGGTAGGAATAATAAAAATTAGAATCATGGGTTTGAACTAATAATTATCATTGGAAGGATATTTAATTATTTATCGGTACACTATTTGAGGTAATTTTTTTTAAATCCTAAGGATTGTGTTTAAGGGAATTGACTGTGTAATATTATTGTATATTTCATGATGTATTATAATAAATTTATATTATACATTCAACATATTATGGGAAACTGTCAAATTTCATTGTTTTATAAAAAGTTGAAATTTATTTTTGAATAAACACAAATCATAGTTCTGTGTGAATTATTTCATTATGGAATTATTTTGAAATAAATGAATTAATTTTTATTTATAAAAATACATTATTAGTTGTATTTTAAATTATATTATTATATTTATGAAATCAAAATGATACATAACTACCGACATTGAGTACTTTTTTCCCTAAATTAATTATTTTAGGGAAAAAAGATGAAAATGTATGATGATTGAAAAATATCTATTTCAAATATTTTCCATTAGTTAAACAACAGAAATTTTAAATCATCTAAAAATTCCAATATCTAATGGATTAATGAATTTATGGATTAGATCACTTGTGTTTATTATCTATAAAAGGAAATTTTTGTGAACAATACTAATTTTTCTTTTTTATATCCTCAACAACTTACAAAATTAATCTATATATAAATCATATTTATAAAATTATTCATGTAAACAATTTCTTATAGAAAGATAAAATTATAATAGTGAGATGTCAAACATTCTATCAGGGGGAATATATCAAAATTTCATTTAGGGATAGTGCCACGACCCGCCTTCACCATAAGGAGGGAAGGGTCAGCATGTTTCCAAGCCCTTCCTTCATTAAGTTGAAGGAGAGATAATGACCCCCAAAACCCAACTTTTATAGGTCCCGGAGTGGGGAATAGCACTACGGGTATGAAAATTACACACAAGTGGAAGGCATTACCCTTTTTTATAGGATTAGGAGATAAGATGATGAAACCCAACAACACCAAAAGTAAAAGAAATGTAAAACCAAAAGTAAACCATTCCCACATGCATGCTCAAAAAGTAAAAGCCAAAGGGTACAAAAGTGACTACAAGGGTAAGTACCAAAGAAAGAAAACAGCAACTGCGACTGCCCTAAAGATCCGAGCTAGTACGGTCCTGCGTGATCCCCGACGTCCTCATGGAAACCTGAATGCAGTTTTATATACGTAGGGTGAGCATACAAGTACACTAGGTAGGGAAAACCAAAGACTCTTGTGCACATGTTGGGGAATGTACTAATGTCCTGTGAGAAGCAGACAACCATTACTATGAAGGAGTTCACCCATCCCAGTCACCTTCTACACTCACCAAGTAACGCAAACCAAGTAATATATATAATAAGAGCACATCAATGTTTGGGTACCCCGTGCCACTTTCCCACTGGTTATTGAGACATCCTACGCATCGAACCAATCCCGCCATTCTCACCGCAGTCCCACTACCACACCCTCCCACAAACACCTGGGATACAACCGCACACAGTCCCACTGCCGAATCCCACCCACAAACACCTGGTCCACAACTGTCACATGTACCACACCTACAAACACCTAGGCCAGAAAAACCACCACCACGCCCAAAGACACCTGGTCTAGAAGATCCACTTCCACACCCGAAGACACCTGGGCCTCATCCTGAAGATACTTGGGAAACTAACTTCTTGCACACACCTGATCCATAACCACCACACTACCCTAACCCGAAGATTCCTGGGCTAATAATGGACCTCATTCCATCACAGCCTACCCGATGGTACATGGGCTATCCGGGAAAGGGAGCAGAAATGGTGATAATAACCAGCCTCTATGAATAGTGTTGGGAAAAACACCCTCCCCCATGAAATGGGGTTGTTAGGCACTATGTGCACAACATGGGTGGGGCCCGAATAAGAAACACAAAACTAAAACTATATAAATAGGTAACAAGATCCCACCCAAAGTTTGGTTTTTCATCAGGCAGCCTACAGATCACAATAGTACTCAATTCCGAGTCACGACTCTCGCCAACAAAACTTGTTTTTCCCATTGCTGTTTTCATGTTCAGTAATAATGTTTAAATAAGTTCATGCACCTACTTGGGAAACTAACACCATAATCATTACCAAGGAATGAATCCAGCCAGACGTCAATTTAAACATTCACACCTGGTTCTCTTGTAATGTTATAACAACAAGGGGATAAGTGAGATCCCTCGAAGTACTAGAACCAAAGAAACCCTCGAGACACTACCCTGTGGCCCCCAAAATGGTTTCTCATCTATAGAGGATCCCACCCCAATTCGTGTTATAAACAAGGTAACCACCTGGTCTTAAAACTCACATCCCCTGAATCCATATCAACAGGGGATCCCATCCCCTCCCACATCTCCATCAATTGTCCCATAAAAGATAACAACCAAACCACTACCACCAACACAAAGCAGGGCCATGCCTGTATTTTCAGATTTATAAGATTTAATACACTCCATAATTTCAATTTTGTGTGCTTTAATCGGGGGTTATCACAAAAAGGTTGATCCTAGTGCTTTCAATTCATTTAGCCAGGTGTACATGATTATCCAATTGCCCTTTTTACAGGAGGAGTTCACAACCAGAATCAAGTCATTTCAAACATCCCTAGGGTTTCATTAGTGCATAGAGAAAGACCACCAACGACCATGATTTTCAGTAGGTGTAAGCCCGCACAATTCAGAAAGATGATCATAACATAAAACAACATCAACGATCACAACCCCCCCTTCTTTCTTCATATAATCAGTTCATTATCTTTATTTAGGTCTGGTTTATCCAATTCTACAGAATCAAAAGTATTCCCACCCCACATGATACACAAAAGCAAGAGACGAAGAAATTCTCTACTTGTTGATCAACGATCGGCGCTATGGCCGGGAGAGGAACTTTACAGATAGAGATACGGTTTGCCTGAACGAAAAGGTGCTCGTCTTGACGAAGGTTAACCTTAACACAGGGTGATCGAGAAAAGATGAAACCATGACTAACCCTTAGTTTATAAGAGACGAAGACGGTTGAGATAAGAACGCCAAACCAAGTAAGGAGCGGGGGTCGTGGGTTGACCACGTGGCGCCACACGTTATTAAAGTGGTCGGGTTGTTTAAACCGACACACACACCAGGTTAAATTATTAAATATTTAATTATAACATTTATGGGTGCTATCGGGCTTTAAAACAAGCTTAAAGGGGGTCAAAGAATGGTTTAAAACTCAATATGCGCACGTCACTGGAAAAACCCCGACAAAACCGCGTGATGCCGATCGGTCTCACCGATCGGTCGCGCCTATCAGTCTCACTGATCAGTATTTCTGATCGGTCGTGGTGATCGGTCGCGCCGAATGCTCGCGCCGATCGGTCGCACCGATCTGTCTCTCCGATTGGCCTCCCAGATCGGGAGATAAGATGATGAAAACCAACAACACCAAAACTAAAAGAAAATTAAATCCAAAAGTAAACCATTCCCACATCCATGTTCCAAAAAGTAAAAGCCCCAAAGTACAAAAGTGGCTACAAAAGTAAGTACCAAAGAAAGAAAAATAATCAGCAACTGTAACTGCCCCAAATGTCCAAGCTAGTATGGTCCTGCACGATCCCCGAAGTCCTCCTGTAAACCTGAAAGCAGTTTTATATATGTAGGGTGAGCATACAAGTACACTCAGTATGGAAAACCAAAGACTCTCGTGCACAATTGGGGGAATGTACTAAAGTCTGGTGAGAAAAGAAGTAAACCAAACACCTGACAAGGTAAACTATCCACCAAAGCCTCACCAAGGCACTGTCCCCAAATAACTCAAGTCATGTAATATATATAATAAGAGTACATCAATGTTTGGGTACCCCTCGCAACTTTCCCACTGGTTATTGAGACATCCTATGCATCAAACCAATCCCTCCATTCTATCCCCAGAGACCCACTACCACACCCGCCCGCACACACCTGGGCCACAACTGTCACATGTAACCACTCCTACAAACACCTAGGTCATAACAACCACCACCACGCCCAAAGACAACTGGACTAGAAGAACCACTGTCACACCCGAAGACACCAGGGCCGCATCTCGAAGACACATGGGAATCCACCTACCGCACACACCTGACTAACCCCCACACTACCCTACCCAAAGATTCTTGGGAAAATAACGGACCTCAGGCCATCACAGCATGCCCGAAGGCACTTGGGCTATCCGGGAAAGCGAGAAGAAAAGGAGATAGTAACAAGCCACTAATAATAGTGTTTGGGAAAACACCCTCCCCCATGAAATGGGGTTGTTCGGCACTAAGTTCTCAACTTGGGTGGGGTGAGAATAAGAAACAAAAAACTACAAGTATGTATATATAGGTAACAAGAACATACCCAAGTTAGGTTTTACTTCATCCAGCCAAAAGGACAGAAACAACACATAGGTCCGACTCACGACTCTCGCCAACAAACCCATTTGTCCTATTTATTGTTTTCATTTACAGTAATAATGTTCAAATAAGGTTAAGCACTACTGGGAAACTAACACCATAAGAATAAACAAGGAAAATAAACCATCCAACTATCAATTAAGTATCCATGCCCAGTTCTCTTGTAAAGTCACAACAACAATGGAATAAGTGAGAACCCTCGAAGTACTAGAACCAATGAAACCCTTGAGACACTACCTTGTTTCCCCCAACATGGTTTCTCATCAATAGAGGATCCCACCCCAATTCGTGAAATAAACAAGGTAACCACCCAGTCTTAAAACTCACAACCACTGAATCCTTATCAACAGGGGATCCATCCCCTCCCGCATCTCCATAAATCGGCCCATAAAAGAAAAAAATGAAACCACTACCACCAACACAATGAAGAACCATTCTAGTATTTTCATATTTATAAGATTTAACACACTCCATGATTTCAATTTCGTGTCCTTTAACCAGGGGTTATCACAGAAGGGTTGATCCCGGTGCTTTCAATTCCTTTATCCACGTGCGCGTGATTAGCCAATTGCCCTTTTTACAGTAGGAGTTCAAAGCCACAAACATGTCATTTCGAACATCCCAGGGGTTCATTAGTGTACAATGAAAGTCCACCAACGACCATGATTTTCAATAGGCGTTAGCCCGCACAATTCAGGATGATGACAATAACATAAAACATCATCAACGATCACAACCCCACATTCATTCATCATATAATCAATTCATTATCTTTATTTAGGTTTGATTTAACCAATTATACAAAATCAAAAGTACGCCCACCCTACATGATACACAAAAGGGATAGACGAAGAAATTCCCTACCTGTTGATCAACGATCGACGCTAATGCAGGGGGAGAAACATCACAGATAGCGATGAAGTTTGCCTGAACGAAAATCTGCTTGTCTGGATGAAGGGTAATCTCAACACAGGGTGATAGAGAAAAGAATAAACCATGGATAACCCTTAGTTTATAAGAGTCATAGACGGCTGAGATAAGCACGCCAAACCGCGTAAGGAGCGGGGGTTATGGGTTGACCACGCGGCCCCACACGTTACTAAAGGGGCCAGGTGGTTTAAACCGACGCACACACCAGGTTAAATTATTAAATATTTAATTATAACATTTATGGGTGCTACTGGGCTTTAAAACAATCTTAAAGGGGGTCAAAGAAGGGTTTAAAACTCAATTTGTGAACGTTACTGTAAAAACACCGACAAAGCCAGGTGATGCCGATCGGTCTCACGAATCGGTTGCGCTGATCGGTTGTGCCGATCGGTTGCGCCGATCTGTCTCACAGATCGGTCTCCTGTCTCGACCCGCCTTCACCAAAAGGAGGGAAGGGCCAGCAGGTTTCCAAGACCTTCCTTCTTTATGTTGAAGGAGAGATAATGACTCCTAAAACCTTCCTTCTATAGGTCCCAGAGTAGCGACTAGCACCAAGGGTATGGAAATTACACACAAGTAGAAGGCATTACCCTTATTGTTTTATAGGATCGGGAGATAAGATAATGAAACCCAACAAAACCAAAAGTAAAAGAAAAGTAAAGCCAAAAGTAAACCATTCCCACATGCATGCTCCAAAAGTAAAAGCCACATGGTACAAAAGTGACTACAAGGGTAAGTACCAAAGAAAGAAAACAGCAACCGCGACTGCCCTAAAGATCCGAGCTAGTACAGTCCTGCGCGATCCCCAAAGTCCTCATGGAAACCTGAAAGCAGTTTTATATATGTAGGGTGAGCATACAAGTACACTCGGTAGTTAAAACCAAAGACTCTTGTGCACAATTTGGGGAATGTACTAATGTCCTGTGAGAAGCAGAAAAACATTACTATGAAAGAGATCACCCATCCCACTCACTGTCTACACTCACCAAGTAACTCAAAACGATTAATATATAAAATAAGATCACATAGATGTTTGGGTACCCCGTGCCACTTTCCCACTGGTTATTGAGACATCCTACGCATCGAACCAATCCAGCCATTCTCACCGCAGTCCCACTACCACACCCGCCCACACACACCTGGGATACAACCGCACGCAATCCCACTGCCAAATCCCGCTCACAAATACCTGGGCCACAACTGTCACACGTACCACACCTGCAAACACCTAGGGTAGAACAACCACCACCATGCCTAAAGACAACTGGGCTAGAATATCCACTGTCATGCCCGAAGACACCTGGGAATCATCCCGAAGATACTTGGGAAACTACCTGCCCGCACACACCTGGGCCATAAGCACCACACTACCCCGCCCGAAGATTCGTGGGCTAATAATAGACCTCAGGCCATCACAGCCTTCTCGAAGGTACATTGAATATCCGGGAATGGGAGTAGAAAAGGAGCTAATAACCAGCCACTAAGAATATTGTTGGAAAAAACACCCTCCCCCATGAAATTGGGGTGTTTGGAACTAAGTTCTAAACACGGGTGGGGCGCGAATAAGAAACACAAAACTACAAGTATATACATAGGTAACAATCTCTCACCCAAAGTTAGGTTTTTCTTCAGACATCCTACAGATCAAAACAACACTCAAGTCCGAGTCATGACTCCCCCCAACAAAACTCATTTGTCCCACTCTTGTTTTCATGTTCAGTAATAATGTTTAAATAAGTTCATGCACCTACTTGGGAAACTAACACCATAAGCATAACCAAGGAAAGAATCCAGAAAAATGTCAATTTAAACATTCACACCTAGTTCTCTTGTAATGTTACAACAGCAAGGGGATAAGTGCGATCCCTTGAAGTACTAGAACCAAAGAAACCCTTTAGACACAACCCTGTGTCCCCCAAAATGGTTTTTTCATCAACAGAGGATCCCACCCCAATTCGTGATATAAACAAGGTAACCACCCGGTCTTAAAACTCACAACCACTGAATCAATAATAAAAGGGGATCCCATCCACTCACACATCTCCACCAATCAACCCGTAAAAGTAAACAACCAAACCACTACCACCAACACAATGTAGGTCCATGCCGGTATATTCATATTTATAAGATTTAACACACTCCATTATTTCAATTTCGTGTGCTTTAACCGGGGGTTATCACAGAATGGTCGATCCTGGTGCTTTCAATTCATTTAGCCAGGTGTATGTGATTAACCAATTTCCCTTTTTACATCAGGAGTTCACAACCACAAAAAAGTCATTTCAATCATCCCCAGGGGTTCATTAGTGCACATATAAAGACCAACAACGGCCATGATTTTCAGTAGGCTTAAGCCCATACAGTTTAGAAAGATGATCAAAACACAAAACAACATCAACGATCATAGCCCTCCCCCTTTAATTCTTCATATAATCATTTAACTATATTTATTCAGGTCTGGTTTAACCAATTATACAAAATCAAAAGTACTCCCACCCCACATGATACATAAAAGCGAGAGAAGATGAAATTCCCTGCTTGTTGATCAATGATCGATTTTAAGGCTGGGGGAAGAACTTCACGGATAGTGATTTGGTTCGCCTGAACGAAAAGCTGCTCGTCTGGATGAATGTTACTCTTAACATATGGTTATCGAGAAAAGAAGAAACCACAAATAACCTTTAGTATATAAGAGTCGCGGATGGTTGAGATAAGAACGCCAAACCACGTAAGGAGCGGGGGTTGTGGGTTGACGACACGGCCCCACATGTTATTAAAGGGTTTGGGTGGTTTAAACTGATGCACACACCAGGTTAAATTATTAAATATTTCATTACAACATATATGGGTGCTATCGGGATTTAAAACAAGCATAAAGGAGGTCAAAGAAGGGTTTAAAACCCAATTTGCGCACGTCTCTGTAAAAACCTCATCAAAGCCAGGTGACGCCGATCGGTCTCACCGATCGGCCTCCCCGATCGGTCTCACCGATTGGTTGCACCGACCGGTCTCACAGATCGGTCGCGACGATCAGTGAGACTGATCGATCTCATCGATCGCTCTCACCGATCGGTCTCCCCGATCAGTCACGCCGATTGGTCTCACCGATCGGTCGCGCTGATCGGTCTCACCGAGACGCTACCCCTTTAGGATTCAGATTTTTCGCAAAGGAAAGGACTGAGAGAGTTTGGGTCATCACATTAGATACCTCTCAAACTATTCTCTCCCTCGAGAATTTAAACAAACCAGAAGGAAAGAGCAGGTCCGAACAAACACCTAGAAAGATACCTCTCTAGAGTGAACCTCATTATTCACTAAGAACACTTTCCTGTCACGAACCAAGAAACATATCACGTCAAAGTGCCCAGGAATGTGGGGGTTGGGGAGTCTTTTTCTCCATGTCAATACATTAGCCGCTTTGGGCGGCACTGACTCGCCCGCACAGGTTTAATCACATCCCCCTTAATGCGTCTTGATTAGGGATCGGTTTCACTCCTAACTCATAGCCAGGACTTTTCGCACACATTCAGAGGAAAAAAAATAAAACTAGCATTTCATATCCAACAAGGTAAAACGTCCTACCACAATAGCTATAAGAAATAGAAAAAAACTCAAAACAACTCTGGGTACTGGGCACGCATATGTGCTTCCCTCTCCCACGTACTCTCCTCAAGTCTACCATGTCTCCACAACACACGAACCAAGGGAATGGTTCGCCCACGAAGCACCTTTTCTTTGTGATCCTCGATCATCAATGGTCTCTCAACAAAAGTAACGTCGTCCTCGATGTCCAACTCTCCCCAACCGAGGACATGTTAATAGTCATGCAGATACCGAAAGAGCTGGGACATGTGGAAGACATCATGTATCCTTAGTAGCGGTGGTGGTAACGCTATCTGATAGGACACTTCATCGACCCACCGTAAGACTTTGAAGGGCCTGATGAACCTGGGAGAAGCTTACATTCCATGTTGAACCTCTGTTGTCTGCGCCGAGGGGAGACCCTTAAGAACACATGGTCTCCAACCTCAAATTCCAAGGACCTCCTCCTGGTATCAGCATACAACTTCTGCCAGTCCTGGGCCACCTTAATCCTTTCACGTATGAGTTCAACCTTCTCTATCGTGCTCTGCAACACCTCCAGGCCAAGGATGCCTGCCTCTCCTACTTCATCCCAACACACAGGTGAACGACATGGCCTCTCGTACAAGGCTTCGCATGGGTCCATACTGATGGTATAGTGATAGCTATTATTGTAGGCTAACTCTACCAGGGGAAAGTGTTGCGCCCATGATCCTCCTGAGTCCAGAACACATGCCTGCAGCATATCCTCCAAGGCTTGGATGGTGCACTCTGTTTTTCCATCTTTCTGGGGATGGAAATTTGTGCTAAGGTGTAACTGTGTGCCAAAAGCATGCTGCAATCCTTTCCAGACCCGTGAGGTAAACCATGCATCCCTATCCGAGACTATAGACCTCAGAACTCTATGTAACCACACCACATCATCCACATAATTTCGTGCCAATGAATCCACAGTACTCGACTCCCTGATCGCCAGAAAGTGGGCCTATTTCAGCAACTGGCCCACTACCACCTAGAGTGCGTCATATGCCCCTTGGACCTTGGGATGTCCCATGATTAAATCCATCAATATTTCATCCCACTTCCACTCAGGGACATATAGAGACTGCAGAAGGCCACCTGGAACATGGTGTTCAGACTTCACTTGTTGACACACTAAGCACTTGGCCACAAACTCTGCCACTGCTCGTTTCACTCCGGGCCACCAAAACAGTCTCTTCATTCCCTAGTACATCTTGGAAACTCTTGGGTGTACCACCTGAGGTGTTTTGTGGAACTCACTAATAACCTTGCCGCACATCAATCCTAGAACAAACAACATTCCCTGTAAAATCATCTAGTTCTGACCATCATCTATCCATCCTTCCGGAGCATTGCCTTGGTCGACTCGGTCACGCATCACTTCGCACTATGTGTCTCCCCAATGAGACTCCTCCACTTGCTGCAATATAGATGACTACACTGCCATCTGATATAGGAAACCTCTACCACCATCCATCCTCGCATCCATATGTAAGGCAGCCAAATCCTCCATCGCCTTCCAGGCGTCCGTAGACTCTTGGACCGCATCCTTCTGCGTCCTCCTGCTCAAGGCATCAGCCACTACATTTACCTTTCCCTCAGTATATGAGATCTCAAAGTCGTAATCCTAGATGAACTCCACCCATATCAACTGTCGCATGTTTAGATCTTGCTGGGAGAAGATATACCTCAATATTTAGGGATCTGTGAAGACCACAAATCATTCTCCGATGAGGTAGTGCTGCCTTAACTTTAGCGCAAAAACGACTGCTGCAAGCTCCAGATCGTGGGTGGCGTAATTACGCTCATGAGGGTGTAACTGCATGGACCCATAAGAGATCACCCCTTGTTACTGAATCAACACACATCCTAGGCCCTGTCATGAAGCATCACAGAACACCTCATACGCTACCCCTTCTACTAGAAATCTCAGCACTGGGGCACTGACCAACTTCTCCTTCAGATAGCTGAAGTCTGACTCGCACTGCTCACTCCACACAAAAACCTGGTCTTTCATGGTCAGGGTTGTTAAAAGGTCTGCAACTTGAGAAAAAATGTGTACGAACCTCCGATAGTAACCCACCAGCCCGAGGAAACTACGTACCACTACCACATTCTTCGGTGCTTCCCAAGAAACAACTACCTCAACCTTCGATGGGTCCACCACTACCCCCTGCTCGGACACCACGTTCCTGAGGAAGTTCACTTCTCCTGTCCATAACATGCATTTTGACATCATCCCATAGAGCTGATGATGTTAGAGGACCTCCAGAACCATCCTCAGGTTCTCTTCATTGTCATCCTCTGATATTGAGTAGACCAGGATGTCATCGATGAACACACCTACGAACCGATCTAGGTACTCCCATAAGATGGAGTTCATAATCCCCATGAACACAACCGGGGTGTTCATAACACCGAAGGGCATGACTATGAACTCTAAGTGTCCATATCTGCACATGAATGCCGTCTTCGGGATGTCTCCCTCCTTCACTCTCAGCTGGTGGTACCCAGACCGCAGGTCGATCTTCGAAACCATCCTGCCCCTTTCAGCTGGTCGAAAAGATCGTCTATCCTCGGAAGAGGATAGCGATTCTTGATTGTCACCTGATTCATCCTCTTGTAATCTATGCACAACCTGAGACCACCATCTCCCTTATTTTCGAACAAGAATGGATCACCCCATAGTGATTCACTCGGCCGAACATAACCCCTATTCATTAGATCACTAATCTCGATCTGCAACTCCCGTAGCTCTGAAGGTGCCATCCGGTAAGGTGCCATCGAGATCGGACGAGTGCCGGGCTGCAGGTCTATCCCAAACTCGATATCCCGTCGAGGGGGTAGTGACGTTAGATCCTCAGGAATGACGTCCATAAATTCACGTACAACCTCTGGCACCTCCACCATCTCAGCATCTACTGATTCCACTGACAGCTCGGCAAACAAGGAGAGGAGGGGTTCCTCTTGCCTACTACCCTTTTGACTGCTCCTCTTGCTGGTGAGGGTAACATGTTTGCTTTCCAAGTTCGAGAACACAAACCTTCCTCGTAAATATTCGATGATGACACACACTGAAAATAACCAGTCGATGCACTGGATGACATTGTATGGCTGTATCTGTAGCAGAAAAAGATCCCTAACCGACTGATGTGGCCCTATCATCAGTCTGCATCCCCGACAAACAAACAACAAGTCGGTCTAACCTCCAACTGATGTTCTCAACACCAGGGGCACTTGAAGTCTCTTGGAATCTAGTCCCATGGCATAGTCTTGACCGAGTGCAACAAATGAGTGTGAATCTCTGGTATCAAAAAAGGCATAAGAAAGAGCGCTAAACAAATTGATCGTACCTCGAACAACCTCCGGCCCTGCTGGAACTGCTGCCTCTACGCTGTGTAGCTTTCCACACCCGAATCCTCTTCCCCTCGGCTGTCGGCCACCTCCCCGGCCAAGCCCTGGTCGAGGTCCATGAGGAGCGCCCTGAGGTCGGCCCCCTCCTCTTACGTCTATCCTCGGAGGAGCGGCAGCTCGCAGTCCCTGCTGCTGCTACTGGAAAGGCATGGCTAGAAGCTTCTGCTAGGGTGGGTGCTGGGGTTGTCCGCCACCACCGTACTGTACCCGGTCCAGGCACTGACTCCAGATATTTCCATGGCTCCAACCGACAAAGCATCGTGGTCCCGAGCCAGAATGAAAAGGCCGAGGACCGACGGATCGAAACTGAAACTGTTGCGGCCTACTCCCTGCGGGTCGGAACCTGGAGGGTCCTGACACTGGAGGCCTGGTGCTGACGACCTTCCCCTTCGATGGTCCTCATGGAAACCTGAAAGCAGTTTTATATATGTAGGGTGAGCATACAAGTACACTCGGTAGTTAAAACCAAAGACTCTTGTGCACAATTTGGGGAATGTACTAATGTCCTGTGAGAAGCAGAAAAACATTACAATGAAGGAGTTCACCCATCCCACTCACTGTCTACACTCACCAAGTAACGCAAAACGATTAATATATAAAATAAGATCACATAGATGTTTGGGTACCCCGTGCCACTTTCCCACTGGTTATTGAGACATCCTACGCATCGAACCAATCCAGCCATTCTCACCGCAGTCCCACTACCACACCCGCCCACACTCACCTGGGATACAACCGCACGCAATCCCACTGCCGAATCCCGTTCACAAATACCTGGGCCACAACTGTCACACGTAACACACCTGCAAACACCTAGGGTAGAACAACCACCACCACGCCTAAAGACAACTGGGCTAGAATATCCACTGTCATGCCCGAAGACACCTGGGAATCATCCCGAAGATACTTGGGAAACTACCTGCCCGCACACACCTGGGACATAAGCACCACACTACGCCGCCCGAAGATTCGTGGGCTAATAATAGACCTCAGGCCATCACATCCTTCTCGAAGGTACATTGAATATCCGGAAAGGGAGTAGAAAAGGAGCTAATAACCAGCCACTAAGAATAGTGTTGGAAAAAACACCCTCCCCCATGAAATTGGGGTGTTTGGAACTATGTTCTAAACACGGGTGGGGCGCGAATAAGAAACACAAAACTACAAGTATATACATAGGTAACAATCTCTCACCCAAAGTTAGGTTTTTCTTCAGACATCCTACAGATCAAAACAACACTCAAGTCCGAGTCATGACTCTCCCCAACAAAACTCATTTGTCCCACTCTTGTTTTCATGTTCAGTAATAATGTTTAAATAAGTTCATGCACCTACTTGGGAAACTAACACCATAAGCATAACCAAGGAAAGAATCCAGAAAAATGTCAATTTAAACATTCACACCTAGTTCTCTTGTAATGTTACAACAGCAAGGGGATAAGTGAGTTCCCTTGAAGTACTAGAACCAAAGAAACCCTTGAGACACAACCCTGTGTCCCCCAAAATGGTTTTTTCATCAACAGAGGATCCAACCCCAATTCGTGATATAAACAAGGTAACCACCCGGTCTTAAAACTCACAACCACCGAATCAATAATAAAAGGGGATCCCATCCACTCACACATCTCCACCAATCAACCCGTAAAAGTAAACAACCAAACCACTACCACCAACACAATGTAGGTCCATGCTGGTATATTCATATTTATAAGATTTAACACACTCCATTATTTCAATTTCGTGTGCTTTAACCGGGGGTTATCACAGAATGGTCGATCCTGGTGCTTTCAATTCATTTAGCCAGGTGTATGTGATTAACCAATTTCCCTTTTTACATCAGGAGTTCACAACCACAAAAAAGTCATTTCAATCATCCCCAGGGGTTCATTAGTGCACATATAAAGACCAACAACGGCCATGATTTTCAGTAGGCTTAAGCCCACACAGTTTAGAAATATGATCAAAACACAAAACAACATCAACGATCATAGCCCTCCCCCCTTAATTCTTCATATAATCATTTAAATATATTTATTTAGGTCTGGTTTAACCAATTATACAAAATCAAAAGTACTCCCACCCCACATGATACATAAAAGCGAGAGAATATGAAATTCCCTGCTTGTTGATCAATGATCGATTTTAAGGCTGGGGGAAGAACTTCACGGATAGTGATTTGGTTCGCCTGAACGAAAAGCTGCTCGTCTGGACGAATGTTACTCTTAACATAGGGTGATCGAGAAAAGAAGAAACCACAGATAACCTTTAGTATATAAGAGTCGCGGATGGTTGAGATAAGAACGCCAAACCACGTAAGGAGCGGGGGTTGTGGGTTGACGACACGACCCCACATGTTATTAAAGGGTTTGGGTGGTTTAAACTGATGCACACACCAGGTTAAATTATTAAATATTTCATTACAACATATATGGGTGCTATCGGGATTTAAAACAAGCTTAAAGGGGGTCAAAGAAGGGTTTAAAACCCAATTTGCGCACGTCTCTGTAAAAACCTCATCAAAGCCAGGTGACGCCGATCGGTCTCACCGATCGGCCTCCCTGATCGGTCTCACCGATTGGTTGCACCGACCGGTCTCACAGATCGGTCGCAAAGATCAGTGAGACTGATCGGTCTCATCGATCGCTCTCACCGATCGGTCTCCCCGATCAGTCGCGCTGATTGGTCTCACCGATCGGTCGCGCTGATCGGTCTCACCGAGACGCTACCCCTTTAGGATTCAGATTTTTTGCAAAGGAAAGGACTGAGAGAGTTTGGGTCATCACATTAGATACCTCTCAAACTATTCTCTCCCTCGAGAATTTAAACAAACCAGAAGGAAAGAGCAGGTCCGAACAAACACCTAGAAAGATACCTCTCTAGAGTGAACCTCATTATTAACTAAGAACACTTTCCTGTCACGAACCAAGAAACATATCACGTCAAAGTGCCCAGGAATGTGGGGGCTGGGGAGTCTTTTTCTCCATGTCAATACATTAGCCGCTTTGGGCGGCACTGACTCGCCCGCACGGGTTTAATCACATCCACCTTAATGCGTCTTGATTAGGGATCGGTTTCACTCCTAACTCATAGCCAGGACTTTTCGCACACATTCAGAGGAAAAAAAATAAAACTAGCATTTCATATCCAACAAGGTAAAACGTCCTACCACAATAGCTATAAGAAATAGAAAAAAACTCAAAACAACTCTGGGTACTGGGCACGCATATGTGCTTCCCTCTCCCACGTACTCTCCTCAAGTCTACCATGTCTCCACAACACACGAACCAAGGGAATGGTTCGCCCACGAAGCACCTTTTCTTTGTGATCCTCGATCATCAATGGTCTCTCAACAAAAGTAATGTCGTCCTCGATGTCCAACTCTCCCCAACCGAGGACATGTTAATAGTCATGCAGATACTGAAAGAGCTGGGACATGTGGAAGACATCATGTATCCTCAGTAGCGGTGGTGGTAACGCTAGCTGATAGGACACTTCATCGACCCACCGTAAGACTTTGAAGGGCCCGATGAACCTGGGAGAAGCTTACATTCCTTGTTGAACCTCTGTTGTCTGCGCCGAGGGGAGACCCTTAAGAACACGTGGTCTCCAACCTCAAATTCCAAGGACCTCCTCCTGGTATCAGCATACAACTTCTGCCAGTCCTGGGCCACCTTAATCCTTTCACGTATGAGTTCAACCTTCTCTATCGTGCTCTGCAACACCTCCAGGCCAAGGATGCCTGCCTCTCCTACTTCATCCCAACACACAGGTGAACGACATGGCCTCTCGTACAAGGCTTCGCATGGGGCCATACTGATGGTATAGTGATAACTATTATTGTAGGCTAACTCTACCAGGGGAAAGTGTCGCGCCCATGATCCTCCTGAGTCCAGAACACATGCCTGCAGCATATCCTCCAAGGCTTGGATGGTGCACTCTGTTTTTCCATCTTTCTAGGGATGGAAATTTGTGCTAAGGTGTAACTGTGTTCCAAAAGCATGCTGCAATCCTTTCCAGACCCGCGAGGTAAACCATGCATCCCTATCCGAGACTATAGACCTCAGAACTCTATGTAACCACACCACGTCATCCACATAATTTCGCGCCAATGAATCCACAGTACTCGACTCCCTGATCGCCAGAAAGTGGGCCTATTTCAGCAACTGGCCCACTACCACCTAGATTGCGTCATATGCCCCTTGGACCTTGGGATGTCCCATGATGAAATCCATCAAGATTTCATCCCACTTCCACTCAGGGCCATATAGAGACTGCAGAAGGCCACCTGGAACATGGTGTCCAGACTTCACTTGTTGACACACTAAGCACTTGGCCACAAACTCTGCCACTGCTCGTTTCACTCCGGGCCACCAAAACATTCTCTTCATTCCCTAGTACATCTTGGAAACTCTTGGGTGTACCACCTGAGGTGTTTTGTGGAACTCACTAATAACCTTGCCGCACATCAATCATAGAACAAACAACATTCCCCGGAAAATCATCTGGTTCTGACCATCATCAATCCATCATTCCGGAGCATTGCCTTGGTCGACTCGGTCACGCATCACTTCACACTCTGTGTCTCCCCAATGAGACTCCTCCACTTGCTCCAATAGAGACGACTACACTGCCATCTGATATAGGAAACCTCTACCACCATCCATCCTCGCATCCATGTGTAAGGCAGCCAAATCCTCCATCGCCTTCCAGGCGTCCGTAGACTCTCGGACCGCATCCTTCTGCGTCCTCCTGCTCAAGGCATCAGCCACTACATTTACCTTTCCCTCTGTATATGAGATCTCGAAGTCGTAATCCTAGAAGAACTCCACCCATATCAACTGTCGCATGTTTAGATCTTGCTGGGAGAAGATATACCTCAAGATTTAGGGATCTGTGAAGACCACAAATCATTCTCCGATGAGGTAGTGCTGCCTTAACTTTAGCGCAAAAACGACTGCTGCATGCTCCAGATCGTGGGTGGCGTAATTACGCTCATGAGGGCGTAACTGCATGGACCCATAAGAGATCACCCCTTGTTACTGAATCAACACACATCCTAGGCCCTGTCATGAAGCATCACAAAACACCTCATACGCTACCCCTTCTACTAGAAATCTCAGCACTGGGGCACTGACCAACTTCTCCTTCAGATAGCTGAAGTCTGACTCGCACTGCTCACTCCACACAAAAACCTGGTCTTTCGTGGTCAGGGTTGTCAAAAGGTCTGAAACTTGAGAAAAAATGTGTACGAACCTCCGATAGTAACCCACCAGCCCGAGGAAACTACGTACCACTACCACATTCTTCGGTGCTTCCCAAGAAACAACTACCTCAACCTTAAATGGGTCCACCGCTACCCCCTGCTCGGACACCACGTTCCCGAGGAAGTTCACTTCTCGTGTCCATAACATGCATTTTGACATCTTCCCATAGAGCTGATGATGTCAGAGGACCTCCAGAACCATCCTCAGGTGCTCTTCATTGTCATCCTCTGATATTGAGTAGACCAGGATGTCATCGATGAACACACCTACGAACCGATCTAGGTACTCCCATAAGATGGAGTTCATAATCCCCATGAACACAGCCGGGGTGTTCATAACACCGAAGGGCATGACTATGAACTCTAAGTGTCCATATCTGCACATGAATGTCATCTTTGGGATGTCTCCCTCCTTCACTCTCAGCTGGTGGTACCCAGACCGCAGGTCGATCTTCGAAACCATCCTGCCCCTTTCAGCTGGTCGAAAAGATCGTCTATCCTCTGAAGAGGATAGCGATTCTTGATTGTCACCTGATTCAGCCTCTTGTAATCTATGCACAACCTGAGACCACCATCTCCCTTATTTTCGAACAAGAATGGATCACCCCACAGTGATTCACTCGGCCGAACATAACCCCTGTTCATTAGATCATTAATCTCGATCCGCAACTCCCGTAGCTCTGAAGGTGCCATCCGGTAAGGTGCCACCAAGATCGGACGAGTGTCGGGCTGCAGGTCTATCCCAAACTCGATATCCCGTAGAGGGGGTAGTGACGTTAGATCCTCAGGAATGACATCCATAAATTCACGTACAACCTCTGGCACCTCCACCATCTCAGCATCTACTGATTCCACTGACAGCTCGGCCAACAAGGAGAGGAGGGGTTCCTCTTGCCTACTACCCTTTTGACTGCTCCGCTTGCTGGTGAGGGTAACACGTTTGCTTCCCAAGTTCGAGAACACAAACCTTCCTCGTAAATATTCGATGATGACACACACAGAAAATAACCAGTCGATGCCCTGGATGACATTGTATGGATGTATCTGTAGCAGAAAAAGATCCCTAACCGACTGATGTGGCCCTATCATCAGTCTGCATCCCCGACAAACAAACAACAAGTCGGTCTAACCTCCAACTGATGTTCTCAACACCAGGGACACTTGAAGTCTCTTGGAATATAGTCCCATGGCATAGGCTTGACCGAGTGCAACAAATGAGTGTGAATCTCTGGTATCAAAAAAGGCATAAGAAAGAGCGCTGAACAAATTGATCGTACCTCGAACAACCTCCGGCCCTGCTGGAACTGCTGCCTCTACGCTGTGTAGCTTTCCACACCCGACTCCTCTTCCCCTCGGCTGTCGGCCACCTCCCCGGCCAAGCCCTGGTCGAGGTCCATGAGGAGCGCCCTGAGGTCGGCCCCCTCCTCTTACGTCTATCCTCGGAGGAGCGGGAGCTCGCAGTCCCTGCTGCTGCTACTGGAAAGGCATGGCTAGAAGCTTCTGCTAGGGCGGGTGCTGGGGTTGTCCGCCACCACCGTACTGTACCCGGTCCAGGCACTGACTCCAGATATTTCCATGGCTCCAACAGACGAAGCATCGTGGTCCCGAGCCAGAATGAAAAGGCCGAGGACCGGCGGATCGAAACTGAAACTGTTGCGGCCTACTCCCTGCGGGTCGGAACCTGGAGGGTCCTGACACTGGAGGCATGGTGCTGACGACCTTCCCCTTCGATGGTCCTAGCTGGATCCCCTCTTGTGACACACCTCCTAGAGCATGCATCCTATCCACCTCTTCGTCCTTCTTCTTGACCTCCATGTACGTCGGCATGGTAAAGGGGGTAACAACATACTCAAGGGAGGGTCGGAGCGCCTCCTCTATACATCTTTCCCAAGACTCATCGTCAGGAAAGAGATCCGTAGAAAAACATAGGAGGTCTTTGAACTTGATTCCTAGATCCATCACTGACATACTCCCATTTTGGAGGGAGAGTAGCTCCTGTCTCTTCTCCGCCTTCATCGTCGAGGAGAGGGATTCCGCCCGAAACTCCTTCTTGAAATTAGCCCATGGCACCTCAGCCTCTCTCCTCTCCCCCAGGTAAAGTGTCCACCACGGACGCGTCACTCCCCACATCTAGCTGACGGCCATAGGAACCTAGTACTCGGTCTGGGCCCGAATCAGGCCGAAGGCTATCACTAGCTTCTCTTTCCAGCCTTTTGTCTTCATGTCAGAGGTGATACCCTTGTACTTATCGAGGGCATGTCGCTAGAAGCCCGAAGAGTCTTCTTCCACCGTTCAACCAATTCCTCTCGATCATCTCTCTTCCGATCAGCCAAAGTAGTCTTCGGGGCCTCGATCGCCTGTACCACTTGTGGTCCCCTTCTAGGTGCCATAGCTGTAAGGTAAACAAGGAATGTATAAGGCCAAGTAGTGCAGAATATTGTTCATAAAATTTCTTGAACTTTTCATTTATTCATAATTCCCAAGATATCCCAGAAACATGAGAACACAAGTCATTATGATGCACATACCTTTCCCATGGTCTCTACCCTACAATCCGCATGGCCTCACATGGTCGTTCGGTAGGTCCAGAGTCCTTAAATCGGATCACGGGGGGCCCTAAAATCCTGTGTCCTAGCCGGTCTTCCCTGGCCTAATTCACACCCCAAGGTCACCCAACACTGTTGTCTTACTATCCCATGCAATCCTCACTGTTCCTAACTCCAGACATCATCCTATCTCTCAACCTCTCCCCTATGATACCATTCTTTCATGAACCGCCTTCACCAAAAGGAGGGAAGGGTCACCAGGTTTCCAATCTCCTCCTTGTTTATGTTGAAGGAGAGATAATGACCCCTGAAACCCGCCTTTTATAGGTCCTGGATTGGTGACTAGCACCAAGGGTATAGAAATTACACACAAGTGGAAGGCATTACCCTTTTTCTTTTATAGGAGCGGGAGATAAGATGATGAAACCCAGCAACACCAAAAGTAAAATAAAAGTAAATCCAAATGTAAACCATACCCACATGACATGTCCAAAAGTAAAATCCACAGGGTAAAAAAGTGACTAAAGGGTAATTACCAAAGAAAGAAAACAGAAACTGCGACTGACCCAATGATCCGAGCTAGTATGGTCCTACGCGATCCCCGAAGTCCTCCTGGAAACCTGAAAGCAGTTTTATATATGTAGGGTGAGCATACAAGTACACTCAGAATGGAAAACCAAACAATCTCGTGCATAATAGGGGGAACGTACTAAAGTCCTGTGAGAAGAAGATAACCATTACTATGAAAGAGTTCACTCATCCCACTCACCGGTACACTCACCAAGTAACGCAAACCAAGTAATATATATAATAAGATAACATCGATGTTTGGGTACCCCATGCCACTTTCCCACTGGTTATTGAGACATCCTACACATCGAACAAATCCCGCCATTCTCACAGAAGTCCCACTGCCACACCTTCCCACACACACCTGGGCCACAACCGCACGTAGTCCCACTACTGAATCCCGCCCACAAACTCCTGGGCCACATCTGTCACATGTACCACGCCCACAAACACCTAGGCCAAAACAACCACCACCACGCCCGAAGACACATAGGCTAGAAGATCCACTGCCACACCCGAAGACACCTGGGCCTTATCCCAAAGATACTTGTGAAACTACCTGCCCGCACACACCTGGTCCATAACCACCACACTACCCCACCTGAAGATTCTGGGATAATAATGGACCTTAGTCCATCACAGCCTACCTGAAGGTACTTGGGCTATCTAGGAAAGGGAGCAGAAAAGGAGCTAATAACCAGCCACTAAGAATAGTTCTGGGAAAAACACCCTCCCCCATGAAATGGGAGTGTTCGACACTAAGTGCTCAACATGGGTGGGGCGCGAATAAGAAACACAAAACTACAAGAATATACATAGGTTACAAGATCTCACATAAAGTTAGGTTTTTCTTCAGACAGCCTACAGATCACAACAAAACTCATGTCCGAGTCATGGATCTCGGCAAAAAAACTTTTTTATCCCATTCTTGTTTTTATGTTCAGTAATAATGTTTAAATAAGTTCATGCACCTACTTGGGCAACTAAAACCATAAGCATAACCAAGGAAAGAATCCATCCAAACGTCAATTTAAACATTCACACCTGTATCTCTTGTAATGTTACAACAACAAGGGGATAAGTGAGATCCCTTGAAATACTAGAACCAAAGAAACCCTCGAGACACTACCCCGTGTCCCCCAAAATGGTTTCTCATCAACAGAGGATCCCACCCCAATTCGTGATATAAACAAGGTAACCACCTGGTCTTAAAACTCACAACCACTGAATCCATATCAACAGTAGATCCCATCCCCTCCCACATCTCCAGCAATCAGACCATAAAAGAGAACAACCAAACCACTACCACTAACACAAATCAAGGCCATGCTAGTATTTTTAGATTTATAAGATTTAACACACTCCACAATTTCAATTTCTTGTGCTTTAATCGGGGGTTATCACAGAAGGGTTGATCCTGGTGCTTTCAATTCATTTAGCTAGGTGTACATGATTATCCAATTTCCCTTTTTACAGTAGGATTTCACAACCACAAACAAGTCATTTCAAACATCCCCCGGGGTTAAATAGTGCACAGATAAATACCACCAACGACCATGATTTTTAGTAGGCGTAAGCCCGCACAATTCAGAAAGATGATCATAACATAAAACAGCATCAACGATCACAGCCCCCCCCCCTTCTTTCTTCATATAATCAGTTCATTATCTTTATTTAGGTCTGGTTTAACCAATTCTACCGAATCAAAAGTATTCCCTCCCCACATGATACACAAAATAGAGAGACGAAGAAATTCCCTACTTTTTGATCAACGATCGACGATAAGGCTGGGGGCGGAACATCAGGCATAGCGATGCGGTTCGCCTGAATGAAAATCTTCTCATCTGGAAAATGGGTACTCGTAACATAGGGTGATCGAGAAAAGAAGAAACCATGGTTAACCCTTAGTTTATAAGAGTCGTGGACTTTTGAGATAAGAATTCCAAACCGCATAAGGAGCGGGGGGTTGTGGGTTGACCATGCGGCCCCACACGTTATTAAAGGATTTGGGTTGTTTAAACCGATGCACACACCAGGTTAAATTATTAAGTATTTAATTATAACATTTATGGGTGCTACCGGGCTTTAATACAAGCATAAATGGGGTCAAAGAAGGGTTTAAAACACAATTTGCGCACGTCACTGGAAAAACCCAGACAAAGCTGGGTGACGCCGATTGGTCTCGCCGATCGTTCACCGGTCTCAGCGATCGGTCGCGCCTATCGGACTCACCGATCGGTCTCAGTCACGCCGATCCATCTCACTGATCGGTCACAGCGATCGTTCGTGCCGAGATGCTACCCCTTTAGGATCCGGATTTTTTGAAAAGGAAAGGACCAAGAGAGTCTAGGTCATCACAGATAGATCATAAGAACAAGAGTAATTATAACAATGAGAGAAGTGACTTATTAAAATAAAATAGAATAATAAAGTGGTTTGTACATAATAATAAATAGAAATTTAAAATCAAATGAAAAAAATATACCAGATAATAAGACTTTGAGATAATAAATGTGTACCATATAGAATAATAATTATAAATTCCAATTATTTTCAAACAAAATAAAATGATTAATTGATTTAGAGATACAAAATATTGATAATAAACACACAACAAAATATTTTTATGTAGATGTGACCCTTATAATATAGCCATTAAATTGAATGTTACGAAATATATTAATGAAATTATGAAAAATATAAATTTTATTGTCATTATGAATGTAATAATTAATTATTTTTAAATAATCACTCAAATATTTAGTAAATTCATTTTATTCATCAATAATATATTTTATAATAAATGGGGTTTAAAGAATTATATGAGTAAATAATGTAATTAATTTTTCTACCATTTAGAAATTTAATTTCATAAAACTATAATTATTTGTGAAATAATAATATCTTTATTTACTTCTAGGTAAATGTTTTTATTTTTTTTGAAAATATCTAGCTTTCAATGAAGTGTAAAAAATACCATTTTTGGTATAATTCTCATTTATTATAAATAAATTAAACAATTTAAATGTAAAATTTTATTTTAAATTCTATTTTTCTGTATGATAAGTATTATTTATTTATAATTTATACAATTTAATTCTTTTGAATCAACATTATATTTTATTATATATTGTGTTTATTTTTTGGTTAAAATATCGGATATTTCTGAAACTCATATAAACTACATAACTTTTTTCTATTTTATTTATTTTTTATAAAATATTATATAGAGTCCTTTTAATTAAATTAATATATAATATATATTATATAATATATACTTATTTTCATTCAAATTTTATTATTCATTGTGTAAATATAAAATCATCTCTTTCTTGAAAAAAACACTACATGAAAAACCCTTTTTTTGTCTCATCTAAGGGTTTTGATTCAAATTTATTATTATGAATTATATGAAATGATCTTATTAAAATGGACTACATATTTAGAATAAATTTTTTAATATTATGTATTTTTTCATTTTAATTTCTACAGATAAAATATTTAACATAGAAAAATTATGATTTACCGTACTATATTTTAAAAAATGAAACCAGTTAATGATTTGGGAAAAGAGAATATTATTACTAAAAAATAAAACAATAAATGGTTTTGTTATGTTTTTATTGAATTTAAACATCCATTGTAAAATTAAAAATAAATCTAATTAGTTTTTATTGATCCCACCCAAATGTGGTGGGATTCAAATAAAAAATAATCATTATTTAATCACTTAAACCCACCCACTTCAAGTATAAATACCACTACTCCTGACCAACTTTATCATCACAAGCAATGAGGAACTTTAAATATATTCCAAATAATATCCTCCCCACCCTACCCAAATCCATATTCTTGTGGTCTCACCCAACACCCAATTACTTGTTTATTAAGGGAATACACTAGGAGGTGTTATCCATGAGATAACATTCTAAAACTACACATACTAATTTAATTGGTTATTCTAAATTCATATCACCAATTTCATCCATCATGGAATTATAACTATAGCATAACTTATATAGTATAATTAATTATTTATAATAGAATATAGCATAACCTTTCACTTTATTATCTCCTTTAATAATATAAAACAAACTATTGTACAAATATTGGTTGTTAACAGTCTCCATTGATAATGTGTTTTTGTTATCCACATTCATATTCACGTTGGTTTACAAAACAATTATTATGGTTAAATAATATTTTTCTATTTATTATATACCTAATTTCATGTTCTAAAACATATATATATAGATAATATTAAATAAAACTGAACTAGTTCTTGATTGTTTGAAACCCCCCAAAATTAAACTAACCAAGAATCCTCAAAATGACCATTAATCCTCTAAATGAAGATGAGTGCTCCAAAAAAAATACTCTAGGAATAATAAAAATGATCTTTTTAATTCATTTATATACCAATATGTGATCTCATTAAAATTATAATTAATCATATTTATATGTAAAAGGTTATTAATTATCTAATTAACAAATCTAAATTGATTATCCAATACATTAATAGCTTGTTCATAAATTTATGACATAATGTACAGGACCCTCTACCTCCTCTCTCTTCTCCTCCTTTCATGAACCTCATTTATTTTATGAATTTTATTTACAATTTATATTAATGGGATATTATTTTCTTCATTGCATTTAATTTACTACATAATATCAAATTCTTAGATACAAATTTATCTATAACTAATTTAATTTGTAAATCATTATGTATTGTTGTCATGTTGTATATAGTTATTAAGGGGATTCATATTAATTTAATTTCATTTAGTCATATTCTATTGTAATGACCACTATTATTTTATAAAAAATATATACATTCCCACTAACATTTTATATTCTGAATTTTTCTTTTTTCATAATATTTAAATTTCCTAATGTTATATTTTTTTGAGTTTATTTATTCTATTGTGTGTTTTCCCTGTGATATGGGACTCTTCCCTTAAAATAATCATTTAAAGTTTTCATTCAAACTATTCATTTTTTATGTATATGTTTTTAAAATAATTTTATATAAGATTTATTATGACATACGATATTTATAAAGTAAATTTTGTATCACTTTTAAGTTATTTCTCTGGTTTGAAAAAGGATTATTTATATGTGTTTCATATAGATAATTTTCAAAAAATAAAAATGGAATATTCTAATGTAAATATATATAATGAAAATAATATTCATGTCACTATTAATATTTTTTAAATTCTAATTTCCTTTATAAAATTAAATGACTTCTTAAATTAAACCCCTATTTTTCTCTTTGTGTATTTTGATATTAAAAATTGTTTTAAAATAAAAATTTGATTTGGTATTGTAAAGGGGTTTCAAAAAATATTAATTTTATCAAAAAGTTATTTTCTTATGAATTTAAAATATTATTTTAATGGGTTTTATTATGATGTTTTTTTTCATCAAATGGAACATGAGAAGTATATGATACGGGTGAGACTGATATTTATTATATGAGGGTTGTTCCATCTTATTTTTACCATCTGGTCCATATATATCTTATTTGAAGGGTTTATCCCCATTATTGATCATGATAAACAAATGACCCTAATATAGATTATATAAAAGGTTAATCCATATACTAGCTCAATAGTGATCCCGGTATACCTTATATTATGGTTGATCTCCATTATACATCTCTAATAGATTGGGTAATTATTATATTGGATGTCATACATATGGTTATCCCAATTAAAAGGTTTTAGAATTTATTTTATGAATATTTTGTTCAAGGTAACTAAAACGGAGATTTAATTCCCTGATATGGGTTTTTAAATATTTCATTTAGTAAAATGTGTCTTTGTTTTCATTTGATAATGTTTTATTTAATTCTACCTTTGAAAATTGAAAGTAATGGTATTTTTATATGGGTTTTCATATATTTCACTATACTAGTATTTTTTTATTTTATGTATCTTACTAAAGTTTTATCCACAAACAATGTTATAATTTTTTTTTCAGGGGGTTTATAGATGGGTATGACAAAATAAAAAGGAATGATGATTGTTGTCAATCATTTTCATGTAGGAGAACCATGTATTATGATAAAAATAATTATTTGATAAAAAATTATTATGAGGATTATTTTTCCAATTGTAATGTATAGGTTTTCTATGAAAGACTTTTTTCTCATTTTTAAACACTATAAATCTATTTTTTTTGGAATTAATGAAACATCATTATAGTTTAAAATCACTATAATATATAATGTTAATGATTAGGTCTTTATAGTTGGTATCATTGAAGGGTTTTAATATCATTATATAATACCAATTCTTCTTACGGGTAATAGATATCATAATAGGGTGTACAGGTATAAATATGATTATATATTTAAAGTATAAGAAAAACAATTTCTAGATTAAATTTGTGGACTTATATGATGATAATGATATTTTGGGATAATGTATATATAAAGTTAATATATCTTGGTAAAAATGAATTAAATGTTCAAATATTATAGAGTTTCTAATGGTATTATATTTTAAATGAATATTTTCATTTTTTATGTAATAATAAATTTCATGATGGAATGTTGTTCTACAGAATAAGGATCATTAATCAAGATATTAGGAAAGTGATATTTCAGAAACCTCATATCCGTTATAGATTATTTGATTATAAGTATTTTATTTAAATATTATTCAACTCAATTTGAATTTTTTTTGTATTAATATAACCTAAAAGAAACTATTTTACAAATCATTCACCTTTTATTTTCTGAAAAACATTTATTGTTCATATTATATGTTTTATTTTATTTCAAAATAACCATTTTACTAACTATATCAGAATTAAAAATTCCAAAAACTATATAGCCATTTACTTTTTTTAAGTAAGGAATTATGTCATATGATAAATTGGATATGAAATAAATAATAATATTTGGATTGATGTTATTCATAATTTTCATAGATTCAATTTACAAATGAATTTTACGTTAATATTGAGGATTCATAAAGATATAATTAACACCATTTATTATATAAATAATGTATTCTGTAATATGAAAATAAACCATGGTTAATATTTTTAGAAGGAGGTTGAATAAAGAGTGTGATTATATATTTTCTTTTCTAATTTATTATTTTGTTTTATTTTATAAATATTATGGGAATCATGGAACACCAAAGGATTTTTTTCTATATTAGGTATTGTTTTCATAGAATTGTAATCATCTCATAGATGCAATTTATACATTTTAAAGGTGATTGAAATTTGATAATTTTTCACATACCTGTAAAACTTAATTTTATGATATAAAAATTATATTTTAAAAAAACCCATTAATTTTTTTGGAAAAATGTTTAACTATATTGGATGTCCTTTTGGAATATATGATATTTGAAACTGTGCTAACTATGTGTTCTCGTGTTTTTTTGGATTAGAAATTAATATTAGGAGATATATTTTGAGAATAAATATAATATCGTATCACTTAATATGTTTTATACATCCCTATAATTTACTAAATATTGTATTAATATTGGTTTAGAAATAAATATTCCATTGATATTGTGACAACCAGTTAGATCTGACATGGCTATGCGGATCAAACCCAAAACGAATTGGAAATAAGTGTTAATCACATACTATTGGCCTATGTGATATCCTTATTATTATTATTTTTTATTAAATTATAAAATTTTATCAATGAAAATAAGGTTAATTTTAGAACATATGCCCTATCCTTTAGATAACTATAGGATTGGAAAAATTATTTTGTGATTATGCGATTATTGTTATTTGGTAATCTATTTACTATTCTAGGATTTTTATAATATAATTGTAAATAAAATACTATGGAATTTTAATTTAAAAGTTAATGAAGAATTATACTTCATAATTATATCTAATTTATTCTAATTTGGGTAATTTTTTGAAATGAATATTATTTCTTGAAGACTATTTTAATGTTGAAATGACTTTTTAAAATAATACTTTAAGATTCATTTATATTATTAGAGGATTAATGATAAATTTATCTTATAAGACTTTGTGAAATGATATTTCTTATTTTAGGTTTTCTGTTTTATACTATAATATGTTGAGGTATCTTAAGGATTTTTCTTTATTGAATAACATATAATGAACTTGTGGTATTACTATTGACTTTTTTTTTATTAATGTATTTTTTTGTTATATAAAGGTTTATAATTTTGTGCTAGTTATAGTATCCTATACTACCAATTTTGGTTTCTGTTAAATCAATCATATATGATAAATATATTGTTACACATTTTAATATTTTTTTATGAATAAATGTTGATCATATTGATTTAATTATAAAAAAAATCAAGAATACTCTTCTTTTAGAGAAAATATAAGGACGTAATTCTACATTTCAAGTCACACTCAAACCACATATTTTCATTGAATTTTTTTATTGGATACTTTTATTTAGGGTTAGGTTTATTTCCAAATTATTTTTTGAGATTTTGATGTTTCGTATGAGTTTTGTCCCTATTCGTAGTTTTGGTGCACAATATTTTTTGGAATATATAGCGGCATGTGAAGGATGTGGTCCTTTACAGTTCATTATTCATTCCTAGTTATACATTCATTGATTGATAATGGTTTCATTCAGCCCATGATATTTCAAGGTGTAACTGTGCATATTTTTATTCTTGTCATGATCATGGTGAAAGACTTTTCCATAATCAGAGTAAATTGTGCGGGAAGTATGAGAGGGGTTCTAAATTTTTTTATAAAACAATGAAACATGGTTGGCCCTTAGTTTCTCAAACTGTCTGTCTAAACCATATTGGATTACATTATCTCTAGTAGTGTGGTCATTGTTGAGTTAATATTATTTAAACAATGTGAGTTTGTTATATTAATACTGACATGAAAATCCTTTTCTACCACTCTATCCTTTTTATTCCAATTTGGAAATATTTCAATTTTTATATATAGGTACTCCAGGGGGATCCTAAAATCCCATATCCTTAGATATTTCTCTTCTATGGTTTTCTCCCAAATAATCCATGGTGAGTTATTAAATTATTTTGGTTTCTTTTATTTATATTTTACTCTTCCCCTCTTTCTGATTATTCCCCTTTGGTGGGGTTCTATTTTTCATGAACTATATTGGTAAGGGATGATGCTTTTTTCATAATATTGGGTGTTTGGGAGTGTTATTCCTCTATATGGGTATGGTTCTTCATTCCCTTAGAGTTTTATTTTATCTCTACATCATTAATGATGTTGTTTCAATAATTTTCCTTTCAATCACATGCCATAGAAACATGATCATTTAAAAATGATTATTAAATTTGATTTCCATTCATGAAATGTCGTAGTATATATTTTATTTTAATTTGTCTGGTGTCAATTTGGGGGAAATTATTTTTAAAGGGAATTATATGGTTTTTCTTACATATATATTTGTGTGAAGTTCATTAATAAAATATAAATAGAATTTTGATGTAATATTGGATGTTATTTTGTTGGAGTTTGGAATTGGGTGGGTTTTTGTAAATGGAGGCATGATGTAATTAGCATGGCGTGTGGGAGTGGGTTATTTAAAAAGGGGTTGATTAATATGTGTAAATTGGATTTAAATATTTTATTTTGATTCTTATATGGGAACCAATAAAATTTTGTGATGTTTTAAGGGTTCTATTGGATGTGGGTACATACACTTGTTCGTGGGGTGCACATATTTATGGTATCACATATTATAATGGCACTTGACGAAAGAATATAATTGATATTGGATTTTAGAATAGATTTACCTTTTTTATTCCTCTTCTATAGTTCAATTACTCCTTAAAATATTTATTTCAAAAAATATTTATGTTCCAAAATCGTTTGTTGGTTCAAAAATAATTTCAAATATGTTTTCAAAAGTGATTTTCAATGAATATCTTGTCTATATTATTGAAGTGTAGTTTGGGTGAGTAAATGATAGGATTACACATTATGAACAAGCTCTTCTAGCTATATATTATTATGCCTGGTTTTGGAAATTGATTTTAAATGGATTTGGATTTCAAAATATAAAAACCATGTTGGTAAATTGTTATGTTTTATGAAAATTGGTTGGAATGTGATATGACATATACCCCTAATTAGAACATGTGTTTGACATGATGGGAGATGGGAACCTAATTGGTAATCCCTTTAAGGAAACTGGATTCACATAGGTGTTGTTGTTGTTTATGCTAGGAAAGCATGGTGGGTGTGGGTTTTAGATTTTGAAACACATTATAGGACCTTGCTATTCTCTACATAATATTATCATGGGATTCATCGGCATACTATAGAGGGTCATATGATAGTTTATTATCGACCCTAATTAGAAAGGTCGGTACCCCTTGATATGCTGAGTGTCTTAGTGGGGAATGCGCTAGGAATGGACAGTTTATAATGTCTAATTGGTTATTTAATATGAATAAGAACCACAAAATGGTAGTTATGTCTAAGATGGATATGACCATATATTTCTTCTAAACATTTTTATGAAATGACCATGATTACTATTTATATGTTCTATTTCATTCCAATATTTATTTTTATTTTTTTCATAGTTCGTTCATTCTTTCAATTTTTTTTATTCTTCTTGTTTGTTTTCATCAAATTGTATGTGAATTTATCCTAGTATCTTAATTTTTAAAAAGATTTTTAAATAAAAAAATATATTTAAAATTTAAGGTTGTTTTTTGTTTTTTAGACGTAAAGTCAAAATATTTATATATGTATTTTAAACTATTTATTATGTATAGTATCAGGAATTCAATTTTCTGAAATCTAGGATGACTACCAATTTATCTATTTATAATCCCACCATAATTGTGTTACTTAGAATCGGTAGAACTTGTCTATATTAATGGTTCAAGTTTCATATTTGGTTGCATATTTTCTTTCCTATTTTTGAGGATAATTGTGGAAAATATGTTTTGTGTATTTAGTGTCTTGTGTCATTTTAGTTATGGTTTGTCTTATATTTGTATTTTTAAGTTATATTTTTATTGTATTCTCTTATGTATCTATTGAGGTTTAGTTGTTATTGATTTATGTTGTGGTTTCTCTTTTATTTTTTTGGTCTTTGGTATATTTGGATAAATTATTCCCACATGGATATATTTGCTTCCAAGAAATGTAGATAGCCGAGGAGGATCAGGAACACCTCTCAGTCCTAGTATACGACTTCATAGGTAGTTAGGTCAGATGAAAGATCAACATGGTTCATGGATAATGGAATCAAATGACCTTTTTTATTTGGTACATCAAGATATTATTAGATTAGGACTTTGAGGATTCAAGAGGTAGGAGCAAAAAAGATGTCATGAACACTTATTTGTCTTAGCCATCATGATTCATAGGTTTTTCCATTATTTGAGGCTATTTATCTGTTTATTGGGGAGATTGGATGAAAATGGATGTATGATGGTGGTATGTGATAGTATTACATGGAGTGTTGGACCATGTAGACATGGATTATAGTATAAGGAAATCATAGTGATTTGTGTTTTTCCAGGAATGGTCCACCAAATCATGTGAGCATGTTTTACATCATTTCTAGTTCCATATTTCATGTTTTTGGTTTGAGTATTATGTTTGTTTTGATATGGTCATTATTCTAGGAGTTTGAAACAAGAAAAAAATTTGGAATGATTTTTTCAGAAGTAATAATATTTGTGGGTCCTTGTTTCATTTCTATTAAGGGACATGGTTGGTGGGTTTCTTCTAAAAATTGGTTTATTTCTTTTTGGATGTGGCCAAGGGAAAAATGGTTTGGAAACAGGGATGGATATAGTTGTTTGGAAAGATGATTTTGGCATTTTTTATAATTATTTTTCTTGTGAGATAGTTGTTTTGGTGTGGGGTTTTCATTTTTTTTAATTTTTTTTTATGTTGATTTGGGGAATGTGTTGTTTTATTGTCAAAATAGTTCTCCTAGAAAACTCCAAGAGATTTGTAGAAAATTTTTTCTAGTTGTTATCTTTTTTCAAAATAATATTAGAATGGGTAATATGTTTTTTTTCCTATTTACATCATAGTCGCGGACCACTGGAGGTTGTCAAGTGTCTTGAGGAAGTCGAAGATGTGTTTTGGTTATTGGGAATAATAGATTTTGTGATAGTTCATGTAGTTCATATTTCATTTGAGGGTCTGAATTTGGATCAGTGTAAGGTTTTATTCCCATCATCAGTTCAAGTATTCATCTATAGGGAATTTCTAATGACCATTATTCTCATATGGATCATATATAGGGAGTTAATGGAAAAAAAATTAAAGGGATATTGGGTGTTCTGAAGGGTTAGTAGATGGTGATGGCCTCTGTGGAATTCATAATCCATTTTATTTTCCTTTTCATGAGTGGTATCATTAGAGGATTAGTTAAAACCTCCTCTCTTAATATAAGATATTCATGGAGAATTTATGAAGAAATTTTATTCATTTTGGGATGCTCAGTCTGTAAAGATAGTTTAATAGGTGTTTCTGGTCGATTGCATTCACATAATTGGGTCAGTGGTGGTTATGCAATTAGTGTTTCTCAGCACTGGTGAAGGTTTACCATTTGGAATGAGGTGTATGCCAAAAGAACATATTACATAAGAGTTTTTATGGTCGTTTCTATCTTCTTGTAAGACATACCCTGCTCCCTTGTGTTTTTAGTATGGCCAATTTAGGAATTCCAATCCATCCAATCATAGTGCATTGAGTAAATGTCGAAGATGGGTCCATTTGGGTTAGATATAAAAACTATTCAATAGGAGTTTCTAGAAGTTTATTTTTTATTTGGAAGATGTCAGTTCCCAACTATGTAGAGGTATATGATTCGTGAAGGTAGTTCTCTAGTGATATGACATGGTATTGTGTTTTGAGGTATGGGGATATTAAACTAAATTTTTTGTCATGGGGAGGAGTGGGAATAGTTTAAGATTACCAAATGTGGTATTATTTATATTTAACAAGCTATACTTCATTGAAATGATCTTAGTGGTTCGGTTTCCTTGAATCCATTTAGTTGTGTTTTATGTATGTGTCTCTATAGTGGCTATCCTTTTTGGAGTCAGTTCTAGATTATATTTGATAATGTCGTTAGACTGTTGAGTCTTGTGAAGTAAATATGTGGTGGACCAGTTAGCTATTCATGACGAATTCCTTTAGAGGGTTGTTTTTATTTTGTGGGGACATAATTGGGGTTGGTTTTGGGTGGGGATTTCCCAGTCATGGTGTTTTTTGGTGCTAGCTAGTTCTTGTAGTTGGGAGAACCCTCATTGTGGTTCCCGTTATATGGTTGTTTCCTATAGAATGGTTGGGTGTGACATGTAATCTTGAAAATTCACCCCTAGGTTGGTGGTCTACTTTAGCTTCATTTATTTTCATGTTCTAGATTGGTTTCGCATTTAACTGGATGACTTTATTGGGGAAACTATACTTGTTTGGGAATTTTAACACCCCAAACCTTTATTTTCATTGATTTGAGTTCTTTTTATGATTTTGGAATATTTTTGGTGTTTCGGGTCAAGTTCGTAGTGATAATGTTTTGTGTTTTGGAATTTATCTATGAGTTTTGGCCCTCCGCATGGTTTTTGTTCATAGTTTGGTGGTTTATGGTAAAAATTATATATTATGAGTTTATTTCCCATTATTTTTCTTATATAATATTTATCCTTGAATTTATTGTACATGGTTTTGGAAAATCCATCAGTGTGTAAGCAGTAATCGTGTGGCTTGTTTTTAGTGTTAATGGAATGGAACACGACTTGGTCACAATTTTAGGAGATCTTTCGTAAATCATATGAGGGGTTTTGTAATTAATATCATTACCACTATGAATGGTTGGTGCACTATTTACTAAGACATGTAGAAAAACAATATAGGTTTTATCTCCAATATATTGCACATGGTTGGAGCATGGTCTGTCAAACTATATGGAAAATCATGTGATCATCACTGATCATTAAAAACATAAAATTCCTTTTCTAACCCACCATCCGTTTAACACCAATTCTATATTTTTCTCAAATGTGTTTTCTAGGGGAACTAGGGGGTCCTAAAACACCCAAGAAATGGCTCTCCCTCTTCCAAAGGTGTCTTCCAAAACATCCATGGTGAGTAATTCTTGTTTTTGGGTGGTTTTATTTCACTTCTCTTCCTCCCCATATTTATATTGGTTCTAGATTTGAAGGGTTCTTATTGGAAAAAAAGATGATAATATTAATCATTTATATTATAATATTCAAGTGTTTCAAATTCCATACTAATCAAATTTGTGGCATTTATTAATTTATCTTAATTTAATATTACATGTTAAATTCTTGTTTACATTATTCATACAATAGAGGAGTGGTTTTTCATTCATTATTTTAATTTCATCAATCACATAGTTTTATGTAAACTTCCACCTTCCATTGAATGTCTTTAATATGAGGAATGCAAAAAAAAATTGTTGTATGTTTCTGGGGAGTTCATTGGTTGAGGATTGTATGTTAATTTTTTATTAACTTATTAAATTGTTTCTGTGGTTTTATATTTCCATTATTTGACTTATTTTTCACTTCTTCTTCAATGAATTTAATGGGAACCCATTTTGATTTCTAGTACTATCTGATTCCATGGATTCACCATGAATGTAACCCACTATGTTCTTTGATTATTAGACATTAAATTTTCTACCGATTAAATTTGATAATTATGTTCCAGCTTTATCTCATTTGTGGGATACCTCCTGTATTAGTGAATGGAAAATCCAAAGAAAAAAATAACATCCATTTTATCCCTAACAACACCCCAAGATCAATTAATATTTATTAATTATTTTCATTCAAATAAGTAGGTATTTTCTTAAAAAATTAAAAATAAATAACATGTGATAATTATTAATTTAGTTTCATAATTAATAACAACACCATAGTGATAAACCATATATCAAACCTTCCATAAAATATAAGTGGATCTTGGTTTCTTCTTCAGTCCCAGTTAATTCAATCCTTACTTGTATTTCAACCACTGCTTCTACCAATAGGGTACGTTTGAGAACAACCAAATTTTGGCCCCATTACTGGGTCCCTATATATGTTATCCTAGACACTTTCATTCTTTTCTCCCCCCCCCATATTCTTTATTCTCACTCCCATTTCTATTATCTCTTCAAAATTCTATTTTTATGTGTCATGAAAATCCCAATTCTAAATATCTAGAAACATAAAAGGAATATATTCGAGAATAACCCAACCTAAACTTGAGATGGGAAAATGGAATATAAATATTACGAATCACCAAATTTAAATAATTTAATTGATCAACCCTGTAATGATTACACCAAAATGGATGAGATGTATAATCAGTTCGATGATGATTGTTTAACAGATCTATTTCCAGACCTCTAAAGGATGATTAATGAAATCAATAATTGGGAAGTACACGGTGTGCAAACCACTATCTAGACAAATACATATTAATTATTTGTTAAATTTTATAAATAAATTGAGAAAATAAATTTTCATGTTTCACTATTGATATCAAACATAAATTAATTGAATCAATCATTGAAACCATACCCACTAAGGTTGCCACATCCTCCTCACCATTACATGAATCTCGTAAGTCAGAAAAATCTAAATTATTTAATAGTGAACTAACCGTTTTATTTTAGATAGATGAATAAGTTAATTAAATTTTTTTGGGTCTTTAAATAATGAGGAAATATATATTTTTAAGATTCAAAAGACATAATATTTTTTTCATTGAAGGAATATTCTTAATTTACAACCAAGGATACTTTTTCAAGATCACTATTAACTAAACCATTATGAGAACTAAATAACATTGAGTCCATATAGACACCAGAAATTCAAATGGAAATTATTTTTGGAGGAATCATATATCTAAATGAAACCAATTATTTCTAATTTCATTGGTCAATAAAATGATTATTTCTCAAATTCGAAATCTAATTTTGGGAATTTTAATTCAAAAAAACTAAAAAATTATTGTCCTACCATCCTCACTCATGTATCCATTAATGGTTGATCAACTTGTCCTTATAATATAAATTTATTTTCTCATGAAACCAATCAAATTGGAATGATCCTCGATGTCTTAGGAAAGACAAAGAAATTAACCGAATTAACCATTTTCATATAATCCTTGTATTTTTAGATTCATTTTAGAACAAAGGATTGTACATGAATAAAATTATGAAAAAATAATTAATCTCAGTCATGAATAAATTGATAAACATGTGGTCATTAAAATGTTGATAGTTGGCGTTGGTTATGTTTGGGGAGTACAAGGTGAGAATTAGACTTTAAACTATGTTCAGGTTATGTGGAAACCCATCTTCAACATTTATTTATATATTTATTTTATTTTTTTATTTCGTATTTTTGTTAAGAGAACCACTGTTGGAATTCTAATGTGATCTAATGTCACTTTTTTGTGTATTATAGAAGGTGAATCAATTTTAGTATTTTCAAATGAAAAAATTCCTTCTAGAGTTCAAACCCAACTATTATTCAAGCAAAAAGAGTCTATATGTGACCTAAAACCAAAGTGATCAATTTTTTATTGAAGCGTCATCAACATCAAACCTGGTTATTTTATTGCAAGGTTTCAATACAAATCACATTCCCCCCTCTATTATCCAATTTTTTTTCTTTATCTTTATATTTCATTAAACAATTAGTGTAGTTTAATTCTATGTTTTGGGGAGTAAAAATCATGGACTATGAAAGAAATTTATTTTATAAAGAAAACTAAAATCAACAAAAAATACTATTCATGCATTAATGTAAACATTGAATAATGAATAGTTAATTTAAAATGATTTTTAATTCCTTGATATTTATATTAATGAATTTTTTATTCTTATGCCTTGTGTTTTGAATATGTGGTTGTCCAGTGTAATTTTTAGTGCATAAATGTTTTCCACTTAATCAAATTTATAAAATTAATTTCCATCTGATTTGGTTTACTCTTGAGTTATTGGGCCCCATTAATCATAGAATATAATTTAGTGTCACATTTTTCTTAATTTTAGTATCTAAAAAGATATGGTGGGGTAGAGTAATGGTTTGTCTAAGAACATGGAATTTGACACTTGGGGATGAAGACTCCAAAGTTTTTGTTCCTAGACAATAACTTTTTATCTCAATTTTTCTAAAAGGAATTGGAAAAATATGTGGTGTTTGATACATGTGAATTCTGAGTCCATTGTTATATTTCATAGATTTTGTCTTTTCAAATCAATTATTGTTCAAAAAAATAGAAATCATTAATGAAATGGGAAAATAAAAAAACATTATACTCATATAAATGTTTAATGTTATTCCCACCTAGGACATCTGTTTTTAGAACTTGAATGAGAAAATGGGTGACAAGTATTAAGTGATGAACAACACATCAACATTATTAATTAAAATTGGATGAGATATGGAAATGCATTTGACCAAAATAATGGGCGTGGTTTTGTGATATTCATGTAAAAAAATATATTCAGAAAAGAATTTTATGGTTTTCAAGATTTTTTGGCATGATTTCTTGTGGTGATCATTTTATATTAAAATGTATTTGGAAAATGGATGTAAATTTCATATTTTTAATATAATTTAAGATCAAGACTAAAATAAACCATGATGTGGGTGTGATTACCAATATAAAAAAGGTAAATATGAAATAACTATATTTTAATATTCATGTTCTTAATGTCAATAAACCAAATTTGTAGATAATTTTATAAATTGAACTTCATTTCTCATCACATGTACAATTCATGATTACAGTGATAATTTGGGCTCAATCAATAATATATTTTCTGAAAAAATTATATTATTTATTTGAATTTGATATATTAGGGTAGGATTGATCAACTTTTTGTAATATTTTAACTTTTAGGGTCAATGGATTAATAAAATTGGAAGACGTTTCATTTTGGCGAAGAATGAAAAAAATTTGTAGACAAATAATAATGTTCCTGATGCCCATCATACAAATCAGGAGATCACAATACATTCCCAATGAATAAAAAAATTTAACTGATGAAAAATAGTATTATGGGATAATTTAATTCAACTATGACTTGGGATAATTTTGAATTTTTATTAGTGATCAATGCAATTAATGATGAAGATTACATTTATAGGTAGATCTGAATGCCCTTAAAGTCATCCCATCGTATTTAGAATAACATTATAATGGACTATCTAATTGAAATGATATTTTTTATAACATAGAGAACACTTGGAAGACCATATTACTATACTGAAAACCATCTATATTCGGACACAGTCAATGGAATAATTACCCAAAATAATGGGGATTAATCTTGCCAATATTCCTAATGAATGATGAAAAGTGTACTTTCCCTTTATTTTCACACCCACCATAGACATTACATATTAATGAGGGTAATTATTTATGGGGGATCCACCCTATAATCAATTTATTCCTATTTATTGTGTTTTTGGTGATGGTATTTTGGAGTGGTCCATATTAAATCTTTCAATTGTAATGTTTCAGTCTCATTCTCTAATCAGAAGTTCAAATTCTCTTATGTATGTTATTTATATCACTTTCGTTTATTAATAACTATTATTCTTATTCACCTTTATATTTTTAATAATATCACATTGATATCATTTCCAAGTGGATTTAATATATTCACAAGAACTTTTTTAAATTTCATCAAACAAAGGGAGATGGGTCATTATTTCTTTGTTTTCACATCATTAATCTCACATCTTTATATCGAATTACACCCTATATTGAGAGTCTTGCATAAATGGAAGGTTATTTTTTTCAAGAGAGCTTATATGGTGTTTATATGATGTTATTGTATGCTACTAGCTTCATAAATTAGTTATATTATTTTATAATTTCATTCATTAGATTATCCTTGTTGTTTTCTTCACCGACATTAAGAACTACATATTTCAGTTCTAGTATGATCCAATTTGATTGATTGATCAGAAAATCTATACTCTATGTTATTTGGTGATTATATTTGAAATTGTGTATGGATTAAATTAAGGAATGATATTTTGGATTTATCCCATTGATTGGATACCTCATGAAATATTGATCAGAAAATCCAAATAAACAAAATTAAATCCATTATATTCCTAACATTAATCCTGGATCAACCCATCTCCATTAATAAATTATATTAAATTCATTTAGTGATTCATTTATAAATTAAATATAATTATCCTATGAATGTTATTATTTTATATTCATAATTTCAAACCACAATATAGTTGGAATATTTATAGCCAATCCTTCATAAATAATAAGTTTCTATAGGTTTCTATTTAGATCCTTGTGGAATTGTTCCCTACTATTACTTCAACGACTACTTCTACCTGTATGCTAAATTTTTCTACAACTAGGATAACTTTTGGGATAACACTAAAGAAAAGGGTTGATTTATAATTTGTGTCAAATATATGCATGGGTGTGCAATTGTTTAGTTTTAATTTTTTATTCCTTCCCTTGGAGTTATGTTACATTCATGTGTCATTGAGAATGGTGTTTCCCTTGTTTCAATTCTACAATATTCTATTGATTCTTGAGATTTTTTATGTTTTTAAAAATGTGATGTTGTTTCTTGATATGTATGAGTGGAAATTTTTATGTCTTCTATATGGTGGCAATTTAGAGGACATGGAGTGTCAATGATATTTATATGATTTTATTATATATTTCTATGTGTAAAGTGTTTTATTAAATTTTAATTTTAATTTTATTGTTAAATAAGATATATTTGGTATGTGTTTGTACTTGTTTCAATTGTTTTGTAAATGTTGGCATGTTGGAATGAGCACTATGTGTGGGTTTTGGTTTTTTAAAAAAGTTTTATTCTTCTTCATAAATTGGTGGATGATCTATTTTTAAATATTTGATCATAGATCCATATATTTGATGATTTTCAAGAGTTATATTGAATGTGGTGTCATCCATATGTGCATGGGGTACAAATATTGAATGGATTCAAAATTAAAATGCCTCTATTAATAATACTTCACATGAACATGTATTTCAATAAACCACCCCATTTTCACATTCCACTTCTCTAGATCTCCTTCTGAAGCAAATGGTTCTTTTAAACCCCTTTTATGTTACCAAATGGTTACTTGGTTATAAAATAATCTCTTATTTAGTTATAATTTCTTACTAAAATAGAGGCTCATTTGTGTTGTTGGATCAAATTTTGGCTCACTAATTTATATGAAATACCATTTAGAACTACAGTAACATGTTGTATAACTTTTGTATTGCTTTCTCAAATGGTTTGGAAATAGATTTTGATTTGAAATGATAAAGGATGAATTTTTATTTGGTGATGTCTTCAAAAAATTATTTTGAATGTGATATAATGTGTATTTGTGTTTTTAACTTTTTATAAATTTATGTGATACGGGGACCCCTGTCTAGTCCCATCGGTGTGAGGGGTATCATATTGGTGGTGTTAGTGTTTCGTCATGGAAAGCACAATTGTTATGGGTTTCAGTTTCAGCCACACTATTGAGGACCTCCCCATTCACCATATACTTATTTATTGGATTCATATGCATAATCTAGAGTGTTGATTGAATGTTTCTTATCAACCTTTATTTGACTGGTTAGTACCCCCAAAATTTTTTGAGAGGCTAGGTGGGACATGCCTCTAGAATGAGTAGTATAGATTACCTATTTGGTTGTTCACTATATTTCTACACCATATGTTAGAAAGTGAGTCTGAACTGAGGACGTATACGGATCACATGAGGAGATGTTTATAAAATAACCATGATTATTATCTATTTTTTGTATTTTAATATACTACAACTATTTTCATGTTTTTCTAGTTTCATATTTCTCATATTGTTTCATTTATTCTTATAGTTTTCTATGAACGTTTCATCCAGTAGAATCTACTAGTATTGGTTTAATGAACCAGATTTTGAAATGGAAAACTATTTGGAAATTGAAATTTTGTGTTTTGTTCAATAAAAGGATAAATCCCACTATATATGTATGTGATTAAAACTACCCTTTACGGAATTACTATTGAGAATAAATTTGCGAACCCTATGGTGATTACTGACTATGTTATTTATCCTGACACCCACTAATGGCACTCATAATTAATATACCAGAGCTATTTTACAAGTATATATTTTTTGGTTTGGTTTTCTATAGAGTTTAATTTTTTTATTAATGGTGGTGGCCACGAATTCGTGTAAAGATTGTGTGGGGTTTTTTTATTTATAGGGACAACATTGGTTTTGTTTATGTTTTCTACATCATTTTATATATCTATTCTTTGTTTTACGGGGATAAATCATTACCACAATGATATATTTTGTCATGACCCCTTCCCCACAAAGTGTAACCCTCCTGGGCCGGCAATGTGAAAAGGGAGATAATGACCCCCGAGTCCCGCCTCCAGTAGGCCCCGGGTTGGCGACTAGCACCGAGGGTATAATAAACATACAAATGGGAGGCATTACCCTCTAAGAGAACACCTGCAGAAGAGAGAGATAGAATAGACTCCAACCAACTCCAACTCATAACTGAAATATAATAGAAACCCATGTAAATATATGAAATGTCATGAAAAAGTACTAATACTGAAAGGGAAAACTAAAAGTACCCAAAAGAAAGAAAAACAGCAGCGACCACAAGCCCGAACAACTCCTCCTCCAACCACAAGCTAGTAGTAACCCGCTTGATCTCCAACCTGCTCCAAGTGACCTGAAAAAACAGTTTATATATACATAGGGTGAGTATAACAGTATACTCAGTAGGATCCTCCCCAAACCTCTCATGCAAAAGTAAAGAAAGCATGCTAAAGCCCAGTGAACAACAAGTGAAACTAACTCGTCACCTAAACAGGTATACTATGTTCCCAACCTCACCATAGCTACCCTCACCAAGTAACACATACAAGAATATAGAATATAGTAAAGAATATCAAGGGTAACCCACTACTACTTCCCCACTGTTTTGACGCTTTTCCCCAATGACATACGTCCTGTGCATCTCTCTCCAAAGTCTTTCCCACAGACACCTGGGCTAAGCTCCACAATCTGCACCTCGTGCACCACATAAGCTTGCCCGCAGTCACCTGTGCGAAGCACCACACCGTCCTCACAACCAAAGTAACCAGGTAGTTTCCGGGAGCCTCCACAGCTCGTATAACGTGTATCATACATCGAGTATAATACCTCAAGCCATTACAGCCCATACTCCGAGTAAGGATCCTCAAGCCATTATTGCCTATACACGTTACACCTATAGAAGTCCATAGGATACTATATCCAGAATATATGTGTGGGAAATAACCACAAGCCATCACAGCACTCTACACACATATATGGGTAAAACTAACCACTGTGCCTACCAGCACAAAGATCTACCAAGAGAAGAGAGCGGGCCAAAGGGGGTAGTCAGCCATTCAACCTCCCATCAGAATGTTGGGGAAAACACCCCCCAGGGCTCAGAATCCCCGGGGTGTCAGTTGCCCTTACCGATAGGGTGGAGTAGCGTATAGAAACTCAAAAATTACAGAATATATAAGTAACTCACATCCACACTATGGGCATTACCTAGTCTTAGATACAACTGCAGCTAACCCCTCTCAGAATCCAAGCTGCTACTTCTAAGACTAGGTATCCTATAAGCACACAATCATTTGATGAGATTTATTAGATTACTCCGTTCTCATTTTATCAGTTCCACTGTACATTAATTAATTCTTTAAACATTAATTAAGAATGAACAATTCCACATCAAACTGAATTGGCATCACTTTCAAAAACAACTGATCCTTTTTAAAATTTCACATCACCTTTAAATTCCAGCATCTCCATCCCCGTGGATTTTCACCATTTAATCAAACATTAATTACCGAATAACTTTTCCACATTCCCAGGGATTCTAGAAAAACATCCTATGCTTCTAAACACAAAGGAGGATCAACACGGTGAGTAGATATACTACCCGTCGAGTCTTTGCCACCTATAGAAAGAGAATATACCCATTCTCCCTCGAGAGGCTAAACACGGAAAGCACGTGGAATACCCCACGCGTCTTCGCCTCCTTCGGAAGAAGGGTAGCAAGACCAGCTGCCTTGAGCAGTTGGGAAAAGCAAAGAAGATTAACATTCAAGAAAACCGTAAGCAACCAGCAACCACATCCATCCCATTCCATCACCCCTGGTGTCCTCCCTGACACCCACATACATAAACTGATGCATCTCGCAACTCAAGGCATCATCTGCTGCCATAACCACAAGGCCTCCATGCCTCCACATATCACAACAACCATCCAGGCTCACATCACAGCACAAGCAGCAGGAAAACAAACATCACATCATGGGCTCTTGACCCTTTAACAAATAAGAGGGTAACTCAGAACCCTTTTAGAAATTCCCACATAATCTGTTCTCTAATCCATATTGAATTAACAGATTTGTTATTCGTAGGTTCCAATCATGGATACCTAATCAGTAAGCTATCACAATTAAACAACCATGCTTCTTTCCCTAATTTGATTATCCTAAAATTAGAACAACTACAACAACGACAAAACAAGATTAATTTACATGCCTCTTTATCTTTCCAATTAATTAACAATTAATTCCAGCTTTACGTTCATTGTCAATTTCAATCATGAACGAACAAAAAATCAAAGAAAACATAGATATCACTATATCTAGGAAAACATGAGGCAAACCGTTATCACGGTATAAAGAAACAACATGTGATCAACCAATTCATTTAATCCGGTTCAAGTCTTTAATTATGTAAATTTCATTGTGATCCAAAGGGATAAATCATGCTAATTCTGCGATTGCACATATACAATTAGAGAAGCCATGAATCCCCTACCTCAAACAGTTTCTCACGTTCTTTATCCACACAACAGGTCACGATCCTCCCCTCGCGACAACTGCATCCATCGGAGGATGCTTATATCAAAGATTGATCGACACAGCTTGGTTTCATCAAAACATAGCGGAACCAATCCTAGGAGTAAATATTGATTGTGCAACTCCTACTGAAAGGATTGAAAGGTTCTAGTGCCTCATAATCGAGAATAAAGGGAAAGAACAAGGAATAATGATATCTCGTCCCTTTTTAAGATTTAATGGGGCGACGGTTTAAGATCCGGTTAATTCTCCATTAAAAACGGATTGTATTAACCCACACGGTTGACCAAGTAAAACTTTCCAAGCCTTAGGAATAATTAATATAGGATTTATGAAATTTTAAACGGCCTTAAGAGCCCTTAAAATAAGGCTTTAAATGTATTTTACGTCAAAGGAAACGTCAAAAGGGGAAAAACTGTAGGAGTCTGGAAACACTGTTCACCCACTGTTATTGTACATGGAACCGATCTGTGAAACCGATCTGTGAAACCAATATGTAACACCGATCTGTGAAACCGATCTGTGAAACCGATCTGTCACACCGATCTGTGAAACCGATCTGTCACACCGATCTGTGAAACTGATCTGTCACACCGATCTGTGAAACCGATATGTCACACCGATCTGTGAAACCGATCTGTGAAACCGATCTGTGAAACTGATCTGTCACACCGATCTGTGAAACCGATCTGTCAGACCGGTCTGTGAAATCGATCTGTCAGACCGATCTGTGAAACCGATTTGTCACACCGATCTGTGAAACCGATCTGTCAGACTGATCTGTGAAACCGATCTGTCAGATCGATCTGTGAAACCGATCTGTCACACCGATCTGTGAAACCGATCTGTGAAACTGATCGGTGAGACCGATCTGTCAGACCGATCGGTGAGACCGATCCGTCAGACCGATCTGTGAAACCGATCTGTCAGACCGATCTGTGAAACCAATCTGTCTCACCGATCTGTGAAACTGATCGGTGAGACCGATCTGTTAGACTAATCGGTGAGACCGATCTGTTAGACCGATTGGTGAGACCGATCTGTCAGACCGATCGGTGAGACTGATCTATTACTGTTCATAAAACTGTAAACATTGTTCACAGAACTTTAAAATTGGCAAGGTGTTGGGGATATGTCCCCTTGGCCTCCCGGAAAACCTCCAACACCAAAATTCCACAAAGTAATGGACCGGAGAGGTCCGAGCCATTACATTAGATACCTCTCAAAACATTCTCATCCTCGAGAATTAAAAACCAACCCAGAAGAAAAGAGGGGTCCAAACAACCACCCCATAAGATACCTCTCAGGGGAAAACCACCATGAGTTGTTCAAAAGCTAGAACAAAACTACGACATTCGAGAGTATGGAAACAAAAAATTCATAACCAAACAATTCAAACATAACATCTCATCAAAGGTACATAAATAAAACATGAATGGTCCAACCATAAAGAAAACATCATTAAATGAAAGGAGTTAAACATTAAACAACTCTGGGTACTGAGCACGTATCTGTGACTCACGCTCCCAAGTACTCTCCTCCATGGCACCGGGTCGCCACAATACACGAACTAAGGGGATAGAACGCCCATGCAACCCCTTCTCCTTGCGGTCTTGGATCTCCACAGGTCGCTCCTCGAAGGTTGCATCATCATCAATATCGATCTCTCCCCAATCGATAACATGAGATTCATCATGAAGGTAACGACGGAGCTGCGATACATGGAAAACATCATGTATCTGAATCATCTGAGGGGTAAGTGCTACTCGATATGCCACACCTCCAACACGAGCTAACACCTCAAAAGGCCCAACAAAATGGGGAGAAAGCTTACTTCCGCGACCAAAACTTCGCTGCCCACGATGGGGAGTCACCTTTAGAAAAACATGATCCCCAACATTAAACTCTAACGGTCTCCTTCTTTGATCAGCATATGATTTCTGACGATCCTGTGATGTCTTCATCCTCTCACAAATTACCTATACCATCTCTGTTGTATTCTGCACTAGTTCTGGTCCGAGAATTGCTGACTCTCCGACCCCAGTCCAGCACAACGGAGAACGGCATGGCTGGCCATAAAAGGATTAAAACGGCGCCATACCGACGGTAGAGTGAAAACTATTATTGTAAGAGAACTCTACCAAAGGTAAGTGCATTTTTCATGAACCTCCAAAATCAAGAACACAAGAGCGCAAAATGTCATCAAGAGTCTGGATGGTTCGCTCTGTCTGACCATCCGTTTGAGGATGAAAAGCAGTGATAAGGCATAGTTGAGATCCAAAAGCATGTTGGAGACCTCTCCACACCCTAGAGGTAAAACGAGGATCTCGATCAGAAATGATCGTCCTAGGTACTCCGTGAAGCCTCACCACCTCCTCTAGATACTGCCTCGACAAAACCTCCACTGATCTCGACTCCTTGATTGCTATGAAGTGGGCCGATTTAGTTAAACGATCCACTACCACCCATATAGAATCATGTCCTCCCGCAGCTCGAGGTAAACCTGTAACAAAGTCCATTGAGATGTACTCCCACTTCCACTGAGGAATCTCTATGTGTTGGAGAAGACCACCAGGAACACGGTGTTCGGCCTTCACCTTCTGGCAGACAAAACATCGAGACACACATTCTGCAACTGTACGCCTCAGCCCAGGACACCAAAAATGACTCCTCAAGGATCAGTACATCTTCGTCACACCAGGATGTACTGCCAAGGGTGAACTATGGAACTCTCGGAAAACCGTCTCGCGCATCGCCAAGGGAATAAACAGCCTTCCATGATACAACACTCGGTGTTGTTCATCCTCCGACCAACCATCAGGGGCCTCCCCACAAACAACTATATCTCTCCAAACTTCCACCTCTAGATAACCCAACTGAGACTCTTCCACCTTCTGCATCAGGGATGACTGCACCGTCATCTGGAAAAGACAACCTCTACCTCCAACTTCTCCCATATCAAGATGTAATGCTGACAGTTCCTCCATTACTCTCCATGAATCACCAGATTCACGCACAACATCATTACGTGACTTTCGGCTCAGTGCATCAGCAACAAAATTTCCCTTCCCAGGTGTATACGATATTTCGAAGTCATATTCCTGCAAGAACTCCATCCACCGACGCTGCCGCAAGTTCAAATCCTGCTGAGAGAAAACATACATCAAACTCTTATGATCGGTGAAAACCACAAAGCGCTCGCCTATGAGGTAATGTATCCACAACTTCAGCGCAAACACCACGGCTGCCAAATCAACATCGTGGGTGGCATAGTTGCATTCACGGGGACGCAACTGCCGAGACCCATAAGAAACAACAGACCTCTGCTGCATGAGAACAATGCCTAGCCCCAGATGTGAAGCATCACAGAAAACATCAAACTGGACTCCCTCCGCTGGAAGACAAAGGACTGGAGCACTTACCAACTTCTCCTTTAGATACTCGAAAGCTTTCTGACACTGACCAGTCCATATGAACGCTTGATCCTTCCTGGTCAAAGTTGTCTGAGGAGTCGCAACTCGGGAGAAATTAGCCACAAACCTCCTATAATAGCCTGCGAGACCAAGGAAACTTCGCACCTCTGACAAGGTCTTGGGGGCTGGCCAAGACACCACTTCTTCTATCATCGAAGGATCCACAGCTACTCCCTGTTGGGACACAACATTCCCTAATAAACGAACTTCTCGAGCCCAGAACTCACACTTGGAAAACATCCCAAACAACCTATGTTGGCGAAGAACTCCCAAAACGGCTCGTAGATGCTCTGCATGCTCTTCTTCAGATGTGGAGTACACAAGGATGTCATCGATGAAAACCACAACAAACTTGTCAATGAATTCACGGAACACAGCATTCATCAACCCCATGAAAAAAGCTGGAGCATTCGTCACGCCTAATGGAATTACAAAAAACTCATAATGCCCATGACGACAGCGGAAATCAGTCTTCGGGATATCCTCATCCATTACACGCATCTGATGATATCTTGACCGCAAGTCTATCTTTGAAAACCAACTTGCACCCTTCAGTTGATCGAATAGGTCATCAATCCGCGGGAGAGGATAGAGGTTCTTTATTTTCACTTTGTTTAACCGACGATAATCGACGTACAACCGCAAACTGTCGTCGGCCTTTTTCACAAACAAAACTGGTGCACCCCACGGTGACACACTTGGCCGAACAAAAACACACTGCAACAGACCATCGAGCTGAATACGTAGCTCTCGTAACTCAAAAGGGACCATCCTATACGGAGACATAGATATAGGAGACGCTCCTGGTTGTAGCTTGATCCCAAACTCGATCTCTCGTCGAGGGGGTGAGGATACAACCTCTTCTGGAAAGACATCAAGGTACTCCTCTACGACCCTAGGAAACGCCAACTGTTGAACCTCTGAAGAACTCAGCATCATCCCGGCCATCATGGATGATAAGGACGAAACTCGTCTATGACTCATCTGAAGATCTCTCTCACCAACAAACGCTACTTCCTCTCCATATTCATCAAAGAAAACGACCTTCTTCCTGTAGCAATCCACAATAGCTTGCACCGAATACAACCAATCCATGCCGAGTATGACATCATATGGTTGTATTCGTAAACATGGGAAATCTCCCCAAGAGTGGTGTTGCCCCAACACTAGCTCACAACCTCAAAATACTTCAAACAAGCTAGCTCGACCTCCAACAGGCGTAGTCAATGCCAAGGGAACTGGAAGCCTCTCTACCTGAAGTCCCAAAGCGTGGACAAGGGTAGGGGATATAAAGGAGTGTGTCGCTCCTGAATCAAAAAAGGCATTCACCAAGGTAGAAAACAAGCAAAGGGTACCACGGACGACGTATGGCTCGCCTAGAGCTGGAAACGCTAGAGCATGAAGCTGACCACGAGCACCTCCACGGCCTCTCTGACCCTGATGATGACCACCACCACGGCCGCACTCTTCTCTCTGAGGACGGGGAGCGTCATGGGGCTGTCCTCTGCCTGCTCCATCTACCCTCTGGTGATCTAAGGCTAGTGCAACCTGCTGCTGCTGCCTCAGCTGGAACTGCCTCAACGGAGGAACCTGGAGTGGAGCGCCTGGTGCACGATGACTTCTCTGAAAAGTCGGGCACTCCTGCTGCTGATGACCACAACCACCACAAGAAAAACAAGCGCCTGATCCCTTGGCATAGGCCTGAGAGTTTCTGCCTCCGGAGAAACGAGATGGGAAGGGTTGGGACCTACCCCTAGGTGAAAGGAAACTCTTCTGTCCTGAAAACCGGGAACCCTGGACCACAGCTCTGCTTCGTGAGGAATCATGATGATTCCCCTATCGTGACGATCCGGTCCTAGTCAAAGTCCTCTCAACAACCTCTGCCCTCGCCAGCACCTCAAGATATGTCTCCAGCATAAATGGGGTGACCTGGCGCTGGATCTCTGGAAGCAAAGCCTCCTCGAAATGCCTCGCCCTGGCCTCATCATCTGGTAACAGGTCTGAAACATATCGTAAAAGGTTCCTGAAATGGATTCCAAACTCTCGAACACTGGAGCACCCCTGTCGAAGGGTGAGTAGCTCCTGGCGACTGGACGCCTTCGTAGTCGATGAAAGAAACTCGACTCTAAACCTGTCTCAAAACTCCTCCCATGAGATCGCTGACTCCTCACGATCCCCGAGGAACAAAAACCACCACTGTCTCGCTGCTCCACGCAACATCGTCACAACCAAGGACACCCAGTGTTCCTTCCGAGCATAAATCGAACTGAAGCCTATCTCGACCTCCTCCAACAAGTCTTCTGTGATTGCATCTGAAACGGAGCCCTCGTACTTCTGTAGACTCTGGCGCTGAAACTCTCTGAGTGTCTTCCTCCAAGTGTCATCGTCGTCAACCTCTACCCGGCGGTGATCTGCTGGAATAGCCTGCTGGGCACCTTCTGCGCAAACCTGACGAGGACGTCGACCTGGAGCCATACCTGTAAAATAACAACCGTTAGAGCTCCAAAGCCTGGAATATGGAAGACTCAACATTAATCAATTATTTATTTTGTTTTATTAATTTTTGGTTACCTATCCCAAGGTCTACCCATTCAAACATAGGCGCAAAGAATAATGATGCATGATCCTTTCCTAGGTCTCTACCCTACAACCAGTATCACTTTGTTTAGTAGCCATCGTAATCATAAAGGTCTATGCAACAGATCATAGGGGTCCCTGAACGCCTATGTCTCTGCTGGTCTCCAGTGTCTACCCCACTTGCTAATCATGAATGACACCGTTTCCCTACCATCCCATGCATCCTCACCTGTGCCTAACTCCAAACTCTATCCTATCCCTCAACCAGACCTCTGATACCACTTTGTCACGACCCCCTCCCCACAAAGTGTACCCCTCTTGGGCCGGCAATGTGAAAAGGGAGATAATGATCCCCGAGTCCCGCCTCCAGTAGGCCCCTAGTTGGCGACTAGCACCGAGGGTATAATAAACATACAAATGAGAGGCATTACCCTCTAAGAGAACACATGCAGAAGAGAGAGATAGAATAGACTCCATCCAACTCCAACTCATAACTGAAATATAAAAGAAACCCAAGTACATATATGAAATTTCATGCAAAAGTACTACAACTGAAAGGGAAAACTAAAAGCACCCAAAACAAAGCAAAACGGCAGTGACCACAAGCCCGAACAGCTCCTCCTCCAACCACAAGCTAGTAGTAACCCGCTTGATCTCCAACCTGCTCCAAGTGACCTGAAAAACAGTTTATATATACATAGGGTGAGTATAACAGTATAGTCAGTAGGATCCTCCCCAAACCTCTCGTGCAAAAGTAAATAAAGCATGCTAAATCCCAGTGAACAACCAGTGAAACTAACTCGTCACCTAAACAAGTATACTATGTTCCCAACCTCACCATGAATACTCTCACCAAGTAACGCATACAAGAATAGGAAATATAGTAAATAATATCAAGGGTAACCCGCTACTAGTTCCCCACTGGTTTTCCGCTTTCCCCCAACGACATACGTCCTGTGCATCTCTCTCCAAAGGCTTGCCTGCAGACACCTGGGCTAAGATCCACAATCTACACCTCGTGCACCACATGGGCTTGCCCGTAGACACCTGGGCGAAGCACCACACCATCCTCACAACCAAAGTAACCAGGTAGTTTCCGGGAGCCACCACAGCTTGTATAAAGTGTATCATACATCGAGTATAATACCTCAAGCCATTACAGCCCATACTCCGAGTAAGGATCCTCAAGCCATTATAGCCTATACATGTTACACCTATAGTAGTCCATAGGATACTATATCCAGAATATATCTATGGGAAATAACCACAAGCCATCACAACCCTCTACACACATATATGGGTAAAACTAACCACTGTGCCGACCAGCACAAAGATCTACCAAGAGAAGAGAGCGGGCCAAAGGGGGTAGTCAGCCATTCAACCTCCCATCAGAATGATTGGGAAAACACCCCCCAGGGCTCAGAATCCCCGGGGTGTCAGTTGCCCTTACCGAAAGGGTGGATTAGCGTATAGAAACACAAAAAGTACAGAATATATAAGTAACTCACATCCACACTATGGGAATTACCTAGTCTTAGATTCAACTACAGCTAACGTCTCTCAGACTCCAGGCTACTACTTCTAAGACTAGGTATCCTATAAGCACACAAACATTTGAAGAGATTTATTAGATTACTCCATTATCATTTTATCAGTTCCACTGTACATTAATTAATTCTTTAAACATTAATTAATAATGAACAATTCAACATCAAAATGAATTGGAATCACTTTCAAAAACAACTGCTCCTTTTTAAGATTCACATCACTTTTAAATTCCAGTATCTCCATCCCCGTGGATTTTCACCATTTAATCAAACATTCATTACCGAATTACTTTTCCACATTCCCAGGCATTCTAGAAAAACATCCTATGCTTCTAGACACAAAGGAGGCTCAACACGGTGAGTAGATATACTACCCTTCGAGTCTTTGCCGCCTATAGAAACAGTATATTCCCATTCTCCCTCGAGAGGCTAAACACAGAAAGCACGTGGCATACCCCACACGTCTTCGCCTCCTTCGGAAGAAGGGTAGCAAGACCAGCTGCCTTGAGTAGTGGGGAAAAGAAAAGCAGATTAACATTCAAGAAAACCGTAAGCAACCAGCAACCACATCCATCCCATTCCATCACCCCTGGTGTCCTCCCCGACATCCACATGCATAAACTGATGCATCTCGCCACTCAAGGAGTCATCTACTGCCATAACCACAAGGCCTTCATGCCTCCACATATCACAACAACCATCTAGGCTCACATCATAGCACAAGCAGCAGGAAAACAAACATCACATCATGGGCTCTTGACCCTTTAACAAACAAGAGGGTAACTCAGAACCCTTTTAGAAATTCCCACATAATATGTTCTCTAATCCATATTGAATTAACAGATTTGTTATTCATAGGTTCTAAGCATGGATACCTAATCAGTAAGCTATCACAATAAGACAACCATGCATCCTTCCCTAATTTGATTATCCTCAAATTAGAACAACTACAACAACAGCAAAACAAAATTAATTTACATGCCTCTTTATCTTTCCAATTAATTAACAATTTATTCTGGCTTTAAGTTCATTATCAATTTCAATCATGAACGAACAACAAATCAAAGAAAACATAGATATCACTATATCTACGAAAACATGAGGCAAATTTTTATCACGGTATAAAGAAATAACATGCGATCAACCAATTATTTTAATCCGGTTCAAGTATTTAATTAGGTAAATTTCATTGTGATCCAAAGGGATAAATCATGCTAATTATACGATTGCATATATACAATTATAGAAGCCATGAATCCCCTACCTCAAACAGTTTCTCACGTTCTTATCCACACAACAGGTCACGATCCTCCCCTCGTGACAACTGCATCCACCGGAGGATGCTTATATCGAAGATTGATCGACACTGCTTGGTTGCATCAAAACAAAGCGGAACCAATCCTAGGAGTAAAGATTGATTGTGCAACTCCTACGGAAAGGATTGAAAGGTTCAAGTGCCTCTAAATCGAGAACAAAGGGAAAGAACAAGGAAGAATGATATCGCGTTCCTTTTTAAGATTTAATGGGGCGACAGTTTAATATCCGGTTAATTCTCCATTAAAAACGGATCGTATTAACCCACGCGGTTGACCATGTAAAACATTCCAAGCCTTAGGAATAATTAAAATAGGATTTATGTCATTTTAAATGGCCTTAAAAGCCCTTAAAATAAGGCTTTAAATGTATTTTACGTCAATGGAAACGTCAAAAGGGGCAAAACTGTAGGAGTCTGGAAACACTGTTCACCCACTGTTACTGTACATGAAACCGATCTGTGAAACCGATCTGTGAAACTGATCTGTCACACCGATCTGTGAAACCGATCTGTGAAACTGATCTGTCACACCGATCTGTGAAACCGATCTGTCACACCGATCTCTGACACCGATCTCTCACACCGATCTGTGAAACCGATCTGTCACACCGATCTGTGAAACCGATCTGTGACACCGATCTGTGAAACTGATCTGTCACACCGATCTGTGAAACCGATCTGTCAGACCGATCTGTGAAACCGATCTGTCACACCATTCTGTGAAACTGATCTGTCACACGGATCTGTGAAACCGATCTGTCAGACCGATCTGTGAAACTGATCTGTCAGACCGATCTGTGAAACCGATCTCTCACTCTGATCTGTGAAACCGATCTGTGAAACTGATCGGTGAGACCGATCTGTCAGACCGATAAGTGAGACCAATCTGTCAGACCCATCTGTGAAACCGATCTGTCACACCGATCTGTGAAACTGATCGGTGAGACCGATCTGTCAGACCAATCGGTGAGACCGATCTGTTACTGTTCAAAAAACTGGAAACACTGTTCAAAGAACTGGAAATTTGGCAAGGTGTTGGGGATATGTCCCCTTGGACTCCCGGAACACCTCCAACACCAAAATTCCACAACGTAATGGACCAGAGAGGTCCGGGCCATTACATATTTTATTCTTGAATCAATTCTCCACACATAGTGGATTAAAACTCCTTTTAGTTTTTATATCATTCAGAGTCCGAGTGTCAAGTCCAATGTAAGACTCTCCTAGTTTTGGAAATGTCATGTATGTATATATACTTATGTTCATAGTCCATGTAGTAAAATAATTCCTCAATTATAATAATCTTTGAATCATAAATGTTATGTGTTTATGTTTCATCCCATGAAATAAATGTCCTTTTACTTGAATGGTACGATGGCCTCCATTTTTTATTTAATTATGGATAATCCCCCTTTTAATTGTTGAAGGGGAATCCTTACATGACCTATAGGCCAAAATAACAAGACCAAACATGACCTGAAGTCCAATCCATGAACCGACGGTGCTGAAGCATAATATGAACATTACATGACTCGTAGGTCCGACCCACTAAAACAACTCCACCCTAGATTTAGCATCACTGATCACATAGCTCCCCACCTTGCATTGTTGATCGACAACCATTGCCTTGTACCAAACTGCATGGTGCCTGGTCTCAATGGAAGCTGTCATACCCTCACATTCATCAAATCCGGTTAGCTCTACTTCTGGGGACTACTACTCTTCTTTCTTTGATCCTTTTTGGGGGCTAGCTTTGTGTGAACTGGGATACTCCATTGTCTATGTGGATTGAAGGCATAGAGTCATAAGGGCCTTTGATGACTCGAAGGCCCTTGAGAACTGTAGGCCCAAACCGGTGGCCCAAAATCCCAAATTAGTTGAATAGTTATGTGTGATACAGTAAAAACAGTACATGCTACAATACTACTACAGTGTCTGTTATAGTACCTACTTAAGTACTTTTACCGTACCCCAGAAATTCTCCTCCAATCGGCTTTAAACCTGGGTCTCTTGGATGCTAAGCAGGAGCCCTTACCAATCGGCTAGGAGCTCATTGGAAATCAATACCCTTTAAACATACTATATATTTATAGTTTTTTATTGTTAAATTTCTCATGAAAATATACTCTATCACTCTCACATTTCATGTTATTTTTTCCAACTTTTTTTACGACATGAGATTTCGAAAAATGTATTTTTAAAAAGAAAAACAATTGTATTAGATCATGAATTTAAATTAAAAGAACATTATTTAAAAATGGTTGGTAGAGAATTTAACATCCCATGATACGAAAATGAGTGAATTTGTTTTATAGCATACAAGATACACAAAATCAGTCATACACAAAACAATAAAACCCAATTATTTAAATGTTAATCTTATAATATAGATGTCAAATTAACGAGTATGCAGGGTAATAATAAAAATACGAAATATATAATTTTTATACTCATTGATAATTTATGAATTAATTATTTATTAAAATCCCTCATATTTTTATCAATGTATTTTTATTCTTCAAAAATAAATATTTTTTAACGAATTTAATTTTCAATAATTTAATAGTAACAAATTAAAAATGTAATTGTGAAACATTTAGAAAATTATTTTCATAAAAATTAATCTATTTTTTTAATATTTTCATCATGTTTTACTTTGTGGGAATTTTTGGGAAATTTTTGGAAAATTTTAGGTTTTATGTTAACACTAAAAAGTGCATATTTTTGTATAAATGTCATTTATTTTCATAAAAATAAACAATATAAAACTACCATTATGTTTTAAATTTTATTTCACATGAAATTACTATTATTTAGTTGTAATTAATAAAATTATGTTTTTTTAATGAAATAAAAATTCTATTTAATAATATGAGTATTTTTCGGTTTAAAAAATTGGATGTTTTTTATTAATAAGAAGTATATAATGTTTCTCATTTTAAATTTATTAAAATATTCTATAATGATAATTTTTTAAATAAAATATATAGATTATATATATCATTAAATATTATTATAGTTCCATGTAATTATTACTATTATTCATATTATTCAAAAAAATCATTTATTCCATGAGAAATACACTTATTGAAAACATTATTTTCACCGTGTTTGAGAGTTCTTTTTAAAATGGAATTTTCCAATTAAGTAAATTTAATTTGTAAAAATTAATAATATATATGGAATCAAGATGTAAAAACTAGTTATTAAGTTCCTTTCAATTTTTAGACATAAAATATTACCTTGGTATAAAAATACTTAATGCAGTCTAGGTAAAATAATGAAATAACTTATAGTTACAGGGTAAAATCTCAAAATATCGTAAAACTATAGCATTAAATGGGTGGATTATTTCTTTCTCAACATTAACCTACCATTAATAAATCTATTATGAATCTAAATCATAGAAATTAATGTAACCCAAATATGTATGGATTTAACTATTAAATAATATTTATTTAATCACATAAAACCACTCCTCCTCATGTATCAATATCATCACTCATGCCCATTTATCCTAAATATCCACGAATCTCATAAACTATCATAAAAACCCCATAATCTCCACTCTCCACACTTCCAAGTGATATTTTCTTCACCGAAATAACTATTTAATTTTCATTAATAGATCCTTCAAGGCAATGTTATTCAAGAGGTATCTTTCTCAAACTAACACTCTTAATTTCATTCATTAGATACCTTCCCTTCACCTCCTTTATCGAAAAAAGAATAAATACTCATTTATTTTGAATATATTATAATTTTATCATGTTATTTCATTTTCTTATAAAATCTAGTTTATTATCTCTTCTTAATCAATTTAGAAAAGGTAATTTCCAAAAAATGGTTGGTTAATCATCCTCATAAATAATGAGTTCTCATTTTCCACTACCATATTCATGGCTGGTGATAAAACTAATATTATGGTTAAATAAGATTCTCAGTGGTTTATTGTAACTTATTTTATGTTCTATAGCTAATATATTGACATTATATTAAATAAAATAAAAGTATTTCATGATGGTTGGAAAAAATACCAAAATAAACAAACCATTTATCATTAACATTTTTATCAAATTAACCATTATCATAAAAGAATAAAATTAACATGTTGTATAATTTATACATTAATATAATAATTAAAACAATTTAAAAAAATCTAGAGAAATCATCAGCAAAAATGAAGATTATATTCATCAAGGATATAAATCTTCTTGAGAATTCATCATCACAAATGAAATTACCTCATGCATGGGGTTCATTCTCATCTAAATCACTAATATAACTACGATGTCCACCAGCAGTATTCATAGCCTACAATATATATAAATATTATGTATCATAAAAATATCAATAAAATTAAATCAGAGTATGGTTTTTTTATTGTTTACCTGTGGAAAAACTTGTTGCACCGTCATTTGATCGATACGTGATGACATCTGTGAAAACCTCTCCTCATACTCTTCACGTAACTGATGAAACTATGCATCAAAATTTTGATGCATATCCCACATGGAAGCATGTATCTTAGCCTCTATGTGCATCCCTGACTCTCTACATGCACCCATCAGATCTTCTCTAATAACTGCACGTCATGGGACACCACCGCCATAAGTCAAAGAATAACCATGACCGTCACTCCCCACGACACAGTAAAATATTTCACCTCTACGAATAGTACTATGATGTTTCTCCTCTGGAAACTCTGTTAACTGAGTGTGAAATGGAGTCTGTATCATATAATGATTCAATGAACAAATATGAATAATTCATATAAAATAAAAATACATTTATTAGTAAATAATTTGCTTACTATAACATTAGCAACATCGGGATCACCCGTCGTACGAGTCCGAACCCTTATGGACATCTGATTGATTGGCTTACCGTGTTGGTGAAACTATAATAAAGGGGTTCACCATGTTATACTACAATATTTTTAATATATTAATGAAATAGTGAATTCTAATCTTATATCATGTCTGAGTTGTGACACATGTTGAGTGCCATGTCTGGAAGGTGTGCTCTCCATCGCCCGATTATATGAATGAAGAGTAGAATCGGTCTATATTAAACGTATTTACTTAATAGAAATTTGATAAATTAGTCATTTATATATTAAAAGAAATAAATCTCACCGTCACTGCCTCACTCGACCAAAAAGCAACCAAATCCTTCCACTATGCAGGAAGAATTCCAGGAGGTACTCGCTGTAAAATGTCTGGCACATCTGCAAATGGTGTCCAGTGATCTCTCTTCACCCTTTACTTGTAATACTTCCATAATATTCATCATTTTGACATACATATAGCCTGAAACTCATCTAGACAGGATTTCAAAATATCCTGTAAAAAAAATTCAGTAGATGGGACAATAATAAATAAAATATCATGAAAAATTAAACATTTAATTTAACTAAACCTCCCTCCATAATCTTTCAATTGTAACCTGGGGGAAATAACTCCATTCAAAATTCGTCAGAGGGAATCTGTGTGAGTGTCGTATCATTTTCCCGAATGGATGACTCAATATAGTAACACCATCTCCAACTGGATGGAACGTGTCGTCAAATAACCCACCCAACCGGGCTCTAGAGTTCTAGGATCGAACCCCACTACCAGAACCTCTGCGTCTACAAGAAGATGCACTAGATCATGATAAACATAAATTCATAATTCAGTTACAATATAATTTAATGATAGAAACAGTTAGGGAAATATACACCGAAAATTACAATCAATTAATTAAGAAAAATGAAAACATACATTCTGAAAACATCAGGTGAACAACAGTGACCACCCTATGACATACCTACATTAAAAGAAATTATATTTAAATCTATAATTTTTATACATATATAACTCATAAATATTTTTACAAATAATAACTCGGGATATAATTACAATTTTTACTAATCATGAAATTCTATCGTATCTACATCAACTGTCTCTTTGTCCTATTGTATATCTTTATATCATACAACTACAGTTGTTTGGTGAAGTGTTTCATCAGGAAATGTGGAATCATTAGGTTCCTATTGGTTAATCAGAAAAACCCCACTTCTAGACATTTCCACCACAACTTTTGAATCAGAATCAATTCCGACAATGTAAAAATGTTATGCCTGTAATGTCAGTATGAAGGGATCATTTCTAACTCGTTCATCTTTATATAGCATTTTGTTAAAATTTACTAATGTAAATCGGATGTTATCAACTTTCATTCAACGAACTGGATCGACCCAATCACAACTTAACAATATTTGTTTTAAGCCACGACCACAAATAACCTCAATAATATCTCTCAACAATCCATAAAAATAACCTGCACCAATAAAAGAACAACCAACACCACTATTTAGTGTGGCTCATTCATGTCAACATTGCTAATACGAAATCAGAATCCACTAGAATCTAAATACTTGTAGTGATAAAATGTAATAAATGGACCATCAGCTAGTTGGTTGAGTTATTCGCTCACATTCTGATTTAAATCATGTAACTTTTGAATCTGCAAAGTTCTCATATATAGTTTAATGGATAAAGGATTATGAAAATACAACTAGGTTTCATTATAAAAATATTAAATCAATTATATGTACATGAGTCTTCAACCACTCATGAAAAGTGTTGAAATGATGTTTTTGGTTTTGATAGTCAGTTGCATGGGGCCTTTCACGTTTCAACTCAGCGATTTGCATCCTAAATCACAACGCAGTATAAGGTAAGAAATAAAATAAATATAGAAACAAAATACACATCAAATATAAAACTTACTGTATCAATGGAATAACTTATGGAGTGTTGAACAACACATATCGATGAGCTTGAACCCACTTGTAGTTTCTCGTCTCAAATGTTTTTCCTTCTCCAATTGGACCCTCGTCATTTTGGGACAGTTAATCTATCTTTGTTTCAACCTCATCAATATATGAATCACATAAATTAGTATACTCATTCATTAAATATCCTTGGAAATTGAGGCTTCCGGACGAGATTTGTTGCACACATACTATTTCAATGTATTTAAGTATCAGTCTATTGGATACATCCACCAGAAGAGAACGGGACTGCCAACAATGACTTCACAATTTAAATGCCCGGTGAAGTGAACCATGAAATCGATAAAAGATAGCGGAAAGTGTTTTTCTAGGTGACATAGTTCAAGATCAATCTTATCCTGTAGCTTTTTCAAATCACTCATGTGGTGATTCATAGAGTAGAGCTGTCCGAAAAAATTAGAATCTTCGATCAATGGCTCAACAACATTGGAAGGTAAGTAATCACAAATTTCGATATGAATTAACTATTGAAGCAAAATATGATTATCTTGAATTTTCAAACCTTGTAATGTCATGCTTGTCATATTCACACGCTTCAAATATTAGAGCAATATCCATATGGAACCATAACGGTCTTCAAAATTGATAGTAATGATGGTTTCTCTTTTTACTCATTCTGTACTATGCAGTAGGCATGTATTCCCAATTTTCTTCACCCAGTTGTAAATGTAAATGTTATCTCAATCCCATTTCTTGCAAATCACGAAGAGCATTAGCACTGTCCTTTGATTTCCCATTGACACCTATAATGGTGCAAAAAATATTATCACATACATTTTTTTCAATGTGTATCACATCCAAATTATGTCTTAAAATATTATATTTCCAATAAGGCAATTCAAAAAAATACTATGTTTCTTCCAATTATGACTTTGATGTCTATTTGCAGTAGGAATAAAAGTCAATGTAAGAACTAATAAATCATGAAAATAATACATTATACTGATGTTTTCTTGATCATGTTGGGCACAAATTTCAACCCCAGATAGTATTTGTGGTGATGGGTCATACTCCTTATTCCCATCAAACGATACATGGTATTTTATGAAACTACTCAATGGAGGAAGAAAGAGTATCTGACCAAGATATGCTGACTTTCTACAGTGCTTAAGCATTATAGATTTCTTAGTATTATTACAACAAGGGAAAGAAAATTCTTCTTTTGTACTCCCTCCTGATAAGTTAGAAAATGCTACGAAATCATTAATTGTCTATCAAAAAGCGGCATGAAGTCTAAAAATTTCCTTAGCTACCGAGTAAATAGTCATTACAGAATGGGCCCAAAATTCTTACATCTCATCAATAAAAGGTTAAATATAAAAATCAATTTTATCACCAGGTCCTCTCGATCCATCAATAAGAATTTACAGTAAAAAATGTTTCTTCATTCATACCCTTGGGGGAATGTTGTATGGAACCAACACCATTGGACATGTACTATGTGTCACACCAACCATGGACCTGAATGGGTTAAAACCATCTGCTTCCAAACCCAGTAGAATATTAATATCATATCGGAAAAAGTGTGGGTGTCTTTTATCAAACTCTTTCCATGCTAAAGAATATGTCGAGTGAGTTAATTTATTAACCACTTTGTTTCTCTCTGAATTCCAAGTCATCAATTTAGCAATTTTAGTGGACAATAATAATCTCTTCAGTTTCAGTTTCAGTGTGAAATAATGCATCTGTTTATAAAACACTTGTTTCCCATGACTTAAGACTCTCCGAGGAAGAATATGACTTCCTTGATTAATCTTATTGGTATTCCAATTGGATGTATTGCAAATAGTACAAATATTTAATGAAGCACTCTATTTTTGGAACATCATACAATTATTGAGACACACATCAATTGTATCATATGTAAATCCAAGATCTTCGATCAACTTGCGAGAATGATAGAATGAATCTGGAATCTTCGCTCCATCTTGGAGTACCATCTTCAATAATAACAACAACATTTGAAATGAGGTGTCTGACAACTGGTTCAAGGCCATAAAGTGTAACAATTCAACAATGAATGATGGTTTACTGTATATAGTGCATCCAAGATATAATTCAGTACGTGCATCGTCAAGAATTTCAAATAATTTTAACGCTTCTCCATCTGCAGAAGAACAGGGATTACTCAATCCAATGTCATCATTTACCACATTACTGTCTTCTGGTTGAAACTGAAACAACATATCATTGAGAATTGTGTTCATCAGATCAAATGTTCTCGAATCAACATTCATATGAATACTTTCTGAGTGATGACATGAAACTAGATACTCTCCATGTCGTGTCCCTGTCTTATAGTTTTTCAAAAACCCATTAAAAAAATGTTCTCCAACACTATCTAATTTCATTAGATATCTATTTGCACACTTTCTTCATGTACAACTAATCATATCACTTGGAAATATGTTGGTGAAATCCATAAATCTCTTAATCCCCTAATAACATACAGCCGAAAATTTATCATGCATATCAATCTAGCTTCTATCCATATATGTATTTAATAGAAATAAAAAGTGAAATGTCTTATTTAAATTTGAAAAAAACATATATCATTAAAATTTAAAAACCAAATATTAAGGATAAAAAAACATTACCTGTATAGGACTCGACCACGGGTAACAGGGTGTCCCTCGATTGTGGATCTATGATGGCATAGTGACTTGACGACATGGGTTCGACAGCAGAACTCGAAAGGAGCGGAACCGTTGGACGAAGCATGGGAGGGTTCTACACGGAGGGGAACAAAGGACCTGTAGGGTCCAATGGAGGTATGAGGAATTGCCGGAGGGATGCAACGGGGCTGGGAGGGGATAACGGTGGTGGGACTGTCCAATGGTGTAGCGCGGAGGCAGGGGTGGGGGTTTTCGGGTCGCATGGGGTGTTGGGGTCTAAAGGGTGTAATGCAGAGGCAAGGCATCCGGGGTCACTGAGGTTGCAGGTGGCGTAGCACGGAGGCAAGGGGGTGGGGGTCACCTGGGGTGGGGGTCGCCGGGGGTCGGGGTCATCGGGAGGTCAGGGGTTAGGAGTCTGGGGTCGAGGTCGCTGGGGGTCGGGTTTGCTGGGGTCACCGGAGGTTAGGGGTCGGGGTCATCAGGGGATGGGGTGGGGTTTCCATGGGTTGGGGAGGGGTCTCCAGGGGTCGCAATCATTGGGGATCGGGGTCGCCGGGTCGAGGGGTCAAGGTCGCCGGGGGTTGCGGTCGTGGGGTCGGGGAGGGGTGGGTCTTGGGGTCGGGGAGGGGATAATGGGGGGGAGGGGGAAATTAGGTTTTTTTCGGTATTAAAGTGCAGGGTCCTCCATTTGGTAGTCGTTGTTAATAGTATTAACGGCTGTGAAATGGAGGCTGCTATAAGTCCCCCACCTCGAAAGCCAAAAATTCTAGTAGTGAATTCCACATATTTAGTTTTAATAAAATTTTAAAAGAACATCAATAATTATACTCAAGTGTACCGATCTGAACCCATGAAACAAATGCTCCCATAATGATAAAATTAATAATTTTTACTCATCAAAATGTCTATAATTGAACATAAAAAAGTTATAATAAATAAAAGACAAATTTAAAATATTCTTAATTATGTAATTAATATATATAGTTTTATATTGTAGTACATTAAAAAAATGTTCATGACAATTAGACATATTCTAAGGGACACCTTTACATCATCCCTCTTATTTTTCTTTCATGTACATACATTAATTAATTCATTTGATTTAAAAATAATATTAATTGGATATAATGTTATAATTCCCTATTAATATTGTATTGATGTTCAAATTATTATATATACCTTACTATATAATATTATAATTTTATAATGTTATAATTTTATAATTTACTATTAATATTGTATTGATGATCAAATTATTATATATACCATACTCATTCATATTAAACGGCCCCTTTACATCTTCCGTCTTCTTTTAGGTGAAGGATTTACTAGGGAAGTAAGGCTAGAGCACTATCACCCAGGGATTTAATTTAAGCGAAGATGTTTCCATCAGTGGAGAATATTATCTTAGGATAAGTGGGATTTATACTATACATTGAATGTTCAAGGGGGATCTAATACTGAATATCATTATTCCAGAGAGTAAAAAATGGAACAATCAAAGGTATGTCTCACTATGGTTAGAGGTATGATTTTTTATTTCCACTTTTATTGAGCTATATTTATTTGATAAAGTTGATACTAATTTTTTCCATAATAAATTTTTATTATTGTCTTTTAAATATTATTGGTAATCATTTTATTATCATTGGTTCATTATGGACTTTTTGGAATGTGGTATGAACAAGTTTTGAAGTGTCCCTCTTTTTGGGGGATAATAACTAACATTGAGATGTCCTAGGGATTCTTACTTATAGAATTTTAAATCATTTACTTGATTACTCGTTTGGACTATATGAACAAAATTTATATCCCTTATTTTTTTCATCATTGAGTTTAACTTCTAACTAATAATTCTCTCTCTTATGACGTTCATGTTGTGTGGGATTTTATATTGAAGAGAGTAGGGATTGGTGTTCCCAAAATAGGATGATGTCATGCGAGTTATCAGATATGTTCCCAGATTGTTCTAATCTTTATTTTAGAATCCCACCTCTATCAATAGTGATTGTGTTTTCTAAGGTCGTTCAATATGAATTTTATACACAAACTCAATTGATATATGACACATTTAACATTAAACTATTACATATTAAGACTCTTATTTTTATTTCATCCTATCACATAGCACGTATAGAGTCACAAAATGTATGGTTCAACATGAAAACCTTGAGGATAAAGTATTTATTCATCCTGGGGTGACACATTATACATCAATTATCCTTTTTCAAATTTTGTTATATGAGTTCCTTATACATTGTATTGAATATCAAAAAAAAATTGGATTACCATTAATAAAGAATATTCCAATCCTAGATTTGTTCATATGTTTTGTCAACTCATAGGGGAATTTTGGTTTTCAATGAAATGAATTTTGGCAGGGTACAAATAAGTGATATTTCAAAAAGATGATACACTGAAAATAATTTTTGAATTTAGTATTCGTATTTTTTGTTTCTAGTTATAAATTTCTGTACCATTATTTCTCCCATGCTATTTATTTTATTGATGAATGGAATATTTCATTTTTATTTAGAAATATTTTGTGGTTGTCTTCATGGATAATATTTTAGTATAATATATAATGATGGAAGAGTATTAGGATCATTTTGATACCATTATAAGAAAATTGGTAGAAAATTAATTGTATTGAAGGATTTATATATGTGATGTTTGGATTGAGAAGTTGAAATGTTTTGGGAACATTATATATTAGAGGGGAATCTCGATGAATCTTGAATATATGAAGGCTATTATTTCCTAAGAGAATCCAAGAAATTTTATTATTATCCAGGGTTTCATTGGGTTATCTGGTTATGACATGATTTTTCTGTAAATTGCCATGATAATATCTATAATCACCTCTTTAAACTATAATGATGTAAATTTTTAGTTCGAAAAATAAATGAATAATTTTTTTGAGTAAAAGAGAGTAATATTGATCATATATCAAATAATGAATCCTATAAAATTGGGTATGGGTAATTATTTTTTCAATGATACTTGTGGTTTTATTTTAGGGCTTTCTAATATGAGATCTTAGTCCGTAGATTAATGTGGTTCGTCCTAGGGACACCCCCAAGAGAATATATAATATAACCATAGTCATGAGTGTGATGTTTTTTTCAATGAACATAGAATGGGGTGTGAGTAAATATTTATGTTGTTATGATAATGTGTTCAGTGTCCAAAATAATTTTATAATGAATTTTAGACACTCTTCTGAAATTTAACATTGTTTTAGGTGTTCATTGAAGGAAATTACAAACTCATTCCTTTTCATAATCCATGGAGGAGTGGTCCCAAATGAGTTTTTTCATTTAGTATATATTAGGAGTAGAATTTTATAGTGGGATTGTGTTACTATGTTTAGTAAAAGTTGAGTCATATTTGGATGATTGATTTTGGACTGATTTGGATACTAAAATCGATTCTGTTAGCTTATATAAAATCATAAATTGTTGGTGACATGATGTTTATTGTCTTAGTCTTCTAAGGGTGATTTTTTGTTTTTGATATATGTTGGTCATTGGAAATTATTTTTCAAAGGAGTTAATTGATAGTGGGAATCATTTTTATTGGTTCATAAACCATAATATTACCATGAAGAACAATGATAATATATTTTTGTTCTATCATATGAAGATGATAAGGTCATTTACATGTTTTGGGTCATGATTTCATTCCTTTTGGAGGTATAAGGATGAGGAAGAGAGACCTATCGAATTATTTCCACCCTTATAGATTCCATTATAAAAGTGAGATGATATATCTATAGATTTTTCAATTTCTTTAATGAATAACCCTATTAGTAAAAATGTTATTTTGGTGATCCTTCTTCGAATAATGATGTCGTCAATTTTCATACCTATCATGGAGACAATGAAGGTGGAGGACCTCATGATGTTTTATGTCCAAGAGGTTTTAGGACATTATGAAGTGGTAAAAGTGATCATATCTACTATCATATTTTGTTATATATTCTTTAATTTTAAAGGATTACATGAGGTGAGGTTTTTTCTATTTGAAATTAATATCTACATACCACCCATAGACATATGGGTAGATAGAGAGGGATATTCCTGTTCTTTAGGGTATGCTATGCGAATCATTTCCTAATTTTGGTTGTTCTAGTGAATATCCTTTTCATATACTTAAAATTTCATATAAAACTAGTTATTAGGATTTATTAAATATAACTCCCTTTATGGAATTGTATGAGAATATTTTATAATCTACCTTTTTATGGGAATAAGTGAGGTTGTGGTTCATGATTGCGAAGAACCACGTTTAGGAGATGAAAAAAATGAAAATTTGATCTGGAAGAGGTTGTTCAGGGCATCGAGTAGTCAAAAATCTTATGCAGCCCACTTTGAGTGGCCTCAAGTGTATGAGTATAGTGCCGGTTATTTCATTAGGTTTTACCTCACATTGAAAATTTTCAATTGGGTAAAAGGAATAAATAAGTACCAAGGATTATGGGCCCTATTGAGATCCTTTTATGAGTTGGAAATGTGGCATATGAGATAGAAATATAATCCCAATCGACATCGATTCCATAGGTTTATCTCATTTACTAGTTTAGGGGGTAACAACAAGATCCTTCTCATGTGATTTATTGGGAATAAATTGATCATGAGACTAACACCTCTACATTTGATAAAACATTTCATATTATATATCACCAAGAAAAGGTAATATGTGGTAAAAATATTCCCCTGGTCAGTTCATTTTAGTACAATTTACGGGATTGACACATGACTTTGAAATGGGATTTATTGATTATGTTGTTTCGTATTCTTTGATTTAGTTTACAATCATGAGATTTTTGGTGAAGGAAATATTTAATAAGCGGTGAATTATAATTTTTTTTAGAAATAGTACACTATTTGACTTTCGTGAGTGTAATTCTATTGGGTTCATTAGTTTTCCAAGATGAATTATGAATTTTATATAGAAAATGGTGTCATGTGTTTCATTCGATCTATAGAAGTATATTACGGTGTAAATATCATATTAAAAACACAAGTCATTAAATATAGATCAACAATAATATGATTTATGACAGAAGATTCATGAAATCCATAAAATCCTTTTTACACTATAATTTTCATTATTTTGGTATAACACCATTATGCTATAAAATCATCGCTCGGGATAAATTTAAGTTGATGTGATGTATTATAAGTGAATTTACATTATAGTAAATTTAGATTGTAAATGAGGTTCTCACCATATAAATACATATTCCAAACTTTTATTTATCATGCTGCATGTTTAATGTTTTTTTCATTCACATTATCTTCTCTTCTTCCCTTGAACCATATATCTTGTAGAAACATTTTTGGGGAATTCGTCAACTCATGGATCATTTATTTGGGTGTCGTCGATTTCCATTATAGTTTTTGTCTCCCATTATATAAATGTGATATTACCCTCCCTCTTTAAGATTGTTGATATTAGTTTTGTAGTAGTGTGTTGTATCTTCAAAATATAACAACCATCATAATATATTAATTGATCCATTTTAGTTTTAAATCTAGTATTTTCATTTTGAGAAGAATCTTGTAATTCCCATTCTCTATTTTTAAAAGGCATCATTTTTTTAATCGATTCATGGGGTAGGGTTTTCTATATAAAGAATATATCACATGAATTTATTCAAGTTATTAAAAATTAATTTTGTTAATAAATGAACATAATTTTATTTTTATTGGTATGGATTTATTTGGAAAATATTCATGTTTTAAAGTCATTTTTTTAAATATGTTTTGTAAACATTACGTGTTCAACGAAACAATAAATTGATGATTTTGGTTTATAAATGGGTTTTCATTAATTGAAGTAGATTTTATTTTCTATGAAAATGATTAATAAAATGTGAGAATTTATTTTAAATGGTCTTTTTAAACATGATATCTTTGTTATAACTGGGCATGTTGGGAAATAGGTTTGTCAGTATTATATTCTGAAATTGAACTAGATATTTTGTGTCACTTTAGTGTGTATAATTATAGTAGAAAATATATAGGTTGGTTCATCATTATTATAGTATTATAGACTTATTTTATATTCTAGAATATATTCTGATTGGTTAGAACACTAATGGTGGCATTTTATTTTCTATTCATCTATAAAATGATGGACTTTTTGTGTCTAGTTTCTAGCATTCTTATATTATAGTGTATCATGGGTTATCATTGATTATGTTATAATTATATATCACATTTAAATATCCAAATCCATATTACGTAAATGGTAATTGACATATCAATAAAAATGATCATTTTAGAAAATGGTTTTATTTATTGAAATTTATTTGAAAAATATATTTTTTTAGTAAGAGATAATGAGGTACTAGTATTTCAACAGGTATAGAATCATTAGTGGAATCATAATATCCTTTTTAATAAAAAACTACATTTTATTTTTGTGTGGTATTGGAATTTTTTATGGATGTAGGTAAAGAGATTGGCATTGTGTAATATGAAATTTTTTCTTATTGTTATCATCTTTTTAGTAGGAATGTTTTGCGGTGATGGATGGTCACATTGAGACAATTCTAGTATTCTATAATTTTCCTTTCTTGTATATCCTATTTTTTTTATTTTTTATTTCACATTTATATTAACTATTTCCTCCTATTTGTGCATTTCTTTTTCATATGTTATACATCATATGTGGGGATGGTTTTTTTGCGGAATATAGACTTGTTGCAAACCATCTTGGGTAACTTATCTAATTGAAAAATGTTATTTTTTTATTTATAATGATAATAATCCATTAAATATTTATAATTCCAATTATTTTTTTTTGAAATTTCTATCACTAATTCATCCCATGTTCATAGTGGTATTCCAACTGATATATTCACATCATGTGATATCAAAAAGTGAAGGTTACCTATCATATCTTAACTTTATAAAATATAGATAGTTTAATGTTATTTAACAAAATTATATATTCAATATATTATTATAATTAATTTCAGGAATGGAAGAGTATAATTCGACTTTATCAAGAACCACATTGTCTAGAGGATATTTATGATATAACCATGGGGTTTCCCATCACATGTGATATACTCCTTCTTGGACATGATAGGAAAAAGAACATGAACGTATATATTAAATTTAATTTGAGTATTTAATATATATTATATGATTATTTAATACTTAATTTTATGGGGCTTAGTACTAATTTAAAGTTGTGGAAAAATATAGAAGAAATATATGAATTAAATTTCAAGATCTAGCTGAAAAACAAAAAAAAAAGATAGATAAATTTGAATATGTTACTACAACTAAAGATCGTATTGATATAGAGTATTTGACGAGGGTGGATGAGATAGTTATCCAAACCATGGGTTTTATAATAAGGTTAATATAATAATGTTTAAAAAATATAATGAAAATATTTCTAGACAGAACTATTCAAAATAATTCCTCTATAAAAAGTGGGAAATATTATTCCCTTTATTGTATAAATAATATAATTATTATTTATGTGATTTTAAAATAAAACGTATTCAATATGAATTTTCTAAGGGTATGACATTCAAATCCTTGAGATAGATGAATATTAATTTTGTTGAAGTTAAATCCTTTAACAAATTAGATGATTATGATTGTCACGACCCGTCCTCGGGGCCCGTGTCGTGACTACCCCAAGCCCGCCTTCCATAGGCCAGGGGTTGGCGACTAGCACAAAGGCGTATGTACTGGTAAAAAGGGAAGGCATTGCCTTTGTAAATTAAACCACAAACACCACAGAGCAAGTAGGTAGAAGTAAACACTAAGTAAAAAAAGGTACAACAGTAAGTGCGGAAAAGTATGTGGGCCAGTATACAAACCCAAACTAAAATTAAAGTACAACTGGAAAGGGAAAATAGAAACTGAAAAGTAATGCCACAATGTTGAGCTTTCCACTGGATATCCCACCTGATGGGTGGGTACAGATAGCCTCCACTACTCCTCGGGTCAAACCGACTACTCCGAGTACGTCCCGCCTAGTGGTCCATCTGCAGGTACCGTCCTACTCCGCAAGCCTCAACCACGATCAGCGTTGTCCATCGTCTGCAACCAACACAACGTAGTGCGGGCATAGCCCATGCAGGGGTGAGTATAAGCTACTCAGTAGGGACCCCGATACCCCCGAAGGTCTTCCAAAATCCACAAAGGATAATCCACAAAGGAAAGATACAATCATGAAGTAACATCCGACACTGCTTAGGTATATGCCCATACATATACCTAAGCCATTAATTCTCGTTTGTCTCCAACATCCGAGACGAAGTACAACCCAATCCACACAGGAAATCAAAACGTAAATCCACACAGGATAGCACAACACAATCCACATCGGAAAGCAAAATAGGATTCATCTCACACAGGTTTACTTCTTCGTATAACGATAGAGATGATCAGATATATCCACTGATTCATCTAAGCTGTCATACCCAAAAAGGATCGATAGGTACTAACCCCCGCAATGACCCACAAAGGATCTGACCCACAAAGGATCGATAGGTAACTAACCCCCGCAAAGACCGACATAGGATCAGACCCACACAGGATCTATAGGCGCTGGCTCACACATAATTGCTGAGCGCTGACCCACACAGTATCAGACCCACACAGGATAGTTAGCACTGATCCACATAGGATCGCTGAGTGCTGTAGTTGTCACCGTCGAATCCACTGAGGATCTCTGTACAGTCGTCGTAGTAGTAGTAGTCGCAGCCAGCTCTAGGGTTCCCACATACAGCAAGCTCGTTCGGGAGGGTCCGCTCCACGAGCCGAGATGCTGATAAATCAACTGACACATAGTCCAGAGTTGATAAATCCAAATGTTCCATATCGTTAATTTGAACTCAACGTCGCAGACGACGCGTCAATCGGACGCCCGGTCTGAGAGTTATCAGCTTTTTCGTCCTATGGGCCCCGTTGGTTTTTAAGGAAAAACTAACCCGACCATACACCACCTGCGTCCAAACCTTAGGCAGAGTAAGCCAAAAGATCCACCTCACTAAGAGGAATCCAACAAAATCAATGGAACGTCAATTGGACGTCTGTAGCTCAAGATATGAGTGTTTCCGCTCCGAGGGCCCGGTTGGTTTCATGTACAAACCAACATGGACAAACCCAATGTACTCCGAAACATTGAGTGCAATATACCAAAACGACCGTACCGATCCAAGGATCACATCGTCGCAGACAACATGTCGTTCGAGGGTCCGTAGCCCGAGATATGGTCAAAAGACCAAAAAGATTCTGAAAATGGGGGTTTAGGGCCCGTACTGACCCGGCCTGAGACCCCCCTGGGTTGGCCCGAACCAGGTCGATCCGACCCGGGTCCGGGTCGGCCCGGCCCGGCCTGGGCGCGGCCTGGCCCGGTGGCCCGGCGCGCTGGCACGCGGCGCCAGCTGGCTCGGTCGAACGGCCGAGCCGTTTAGTTATGTGGGGGGCGCGCTGCCCCCCACCGTTCAGAAACCGCGGCCCCAATTAAGGGGCCGCTCAGCTGGCCAGCCGGGGGTTTTGACCCCCGGCTCTTCCCCTGTCCGGCCAGACCGTCCTAGCTGGCCAGTTCTTACTCCACAGGACCTGCGTCGGCCGGTCCCCTCCCTGCTCCGACACCGGCGGCCCGGAACCGGTCGCGGCCTTGGTCGTCCGGTGCAGTGTGACGGCGCCGTTCTCTTCCACTGCCGCCCCGCTCCGGCCACGGTGACTTCGGGTTTCTCCGACGAGGCGCGACGGCGTCATGTCCTTGTTCGTTTCCACGGTGCGGTGCGACGGCGCCACACATTCCTTGTCGCACGATCACACGCGGTGCGACGACACCGCGACATTCTCATTTCAAACCACAAAGAAACAAACACACGGATAAGGGTGGAGGGTTGGCCATGTTTGTGCGGTCCGGACCCCTCTCGTTAATCAATAGCATTTCGTCGGATTTTCACGAAGAACGACAAGGTGGTTAACACGAACAAAAAAATTAAATAACCCCTACCTTGAGCGTAGATAGAACGGGGGTTCGTCGCGGAAAACGACGTCGCGAGGTGAAGCTCTATATGTTGAAGGAGAACGATCGAGGAGGAAGTGGCGTCTCCTTTTTTTGACACGGGAAGAAGATTGAAAGAGGGTGCATCGTCGATCTTCGGAAAAAGGGGTCACACACTGGCTGTGGAGAGGAGGAGAGACGACACATCGATCTCTTCTTAAGGTGACGATGTTCTTCGTCGAAGTCTTGGTGTTCTTCGTGATGAAGATGAAAACACCCAAGAGATCTCTCCTCAATTTTCCACACAAAACATCACACAAAAATAAAATAAGGCTCATCCTTATTTTATTAACTCATGCCACAATTCAAAAATTCAAAACTTAATTTAATTAATTGAATTGGTGTGTTGGCATACTTAATGAGAGGAGAGGAAAAGTCACCCAAATAAAGGGAAGTTTAAAAGTTAAATGTGTTACACAACTTAAGTGGGGGGTAAAAAGGAGTTATGGAGTTAAGGGAATTGAAAAGGTGTGGCTCGTGTGGGCCCCACCTCACCTTTAAACCATTCAAGAGAAACTAACAATCATTGAGTCCCACCCTAACTCCTACACTTAGGTTCTAACTCATGGAGAAGAGAAATAAAATTTGTAATGAATTTTTATTTCACTCAAACTTAATCCACAAAATTAAACAACTCATATCGAGTAAAGGAAACTCAAGAAAAGGCGTTCCTAAGCAATTAACGATGCTGTAGTTCCATCGGTAACCTCATAATTCGATTCCGAGCACCGGTTCAAATGATAGGAATTCCCGCTCATTCGTTCGCTGAACGTACCCGAGCTAAACTTCAGATAGAAATTACTGGCACACAGGGCCTCGGAATAAAGTGCCGTCAGAAACTGCGTTCTTGTAAAATCCCAAAGAAAATTAATAAAAAATTTACCTTGAATTTTACGGGTCTTTACATTACTCCCACATCAGGGATTTACATCCCCGTAAAGATACACCATAAGCTAGGGAAACAAAAGTTGATACTGAGCACGCATCTGAGCCTCCCGCTCCCAAGTGCTCTCCTGGAGGTTCCCGTGCTACCATCTGATGCGTACCAGAGGAATCGACCATCCACGTAGGACTCGATCTTGTCAATCCTCAATTTCCACTGGGACCTCCGCGAAATTCACCCCATCATCACCATCAAGTTCCCCAAGGTCAATGATATGCGTCAGGTCATGCACGTATCTCCTCAGCTGAGATACATGGAAGACGTTGTGCACCTGGTGCAACTGAGGTGGTAGAGACAGGCGATAAGCCACCTCGCCAATCCTGTTGAGGACCTGGAATGGTCCGATGAAGCGTGGAGACAACTTTCCGCCCCGTCCAAATCTCCATAACCCATGTCGAGGTGAGACACACAAGAAGACGTGGTCGCCATCCTCGAACTCTAGTGGCCTCCTCCTCCTGTCAGCATATGACTTCTGCTGGCTCCTTGCTGTCCTCATCCACTCCTGGATGACCTGGACCTTCTTTATCATGGCCTGGATCATCTCCAGTCCCACATGTGCTGACTCCCCAGGGTCTGTCCAACACAAAGGAGATCTGCAAGGTCGGTCATACAATGCCTCATATGGTTCCATCCCGATGGTGGAGTGGTAGCAGTTTTTGTACGAGAACTCCACCAAGGGTAGGTGGTCCTCCCAGATACGACCAATGTTGAGGATAAATGCGTGGAGCATGTCCTCGAGAGTCTGAGTAGTTCTCTCCGTATGACCATCTGTCTGAGGGTGAAAGGCTGTGCTCAGACATAGATGTGTCCCGAATGCCTCTTGCAACCCCTTCCAAAGACAGGAAGTAAAGCGAGCATCTTAATCGGAGAAGATAGATGATGGCACACCATGAAGCCATACAATATCCTGAACTTAAAGTTTTCCCATGCTCTCCACTATTCCCTTCTCTTTGATGGGTAAGAAGTGTTGTGACTTGGTGAGTCAGTCGACAATCACCCAAATGGAGTCATGACCTCTGGAAGTGTGTGGGAGTCCAGTCACGAAGTCCATAGATATCCTGTCCCACTTCCACTCCGGGGCCTCTAAGGGTTGTACCATGCCTGCTGGTACCCGGTGCTATGCCTTCACCTACTGGAAGGTGAGGCATCGAGAAATGAACTCTACCACAGCCTTCTTCATGCCTAGCCACCAGTGTTGTCATTTGAAATCCTGGTACATCTTTGGCATTCCAGGATGTACCACCAAAGGAGAAGTGTGAAACTCTCTCAGCACCTCCTCCCGTAAAGAAACTGGTACCAAGGTACGTCCTCTGGAAATGACGTCATTCTCTGCTCCAAAGAAGAAACCATCAAGTGCCTATCCTGAGGATATCTGTGCACGCCGCGTCTCAGAGTCAGTGTCCCCACGATGTACCTATCTGACCCGCTGCAGTAGTGGAGGAGTGACTGTGAGAGAATGGAGGAAGTCTGCTCCATCTCTATCTATGAAGGATATCTGCAAAGAGGATAGCTGCTCTGTCGCCTCCTCAAGTTGCTGAATGCACGTCCTCCTGCTTAGAGCACTGGATACCACATTCCCTTTCCGAGGAGTATAGACTATCTCAAAGTCATAGTCCTGGAGGAACTCGAGCCATCACAGCTATCTCAGATTCAGGTCCTTCTGAGAGAAGATGTATCTGAGACTCTGATGGTCAGAAAAGACTGTAAAGTGCTCGCCCATTAGGTAGTGTCGCCATGTCTTCAGAGCGAAGACCACTATTGCGAACTCCAATTCGTGGGTAGTGTAGTTCTGCTCATGCGGCCTCAACTGACGTGATCCATATGCGACCACGGCCCGCTCCTACATCAGGAAACATCCAAGTCTGGTCCCTGATGCATCGCAGTAGACTACGTACCCAACTCTTTCCTCAAGTAACCTCAAGATAGGTGCGCTAGTCAACCTCATTCTTAGCTCTTGGAAGGTCTGCTGATATCTGTTTTGCCACACAAAGGGTTTCCCCTTCTTCGTCAAAGCTTAGAGTGGTGCCGCAACTCTGGAGAAGTATGGAACAAATCTCTGATAGTATCCAGCTAGTCCCAAGAAACTCCGCACCTCCGTCATGATCCTGGGTGGCTCCCAAGCTAGCACTGCCTCGATCTTCGCAGGAGCCACCGCAACTCTCGCCCCAGAGATGATGTTTCCTAATAAGTGGACCTCACGTATCCAGAACTGATACTTCGAGAGCTTACCATAAAGCTGGTGCTCTCGGAGTGTGTCTAGTACAACCCGCAAGTGGTAGGCGTGCTCCTCCTCAGTCGTTGAGTAAACCAAAATGTCGTCGATGAAGACCACGACAAATCGATCGAGGTATGGATGAAAGCTCCTATTCATGAGGGCCATGAACACTTCTGGAGCATTGGTTACGCCGAATGGAATAACCAAGAACTCATAGTGTCCATACCGACACCTGAAGTCCGTCTTCTACACGTCCTCGTCCCGAACTCTGAGTTGATGATAGCCTGACCTGAGGTCTATCTTTGAGAACCACCGTGCTCCCTTGAGTTGATCGAAGAGGTCATCAATACTCAGTAGTAGATACTTTTTCCTCACTTTCACCTGGTTCAGGCGACGATAGTCAACAGAAAGTTGCAAGCTCCCGTCCGCCTTCTTGGCGAACAATATCGAGGAAGCCTAGGGTGAAACACTGGGTCGGATGAATCCCTTGCCATGCAAGTCCTCCAACTGTACTCATAGATCTCGAAGCTCGGCAGGGGCCATTCGATATGCTGGAGTCGATATCGGGGCTGTCCTGGGGTATATATCAATATAAAAGTCCACCTCTCTGCGAGGAGGTAGCCCTGGAACGTTGTCGGGAAAAACTTCCACATACTGATCCACCACTGCCGGAAAAATAGAACTTCACACGTCAACTGCTCCTAAGATGAGGCTAGCCAACTGATGAGTGACGGGTTGTCCTCTCCCATGCGAGAGTCCATCATGTGCCGCAAAGGCTCCCTTCTCGCCAGTGAAGGTGGACCTTCTCCCATCGGTGTGTACACATCGCACTAGCGCCTAATACAGTCAATATGTTCATGGAATGTAGACAACCAATCCATGCCCAAGATGACGTCGTAAGGCATCGACGCCGCTACAAGAAGAACCCAGATGAAGATCTCGCCTCCTAGAGTAAGCTCACACTGCCGGAACCAGTGCGTAATCGTTGAGTCTGCTCCCGTAAGAGTCTCTAGACATAAGGATCGATCTAACGACTCTGTCGGAATCTCTGAGCTCCGAACAAGGGCATCGGCTATGAAAGAGTGACTCGCCCCTCTGTCTATAAGAACTGCAGAAAGGGTGGAATAGACACAGATAGTACCTCGAATCATCTCTTGCGGGCAGTGGTCGTAGGCCTCCGCTTCCTAGAGATGTGCCTGTCTCTGCACGCCATCTCCCTATGGTCGGGGTGGACCTCCTGGTGGTGGTGGTGGTAGAGCCTCAAAGCGTCGCCCACCACCTGTTGCTCGGCTAGCTCCTCTGCCTCGTCTGCCTGCTCCCTGCGGACTACCACGGTCGACCCTCTGCCTCTGCCTCGGTTGTCCCTCAACCATCTGCTGCTCCTCGGCACGGCGGGTCAGGCAGTCACGAGCCATGTGGCCCTACCCGCCGCACGAGTAGCACTGCCTGCCTCTCGAAAGATTGGCTCTGCGCTGTGTGCCCCGCACTGTTGAGATAGTGTTCTGAGGTCATCTGTATGAGGTTCTGGTCTACCTGGACCCATGTGTCATCCGTCGACTGCCTTCTGCAGAAGACTCTGCTACATGCCACCCTACGGTGGGTCTCGGTGCTGCTATAGACTCAGCAAGAAAGCTCTCGATCACAAGGGCTCGCTTATGTACTCTTGTCTGAGTTGGAATGCTGAGGGAGATCATCGATGCCCTGATCTCGTGTCTCAATCCATGCTCAAAGGACCAGGCCCGGAAGAATGGGTCTCGTACCATGTCTATAGAGTAGGGCGAGAGATCGGTAAAACTCGACGAGTACTGGGCGACTGTCAAGCTGCTCTTCCGCAGCTGAAGAAGCTGCTGGATGCGCACCCCATGGAGGGTGGCTGGGACGACCTCTGAGAAAAAGAGGCTCTCAAAGTCCGTCCATAGGAGGGATGCCTCATCGTGAACCTGGAGCATCAATCTCCACCTTCATCTTACTGCTGCGTGCAGTAGTCTCGCTACGTGGATCACCATGAGGTCTTCTGGTGTCCTCACTAACTTGAAAATCTCACCACTGCCTCTAGCCAGTCCTCAGCTGCATGGGATTCGTCTCCCCGTGGAACCTGGGCAGTCGCTGGCACTGAAACTCATGAAGTACACTATGGCGACGTGCATCGTCAGCGACTGGGGCTGGAAGCATCGGTGGCTCAGCAGGTAGAGCTACCGCCGGTGCCTCAGCTGTCAAAAGGCCATGCACCGAGGCCTTGTCGCTCGGTGGGCTGTCATCATTCACAACTCTAGGAACCCTAGCTGGATGCCGTTGTGGGGCCATCCAGAAAAGGAAACAGGTGCGCCATGGTCAGAACAATATACCTGGTGAGCTGATACAAAGTAAACATAAAGAAAACATGAAACACACATACTATCAATGTTTTCGTGTATTAAGTCGGAAGTCAGAAGTCAGGGTCCTGGTGTACGGATACGTCGGCCGCCGCACCAACACTGGACTCCCTGAACTGATAACCACACCCAATAATCTTAACATTATTACTTCACATAGAAAAATATCAGAGTCCAAGTTCTGCGGTAGAACCAACCTCCCTTTGATACCAATTTGTCAAGACCCGTCCTCGGGGCCCGTGCCGTGACTACCCCAAGCCCGCCTTCCATAGGCCAGGGGCTGGCGACTAGCACCTAGGAGTAAATCCCGGTAAAAATGGAAGTCATTGCCTTTGTAATGTAAACCACAAACACCACAGAGCAAGTTGGCCGAAATAAACACTAAGTAAAAATAGGTACAACAGTAAGTGCAGAAAAGTAAGTGGGCCAGTATAAAAACCCAAACTGAAAGTAAAGTACAAATGGAAAAAGAAAACAACAACTAAAAAGTAAATCCGCAATGTTGAGCTGTCCACTGGATATCCCTCCTGAAGGGTGGGTATAGATAGCCTCCACTGCTCCTCGGATCCAGCCGACCGATCCGAGTACGTCCCACCCAGTGGTCCACCTCCAGGTACCATCCTACTCTGCAAGCCTCAACCACGACCAGCGTTGTCTGTCATCTGCAACCAACACAATGTAGTGCGGGCATAGCCCGTGCAGGGGTGAGTATAAGCTACTCAGTAGGGACCCCGAGACCCCCGAAGGTCTACCAGAATCCACAAAGGATAATCCACAAAGGAATGATACAATCATGAAGCGACATCCGACACTGCATAGGTATATGCCCCTACATATACCTAAGCCATCAATTCTCGTTCGACTCCACCGTCCGAGCCCAAGTACAACTCAGTCCATACAGGAAAGCAAAACGTAAATCCACACAGGATAGCACAACACAATCCACATAGGAAAGCAAAACAGGATTCAGCTCACACAGGTTTACTTCTTCGTATGACGATAGATATGATCAGATATATCCACTAATTCAACTAAATCGTCGGACCCACAAAGGATCGATAGGTATTAACCCCCACAATGACCCACAAAGGATCTGACCAACAAAGGATCGATAGGTAACTAAACCCCGCAAAGACCCACACAGTATCAGACCCACACATGATATGTAGGAGATGGCTCACACAGAACCGCTGAGCACTGACCCACACAGGATCGGTCCCACACAGGATCGGTAGAACTAATTCACATACGATCGCTGAGTTCTGTAGTCGTCGCCGTCGAATCCACTGAGGATCTTTGTACAGCCGTCGTAGTAGTAGTAGTCGCAGCCAGCTCTAGGGTTCCCGCACAGAGCAAGCTCGTTCGGGAGGGTCCGCTCCATGAGCCGAGAGGCTAATACATCAATTGACACATAGTACAGAGTTGATGTATCCAAAAGTTCCGTATCGTTAATAGGAACTCAACGTCGCAGACAGCGCGTCAATCGGACGCCCGGTCTGAGAGTTATTGGCTTTTTCATCCGAGGGGCCCGGTTGGTTTTTAAGGCAAAACTAACACGACCGTACTCCACCTGCGTCCAAACCTCAGGCGGAGTAAGCCAAAAAATCCACCTCACTATGTGGAATCCATCAAAATGGACGACACATTAATCGGACGTCTGTAGCTCATGATCTGAGCGTTTCCGCTCTGAGGGCCCGGTTGGTTTCGTGTACGAACCAACCCGACCAAACACAATGTACTCCGAAACTTTGAGGGCAATATACCGAAACGACCGTCCCGATCCAAGGATCACATCGCCACTGACGACGCGTCGTTTGGAGGTCCATAGCCCGATATATGGGCAAAAGAACAAAAAGGTTCCGAAAACGGGGGTTTCGGGCCCAGACCGACCCGGCCCGAGACCCCCTGGGACGGCCCGAACCGGGTCGGAAAGGCCCGGCGGCCCGACGCACTGGCGTGCGGTGCCATCTGGCTTGGCCGAATGGTCGGGCCATTCGGTTATGTGGGGGGGCGCATTGCCCCCTGCTGTTAGGAAACTGCGGCCCCAATTAAGGGGCTCCTCAGCTGGCCAGCCGTGGGTTTTGACCCCCGGCTCTTCCCCTGTCCGGCTGGCCCATCCTAGCTGGCCGGTTCTTACACTACGGGACTGGCGACGGCCGGTCCCCTCCCTACTCCAACACCGGAGGCCCTTCACCGGCCTCCGGTCACCCAGCTTCGCCGCGGCCAGGAACCGGCCACGACCTTGGTCGTCCGATGCGGTGCGACGACGTCCTGCTCTTCCACAGCGGCCACGCTCCGTCCGAAGTGTCTTCGGGTTTCTCCGACGTGGCGTGACGGCATCATGTCCTTGTTCGTTTCCACGGTGCGGCGCGACGGCGCCGCACATTCCTTGTCACACGATCACACACGGTGCGACGACACCACTCCATTCTCGTTTCAAACCACAAAGAAACAAACACACGGATAAGGGAGGAGGGTCAGCCGTGTTTGTGTGGTCCGGACCCCTCTCGTTAATCGATAGCATTTGGTCGTATTTTCACGATGAACTAAAAGGTGGTAAACACGAACAAAAAAACTAAATAACTCATACCTTAAGCGTAGCTAGAACGGGGGTTCGCCGCGGAAAATGACGTCGCGAGGTGAAGCTTCGTATGTTGATGGAGAACGCCCGAGGAGGACGTGGCGTCTCCTTTTCATTGACACGGGAAGAAGATCTAAAGAGGGTGCATCGTCGATCTTCGGAAAAAGGGGTGACACACCGGCTGTGGAGAGGAGAAGAGACGGCATGTCGATCTCTTCTTAAGGTGACGTCGTTCTTCATCGAAGTCTTGGTGTTCTTCATGATGAAGATGAAAACACCCAAGATCTCTCTCCTCAATTGTCCACACACAACATCCAACCAAAATAAAATAAGGCTCATCCTTATTTTATTAACTCATTCCACAATTCAAAAATTCAAAACATAATTTAATTAATTGAATTGGTGTGTTGGCATATTTAATGAGAGGAGAGGAAAAGTCACCCAAATAAAGGGAAGTTTAAAAGATAAAAGTGTTACACAACTTATGTGGAGGGTTTAGAGGAGTTAGGGAGTTAAGGGAATTGAAAAGGTGGGGCTTGTGTGGGCCCTACCTCACCATTAATCCATTCAAGAGAAAATAACAATCAGTGGGTCCCACCCTAACTCTTAGACTTAGGTTCTGACTCATGGAGAAGAGAAACAAAATTCTTAACGATTTTTTATTTCACTCACACTTAATCCACAAAATTAAAAAACTCATATCGAGAAAACGCAACTCCAGAAAAGGCGTTCCTAAGCAATTACCGGCACTTTGGTTCCATCGGTGACCTCAAAATTCGATTCTGAGCACCGGTTCAAAAGATAGGAATTCACGTTCTGTTGTTCTCTGAACGTACCCGAGCTAAACGTTGGATTGAAATTCCGGGCACACCGGGCCTCCGAATCAAGTGCCGTCAGAAACTGCGTTCCTGTAAAATCCCAAAAAAAATTAAGAAAAAATTTCCCTTGAATTTTATGGGACTTTACAATGATGAATGTTAGGATATATCAAAAATTAGTTAATGATTTTATCTTAAGAATTTGAAAAATTATTTGTGAACAATTAAATGGATAACTCAAAAAATAGTACTTAAAATAGGATGGACATTGATATTTTTTCAAAAATTACCAATAAATTATGATCGTTGTGGAATTTTAAGATGAGTGGGGATACGAGAATCCTCACAGAAAATTTAATAGAAGAGGATACAAAGAAAGAATGTATTTTAATTAGGAAACAATTTCATAAAAATAATAGGATAAGTATGATTAGTATTAATGCAGAATACAACTCATTCCCATGGGGTGGTTTTTAGAAATAATTTCTATAGAAATTAACAACATCATTCAATATGTTGAACAAAAAGATGAAAAATAAATTAGTTTTCATGATGGTGGAGAATCTTATATAGAGCACATATAAAGATTTGAAATTGAAGAGTTTATTAAAATAAATACTCAACAATATTTTCAAATTAATTATAAAAAATTATGGTCAAAAATATAATGAATAAGGAATTTGAGATTAAAAATGGAGAGACTGATCACATTTAGGAAATTAGTTTTTAAAAAATTAATTGTTGTCGAGTAAGAGGGAATTGTGAATGATTTTGAAATGAGAGTTGTTTTTATAGAATAAATACATTGCATATTAGAATTTAGGATCATGTAGGATGAAAATAATATAAAAAATAAAAATAATGACTTTGATATGGGTTCTAATGTAAATTTTGATTACATATATTTTTCTAATAAATAATGTTGGGAAGATTATGTTAATTATATTAATATGGACCGAAATGATATAAATTAAATTTTTCATGAGAAAACATGATCGAAAAACAAATATATTTAATATTGGGATATGAATAACTCTCAGGGAGATATGAATAAAGCTAAAAATGTATAATAAAATTATAAAAATGGAATAATTTATGATCCTAACCAATGGTAGGATATATTTATTGAGATATGGGAAACAATAACTATAATTTAGGCCCAGCTACATTAAAGAAAACATATTTTTAATGGTAATTTTTGTTTTTCGTGAATAAAAATCTTATGATTGCTTATGGAATATGACTCTACAATAGAACTAGATGGTTCTGGGATTTATAGTGATATATTCAAAAAATAGATGTATGATATATATGTGATGGTACATTATTAATATAAATTCCCATTAGATAAAATTTTAGTAATGATGTTTTCTTATTAATGATATCTAGGTATTATTTGATAAACAAGGAAGAATTTAAGGGGAATTTATGACCCTATAATAAGGTTCAATAAAAGATGATTGAAAGGAAATGAATCAAAATAGAGTGAAGATGATAATTCATTCATAGTGAAGGTGAATATAAAATACAACAATATGGGAAATATAAGGTTCTATGAAATTGGATACCAATGAAATATGATTAAGGATACCAAGATCATGAAAAAAAATTATAAACATGACGGTTTTCTTAAAAAAAATTTAAATGAGAGATCCATGGTGATTCAATTTACTTGAAATGGTGAGATTGAAGCCCAAAAATAATATCATATACTATTATATTTTTTCATTCTAAAACAAAACAATTTGATTAAGAGTCAATTGTGTGATGATGAAAACCGTATAAACATTTAATATACCTCAATAAGGGGATAAAATAAGGAAAATCAACTATATTTTGAAACTACCACTAGTAATCATATTCATATTTTTGAATCGTAAAATTATTATTTTGTTACAAAAAATGATGAGAATGAATTATGGATTAAGCAAATGTGATACCATTTTTAGTTAATTATGATTAAAATTTGAAAGGGGTTCTGGTGAGAAACTGACCCCATCATATTATTTAAAAAAAATATTTTTGGAACATTAATAAATACACAAATTACAACAGTTTTTCATAGACGGGAAGAAATATTATTTACCAAACCTTATGACTTGTATCATTTTAAACAATTTTGAGCAGTGAGACACACGCCCACTCTAGGAAATCATCATTTATTCACATTCACTATTGAATTTACTTTATGGAAAATATAATTTATATAAAATTAAATTTATAGATTGAAGGAATGATCTATTTTTTCATGAGAAAAATAGAAAAATATTTAGTTGTATTCATTAAGAAATTAGGTATAATAACTTAAATTAGTTCTCCAATATTTCATATTAGTTTTATCAAGAAAAACAGGTAAATATACACTTTCACATATATCCTAACACGCTGAGAAAATAACATGGTTAAGAGAAAAAATAAAAGTTTTGTAATCATGGGATTATTATTCTTGAAATGTATAACAAATAAAATCTCTACATGATAGATGTTATTTATATAGATTTTTATATTAAAAATATATTTATTTAGAAAACTAATGTTAGCATAGATTCCAATAAATTTTAGTATAAGTTGAATATCATTATTGACAATGTAAGAATGTTTGGTTGTCAATGTTTAAGGAATATTACGTTATCAATGCATGGTAAAATATGATATTAATAGTGAAGGTTACAAATTTAATGGAAATGGATATAGATATTTTAAATTAAAGACTCCATAATTCAATTTAATTTTATAATATAAAATTCATTAAAATTTAAAAAATATTAGTGTTAAATATGAATGATATTTTTATGAATATATTAATAAAACATGTATAATTTAATAAAATCTATACAGAACTAGTTATGGTTGGATATCACAATGATTAAGTTAAATCAGAACAAACTACTGGGGATGAGAAACTGGCGGAAAATATAATGAAGAAATATCAAAAGTTAAAGAAATATGTTGAATCTAAAAACATCATTTCAAATTAAAGTACCCATATGTGAAGTAGAAGAATAGAGAGATGTGGTAACAAAATTACAATGATTTATCATTGTGAGAGACATTCAACTATAGTGTATATATTTCTAAATTATTGTATTAGTCCTATAAATGTGTATCATACATGTTAAGATGAATTCTGTAGGTGGGCATGTTCTCAAAAAAAGAAATGATCATTGTTTTGGAGACATAGTGGTGGATTAGAAATAAATTTAATGGAAAATAAGAAGTCCAAATGGGGAATGATATAATTTATTTCAATGTGTACTGAATAATTAACTATATTTATTTTGATAATATATTTTAACATATAGTATGAATGAAATTTAAATGAATATTCATAGTTGGTTCATCTTTTTAGTTGAATATAATAAATAATAGGGATATCAAATTACCCCTTTTGAATGATGAGATAAAATAAAAAATGCATATTATGCATCCAACAATGCTTTTCATGAATTATATAGTCTTATAGTGATAAATTTGAATATCTATTTATATTGAATAATTTAGACACCCATAGATTTCCATTCAAATATGGAATGTTTTTTTAGAAACATGAAATTCATGAAAAGAAATATGTACATACATTTATAAAGAAAAAACATAAAATATATACTCACTTGATGATTTTTTATGTTTATGTAATTTATTTTTTGGTGATTAAAAGAATTCTTGAAAATTCTTTTCTTTTCAAATGATTGAAAATTTATAGAGATCTATTATATTGGAGATGATATATTTTCTATGATTATAAGTTTTTAAAAATAAATATTTAATTTTTATTTCCTTGAAAATATATTTAATATTATTTAAATGAATTTTATATCAAAATACCTCATTAAAGTATCTACAAATATAGACATTATATTTAAATGGGTAAATGATGTTGAATATGATAGTGTAAATTACAATGTGTTTAGGAAAAGGAATGGAATCTGGCACTATCTCATTGATTATAATCTTAATATAGAATACGTTGTGATATTATGTAGAATTTATCAATCTAATCCTATGGAATTAAAATTTTTTATTTCTAAGAGGGTTCTAAAATATTCAAAAAATCCTTGTGTTATATTTTCACATGTATGATTTGAGATAACATGAATTTGTATGAATTCACCAATATAGACTCAGTATGTGATTTAGATGATTAAAAGGCATATTAAAGAGGATTATTTTTTCTAGGAAGTAGCTACATGAGTTGAAGGTATATGTAATAGAACTTAGTGATGTGAAGTACCAAAGAGAAAAATATTTTGATGTTACTTGTTCTTTCACTTAGATAATTTGGACTAAGGATGGAATTTATTATTTAAAGGTAATGATTTGAAAGGAATGGTATTTTATGTTACAATGAATGTGATGTTGATAATTCTAAAAAAAATTGATAAAACTATAGCGATAAAAAAATTCATAACTTATTACTTTTTATGAAATAGCATGATTCAAATGGAGACATGAAACTATAATTTCTTCTTACTGGAAAGTATCTTGTAGATACATTCATCGGGTCCACAAAAAATATATTATAGAGATTATTAGGCTGAACATGAATGTTTAGTTGTCTCATCTATCTTGAGGGACATGGGGTAGACCCACATTTAGTTGTAAATTATTTTTTAAATTGGAGAAGAAGGTAAAAGAATATTGTTACAAGTATATAATTGTATTCTCAATATGTTATGTAACGAGAAGAAGGTTTAGTTGTTAAAGTGGAGAGAGTGAAAAAGGGTCTATATATCGATATGGGATTAGTGAATTAAAACTTATTGGACAAATGTTTCATTTCATTCAGGAATGGACTTTTCTATAATATTATATTATCAAATGGTGTGGTTTCTTTATATTTCATTCCTAATAACGAAAATAATTTAGATTTTCATAAATTTATTATTTAATTTTGGAATGGTTTGAATAATTTTTAAAAAATATTATATTTTTTTAATGAATAACACATGAAAATTATTGGGAAATGTTTTATATGTTTCAGAACATGAATATGATGTGTTTGAATATTTATAAAAGGTTTTCATGGGGTTGAGATGGTATTATGTCAACATTATGTAATTTCTGTTATCAGGGGCAGTTATTATAAATATTTTTTTGGTGAAATTTTTAAATATTCTTGTCTCCTATTCACATAAAAATTTAATTAAATTAATTTTTATGGTTCTTGATCATCAAAAATTTAATTTGGAAACAATTATGTGATTTTTCAATGACATCAAAGGATATAGAGGTCTTTTTAAGGTTCATTTATCCTATAAATAGATTTACATTCTAATAATTTATGTCATGATATATTTGTTCATATAAGAAAATTAATAAGGTTCCTATCATAAATTGTAATATAAAATTCATAAGAATAGATTAAAATATGAAATATCCAAATTAAATAAATATTAATATTCTGGTAAATAGATAATCAATCACTTTCTATTTTTTATGATAATAAATTAAAATTAACATGTAAAACATAAAATGGGCTGTTATTAAATTTATATTTATAGAATTGATCATGGATATTATATGAAGATTACTGTTAGATGTGCCACATGATGAGCTATATTACTATAAGTCACTATTTCAATAAATATACATGATAACATGTAATATTTTAAAATATTGTTTTTAAATCATTTTAAAGAGGAAAATAACCCATTTATCTATGAAATTAAAATATAAATCCTTGATAGAAATTAAATGATTTCGAATTAGAAAAGGAAATTTTATTTTTCTACTTACTGATTTAAATTGGAGGATATAATCAACATGTGAGTCATGGATGGTTTCAGAAAAAATATTTATGACAAATTATTCAAAGGAAAAATTGAATACAAAAAGTAGAAAATGTGGAAATTATTTCATTTATTTTGTAAGAATATATATCAATATAATTATCTAATAATTATATAATATATAAAAATTTGATAATGAATGTATATTTTCCCATTCTGCATATTTGATATTTATATATTGTTTTAGTAAAGAAAATATTTTTTGTAATAATCATGGAGATTTCTTTTGTGATGGTGGAAAAATATCTCATGCATACATACTATCATGAGTGAGATGATCTAGTAGATGAAAAAATAAGCAATTTTAACCGTCACATTGTATCTTTTAAACCATTTTAAATTATTATGACCATCATATGAATACATTTCCATTGATTTTGGTGCATCAAGGGGTGCACCAATGTTATTTTTACAATGAATTTTTATGGGATCATCATAGACACTGGTGGTATAGGTAATAAAATACCTTTAATATTTTTTATGCTAGGTAAATCATATTTATTTATTCTCCCATTATATTTTAAGTGGCCGGATATCCTGGTGAGATTAAAGGATGATGACTTTGGTACTATAGTAATAAATATTATATTATATGGATAATATAGATCTTTTATCTTGACCTAAATATATCATGGAATATTCAATCACATTGATGGAGAATATTGTTAAACATTTGTGTACCCTGTAAACATTTTTATCACTATATCACAAAAATTATTAGATATTTTTTACTGAGGGGCTTCAAAATATAATCTATTATATAATATTATTTTAGAAAAAAATATTGAAAATATTTAAAAATGTATTCACCTCCCCTATCGATGGAATCATAAAAATTCATAACACTTTACTAATGATAATAAAAACTAAGAAGTCCAGATGGTTGAGTGACTTGATAATTTGGAGAGATTATATTTAATGATTAAACCTATCCCACCAACTATTTCAATTTTTACATTAATTATGATGGGTATAGAGTATACTGATTATTGTGATTCATTAGGGGTTATTCATGGAACCAATCTGATGCATGATTGGAATATAATAAATCCAATATATTGGTTGTTGAGGCCACAAGGGATGATTTATCTAAATCAATGTCTAATTTTAAATAATATATTAAATATTATGTTATTTTTGAATTAGTAATTTTTTTTTGAGTTTTTTGTTTCTATAATGACTATACAATCAATATGTATATATTTTTCTAGTGTGGCTATATTCATACCATGTCTTATCATGTCATCAACAGAAAATTTTAGTGGCCAAAATAATTATGTGTATATTAAGGTTCATGTCATCATGTATTAATTGATATCATATTATGGTCTACAATTTGTGACCCATTAGTTGTTATGATCTTCATCAAAATATCATTTTGAATTGAGATTATGACATAATGGATTATTTGAGAGTTCTTTATTCATCATGACCATGTAAGTGATATGATGTTGTTAAATTTATAACAATTCAAAATAGTGAAAAATGTCATACTGATGAATGAAATCTACTATGATTATGAGTTGGGATGATTATATGTTCAAGGGATAATACTCTAACTTGTTGTAAACATTCTCATTATATCCATAAAACATGTAATATATAAAAAGAATTCTTTTTGTTACACATATACAATATTTTCACCTTGATCGCATACGTTTCCCTAATCTTCATTAAATGATTTTCAAAACCTTCTAAAACAGTGTTTAACAACGAAAAATTATAATTCAAGGGACATAATAATGAATAATTTAAATTTATTACATGAATACTTAATTTTTTTTTAACATTGTAAAAATGATATTTTCATTCAATATAAATATATTCTTCCCATGGATTCAATATATCGATTAACATATTTTCAAAAGTTATTTCATTAAAATAATATAAGGGAAACTAAAAATCATAATGTTTTCTTCTAAATAATTGGAATATTATTAATTGTTTTCATAAATGTACACTTCTCAACCATAATATGTAATATATACATTCCATTAAAAATAAACTCATTTTATACCTTTCTTAAAAAACAATATTTTAGTCAAAACCAAAGAAGTAATATATAAACAAAATAGGTAACATGATTAATCATTTTATATCACTCGAACATATATAATAACATGCATGGTTATAAATGGAATTTATTTAATAATTACAAATTGAATAACCATCGCAGTTACAAATAACCGTCACGTTTAAAAGTGGAATAAACCTTATACTCAACATCCAAGTTAAATATTACAAAATTCATTGATGGGAAGACACATACCAACACCTAATTTGATTATAATGGAACCAGAAATCATCATAAATAATTCCTAGTATTTATAACATATCCTGACACAAAAATTCTTTATGTTTTAAAAATATTATATGCACCCCTAAGAAAATTTCGATATAATCATATATCACATTCCCATTAAACCCAGTTTTTAGAAGTAAAATTACTAGAAAAATGGTATTTAGGATATTTTATTGAGAAACACATGTAATATTATAGAGGATATAAAATATAAAATAATGGTTATGGTGGTATAAAATATCATTATAACTATAAATGTTAATATATATCAAACATGTTTTCATTTTAGAGAATGTGAAAACAATTCAATGTAAGATAAATAAAAAATATATTTATAAAACAATTGAATGATATTAAAAATTGTTAAAATTTAATTTATAATTAATTAATTTCCATATATATTCCTCTGTATTATAATTTTAAGAATATAGAATTTTAAGAAAAAATTGTTTTTAGGAAAAAATTATAATGGGTTTAAAAAAAGTTAAATATCCAACCATGAGATAGAATCATTAAGTAGATTCTTTATCAACCTAAAAAATACATATATTTTAATTACATTAATTATTCAGAACCCTTTTAATTTTTTTATTTCTTTTTATCTTTATAACCAAATTTATAATGAATTAAATCCACATGAGACATTTTTATGATATTTCACACGTAATCCCGAAATGACATTTATAGGTTAACTATTGGAAAAGTGTTTTTTATTTTATAATATATATATTAATATTTAAATCTTAATGGTTATTAATATACATATTGTTTAAATTTAAATACAACCATTTTAAATGGTCATTAATAATGAATTATGTTACAGTCATGGAGACAGTAGAGCATACATTTGCACGTGTAACATTTCCATTTTTAAATGATCATTATGGAAGGAAGATTTGTAAAATATTATCATTATATAATTATAATAATATCATAAATGCAATATTTTTTTTTGAATATAATTTTATATATCTTCCCCATGACATATTCATGAATAAATAAAATCATATTCCTTCATTGAGGTGGTAGTCCATATTTATGCATGAATGACCTTATCATTTATCCGTAAATCTAATGTTATGAAATAAAATTTATTGTTTAATTTCATCATGATAAATATTTCATTTTTTATTATATATATAATCAATAATTCCATAAATCTATAGTACGTGGTTTTGGAAAACAAATTACATTGGTTCATGGTAGGGGGTACTTCATTGCATATATGAAGGATGGATTCGTTCAATATTAAAATGAAGTTGAGATTGATATATGTTATTAAATTAACATAATAATACCAAATAATATTTAACATACATTTTTTAAATTTCATAATGGTTTAAGAATATTTGATGATGATTTAAAAATATGAATACACAATGTTAAAATGAACATATATTTTTTTCAAATGAAATTTTTTAAAATAATATACTATAATTTTACCATATGTTGAATTATTTAATATAAGAGAAAATAAAATAATAATATTGAATTTTACTTATATAATGTATTATAAATATTATAATCACAGACATATAGAAATAGATTTTGTATTTTAGAATATTGTATGATAATTTAAAAATCGTATCATATAATAAAATTAAGGAAAATGTTAGGGATTATTTTTAGTTCTTATCTAATTATTTTTACTCACAATAAACACATTTTACCTTTACCTTGGTAATAAATAATTTTTATGGTTACTATTAATAATGAATGAAATTGAACATACTTATAAAATTTTTAACTCATTGTTATATATAGGAAATCAAATTTTCAAGATTAAAAACATATATATGAATGAATTTAAATTAACATTGAACTAGAAATATGTGATGAAGGATTTTTTTTCATAGAAATACTTGTAAAGTATAAAACAAATTTATAAAAATATTCATATATAAAATTTATTCCTTTGAACACAATTCCTCAATTAATAATATAATATAACCAATGTTACACTAAAACAATTTTTAAAATAGGATTACTTTAATTAAATGAAAAAACAATAGCATTTTCAGTTTAAAGTTTTATTTGTACTATTCCATAAAAAATCATTCTTTTTAGAGAAATCTAAATAATTTTGTATAAGATAATTTTAAAATTATAAATTAAATAATCATATCCTTTGTATCAAATTTATTTGAAACAAATTTAATAAACATGAATAAAATTAAATATAATATTCTCTCACATAATGAAAATAATACATATATGACAGATCATGTTTTTTAATAATTAAATGAATTTAAATAAAAGTGAGTGATTTTATATAGGAATTTCTAAATATATTTATATTGAGTATAAATAATACGTATTTTGATATCATTTAATATTTTTCATATATTTAGTGTACAAAAATGTTATAACATTCATATCTTAATATTAATTATTTACTATTTATTTAGGATTGGTATTTTATATATTATACCTTTTAAAATTGATAATTTCTTTTTAAAATCACAGGGTATTACATTTTCTAAAATATATTATACTGTGTCCCTTATATCTGAAAATGATATTGTAATTATTGATTTTCCATTCAAAAATTCCTTTTTTGAAATCCCACATCATACAAGTGTAAATAAAACTCCCACTTGAAAATAATGATAGGGAAGTACAATGGTAATCATTAATAATACATTAACATGTTTCCAAATAGGAAAATATTATAGAAAAGTGAAAATTTGGAAATGGAATAAAAATATATATTCCTAATAATGTTAGGGAGTGATAGAAATCACGGTTCTTGATGAACTAAATTGTCCTGAGATATCCAATGACCACAAAACCATAAAAAAAATTAGTTTGAAAAGTCCATTATTCAATAGAAGAGAAATAAATTGCATAAATATTATGTTTTTAGATGTTTTCATTAGATTTGTGGAATTAATTAAAAACTAGGATATGATATTAAAGTCAACTTATATAGTATACATGTACAATTTCTCAATTTAATCAATTTTTACCATAATCTCATCATTTCATTAAATTAATGAGTACTATAAAATACAATTTCTAGTCAAACACTAATAATCTTTTAATTGATCATATACTTCCAAAAATCATTAAAAATATATACATTTTTCATTTAGACATTAACTAATAAAATAATGGTTAGTACAAGGTATGATAATTCCAAAAATGAATAAATCATTATATGAAAAATTAATTCGTGGATATATAAAATTCAATCATAATTCCCAATGATAAAACAAGTTCTTCTATAACTAAATATTCAAATATATTTTTAAAATATTCACAACTAAAATAGAAACCAAATGATTATAATTATTTAATTACATATTCATCCTTGTTTTGTTTTAAATTTATCTCTAAATAACATCATTCTCTCATATCATAACATATTAGAAATATAACGGCCCAAGCCTTCTACTATATTATTATTTGAATTTAATCAAAACCAACCTTCAAAAAAACCATGGATCGTAAATTATAGTGTAATTTTATGATTTGGTACTTAATTTAGAAAAAATAAAAACTTTTTTATTTAATCATTATAAAGGGATCCTAACCACCATCTATCCATTGCATCAAAATAAGATAACAAGGGATATACATGAACAAAGGGATGATCTAAAAATTCCATTTATGGAATAAAAATATGAATAAACCATAGAACATGTGTTATGAATCATAACATGATGACATAAAAAGATAATTGAACATCAATAAGAATATATAAGAATATTATATAGATCATGGGATAATGTAATAATCAAATAATAGAAATTTTAAAACAAAATACGACACGATATAAGCATGATTAAAGCATTAACACAAGAATCATTTCACATGAAGTATCATGATTCATCGTTAACCACAAAGACCATTATAAATAGAAGATCATGAGTTAGGGAATGCCTATAATACCATTATACATGATGTCTCATGAGACTAAACATTACCCAATGAATTGGTTTTCTATTTGAGTGAAGCCATCATAACTTCTTCATGAATATGAGTTCTACATGAAGAATCAAATATAATCAAAATAAATACCCATGGAGAGAGATCGGTATCATAATCATATCCTAAGTCATACCAAAATCATGTATGATGATGGTTTCCACAAAATAATGCATTTGAAACATTCATGTAAATTCATTAAGGAAAATAGGAATAAATAATGATAAGTGATGAAAATCTTATGTGACAATGAATATTTCATTAATATTAGAAATGAAACATTTTAGTGCGGTTGAAAGAAAATATAAATGATAATTTATTGTAGAAAAAAGTATTCAATTTAATATAAATCCTAAAATTAACCAAGGTAGATTGTAGTTATTAAATTATTTATTTTATAATAACAATGTTTGGATATGATATATACTGAATGGTACTCAAAAATTGGTAAGAAATGGGGACTTCCTTTCAATCAGGTATTCCTAATAGATAAAATTGATAGAGGAACATTTCGTAAAACATAAATTTTCAGAAGGAATGATGGACATATCTAAATACATGATTTTGGATCATATAAAAAAAATTTCATTGAATTATAGAAAAATAAATAATAATACATTGGGATGATGAAAGAGAAAGTGTAACTCGATATAAAAATGGTAGTAAGGGGGAATTCCATTACATTATGTCTGAAAGTGTTCAACAAGTGATCCTAAGGATCTAGATAATCAAATTAAATCCATAGATTAATTAATTAAAAACCATTTCAACATTTATTTAATTTTCTAAAATTTTATTATCTTTATTTTCTACCTTTTTGATGAGTTATAATATAATCTTTCATCGTATACGAGTGTTCATTTGATTGGTTTCTAGAAATAGTTCAACTGTATACATGTAGGGAAAATTATGTAATTTGAGAATATTTTTCCAGAATTAAAATTATAATTTATTAATGAAAAATAATATTAAATAAATTTTTTTATCATTTTTATTGATTTTCTTATGATTAAATAAGTAAAGCATTATTAATAATCATTTAGATTATTTTATCATTTTTTCGATAATCATGAACTAGTTTTGATTTATCAATTAATATTTTATATATATAATGGTTCCATAACATTATATAATACATAATAAATATATAAAATGCTTATTTGGCCATTATAAATAGTTTTATTGTCATCCATGAAGGTTGTAATGGAAGGTGAAAAATCATCATCCTTGAATGCGGTTAATCAAAAAATCACAGATGATGATTCTATTTTTATAAAAAAGAAGTAGGGAAGATAATATATTAAGGTATGTTACATTGAAAAATAAAATTAATGTTATTAAATGATACTAGAGTTATCATGTCTCTTTGATATATAATTATTCAATAGGAAAATAAAATAAACTAAATTGAAAACAAATTATAAAAAAAATAGTATTTTAATTCATCAATTATTCTTTTTGAGAACCTCCATGATAGACATGAGTTTTCTAATTTATTGACACCAAAGGCTCATAGACGTGAGAGACTGAAAAGAAAAAAGGTTTGGGGAGAATTCAGATAATAAACAATGATTTTGATATGTAAAGAAAAAGGTGGTGAGGGGTGATATTAATTGTAGAGGGGTGGGGTGTTTTTTGATTACTTTATTAGTAATTTTATAATTTTGTATCAAGACTATCAAAATTGTGGATTAATTTATTCATGTACAGTAAATAGATCATGTGATTTATAACAAACTTTTATTATATGAGCCATATAGTATAAACTAATCAATAATTAATTAATTTCTCTTCTAGAATAAAATATCGTATTTCACTATTCAAAAAATATATCTTTTTTAAGATGGATAGATATAGTAACCCTAACCATTTTCTGACAAGTAAAATTAAAAATGGAATCCATTTTATGAAAATAATTATATACATATGAGAAATTTAATTTCTAAATAAATTAATCATTTAATTGAAACATACCAATATTAAAATTGTAATGAATTTTATAAAATATTGAGATGATTAATGAAGGACTCGAAAATTTACCTTTTAATCATAAAACAACAAAATATTAATTTATTAATATATTTTATGAAATTTTCATTTTCATTTTTATCATTATATTTATTATCTTGTTGTAAATAAACTTTTCTATTTAAAAAATACCATTACCTAATATATCATTTTTAAAATATGTATTTACTTATTATATGATATGAATATATCATATTTTTATTTAAAATATTCCTCGATTTTTATACATTTATAGGGGATGTTACTATTCTATTTTTCATATTACTAATCATATTTATCGCATTACTATTAAAAATTCCAAGTTTCTATTCCCCTAGTTAGGTTACTTAGTTTTTATAAATAAAACTTACTTCATTCATTATTCATTTATATTTTTTATGGTGTTTTATAAGTGATCTTATATTATTATAATATATGACATATTTATAAGAAATGAAATTGTTTGTTAAAATTTTGTGTCGTTACATTCTTCACCCATTATGAAATTTTCCCAACAATAAATAAATTTACATACTAAAGTAATAATAAGTATTGGTACTACTCCTTTATTGCTTCTTAGGGTTACCATGTTTCCTCTTCGTACATGTGGTTTTATAATATTACATTTACCAGGTTAGTGTTCTTGTTGCGTAGAACATTATCTCTATGATCCGCGATCTTCACTGGATTCACTTCACAAGGGATAACATTTTCCAACTATAACACCATTGAATTTAGTACTTGTTGGAAATCTGGTATGTGTTTCTTCCAGAGGAATACCATGTCTCTATGCATAAACTCTAGGTCACATCAAGGATTGTCTTCATAAACTCTAGGTCTCTTGATTATCTTCCATGGAGATATGTAGAGGAATATCATGTATCTATGCATAAACTCTAGGTCACATCAAGGATTGTCATCATTTCTATTATACTGGCTTTGGGATTCCATAATGTTCTGTGAAATGGTTTTCACCATTTCTACCATTTCATTGATTATTTTAGGTCCCATATTTTTATTTTCACCGACTTCATCCAAGAATGTGGATTTTCAACATATTTATAAATAAACTGATTCATATAAAGACATTGGGATGCTCATGTTGAAACTGTTATTATAAGAGAACATGAATAGAGGTAGATAATGCTCCCAACATCTTTTAAAGTCATTAGAATATTATCTCAAAAATTCTTCTAGTATATTAATAGTGGTCTCAGAATGGCCATTAGTTTTTGGACGATATTCTATACTAGAGTTCAAATAACTTTTTATTTCATTCTTGAGAATTTTTAAAAACATAGATGTATGTATCAAATATTGATCAGATATAATTGATAGTTTTACTCTATACATCCTTATAAATTCAAATATCTATATCCATTCATGTCGATCGAATGATAAGTTTTTTTTTTTGATAAATTGATCATTCATTGTAAAATTATCCATAATAACACATATATATTGTTTTTTATAGATGTATTTGAATTTCCAATGACAATGTCAATGGTGATTTTTAGCCACTTCCATGTTTGTATGGGTAATGGCTACATAATCCACTTAGAGGTTTCCATTCTTTCCTACACTAGATAACATACATTACAGTTTTATGTATACTCAGTAATATTCTTATATATATTTTCCAACCAATGGGTATCCCGGAGATCTGAATACATCATTGTTCTCCGTGGGTGAATAGAGAAGGTTCTAGTAAGCGTTTTATTAATAATATCTTTCTTTATCAATGGATTTTATGGTACACATTTTCATGAATGAAATCACACTTCTTCTTCCTTATCCAGTTCAATCTATGTGAATTTCTCATTTTTGATTTCTTCCACCATTCTCTGAATTTCTACATCATTTATTTTTACATAATTCATTTTATCCATGATGGATGGTCAATGGATTATTTAATAAATGTTTAATGATTTTCTTTCCATAATGATTCTCATGTCTATCATTTTAATGTAAAAAAGGTTTCTTACTCCTCAAATCTCATAAATGATAAAGATTCATGATTATTTCAACGTAGATCATTTTCACCTTATTTCCATTTTCATGGTGGTAGTGGATTGGGAAGAAATAATATTTAAAATCAACAACCACCATTATTGGTTCATGTAAATAGAATTCATTGTGAATATATAATATAGGAACATTTTATCAGTATATATATCACAATTTTCTACTTTGAGATAATTCCACTAGGTTTGGAATGATAAGATTGCAACTAACAACTTCATATCATTCATGTGATTGTTTTTCTCAATAAATTTCTACTACCTATTGTCATGAGCTATCACATTATAATTTTTCATTAATACACAAACTAATCTGTTATTTGATGCATCATTTTACACCACAATAGTTTCCCAAAATATTAGTTGCATGAGCATTGGTGTAGTTCCCAAATGGCATACTTTTTACTTATTTTTTATAATCTCTCTTTCATGTGATGAAGGGGAACCCTTACATGTCCCATAAGATTTATGAAATTACATGAACCAATGGTCTTAGAGGAATTAATACAAATTATAACTAATTTAACTTCCCATCCCTAGTGTCTATGTCATGATGTTAGCTCTCGGTATTCGCAAGGCTATTGGATTGGGATACAGATGTTGGAATAGTCTGGTTCTGAATGAAATTTACATACCCTCTCATTATTCAAAATACATTAGATCTTCTCAGTTGAATGCTCTTAATCTGAATCCTCATCTAGATCCCATTTCATATAGAGTCTTCCTAGTCCATTAAAAGAAAATTTCTAGTTGCTTGAAGGTTTTAATGTGTCCCGATGGCCTTGAGGTGGACTGAATTCCATGAGGTGGAACAAAATACTTATTGTCCTGAAATCATTGAGTGGACCAAAGGCCTTTAAGGACTCGAGTAACAAAATGGGAGACCAAAATTCCAAATAGAAGAATTTTTCTAGTTATTATATTACCAATCTTTACTCTCTATAGTAAGTACTATAGTAATGCTATAGTACCAATAAATATTTATCCACTTTGATTTGATCTAGAATCTCTTGGATTCACTTTTGAGCCCTCTCCAACTAGGCTGAGGCTATTGTGCAACATTGGTGTTGTTATAGGCCTATTTTTGAATTCATTAAAGTTGTAAATACATTCACTAATATAGAAAGAACATAACCCCCTTCCATGTTATCTTTGTTATTGGGAATGAAAATTGTGAGAAATACTACAGAAATTGTTCACGATACCAATATTGATTAAAAAAATATAGATATTTATTAAAGATTGTGACCAAAGGAATTCCACAATTTCCTTTGTCTTAGATGGGTATATAGTTATTCCATTGATGGTGATAAAATTCCCTAAGAATGATACTTCGTCTTTCTAGAACTCACATTTATTGTACCTTTCACAATGTTTCTCCCTTCATAATGTCTTCAACAGAGTATTCAAATTCCCATCCTATTCCACCATTCTCTTAGAGTATATTTTAATATCATCAATTAAGTATATGAAATATTTATTGAGGTATTCGATAATAGCCCCATTCATTACATCTATGAATATTTCTAGAGAATACATGAGTCCAAAAGGCATCACTATGAACACATTGTCTTCGTGCCTCATTCAAAATTTAGTCTTAGGAATATGTTTATTAATAACTATAAATTGTTGATATAGAACGTTCTGAGCTAGTGTATTTACATCCCTGGGTAGTGGAGGGAGTTTATCCCTGATAAAATTTTTATTTTATATTTATTTTCAATTAAAACAAGATTTTCTTATGGTTAGAGATTTGAAATACCTAATGAATAAAATTCCATCTCAAATTGATCAAAACATGATTATTTAATATTAAGAATTTTGTTTTTCATGGGTTTGGTTTGGAAATTATCTTATACCATACAATCCCCTAGAAATGAATATGTGGGTTACAAGTAGGCTATAACCCTACACTCATGTAGGAATATGAAAAACTGAATAGTGCATGTGCACCCTCTTAATAGAAATAGGTTAAAATAACATTTGTGTAACATATAAAGTTACTTGTGCTTCTATACAATTCAAAAAATAAATTCAATTAAAAAAAATATTCAAATTTTTACCTAGAATAAAGGTAAGAACCTCATTGACCTTGTAATAAAAAATTGATCTAATTCTAATGGATATAATTCTCCTTTTCATATTTCTCCATGTATGGCTCTTCCAAAACAATTATTCTAGTCCGTCTTTCTAATAGAATAAAATAGAAATAAATTGGCACCATGTCAATTACTAACTACGAAAAAACCTAGTATAATTATTTCATAGTCCATGAAACTCGTTATGAAAATCCCTAAGCTGACTAATCCATCCCAATATGATGATCAACCAAATACAATTTTCACTTCTCCATCAAAACCTCTTCATCAAAAGATCAGTAGGAAGATATATTATTTTCTCTAAAACTCAGAGCTTCTCCCTCTAATGTAGTGAACAATTCATTTTCATCTAGTAAGTATAATTTACTTTTATCCTTTTATAGGTGACCCTTGAGATATTTGGTTGGAATACTAAATATCATTCACTCACACCAAAATTCACCTAACTTTCAACATCCCCTAATATATTTGGATGCATGTGGACTTCGTTAACTCTTATAGATTCTTATCTATTATTCTTCATACTCTATCTCCTTATTCATACATTCAATTGATTTGTCAGTACAATTTCAATACATGAGCCCAATTTTTCTCAATATATTTTCATTAATACAATGATTTTTATCAATTTATTTTTCTGAACAAATAGATACCATTATGATTTGGTGAATATGATTCACCAAACCGATTTGAATTATAATCATTCATTACAATTTGTATCCCCACTTGAATAATAATACAACAATATTTGCCTTAATTTTTATTTTGACCCACTTTACATTAAAAATGTCATTTTATACCATTCTATTTACCTAGCTCGAATCCTATAAAGTTATTCAAAACAATTGAAATTACTGACTACATGGTTCATCTCATTCCCTTATTATCTTCTCTCGACCCACTGAAAATAAAATTATTCATAATCATGTTTCTGTATGGTGACTTCGTCCATGATTTTAAATTCATTTGGGATGATTTTTAGTATCATAAAACTAGGATTAAAATGTATAATAACATTACATTGCTTCCATCTAGTTTATTTTATTCTCAACCTGAGTAATATCTTTTTAGAATATGATTTTTCATGACACCATATTTCTGGGTATGAAAAAGTTATGGAATGTTTGATAGAAAACCAGATGGTATATTAAATCAGAACCACCTTTCTTATCAACAAAACCTTTTCAATCCTCGTTCTTACATCACTCATGAATCACATGTTTAGAATTAAATTGATGATTTATATGAAATAAAAATCTAAATATCATCATTTCATTTGACATAATCCTAGCCAGAGAGTCTCTGACAGAAAACATCAACTTCATTTACATCGATTTCATAGTGAGTACGATGACATTTACTTCTACAAAGATATTATTTCTTACAGTCAAACCCAAGGTTCATTTACTTATAACTACTTAGTAAAAAAGCTTATTCTCATTATGATGAAATTTTACAGTGGGTCTGAATATTTTGAAAACAATCCTTAAAACGATTCTTCATAAAAAATCAATGTGAAGTGATTTCCTTTCTTTCATTCATCCACAGATTTATTGAAATCAAATCACACCACTTGATTATAAGACACCACCATCATCAATTTGTTCTAAAAATCTCCCCTTTTTATTTTTTCATTCAACTATGGTTCATAAGTCACTATATATTGTGTCCTTATGAAATGGATAACTTATCAATAATTCAAAACCTACATGAACAACCTCATTGTAGGAAATAAGAATAATTAAAATCCATTCTATGATGTCAAACAATAGTGTTTATGACAACATATTTATCATTCTTCTATAGATCTTATTTACCATTCTTAGAATACAGAACAATTTCATTCTTACAACCACTCCAACAACCAGTACAAATAGTTCACTCAGAACCCAATGCTAAATTCACATCATACCCACAAATCTATCATTTAATATATAGATTTATGTAACAATATAAATCTCCCCTTTGACAATAAAATCCAAAGGTAAGATGCGATAATGTACATAAACACATACCTAAACCTTGAAGAGAATGATGAATGATTCTCGTGTTCATCCTCAATCTAGATTATTATCCATTTGGTAAGAATTTTATGAAAATGTTAACCACATGATATGATGTTAGAATTTACTCCGTATTCAATTAATTATTCTACACATTCTCACTGATGAAAAATTATTTGAAATCAATATGTTTTGAATGATAATTATCACATGTATTCCTGGGGAGATTGATTTTTCTTTGATTGTCACAGCCTATGAGCAAGGGTACGTTCACTTCAATATATAGGCCTTATAATTATGTTTCATTCACAAGTGATGTGTATAATATTGAATGAAAAAAAGTACTCATATTCTTCTATTCTGAGAGCGACAAAATTCAATTTATTTGAATTCCATTTAACATTATTCTTTCCAAGGAAGAATACACCACCAATTGGGGATCTTTCATAATCAATATTTCTTTCCCAATATTCATCCGGACACCCAAATAAATCAATAATATCTTACCAAAAATACCAGATTCAAAATAATATTGTTCATCTGATGTATATGGGAATTAGGTTTCCAGTAAGTTAATGTGATTCTTTTGGAACATGTTGAAATATTATAAATATGGTATCATCATACATAATTTTGTGTCATGAGGTAGTCAAATACAATAGACTTCCAATTATCTTTCGATATAATATCTATTCAAATTCTATTACATCTCAAAATTTACACAATTTGGTTCCCACCTAAAAATTTGTGGAAACATGTTATGATTATTCCTTACTGAATCAATTGAGAAGTTCCTTTGCATCCATTTCATGAGAATTGAATATGGAATTTTACTTTTGAATGACTTGTACCCCAATAATGTACATCATTTCTCCCATGTTGGGAGTTTAAAATATCATCTTCATTCCTTCATAAAATCATTCAAAATATCATTCATCATTTATATAAAATATAATAGCTTCCATATAACAACTATAATGAGGGAATACTCATTACATTCTATTATATAAAAATTGATATCCACTCATCCTTTATTGAAACTCATGTTACTTGAGAATGTATCCAAATTGGAATATCGTTCCCTCATAGCTTTTTTTATCCCATAAAATACATTCTTCAATGTACACATAGAACATACATGATTTCCAAAAAAACCAAAAGGTTGTTACATATAAAACTATTCTTCAATATTACCAATAAGAATACTGATTTAACATCCATTTGATATATATTGTAACATCATTGTGTAGAAATAGAAATAAATATTCTAATTGTTTCATATCTATCCACCAATGTAAATTTTTTATCAATATCAATGCATTCAACTTGTTTGTACCCTGTGAAAACCATTTTTTGTCGTATTTCATAACATTCTTCACTTAAAATGTTCCAGAAAAACCACTTTGTGCCAATAACATATTTTTTTTCATCCTTTGTGTATGAGTTCTTATATATCTGTCTATTCAATTTGATACAATTCTTTATTCATACATCAAGCTCATTATGGATGATCAAAATATTCTTTCACATAATTCGTGTCCAATTTTGAATATAGAATCTTCTGTCTAATGGCATTTTTTTTCTGTTTTGTTTCTATTTATATTGATCGACAATTGTATTGTGATATTCCACCTATTATCTTAGACATGATTTAATTTTCGAGAGACATCCTTATCATAGGAAATAGCAGTGTTAGTTTCATCTTCTTAAGAAGGATTAAAATTGTATTTGTCTTTTTTAGAATGGTTATTTTCAACTTACTCAAATTCCTTTTAATCATTGATTTTTTTCCTGATTCCCATTTCATTCAATTACCTTCACATCAAAAAAAATTTAAAAAAATTATTCTTTATTAATGCATCTATATCCTCTTCCTTCTAGAGCATATAAAACAAATATTTCGTTTTTTCGTTTCTTCTTGAATTACAAAATTTTCTCATTTCTTCTTTATCATGCATAATCTACCAAAAAACCACATGTATTTCATAGATGTTTTTTTTCATAAGAAAATTCATATGGATTCATACCTGATCAAGGCATGCAGGAACACTATATCTAAATATAAATAGTAGTTCCCATGGCTTTCCCCTAAATGTAATCAGAATGTTCAGGTTAATTTAACATGGTTCTTCCCATTTCTACAATTCATATATTCATTCTATCAGTTACCCCATTTAATTCTAGAGTATATTGGGAACTATACTAATGTTGATCCACAATATTTTATGGATATTATTTTCAGTCCTTACTTTTATACTCAACCCTATTATCTATTTCTACCTTTTTCACTGAATAATCACATTCCTTCTCTTCTGAAACATTTTAATAGTTTTAAAGAATCGGATTTATGTTTCATAAACATGAGAAAAGTAATTTGATTAAAATTATCAATGAATATATTGATTTACTTGTATTCATTTTTGTTGATTTATCATTTTTCAATATATATCAGAACGAATTAGATCTATAGGTTGTTTTGAAGAAATATCAATTTTTTATGCACAGCATTTGTAATCATTATTTTCTATTAGATAGTGAAACATCAGTCTCCACTTCTTGCGAAATTAGGAATATCTCAGACAATGTCTCTTTTATATGGCTTTCCCATGTTTCTTTGAAACATGTGTCCAATCCTTTAATTCAACAAATAATTCTCTTCCACCATGCTCATGTAACAAATGTATCTCCAACCAAAAAAAATTCACTTTTTTATGTTGTCCTCTTGTATCAATATTCCCAACTTCAACACTCCTCATAGAAAACCCATATTTTCTTATGATAACATTGTTATAATCATCAAAAAATTGAAAAAACATAACAAATTTTATTTTTTCTCAACAATATACAATGTTTTCTTTGATTTTATCATTTCCCTTCCAATGAAGATTGACCCAACACCATTTATTTTCAATTATTTATCATTTACAAGTGTCACCTTTCCTTCCCTAAAATCATTCACATTCTTCAAAATTTTCATGTGTGCTTACATGTTAGAGGAACATCCACTATCAACTATTCATGTTTATTCTCTTTATGTGGATTGTAATTCAGTTCGAACAAAAAGATATTTTTATAATTTCATTACAATATTTTCCATTGTATTCTGAGAATTAAAAATATTTTGATGGGATGGTAACAAAAAAATAAAACATTTTTAAAGGTGTCTAGGAATATCACATTTCTCAAAAATAGTTTCCACCGGTTGGAATCTATTTTCAATCATCACTTATTCTTTTTTAGGGTTATTCAAAAAAACATTCTCATTATTGTTTCTTTAACGTGATTTAATCCCCCCTCAAACACTTACATTCATAACCAGTGGTATAATAGAAAATTTGTTGGTTGAATCAATTTTTTTTTGTATTTCTGAATCCAACAATGTACTAGAAATATCAATAGAAAGAATTTTTTCTTCTATAACATTCATATTGATTGGAACTATGAATAATTTTCTCATCCTCCCTCTTCTTATTCCTTTCGGAGCCAAGAACCATTTTTTGTCCATAAGACTATTATTATTCATTAGATTTTTAATAGAAAAATAATTATTTAAAACTTTTTTCATTTCCACATACAAATTTGTTGGATTCATGTTGTTTTTTATCATATGAATTTGTTACATTGGTTACGTACATACCTTTCTCATCGTTCTTATTTTTAGACACAATTCCATATTTCTTATTATCCAATAGAAGTAACTTTTGGTGAACTTTTTTAGGTTTATAATTACAATAACATTCACCAAAATTAGTATTACAATATTGGAAACTTGTATTTTTTAATTTATATTATGATAACTTTTGTTGGAAAATTTCAATCTATTCATATTTTGCTTGCATCTTCACTTACTGATTCTCATTCTGATTCCATTTTTATTCAAGAGACTTCTTCAAATCATTAATCTCCTTCTCTATCATTACATTATCGTCAGTAAATACTCCTTTATTTCCTATTTATTAAAATACCTCTACCATTTTTCTCAATACATCAGATATTGGAAAAAATTCAATCAATTATTCTTTCAAATTTATTTCAAGTTGATCTTATTATTCTTCTTCTTCTTCTTATTCTTCAGAAATACTGATTTAAAATTATTCATCCTTCAATATTATATGAAAAAATTATTTTCAATACCATAATAAACTAATTTATCAGACTCAACATCACTTCTTTCTTATTATTCATCTTTAGATAGGAAACATATTCTTTTATTTTATTTCACAATGTATTTCGTGTTTTCATTATCTCCATGTTTCTTCCATGATCTTATTGGATTTCATTATTCTTTAACATTATCCTCTTAATTCATATATTGGGGGACATTTTTTGCAATGTGAAAAACACTTTTGGATATGAAACATTTCATGGGATGTTACCCTTTTTATTTACCTATATATATTTTAACATTTCAAGAAAACAAGGAAAAACTATCATTAATATTTGTACATCACTAATTTTCAGAGTTAGAATCACCACCATATTTTTCAATAATAATTTCATTTATTTTGTTTTCTTTGTAACCATGAAAGGAATTTTGTTAACATATTTTTTTCTCTTCATATCATTTTCTCTTCACATTTCATATCTAAAAAGAGTTATATGAAAATCATCTTGAGAACATATTTGAGGGTCTTTGTCTTCTAATGAAGAAAATTTTTCATCAAAATTTCCTTGTAAGATTCTAAATATCACTCCAACAATAATATAATATAATAAATTTTCACAATGAAATATGATGGTACTCATAAAGTAATTAACCTGGGTATTGAGGTCCTTAATAGATTCTTCCCACCCGTCTTCAAATTTTCAAATTTCAATCTATAAATTTGTAGATTTTCCATCTTCACTTTATTATTTCCCACGTATCCCTTGTTCAATTTATCCCACAATCTATTGGTCATAGAAACTCAATTCACTCTAATGAATTTACTATCTGAATGTAATGAAAATATATAATTATTCTCCCTTTAATCATTCTCCATATTTATCTTCTCACCATATGTAAGGGGTGCTTTATCACCAATGGGTTCAAACCCAATATTCATAGCATCCTGAACAACATAACATCTAGAAATAAGAGAATGATACATTTTATCTTTCTAATTATAATAATTCATTCCCTCGAAGACCACAATACATTTTCTATTTACATAATTTAAATTCTCCACCAGCAATGAATAAGTGAAGGGAACCTAGATCTGAAATATTTAGAATGATTTCAATCAGTGTATTTATATCACTGATAGGGAGAGGGGGATAATAGGTTATAATAATTTTCATTTATGTTTAATTACATTTAATTCAACCTTCACCCCCTATTAGAGATATCAATTCCCCACTGAAAAAATCCAACACGCATCCACACGAACATAATGATTAACAAGGTTCACTATTCAATAATAAGAGCCATGTCTTTGGTATGTTTCGTAAATGATCCAATATCATAAAATCGATTTGAAATCAATACATGGATTAAAATGAGTAGGATATACACTTACACTTGTTGATCATTTTGAAATAAAATCAAATAGTGCATTTCCACCCTCTTAGGAGAAATAGGGTAAATAGTATTTATGTAATAACTCAAGTTACCTGGGCTTTTTTATATTCAATAAAAGTATTCAATTGGATTAAAATTATTCAATTAATTTAATAGAAGAAATATAATAACTTCATAGACATTTTTATGAAAAATCAGTCAAATATTTCATGATCTAATTCTGGAAGTCTGATTTTTCCAAGTATGATTCTCCTAAAATAATTCATCAAGTCAATATTTTTAATAGAATATGATTGAAATAAATTTTCACCAAATCAATTCTTGAGTACGATAAAACCCTGTACAAATATTTTTCAATATGATAAACCCAATAAAAAATCATAATGATGATTAATCCATCCCAATATGATGATTAGATGAATACAAATTTCAATTCTCCATCAAAATATCTTCAATAAAAGATCAAAAATAATAATTCGTATTCTCAAAAAATAGATCTTTTCTATAAATTGTAGTGAATAGTACACTATCGTCCAAAAAGAACAGTGTAGTTTTTTTGTCATTTATTGATGACCCTCAAGTCCTTTGGCGAGAATCCCCAAATTTATTGTCCCTAAAAAAATTCACCCAAATATCAATTTCCTCAAAAATTACAGGATGCATTTTAATTTCATCAATTCATCTAAAAACATCATATCTTTCTTTAAAATTGGATTTTAATCATTATTACAGTTTTAATAAATGATTCCAATTTTCTCAATCTGATTTTATCTATAGAATGCTATGTATCATTTGAAAACAAATGTTTAATAAAATGGAGACCATTGGGATTTTATGAATAATATTCTCGGAACTGATTTTATTGAAACCCCTTCATTTGAATGTACATCTCCCCCACAAAAAAATCATTTAGTAATCTCTTACGTTTTTTATGTTGACCAAATTGGGATTCGAAACATCATTTTATTGTATTCTTTTGACCGAACTGGAATCCTACAAAATTAATTCAACCCTTTTGAAATGGTTGAATACATTTTTTATCAGATTCTCTCCTTCACTTATCTTCACCCACTAATGCAAACATTGTCCATAATTAGGTACTTGAATAATGACTTCCTTTATGATTTTAAATTCATTTCAGAAAAGATTTATCATGGTCAGGAAAAGAATATAAAGTAGCGTAACTTTCCATTCATTAAAGCTACTTTCTCTTCTTCTCAACCCACGAATGAGCTTTTTTAAATATGATTTGTCTGGATATGATCATCCTAGGTCCAAAAATACTATTTCTTGTTCGATATAAATCCAAATGATATAGTAAATCAGAACCACCTTTTCAATTGGAACAACCCTTTAGATCACAACAAACATTTCACTCCCCTGTTCATTCATCATTCTTGAATCTGTAGTTCACAATTAAACATATGATTAATATGCAATAAAAATCAACATATAATCATCTCATATAACATAATCATATCCATATATATTCTGATTTAAAACATAAACTTCATCCACATAAATTCTAGAGTTAATCTAATGACATTTACTTCCAGGAAGATGTTTTCTCTTATAGTCAAACCCAATGTTCCTCCAATCAGAACCACTTCTTCAAAATAGATTCTTATCAATATGATAGACTTTCATAGTGAGTCTAATTCTTTTAAAAACGATCGTCAATAATTTTTTCACAAAAAAATGTTCACTGATTTCCTTTTATATTTCTTCAATGGATTTCTTAATAACAAAATAAAACACTTTAATACAAAACACATTCATAGTCATATTTGTCTTAATTGATATTCTGCCTAAAGGTCCACCATATTGAAATACATGGACCTTCATTGCTGATATAATAAGTGATATATCTTTAGAAGTGGATATTTTTTCTTTATATTTATTTTTTTAGTTGAAAATATTCATTGTAGAGCCACATTGATACAACCTTCTTATTGACAAAGTGGACTTGTGGAGTCCATGGTGATGCACTCAAGTGTATAGAAACCCTTTCCAGACTTACTTGTAACCGATTCGTTACATCTTCTAACTAAAAACTGTTCATTCTATATGGAGTATTTGATATATGAAATTATCCAATAATAAGTTAAATTTAGAACTCAACATCATGGTCCTGTGGAAAAATAAGAAACCCTTCATGGAACACATTAGTGTAGTCCCCCATAATTGGAATTTCATTGAGTGTGATTCTATCATTTCTCTCTATCATTTGAACTAGATATGCATTCTTATAAAGAAATAATATCATAAATTTATAATATTAATCTAATTAAGAATCTTACCCCTCTTTATAGTTGTACATAATTGGAGGACACATTGTAAGGTGATCATTTGTTTCCATTTCCAAATAGTCGTTGTTTGATTTTTATAAAAATAGGTAATCAATGACCAATATATCCTAATTATATTCCATTATATATAAGATATTTTTTTGGGAGGTTCAGTCCCTAACCATCAATCCGGGAGGACTTATATACATTGGATGAAACAATTTCCCCAATTTCTATTTTCAAAGATAACTCAACATCCATATTTTAAGGCAACATTTGAATAGTTCCACTAATCTTGAAAGATATGAATGAATGAATATAAACAGAATAAAATATTATTTTCAATATTTATTAATACCTAAATATAATACCTTTCACCACATCATTTTTAGGAAACAAATAAATTGTACTGATAATATATTCCCTTCTATGCTACCTTGGAGGATTTTGTTGCTGATTTACCCCGACAACCACTAGCTTGTGGAAATGGTTCCCATAATGATCATTTTATTTTTAGTGTAAAAACTGAAATACATAATGAGTTTCAATATTATAATTATATTATTATCCCAAATTAGTGAAACTATTCATATCCCTTTATCATTTAATTGAAAAATGACTCATTCTTCTACATTTGAATCCTTTCTGGGTTCCCATTAGATAGTTCCCAAAGTTCTTCTTCTGACAATTTTGAAACATATGATGTTGGGATATCATTAAATCAATGAAATTATATACTAATCCTCTCATATTAAACTCCATTTATCCATTTTTATCTCTTCTCCCATGCGACCAATGAGAGTCTCCGATCTCCATTTTAACTATAAAGTCACAAAAAATAATTTCTTCATAGTTCTCAAAGTATCGAATCTAGAAATAAATTTTTAGACAAGAAAATAGTCCTATAAATAAAAAAAAACTTATTTTTGGTCCTAAGGAAAAAACTGAAGGAATATCATACAATACATGTATTGATTTCAGTATATACCTTGGTATAATCATCTTCCTCCAGCTTGTGTCTATGGAATTCCATTTCTGTCTTGAGATTGTAGGTTTGGGGAAAATATATAGTAAAAACAATATTTTCATTTTTTCACCCCGATATATGGAATAAAATTTATTATGGGATTATTTTTCATGATTATATTTCATAACCAATCATATTATTCATAAAAATGATATATCTTCCAAACAATATTATCTTATTCTATGAGCTGGAAGACATAAAATATCTTCTAAATGAAGTTAATCCATTGTTTTGTAAAGAGGGTAACAGAAGATCCAAAAAAATGGGAGGAATATTTCCCATAAAATATTCAAATTCTCAATGATCTTTCATAAGAGAATAATGGATTTTCTTGAAATTTGCATTATTATTCATATCCTAATCCAGTTGAGATATAAATGCCCAAATATTTTGAGCTCCCATTCAAATTAGATTTTTCATTTCATAGGGGAAATCATCACATTGCCTATAAAACGTATTGTTCGAATGGGTTATCTTATTTCTAGCTGTTAACTATGAAAGGAAATTACAATTATTGGGCTTCAATAAGTATCTAATAATAATATAGATGGAATCATTCGACATAGAGGGATAAAAATATAAATGAAAATAATATCTTAACTAGTGATTACAAATGTTTCAATCTAGTTTATCGTTAGTGATAGAATTATCCATGTGGTTGTTAATAATGAGATATATTCCTAATATCCACCAATATATAAACCATCTTCTAATACCAACTATAATGATCGTATCCTTTTACACATATTGTTACCTACTTCAAATAAAAATAACAACCCTTTAAATAAAAACAATTTATTTAAACATATTAATGATAAACTAACATCCAATGACCTTTTACATATAAATAGGTTAACTTGGTGAATACATGAATATATGTATGTGAAACAAAACCTCTTTATGGGAATAATCATATGAATAAAGGATAACACATATGTTATAAGGCATTACACGATGACCTAAAATTTGTATGTAACATAAATATAAATATGGAATAATAACATATAAAACATGAAATGATATAATCATGGAATTATATAATTTTGGAGACAATACATGACAATAGCATGAGTCAAGGATAAATACCAAGACCATTTCACATGGATGAACATGGGTCAAGGCTATCCACAAAGACCATTACACATGTGGGATAATGAGTAAAGTCTATCTAAAATGAACATTATAAATGCTTTCTCATGACACTAAAAATTACCAAATTAATTTGATATCTACTGGGGAACCCAACATAGAATTTCCATGAATATGTTTTCCACATGTAGAATCATACAGAAACATAAGGGTTACCCATAGAAAGAAAAGGGAGTCAAAATTATATCTTAAGGCATACCCATGTGTGTATCATGATGGTGTCCATGAATGAATGGATTAATAACATATTTTGAAATTTATAAGGTAATATTATAATAGATCATGATATGAGATGATGAACTGATGTGAAAATGAATATTTAATAAATATCATAAATGAAGCATTCTAATTTTGTTTAAGGAAAATATTAAAAAGAATTTAAAGGGGAAATCGTAAAATTTTCTTACAAAACCAAAAATGAACTAATAAATATTTTCATGAAAAAATTAATTATTATATAGGGATAAGAAGGCTTAAAATAGATTATTTATGGTACTTTAAAATAACTATGAAATAGGTATGTTCCCTTTAATTTGTCTTGTTTATCATGAGGAATTGAGAAGGGAATTTATTTTAAACACATATTTCCCCATCAAGAAGGATAAAAATGTCTACACACATGATTTGGGATCATAACCACACAGATTATAGAATAATTATATATAATAATGAATGATTATAATGGGGTAATGAGTGAAAAATTGTTACCTGAATGAAAAATTAGGGTAAGGATGAAACCCATAACCAATGCCTGAAAGCGTTCTTCACTTCAACGTACCATATTGGGTAATCTAATTAAATACATTAATTAATTAAATAAGAAAATTTTATACATTAATTGGATTTAATATAAATTTATGATGCTCATTTATGGACTTTTTTATGAGTTAAAAAATACAATTTGTTCATTCTAGAGTGTCTATTTCCTTGGTTTTCATGAATGGTTCACATGTATATGTGTCTTGAAAATATAGTAAAATGAAAATAATTTCATGATTTGAGATTATATATTATTAGTGAACATAAAAATTTTGCGTGGTATTATATATCATTTTTTTAGAATATAGGATTATTCAATAGATAAAATGATAATGATAAACGTTAATATTATTTTATCGTTTTTCGATCCTCACAGGCTAGTTTTGTTTTTTTAATTAATGTTATGTATATATAATTGTTTGGGAACATTAAATAAGTTTCAATAAATATATTTTAATATTTGTATACATAATAAATGTATTTGTGACAATAATTTAAGGGGGTATTGGTAATTGAAAACACATTGTCATTTAATGCGATAAATCAAAACATCCGAGACAATGTTTTCATTTTTTTTAAAGGATGTAATAAGATAATTAATGAAGGTATTTTACATTATAAAAATAAAATTATAGTATATTAAATATTATTAAATTATAACTTCTAATTAATATTCCATGTATAATAGATTTAATTAAAATAAAATTAATTAAAAATATGTTAATTTAAAAAGAAAAAGGTTTTAACATCTTAAAATCTTCTTCTTCAGATCATCCTTGAGGAAGGTGAGTTTGGTATTTTATTGAGACCAATTGATCATAGATGTTGGGGAGATATTTGGGATTATTATTGAATATATTTTGGAAAATATTCAAGGATTTATAGGTATGAGGATAATAGTTGATGGGTGGCGGTATTTATAGTTGAGGAGAGTGGTGTTTTTTTTAATATTTTAATGTTTGTTATATTATTTTGTCTTAAGAGAATTAATATTGTATATTCTAAGGACTATGTATAGAAACTGGTTCATATGCTTTCTATACAAATTACATCATACATAAATCATAAATGACTCAATAAATCATTTATTTATCCTATACTGCAAATTAATGTATCTCAACATTTAAAAAAAATTAGTATTTTTAGAAAAATCCCAAATATTCACTATAACCATTTTTTTGATTTTTATATTTTAAAAATTTACTCCATTTTAATAAATAAAATAAATAAATTATAAAATTATATTTTAATTAAAATATTTATTTAGTGATAAATTAACAATTGTAAAATTATAACCAGTTTAACAACACGTTGAAAAAAATAATTATTGTATCTTAAAATAATCATATAACAATAAGAAAACTAAACATTATTTTCTTAATATAATTTATAAAAAAATTAATCCATTATATTAGTTATAAATGTTTAATTGAAATTTTATATTAAAAAAATATTCAATGACTTATTTTATAATTTTAGTAATCATTTATTTAATTTTTACGTGATATAATTATATAATATTATCGGAGATCATATAAACACTAAATATTATTAATACCTTTAAACTTGTTTCCACCAAATTACAAGGAATTACTCCCAAAATGACACGACATATTAGTCAAATGAATTACATACTACCAATATCAATAAAAAATAGCATGAAATGTCATTAATCATATTAAAATAACATCGTACAAATCATCAACAGAATATTTATTATTATAAACATATTATTATCTTTTACAAACTGTTGTTGAATTCTTATATGTAGGAACATCAATCATTCAAAAGACTTCATAATCAATTTACCATGATCATCAAACATTTTTTTTAACAAATCGTTCCTATAATCAAAACTATAAATAATATCTTAAGATTCACCAACATCAAAACCTAACCCATGATTTAATACATACCTTTCATAAAACATCATTACATTATTAATATTTTACTATAATGGAATTATGTATTGCTAGAAATTTACCTATATGGTTTTTCTAATCATGGTCATGAGTATTCACCTAATGAAATTGAAATATATAATGTCTATTCTACTCTCAATATAGAAAAACCAAATGATTCCATGGGATGAAAATATTTCCCTTTAATAAAATTAATTAAAAGATTATTTTTTCCTTGTTATATTTTTTTCTTATTCCCACCATTACCACATTTAAAATATCTTTCCATTTTTGGTGGACATATTCCATGGTTCTTATATCCATATTCTTGGCACAGAGGTCATTGACTATATTTTCCATTATGATATTTGTCACCTGAACATCCAGATCTGTTAATTTATCTCTTATTTGATGCATTAGTATAATCATATCACTTCTGGATGTTAATAATATCTCTTAACATAGGGTTAAGAATAAAAAAATTGGTTTCCACTATAGAACTCATTATGATAGGTTGATTGTTCAAAAAACCACCCCATATCCCTCGGTATCCATCATTAATTTGGTTCTAGTTGGATCTAACCATTTACTAAAACCAAAAATGATAGAAAGATAATATTAATAAAATAATATTATACCATCTTATGTGGAGCATAAACACCATGATATACATAATCATGATATATTCAACTTTTATTATTTTTATAACATAATTATAATTTTCCCTAACATGTTAGCCACTATGGTTATATAGGGATATTTTCTTATTCCCAAATAAATTCTTAACTTAAAATTTTTTCGAAGCCATTTATTTAATAATAATTTCAACGAAAAAGACCTAAAAATTAAATATTATAGTGACTTAAAACTAAAATTACCTTCCATACTTGATCAAGATAATTATAGTTAATTGTTTTAGATAATTATGTCATGAAACCTACATAATATAAATATACAATACATGTGGGACACTTCCCCTTAGTATCCACAATAAAATTCTTTAGATATAACAGGTTCTCCTCTCATTATATATATTAATAATTTTGAAACATGGCATGAGAAAAGACCCTCAGTAAGGGAATTAAAAACAATTGAATGAAACCATAACTTCATGAATACTTATAAATTATTTTACATTTTTAAAATAAACCTCAGTTTCAAAATAATTATTTCTTACCCAATGAATCAACTTCCCGTACGAAATATTACCATAATAAAATTCAATATAATTTTCAATGGAAAAAACATATATATTTTTCATTTAGATCCATATAATCTGAGGAACACTATTTAAAAAAATTATAATTATCTACCTTATTAAATCTCATAATATTTACTATAAATTTATAATGTATTCTTACCTTTTTTTATCATATGATTCACATTAATTACCATGAAATTTATTATAAATCATGTTGGGAATTTTGAAGAAAAATTTCACATCAATATCAGTTATTATTTAATATTAACATTTATAAATATTATAACCATCATAGTTACAAATAGATGAACCTACACTATTACAAATATCCCTAAAAATTATATTTGGGATAACACTAACGGTGAAAATCCAAAATAATTCTTTCCCAATGAATAAGAGGGATAACATAGACCCACCCACCAATGTTGTATAACATAAGTTTCTACAATAATAATAAATTATTAATATCCATGACATAATAATCACTCATTAAGGCATGATATGTCCAAAAAAGTATTTTCAACCATCATAAAATATTTAATGATATTGATATATCCATTTACATTAAAGACATATTCTCAAAATTAAAGATCCAATAATTTAAAGACAGTGGTTTTTTCATTGAATAAATCATATAAAGTTATATAGGTTGTAAGTTATAAAAAAATATTTATAGTGGCATGAATTATCATTACCTCTGTATACTTTAATATATAAAATACATTTTTTCATTATACAGTTATTAAAAATATTTGGTATAAAAAAAGATTCAATTTTAAACCCCCTTAAATAAATTAAAAAAAAATTAAAATAAAATTTGTAATTAATTATTTTCTTTATTAAAAAATTAATTATACAACAAAGGACATTATTTAATGAAATTTTTTTAAAGGATACTATAGAATAGGTTTTTTTATAAGAATGTCCCTTTAATATAGTCAAACTAATCACAAAAATTATTTATCCATTTTAATCAAAAAAATATTTTAATTAATTAAATAATTAAAATAGTTTTTAATGTTTATTATTCCATTTACTATTTTTTAATCAATTATGGAATTAATTATGATCTGGTTAGGTGTTTTCAAAATATTTTTCTCATGTGTCCAAAATGACTTCGTTATGTTGAGTATGGTCAAAAATTCCATTGTTACATCATCTGGAGAATGATAAAATTTACATAATTAATATTTATAAATATAAATTATAGTTTAAAACAATTAATATGATATAGATATAAAAAATCAAAGGTGTTAAAATCATGAAGACTTTGGGTCATACATATGGATGAGTAATAATTCCTTTTTTCAATGAATCATTAGCAAAATATAGTTAGAATTATATTTTATTTACCATGTGATCATAAAATCATAAAATAAATATTTTTATATTAAATATACATATATATATATATCATAAATGTAATGTGGTTATGAAAAATTAATCAAATCGAATCATTGAGGTGGTTGTCCATACATTAACATAGAAGATGATATCATTTTTTTGTTAATGTAATAGTAGGAAAGTAAATTAAATATTATCAATTAGGAATTATAAACATATCTTAAATACCATAATTATATATATATTCCATCATTGCATTATTTCATAAGAATATGTTGTGGAAAATAAATTACATCAGTTTGTGAAGCGGTAGAATGTCGTACACACGAGTGATGATTTCATTTTCCTTTTGATGGAGGAGAATATATATATAAATTTATTTATTTATATGTTATTTAATAATATGGAAAAAATTTATTTATATGGAATATTAGGGGATTATTATTTCATCATGGTTGAAAAGTATTTTATAACATTATAAAATGATTCAACACAACACATGGTTAAAAACTATACCACTTATAGGGATAGAATCTTAATGTTTACACCAAAATCATTCATTTGAGTGTTTGGGATATAATGTAGATCTAAGGACTAGCTATGACTTCATAAAAAGTATTTAGGGTGGAATTTTATAAATTACGTAGATTATTAGGTGTGAATGAAATGAAAGAACATGTTCCCTTTTACAATAGAAGGGTGATGCAGTGCATAAATTACAGAAAATATTGAATAAGTATAAATATATTTTCATATTAAATAGTTCAAAAGTAATAAAATTAAATTATAATATGAGGGTGAGTCTATATAAACTTATAGAAAAATGGAAAATTTTATGAGATTTTTTTACACACACCATTTTATTTCTCCCAGTTTATCCCTTTTTGTCAATTATCATGGAATACTTGGTTTAACAGTTTAGGTTTAAGGAATATTATTATTAAAACAATAACAGTCCATAAATGGACCATTTAAGATATTATCCACAATAAAACATTTACATAGTGAAATATATATATATTAATAATAATTAATTTCCGGGAAAAATATTATTAAATAATATATTTCATATCAATTTTAATAGTATTATTTTAATTTGATTTACAAAACAACAATTCAAATATGGAATTAAAATATATAAATTTTATACATCAATAAAATTTTATATTTATAAAAAATATTGGTGGAAAAATTTAATTTTTTTAAAATAATTTATTAATATTTTTAATATCATTTTTCTTTTCTTTTAATTAAATAATTACTCCACCGGTATTGAATAATAATTTAAGTTAATTATTCTATGAAATAAACTATATAACTATTCAAATTTTAAAATTTAAATTTATATTTTAGATAATAAATTATAACTTATCTTACCTTCTTTTCACAAAATCCCAATGTTATTGATAATAAAACAATGAAGTGACATTTTTTCATAACATAATGTATTATAATGGTCATAATCATCGAAATATTTCCAAACCTGGTCATACATACGAATCCTAGATGATTAGGGATGAAATAGACTCATCCAATAAATTAAAATCACGTTTTAGGGTTATTTCAGAGTCGTTATCAAATTATTATTCCTATAATTTACATGTTTTACCTTTACCATGATAACAAATATTTAATATGGTACATATTCATATTGACCAAAATAAGGGCCTATTAACACAATTTGGATATCATGATGGAAAATATTGAATCCATATTTCATTATTGAAACAATATAAATGGAATGATTAATTATAAACTCTCACCAAAAAGACATGATGAATGTGGTGTTTTTATAAAATACATTTTAAGGGTAAAAATATTTGTAAACCAAATTCATCATTACCATAGATTCTATTGAACATAATCGTGTATATAAATATATTATAACTATGATACATTATATAATATATCAAAAAATGTTTAACTATTTAATATCATTAATCTAATATATTTTTTCCAAGAAAAATTAGTTTTTTTCACTATTCACTAAAAATCAACCATTTTAGACAAATCCAAAAAAATATTAAAATTTAATTTTTAAATTATAATTTCATATATTATATCATTTTCATAAAATAAAGTGTAATTGTTTTCAAAAAGTTAATTATTATATTCTATCATAATAAATAATAAAAATCATTTTTGATGAGAAAATATTTTTGAGGAATAAAATGACTTTACAAAAAATTTAGTGAAATTTTACTAAGTAATTTTCAATATGTTAATATAGTGTATGAAAATATATATCATAAATATTGTAATTTTATTAATACCAAAATATTTATGACTAGGTTTTAACAATCATATTTAGAAAACAATAATATGTGGTAAGTGTAACAACCAAAACATTTGTAAAAGGAATTACCATTTTAAATGATTAAATGAATTTTTAAAAATAATATTATAGAAAATACATGGACTATATTGTTTTTTCAGATTATTATAGTTATAAGTTTTTATATTTATAATAAAATTATGAATCATAACCATGGATAGTGTTGTTTATATTTATTGATTATCTGATTGGAATATATATAAAGTAATGATAAATCTATTTAACAAAGATAAAGGAAGTTATGGCCTTAACCTATTGGATTATACCCTATATAGCCCATTTATCAAAGCTTCTATAGAAGGTAGAATCAAATTTACTTTCCCTTATCCATACCCAATCTGAAATTCATCTATTAATGCATGATTGAAACCATTTTTTGGGAGAAGTTGAAGCTCATTGAGAACATGAAAAAAACAGTGATCTCTAAACCACCCCATGAAAATCTCACAAATACAAAAGTTACAATAAAGGAAATTTGCTGGTGTAATTAATTGAAATTTATGTATACCCAAACAGAATGACTTTTTTATATTTTTTTAAAAAATAATTATATTTTATTATTTTATTAGTATTAAATTTTTGGATTGAAAAATAGTTTTTTTTATATGAGGATACAAATATTTTATTTTTTAGTAAATAATTCTTTCCAATCAATAAACTATTTTTTATGAAGTCGTGAATTTTTTATAAAAAATTATAATTAAGTAATATATTGTTAATAAAAAAAATTATTATATAAAAATAATAATTATATACTTCAATGTAAAATGTAATTTTTATAAGGGGAAGATAACTATTATTTTAAAAAACATGAATTTTGAAATAAATGTCCCATTTTTATTTAAATTTTTAAAATTAAATATCTAGAGAATTATTTTGTTGAAATTAATATTATTTTTTAATTCATCACATTGAAATTGTTTGATGAATTTTTTTTTAATATTTTTCTAAGATAGATGAAATTTTATGTAAAAATTTAATATAGAATAAATAAAAATTATTTTTAATGACATCATAAGGGCCTTAATGTGATTTAATATATTTCATAAATGGATTCTATAAAAATATATATATTTCCCCATAAAAATAAATTTTTAGGTTGTTGTATTAATTTTATAAATCCTTTGTGAATAAAAAAAACAATAATATATTTTATAGTTTAAAAAATAATTCCACAAATTCATGACTAACATTAACCTCACTAATGATGTTATTTTTAATACTTTAGTAAATATAAAATAAAAAATAATCATATCCTCTCCACTTTGCTGGAAACCATGGAAAAAATAATCATATGATTTGTCACTTGAATTAATTTATCATTGAGTGTCCCAAACCTATGTTTAGAATTTAATAAATAATTATCCTCTATTTTTAATGAAAACACCCCCAAACACCAATTCATCGTCACAAAATACTCATGGGGAATGATTTTACTCTATCAATATCTATTTAGATCCCTCAAATAGTTCCCCAATGGTATTACATTTATAATCCAATTCGTTATGTATCACCATCTCAATGTAAGGGATCCTCCTGTTCTTCAATTTATTGATGTACCTTCTGTATTGTTTTTTTTTCATTCCAAATTTTTCATGCTAGGTTATGATTTAAAATGTAAAAATTAACTATATTTATATTTACAAGTGTTTATTTACCCATTTAACTATAATTAATCCCTTCTATTAATCATTATAATCCACTTTTACACTAATAAAATTATCATATTATTTTTCAAGGCCAACAATTTTTTTAGTGAATACCCATCCCAATTTTAACTCAATGCAATTACCCATGATGATAATATATATAATTCATTTGACACATCCATGTTTTCAACCAACACTCCATAATCGTGGGACTAAATTTAAAGACCCAGAAACATTTCAAGGAAATTATTTTCTTAAATACTTTGGAATTTTCCGAGTCTTCTGTTTCTGATGGCACCTGATTTCGAGGCCCGGTGAGCCCAGAATCAATTTCTGAAGTTTTGTTCATGTACGTTCAGTAAAGGTACATGTGGGTTTTTCTATCTTTTGAATAGGTGCTCAGAATTGAAATCTGAGGGCACCGATGAACTCGCAGCACCGGTAATTCCATAAGGGGACCTTTACCACCATTGCGATTTCTCGGGAGGAAAAGTTAAATTTTTGGGGCTTTATATTAAATAAAATATTTGTTTTTTACACCATTTTATTATTTAAGAGGTGTGTATTTCCTACAAGGGGGAGTTAGAGGTAGGTCCAACGCCCTCATAACCTCCCATGAGAGGATAATGTGTGGTGGGGCCCATACAAGCCCCTAACCCATCAATTTCCCTTAAACTCCCAATTTACTCCCCTTATTTAATTTAAAAACACCCCTCATTTATTATAGGGGAGCCACTCCACCTCCCACCCATTGAATTTTCCAAGACATTGTAATTAAATTGGCCCCTTTATTATTTGAATCAATTTGAATTACATGGAAATTATTTTAAATTGGGGAGCCTTATTTTAAAATTTTGGTTGGCAATTAATCAATTGTGGAGACTCTGGAGAAATAGAAGAAAGTTGTTTTTCTCTCGATGAATAACGGTAACGACCACAAAGAACGGCGTCCTCTTTGACGAAGAATTCTGATTCCACCAAATAACAATGACGTGTTTTTCTTCCACTTCCTCATCATTAAGGGAGAAGACACCGCTCGCGAGGAACACTGTCTATGACAATGGCTATTCATCCAATGTTGACGGGATGAAACCGTTCTCCGTGACGCCGTCTTCCAAGACGCCTGACAACCGCAACGCTCGTCTTCCATGGCTCATCGAAGAACGAACTTCAATTACGAGGTAGGGGGTTTTTGTTTAATTTTGAAAAAATAAAATTAAACTCTTGATCATCGATGTTTGATTTATTTTATGGTAGCCTTGTTATCAATTAACGCGGTGGGTGTGGGCCGAACAAGCACGGTCGGATGTCCCTCTGTTGGTTTATTGTTTATTTATCGAAGAAGGCGATGGCGTTGGCGATCAGAGGTAATGGAAGCCCCGCGACGGCCGTCTGTGGAAGAACAGTGGCCCGCAATCTGTGGGCTACTCGGCCGAAGAAGAATGGGCCAGCTTAGCCGGCAGGGTGGGAAGAAGCGTGGCGCCTCGCTGCTGAGAACTGCGGCCCGCACTAGGCAGGCCACTTCGACAGACGAACCATCCAGCTCGACGGCCGGCCTGGTGGAAGGAGTCAGGTTCCCATGGGTGTCGTGGGTGGAGGATCCTCATCCCGCAACTGCGCGTTTCTCGCACCAAGATGACCGGTCGGCTGAAGCCGGACGAACAGGAGGGCGACGGCACTCAGCGCCGCCGTTTTGGAAAAACGGGGGCTTTACCCCCGCAACGCTCGGCCAGTCGTGGGTTGAGCCGCACCCCTCCAGGCCGAGCACTGCCACTCTAGACTAGGCCGCACCCCACCAGGCTTGGCCAACCCCTTACCATGTCAGACCCACCGAACCAGGTCGGGCCGACCCGCCAGCCCACTAGGCTTGACGGGCCGGGTCCATTTCACTTAAACACGAATTACATTAAGATCGCGTGTCCGATCGATGCACCATCTACGGCCCTGGGATCCTCATGATGAGGCGGTCCTTTTTCATTACTCTAAGTGAGTTTTGAATGACTTTAGAAAATGGTTGGGTATGGATAGAGCATAAATCGAACAAGGTGCCTGGATCGGAAAAGCCAGTATCTCTCTGACCAGACGTCCATTTGATGAACCGTCAGTGATGTCGGTAATCTCATTATGAAACATTCACTTGAGTAGACCCCATGGGAGTTTAGCATATAGTTGAGTTATGGTTGGGTTGGATCGTACACGAAACCATCCGGGCCCCCCGGGAATAAAATGCTAATAACTCACAGATCGGGCGTCTGATTGACGCAACGTCGTTGCGTTGCGACCCTTATGAAGAGTGGGTCCTTTCAGATACTTCAACATGATACTTAATGGAACATGTATTATCGGCTTGTGTCACATGGAGCAGACCCTCCAGGTGACGAGAAAGCAGATTGAAGAGACCTAGTAGCTAGCTGAGACTTGACGACTGCTAACCGATCGACTCAGAATTATTCAGATGGCCCAGTGGGGTGTTCTTGGTTATAGAACCAGACCCACAGTGGAGGAGCACTTGGTTTTAGTGTCAGACCTGTAGTACTCTATAGAAGGATTTCCTCTGTAGGCTTCGAGGGGGAGTGCATGGTTGTAGCGACAGACCCATGGTGGGAAGCCCTTGGTTGTAGCTGCATGCCCATAGTTCTCAACAGGTGGAGTACTTCAGTAGTCCAAGTTTAGAGGGAAGCGCTTGGTTGTAGAGGCATTCCCACTATACTCGATAGAGGAGGAGTTCTCCAGTAGCCATGGATTCATCATCGTGAATAAAAATCATGTTTTGAGCTGATTTAATGTCCATTGTGTTTTCCTCACGATTGATATGGGTTACTAGATAGCTTAGGTATTTGTATGGGCATATACATATGTAATGGTTATCTGTTGAATCATTCATTGTGGTTTATCCTTTTTAGATTTTGTGATACCTTGAGTGTCTCGGGGTCCCTACTGAGTATCGTTATACTCACCCTTGCATGGGATATTCCTGCACTACATTGTGTTGGATGCAGATGATAGACAACACAGATCGAGGTGGACGTTTATGGAGCTGGATGGTACCCAGAGGTGGACCACTTGGCGAGATGAGCACGGAGCAGACGGCTGGACCCAAGGTGCTGAGGAGGCCATATGTACCCACTATACAGGTGGAATTCCCAGAGGATGACTTATTGGTTTCTTTTTTACTTCATACATTTTTATTATCTTTTCAGTTGTTCTGTACTTACTGTTGGGCGTGTATTTCCGGCCCCTTTCGTTTCAGCACTTAATTATGTATTCAGTATTACTTAGTGATTTCTTCTGTTTCATCCTCTATTGTGTTTGTTTACTTTTATAAAGGCAATACCTTCCCTTTTATTAGTATTTACGCCATTGGTGCTAGTCACCAGCCCCTGGCCTATGGAAGGTGGGCTTGGGGTAGTCACGACATGGGCCACGAGGATAGGTCCTGAAAAATTGGTATTAGAGTAGTCATTTATACACGGAACTTAGGAATCTAATATATCTTACTTTGAATCAATAGTGTTATGAGTATTGAGTGTGTTTTTCAGTCCATGGAGCCCAGTGTAGGTGTGGAGGCCATCGTATCCATACACCAGGACCTTGACTTCTGACTTCTAACTCTGTGCACGAAAAGACTGATTGCGTGTGTATTTTCAAAAGGGTTTTCTTTAAGTCATATCAAACCAGGTCAGCTAAAGAGGTATAGTCTTTGACCGTGTCACATCTGTTCTTTCAGGATGCCTCCTCGCGGATGACCAGTTAGAGCCCCAAGAGTTGTACTTAATGACAGCCCACCGAGTGATGATGCCTCATTATAAGGCCCTCTTCCAGTTGAGGCACCAGCGGAGGCACCAGTGGTACTACCCCCCGTTGGGCCACCGATGCCACCAACCCTAGAAGTACATGATGCACGCCACTTGAGCACATTGCATGAGTTCTAGCACAAGAGGCCACCCAGGTTCTTGGGGGAGATGGACCCACATGCGACTAAGGATTGGCTTGAGGCTGTGGTGAGAATTTTCAGGCTTGTAGGGACAACAGCAGACTACATGGTGATCGTTGATGCCATCCTACGTTAGGAAAATGCAGGCCGATGGTGGAGCCTGATGCTCCAGGTCCACAATGAGCCAACACTTCTTTGGTCAGACATCGAGAGCCTGTTCTGGGTAGAGTTTTTTCCAGCAACCCTTCGAGCGGTGCGGATACAGGAGCTACTTCATATGCAGCAGGGCATCATGAGTGTATCTCAACACTCAATAAGGTTCACCGACCTCTCGCACTACTCCACTGATATGGTATGGGAACCATTCATCGGGGCCCGATCCTTTGAGCAGGGGCTCAGGAGAGAGATCAAAGCATTAGTTATTTATCACATCATCCCGACGCAGACAAGGGTGTTGGAGTGATCCCTCCTAGTGGAGTGTTTCTTAGCTGAGAATTATCCAGTAGCAGGACCCACTATTATTCGACATGCTGTGGAGTCTTCTATACCTGGCAGTAGACAGATGACGCAGCCAAGAAGGCCAGACCCACAGGTGGCCGACCTCATGACTCAGGATCGTGTGTGCGAGGCACCCGGGGTGGAGAAAGACTTCCTAGAAGCGGACAATGTTACTCATGTGGCGGGCTCGGTCACATGGCATGTGACTGTCCGACCCGCCATACATGTGATCAACAGATAGATGAGGGACCTCCCAGGCAGAGGCAGAGTTTTGATCGGGGTGGACCGCAAAGAGTAGGAGACCGAGGCAGAGGAGCTAGTCGTGCAGCTGTTGGTGGACAATGCTTCGAGGTGTTTCCACCACCACCACCAGGAGGTCCACACCGACAAAAATGAATGGGTGGACAGGGGATAACATTACTTCAGGCAGTTGAAGCATACAACTATGGAGCTCCGAAAGCAGGTGGACCGAAGCGGGACTAGTTCCAGCCATGGAGGCTTTGGTTCTTTGTGATTTTAGCTTCGTTAATGTCATTTTTGGGGTTGCTTTGTGTCCATGAACTTCGATCTGTAGTATTAAAACACACATTTCCTTGTCATGTTCGCTTTCCTTCTTCTTTTTTGTGGTTAATAATAAGATGTATTGGTTAAAAAGTTTATTTGACCCTCGCATTGGAGATTCCTACTAGAGGAGACCTAGTTACCACACAATGATACTGACGGTGTGACTCAACCTTGGGAGGTGATAGTAACGGTTGGATCTCTTGGTAGTAGCGTCGAGGCCATACGACGTCGTTCATGACATGAATTTGTACTGTTCATGTGGTGATTTATTGTAATAGGAAAAAGACATGGTTCATCTAGGGGATGAGACCATATTTCTCTTTTTGGCAGAGGAGAAATCAAAGAAGCTCTTGTAATTCATTGGAAAAGATTGGTGTAAATGATATCTTTTAAATTGGCTAGGCTCTCCCATAGTTCATTGGGAGAACGCTTTATAGACCCTTCTCCACTTCTTTAGTGAGTCAAGGAGGTGCAGCTTGGAGACGTTGACTATGAGACACGACATGCTCTGATATCCCCATGGCGGACACATGATGGGTTTTCTGAAGGTAGGGAGTTAGCTCTTGTAGGACCAAAGATTGATCAGGCTATGGCGGAGAAGGTGTAGATCATCCAGGAACAGATGAAGATAGCACAGAGCAGACAAAAGTCTTATGCCAATGGGAGATGGAGACCACTGAAATTAGAGGACAAAGACCACGTTTTCTTACAGGTCACACATCGATGGGATCTACAGAAATTTGGCTGCGGTGGAAAGTTATCTCCAAGGTTTATTGGACCTTTCCATGTCCTCAGCAGAGTAGGCTAGGTAGCTTACTGCTTGGCCCTTCCACCTCAGTTGCACCGGGTGCATGACGTCTTCCACATATCTCAGCAGAGGAGATATGTGCATGACCCATCCCAAATCATCGACCATGGGGAGATGGACAACGATGATGAGGTGACATTCACGAAGGTCAGAGTAGAGTTCGAGGATCGACAGGAGCTGGACTTACGTGGATGGTCTATTCCTCTGGTGCATGTTTTTTGGCAGCATAGGAACCTCCAGGAGAGCACATGGGAGCAGGAGGCTCAGATGTGTGCACAATACCCTCTTTTGTTTCCCTTGTGTGTGTTGTAGCTTTACAAGGAGGTAAATCCCTGAGGTGGGGGTATTGTAAAGACCCTAAAATTCCAAGGAAATCTTATTCATAAATTCATTGGAATTTTAGGTGTATGTGGTTTCTGACAGCACCTTATTCTGAGGCCCGGTGTGCCCGAAATAAATTTATGAAGTATTGTTCAGGTACGTTCAGTAAACGTATGTGCCGATTTTTCTATCTTTTGAACCGGTGCTCGGAATTGAAATCTGAGGGCACCGATGAACTCGCAGCACCAGTATTTTCTTAAGGGCTCATTTATTATAGTTATATTTGCTCGGGAGGCTACGTTAATTTTTTTGTGGATTTATATTATATTAAATAAAATTGTTGTACACAATTTTATTATTTAAGAGGTTCTCATTTCCTACAAGGGGGATTTAGAGGTGGGGCCCACACCCACATAACTTCCCATGAAAGGATAATGTGTGGTGGGTCCGAGTGGATCTCCTAACACTTCCACTACCCTTAAACATCCCATTAACTCCCCTTATTTAATTTGAAAACACCCATCATTTATTATGGTGGATGCTCTCCACCTCCCACTCATTGAATGTGCCAACAAATTGTAATTAAATCGGAACATTTATTATTTGAATCAATTTGAATTACATGGAAATTATTTTAAATTGGGGAGACTTATTTTAACATTTTGGTTGGAAATTAATCGATTGGGGAGACTCTGGAGAAATAGAAAAAATGTCTTTCTCTTTGGACGAAGAATGATGAAGACCCCCAAGAACGACGTCCTCTTCGACGAAGAACACCGAATCCACCGAAGAATGATGACGTGTCTTAATTCCTCTTCCTCTACGTCAAGGGAGAAGACACCACTCACGAGGAACACCGTCTACGACAATGACTCTTCCTCAAACGTTGATGGGACGACACCGTTCTCCGCGATGTAGTCTTCCACAATTCCTGACTACTGCGACGCTCGTCTTCCGCGGCACGTCGAGGAACAAACCTCATTTACGAGGTACGAGGTTTGTTTTTAATTATGAATAAACATAATTAAACTCTTGATAATCGATGTTTGATTTATTCGATGGTGGCCTTTTTATCAATTAACGCGGAGGGTGCGGGCCGAACAAACACAGCTCGATGTCCCTCCGTTGGTTTATTGATTGTTTATCGAAGAAGGTGGTAGTGTTGGCGATCAAGGGTAACGGTGGCCGTGCGCGAGCCGTGTGAGGAAGAAACACTACCTGCAATTCGTGGACTGCTCTTCTGAAGAAGAACGGGCTCGCATAGTCGGCCGGGCTGGAAGAACCACGGTGCCTCTAGGCACCCCGCTTCAGAGAACCGCGACCCACGCTGGGTGGGCCGCTTCGGCAGATGAACTAGCTGGCTCGATGGTCGGCCGAGCGGAAAGAGATACGACGACCATGGTCGCCGCGAGAAGAGGATCAGTGGCCCGAAACCTTGGGCCGCTCTCACCGGGAAGGCCGTTTGGCTGAAGCCGAGCGGACTGGAGTGCGACACCACTGTTTGGGAACACTGCTAGTCGTGCCCCCACACTGCTCGGCCAGCAAGGCCATGTCCCGCCATGTCGGGCCTCTCCCCGCCCGGCCGGGCCGTGCCACGCCACGTCGAGCAGGTTCGTGCTAGCTGGGTCGGGCTGCACCATGCCGGGTCGGGCCATGCCCCGCCTGGCCAGCCCGCATGCCGTCGGGCTGGCCGACCCCCCTGCCGGGTCGAACCCGCCGAACCAGGTCGGGCCGACCTGCCTGCCCACTCGGCTTGATGGGTCGGGCCCGTTTCACTTAAACATGAATAACTTTAAAGTCGTGAGTCTGATTTATGCACCGTCTGCATCACTGGGATCCTCGTGACGAGACAATCCTTTTTCATTAAACTAAGAAAGTATTAGACTAATTTAGAAAATGTCCAGGTTTGGATCGATGTAATTCCAATTGGGCCCCTGGATCGTAAAAGTCAGTAAATCTCAAACCAGATGTCTGTTTGATAAATTGTCAGCAGTGTTGGTAATCGCATTGAGAAACAGTCCCTTGTTTTCACCCCATGGGAGTTCGGGGTATAGTTGAGTTATAGTCGGGTTGGTTCGTACATGAGACCAACCGGGACCCTGGGACTAAAATGCTAATAACTCGCAGACCGTGTGTCTGATTGACACATCGTCTATTGCATTGAGACCCCTATGACGAGGCGTTCATTTGAGAAACATCAACGTGAGACTTCGTGACACATTGAGTATCATCTTGTGGCACGTGGAGTGGACCCTCCTGGTGACGAGTGAGCAGATTGCAGAGACCTAGTAGCTAGATGAGACTTGATGACTGTTGACCGATCGACTCAGAGTCATTCGGATGGCCCAGTGGGGAGCACTTTGTTGTAGCAGCAGACCCATGGAGGAGAAGCATGTGGCTATAGCGGCAGACCCACGGTACTCAACAGAAGGGGTACCTCTATAGGCTATGAGGGGGAGTTCTTGGTTGAAGTGGATGACCAATGTTGGGAAGCGCTTGGTTGTAGCAGCAGACCCACAATACTCGGCAGGTGGAGTACTTCAACAGTACAAGGTTAGAGGGAAGCGCTTTGTTGTAATGGCATTCCCACATTACTCGACAGAGAAGGAGTTCTCTTGTAGTCGTGGTTTCGTCATCGTGAATAAAAATCCTGGTTTGAGCTGAGTCAATTTTCTTTGTGTTTTCCTCATGATTGAGATGGGTTACATGATAACATAGTTATATGTGTGGTCATTTACCTAAATAATTGTTATCCAGTGAATCATAATTTGTGTTTTATCCTTGTTAGATTTTTGAGACCATGAGGGTCTCAGGTTCCCTATTGAGTATCGTTATTCTCACCCCTACACTGGCTATGCCCGCACTATGTTGTGTTGGATACAGACGACGGACAACACTAATCGAGGTGGAGGCTTGTAGAGTTGGACGGTACCCGGAGGTGGACCACTTGGCGAGACGTACACGGAGCGGACGACCGGACTCTTGGAGTTAAAGAGGCCATCTATACCCACCCGTCATCTTGGATTCCCATAGGATTACTCAGTGGTTTCTTTTTTACTTTACTTCTTTTGTACTAGATTTTTAATTGTACTGTACTTACTGTTGGGCATGTATTTCCATCCTCATTACTTTTACCACTTACTTTTGTATTCAGTATTACTTAGTGCTTTTTTTGTTGCGTACTCTATTATGTTTGTTTAATTTTATAAAGGCAACGCCTTCCCTTTTTGTCGGGATTTACACCTTTGGTGCTAGTCACCAGCCCCTGGACTATGGAAGGCAGTATTGGGGAAGTCACGGAACGGGCCCCAAGGATGGGTCGTGACACTAAATGTGATTAAATTTGAGTCTATTTGGAATGAAATATGTGGAAGAGTTATTGAAGTGTATAATTTGAATTTTATAGGTGGTTGTAGAATTATATAGATTTGAAATGCATCAGGGAGTGTATTTATATAATGATATTCAATTTATTTTGCATGTGAGTTTATCCTAATCACACTATGTTATGATGCCTTATTGTTTATCCTTAACATTCTATTATGATTTCTTGTTTTTTATTATTTCCCGACTCCCTTATTGCAATTATGCTATTATATAATATCACTATTTAATGTTCATGATTTTGATTCTCACCCTTAGTACTTTACATTGATATGAATATTGATTCTCATGTACTACATTACCTTAATAAATTCTTTGATTATTCCAATAATTATCATTATATACCACTCATTTATTATGGATAACCCATATAACCCCAAACATATTTTGAGTATAAACATATCATTATAACATTATTATGGATATTTAAATAATGTTTTCAATTTTTTTATGTAGTTTTGTTTTTACCTAATTTTTTAATGATGCATGGACCCACAATATTTTCTGATAATATTCAATTAATATTTATTTAATAAATAAGGAAATAAAATGCATTAATGATATATATTTTCATAGTTACTATTAGAGATCATTACAGTAATTTATAGGTATTTTGATTACAAAAACTCTAGTTAATGACTTATCGATTATAATTATCATTTTAAAACATCCTTATATTGTAAAAAAGTGTATATTAGGTGGTTTTATGGAAAATAAATTCATTTATGGATACTATATGTAGATAATTGTCTATAAAAAATTGTACTTAGGGTTAAAAACCTAGATTAGGGAAAATTGAGAAGAATTTGATCATCACCTAGTGAAAAAAGTGACCTTACATCAAACCATGTTGGGCAGTCATGGGGGATATGTCATGGTATGTTTTTATGCTCATTGATAAGAAGAAAAAAATGACCATAAGACTTTATGTCAACAAATATAATATAGATAAATTACATTGAAACCCATAATATAATAAATTAAGAAATATATGCCCGTTGTGGACTATACACTCAATCATCGTAGTTTCTCTTTATAATTTTAATAGATAATTAATTATCTTTGTAAAATTCATTATAAGAAGATGTAAATGATTTTAACCAAAATAAAATATTGGGGTGTGGGATTATCATCTATTCAGGAACATTGATCATCAAATCTCCTTTGTGGCTATACTTATAAACATTTATTATTATCATGTGTGTTTATTCAAATTATTAAAATGCCATCACACAAATTAGATTTAGAGCTATTAATTAAAATAAATAATTGGAAATCATTACATCCTATGTATATAACATCTCATATTTCATAAATTGAAGATTAATTTCCCAAAAAATAGCATAATCCATATATATGAATTCAATGCAATTATGGATGTGTACGGTATTTCCCTATTTTGATTATACAAAAATTTCCAAGAGAAGTAAACACCCTTCATATTGATAACCAACAATAAATTATATACATGTTTAAGGATTTTGAAAAATTTTCATTTGTCTAATCACATCATAATGGAAATTATGGCCTTTTGAGCATGTGAATCGAGCATAAATAATTAAGGCAATGGAAATAATCATTGTGATGACATAAAAAAAATAAAAAAACACTAATTATTATCCAAAAAAGTTATGTGGTCATCATCATATTTTATATGTTTATTTCTAAATCTAAATTATAACTGGATAATTGAGAATATCTAATTCTCCTTATATAATTTCAATTGTTGAACATGAGGTGCTGGAGAAACAGTAAAATTGTAATATGGATATACTGTTTACACACCCATGTGATTCAACTTGAAGATCACCCATCCTAATTAATTGGATAGAGGACGTGTCAATTTGTATCTGTATTTTTTATCATGGTCTCACCATTAACAATATAAAAAATTGTCCTCTTACAAGGACTGATGTCTTTTTCAATTAGCTATGTTGACCCTAGTACTTTTCAGAGGTGGTTCTTTGATCGACACATTGTTATGTATTATTGAAGGAGGATTTCCCCAAGACTACATTTCCTAGAATGTATGGATAGTAAATGTTCATATTGATTCTATTTCCACTTAATAATTCTTGATAAATCATCATGGAAAGAGATAGTAGAGTCATTATGGATTAGATGGATCATTTTTTGACAGTTTTTATAGATGATAATTTTATCTAATCCAAGTGTAAGGAGAAACCTAAGGAGTATGAGATTGTTATACAAACAAAATTTTAGAAATAAAGGCTGAATAAATGTATTTTAAATTCATTGTTTGGATGGAGAAGGTGAAATTATTTCGGAATATTATCTCAATCAATGGGATATTTATGGATCCTTATGAAACAGAGGTGATTGAATGATAGACCATACCAACGTCTATAATGTAAGTACAGGTTTTCTTCAGATAATAATGGTACTATACGTTATTTTTAATAAACATATTAGGATTATAGATACCACTAAACAAGATTAATCATATCTTGGTGGCATTTTTATAGAATACGTATGTTAGTTAATTAATAAAGAGTTGAAGAAGAGGGTAATCACTACATGTTTCCTCACATTATCCACATATAGTGTTGGTTTGGTGATTTATAATGGTAAATTGTCAAAATTATTGTGTTCCATACTCATGGTAGATGAAAAATATTGATCATATTTCTCCCACCAATTAATTATTTAGAAAAAGAACTACAAAATAGAAAAACATAGATTGGTTGATGTGGTCTTCATACTGATGTTTTGGTAATGTTATCTCTATGTGGTGAAGTATAATATATATAATGATAATAATATCCTCAAGAATATATTCTCAAAAAAGATTATCAATATATTCTAAAAAAGGTTGTCAAATGTTTCCATTGTTTATAATGGTTCAATCCATTATCATTTTTTGGGGCAATATAAGTGGTAAATGCTTTATGTAGAATTTATCATGGGAAATGTTCTAGGATTTGTATTTCAAGTGACCCAATATTTGAATAAATTAAAAATATAGAACAGGTAATAATAATAGTTTTTCCATCATACCATTAATAAATAACTAATAATCCTTCCATTATTAAGAGAATGGAGGGCCCCATGTAAGGGGAAGATGTGCTATAGAAAAAAGGTAGAGAAAATTATAGAGTTCATATTTTCTATTGTTGGTATTGTAATGACTGGAACCTGTTTATTAATCCCATAAATATAAATCCCCATCCTTAAAACATTAATAAATCCTGATTTAAATAAAAAATTCACATTTAGGATCTATTTAGGTATAGAGTTTTAGAAAATTAGTCTATAATTATTACATGACATCTCAAATAATACCAAGAAGACACTTCTACCCTAACTAATTTTTTCACATAAATAAGACTCCTAAAATAAAAAGATAATTCATTTCGTGATATAAATCGTCATGAATTATTATTTTCTCATACACTTCCTTATACCCTATAAAAACATATCAGAATCTATTGATGATCATAAAATACATTGTAAGGGTCATAAAATAAGAAAAGAAAACATCTGTCTGTCAATTCATATAAATCAATGAAATCATACTTTTCACTAATATAACATAGGCTTAATAACATAACTAATGAAATAATATGATTTATGAATAACACATAGAAATCATAAATCATTAATCATAAAGTTAAATTGTTGAATCCATAACATACTGACATTGTAGATTTCATAGCTACATAGGTATTTAAATTGGGAATACCCATCGCCGTATATTCCCTAAATATATTAGGAGGGGAATTAACATTTTACTCTATCCTATTACCCAATGAAATAGAGATATATCTTGGGATCACCCTTAGGTTTATAATGGGACCACCCGTATATGTAAACAATTCCCAAGAACAATAACATATTCACCAAAAATAATATATGCATAATGGAAATATAACATTTCCACATTGTAGTTAGAATATATCATTAAAAATATTAACATAATCAATTATTTTTCAAAACCATTTTCTATAATGAAATTACATGAAATGAGTATATGGTATTTATTTCCCGTTTATAAATGTTACAACTTGTTAAGGAATCTAAATAGCATATAAATCTTATTGTGGGTAAACGGTTGTTTTCATCACGTACATTCAAAAGAAAAAATTATTTTTGTCATTTAGTAAAACACTTTGTCAAAAAAATCCCTTTTAGTTAAATTATAATTCAATTTTTTTTTACACCATATAAAATAATTTCATGTATGAATCATAATATGTCACAATGAATGGAGATTGAGACGAAGTCCCTTACTTTGATCCTCACTCATCACATATTTTCGATGTTCTTCTTGAATAATAAAGGTATGTTAATTTATAATTTCAAAATAACTTTTAAAATATTTATTATTCCTTTTATATCACTTAATACTAAATTATAAAAATTATATAATTATTTATGTTATTATGGGTCATTTATTCGATATTAGGTACTTCAGTCGAAAATGATCTTGTTATAATTACAAACTATTCATGTGGTCAAAAGTACATTATCTCAAGAATTGTATTCATGACTTAAATATCATATATATCCTTTATATATGTATTTATAATATATCATAGAATTTGGATATATGAAATTTAATGCATCGTTCATTTAGACTATAAGCAGTGTGTACACATGGATGATACATTCATTTATTTGTCATATTAATGAAATAAAAAATACAATATACATAAGTATTTTAAAAATATAATATAATATCATATTATATAAATGTTAAATATATTAATTACCGAAATCTGTTATATGTTCCATGAATGTCCTGAATAAGTCATATCACTTTGTGTGGGGGTTTTCTGCACCTGTTCAAATTAAATTATCGTATTTACACATCATGAAAAGTAAAAAGCTATGTTTCTAAATAAAAATTATTGTATCATAGAAACAATATAAATATTATATATATCATATAAAAATATATATCCATCATAAAATCCCCCATGAGATGTGGTAGGTGGAAATAAAACGATCATCATTTTGTGAGGCAGTCGTTTGCTCTACACAGAAACTGTGTGTTTGTATCACTTAGAAGGAGTTATGTGTAAGTGTAGCTTGAGTAATTCTCAAAAAAACATCATATTTTATTGATGATAATATTTTTTTATATAATATAATAATATGTATTGAATATATTTTGATGAAGTAAAATAATGTGAAAGCATATTAGAGAAGTTACTACCTCTTAAAATATGTAACTCCCTTTGATTAAAGACAAAAGGATTTCATGAATTGCCTTCCGACATTGGTAACTCTTGTAAAAGGAGGATATAAATGTTGGGTTATTATTTTGGTAGAGGTTAGATGAAACAAGGGTCTTGAGTGGTGTGATTAAGTGGGCAGATATGATGCCCTTTTTTAATAGGGTGGAGGGTCACTTTATGAATGTTTTGATGTATTATTTTATTATAAAAAATTTTTTAGTTTTAAAAGGTCCCAATGTCATTTCCTTATATGATAATTTTTTTTGGTATTTAACCTCTCAAAAAATTGTTTTAAGACAAGTATAGGCCCCTAATGTAACCTTATTTTTTAGCTTTAACCGTTAGTTATCAAATTTAACTCATACAATGGATTTCTATATATGCATACTGTATAGTTAATATTGTAACTATAAAATTACAATAGAATATCAATTGGTTAATTAATAATATTATCAACATTATATAAGTAATATAGATGATGTTTACATTTTCAAGACTACTATATCATTTAATAAATGTTTTTTTGCTTTAAAAACTCAATTATGTCAAATTATTTACTGTTCATGGAAGGACATTTTAAATTTCCATAAAAATTTGTTTCTTTTGAAACAACATCATTAATTAAAATATAAAAAGTAATAATAATCAATAAAATTTTCGTATGTCTTAAAAAGATTTAAAATAAATTTATATTAATATTTATAATCTCATTTATTTAAATAATTCATTAATAAGGTAATCATTACAACATCATTGTGTGATAAATATTTTAATTTACATAATTTTTGAAAATTATAAATAAAATACCAGGATGTAGGAAAATTTTTATTTTTCTAATGATATTTTATAGTTAAAGTTATCACACATGTAACTTTATATAAGTTTTTCTATTAGAAGATAGATGTTTAGTTTAATTTTTTTTACTTTATATTAATTCTTATAGAATTTCATTTTCACATCAATGTGGCTCTACGAGGTCCCGAAATCAACCCAAGGATTACCATGTTAGGAAATATCTAATAATATATTATTTGGACATGTTTTAGGGTAGTATAATATTATTATAATATTATATCTTACCCTAATTTACAATATTTACCATTTAACCATGTAAAATAAAATAATTACTGAAGTTACTGTTCACAATTTCGAAAAATAAAATGCACATTTGAACAAAATTAGTAACCGCTTATTAAAAATAGTGATTTATTTAATCCAAATTATAATTACAGATGTTTCAGTAATTAATTTATATTTTATTTCCCTTATCCAAAGAAAAAACTTGTTTTTATGAAGTAAAAACTACCAAAAGAATGACATTTTTTATGTAAAATTTCAAAGTGAAATAACATTCAATGAAAAAAATTGTATTAAATGATAAAAATATAATCCAGCTAAACTTTAAAATAAAGTAAAAGTACAATGTAACTATATAAATAAATTAAATGAAAAATCAGTTTTGACATATAATGCTTTATTTTTTCACTATTCAATAAAAAATGAACTTTATCAGAAAATTACCAAAAATTTATCCAATGTAATTATTGACATCACAATTCTATAGAAGTTGTATATTTTGTGAAATAAAACATATAAATTTGACAGAAATAATATTTAAAAAAATTTCTTCATTAAAAGGCCGTAAAACAACCTTTTAAAAATAATAGAGTATATCGTCCCTAAAATATTATTCATTATTATTTTAGGACTCTAAAATTTATTGAATAAATGTAATAACACTTAAAAACATGTTTAATAATACTGTAGTTAGTTTTGTTCATTCCTAAATTACAACATCTAGGCATTAACTACTATTAAAAATAATAATATTATATTATTATTTTTCATTATCACTCGATGTTGTCTGTAATATAATATTTCAAAGAAATCGGTTGTTATGTGTGGGGTTCTCATTCAGAAAAATAATATTCTTTAATGTAAAAATAATATGTTATTTGTAAATATTAATAATAATGAAACTGTATTATTCTATAAATACTTCGATTGTTACGTCCTTCCTATATTTTGGGAATTGTGTCCTCACAATTTTATTAACTTAAACTATATGTTTTTTAAAAAAATCACTACCCGATGAATTACATTATCCCACAACACATTATTTCTTCATGAAATAATATTGACTGGTTGTTTCTCATAAGAAATATTCTCTTCCAACTGAACTACCTTTGGACTCAAAACATCAGATGGATCTGGCATATAATATCTCACAATTTAAAAATGAAAAACATTGTATACCTAGGATAAACCTGGAGGTAGATATTATATTTAAGAAACTGATCCAACCTTCCCTAGGATTTCATTGGGTCTAATCAACCTCAGACTCTTCTTTCCCTACATACCAAAATGCATCCCACTTTTTTGTGGCGAAACATTAAGAAAGATATGATCACCTACCTCTAAAGAAAGATCCTTCCTCCAGTTATCTGTAGAACATTTTTTCCTACTCTGATCCATTCTCATGTGCTTCTGAATCAACAAAAAACAATTTATTCCATTTCGTCAACCAATTATGGTCTCATACACTTCCATTCACCTTAATCTTCCTAAAAAGCTGGACTTCAATAATGATTTTCATATAATGCCTCAAATAGTGACATATGTATATGGGAATGAAAACTGTAATTATATTAAAAATAAAACAAAGAAATATTTTGGTCCCTACGTCACTACTAATCAATTAAAAATGTATGTATCTTATCTTCAAATGTCTGAATTTTTCGTTTTGATTGTCCTTAGGATTGAGGATGAAAAGTTGTACTGAAATTTTATTCGATTTCAAATCACTTCTGAAGGCCCTTCCAATTTTTATAAGAGAACATGAGATCACGATCATATACAATGGAGATGGGAAATATATATAACCTAAATATCTCATTAATATACAATCAAGATTGTTGATCAAGAGATATAGTATCTCAAATAGGAAGAAAATTAGAAAATTTAGTCAATCGATCCATAATATCCGAGATTTCATTAATACCGAGAGAACTCTTTTGTAATCCCACTACAAAACACATGGACACATTTTCCCATTTCCACTATAGAATAAGAAAATTATGAAGAATCCATTTCAATAAATACTGTTATGCTTTAATATGTTGAAAAATCAAACATCTCAAGGTAAAGTCAGTAATATCTATTTTTCTTCCATCCCACCAGTAATACTCCTTAAAATCGATTTACATTTTATTACTGCCCATATAAACTGAAAACAATGAACTACGAGATACACATAACAACACTTTCTTCGACTTTGAATCACAAGACACACATAACAAGCTGAAAACCCCAAAACTCAATCTTTATTAATGTAAAATTCAGTTCACATTCCCTTCTGAACCAATTTTACATTTTTCTAAAACTCACTGTATTCTTTCTATGATTGTTTATATTGTCTTCTAGAGAGGAGTTCACTTCCACATGAAATAAATCAAAGTAATTCCCTTCACCAACAACTTCTAATCCAAAATATTAAAATAAAAAACCAAATAATCTCATTCTAAATGTAGAATGGTTAAAGTAGTATTACTCTTTCAACTCAAAGTGTCAGCCACTTTATTTGCCTTTACCAGATGGTACTGGATCATGAAATAATAATGCTTGATTGATTCTATTCATCTCTTTGGTCTCATGTTTATCTATTTATTAGTGAATATATACTTCACACAGTTTTTATCAGTATATATTTAACACTTTACTCCATAAAAATGATTCCTCCAAATATTTAAAGCAAGAAGAGAAGTACTTAATTCCAACTCATGTGTAGCGTAATTTAACTAAAGAGATTTTCACTTATGTGAAGCATAAGCTATTACCTGATCATTCTGTAGAAGAACACAACCATGTCCTTACAATGAAAAATCACTATATATTTAATAAAATAACCATTTCTAGAAGGCAGTGCCCAAATTAGAGCATTCACTAATCATCTCTTCAATTCATGAAAAAATTCATCACCTTCTTATTTCTAGAATAACATAACACCTTGTCGAGTTAACTTAGTCAGTGGACTAGATAACTGTGAAATATTTTCAACAATCCTCTGATAATAACCAACTAAACACAGAAATCAAGGAATCTCAATTATATTTGTGGGTAATTTACATTTTTCAACATCTTTTTTTATTAGGGTAAACTTTTATTCCATTTTTTGGAATAATGTGACGAAAGAATGAAATTTTGTGATACCAAAACTCACACTTTCTGAATTTAACATTAAATTTATTTTATTTTCTGGTTTTAATGACATCCCATAAATTACATTCATGATCCTCTTTACATTTATAATATACGAATATATCATCAATAATCACAACCACCATTAATCACCTAAGTCAATTTATCCACCACTACAACAAAATGTTCAATTATGATTCTGAACATCTCAGGTTTCTAATTAGAAGTCTTGGTTTTCTATTGATATAATCCCATCTTAGTATCCATATTTCCTCAGTAGAAAACCATTCTGAACACAGAAATATTATAGTCAAATCAACATGTTAATATTCAAATTCTACATCATTTCAATCGTATAATAAATTAATTTATGGATATTAATTTAATAGTATCCTAACTCCTAACATTTTCTAAACCGACCTATGATACTAACTATAAAGCTACAACTATAAAACATTAATTAATATTATGTAAAATTCAATAATTCACATTGTGGATATTTATAGGTATAGTGTTGTAGAGAATTAGTCCACAAATATTATATTATATCTCAAATATTACATATTAGGCACTTAATCTCTTACCAATTTTTTCACAATAATAAAACTCCTTAAATAAAACATGAATTATTTTCATGATATAAATCTTCGTGAATTATTCCTTTCTCATACCCTTCATTATACAATAATAATAACATTTCAAAAACATTGGATGAACATAAAAAGAAAAAAATGTGTTATAAAATAGAAAAGAAAATATTAGCCCATCAATTCATACAAATCTTTGAAATCATACTTTTCACTCATAAAACATAATGTCTTTAACATACCTCCTAAATCATATGATTTATGAATAACACACAGAAATCATAATTCATAAATGTATCTTTTGGTATCCATAACATACATACATTATGTCTTTCACATATATATTGGGAGTTATGTTTGGAATACCCATCAATATTTATTGTGTAAATCTATTAGGAGAAACATTTATTTTTACCTCTGTCACATTACCCAATGCATTGGAAATATATCTCGATATCACCTACCATATATTTATCATAGGACCACCCATATACTAAAATAATTCCCAATAACCACACATATTCTTAACATATTAAATAATCATAAATGAAATATAACATTTAAACATTGCAATCAAAATATATCATTTTGAGATATTAACATAATCAATGATTTCACAAAAGTATTTTCAAAACCCAATTACTGGAAAAGGGTATATGGTATTTATATCCCCTTTAAAAATGATACAACATAACAAAGAATCCAAATATTAAATAAATCTCACGTTGGTGGAAAGGTCCTTGAAGTCACGTACATTAAAAAGAAAAATACTTTTTGTCATTTAGTAAAATGATTCATAAAAAAACTCCCTTTGAATGAAATTAAATTTCAAAGTGGTTTATAAACCATATAAAAGAATGTTGTTTACAAATCAAAATATGCCTCAATGAAATGAGACTAAGATGAAGTCCCTTACCATGAGTGAGACTCATCACTTATATTCCAATTTCTTCTTGAATAATAAAATTAAGTTTAATTATACATTCATAAGAACCATTTTAATGATTATTATTCATTTTATATCACTTTTTACCACATTATAAATAATAAAAATTATTTATGTTAATATAAGTTGTTTTGTCGATATTGGGTACTTTAGTCAAAAATGATCTTGTTATAATTACAAATTTTTCATGTGGTAAAAAGTACATTATCTCTAGAATAGTATTCATGACTTAAATATAATATATATATAGTATTTATGTATTTATAATAGTCCAAAACATTAGGAGAAATTAAATGAAATACATTGTTCATTGAAATGGTATGTCGTACAAACACATCAATGCCACTTACAGTTATTAAACAAATTAATGAAATGAAAACTAAAAGATACATAAGTATATTATAATTACAGTATAATATCATATGATATATATGTTACATATTTTCATTAACTCCACCCTATATATGTTCCATTTATGGAATGAATAAGTCATATCACTTTGAGGTGGCGGTTGTGCACACTTCCTCAAATGAAACTATCATATTTACACATCATGAAAAGAATAAATGTTTTTTAAATAAAAAATACTGTATAATAGAGACAATATAAATATAATATATATCATATATAAATATAGTGTCATCATATTGTCCCCCATAAGATGTGTTAGGAGAAAATCGATCAATCATTGTTTCTTGAAGGAGTATTGTGTCATACCCTGAAAAAATATGTTCGTATCTATTAGATAGAGATGTGTGTAAGTGTAGTTTGAATCATTCTCATAAAAAAATATCATAGTATATTGATGATACTTGTGTTTTTATTTAATAAATTAATATTATTTGAATAGATAGTGAAGAAGTAAAATAATGGAAAGGAACTTTAGAGAATATGTTGCCTCTTACAACGTGTAACTCCATTTGATTTGTGCCAAAAGGCATTCTTGAATTTCCTTCTAACAAAGGTAAGGATTCTAATAGGAAGAGAATGATGTTTTAATTTTATTTGGGAAAATTTTGGATTAGCTAAAGACATTGAGAGGTGTGATTAAATGGGTTGAGGTTATTTCCTTTTATAAGAGGGAGGAGGGGCACTTTAGGAATGTTATGAAGTATTATTTTATTATAAAAAGATTTTCTATTTCAAAAGGTCCCAAATTAATTTATTTCAAATATAATATTCTATTGGTTAAAATAAAACTCAAACAATAAGTTTTAGACAAGTCTAGGTCAGAAATTTAACCTTATATTTTAGATTTAACACTTAGATAACGAATTTAACTCTTATCATGTCTTCTTGTATATTTATAATATATTATTAATATAATTACAATAAAATGAAAATATAACCTCAACTTGTTAATTGATGAAATTATCAACATTATATAACTATTTTTTTTAAATAATATATTTTTATGTCTATTCTATCATTTAATAAAATATTATTTGTTATAAAAACTCATTTATGTCAATTTTTATATTATTTGTCTCATCACTTTTTAAAAATCCATAACAACTTTATTCATACAAATAAACATCATTAATTCAAATATAATAAGTCATTTTAGTCCATAAAATTTTTGGATGTCATAAATTTTTAAAAATAAATATATATTAACATTTATAAGCTCATTTATTTACATTAGTCATTAATAAGGTAATCACTACATCATCATTGGGTCATAAATATATTTATTTACCTGATGATTAAAAATTATAAATAAAATACCATTATCTATGAAATCATTTTATCATTATAATAAATATTTATTTCCTAGGTGATAAATTATACAACCATACATAAACATTGATTTAGGTAAATAAATATTTATATGTTTTATTTATCATTACTTTATATTAAATCCTAAAAATGTAATTTTCACAATAATGTGGCTTCATGGGATCCCAAAATCGAACCAAGAATGACCATGTTCAGAAATATCTAATAAAATAGGTTTAGTGCATGTGTTAGTGTAGTTTAATATTATTATATTCTTATTTTTATCTTTAATTTACCATATTTACATTTTAACCAAGGTAAATAGAATAAATACAAATGTTACTAGTATTAATTTCTGGAAATAAAAGGTAAATATTCACCCAACTGGGTACTTATGATTCCAAATATGAAATACTTTTTTCCAAATTATAAATAAAAAAGTTTTAGTAATTAACATACATTTAATTCTAGTTGTCAAAACCAAAAAGCGTGTTATGATGAAGTAAATACTAACAAAATATTGATATGTTTTTTAGTCCAATTTCAATGTAAAATTTCTTAAAATGAAAAAATATAATTAAATAATAAATATATAATCAAATTAAACATTAAAAATAATTAAATCTACAATATATATATATATATATTTATAAATTAGTTGAAAAGGTAGTTTTGACCTAAAATGCAGTGTTTCTAACTATTCATAAAAAGTTCACATTATCAGAAAATTACTATAAATTTATCCTAAGTATATTTTGATATTCCAATTATATATAAGATGTTTATTATGTCAAATAGAACATATAAATTTGAAAAAAAAATTTACAAAATATTTCTCCATCAAAAGGCGGTAAAATGACCTTTTAAAAATATTAGAGTATATCTTGCTTAAATTCAGAATCATTCTTATTTTAACCCTATAAAATGTATTGGAATAATGTAAATAAATTAAAAATATATATATAATCATTTTTTAGTTAGTTATGTTCATTCCAACAAAAACAACATATATGCGTTAACAACAATTTAAAAATATAATATTATTATATTATTTTTCGGTAAAAATAAAAATTGTGTGCAACATAAGATTTCAAATAATCTTGTTGTTGTGTGTTGAGTAAAATTTCTGAAAAATAATCCACTACAATTTAAAAATAATATCATTCACATAAATATAAATTGAAATGCAAAGGCATTATTTTATGAATACCTAGAATGTTATAATAAAAAACCAAAACTAACAGGGTTTTTTGGATGATTTGAATATCTCTTCATTCTCTATTCATCTATATAACGTGCCGACCCCAGAAGCCTATACATAAAAATTATGTGTATTATTTTCGTATAAAACAAAATAATAAATTACACGACAATTTAAACAATTGAGGACCTTTTGTCGGTCCAGTTTATTGATATATTAGATTAAATATCCCATTTTATTAGAGTTAAAAATTACTAAACACTATGTATACTTCTCTATCATGCACAATAACTGCAATAGTAATGAAAAATGAAACAAAACTTCTTTGATAACTATTAAAATCATTTAAAATAATGGTATGAGAATCCATTTCCTCAATAAGTGGTTTTAAAACCATTAAAATTTTTTTAGGGAAAACATACATCTAAAAAAACATTTGATAATATTATTGTAATCACTTGTAGTTTGAAAACATTGCACATTTAAAATGATTTTAGATTATTCTAGTGATTTCCAAAAATATTAAGTAATCTATTGAAAATGAAAACATTATGGCATCTTAAAACATTTATGGATATCATGGGCCTTCCCACTTGTTGAGGGATTGTGTCCACTCCCAAATACAATACCATATATACAGTGTTTAACTATCATCTTTGTTGAAATACATTTTTAAGCTTGATTTATGTATATATATATCTTATCATTAATAATTTCTTACTTCAAAAACATGAATAAAATTTGATAAATCTCCATATATATTAATATATTCATATATATAAATATAAATATTAACATTGACAAGGAATTTAACCTTTTATATATTTGGAATAATCAAATCCCATTTCATCATGTCTTTACCTAATATAAAAGGAAATTTTCATTCATAGTATTTACCAATAAAATTCACACACACCATACATATAAATAGATACACATTCATGATATGTCAAAAGTTATATGATATGTCCATAACACATAATGATATTGACATATATCCTTAAAGTTAAAATAGTTACACAAAAAATGTTAATTATGTCCTAAGAAGAAACTAAATAAAATAATTATGTTCGATGAATATAAGATCAGATCCCAATTATCATATGGGAGTTGGATCTTATACCAAAATTTTTCTAAGAAAAATAAAACTATTCAATTAAAATTTTTAATCCATAAAAATAATATAAAAATGAAAATATGATTCATATTTATAAATATATATATATATATACTAATAACCATTAATAATAATAAATCCTTCATCCAATAATAAGGATTATTACTTGAAAATAATAATACCGTGTTCTGTTACATGTTATGTTTGATCATGAAAAAAAATCATGGTTTTAAAATAATGAACATAAATATAATTTGATCAAAATGTATACTGAAATATCACATAAGCACAATACAATTTCCCTTACAATAGTTTGTTGAACAACAAGGAATTCAATGATACTAGAGAGGTGTGTGTTTTTAATAGAACAGTGTTATCCATTTTGATATAATAAAACCATTTCTTATTTAAGATAATTATTTCAAAAAATCTATGCCGCATTTATTTATATGCATGTCTAACTGATGATTTTCTTATTAATACTTATTTTAAATCCTTGAAACACGCACACATATCTATATATTATGAATATCATTGGTAGTATTTGAAATAATAGAGAATATTATTAGATATTAGAGTACAAGAAGTATAATATGAAATGGAATATATATATACAATAAAAATGATGGTGTATCATGGATTATTGACTGGGTTTTAAGATATGTTTCTTCAATCGGTAAGATCACATGGTTATAGGTTTTGTTGGTGTTTAATAGTTATATTTATGATTTCAAAGTATTCATTCGAGACATGTATTTAATGGAATGGGCAATGGGTGAGTTAGAAAACACCACAATCAGTGGAAGGGAAGCCCTGTATCAAGAGTTTCTTGGTTTCGACCATATGTATAACATGACGTAATGTTTAAAATGTACATGAATACACGGTTGAGATTTAATCTAATAAGAGTTTGAAATATAGTCCATAAATGAGATCAATAGTTCAGTGTATAGGGTAGATCTCTTATGATATCGACAGTAGAAATAGAATGGAGCATGTTTGGTGGGGTGTATAAATTATGGTGGGCCGAAAATGTCAGTTAGTGTAGATTTAATTGTCGACTCATCAGACAAAAGAAGTAGGAGTAAACCATTTCAAAAATTAAAACTTTCACTGATTGATTTACAAAATTTCATTTAAATATTATCTTATATTCTATACACCTTATTTTGGTTTTCATTTTGTATTTTATAATAAAACATTAAATTTATTTTGAAGTAAACTTATATTTACATGTAAAATTAATTTTTGAAAATAAATTACGTAATAAATTCCCAACAAAAATTAAAATTAAAATGAATTTTAATTAATAAAAATTATTCCTCTAACATAAAATATGATTAAATTTTTAGAAACATCAATCAATTACATAAATTTATGATTTAAATTATTCGCATCTATTTTTCATTTAATAGATTTGATATTTTGAATTTCATACTTTTTATGTTTTAAAAATACGTTAAATATAATAGTCAGAAAATATATCTATAATAACTTACATTGTTATATGAAAAAGATAATATTAATATATTTATACCAGAAATTAAAAATGGAATAAAAAGTCCATTATTTTTATGGAAAAACAAATAATAATATAATAATAATATACAAATAAATATTGTTTCTCTATATATAAACAGTTTTCAAATGTCAATTTTCAACATTAATTTAATAGTTCTAACAGATATTTTTTTTATAATGGTTTGATAAAAATACTTATAAATATCAATATCTATGGGCATTCGAACGCGCAGAACAATTCATTGATGCTCAAACTATACCTTTTGTAATTTTTTTATATTATCCTCTTATACTTAGTTTTGTTTTTATTATTCTTGATATAAATATTTTTCTGATAAAAATACAACATATGTGAACATCCTTGTCAGCATCATTGTGTTTCTTAGAGGAATTTTAGTATTTTTATTATCCATAGTAGTCAGTTTAATGGGGTTGTTCTTATGGGATAGAGATATATTATGGTAATTTTATAATAAAAATTATCTACTGCATCTATATTTGTTTTTAAAAATTTATTTATTTATATTATTTTTTAATATACATAATACTTAAAATATAATTTTATACATTGGGTGTTACATTATCCCCAACCCCCTTAAATTAATTGCACCCTCACAATTTGATTACACTTATCACTTATATATTTCGTCTTCCTTGTGTATCGTATAACATCCCCAACCCCAAGGTCTGTAAATTTTTCTTACATTTTTACCAACACATCTCCCTATTCTATTAGAGTCCAATGTTGCATCAAATTATTGTACCTCCTTTTGAGAAAAATATCTCGTGAAAGAGGGATTGTATGGATGTAAACACCAAAATATAGTCCTTAAAGAAGGATAAACAATATTGTAATACATAGGGTTGTTTTTAATTTTATTCGTATGGGAATGTTTTATTGTTTCATCATCAAATATTTCAATTTCATGGTAGATTCTTCATGAGACACAAAATTTAATAGCTAACACATATAAACTGCACAAGAATTTCCTTATTCTACTTATCTATAAAAGGATGAGACTGATTTTGGTTTCTCTAATAGGGTAAACCACCTAAAAAGTCTATCAAGGTACTCTCATTGGCATCTATAGAAGTGAAATTGAATCTACCAGATGTATACAAAGAAAAAACCTAATGCATGATGAAGACGAAGTATATCTATTGTACCAGAAATATTTTAAATTCGTTTATAGCTAAGTTACAAGGATTCATAGAGCTACGATTCTTCATCGCTTGATTTTTTCACGATCTTAGCACGTAATTCATCTGTAAGGCATAAGAGACTTGTTGGAGTTAAACTTCATTCCATGTGAAAATTACAAAGAGATGTTTTGACTAATAAAGTATAGTCAATTTTGTGAAGGGTTCTAATTTCCCCAAATTATCTAGACTATTTCTTTGATAACAATTATAATTCCCCGACCCCAGAATACTAATCTTATTGACAAATTGCAAGAAAATTCCATTTAATTTTTTTGATATAAAATTAACTTATTAATTACAAAATACAAAACCGAATAGTGGAATTTTTCCAGTCTATCTTATGTAGAAATTAGAAAAAATTTCTCATTTTATCATAGTTAAAAAATAACTAAATCATATGTCCACTTTGCTTCTATGACCACTTATTCCAAAACTGATGAAAACTGAAACTGAACATCTATAATACATATGAAAATCATTTAAAATTATGGGAAGACTATTAATTTTCTCATTAATGGGTTTTAAAACAATTTATAGCCTTTTACTGAAGAAATTCATCAATAAAAATCAATTGAAAATATTATTATAATCATTAGTAAATTGAACATATTAAATATTAACAGTGATTTAAAAATAATCCATTGATTTTCAGAAAATATTAAAAAAATTTATGAAAACAAACCACATGGAAAACAGAAACATTAAATCCTATATTGGGACTACCCACTTACTGCTGAATTGGGTTCACTTCACAATACCATACCAAATTTACAATGTTTAATTACGATATTTTATGAAATACATTTTAAGCTTTCTTTATGTACATAGATCCCTTTTAATTCGATTTCATTACCTAAAAAACATGATTATATATATATATATATATTTCAATATTAATATATGTATATATATATATACTTTCTTAAATAAATACAAATTTTTTGGGTTTGAAATAATGAAATACCACATCATTGTGTTTTTTCCTAATATGGATTACAATTTTCATTCATAATACTAACAAAAATAATTCAGACACACCATATATATAAATTGTAACATTTTCATGATATGATAAATTTTATAGGAAATGGTTATAACTCATAATGATATTGACATATATGCATAAATATAAAATATATACACATAAAATGATAACTATAGCTTAAGAAAAAACCACATAAAATAATGGTGTTTTACACACGAAAGTTCAATGATTTATTATCATATGATTTCTGGTTTTTAAACTGATAAATATTTTATATAAACAATAAAATCCTTTAAAATTGTTAAATTTTACAAATAATATTAAAACAAAAAATTCTTTTTATATTTATCGATAGATTGATAAATAGATTAATATTTATATTTGTATGATACCCATTTAAAATAATAAATACATTATCAAATAATAAGGATTATTAAATTAAAATATGTTGATGAAGGTCCATTGAATATAATGTTTCATTATGAAAAGAAAATCAATTTTTTAAAATAAAAAACAATAATATAATTTGATCATAATATAAGTTGAAATAGAAAATAAGAACAAAATAATTACTCTTACAATGTTTTGTTGAATGTAATGGATTTCAAGGATACTAGTGAGGTGTGTGTTTTTCATAGAAGTGTGTTCTCTTTTTTATTGGTGTAAATCATTTTCTTACGAAAGATAGGTATTATCAATAATAAATTTGTGATTGGTTTTCATATGCATGTCTAAATGATGTTTTTTTATTAAGACTTATTTAAACTAATGGAAAAAGGTATATATATATATATATATATTATCAATACAATATGTATTATTTGAGGTCCAATAGAATATTATTATATATCTGAGCACAAAAAAAATATATCTAAAAGGGTATATATATATATATTAAAAATTATGACGTATTGTGGATGGTTGATGGGTTTTTAAGATATGATTTTTTAATCGGTAATTTAACGGCGTTGTAGGATTTTTTTGGTTTTTAAAATATTTTTTTTCATTTCAAAGGATTATTTCAAGACATTAATTTAAGGGAATGGGCCTTGGGTGATTGATACATCACCAATAACAGTGGAGGAGAAGTAATTTTTAATGAATTTCCTAGATTTGACCATAAATATAAGATGATAGACGTTTTAAAATGGAGAGGAATATATAGTTGATATTTTATCTAAACAGAGTGCGAAATTGGATGCATAAATGAGATAAACGGTTCATGGTATAATTTGGTTCCCTTATGAGATATATATTGGAATGATAATGCATCACGTTCGGTTGGGTGTGGAAATTAGGGTGCATCAAAAATGTCAGAGGACATAGATTGAATGGGTGATGGATCAGAATGATAGGTATAAGAGGGCCATTTCATAAATCCTGACCTGCATGGATTGATTTAAATTTTTTATTTAAATCTTAATTTATATTTTATAAACATTATTAAAGTTTTAATTTAATATTTTATAATAAAATTGGTAATTAGTTTGAATCACAAATATATTTACATATTATATTAATATTTCAATATAAATTAAATAATTGATTCCCAAAAAATCTATAATTTAAAAGAATTATAATTAATAAAAATTAATCCCCAAATAGAAAATAATAATGATTTCTGTAGATACTTCAAGAAACTAAATAAATTTAAAAAATAATTTATCTTATACATATTTTCTTTTAATTGCTTAGATATTTTAAATTTCATACTATTTATGTTTTAATAATATTTCAAATATAATAGTCAAAAAATATATCTATAATAATTTTCTTTGATATATAAAAATTATACTATTTATTTATTTATACATGAACTAATAATTGGAATAAAAAACATTCAGCATTTTTATAGCCAAATAAATAAAGATTTAATAATAATATAAAAAAATATTGTTTCTCTACATATAAATGGTTATCATATGTCATTTTTTCATCATTAATTTAAATGTTCTAAAATAAATTGTTTCATAATAGTCAGATGAAAATCATTATAAATATAAATATCTAAGGGCATTAAAGCACACAAAAATATTCTTCGATGCTTGAACTTCTACTTCAAGAATGGTTTTAAATGTTCATCTTTTTTTTGGATTCATACTATTGATATGGAAATAATCATTATTCTTATAATATATCGAATAGATGGGAACTACCTAGTCGCCATAATTGTATTTCTTAGAGGAATTAAAGTTGTTTTATTGTCAATAATAGTGGGTTTAATTGGATAGTTATTATGTGTTAGAGATTTGTTAAGATCATTGTATAAATAATTTGTTTACTACTTCTATATTTATGTTTAAAAATTTATTTATTTATATCATTTTGTAAAGTTAATAATACAAATACCAAAGTTTTAAACTTGGTGTGTTACATTATAAAAAGAACTAAGAAAAATTGGAATCTGAATAAAAACATATAATGTGATTACATGAAGAGGTAGATTGTAGAATTTTACCAGTATTACTTTTATTACAATATTTAAAGGATGAATTATATAATTAAAATTATATGAAGCTACCATTAACCATACAAAAGAATTAAATGAAAAATATAACAATGGATTTCCTTGTAAGAAAACATGGGAAACGTAAATGAAAAAGGCCATCTGAGTGTCAGTTGATCACCTTTAAATCTCAATATAATTCATTCCAATCAAGGATTTTTATTTTCATGATAAACATGCCCTGATATACATAAGGGATGTTGTAATACATCATGTATTTTTGACCTCAATAGTTTCTAAACAATATATTATATTTACATCGATGATCTAGATAATCTTTAGACATGTGTTGGATAGAGAAATAATATTCAGAATTTATTATAACACTTAGATATATTATTGTCTCAAATAATGAATAAAAATCATTAATATATTATTAGATCATATTTAATTTACTTTCATGGTGGTTGGGATCAATATATTTCGCTATCAAATTTCACATATAACAACAGTTTCCATTCTTGCAGTCAAATGACACCTAATGAGGCTCTGTATGAGAACCAGTGTTGGACTCAAAATACTAGTATTATGTTATTGATAAAAATATGGTGGGACATGATTTTATACATGATACGGTAGTATCGAACTAGTCATTTTCATATGAAATTTTTATATGGTCAATAGAAAATCTATGCAAATATTCATTGATGACACTTAGAGTTTCTGGATGGAGGTAAAGTGTACCTTTATATATCATATAGGATGAATTTCATGAGTTTTGTGAATAATGGAATTCATAAAACAATATGAATTGTCCCCTTAATGATCCTAGATCACATTGGAGTTTTTTCTGATCGACTAACACTTCCAACTAACCAACACCCAGTACATGATGTGCCTTATATGTCCCTTGAGAGTAAGTAAACATCATAAATCTCACATGTACTTAATCTAGAGGTGTTATTCATAGAGAATAATAATTTTTATATAACAAATATAGTGAATATCCTATATTAAAAATAAATCGTTATATGAAACTAGATAACTCGCCTCCTAAAAGTGTTTTGGCTTACCCATATGTTTAAGGATATGACATGGACACTCGAAGAGGTGATGAGATATAAGTACAACAATTTGTTTTAGTTTGTGAATGAAATTAGAATTGTGAAATTTTAAAAGGGGGGATATTTTAATGACAAGAAAATTTATAAATTAAAATCCATTTTTTCATGAGTAAATGGATTATTGTGAAATGAAAATTTTAAAATCAAAAGAACTAATATTGTTATTTTTAACCACAATATTTTATTTCCTGTCTCATTTAATGTGACGTTAAGAATCATTATATTTCATTTTATATCCATTATACAGTATTCTTTTGATTATTTTATATATTGGGTTATGAAAATTCCATTCAACATCAAAAAAATGAGGTGATGTCCTCAACTAGTCAGATAAAACTTTTTGAAGCCCATTTAATATAGCTTACATGGGAGAATCACTAGGATTTCCATTTAGAAATCTAAATACAATAAAGAATAGACAACGAGGAATGAAATTTAAGATATAAGTTCACGATACTCAGGTTTACAATGCAAACCATGTTCGTTGAACCACAACAAGAAAATTTCAACATTAGATGGCCTACACTCAGGGAAATCACTAGTGCAATAAATGGATAATTTTTAGACACAAATAATTTTATATTTTTCTTATTATTAATATAATAATATATATATATATATCTTTTATTATTTTATAATTACTAATTACGAATATTTATTAAAATTATATTTTGATACGATACATAAATTTTTTGTTTTTAGACATATATAAATAATGTCAAGACACTTATTTTTTAATCAAATTTTTTTAAACTAATTATACATTGATAAAAGTTTATTATGAAATTTTATTTATTAAATTTAAATAATATCAAACTTTTATGAATTAAACTATCAATTCAATAAGGTCCGGAAATCTATAACTATGGAAATAATTATTTATTAATAAATATGTATTTTTTATTTAATAATTCGACTAAATATGTTAAAATATGATCTTATTATGAATGAACTATTTCAAAAACTTATGCATGTACATAATTTTATTTTTATGGGTGGGCCTTGAATTATATATCTCTCAAATTCATTGGGTAGTGTATTTATTTTTTGATATTATATACATATATATTGAAAGGGATGTTATCCAACAAAGGTATTAAAATGAGGTCACAATGGTTAGACATGGATTATTCAAATTATATCATGTCTTATACGGTTTTTACAATCTGATTTTGCTCGTAAGTTATCATATTATGTCCTGATTTGATTCTTATGTTTTTATTTCCCACCCATAAAATGTTACATTGATATACATATTATATCACATTTATTACATTAACATATGAAATTCATAGTTTATTCATTTATTTAGATTTACATCTCACCACATTGTTATGTATTCACTGGTGTAATCATATGAATTTTTTGAAGAGCATCAAATTTGTAAGATCATGTTAATGGATCTCCAATAATGTTCTATTTTTAATTGTAATCTAATTTGTATATAAATAATTACCAAATTAAAGTTGGCCTCCAAATCATTTAGTTCCTTATTAATTGCATCCATATGTAATTAAAAGTGAAATATTGTGTATGAAAGATATAAGTTGTTATAGTTTATTTATTATTTTCTCTCCCTATTATATAATCTATTGATCAAAATTTTATTTCATAAAAGTCATAGGGGGTTACATTGTTCTTACTATTGGATTGGGAATCTCATTTTCTTATTCATCACATCTCCCACAACAAGGGTTTTTAAAAAAAATTATTTATATTTCCATCTGTTGACTAAAACAAATAAAAAATAGTTCTAGGAATTTTGAAACTGTTTAAAAATATATGAAAATAATTATATTTTTAGAGAAAACTCATAAATTAATTATATTAATTAATATATCAAATTAATCGTATCTATTTATGGTATCCATGGTTTATTACATAAGAAATTTTCTACATCACAATTTTTCAAATATAATATAATTATTTACCATAGCATAGCATCGAGAGTGTCAAACCTAGTGTACAATGGGGAATATTTTTCGTACAACCAATGATGATAATTTTAATATCCAATCCTTGTTTTTCATGTTTATAACCACTATGTACTACTATTATTGACGAATTAAAAATTTTATATCTAGAATGGGATTTAGTTTCTGGGATACTACTCATTCTACAATTTAACAAAACATATTAATTTTTTTCTATGTATAGACATGTCAATATAATTTCCCCTATGGTTATATAATTATAGCCCCAAAAAATAACTAGTCTTTTCTCTAATGCAAACTATAACCACCCATGTATTATAAATAAAATATTGTCATGATATTTTATTTTGAGAAACACATAAAAATTCAAAAAGTATTAGAGGAATAATGTACTTGGGTAATTAGATAAATATCAAAATGAATTGAACCATGGATACAATAAAATTATTTGGGAACTCCAAAAAAAATCACTTAATATTCTATTGATCATCTAAAACTATACATGATATCCTAAAGAAGCATGTAATAATAGTGGGTGATATGAATCGAGGATGGGAATAATTAATTAATTTAAAAATGTAATGATGTACAAGTAATTCAAGGAGAATACTATGATGATATAGAAATGTTAGATTAATAATAGTAAAAATAAATTTATTTTATAATATTATAACATCAAAGTGCCATAGGAATGTGTAAACAACATAAAAATGATATCGTTATAATAAGTCATGTACAATCACTATGAAATCATAACATAGTATTCTAAGGATAAATTAACATGAACAATATGAGGTATCTCATGAGATAAATTCATTATCCAATGCATTGGAGTTATATATAATTATTGTCCCACTCATCACATTAATATTTTGAAATGCATTTGTGTTCCATATAGATCAAACAAAATAATAACATAATTTATCATATTTAATCCCATGATTAATTAGTGTGTGTTAAATATGTAGAATTAACCAACATATTGAGGGTCTGCCCATCATGGTGAATACCCTTGAATATAAATTTTGTGTATTAATCATGACATAAAACATTAACATTGAAAATAAGGGAATAATTTTTGTAGCATACTGAGTGTACATAATGGTTCATGGAAGGGATTGATATGAGTAAAAGGTGTTACGTAATGACATATGAATAATAAGATTTGTAAAATTAATTGTTAAAGCTTGTAAAAATTAATAAATAAAAGTCAAATGGCATACTAAAATCAATTTACTTTAGTAAAATGTATAAAGAGAGAATATATTACCTTTAGACACTGATTTTGAAATATTTAAAGGAGACTATAAAGATATTTAGCATACCGTGTTAGTTTTATAGATAGGGAGAGGGAGATAAAACTTGTGCTCAATATGTTTTAATTAATGAGAAATGTGGGTGTTTGTGAAATTTATATTACATGAGAATGGATTTAATGATTAGTTTTAAAAAAAAAATTTCAATCAATGTCATAAAATAATAAAAATCACAAACCATACCATGGTTTTGCACATATTTTTTACTAAATAGGAGTGTGATTCAATATTTTCTTATGATAATATTTAGTATATTAAAAATTTAAAAATTAATGATGTGGAATTGTTTCAATTTTACAAAAACTCGTAAAACATTAAAAATATAATATAGATTTTGAAAGAATTATCATATGATTTATAAATTAATCATATATTTTTTAAAGCACATTATATTAATGGGGGATGATATTTTTGGATGGGAATTACTTTTATATTATTTATAACATCAATTATTGGATTTCATGATTTTGTAATATATATCGTAAATTCTTACTATGTTTAATATTTTTCCAAAAACATGAATCTCTCATTAAATAATCAATAATAAACTATTTTATAATATTTAATTTTTTAATTTTTTTAAATAATATTTTAAATATGATAAATTACAATTTAAAATATATATATATATATATATTAGAATAAACTATTTTTCAAGAAAAAAACTGCATTCAGACCCATATTAAAATTTCCTTAGATTTCATTAAATTATATGACAAATAAAATATAAATAAAAATTATTTTATATGAATATTCTATAAAAATAATATTTACATAAAAATTCATAAAATTTAAAAACAAATTGAAACTACATATTTGAAAAGAAATTATAATTTTGGTTTCATCATATTAAAATCATATTTTATCAAACTCATTATATAATTAATTATATTTAATATATAAATTAATGAGAAAAATGTAATAATTATTTTATTATCGATAAAATATTAAAATTCATATACTATCGTTCTGTTACATAATGGATTTTTACAGCAGTATATTCCCTAGGTTAATGTGTGTGATCGATGTACTTTTTTAAATGATTTGTAAACCGTGATTTGGGTGGTGATGTTGATTTGATTTCACTTCTCATAGAAATTATTTCCATGTATATTCTGTACTATAATATCATCTTAGGATTGGTCAAGGGTTATGTTTGGTGATTCCATCTCCCCTGGAAGATCTGATAAATGGGATGTATATGGTATGACTATATATATTGAGGTCATGTATTATTCTATATGTCTAAACAATATATTATTATATCCAATAAAGTATACCAATATTAATTCTCATGATATAAATGTTATATTATCAATATTTATGATGATTAGTGGTGTTTTAAGTCTTACATTCTATATTTTGTTATATTTTTAAATATCCAAATTTATTCATATGTTTAATATAAAAACATGACTTTAAAATGACCTATTAAATATAAAAGTGATTTAATTTATATTTTATTGGTTCACTACATAACATGAATTTTCAAAAGCTAATTGTGGTCAAATCTATTCTTCGAAATGAAAAAATATCCATATCGAAAATACTTGAGTGATGAGATAAATAAATTAATATTAAGGTAGGCTTATAATTAACATTGATATTAGCTTGATTTTGAATGACATTTAAGATATATTTTGTCAATTTAGTTATTTTTATTTATTTAAGAGGAACATTATTTTCATGGGAAGTGCTAATTGAGTATTATTTCCTATTATTCCTTAGGATGTTTGCTTTAACCGTATTTTATATTGCTTCTTGTGAATTAAATGTATAAATGTAGGGGATATAAGAGGATCATTTTGTGACACATTTTTATAAATTATTAAATTTTTTATTCCCACTACATTATCATTTTTGGGTAATTATAGAAAAATAGTGTTTTGGAAAAACCTGAACATAATTTTGAAAATAGAATAATTATTTATCCTTATGTTTTTTTCACTTTTATATTTCAGTATTAAATATTTCAAATTTATAAAAAATATAAAATTTATATTTTAACTCTTCTAAAAAATATTATAAAAATAAAATTCAACTAGAACATGAGATTAATCAAATAATATTACGACCGAAAGAAGAGTTAATGTTGATCCATAGAATCTGAGAATATATTTGAAAAAAACCAATATAGGAATATTTATCAATATTTTATAGTCCAAATGATATGAAATTTTAACTATATATCGACATGATTATGGGAAATGTTTTCATTAATTATGTCTAAAAAATATTAAACTATATTCATGTCCATAAATGTCTAAGACCCTAGAGTAATTGAATTAATAGATTTTGGATGGTGAGAAAGTATTCATTAATAATCTCACCATTAAATCATCAATAAATGTTCAACTTAGCAGAACTCTTATAAGATGAATTATAGAATATTGGATAAAAACTATAAATAAGATCACATTATATGATTTTACCATTTAAATAAGAAACCATGAATGATATTTTGATCTAAATATTTTAAGCCAAAATGAGAAACCCCTCATGCCTATGAATTTATTCTTACAAATAATTTCAAAATAGTTATCCATTCTAAATTTATGGTATGGTAGAGTTTTTTCTTATAACATATTTATATATAATTAATTTATATATGTTTATTTTTCCCATTCTTTTTATTTTCTCTCTTATTTAATTGTTTTTTCCCCTATAAATCCTAACACAATTAAAATAGATTACTTTCATTAACTACTTTTCAAATATATGGAGTTGTTTTATTCTTTTTTTTTCATTTTGATTCATTTATTATATTAATTTTATAACAATATTTCATTATTAGTAAAATTTATTTGGGTAAGAGGTCAATTTATTTTACCTATTATCTACTTCTTTGTCCCATTAATCATTATTCCTCTATTTCTTCATCATAATTATGCATAAAAATGAATATCATTGAAATGATTATTTGAAAAGTATTATCCTACACATAATTGGTTATTGTAAGAAATCATATTAATATTTTGTGGGTGTTGAGTGATATGGTTTATCTAGAAATTAGATAATATATTGGGAATTTATATTTTCAATGAAAATGATAGCATCACTATGATATCCTTAAGATAACTACTCATATTTATTCATAATAAATTATTTCAAACTTCTTGTTTTAATTATCTATTTTATTATTATATTTGTATTTATATCATATAATTATTAACCCCTTCCCTGTATCCATTTTATTTTAATTATATATAAAATAATTAATATACTATTGAGTAAATTTTAATATTGATTTATTGAAACCATGGATCAGTAAGAGAAAAAACCATGTTTATTACATATACAACACATATATGATATGAAAATATTTTCTAGAGACTACATGAAAACTCTCATCATATATTCATTAATATAAATATATTTTATGATAGGGGTTTTAGTTTTTTATGGGAGTTAAATTCTTGAGAACAATTATATATGGAAAGAAAAAATATATTGGTGAAATTGACATGTTGGGAGTACATGTTACATTCTATAAATCATGGTATTTTTGGATTATAAAGTGCCTGTAAAAACTAATGAGGCTCATACAAGGATTTGTGGAATCTGAAGAATGTATATGATTCAGATACTTTTTTCACTTAATTACATGTGAAATTTGTATTATTATCCATGTTAATAATATCTTGATGAGTAATTTTTTATAGATAATTACTATTAAATGTTATTTGGTGTAACATTTCTTTTTCTATTAGTTTTATATTTTATTATAGATGTTTTGAGAAGAGATAATGACATGTAGTTTGAAAATTTGATCTCACAATAAGATAAGATGATTTGGATTTCTATAATCCATTCAATATTTGTTTCATGAACAGGAAAATGCCTTAGGGGGTCCAATGGAGATGATTTTCATGAAGGTTATCCAGTGGATTCATTTGATGAAGAAGTATCTATGACATCAATAGTAGATTTGTTTAAATTTGAATTTAAATTTATGAATAAATATAGAAACAATTACTGTATAGATTAATTAGAATAGATTATTAAGAATATGGATATGAATTTGAAGGAAATATGTGTTTCTATAGGGGAAAATTTTTAAGATAATAAAATGGGACTTTTTAAAGATATGAATTAAATAAAAATCTGTTTTTTCTAAACATGATTGAATTAATTATCTATTTTAGGAAAAGTGTATTCTTACACAACATTTTGATGAGTATATAAGATTGATTCTAAAAGAAATGATGAATATATAATATATTAATTAATTTTATAACTTATTTAAGTTAACTAATATTAGAAATATTTAAATCAATATAACACATTCAACATCATTAATAGAATAATAAAACCATATTCATACATTATAGTTCTTGTAATAAAATTACTCTATCTGAAGAGTGTTAATTTCAAAAATATAACAGTTGTTTAAAGATTATAAATTTATGTCATATTATAATGATTTAAACACTTCTATATGTATATTTTATAAGATAAAACATGTTATGAATTAGTGTTTATCATTAGAATGTATGATACAAAATAAAAATATTGATCAATGAGTCTATATTATATTAATAAATTTTGATGGAACCTACATGTCTATAAACTAATATCTTCATAAGAATTATATAAAGTAATTTGTTAGGAGTGTCCCTTTTGTATAAGGTTCATAATCCACAAAAAACTCAATAAGAAGTGGCACATTGTGGGGAGGGACATAACCTAATAATGTATAATGGTGATCCTTGTCGAGGACTGAATTTACCAAAACATTTCATCCAAAAAACAATGATAATATTGGTGATCAATAAGTGGTTAAATCATCTCACACTCAAATTAACCCCACCCCCTCTTGGTGTTTAATTTGTTACAACATCGATAATGAAGAAGGGGCCTCCTATACAAGTGAACATCAACATGACCTACAATACATAAACTAAAGGATTGTTCAAGCATACTATCTATGTTATTTAGTACATATTATACTAATGTATCCTTCATTCGGATGATTTTTAATCGTGTTATCGATTATTAATTATGTTCTTGGATAATAAAACTTATCTGACATCAATTATGGTAGATTAATTTATTAACTGTTACTATTGGTCATGTCGAATAACTCTTCTATAGTAAGTCACTAGTTAGTCATCAATTATCATACCAGTTCTTACGATGGACATGTCAATGATAATATTGGTGATCAATAAGTGGTTAATGATTTTCTAAATTAGGAATAATTAATAAGAATATATATATATATAATACTTTAGAGTATGAGGTAGGTGACAGAGTTTTCTTTTTGGTCTCATCCAAATTGTTACACCACCATATTTGAATTGTGTAAAAAATTTAACTATGTTATGTCAGATAATTAAACGTATTGTGTGTTGTTTCTGTTGATTATATATTATTTATTCCTCAATTGTTACATTACATGGATAATCATTTTTCTCATCATAGTTGATAGAAAACTGATCCTTATGACATGATCAATGACATTGACATGGGGGTAATGATCTATTAATGGAATGAAAAACACATACAGTTTTACATTGTGAAAATAGTGCACATTGAAGATTATAACCCATGTATTTTTTAGTAGTAACATATGTATAAACAATAGTATAATTGGGAGTGGGTGGATGGGATATGGGTCTAATGGTTGGAGTCTTTAATCAGTTATTCTCAGGGATGAACCTTTGTAATGAGATTCTCTTTGTTGTAAACATTGAATTTCCACTAATATTTTAATGTTTATATATATATATATATAATATTTTACATTACTATAGTTATTTTGAAGGTATTTTTTGAGGAGTTAAAAGAGTCCAATCATATATTTTCATTAGGTAGGGTATAGTTTCATGACATATTTCGTAAGACATTATTGCTCATGATACTTTTTAGACAAGTATCAAGTACTCGATATCTATAAGAGTATTAGCGGAGACCATATAAGGACACAAGGTGGATGATAACCCATGGTAATGTAATAAAGGATTAATTTGGTACCCAATTTCGGTTTACCTAATATTTATTAGTCCATGGTTAGTTTTATTACAATTTAAATAAATATTATTAAATTGGACAACCCCCTCTCAATTCTGATATTCCCTACTACAGTTCCCCTTTAATCACTACATAATATTATATATCATTTAAATATATACATCATTATTTGAATAATTAAATCACTTATATCATATCCTAGTATATTCCATGATGAAATAATCATGTTTTGTTTCATTTATGGTTCATTTTGATCACTAGTTCACCCTTATTCAATAGTCATTCAATAATTTTAGAGATTTGTATATTAATTAAATCCCCTTAATTGAATAAGAATAAATATAATGATATTATATGATAGTGGTGTGATATGTCATGGATCATTATCTATAATTTTTCACATTAGATTTTCTATGTTGATGTTTCTTTCATGATATATGATTTAACCTTTCTCGATGTGCATGACATAAAGAAATTAGAATTTTATTTCGATAGTTTATCAGATTTAGTATGTTTCATTATACTCATGAACGGTTGTTCAAAAGATGTATCATATTCATATAGTCAGTTCATAGTTTATGTTAATTTGGAACATCAATCAAAATCATTATTATACCAATTTAATATTATCCTCTGAAAAAATTCAACTTATAAGTCATTGAATTGGATACCATAGACTCTATTATACATGAGATATATTATATAATGTCACACCCACTTATATTTACTTTCCTTTATTTTTATTTTGCTGGATTCCGGGTGTTCGTGCCACGATCCGAGATGAGCCCGGATTAAACCTTTTTGTCATTTTATGCCTTTTTGGGTTTCAGACCTGTGCGCGGTCGCCGCATGGTTGGCGGTCACCGCGCAGTCGGCCCGAGTATCGTTTAATTGTTGTTTTATTGATTTTTTTTACCCTTTTTATTTTATTGATATCATCTGTGGCTTTATTGTTATTACTATTATAGTTGCGATACTAATATTATTATTATGATGTTTATTATTATTATTATTATTATTACTATTATTTTTATTAGTGTTATTATTATTATTATTATTATATACATATATATATATATATATATATATATATATATTATAACCCTAATCTAACCCTAACCCCGTCCTTTGCTGTGTGGCGCCCCCTTCCCCCTATCTCCTCTCTCTCTTCTTTCCCCTTCCTCTACGCACCAGCATCCCGGCTGCTCCCTCCTCATGTCCGACCCGCCATCCCGGACCTCCGACACCCCAGATCTGCACGACCAACAGCGCCGACGTTGTACCCCTCCTATTCATGGCCCCCGCTCACCCCAGCTCCGCGCGAGCCCTCCTGCGCGCTCCCCCTCTCCCGCAGCCAGCGCCCAGCCTCTGCTTCGCCGACTGACGCCCCGTAGGCCATCGCCTCGCCGGCCTCCACCTCGCCGGCCGCCTTGTCCCTATATCCTGCCCGAGCCACCCCACCTCCCTCTGTCCTCCTCGATACTGCCGGCTTCCCTCGCCGCGCCGACCCCGCTCCCGCACACTGGTTTCCGCCTCCAACCAATCGGCCTCCACCCCTACCCTCCTTCCCTGCCGGTGGCCCCCTTCGGTGCCGCTCCCTCATGCAGCACCCCGGCGACTCCCCTGTTCCCCCTCGCCCAGGCGGCGCTGCCTGCGCGACCCCCCCTAACCTCCGGTTCTCCTCCGCCCATGCGGCCTCCGGCGTCTGCAACTCCCGGCCTAGCCCCGTCGTCCCAGCCACCAACCGCCCGCGCCGACCTCATGTTCCAGCTACCGCCGCCCGAACCAGCCCCCTTATACCCCTGTTACTCCCTTCGCCCATCCCGCGTGACATTTCGCCGGACCTCGCGCCCTCGCCGCTGCTGCACTCCCCAGCATCGAGTCGCCCCTCGCAGGCCCCTGTGTCCTCGTCGGTGCCCCTTTTCCTCGTACATGACCGCTCCCCATGCTGCCTCCGGCGTTCGCCGTTCCGCGCACCCCCTGCTGTCTCGGCTCCCTCCGCAGCTCCCCGGCCGGCGCTTCCGGCGAACCCCCGTCGCAGGCCAGCAGCCTCCGGCCGTTCTGACGCCCCTGCCGACCCTACTGGCGAGGCCGCCACCGACCAGCAGCCTTCAACCCGCTCCAGAAGCCCCCGGGCCTCTCTCGGCTTTTTCCAGGCGCTGTTCCGACATCTCCCGCCCTTTTTCGGCGACCCGGTCGGCGTTCCCCATCCCTGCCGGCACCCCTGCTTCGCTCCGGCACTGCCTGCCGGCGTCCCCCGACCTTTTCCTGCACTCTGGCCTGCTCCGCCACACCTTCGGCAGGCCGTGTATCGGCTTTCGGTAGTCCGACCAACCGCCACCGTCATGCGTCGGGCAGCGGCGCGCCTGATAATCCGCGCGCGACCTCCAGCCGTCTCCCTGCTAGTGCGCACCGCCCCTTTAACTGGCGCGGGACCCCGGCGGTCAAGCGCGTCGGCGCCGAGGTAGTATTTTGTGGCTGATCTCTAGTTGAGTTTTTTTTGTTATATTGGTGGTCTGCTGTATTGTTGTTTTGGTGTTTGTTTCAGCGCGTCGACGAGATAATTCGGCAACGCTGCGGTCTTTAGCTGGCGCGTGCCCCCGTTGGTCGGGCACATCCCTGCGCCGAGGTGATCTCGTGTTGGCTGTCTGTTTGTGTTTGTATTTATGTCAGTTGGGACATTTTAAGTGTTTCATGTTTTTTGTAGCACATTGGCGGAATTATTCTGCGATGTAGTGATCGTCGGCTTGCGTGCGCGTACGCGACTGCGCGAAGCGTGTTCCTCCGTCGTGTTCTGCTGATGACTTCGAGGTAGGTCCCCCATTGCACTCACCATTAAATTTAGAATTTATTAATTACTTGATGTTTTTTTAATTTTAATGAATGATAAATAATATTAGATAATAAAAATTTTAAATGATTATTCAGTGTGAAAAGAGCCGTTTATTTTATACCGAACACTTGGAACATTTTCTTGACGGGCGGACACCCAATTTTGAAAGAATGCCCGATTGGCCTTTAAAAATAATTCACGGAATTTAAACGTACTTCTAGTTTTAAAGATAAGAGATTGTTTCTGAACAAGTGTTTTAGGTTTTTTCGAGAAATGAGGTTTTGTTTTAAAATTTGTGAAAGCCCGTTTGGCACTTTAATAGAATAAATTTTTGTGGAAAACCTACTCGGGGGTGATCTTTGGTGTGAGTTGTTTTCGTGAGCTGTATGTGATGTTGGTGCATCGTGACTGATTGTTTTACATTGTGGACGCACCCCTGTTTATTGCATGTGTTGACATGGGAACCTGGCTAGTGAGTGAATCTTCTGAGAACGATTGCTGCACTAGTTTAGATTACGCACTGGCTAGTGACCCCATAGCAGGGGAATACTGGGTTATTGCTGTTATGGGGATTGGGCCCCTCGGTTAGGCCATGTAGGGCTATGTCGGGTAGTATTATGGGCGTTATGACGTCATCGAGTTATGGGATGCCTTCAGGATGAGTCACATGTATAGTACGTTCTGGATTGTTCACGATCTCCTAGGTTCGACCCATGTTTCTTTTAGTGTTTAGTTATGTGTGGAGGACGATTGAGAGGTCGAGTTCGGTTGCTGACCCTTGTGTGCCACTTTACCATTGACCTTAGTGTGTGTTGTGTGTGATTCTCATTTTGACTAACAACTAAATTTTGGATTTCTAAATTGATCATAAAATGTTTTGAAAATGCAATGCACCTGTTCTTTCAACATTAAACTTGTTCTAAATTAAAAAGGGAAATGGACTGTTACTTGTTTTAGAAATGAAAGTGTGTGTAAAACCTATTTTATATAATTTAGTTCAAACCTGAAATTGATAAATTCTTTATTTATTGGTATGTGCATTGGGAATAGAATTAGTCGGGCCTACCTATTGAGTTTTAATACTCACGCCTATAGTGTTTTCTTGTTTTTAGCTTTGTTACAGGTTCCAGATTCAGTTGTTCGCCTTGAGCGATGTTGGTTGTGGTATTGGAGAGTGACCCATGGGGTTACCTGGTGTTTGGATCGTGGTCAGGTTAGTTGCGTTGTTGGTTCCCTTTTCCTTATTTACATTTGTTCTATTTATTTCTGCTGCTTAGTTTATTATATTTTGGGCCAAATCGTTCCCAACTGTTTACTTTTGATGCCCGGCACTAGCTGCCAGCCCGTGGGGATCGGGAACGCCCCCCGGGCCATGTCGCGGGCCGGCTCGGGTGACCGGTTCAGGGTCGACCCGGGTTGGTTCGTGACAAAATGGTATCAAAGGAGGCCCTTGTTATTTGGGATGTCTGGTAGATGGAGATTAGGATTGTCGGGACTTGAGAGGTAGGTACGGGAAGGACGTCATGAACCCTCGCCCGTTCTGCACCTCGAGTCGCCAGGGATAGTCTGGGAATCGAGTCTTTGTTTCGTTTTGGATTGTTTTGGATTAAGGGATGACAACAGAGGTAAGCCGATGTTACATCGTGATTTCACATGGAGTAGTGACCCATGTGGATTCTGGGTACATGGTTTGAATTCCTCCTAGTGGTCGACGCCTACTTGGGACATGTACCACTACCATGTCACCAGGTTATGCGTGACTACTAGTCTCTCACTGCGGTGTTTGATGCAATTTAAGTGTTGTTTTTGTTCTGGTTGGTGTTAGTGATTTTTTTTTTGAAATGGAAACAAAAAGGGGGTTTTTAAAATGAGACTGATTTCTTTTAAAGGACTTTAAATTTATGAAATGGGTTTTAAAAACAAAAATCATTTGGTTTGGAAAACTGATGTTTTCTTTGAAATTGGTCGAGATCGGTTTGGGGTGAAACCTCAGGTACTCCTTATGGACGTTTGCACATGTGAGAAGATGCGTGGAAAGTGCGAGTTGGTGCGTATGAATTAAAGTGGATGATTACATGTGCAACGGTTCATGAGATTACCTGGGTGTGTTTGAAATTCAAGGCTTGACCTGGTTTTGTAAATTGGCTTTTAAAGAGGAAAATGGTTTTGGAGAGCAGTTTTGGTTTAAAAAGTGGAGTTGGTATTTGGAAAGTAGCCTTGAAAGAAGGTGGTTTTGAAATATAATGTGAAAAGTGGTTTTTGGGTTGTGTTTGTTTTTGTTTGGTTTTGAGCTTGTTGTTTTTGGACGAGGGTGATTTATTGACGTTGCTTTGATTGATATCAGTTTCATCTCGGTGTTATATATGTTTTTCAAAAATGATGCCCAGAAAGGTCCCTAGAGTTTTGATGAGTCATGCCCAGTTTTTGGTCCTTCTTGGACATTGTTCGTACTTCGTGGTGATCAGAGTCTGTTAGAGACAGTGAAGTGTCTTGAAGAGGTCGAGCGCATCTCCAGGGTGTTGGGAACTCCCGAAGCGGTTAAACTGTATGTGTTTTGGGTCTCTTCGAAGGACCAGCTCTGGACGAGTAGGAGTTGTTCGCCCCATCATTACTGTAAGTTGGGATGATGTGTTATGTCTTCAAATCCATCTTCGTTCAATGGTTTATACTTGTGGAGGTAATTAATAAGAAAAAAGAAAGAGTTTATACGTGTTCAACATGGCCAGCAGACGGTGAAAGCATATGTTGAACATTTCAAGGATCTTGTGTCTTTTTTTTGGGGGTAGAGTCGCAAGACTGGATGAAGACTTCTCTCTTCATTAAGGGTCTTCGTCTAGAGATGAAGGAGCAGGTCCTCCTTTCTGAGGACCATCACTTTGAGAAGCTGGTGGATGATGCGTTCTTAGTTGATTTGGTCGTTGGAGTGGATATGGTTGACAATCCAGCATATCCACTTGCTCGTCAAGGTTCCCCATATGGCGAGTAGTGTGTTCCAGAGGCACCTATTCCTAAAACATTCTCTTCAGTGGCTCTAAATTCCACTTTCGTCGGACCGTCTAATGGTGTACCGTCAGTATGGACGGTTAGGGAATACGAGCCGTTATATCACACCTCCCGAAAAGGTGCCATCATTGCAGGTTTCTGGATCATCTAGAGAAGCTTTGCAGGAAGCGTCGCCTGAGGAATACACTGTGACTAGAAGATTCTAGTGCCTGGCTGTGAGGCAGAAGATGCTTCAACCATCAGAGACCTAACCAAAGGACTTTGAGTGAAGCTCGCGCGCAGTCAGGAGTTGACGGGGGTGTGAAGCCTCAGTTCGGGTTTGGGTGTTTAGTGTTTCCAACAAAACATTTAATGTCCTTCCATTCTCGTTCTATCACTGTAAAAGTTTTGGCGTTGTTGTCGGTTCATTGTGTCGTCGTGAGCTTGGGATGAACGTATTAGTTTGAAATCCAAACAGTCTTGTTTGACGGATTATGGTGTTTAGGATCGTGTGTTTTTCTTAGAGGTATGTTTGGACCTTGCGTGGGTTAACCATGGTTTGGCGATGTTCGTTTGGAGATATAAGTGCCCGCGGTGGAGTCCAGGATTGCTGTTATACTCGGGTTTACTACTTGGATTAAGTTCTACTTGGAGATTTTTCTATCGTCTTCGGGATTTCATTGGTCTGAGTGGAGAGTTCCATGTTTTGGCGGAGGAGCTGTTTCACTCGTGCTATAAGAGTTGGTTTAAACCTGTTGGGAGTTCCCAAATCGACTCCCCCTTTCCTAGGATTTTCTATTTAGATGGTCAACTTTTCTGCACTAGTTATGTTCTTGTGGTGGGGAGAACCCCTTTGTGTTCTCCCCTCAACCTCGGACCTCAGTTTTCTCTTGAATCGGTCGGGTGTGACCTGTGTAGAGTAAGGTCCTCCCCGAGATTCTTAGTTTTCTTCGGTTCCTTTAGTTCTGTTTTGGCATAGACCTGAATCTTGACCGACTTTTGGCCTGGTGACTTTCTGGGGGAAGAAAGTGTCTGTGGTGGGGAGAATTGTCACATCCGCTTATATTTAATTGCCTTTATTTTTATTTTTTTGGATTCCGGGTGTTCGTGCCACGATACGAGATGAGCCCGGATTAAACCTTTTTGTCGTTTTATGCCTTTTTAGGTTTCTGACCTGTGCACGGTCACCGCATGGTTGGCGGTCACCGCGCAGTCGGCCCGGGTATCGTTTAATTGTTGTTTTATTGATTTTTTTTACCCTTTTTATTTTATTGATATCATCTGTGGCTTTATTGTTATTATTATTATAGTTGCGATACTAATATTATTATTATGATGTTTATTATTATTATTATTATTATTACTATTATTTTTATTAGTGTTATTATTATTATTATTATATATATATATATATATATTATAACCCTAATCTAACCCTAACCACGTCCTTTGCTGTGCGGCACCCCCTTCCCTCTATCTCCTCTCTCTCTTATTTCCCCTTCCTCTGCGCACCAGCATCCCGGCGGCTCCCTCCTCATGTCTGACCCGCCATCCCGGACCTCCGGCACCCCAGATCTGCACGACCACCAGGGCCGACGTTGTACCCCTCCTATTCACGGCCCCCGCTCACCCCATCTCCGCGCGAGCCCTCTTGCGCGCTCCCCCTCTCCCGCAGCCGGCGCCCAGCCTCTGCTTCGCCGACCGACGCCCTGCCGGCCATCGCCTCACCGGTCTCCACCTCGCCGGTCGCCTTGTCCCTATCTCCAGCCCGAGCCACCCCACCTCCCTCTGTCCGACTCGCTACTGTCGGCTTCCCTCGCCGTGCCGACCCCGCTCCTGCACACTGGTTTCCGCCTCCAACCAATCGGCCTGCACCCCTGCCCTCCTTCCCTGCCGGTGGCCCCCTTCGGTGCCGCTCCCTCATGCAGCACCCCGGCGACTCCCCTGTTCCCCCTCGCCCAGGCGGCGCTGCCTGCGCGACCCCCCCAGACCTCCGGTTCTCCTCCGCCCATGCGGCCTCCGGCGTCCGCAACTCCCGGCCTCGCCCCGTCGTCCCGGCCACCAAACACCCGCGCCGACCTCCTGTTCCAGCTACCGCCTCCCGAACCAGCCCCCTTCTAACCCTGTTACTCCCTTCGCCCATCCCACGTGACATTTCGCTGGCCCTCGCGCCCTCGCCGCTGCTGCACTCCCCAGCATCGGGTCGCCCCTCGTAGTCCCCTATGTCCTCGCCGGTGCCCCTTTTCCCCGTACACGACCGCTCCCCATGCCGGCTCCGGCGCTCGCCGTTCCGCGCACCCCCCTGCTGTCTCGTCTCCCTCCGCAGCTCCCCGGTCGGCGCTTCCGGTGAACCCCCGTCGCAGGCCAGCAGCCTCCGGCCCTTCCGGCGCCCCTGCCGACCCTACTGGCGAGGCCGCCACCGACCAGCAGCCTTCAACCCGCTCCAGCAGCCCCTGGGCCTCTCTCGGCTTTTTCCCGGCGTTGTTCCGACGTCTCCCGCCCTTTTTCGGCGACCCGGTCGGTGTTTTCCATCCCTGTCGGCACCCCTACTTCGCTCCGTCACTGCCTGCCGGCGTCCCCCGGCCTTTTCCAGCGCTCTGGCCTGCTCCGCCACACCTTCGGCAGGTCGCGTACCGGCTTTCGGCATTCCGACCAACCGCCACCATCATGCGCCGGGCAGCGGCGCGCCTGATAATCCGCGCGCGACCTCCGGCGGTCTCCCTGCTAGTGCGCACCGCCCCTTTAACTGGCGCGGGACCCCGGCGGTCGAGCGCGTCGGCGCCGAGGTAATATTTTGTGGCTGATCTCTAGTTGAGTTTTTTTGTTATATTTGTGGTCTTCTGTATTGTTGTTTTGGTGTTTGTTTCAGCGCGTCGACGAGATAATTCGGCAACGCTGCGGTCTTTAGCTGGCGCGTGCCCCCGTTGGTCGGGCACATCCCTGCGCCGAGGTGATCTCGTGTTGGCTATCTGTTTGTGTTTGTATTTATGTCAGTTGGGACATTTTACGTGTTTCATGTTTGTTGTAGCGCATTGGCGGAATTATCCTGCGATGCAGTGATCGTCGGCTTGCGTGCTCGTACGCGACTGCACGAAGCGTGTTCCTCCGTCGTGTTCTGCTGATGACTTCGAGGTAGGTCCCCCATTTCACTCACCATTAAATTTATAATTTATTAATTGCTTGATGTTTTGTTAATTTTAATGAATGATAAATAATATTAGATAATAAAAATTTTAAATGATTATTCAGTGTGAAAAGAGCCGTTTATTTTATACCGAACACTTGGAACATTTTCTTGACGGGCGGACACCCAATTTTGAAAGAATGCCTGATTGGCCTTTAAACATAATTCACGGAATTTAAACGTACTTCTAGTTTTAAAGATAAGAGATTTTTTATGAACAAGTGTTTTAGGTTTTTTCGAGAAATGAGGTTTTGTTTTAAAATTTGTGAAAGACCGTTTGGAACTTTAATAGAATAAATTATTTTGGAAAACCTACTCGGGGGTGATCTTTGGTGTGAGTTGTTTTTGTGAGCTGTATGTGATGTTGGTGCATCGTGACTGATTGTTTTACATTGTGGACGCACCCCTATTTATTGCATGTTTTGACATGGGAACCTGGCATAGTGAGTGAATCTTCTGAGAACGATTGTTGCACTAGTTTAGATTACGCACTGGCTAGTGGCCCCATAGCAGGGGAATACTGAGTTATTGCTGCTATGGGGATTGGTCCCCTCGGTTAGGCCATGCAGGGCTATGCCGGGTAGTATTATGGGCGTTATGACGTCATCGAGTTATGGGATGCCTTCAGGATGAGTCACATGTATAGTACGATCTGGATTGTTCACGATCTCCTAGGTTCGACCCATGTTTCTTTTAGTGTTTATTTGTGTGTGGCGGATGATTGAGAGGTCGAGTTCGGTTGCTGACCCTTGTGTGCCACTTTACTATTTCCCTTAGTGTGTGTTGTGTGTGATTCTCATTTTGACTAATAACTAAAGTTTGGATTTCTAAATTGCTCATAAAATGTTTTGAAAATGCAATGCACCTGTTCTTTCAACATTAAACTTGTTCTAAATTAAAAAGGGCAATGGACTGTTACTTGTTTTAGAAATGAAAGTGTGTGGAAAACCTATTTTATATAATTTAGTTGAAACCGGAAATTGATAAATTCTTTATTTATTGGTATGTGCATTGGGAATATAATTAGTCGGGCCTACCTATTGAGTTTTAATACTCACGCCTAGAGTGTTTTCTTGTTTTTATCTTTGTTGCAGGTTCCAGATTCAGTTGTTCGCCTTGAGCGATGTTGGTTGTGGTATTGGAGAGTGACCCATGGGGTTACCTGGAGTTTGGATCGTGGTCAGGTTAGTTGCGTTGTTGGTTCCCTTTTCCTTATTTACATTTGTTCTATTTATTTCTGCTGCTTAGTTTATTATATTTTGGGCAAAATCGTTCCCAACTGTTTTCTTTTGATGTCGGGCACTAGCTGCCAGCCCGTGGGGATCGGGAACGCCCCTCGGGCCATGTCGCGGGCTGGCTCGGGTGACCGGTTCAGGGTCGACCCGGGTTGGTTCGTGACATATAATGAGAGGTTTTCTATATTTTTTATATATATTATGATTTATCCCACATTGAATCATATTTTCTTATTATACATATATATGGGGTGAGTGTTCCTCATAAAATTAGACAATATGAGTCTTAATAGATTGTGCATTTGATTTAATATGTTTATAAGGGGGTTTTGAGTGTGTAAAAACTATCTTGACTCATTTATAAATTGTTGATTGATGTTTTTATATCCTCATTATGAATTTCAATACTGTTATAAATGTGTTCATGATTATTCATTCATATGGTAAATGATATGGGATTTAATTCACTGTGATTTATAATTTAATTTGATATTGATAAAAATTCCAATTGATTATGATGTTTTATCATTTGTGGGAAAACTTCCTGATTTAGTATTTTAATTGTTACAATCACTTATAGAAAAATGACTTATACAAATAGAAATATACAAATAGTTTGTTAAATTATTAGTATATGTATCCTACTAAAATGTTATGGGAAAAATATTGGTATATGTATGGTTATTTCAATTTATAGAATCAACTTTCGAAACATTTTGTATAGGTATCCCCTATAAAAATTGGTATACAAAATGGATTGTATAGGTATGGATTAATTCCACCATTATAAATATTTTCAAAAAATGTTATAGGTGCCAATATATTTATGTGTAATTAAAAAATTTGTAATTTTTATTTTAATGCTAATAATTATTTTCAAACACAAACACAAACAAAATCACACAAATATATATATATATATATATATATATATATATATATATATATATGATCATCAATATCATTGTTACCATGTGGCAATGTCTTTAGTAAATAGTTCCGAGGTCATTTCATCCAAAATCATTGTTGATTTTTTTCGATCAATGTTTTATTATATTAGTTTAAATACAACATTTTTATAGATATTTATAATAATATTATATATATCAATATATTGATATCCATTGATAATTCAACATTTACCAATGATTTTTTCAAACCATTGGTATAAGGCTTTCACATTCGATAATCCTGCAATGACTCATTAAAGTATGGGTATATGATATAATAAATATTAGAGGTACTATACCAATTGTTCTAGACCAGTTTCTAAAACATTTTTCTAGTATAGTTTTAAGGGATCACATGTTTATTATACTTGACGTATCCCATGGATATGATGAAATTTTTATTAGGTGGTTGTGAATGATTCACGGCGTATTCAATGCATTTTCATATATTTTTATTGATTATTAAGAGATGTAAATCATGACCTACAGAGATTAACTGTTCATATATATATGGTGAATTTTTCTCTTCTATTATTCTTTTTTATATTGGAGGGTTTACCCATAATTTACTATTATTCTAAAAGTTGGATGTTATATGGACTAGGTATTAAATACCACATAATATAGTGTATGTAGACTATCATTCACATTATCTCATATTCAGATATCATTTAGGATTATAATTTATTATATTTATCTCTCAATTATTACATAACTTACTAATAAATTATAATATGGGCACTTATACTCATTATCCTTTTTACCATAATATAAAACCTTTTAAATAGTACTATTTTTATTTTTATGGAAAATCATGATGAATTTCAACATGGATTATTTTTTCCCATTAGAATCATTAAAACCGATTAAAATCTTCATAAAATCATTGAATTAGAAAAAAAATTTCAGTAAGAGGAATATAAAGAATGGAAACATAGCAGTCCATGAATACTTATAAAAGTATTACCTTTTCAAAATAAACATTGGGCTGAAAATAAACCCTAGTTTTACCAACTAAATGATATTATCTTTCTAAAACATTCCATAAAATACTCTATATATATAGTTAATGAATAAAAAACTCTTCTGTTTTTTATTGAAAATTTAAAAAACACATGTTTTTTTAGAAAATTATATTTTTCAATCCTAAATAAGGAATAACCATAATAGCTATAAATGGAGAACCATCACACCTACTCATTGAATACATTTGTGATTAACATCTAATCATTAAATTTGATTAACCATAATATGTACAAATTGATTAACCATTACTCTTATTCCTAGAGTAAATATCAAAATATATTCTAATCATTTCATAGGATAAACATAATAAGGTACCTCCATTTAATATATGAAATAACAATACAGTCAACTTCCATACCCAATTAATTGGAGTTATATCACATACCCACCCATATTGGGTCTCTAAAAAAACATCAATTTATCAAAAAAAATTCAAAGAACTGTAACATGGTATTTGAAATGTTTTATCCTAATAATATTTCATGAAGAAAACAACTATTCCATAATTAAATCAATATTATAAAAATATGAACATGTATACAGTAAAAAAATATTATTTAAAAATACAAATATAATCATGTAAAAGAATCATTAATGATAATATTAATCATGTTGTAGTGTAAATATTTTCATTCCATATTTTTTAAAAAAAAAATTCTTGCATACTTTTGTTGGAAAAGTCACAATGTACCTCGTTTAGAGAAAGGAAAAAATATTTCATTAAAAATAATTAAAAAAATTTAAAAGATAAAAATAAAAATAAAATTAAATATATAAATATTAAAACCATTTTTATTTATTTTTATTAAGAAATGTATATTGATGACAAATGGAGTTTTTAGTGAATATTCATCTAAAATAGAAAAAACGAAAAACCCAAACCTCATGTTCGAGTCATTACGTAAATTAGTTTTCAGACAAAATTATTAAATAAGCCTAACTCAATTGTTTTTTAAGAACCAATGTCATATTTACTAGTATATTTATTTATTATATTAATATCATAAAATAGTTATTTGATTATTAAAACTCAATTCATAAATTTTGACAGTATTTATTTTATAACCCCAAATAGGCTTCAGAATGTTAAATATGGTCAAATAGGTGACTAAAGAAAATCTCCATAAAAATATTCTTGAGATAATTATAATTTTTACAAATTGATTATACTTTTAAATCTATCCGTCAAATATTGATATAAAAAATGAACTATGTTACAACTTTGGAGATTACATGACTTACATACACATGAGTAACTCTTCAATTTTACAATTATTATTATCAATATAAGGAAATTATGATTTTGATTTTCAAGAATCATTTAAATTTTATAAATGTCATATTACTTTATTAAATACACTTATGTATATCATTCATGTGTTGTGGTGATGAAAAATGTATCACGACTCTTCATCGAGCATGAACATTGTTATCATTTTTCAGTGAATGAAAGAGTAAGAAATAAATTAATATATATTAATTTAAAAATTATATATATTTAACAAATATCATTAATAAATATTATTTACATAATTAAAAATATAAATTATATTTGGTAAAGTAAAATAAATTAAATCAATTCAGGGGGTTGTATTCTTCCATACACACGTTTGATGGTTTCATTTCTCATTTGATTGAAGAGTATATGGATATATGTCATATAAACACAATATATGGAGGATGATTGTAGAGACCCGAAGCCTGACGTAAATGGACATTACATTACTTTTGTGGAATACTTAGTACATAACAAAAACAGACACACAAGGATCTTAATAGTTTAGTGTCTTTGGAAACTCGGAATATAATCTTCTAATCATGGTGAATGATCTTCAACATCTCGCATAAAGATCTTCCTTTTTTTACCTAAAACATTTATTTATATCCTATGGAAAAGAAAACATAAAAGGGTGATTTCAAATGCTCAGTAAGGGTAAACAAAATAAATATCAATCACATCATTTTCATAAGAACATAACATTTTGGAAATCTGAACCTGCAAAAGAGATCATAATTTCATAACATGGGATAAATCATAGTAGTGAAATGAAATCTCAAAAATCATAACTGAAAACATGAAACGTTTTGGCATACATACATAATCATAGAGAATCATATCTTATTAGTCAAGACTCATTTCCAAGACTATCTTAGTGGACAAAGTCCATTTCTGAACCGAGTCACCCTCGTTTCAGTCCTGTTTCACTGAACCGGTATAACCTACCATTCCAGCCATGTCTATATCATGAGATATAAAATCATTACCCAATGCATTGGAGGGAGATATAGGTCCCACCCATCTCATAATGATACCATTCTTATGTGTGCCACAAAATCATAAATCATACATCATTTCATAACCCATGTAATAAAAATGGAAATCTTAAACATCATGACATCATAAAACATTTCATATAAGATAAATGAATTCATAAAAATATATCCATCACAACATAATCATATCAATGTTATAATAGGGATACAAACAGAACCCTATATTATCTTAGATGGAAAATAATTTTGATAAAACACTTGAACTCCATTCTTGAGGAAAATATCCTTTCTACATCAAAAACACTTTTACTTTCTTAACATGTCATACAATTTTAAACTAAAAGAAGTTGATTAAAAATAAACTTGATAACTTGTTATGGAATATTTTTGGAAATAATGTTTTAAAAATCCATTCATGTCGTATAAGTTAAAAAAACATTCTTCTCGTACTTTTGTCAGAAAAGTCAAAAAGTACCTCGTACGAAAACGACAAAAGATTCCTTTCATATCCTTTACTAAAAACTCACCGAAGGGTAAAATTGGATTTAAACAATTGTATTTGTATGGAAATAATATTACATATTGAGGAAACATGGATGTGGATGATAAAATACACCCCAGTAAATGCCAAAGTATAAACAATCTCGGATAAAAATGAGATTGTGATATTTTCCCTTACATTAGGTCTGATTTGCTTCATAAGTGTCCGAACCACCTGTATAATGATTTAAATAAGGTCATTGACTTATTAAAGAATCATATTAATTGTTATAACATCATATATGGTTCACTTATGACCTTATATTACCCGGTCTTTTGTAAATTCCATGTTAAAGAGCGTTTTGGGTAAAATTGTTTCATTTGTCGTCCGTGTTTTGACTTGTAATTATTCATATGATTACTTAGATAATGATTACTTAATTCCCGAATATAAAACATGGTTTATATATAATATATTTTCAGAATATACATATATATAATAAATCAGTAAATGGAAAGAAATACACCGTTCATTGAGACGGTAGGCTGTACGTACGCATGAACGATGTTTTCGTTTCCTTATTGAGATGAATGGAATTAAGTAGATGACATAAATATATATACACATAAATCCAGTATCATTATTATGTCATATATTTCCTGATTATTTATTATATTTACTTTATAATCATTCATTAATGGTTAAAGTGGAGAATGAATCTCATCGCGTCGTGGTGATGGTATTCCGTACGTACGCACAAGCGATGATATCATTCCCATGATCATGGAATATTATTGGAGTGAATGTATATTATTAAAGAATCAATATCACTTTAAAATAATCAAATATAGTTATTATTTACACCATTATACCAATCCAAGTAAGGTGGTGGTGGAAAATAGATTACACCACGGCGTGGAGACGGTATTCCGTACGTACGCACGCACGGTGATTTCATTTTCCGTAGGATGGATAGATGGTGAAATAGGTTTGTTTCATATTTATAATAACATATCAGTATATAAGAAATACTTATGTTATTACTTTATCATGAAACAACTAATGAAGAAGAAGTTGAAGAAGAAAGAAATTGAAAAAGATCGGCAATGGATATTACCTCTTTTTGACGTGCCTTCACTTAACCTCCACTTAAAGAACCAAGGATAGTCTTTTAAGAAGACCAGGACCTCTAAGATGATACTTGGGAAGTGGATAAGAGATTTTGGCAGGGGTTGGCCGAGAATTAATGCTCAAATTGGTGTGAGGAGGATAGGGAGGAGGTGCCCTTTTGTAAAGGACGAGAGGGGCACCTTAGGAAAATCTCAAAATATTATTTTATATTAAGGTCAAATTCGGTTTATAATGGTTCAAAAGTGTTTTATTTGAAAGATAAAGTGGGGATGGGTCGAAAGACTCTCAAACAATAGGATTTAGACAAGTTTAGGTTATTATTTTAAACTTATCAATTAGATTTAACTCTAAGTTAAATAATTTAACTTTTACCGTGTCTTTTTGTTTTCTTACACTATATGGTTAATAAACATACCATAACAAGCCAAACGAACCCCAAGTTGTTTATTATTAATATATATATCCTTATCTAAGTAATTTGCCCAAAAAATAGATTTTTAGGAATTAAATAACAATTAATAATATAATATTTGTTTTAAAAACTAATTTATGTAAATTTTGACACTATTTGGTACATGATTTTTATGAAAGTCATAACAGAATGATAAGTTCGAACCAGGTTACTTATATCACCAATACCATGTCATATTAACCTAGAAAATTAATTTACGTCATAAAAAGTCTCAAATTACATTTATTTTTGAATATTTATAACATCAATTATGTCATAATTTCATTAATAAGACAATTACTACATCTTCTTTGTGTCATAATAAATGATAAATATTTAATCCCTAAAAATTCTAAATAAATTCCTATGATGTATATAATTGTATTAGCTTTCTGGATACTATTCATTTTAGAAGATTCATGAGGTTTATCACTAAATTAAAATTATTATACTTATAAGATTTAAGAAAGTGACATGTTGTCACAAACTTTGGTTTTAATAATAATTAAATTATTTTCATGGACAATGGTCCATAAAATGAATCTAATCTGACCCATAGGTTATATTTTTATACTCTTTTCCATCCAATAGGATTTTTCCAAGTGATAGGGTAATTTTATAATCTTATATTTACCCTTAATTACCAGATTTACCTTTAACTATAGTAAATAAAATTTACCGTAGTTACTATTCATGATGCCCAAAAATAAAAAGTAGCTTATTAACATAATTTGGAACCACTGATTCCAAATATGGAATAAATTTTTCCAAATTAAATACACAAAAGATGCAGAAATTAAATTAAAATTAATCCCATTGTCAAAAGAAAACCGGTTTTTCTTTAAAACATTGCAAAAGATTGAATTGATTTAACCTACGAATTCAATGTAAAATCAATGATAATGACATACATTATATTAAATAGTAAAAATATATTCTATATATACTTTAAAACCCTTCAATATTATAATTTAACCACATAAGATATTACGATGAAAAAAGTTGTTTTTAATTAAAATATGGCGTGTTTTTACTATTCATTAAAATATTAAAGTTATCAGAAAAATATCAAAACTTTATCTAATGTAAATTTTTATATCATGATTCAAAAGAATAATTTTATTTTGTCAAATTGAACTTATAAATATGTCAAAAACTAGATTTAATGTGGGTGCGCTATCCAAAGGCGGCAAAACTGCATTTTTTGAAAAATACTTATTTTACCTGAAAAAATTATTCTGTTCTTATACCATGTTATAGAAATTTTTAAGATGAATAATAATGTTATAAAATTTAAAATTTAGTTAACACTATTCATAACGTCTAGTTCATAACAATATTATAATAATATATCATTGTTTAGTAAAACCTGGTATTGCGTACAACACATGCTATCGAGGAAGGTCGCGATTGCGAGTAATGCAAGACAAGTAAGGGTTGCGTGTAGTGCACAACTCTTTTGTTGTTGAGTATAACATAATCCAACCATATTTTATTTATACATTGAATATATATATATACACACACTCAATGTTGCGTAGAATAACTTCTATCAAACGAACTTGAAATTGTGTGTAACAAGTGCCAAGAAAAGTGTTGCATATACTGCAAGCTAATACAGTGTTGCGTATAGCGCAATATAATCTTGGTGTTTCCTACAATATAAGATATGAATGAAATTAAAAAGAATTTATCTTATAAAATCTCGGGTTGTTACATTCTACCCCCCTAAAAATTAATTTCGCCCCCGAAATTCGTCGGGGTTATAAATCGTTTACTATTCATAAAAACCCACATCGTAAAAAGGAATACCAAAACATGGCTTTAAAAACTAAAGTATGAAATGTAACGGTTACCCAAATTAACTCATCACTGGGTTTCCACATGGGAGAACATAGGTGAAAATATGGATATGGAAGAAAAATCTAACCATCAAGTTCTGATTGAGAGTTGTAGAGAACATGGCTATGAGAATGCCAACAATCAAAAAGCTATTGATTTGTGATGATCTAGGGTACTATCTGATTCATCAGATATAAGAGCACCAGGACAACATTTTTGGTTTTCAATATCATTTGAAAATTGTGAATTAGAAGAAATACTTTCTTGATTTTGGTATAATATCACTATTGTTCGTGCTTTGAACAATTTCCACTTCATCTCTTAAGGAAATGAAGTTGAATTTTTTATTCGTGATGTGTTAACAGATCATGTGATAGAGTGATGGGTCATTCCATCTGTTTCAAAAAAAAGGTTATCAAAAGTTATCAAATATACATAAGTCCACATATGGTGAGATTAATCATATATGGTTCCTAAAATGGACTTATACTTCATATATCATACTTCTTAATATAATAAAACTAGTTTCTACTAAACATGGACTTCCGGTAGGCCAGTGGTAGGCGTTAAAGGCCAGTCGCACTTCCGTTGTGGGTTCGATTCCCACAGCCTTGTCCGACGCGATGGGTTGTCGCCCGTCCTACAGGTTTTTCTTTTTCTAAAACTACATTACTATAACATCACATAAATAATATCAAAAAAAGATCTATCCTTAAACAATACTAACTTATGGTTAACATAATCCATTCCAATCTTTAGGCTTATCTAAAATACTTCGGTCCAAGCTCATAGTATAAGGAAAATGATAACTTGAAATGTCATCAACCAAGCATGTGAATACCATCATTTATCCCCCATATATCTTGTTGGTCACATTCCAATCATGTGAATACCTTAATGATGTATTCTCTTGAAAAATGAATACCCATTAAACCTTAGTGAAAACATGAATGCTGTTAAAAGTTAACTATTTCCATATACCAAAATCCTCTAAATTATATATACTCAAACCATGATATCACTTAGTCCTTATATCAATCATGAGCTCATGAATACTGTCAAACATTTCATTTTCTTCTTATCCCTTCATTATGCGCATATCATCTTCTTTCCAAAATATTGGTGTCACTTTTCATGGTTACCGGTACCTTTAAATTATTGAAAACCACAATAGAATAATACAAAAATATTATAATACACAAGAAAAGTACTTCAACAACATTATTCTTGAATACCAATACATAAACACTTCATTCCATCCTCTTCAATTATTGTCCTGGAATAAGTCCTTCCTTGATTTAGAAGTAACTTTTTAGGTCAGGGCATTGAGTTGGGTAATTCCCATGTTCTCCACAAATAATACATTGAACTCCATAACAGTCTGTCACTCTATGACCCTTTTCTCCACACAGATAACATTGGTCTCTCCATTTGAGGTATTCCTCAAGGTTCTTCTTCCCTTCGTTAGAAATCTCAATCTACATTTCTTTATGATCCTCAACATGCAAACATGCATAATAGTCTATCTTCATCTTCTTTGATGAATTAGGCATACCAATAAATTTCACCTTGTTATTCATATATCGCGATGACTGATTTGGCATAATCAAAATATCTTTCTCTCTAGGCATTACAAAATTTTGTTGCTCATAGTCACCAATTTTTCCATTGGATTCAATGTTAACCGAATTCCTTCTGGTTCCCTCCATTAACTAAAACACAAAAAGAATTCAATGAGAGGAAAAATTCATACTAGAGAAAACAATATAGTATAGGGGGAGTACCATCAATATCTAACATCTTAGGTTAAATTATAAGATCGTTAGCACAATTCTAGGACTATAACCTATACGTATACTTAACCTTAGAGACATCCCTAGACATACCTAAAAAATATCTCTAGGGATCCCACTAACGTTTTCGCATCCTAGTTTCCAAAGGTTGACTAAACCTTTCCTTTGATACCAACTGTAGAGTCCTAAAGCCTAACGTACATGGAAATTACATTACTTTTGCGGAATACTTAGTACATAACAAAAACACACACACAAGGATAATAATAGTTTTGTGTCTTTGGAAACTTGAAATATAATCTTCTAATCATGGCGAATGATCTTCAACATATCCCATAAAGATCTTCCTTTTTTTATACCTAAAACCATTTTTTATATCCTGGGGAAAAGAAAACATAAAAGGGTGAGCTCAAATTCTTAGTAATGGTAAACAAAATAAATATCAATCACATCATTTTCATAAGAACATAACATTTTGGAAATCGTAACCAGCAAAAGAGAGCATAATTTCATAACATGGGATAATCATAGTAGTAAAATGAAATCCCAAAAAATCATAACTTAAAACATGAAACTGTGTGGCATACACACATAATCATAGAGAATCATATCTTATTAGTCAAGACTCATTTCCAAGACTATCTTAGTGGTCAAAGTCCATTTCTGAACCGAGTCACCCTCGTTTCAGTCCTGTTTCACTAAACCGGTATAACCTACCACTCCAGCCATGTCTATCTCATGAGATATAAAATCTTTACCCAATTCATTGGAGGAAGATATAGGCTACACCCATCTCATAATTATACTATTCTTATGTGTGCCACAAAATCATAAATCATACATCATTTCATAACCCATGTAATAAAAATGGGAATCTTAAACATCATGACATCATAAAACAATTCATATAAGATAAATGAAATCATAAAAATATATCCATCAAAACATAATTATATCAATGTAATAATAGGGATATAAACATAACCCTATAATATCTTATATGTAAAATAATTTTGATAAAACACTTGAACTCCATTCTTTAGGAAAATATCCTTTCTACTTCAAAACCACTTTTCCTTTCATAACATGTCATACAATTTTAAACTAAAAGAAGTTGATTAAAAATAAAATTGAAAACTTTTAAAGGAATATTTTTGGAAATAATGTTTTAAAAATCCATTCATGTCGTATAATTTAAAAAAACATTCTTCTTGTACTTTTGTCGGAAAAGTCAAAAAGTTCCGCGTACGAAAAACGAAAAAAGATTCCTTTCATTTCCTTTACTAAAAACTCACCGAAGGGTAAAATTGGATTTAAACAATTGTAGGTGGATGGAAATAATATTAAATATTGATTGAACATGGATGTGGATGATAAAATACACCCTAGTAAATTCCAAAGTATAAACAATCTCGGATAAAAATGAGATCGTGATATTTTCCCTTACCTTAGGTCTGATTTGTTTCGTAAGTGTCTGAACCTCCTGTATAATGATTTAATAATGTCATTGACTTATTAAATAATCATATTAATTGTTATAATATCATATATGGTTCACTTATGACCTTATATTACCCGTTCTTTTTTAAATTCCATGTTAAAGAGCGTTTTGGGAAAAATTGTTTCATTTGTCGTCCGTGTTTTGACTTTTAGTTATTCATATGATTACTTAGATCATGATTACTTAATTACAGAATATAAAACATGGTTTATATATAATATATATTCAGAATATACATATATATAATAAATCAGTAAATGGAAAGAAATACACCATTCATGGAGATGGTAGGTCGTACGTACGCATGAACGTTGTTTTTGTTTCCTTATTGAGTTGAATGGAATTAAGTAGATGACATACATATATATACACATAAATACAGTATCATTATTATGTAATATATTTCATTATTACTTATTATATGTACTTTATAATCATTCATGAATGGTTAAAGTGGAGAATAAATCTCATCGCGTCATGGAGATGATATTCCGTACGTACACACGAGCTATGATATTGTTCCCATGATTGTGGAATTTTATTGGAGTGTATGTATATTATTACAAAATCAATATCACTTTACAATAATCATATATAGTTATTATTTACACCGTTATACCCATCAAATTAAGGTGGTGGTGGAAAATAGATTACACCACGGCGTGGAGATTGTATTCCGTACGTACGCACGCATGGTGATTTCGTTTTCTATAGGATGGATAGATGGTGAAATAGGGTTGTTTCATATTTATAATAATATATAAGTATATATTAAATACTGATTTTATTACTTTACCATGAAACAACTAAAGAAGAAGATGTTTAAGAAGAAACAAATTGAAAAAGATCGGTAATGGATATTACCTCTTTTTGACGCGCCTTCACATAACCTCCACTTAAAGAACTAAGGATGGTCTTCGAAGAAGACCAGGACCTCTAGTAAGATAATCGGAAAGTGGAAAAGAGATTTTGGAAGGGTTTGGCCGATCTTGAATGCTCAAATTGATGTGAGGCGGAGAGGGAGGAGGTGCCCTTTTATAAGTGAGAAGAGAGAGGCACCTTAGGAAAATCTCAAAATATTATTTTATATTAAGGTCAAATTCGCTTTATAATGGCCACAAATGGGATTATTTCGAAGATAATGTGGGTATGGGTCTAAATCCTCTCATAAAAACGGATTTAGACAAGTTTAGGTTATTATTTTAACCTTATCAATTAGATTTAACTCTAAGTAAAATAATTTAACTTTTACCGTGTCTTTTTGTTTTCTTACACTATATGGTTAATAAACCTACCATAACAAGACAAAAGAACCCCAAGTTGTTTATTATTAATATATATATAATTATCTAAGTCATTTGACCGAAACTTATATTTTTAGGAATTAAATAACAATTAATAATATAATATTTGTTTTAAAAACTAATTTATGACAATTTTGACACTATTTGGTACATGATTTTTATAAAATTTATAACAGAATGATAAGTTCGAAAAAAGTTACTTATATCAACAATAACATGTCATATTGACCTATAAAATTAATGTAAGTCATAAAAAGTCTAAAATTACATTTATTTGAGAATTTATCACATCAATTATGTCAATATTTCATTAATAAGACAATTACTGCATCATCATTGTGTCATAATAAATGATAATTATTAAATCCTTAAAAATTCTAAATAAATTTCTATGATGTAGATAATTGTATTAGAGTTTTGTAGATTATTCATGTTCGAAGTCTAATTAATTTTATCACTAAATTAAATTTATTATACTTATAAGATTTAAGAAAGTGACATGTTATCACATTCTTTGGTTTTAATAATAATTAAATTATTTTCATGGAAAAAAGTCCATAAAATGAATCTAATCCGACCCTTATGTTATATGGGTCTACTTTTATCCATCCAATATGATATTTCCAAGTGTTAGGGTAATTTTATAATCTTATATTTACCCTTAATTACCCGATTTACCTTTAACTATAGTAAATAAAATTTACCGTAGTTACTATTCACAATGCCAAAAAAAAGTAGCTTATTAACATAATTTGTACCCAAAAATTCAAATATGGAATCCATTTTTCAAAATTTAATACACAAAAGATGCAGCAATTAAATTAAAATCAATCCTGTTGTCAAAAGAAAACGGGTTTTCCTTTAAAACATTGCAAAAGATTGAATTGATTTAACCTACGAATTTAAGGTAAAATCAATGCTAATGACATACATTATATTAAATGGTAAAAATATATTCTATTTATACTTTAAAACAATTAAATATTATAATTTAACCACATAAGATATTACGATGAAAAAAGTTGTTTTTAATTAAAATATAGTGTGTTTTTACTATTCATTAAAATATGAAAGTTATAGGAAAAATATCAAAACATTATCTAATGTAAATTTTTAAATCCTGATTCAAAATCAGAATTTTATTTTGTCAAATTGAACTTATAAACATGTCAAAAACTAGATTTAATGTGGGTGCGCCATCAAAAGGCGGCAAAAATGCATTTTTTTAAAAATACTTATTTTACCTGAAAAATTTATTTTGTTCTTATACCATGTTCTAGAAATGTGTAAGATGAATAATAATGTTATAAAATTAAAATTTTAGTTAACACTATTCATAACGGCTAGTTCATAACAATATTATAATAATATATCATTGTTTAGTAAAACCTGGTATTGCGTACGACAAACGCTATCAAGGAAGGTCACGATTGCGTGTAAAGCAAGCCAAGTAAGGGTTGCGTGTAGTACACAACTCCTTTGTTGTTGCGTATAACAGAATCCAACCATATTTTATTTTTACATTGAATATATATATATATATACACTCAATGTTGCGTAGTATAACTTCTATCAAACGAACTTGAAATTGTGTGTAACAAGAGCCAAGAAAAGTTTTTCATATACTGCAAGCTAATACAGTGTTGCATATAGCGCAAGATAATCTTGGTGTGTCGTACAATAGAAGATATGAATGAAATTAAAAAGAATGTATCTTATAAAATCTCGGGTTATTACAATGATTGTGATATTATTATATGTTAGTTACATAATTTTTTATCATAGAGGAGGAAGAAACAAATATAAAACACGTAGTTGAAAACTATTCAACATCCATGGAAATCTTTAATTTCCTAATACCTTAATCCCAATTTGGTTAGTATTTTTAAAGAACACTACTTTAATAAGTTAAATGATTAAATTAAGGTATATTTTAATGTATTTGATGATTCAAATGGGGTTCTATGTGTGAATTAATGTATAGAATAGGTTCTCTGTTATATGATTGTGTGGGGCATTATTAGAATTAGTCATAGTATAATATTAATATTAATTAATTTTTAATTAAAAATGGCTCCATATAGAATTATTTTGATGATATAATGGGAATGAGAATAATTAATCTCTTATAGCATTAATTAGAAATTTTTTGATATGGTTTATATATATCATTTGATTTTAAGCCCCCATTAGACATTTTTAAACATACCGTGACAACCAGTTTTTTACTCATTGTGGGCCAAGATAGTTACAATAATTGGAAAGACAGACTATAAATGGACCTTAGTTTATATTATCAACCATATCATATTAAATTTTCCAAATATAATATTTTTTCAACTTAATATAATTTTATAAAATATAAATTATTATAAAATATAAACAAATTCAATTTTTAAAACTATTTAATATATTAACAATAATAATATCATTAACACTGAAACAACTTAATAAAATATTTAAAAACATAATAAACATGTCATAATAGTATAAAATATATTTTTAACACATTAATTACATAAAAATATAATAGTTTTGTTATTTTTAATATCATTCATTTTATTTTTCCATTAATTAAAATTTTAAACTGTCAATATGGTGAATTCCTTCAAGTAAATTATTTCTTCCATAGAAATAAAAAAAATATTATGTTGAATAAAATAATTTATATTTAGGATATGTATATATTAGAACTCATTCTTTGGTTAATCAAAAGATAAAATTTTTATATTTATTAACAACAAGAAGTTAATAGTTATGACTTTGTTAAAATAAAAAAAGTTTTAAGGTTACAATCTCATCCAAATGGAATATAAAGGCTATATAACTGTATTTTTTGAATTAGGAATGAAATGGTTTCATTAAATCATATTAATTCAAGTGATGTGTTCATTTTATATTTTATATCATTTTATGTTTTTACACAAAATAATCATTTTACAATTTACCATAGTAATAAAAATTAATACTAACATTATTCATATTTGCCAAAAAAACAAGTGACCTATGTAAAAAATATTGTCCAAATGATTAATAATATAGATTCTAATTTCAAAATTTTCAAATATATATATTGAATAATTTTATTTGAAAATTAAATTTAAATATATGATAATTATTGTTTTTTATCATAGAAATTACAATTTAAAATATAAAATAATTGAATACAAATTTCAATTATAAAATAACATGTTTAAAATTTGATTCACATTAATTTAAAATAAACTAATTAAATATTAAATGAAATAAAGAATAATATTTTACACAGTAAATATCTAATAATAAAAAAAATAGTAAACAATAATATTTCAAACTAATCATTGAAAAAAATTAGTCGGGAATATTTTCAGATATTCAACCAAAAATAATATTGACAAGATGAATTTAAAAACCAAATTCATTTGGTATAAAAAATTTCTTATAATTTCAAAATAGTAATTACACTACTAACTCATAGTAATCGTGAAAACACAATTTTGATGAAAATATATTTCTGAACAGTAAAATGATGTTACTGAGTAATAGATTTCGTATATAAAAATTAATATATTATAAAAATGAAGTACCATTATATATATATATATATTTCATAATTTTATAAATACGACTAATTGTGACCAATATAATTAATATATTACAATGGACACATTTATACAAAAATAATCAAATCTTCAACTAAGATAATTGTTTTATATCTTATATTATATCACAAGAGGTATTTTTTTTTAAATTATAGGATACTGAATTTTGCCCCAATTAGGAAATTATTTCCTTGAAATTTTTATTTTTGACCAAAATATTGGTACTTTAACTATTAAAATATTTTTTTTCTAAAATCGGGCATCGAAAATAGGGTTTATAAAATATCTACCTGAAAAGATTTAAAAGTGAAGTACGAAGGCCATATTAAACCACACATTACTAAGTTCTCATGTTCTAAATCATTGTGGGGAAGTAAAAACATGAATATTGAAAAAAAAATACATACTATCATGGACTAATAGATATTGATAGAGATCGTTGTCAGGATAATGTTATCTATAACAAATCTATAAAACATTGATGGGATAAATGGCTCCTGAATTCTTATTTTGTAAAAAAAATAGATAATACTTTTATTTATAAAAAACCTAATGTTTAAGAAATATATCATCACATAGAAAAATAATATATGTAAATATACAAATTTTATAAGAATACATTAAAATTGTAATTAATTCCCATATCACATTCATTTTAACTTATAAACATTAAGTATTTAAAAAAATATTCCTGATAAACTAGATTTATCTTTTATGGATTACAAAAAAAATCATATTAATCCTACATTTCGACATTAACCAAAACCATATTTGATTTCAAAATGTAAGGTAATTTAAAATATAAAAAAATCATCGAATAATGAAAAACAACTGTAATCTCAAAAATTCAATTGAAATACATAAATTCTATCATATATAAACAAATAAAAAATATTAATATTACTAAAAGTAATCTATATAAAAATTTAATCCCAAATATACACAGTCTTCCATGATAACATTAATATTTTTCTCTGAAAAAACTGTAACATCCCAAATAAATGAAAAATAAAACAACTTTCATATTTATTAATATTTGTTAATTAAATATTAATTTTACTTTAATTGGGTTTCTATGTTTGATAGCATACCCGATACGCAACAACAAGTTTCATTGGAATCTTACGTTGCACACTAATAATATAATTTTATTATTTTAAATGGTAGTTAGATCCTAGATGTTGTATTGGTGGGAATGAATGAAACTAACTACAATATGATTATACATGTTTGTTAAATGTATTTACATTATCCAACAAAATTTTATAGGCTTAAAATGTTAATGAATCTAATTTAAAACATAATTAACATTAAAAGGCCAATTTATCACCTTTTAATGGTGAACCCTCTATAAACATAGTTTTGGTCACTTTAATACATTATAATTGAAAAAAAAATCCTTCTTTATTATGGGGACATCAAATTTTACTTTCGGTTATTTTTTGGTATTTTTCTGATAAAGTTCATGTTTTAATGAATAATGAAAATTATTGTATTTTAATTCAAAAGTAAATTTTATTATAATATATTTATATGGATAGATTATCATTTTAGTTGGTTTTAATGTGAAATTAAAATATATTTTTAACATTTAATCAAATGATGGTCATTGTAATTAATTTCACTTTGAAATTTGACATAAACAAGTGTCGATCTTTTGATAGTTACTGTTTTTTAAAAACACGATATTTATTTAACAATGGGAATTAATTTTAAAATTAATTAATAAACCTTTTATGTTTTCAATTTGGAAAAATATATATCATTTTGGAATTCATAATATCAAATAATTCTTAGGCTGAATTTTTTTTAATTTTTTGAAAAACTTAAATATTTGATGAATAGTGAACCCACTTAGTTGTAGTTAAAAAAACTGAATTATCCATTTAAATGAAATTTTACCACTTTAGTGAATTGAATTTCAAATATCTGACAAACATGGTTGTTATCAAGAATTAAAATTTAGTCCACTAAGATTAAAACAATTTTGGTGAATAGTAACTTCTGAAATTTATTTACCGTGGTTGAAGGGAAATAGGGCAATTCATGGATTTAATTTTTTTTATAAAATTCAAAACTACCTTCACACATGACCTAACCTTATTGGATTAGTATTTTCCAACCATGGAAATCCCTGAGTCGATATTGGGACCCCATGGAGCCACTTATGTATGATAATGACACTTTAGATTAATTAATTTAATGTAAAGTCAAAATTGGCAAAAGAAAATAGCTTTTAGTAATTAATTTTTATATGTTGTTATATAAGTCCTAGTTTTGACCATAAATATTCATTGGAAAGCTAAAAATATTTCCTACATCATGGTATTTTTTTATAATTTTTATACACGAAATTAATTTAATTATTTATGGCATAATAATTATGTAGTATTTACCTCATTAATGAATGATTTAAATAAATAAGATTATAATGATTAGAATATTATCCAATAATGTCCAATTCTGATTTCAAAATTATATTTCGACCATTAGTCATTTTATCTTCGGATATAATGATTTTTGGACCATTAGATACCGAATATCATTATATAATAAAATAATATTTTCAAATTTTCCTAAAGAGCCCCTCCTCTCCCTTATAAAAGGACACCACTTCTAACCTATTCCTCACACCTCTGAATCCATTTGGCTCATCCAAACTCTGCCCAATTAAGCTCCCAAAATCCCTCTATTCACCCAAGAATCCTTACCTAAGGTAGAGTTAACTTCATGAAGACCTTTTGGTTCAATCCAAAGGAAGTTACCTAAATTGATGGTAATGACTTCTCATAAATTGTTTTCTTTTATTTTACTTATCCAACCCCAAAACTCTTTTTATTAATTTCCTTTCTAACAAAATAAGTATCCTCAATATACTAGGATGTTGTTATAATATGTATTCAAACTATACTTACACACACCTTTATCTAATGGATGATGAACATAGGGTTTTTGTGGATGTCAAACTAAGGCCTCACAAAACGATGATTGTTCAATTACATCTTATCCCATCTCATGGTGGCCATTATGATGGAACCATATTTATATATGATATATATTATGTTTATGATTTCTTTATATTTATGTAATTCCCATTTATTGTAGAGAACTGAATCCTGACATACATGGACATTACATTACATTTGTGGAATACTTAATACATAACAAAAACAGACACACAAGGATCGTAATAGTTTAGTGTCTTTGGAAACTCGAAATATAAACTTCTAATCATGTTGAAATATCTTCAACAACTCCCATAATGTTCTTCCCCTTTTTTTTCTTTACCTAAAACCTTTCTTTATTTCCTGGGAAAAATAAATCATAAAATGGGTGAGATCAAATGCTCAGTAAGGGCAAACATAGATAACATAAAACAATCCATAAACATTTGGAAGAAAAAACTTGAACATGAAATTTAAACATCAAAATCATGAGCAAAGACATAAATTTTGGAAGTACGTAAGGCATATATCATAATGGAACATCAACCATGATAAAATTTAATGGGAATAAAACATGTAATTGTGGAATCTATTCAGCACATGTTATGATTTCCATTGTTGCCAAGGCATTATTACGAAGACCATCTTAGTGGACAAAGTCCCTTTCTGAATCGATTTCACTCCTCGTTGTTGTCCTGTAACACTGAACCAGATTAACTTAGAATTCCATCCATGTCTATCTCATGAGATATAAATATTTACCCAATGAATTTGAGGGAGATATAGGTCCCTCCCATCTCATAATGAAATCATTCTTACGTGTGCCACAAAATAAACATACATCATTCATAATAACCCAATGAATAAAATGGGTGTCATAAACATCATCCAATTATCACATAATCCAAATAAAAAAATGGATATTTCATCATAAGAAAATTGAAACCATGTAAATCATATAGACATTATACTTGAAACATACACATATAAAATAATTTCATCTTAGATGTAAAATGATTTTGATAAAACACATGTAATGAATTCTTGAAGAAAATATCCTTTCTTCTTCAAAATCAATTTATTTTCACAAAACAACATCCAATTTTGAAAGAAAATGATTTTGTTGAAAATAGTCATGAAATATTTTGAAGGAAGCCTCATGAAAACAAGTATTTATAAAACTGTAGAAATCCTTTCAAGTCGTATACGTTAAAAAACATTCTTCTCATACTTTTGTCAGAAAAGTCAAAAAGTACCTTGTAGGGTAAATAAAAGAAAGATTCCTTCCATAACATGGGGTAAAAGTAAAATGGGTAAAAATAAATTTAAACATACATGAATACAATTAAATAAAACATGGACATGTATGATAGTAATAACCCCAGTATACACTTACGCATAAGCAATCTCGGATAAAAATGAGATTTACACAATTATCCCTTACCATAGGTCCGATATTCTTGGTACGTATCCGAAATTCCTGTATAATGATTTAAATAATGTCATTGACTTATTACATAATCATATTCATTGTTATGATATCATAGATGTTTCACTTATGACTTTATATTACCCGTTCTTTTGTAAATTCAATGTTAAAGCAGCGTTTTGGGTAAAATCATTTCATTTATCGTATGTGTTTCGACTTGTCGTTCTTGATATTACTAATTATATACTGATTTAAATAATTATATAATGTAAAACTTGATTTATATATAATATATATTCATCATATACATATATATATTATAGATTGATAAAAGGAATGAAATTCACCGTTCATGGAGACGGTAGGCCGTACGTACGTATGAACACTGTTTTCATTTCCTTATTGAATTGAATGAAACTAAATAGATGAAATACATATATATACATAAATATATTTGAATTCATATATTTCATTATTATATACACTTTATGATCATTCATGTATGTTTAACATTTATAATGAATCTCATCGTGTCATGGAGACGGTAGTCCGTACGTACGAACGCACGATGATATTTTTCCCATAATTATTGAATATAATTGGAGTGGTTGGTATAATATATCATAATCAATAAGATGTTATAATAACCATATATATTTATTCTTTACACAATTATACCCATCCATGTAATGTGTTGGTGGAAAAACAGATTTCACCACGGTGAGGAGACGGTATTCCGTACGTACACACGCGTGGTGATTTCGTTTTCCGTAGGATGGATAGATGGTGAAATAGGGTTGTTTCATACTTATAATAACATATCAGTATATTATTTATACTTATGTTATTAATTCATAATGAAACAAATAAATAAGAAGAAGTGTAAGAAGAGATAAAGTTGAAAGAATCGGTAACGGACATTACCTCTTCTTTAAAGCCACTCTTTGAGACCTCCTCTTAGAGCACTAAAATTGTTCTTTAAAGAATACAAGAAACTATAGGATGTTTTTATGGATTTGGGGAAGATAATTTGGAAGGTTTTGGCCGAGCTTGAAGGCTCAATGTGGTGTGACGAAGAGAGGGATGATGTGCCATTTTATAAGGGAGGAGAGGGGCACCTTTGAAAAAACTAAAACTATTATTTTATTATAAAGTCATATTTGGTTTTTAATATCTCCAAATTGAGTTATTTTGATAATAAGGGTGGTATGAGTCGAAATCCTCTCAACCAATAGAATTTAAGAAAGTTTAGGATTCTATTTTAAGCTTATCATTTAGATTTAACCTTAAGTTAAATAATTTTACTTTATCCGTGTCTTCTTGTTTTCTTACACTATAAGGTTAATAAACATACAATAACAAGCCAAAAGAACCCCAAGTTATTTATTATTAATATATATAACATTATCTAAGTAATTTTTCCGAAACATATATTTTTAGGAATAAAATAACAATTAATAATATAATAATTGTTTTAAAAACTATTTTATGTCAATTTTGACACTATTTGGTAATTGTTTTTTTTGTGAAAATTATAACAGAATGATTAGTTCAAAAACAGTTAACTAAATCAATACTAACATGTCATATTACCCTATAAAAATATTTTAATTCATAAAAAGTCTCAAATTACATTTATTTCAGTATTTATAACATCAATTATGAAAATATTTCATTAATAAGATAATTACAGTATCATCGTTGTGTCATAAATAAATTAAATTATTTAATGTCTAAAAATTATAAATAAAATAAAATTATGTAGGAAATCGTTTTAGCTTTCTAATTAATATTTATAGTCGAATTTATATTACGTATAACCCTATATTAAAAATAATTTACATATTAAACATTGATTTTAACTATTTTAACCCTTCTTTAAATAAATTAATATTAAATGTCCTAATCAAATCCAAGTGGGAATAAATGGTAATATGTTATTCCTAAGGTTGTTTTTGTCGAATTACATTTATCTAATAGAATTAGGACATGTGTTATGGTAATAATATTATCATTTTTACCCTTAATTGTCTTATTTACTTTTAACTGTCGTAAATAAAAGTAAAAAGTTACTATTCACCAAGAAATATTTTCATCTTATTGAACCAAATTTTAGTCCTTGATATTAACCGTGTCTCTTGGATTTTCGAAATTCCACTTACAGAAGCGGTAAAATTAAGTTTTATTAAAAATTTAGTTTTTTAACTACCTCTTAGTGGTTTAACTATTCATCAAAAAATGAACGATTCCAGAAAAATATAAAAAATTAGGAATAAGATATATTTTATATTATGAATTCAAAAATGTTGTCTATTTTACCAAATTCAAAACATATCAGTTGCATTAATTAATTTAAAAAGCCATTCTCGTCGTCAAAACAAATAGCGTGTTTTTAAGAGATAATAAATATCAAATGATTGACACTTGTTTATGTGTAGTTTAAATGTGTAATTACATCCAATGACCAACATTGTATTAAATTGTAGAAATATATTCTAAATATACTTTAAAACCACTCAAATTAATAAATTATCACTATTAATTATTTCGATTAAAAATGTTGTTTTTAATTAAAAATTTGTAATTTGCACTATTCATCAGAATACGAATGTTATCCGAAAAGTACCAAAATTTCACCCTAATCTAATTTCGATATTATGAATCCAAAAATGAAGTCCATTTTGAATGATAAAATTAATAAAATTTCAAAAAGTGTGTATTACTATTCATAATGGCTAGTTCATAATAATATTATAATAATATCTCGTTTAGTGAAACTCGGTATTACGTACTACACACGCTATCGAGGAAGGTCTTTATTGCGTGTAATGCAAGACAAGTCAGGGATGCGTGTTATGAAAGATGATTTTGGTGTAGTGTACAACACAAGACATTAATGAAATGATAAATAATATTTTTCATAAAATCTCGGGGTGTTACATTCTACCCCCCCTAAAAATGAATTTTGCCATCAAAATTCGTCGGGGTTATAAATGGTTTCCTACTAGAAAGTTTTTTTAATAGAAACCGAAATTGTAAAAAGGAATACCAAAATAAGGCTTTAAAAACTAATGTACGAAACGTAATGGTTACCCAAATTAACTCATCACTGGGTTTTCACGTAAGAGAACATAGGTGAAAATATCGATATAGAAGAAAAATCAAACTATCATGTTCTGAATGAGTGTGGTAGAGAAAATGGCTATGAAAACTCCATCAATCACAAATCCATAAATTTGTGATGATCTAGGTTACCATCTGATTCATCGGATATAAGGGCACTAGGACAACATTTTTGGTTTTCAAGATCATATAGTTAAAGTTGAAGAATTTGAATTTGAATAAATACTTACTTTATTTTGGTAAAATCTCACTGTTGTTCGTGCGTTGAACATTTCCACTTTATCTCTTAAAGAAATGAAGTCTAATTTGTTATTCGTGAAGTGTTAGCAGATCATGTGATAGAATGACGGGTCATTCCATCTGTCTCAAACAAAAGGTTAGCCAAAGTTACTAAATATACATAAGTCGATCTATAGTGATATTAATCATATATGGTTCCTAAAATGGACTTATACTTCATATATCATACTGCGTAATATAATAAAACTAGTTTCTACTAAACTGGGTCTTCCTGTAGGCCAGTGGTAGGCGATAAAGGCCAGTTGAACTTCGGTTGTGGGTTTGATTCCCATAGCCTTGTCCGACGCGATGGGCTATCGCTCATCCTGCAGGTTGTCCTTTTTCTAAAACTACATTACTATAACATCCCATCAATAATTTCGAAAAAATTTCTATCCATAAACAATACTATCTTATGTCCAACATAATCCATTCAAATCTTTATCTTGAATAATTTGGTCCATGCTCATAGTATAAAGAATATGATTACTTGAAATGTCATCAACCATCCATAATTTATCCCCCATTATCTTGTTGGTCACATTCCAATCATGTGAATACATTATTCATGTATTCTCTTGAAAAATGAATACCCATTATGCCTTAGTGAAAACATGAATGTTGTCCAAAGTTAACTCTTTCCACATACCAAAATCCAAAAATTCTATATACTCAAACCATGATATAACCTTATCCTTATATCAGTCATGAGATCATGAATACTATCAAACATTTAATATTTCTACTTATCCATTCAATATGCGCATATCATCTACTTTCCAAAAATACTGGTACCATTCATCACACACTTTCAAAACTTATGGAAATACAAAAGTGTAACAATCCTTAGATTTCTCTTTATCCCATAGTACCATGAGATTACTAATACAACATTACACTTGATAAACATGAAATCATTCCACTACCTTCTTAAACCATTGACCGAGCTTCAACAATTTTTTTATCTCACATATCATTTGTAGTATCTTCATCATCATCAACATAAATATTACCCATACGACCATACTGATTCTCTTCATGAGACTTTCCCTTAGGCCATTGGTTTTCATAATGCCCATACATTCTACATATAAAACATTTAACCATTGTTGATATCGTAGAAATACCATTATCCTCATCTGTGGTGTTAACTGAACCTTTTCCTTTTCACTTACTGGATTTATGTCCTTCTTTTCCAAACCCAAATCATCTTCCAGTTCCTTTGAAACATTCTCCTTGATGCCTCTACCCACATGATTTACATATGGGAAATTGAACTTTATTTCCTCTATAATCATCATGAAACTCCATCTTTCTTTTATTAGCCGAGTCAGGAAACTTACCAAATTTGAGTGTATTGATCATATTATGAGATTGCTGATTCGGCATAATAAGGATGTTTGGACTTCCAAATCCCATTTCATTTGGTTTCTCGTGACAAATATCATTCCATTGTCCATCATATCCTCCATTATCATGAATCATCTTGTTTCTAGCGATTTTCTAAAACCCAAAAAGAATAGTGTGAGAAGCAAAAATCATAATAATGGGGGATTAACTTCAATATCTAACATCATAGGTTTAATCTAATATCGTTACAATAATTCTAGGACTATAACCTATACTTATACTTAACCTTAGAGACATCCCTAGACATACCTTAGAAATATCACTAGGGATCTCACTAAAGTTCTCGCATCCTAGTTTCCAAAGATTGAATAAACATTTCCTCTGATACCAACTGTAGAGACCCGAATCTTGACGTACATGGACATTACATTACTTTTTCAAGATACTTAATACATAACAAAAACAGACAGACAAGGATCGTAATAGTTTAGTGTCTTTGGAAACTCAGAATATAAACTTCTAATCATGTTGAAATATCTTCAACAACTCCCATAACGTTCTTCCCCTTTTTGTTTCCTTACCTAAAACAATTCTTTATTTCCTGGGGATAATAAAAAATAAAAAGGGTGAGGTCAAATTCTCAGTAAGGGAAAACATAGATAACATAAAAGAATCCATAAACATTTGGAATAAAAAACATGAACATGAAATTAAAACATCAAAATCTTGAGCAAAGACATAAATCATGGGAGTACGTAAGGCATATATCATAATGGAACATCAACCATGATAAAATATAATGGGAATAAAACATGTAATTGTGGAATCCATTCAGCACATGTTATGATTTCCATAGTATCCAAGGCATTGCTTCCAGGACCATCTTAGTGGACAAAGTCCCTTTCTGAATCGAGTTCACTCCTCATTTCAGTCCTGTAACACTGAACCAGATTAGCTTACAGTTCCAGCCATGTCTATATCATGAAGTATAAATCTTCACCCAATGAATTTGAGGGAGATATAGGTCCCACCCATCACATTATTAATCATTCTTACTTGTGCCACAAAATAAACATACATCATTCATAATAACCCAACGAATAAAATGGGTTTCATAAACATCATCCAATAATCACATAATCCATATAAAACAAATGGATATTTCATCATAAGAAAATTGAATCCATGTAAATAATAAATACATTATACTTAAAACATACACATATGAAATAATGTCATCTTTGATGTAAAATTATTTTGATAAAACACCTGAAATAAATTCTTGAGGAAAATATCATTTCTTCTTCAAAATCAATTTCTTATCACAAAAAGACATCAATTTTAAATGAAAATGATTTTTTTGAAAATAGTCATGAAATATTTTGGAAGACGATTCATGAAACTAATGCTTTATAAAACCGTAAAAATCCTTTCATGTCGTATACGTTAAAAAAACATTCTTCTCGTACATTTTTCGGAAAAGTAAAAAAGTACCTTGTAGTGTAAATAAATGAATGATTCCTTCGATACCATGGGGTAAAAGTCAAATGGGTAAAAATTAATTTAAACATACATGAATACCCTTTAATAAAACATGGTCATGGATGATAGCAATAACCCTAGTAAACACTTACGAATAAGTAATCTCGGATAAAAATGAGATTTTCACAATTATCCCTTACCACAGGTCTGATATGCTTCATACTTATCTGATCCTCCTGTATAATTATTTAAATAATGTCATTGACTAATTACCGAATCATATTCATTGTTATGATATCATATATGTTTCACTTATGACTTTATATTACCCGTTCTTTTGTAAATTCCATGTTAAAGCAGAGTTTTGGGTAAAATCATTTCATTTATCGTATGCGTTTCGACTTTTCATTCTTGATATTAATACTTAAATCCTGATTGAAATAATTCCAGAAAGTAAAACATTATTTATATATAATATATATTCATCACCTACATATATATATTATAGATTGATAAAAGGATTAAATACATCGTTCATGGAGACGATAGGCCGTACGTACGCATGAACGTTGTTTTTGTTTCCTTATTGAATTGAATGAAAATAAACAGATGACAAACAAATAAATATACATAAATCCAGTAGAATTCATATATTTCATTATTATATAAACTTTATGATCATTCATGTATGGTTAACATGAAGAATGAATCTCATCGCGTCGTGGAGACGGTAGTCTGTACGTACGCATGAGCGATGATATCGTTCCCATAATTATTTAATAGAATTGGAGTGGATGGTATAATATATCAGAATTCGTATGATGTTATAATAACCATATATAGTTATTATTTACACCATTTTACCCATCCATGTAATGATTTGGTGGAAAAACATATTTCACCATGGCGTGGAGACGGTATTCCGTACGTACGCACGCGTGGTGATTTCGTTTTCCGTAGGATGGATAGATGGTGAAATAGGGTTGTTTTATACTTATAATAACATATCAGTATATGAGTTATACTGATATTATTACTTAATAATGTAACAACTAAATATGAAGAAGTGGAAGAAGAAATAATGTTGAAAGAATCATTAACAGACATTACCTCTTCTTTGAAGCGCCTCTTTGAGACCTCCTCTTAGGGCACTAAAATTGGACTTTGAAGAAGACAAGAACCTCTAAGATGATTCTATGGAAGTGTAGAATATAATTTGGCAGGGTTTGGCCAATCTTGAAGGCTCAAAGTGGTGTGAGGAAGAGAGGGAGGAGGTGCCCTTTTATAAGGGAGGAGAGGGGAACCTTTGGAAAAACTGAAAATATTATTTTATTATAAAGTCATATTTGGTTTTTAATAGATCCAAATTGAGTTATTTCGAAGATAAGGTGTGTATGGGTCTATATCCACTCATCCAGTAGAATTTATACAAGTTTAGGTTTTTATTTTAACCTTATCATTTAGATTTAACCTTAAGTTAAATAATTTTACTTTTATATTGTCTTATTGTTTTCTTACACTATAAGGTTAATAAACATAGTATAACAAGAAAAAAGAACCCCATGTTGTTTATTATTAATATATATATCATTATATAAGTTATTTTTACGAACCTTAGGTTTTTAGGAATAAAATAAATATTAATAATATAATATTTGTTTTAAAAACTATTTAATGTCAATTTTGAAAGTATTTGTAATTGATTTTTGTGAAAATCATAACAGAATGACTAGTTCACAAAAAGTTAACTAAATCAATACTAACATGTCATATTAACCTATAAAATTAATATAATTCATTAAAAGTCTCACATTACATTTATTTGGGTATTTATAACATCAATTATGTCAATATTTCATTAATTAGATAATTACTGCATCATATTTGTGTCATAAATAAATTAACTTTTTTAATGCCTAAAAATTATAAATAAAATACCATTATGTAGTAAATAGTTTCATATTTATAATGAATATTTATAGTCGAATTTATCTTATTTATAACCCTATATTAAAAATAATTTACATATTAAACATTATTTTTAACTATTTTAACCCCTCTTTAAATAAATTAATATTAAATGTCCTAATGTAATCCAAGTTGGCCTAAATGGTCATATTTTATTCCAAAGGTTTTTTTTGTCAAATTACACTTATCTAATAGAATTAGGAAATGTTTTAGGGTAATAATAATATCATTTTTACCCTTAATTATCCTATTTACATTTAATCGTGGTAAATAAAAGTAAAAAGTTACTTTTCACCAAAAAAATTATTTTCATCTCATTGAACCACATTTTAGTCCTTGATATTAACAGTGTCTCTCCGATTTTCAAAATTCCACTCACAAAAGCGGTAAAATTATGTTTTATGAAAGATTCAGTTTTTTAACTACCACTTAGTGGTTTCACTATTCATCAAAAAATGAAAGTTTCCAGAAAAATACCAAATATTAGGCCTAAGCTATATTTGATATTATGAATTCAAAAATGATGTCAATTTTACGAAATTCAAAACATATCAGTTGCATTAATTATTTTAAAAATTAATTCTCGTCATCAAAACAAATAGCGTGTTTTTAAGAGATAATAACTATCAAAATATTGACACTTGTTTATGTCTAGTTTAAATGTGAAATTACATCCAATGACCAAAATTGTATTAAATGGTAAGAATATATTCTAAATATTCTTTAAAACCACCCAAATTAATAATTTATCAATATTAATTATTTTGATTAAAAAAGTTGTCTGTAATTAAAATTTAGTAATTTTCACTATTCATCAGAATACGAAAGTTATCCGAAAAGTACCAAAATGTCACCCTAAGCTAATTTTGATATTCCGAATCTAAAAATGAAGTCCATTTTGAAAGATAAAATTTATAAAATTTCAAAGAGTGGGTATTACTATTCATAAAGGCTAGTTCATAATAATATTTTAATAATATCTCATTTAGTAAAACTCGGTATTGCGTACTACACACGCTATCGAGGAAGGTCTTTATTTCGTGTAATTAAAGCCAAGTCAGGGATGCATGTTGTGCAAGCTCATTTTGGTGTAGCATACAACACAAGAAATTAATGATATTAAAAAAGAATATTTTTCATAATATCTCGGGCTGTTACATTTATAGTATGCCTTTATGGTTTCCATAGTGGGTAAACAGGATAATCTAATTTGAGGAAGTGTGGACTACCACCCTTTCAATGTTATTTGATTCGTTAATGCCTTATGTGGGATGTATAAAGGATAGAGTTAATGATATTATATATGATATTTTACCAGAATTATAATATAACTATTTATCATTATATTTTATTTCCACTAAAATAATAAATAGAAATGAAAGTAGCGTTCATGCGTACGTACGGCTTACCGTCTCCATGAACGGTGCATTTCATTTCTTACTTCTAAATGATATGTACTATTATAAAAACATGTATATACTGGATATATAATATATATGATATCCAAATCATGAATATCATTCTGGATATAATGAACTCTTGACCAGATGAACAACATGTAAATATAAGATGTTCATTTTTTTACTCAAGTACCAAATATCAACAAAATGGACGTTATTAACATAAATGATTGCATAATTTTTATAACTTGGGAATAAGTGATATAAAAGGAATAATAATCTTGAAAAAGGTTCTTAAGAATGTAGAAATTATCTTTAGTTTATTATTCAAATGATTAAAGAACGATCGAGTCAAGTCAGACACGAGGTATGGGACTTCGTATCAATCTCTTTTCACTGTGGCACTTTTACTTTTATATATGACTTTATTTTATATGGTGTATAAAACCCATTTACATTTAATTTTATTCAATGGGAATCATTTTATGCGATGAATTTTGCTAAAGGAAAAAAAGGAATGTTTTTTAACGTAAGCAATGACAACGACCTTTCCGCCACCACAAGTATTATTTGATCTTTGGATTCCTTAACAATCCAGAATGTTTAAAAAAAATAAATACCATATACTCTTTATTATGTATTTTGTTTTTGAAAAAGATTTTGAGAATGGATTTGTTATTTCAATATCTTGAAATGTTATTTTATTATTGCAATGTGGAAATGTTATCTTTCCATAATGCTTATGTTATGTGTTATGATCATGTTATGAATCTTGGAAATTATTTACGTATAAGGGTGGTTATGTGATAAACCAAGGGAGGGTGAGCCCGAGATAGCTCTCCAATGCATTGGGTAACATGACAGAGGTAAATGTTAATGTTTCTCTTAAGAGATTTATGGAATATACTGTGATGGGTATTCCAAAGTAACTATATATGTAGCTGTGATAACTACAAAGTATTTATGATATGGATACCACAAGTTACCTTTATGATTTATGATTTCTACGTGTCTTTCATAAATCTTATGATTTCATGAGGTAAGTAAAAGAGTTCATGTTTTTTATGTATTTATGAACAAATGTTTTCATTCATTATTTTATAACCCATACTGAGCCTTTTATGCTAATCCAAAGTTGTGAAATGTTTTCACAGGACTTAAAGATTAATAGGGTCAAGGATGGGATCAAAGAAAATTCATGATGTCTAAAACATGGAACTACACATGATTTTTTTTCAAGAGTTTTTATTTTATGAATAAAATGGAAACTGTGTAGAAATGTCTACCTTTTAATCTTTTGAGATGTAATAGATAGGTCCTAATTCTCTAAAACTATAATCGTGAAAAGATCATCAATGTGAATTATTCACTTATTTCAATATTATGTAATGTTTAAGGCTGAGTCCTTATAGTTGGTATTAGATGTCAGTTTAGATAACTTTAGGATTTAGGGTATTTTTAAATTAATATCTATAATGTAATTTATTTTAATATTGAAATCCTATAGCATTTACAGATTACCATGTTACTTCACCTAAGATATTTCTTTGTTTAGAATGGTTTTCCACAGAGAAAATTGGGAAGCTATGTTGGGACGACTTCAGGAGGAAGACAACCGTCCAAATCAGCAACCTGAGATGGTCAAGATTAAAACTAAATAGTTAGTTGTAGTGATGCTATAGTTGAATCAGGCTATAAATGGGGGTGGTATCCATGTATGAGATCATCCAGATCAACCACAGAGGAACATAACAGTAGTGGAGTATTTAATGAGGAAAAATCCCCCATCATTTAGAGGATCATATGACAATGTTCTAGCTGAAGGATGTATTAAAGCACTGTAGAATGTTTTTGATGTCATGGGTTGTTCATAACATCAAAATGTTAATCTTTCTATTTACTGTTTTGAAGGTGAAGCTGATTATTGGTGGTCGGTGGTTAAAAATATCAGGGATAGTGAGGAGATTGATGCTCTCGATTGGGATGAATTCAATGGTATGTTTCTTGAGAAATATTTTCCTAAGGTGGTTCGTCATAGGATGGAAAAACATTTCCTGCAATTGAGGTAGGAAAAAGACTCAGTGGCTTCTTATGATGGAGAATTCACTTGACTAGGAAGGTATGATCTAAATTTTATTTGAGATATTGAGAGTAAAATCAACCATTTTACTCAGGATTAAATCCAAATTATTGAAGGGATTTAGATTCTCGTGAGTTGAAAAGTTATGAAAAACTTGTTCATTGTTCGGAGAAGGTGGAAATGGAGTTTGAAAATGATCTGGTATTCTTTGACAAAAAACAGAATAAGAGGTCGAGGTGGCAGGGGAAAGGGAATAACTTTTCAAAAAATTATGATGGTAAGAAACTTAAGATTGCAGATTGTGAAACTTGTTGTAAAAAGGATACTGTGGAATGTATTTTGAATTCTGGTAAGTGCTACCGATGTGGTAAAATGGGGCTTAAGGCTTGTAATTACACTGAAAAAGATTAGGGTAATGGTAGGACGAAATCTGATTTACAGTTAGTAAAATTTTTAAAGTGCAATGAAATGGGTCATTATGAAAATTAGTGACCAAAAAAACTCAACTGAAGTCAAGAAGCCATACTAAAAGTAGAAAGGGGTGGAGAAATCCTTTCCAACTACTTCCGCATATGTTGGTTCATCAAATTAAGTATTATCATGTACACTGTATGTATTTTCAGATTATGGCAATGTGTTTTTTGATTCAGGGTCTACACATTGTTTCATTTGTGAGAGGCTTTATATTAAATTGGGAATTCCACCTCATGAAATGAATACTAAACATATGGTAAAAACACCTAGAGGAAATTTTGAGACAAAAAGTAAACATAAAAACATTCATGTCCTTGTGTGTGGAAATAATCTACCTGCAAACCTTATTATTTTTCCTCTAGTAGTGTTTTATGTTATATTGGGCAGGGATTGGATTTTTTTTATCATAATAAGATTGAATTCAGATATAAATAGGTTACTTTTCAGAATGATTTTCAGTATGTCTACCGGAATGAACCATTTCTTTTGATAACATATTAGGAAGTCGAAATACTGGTAAAAGATGGAAATTAATGTTACCTTGCACAAATTATTGAAAACAAAGGAACTGTTCAGATTAAGGATGTGCCGGTGTTCAATGAGTACCTTGATGTTTTTCTTGATGAGTTTCTTGGAATTATATCTGATCAAGAAGTTGAATTTAATGTTGACTTAGTTCCTGATGTTAAGCCAATTTCAAAACCCCTTATCTAATAGCTCAAATTGAACTTTTAAAGTCAAAGAAGCAATTGGAAGAGTTATTAGATAAAGGTTTCATTTGACCTATCACATCAACATGGGGTGATCCAGTCATGTTTTTTAAAAAGAAATATGGTTCATTGAGCCTTTTAATTGATTATAGAGCATTGAATAACATCACTGTTAAGAATAAATATACTTTACCTCATATCGAGGATTTGTTTGATCACCTCTAGGGAGATCGGTAATTTTTGAAGATTGAAAAGACGTCAGGGTACCATCAGTTGAAAGTAAAGGAAGAAGACGTTCCAAAGACCACATTTCATACAAGATATGGACATTATAAATTTGTAGTTATGCCTATTGGGTTAACCAATTCACCTACTGTATTCATGGATCTTATGAATAGAATATTCTGTGAGTTCTTGGATAAGTTTTTTGTTGTGTTCATTGATGATATTTTGGTTTATTCCAAAATTAAGGAGGAACATGAAATTCATTTACGGGTTGTCTTGAAAAACATAAAAGAAAAGAAACTATTTGGGAAATTCAGTATGTGTGAGTTTTGGTTAGAAAAAATTTCATTCCTTGGTCACATTGTTTCAAAAAATGGCATACCTGTTGATCCTTCTTAAACTAAAGTTGTTGGAGAATGGACAAGACCCACAAATATAACCATGAATATTAGTTTTCATAGATTGGCAGGTTATTACTATAGGATTGTTGAAAATTTTGCATGGTTATCTAGTCCAATGACTATGTTAACTCAGAATGTTTGTATGTTCATCTGGAAAAAGGCATGTGATGATTGTTTTCATGAATTGAAAAATAGATTGGTGAATGCTCCTGTTTTGGCACTGCCTTCCAGAAATGGTGAGTTTGTTATCTACAGTGATGATTCATTGAAAGGATTGGGTTGTGTCATAATGAAAAATGATCAGTTAATTTCTTATGATTCACATCAGTTGATACCACATAATTTAAATTACCTTACACATGATTTGGAATTAGCTGTGTTGTTTTTGCTTTTAAAATTTGGAGGTGTCATTTTTATGGGGTAAAATGTGAAATATATACTGACCACAATAGTTTAAAGTATATATTCACAAAAAAAAATTGAACATGAGATAGAGGAGATGGTTGAATTAATCAAGGATTATGATTGAACGATCTATTACCATCCAGGAAAAGAAAATAAAGTGGCTGATGCTTTGAGTTGAAAATTTAATGCTTCATTAACCATGCTACATTTGGAACGAGATCCTTTGGTTTTTGATTTAATGAAATTTTTCATAGAAGTTGTTGGTACAGGAAATTTTTCTGTTTTGTATCAGGTGTCAGTGAAATCTTCTTTGTCAGATAGAATAAATAAATCACAGAAAGAAGACACTGAGTTGAATAAAAAGGTAGAGTTAGTTCAGAAGGGTAAGTTGCCTGATTTTAATCTTGATAATGATTGTGTATTGAGGTTTGGGAAGAGATTATGTGTACCTTGTGATTCACAGTTTAAGAATGAGTTGTTATGTGAAGCTCATGGTTCCTCTTTTTCAGTTCATCTTTGCAGTACTAAGATGTACAGAGATCTCTGTGAGTATTACTGGTGGGATGGAATAAAAAGAGATATTGCTGATTTTACTGTGATGTGTTTGACTTCTCAGCAGGTTAAAGCATAACGATAGTTACCAAACGGAATTATTCAGCCTTTAACGGTGCTAGAGTGGAAATGGGAAAATATATCCATGGACATCGTTGTGGGATTAACAAAGACATGTCGAGGTAAAAATGAAATCTGGGTTATAGTTGATCGATGGACTAAATATTCTTATTTCCGTCCTATTAGAGATACTTTGTCTCAACGTCAATTTTCTCGGTTGTATGTCAAAGAGATATTAATGTTGCATGGAGTTCCCCTCTCCACTGTATCTAATCGTAATCCCAGGTTCACTTATAAATTTTGGAAAGGCCTTCAGAAGTCATTGGGTACTGAATTAAATTTTAGTACAGCTTTATTCCTCAATCAGATTGGCAGTCAGAATGAACAATTCAGACCTTAGAGGATATGTTACGTGCTTTCTCGATGGATTACCAAGGATGTTGGGACCATCATCTTTATTTGGTTGAATTTTCATATAATAACAGCTTTCATTCCAGTATACAGATGGCTCCATTTGAGGCATTATTTGGATATCGTTGTCGAACTCCTTCTTTTTGGGATGAAGTATCTGAAATGAAGCTAATGTGACCAGAATTGGTAGAAGAGATGGTAGAGAAAGTTCAGATGATTCATAAGAACATGAGAAGAGATCAGAGCAGATCGAAAAGAAATGCAGATAACCGGAGTAAGGATCATTCTTTTGTGGTAGGTGATCATGTCTTTCTCAATGTTTCCTCATGGAAAATGTGATGCGTTTTGGTAAGAAGTGAAAGTTGAGTCCGAGGTTCATTGATCCTTATGAAATTATGGAGAAATTTGGATCAGTTGCCTATATAGTGGCTTTACCTCCATGTTTATCCCATGTACACAATGTTTTTCATGTTTCGATGTTGAGAAAGGATATACAACATCCATCTCACGTTTAGAGCCCAAGAGGTAGTTCAGTAGTAAGAGAATCACTCTTATGAAGAAAAACCAGTCCTAATTCTTGACTATATAGAGAAAGTGTTGCGGAATAAGGTAATTTACTAGGTAATGGTTTTGTGGAAAAACCATATGGTTGAAAAGGCAACGTGGGAATCTAAAAATTTTATGCGAGATAAATACCCCCACTTATTTTGATATGTGAATAAAAATTCCAAGGATGCAATTCCCAAAAGGGGGGAAGGAAGTAATATCCCAAGTAAATGAAGAATAATTCATATTTAATATTTTTTAATATTTTTTAATTAAATATAAATTTTACATTAAATGGATTTCTATGTTCGGTAGCGTACCTGATACGCAACAACAGGTTTCCTTGGAATCTTACATTGCACATTAATAATATAATTTTATTATTTTAAATGGTAGATAACTCCTATCCATTGTATTGGTTGGAATGAATGAAACTAACTACAACATAATTATACATTTTTGTTAAATTTATTTACATTATCCAATAAAATCATAGAGTCTTAAAATGTGAATGAACCAAATTTTAAGCATAATTTACATTAAAAGGCCAATTTATCGCCTTTTAATGGAGAACCCTCTTTAAATAATGTTTTGGTCACATTAATACATTATAATTGACCGAATAGAATCTTTCTCTAGAATGTGGAAATCAAATCATACTTTGGGTAATTCTTTGGTATCTTTTTGAAATAGTTCATTTTTTAATGAATATTGAAAAATATTCTATTTTAATTCAAAACTGCATTTTAATCTACTTTATTTATATGGTTATATTATCTTTTTTGTTTCTTATAAAGTTAAATTAAAATATATTTTTTCTATTTAATCCAATGTTGGTTATTGTAATTAATTTCACTTTTAAATTGGAATAAACATGTGTCGATCTTTTTCTAGTTATTGTTTCATAAAAACTTGCTAATTGTTTTAACAACGGGAATTAATTTTAAAATTAATTAATGAAACTTTTATGTTTTTAATTTGGAAAAGTAGACATCATTTTTGAATTCGGAATATCAAATAATTCTTAGGCTGAAATTTTGGTATTTTTCTGAAAAACTTCAATTTTTTATGAATAGTAAAACAACTTAGTGGTAGTTAAAAAAACGAACTTTTTCATTTAAATGAAATTTCACCACTTCTGTGAATTGAATTTCAAAAATACTACATACATTGTTGTTATGCAGAAGTTAAATGTAGTCTATTAAGATGAAAATAATTGTTGGTGATTGGTAACTTTTGAATTTTATTTACCGCGGTTAAAGGTAAATAGGGTAATTCAATGTTAAAAGAATATTATAATAATTCAAAATTACCTTAACACTTGTCCTAACTTTTTGGATGAGTAGTGGCCGATCATGAGCATCCTTGGGTCGATTTTGGGACCCCATGGTGCCACTTATGAAAGATAATGACACTTTAGATTAATTAATTTAATGTAAAGTCAAAATTGACAAAAGAAAATATCTTTTAAAAATTAATTTTTATATGTAGTTATATAAGTCCTATTTTCAACTATAAATATTCATTGTCAAGGTAAAACTATTTTCTACATCATTGTAGTTTTTTTCTTATTTTTAAACAAGAAATAAATTAAGTTATTTATGACATATTAATGATGTAGTATTTACCTCATTAATAAATGATTTAAATAAATAATATTATAATGATTAAAATATTATCCAAAACATGTCCAACTCTAATTGGATGATTTTATTTGGACTATGAGACATATTATCGTCAGCTATAATGATTTTTGTACCATTAGAAACTGAATGTCATTATATTATAAAACAATATATTCACACTTTCCTAAAGAGTCCCTCCTCTCCCTTATAAAAGGAGTCCCTTTATATCCAATTCCTCACACCACTCAACCCATTTTGAACGTCCAACCTCATCCCAATTAAACTCTCAACATCCCTCTCCTCACCCTATAAGCCCTACCTTATGCAGAAGCCACTTCAAGAAGCCCTTTGGGTTCAATCCAAAAGAAGTTAGCAAAATTAAAGGTAACGACTTATCTTAAATTGTTTTCTTTTATTTTACCTATCCAACCCATAAAATCATTTTATTCCTTTATTTTTTAACAAAATAAGTATAATAAATACACTAGGATGTTGTTATAATAAGGATTCTAACTAAACTTACACACACCTCCTTCTAATGGATGAAGAACATAATGTTTCTATGGATGGAAAACTAAGGCCTCACGAAACGATGATTGTTCAATTACATCATACACCTCTCATGGTGGACATTATGATAGAAATATATTTACATATGATATGTATTATGTTTATTATTTCCTTATTCTTCTGTAATTCCCATTTATAGAATGCCTTTATGGTTTCCATAGTGGGTAGATACGATAATCTCATTTGGGGAAGTGCAGACTCCCACCCCCTCAAAGTGATTTGATTCGTTAATGCCTTATGTGGGATGTATAAAGGATGGAGTTAATGATATTATATAGGAAGTATAATATAAATATGTATAATTATGTTTTATCTCCATTAAAATATGAAATTGAAATGAAAGTAGCGTTCATGCGTACATACGGCTTACCGTCTCCTTGAACGGTGTATTTCTTTTCATACCTTTAAATGTTATGTACTATTATTAAAAATTGTATATACTAGATATACATGATATATATGATATCCAAATCACGAATATAATTTTGGATATAATGAACCTTTGACCACATAGACAAATTGTAATTATAAGGTGTTCATTTTTTGTACTCAAATACCAAATATCGACAAAATGAACGTTATTAACTTAAATGATTTCATAATGTTTATAACATGAGAATAAGTGATATAAAAGGAATAATAACCATGAAAAAGGTTCTTATGAAAAAAAATTACCTTTATATTATTATTCAATAGATTAAATAACTATCGAGTAAAGTCAGACATGAGGTAAGGGACTTCATCTCAAACTCATTTCATTGAGGCATTTTCAGTTTTATATACGACACTGTTTTATATGGTGTATAAACCCCTTTGAATTTTCATTTTATTCAAAGGGAATCTTTTTATACAAAGTTTTTTACTAAAATACAAAAAGGAATTTTTTTAACGTAAGCGTTGGCAACGACCTTTCCGCCGCTGCGAGTATTATTTGATCTTTGGCTTCCTTAACAAGACGGAATGTTTTTTTAAAGGAAAAATAATTACCATATACTCTTTTTTACATATTTTGGTATTGAAAATTATTTTGAGAATGGATTTTTTAATTCAATATTTTGAAATGATATTTTATTATTTCAATGTGGAAATTTTGTCTTTCCTTTATGCTTATATTATGTGTTATGATCATGTTATGGTTCTTGGGCATTATTTACGTATAAAGGTGGTTCCGTGATAAACCTAGGGCGGGTGATACTGATATAGCTCTCCAATGAATTGGTTAATGTGATGGAGGTAAATGTGAATGTTTCCCCTAAGTGATTTAAACAATATACCGTGATGGTTATTCCAAAGTAACTCTCTATGAAGTTGTGACAGTTATAATGTAAGTATGATATGGATTCCACAAGTTACGTTTTGGATTTATGATTTCTATGTGTCTTTCATAAATCTTATGATTTCAGGATGTAAGTAAAAGAGTTTATGTTTTGTATGTATTTATGGAAAAAATATATCATTCATTGTTTTATAACCCTTCCTGAGCCTTTTATTCTCATCATAAGTTTTGAAATTTTTTCACAGGACTTAAAGATGAATATGGTCAAGGATGGGATCTAGGAAAAGTCATGCTGTCTAAAACATGTAACTGGACATGAATATTTTTTTCAAGAGTTTTTATTTTATGAAAAAAATGGAAACTTTGTAGAAATGTCTACCTTCAAATCCTTTGAGATGTAATAGTTATGTACTAAATCTCTAAAACTCTAAACCTGAAAAGATCCTCAATGTGAATTATTCATTTAATTCAATATTATGTATGGTTTAAGGTCGGGTCCTTATAATAACATCCATCACTCTAAATATATCACCCTCAAAATGTAATTTCCCTAATAACATATTCTCTATGATATACTAATCATATACACATAACATGAATTATGAAAAATCAATCATAAAAAAATATATATATACAAGAAGATAATTCATCCATTATTTATCAAAGAAAAATCCATAGTAATTTGTTTAAATTAATCTATTATTTCTCCTAAATTTTATAGTTCTATTATTTAGAAATTTTTTTATCACAAAATCCAAAAATCTATTTCTTGTCCCATTTGTATAATTATATAATAAATAAATTAAAAATAAAATAAAATAACCTTTATACTGCAAATCATTTGAATAATGGAAAAATTTTTCTAATAACTCATAAATCACATAGTTCATTGGTAGGTGTTACACCCTTGTCTGCCTTCAGTTATGTGTTTAATCATTAAGGCCTTACTAGGTGTGGTATGATGTTCCCTATAATGTGAGATAAATTTTTTGTTAAACATTATTCATTTATTCCTTAAAACCATCTTTTAAATGTGTGAAACATCCTCAAAATGACATTAATATATTTACATTCAATGAATTTTTAACCACAAATTTTATCTCATAACTTTTATATTGAATCCCAAAAAAATTTACAATCTATAAGCATTTTAAGATAAAAAAATTTATAAATAGTAATGATATCCATATCATTAATATAATTTTAAAAAAATATTAAAGTAATTAGTCTTCTGAGAAATTGTTTTCACATGTTAAACATAAGGGTTATATGTACCTCAAACTGTAATAGAAAATCAATAAATATCCATAAAAATTTATAAAATTTTCCCTACATCACTTTTCAATGGTATCAATTCCTTGTAACATATGTCTCAAAATAATTAAAACAAAACTATATATAGAATATCATTTATATGTTTCATGAATCTCATGATATTTATAATGAATTATAATGTTAGTAATAAACAAATCATTCACTCAACATTTTTTTAATCCTATAATAAATCTAAACATTTTTATTCCTTAATAAATTATCTTGATTAATTAATTATATAATATATATCCTTATGATTCATCAATAATATTAAAAATTTAATTATACATAGATAATATTAAAATAAATCATACCTTAAATATATACATAAGTATTTTCTATTTTCATGTTTATATCGACATTATCTTCCATCATGAATTCTATATATCTGGAAATGAAATAGCCAACCCCTTTAGGGTGCTTACCATGTCGAATGGTACAGATAAATTGGGATTTTCATATTATATTAAATAGGCTTAATGATCTATATAAATTGTCTATATATAAAAATATATTGTCTTGAAAAAATAATATCATTTAGGTGACATATATTTTTAAATGACTTTCAAAAAAATATGAGCAAGCCTTTTATATGAAAATTCTAATTAAACCTTCTCATAGAGATAATATGGTTCCATGATATACTTTCTATTTTATTATTACAAGATATAATTAATATATATAAACAAAAAACTCTGAAACATGAAATGAATTTTTTAATATTATTATAAAATGGTCATTTTATTGATAATACCCTTAGAAAATCTATTATACATTAACCATCATATACTTTATAGACATGTCCATTACCCTTTAGAATAAAATATGAAAAGATATTATTAGTCACCTAATAATAAATAACATTAAACTATAGAAAGAGTTTCTATGGCATTGTACTTATAATCGACCATAAAAATGTAAACCCATAATGGTATCCCTAACTCATAACACAACCTCGCATAAAAACATCATAATCTATAATGGTGTCTAAACATTTATATGAAACCAACTGTAAGGACCCATCATTAAAAATATCTTAAAATATTCTTTTAGACTATAAGTCACATTCCATCATTTCAAACTTATATTTTAGTTATTGATTTTTATATATTTAGTTTAAATTATTATATAAAAAACATATAAATTACAAGATAGACACATATACTTATTATACCTTCTTTACAGAATATAAATCAATAAAAATAAAATAATATTATTTTTATGAAAAATATTCATAACTATCAAATTGACTTTTTTATTTTCTATAGTAATCCTTAAACCCTACGAAAAACATTTAAAAAAAGGAATGAAAATAAAAATCTACTAAAGGTAAAAAAATATAAATAAATGAACCATCAGGCAGTTAATATTTAACTTATTTGAGAATAAAGGTTAAGAGGAAGATAAAACATTTTCTAACATAGAAAATAATTTTCCTTGTATATCACTTTTCATAAAACATCTCATTATAAATCATTAAGGGAAAAAGTCATAATTTTTTTCATAAATATTTGAAAATCCCTAGAAAAATTATGAATAATTCATATATTTGTAATAACTATCATAATGATAAATAGAGTAACTATTAAATATATTCATGTAAGAGAATCATAGTTTACTTATGAAAATTACCACGGGGAAGCCATCAATGTATCACACATTTTGTCCTTCATAATTAATCTTAGAATAACTATCCTTGAATATTTCAATTTTCTCTACGTAGAAACATAATCTGTTAACTATGTCCCATATTTAGAATTACCATATAGTCTAAAACAACTAGAAATGAATTATTGGGAAAAAATACACACCCATAAATGGTTTATAATGAAAAAACCTAATTAAAAAATCCTCATGTGGACTATAACAGGTAACTTAAAAGCATGACTCATAGATAAATTTCTTGGGGAATATTTGCAATAAATTTAAAAAATATATTATTTAAAAATATACATCATTATATGGGATTTTTGTTATTTTTTAAATAGTATTGTTATCATTTAATTGAATATTCAACGACAAAATTCATCGTGATAGTGGGAAAATTCCCCCATTCCATATATGTTAAAAATAATTACTTTTAAACTTTTGTTAGAAAATTAACAATGTACCTCTTTTTAAAATGTCAATAATATTATTTTCAAGAAATTATTTATAAATTAATAATTGGAAAAAATAAATTAAAAATAATCTTATAATTATAATAATAAAAAGTAAATCGTTTTTATAAAATATTAATATTGAAGAAATCACATATTTTTATGGGAAACATTGCACGAAATTTTTTAAAATAATGTCAATTACCACATTTTTGAATCAAAATGAATTTTTATTACCTACTAGAAAAATTAATATAGGATATTTATTTAATTATATAAAAAATATTTATTATTCCTTTTATTTTATACCTTATCATGAAACATTAAATAATTTAATTTTTTGAATTGATGTTGGACATTTTCATGATATTTGTATCATATGTCAAAAATGGATTTATTAAGTCAACTATTATTAATGATTTCATTTTTCCATAATATCAATTTTAATAACCAAAGAATATTTTTAATTTATATTCCTAAATTATAATTTTAAATCCAACAATTAATTAGGGTTGTGAAAAATGAACAATATTGCAATCATAGAGATTGTAGGCTTTACATACCCTCAAATAACATATCAGTTTTCAACGATCATTATTGATATAAGGAAAGTATAATTTTATATTTATAAAAAAATAAAAAAACTAATATGAAATATCAAATTATTTTTTTAAAAAATATTTATTTATGTTTTTCCTATGAGGTGGTGATGAAAAATCAAACACGTCAATTCTTAGAGGTTTTAGTGTACACATATATAAGAAAGATGTTATAATTTTTTATTGAAATGGAATTTATGAATTTTCAATATATATTATCATTTAATAATGATAACTATGTCCTGAATATAATTTATAAAAATTAATTCCATAATTATGAGAGGTCATTAGATACTGTGTTGGAAATAAAATCACATTAGCTCTTGGTGTATTGGCCCAGACATTCCAGCCAATTAATTTGTGAGAATATGTTTTTTGATGTGTTCAGGGAGGTCAAGGTGAAACATTTCAACAAATTGAATGATTTCTTAGTTTTCTATGTTTTATAAAGGCATCTCATACCTATGGTGTGTCTACCTGATGGTGTCACCATAGTGGTCACTCATCCAGTGGTGCCTCAACCAGCGGTGCCACATTGAATGTTGACACAACGAAATGTGACTCACTGAATAGTAGTTCACATAATAGTGTCTCATTAATGGTGACTCACCAAATATTTCCATACATAGAGATTCATCATGAGAAGTGCCTCGTTGATCAATGACTCAACTAAAGATGACTTGAGAGGGGTGCCTTGTTGAATGGTTCTTCACCTAATGGTGCCTTGTCGAATGGCTCCTCATCAATTGATGACTCATTTCCAATGATTCTAGTTCTAGTTTTCTATTTTTTCATATTTCATGTCATAAAATTAATTTTATTATAGATTTGAAAGGCTTTGAGGGCAATTTAAATCCCATAAATCATATCATTAATTCCAATGTTTTAGTGGGAATTTACTTAGTCAAAATGCTTGATCTTTTCCAGGTCTTCCTTTAATGGATAATGAAAAATATATCTAATTGGATGCTCTATTTAGATCTTTCTATGGATGAGATACCCATCACCCATGTTATTCCTCGTTGTTTTCCCTTAGTATGGGACAACTATATTTTTTCTTCCCAGATGATTTGTGTGATCAGTTTGTGTCTTCTAGATCGTGTTCCACTGGTGTTTTCCAACTGCATATGGGTGCCACTATCTTTGTGAAGTCAGGAATTTCATATCACATCTTTTTCGAAGTAGGTTTTCCTTAATCTGTCTATATTGTGTGCATCATGTGGGGTGGGTGTTCGAATGAATTTCATGACAATAAATTTGAAATTCAGATTAACAAGGATAGTTAAAATGGTTTAAGATCAATACATAGAGGTTGGAGAAATGAGAAATATTATTTTATTTTTATTATTTTGGTTGTTATGGTGAACAGTTTACTCTAAATACCCAATAAAAATAATTTTTCTCTCTTTTGTGTTGTAAATAATTTTTAGACACAATTCTGTGATTTGGGTTGGGTCCAGTGACATTATTTATGAAATATGATTGTGTTGTGAGATGTTCTGATTCTGGTATGGTTATATAGTGGGGATGTGAAAAAGGGTGTGTGGTTATTAATTGGTTATGACGTGGGATTATTAGAAATATTATAATGGGATGTTGTGTGGGGATACATTAATTATGTTGGTTATTATATTGTTTGACTGAATTCTAGTTTCATGGGAATTACAGAATTAAAGTTTAATATTCAGTGATTGAAAGAAATTAAAAAAATGGTTATATTAATTAGAATATTGAATGTGAATATCTAATGAATGAATGATAATATAATGGGATTTTTTAAAATAATATGTGTTTAATCTGGTATTATTCATTAATGTTGAAACACAATAAGCAACTCTATGTCGATTAAATGTATAATTTTATGTATAGCCTTTATTCTAATTAAGGGTTGTTGTGCATATATTTTGTCTATTTGGTTTTATTATGTCTACCTATGTATTGGTGTAATTAATTTTATATGTTAATAATTACAAATGGGAATTCGTAATGTGGAAGTTGAAGGTGGTCTATATTTTTTAATAGGTTAACATTTATATTTGAACTAATAGTTTGAAAACATGAAATAAGTTATCATTACAAGAAAAATGAATTTAAAAATGAATGTTGATGATAAAAATAAATGTGAAAGATAATGTGGGATTTATTAATAAACTATAAACTCTCGAAAATGGATTAACGATTGAAAATAAAATGTGGTTTCTGTTTCGTTTGGGTGTTTTTTTTCATTTAGAGGTTGCAACGATAATGTGGAGTATGTGAGATTATTAGTACTTGTTATAATCCCAATGTATGTGGTTTTGTGTTGTAACTCTATTTGTATGTACATTGTATGGTCTCTTGATTTATATATCCACCCACCCTTTTTGAGAACTATGTTCTGATAAACCCCATCATCATGGGGGAGGGATTCATTCCCAATCATCATTGTTAGAGAATTGATGGATGAAAACCCGTTATTTGCTGCCCCATCTTCCAGAAGGTGGTTTCCCAAGATTCATTGGGTAGGTTATGAGTAGAGAGGTCCATGTGTGTGTAATATATTTTTGATTTCGTAGGTGTATTTGGAATGATATGTGTTGTGAATGCCTCTGTGTCTTCAGGATGAGATGTGTTTTTCATCCCCATGTGTCTTCAGAATGATGTCTACTTTTTGTAAATGTTTTTGTGAGCGGGATGTGATGTAGTTTTTGGACTAGGTGTGTGTGTGATGGATGTGATGTGGTTTATGGACCTAGTGTCTATAGGTGATATGTAATGTGGTTTTTGGTCCAGGTGTGTTTGAGTGGGATTCAATGTGGCTCAGAGCCCAGGTGATGGGACAAGGTGTGGTGTGTAGAGCCCAATCATGTGCCTGTGATCTATGATGTGGTTCTTTGGGATATGGAGGGAAAACAAGTAGATTTATCCTTATTCAAGATTATCTAAACCTCTGGTATGTTCTGAGGGTCAATTGAATCATTAATATGATTATGATATTACTTTAATTTACTTTTCTACATGGTGATCATGCCTTAGTGAGTTTGGGATGGCTAGTATACATTGTTGGGAATTGTTTGATTCACCTATATTTAAATGGGTGCTTTAATATTCTCATTTCACATGTGCATGAGAGAATTTGGTTTCCATTCTGAGTATACATATATTCCCACCATATGTATATGAATACTATTTTTAGGTTTCCAAGAAGAATTTTTTTAAGGTCTTAGACATTTCTACTTCAGAACATTGGGGTTGTTGTTGTGTCGATGCCTTAATTTTTATTCTGTTGGGATTTCTTATGGAGATAGTATATATATTATTTTTAATCTATACAATCATTTTGGTACAGTTTGTCTTTATTTTATAATATTTCATGGATTTGGTTATGATTGATATATCATATCTCTTGATCCTATTTTCTTATAAAGAGAAATTCCTACCAGATTTTTTGTCTTATATATCATTGGTGATGGTATCCAACTTCGGGCATACTAGAGGTGGGACATGGGGTAATTATCTCCCTTACTTAATTGTAATCCTAGGAGGGGTATCATTGGAGGGAGGGGTCATGACAGAATGGTTTTAGAGTAGATGATTGAGATATATGGTGGAGTTCAGTGTTAGGCATGGTGTGGAATGCATGGGATGGCGGGAAATAGTGTCAAATGACCTTGGTGTGTGACATAGGATAGGGAAACTAGCTAGGATATGGGACTTTAGGGCCTCCAATGATCTTGTATGTAGACTCTAAACCTACCGAATGACCATGTGGGGTAGCACTACATGCATGGTTAAGACCTAGGAGAGGAACATTTATCATAAATACTTATATTATTATTTGAATTATTTTATTCCTTTATGATAAAATTTATTAACTTCAACCTTAAATTCTATTTTTCTCTCTCACAATTTTACCGTGATTTTATTTTTAATAAAGTTCATTAATTATTTTTAGAATAAATCTTATAACTAAGAGGATATGTAATATGATGCTTAACTAGAATGAAATAATTTTTAATGCTTGTAATTACTATAAAATCATGCAGAGTGTATCTTGTTGTGATCAATTATTCAATTTTGTGAACCCTTATAATATATGCTGCCTAAAAGTAGACTTCACACTAGCTTGATAAAATATATTATTTCGATGCAATTTCTAAAAGAATTCTAGTTTCTATGCGAGTTAATATTCATTTCATTTCTTCAATTCTTAATTTATGATAATCATGTGTTGTTAAATGTTTATAAAATGTGTCTATTCACTTCTATGTTATTAAATTTATAGAAGAATCTATCTTAATTATTGATAATTACATTGGATTTGGAATCCATGAGAAGAATAAATTTCTACTTATGATTTCATTATTATAGTTTTTCTTTATTTTATGAAATTATATGTTGTAAGCATATGTTAAGCTATAAATTATTCCAAAATTTATCTATAATCATTGAAAAATGACAAACAGATATTTTGGTATCTTATTGAGGCTTAACAATAAATTGAGTGATTAATGTAATTTTTCAATGAATAATAATAATTTTATTTTTGAAATAACTTTTCATTACATGATCATTTGTGAGTTATTTGTTATTAGAATTATGTTTAATGATGATTTCATTTTGTGGTAACTAGAGAAATTCTATTATGAAATATTTTTTCTTATACCCTGATTAATATTATATGTATGTTGAAAAATGTTATTCTTATTAATTTATATAGGAATATTATCCTGAATAATGTAATGATTTAATAATGTTTAGCCACATCATGATAAATCATTAAATGTAGTAACAAAACATCTGTAGTTTTTTTTAAAAAAAAATCAATATTTTTTAATCCATAAATTATTAAATAATGTTTTGTTCAAAAATTATAATGAATAATAAAACATGTGTAGTTTTAATTTTTCTTTTTCAATGAATATTTAAATTTGATTGTTATGGAAAAACGGTGTCCATGTGTTGTTGTATTTGAATTGAACCCATGAAAATATAATGTATAATTTTTCAAACTATGTTACATGTGTTTTTTGTAATAATTTTAAGAATACAAAATGTGTTTTTTAACCATAATAAACATGGTGTGTTATATAACATTTGTACAGTTTTTTTAATATGAAACTATGTTAGGGATATTTAAATTCAAGAAAAAATGTTTTAATAGAAATAAACTTTACCTAAAAACTAAATTTTTTATTAGCAATATCTTTTAAGGAAAAGTGAGAATTTTCAGAAGTACAAGTAGGAGGATTGGCCTCATAAAAGATCAGAAGATAATTAAAATAGAATTTCATCCTATTAGCTAATTCCTCCCTAAAATGTTTCTATGATATAGAATGGACTTGTGTACATAGATCATCATTAATGATGAATTTAAATTGATCTTCCAACTTATCAAAATTTTGAGAATACTCAACTTTACATATCATCCCATTATTAAAACCCCTAATCAGTATACCTTCATTTTTTTGGATCCATGCAACCTGATCAAGTGAGAAAGCCACTCGAAGCGGCCAACCCATCATCTTGTATACCTCCTATAGTGTAGCATTGATATAATTAAACACTTCCACCATTTGTTCTTATTAATGAAGAAGATTGTTCCCGCTAACTACAATTTATTCAACAAATATTTTCACATTGACCGCACTAGAATCAACCACCACTTCATCATGGTTCCCTTTCACACTTCCAATAGACATATTCATTCCTTCCATCTACTATAATTTTATTTTTTTTACATAACCCAGTCTTTATTTTCATTGGATGGTACGTGTAATCCTAGTGGCCAGTGTTTTTTCCCTTTTTCCATGATTCAACCTCTCGAATTCCAATCAGATTTTGTAAATTTTTCTTCCTTGAATTTTAGTTTCTATTACTATGAATCCCTCCCATATGGTCATCTGAAAAATTGTCTGAGTGATCTTCATTGGCCTCCAATATAAATAACCAAAAATGTTTATTGTGGTTTATGGTTCAGTATTATCATTGCATTGATATGTTGATATGCCTTACTAAAAATGGATGTTGTTGGAAACATTGTGGGTGTTGTGATTATTGCACATTATGATACCCTTGTTAAGAAATTCTTGTTTAATCTCACAATGAAATAAAAAAGGATAATAACATATATATGTCTAATGAAACAGTTCCCCATGGAAAATTTAATAGTTTGTTAATGTACCTATACAAAATAATGAGATGAAATAAAGTAAGGACCTAAATATCATAGGAAGATGCGATGTGTTACTATTTTTGGATATTGTTCTTATTTTGAATCCTTGTGTGACATGTTATTTAAAACATCAATCATATAGATAGAGAATAATTGATCCTTAATCGATAAGTGTTTTACATGGATGCGACTGAAACCATGTGCGCAAGCTAGTGCTAGCCAAATCGTATAATATCTTGACATGGGATATTAATTTTATTAATTTTTGGGATTGGGTATTTGTTTATGATGATAATTTTGATAAATGTTATGGTCAGTATGGAGGATTAGATATAGCATGTGGTTTTGTAAAAATTGAATTTACCAATGGATGGAAAAGTGGTATAGTGATGGGGTGCTGTGAATTATCTAGTGTAATTTTTTGGTGGATGTAATGTTTGGAATGTGTTTATGATTTGCAGTGGTAGTGAGTTGTGGTGGAAGAGCTGTGTAGTTGTTGGGGTAAAATATCTTTGGTTTTTTTGTGTTTTGATATGGTTGTATTGATATAATCCCTCACCACTCATAAAAATGATAACCACTTAATGGAAGTAATAATCAACACTATTCATGTCAGAAATCATGAAATAAATAATGACGATCTTACCTCCCATGCCTAAATCATTTTTTAATTTAATTTTTAAGAATGTTTTGAATACAACCATGTTGGATGGGTATATTTTATTTTATCATATATTGATAAGATGTTTTGTCACCACAGACATATTAAGAGAGGGAAACTCTTTCCCCATATTAGGTCACATTATATTACAACGTGATTTAAAACTATACAGGTGAGTCAGTGAGGCCTAAAGTGGAAAATTTCATGGTGTGGGGGATAGGTTCCTTGGATTTATATGCATTTTGGTAGCTCTTCCTATATTAATATATGTTTTTATTTTATTATGTGAATTCTTTTTGAAACACTTGCAATTAATGAAATGCTACTATGAAATATAAGGATTTTAAAAGTATAACACCTTGTTATTTCTAAATAAGTGTCTTACCTGTAATTAATGTTTTTAGGAAAAACCTATAGAAATATTAATCTTGGATAAAATATTACGTTTAAAAGTCATATCCTATTTTTGATTCATGGATTTTGTTAAATAATATTGTAAAAAGAATGATAGAATTTTATTAGTAGAGCAGAATATGTTTTCTCATTGCATGATCCTATACAATTAATGTAAGTGGAGTTGAGAATCATTTTGAATAAAATTGGTTTTAAAAAATTTATTGAAACTATTTTTAGAGTTTATTTTTGAAAAATACCATTCAATAAAAAATAATCAAAAGAGGGATTTGACAGAAATTTGGTTTTATATCCTAATCAATTTGTATTAAATGCATGAATTTTTACCCAAATGAATTTAATAAGAATGTTTTTAAACATAACATGCTTTGAAATAATATGTTGATATACATTTCAAGAATGTGATAGATTTTTTGAAGAATCGTGATTATTTTTTAATCTTCTTCACTAGTAGGGTTCAAAAATGTTTCTTAAATTAATTTCCTATGATATAAATAAATTATTACTCGAGAATGATAATTTTTTTATTCGTGATTTTTTAAGAATGAAATGTTTCGAATGTTTTGAATTTAAATTTTATAGATTGAAAATGATGAAAATTCATTTATAGATATTTATATAATGGAACGTCTAAGTAAATTCATTATAGTAAAAGGTATAATAATGTTTCGCATATCGAAAATTTATTCATTCCATTTAAAATAGAATGGAGAAATTTTTTATTGTGTTACCTTTCATGATGTTCATATTATTGTTTGATTGATATATATTTCATTCTGGACATGTTATTCCTATCTATGTGATAATGTTCTTTTCTGATAGGATTCTCTTCTAGGAGGTTTTGTTTCATGTATTGTGTAGTTTTTTTCTTCTTTTACCTTGTGATTTTAGTTTTCCAAATATATTGAGAATCATTATAGATATCTCATTGGTTGGTTAAACCACCGTTTTTCACCTCTAATTTCGTTTTGGTTATCAAGGAAAAACTATTCCCCTAGTTCAGGGGTTGGGAAGGCATGAAAGTTTAGAGGGTGGTATTCCCTTATTCCTATGTTCAAGGATTAATGTTATGTTATGTGGTTGTGGGTTCTTGGGGAAATAATTTTAGTTTTCTATACTGTTTCAGGTGTAACATCATCCATGAAATGTATCTCAAGGGATATTTGTTCAGACACATCCAATATTTTCTTCCAGGATGGTTTTGAATTCTCAAGGGTGATAATATATGGAGAGGTATCGTATGTAATGGTTTAGTCATTTTATACCATTAATTTAATATAATCATGTGTTTTTGGTGTTTTTATATGTAGATGTTACTATTTTCAACACTTTTCAAAAAAAGTCTATTATCATAGTTTTCCAATAGCATATCACGCCAATAGTGTGTCACACATGTAGTGTTACCCTAGTAGTGTCACCCTAGTAGTTCCTCCCTAGTGGTTGCTAGTATAGAAGAGCCTCACCTCGTAGTGCCTCACCAAAATGTGATTCACTAAACAGTTACTCACCCAATGGTATCTCTCTTAATAGTGAATTGTGAATGGTGACTATCCAAATGATTCCCCGACTAGAGGTGCATCATGAGTAGTGTCTCATAGGGTGGTTCATTACAAAATGGTGACTCTTGGGTGGTTCCTCATCAAATAGTGACTCACCTAGGGGTAACTCATTGAATGGTGATGGATCTAGTAGTGACCCATTATTAGTGTTTGTAGTTCAAATTTCATCCTTCTTTAATATTTCCTTGATGTAATTTTTTTTAATGACATATTTGAATGGTTTTGAGACCAATTCATATCCTGTAAATGTTATCTTAAATTCCTAAGTGTTCAGGGGATTTTAATTGTAAAAAATGTGTTATCTTGACTAGATGGGCCTTTAATGGTTAATAAATAACATATCGAAACATATGGTCAGTTTAGATCTTTCCATGGATGAGATACCCTTCTCCCTTGTTGTTCCTAATTATTTTTCCATTGGTATAAGACATCCTGTAACACCCCATGTTTTTCTAAAAATAAATATAAATTCATGGAGCTTTGTTTGAAATAGATATTTTTAATTAGCATTTAAAACATTACTTTTTTACATCTATGTTCTGAATTTCAAGAAACTGTCATCCACATTTGTGTTCATTATATTATTTGGAGTCTATTGGAAGTAACTTTTTTTGGTGAAGAGTATCATACCCTTATTAATATTAATATGAATAGTGATATGACCCTAATGAAAATTATATTTTATTATTATTTTATCTTATTAAGGCTTTATGATAATAACATCTAGGTTAGTTTTTCATTGTGATATAAAAGTAGCTACAAAATTAGAACTGTTAATTTTTTAATTAAGTATGATTTTATTTAAATATTAAATTAATAAAATTAATAAAATTATTTTCAAAAAATGGACATAATTTTTGAAATCTACACGTCGATAAATGATTAGGGTGAATTTTGGGAATTTTTATGAAACAATTGATTTTTCGGTAAATTGTAAAAAATACAGTTTTTAGTTCTAGTGCATTAATGACATCATTAATGATATAATAATGATTTAATAAATATGGTCTACTTTTTTATAGTTATATAAGTTGTGAGGTGTCCCAAGTGGATTATACCATGATCAAATACCATGGGAAAGCCAATGGTTTTTCAAATAATAGTCATGAGGTGTCTCTTGAAAATTATTAAAATATTCCCATTACTTCCCTATAAATACAAACCCATTACTCCATTAACTTCATTACCAATTCCTCCTCAATTAATATCTGGCCTCATTACCTTAATATTAGTCTTCTAAAGGCTTCCTCAATCCCCCAATGTCCTAACATTCATGTTCTATGGGTTACTCTACAAGGTAAGAAAATTCTTAATTTTCTTCTTTTTCTATTCATGTTCTCTTTTATGTGGAATAATATTCATGTTTGCATACTATGTTCTTATCTCCATTTAATTATTAATAATATCTATATTATGATTCACTTTTGTATGGGTGACCCTTGTCCCCTCTCTTTTTAATATTTTTTAAAACCATGTTGTGTAGCCGTTAGGCTGGCGAATTTTTGTAAGAAATTTCTCACTTTTTCTTTTATTTTGAGTTCCTTCATTATTAGTTCTTCATATATCCTTACCCAAGAGGCATGAAATCTCCGAAAATCTTGTATACTATTTATTTTATCATGTTTATGAAAATTTCTCATCATTATTATTCTCCTCTCACACTTATTTAATGAATAAAAACATTATCCGTTTGTGTCGAATTATCGACATCATGGATGATGTGATTTCAATTTCCATCAATTATTTCATCGAGGGTCATGAAACCATTTATATGGTTGAAACATGTTATAATATATGTCTCATGACTCACAAATGATTCTGGAATTCTTTTTTACTCATGGTTATAATTTATAAGAAAAAATGAGGTTGTTATTATCAATGAACCACTAAAAGGATCTAAACGAACATCATTAATGTTCTATCTTATGAATCGTCCTCATGTAAGAATTCAAAATGATAAATGGAATAATATATGTTAATTTTTATATTAATATACTACTCCATTCAAATTATGTAGATTCACTTCCAATTGACAAGAATTTCCCCAATGAAACAATTATAGAAATCATGTAAAGAATTCAACCAAAAACTGTGCAAGGGGAAAAATACTTACAATTAATGGTGAAATGATGTAATTAAATGATCATATAAGATGTTATAAACATGAAAATGTATCTATAATATATTAATAAAACACTTTTAACAATTATATAAGAGGTTTAGACAAATTTGAAGTAAGACAAACCTGAGGTAATGTAATTCTTAATTCGATTTCCATTCATTGGGTTTACCTTCTACTTCATTATTTATGTGCTATTTAAATTTTTTGTGTGATTTTTTGAGTTTATATTATGTTTTATTATGTATATTTACAGTATATATACATACCCCATCCACTATATTAATTCTTTCTTCAATTTTATGATATTTATAAGGGGATTTTCATAAAAAATAATCTTTTTAAATTTAGTTTTACGAAATTCAAAAGAAATGTTTTTTTGGAATTATTCATGTTGTATGATTATGTTTTGGTTCTTTGTAATTATTTATAATGAAGGGTGAGACCTATATCTCCCTCCAATGCATTGGGTATTAGTAATTTGGTGGTCAGTCGTAGGGTTACTCCAAGTGTAACTGCAATGGTTACACAAATTAAGGTAGCCGTGAGGGTTACAAATTTTGAGGTACCCATAATGGTTATAAGATTATATATGTAGTGCCCCAAGATTCCTATGTGATTATATTTATGTTCTAATGTTTTTGTGGATTTTATTTAAATCTAATGATACACAAAGTAAATATTTATGGATGAAAAGAATGCCTTTTGAAAATGTTTTCATATGTTATGAGTATTCATGGACTAATGTGATATTTCCTTCTTCTCCATCCCTTACTAAGATTTTGTGCACATCCCAAGTTTTTGAATGATTTTTCATAGGTTAATGGATGTTTAATACAAGGAAGGAATACACGTTAAATGTTGATGAATTGTCAAAGAGTCTTGTTTTATGTTTTAATGTTTTATATTTTGAAAAATTGGAAACTGTTTTTATGGTATCCACTATGCAACAATGTGTAATGTTATGAATGTTTTTTCCTAATTATCTAAGGCTCTATACTTGAAAATATCTTCAATGTAAAAGGATGTGGTTTCTTGACTAAATTCAGAATTTATTTATTTAATAAGGTCTGGTTCTTATATTTGGTATTTGAGGATGGTTTAGATAACCTTATGGGTTATGGTGATGTTAATAGAATAATATAAATGATTTTCACTCTATGTTTAATTTGAAATATTATAGCATTTAAATATTACCATGATTCTTTATCTAATACATGTTTGTTCAGAATGGTTTTTTGCAGAAGGAACAGGGATGCTGAAGAGGAGAGGCATCGACAGAATGAAATCCATCTGAAACTACAACCCAGAATGGTAGGGATTGGAACCAAGCTGTTTGTGAGAGTATTGTCTCATCTAACGCAGGAAATAAATGGTGGTGGAATCCATGCAAGAGAACCAATAGAGGTACCACAACAGAACATGATAGTATTGGAATGTTTTTATGAGACAATATCCTCCTACATTCAATGGATCTTCTGACCTAGTAGTAGCTGAAGAATCTTTCAATTCCCTTAAAAAGATATTTGATGTTATGGGATGTTCAGAAAATCAAAAGGTAAGTCTTTCCATTTATAATTTTTAAGGGGAAGCTGATCAGTGGTGGTCATTTTTAAGAAATATCCAGGATATAGAGGATTTTGATTCCCTAGAGTGGGATGAATTTCAATGTCTTTTCCTTGAATTTTTTTCCAAAGGTTGTGTGACTTAGAATGGAGAAGAAATTACTTGAATTGAAACATAATGATGAAGATTCAGTGGTAATGTATGATGAGAACTAAACCTGATTGGAAAGGTGTTACAGAAATCTTATTTTGGATCTTGATAGAAAAATCAACCACTATTTATATAGATTAAAGCCAATGTATCGAATGGTATTGGACTCTCGTGAATTCAAATGTTATGAGAAACTTGTATGATGTCCTGAGAGGGTAGAGATGGAGATTGCTGATGATCACGTGCATTTTGGAAACAAAGAGAAGAAGAGGTCTTGTTGGTAAGAAATGGATGAGAATCAACCAAAGAAATCTGATGGCAAGAAAATTCAATTTCCTGTTTGTGAAAATTGTGGCAATAAAAACCCTAGGGAATGTAATAGAATAATTGGGAGTTGTTTTAAACGTGGTCTGTTTGGACATTTGGCCCGAGATTGTAATGAAAATGATCCAAATACTAACCATGATAACCAGACTATAAAGTGTTTTAAATGTGGTGAGGTGGGTCATTATGAAAATGCCTACCCAAAGAGAGATCTGAATGATGCAAAGAATCTAGACTACAAGAAGAAAGGTGTAGTGAGTTCTTTTGTGACTACGTCAACAGATGTCGGGCCATCCAATGAAGTTGTATTAGGTACTTTGTTTGATTACCCCTATTTTGCTAAAAAAAATTGATACAGGGTCTACACATTGTTTCTTCTTTTAGAAATTTTTTGGTAAATTAGAAATATCACCTTAGAAAATTAGACCCGAACTTGTTGTTAAAACATCGGGGGGAATGTTATAGCAAAGGGGAATTATAAGAATCTTTCTATTGTGGTCTGTGGAAATACATTACCTGCAATCCTTGTCGTTTTACCCTTATTCTTGTTTGATGTTTTTCTAAAGATGGACTGGCTTTCTGATTATCCTGCTAAGATTGACTGTGTAGCTAAAGAAGTTGTTTTTCAGAAATATTTTCAGTTTGTATACAAGAATGAACCCATACAATTGATAACATATCAGGAAGCTAAGAAACTATTGAATGATGGAAATGAAATTTATCTTTCTCATATTGTTGAAAACAATATAATAATTCAAATTAATGATGTGGCAGTGGTAATTTAATAACTTGATGTTTTTCTTGATGAGTTACCTAATGTCATACCTGATCGAGATTTTGAATTCAAAAATGAATTTGTTCCAGATGCTAAGCCAATTTCAAAACCCCTTTATCGTATAATTCCAATAGAACTTCTTGAATTGAAAATTCAGTTGCAGGGTTTTTTTTAAAAAAGGCTTCATTCATCCTAGAACTTCACCATGGGGTGCTCCTTTTTTGTTAAAAAAAAGATTGTTCAATGAGACTTTGCATCGATTACAGATCATTGAATAACATCACAGTTAAAAACAAGTATTCTTTGCCTCATATTGATGACCTGTTTGATTAGCTCCAGGGAGCTCAGTACATTTCTAAGATTGACTTGAGATCTGTATACCATCATCTGAATGTGAAGGAGGATGACATCATGAAAATAACCTTTCGTACCAGATATCGGAATTATGAATTTGTTGTTATGCCGTTTGGATTAACTAATGCACCTGTTGTATTCATGAATCTTATGAATAGAGTATTTCATGAATTCTTGGATAAGTTTCTCGTTGTATTTATTGATGACATTCTGGTGTTTTCTAAAAATAAATAGGAGCATGAAAAACATCTAAGGGTTGTTTTACAGTCATTAAATGAAAAGAAACTATATGAAAAAAATCAGAAAGTGTGATTTTTGGTTGAAAAATATTTCTTTTCTTGGGAACATTGTAAATAAGGATGGAATAACAGGTGATCCTTACAAAAAAAGTAGTTGATGAATGGCCAAAACCCAACAATGTTACATAGATTCGTAGTTTTCTGGTCTTAGTAAGTTATTACCGACGGTTTGTTAAGAACTTTACATGGTTATCTAGCCCAATAACTAAGTTACACGGAAAGGGGTTCAACTTGTTGGGACAGAGGAATGTGATGTTTTTTTTCAGGAATAGAATATGTGATTGGTGAATGCTCTAGTTTTGGCCATACCTTATTGGAATGGTGATTTTTTCATCTATAGTGATGCTTCATTGAAGGGACTTGGTTGTGTTTTGATGCAGAATGATCAGGTAATTGCATATGCTTCGAGAAAACATAAACCTCATGAGCTAAATTATCCCACACATGATTTGGAATTGGCAGCTGTGGTTTTTTTCTTTGAAAATATGGAGGCATCATCTATACAGAACCAAATTCCAAATATATTCTAACCATAATTGTCTAAAGTATATATTCACTCATAAGGAATTAAACATAAGGCAGAGAATATGGCTATAACTGATAATGGATTATGACTGCACAATCATTTACCATACTAGAAAAGAAAACAAAGTAGACAATTCCTTCAGTCTGAATCATCATCCATCTTTAACCATTCCATATTTGAAACATGATCCCTTGGTTAATGATTTGATGAATTTTGGTTTAGATGTTGTTGGTGCAAGGAATGCATCTGTTTTTCTTCAGGTTTCAATGCAGTCTTCGTTGTCAGAGAGAATTAAGCAAGCGCAGAAGGAAGATCATGAGCTACAGAAGAAGGTAGAATTGGTTAAAATGGGTATGTTTCCCGAATTTATTCATGATGAATATTGTGTTTTAAGAGTTAGAAAAAGGTTGGTTGTGCCTTCTGATTCCTAGTTGAAGAATGAATTATTGCGTGAAACTCATAGTTCTCTATTTTATGTTCATCTGGTAAGTACTAAGATGTACAAAGACCTTAGAGAGTATTATTGGTGGGATGGAATGAAAAATGATATTGCTGATTTTACCATGAAATGTTTGACGTGTCAATAGGTTAAAGTAGAGCTGCGGTTACCGAAGGGGAAGCTTATACCTTTTCTAGTGACATAGTGGAAATCGGAGAATGTATCCATGGACTTTGTGGTGGGACTACCAAAGAATTCTCTAGGTAACAATGTTATTTGGGTTGTTATAGATCATCTAAAAAAGTCTACATATTTTCATTCTATTTGAGATACAATGACTTTGGATCAACATTCTTGATTGTACCTCAAGGAGATTGTCTGGTTTCATTGAGTTCCTCTTTCCATTTTATCTGACCGAGATCCCAATTTCACTTCAATCTTTTGGAAGGGACTTCATAAAGATACTAGCCACATAGTTAAATTTCAGTACAGCTTTTCATCCTCAATCAGATGAGAATTCAGAACAAATGATTCTAACTTTGGAGGATATTCTTTGATCTTGTTCAATGGATTATCAGGGAAATTGGGATCAAAATCATTCATTACTTGAGTTTTCATATAATAAAAGTTTTCATTTTAGTATTCAGATGGAACCTTTTGAGGCCTTGTATAGATAGCTGTGTCGGACTCCAGTGTTTTGGGATGAAGTCCGTGAAAGAAAGTTGATGGGGCCAGAATTAGTTAAATAAGTGGCTGAGAAAGTGATGATGATCCTGCATCACATGAGGACGGCTCCAAGAAGGCAGAAAAATTATGTAGACAATAGAAGTAAAGAATTATCTTTTGAGTTAGGTGACTATGTTTTCCTTAAAGTCTCTCCTTGGAAAAGTGTGATTCGTTTTGGTAAGAAAGAGAAGCTAAGTCCCTGTTTCATCCATCCTTTTTAAATCTTGGAGAATGTTGGAACATTTTCATAACACGTAGCATTGCCTCCGAGTTTGTTTTCGGTACACAATGTTTTTCATGTTTCGATGTTGAGAAAGTATGTGCCATATTCCTCACATGTCTTGAGCTCAAAAGTAGTTCAGCTGTAAGAGAACATTTCTTATGAAGAGAAACCATTTCAGATTCTTGATCGAAGAGAAAAAGTATTGTGGAATATGGTAATCTACCAGGTAATGGTTTTGTAGAGGAACCTCATTGTTGAAGAAGCGACATGGGAGTCTGAAAATTCTATTAGGGAAAAGTCCCCTCAGTTGTTTAATAAGTAAATAAAATTGCAAGGACACAATGTCAAGAAGGTGGGGATAATGTAACACTCCAAGTTATTCTAAAAACAAATATAAATTCATGGAACTTTGTTTTAAATAGATATTTTTTATTATCCGTTAAAACATGACTTTTTTTACTTCTATGTTCTGAATTTCAAGAAGTTGTCATCTACATTTGTGTTCAATATGTTATTTGGAGTCTATTGGAACCAACTTGTTTTTTTTGGTGAATAGTAACATACCCGTATGAATTGTAATATTAATAGTGATATGAACCTAATGATTGGAAAATTATATGTTATTTTATTTTATTAAGGCATTAAGATAATAGCATCAGGGATAGTTTTTCATTTTGATATAGAAGTAGTTACATAATTAAAACTATTAATTTTTTTATTATGTATGATTTTATTTAAATATTAAATTATTAATATTTAGAAAATTATTTTCAAAAAATGGAATTCATTTTTTAAATCTACATGTTGATAAATGGTTAGGGTGAATTTTGGGAATTTTTTTGAAACAATTGATTTTTCGGTGAATAGTAAAAAAAATACAGTTTTTAGTTTCGGTGTGTTAATGACATCATTAATGATATGATAATGATATCATAAATATGGTCGACTTCTTTATATTTAATGAAGTTGTGAGGTGTCCCAAGTATATTATAACATGAGAAAATATCATGGGCAAGCCCATGGTTTTGCAAATACCACTAATGAGGTGTCCCTTGAAAATTATTAAAATATTCCCTTACTTTCCCTATAAATACCAACCCAATACCCCATTAACGTCATTCCAAATTCCTCCTAAACAAATATCAGGACTCCTTACCTTCATATTAGTCCTACAAAGGCTTCCTCAAGCCTCCAAGGTCCCAACCTTCATGTTCTAATGGTTCCTCTACAAGGTATGAAAATTCTCAATTTTCTTCTTTTTCTATTCAAGTTCACTTTTATGTGGTATAATTTTCATGTTTCCATAACATGTTATTATTTACTTCTTATTCATGATATTATCTATATTATTATTCACTTCTGGATGGGTGATACTTTCCCCCTCTCTTTTTAATATTTTCTAAAACCAAGTTGTGTAGCCGTTAGGCTGCCGAATTTTTGTAAGAAATTTCTCTCTTTTTCATTTATTTTGACTGTATTCCTTGTTATTTCATCATATCTCCTTACGTAAAAGGAAATAAATCTCCATAAAATCATGTATACTCCGTATTTTTTCATTTTTTTGAAAATTAATCATCATTATTCTTCTCCTCTACCTCTTATTTGAAGAATAAAAACATTTTCTGTTTGTGTCGAATTATAGACATTGTGGACATTGTGATTTCAATTCCCATTAATTATTTCAAGTATAGACATGAAACCATTTATAAGATTTATCCAGGTTATAATATATGTTTTATGACTCACCCTTGTTCTGTAATTCTTTTGTACTCATGTTTTTAATTTATAAGTCAAAACGAGTTTGTTATTATCTACGAACAACTAAAAGGATCTAAACGGACATCAATAATGTTCAAAATTATAAATCATCTTCATTTAAGATTTCAAAATGATAAATGTAATAATTTACATTACTGGTAATATAAAAATACTACTCTATTCCAATTCTGGAGTTCCACTTCCAATCGAAAAGAATGTCCACCATGAACTAATCATAGAAATCATGTAAAGAATTCAACCAAAAACAGTGCAAGGAGAAAAATACTAACAATTATGGGTGAAAATATGTTATTAAATGATCATATAAGATGTTATAAACATGAAACAATTTCTGTAAAATATTAATATCACTCTTTTAACCATTATACAATAGGCTTAAACAAATTTTAAGTAAGACAAACCTGAGGTAAGGGAATTCTTAACCTGATTTCCATTCTTTGGGGTAACCTTCTACTTCATTATTTATATGATATTTAAATTATTTTTGTGATGGGTTCTATTTATATTATATTTTATTATGTTTATTTACATTATATATACATACTCAATCCACTCTATTAAGTCTCTCTTCAATTGTATGATATTTATAAGGGACTTATCTTTAAAAAACCTCTATTTAAATTTGGTTTTACGAAATTAAAAAGAAATGTTTTTATGGATTTATTCATATTGTATGATTATGTTTTCTTTTTTTTGGAATTATTTATAAAGAATGGTGGGACCTATATCTCTCTCCAATGCATTGGGTATGAGTAAGTTGGAAGTCTGTCGTATGGTTACTCTAAGTGTAACTGCGATGGTTACACAATGTAATGTAGCTGTGAGGGTTACAAATTTTAAGGTAGTCAAGATGGTTGAAAGATTATGTATGTAATGCCCCAAGATACATATATGATTTTATTAATGATATCATGTTTGTGTGGATCTTTTATAAATCTCATGTTACATGAAGTAAGTATTTATGGGTGAAAATCATGTGTTTTGAAAATCTTTTCATATGTTATGAGTACTCATGGACTATTGTGATTTTTCCTTCTTTTCGATCCCTTACCAATATTCTGTGATCATACCGTGTTTTTAAATTATTTTTCATAGGTTAATTGATGTGTAAAATAAGGAATTAAGACACGTTAAATATTGAAGAATTGTTAAGGAGTCTACTTTTATGTATTAATGTTTTATATTTTGAAAAAATGGAAACTCTTTTTATGGTATCCACTCTGTAACAATGTGTAATGTTATGAATGATTTGTCCAAATTCTCTAAAGCTCTAATCTTGAAAAGATCATCCATGTAAAAGGATGTGTTCCTTTGACTAAATTCAATATTTATGTACGTAATAAGGTCGGGTCCTTATACGACCTGAGTTCCTCCTTCTGTAAGAGTTCTGTGATAAAATTGTGCCTTATAGAACTATAGAAAAATAACCATCTAGCTATGGTTGTTTTTTGATTTTGCGTCTGTTTAAACTGCTACAAAATTCTGCTAAAACAGATTCAAAAAACCACCACTATATTGTCTGTTAGTATATAATATGTGGCAGTTTCTTCAATTTAGCGGTGGATTGTGGTAAATGTCATATTGAACTCATTTTGAAGTGGTTTTTGGTTGTTTTAGCGGTTGATTTCCCGGAAGAAAATGAAATTTTTTCGTTGGGGATTAAACTACCAATAAAAAATAATATTATTTTCTCTGATAAAACTACCACAAAAACAAATATAACCACCATTAAATGATAACCGATGATGAAAACCATGTAGAGGTAGTTAAAACCACAATTAGATTACTATATTGAGTGGTGGTTTTAACCACCACTGATTGGAAAATTCCAAAATATAGCAGTGGTTTTAACTACTGCTAAATATGATCCACTTTCTTAGTGGTAGTTTAAACTACTGCTAAATCTATTTTTTATATAAAAAACACCGCTAATTCATCAGACAAAGTACCAATGCCCTGAAAATAAAAACCATTCCAATTTTACATGAACATACATCCACATCCAAAAGAATATAAGGAAACCAACATTTTTTTAAGAAAAAGAACATTCAAATCCTCAATTAATTGTAATGTTATCACTCATTACATGGACTAATAATAATCCCACCGAGCCCATCCATGCGTTCCCCCTTAATAACTATTGTTACCCATATGATGTTATGTAACTGAAACAGTGTGATCATCCATGATATAACATGTACCACCCCTGACATAAACAGAATCAACAACCTCTGAGCCCATCCATAATATTCTGTAAATAGGGAAAAAATTGTCATTCAAGGATTAACTAATACATTGATTTATTTAAGTTTTACATACTAATGATTCCATGGGTAGATCCATGCCATATTATAAATTATGTGACTTTAATGAGGGTCACACCTATAATCCAATTCTATTATAAAGTCACATGTAACATGTATTAATCAATCCATAATACGTAACATTTAATTTAAATAATTATGTAGTCCAATCCATAATTAAATGTTTATGATACAGGAATAAAAGTAATAGGTCCATGTGGACTACCCATGGTAGTTAACACAATACATGTAGGTGTATGTGGTAGGCCATGCTACCATGCATTCCATTTTATATCATTTAGTTCACTTAATAATACTTAGGCTCTTACCACCTAAAATATTGTTTGGTTACCAAGGTATACATAGTGGGTTGTCACATCGTCCAAAAATTTATTTGGACTTCACAAAGATACTTTAGAAAACAACACACTTAAAAGGGGGTATTATTAGAAAAAAAATAATTATATTAATTCATTCAACGATTACATCATTATGTGCAGTTAAAATTTCAGATTCATGGTCATTAACTTGGATAATTAAATAAATAAGGGATACTAATCCTAATGAACTATGTTTATCGAATTAAACAAAAAATTCACAAGTCGACGCATGGAAGTCCTACCCGAAATTATTGTGACATAATTTATAAAACATAAAAATATGGAAATTCTATAGTCCACCTACCAAATACCATGTATTACTGACATGAAAAATATCAAGGAATGTTTCTATCCATATCAACAAATATTATGGAAACTGATGAATTCTCTAACAATATGGTGAACTTTTTATCACTAAAATAATAAATTTAGAGAGGAGATGAATATAGAAAGTAGGTAAAAATATTACTTCATTTAGTGAGTGATATATGTAATGACCCAGAATTTCTATGGAAATTATTTTCTTACATAATTGGGAATTTTTCGAGTACGCAGTTTCAGAGGGCGCATGATTCTGAGGCCCGAAGTGGCTGGAATGATCCGTCAAAGTTTTGTTAAACTTAAATTTAACGTGCATATTCAGTTTCCTGAAAAGGTTTAAAAAAATTAACATGTTACTCGGATCAAAAATCGGAGGCCACTGTTGCGCTCAAAATGGCGGGTTTACCCTAGGCGTGACTTAAGTTTAGTCGGCAAAGGGCCTCCTGTGAGAATACACGAAAATGGAATAACCATAAATAAAATAAATAAATAATGTTATTTTATTTCTCATATGATTATATCTCATAAACGGTAACTCGGATTGAAAATATGAATCCACCGCTGAACTCATGAGGGTATGCTTTCTTTATGACGATACTAACTTGGGTCGGCGAGGGCCACCAGAGAAAGTTAGGTTTTGGATGAAAATAAAATAATTATATGAAAATTATTTAATTTTAAAATTCATATCATTTAAAAGGTTACTCGGATTGGAAATCTGAGGTTACAGTTGGGATCGTTGGGGAGTGTTTCACATAGGTAAAGCCTAACCTTGACCGCAGTAGGTCAAGGGTTCCTCTTAATAATTATCAGATCTTTGATTTCAGGAACGTTCGGTAAATGAATGAGTAGCGTTTTATATATTTTAAACCAGTGCTCAGAGTTGAAATCTGAGGACAACATTGGTCCCATAGCGCCGGTATTCACATAAGGAGACCTCTACTGTAGTTGTGTTTTATCAAGAGCAGAATATAATTTTTGGAGGTTTTTAATTTAATTAAAAAAAATAAAGTATTCAATTTATTTTATTAGTGGAAGTGGGAGGTGAGCGCCACCACACCATAACTTCCCACGAGAGGTTATGGTGGTGGGGCCCACCCCCACATAACCTCATTTGTGGGATTATTAGGTGGGGCGCACCCAACCTCTCTAACTCCCCTTGTACCCCCCCAATTAATGAGGATGAACTCTTCATCTCCCCCTCCAAATTAATGATCCAACACCCTTTTAATTAAATGATGTAACTTAATGAATTTGAATCATTTTAAATTCGTAATGAAAACAATATAAGAAGGTGTGTTATTTTATTATTTGGGGTTGGTGTAATCTTGTGGTGGAGCCTTGAAAGGATTGAGGGAATATCCTCTCAACGAAGAACGCCCGCCACCATGGAGGAACGACGCCGCCGTCTTCTCCCTCTCCAACCTGGGAAAAAAGGAAAGATGCCGCCCGTGAAAAACATCGCCAATGACGACGTCATCACCTCCCGACGTCAATAGAACAACGAAACCTTCCCATGACTCCATCAGGCGATCACCGATTAGAAGGGAGGGGTTATCTTTATGTATGATTTACCCTCCGTTCTACGTCATTTAATTTGTGGAATGATGTTCCAATTTTTACCATCGTAATGAGGAGGGTTCAGACCACACGAACACGGTCTGAACCCCCCCCCCCTTGATTACCCTTGTTGATTACAATGAAGGTGGAGCGATGGCAGCAGGTGTCGGGCCAGCCGTGAAGGGAATTGACGGAGCAAGGCTTCCGGAAAAAGGCGTGATACTGTCATGCCGCATGGAGTAGCTGGGGCCATCAGCCAAACCAAGACGCGGCAGAGGAGGTGCGGCGCCACCGCACCGCATGGGGGACCATGGGGCTGCAGCCAGGCCAGGACGCGATAGTGATGGCGCGGTGTCGTGGTGCCGCGAGGAGGGAAGCAGGACCACGCCACCGTCACACCACGATGGAGGTGCATAGGCGGCCGGCTGGGTCAGCCACCATGGAGCCTGACAAGCGGGACCTACTGGGTCCCTAGGCTCCCCAACCGGCGCAATGCGCCAGATATGTTTCGGACAAGGGGGTGGGGGGTGGAACCCCCTCCCTCGCGTGGCTGGCCGGGCCGCCACGGGCTGGGCCGCCACGGCCGGGCCGCCCCACGGCCGGGCCACCCCTCAACCGGGCCGCCCACAGCCGGGCCCCCACTCAGACGCACCGCCTCAGGCCTGTCTGCCCACGGGCAGGCCGCCCCATGGTCGGCCCCCCCTTGGGTCGGGCCGCCCTCGGGCCGGGCTGTCTATCGGGTCAGGCCGTCTCTTAGGGTTGGGCCATCCCATCCTCTCGGGTCACTTCCTCATACCGAGTAGGAAGCACGATTCGGGTCAAACCCTGGTTCAGACCGGGTTGGGCTGGGTAAGTCAGACTTGGTTGGACCAGACCCGGATTCATTATGGCCATTTATACATATAAACACGCATCTAGGGCTACAGGTGTCTGATTGAAATACCTCTTGTGGTGATGGAATTCTTGAAAAATGACAATTATTTTAGCATCTTTCACTTGAGTTTTGGACGCAGTTGTGGTACGGCCAGGTTGGTTTGAGCCTAAAAACCAACTGGGCTCCTAGAACGGAAATTTCAATAACTCTCAGACTGGGCATCTGATTTATGCGCTGTTTATCACGTTGGGTGCCTTATGATGAGACAAAATTACGGGATACATCAATATGAGACTTATGGTAGTTTATGTATCGACACTTGGCTCTAGGAGTAGACCCTTCCGAAATCGAACATACTGTGTGCAGGAACCCCAAGGATGGCTGCGACTAAGATGACCGAATCCTATGTGGGTTTCACAGTGATGATACTGTACCAGGATCCTCCGTGGGTTTGATAGTGACGATATTGGACCACGATCCTCTATGTGTTCGACAGCGAAGATACTATATTAGGATCCTTCATGGGTTTGTCATCGAGGACTAGTGTACCGTAATCATCCATGGGATCGACAGCGATGACTACTGTACCCGAATCCTCCATGGGTCCGACAGTTCTGAATTCTTTTCATGTATCCTATGTGGGTCTGATAGAATATATGTTCATGTATCCTTTGTGGGTCTGATAGCTTTGCTGGTCCTTTACCCTGTGTGGGTCCAACCACTTAGATGATAGTGGGTCCTGTATCCTGTGTGGGTCCAACAACATAGCTGATCCTCTATCCTGTGTGGGTCCAACAACATAGATGAATTAGTGACTACATATGATAATATATATCACTCTACAAAAGTATTATACCTGTATGAGCTGAGCCATGTTCCTCAACCATTATCCTCGTGGTGATTGACTTCACTTCCATTGTCTGATGAGTGGTGCTTGGGCTCGAGTGTTGGCACCGGACTATGAATGGTAACATGGGTATATGTATGGGAATATACCTAAGTAGGGATGATTGATACTTTATGGGGGTATCTTACTACTGTGAATTATCTTTAGTGGATTCTGGGGTTGTTACATGATACTACCCACTAGAATAAAATCCTGGTTTGACATGAGTCAATGATTTTCTTATTCTCCTAATTATTGAGATGGGTTACTAAATAAATTAGGTATATGTATGGGAATATAACTAAGTAAGGTTTATATGTTGACTCCGTACTTTGTGGTTATCCTTGTTGGATATTGTGAGATCTTGAGTATCTTGGGGTCCGTACTGAGTATCATTATACTCACCCCTGCAAGGGCTAGGCCCACACCTCATTATGTTGGTTGTAGATGATGGACATTGCTGATCCGGGCGTAGAGTAGTAGAACTGGATATTACCTAGATATGGACTACTCAGGGAGACGTACATGGAGCGGACAGACACACTTGCGTTGCGGAGGAGGCTATATGTACCCATCCTTTAGGTGGGAATGCCAGAGGACGTCTCAGTAGCTATTTTACTCCTTTCTTTAGTTGTAATAGAATTTCAGTTAAATTATACATTACTGTTGGGCATGTATTTCCAGCCCCTTTACATTCAACACTTCTTTTGTATTCAATTTTTACTTAATTTTATACTTCCAATTTTTTACTCTGTTTTGCGTGTTTTAGTTTATAAGGGAAATGCCTTCTCAATTTTTGGATTTACACCCTTGGTGCTAGTCTCCAGCCCCTGAACAATGGAAGGATGGTTTGGGGTAGTCACGATACGGGCCTCGGGGGACGGGTCATTACAAATTGGTATCAGAGGAGTTGGTTCTACTACAGAACATACAACATTGATCTGTCTTATTGTTAATCAATAGTTTTAAGAGTATTGAATGTGGTTTTTAGTCCAGGGGGCCCAGTGTTGGGGAGGCGGCTGACATATCAATACATCAGGACCCTGACTTCTGATTTTCGACATAGTTCACAAAAAACACTGATTGCGAGTGTGTTTTCAAGAGTCTTCTTTGTGAACTCATTGAGGCATCTCACCAGGTATAACTTATTGATCATGGTGCACCTTTTCTTTATTAGGATGTCACTGTATAGACAGCTAGCTAGTGTTCCAAGAGAGTATACGATGACGGCCCACTGAGCGACGGGGCTCTCATGTAGGGCCCTCTTACTATGTTGCCACCTTCGGGTGGTGTACCAGCAGCACCACCACCCATTGGGCAATAGATACCAATAGCTGCACTGGTGGATGATGCACACCGACTGAGCACATTGCACCAGTTTCAGCGATAGAGGCATCCGAGGTTTCGAGGTGAGATAGATTCCCTAGAAGTAGATGACTAGATGAAGGCGATTGATAGAGTTTTCCACCTAGATGAGACAACAGTAGAGCAGATTTTGATCTTAGATACTAATATTTTTCATTGAGTCACCATGAATATGGTTCGCATAGTAATGAGGTTTCGGTACTTTGACTGTTTTCCGAGGTGGTACCTTCGGGAGTGTGCCAACTATATCACTGCATGTTGGTCAGCAGACACTATCGGTAGTACCAGTAAAGGACACTTATAGGATTATTGCCTTACATGTGTTGCAACACCAGATATCCCTCATGTTCTAAGCTGAGCCAGACCCACAAGCGGCTGAGGACTGGATTGAAGAGGTGGCAGAGAGTTTTCAAGAGCTTATATAGCTTCAACAGGACGTTATGTCGGTAGCTGAGTATTCATCGAGGCATACCGATCTTTCCTAGTAATTGATGAATTTTATATGATCAGTGCTTTAGAGGTCAGAACTCTGAGAAAGGTGTGTTTAAGGATATCTAAGCCATCACTTTTTCCCCTATGAATTCCTACTTATGTTATGGTGCTAGAGAATACCTTTGTGATTGAATTTTCTTTGGATGAGTGGATACTACCTGTGAAATGCTAGAAGTTGGAAAGTGTGAAACTTATGCCAGTATTAGAGACTTGAGAGTGTAAAATATTTTGAGAAGATTAAGTTTTAAGGAAATATGAATCTATAGGGCATCAGAAGTGGATGCAGAGATAGGAGACCAGCTTGAGGTGGTGAAGATTTTGACATGTTACAACCACCCGCCTTTGTTTTCCGGCTAGGCTCAGGGAGCTGGAGGGTAGGGGAATAGAGTAGCTTCATGAGGTCATTGAGTGTGACCCAAGGGATATTGGAAATATTTGAGGAATGTTATGTGTCTACTACTATCTACAATATCAATATACATCCATCCATCCAAATAAAATTTTTATTAAAGAGTGAAACAAACAACATGAAAAACTAGGTGCGTATATAGTAATGAAAACCAAGGGCATCCCCTCTGATCAAGTGAACACATTATGGCTTTATGTGGTGAAGCTGAAAAAGACAACTATTGGTTGACCTATGATTGGCCACGGATGCCAAAAAATCCGCAACCTTGTTCCCCTTGCGGCAGGTGTGGGACACTTGAATATTGTATCAATGAATCCCAAGGCATTTCCGGACACTGTGGGATATAGACCAAGGTATTGACCAATTACCTTTCATGGAATCATGGAGAATAAAGGAGTCCACTGTGACCTCATAGATGACCACATTATCCTGGATGCATATAGAAAGCCCAGTGAGAAGTGCTTGGGCCTCAGCCTGGATTGTGGTACCGATGCCGAAGGAGGAAGAGAAGGCCAACACCACACCACCCCCTATTCGTCTCACAACATCCCCTCCCGACATCACCCCTTCAGAACAATCCCCATCAGTATTGAGTTTATAGCCTGAGGTAGGGGGAATCCATCTGATCCATTTATCGAAAGATCCACCAAATGAGGCAGGAGAACGTGACACCAACCCCTATATGCATGGGAAGGGAGGAGACTCATGCCATTCCTTGTTGGTCGAAATCAAGTCCAGGAGAAGGAACCGAATACACACAAGAATGGACCGTACCGAGGGCACTGCACCTTCGAATGAAGCCTGATTTCTTGGATTGCCAGATACACCAACACCCCACATCGAGGGTTTCATCTCGAGCCAATTGATCCTTCTCCTTCCCCAACGAGCCACTGAACCAACTCTCTTGGAAAAAAGACTCAACCTGCTCTCGGCTAGGAGAAGTCGAGAAGCCTCCTAGAAACGATCACATAACTTGAGCCCATTATCCCTCATAAAACAAGTGTACAATTCTATCCTCCCTCCGCGCTCTATAGCAATTTCATCCAAAGGGAAAGCTGATCCCTAGTGTTTTGATATTCTCGTCCGTCGTGATGTCGTGGTTCCTGATACGCTAGATAAGGAAATTGAGCTTCATCGGAATCTTATGACACCAGAACATTCTGTTCTAGAAATCCGGGAGACCCTGAGAGGGTATAAACCTCCATGAATATCTGATATTGAAGGCGCCCGAAGAGGAGGGAGTAAACATGAATGTATCCCGCTTGTCATTCAACTCAATGGAATCGAACATGGCATGCTGGTCTTCGCTCAAAACCGCCTTACTGAAACGAGGATGCCACCAGGTATCCTTAAACGTGATCAGAGGAGTCGGGAACCCTGGGAATGCGAGAAAAGAGCCTTCCCAATTCTTGTGCCAGAAGAAAATCTCCCATGTTCCCACTATCCATCGCGAGCTGAGTTTCATGGTCAGAAGCAAGGGATGGATTTTCAACCAAACATGAGAAACATAGAGGCTGCATTCCTCTGTGTTGCTCCCTCAAAACTGAGACATCCTTTGTCCCCATAGAGTATGCTCTTCAATAATTTCCCAGGAAATCATAGCATGCGAGCCTTGGAGAGTGCTCTGAAAGCTTCTGCAGTTGATCCCTCCTTCATGGACGGGTCTTTCCATCCTCTACCACACGGTCAAGTGCCTCTTCCCCTCAGACTTCGCATCCCCAAAAAGACTATATATGATAAAGTATACTTGTTTGTTGAATCCTTTCAAGACATTCGAATTTTCCATTGCATGAATATGTATGGAGGACAGTACACTATTAACCAGAGCTATTTTCCCACTGAATGTGAGGAGGTGATTCTTCCAATTGAGAACTCGACCTGAGATTCGGATTATAATGCGATCAAAATCAAGAATCTGGGTTATAGATGCAGAGATAAGCATCCTGAGATACTCTATTAGGAAGAACCTCCACTGCATGTTAATCCGGCTGCACAAGGAAGACATGCACCAAGTCAAGCTTCTGTGAGAGATAAAGAATTTACTCTTGTCGACACTAATAACCTATCCACTCTAGAAGCAACATCCCCTCAATATTTCATTGATCTTATTAACAGATATCTACCCTTCATTGATGAATATAATTGTGTCGTCTACATACATAAGGTGGGATATAGAGTGGATTCTATGTTTCCTTCTGACAGGGAGAATTCCCCCTTGAAGAATGTTGTGGTTGAGGATGGTGCTGAGAGTATCTTGTTCCACGATGAATAAACTGGGTAAGAGAGGTTCACCCAGTCGTAGACCTCTGGTATCCTTTAAAAAACCATTAACTTTACCTATAAAAGAAACCCCATCCATGCATAGCTAGCACACCAGAAAAGGATATCAACCACCCTGACCGAGAAGCCCATCGCCGCTAAGACTCTGTTAAAAAAACTCCACTCAATCATGTCGTACGCATTGTTCATATCAACTTTGATCGCAGGATTCGAGCCGTGCATCTTGAAATTGATGTCCCTCACTATCTCTTGGGTGAGAGCTATATCCCCTTCAATGGAGAGGCCCTTCATGAAGCCATGTTTCTCCATAGAAATCCAACCGGGAAGAAACATAGATAGCCTCTGATTAATAAGGCATGCAAGGATCTTGTAAGGGAAGTTACAAAGACTCACTGGGAGATAATGGGAAAGTGAGGACATTTTATTTACCTTGGGGATGAGCTAGAGAGTTGTGGCACTGGTGACCCAAGGAAGAGGCCCACCCCGAAAGGAATCCTCTATAGCTTCTAGAATGTCTTTTTTGACAATATCCCATGACCCACTATAAAAGGCTCCAGGAAAACCGTCGGGGCCGGCGCCACTCTTCGTGTTAAGCTTCTACATGGCATTGTAAATATCTTCCTCATTAGAAGTGGCCTCCATCAAGTTGTTCTCCATGATAGACACTCTGTTAGGAATCACCTCCCACAGAGCCGAGGAGCCAATAAGATAACAACTGTCCATCCTCAGGTTCGAGCCTGCTAGGAGGTCTTCAAGGAACGAGAGAGCCATCCTCCCATAATTATCTTTATCATGCGTGAAGGAGCCATAATCCTGCAAGATATTTGGTTTGATCCAACATTTGCGTTCTCTGATGCATGCATGGATGAATTCTGTGTTTTTGTCACCCGCTTGCAGCCACTTCACCCTTGACCGGTCCCGAGCCATCCGTTCTTGTTTGAGAAGCTCCACTTCCTAACTCATCTTCTGGTTCTTCAGATCTTTGAAATCCATCTCACTACAATCCTCCTTCAGACTCCCTTCTTTCTCTTCTACATTTTTTTGAGAGTCTTGAGACTTATATAGAAGGGAAGGATACTCTTATACCACTGCAAAGTCCCTTTCTTTAACCTTCTTAGCTTGTTATGAATTTCCACCCAAGAGTACCCTTGAGGTGGAGCCTCCCATAGACATAGGTACTAATCATTCCATCCTTCCATGAATCTTTTCCCAATCATAGAGTTTCTAGTTTAACCATTGACATGACCCCCACGTCTGTAGATACCTTTGGGAGGAGACTCGATAATCACATATACGTCGATGGTGTGATCTGACCCTTGAGGAGAGAGTTTTAGTTAGAACCTCTTGGTGGAAGCGTCGAGGCCTTATGACGTTATTCTGGATATGGGTTGGGAAACCACAGTTCATACATAGATTGACAATATTAGGCAAAATGGGTTTGGTTTATCTACAATGTTGGGATTAGGTTTTCCATTGTCGGAGAAAAAGGAAACCTAGGTGGCACAAGATAAACTCATGCATAGGAGGGTGCCTTCGATCACTCTTGAATCGGTCAACCATACCCTCATGGAATGTGGAGTTTTATTTTTAAATAGAAGTGGTAGAGTTTTGAAACGTTGTAGCAGATTCTCTTAGTAAGAGATCAGGAATTCAACTGCTAGGAGAGGTGACGGAGCAGCTAGCCGCGTTGCATATATCCATTGTGGACAGGGATTAATAATCCTTTCAACAGTACCTCACTGTCACTCCTCCACTTATTCAGCAATTCAGGGAGGCACAACATGGGGACGTTGACTATGAGACGCGACGTGCTCAGATATCCACAGGGAATGCACTTGATTGATTTTTTAAAGGTTGGAAGCACATCATTTTTTTCATAGAACGTACCAATGAGCCAGTTCCACTTCAGGAGGATGTGTTGAGGGAGTTCCACAAATCTCCACCAATGGTAAATAAAGGAGAGGTGAAGATGTACCGGGACCTCTGACGACCGCATAGGTGGCCAGGAATGAAGAAAGCAGGGGTAGAGTTTCTCTCATGATACCTCACTTTCCAACATGTGAAGGTGGAAAAATAGGAACCAGTTGGCTTGGTTCGGCCTTCTTAGTCCCCATAGTTGAATTAGGATCAGATATCCATGGCCTCCGTGTTGGGTCTTCTGTGTACATCCAAAGGATGGATACCTATGGAGTGTGAGGTTGGCGGCCACCTCTTTCTACGGGTCTCACCTCGACGAGGTCTACAGAGTATTGCCTGAGGCAGAAAGTTATCTTTGAGGTTCATCATACATTTCTAGGTCCTCAGTAGGGTAGGAAAGGTGTCTTATCGCTTGACCCTTCCCCCTCAGTTTCACCGGGTGCACGATGTCTTCCATATATCTCAGTTGAGGATATACGTGCATAACCCATCCCACATTATCGACCACAGGGAGCTAGATATCGATGACGGGGAGACTTTCACTGAGGTTCCAGTTGAGATAGAGGATCGATAGCAGTGGGTCCTACGTGGACAGTGGATACCTCTGGAGCGTGTTTGTTGGCAACAAGGGAACCTCCAGGAGAGAACATAGGAGCAGGAGGCTCAGATGTGTGCTCAGAACCCCATTTTGTTTCCTTTCTTCGAGATGTAGCTTACAAGGACGTAAATCACTGAGGTATGGTGAATGTAAAGACCTACAATTTCGGTGGAAAATTGTTTCTTAAATACTTGGGAATTTTTCGAGTTCGCAGTTTTTGACGGTGCGTGATTCTGAGGCCTAGAGTGCCCAGAATGATCCATCGAAGTTTTGTTAAACTTAAATTTAATGTGTGTATGCAGTTTTTCTGAAAAGGTGAAATAACTCTTAAATAGTTACTCAGATAAAACATCTAAGGCCACCATTGCACCCAGGATGGTTGGTTTACCCTAGGCGTGACTTATGTTTAGTCGGTGTGGGCCTCTTCTGAGAAAACCCAAAAATGGCATAACCGTAAATAAAAAAATAAAATGAAGTTATTTTATTTTTCAAATGATTATAACTCACAAACGTTAACTTGGATTATAAATCCGAGACCACCGACGAACTCGTGAGGGTTTTCTTTCTTTAAGTAGATAATAACTTGGATTGGCGAGGGCCTCCAGAAAAGTTAGTTTTTGGAAGAAAATAAAATAATTAAGTGACACTTATTTTATAGTAAAATTCATAACTATTAAACTGTAACATAGATTAGAAATCCAAGGGTACCATTGGGTTTCTTGGGGCATGTTTCACCTAGACAGATCCTATCCTCGATCGCAGTGGGTTGAGGGTGGCTGTTAATAATTTTCCAAAAAAAAAATTCAGGTACGTTCTGTAAAAGTGCGAGCGACATTTTATATCTTTTGAACCGGTGCTCAGAATTGAAATACGATGACACCGTTGAACTCGTAATGCCAATATTCTCTTAAGGATACAATTACCACAGTTTCATTTTATCGAGAGTGGAAGATATATTTTGGAGGTTCTTAATTGTATTGAATAAAATAAAGTATTCATTTTATTTTATTAGTGGTGGTTAGAGGTGAGGGCCACCACACCATAACCACCCATGAGAGGATATGGTGGTGGGGCCCACCCCCACATAACCTCCCTTGGTGGTTTATTTGGTGGTGCCCACCCGACCTCTCTAACTCCCCTTGAACCCCCACCAATTAAGGAGGATGAACTCTTCATCTCCCCCCTCCAAATTAATGAGCCAACACCCCTTTAATTAAATGATGTAAGTTAATGAATTTGAAACATTTTAAATTCTTTATGACAATAATATAAAAATGTGTGTTATTTTATTATTTGGGGTTGGAGTAATCTTATGGTGAAGCCTTGAAAGGATTGAGGGAATATCCTCTCAACGAAGAACACCTGTCTCCACCGAGGAACGACGATGTCGTCTTCTCCCTCTCCAACCACGGAACGAAAGGGATGACGCCACCGTGAATAATGTTTCCAACGACGATGTCATCTCCTCTCGATGACAACAGAATGATGATTCCTTCCCAAGACTCCATCAAGTAATCACCAATTACAAGGTATGGGTTATATTTATGTATGATTTCACCCTTCGTTCTACGGCATTTAACTTTTGGGATGATGTGCCAATTGTTACCATCGTAACAAGGAGGGTTCAGACCGCATGACACGGCCTGAACCTCCCCCCTTTGATTACCGTTGTTGATGACGATGGAGTCGGAGATATGGCGGCTGGTGTTGGGCCAGCTACGAAGGGAACCGATGACACAAGGCCATCAGAAAATTGTGTGGCACCGTCGTGCCGCGCGGAGGAGCCGAGGCCCATGGACAAACCAAGCTGCGGCACCGTCGCGCCCCACGGAGGACCATGGGGCCACGTCCAGGTCGGGCTGCGACGGTGGGGGGACGGTGCCGTCGCGCCACGCGGAGGGATGCATGGCCGCGGTACTATCACGCTGCGGTGGAGGTGAGGAGGTGGCCAGCTGGGTCGGTCGTCGTGGAGCTGGACAAGTGGGACCAGCCAGTTCTCGCGGCTCCCGAACCGGCCCAATGCGCCAGTTCGGTTTCAGAGAGGGGGGGGGGGGGGGGGGCGACCCACCCTCCCTCACGTAGCTGGCCAGGCCGCCACTGGCTGGGCCGCCATAGCCGGGCCGCCCCTCGGTCCGGACGCGCAAGGCCGGGCCGCCCCTCGGCCAGTCTGCCAAGGGCCGGGCAGCACACGGTAGGGCCGCCTTCAGCCTGGCCTCCCTCGGCCTGGCCGCCCATGGCCGGGCATCTGATTGGCTGGGCCACCCTCGGGTCGGGCCATCCCCTCGGATCGGGTCACTTCCTTAGACCGGTTCGGACCAGAAGACCGTGTCAGACTCCAGTTCATACCAGGTCGGGCTGGGTCAGTCCAACGAGGTCAGACCGGAGCTAGACCCGCTATGGCCATTTACACCTTTTAGCCCGCATCTAGGGCTACAGGTGTCTGATTGACGCAATTCCTATGTCGATTTAATTTTTGAAGAGGGGAGATTCATTTGGCATACTCCACTTGAGGTTTGGATGCAGTTGTGGTATGGCCGGGCTGGTTTGAACCTAAAAAGCAACCGGGCCCCTCGAACGGAAATGTCAATAACTCTAAGACCGGGCGTCTGATTGACGCGTCGTCTATCGTGTTGGGTTCATTATGATGAGACTGAACTACGGGACACATCAACTAGATAATTCATGTTAGTTGATGTATTGAAACTTTTCTTTCGAATCGGACCCTCCATGAATCGAGCGTGTTGTGTGCGGTAACCCCAGGGCTAGCTGCGAATGAGATGATAGAATCCTTCGTGGGTTCGACATCAACGATACTATACCAGGATCCTCCGGGGGTTCTATAGTGACGATATTGTACCACGATCCTCCGTGGGTTTGATAGTGACGATACTATACCAGGAACCTCTATGGTTTCGACATTGATGACTACTGTACCAGAATCATCCGTGGGTTCGACAGTGATGACTACTGTACCGGGATCCTCCTTGGGTCCGATAGTTCTAAATATTGTTCTTGTATCCAATGTGGGTCTGACAGAATAGTTGGTCTTGTATCCTGTGTGGGTCTGAAAACTAAGCTGGTCATGTATCTTGTGTGGGTCCAACAGCTTAGATGATTGCTGGTCGTATATCATGTGTGGGTCTGACAGCTTAGCTGCTCTTGTATCCAGTGTGTGTCTGACAACATAGATGAATCAGTGACTACATCTGATCATCTCTATAACTCAACAAAAGTTTTATAACTGTGTGAGCTGAGTCATGTCTCTCAACCATTATCATCATGGTGATTGACTTCACATCCTTTGTGGAATGAGTGGTGCTTGGTCTCGAGTGTTGGAGCTATCCTGTGAATGGTAACATAGGTATGTGTATGGGTATATACCTAAGTATAGATGATTGATAATTCATGATTGTATCTTACTACTGTGAATTATCTGTAGTGGATTCGAGGTATTTTACATGATACTACCCCTTAAAATAAAATCTTTGTTTGAGCTGAGTCAATGACTTTTGTGTTTGCGTCATGATTGAGATGGGTTACTAAATAACTTAGGTATATGTATGGTCATATACCTATGTAAGGGTTATCCGTGGACTCCATACTTTGTGGTTATTCATGGTGTATTTTTTGAGATCTTGAGTGTATCAAGGTCCATACTGAGTATCGTTATACTCACCCATGCGTGGGCTTTGACCTCACCACGTTATGTTGGTTGCAGACGACAGACAGCGTTGATCGGGGTAGAGAGCAGCAGAACTGGATGGTACCCGGAGGTGGACTACTCGACAAGACGTACACGGAGCAGAAGGCTGGAATTGGGGTTCTGAGGAGGCCATCTTTATCCACCCTTTAGGTGGGAATGTCGTATGACATTTCAGTAGCTGTTTTACTTCCTTCCATCAGTTGTACTAGCTTTTCAGTTGTATTGTACATTACTGTTGGGCTTTAATTTCCGGCCCCTTTACATTCAGCACTTCTTCTGTAATCATTTTTTACTTAGTGATATACTTCCAATTGTGTACTCTGTTGTGTGTGTTTCAGTTTATAAGGGAAATGCCTTCTCAATTTTGGGATTTATGCCCTTGGTTCTAGTTGCTATCCCCTGGCATATGGAAGACGCGCTTGGGGTAGTCATGATACGGGCCCTCGGGGACGAGTCATGATAAATATACAACATACAAGAATCTGGGTTAATTCAACACTATATAATGGGTATCATTCCAACCCATTTACTTGATAGGGTAGGAGGAGCATGGGAAGTAACCTCATTGAGAAAATATTTTATAAATAAAGACATGGTGAAAATAAATAAGTACAGAGGGGAATTTTTTAAATTTCTATCCTCTTTAATGAGGTGAACATTTGTTATACATAGTAAGCCATTCTCTGTGAAAACCATTCACATGACATAGATTACAGAGGGTTATCTCATAGTTCATGATAAAAAAATTGATAAACATTGAACAAACTATTCATTCTTCTTCTTTTCTATACATGCATCATGTTGTTCTGGCGAAGGGATCTTTTTTGTGTTCTATAAAATTATGCAGCTATTAGGATGATAGTATAATGATCCAGTTGGATGATGTCTAGTGTGGTATGCACCAAATATGGATACATTTATAAAATATTTTCTATTGTATTCACTGTATAACACTGGTGGATCATATAATCATGTTGAAATTCTAGGTCATGCTAATGACTAGCCTCTTTTTTTTTTGAAACGAGAGACATGGAAATCATTGTATCTATTATGTGTTTGTTGGGTTCTGTTGATAAAACTAGAAAATGTGTGAGATAGAATAATAGAATCACTCACCTAAATGTGATAAATTAAATGTTAATAATGATTAAAAATTATTATTTTTACTCGAACACTGATTCAATCCCCCTCTCAATATTGATCTTATCCCTCCGTGGATCCTATAAATTGGTATTTGAGTTTATGATAATATCTAATTTAGTTATTTATTGGATGTTTATTCCCTTTTTATTGTTTCAAGTTTCATTCATTATTTATGATGAATTTTAGTTTTAGATAATAATGATTTAACTTTGATCAAAATTTACATTCTTATATAAATTTGATAAATACGAAAATTAATGTGAAGAAGAAAATTAGAAAGATTTCTTTATTTTTAAAGGAATATGTTTCTCCATAATATAATGATAAATATGATTGATCTAGTTTATGTGGAGAAATTATGGTAGTTTATTCTACCCCTTAATGAAGTGGACAATCCCTCTACCATAACATGATCAAGACACTCAAGTGTTGAGAATATATTTGTAAATTCTTATGAAAACAATTATTAATAATATGAATGAATAAGTGGGAGTGGCAACATGAAAAATATAAAATTGGATAAAAAGATATTATAAAATTTTACAAACAAATGGTTATCTACTAAAAACACGGTGAAGGGAGTTACAAATTAGTATATTCTCGAGAAAATCAATAAAAAAGTGTGATGTTTCATCCCTGGGTAATAGACCTAATAAATTAAGGAATAATTAATCATAATAAATGATTCATGGAAATAACGAATCTTAGAACATTCCATGTGGGATGTCTAGGAAGGCTGTAAATATACTTGAATACATTTTAATGATTATAGAAATAGTATCAAAAAACAAATTTTGATCCTCTACACCAATGATATAAAAACTATGAAATATTTAAAAATTATTATATGATTAATAAATATAAATATTTATTAATACACTTTAATGATCATAAATTCTTAACATATTTGGATGGCTAGGTTCATAACACATAAAATGAAACCTGATAAATCAATAAATTGTTAGGACAAGAAAATGTTTGGTGTCAACTCTATGCCACACATGATACATATATAGACTAACTATTATAATTTTTTTCCAAAAAATCATTAATACAACTAATCACTATCTGATGAAGAGCACAACTCATCACCCTCTTCACCGCCATCTCTACTTCCTTTAAACATCTTTATGAACATTATATTGAAAATTTAATATTTTTGCGTATTTGTATTTAATCATTAAACGAATAAATATTTGAAAACTAAATCATTATGAATTATTCTGATTTACCTGCTCACCACTAGATGATGCAATATAATTTTGAAACGATCTGGTCGTCCTCTGATATAAATCAATCAACACATTCTGAAAACAGGATATATGAGCCCCCTGTTCTTGAACTGTGTTTCATAATGAAAAAATCCATCTCTGAGTATCTTGGAGTATGATCTGTCTACAAACATGAGTAGATGTAGCTACAATCCCCAATGGCCTGCTAATAACCTCAAATGGTATGGGTCCCTAACCGATCCTGCACACTCTACTAGGATGATCTTTCCCAATGACCTTAGTAACTAGGTCATCTTGGGAGACTGAGTAGGACTGCGCAGGATCGACATCTCGTAGTTCTTTAATTGTTACCTATAAATCAAATATCAGTCATATTAGAAGAAATATTTATTAACATAGTAGCAACTATTATTATGTTATTATAATAAAAAAGGAGTTTATACCTCAACTTCTTTGGAAGGATTATTATCAAAACCTCTATCAGATTATTGGTGAAAGCTCAACCACACTTATGTTCAGGATGAATAGTTCCCTAAACTATGTGATCACATTAATCAAATATCAATTAGCAATTTAATATATTAAATAAATGATATTGTCTTATAAATACATGAACTAATGAATGAATTACTAGAGCTGATCGGAATCCCAAAAAACTCATTGACCACGTAGTGTCAGGAATGTCTTGCTTAGCCTGACCTTATGCATTCTTCCTTGAAATATCATAAAATAAATAAAATGAAATTTAATAGTAATTCAATCAATGTCATATCATCTTTATATACATGTAAAAATATAAAATAAGATTAATATAATAGTATATATTTAAATATCATCTACTTCTCATCATGATGTTTGTCATAAAAAATCCAATTTTATTTGGGTTCCTCATCATGTCTCTTGTCATACATCCGTTGGGATGTAAATGAAGTATCATTGATGTCACTCCACAATAACCATTTAAATTCCTTCTATTTCATGCCCATATTTTTCCGTGTCCACTTTTGTGCGAGCACATCAGAAACCATACATTGGAAAAATATATGTACAGAGAAATTCATTTGAAAATATTATAATTTAATAACATGACATTAAATTACACCATAATGTATTAAAATTATCTTTATTTGGGAATAAAAAACATTATTTTTTCTTGTTTATGGAATATGACTCCAATCATCATACGAAAATTGAAGGTAAACTGGCTCCACGGCCTACTGGCCTGTAATCTAGCCAAAAAATCATGTGGTGTCATTTGTTAGGACCCTATATGAATAAATGGGAAAACAATCTTTTCTCTAGTCAGATTACATACATTTGGAAATTTTTTATTTATCTCTATACTTGAATTGTTTCCATATTTAATGAAAAAACTAATAGTATAGAAAAGTGAAATAAATTTATTCATATTAAATTTTTACCTATAACTGCCACCCTCAAGTTTCCTTACGATGAACTAGATGTGGTGTACCGATCCCTCACTATTGAGGCTCTTGATGGGGGAGGCAATGACTGGGTATATTAAGGTATTCTCCTAGAGGGTGTGAGAGATGTTGCACGGGGGATGGTGTAGGGGGGAATTAGATGGTGGCTCTTATTCGATATAGAGGGAGACAGATTGATCGTCATATTTCACAATGGTTGATGAAATAGTATAACACTTCATCCTTGGCATTATTTTCATTTAATTAAATAAAATTAAGTTCAAGAGATATATTTCAAAAAAAATTATGTAGAATGTTTTCTAAAAATAATAACTTATGTCGAGGACTAAAAAACAAAATATACATAACAATGAAAATGAATGACTACACGAATGAAATAAGTGATTTTTAAATAAATGCATAATTGTACATAAAATAATTTACTTATTCATTCATGTCGGTTTCTTGATCCATCACATTATCTACTTCATCCATCATTGATAGACTAATATTTTCAATATCCTGATGGACAAATAAGTCTGCTTCTTTTTGTTCATGAGATTCAATGTTAGTGGAAAAATCTTTCACTTCATCATCCATATCATAAAAATCATTTCCTTTTATGTGGGAAACTGCACTCCACACTTCCTCAACATCATCATAAACATAAAATACCATTTTCTATCGTGATGATAACATATACAGATCATGAATTTCACAATAACCAACATCCATCAAGTTAGAGAAGTTCAAAGAAGTAAATTAAAATGAACATATGTTAACACTTATAATAATATCAACCCAGTTTCATTTGTATAAAACAACTGATAAATTCTTGTGGTAGTTTAATACAATAATATCAGTCATATTTCTATAGTATCCCACATCGAAATATTTAAATATACCATTATTCTCTGTTTTCAAACCCTCTTCTCAATCAACTGTATGAAATCCCAATTAAATCACATTGTAATCATCCAACATTATAACTTGTATTATAGGACCTCAAGAAAGAAACATCAAATCATCAATCATCTTTGCTCGGATATAAATATTCATGATATTTAAAAATATATACAATATTATATTTAAAAAATATGTGTGTCAAGCTAATATCGATATTTATTTCAATATTTATGAAAATACACGTCATGAAAATCATTATTCAAGATCTTTATTAACAACATTAGATAAATCATTCTCATTTAGTGTTCAGCCTCCCATTAATCTCACTGTTTGAAACCTCAAATCTTTATTAAATGGATCTACAATTTCTCTATTTAGAAGTTCATATATGTGTGCCTGTAAAAATTCCATTTCTATCAGTGTAACATTTAAGGTCCCCTGAAGTGATCGGCCAATAACATGTAATATTTTTTACTTCTCATGTATTTGAGATGGATTCGATGTGTCGTCAACACATCCATCTTTATTGAATATTTTTTCAATATCATCCAACTATCTAGAACAAAAGATAAGACACTCCTCTTCCAAAAATACTTCTATAATAGATCCTTCTAGTTGACATTTATTTCTCATGTATGATTTTAAATGCCGAAGATATTTGAGAAATAAAAAAACATAATAATTCATTTAATTAAGTTCCATTAATTGTTTTCTTATATAAAAACATATAAATAAATTACCACTAAATTGGATTCATCTATCGATAATGACAAGGCCTCTTAATTAAGCTTCTTGAACAAAATAAATAGTTACATGAATCAAGATAGTAATAAATGATGGAGGAACTATCATCCCCATTGTACAAAGGGTCAATAAAATCATTTCCTAAAGGTTGTAAAGATCAAATGGATTTAGAGATTTCTCTTATAGTTTTGTGAAAAATGTGGAGAATTAGAGTACAATAGTAGTTACATATTTAGGTTATTATGTATGAATTTCCAATGGTAGTATCTACCGTTACAAAAATTATGAATAATGAAATTCCAATTCATGTAAACTATGATTCTTTATGTAAACACACCATGAGATGTTACTTGAATACCTGTCAGATACCTCCACATGACATATAATTCTATGTAATTTATCATTATCACTATAATTCATTTCAAAAATTACTGGAGCATACTTTTCAATCTCATATGGCTAGAGATCACATTTTATGTTCATTACATGTATGTATTTCCAAGCATTGTGAGGCTTTTTCGACATTCTATGCTCAAAAATCAATGTGAATATCATATTTTCATATACATTCTTCTCAATTTTCATCACATCTAGATTATTCTATAACTAATTAAACTCCCAATACGAAATTTTGAGGAATATAGATATTTTATTCCATTGTTCCGTTCTAATTTCACTAGACGATGCACTTTGAACTCATTTCCCATAGTAATTCAAATGATGAACCATCCCAATTATATTGCAACATATCCATGTTCTGCCAATATTTCTGAACCAGTAAACAAATTTAGAGGTGGTCTATGATCAATGAAACCATTAAATTTGGATCTGGTCAACTAAAATCTATGAGATGCATCGATAAATCTTCGATGGAACAAGAAGATCCATTTTATACTATAAGGCATATGATTTGGCTCAAAATAAAATTTAAAAATAATACAATCAAAACCTGTGTAATTTTTCAAACCAGATAAATTCCCAAGTCTGGGGAATTCACCAATGGGTCACATTAAAGCAGCTTGTGTTTTCAACATTGTTTTATAAGAAGAATCATATGTCTCAATGTCATTTCTCCAAAAATCCTTCAATTATTTAATTAAAGGTTGTATGTGTACATAAATATAATTTCCTAGAATTTTTATCAATAATAATCATCGAAATGATAAATGTAGTTTGTTGGGTACACATCATCAGAGGAAAATAATAAGGGATCAAAGGAACTAGACAAATTCTATAACTAGTCCTCAAAGTCACAAATGGGTTGAATCTATCAGTAGAAAATCTCAATTGAACATTCCTTGGATCAGCTAATAAATCTAGATGTATGGAATCAAATGTCTTTTACAATTTTGAATCTCATGGATGTCGAACTAACCCATCATTGTTATTATCTACATAATGCCACTTCATGTGGTCCGTGATTTTCGATGATGTGAATAATCTTTGCAATCATTCCTTTAAAGGAATGTAATGTTAAACCTTTATAGGTGTGGTCCTTTTCTTAATCTTCATGGGAGTATGTTGAAGATGAATTATAATATAACCCCTTGACTACCACCTATAAGAATAACATTTCTTGTAATCATGTCAACTTGAATCATCTCTCCAATAAAGCATATAATTATTCAGACTCACATGTATTTTTTGTATAATTTAGACCGAGCTTTTTAACAACTATTTTCATATCATAAAATAACATTGGGATGTTTGATTTAGGAAATTCATCACACAACATTTCTTATATCATGGGAAATTCCTTGTTTTTAATTTCAAATAGGCATTAAATATGGTACAACTTCACCAGAAAAGAATGATTTTAATATTCAAAACATCCACTATACTACTATTGATTTCCATCATCAACTAAACAATGAAATGTATTTTATTTATTGATGTTCTCTTTTAAATTATTCTATACAAAATCAAGATACGGATCTAATGATATTTTATCATCGTGATCTGATTTTCCTACAGTCTCAAAAACATCACTTGTCAAGGTTCTATTTGTAACACCCTCATCTTGTTGTTCTGATTTGTTTTGATGTTGACATTATAGTCTTGAAATTCCTAATTAATCATTTATAAGGGTATTATTATCATTTTACATTATTGACGTAGTTGTATGTTCATTCAGTGGATTAACATCTGTGTTCATCCATTCAATAATGTTATTTTTTACATTCCAAAACCAACACAAATACTGTGCAGGGATTTGATTCAATATTAAATGTTTATAAACATTATTTATATTTAACCATATTCTAAAATTACATTTTGAACATGAAAATATTATTCTCCCTTCAACGGATTGATTGGAAATTGGAAAATCTAAAAAAACTTCCAAATCATTAGCATACTGATGTGTGTTCCTCAGTAATGTGATCTTGTTTTTATCCTTGTATAACACAATGTTCCTAAACAATATTAAGAAAATTAAAATACATAAATATTACGAAATATGGAATGATATTCTTATATTCTACATCAAAAATATATAAATATTTTAAATAAGGTTTTCCTATAGAAATACATATGCTAATGAATGAACCCCCCACTATAATATAAAATCGTGCAAATAAAAAATATCCATAAAAGAATAGTGAGATAAAAAAATTATACATTAACAAATGAACTATATACTACATGCCAGGAAATGAATACATTAGTAGCAGATCATATACATCATAAAAAAATTCCATAATACACAACTAAAAAAACAATGAAGATGGTCCCAAGTCCAATCATAGTCCCAAACTCCCATGCTTCTTTCCTAGTAATCCAATTATCATGCGTTGAGCCTTACCCAAACCCAAGCCTATAATCATGCAGCCTCACCATGTGTACTAAGATCAATGTTATCATGAGAAATGTGAAACCATAATTATATAAGAGACCACAAATGATATCCCTATATATAACCAGACTATAATAATGTACATATAGAAGTGGTATAAATAAAAAAATTAATAATATCATTAAAAGGTAGTAAATAACCACTAATTATTGGGCTCTGCGATGAACCTTGAAAGGATAATGAAAAAATATCCCCTATGAAAGGAAATTTATTAATATATGGATGAAATACATTTCACTAATGATAATAATATTGCATACATTATTGATCACACTAATGATAAAAAATACATATAATAAACAAATTAAATTGCTGAAACCCTGAGTATATATGATAAAAATGACACTAAAAACATTGACACATTGGATGACATCAAAAAAATATATAACACCAATAAAATGAATGACATGAATTACATGGTTACGAAAAACAACACTAACAATGTTGATGATTCCATAACAATAAAAAATTACAATGATTGTGGTGATTTAGTAAAAACCTTTGATGATGAAGCCCCAATTTTACTAAAGCGCCAAGGGAAACATGATGTTGATGAAAAAAATTATAACCACAATGAAACAAAATACATAGATTGTACTAGTAAAATTTGATACATGAACTATACCAATAGAAATTAAGACATAAATAAATTCAATGATTCCAATGAAATTTAATATATCCATGAGACAAAAATCATCAGGGGAACATATGACATGAACCATACAAAATAAAATCTATAAAAAAATAAAACACATAAAACCAATAACTCTAAAGAAATTGAGGACACAGATCAGAATTATCACACTTTATACCATGTTCACATCATTAAAACCAAATATCATAATGAATGTGACATCACTAATGACATCAATGATGTTGATGACTCTAATAATGATATAAATTCTAGAAAAACAAATGAACCAAATTAGACTAGAGACACTAATGATGTTGATGACATAGAAGAGTCCAATTACATATCTATCACTTAAGAACCCAATAACAATGATGACATGTGTGAGATTTAGTACACTGAGTACATTCATGTTCTTGGAGATAGTTTCAAAGATAAAAATATAGTTTTACCAAATTTAACATAATGGTTAGAGGACATTGCTGACACTAACAACCCTAATGAATCATATAACTTCAATAGAACAGAGGATGTTGATGACTTAAATTACACTAACAATACTGATGATACTAATAAAAAAGATGGCCCAAATTAATGATATAGTTTTACAACATCAACAGAATTGGGGGTTGTCATGTTCCCGGGGGTTGCCGGGGTTGTGGGGTCTTAGGGCTTTAGGGGGTCACGAGGTCGCGAAGGGCAGCGCAGCGCGATGAGGGGCGACAAGGTGCGATGAGGGATTTGGGGGTGGGGGTTGTCGGGGTTTTTAGGGTTGCACATGATGCCGGGGTTCTAGGGATTCAGGTGGTTGTAGGTGTCAGGGGGTTAGGTTTGTCCGTAGAGTTTGGGGGAGATGGTTATTTAATTTAAATAAAACCATCTTTCATGGTGGTTTATTAATAACAGCTGCTAATTAATAGATTTTTTTGAAGCATTTCATTAATCCTCTAGTAAAGGATAATAATGATGTAGTTTAGATCATGTTACCATGGTGTTTGTATACTGAAAATGTGTTTCCCTGTCTTGGTGATATCGGGAAGTTCAAATATCCTCTTCTTCCAAATAGGGTTTCCTTTGTCTCTCTCTTATTTGTGCATCATGTATGTAGTTTATCTATATTTCACTTCATTAGACAGTTTAAATTTAGATTAAAAATGATAAGTGAACCATTCTATGATCAATATACACATTTTGGGGAATAATGATGTATAATATGGTTTTTATTTTCTTTTGGTTGTTATGGTGAATTCTACAGGCTAAACCCCCGTTACAAATCATGGCTATTGAAGGGTCCTTATTTGTGCAATAGATTATGACATAGGGAATACATTCATGTTATATGGATGATGAAGTCAATCATTGTATATTTAGTTATCCTTTTACATTTGGTTAAAATAAATGGATGTCATAGGATTATGTGGTTTTTGTGGTAACACCCAAAATTAAGACAAATTGAATAAGGGATTCCACGCTAAATATGAAAGTATGTTTCCCTATATTATGTGTTGTAACATGTTTTTGGACAAAATTATGTTCTTTGGGTTGGATCTTGTGATATTATGGATGGAATATGACTATTTTTGTAATAAGTACGGGTTTTAGTATGGTTATAATGTGGGGTTGTGAAAATGTGGATGTGGTTGTGAAATAGTGATGATGTGGGATTATTGGTCAGAGATTATTAGGTGATTGTGTGGTCCAACATTGTATGTGTTGTTTATTGTATTTTCTAAATTAATTATAGTTTCTTTTGATGTATTCAATTAAAGTGGAATATCATTCAATTGGAATAATCTGGAAAAAATGATTACACGAAATGGAATGTGGAATGTGAATAGTTGATGAATGAATGATAACATGCTGGTATGTAATGAAGTAATGTGTTGTCAAACATTGAATATTATTTATGTGTGAAACGTGTAAAACAAATTAATGTGGATTATAAGTATAATGTTTCCCTTTGAATGTGTTCTCATTTCATGGTGTTTTTGTTTTTTTGTGGTTGGTTTTGTTATATCTACATAAGTATTAAAGGAATTAATATTGTTTGATAATTATTCTGAAAAGAAATGTTTAATGACATAATATATGATGTATTGTGTTTTTTAATAGGTAAATATTTATATCTGGACTAATGGGATTGAAATATAAAATATATTACCTTCCTATGTGAAATGAGTTTCTAATGAATGTTGATGGAAGAAATCAATGAAGCTAATAATGTTGGATTTATTGAAAACATGAAACTATAGAACATGGCATAATGATTGAAACTAAAATGTGGGTTTTTATTGTTTGTTTTATGCATTTAGAGGTGGTATTTAATGTGTGGATTCTATGAGATGGTTAGTTATTATTAAAAAACATTGGATGCAGTTTTGTGTAGCAAATCTATATGTATATACATTTTACATTCTCTTAATTTCTATATGCACCCCACCCTCATTGATCACTATGTGATGGAAACCCCCATCATCCAGGGCAGGGTGTCTTTGCCAAACATCCTATTGGTTCTCTTCCCAGGTACCACATCCAGACAGTGGCATCCCAAGGTTCATAGAGAATGCTATGGTTTGTGAGGCCTAGGTGTGTGTGGGGGAGTAGTTCATTCCCATGATTCATTGAGATTAGATTTTTGTTCATTCCCATATGTATTTGTTGTGACATGTGTTTTTCCTCCCCAAGTGTCTTTAGGATGATGTATGGTTTGCAGCTTAGGTGTCTGCAGTCGAGATGTGATTTGTTTGGTGGCCTAAGTTTCAACATTAAGGATGCAATATGGTTTCAGTCTGAGGTCTTTGCGGGTGGTGTGTGATGTGGTTTGTGGACCAGGTGTGTACTAGACATATGTAGTGTGAATCAGAGGCTAGGTGGTAGGATGATATGTGTTTTATGGGTTCTAGTTGTTATTGGGATGGTTGTGAAGTGTTTATTTTTGGAATAATTGGGAGAACGTGGACATATTCTATTAGACAAAAGTAGCTAAACCAGTGGTAAGGGGTTCGAGAATTCCAAATCATTGATGTGATGAATATATTAATCTAAATGACTTTAATTACATGGTGAGTGTGCCTTATTGAGATTGGGATGGATATTATAACTTGTTAGATGTTTTTTGGTGATATTTATTTCACACATGTGCCAAGGTATGGTCTTTTCACATTTTCACAAGAGACATCGATTTTCAAATAGATTATACTTGTATGATCACCCTACATATATGAATATAATTTTAATGTTTAAATCATGAAATTGTGGACCATTATGGACATTTCTAGTTCATATCTTTAGATATGTTATTGTATTACTACGTCAGTTTTTATTTTTTTCAGATTTCTTTTGGATATATTATATCTATCTATTTATTTTTATACATGCATTATGGGTAGATTTTTCATTACATTGTAATATTTTATGGTGTTGATTATGGTTGACACATCCTTTCTCCTGATCTTTTTTTCTTATAAAGTCTAATACCAACAATATTATGAGATTTAAGAACCCTCGGTGTTGGCCTCCAACTGATGGCCTACTATAGGCATGACATGGGGCTCATTATCTACCATTATTCATTTCCATCCCTGTATGGGTATCATTGGAGAGAGGGGGTTGTGAAAATGAGTTGGTAGTTCATCGTACACATGAATGATGGTTTAGATTCCAATTTAATAGAATTTGATATATATATATATATATATAAGAACATATAATTATATTTAAGAGAGATTTTTATTATCAAATATTTGATTATTAATACTTTAAGGTGTCAGAATAATAAACAAAATTAAAACATGTAGTTGGGAACTATACCCATACATTGGGAATCCTCTTTTCATAACACAATAAGCCCTCACATGTTGGTATTATTCCTAAAAACCCTATAACATGAGGAGATATTATATGACATAATATGGAAAGGTATTGACTAAAATGATTCATTTTTTAAGAGTGAACAAATGATAAGAAGAGGTTCCCCTTTATAAGATAGGGGTAGGGAACTTTTGGAAGTCCTCATATATATATAATTAGTATAAATAAATTGGTATTTCAAACTAAATCAATGATGATTTATTTTCAATATAATATGACGATTGGTCAAATTAATCCCATAAAATAAAAAATAGATGTGTTTTTACTATGTTTTGATACATGTAATTGTTTAATAACCCATCTTTATCACATTGTAATCATACCGTGACAACAAGGATTTTTCACTACATGGGATACAAAAATTACAGTAAATGGAATAACCTTACATAAATAGGAATTTTTTATATTAGAAACCATATCCTAATCAATTTTTATAATCTAGGATTTTTTATGATTTTATATCATTTAATAAAATATTACAAATTATAATATTTCATTAATTTCAAATTTTAGAACTCTTCATTACATTGATGATACTAATATCATGGAAAAATATATATTATGAAAAAAATTATATTAAAATATCTAAAAATTTTCATATCCATCTAAAAATTTAATGGATTAAATTAATAATCACAAATAATAATTTTTTATTTGTTTTTAATATAAATTATTATATTTTTTCATTAATAAATTAATAACCACTTTTGTGTTATGATGACATTTAAGGTAAGTATGTATTAATTAATAAAAATATTTATTAACATGCTGAATATAAATATTCTAGAATTAAAATTTCTATTTATGAATGAAAATATCATATTGTTAACCCTACTATAAAAATATTATATTTAGTAAAAACAATAGATTTCCATTTTATATTTTTATTATATAAAATAATATAACAGATACAATCTAACCAAAATTGTTAATAAACTCCATATAATAGAATACTGGATGATTATGAAAAAAATTATTCCAAAAAAAATATTATTAATGTTTTAGAGTCAAGTTATAGTTCTTATCATTTTATAATTATCTCAAATTACATGATATACACTTTACCATGGAAATAAACATTCATAAGGTAACCATTCATGTTGAAAAAATAAATAAAATTCTTTTTTTTTAATTTTTTATCAACTAATTTAAAATATGTAATCCATTTCTATATATAAAAAATAAATAAGGGGAATAATTTAATTTAAAGTTAAACTGGAAATGTGAAAAAAATTGATTTTTAGAAAAATGACATTTTACAATATGAAATATCGTAATACATATTTCATGTCAAAAATCCATTTAAAAACCATAATTTTTTTTAAAATATATAATAACTAATTAGTTTTTAAAAATATTCCAAAATATTTTTTTACTTCGTGAGTGCTTAAAATGAAAATTAAATTTTTTATAAAAAATATTATTTTTACTATTCATTGAAAAATAATACATTTGAAAAAATATAAAATCCTTAGTAAGATAAAATTTAATCTCTAAATTAATAAATAATATTAATTTTTTTAATTAATTTTTTTAACATTTCATAAAAAAATATAAAATATTATCTCATAAAATAACGAAAACCCATTTTTTTAAGAAAAAATATTTTAGATGAATAAAAGGAATTTTAAAAAATATTAGTGCTTATTATAAATTAATACACAATAAATTAGTAGTATCATTATATATATATATATATATCATAATTTAGTTAATGCAAATATTTATACAAATTTTTATTGATTGGGAATAATATTCACAATTCAAAAATAATAATTCATTGTTTTTTATACTTTGTGTTGAATATCATGTGTAATATAAAACATAATATTTATTTTTATAGTTCATGGTTATTATTGAATCCCAATAATTTATGTATTTCTTCCACTAAATGGGATAAAATTTCGAAACATATGTAAAGATTTAGCGTTGGGGTGAAATTCTATCTTTTTTTGTTGAGACCTTGGATTATGGATTCCCTTCCCTATTATGAAATATCCAATGAATGTAGTTATTATGATATTTTTTATTTTTATATTAGAGTATTAAAAGATTTTTTTTTGTATTTTATTGAAACACCATTAAATCATACATTTGGTTTCCACTGGGATTCTATGCTAGTGGATGGGATGTTGTTTTAATTCAAGCTAACCAAGTAATCAATTTTGTGTCTTGATGGGAAATTATAACCTATTTTAATTTCAAAAACATGAGATATGAATCCCAATATATGTCTAATATTTATTAAAAGTTGGAGCCAATTACAAACATGGAAAATTATATGTTACATGTTTAGACTCTCATACAACTGGAAAATGATTTTATGATTACTCACTTGTTGGATGGTGTAACACTAGATAATATATAAGACATTATTGATGCATGTAAATATTTTTTTACAAGAATATTATAACAACCCCACAACAAAATTCATTGGATTTGATTAAGGGCATAATTTTTGGCATCGTACTTAGTTGTACCTGTATAATGAAAATGATTTCCATTGCATGGGAATATTTCTTAATTTATGACATAAGTATGGGTAAGGCCCTTATATATGATGAATGATATGGGGTAACATGGTTTTATTGGAAAGATAATATGTAGTGTGTGAATGATACAAGTTTAGTAGTTATATTTACTTTTTTTCTAATTTTGGAATATATTGAATATATTCGGCCCTACAAGTAATCACGGATGTCAGTGCATTATGTGGAAATACAATAAATAATTTTGATATAGAAATTTTTTTATCAATGGTTGGAAGGGACGTACAATATACATATTTTCATGTTATATTATAGTGAATGTTATAATTATTACATACATTAATATTTATATCTCATTGTACTAGACTGTGTAGTCTCCCAAGGGACACCATTATATCCTCACTATATGTATCAAGCAATGATTGAATTAAAAATAAACTTATTAAATTTTCCATCACATAACACAAAAACTTTGATTATATAATCATATACCACTAAAAAATTATAAATATCATTAAAATTAATTACATCAACTAGTGATACCAATCACATAACTACATAGCCCAAAAACATATTCATTGACTAACGGGTAACACTAATAATGTGTAGAAATAAATAATTTACATTATTATTATTATATAAAAGATAAATGGAACATACATTTGTTTTTATAGATATAAATATATTAATGGAATTATATGTTAGAATACTGTGTATATATTATAAGTAATATGACCCTTATAAGGGTAAGATGTTGTTTGAAATGGTTTTTCCTCAATATGATTATAATAATACTAATGTAACAAATAAATACAATATTTTCTAATAAAATACATCATTAAATTAAGTAATAATGTTAATAATAATTATATTTTTTGTATATTAAATAATGAATATAAATATAATAAAACATATATGTCATTGAATGATGAAATTATTTAAAAAAATATTTTTTATTTTCTCTTCTAAGCACATGATTTTGGAATAAAAGTAATCATTAATTAATTAATTATATTTCCTATATATTCAATCCATTTTCATAAAAAGGAATTTAAATTTTGATTCATCTTGGAAACATTATTCAACCTTGATTGATCAAAAATATTCAAAAAATAATTAAAATATTTGTGTAAAAATATGGTATGAATATGTTGTAGGTATGATGAGCTAATAATAATTTAAAAATTTATATACTAATGAATATAAGAAAATAGAAAACAAGAAATAATTTATATTTTTAATAAAATTCAATTAAATGGAATAAAAATATTTTCCAAACCTATAATAGACTTTCCCTTGCCTAAAAATTATATTTATATTATTTATGAAATATTTATCAATAAAATACATTTCAATGAATATATAAATATTCCAAATTGTATATTAATTATTAAAATAAAATAATTCAAGATATATAACATAAATTTAAAATAATTCAAATTATACTCATTGTACAGGCATTTCTATTTCATTTTCCAAAAAGTAGATTTGAAATGAATAAATTCCAAATTTAATAAAAAAACATGTCCTTAATTTGATGTGAATATCCCACCATCATTCCATATATCATCACCCCAAAATTATTGAACATTTTTCTCAACTAAAATTATTTATCATTACTCATTATAGAGGGTTTTAATCTTCTGTAGTGTTTTCACAGAATCTATGAGAATATAAATATCATGTTAATTGTTCACAAACTCATTTATTCATTTCACAACCTTTTATATACTCAATATTTCTTTGGTCACTGACTTTATTCACAAATTATATGATATATTATAGTAGTTCATATGTTACATTATTTTATGCTCTCATTATAATATATTTAAATCCATTATTATATCTAAATATTCTAATATAAATAATATATAATATGAAAATTAAATCATATACCATATATTTGTGGTATTGTAAATTTTTATTACAAATAGGTGTGTGTAGTCTGAGGATTTTTTATGTACTGGTGGTTATTTCGTCGTATGTTCATAAGAATATTGAGATGAATATTCTCATATTTGAACTTTTTCCATCAATGTCTATTGAACTAGAAGTCATTCCCAATTAAAATTATTTGTCCACAATGTATATTAAATATTTGTGACACGTACTCCAAATTTTACTATAGGGGATTTTATATCATTTTTGGAGACTCAATGCATTGAAAAAAATGTCCATCAATAAATATTTCCTATTCATATAAATATACTATTGAGTTATATTGTAATAGTACCTCTTTATCACAAAATTAATAAATTTTTATTACAATAAAAATTGAATATTGTATAATTCCATTGTTGATTGTTCAATATTAAACGAGATTTTCATATTATTCCATTGGTTGGGTAAATATTTAGATTCCATATATAAATTACATAATTATATATTTTTATTTATTATATTGACCAGATTATGTTTGATGTTCATTTGGGAACATTATAATATTTTTTGTTTACCCATTCACTTTATGTGATAGAGACATTGGATGTATTATGATTCATTTAAGACTTTAAATTATATAGCTTTTTGATGTACTAGTATGTATAATGAGAAAATATATCATTATATTGTTATGTGTGTCTACATTTTTATGTTTTAAACATTAGTTGAGGCGTTAAAGGTGTTTTTGTTTTATTTATTATATATCCATTTATTATGAGAATATTTACTTTTATCCGTGGAATTTAATGATCCCTTTATTATAATTTCCATTGATATATTATAATAAATTTATTATTTTTTAAAACTTATTTGATTAGTATTCAATTCCATATTATGAAATCCATGTTTATTCAGTATTTATTTTATAATATGATTACACAAAATATGAATATTTTCTCATACATTTGTGTTTTTTTTCAATTTACCTAGGGATTGTGAATATTACTATTAGTGGAATAATGGATAATCATGGGGAATTAATAATATATAATAAATCGTAAAAATATATTTTATTTTTCTATTGTAATGTAGTGTTCACTTATTTATCTAGTATTATAACAATTTTGGTCGGATGTATTCGATGTATTAAGAACATAAGTTTTCTACACCAATGTAATAAAATAAACACTCTAGCTAGGTTACTATTTTCATAGTTCATATAGTTGGAGTCAGAGCATGTTTTATGGAAATATTATGATTTTGATTGAGATAAATACATTAATAGAGTATAAGATCATAAAAATCACTTAAAAATTGATAGAAATTATATATTAAATAGAAAATTCGAGATTAATTAATAATAATTTCATATATTTTTAAAAAATTATTTATATTACATTATGACATTCATGACCTAATTATGTATGTGAAATTGTTTAAAAATGGATTTGAAAAAATAATAATAAAACCAATAGAGACATACAAAATAAATCCAGGGACTTGAATTTTGGGAAATTCAATGACTGGTGTTTATGCTAGAAATATCAATATGGTTTTAGGATAGTTAAATTTTGTTATGAAAAATGAAATTTTTCATAAGAAACAATCTATTTCCCAAAAATAGGTTATAACAATGTTCGATCATTACATGTGGAAATAAACCCACTAGTTCTATAGAGACAGTCATCTATTAGTTGAGATATATATGATCAATTCCTTAAAGAATACAATTCTCACAATGGGTTATAATGAATGATTGAATGTTATAAAATCTATATATCATATAAGTGGATATTTTGATCTATATTGGTCATTGATTCAAATTCCAATGGGGGTAAAATATAATATTTTTAAATGAATCATTTTAATGGGACATTACTTGAAAAATATTTTCCATGATGTAAATGCGTGTAAATGGAAATGATATTATTGAATTTAAGAAAAAATAAATCAGTAATATTAATTGAGTATTATGAAATTTACATAAGGTTAAGAAAATATGTCATGGAATTTGTATACAAATCTGAAAGAAATATTGATTTCATATTTGATGAATTAATATCATATCCTTAAAGCTATATTGTCTCACATAAGATTTAATCTTATGATGTGAAGTGGAGATGTTTCATATGAGAGAGATAGATTATTCAATGCCTTGTATTTTCAAATGAAAATATTGTATAATGTGAAAATTAGGAACCATATATAGTAGAATATGAAAAATTAGAATAAGGGGATGGTATATTTTAAACTATTTAATAATTATGGAATGAAATACCTTAAGGATTTCTTTATGTTCTTCACATTTATTTTAATGTGTATTGGAAAGGTATATAAATATCATGAGTTAAATGGAATGTGATAATACAAAAATGAATAATGGTTCATTTTCATATTCTAGTGACACCATAATTATGTTAATGAATTCTACCCCAAATGTGGATAACACAGAAATCAAGGGATCATAAAATCACCATTATGTATGTTGAGGTCATAAATGATTTGTTATCACGTATTTTGATCCTAAAATAAAATATTGGCAATAATTTATTTGATTCTGGATATATATAATTATTTATATCTTCTAGGTTTTGTGTGAACATTTATTATCCCCTTTATATATTTTGGAATGAATTTTTGATAAAACCCTTAATTTGAGATAGTTATAAGAGTTTCCAATTGTCTAACAATTGTTTCTCATTGAACCTAGGTTATGATATTATCGTTTTCATCAAGAATGAAATATGAAAATAAATTTTTTTTATAAAATATATTGAAATATATGGTTATATTTTTCTGAAAAAATATTTATTAGAATAAATCATAGTTATTTATGTAAATGGATTATCTATATTGAAGAAGAATCATCTTATCCCCATCCAATGGATAAATGTATGGAAAATTCATCCTAGGTTTCATGGAGTCCCCATATTTTAAGGTAATCTATTGGATATTATTTTTTTCAATTATTTATATAGTTATCTATGTACTCTCATCCTAGAATAGGAAGTCTATTTCCATTTATATTATGGGATTCCGTATTAATTAAATGATGGTATTTATGATTTTTCACCCATTCATTATCTATAAATAGTCACTTATTCTTGTCAAAAAATATTCTATCATTAAAATTTTATATAGTAGTATTTTTATTGATATGAAATTTATCATGGGGAAATAGAGTAAATTTTGTATACCTTTAAATTTTGGTGTTATGAGAATAAGGAATAGGAAGAATATCAAGGAAGATCTTAAATCACAATTCATGTATATGTTATTTCAGGATAGTTTTGATTCCATGATTTTACATAAATTTATTTTTCTAAATAGGATATATACAAGCTTCTCTATTAAATGATGGTATTTATGATTTTTCACCCATTCATTATCTATAAATAGTCACTTATTCTTATCAAAAAATATTCTATCATTACAATTTTATATAGTAGTATTTTTATTGATATGAAATTTATCATGGGGAAATAGAGTAAATTTTGTATACCTTTAAAGTTTGGTGTTATGAGAATAAGGAATAGGAAGAATATCAAGGAAGATCTTAAATCACAATTCATGTATATTTTATTTCAGGATAGTTTTGATTCCATGATTTTACATAAATTTATTTTTCTAAATAGGATATATACAAGCTTCTCTATTTGAATACATTCATATTTTAGAATTTTATTTTTGATATATCTATAACTCTATTTTGATTTAATATATATTTCTTACTACCAAATAGGTTTCCATCCATTTTTTTCAAATCTAATTATACTAGAATTTAATTATTGATCTTATGTCACACATTCGTGATATCATAGAAATTTATATCTCAGAGAATAATGATTTGAAATATTTTCCTTATCACCAAAAAAGATTCTAAGTGGAGGTCATTAAAAGATTTCAATTTATGTATAATAAAGTTACCTTGGTTTAGGAACCCACCCAAAGGCTTATTTTTAATTAAAAATAATAATATCGCTTTTTTGAAAAAGAAATGGACCACTCAATCAGAAATTATTTTGAAAAGGATCAATTTCCATTGGGTTCCGCCTTTTCAATTTGTTATGATCTTTAATATTATTCATGGGAAGCTCCCTATTTTCATTATCTCAGTCTTGTTGTAATCTTTCTTACCTATGTCTTAAATTGAATTTTTTGGAGTAAAAATATAAGATCACATATTTGTTCATTTTGATATTTATAAATCTCTTTATAACTTCTTCATTTTTATTTTTATAATTCAATTATTAAAATGAAAAATAGGTTATAGACTAATTTTTTTTTTGTAATAATTTTATGTTATCTCCACAACTAGGTATTTTTAATTTGGCCTCTCTCAAGAATTATCTAAATATTATTTGGTGGAATTTAAATATTATTATGAATGAGTGATATGGGGTCCCATGTGATTATACCATATATAAAAATTTTATCTACATTTAGAGGGATTATAACTCTATAGATAAATTTTTTTTAACTACACAATCAACCACTTGGTTATATGTTATCGAGATATTTATATAAATATTTTCACATATAATGATTTTTTAATTTTTTACTTTTTCTCACACATGTAGTATTGATATATATATATATATATAAATAAGGGTCTTATAATAGATGAAACATGCCTTCTAGTTGAAGAACCATTATCTATGATGATTTTAACACTTTGGTGAAATTAAGTTTTCTTTAAAATTGAAGATAAGTTGATATATATGTTGATTTTTGTGGATTTTTTATAGGTGATATGATATCCATGTAATGAGGATAAAGGAACCTCTAGATTGATCTTGAATCATTTCCTTTTATTCACCATATAACACCTAGAATATCGATTCATTCAACTAGATTCATGATGAGGTGGAAATAATCAAAAAAATGTAATTTATAGTATTAATTGGTGAATATCACAGGTGTATTAAGGAACTAATCAAATCGTATATTCTCTGGTGAATAATGGTTTGGACTATAATGGTTTGGTCATCCTTAATAGGATTTTAGCGAAAATACATAGTTTTTCTACTTTTTATAGAACTAAAACCCTATTCCTCATCTTCAATATTTTTTTATTTTTCTACCATTTTAGTTTTATTTAATAAGAAAAACTATTTATTAAAAAAATTTCTAGTTGAAATCCTATAGCATTGACAGTGTATTGTTTTATCTCTATTAAAATTTATGAATCTTAATTATTTAAAAATTAAGTCGTTATACCAAGGATTCAATTTTGTTTTAATCGCGATATGGGCTAGAATAAAATACATATTAAAAAAATTAATATAAATTTAAATATATTATAATATCTGAGGCTTGAGTAAAAAACCATTTTTACAAGAGAAATATAATTACCCATGTCTGGTTGAGAACCACCTCCAATAAATCTTATTAATGAATTTAATGTAGAAGTTAAATCCTCAATTGAGAAAGGTATCTTACTAATAAGGGATGTATATATCATAGAATACTATGATTATTTATTTCCTAATGAATTTTTATATATAATCATTTTCTTATGATGTATAAATTTCTTTTAAATTGTTCCCTGATGGAAAATATGTATCTGATCCTCTATATTGAATGAATCAAGTTTAAATGAAAAAATTAGATAATAACCAATTTTTTTGTGAAATAAGGTATTTTTAAATCTTAGTGTTTTACCTTTGTGGAAATTTATTATATTTGGGAAGAAAAAGTATTGGTATATGATGTTTTTCATAGACTTAATGGGATCAATTCAGATAATATTAAATATGAGTACCATTTAACTCATACTAATTATCTATATGACTAAATTCAATGTTATCAATACATCTAAATTATTTATCTTTATTTTTTTAAATTTAACAATCTAGAAGGATGATATACCAAATATAGATTTTCACAAAAATTATGGTAGTTATGAGTTCACAATAATTCATTTTTTAATATATATGTATACGATCAAGAGAGTATTGAGAAATTAAATTAACATATATTTTTTTATTGATTTATAATTTATTTATTTAATTTCATGTCTATGATGAATAATAGAACCTTATATTAATTTTTAGGAGAAACATTTTGTAGGATCCTGAGATTTTGTATGAACATTGCTACAAATTAATATTATGTTTAATAGGTTGTCTCACGTGAATATAAAAATGTAATTAAACAATGATACATTTTTATTTATATAAAATTTTATAAAAGACTTCATGAAACCCTGTATTACATACCAAATATAATTACCCCATTAAAAGATCATAAATCAAAAGATTAACTATTAAATATCTAATGAATCATCCTGACCAACAAAAATGAAAATTAGTTGAACTAAAAATTCAATGAAAAATAAATTAATGAAATGAGAAAACATTATAAAAAATAGAAAATGAAAATTTTTACCTAAGAATTTCTATTTTAATGAATGAATTTAGTAAGTCTCTATATTGGTATTAAATATATCAATTATAAATTTAGTCATTAAAAATTATGCTTTTGAAAACATGACCATTACATATACATGTATCAAATAAGTGTTCTAATTTTATCTATTTATAGTATAAAATTTAAATAACATATTTTTATAAATTCTAAATAAAATATATAATATTTTATCATAATACATTATAATAAAAATATTTATATTTATTAAAAATAACATTAATAAGGAATGATAAGATAAAACTGAAATAAATATTTTTCATTTAAATATACTGATAATATGTATTAATTATGATATAAATAATTAGATGTAATGGAACTAATGAAAAGTATATAAAATATAAAATGGAATTTTTACAAATATATATTTTTCTAAAAACATGGTGTATTTTCCTCTTAATATAGATATTCACTACAAAAAATAATTTTACATGAATTTATTAATAATATATATATTTATATAAATTTATTGTCATCCAATAGTTATTATTTTGATAATAATATGAATAAATTCATATTATGCTTGAAATGTGTTTTACAACAAATTTTGTTTTATATGACATATCATATAATTTTAGGAAAGGTAATATATTAAGTTTAAATGATGATAAAGTATATTTTCAATATATATAATATATTCAAACAAACTAAGTATATAATTTATATAAAATAAAAATATTTAATACTAATATTTAATAGATTTATATTCTAATAAAAATAATAGATCTATATTTCTCATGTTTCTATTTAAAGGATATATCATTTAAATGTTTCAAATTTATTTAGAAAAAATGAACTTATTATATTATATTATCATGAAAACAGCTTATTGTGATAATTTTTTATGATTTATTTGAAAATAATGATTTTTGGAGAATTTTACACAATACCATTTAAAAAAATGTAACATTAGAAATCATTTTATTATAAGTATGATATAAAAATTTATGAAAACATATTAATGAACAAATATATAATTATTAAGTAAATTTTATTTGATAATATTATTTTAAAATAAAACCTTTGTTTGAATATTATTAACATAATTTATATTTTTTCAAAAACAATTTATATTCATTAAAAAAATTTATTGTACTGACCACGTTCCACATACTAATGCCCCATGTAGGTTGGTTACAAGACTTCAGGCATGCCTCCCTATATGTCAGAGTCTTCCAACTATAAAAGAGGGTTTGATAAGTCAATCATGGGGAGATAGTACCCTCTTTTATAAGAGTATTACACCAGCATAAATTATAAAACAATATCATAAACATATATAACCATAAACAAAACCAATCTATCATGATATTAAATGAAGGAAATACTATATCCAATTATAGGTAAAAACCATCAAAGATAATTTATGTGGAAGGTTTATAAAATAAAATTCAATATAAATACACAATTATCTCCTAAGGGGGTCCCAAACCACCTATTATTCCCTCAACCATGCTTCATTCTACCTTAGCCATCCTACTCGTGGTGATTTCACATAAAAGGCGTGCATCCATGTAATATATTTAGTTAATGATTAGGAATCTTGAGTAGGTGTGAGTACAACTCAGTAGGCCACCACCAATAATGTCTAAAACAAATCCAATAAATTATAATTGTATGCATTTGTTTAAAAAAATAATTACAAAACATATGGAAAATGTATCACATTATTAGTTATTGATTATAAAATCAAATAGACCAATGGTTTCTCAAGGACACTTGAACCTCACTACCCTCACTGCTCCACACAGGGTATGAACTATGGTACATATCTTACTCTTAATTATTTTTACAAAACTGAATTTCATTATCTGTTTTGTTTTAATCACATTACAACGACAACATGGAACCATAATCCAATGTCATTATCTTGGGAATAAAATACCATGTCTAGTTTCTAATTTCCCAATCATGCATTTTTTTCCTAGTAATAGAATATAATTTCTAGAACCCATAATTATAAATCATGAATATACATCATGGGTATAGACCGTGTGGTGTAGTCCTATTCATCAATAATTCACATATATCTTTAGTATATATGGTCATGTATAACACCCAAAATTATCAACCATATCGATTTATATATTATTTCTTTTCAACTTCATGTCTAGCACCCAATTAATCATTTGTTCATATATATCATTAGTGTAGATCATCAAGTCTGACACCCCAAATCCCAACTGTTTATTTATATCATTATTTTCCAGGAAAAGATCATAATGTCTAATACCCAATTACATAACCAAGATTAATGAATATTAATCATTTAATCACAATCATCTGAAAATACTACCATTAATTACTTCATAAATACTATAATCCAAATATGTTAACTAATTTTATAAGTAATTACGAACCATAATTTCCATTAATCAATTAAACAATCGATTATCCGTTTTACAATTTTAAAATAAAATAATTATTCCAAAAATTAAATATTATTAATTAAAATTCTAAAATTTCATAATTAACTAAAAAATTATTTATAAAAAAATTTCCTATTAATATTTTGACAATTATTTGACCAATTAATTATCCATATTTAATATATTATTTATCAATACAACATTCAAAATTCCCAAATAATTAATTACTATAATAAATTATCAAATCACCAGTCCCAAGATATCATTATTATTTCATTAATTAATTATCTTTTTCAATAATCCCAAATCATCAAATTTTACAGTTTTCGCAATTAATTAATATACCACATTTGTTAATTATACTATGGATTTTAACATATAAAAAATTCTATCAATTATACTACTTTCATGTCCAAACACTAATCATTACTATGGTATTTGGAATTTAGAAACCCTACATATACTCGTGGATGAATTATCACTGACTAGAAATTAGAAAATTTGAGCAGAACAACATCTTATTTTGGATCCACTTCTATTACCCTAAAACAAGATTTAACAAATTATGATCCCTTATATATAGAAATATATGCAAAATTTGATATCTAGATTCATCAAATCCAAATATAGATCTTGACTATATAAATTATTTCATCCACCTACATAAAGAGTGAACATATAAGGATTAATTTTAAAGCAACATGATATGATCCAATTTTAACAAAAGAAATTTATCATTGATTCGTGATTCAAATAGTGATTTACAATGGTTGTATGAACATGGAATACTTCAGGAAATATCCATAAAATATGATAGAACCAATAGGGTCAAATGATGGTTGAATTATGTGAGTTATGAAGGTTCATTGGAGTTTAAAATTAATTTTTAATCCATATTAAAAGTTTGGCATAGTTTCCAGTGAAGAGGTGAACAATTTTCCCTAAATATATGACAATAGTGTGCCTATTTATATACGGGGGAATGCTTTCTATTATTAGGGTGAGCAGTTTTTCAAACTGTATTTTAACTGTGAAAACCCCCATTGTCCATGTCTGCATAGTTTCTAGGGATGGGCACACAATTTTCTTAAACAAGGCACTAACCTTGGAAAACCACTTTTTCTTCCATTTTTGTAATCATTACCCAAACACACCACAAGGTAAATCAAAATCTTGTGTTACAGAAATTAAAATAAGGATCCTAAATTCAATCTAGTGTAATATACATAAATGTTTTGGTACATAAACTTCCCCTACTATATAATAGCTCATCCTCGAGCATCACTCCCAAACATCTCTATGAATCCGAGAAAAAAAGATCATTCCATTAATCCTTCTTGTATTCTACCCTTTCCCATTTTTCCTTCTATACACTCCAATGTATCCAAAAATATGAACTATTGGAATATTATTTCCCCCTAAAAAGTTCTCATTATGAACCCAAACACGTATCATATTCTCCTTAAAGGATGCATCAATAAATATTTCAATCTCATCATTATAAATCACATGAGGAGGGTCGAGGTGATACCAGAATAGTTATGATACATGGAAAATTCCATTCTTAAGAGAGTATTTCTATAGAATATCCAATTAGTGTGCCACCATACCTATTCACCCCATAACCACAAATTTCCCAAAAACCCATGGTGCCAATGTTTTCTATATCTGTATCCCACTGAAACCCAATCTAAGAGAAACCATAAGGAATACACGATCACCCACTATAAACTCTACGAATCGTCTCTTCCTAATAGCTTATAAATTTTTCCTACCTACATCGTATCCATATATTTTAGAATCCACATCACTTTATTCAACATCTCTTGTATGAGACTCATTCCTAATAACTCTAATTCACCTGCCTCCATCCCGCATAACGGTGATCTACAAGACCTAAAAAAATATCATCATAGAGTTCTATATTTATCTTTTCATTATAATTATTATTGTAGTAAAAATCTACAATTTCCAAAGACTTCTCCCAACACCTGCCAATATTACGCATACACACCCACATTATATCCTTAATAATCTATATAGTACACTCTCACTCCCCACATGTTGGTGGCTAGAAATACATACTAAATAATACTTGTGTACAATGTGAATTTCACAATCCCTAAAAGAAGGGTGATGTGAAATGTGATTAATGATATGAAACTATATTATGTGTCACCATGTAAAGGCAACCAATAATTCAACATGAAAATCTCATAACAACGCCACTGAGAAAGTCTATTGAATATGAAGTAAATGATATATGTTCTTCATTTGATCCAAAATAATCTAAACATCATAATTCTTCATTGGAGTATTTTAATCACCCCCCAAAAATCCCTTTTCACATCATCACACTTCTACTACAGAATGGGAAACATATTGAACAAGCCTCAGGGTCATTGATGCATAACCATTACATGTATATAGGTTTAACAACATGTCACAAACCCTAATATATTATTTTTCATGTGTGGGCACAAAAATTTAATTCATAGGTCATAGTACATTTTTTAAACCCAAACATATACCACCCAATTAAAGGAATTAAATTATCTCATAAGATCATCTCTAATGATTTAGGCCCAATAACCATATTCCTGATGTAGATGATATCATCCCCATATAAGTTCCAATCAAAAGGTGAATCCCTACCATCAAGTTTTTCCCTAACGTTAAAACATTCCATGTACTCATATTATATATCTTATATCTGTATACAAAGTGTTGGATTCACTAAATCCAAAAAAAGAGTTATATGCTCATGACTATCCAGAACCACCACATGCATTGGAGACAATAAATCCATAATCTTTACATTGCACTATACTCTTGAACCATATATGTCTGATTTTTTCAGCTGAAGGAGTCAACAACAATATTTCCATTCTGAGGAATATTTTACAGCTCCATATCAAAATACTCCATATACTCAACCCATCTATTATTCCAAATGATTTAAATATCATTGAAAATATATTTACCTTTTGCTCTTGTGATTAGCCAAAAAATAAAATTTTCACCCAATTGAAAGTATCTCCAAAAATTTAGAGAAAAATTTAGTGCCTCTAGATTGAGGTCATGTGAAGGATAGTTGAGTTAATTTTTCATTGGATTCCAATATCCATATGGAACAAATAATTCACCTTGCATCAACATAGTTCTGATTCCAATCATAGAAGCATCACAATACACAATATTCTCCTCACTTGGATCAAGTAGAATCAAGATGGGTTTTGAATTGAGATTTTTATTCATCTCTTAGAATTATTTTTTACAATATTATTTCAATACAACCATTACCCCATTATTGATCATGCCCGAATGAGACACTTCCAAATAGGAAACATCTTGGATAGAGCACTGATAATATACAACAACTCCAATAAAACTTTGAATATCGATCCCATTCATTGGATGCTCTGAATAAACCAATACCAGAACCTTATATAGGTCTAATGTTACAGATTCTTCTATAAATTTTGTCTTTGTAGAGCATTATTGATCAATCAAAAATTGACATTTTGATAGATTGGTGTACTACTAATTTTTTGTCAATGTACTGAAGATGATGTCCATATATATGGAATTATTTTTCTATGTAATGGAGTACATCATGATGTCGTCCATAAACCCCACCACAAACTGATACATGAACTAATAGAATATTTTTTCATCAATTCCATAAACACTATATTTTAATTCATAAAAAAAATGAATTTATTCAATCTTATATAATCCATAATTTTTTTAAAGTATTCATCGGTACTTCATGGGCCCGTACTCTCGGTGAAAGATATCACACACTAGAGTGGATCATCGAGAACATCAAAGATACCCTGAAATTTTCAAATAGATTTTCTATATATAGTATAGGTCATCGATTCTTCACATTAATTTGGTTCAACATCCATTGCTCAACACACAAGGACAAAATCTCGTACAACTTCTTTCTAAACAATATAGGTTAACCCAAAGGTGACATACATGGTCAGATAAACCCATTATCCTCTAAATATTCTAGCTATTTCCTGAGATCAAGAAGTTTTTCTAGTGCCATTATGTATTAGTAAATAAAAACGGTGTCATTCTTAAGCAGGAGCTCAATACTGAATTTCATATATCTCTTATGTGGAATCCTTGAGAAGAAAATTGAAAAAATACATGAAAAATTCTCCCCCATAATTCAAAACACAACATTTATTACACATCCATAATCCATAAAAAATCTAGAACCCTGGGATACAAGCTCTCATAGATTCTATGTAATTAGAACTAATCGACCATTTTTTTGATATCCAACTCCCCATGGTGAACATATTTGTAACCATTAGAAGTTAAAAATTCACTCTCCTCTAGTAACAATATATGTGGGATCGTTATCTGACTAGCCATTCCATACCCATAATTACATTAAATCCTATCATATCAAGGATATCGAGATACTAAAGAAAATTATACTCCCAAAAATCAAGAGAACACCATTTTCACATGTAGATTCTTTTAGATAGTACTCTAAATGGTGTATCTATTGTCATTATTCTACAAAAAAACTCCAATATTAGTCCCAAAATGGTAATAAATTTTGAATATATAAAGAAATGAGAAGAACCAGTTTCAAATAAGGCACTAGCTAATGTATAATCTACTAGAATACCACCATTCACCATTGATAGAATGGCCTCACCATCCACAAGTATAGTCTTAATTGCATTCAAATATCATTCCCCACTAAATTATGATTATATATAACTCCATTGTGTTATTCAACCCTATGGATATGTGATATCTTTCACAGAATCACCAATTCCACTACCTTTATTCCCTTTTTAAATAAAAATAATGATTCTAAATTGATATCTCATAGATGATTCCCTTTTCTGACATGGTTATGTCAAGATCCCCCAACACTATCTATCTACCTCGGGTTCTTGAATTTCCTCTAGAATTTCCAAAAGGTCCTAGGATCATAACTCCACTGGTGGTGTAGTACAATGTTTACAAAATAGTCCTAGACTACCACCCTGGGAGAAATGGACTTGGATAAGATCATGAGTAATTAACCCCCCTGAATGTCATCTTTGCTTCCCACTGATCTGGATAATGTTTTCCAAATGAAACTTCATTCACCATTGATAATTACATCCAAATCATCTATAAGAAACCACTTATCCACAAAAGATACTCATTTATGTTTCCCTCCGAGATGAGATCCTAATTGACCAATTGTGAAAAAAATTACCTTGATGAAATTTACATGTGACTTAATTTCACAAAAACATCTATATTGAAATAATTTTACTCATATAGACTCATATTTTGAAAACACATCAACAAGGACCAATAAATATGTGAAGCAACTAGTATAGTCCATCAGAAACATGCTTCCCTAATTCAATATTCTGAACTCAGTTTCTGTCTCCACGATTATTGTCTTTAGTTATATGTATTAATAGAACATCGCTAAATTGAACTTTCATAGTACACCATCAGTCTACCAAGTTCTTTTATGAATAACCCAAAAGATATTCTCTAATCATCATATATTTTAAGAATCAAACACGACCATTTTCTCAGTATGAGTCTCTAAATGGTCATGTATTTTATTAAAACACTTATCCCAAAACACATCTCCCTTATGTACACACTCTCTAGTAAAAGATGGAGGATTTTGCAACTGATTATCCCCTTATGAGTTAAGATGTGTTCTTATCATCCCTCTTTAGGTCACATCCCATGTATTTCTTGGAGATAGAAAGGTCGCCTTGGAACTAATCCCATGCTTCCTCAACTGACGCTATTGGGGTCTCTGGTTCCACCACTGGAGGATCATCACAACCATGTCAGATGATCATTCTATCCACAAGAATCTTCATGGATGCATATATAAATAATGAAAAACATATATATTTGGACTCATAACATAGCATTATAACAATTATGACGGAGGGAAAATAAAAAAATCAAAAACAATTCTTTTCCCCAAAACTTACCACACTGTCTAAATAGAGGCGCTCTCACAACCCTTAACCATCTTACACATAGTTCCAAGATAAAAACACTAAATATATTCTCATTGTTAAAGTTTCACATTTACAAGACCATTTATTCGCATTATTTCATCCCTATTGTAACTTCTAAATTCATATCAGGAACATTTTTAAAATCCATTTCATAATCCAATAAAACAATTTATATTTAGAAACATACCCAAAATGAATTTTGTTGTGCATTCCTATAATGATGAATGTTCACAATAAGATATAGATTTCCCAAAATGATTAATTCAGACTCGACAATCATTAAATTAATGGACACGATCCAATGTCAACAAATCTCAAAAATAATAATCACACCACACAACAATTGTGTCACCCAAGGACAAACTTCATTCAACTGTAACCAAAAACTGCATTAACAATAATCAAACCATGGGAACATAGTTTCTACCCAATACATGTGGTAGCTACTCCCATAAAATAGATAATTACCATGAAAATATTCTTATAAGTCTATTTTATATATTTCCCAAATATTAAATGAAATAAAAAGAAAATAAACTCCTCTGATACCACATTATAACACCCTAATCCGGGTTCCACCTACCAGTCCCCGAAGCTGATTGGCCAAATGAACTTGGGCACACCTCCATATACACCAAAGGATGCTGACATGCAATGGGGGTCTAATAATTAAATAATTCGGTGACATAAACCTATTTTATTAGAGTAATACACCTGAAGAAATAAATAAATTATATAGGATCCATATATAAACTTAAACAAAACCAATCACTCATGCTATTAAATGCGATAGATAAAACTTCCAACTAATGAAAAAAACATTCCAGATAATTTATATGACAAGTGACTATAATGAAAATCAAAATACAGGCACAAAGAAATATTGATCGGGTCCCAAACATCATTCAATTCCCACAAACATGCTTCATCTTGAGTCATCCATCTAACATGATTCCATTTCCCTTAACCATTCTTTTATCCATGAATCTATACATGTACTAATCTAGATTCCTTATTAGGGTGTGAGTAAACCTTAATAGTTAACCACCAACGGTGTCTAAAACCACTCTCGTTAAAAACAAGTGCAAGTAGTTTTTTACTTAAATAATTCCAATGAATAAGTAAATAGTTATCACATTATCAATTAAACATTATTTAACTACATAGACCATCGGGTTCCTGAGGAAACAAAGATCTCAATACCAATCATGGTTCACACTGGGTCTGAACCATGTTGCATATCCATTCTTAATTCATCTAAAAATGGGATTTCAATATCCATTTTTTTACTTTCAATACTAAAGCTACTTGGAACCACAATCCAATGATGGTTTTTTGTATATAACAACATTCCTACTAACCCATTTATCAATCATCCATATTTATCAGGGGAATAAAATTTTGTGTCTATTAACCCTAATTCTCAATCATAAATATATATATCATGGTCAAATAACGTCATTTCTAGCCCTCAATTATCAATCATATCCATACATATGTGATGTATTTCACCATGTATGACGCCATAAATTAAAATTCATTAATATTAGATCTACCATTTGTCTTGGACACCATGTCTAGATTGAAATTTCACAATTGTGCATATACATAATTTGTATAGATATCAAAATATAACACCCTAAATAATAACCATTTATTTTTATTATTAATAAATGGGTTTATAACGTCATGTCTAATATCTCCTTTCACAACCACTAGTAAAATAAGTAATCCCATAATTACAATTATTAACCACTAGATAAATAAATAAATAAATAAATAAATAAATAAATCCAAATGAATTAATTATTTACACATTGAATCAACAAGACCGATTTTTTTTTAGCAAATTCATCAATATAAAACCATTTCAATATTTAAACATACAATAATTAATTTAGCAATTAATTATTCTTAATTACAATCCAAAAATGTGATAATTAACTCAATAATTAATTATCACAGTTTTTAAATCAAAATGTTGATACTTAATTGATCAATTAATTATCGTTATTCCAAATTAATTATCATTATTCTATATTATATTTCTCAATCCAACCATCTCCATTAAATCTTAATTATTTCTCACAATTAATTTTCAGTTAAAAATCCCAATATCTCAAAATTAATTCTCTAATTAATTATCATGTTGAAAAATCCCTAATCACACAATTTTACCATTATGTAAATTAATTAATTTTCCACATTAATTAATTCAATTATGGATTAAATTGTCAAAAACAACTCTTGGAATTATGAAACATGTACGTATAAAATTAAATTACAACTATTGGATTTTGATATTATACAACATACCTCGATTTTTTATGAATGATCACCCATTGAAAATCACCAAAGATGAGAAACATAATGTTGTAGATTGATCCAGATCAATTACCCTAAAAATAATATTTATCAAAATAAGATCTCTTATATATAGGTACTTTTACACATGTATGGATCTAGATTCATCAAATCTACATGTAGATCAAGAAAAAATATAATATTTCTGACACTAACTAAAAGATATAATATAGGAGGTCGAAAGGGTAAGAAGCGAGATATGATCCCCTTATGAGGAGATGAAAGGATCTTCAATTTTAAATTTGACTCATGAAGAAAGGAGGTCATAAAATCATAGAATCCCCTTAAATAGATTCAAAAACATGAAATACCTCCTAGGGACAAATGAGGGTTGAAATAGGTGAGTTTTAGGGGTTTAGGGGATTTTAAAAATAAATTTTCGTCCTCATTAAAAGTTTTATATGGTTCCCAATGTAGAGAAATAGTTTTTTCCCAAACTGTGTGACAACAATGTGCATATTTTCTTATGGATGCATAGTTTCTTTTTTTTGGCTCATGGTTTTTCAAAATATGTTCTAGCCATGTGAACCCTCAATGTCCTAGGATGAAAAATTTTCTACCCTTGGTTCACATTTTTCTCTAATCATGCACCAACCATGAACAACAAATTTATCATTCGCTTTTTTTAGTCACCACCCAAACACACCCTAATGAAATACCCAATGAAAAGGACATTAAATAATAATTAAATTTACCTAAATTGAAACATATAGATAATAATAAAATGGTTGCAATATTACATATTTAATATTTCAATATAACTTTTATCACATTAATAAATTTATATATTGTAATTTTTTTTTATATTTGAACAATGAATTCCAAAATTATTTACTAAGGTAAATTTGTTTTTAGTAGTGAACATACATTTCCATGGTTGAAAATTAATTAATGATTGTAATATTAAATGATAAAAATGTTATATTATTGCAAAACTTTAAAAATATAACATGTATTATAACCTTTTTATGTGAATGAGTGGTTTCTCAACCCAGAATCATCATATATCCACTTTATCTAATTTTGATGTAACTTTCCTTTCAATTTTACAAGACATTCTTATATTGTATTGACTATTAAAAAAATTAAATCTCAATAATTTATAAAAGTATACATTCACCACAACACATATCCTCATATATGGTGCAACATTACTAAATGAAAATCAAAACATACCATTTGAGTCAGTCATTATTCGGTGCTATATGAGATAATGTCCCCCAAAAGACTATTATTGCTAGGCTCAAAGATTTTTGCAAAGGATTATGGTAAATACTATTGTTCAATATATTTTTCATTTATATTCCTCTATTTTATCTTTTACTTCCCCAATATTAATTATATCCTTGATAAAATAATTTCATTTGTTTTAAAAATATTTTGAAAAACATTATTATTTTTATTGAAAAACCATCAACCATATTCTTTACATCTGTTGGAAAATAAATAACCTTAGTCATGAGTAAATGTAAAATACCACCTCCATGAATAATGTAATTCACATCTAACCACTTTATTACATGTTATATTATAAAAGATGTTTTTGATTATTAAATGTGATATGCATAACCTAATTATTATTGTATATAGAAAATCATTGCTTGCCTTCAATCCCAAATATTCATTAGAAGATGAATTTTTCAACCATATATATTTGGATAATTCCACCTCTATAAATTAAATATTTAATTATTATACACCTATAAAAAATATTTTTAGAAAATAAATTTATTATTTATATATTATATTATTTAAAAATATATTTGATTAATAATGTTCTTGAATGGTGAATAATTTTAAATGATCATGTAATGTAATCCATTAATGTTTATTAATTTCCCAATAATAACTTATAATAGATTATATTATAAAATTTCATTCGACTAGTTTCAGTTAAATGGATTTGGGGATTGATAAATAACAGAAGAAAATTTTATCTCTTATTGTCATGAGTTATGAACCTATGGTAGAATAATATTGTTGGATTATTCCATAAGTAAAAATGTATGAAATAGTTGAAATTAATAACATATAATGATGAAAATAATAAATATATAGTTAATAAATGTATTATGATTGATCATAATTAATGAGTAGAAAATGTAATAGATATGAATGAGTTTATTAAATAATTTATTATATATTTATGTTTATTATATATGAGGTTAAATATGTTTCATGTTTGTCTAGGTTAAAGGTAATAATGTTTCATAACACAAATAAACCTCATAAGGTAATAATGTAATTTCGAATGATATATGATTAAAGGATACATAGATCATTCCCTATTACCTTACTATGTATTATTGACACATTTTTTGGGACTATAAATTTATATCATAGAAAATCCTTTCTAATGTCTCATATTAATTGAATTTGAATTTATATAGTGTATTTATCAACTCAAATTCATTTTTTTGAGATATATTTCATTTCCTACATTTGTTTTCAATTATGTTTTTTATATGTAACATTGTTTCTTTAATTCATCATAAAAATCAAAAAATTTAGTGTCTTACAAATCTATTTCATTTTCCCTCCATCTAAATATTTTTCAATAATTTATTTTATATCCATAAGGGATTTTGTTAACATAAATCCCAGTTTATTATATTATTTGGTATTGTGATGAAATTATTTCATTACTTATAGGTCGACAACCATAAGAATTCATTATATGTAATATTATAATACCCCATTGTTAATTTATTTTTTAATTCAACAGTATTTCCATGAATAGTATTATTCTGTTAAATTTATAAAATTATTAAGAGTATTTCCTATTATCTCAAATAATGCACCTCTATCATTTCAATATTCATACATCCGGCTAACATTCTCCATTATTATATTGAAATCCAAATTTTTATATTATTAATTTACTTTAACACTAATAAATATTAATTTTATTTATCATATAGTTATGTGGGTTACAAAAAGTTATATTAAAATATTGAAAAGAAATTTTCTTTCACATGGTCATATTTAATGTTCCACAAAAAATTTGGAATTAAAGTTAATTCAATTTAATGGTGGTATTATTTTTATTTCCTTATAAATATTGTTTGAAAATGGGTTTTGGTCAAAATTAATTAATGTAAATTTTAAATTTTCATCATAAAATTATTGTTTAGAATAATGTTATGGACTATTATTTAAAAAATTGTTTTCAATTATTGAAATTTGATTTTACTCTTAGTATCTATATCATTTTTATTTTCTTACTGATCACCATATAAATTCACCTAATAAATAAATTTTTTCGGTGATTGAACTTTTTGTATCAAATAAACCGAATCATGAAAAATTTTATGTGATACAACATGAAAAAAACATATAACACAAATTATTTCTATGTGTTCCCTATGACCTAACATATGATGTATTTTTAAGGAAAATTATTATAAATGATAATTATATAGTGGGTGGGGTTCTATATTCCCCTTCAAGGAAGTGGTTACCAATTTAGATCCCATAGGGTAATGTTTTTTCCATAGATATAATTGTGTATAAGGGATTATCACTACAATATATGAACATAATTTCAATAAACATATGTTCAAAAGAATATTCATGGATGTGATTTTCTTTATGATATGTTCAAAATGTTATGATATATTAGTCTTATAAAGATTATATATTTTACAAGTCATATTTCATCGATATTATCTATTAAACAATGTTTTTCCCCTGAATATGAACATAAATATCATGTAATATGTTTGATATTTAAAATTACATGGAGAAAAATTGTCAATAAATATCATTTTTTTGAGAAATTTATCCCATGTCGGTGATTTCTCAGTTGTATGATATGACACTTGATGAAACTTTTATAATTTTTTTCATTACTGTGAATTTGTGAAAAACTATTATTTTGTTTCCTTTTCATAATTTTTTAATGCTGAGTATGATATATGGTTTGTCTAGAAAGATTTCTGGTATTCTACAATTATTGAGAAATTTCCATGTATTGTAAAATCAATTTTCATTTATATAGTCTCCACATACACAAAACATCTTGTTTCATGGGAGTAATTTATAATGAGGTAAATTGAATAATATTAATGAAAATATTTATAATATAAAGATGGTTTTCATGGTTCCCATAATTTTGTGTCATACTGGGGATTAATTATTATTGGGTTTGGGGACTAGAATAAAACTATTGGAACCCTATGGATAAGCTTAAATATCGGAAAAATAAAATAATTTTTTTAAATTGTAGATCGTGGGATTTTGAGGAAGTTAAATACCAATTTGGATAAAAAAAATTCAACATAAAAAAGGGTTATTATGTACTTATGGGTAATAACATATAAAAACTATACTTCTTTATTAACACAATCTTCTCTTGGTGCACATAAATGGTCTATGTGCCCATAAATATTGACACTCTGGATGATATGATTTTAATGATATACATTATCCTTAATAGTATGCAATTAAATTTAGTGGGGTAAATTATTACGTGTAAGGACATGGCCTTAAACATTATATATTCTAGAGATATTAAAAAATAAGTAACTTTATTGAATGTCCAAATGTTTCTATGATTAACAGTCATCGAGATTTGGAACATAAATCATTTACGAAAAACCCATATATTTAAATATTTACACATTAACATAATATCCATTTACCTATAAAATAATGATGTTATGATATATCAAGTGAAATTTCAAAAAATATATTACAAAATATTATCTTGATGTTATCCTTTTCCAAACTAAAACATAAACACTATTAAATAGTTTTTAAAACATTAGATGAGCATAAAATGTTTAGTAAGGGGAATAAAAATTAATAAACATGTTAATTATTATTAAAACACAAAAACCCATAAAATACCATCCTTTAACACATTTTTCTTTGATCTTATGTTATGACATATTTCCATATAAATTAAGCACAGAAAACTCAAAGGAATATTTTTAAACCCATATAAATAATACATAAAACATCCATGAATCATGGGAATCATTTTCATATCACACTTATATATGAAGAAACAATAATGGTTACAAATTTAATAAACATCATTATTATAGTTGGAAATCAAATTATAGTATATTATCATAATCTCTTATGAGAATAATAATTGGTTAACTCTATTCCATATTTGGAATAAACATCAATGTATATTCAAAAATTAAATTTTGTGTAGAATAATCAGTGAAATACTTCAGTTTACACACTAAATTGAAAATATATAATAGATTACCACACCAATGACTTATAATAGAACCACCCATCCACATAAATAGTTATCCAGATCCATAACAGAATAAATAAAATCATCCATTATAAAAATGTTCATTCTACAAATAAAATACAATTTTAGATATTACTACATACAATTTAATTAAACCAATATCTAAGAAATATAATTCCCCAAATTAATAGAATTATGTATTCTGATTAACTAAAAATAATAATATTATAAATGAAATATATCCAAAAATAATTTTTATAGTGGTGGGAAATCCATTTTCTCGATTTATGATAAAATAAAGCATTCCTTTTGGCTTTTATAAAGATTTTCAAAACATTCCATAAATATATTGCATTGAAATCTCATAAAAATTATGAAATTTGATACATATCATTTCCTTCATAATTATTTTTTGACAATATAAATAAGTCCTTTTTTAAATATGGACTTGGAAGGAAAATATATTTTTAACAGCATCATTAAAAAGTAATTTTTCCAAAAGAAATTAATTTTCCTTGAGTGTAACTTTTCAGGTACATACATTTTCATCTAAAAAATTATTTTTATAATTATATACATTTTTTATAACTTTTTTATTTTTTCTTTTTATTTTTATATCAATCATTACCGTGTCCTAAAAATTATTTAATCCCTTAATTTCACATCAGACGTTTTGATGATCTTCAGTTTATATGTCACAAAATGACTCTAGTAAGCTGATTATAGTCAACAAATTTAATATTAGAAAAAATATCCAGCTTAATAATAAAGATCTAAATATTATTTTTATTCAAAATTTTTATTTTTAAAACCAATGAGTAAATATTTTAATGAATATTGAACTACTTTATAATCATGTGGATGATATGCCAAAAGTACGTACTAATAGCCTTTCCATTGTCTAATGAACATTATGGACAGAAGTTATGTATCATATTATCTTAAAATAATGCTAATAATATCTAAATTTATATATTTTTTCTTTTATAATACACGTATATATCATCCTTGTGATATGGTGATTAAAAATGAATTATATCTCTTCACGGAGGTGGTAGTCCATACTTACGCATGGACAACGTTATCATTTTCCAGTGTATATAATGGCGAATAAATTTGTGTTATATTATCTTACCATAATGACAGATATTTCATTAATATCATAATTATAACTTAATTCCATAATTATATGTGTATATATCTGATATTGATAGAAATCAAATTATATCAGTCTGTGAGTCGGTTACCCGCCGTAGACATGGACGATGAATTCATTTCCAATTTGACAGAGTTTAGAGATTGATATAAGCTGTTGAAATAATATAATAACATCTCATTAAATATAATATATTTTTTAAAATATTTTATCATGGTTTAAGTTGAATTTACAGAAGTTGATGAAGAGGCCAACTAAAGAGTACAATTAAAACTATACATCCTCTTTAGAAAATATCTTTATATTGACAGCATAATACTTCTATAAATGATATTATTCCCTAAATAATCTCAATATTTTGGGGAGAGATTAAAGTATTGTATTTTGGTATATATCACCCTTTAAAATGTTTGAGGAATTGTTATATAAAGAGGTGGATATATTATCTTTTATAAGAGAGGGAGGGGGACTATGGGAATTTCTCATACGATTACATTAATATAAAATAACTTTCAAATAAAAAGTTATAATATTAAATTATTCTAAATATAGTATTATTAATGGTCTATATACTCACTACCAATGATATTAATAATTTTTTACAATTTTTTACCAATATCTTTTCCTTTTGACCTCTCATTAACCACTTTTACACTTATTTTTTATAAAATGGTTTTTACTATTTGATGGTAAATACAATTATTATAATTTTAAAAAATTCCCATAAATATGTCATGGTTGATATTATAATACATACTTTATTAACATTATTGAATCAAGGATTCTGGTCAATTTTATATCCTCAAATCATATATGAATTATTATAAAATATCATTAATGTAATTTTTTAGAAATATTAGTTAATGTGACATAAATAACATCATGATTAAAAATTACATTAGAAAAAAACATTAATATATCCTTATACTATTATATTAATAATAAAATTCATGTATAACATTAATTATCTAAAATTATATTATAAATAACATTTTTAATATAATATATTTTATTTTATAATTAATTTAATAATTACCATATTAATTTTTTGTAAATATTTATAGTAATATTATCTTCCAAAAAAATAAATTATCATGCTTAATTTAAATCATTTATATTTCATATCAATATTTATTATCCAACGTGTCTTTTTTTATCTCTATTTTAAATATATTATACTTATTAAAAACAAGAGAATGACATTGCTGATGTCACGAACAGTCCCCCGGTGCATGTGTCGTGACTACCCCAATCCCACATCTTGATGGCCAGGGGATGGCGACTTGCACCAAAGAATCAACTGGAAAGTGGGAGGCATTTTACAGAGTACCTATACAATCTCACATGCCCAACCAAATCCCAACCCACTGAAATGGGGAAACAAGTACCACTAAAACATGGATGAGTGCATTTATAACTGAAATTATGTTGGTAAGAATATAAAGCCAACAATGAACTGAAAAAAACATATAGAAAAAGGAAACCATAATGTATATCCATAGAAAACCCCACCTGATCATGAGAGTAGTGACGCTACTGGAAGTCGAAGTAGTATGTCCGGTCTGCCTGGTCCTACTGGGGCTCACTATGTTATAGGCCACCAAGTCCACTGTCGAATTGTCTGTCATTCACTTATCCCTAATCACCCCTATAGAAATGTTGTTCGTCTTCACGAGACAAAGAACATGTAGGTGAAACATGTGTAGGGGTGAGTAACATAGTACTCAGTATGGATTCATGAACAAAAGGAAATATCACATAGTAATTTCTCAAAGTAAATCAAGAAACAAAAGATAGCTCACACTTGGTATATTATAGTGTAATACAGTATCATCATTAGTCACATCATTGAATGCCTTGGCTTTTGGAGAGATCCTCCACTAGACAGTACAGAGGGCCTCACAAGTCACAAGAGGTGATTCCTACTAACCTTGGGCTGCTAGGTACTCCACCCCATCACGTACAGTGGGCCTTCAATGTCACAAAGAGGTTCATCCCACAAGACATGGTCGCCTGAGGTAATACAACTCATCATGTACCATGGTCTTGCAATGTCACAGAGAGGTGCCTCCCACTGTGGGCCAGTAAAGTCACAAAGTGGTGCTTCCCACATGCCCAAAAGTCAGCAGTCTTTAGGTCTTAGCCAGTCACAGATTTCAGTATGTAATCCAGTTTGGAGAAAATATTTTCAAGACCTACTTCAAATCTCATCTTCCAGGAAAGTCACCCTAGATCATTCAAAAATATCTTCCTCGTAGAGAGGGTACCAACACAGCAAACAACTCATCAATCAGACGCGCAATGTGCAAGATATAGGCATTTTAGTAAAAAGAGAGGCCGGTTGAGATGAGGCCCAGTCCGACCTGGCCAGACTGACCCAACCAACCAGGACTAGGGGTCCCATATATAAGGCCCCATCCTTAAACATTACTTAATCTTTAGATACTTCAAGAATACACATTAAGGATCTTTTCAGGTTTATAGTTATAGATAGTTAGATCATAAATCATGCATTATATTCCACATTTAAACAAAGTGGTTACATAAAATATAGTATTCATTTTTCCCATCAACAGAAACATATTTAAAATAAAACATGCATTCTTTCATGAAACCTCTTTGACACTATCATCATATCATTTACCATTCCCTTGACCTGTGAAAAAACATTTCAAAAACAAGGGTTGAGCATAAAAAGATTATTAAGGTATATAAAAATATGCAAAGGAAACATGCGTACATGTATACATAAGAATCAGTGAAATCATACTTTACCCATAAAACATAAGCATGTTAACATACCTCATCAAATAATGAATAAATCATAGAAATCATAAGACAAAAAGGTAATATGAGGCATTCATGACATTCTTACGTAGGGAGTAACCGTCTCGGTTACATTTGGAAAACCCATCACAGTATATTCCCTAAATCCCTTCAGAGAAACCATAACATTTAACCCCTCTATGTTACCCAATACATTGGAGAGCTATATCGGGCTCACCTGCCCTTAGTTTATCATGGAACCACCCGTCTTCATAACAATTCCAAAGAACCATAACATAATCGTATCACATTAAACATGCATAAAGGAAACATAAAATTTCCACCTTTCAATCACAAGATATCAATACCACAAATTGATATAATAAAAACATTATGAAAACCATTTTCAATACCAAAATAAATGAAAAGTAAAACATCGTATTTATTTTTCATTTTTATATAATGTTATGGATTGTAGAGGGAGCCGAAACTCTAATAATGGTCACGACGGAGGAGAATTCTTTGTCGCCGCATAAGTATGACAAAAAAACATCCCCTTTTATCGTTTAATAAACGCTTCATATAAAAAAGATTCCTTTCAAATAAACATAAAATTCAAAGGGTATTATACACCGTATAAAAGAAAGTTGTGTATAAAACATAATATGCCTCAATGAAAGGAGATTGAGATGAAGTCCCTTACCTCGGGTCCAACTTGACTTTATCATTCTTTAATCTCCTGAATAATTAACATGAGTTAATTTATAATTTCTTAAGATCCTTTTTCATGTTCATTATTCCTTTTATATCACTTACAACCATGTCCTGAACACTATGTAATTATTTAAGTTAATAATGGTCGTTTTAACGATCATTGGTACTTGAGTCAAAAATAAACTCTTTATAATTACAAGTTTGTTCATGGGGTAAAATATCCATTATATCCAGAACTATATTCATTATTTAGATATCATATATATCATATGTATTCATTATATACATGCATTTATAATATTACATAATATTTAGAGGTAAGAAATGAAATGCACCGTTCATGGAGACGGTAAGTCATACGTAAACATGAACGCTACTTCCATTTATATTTCATATTTAATGGAATTAAAAAATAATGATACATAATAGTATTATAATCCAATTATGGGATCATATATAATATCATTAAATCCATCCTTTATATGTACCACATTTGTTATTAACAAATCAAATCACTTTGAGGGGGTGGTAGTCTGCACTTCCTAAAATGAAGATACCGTGTTTACCCATAATGGAAACCATATAGGTATGCCATAAATTAAAAATAGATAATATTAAGGTAAACATAATCATATTATATATAATATATAAATATAGTGACATCTTAATTTCCACCATTGAAGGTGTTAAAAGAATATTGAACAATCATCGTTTTGTGAGGCAGAAATTCACCATCCATAGAAACAGTGTGTTCTTTAACCATTAGATGTTGGTGTGTGTAATTGTAGATGGAATAATTCTTATAAAAACATCCTAATATATTATAGATAATTGATTTGTTACAAAATAAAAGAATAATAAGAGCTTAGGGGGTTGTAGAAGAAAAATAAAACAAAACAACACAAGTGAAGACATTACCTTAAAATCAGGTAACTCCCTTTGGTTTGAAACAAAAGGGTTTCATGAAGTGCTTCCTGCATATGGTTAGTCTTCTAGGATGTGTAGGGGGATGTGGAGAGAAAAAATGATCAGATCTTGGCCGAGAAAAATTCTTGAGAGGTGTGGGTAAGGAGGTAGAGGTGGGTGCCTTTTATAAGAGGAGAGGAGGGGCACTGTGGGAAAGGTATAAAATATTACTTTATTTTCATATGATTTTCGGATTTTAAAGGTCACACATTGATTTATTTCTAGTATAAGGTGATAAGAGTTATAAATCCACCCATCAAATAGGTTTTTTTACATGTTTAGGTTTTATATTTTACATTATCTTTTCATTTTATTTAAATCGTTAAATAATGTGGTAATCACTGCATCATCATGATGTCATACATAATTTAATTTATATAATGTATACAAATTATAGAAAAACTACTATGATGTAGGAAATCATTTTAGATTTCCAATGACTATTTATAGTAAAAAATATGACTTGTATAACCCCATGTAAAAATTGTTTTTGTAAAACAATACATGTTTGTGTCATTTTTACTTTTAATTTAAATAAAAGGCATTAATGACATTATCTTACCCACGTGGCTCCATGGGGTTCCAAAAATCGACCCATGGGTTTTCTTGGCCTCCCACGACTCATCCAATTGGGTTAGGACAAGTTTCAAGATATTTTCATTTTATTATAATATCATTTTTACCTTAAATCACACTAATTACCTTTAATCGCAATTAATAAAACATAAAAGTTACTTTTCATCAAAAATTATTTTCATCCCATTGAACCAAAATTTAATTAATAATGAAAATAATTTATAATTTATTTTTGAAATTCAAATCATAGAAGTGGTAATGTTTCATGTAAACAAAACATCAGTTTTTGTACCTACCACTTTGTGATTTGACTATTCATCAAAAATTAATGTTTTTTCAGAAAAATACCAAAAATTCACCCTAAGCTATATTTGATATTTGGAATTCAAAAATTATGTATATTTTACCAAATTCATAAAATAGAAGTTGCATTAATTAATTTTATTATTAAATCCCAATGTCAAATCAAAGTATGTTTTTATGAAACAATATCTATCAAAAGATTGACACTCGTTTATATCGAATCTCAAAGTGATATTAATTCCAATGACCACCATTGGATTAAATTGTAAAAATATATTGTAATTTAACTTTAAAACCAATTAAAAAGATAATCTATCTATATAAATTAATTATATTAAAAGGAGGTTTTGAATTATAATACAACACTTTTCACTATTCATTAAAAAATGAACATTATCAGAAAAATACCATAAATTTATCCAATGTACATTTCAATGTAAAAATCATAAAGAATATGTTTATTTTGACAGATATAGCTTATAAATTTGTCAAAAGATAGATTTAAAAATGGTTCTCCATCAAAAGGCGGTAAACCAATCTTTTAAAAATATTAGAGTATTCCATCCTTAAGATTGGATTTGGTCTCATTTTAAGCCTCTAAAACACTATCTAATACATAAATACAAATAGATAAGAATATCTATTATTCATTACTTACTTGGGATGTTACATCCTTCCCCCTATCGAAAATTGCATCCCCACAATTTATTTACTTATCGAATAAGTGGGGGTATTTATCACTAATTGCATTTTCAGATTCCCATGTTGCCTCTTCACTCATGTGGTTTTTCCACAAAACCATTACATGATGAATCAACTTATTCCGCAACACTTTCTCCTTGTGATCATGAATCTGAACTGGTTGTTCCTCATAAGATATATTCTCTTCCAACTGAACTACCTCTGGACTCAAAACATGAGATGGATCTGGCATGTACTTCCTGAACATTGAAACAAGAAAAACATTGTGTACCTGAGATACACATGGATGTAAAGCCACTCAGTACGCAACTGATCCAACTCTCTCAAGAATTTCATATGGTCAAATGAACCTTGTACTCAGCATTCCTTTCTTACCAAATCGTATCACACTTTTCCATGGTGATACTTTGAGAAAAACATGATCACCTACCTCAAAAGAGAGATGCTTACTCCTGTTGTACGCATAACTCTTCTGCCTGCTCTGAGCCATTCTCATGTGTCTCTGTATCATCTTAACTTTTTCTGCCAACTCTTCTACCGATTCCGGACCCATCAACTTCCTTTCACCCACTTCATCCTAGAAATCTGGAGTTTGACACTACATCACATATAATTCCTCAAATGGTGCCATATGTATACTAGAATGGAAACTGTTATTATAAGAAAACTCAACCAAAGAAAGATGTTGGTCCCAAATTCCTTGATAATCCATCGAACAAGCACATAGAATATCCTCCAAAGTATGAATTCTTCGTTCTGACTGCCCATCTGATTGAGGATGAAATGCTGTACTAAAATTTAATTCAGCACCCAATGACTTCTGAAGGCCTTTCCAAAAGCTAGAAGTAAACCTCAGATCACGATAATATACAATATATAGGGTAACTCAATGCAGCCTGACAATCTCTTTACGATACAATCGATAAAGTTGATCTAGAGGGAAAGTATCTCGAATAGGAAGGAAATAAGCAGATTTAGTAAAGCGATCAACAATAACCCAGATTGCATTATTACCTCGAGGTGTCTTTTCCAATCCCACAACAAAGTCCATGGATATATTTCCCAATTTCTACTCTGGAATTGGTAAAGGCTGAAGCATCCCATTCCGGAAATATATTTTTTTATTAAGGAAACACTTTTATGGAAAAAAGAGAGAAACCTAGAAGGTCCAACAAAATAACCAAACAAACCCAATTAAAGACCGGAAGGAACAGGAACTACCACATACACGCAACAATAACAACAGCTATCCCTAAGCTGGACACTCGGCATCCCATGCAAGCATGGTCCCTCCCGATGTTTCCATCCATCCAAAACAAAGATATCACAAGTCACCTACAAAGGAAATGGTGGAGTGATCTAGCCTGATGAGGGGGTCCAACCTGCACTTCCCAAATCAGACTGAGGGCGAGGCCTCATAGGAAAAGGATATGTTACCAAAACAATGCTTTAGCCTATTATTGTTTTCTTCCCTATAGAGACTCCAATGCATTAACTAGACCTCGGCCTTAGGATCTTCTCTAATAACATCTTCCAAATGGTTCTCCATTTTATCCCAAGTTCGGATATACTCTTCTTTGCTGATTTTCTTGTCGTTGAATCCTATCATTAAAATCAAATCTTGCTTGTCAATCCACTTTGCTTGTTCATGGTCGACCTCCACTCTAACAGCTCTTCCCATCATGCCAGCCTCTTCTTGTGGAATATCAACATAAAGAAATTCCTCGACCATAACCTCCTCAGAACAAAGTATGGGTTCCTTTCTAGAACTTATATTCCCAGTAGAATATCCCATGTCATTGACATTCCCCATGGTTGTGGCCTGGGGATCCAATTTCACCGCGTTGGGGAGAGGCACCGATAATTTCTTCCCATAACGGGTCTCCAAAGGTGGGGGAAGCAAGGAGTAGTCTTTCTTCTCCCTCCTCTTTTTGCAACTCACATTGTTCATTTGAGGAACCTCTTCAGTCACCTGATCCAAAGATATCATTCTGACTCCCTCCTGGTCGGCCTCACCACCACCAGACTGTCCACCTATCATTTCAGAGCAACCAATACTATTTGGTATGTAACATTCTGTAAATTGATGGCAAGGGGTTTGTTCATCTTCCCTCAAATGAGCCGCTCTGACCTCTGAAACATCCAGAGTAGCATACCGGTTAGAGGAGCAAGGGATAGCCACATCCACTCTGAACTTACTCATACTGGGTGAAGTGTTCTGACCTGGGAACTCAAGCTCACCATAATCCCGATGGTTCTTGAGTCCCCTTCCCATAAACTGGAAAGTATTGGCCCCATCAATGTCCAGGCCATGTCTAGTAATTGGAGAATCACGGTTCGGTCCATTGGAATTACCATTTTCCCAGTTGATTATACCAGATTCCTCTGGAGGGGTAGCCACTACCACTCCATCCATGGCCTCCTTCCTCCTGGTCTCATTCACTTCCACCTGCACTCCCAAGTCTCTACACAGGTTGACAGAGCTCTGTTTCTGAACTTCTAGAACAACAGTTGGAAACGTATCCTCTACCTCCCCTGAAGATACCCCCTGAACCATCGTGTTAGTGAGCCCATCTAACCTTGAAGGAGCAAGAACATCCTGAGGAAGGCCTGCAGGTGAAATCTGCTCACTGCCTTGCACAACTCTAATGGTGGTCGCACCCTCTCTCGAGGGGACCTCCACTAATATGGCTGGAACCTCAGAGATTTGGAAACCCCTGGGCCTCCTTCGGCAGCCGTGTCCATCATGCCCCTATCTGTAACAAAATGAACAAAAAGGGGTCCATGATTCATAGACAATCGACTGTGCATACCTGTATTCTTCTTCCACTACAATCCAGACAAGCTCCGGCGGCAACCTTGAAAGATCCATTTCAACACAAATACTGAAGAATCCCTTCCAGTAATTGCTGCTCTACTTTAACCTGTTGACAAGTAAAACACTTCATAGTAAAATCAACAATATATCTTTTCATTCCATCCTACTAGTAATAGTCCCGCAGATCTCTGTACCTCTTAGTACTTCCAGGATGAACTGAAAACGGAGAACTATGAGCTTCACATAACAACACTCTCTTCAAATGTGAATCACAAGGCACACACAATCTCTTCCCAAATCTCAGAACACAATCATTATCAATGTTGAATTTAGGCAACTTACCCTTTCGAACCAGCTCTACCTTTTTCTGCAACTCACTCTCTTGCTTCTGTGCCTTCTTTATTCTGTCTGATAGAGATGACTTCACTGATACCTAAAACAGAATAGAAGGAAATCCTACACCAACAACTTCTATGCCAACATTCATAAAATCCATAACCAAAGGATCACATTCCAAACGCAACATTGTTAATGAAGCATTACTTTTTCGACTGAAAGCATTAGCCACTTTATTTGCTTTTCCCAGATGGTAATGAATTGTACAATCAAAATCCTTGATTAATTCAAGCCATCTCCTCTGTCTCATGTTCAATTCATTTTGAGTGAATATATATTTTAAATTTTTGTGATCGGTATATATTTCACACTTTACTCCATACAAATGATGCCTCTAAATTTTTAAATCAAAAACAACAGCTGCTAATTCCAAATCATGTGTAGGGTAATTTACCTCATGAGTTTTCAACTGACGTGATGCATAAGAAATTACCTGATCATTCTGCATTAGGACGAAACCAAGTCCTTTCAATGATGCATCACTGTAGATAAAAAACTCCCCATTCCTAGAAGGTAGTGCCAAAATTCGAGCATTCACCAATCTTCTTTTCAGTTTATGAAAACAATCATCACATTCTTTTGTCCAGATAAACTTAACACCCATCTGAGTTAGCTCAGTCATTGGACTAGATAACTGGGAAAAATTTCTAACAAACCTTCATTAATAGCCTGCCATACCAAGGAAGCTACGAATCTCAGTTACATTTGTGGGTCATGGCCATTCTTCAACAACCTTTGTTTTTGCAGGATCAAAAGTTATCCCATATTTAGAAACAATGTGACCAAGGAAAGAAATTTGTTGCAACTAGAACTCACACTTACTAAATTAACCATATAATTTATTTTCTTTTATGGTTTAAAAAATAACCCTTAAATTTCTTTCATGCTCCTCTTTACTTTTAGAAAACACCAAAATATCATCAATGAAAACCGCCAAAAACTTATCCAAGATCTCATGGGAAATTCTATTCATTAAGTCCATGAATACAGCAGGTGAATTGGTTAGCCCAAAAGGCATTACTAAAAATTAATAATGGCCATATCTTATATGAAACGCGGTCTTCAGAACATCTGCTTCCTTTACATTCAACTGATCGTACCCCGATCTCAGGTCACTCTTTGAAAAAAACTGAACTCCCTAGAGCTGATCAAACAAATCATCGATATGAGGAAAAAGATATTTGTTCTTAACAGTGATGTTATTCAAGGATCTATAATCAATGCAATGTCTCATAGAACCATATTTCTTTTTAACAAATAAAACAGGAGAACCCCATTGTGATGTGATAGGTCGAATGAAACCTTTCTAAAATAAATCTTGCAATTGATCATTCAACTCTAAAATTTCAGTTTGAGCCATTCGATATGTGGGTTTTGAAATTGGATTGGCATTAGGAACTAAGTCAACAGTAAATTCAACATCCCGATCTAGTATTATTCCAGGAATATTATCAGGAAAAACATCAGGATACTCATTTACCATTGGCACATCATTAATCTGATCAGTTCCTTTGTTTTCAACAATATGTGCAAGGTAACATTAATTTCCATCTTTTAAATGTTTCTCAGCCTCTTGATATGTTATCAACAGTAAGGGTTTATTATTGTACAAAAACTAAAAGTATTTATGAAAAGAAACTTCTTTAGCTCTATAGTCAATCTTAGAATGGTAAATAGAGAACCAATCCATACCCTGGATAAAATCAAACGCTACTAGAGGTAAAATAATAAGGTTTGCAAGTAGGTTCTTTCCACGGATAAGGATATGAAGATTCTTATAAATTCTTTTTGCCTCAACATTTCCCCCAGGTGTTTTACCACAATTTTAGGAGTCATTTCTTGATATGGTCTTCCCATTTTAGTAGAAAAGTTTTCAGAGATGAAGTAATGTGTAGACCCTGAATCAAACAACACACTGGCATAATCTGAAAAAACAAAGTACCTGATACCACTTCATTTGATGACCCAACATCTCCTGAAGTAGTTGCCAAGGATTTCACCACCCCTTTCTTCTTGTAGTCTAACTGCTTCCCATCCCTCAAGATCTTTTTCGGAAACTCTTTTTCATAGTGACCCATCTCATTGCACTTAAAACATTTCACTAACTATAAATCAAATTTGGTGTTACCATCACCCTGATCTCTTTCAGTGCAATCACAAGACTTATGTCCCATCTTACCACATCGGTAGCACTTCCCATAATTCAGAAGACATTCCACAGCATGCCTTTTACCACATTTATCACAAACTGGAAACTTAGTTTTCTTACCTTCAGACCTTTTTGAAGAGTTCTTCCCTTTATTCTGCCACCTTTGTCTCTTAATCTGTTGGTTGTTATAGAACACTTGATCATCAGAAAACTCCATTTCCACCTTCTCAGCACCTCAAACAAGCTTTTCATAACTCTTGAACTGACGAGAGGAGAAATCCCTTAGATATTTTGGCTTTAATCCTGAGTAAGAATGGTTTATTTTACTATTAAGGTCTCGGATAAACTTTAGAGCATACCTTTCCAATGGAATGAACCTTTCTTCATAAGAATCCACTAAGTCTTCCTCTTTCCACAATTAAAAGAATTTGTTTTCCATCCTATGTCGAACAACCTTAGGAAAATATTTCTCTAGAAACATACCTTTGAATTCATCCCAATCGAGAGCATCAATCTCATCAGTGTCCCTGATATTTTTAACCATCAACCACCACTTATCTGCTACTACCTCCAAATGGTAAATAGTAAGACTATCCTTTTGATTGTGTGAACAACCCATGACATCGAAAATCATCTCCAGTGTTTTAACCCAACCTTCAGCTATCACAGGGTCAGATGATCCTCTGAATGATTGGGGATGTTGCCTCATTAAATGTTCCACCACTGACATGTTCCTCTACGGTTGATCTGGCTGCTCTCGTGCATGGATACCACCACCATTTATCGCTTGAGTCAACTACACCATTACTGCAATAAACTGTTCAGTTCCAATTCCGACCATCTGAGGATGCTGATTCAGAAGGTCATTTCCTTTGGTATGCCTTCCTCTCACTACATCCATGTTTCCTCTGCGAAAACCATTCTGAACAAACATGTCTTAGGTGAAGAAACATGGTAATCATCAAATGCTATATCATTTCAATTTGACCATAAAAAAATATTTTTGCATAATCATTTAATATATTTCTAACTCCTAATGTTATCTAAACCAACCTATGATACCAACTATTAGGCCCCAGCCTTAAACATTACTTAATCTTGAGATATTTCAAGAATACACATTGAGGATCTTTTCAGGTTTAGAGTTGTAGAGAAATATATCATAAAACATGCATTGCATTCCTCATTTAAACAATTTGGTTACATAAAATATAGTATCCATTTTTCCCATCAAAGGAAATATATTTAAAATAAAACATGGATTCTTTCTTAACCCATTCCTGAAACTATCATCATATCATGTACCTTTCCCTTGACCTGTAAAAAAACATTTCAAAAACTTGGGTTGAGCATAAAAACCCCAGTAAGGGATTTAAAAATATGGAAAGGAAACATGAGTACATGTATAAATAAGAATCAATGAAATCATACTTTACCCATAAAAAATAAACACTTTATCATACCTCATAAAATCATGAATAAATCATATAAATCATAAGATATAAAGGTAACTTGAGGCATTCATAACATTCTTACGTAGGGAGTAACCCTCATGGTTACGTTTGGAATACCCATCATAGTATATTCCATAAATCTCTTTGGAGAAACAATAATGTTTAACCCCATTGCGTTACCCAATACATTGGAGAGTTATATCGGGCTCACCCACCCTTAGTTTATCACGGAACCACCTGTCTTCATAACAATGCCAAAGAACCATAACGTAATCGTATCACATAAAACATGCATTAAGGAAACATAACATTTCCAAATTTCAATCAAAAGATATAAATACCACACATTGATATAATAATAAAATTATGAAAACCATTTTCAATACCAAAATAAAAGAAAAGTAAAACACAATATTTATTTTTCATTTTAAAAAAAATTATGGCTTGTAGAGGAAGTCGGAACTCTAATAATGGTCACGACAGCGGAGAAGTCGTTGTCGTTGCATACGTATGACAAAAAACATTCAATTTTTTAATTTAGTAAATTCATCATATAAAAAAGATTCCTTTTTAATAAATTTAAAATTCAAAGGGGTTTATACACCATATGAAAGAATTTTTTCTATAAAACATAATATGCCTCAATGAAAGGAGATTGAGATGAAGTCCCTTACCTCTGGTCCGACTTGAATCGATCGTTCTTTAATCTCATGAATAATAAACTTGAGTTAATTTATACTTGCTTAATAACCTTATTCAAGATCATTATTCCTTTTATATCACTTATTACCATGTCATGAACACTATGTAATTATTTATGTTAATAACGGTCGTTTTAACGATCATTGGTACTTGAGTCAAAAATAAACTCTTTATAATTACAATTTTTTCATGGGGTAGAATATCCATTATATATAGAATTTTATTAATTATGTAGATATCATATATATCATATATATCCATTATATACATGAATTTATAATATTACATAACATTTAGAGGTAAGAAATGAAATGTACCGTTCATGGAACGGTAAGCCATACGTATGCATGAACGCTACTTCCATTTCTATTTTATATTTAATTGAATTAAAACATAATGATACATAATATTATTATAATTCCATTATGGTTTCATATATAATATAATTAAATCTATCCTTTATACATTCCACATATGGTATTAACGAATCAAATCAATTTGAGGGTGCGATAGTCTGCACTTCTTAAAATGAAGATATCGCGTTTACGCATAATGGAAACCATAAATGTATTCCATGAATGAAAAATAAAGAAGAATAAGGAAAACATAAACATATTATATATCATATATAAATATAGTTACATCTTAATGGTCCCCTTTTAAGGTGTTAAAAGAATATTGAACATTCATCGTTTCGTGAGGCAGAAAGTCACTTTCCACAGAAACAGTATGTTCTTTAACCATTAGATGTAGGTGTGTGTAAGTGTAGATCGAATCCTTATTATAAAAACAACCTAGTATTTTTAAGATACTGGATTTGTTAAAAAAATCAAGGAATAAAAGGAGTTTATGGGGTTGGAGAAGCAAAATAAAACAAAAAAACACAAGTGGAGACATTACCTTAAAATCAGGTAACTCCCTTTGGTTTTAACCAAAAGGGTTTCTTAAAGATAATCCTCACTAAGTTAAGGCTTCTAGGATGAGTAGAGGTATTTGTAGAGACAAAATGATCAGATCTTGGCCTATCCAAAGGCTTGATAGGTGCGGGTAAGGAGGTAGAGGTGGGGGCCTTTTATAAGAGGAGAGGAGGGGCACTCTTGGAAAGGTATAAAATGTTCCTTTATTTTCAAATGCGTTTCAGATTTTAAAGGTCCCACATTTATTTATTTCGATAATAAGGTGATAATAGTTCGAAATCAACCCATCCAATATGATTTTGAAATTTTTAGGTCTTATATTTTACATTATCATTTCATTTTATTTAAATCATTAAATAATGTGGTAATCGCTGCATCATCATGATGTCATAAATAATTTAATTTATATAATGTATAAAAATTATTAAAAAATACTATGATGTAGGAAAGATTTTTATATTTCTGATTACTATTTATAGTAACAAATATCACTTGTATAACCCCATGTAAATTTTTTTTAGTAAAACAATACATGATTATTTCATTTTTACTCTTACTTTAAATAAAATGCATTAATTTTATTATCTTCACCAGTGTCTCCATGGTGTCCCAGAAATCGACCCATGGGTTTTATTGGTCGGCCATGAGTCATCCAATAGGGTTAGGACAAGTTTCAAGATATTTTCATTTTATTATAATATCATTTTTACCTTAAATCACACTAATTACCTTTAATCACGATTAATAAAACTTAAAAGTTACTTTTCATCCAAGAATATTTTCATCCTATTGAACCAAATTTTACTTAATAATTAAAATAATTTATATTGTATTTTTGAAATTCAAATCACAAAAGTGTTGAAGTTCGATTTAAATGAAAATTAAGTTTTTGTAACTACAACTTTGTGGTTTCACAAGTCATAAAAAATTAATGTTTTTCAAAAAAATACCCAAAATTCACCCTAAGCTGTATTTGATATTCTGAATTAAAAAATGATGTCTATTTTACCAAATTCATAAAATAGAATTTTCATAAATAAATTTTATAATTAAATCCCACTGTCAAATCAAATAGCGTGTTTTTAAGAAACAATGTCTATCAAAAGATTGAGACTCGTTTATGTCCAATCTCAAATTGATATTAATTCCAATTACCAAAATTGGATTAAATGGTAAAAATATATTCTAATTTTACATTAAAACCAATTAAAAAGATAATCTAACTATGTAAATAAATTATATTAAAAAGTGTTTTTGAATTAAAATACAACACTTTTCACTATTCATTAAAAAATGAACATTATTAGAAAAATACCAGAAATTTATCCAAAGTAAATTTCAATGTCCCAATCATAAAGAATAAGTTTATTTTGACAAATATAGCTTATAAAGTTTTCAAAAGTTATATTTTAAAATGGTTCGCCATCAAAAGTCGGTAAAACAATCTTTTTAAAATATTAGAGTATTCAATTCTTAAGATTGGATTTACTCTCATTTGAAGCCTCTAAAACACTATCTAATTTATAAATAGACATAGATAAGAATATGTATTATTCATTACATACATGGGATGTTACACCATATGCCCCAGCTCATTAAGAGGGAATTTAGTCAACATGGTGCAGGTCAGGGTCGGTCTGGTATGGCCTGGCCATTGGGCCATTTTTAGAAGGCCTCTCTAGACTCAGCCTAATGGCAAGGGTTCAGCCCTCCGAGTCACTTAGATACACGGTCTTGTGTGGCCCAACATGAAGGGGGTGTGATTGTAGCCTATCAGGTCGGGTCAGGCCTGCTGGGTGCGGGTCCAGCTCGCCTGCTAGGGACCGGCCTCGCGATGAGGATTGTAGTGTCGACCTGCCAGGACTTAAACCGACTTCTGCATCCAGCTCCCCCCAATGGCCATGGGGGCGCATAACCCTTCCACCAATGGCGGTTGACGGAAAATAGCTTTTTCAGTTGTCTGGACGGCCTGGATGCGAACATCCCTCCATGTAGTGCCATACCTAGCGCTAAGTCCTCTAGCATGCCGATGTGACAAACAAGTCGTGGCTTCCCAATCTGTGCGGCCTACCAGTGCATGCTACCTCCTCCAGGCAGCCGATGAGGTTGTCCGATGCTACAACTACCATCAGCAGGGAGTTTAGTGGACCACTAGGTGCAATCCAATGGTCTGTTCTTCGATCCGTCAGAATCTATGGCCTCTAGGGAGGGCCCTCTTCACCGTGAGGATCCCAAACCTCCCTTGTCATCATTTTTGGGGTACGACCACCATGAAGTCACAAGCGGAGGCAGATGTGATTTTTTTGTGTGTGCTTGGGGCCTCCACGTAAGAGGATTAAATATGAAGGAGGTTTGGGGATTTTTCGTTCAATCATTCTATGCCAATATTTAGAACCTGAATATATAACCCCAATAATAACTCACTCTTTCACATAACACATGAATCGTCGATCAACATGTCCATGGGATGATCTATGTTTTTTATTTTTAGAAAAGGTTGGGGAAGAACAAAAAATAAAAAACCCATACCTCATATGATGTTTGATGTCACAGCGTTCGTTCTCGAGGGATTAAGAGGTTGAAATCGCTTCTTTCCTCCGATCATCGAAAGAAATCAATGATGATGACGTTCCGCTGGCGTTCATTTTTCCTTTCTGGGGTGGAAGTGCATTAACGTTTCTCCAGAGAATCCTCCAAATTTTTATTCCTTATTTCCCCAACACAGTGAACTATAAATAAGATCACATCATAGATTTCTCATTATGATGTGATGTCGCATCATTGCACAATTTTATTTAACATATTACATCAATATTACACATAATTAAATAATTGTCACAATGCTAGTTAATGAGAAAATAATGAGCCCCATTTATGTGAATTGTTGCTTCTTAGTCGTTTCCCAATTGCGTCGCCGTCCACCACTAAACAAAGATAATTAAAATAAAATAATTCTTTTAAATTATTTCATTTAATTTCTCAAAAATTATGAAAAATAACTTTTCATCTAGCCCCTTTTCGATCTATGTTATGTCATTCCTATGTGAATCTCAGTGTTTGGAATTCAACTATGTCTTCATATTTTTAATATGAGCACCAGTTTAAATGATATAAAATTTCTCTAGAAGGTTTGCTGAAGGTACCATTAAAAGAAGATAAAAATTCTATTTCGGGCTATCTGGATCATGGAATCACAAGCTATCCAATTTATTGTTCTCAAAATAATTCTATATAAATAAATATATTACATATAAATTTAGAGACATTATATTTTCCCCGCCATTGGGGTTTACATCTCTGAAATCCTAAACAAAAACTAAAAATATGGGTGTACTGATCATGAATATGATCCTCCAACTCCCATGTATTCTCTGGGATATTCTATTTCTTCCATAATATGTGCACTAAAAGAATCAACCGCCTGAGTAGGGCCCTCTCCTTCTTATCCTCTAACTCCACGGGGAACACCACAAACATTTCCACATCATCAACATCCAACTCACCCCAGTTGATGATGTGTGATGGATCAGGCACGTACCTCGTCAGCTATGACACATGCTGAACATCATTCACCTAATGCATCTATTGGGGAAGATCTAGATGTTTGGCCACCTCCCTAACTATTCCTAGGATCTGAAAATGTATGATTAACCCTAGAGATAGCTTTTCTCCCCTGTCAAATGAACACAATACTTTTCGGGTTGATAACTAAATGAACACATAATCTACCTCCTCAAACTCCAATGGTCTCTGTCTCTCGTCGGCATAAGACATATGTCTACTCTATGCAATCCTCATCTGCTCCTGGATGATCTGAACCTTCTCGGTGGTATCCCGTACCATCTCTGGATCCATGAGTGCCTACTCTCCTAGATCTATCCAGCATAGGGGTGGTCTTCAAGGCTGTGTGTACATGTAATAAAATGGTGACTTGTCAATGGTGGAGTGATATCTATTGTTGTATGCAAACTCCACCAATGGAATGTGGTCTTCCCAATTGTGAACAAATTCTAGGATACAAGAACGAAGCATATTTCCAAGGTCTGTATGGTCCTCTCTATCTGACCACCTATCTAGGGATGAAAATCCAAGATCAATCATAACTGTGTCCCGAACACGTCCTGTAATCCCTTCTACAATCGTGTTGTAAATAGGGGTTCGTGTTCTGAGATGATCATCGAAGGCACCACGTGGAGCCGAACTATCTCCTTGATGTAGAGTCATCCCAAGACCTCTACCAATACCTACTGCCGGATGGGTAGGAAGTGAGCCGATTTGGTGAGTCGGATAATGATCACCCAGATAGAATCACGACCTCTAGATGTATGAGTTAACCCCATCATGATGTTCACTGACATACCATCCCATTTCCAACGTTGTACCTCAAGTGGATGAGTCAAGACTTCTAGAAACTAGTGCTCGGCCATCACTTGCTGAGATGTGAGTCATCGTGAAACGATATTGGATACTTCTTTCTTCATCCCTGAAAACCTATTCTGACTCCAGAGGAACTGGTACATATATTCCACACCATGATGTACCACCACAGGGGATGTATGGAATTCCATCAATCTGGAGTGTCTCTGTCTTTGAAACTCATGTAGGGATCTGATCCTATGAACATCTTCTACTGGAACTGCTGGTCGTAGATGCTGACCACCGGGTGGTGGTTACCCTAGTGCAACTCCCTAGGGGGGCCATCTCTAAAATTGGTTTCTGAATGGGTGCCTCGTTGCTAGGCAGACTGTCTTCACGACCTCGTAATAGGTTCCACGTAGGTCATCTACATAGATGCATCATTAGATAGATCAAGATATACCATGGTAAAAAGGTTATACCCAGTGAGATAAATCTTATTTCAAATAAGGAGACATTTATGCAACCAATTTTTTCATGTACTGAGTCGAATATATAATTCAAGGTCCTGGTGTATGAATACGTCGGTCGACACATTAATAATTTATTGTCCAATCCAGAATGTCAGATGTGCAACACTTAACACTACTTCCGCAAACAAAACACAGACTTCATGTCATTGAGGGGGAAACGAACATGCCTCTGATACCACTTTGTCATGACCCCTCCCCTGGGGCCCATGCAGTTTCTACCCCATGCCCGTCAAGTGAAGGCCATGGACATGTGACTAGTGTTGAAGGCCCCCGCGTGCATGTGGGATGAATTTTACTGAGTAACTATACACACCAACAGTCTCAACTACATCCCTAGACACTGAAAGGGGGGATAAAGTACCACTAAAACAAAGTTTAGTGCAAGTACAACTGAAAGAATGTGAGCCATAATACAAACCCAAAAATGAAATGAAAATAGAAATTATATAAAGGAAACCCGGATGGCCATTTTTCGAAAAATCCCAACTGATCATGAGAGTTGTGAATAAACTTGAAGCCGAATTTCATGTCTTGATTGCACAGTTCTACTAGGCCCTGCTTAGTCCTAGGCCACCAAGTCCACCTTCAAAGCTTCTGTAAGTCCCATCTCATTGAGCACCCCTATCGAATCATTGGTCATCTGTGCTAGAGACAACACATGTGGGGGAAGCCCATGAAAGGGTGAGTAACACATTACTCAGTAGATACCCCAAAACAAAAGGAAATACCACACAATAATTTCTCAAAGTAAATAATTAAATAGAAGACAACTCACACAAGGTATATTCTATGTTAGTAACAGTAGCATCATAATTCACATCGCTAAACACCACAATTTCTAGAGAAAACATCTTCTAGCGTGTAGAGTGGGATTGCCATATCATGATAACGTACTTCACAATAACCGTATACCGCTTAGGTACTCATCCACATCGCATACTGTTGGCATGAAAAGTCACAGAGAGGTTCTTCCCACTACTCATAGTCTACTGAGATACTTCTACTCATTGGGTATTGTGGTCTGCAATTTCACAAATATTTTCTTCCAATCGTGGTCCTGTAAAAGTAACAATAAGGTGCTTTCCATTGGGTGAATAGTTAGCAGTCTTCGTGTCTCATGCCATCGCAGGGCTCTATACGTAATGCACGGGGGAGTACCTCCCATCACCCCCTTAGTCGCATATCAACATCTATGAAAGTCGCTATAGTGAATGGAAAAATATCCCCTCATCTAAAGGATCCCAATTTAATAAATTCCTTTTCAATTGAATGTTCGGTTTGCAAACTACGGGTGTTTTAGTAACCAGGGGAAAGTTGCGACGGGGCTCGGTCCGACCCAATCTGACCAACCCGACCAACCCGGTATAGGTGTACCATGTTCCCTAGTTCATTAACATGGACTTGACCTGACCTGGTGCAGGTCGAGATCGATCTAGGAGGGCCAGGCCAATGGGCCCGGCCCAATAGGCCTCGCTGGACCAGGCCCGGTTGGCTGAGGCTCCAGCCCTCTGGGTCACCTGGCAACACGATCTAGTCCTTTCTTATCCGAAGGGGTTGCTAGTTTGGCCTTTTGGTGTGGGTTTCACCCACTAGCTGTGGGTAAATCCAGTAGGTGCGGTCTGGCCCGACCCGCTGGGGGATCGACCTGCTAATGGGGGACCGGCCAGGCGGTGCCACTGGGGGTGCCTACCAGCAGAGATGCGGCCTGGCTTCCATGTCAGGCTCTCGCCATGGTCCCGCGGGTGAAGGACCCTTCCACCAGCCGCTGTCAATAGGCAACAACTTTAATAGTCGTTTTGATGACCTGGATGCAATCCCTCCCTCCACACATTTCCCCACCTGGTGCCGCGTCCTCCAGCGCACCGCCGCAGATGATGAGCCACAAATACCAAATCAACACTCTTCGTCAGTGTATGACGCCTCCTCCACGCTGATGGTGCACTGGTAGGGTGTTTAGAGGACCACCGGACACACTCCAGTGGTTTGGCCTTCAAGCCATCAGTGTCTATGGCCTCTGGGGAGTGTCATGTTCACTGTAAAGATCCCAAACCTTCCATTCCATCATTTTTATGGTATGAATACCAAAAACGCACATGCAGAGGCTATCGCTAATTTTTTTTGTCGGCCCAAGGCCTTCGCATTATATGTTTAAATATGATAGTGGTTTGGGGAGTTTCTCTTCATTCATTCCATGAAAAAATTTATACCCTGAATAAAATAACCACAAGAATAAATCACACTCCCACATAAATCATGAATCAAAGATCAACCTATTCATAGGTTGATCCCTATTCTCCGTTTTTATAAATGTATTAGGAAGAACATCAAATCAAAAACCCCTACCTCTTATGAAGTCTAAAGTTGTTGTGTTCTTCCTCGAGGGATTAAGAGGTCAATATCACTTCTCGGCTCTAATCATAAAAATGTTTTGAAGATGTGGATGTTCTGTTGGAATTTTTTGTTCTTCGCTGGGGTAGAAGTCTATCAGAGTGTCTCAAGAAAATACACCAAATATTTTATACTTATTTCTGTAGTGTGTCGAACTGTAAATAGGAGTATGTCACAATATTCTCATTTTGACGTGACACCGCATCATTACATTGTTTTATATAAGAAATAGTGCCACTATTATGAAACATTAAAGCATTGATATTCTATAAGTTAATGAGCCATTAATGAGCATCATTACTGCATATCGTTACATCCTCATCGCGGACCTGCAACATCGTTGTCTGCCACCCAACTATGAGAATGAAAAATAATAATTCTTTTAAAATATTTTATTATTTTCCTCGAAAATCCAAAAAAATAAATATTTTGATCTTCCCTTACCGATTAAAGTTAATTAATTTCAAGGATAATCCCAATGTCTAAATTCAACATTTCCCTCATATTTATAATCTAAGAACCGGTCAGAATATAGAAAATTTCACTCGCATGTTTACTAAACCAACCTTTAATTTTTTTTAAACAAAACTACATTCTATGCTCTCTAGACCTTGGAATCATGTGTTGTTGAATTGCATGGCCTCAAATAATTCTATATAAATATAAAAATTTACACAAAAATTCTGAGACATTACAATTGACATTTCATTATAAAAAATATAACAATTTTTAGAAACACACAGAAATGGAAAAAAGACTTGTAAATGATTTATGGAAGAGTATTTAGGAAATTAACTAATATAAGAAATTAATTTTAAGGGTTAGGATCAATTTATAATCCTTATTATATAATTTTTAACCCTTAGTGTCCTAATTTTTCTTTTACCATGTTAAAGAAGATTTATAGTTGTTATTATTCATATTTAATAAAAATAAATGTGAAATATTTAACCAATTTTTTCCTATGATTATAAATATTGAATACTATTTAAAAAATCAATATATATATTTTGACTATTTTTCGGAAATAAAAATAGTTAAATGGGATGAAAACTATTTTTCAAAACATATCCCTTTTATGTTAATTTTTTTATTATAAATCTATGTTTAATGATCATTAAAAATAAAAAAAATTATTATTTAAAATAATAAAATATAAATTTTAAAAATAATCACAAATACAGTTTAAATTATAAAATAATATAAAAATATATTATATTTTAAAGAAATCATTATTTTCATTATTCGTTAAAAAATCAATCATTTAAAATATTCTCAAAATTTCCCCATAAGATAATTTTTGATATCATGATTTACAAAATTATGAATATTTTATAAAATACATTTTATAAATGCAAAAAGGTTTTTTATAATATTCTCTCATAAAAATAAATTAAAATCATTTCAGAGGAACTAGTATATTGAATGACAAAAATGAATTTTCTAAGGAAATTTCTTTGTGTATTTAATAAGCACTAATCAATAAGTTTCTATTCATTATAACATTAATATATTTTTCAAAAATTATTTAATTCCATTCATAAATTCGTATTTAGAAGAATTATTATAATATTCATATTTTGATAACAATATTTTGTGATTTATTTTAGCCTATTGATGCGTATTTTGTACACTATAATACAAAATGTTATTTTAAAAAATACTATGATCTTTATATCCCCCCATTAATGAATTTAATCCTTATAATTTAAATTCAATCTCTGTAATCAATGGCTTAAAAATTAAAATACAATTTTAAAAATCCTTCATCGTAAATTTGTTTTTTAGAACATCCTCATTAAAAGAGATATTGGGAAGAATTAATATACTCTAAGATAACAACTACTAGAATTCCAAATAGATGAACATTAGTGGAATGCGAAAATATTAACATCGAAGAAAAATTTAATATCTAAATTATGATACATACTAATAGATAACATTTTTCAAATGAAATATAATTAACATGAGAAAGTTAAAAATAACAAATATATAATGAGATAAGGTGGAAAAAAGCATCCATTCTTCAAAAAGAAGGTAATATGATAATTTTCTTATTCAAGATACTTTTCATATATTTGTAAAATTTATTTATCATATAGACTAACAACATACGGAGATTTGATAACTTTATTATAATTTTTTTATTTTAATATCATTCGACAAAAAACTCATCTTTCTCTCCAAATGGTGAGTATTCATGACCAGTCCTAATGGGGAACAAACTGCAACTACCCATGCCCACCTCCAATACACCATGGGTTGGTGACTAGCTCTGATTATGATTTCACTATCATGGGAGGTATTTCCTATTTCACAATACAAATAAACACATCTTCAAGCTTATATATAATATAAATTAAAAACCAATAAAAAAAAATACATGCATACACTAAAACCCAACCACCCGAGTTTGATTGAATGTAAAATTTGAAATGTAAATAGTTCTAGAATACAAGCCCACAAAAAAGAGTCCACACACTATAAAAGTCCAACTTATAAATAAAATGTTGTTTTGGGACTGCTGCTCATATTCATAGGAAACCTCAACCTATAGGGAAACTCAAAACACTTGGTCTTGTCCTAGTCCAAACTGGACTCCGTAAAAAAGGTTCTCATTTGCACAAGACACTACACATGAGAGAGAACCCCATGCAGGGGTGAGTATAAAAATACCAAGTAGGTGACCCCAAAAACCATAATAAAATACACAAAGAAAAGGTATAGTCATTTCTATATAGTATATGATTTAAATGCATATTGAAGGATAAATATCATGGAAGACTCAATTCCAAGACCCATAGTCTTGAGGTAATTCACAATAACCTACATACCCATATTACGGATTCAATTTGAATTTTCCATGAAGCTCGCTTCTTCGAGAACTCACTCCATGAGTCTGATAGCTATGATGACACTTGTATAATAAGAACATCTATTGGGAAGTATCACGAAGGAGATAGATTCACTAATAGATTTGATGAGAGAATAGATGCACTCTTTCCGTGTGAACTAATTCTGAAGTGGGGAAAGATCACAATACACAGATGATGATCACATACTGGGCCATGGTGTTTACCAATACCCATCTATATTAACTTCCTATATAGTGGATCAATGACCTATTGGATTGGTCGCATCGATACCTAGCTTTACCAATGCTCAAGAATGGGTAGATGATCTCACTCCCGGCCTCCCACAGGTTTTTTTGACTCTATCATACTGAAGGGATCAATCTCTTGTGGATTTAATGATACCCGACCTTTTGGAAACACGCAAAGGGGAACTATCCCAAACACAACTTTTCCAAGGAAAATTGGACAAGAATATAAAGCCATGTACAGAAAGGTACACGACGTATAAGAAGGTCACATGCCTTGTTCTATGTCCCTGGGTACTTCTTGTGTATGAAGGATTGTGTCATAGAGCATGTCATGTATACAGTGATATACATGGAATGTAATATAATGACACGACATGTTCGACAATCTGAGTGCCACTCCATGTATGCTGGTCATGTTCCCGTACAAAGATTCAACCCATGTCTGTCAACCCATATACCGGTACATGGGGTGACCCATGTAACAGGACATGGCTGGCCATGTGGTAGAGTGAGTGTCGTGTACTCAACCATGTGTCCATGTATCGCCTGAGATAAACTCCGAGTTCTAAAAAATGACCCACACGTTGTGTCACACTTTTCATATGTCATGTCACCTCTTACTAGATCGTGTAAACCTAGCCGCCTCTGAATCAACCAAACACACTGTGTTCTTCAGAAAACATGTTTTGTTCTTCATGATTTTCCAAAAAAAAAATTATCCATCTCTGTGATTTGTGTGATTCTCCAACCATTGATCCAACGGTCCAATCACCATGAAACTCAATGTTAGAGGTCACCAAAGAACTATAATAATGATTCTATTAGTTTTAGGCCTCCGATCATCCCCAAAAACATGTTTCGATCCACTCATATGAATAACAATAGAATAAAGATTTCTCCTAAAATATGTTAATTCATTTTATTCCATTATCTTCGCACCTATGTTATGTCGTCACGATGCGATTTGTTATTGTTGTGTAGTGAAAAGGGCATGCAACGATCCGTTGTTTATAACCTCGTAAACAATGTGAATAATTCGGGGTAAAAAGGGGGAAAATAAATACATATAATGAATTTAGGAAAAAATCTCCACTGTCGTTCATCACAACATTGATTTGATCCCATTCTATGGATATAATAGAGAAAATCAAATTAAATCAAATCATGCTTGGATTAATTCCCCAAAACAAACCCAATAATGAACCCTCCCACAAGAAAGAATGATCAATGGGTCAACTTGTTTATGGGTTTATCTACGTTCATCATTTCATTCCATGAATGGGAAAAAAATAAATTAAATAACAACCCCAACATTTATCGTCAATAAAGATGGAGATTGGTCATCAGTAGGGACTAAATCTTGCTGTGAAATGATCTTCACTTTGTCATTCATCGATGTTCATTGTGAATTCTCATTGGGTGTCTCCTCTCCAATGATCTAGAGGATTACAGAGATTTTCCGGGGTTATGAGATTAACCCTGGCTTTATCTCATTTAAAACTGATTAACGTGTCACCACATTATGGTAATGTTTAAAATAAAATAAATTACTAATTTATTTTATTTCCTCTAAAATGTTAAAAAAAATTAATTCTATTTACAACCCACACCAGTTCAGGTTAGGCATCACCTAAGGTTATATTTATTTTTTGAAGGCAATGAGGCCATCTGATTTCTGACATGAGCACCCGCTTAATAGTTATTCATCTTGTTCAGGAAAACATCTCATTTGTTCTATATATAAGTTTAAATTATTTCAATTATTTATTATGGGTTCTCTTGACATCGTAAACTCCCTCTGTTTCAAATCCTGGTCTCGTAATAATTCCATAAATGTTTTAAAAATAATCCACAAAAAATATGTGAAATTTCGTTTTTCCCACCATGTGGATTTTACATACTCGAATATCCAAAACAAAAGTTTCCTCAAATAGATGTGGGTACTATGCATGAATCTGACCCACCCACTGCCATGTTGTCTCCTGATGGTTCATGTACTTCCACCAAGTTGACACCACGGGAATCACTCACCAACATTGTATCCTCTCATGTCGCTCCCAAATCTCTACTGGGTACTCTATGAAGGTATCTCCATCCTTGATATCCAGAACACCCTAGTCGAGGATGTGGTATGGGTCATGCATGTACCTCCTCAGTTTCGACATGTTTAAGACATCATTTAATTGGTGCAACTGTGATGGTAGATCTAGGCGGTCTGATACCTCTCTTAGTCTGTGATGTATTTGAAAAGTGTCGATGAACCTCAGAGACAACAGGTTATCCTAGTCAAATCTCCACAAATATCAATGAGTTGAAACTTGAAGGAGTACATTGTATCCCTTATCAAACTCTAGGGTACTCCGTCATATGTCTTCATAAGGCTTTTACCAACTCTTTTTAGTCTTCATACTTACCAGGAAGATCTGCACCCTCTCGGTGGTAGATCATACCAACCCTAGACCCATGAGTGCAGACTCTCTCGGTTTAGTCCCACAAATCTGGTATCCGAAGGGTTACCGATATAAATACTCAAACAATTATATACTAGTTTTGGAGTGGTCGATGTTGTTGTATGAATACACCACTCATGGTATGTGTTCCTCCCAACGACATACAAAATCCAAGATAAAGGTCAACAACAAATCCTCTAGAACCGAAATGTTTCTCACCATCTAACCTTCTTTTTGGGGAAGGAATTTTGTGCTCAAACATATCTAGGACCCAAATGCCAATATAATCTATTCCACAATCATTATGGGAGAAGATAATCGTTATTTGACACTATCATCTATGGGGATCCATAAATCTGAACTATCTCCTACATGTAGAGGTGTCTCATGCTATGTACAGAACTCTGCTCCCTAATATCTAGAATGTTATTTAGCTTGGTGTGTCAGTCAATGACCATCCAAATGAAATCACGTTCTTTGGACATTAATGGTAATCCCATCACATTTTCCACAAATAATTCATCCCATGTACCCTATTTTACATCCCTGTGTGAGCTAACCCAACTGGAACCTGGTGCTCATCCTTCACATGATAGCATGCATGGCATCGACAAAATGAACTCAGCTAATACCTTCTTCATACTTATACAGTTGGTCTGATGCCATAGAACCTCGTACATTTTTTCCACTTCTGCGTGTACCACCAAGGGGATGTATCAAACTACCTTATAACCTCCTCCTCCTATTCCATTGTCCAAATTTTGAGTACTATGAAAAAGACAACGTGCCCCCACCTAGAAAGTTTCAATTAGGTCATGTCCTATGGATAACTAATCCATTAAAGCCTCACATTTTAAATCCCATAGTTGTGCCTTCTTGAATCGTCATAATAATGGAGGGGTGATAACCATTTAATAGAGATAAGTTGTGTCATCTCCATCTATGAAGGATTACAACAGCAAGGCCAACTGCACTGACACCTCACACAATAGTTGTGAACTTGATCTCCAACTAAGAGGATTTTCCATTATTTTTATCTTCCTAGTAGTATATATGATCAAGTAGAAATAATCGTTGAGGAACTCTATCCATCATCTCTGCCTTATATTTAGATCGTTCTATGAGAATATTTACATGATAACCTAGTGGTTAGAGTATACAATAAACCATTTGTCCATCAGGTAGTGTCACCACAACTTCAATGCAAAGAATACCACATCCAACACAAGATCATGGAATGCATAGTTTTAATCATGCAGCCTTTGGTGTTGGAAAACATAATTAATCACTGCATGTCTCTACATCAAGACACATCCAAGCCCGATCAATCATGTGTTACATAAAACAATGTACTCGACACCCTCTTTTAAAAATCGAAAGACCAGTGCACTCGTCCGAATCTACCTAAAATGTTGGAAAACCATCTGGTACTTCTCCTTCCATATGAAAGGTTTCCTCTTTTGGGGCAAGGCTGTCATCGGTGCTAATATCATGGATAAATCTGGGATAAATCTCTAGTAGTATCATGCCAACCCATGAAAGTTGGGTACCTCTGTCACACTCTAGGGTATGAATTATGGTAACAATGCCTCGGCCATGGCTTGGTCCACAACTACTCCATCTGTTGAGATTAAATTTCCTTGAAATTTGAAATCCTATATCCAGAACTGTCACATTGAGATCTTCCCAAAAAGATAGTTCTCTCGATGTATGTCAAGAACCATCCACAGGTGTCTCGAGTGATCATCCTCTAATTCATAGTACAAAAGGATGTCTTCAATGAATACCACCATGATCCAGTCCATGTACGGATAGAGGATCCAGTTAATAAGTCCTAGGATCACTATAGGGAAATTTTTTATGCCGCAAGTCCTCACCATGTACTCGTATTGACCATAACAGCATATAAAACATGCCTTTAGTATATTCTAGTCTTGTACTCGTAACACATGGAAACCCAATCAATGTTCAACCCTCAAGAACCACTAAAACCCTCTTAGATAATTGTAGATGTCCTCAATATTTAGAAGTGGATACTTTTGGTTCACCGTTACCGAATTCAGGTGCCAGTAATCCACACACATCCTCATAATCCCATCTTCCTTCTTAGAAAAAAATATTGGGCTACCCAGGGAGACACACTTGGTATAATGAAACCCTTCATTATAGATCCTCCAACTTCACCCATAACTTGTGAAGCTCTATGAGATCTATTCAATATGCTGGATAAGATATCAGTTCCATCCTAGGGTATATGTGGATGCATATGAAAATATCTTACAGAAGAGGTAATCCAGGAATATCTTTTGGAAATATGTTTTCTTACCCCACCACCCATACTGGGAACTGAATGATCACTAGATCTATAGCTCTGAGGGTAATGATAGAAAACTCATAAGTGATCGGTTTCACCATCCTTTGCATGATCCCATTCTGTGCTATGTGGGTTTACTTTTCACTAACAAAGGAAAACCTAGTTCAATCATTGCAGACACACCAAATTTTTTGCACAAATAATTTAATCTATATATTCACAGAAGATAACCAATATGTACCGAGAATGATATTGTAAGGCCTTGACACTGCCACCAAGAGGATCCAACTGAAACTCTCACCTCCAAGGGAAATACCACTCATTCAGAAAAGTTTTATAATCAACAATTCTCCTCCAGTATGTGTCTCGAAGCATAAGGGGTTAGTCAATGACTCTATTGAAATCTCATGGTATCACCCAAGACCTGTGGAGAGGAAGAAATGATAGGAACCAAAGTATATAAGAACAAAAATATGTTAGAAAAGACACAAATAATACCTCAGATCATCCCTTGAGTCCCTAGGATGTACATTTTAGTATCATTTATCTCCTCCAGCACTTATCCCCTAAATCCCTTAGCCTGACGCAGACCTCCTATGTGTGGTGGTCGAAGTAGGTTAATGAATCTACCACCTCCATTAGCTCTCCCAACTCCTCCACCATGTCTGATACCTGGCGGGTCATCCTAGACAACTATCTGAATGTTCTTTGGTGGTCCATCCATCATGTCTGTATCTACAACATGATGTTTTGGATAGTCTCTAGTGAGATTTCCCTTGGAGTCACACAAGTAACATCACCTCTCCCTCAGATGACTAGATCTGACTATAGAGATTTTGACCATAGATCCCCTATCATGGGTCCTCTTGTAACATCTCCCACATCTCGATCCCTATGCATGATATCGGCTCCCTACTGCCAAGGTATATGCACAATTCTGCTAGCTACTAACTACCATTGGCTTTCTCTACTCGGCCAAGATTCTCTTGACCTCCAAATCATGCTTGACCACTAATTTATAAGTCGAAATCAAAAGAGTCACTAAACTATAGTGGATTTCCCACAGCTTACATCCCTTCAAGGTACGTTCTCTAATGTTCTCATCCTTATCCATATCCATTGAGTACATGTCGAGTTTAATGAACCCAGTTGAATAGTCTACCACCATTTAACTATCATACTGGAGTTGAATAAGCTCCTGGATTCACAGAGAACTTGTCATAATGGGAGAGAACTCTTCCCAAAAGGGTCTCATGAACTCTATCCATGGAAGAGACTCCCTATCGTGACTCTGCATGGAAAAACTCATCCATAATCGGGTCAAACCCTGAAGAAGTATCACTCGAAGGATCACATAATATTCTGCTGGTGTCATCACTAGAAGGAAAAATATTTAAACCACCTCATGATATTCCTCAATTGCATGCAGGTTGGGCGCCCCTTGGATCTTACGGGGTCACTATGGTTAAAAATCATGGTGTACGATCAGCCTACACTCTGTTGGGCGGAGAAGTGATGGCAAGAGGGGGGTGAATTGCCTTTAAAAATTAATTAACAATTTAAAATCAAAGTGAAAGTGCAGCGGAAATAAAAGAGGCAAAACACACAACTTGATAACGGAGTTCGGCTTAAACCAAAGCCTACGTCTCCGCTCCCAACTCAACCGTTGAGAGATTTACTACCGCTTGATTTTTAATGGTTTTAGCAAGAAACCCACTAGACTTTAAGGTTAGTCTAGAACCTATTACAGCATGATTTTAATGGTTGAGCAAGAACCCACTAGCCTTCTTATAGGTGAAGGCTAGCTCACCTATGATTCAAGCCTTTTAAAGGGAAGGCTTGACTAACCTCTTCACACCTTGAAGGTGGTGTCAAAACCCAAATGAAAGGAGGATGAGAGAAATGGGGGTTTGTAGGCACAAACCCAAAATAAAGCTCAAAATGATAAATAATGAAAAACCGTAATGAGAGAAGTCTTGGGCGCCAATGGATTGATTGGAGTTGATGAAGGGCGCTCCCAAGCTTCTATGGTGGTGCTCCTTGGATGTGGAAGTGGGTTGGAGAAAATGGGGTTCCTTGGAAGAATCCGCCGAAGGTTTGCCAAATGATCAAAAATGTTCCCGTGGGCTTTCGTATTTTTCTGGGGCTTCCTAGTCCTTTATTTATCGAGGGGGATCCCTCAAATGGCCTTTGGGGGTCTTCGGAGCCGTTGGAGAGGCCTTTGGAGCTGTTGGGAGTCAAGTGGACAAGCCTGGTCCAAGCCCAACGACTAGTTTGACTGGCTCCACTGGCTGACCGGTGCTAGGCCACCGTTTGGCCGGTGCTTTGAAAAAGGAGAGGCCTTTGGGCTCAGGCACCACCGGCTGGCCGGTGAGGAGTCCATCGGTTGGCCGGTGCTGAGGCAGTAGCTGACCCATTCTGTCTGGGTTCCACCGGTTGGCCGGTGGTGGGACACCGGTTGGCCGGTGGTCTGGACAAAAGGATGCCTTCTGTCCAGGCTCCATTGGCTGGCCGGTAGTCATCCACCGGTTGGCCGGTGGGACTGAAATCAGTCCACTTTGGCTTCTTGTTTTCTTGGCCCAATTCCTTGGCAACCTGAAATCATGCCTATCATCCAAACACACTTAAAACAAGATTAGATAAATAAGAGAGTGATTGTGATCATGAAAATTAAACCACGAGGGGTACGAGAGGTACAACAATCTCCCCCTATTTTGATGATCACAAACACCAAAAAAACAATGTAAAAATGAAATGAAAGGCATGCTTTAAAGGATAAATGAGAAATTAAAGCAAAGCATGATAGAAAGATTTCTCGCCCAATCAACCAAGAATTTATCCCCCTTTGTGATTATCAAAATAGCACGGGGCATAAAACTTGATTGAGGGAATGAGTTGAAAAACAAGATAGAGATTTTAAACCAATTGAAATTTTTGAAATTGAATTGAAAGTTTTGAATTGAAAGTTTGAATTGAAAGTTTTGAATTGAAAGTTTTGAATTGAAAGTTTTGAATTGAAAGTTTGAATTTAAAGATTTGAATTGAATGTTTTGAATTGAATGTTTTGAATTGATGTTTTGAATTGAAAGTTTGAATTGAAAGCTTTAATTGAAAGTTTGAATTGAAAGTTTTGAATTGAAAGTTTGAATTGAAAGTTTGAATTGAAAGTTTTGAATTGAAAAACGCAAAAAATCTTAATCAATCCTAACTCCCCCTAAATAGAAACAACAAATCACCGGGGAGAGGTTTTTGAAACCGAGACAAATTTTGGTCTGGTAAGACTCGCTAAAAGGGATTTTTCAATCCACACTTGTCTAGTGGCGGGTCTTCTCCTAAGAAATTCATCACTAAGGGAAATGGTTTTGGGCCTTCCATACCGGGAATTTTTGCAATCGCACTCATAAATTAAGTGCCCGAGTTTTTTACAATAGTTACAAAATTTATATTGGGAGCTCCCCCTTACAAAAATAGTTGGAGCATGGGAAGAGGAAGATTGCTTGGAATATCCAAGCCCTTCGGTGGTTCTAGATATGCGTTGGGAACCGAGCAATTTGGTCAAATTTTGTTCACCTTGGGTGAACTTGGCAAGAGATTCCCTTAAATCCTTGATTTTTAATTCCATAGAATCAACATCGGGATGGTTTTGGACCTTGAGGGACAACTTCTCCTTTTCTTTGAGAAGTTGTTCTTTTTCGGAAGAGAGTTTTTTGAAATTCTTTTTTAAAGCAACAAATTTGGAAGAAAGTTCGTGAAAACATTCCTCCAATTGATCTCTCGCATGTTGGAGATCCTCATAAGATAAATGATTAAAAGAATTTGAAGAACAAGAGGATGAGGAGTCGGAAGAGGTTACCTCGTGAAATGCCATTAGGCATTTTTTACCGTTGTCACTTGAGGAGGAGGAGGAGGAGGATGTGAAGCTATCACTCCATGTGGCCTTGAATGCCTTCTTCTTTTCCTTTTTCTTGGCCTTTTTCTTGTTGAGTGGACAATTGGGCTTGTAATGGCCTTTCTTGGCACACCCGTAACATGTTACCTCGGGCTCAGATTTTTCGTTGGGTTGAGCCTTGCGGGATTTCTTCTTCTTGTGATTCTTCATTAATTTGTGCATTTTGCGGGCAAGATTATCCATTTCGGAATCGCCGCTTGAAGAGGAAGATGATGAGGAGGATGATATTTCTTCTTATTGAACTTTGAAGGCGATGTTCTTTGGAACTTTGATTGGTTTGCCTTCCTTTTCAGCTTGCCTCCTCATGGTGATCTCGTAGGTCATGAGGGATCCGATGAGCTCTTCGACCGACATGTTCTTGATGTCTTTTGCTTCTTGAATTGCCGTGACTTTTGGTGCCCATGAGCTTGGTAGGATCCAAAGGATCTTCTTGACCATCGTTTTTGCAGAAACATCATCACCAAGGGACTTTCTCCCATTGCAAACATCAGTAAAACGTGTAAACATTTCAGAAATAGATTCGGATGGATGCATGGTAAAACTTTCAAAATCTTGGCGATACATATCCAATTGAGTATCCTTAACTTTATTGGTCCCCTCATGGGTAACCGCCAAAAGTTTCCAGATTTCATGTGATGAGGTGCATGTGGAAACTCGATTGAATTCATTACGATCAAGGCCACAATGAAGAGCGTTCATGGCTTTTCCATCAAGCTCGAAATTTTTAATATCGGCTTTGGTCCATTTGGATTCATCGGGAGAAGAAAGAGAATAACCATGCATGACAATTTTATATATGGGATAACCTATACTTCTAAGAAAAGTGGTCATGCGGGTTTTCCAATAAGTGTAGTCAGTTCCACCAAAGAATGGAGCACGACCCAAAGAATATCCTTCGGGGGCGAAAGAAGTTGAAACCATCACAATGGATCTTGAATTTGAAACTGGTTAGGGTATTACTAAAATTTTCCTCTGATACCAAATGTTGTGTGGAGAAGTGATGGCAAGAGGGGGGGGGGGTGAATTGCCTTTAAAAATTAATTAACAATTTAAAATCAAAGTGAAAGTGCAGCGGAAATAAAAGAGGCAAAACACACAACCTGATAACGGAGTTCGGCTTAAACCAAAGCCTACGTCTCCGCTCCCAACTCAACCGTTGAGAGATTTACTACCGCTTGCTTTTTAATGGTTTTAGAAAGAAACCCACTATACTTTAAGGTTAGTCTTGAACCTATTACAGATTTCTTTTATGGTTGAGCAAGAACCCACTAGCCTTCTTACAGGTGAAGGCTAGCTCACCTATGACTCAAGCCTTTTAAAGGGAAGGCTTGACTAAACTCTTCACACCTTGAAGGTGGTGTGAAAACCCAAATGAAAGGAGGATGAGAGAAATGGGGGTTTGTAGGCACAAACCCAAAATAATGCTCAAAATGATAAATAATGAAAAACCGTAATGAGAGAAGTCTTGGGCGCCAATGGATTGATTGGAGTTGATGAAGGGCGCTCCCAAGCTTCTATGGTGGTGCTCCTTGGATGTGTAAGTAGGTTGAAGCAAATGGGGTTCCTTGGAAGAATCTGCCGGAGGTTCTCCAAATGATCAAAAATGTTCCTGTGGGCTTTCGTATTTTTCCGGGTCTTCCTAATCCTTTATTTATAGAGGGGGAACCCTCAAATGGCCTTTGGGGGTCTTCGGAGCCGTTGGAGAGGCCTTCGGAGCCGTTGGGAGTCATGTGGACAAGCCTGGTCAAAGCCCAACGGCTAGTTTGACTGGCTCCACCGGCTGACCGGTGCTAGGCCACCGGTTGGCCGGTGCTTTGAAAAAGGAGAGGCCTTCGGGCTCAGGCACCACCGGCTGGCCGGTGAGGAGGCCACCGGTTGGCCGGTGCTGAGGCAGTAGCTGGCCCATTCTGTCTGGGTTCCACCGGCTGGCCGGTGGTGGGACACCGGTTGGCCGGTGGTCCGGACAGAAGGATGCCTTCTGTCCAGGCTCCAGCGGCTGGCCGGTGGTCATCCACCGGTTGGCCGGTGGGACTGAAATCAGTCCACTTTGGCTTCTTGCTTTCTAGGCCCAATTCCTTGGAAACCTGAAATCATGCCTATCATCCAAAAACACTTAAAACAAGATTAGATAAATAAGAGAGTGATTGTGATCTTGAAAATTAAACCACGAGGGGTACGAGAGGTACAACACACTCCAAATTTACTAGTATTGTAGGAACCATATGTTGCTCCATTGGTGGTGGTATAGTATGCGCATGATGTTCCTGAATTATGTATATTTTTCATATAAATTAATGATCATACAAAATAAATTTTCTCCAAATATCAACAATTTTGTCGATAATATTTTTTATTGCTGATTATGATTATTTTTAGATATTTTCCATCCAAATTCACAATTCAGGAATGGACAGAAAAAAATTCAAATATACGCATGAAAGTACATTCAGGTTCACAACATGTACTATAGCCATGACACAAATCAAGAAGACCATATGCATTCCCACATGTCGACAAAATCATAAACATCTTTTCCATCACATATACACACTCTTTATTCCTTTTAGAAGTGGTTGGTGGATGATTATTAATATTACATTCCATGTATGGGGTCACTACATGCCATGTACTTCTACTAAGTAGGTAGTGTCTTGTTCCAAGTCATAGGTGGCGTGGTAGCTCACCCACCGAAGGAAAAAAGTAGGCCAAAATATGTTGACTAGGGTATACATTGTGTTCTTTATGGAACCTGTCGTGTATTCTGAAATCCTATAAAAGGTGGGCAGACCCTCCGAGTTTGGGATAGATTCATTCCAAACCAGACCTAGGGAGAAATTCTGGAGACACCAAAAAAGTGGAGGAGAGAAGAGATGAAATAATGTGCTTTGGAAACCTCCCCAATGATCTTAAATACAAAGTGTGTTACATGTTTAATTTAGTTATTATAATTATTTTAATAATTATCTACTCCATTAGTAGCTAAATCTACTGTTTGTTGGGGCTGTGGATGATTATGTGTTATATTTCATCAATTGTGGTATTGTAATCAGTTATTAATTCTACTATCATAATTACTAAATATTTTTTTCTAAATTTCATTTAAATTTTCATATCAGATAATGAATGGGGTTTCTAGATATATTCTAAGGAATTTCAATTAAGAACACTGATGTTCATTGAATATTCTTTTCATCTCAATAAGGGGTTGAATTACTAAAATTAAAATGAATCAAATTCAAAAAAAAAGGAATTGGTTTCAATTTATTTAAACAAAACTTACCAGACCTAGGGGGTTTTGTTAAGTTAATAACCTAGAGATGTCACTTATTATGAACAACAAAACTTAATAAGAATGTTGATTTAATAACAATCTTTAAAATCCACTACACAGATGCATTCTTCCCATTTTTCATCAAAATTAAAATTTCTGTTTTTTTCTTTATCTTTAATGTAATTTTTTAAAGAAATTAAAATTCAATCACCCTCGTATTAAAAATAAATAATTGACCTTAAATTTTAAAAATATTCACTAAATCAATCAAAAACATAAAAAAAAACACAATAACTCCATTTACTTTTGGATTGATCCCTTAATTTCACTATACATATTTGGGTAGTTTAACATGGATTTTTGATTGTTACACGTCGGTAGAAACGATTCAAAATATTAGCATCGTTTCATGAGATGAAGGTTAACTATGTTTTGTTAAATCAATTTTTTATTAATTAAATAGAAAATAAAAACAACAAATTCAAAAAAATTATTTTCTTAATCTCATTTCAATTTTTATGTATTTTTTTTTATCATTTATGGTTGGTATATATTTTTTTGTTATCCATCATTAAATGTACATGACTGACTAAATCACATGTTCCATGAGAACATAATCATTGGACTTCCTTATTCTTGATCCGAATATCGAAGAAAAATACATGTGGTGATGATATGCACTTATGGACTTGCACAACTAGAACTATACCATGAGAAACATAGAATAGGGATATCCAGTTGCGGTCTAATGACTTGGATAGCCATTTTTTCCAGATGGAAACCAGAACTAAAAAAGAAAGCATGCCTTATTTTTTCCATGGAATGGCCCGTATAAACGCCAGATGTTCCAGATGAAGCGCTTTCCATACCTACAGCTTGGTCAGGGGCATTATTTTTCTCATGACCAACAAATTGTTCCCCCGCCTCCATGATAGAACATACCCCCACAATGTACCCTTATGGAGTATGGTATTCTTTCCATATAAGGGGAAGATATGGGAATTTTCTACCCACCAGTGCAAGATCATCATTTCAAGATCAATCCTTCCATCATGCCACTCATTTAGAACAAGGTTCAATTTACGGGCTTACAAAGTAATGACCCCAATGCTCATCTCTCTAATTTTTTGGAGATATGTGACACCTTCAACTATCATGGGTTGCCTGATGATGCTATTGGGAATCAATTATTTCACTTTTCATTAATGGATATAGAAAATTATTTGATCAAAGGAAATCCTCAATGGTTCATCCTCACATGGGAGGCGTTGGATGAAACTTTTCAATCAAAATAATTTCCACCCTCCAAGATGGTGACACTATGGAATGAAATTAATAATTTCTAGCAGCATGATTTAGAATCCTTCTATGAATCATGGTAGGGATTGAAATATATTCTAATGAAGTTCCCTCATTATGTCTTTCCACTGTATATGTATGTCCATACATTCTAGGGTAGTCTCACAACAAACACAAAATCCGTGGAGGACGTATCTACTACATGGATAGTAATGAAAAAATCACTAGAAATGTAACACCCCGAGCTTCCACGATACGCCTCTCTTTCAATAATGCAATAGCTTGCATTGTACACAAGTTCGAGTTCTAACACACCGCAACTAATCAAAGTAGCCGTTATGAATAGTAATAACCACCTTTTAAATTTATAGAAATTTTATATTTCAAAATGGACTTCATTTTTGTATTCCTAATATTGAAATTAGCCTATGTTGAATTTTTTGTAATTTTCTGAGAACTTCCAAATTTTAATGAATAGTGAAAATTACTTAAAACAATTTTTTTAATCAAAATAATTTATAGTGATAAGTTATAATATTTAGTGGTTTTAAGGTATAATTAGAATATATTTTTACCATTTTATCCAATGGTGGTCATTAGAATTAATTTAACATTGAAATTGGACATAAACAATTGCCAATCTTTTGATATAAATTGTTTCTTAAAAACACGCTATTTGTCGTAACAGCGGGAATTAATTATAAAATTAATTAATGCAACTTATATTTTTGGAATTTTTTAAAATAGAAATCATTTTTGAATTAGGAATATCAATTATAGCTTAGGGTGAAATTTTGGCATTGTTCTGAAAAACATCAATTTTTGATGAATAGTGAAACCACTAAGTGGTAGTTAAATAACTGATTTTTCGTTTAAATGAAATATTTCCACTTCTGTGATTTGATTTTAAAAAATCCGACATACATGGTTGTCATTAAAAAGTAAAATGTGGTTCAATGAGATTAAAATAATTTTGTGGTGAATAGTAACTTTTAAGTTCATAATCGCGATTAGAGGTAATTAGTGTAGTTTAAGGTAAAAATAATGTTTTAATAATATGAGATGAGCTTGAAACTTGTCCTACTCCTATTGGATGAGTCATGGCCGACCAAGACAACCCATGGGTCAACTTGGGGACCCCATGGAGCCACTTTGGTTGGAAAATGACTTTAATATATATTTATTTAATGTTAAAATTAAATTGACACAAACATGAGTTGTTTTACTAAAACAGTTCTTAAGTGGGGTTACACAAGTCCAAATTTTGACTATAAATATTCATTAGAAAGATAAAAAGATTTTCTACATCATAGTATTTTTTATATAATTTTTAGACATTAAATAAATTAAATTATTTATGACATCATTATGATGCAGCGATGACCTCATTATTTAACGATTTAAATAAAATGAGAAGATAATGCAAAATCCAAGGCATACACTTGTCCAAAGCCTATTGGATGAGGAGATTTCAAAACATTATCACCTTATCCTCGAATTATATAAGTGTGGGACCTTTAGAATCCGAAAATCATTGTGAAATAATGTAACATTTCAATCTTTGCAAAAGTGCCCCTCCTCTCCACTTATAAAAGGCCCCCACCTCTCCCACCTCATTTACACTTTCAAGCAATTTGGCTCGGCCAAACTCTGCCCAAATACTCTCCCAACTTCCCTCCCTTACTCCTAGAAGCCTCACTTTGGGCATAACTCTTCTCAAGGAAGCCTTTGGCTCAAATCAAAAAGAGTTACCCGATTTTGAGGTAATGTCTTTTCTAATGTTGTTTAGTTTTATTTTTATTCTCCAACCCCCTAAACTCTTTTTATTCATTTCATTTGTAACAGCACCAGTATCCTCAATATACTAGAATGTTGTTATAAGATGTATTCGAGCTACACTTACACACATCTACATCTAATGGTTAAAGAACATACGGTTTCTGTGGATGGCGAATTTCTGCCTCACAAAACGATGATTGTTCAACACTCATATAACACCTTCAAAGGTGGCCATTAAGATGTCACTATTTTTATATATGATATATAATATGTTTATGTTTTACTTATGCTTCTTTATTTCTCATTTATGGCATAATTTATGGTTTCCATTATGGGTAAAACGCGATAATTTCATTTTAGGAAGTGCGGACTACCGCCCCCTCAAAGTGATTTGAATCGTTAATGCCATATGTGGGATGTATAAAGGATAGAGTTAATGGTATTATACACTATATTATACTGGAATTATATTATACATTTATATCATTATGATTTAGTTCCTTTAAATATTAAATTGAAATGAAAGTAGCATTCATGCGTACGTACGGCTTACCGTCTCCATGAACGGTGCATTTCATTTCTTACCTCTAAATGTTACGTAATATTATAAACGAATGTATATTCTGGATATATAAGATATATATGAAATCTAAATCATGAATATAATTCTGGATATAATGGATCATCTACCACATGATCAACTTGTAATTATAATAAGTTTATTGTTGACTCAAGTTACCAATTATCGACAAAACGACCGTTATTAACTTAAATAATTACATAATGTTCATAACATTGTAATAAGTGATATAAAAAGGATAATGAAATTGAAAATGGTTCTTAATAAGGTAGATATTAACTCTAGTTTATTATTCAGGAGTTTAAAGAACGGTTGAGTCAAGTCGGACACAAGGTAAGGGAACTTCTTAACCCAACTTCCATTCTTTGGGTTAATCTCCAACTTTCAAATTATGTCATGATATTATTATGTCCTATTTTGTATTTTTTACTTTCTTTATGTGTACCTATAGTGAATACACATAATAGATCTATTTTATTTTAAAAATGATCTTAATAAGGACTTCGTCTCAATCCCCTTTCATTGAGGCATATTTGGTTTTATACACAACTTTCTTTTATACGGTGTATAAACCCCTTTGACTTTTACGTTTATTCAAAAGGAATCTTTTTTAAACGAAGCATTTTGCTAAATGACAAAAGGTAATGTTTTTCTTTCCGTACTTATGCGGTGACAACGACTTCTCCACCGCCGTGACCATTATTTGAGTTTCGGCTTCCTCTAAAAGCCATACCTTCTTTTTAAAAGAAAAATAAATACCATGTTTTACTTTTCATTTATTTTGTTATTGAAAATGGTTTTGAAAGCGTTTTTATTATATCAATGTGTTGTATTGATATCTTGTGATTGAAATGTGGAAATGTTATGTTTCCTTTATCCATGTTTTATGTGACATGATTATGTTATGGTTTATGATATGTTTAAACCTATTCATATGAGGAATGTATTGGACTTAATAAGTGACGGGTGGAGCCCGCTATAGCTCCTCGATGCATCGGTAGGTCTCATGAGACAACTAGAAGTGGAATTGGCTGAGCCCCCTTCCCAATTTTATTTATGGTTTTGGCCGAGGCCTTAATCATTTTAGACGTCTTGGCCGAGGACTTGACAAAATGTTTCAGAATGTTTGGAATTATACATTCCCTCATTATGAAAGTGGTTATTGATATTTCATGTGATTAATCGACCAGAAGAATATCCATGTGAAGAAGTGAATGGCATTATCTCATTTTACTTTTTCCATGTTATGTTGAAGTTCAAGTTTAAAAGGCTTTTGTTTTAGTTGTACATTGCCTTAAATGTTAATGTTTATTTATGAAAGCGTCCGCAATATTGTTATCCTTACTGAGTATCTGAGCTCACCCCTTTCAATGTTTTAATATTTTCCAGGATGTGAAGAAGTGTTTTATGAATGACCTGTAGGGATAGTCAGAAGGGGATATGAGTGTGGACTATGAAGACTTTGTTATTAGTTTTTCACTTTATGATGTAATGTAACGTTTATGAATGTATCTAGTGTTTCCATGGCAACTAAACTAATCGGCCTTTCGAGACTTGATCCTTTGTGATCATGCCAATGTTACGACGTAATGCACCGACTCTGGGTAGCTGGGGTCGGGGCGTTACAGTTGGTATCAGAGGCAGTTTAGTACTAACCTTGGAAGCTAGATTTAGATAAACTCTGATTAGAGAACATAGCCCGAAGATAGACTTTGAGGATTAGTATAGAGGAACTTCCTAAAATTTTGGTATTACAGAGATGTTATGAGTTTTCCGAGCAATACGTCCCTATCTGGAAACGAGCAGGTAGAGGCGGCTCTGGAACAGATGTACCTAGGGGTAAAACCCGAAAACACCGCTTTGAGATAGAATCGACCGGGAACTGGTGCACGACAATGGGCCTTGCTGTACTCTTGGTTTCGACACTCCCGGGGGATATGCTTAGGATAATTCTCATTTTATTTACAAACCACTATGAAGGGTTATGAGTATATACTTCCTCAAAGAAAACATTTCTTTTTATGATTATGGATTATATCCATAAATAGTTCAATTTATGTAAAGTGTTTTACAAGTATGGAATTATGTATTTTGATTCATAAACTAATCTAGTTTATGCCATTGTTTAGAAATGGCGCCTAGTGGAAGGAATGGAAACTGTATCAATGCACGAACTCCATGTAGGTATTGCCCTCCTACTCAAGATAAATATTGTGGATCTGGAGATACAACTGGTGCTGATCAACTTATCACCATACTGGGACAACTTACTCAGGTTATGAATAATAACCATACCCGTATGGAGCACCCTGATCCACAGCATGGAGGATCAATGTTAGATCGATTCATGAGGCAGCAACCACCAACGTTTAATGGGGTTACAAATCCGTTAGTAGCTGAGCAATGTATAAAAACCTTAGAGAAAATATTCCATGCCTTGGGGAGTAGCGAAAGAGAGAAGGTTGTCATGGCAGTTTACCGCCTCACTGGAGATGCCGATCAATGGTGGTCGCTGATTCAAAACACAAAGGAAGATGATGACGTATCGAATATGGAATGGAGGGAGTTCAAAGAGATTTTCGTAGAAAAATACATTCCTCGTGACCATCGAGCAGATATAGAAAGGCAATTTCTGAGTTTGAGGCAGAAGGAGGATGAGAATGTCGCAAAGTATGAGACTAACTTTACAAGGTTAGAGAGGCATGCTTCCGATTATATACGTAACCCAAGGAGTAAGATTGATCGTTTCTTTGATGGGTTAAAACCATTTCTCCGTCAAGCTTTAGTATCACAATCCTTCTCATCATACGAAGATATTGTCTCGTTTGCTATCAAGACAGAAAAGGAATTCTCTAAGTCTTATGACAACAATGTAAAGAAAGAGAAGAAGAGAACGGTGGAACAAGAGACAGATAAAGGGAAAAAGGGAAAGAAGGATTTTCCATTATGTGATAATTGTGGGAAGAATCACCCTGGTACTTGTCTAAATGGAATGGGAGTTTGTTATAAATGTAGAGAAAAGGGTCACCAGGCTCGTGATTGCAAGGGAAAGAAAGAGGCTATCAAAGTTGAATGCTAAAATTGTAGAGAAATGGGTCATTATGCAAATGAATGTCCTAAGCGTCAGGGAAACTTACCTCAGAAAAGGCCAGGGGATCAAGGACAATCTTATGCTGTTACTACAGTTGAAGCAGAATAACTAATGTATTGGTGCTTTTGGACTCATGGATTATATTCTGGTTATTAGAATAATGTGATATATATATAAGGATTGTACTGCAGTACTTGTTGATTTCAGTAAGGTTTTAATATGATTTTGGTAATCATATTTTTAGTATGTGACAATAAGAGAAACTTTACTTTTTTTGGGGAATCTGATAAATTGATTTTCGAATTAAGAGACCTTTTAGAGAAAGTCAGGAAAGAGGTATTTTGGATAACTACAATGGTTGGAGTGGATTAAGTTGATCTTTGGATTGTATTTTTTAAGGTTAAAAAATTTATGAAGATTATTTTTGGAATATTATGATACTATAGTTTTAGGAAAAGGACAACCTGCAGGGTGGGGTATAACCTGTCGCGTCGGACAAAGCTGCAGGAATCGAACCCACAACCATAGTGCGACAAGCCTTTATTTCCTACCACTAGCCTACAGGAAGTTCCTGGTTATTACAAAATAGTTTTACTAATCTAAATGGTATGTGTTATCATTTGGAACCTTATACAATTAGGATAAATATAATATTTTTGAGTTCCGTTACCATTTGGAGTAAAAGTTGGGTTTGTGGTAAAAATTTATTAATGAATGAAAGTATACATAACAAGTATGTATATTCCCTTACGTTCTTAGTAAATCTTCTAAATAAATTCCTCAACATTATAAAAGGTAACTTAAAACTAAAATGTTGTCGGTTAACTTTTCCAACTAGGGATTCAATGACCATTTAACCAATCACAAGTTTGTGATTTTCTTGTGGTTAAACTTTCTCCTAATCCTGTTTTCTATAACTCCCCATCAGACCTTGATGGTTTGTTTCTCCTCCATATCCATATTTTCATAGAATCCTAGAATTGTCTATATCGGGTGACCTTTGTACTTATCTTGCTTTCTTTTAATGTTTTATATTTATTAACCTTATTTCCGATGTGGGTTTTCCTCAAAGGTATTTTCTCTTTTCAACCTTTTATTTTCAAAGAAAAATTTCAAATTGCGAGGATGAAATTTATTGAAGGTGGGGAGAATGTAACACCCCGAGCATCCACGATACGCCTCTCTTTCAATAATGAAATAGCTTGCATTGTACACAAGTTCGAGTTCTAACACACCGCAACTAATCAAAGTAGCCGTTATGAATAGTAATAACCACCTTTTAAATTTATAGAAATTTTATATTTCAAAATGGACTTAATTTTTGTATTCCTAATAATGAAATTAGCCTATGTTGAATTTTTTGTAATTTTCTGAGAACTTCCAAATATTTATGAATAGTGAAAAATACTTAAAACAACTTTTTTAATCAAAATAATTTATAGTGATAAGTTATAATATTTAGTGGTTTTAAGGTATAATTAGAATATATTTTTACCATTTTATCCAATGGTGGTCATTAGAATTAATTTAATATTGAAATTGGACATAAACAATTGCCAATCTTTTGATATAAATTGTTTCTTAAAAACACGCTATTTGTCGTAACAGCGGGAATTAATTATAAAATTAATTAATGCAACTTATATGTTTTTAATTTTGTAAAATAGACATCATTTTTGAATTCGGAATATCAATTATAGCTTAGGGTGAAATTTTGGCATTGTTCTGAAAAACTTCAATTTTTGATGAATAGTGAAACCACTAAGTGGTAGTTAAATAACTGATTTTTCGTTTAAATGAAATATTACCACTTCTGTGATTTGATTTTAAAAAATATGACATACATGGTTGTCATTAAGAAGTAAAATGTGGTTCAATGAGATTAAAATAATTTTTTGGTGAATAGTAACTTTTAAGTTCTTAATCGCGATTAGAGGTAATTAGTGTAGTTTAAGGTAAAAATAATGTTTTAATAATATGAGATGAGCTTGAAACTTGTCCTACTACTATTGGATGAGTCATGGCCGACCAAGAAAACCCATGGGTCAACTTGGGGACCCCATGGAGCCACTTTGGTTGGAAAAAGACATTAATATATATATATTTAATGTTAAAATTAAATTGACACAAACATGAGTTGTTTTACTAAAATAGTTCTTAAGTGGGGTTACACAAGTCCAAATTTTGACTATAAATATTCATTAGAAAGATAAAATAATTTTCTACATCATAGTATTTTTTTTATAATTTTTAGACATTAAATAAATTAAATTATTTATGACATCATTATGATGCAGCGATGACCTCATTATTTAACGATTTAAATAAAATGAGAAGATAATGCAAAATCCAAGGCTTAAACTTGTCCAAAGCCTATTGTATGAGTAGATTTCGAAACCCTATCACCTTATACCCGAATTATATAAGTGTGGGACCTTTAGAATACTAAAATCATTGTGAAATAATGTAACATTTCAATCTTTCCAAAAGTGCCCCTCCTCTCCACTTATAAAAGGCCCCCACCTCTCCCACCTCATTTACACTTTCAAGCCATTTGGCTCGGCCAAAATCTGCCCAAATACTCTCCAAACTTCCCTACCTTACTCCTAGAAGCCTCACTTTGGGCAGAACTTTTCTCAAGGAAGCCTTTGGCTCAAATCAAAAAGAGTTACCCGATTTTGAGGTAATGTCTTTTCTAATGTTGTTTTGTATTATTTTTCTTCTCCAACCCCCTAAACTCTTTTTATTAATTTCTTTTGTAACAACACCAGTATCCTCAATATACTAGGAAGTTTTTATAAGAAGTATTCGAGCTACACTTACACACACATACATCTAATGGTTAAAGAACATACGGTTTCTGTGGATGGCGAATTTCTGCCTCACGAAACGATGATTGTTCAACACTCATATAACACCATTAAAGGTGGCCATTAAGATGTAACTATTTTTATATATGATATATAATATGTTTATGTTTTACTTATTCTTCTGTATTTCACATTTATGGCATACTTTATGATTTCCATTATGGGTAAAACGCGATAATTTCATTTTAGGAAGTGCGGACTACCGCCCCCTCAAAGTGATTTGAATCGTTAATTCCATATGTGGGATGTATAAAGTATAGAGTAAATGCTATTATACACTATATTATACTGTAATTATATTATACATTTATATCATTATGATTTAGTTCCATTAAATATGAAATTGAAATGAATGTAGCGTTCATGCGTACGTACGGCTTACCGTCTCCATGAACGGTGCATTTCATTTCTTACCTCTAAATGTTACGTAATATTATAAATGAATGTATATACTGGATATATAAGATATATATGACATCTAAATCATGAATATAATTCTGGATATAATGGATATTCTACCACATGAACAACTTGTAATTATAAGAAGTTTATTGTTGACTCAAGTTACCAAAGATCAACAAAACGACCGTTATTAACTTAAATAATTACATAATGTTCATAACATTGTAATAAGTGATATAAAAAGGATAATGAAATTGAAAATGGTTCTTAATAAGGTAGATTTTAACTCTAGTTTATTATTCAGGAGGTTAAATAATGGTTGAGTCAAGTCGGACACAAGGTAAGGGAACTTCTTAACCCAACTTCCATTATTTGGGTTAATCTCCTACTTTCAAATTATTTCATGATATTATTATGTCCTATTTTGTATTTTTACTTTCTTTATGTGTACCTATAGTGAATACACATAATAGATCTATTTTATTTTATGAATTATCTTTTTAAGGACTTCGTCTCAATCCCCTTTCATTGAGGCATATTTGGTTTTATACACAACTTTCTTTTATACTGTGTATAAACCCCATCGACTTTTACGTTTATTCAAAAGGAATATTTTTTATACGAAGCATTTTTCTAAACGACAAAAGGGAATGTTTTTCTTTCCGTACTTATGCGGTGACAACGACTTCTCCACCGCCGTGACCATTATTTGAGTTTCGGCTTCCTCTACAAGCCATACCTTCTTTTTAAAAGAAAAATAAATACCATGTTTTACTTTCTTTTATTTTGGTATTGAAAATGGTTTTGAAATCGTTTTTATTATATCAATGTGTTGTATTGATATCTTGTGATTGAAATGTGGAAATTTTATGTTTCCTTTATCCATGTTTTATGTGATACGATAATGTTATGGTTTATGATATGTTTAAACCTATTCATATGAGGAATGTATTGGACTTAATAAGTGACGGGTGGAGCCCGCTATAGCTCCTCGATGCATCGGTAGGTCTCATGAGACATCGAGACGTGGAATTGGCTGAGGCCCTTTCCCAATTTGATTTATGGTTTTGGCCGAGGCCTTAATCATTTTAGACGTCTTGGCCGAGGCATTGAAAAAATGTTTCAGAATGTCTGGCATTATACATTCCCTCATTATGAAAGTTGTTATTGATATTTCATGTGATTATTCGACCTGTAGAATATCCATGTGAAGAAGTGAATGGCATTATCTCATTTTGCTTTTTCCATGTTAGGTTGAAGTTCATGTTTAAAAGGATTTTGTTTTAGTTGTACATTGCCTTAAATGTTAATGTTTATTTATGATAGCTTCCGCAATATTGTTATCCTTACTGAGCATCTGAGCTCACCCCTTTAAATGTTTTAATATTTTCCAGGATGTGAAGAAGTATTTTATGAATGACCTGCAGGGATAGTCAGAAGGGGATATGAGTGTGGACTATGAAGACTTTGTTATTATTTTTTCACTTTATGATGTAATGTAATGTTTATGAATGTATCTAGTGTTTCCAAGGCTACTAAACTAATCGGTCTTTCAAGACTTGATCTTTTGTGATCATTCCATTGTTACGAAGTAATGCACCGACTCTGGGTAGCTGGGGTCGGGGCGTTACAAGAAATACACATCAACTTTCTTGAAGATGTGTCTGAAAATAGATTCCAAGGGCCCTTAATGTTAGGAAATCGAAATAGAGGAATTCACTACATTAATTCCACTATTATTCGAGTCGCTCAACTTGATGTATTTTTCAAGAAGGTAAATGCGTTAAATCAAAAAAAAATCTTCTCATTCTCAAACTACGAATCACCTAGTATGCTGAGAATATAGTGATAGTCACATCATGGGTGAATGTCCGGGTACAAGTTCTGGTGCCTCGTTATGTGAGGAAAAATAGGTATCCCTGAAAAGGGGGCCAAATTTGTACCCTTAGTACAAAAAACCGGAATGGCAAGATAACATAAATCTAGGGTAGGAGAAACAACATCAAAATTCGCAACCTCTCCCCCAAAGTCCAACTGGTTTGGGGAAACAACTATACTAGAATCCTTATCCATGATAGAACTATCATGGTTATTTCTGACATCAAGGGTAACAAAACCCTCACTTGGTGCAACAAAAAAGTCACCCCAAACCTCAACCAGCTTCCCAAAAAACTCATAATGATCCCCATCCATGATAGAGGGGATGATGAAACAATTGAAAACTACTGATAAAAAAAATATTTCAAAATCAAGAGGCATCTATTACGGGCCTTGAGAATTAGATTGAGACACATTTCAATTAGCAATATTCAAGGAAACCAGGTACACTACTATGTAATTCCAAGAAGAACGGAATGGATGAATCCAATTATATCACTTTATGAAGTGGGAAAGAGCCTCTTTAGATTGCAGCTAGAATTCATGGAGAAAATACAGGTCAACCAACATCCTCTTTTGAAAAAGAAGTCAAGTTTGAGGAGTCTCCCTCAACTCAAGAAAAATATGAGAACATATATGGGAAGGTAAAATAAGTGGTTAATCATTCTGAATCCCACATTCCATTTTCTACCTGAATGAATCCAAGGAATTTGTGCTAGTATTTAACAAGATTTATGGAGTTAATCTGAAAACATCATATAAATATTACCTTCACAGATGCATTATCTCAATCGACAATATAAAAAATGTTTATGAATGATATACTCTCCAATAAGAGGAAGACAAATGATTTTAGGACCATTCCCTTGACTAAAGAATGCTCAGTAGTGGTACAATATTCTTTTCATCCCAAGCTCCATAGATCCAAGTTTTTTCACAATACCATGTACATATACATCTTTTTAGTTGGGTAAATCATTTTTTTACTTAGGGGAAGGTGTTAATCATAATCCCTATAGAGTATTTAAAAATATAGGGCTAAATGATCTTCATCCAACTCAAGTATCCCTTTAAATAGGGGATCGATCCATCAAATATCCAAAAGGGCTACTTGAGGATGATTCATGAAATTTAGATTTATTATTATTCATGCTAACTTCATCATCCTTGACATAGAAGAAGATCAAGATGAACCTCTCATTATGGGAAGATGCTTCTTTTCTATTGGGATGGTGTTGATCGATGTTCCCTAAGGTGAGTTGATCTTATGAGTGGGAGATGAAAATGTCTACTACCATATTTTCAATGAATCCAAGTAGGTTACAATAATGGAGAGTTATTATTGTTTTTCCTTGATGATGGTGAACAAGCCCTTTGGTTATATGGGCGATGACATGGTATGTTATTTTATAACTAATTAACCTTTCATCAATGACATACTATATGAATATGAACAAAAAAATCTATAATTTATCTTCGACTGCGGTGGTCACTATTGGAATCATTCAATCATTCTAGATATCATCGAACGAGCCTAGTTAGAACACATGGTTCCCTTAGTTCTGAAGGCCCATCAACTGAAACACAATCCCCTCCCATCAACATTAAAATATGGGTATCAGGGTGATGAGAACACTATTCAAATAATTTTTTTATTCACTCATAGAAGATCAAGTGGATCCCATCATATACGTTCTGAGGAGAATAAAATAGTCTCTTGTGTGGACAATTGATGATCATAAAGGGATCAACCCCACAAATTTCACCGATAAGGTATTTCTTGAAGAAGTAGCCAAGCCCCCTCAGCATCATCATCGATGGTTAAATCCTCTAATGAAGGAGGTAGGGAACAAGGAGGTAATAAATCTCTTATATGTAGGTACCATCTACCGGATCTCCGATAACACATGGGTATGTCTTTTGTAGGTGGTACCCCAAATGGGGGTATCACTAAACTCACTAAGGATAAAAAAGATCTTATCACAACAAGTGTAGTCACAAGATAGAGAGTATGTCTGCATTACCAAAAACTAAATGATTCCACGGTAAAATACCTCTTCCCACTCCCTTTCATAGATCATATGCTGGAGTTCTTAGTAGGGCACAATTTCTATTACTTCCTGGATGGTTATTCTGGTTATAACCAAATTACTATCTTCTGAGAAGACCATGTAAAAAAGCACATTCACAAGTCCATAAAGAATGTTTTCCTATTGGTGGATGTATTTTTCCATGTTTAATACTGTATCCACCATTTAACATTGCATGTTGTCCATCTTCCATGATATGGTATAACAAATTCTAGGGGTGTTCGTGGATGATTTTTCCATCTATGGGAAACTATTCAACAATTTCTTGTAAAATCTAAAATTACTTCATGTGCGTTTTGGGACCACTTTGTGTATGAAGACTGTATTTGTAATCAATTTTTTTCAATACTGGCCAAAATGAAGAAGAAGATGATGGACTAAAAATTTAGTGGAGATTGGATGAAGTGAAGTTTCCCGGAGAATTGTTATGGAATCATATCATTGGCTGTCATACTAGAGAAATTCTCTAAGAAGATGAATTCAGATGATTGTTGAACTGGTACTAAGTTTAATGAACTTGTGTCAAATGTGACACATTATTTATAGCAATGAATAATGGTGAGTATCATCTTTATAGAGATGATTGAAGAAGAATGTGAATTTAAATATCACTATGTAATGCTTCAGGATTCCATGAGAACCATGCAAGAGCATTCTTGAAGAAAATAATCATATGATTTGAGTGAAGTAGAGAATGATGGTTGAAGTAGAAGAGATAGTGTAAAAGAGCGTGGCATTCTAATAAGTTCGTGAATTACACATTTCCTTGAAATTATATGATTGTTGCACTATTCTTAAAGTTCCCAATACATGTATCAAAGGTGATACATTGTCTGCAACATTGGAGGTATTTGAGGAAGCTTCAAGCCTCCACTTTTGTATAAAGGGAGATGATTGGAGTTATTTGGAATTAACACTCCAAAATAAATTGAGGATTTATTATGAGGATGAAGAAATGCTTTGGAATTAATATTCCAAAAATAATTGAAAAAACCAGATGATGATTTTCTATTATGTATTTCACAAATATCATAATTTAGGAGAACTTGTGAAGCAAGCCTTATGAAGGATAGTGGGGGTAAAGAAGTGTTTTTGGAAAAGGAAAGAATGTGGCGTGCAATTCAAAAGTGGTGCGCAATTGTGGTGCGCAAGTGTATGTTGCACGCAAGCCATATTTCAAGGTCATCACATCAAAATATGAAAAATGAAATAAAGTGGCACGAAAGTTAAAGATTGGAGTGAAAGTCAAAATGTGGCGCTCAAGTATAAGAAACAAGAAAGTTTCACGCCCAAATATATGTGGTGCGCAAGTGTATATTGGGCTCAACACATATTTTCACATCATCATATCAAAATATGATAAAGGAAAGAAGGTGTCACGCAAGTGCTGGAGTGGTGTGCTAGTGCTGGAGCGACATGCAAGTGTAGGTGGTGCGCATGTCTCCAAAATTGCTATAAATAGATGACTAGACCACTAATTTCTTTAGGGCTCAACACTTAATAGAATATTTCATCTCTGATCAAGAAAGAAGTAGAAGTGGCGAGAAAGCTGAAGTGGCACGCAAGTTGATGGTTAGTTATAAGGCACGCAAGTAAGGTGGCACGCAAGCAGGTTGTCGCAGAAGAAGAAGTGGCACACATGTTGTGAGTTGTGCACAATAATGTTGTGAAACATGTTAGTGGAGCGAAAGTAGGTAGTCATGCAATATGAGTGTCATGCAAGCACGCGGCACACAAGCTGAGTCGTGTGAAAGCATGTGGCGCACAAGTAGGGAGGCGCGCAAGCAGAGTGGTCGGCAAGCAGCATGGCAGGAAAGTAGAAGTGGCATGCAAGTTGAGATTTGTGAAAAAATTGTGGCGTACAAGTATTATATGGTGCACATGGAGGGAGGAACGCAAGTGAGGATTGGCACGCAAGCTAGGAGTTGTCCTAGAATTTATTACCAACTTTTGTTCAACTGTGATGATACTAAGTTGATCTAGACTTCATTTTTTTACAATAAAAAAGTGAACCTATGATCCTAGGTAGAAGAATATTAATAATAGCTCGATGAAAATGGATTTGCACTGAGAGAGAACGTGTAAAGAAGAGTAGGTTTTAGTGCATCTAATTTTTCATTGAAGAAGTAGATGAATAAGAAGAGTGTGCTGCTTTCAGTTTTGTTGTATAGAAATAAGAGAAGAAGAAGAAGAACAGAGTATGCCCAATTGAATCCTACAATTATTTATGGCAGTTTAATTCAGATGATTCCAAGTGAACCTATCTTCACTGCATGAATAATCAAATTGGTATATGTGATTCTATCCAAGATGAGTGAAGAAGTTTTAGTGCAGTTGGTTGTTGCATAGAGAAAATGAATGAAGAATCCTAGTGCAGTTGGTGGTGCACTAGAAAATAAGAGAAGGAAAAAAAGGAATAATTTCATGCCTAATGATTTTCAAGTAACCAATTGAAGAGCATTAAAGAAGACCATGAGTAGAACTATCCTTTTCAAAAAGGAAGAAGACTGTATCTATAGGCAGTATAAAGAACCAGCTATACAGTACAAGTTGGGCTAGGTCATCATCAGTCTAGGGAAGAGGATTGTTTCCCACCCCCCTATAAAGTGTAGTGACTCACACTGGATAAATGAATTTTATTTCTAGCCACTACACTGTAATTTCATATCACATCATAGTTTAGAATCCATGCACTGGTTATATCCATGCATGTAAAGGATTTAACCACTCTTATTGAGTGGTGAACCTTGTAAAAATATCGTGTGCATATTTTTACTACTTTATATTATTTCATGTGATAGGGAAAAGAGAATAAGATAATCAAGATCCTAGCATGTCAAGAGGTACATGGATAAAAGTTGGAATTGTTTTAAAAATTACCCAACACTGATTCATCCCATCTTAGTGTTAGTTATATCCCAAACTATTCCTCTCAATTGGTTTCAGATGGAGTTTCACCTCTATTGGATTCTCTATAATGAATTTATTCTCTTTTGAAGACCTGATTTTTTTTCCTGAGTTATCAATGAAGTGCAATTTCAGTGTAATTTCTATTATCTTTGAGCTAAAGACTATATCTACCAAGACCGTGATGAAAAAAATGAAGGATAAGAGATAGTTAATGAAGAATTACCTCCTATCTAAAGAAGGGGATGCATCAGGTTTTACATATCTAGATGACATTGAGGAAACAACAAAATTGGAATATAATAATAAGGTGTCTCAAGCCCCCATCCTTCCTACCTCAACTGATCAAAACGTATTTGTTAGTAAATTTGGAAAGTATTCTCATGATGAAGATGATAACATAAGTGGTGATGATCAATATACAACATCTCAAGAAATATCATTAGATAGATTAATAATGATTCTTCATGGTATTCCTGAATAATGTACATCCCTGGTTTGTGGAGTATTTCAATACATATAGGAAAATATGAAACAGATGGAGAAGAAACTGATGTTCCGGATAAAGGATTACAAGAAAAAATTGGTTTAATATTTAAATCTCTCTAGACATGTTGGAGACTTTGAAGCAACAAATAAATAATTTGAAGTATGGTCTTCAATGTGGCTTAAAGATGTTGAAGAAAAGGAGGGATTCAATAAGAAACTAGAAGAGATGATCCATGCACTTGAAAATGAGTTGAAAAGAAGAAAAAAAAACAAGGATTAATATTTGGAAGAAGACTCAAAGAAGATCAATGTACTTGACTCTTTGTTACAAATATAAGTGAAGATGCAAGAAGATGAAGTTTAATGATTAAAGAAGGCTTGTGAAGAGAAGATCACCATGATTAATGTAGAGACCCGAAGCTTATCATACATGGACGTTACATTACTTTTGCGGAATACTTTGTACATAACAAAAACACACACACAAGGATCATAATAGTTTAGTGTCTTTGGAAACTAGGAATAAAATCTTCTAATCGTGGGGAAAGATCTTCAACATCTCCCATAAAGATCTTCCTTTTTTTTACCTAAAACCGTTCTTTATATCCTGGGGAAAAGAAAACATAAAAGGGTGAGCTCAAATTCTCAGTAAGGGTAAACAAAAGAAATATCAATCACATCATATACATAAGAACATAGCTTTTGGAAATCTTAACCTGCAAAAGAGCTCATAATATCATAACATGGGATAAATCATAGAAGTGAAAATGAGATCCCCATAATCATAACATAAAACTTGAAACTTTGTGGCATGCACACATAATCATGGAAAATCATTTCTTGTTAGTCATGACTCATTGCCAAGACTATCTTAGTGGACAAAGTCCCTTTCTGAACCGAGTTCACTCCTCGTTTCAGTCCTGTATCACTGAACCGAAATAACCTTCCGTTCCATACATGTCTATCTCATGAGATATAAAATCTTTACCCAATGCATTGGAGGGAGATATAGGTCCCACCCATCTTATAATGAATCCTTTCTTATGTGTGCCACATAATCATAAAACATACATCATCGCATAACACATGTAACAAAAATGGGATTCTTGAAACATCATGACATCATAAATCAATTCATATAAGATAAAGGAATTCATAAACATAATTCCATCACAACATAGTCAAAAAAATGTAAAAATATGGATAGAAACAGAACTCTTTATAATCTTAGATGGAAAATAATTTTGATAAAACACTTGAATTGAATTCTTGAGGAAAATATCCTTTCTTCTTCAAAATCAATTTCTTTTCACAAAACATCATGCAATTTTAAAAGAAAGAGATTTTATTGAGAATAGTCATGAAATCTTTTAGAGGAAGCTTCCTGAAAATAAGGCTTTATAAAACAGTAGAAATCCGTTCGTGCTGTATAAGTTAAAAAAAACATTCTTCGTACTTTTGTCGGAAAAGTCAAAAAGTACCTCGTACGAAAAACGACAAAAGATTCCTTTCATACGTATTACTAAAAACTCACCGAAGGGTAAAAATGGATTTAAACAATTTTAGGTGGATTGAAATAATGTTACATATTGATAAAACATGGATGTGGATGATAAAATACACCCCAGTAAATACTTACGAATAAACAATCTCGGATAAAAATGAGATTGTGATATTTTCCCTTACCTTAGGTCCGATTTGCTTTGTTCGTGTCCGAAGCTCCTGTATAATGGTTTAAATAATGTTATTGACTTATTCCAGAATCATAAATATTGATATGATATCATATATGGTCATATTATTAGCTTCTTGTTAGTAATATTTCATTGTTACTTGTTACTCGGGTCTTTATAACTTTTTGTTCTTATGCGTGTTTTGTCGAATAAATTCCTATTCTTATCTTTAGGTTATAGATAATTCATTTACAGAATGGTATTAGTGTATTATATACCATATTCATTCATTAAATTCATTTATATAATCATTATGAAATGAAGATCATGTAGAACGAGTCGCATCACATCGTGGAGACGGTATTCCGTACGTACGCACGAGTGATGAAATTGTTCCTATGATCGTGGAATTGTATTGGAGTATATATATATATTATTTCAGTATCAATATTACTTCATAATAATCATATATAGTTACTCATTACACCATTATACCCATCCTTGTAAGGTGATGGTGGAAAAATAGATTACACCACGGCGTGGAGACGGTATTTCGTACGTACGCACGCGCGGTGATTTCATTTTTCCGTAGGATGGATAGAAGGTGAATTAGGGTTGTTTCATATTTATAATAACATATCAGTATGTAAGTAATACTGATGTTATTACTTTATCATGAAACAACTAAAGAAGAAGAAGTTTAAGGAGAAAGAAATTGAAAAGATCGGTAATGGATATTACCTCTTCTTTGGAACGCCTCTTTGAATCCTCCACTTAAGGAACTAAGATTGGTCTTTGGAGAAGACCAGGACCTCTAGGATTATTCTAGGGAAGTGGAGAGGAGAAATTGGAAGGGGTTGGCCGAGCTTGAGTGCTCAAATTGGTGTGAGGAGGAAGGGGAGGAGGTGTCCTTTTATAAGGGAGGAGAGGGGCACCTTAGGAATACCTCAAAATATTATTTTATATTAAAGTTAAAATCGGTTTATAATGGTTCCAAAGGGTCTTATTTCGAATCTAAAGTGGGGATGGGTCGCAATACTATCAACAAATAGGATTTAGACAAGTTTAGGGTATTATTTTAACCTTATCAATTAGATTTAACTCTAAGTTAAATAATTTAACTTTTACCGTGTCTTTTTGTTTTCTTTCACTATATGGTTAATAAACTTACTATAACATGCCAAACGAACCCCAAATTGTATATTATTAATACATATATCCTTATATAAGTCATTTGGCCGAACCTTAGATTTTTAGGAATAAAATAACAATTAATAATATAATATTTGATTTAAAAACTATTTTGTGTCAATTTTGACACTATTTGATATATGATTTTTGTGAAAGTCATAAAAGAATTATATGTTCAAAAAAAGTTGATTAAATCAAAAATAATATATCATAGTAACCTATAAAATTAGTGTAATTCATAAAAATTCTTAAATTACATTTATTATGGTATTTATATTATCAATTATGTCAATATTTCATTAATAAGATAATTACTGCATCATCATTGTGTCATAAATAAATTATATTATTTGATGTCTAAAAATTACAAATAAAATACCATCATGTAGTAAATCTTTTTAGCTTTCTAATGAATATTTATAATCGAATGTATCTTATGTATAACCCCATATTAAAAATGATTTACTTATTAAACTTTGATTTTAACTATTTTAACCCTTCTTTAAATAAATTAATAATAAATGTCCTAATCTAATCCAAGTGGGCCTAAATGGTCATATTTTATTCCTAAGTTTGTTTTTGGTCGAATTACACTTGTCCAATAGAATTAGGACATGTGTTAGGGTAATATTAATATCATATTTACCCTTAGTTACCCTATTTACTATTAACCGTGGTAAAAAAAGTAAAAAGTTACTATTCACCAAAAATTTATTTTCATCTCATTGAACCACATTTTAGTCCTTGATATTAACCGTGTCTCTTGGATTTTCGAAATTCCATTCACAGAAGCGGTAAAATTATTTTTTATGCAAAATTCAGTTTTTAACCTACCACTTAGTAGTTTCACTATTCATCAAAAATTGATGTTTTTCAGAAAAATGCCAAAATTTTATCCCAAGCTATATTTCATATTCCTAATTCAAAAATGAAGTCTATTTTACCAAATTCATAACATAAAAGTTGCATTAATTAATTTTATAATTAAATCCCGCTGTTAAAATAAATAGCGTGTTTTTAAGAAACAATATCTATCAAAAGATTGACACTTGTTTATGTCTAGTTTAAATGTGAAATTACATCCAATGACCAACATTGTATTAAATTGTAAAAATATATTCTAAATATACTTTAAAACCACTCAAATTAATGATTTATCACTATTAATTATTTCGATTAAAAAAGTTGTTTTTAATTATAATTTAGTAATTTTCACTATTTATCAGAATATGAAAGTTATCCGAAAAGTACCAAAATTTCACCTTAGGCTAAATTCGATACTCCAAATACAAAAATGAAGTCCATTTTGAGAGTTAAAATTTCTAAAATTTAAAAAGTGGTTATTACTATTCATAACGGCTAGTTTTAATAATATTTTAATAGCATATCATTGTTTCGTGAAACTCAGGATTACGTACCACACACGCTATCGAGGAAGGTTGTGATTGCGTGTAATGCAAGGCAAGTCAAGGATGCGTGTTGTGCAAGCTCCTTTTGGTGTAGCGTATAACACAAGACATTAGTAAAATAAGAAAGAATATTTTTCATAAAATCTCGGGCTGTTACATTCTACCCCCCTTAAAATGAATTTCGCCCTCGAAATTCGTCGGGGTTATAAATGGTTTACTATTAGAAAGTTTCTTTAATAGAAACCCACATCGTAAAAGGGAATACCAAAACTTGGCTTTAAAAACTAAAGTATGAAATGTAACGATTACCCAAATAAACTAATCACTGGGTTTCCACATAGGTGAAAATATGGATATGGAAGAGAAATCTAACCATCATGTTCTGATGGAGAGTGGTAGAGAACATGGCTATGGAAAAGCCAGTAATCACAAATCCATAGATTTGTGATGATATAAGGTACCATCTGATTCATCAGGTATAAGATCACTAGGACAACATTTTTGGTTTTCAAGATCATTTCCCTAAAGTTGAAAATTTGCTTAGAATAAATACTTACTTTATTTTGGTACAATCTCACTTTTGTTCATGCCTTGAACAATTTCTACTTCATCTCTTAAATAAATGAAGTTGAATTTGTTATTCGTGAAGTGTTAGCAGATCATGTGATAGAATGACGGGTCATTCCATCTGTCTCAATCAAAAGGTAAGCAAAAGTTATTAAATATACATAAGTCATTCTATAGTGAGATTAATCATATATAGTTCCTAAAATGGACTTATACTTCATATATCATACTGCTTAATATAATAAAACTAGTTTCTACTAAACAGGGACTTCCTGTACGTCAGTGGTAGGTGATAAAGGCCAGTCGCACTTCGGTTGTGGGTTCGATTCCTACAGCCTTGTCCGAAGCGATGGGCTGTCGCCCGTCCTGCAGGTTATCCTTTTTATAAAACTATATTACTATAACATCCCATCAATAATATCGAAAAAACTTCTATCCTTAAACAATACTAACTTATGTCCAACATAATCCATTCCAATCTTTAGGATTATCCATAATACTGCAGTCCACTCTCATAATATAGTGAAAACGATTACCAGAGATTTAATACCATCTTTGATCCCCATATATCATAAGATATGTTTTGTTGGTCACATTCCAAACATTCAAAGTCCTTAATCATGTATTCTCTTGAATACCTTAGTGAAAACATGAATGCAGTTTAAAGTTAACACTTTCCACATACCAAAATCCTCAAATTTCTATATACTCAAACAATGATATCACTTAGTCCTTATATCAATCATGAGCTCATGAATACAATCAAACATCTCATTATATTCTTGTCCTTTCATTATGCACTTATCATCTACTTTCCAAATGTATCTGAATAACCTTTCATGGTTACTGGTACCATTCATCATACACTTTCAAAACTCAAGGAAAGACAACAGTGTAACAATCCTTAGATGTCTCTTTATTCCATAGTACCATGAGATTTCTTATACAACATTACACATGATAAACATGTAATCATTCCACTACATTCTTAAACCATTGACCGAGATTCAACAATTCTTTCATCTCACATATCATTTGTAGTCTCTTCATCATCATCAACATAAATACTTCCCATACGACCATACTGATTATCTTCATGAGACTTTCCCTTAGGGCATTGGTTTGCATAATGCCCGTACATTCCACATTTAAAGCATTTAACCATTGTTGATGTCGTAGCAATACCATTATCCTCATCCATGAGGTTAACTGAACCTTTTCCTTTGCACTTACTTGCTTTGTGTCCTTCTTTTCCACACCCAAAGCATCTTCCAGTTCCCTTGAAACATTCTCCTTGATGCCTCTTCCCACATGATTTACATAGGGGAAATTGAACTTTCTTTCTTCTATGATCATCATGGAACTCCATCTTTCTCTTATTAGTCGAGTCAGGAAACTTACCAAATTTTACTTTATTGATCATGTTGTGAGATTGCTGATTCGGCATAATAATGATGTTTGGACATCCAAATCCCATTTCATTTGGTTGCTCAAGAAGAATATCATTCCATTGTCCATCATATCCTCCATTATTGTGAATCATCTTGTTTCCAGCCATTTTCTAAAACCCAAACAGAATAGTGTTAGATGCAAAAATTGTAATAAAGGGGGAGTAACTTAAATATCTATCATCATTGGTTTAATCTAATGTCGTTACCATAGTTCTAGAACTATATCCTATACGTATACTTATCCTTAGGGGCATCCCTAGACATACCTTAGAAATATCTCTAGGGATCTCACTAACGTTTTCGCATCCTAGTTTCCAAAGGTTGACTAAACCTTTCCTCTGATACCAACTGTAGAGACCCGAAGCTTATCGTACATGGACGTTACATTACTTTTGCGGAATACTTAGTACATAACAAAAACACACACACAAGGATCGTAATAGTTTAGTGTCTTTGGAAACTAGGAATAAAATCTTCTAATCGTGGGGAAAGATCTTCAACATCTCCCATAAAGATCTTCCTTTTTTTTTACCTAAAACCTTTCTTTATATCCTGGGGAAAAGAAAACATAAAAGGGTGAGCTCAAATGCTCAGTAAGGGTAAACAAAAGAAATATCAATCACATCATATACATAAGAACATAGCTTTTGGAAATCTTAACCTGCAAAAGAGCTCATAATATCATAACATGGGATAAATCATAGAAGTGAAAATGAGATCCCCATAATCATAACATAAAACTTGAAACTTTGTGGCATGTACACATAATCATGGAAAATCATTTCTTGTTAGTCATGACTCATTGCCAAGACTATCTTAGTGGACAAAGTCCCTTTCTGAACCGAGTTCACTCCTCGTTTCAGTCCTGTATCACTGAACCGAAATAACCTTCCATTCCAGCCATGTCTATTTCATGAGATATAAAATCTTTACCCAATGCATTGGAGGGAGATATAGGTCCCACCCATCTTATAATGAATCCTTTCTTATGTGTGCCACATAATCATAAAACATACATCATCGCATAACACATGTAACAAAAATGGGATTCTTGAAACATCATGACATAATAAATCAATTCATATAAGATAAAGGAATTCATAAACATAATTCCATCACAACATAGTCAAAACAATGTAAAAATATGGATAGAAACAGAACTCTTTATTATCTTAGATGGAAAATAATTTTGATAAAACACTTGAATTGAATTCTTGAGGAAAATATCCTTTCTTCTTCAAAATCAATTTCTTTTCACAAAACATCATGCAATTTTAAAAGAAAGAGATTTTATTGAAAATAGTCATGAAATCTTTTAGAGGAAGCTTCATGAAAATAAGGCTTTATAAAACAGTAGAAATCCGTTCGTGCCGTATAAGTTAAAAAAAACATTCTTCGTACTTTTGTCGGAAAAGTCAAAAAGTACCTCGTACGAAAAACGACAAAAGATTCCTTTCATACGTATTACTAAAAACTCACCGAAGGGTAAAAATGGATTTAAACAATTTTAGGTGGATGGAAATAATATTACATATTGATAAAACATGGATGTGGATGATAAAATACACCCCAGTAAATACTTACGAATAAACAATCTCGGATAAAAATGAGATTGTGATATTTTCCCTTACCTTAGGTCCGATTTGCTTTGTTCGTGTCCGAAGCTCCTGTATAATGGTTTAAATAATGTTACTGACTTATTACAGAATCATACATATTGATATGATATCATATATGGTCATATTATTAGCTTCTTGTTAGTAATATTTCATTGTTACTTGTTACTCGGGTCTTTATAACTTTTTGTTCTTATGCGTGTTTTGTCGAATAAATTCTTATTCTTATCTTTAGGTTATAGATAATTCATTTACAGAATGGTATTAGTGTATTATATACCATATTTATTAATTAAATTCATTTATATAATCATTATGAAATGAAGATCATGTAGAACGAGTCGCATCACATCGTGGAGACAGTATTCCGTACGTACGCACGAGTGATGATATTGTTCCTATGATCATGGAATTGTATTGGAGTATATATATATATTATTTCAGTATCAATATTACTTCATAATAATCATATATAGTTACTCATTACACCATTATACCCATCCTTGTAAGGTGATGGTGGAAAAATAGATTACACCACGGCGTGGAGACGGTATTTCATACGTACGCACGCGCGGTGATTTCATTTTTCCGTAGGATGGATAGAAGGTGAATTAGGGTTGTTTAATATTTATAATAACATATCAGTATGTAATTAATACTGATGTTATTACTTTATCATGAAACAACTAAAGAAGAAGAAGTTGAAGAAGAAAGAAATTGAAAAGATCGGTAATGGATATTACCTCTTCTTTGGAACGCCTCTTTGAATCCTCCACTTAAGGAACTAAGATTGGTCTTTGGAGAAGACCAGGACCTCTAGGATTATTCTAGGGAAGTGGAGAGGAGAAATTGGCAGGGGTTGGCCGAGATTGAGTGCTCAAATTGGTGTGAGGAGGAAGGGGAGGAGGTGTCCTTTTATAAGGGAGGAGAGGGGCACCTTAGGAATACCTCAAAATATTATTTTATATTAAAGTTAAAATCGGTTTATAATGGTTCCAAAGGGTCTTATTTCGAATCTAAAGTGGGGATGGGTCGAAATACTATCAACAAATAGGATTTAGACAAGTTTAGGGTATTATTTTAACCTTATCAATTAGATTTAACTCTAAGTTAAATAATTTAACTTTTACCGTGTCTTTTTGTTTTCTTTCACTATATGGTTAATAAACTTACTATAACATGCCAAACGAACCCCAAATTGTATATTATTAATACATATATCCTTATCTAAGTCATTTGGCCGAACCTTAGATTTTTAGGAATAAAATAACAATTAATAATATAATATTTGATTTAAAAACTATTTTGTGTCAATTTTGACACTATTTGATATATGATTTTTGTGAAAGTCATAACAGAATTATATGTTCGAACAAAGTTGATTAAATCAACAATAATATATCATAGTAACCTATAAAATTAGTGGAATTCATAAAAAGTCTTAAATTACATTTATTATGGTATTTATATTATCAATTATGTCAATATTTCATTAATAAGATAATTACTGCATCATCATTATGTCATAAATAAATTATATTATTTGATGTCTAAAAATTACAAATAAAATACCATCATGTAGGAAATATTTTTAGCTTTCTAATGAATATTTATAATCGAATTTATCTTATGTATAACCCCATATTAAAAATGATTTACTTATTAAACTTTGATTTTAACTATTTTAACCCTTCTTTAAATAAATTAATAATAAATGTCCTAATCTAATCCAAGTGGGCCTAAATGGTCATATTTTATTCCTAAGTTTGTTTTTGGTCGAATTACACTTGTCCAATAGAATTAGGACATGTGTTAGGGTAATATTAATATCATATTTACCCTTAGTTACCCTATTTACTATTAACCGTGGTAAAAAAAGTAAAAAGTTACTATTCACCAAAAATTTATTTTCATCTCATTGAACCACATTTTAGTCCTTGATATTAACCGTGTCTCTCGGATTTTCGAAATTCCATTCACAGAAGCGGTAAAATTAAGTTTTATGCAAAATTCAGTTTTTAACCTACCACTTAGTAGTTTCACTATTCATAAAAAATTGATGTTTTTCAGAACAATGCCAAAATTTTATCCCAAGCTATATTTCATATTCATAATTCAAAAATGAAGTCTATTTTACCAAATTCATAACATAAAAGTTGCATTAATTAATTTTATAATTAAATCCCGCTGTTAAAACAAATAGCGTGTTTTTAAGAAACAATATCTATCAAAAGATTGACACTTGTTTATGTCTAGTTTAAATGTGAAATTACATCCAATGACCAACATTGTATTAAATTGTAAAAATATATTCTAAATATACTTTAAAACCACTCAAATTAATGATTTATCACTATTAATTATTTCGATTAAAAAAGTTGTTTTATTTATAATTTAGTAATTTTCACTATTTATCAGAATATGAAAGTTATCCGAAAAGTACCAAAATTTCACCTTAGGCTAAATTCGATACTCCGAATCCAAAAATGAAGTCCATTTTGAGAGTTAAAATTTATAAAATTTAAAAAGTGGTTATTACTATTCATAACGGCTAGTTTTAATAATATTTTAATAGCATATCATTGTTTCGTGAAACTCAGGATTACGTACCACACACGCTATCGAGGAAGGTTGTGATTGCGTGTAATGCAAGGCAAGTCAAGGATGCGTGTTGTGCAAGCTCCTTTTGGTGTAGCGTATAACACAAGACATTAGTAAAATAAGAAAGAATATTTTTCATAAAATATCGGGCTGTTACAATTAAAGACCAGGAAGTTTTCATCAATATATGATGTCTAGAATTGGAAGTTGAGTTGAACAATATTTAGAAGACACATATTAAATCTCCTCAAAAGAAAGAAATAGTTGCTTCTACTAATCAATGCTCATTGGAGGATTCTACTACCAAAATTCCTCCAACATGTGATAATAAGATCATGGATTCACTCATTGACCTATACAATTTAGCTGAGAATGTAATGGTATCATCCATAACAACTTGTACTAATTTTTTAAAATTGATTCTACAAAAAATTACAGGTTGGAAAGAAAATTCTAAACAAGTATGGATGAAGAAAAGTGCAATGAAACTTACCACCATGGATATGGTGGATTTTGGAAAGAGTGTGAATGATAGCTCCCCAAAAAAAGCACAACATACCAAGAAGAAGATTCAAAAACCTTACAAAGAATATTGGAAGAAGTTAAGGTTTGTGGGTTAATTCTAGTGATTTAATAGATTTGGGAATTGTGCACTAGATTTTTGGTACAACCCCTTAAATGTAAAAGCATAGAGGAAGCTCATAAACTCCTTAAATGTAACAGCACAGAGAAAGATCATCTCAAGTGGGAGAAATCCAAAGAAGAAGAAGCGACATACACAGATCCAAAAGAATCTATATATTGCAAACAGATTTGGAATGTTAGATAACATCCGTGATGTATGCAATAGAAGTGATCATATGAATAGTGCATGTTCGTATAAGAAACGAAGACCATAGTATTTGAGTAAGAATGAAGAAGAATAATTTGAAAGAAATTAAATAAATAACATGAAAACCATTTCACCTAGGAAGATTACAAGAAGGAAAGATGAGAAGTCCTTGGATTCCAAATCCAAGAAGGTGAATAGTGGTGCATCCAAAATAACTACTGAGAAGGAACCCACCACGAAGAAGCCATGTAGAAGATCTAATCATGATTCCTCATTCCCTATTGTTATTTTGGTGGTTTGGATAGATGATTTGGAAAGAATGAGAAAGATGGAAGATTCACACGGTAATACTTGTCCTAAAATTTAAATGATGATACTACATAGAGAAAAGGAAGTTTTTTGTGTGAGGTGAAACAAGGATGGTCCTACTATTAAAATATGATTTGAATTTACTCTAATCCAACAAGAATTCTCAGAAAGATTAAAGTTGCACTAGGAGATTATAGTTCTTTGAAATACCTTGAATAAATAATATTCACACATAAAGATATGGAAGAAATAGTGAGGTCCACACAATCACTATAAACATTAAAGATCGTTTGTGAATGTGTGAAGAATGGAGCATCTGGGTTGAGAAGATCATCTCAACCTTGTTGTTCACATTGATATAGAAAATAAGATCCACCTCATTCCATTAAATCATTATGTTTTTTATTTTTTATAATCATACATGTAATTGACGTTGAAGTAAAATCTCGAGGGGGGGGGGGCTCAGATTCACTGAGGAGAAGCGTTCCCATGAGGTGGAGAAACATGAAGAAGCTACCAGAGTCATTATCTGAATCTGTATCTACATCAGTTGGCATATGATTCAATTACTCTAAAGATTGTCTAATGATCATGTCATATGAAAAGTTATTTCTTTTTTTAATCTCTCATCTTTTGTTACTCAAAATAAATATATTTTTACGAAGGGGGAGTAACTAGGTCAATCAGTGACATAAGAAGAATGAATGTTCTCCATGGCCATGTATCTTTCTAATTGAACATGAATGTTTTTTATCCTTTTGTTGAAGTGAGTGAAGGAATTTCAGGATTGATTATTTCTTATCACATTCAATATCTTTATCTAGAAATGATAGTGGAAAACCCTTGAAGACAACTATAGGAGATCTCATCTCATGAGGTATCATGATCAGTGTATAATGGATAGGTTTTTTGTCTAAATCAAACACTATTGTTTTCTACATAGAGCCTTTCTCAAGTATACTTAGAGTGAAATGATTCATGGAACACTGCTTGTGTAAGGACTGATACCCTATCTACCATGAACATTATATTTCATGTCAATGAGGGGGAGAGAGAAAGTGAAATGAACGTTTGAAATGTATGGGGAGAGTAAAGATTCTAATTTTAACATTCACACATTCATTTGAGGATATTTTTGTGGTATTGACAACAAAATACAATGGGGGAGATTGATGGGACCAATTTGTGTATGCAAGTTTTATTTGTTTTCAATATTTTCCAATACTTGTCAAAATGAAGAAGAAGATGAAGAAGTACTAAAAATTTAGTGGAGATAGGATGAAGTGAGGTTTCCTGGAGAATTGTTATGGAATCATAGCTTTGGATGTCATACTAGAAGAATTATTAAGAATATCAATTCAGATGATTGTTTAACTGATACTACGTTCAAATGACTTGTATCAATGGTGACACATTGTTTACAACAATAAAGAATGGTGAAGTATCATCCATCTAAGAATCATTTAAGAAGAATGGGGATTTAATGAAGACCATGTAATGCTTCACGATTGCATGAGAGCCATGCAAGAGACCACTTGATGAAAAGAATCATATTATTTGAATGAAGTAGATAATGATGGTTGAAGAAGAATAGAATGTTTGGAAGGGCTTGGAGTTCTAAGAAGGTCATTAATTACACATTTCCTTACGATCAGATGATTTTTTCACTAATCTTATAGTTCCCAATACATGAATCAATGGTGATACATTGTCTGCAACATTGAAGGTATTGGAATAATCTTCAAGCCTCCACTTTTGGATGTAGAGAGATGATTGGAGTTATTTATAATTAACACTCCAAAAGGAATATAGGATTTGATGTGAGGATGAAGAAGTACTTTGGAATTCATATTCCAAAGAGAATGGACAGAACCAGACGATGCTTTGCAGATATGTATTTCAGAAATATTATAAGTCATGAAAAATTGTGATGAAAGCCTTAAAAAGGTTAGGGGGAGTAAGGAAGTATTTTTGGAAAAGGAATAAATGTGGAGCGCAATTCAAAAGTGGTACGTAAGTGTGGCGCACATGTTTAAGTTGCGTGCAAGTCATATTTCAAGATCATCACATCAAAATATGACAAAGGAAATAAAGTGGTGTGCGAGTTATGGATTGGTGCACAAGTCAAAAAGTGGCACGCAAGAATAAGGAATGCTCAAGTGTGACATGCAAGTATATGTGGTGAAAAAGTGTATGTTGCATGCAAGAAATATTTCAACATCATCATATTAAAATATGATAAGGGAAAGAAAGTGTCGCGCATGTGCTTGAGAAAAACGCCACTGCGGGAGTGGCGCACAATTGCTAGTGCGGCACATATGTGTAGGTGGCTCGCAAGTCACCAAAATTCCTATAAATAGACAACTAGCCTCCTCATTTTTTAAGGATCAACACTTAAGAGAAAATTTGAGCTATGATCCCATAAGAAGTATAAGTGTCTTGCAAGCTGAACTGGAACGCAAGTGGATGGTTATTTATAAGGCGCACAAGTAGGTTGGCGGCAAGAAGGGTGGCGCGCAAGAAGAAGAGGCGCAGAAGTTGTGAGTTGTTCCCAATAGTGGCGTGCAAGTAGTTAATGGCGCAAAATTAGGTAGGTCGCAAGCTGACTCACGCGCAAGGATATGGGGCGCAAGCTTAGTGGCATGGAAACAGGTGGTGCGCAAGCCGGGAGTCATGATTGCAGAGTGGCGCGCAAGCATCATGGTGCACATGTATTTGATGGAATGCTAGTAGGGAGGTTCCCATGTAGGGTGGCGTGAAATTAAGGATTGTCGCGCATGATGTGAGTTGTTATAGAAGTTCTTTACCAGCTTCTGTTCAACTGTGATGATGCTATGTTGATCTAGAATTCATTTTTTTTTACAATCACAAAGTGAACTTGTGATTCTAGCAAGAAGAATAAGAAGAATTGATCGGTGCAGATGGTTTTTCACTAAGAGAGAATATGTGAATAAGATTAGGTTTCAGTGAATCCGGTTTTTCATTGAAGATGAAGAAGAAGATGATGATGAAGAGTGTGCATCTTAAAGGTTTGCTACATAGAAAGGAGAGAAGAATAATCATAACAGAGTATGCCCAATTGAAGACTACAATTATTTAGGGAAGTTTAATTCAGATGATGCCAAGTGAACCAATATTCACTTTCTCAATAATCACATTGGTATATGTAATTCTATCCAAGGATAGAGAAGATGTTTTAGTGCAATTGGTTTCTTCACTAAGAAGAAGAAAGACGAAGCCTAGTGCAGTTTGTGTTGCACTAGAAAATAAGAGAAGGAAAAAAAGGAAGATTTTCTTTCCTACTGCATTGTAAGTAATCATGTGAAGAGCATTAAATAATCCCAAGAGCAGAACCTTCCTTTTGACGAAGGAAGAAGACTGTCTCCATAGGCAGTATAAATAACTGGCTGGACGCTGCAATTTGGGCTAGGTCATCACCAGTCTAGGGGACAAGATTGTTTCCCACCACCTCTAAAGTTTAGGGACTCACACTGGCTAGAGGATTGTTTTTCTAGACACTCCACTGTAAAGTTATATCACATCATAGTGGATAATCCATGCACTGGTCATATCCATGCGTGGAAAGTACATAGATACTCTTATTGAGTGGTGAACCTTGTAAAAATATCATGGGCATATTTTTATTACTTTATATTATTGCAAGTGAGAGGGAAAAGATTATAAGAGAATTAAGATCCTAACATGTGAAGAGGTAACATGATAAAAGGTGGTATTGGTTTAAAAATTCCCCAACAAAGATTCACCCCCCCTCAGTGTTAGTTATATCCCAAACTGGTCCTCTCAGTACGGTGTGAGCACATTAATATTGTTTTAATCTTGGAAAAGTTCCACTTCATCGTACAACCTATAATCATCTTAGGCCATCGAATTTTTAAGAAGGGCATTGGAGTTTCCCCAACCATGATTCAAATCCTCTCACAATCGCATATTCTCACTAATGTTTTGGTAGTCCGTTAATTTCTAAAGAATACAGGCTTCTAAAATAGATGTTTTCATGATTTTTCTAAAATATCATAACCATTATACAATCTTCATAAAAACTATGATATCATTGACTTTAACGAACGATACACCACATCATTCTGACTTCTAATACTAAAATTGGTAGAATCCCCTATCAGGATTGCCCCAAATTTGGAGGACCAGTTTGACGTCACGTTTTCTACAAGTGACTATGCATTGTGATACGTTCTTGGGAAGAGACTCGACTGAATCTTCATTCCAATATATAATGCTAGTAGAGCCATAAATTAAGAAACAATCGACTAGACTACTAGCAAGTAAGAAGTTTTCGTCGTGGTTTTTTCATCCGATTGGTTTCGTTCTTATTTTGTGTTATCCAATTTAATTGTATACACTGACCATGAATCAATTAAATACTTACCAAAAATAATCTTTGTCAAGGAATCCAAAATGACCATTGTTTGTTTGTGTGTTGTGGAAACGTCTTCCACTAATTTTGATATGTAGTCCATAGAAACTAGAATGTAGGATTTTATAAATTATGGAGGAAAGGGTACCATGAATTAAATAACCCATACATAGAATATATCGACCTCATGTATGGGGTATTGTGACATTTTATCTCGATGCCCCATGTTACATTCCTGTTGGAATCAATCAAAACATGTCAATATATTTATGGCATATTTGTGCATGGTGGGATAGAAAAACTCAGATTGGATAATTTTTTCTATTATTCAGTATGGCCCATTATGTTCCCCAGCTGGGGAGAAATGATAGAATTCCATAAATTCATGAATATCGTATTTTGGGACATAGCGTCGGATCACTCCATCTCCACAATAGCGGAAGAGCATAGGATCTTGGGAGAAATACCTATTCCCATCTGAAATATATATTTTCTTTTGCTGGAATTTTCAAATCTGGGTGAATGACGCTTGTAGCTATGTAATTGGCTATGTTAGGAAAACCATCATTCATCTCATGGGTTCTTCATATATAAGTATTTTACTTGGATATCCATGAATATAAGGGAAGTGAAAATGTTGTGACTGATCTTCTCTCCATGTCAAAATTTCCACATCTCAAAAGGGTATATGATAGAGAAATCGTGGAGGATTTCTCGAACTAACATCTTTTCTCTTTTAAAGATTCACCTCGTCTATTTTTTGCTGACATAAATAATTACTTATCTACGAGACTCATTCATATTGATTATGCATTCCTCCAATAAGATTGATTTCTTTCTAATGTGAAAAGGTATTTTTGGGAAGTCCCTCGGCACATCCTCTCATGTTGAGATTGAGTGATTTGACACTTCACCTCAAAAGAAGAAATTCATGAAATTAATGAATTATTTAATTCCTCTCCAACTAGGGGACATCGAGAGTTATACCACACAATGGAAAGAATTATTCAATATGGGTTTGTCTGGCCCACCATGCAAAAAGATTTGAGAAATTGTGTGACATATTGTGATCGATACGAGTGTAAAGTTAGCTTGGGATGCCAAGATTAAATTCATCAATTCCCCATTCTTGAGGTTGATATAATAGACATATGGGGTTTTAGATTCATTTTATATTTTCCTCCATGTTTTGTAATTTTTACATACTAGTTTTTTTGAACTATGTATCAAAATGGGTGGAAGTTGCTACCACAACACACATCACTATGATAGTCGTTGTGGTTTTATTGATGAAGAAAATGACTAATTGTGGGGGAATTTTCTATGCCTAAATTGTGTATAATTTTTCAAATATATTAATAAGAATAATTTTTTTCCACTAAATAAAAATCACTTTTTGGATTAAATTCTTTTTATTGGTGATTATGATGATTTCCAGGTGTTTTCATCCAAAGTTAAAAATTGGGAAATGACATAACATAAATTCAAATATACATGTCATGTACTTTCGTGTACATACAATGTACTATGGCCATGACATGGATCATGAATACTGGATAGAGGCCAATGTGTCGACTAAAGCATACACATTGTGTTCATCCAATATACACACAATGATTCCCCTTATAGAAACAGTTGTTTGTCAATGATTGATATTATTACCTTGTATGGTTGTACAACATGTCATGTACTTATACCTACCGGTGGCACCATGATCCAAATCAAAGGCGGTGTGGTAGATCACCCACAAAAGGAGAAAAGAGGGACAAATTTTTTTTACCATGGTACAAGACATGTACATTATGGTACGTACCATGTATTCATAAAACATATAAAATGACGAAAGAACTTCACAGATTGGGGAAAACTCATTCCAAACCAGAACAAGGGGGAAATTATAGAGACACCCATGAAGAGAAGAATAGAATAGAAAAAAGAAGTGATAGTGATACCTCCCCAACGAACTTTAATCCAATGTTTGTTCCATCTTTAATTCAGGTACAATAAGTATTTTAGTTACTAGAAACTACATGAGTAGCTAAATATCCTACGTGTTAGATATGTAGTCAATTTTGGGTTTTATTTTTTCATTTTTGATATTTTAATAGTTTTATTTATTCTTCTCTAATAGTTCATTTATATTTATTTCTAAATTTCACTAGAAATTTCATACGTGCCCATGAATTGGATTTCTAGAGATCATCTATGGAATTATGATTAAGAACATCCATGATAATTGGATGTTTTTATCGTCTCAAGAAGGCATTCAATTAATAAAATTAAGAGAAATAAAATTACATACTAAGGAATTGGTTTCTATTGATTTAAATGAAACTCACCAGACCAAGGTGGTTCTGTGATATTCATAACCCAAAGATGTGAGTTATTGTGAACAACACAACATCATAAGAAAATCCACAACCCTAATGCATTCTTCCCATTTCTCATCAAGAATCTTGTTTATGTATTTTTTTTATCATTAATGTAATTTGTTAATGCAATTGATATTCAATCACCCAGATATTAAAACAAAAAAAATAAAACCTATATTTTATAAAACTCAACTAAATTAAAAATAACAAGAAAGTCAAAACACAATAACACCCTTTCCATGTGGATTTATCCCTTACATGCAGTATACTTGATAGGGTATTTTAATTTGTATTTTCGAAAGATGCACATCAGTTGAAATGATACCAGTGAACCACCTGTGGGTAAATCCTAGGGAGCTATTCCCTTAATCAAAGCCCCTTCATAGTGGGGTTCATCCTCGTGATCGAGTCACTGAATCCTATCGGCAATGCATCGTAGAGGTTTCAGGTAAGGAAACATGTTATACCATAGTAAAGAGTATGTATAAATTGAAGACACAAAATGAATATGAAAAAAAACCATTCATATATGATGCATGTACTATTATTTTATTTACCTAAAACTAGTGTTTTCATGTATTGAGTCGAAAAGCCGATTATTAGAGTCATGGTTTATGGCTATGATGGGCGTCCGCACCAACACTAGTGTCCCTGGCCTGAAATCCTATATCAAAACACATAAAAATGATTCCCCAACCCAATCTCACAGACTCTTGGTCCTATGATAGAACTGACCACCTCTAATACAACTTTGTTATGACTCGTCCTAGTGGGGCTCATGTCGTGACTCTCCATTCCTGCTTCAAATAGGCATGGGCCTGTTGACTAGCACCGAGTAGGAATATCATAAACATAGGTGGAATTAACTAAGAACTTGTACACATGCACACATCTCCAAGCCCACATTTCCTAAAATGTAAAAACCACTAAGGATAAAAAATGTTGAATACAGTAAAACACAACTAGAAACGTATGACTAAAAGTAAAATTTGGAATGTAAATTGGGAAAGAATAAAATCCCACCAAAACAAGAGTCTATAACCTGGAAATGTCCATCTTGTAAACCAAACGTAGTACATGGAATACTACTCAAATCCATTGGAAGCCTCCTCCTATAAGTAAGCCAACAATGATTGGTCTTGTCCTCGCCTACCCTGGACTCTGTAAAAAGTATCTCATCTTCATAAGACCCAACATGTGTGGGTGAACCCCTTATAGGGGTGAGTAAAACAATACTCAATAAGATACCCTAGAATCCAAAAATAAATACACAAATCATAGGTACATTTAACTCTAAAGAGAATATTTTATAAAGCATAGAGCATGAGAAATATCAAAATAAATTCAAAACCCATATCCGTAGTCTAAATGTAAGTCACAAAAACCCTTCATACCCACTATAGGGATTCAGTTCGAAGATTCCACAACGTTCTCATCTAGGAGAACTCATTACATGGGTATGATAGCTATGATTACATCCATCAAATATGTATGTTCTTTTGGAATTTCCGTGAGGGAGATAGATGCATGGATGGATCTAAAGAGAGAACAAATGCACTCTTTTGGGTAGAACCCACTCCTGAGTGGGGAATGATCAAGATTTACGTAGGAGGATCACTTGTAGGACCTTGGGGTACACCATGACTTACCTAGATTCACCTACAATGTAGAGGAACGACATCCTGTAGGATTGGTCACATCAATACATGACTTTACCTAGGGTGAAGAATGGGAAGAGGATCTTGCTTCGAGCCTCTCGGAGGGATTCCGACCTTATCCAGAATGACCTACAGAAGGGATCATACTGTAGTGGAAGGAATGAATAATGACCTTCACGGAATGAGAAAACGGGAAGTAACCCAAACAAAACATGTCCAAGGAATGGTGTTCAAGAAAATCAAGCAATTTACAAAAACGTACATGGAATGTAGAAATGTAACACGTAGTGTCCTATGACCCCAATTTATGCCTATGTGCAATGGACTGTGTCAAATAGTATTTCGTGTAGATATAGATGTACATGGAATATAATATCGTGACATTTGTTTCCTACTATCCGAGGGCCGCTCCATGTACGCTGGTCGTGTGCCCGTAAATGGATTCAACCCATGTAACAGTTCGTGGTGTAACCTGCATAACTGCCCTGGTTTGGCTGTGTGGTAGAGTAAATACAGTGTACTCTAACCTATGTCTGAGTAACATCCAAGATACATTCCAAGTCACACATAAGGATCCAAACACCATGTGAAAGTTGTCACATGTCGTGTCACCACTTCCTGGATCATGAATCCCTAGACTCTACTAAGCTGACCCCACATGCAGTATTCATTGAACAACACACAGTCTTCTTCGAGATTTTACTAAAACAATGTTCTTCCTCAGTGATGATAAGTTGATTCACCATACTTGATTCTAATGTCTGATATCCATGAAACTCTAGGTTCATGGTCTTCCTAGCATCGCAAAGGATGTACTTTTGGTTTTGTGTCTCTGATCGTCATCAAAAACATGTTTCAATCCACTCAAAAGATTAACACATGAATGAATATTTCCCCTTAACCATGTCGATTTGTTCACCCCCATCGTCATCACACCACCACTAGTTTTTCATGATTCCATATCTATGAGTTAGGATCGTTGAATTAAGAAAGGGGCATGCAACGATACCCTCTTCACAACCCCGTGAAGAATGTGAATAACATGGGGTAAAAATGGGACGAAAACCCACAATACGAATTTAGGAATGGAACTATTCCATCATTCATCATGGAATTAATCCACTCCCATTAGAAGAATAAAAAATATCAAATCAAATTAAATCAAATATTGAAAATATTAGTTCCCCAAACTAAACCCAATAAAGGACCACCCCATAAGAATGAACGATCTGCTGGTCAACCTATTCATGGGTTGATACATGTTCATCATTTGAATCTAATAAAAAGGAAAAGAAGAATTTAAATAACAACCCTTCCTTTATCATTTATGAATAGAGAGTTCAATCATTGGTTGGATTTGATCGTTTTGATCAATGATTCACGTGTCATCGTTTGTTACTATTCCTCTAGAATTCTTTAAGGGGGGATCCTATCAAAATATCTAGAGGATTTCTGGGATTTCTGGGGTTATGAGCCTTAAAGTGGGATCCTATTAATTTATAACCTATTAAAATGTCACTACATTATAGAAACATTTAAAATAAATAATTTAATATTTTGTTTTATTTCCTTTAAAACATCCAAAAACTAACTTTTGCTACCGACCCACCCTGGTCAATGTTAGGCCTCACCTAAGAAAAATTCGTTACTCTAAACACAATGGTGCCTTCAGATTTTAGATCTAGGAATCTATTTAATGTAGATTCAACTTATTCTTGAAAACCACTCTCATGTGATATATATAAGTTTATATTATTTCAAATATTTATCCTGGGCACTCCGGGCCTCTCAATCACACGCCGTCACACAACAAAGTCTCGTAATAATTCAATATAATATATTAAAACAATTAAATAGAAATATGTGACATTACTTGAGTATTAATGATCAGATTTTCCTATTCTTATATCTAAAATAAAATACTAATGAATCACAACATCCATAAGTGAGAAAAATGTTAATCATCATATCCATTGATTTCAATAAATACCAAAATTTCTAGAATGAAATAATATAATTACCGACAAGAATAAAACATGAAATAAAGTAAATGTACAACAATATTCAAAATTAAAATGTAATATGAAAAGTTGAACATAGATCATTTGATAAATAACTGTCTTTAAAAGTCAATAAAATATTTTTGAATGACATAATAATTATTATAAATTATTCCAATAAAATTTATCATTGATATAAATATAACATCAATAATTAATAAAGCATCATACATAAAATTTATATACCATAATTAAATAATCACAGAAAATATTATTTTCATTTCCATAAATAACCTCAAACATTATAATCCTATTGTAATATAATATATTCTTACAAATGACAATTCATTTAAATCTCATAATATTTTTTCTACCATATAAAATATGTATTCCAAAATAGTGATTGTAATTTTAAATAACATTTTTCAATTAATCAAAACATAAAATTTTATTCCCATGATAATATATGTAAATCATATAGGATATTGTAAATTTTTGTTCCCTTGCCTCTCTTTGGTTCTGGGTTCAAGCCCTTCACCAATGAAAAATGTTATTTTTCATCACATGGACTTTTGGTATCTCTTTGGCTAATAATAAATTTATATAATTTATCTAATGATACCATCCAATGACGAACATCCTAAAAATATTTAAATCATTAAACATCATTTAAACCCTTAATGTTATAGATGAAATTAATATTTTTCCCCAAAAATGGAAATAAAATCATTCCCTAATTTAATTTTTCATATGTTAAATAATAGGGTTTCATATACCTAAATCCTATAGAAAAACATATTAACTGAAAACCGATGCACTGCCGTCATAGAAAACAATTAATTGTGTATCTAATACATTCATCTTTTAATATAACCAAACATCATAACTCTTAAATTCATTATTTTGAATCCTTAATAATTCAATATTATTTGTCAATAATTATTTTCTATCATATACCTTATCATTTACCTCCTATAATAAATATATAAACTATTCCTAAGAATAAAAAAATCAAAACATTATCCAAGATATAATACATATCTTTCAAATGTCATTATATGATCATCCATTTTTAATAATAATGAATTCATGCATTACTAAATGTTCATATGTATGGAATTTCTGATCTCACTCTTGATATTTTCCTTGAGGATATTGATTTGTACCATGACTGTACTAACCACACTTAAAACATTCAATTAATTCCTTGGGATAATCATTTTTCATATTCCTGATGTAAATTCAATGCTTCATTTTTCCTTGATGTATAATTTCATTTTTCCCTTTCTTACCACATAAAAAGCATATTAACTCCCATTTAAGAAATTATTCAGGGTTCTTCTTCACAAATTCTTTACAATGAAGTCATTGAATATTTTTTCATTTGCGATCATTATCACCTAAATATCTATAGAACCTCACTTATCAGTTTTTTTATGAGTATGTCAACTCCCTAACGTTCCTTATTTTTATAATACCTTATGAAATATATATATGAATAACTACAAGTGTAACCATTATAGCTCTATTTTCAACCATTTTTCATTAAAAACCGTTATTTTCCTTCACATCATTTATTACCTTCTTCCTACAAGATCTATCCATTTAATAAACATCAATATTAGTGTCAGAATATCAATAAATTCATAATAATTCATTTACTGAAGATGAAAATAAGTAATATATCCTTAATAGTGGTATCTTAAATACTTGTTTATTTATCCTAAAAGTTATATTTCACCATAAAATACTATACATATTTATTATTAGGGAATTTTAACTAATGTTAAAATGATAACATATCCTCTAATTTAATATAAAACCTACACTGATACAGTCTATAAGTATCCAGAAATATAAATAATAAATTATAGTAACAATAATCTACTACTAAAAATCAAATATTCTGTAAGATATTTTAGGTTTAGTGTTTTTGAGGGTTAGGTCATTCATCCTAATTAGAAAACACATATTTTAAAAATTATATGTATCTTGTTAAAATTATTTTTCCCATACAAAACATTTATGAGATAACATTTTTATTTTCATGAAATATCCTGAACAATTTAATCATCACCTCTTCATTATCCATAAAAATCATTAAACTGTCTCTCAATCATTTTTGATGTAAGGGATGAGACTAAAAACCTCAATAAAAGATATAAAAAGAATTTTTTTTATAAAATTTTAAAACCCATAAATATATACCGTTATCACATATTTTTTTGAGCTTATGAAATAAATCATTTCTACACGAAAAACACACACATTTTTTTCTAATGAATTTTTTATGTGTGATAGGAATCACATATAAAACATGAAGAAAATTTAGGAATAAATTTCATATCACTCTAATATATGGAGTAACCATATAAATTATCCATGGAATTTCCATTATAGTGATACATAAAAAATCTATCAAAATATATTTTTATAATATATTGTGTGAATCCAAATCAATCAACCTTATCCCATATTTGGAATAACCCTAACATTGTATTTTCTTTTTAACTTAAGATAAAACTAATCGGTGAACTTTGTTTGATTACCCACTACATTAGAGATCTATAATGGTAATAACAATAATTTTTTTTGATGGAAACACTCATCAACACAGAAAATTCACATAAACCATAGAATAATATATAACATCTTGCATTAATCATGTTTTTTCACCCATACTAAAAAAATGGATATAAATATACATCATTAATTAAAGCCCATTTTAATAAAAAAAAATAAAAAACCTCAGTAAATGTGTTTTATTCTATGAATAAAACATGAAATATTATAATGTATTGAATGAATTAAATAAATATTATGGTATCATAAATGTCATTTTCATAATATATGTTAAACTAGATCATTCATTTTTTTCATTTGTAAATAATGACAAAAAAACTCCATAAAAAGATTAATTTTCAAAAACATTGTGAAAAAGTCAAAATAGACATAAAATTTAATTTATAATTATTTTATTCCAACTTAAATAAATCATGAAAATAATTTTTAAATTATGGATTTTGGAGAAATTTATTTTTTAATGGAATCATATAAATATTTTTTTTAAAAGAATGATCCTTTCCATAGATCAGACTTATCACTTATGTACCTTATATTACTATATAATGAAATTATTATAATTATCTACTTTCATGAGAAACATTTTTATATTTATTGATCTTTTTATCTCACTTGTTACTATGTTATAAAATTTACATAAATTATTTTTTTCACATTATATGTTTTAAATATTTTTTTCCATATATCCAAAATTTTATAGGTATGTTGAATATGGTCAAATAGGTCCTCATTCAATAATTTTAATAATTTTATTCATGTTATAATTATAATTTTAATACATACATTATAATTTTAAAATAAATCATGAAATATTTATATGTAATATTAACATCAATATAATCAAAATTAAGGTAGGTTGTACATATGCCGGGGTGACATTTTGATTTTCAAAGATCAATATATAAAGAAGGTAAGTTTTATTTGATCATAAAATAACTATTTTCATATAATAAATAGAATTAAATTTATTTAAATACACTTATATATATCATACATATTATTTGGAGATGAAAATTAATCAAATCACTTCGTGGAGGTAGTACTTAACATAAACACACATACGAAGTTATAAATTTCAATTTTATGGAAAGGTAATAAAATATATGTTATTGTTAATTTCCATAATGTTAAATAAGACATTAATATCATATATATCACTTAAATTCATCATTATCAGTATCAATGAGAGACAATGTTGGAAAAAAAATTACGTCGGATCGTGAAGTTTTTTTCTTCCATTTACACAAATAATGAATTCCATTCACATAAGATATAGGATGGAGATAGATATATATTATTAAATTAAACTAATAATATATCAATATATCTATATATATATATATCATATTGGTGTCATTATTATACCTTTATTATGATGATTTTAATGAATCAGAAGACAAATACAACTCAAACATATGGTTAATACAATACCACTTCTTGGGATGAAGCCCTTTACTTAACACAATTAGAGCACTATGATTAGTTTCAATGTAAATATTTGGGATGGATTTTTGAAATTTATTTTGGATGATATTATCTGAAACAAAATAATTTTTATATGTGTTTTAAAGAGAATAATTCATGAAATTTTATAACAGATCGATGGGAACTCAACGAATTCCTCAATGTGTTAAATTAATATAAATTAAATATTATCTAAAAATTGAACCGAACTGATTTATTTTGAATATAGGATAATGGTGGGTCAATGTTTTCTCATATAATAAATATTATATAAATATCAACTATGTTTTTAGATATCAATTTTTGTTTTAATCATCGGTTAACCTCTCTCACACTTCTCATGGTGACAAGGATTTCTACACAATGTGGGTATATATATTTTGAATAAATGGAGAAATTTAATCAAAATAGATGATGGTTTAAATTATCTATTATATCCCAATCATTTAAATTAAAATATATGACTAATATAGAATTTATATCAATTTTTTAAAAATTATTTGTAATGACAAATCACAAATGTCATTTTTTGATCAATTCCTTACATTGAAATTAATAAAATCATGAAAAAAATAAAATTATAAGAAAATAAATTTATTAAATCAATAAAATATTATTCATTTTGGAAAAAATTCATCTAAATAATTTTCCAAAATTATATTAATTATATAATTCTTAATATCTTTTTTTATTTTCCCATTAATTTCATAATTATTGTACCTACATCATGTTAGAAATTAAGGTAATTATTTATTCATTAAGAAACTAAAAATTAATAAAAATAATGAATATAAATCATTTAGATTTAAAATTAATATTTTAATCCTAACATATATTCCTATTATCCCCATGTCAAAAAAATTACATTAAAAAAATAGAAGGTAAATTTTTACTTTTCGTTACATAATATAATGTAATGGTCATAATCACACAAAAAGTGATGAAAATTACATTTAACCAAATAATAGAGGATAATGGATGACATGTACTTATAAAATAAAATTATTTCACATTTTAGTGTAATTTAGTATTCCTTATCATATAATTTCTAAACCCTAATGTCTTGATTTACTGTTTACAATTTTAATAAAAATTTAAAGGGTTAATATTAATTTTGAATAAAATTAAATTGTCGATATTTACTAATTTTATACGAACTATTTTAAAATAAATACTCATTTTTTAAAAATTTAAAAAATAAATCGGACTTTAATTTATATCTGAACAGAAAAAACATGATGAAAAACATGTCATTAGATAAATGATTATTTTTTGTTTGAAATGTTATTATTCTAACACAAATTTGAAATTAAATTTTAAAAACTATAATTTTATTATATTAACAAAATATTTATTAATTAAATTTTAGAATTAATTGCAGAAATATTTTTGAATTGTAAATAAAAAATATATAATTGCTAAAAAATCATTATATTTCATAGTATATCTAAAAATAAATCTTTTCAGAAAATTATCAAAATATATCCTTACGCAAATATTAATGTTATGATATTAAAAATGAATAAAATTTAATCAAATAAAATTTAAAAATTTACTAAAAATCAAATACACTATATTATTATGAAAATAAATGAAATCATTTTTGAAGAAATTTTTTTTTATTAAAATTAAAATACTAAAATTATAGTTCTTATTTCCTAAGAATTATTAAATAATAATTGATTGATTATAGAATTTATATATTGTTCAATAAGTATTTAATATTTTTATTACCATCTAATATAAAAGTTATATTATAACAATCTCTTTTAAATAATAATATTTTAGGGTGTATATACCGTCATCATTGTGTATTTTATATGGTACCAAACATATGAATCTTTTAAGAAGATATAATGATACTTTATTTCCATATTGATTATATATATTAATTTTAATATAATAATTATTATCATGGATTTTATCCTTCTGATTCAAGTATTATACATATCTTTTATTAGATACATTTTTTATGATCATAATTTTACTTTTTTACATTTATAAAATTTTTTATTCTCATTACGCATATTTATTTTAGTTAATGTTATAGTTAATGAAATAAATATATGATTTTAAAGTGGGTTCCATTAAATATGTGGTGATTTACATAATTTTCAACTAAATGTGATAAAATATATCACTATAAATTTAATAGTCATGATAAAAAAATATCTGGTGTTGTGATTGTCCATTTGCGTCATACTAAATTTACATAAACACCAATTAATATAGAAATATTTTCTTTAGAAATAAAATTGGAAATAACCATGAAATAAAATAATTAAATTTCTTATGTGTTTTTAATACAGAATGAATAAAAAATGAAAATATCTAATTTGATATAAATGTAGTCTTATTGGTGGTATTGGACATCATCGAACAACTAACTTTTGAAGGGAAATAAAGACTTAAAATAACAATTTGGAGGAAAATAATATTTTAATCATCATTCCATTATGAATACTATGTTTAAATTCAAATGGTTTTTGAATTATTTTAATATATACTATAACCCAAGGTCTAATGAGTATAATCAAATGCACAATCCTTGATGAATAGGGGAAAAATGAATAATCTATGTGATGGCTGCCACTGATGTGGATTATTATAATTATAATACACATATTCTCTATAATAAATTTTTTAAATCATATTATATTATTTTTATATCCCTTATATATATGTAGGATTTTTATAAGAGAATAAATTTTCCACCATTATGATATAACGTTGAAGTATCAAATAAAACATCTATTTGCTTGATTATTATATCCCAAGTGGATATTTATGGATATTTTATAGATGTAAATATTTTTATTATTCCATTAAATGATTTATATGTGATATTTTTAATGTACTTTATATCAATATATAGGCCTCATATTAAAAAAATCATATATCTTATCTCAAAGCAACATGAGATCATAAATTACTGTAAGTCAGTATTGTAATTTAAATGAGGGATTTACTAGTCATTACATAACATATTAAGGTATTTATAAAATTATATATTATATAATCATCCATATGTATATTTGAAATTCATGTATTGTTTTGATAATATGTATCAAGTAAAATTTGTATGGTTCAATTTATTTATAAGGGGTCAATGTAAAAAACCTGAGATTTTGTATGAATTTTATTTTTAGTATGTATTATGTTTAGTTGGTTTTGTCTATTTTATCACCAAAATAAAATGAAGCATGATATATTCTATGTATATAAATTATTAAAAAGTTTCTAAAACCAAATATTATATACCATTTATGATTATATTCATTAAAATGCTAAAAATTAAATTGTGATAATAAACAAAAATGATTAAAATCATAAAAGAGATTTCCCTTATATCATATACACCATTTAGAATCACCATTATAAGAACCAAACCTTAATTGAGGAATAAAAAATGAAATGATAAATCATTAGCCTAACTACGGAATAATATGCATTACTTAAGATGTTGAAATTTGATGAAGAATTTTATAAAGTCAACTTATTGAAATGAAATATTAGGGTTATAAATATGTTTACTATAAATATGGTAATTTTATATAAGTTAAATAGAGATGTATTAATTGGATATATATATCAATTATTTATACTGTAGATTTGTATTTTTAGAAACAAATGTAGATAATATATTTTATAAATAATAAATAAAAAAGATAGTATTTAATCAGAAAACATTATTACAATAATATATTTATTGATTAAAATATAATTAGTAATTAATGACATTATTAAACTCAAAGAAATTTTCTCATATCAATATAATTGTTAATTTTTTGAATAATACATAATAAATGAAATATAATGTTATATAGGTTATTATCATTTATTATAAATTTTAAACTTTTCAATGAACTGTTTTTCAACAGGTGTAGTGATGTTTTATAATAGTAATATTAATCAGATATAAATAATTATTTTAATGAAATTAATTGAGAATATATAAACACATAAATAAATTAAAAATAATCAAATTATTTTTACTAGGTATATTATATTAATAACTTTATTTTATGTGTAAAAATATATTTTACAAAAATATTCCTTTTTATGCATTATACATTTTTCTTTTAAGAACCCAAACAAATTATGTTGAAATGATGATAAAGTATAATCTTAAAATAAATAATACATTAAAACTAATTTAATTTTTAATTTATAGGATTTTTGAATAAAAATAAATAAAAATTTCATGATTATTATGATTTATAAGTTAAATTCTCATTATATATTAATCTTTTATTTAGAAGAGAAATGACTATATTGTAAAATTTTATTTTTATGAAATGGAAGTTATTTTTATAATTAACTGAAAGTGATAGATTATGATATAAATTATGAGTTTTTTAGGAAAGATTAATATTTAGTATAATAATATAAATTATTGTCATAAAAATACAATTATCTTTAGAAAATAATAATTCAATAACCATGAATTAAAAAAGTATAAAAAAATTTATATACAAAAGTAATATTTGATAAGTAATATTAATAATTTAAAAAGACAATGATTTAATAAAAAACTAATTTTTGGAATTTTTTGACCTATATTATAATTTCTATATAACCATATTTTTGAATTATAAATTTACTGTAATAAAAATAACTTTTATTCATTTAATATTTTTAATATTATAAAATATTTTAAATATTTTAAATTAATATGACTAATTTTATTAGTAAGTATAATTTCTATATTCATTAAAAAAATTTAGCAATGTTAATTACATGTAATATATGTAAATGTAAATTATGGAAGAAATTGAAAATAAATGGAAATTGTTTAAAATATATCAACTCATATAGATTATTCTTTTGGATGAGATGTGGATGAAATAATACTCATCCCCTATCATTTATTTTCATATTTTTGAACCATCTTCCTTTAAATCAGAAATTATTATCATATAATGTAATTTCTATCTATAAATATGTCACCCCTATAACATATAAAAGGATCCATTATCCACCCCTTAATTCTCACACACAAAGTGTAATTTCTTGAAATACTCTAAAAAATTACCTTAAAGACTCTCCCCAAAGATGAAGACTCACAATTATCACCCAATAAAAATTTTATGAATTCTCAAGGAGTTGTCGCATTATGTAAAGTAAAAAACCAATAATAACTCCTTTCTCCTAACTATTCAATTTTTCTTCTTATGAATACTCCAAATACATTCTACCAAAGAGATAATTGTAATATTAGTATCATAACTATAAATAAATTTTATTGTGCTGAGGAAATAAGCTTATATTCCTCATTTTTGTATGCTTGAAAAAAAAATTACTCATATGTACATGGAGACTGCCACCACCATGAGTGACATATTTCTTTATTCATCACTAATTTACAATGATGTATCCAAAATATAAATGATTAAATTTAATATTATATTAATATGTTCGTTATTTAATAAATATATTTCTAAATTGATAAAACAAAAAATAATGGCCATTATAAAGTAATACTTTTATGTCTTTAAATTACCGAAAATAAGATTTTTATGGATACTATTTTTAAAAAACATTCTAATAGTTTTTTTCAAAAAAATATGTGGATGTTTATATTATTAAATGAAATTTATTAAATATGATTCCCAATATATTAAAGAAAACATTTATATCAAAGAATGATGTTCGGCATCACCATTATGAAACATGTGTAAAATAATCAAAATTCTTATCTTCTGTTAATGAAAATAAAAGGTATATATCAAACTAAGGTGTAAATAATGATTATAAATAAATAATATAAATAAAAATATATTTTTATATCGTTATAAAATAATTTATTAAAATTGTTATTGTTATTATAAATGAAGTTAATATGATTTTTAAGAGTCTAGTCAAAAAATAATGTTGTTTTGATACTTAATATCCTTTTATTGAGTTTTCATGATTATTATTGACCTCTATTATTATATATTAGAAAAAAATTTCAAAATTATTTTATTATGTTTTATTTCAATTTTTTATCTTGTTATTTACATTTCACTCACATAAAATGTTTTTAAAATTTCACTTAATTCATAAATTATGATATCCATAAGGCATTTCATAATGAAACATTCTATCTTTGCGAATAATTATTTTATTATAATTTTTATTAATTTGAAGTATCTAAATCAATGTGGAAGTTTTTTATATTTATTTTTTGGATATATTTTTATTTTAAAATCAATTTCATGTTAACTTCACCATTTCAATTTTTATTCCAATGTTTAATATATTTTGTTAACATAAATATCATTTCCCTGGGTTATAATGTTTCTTATTGAATGTATTTCTTATCTTATTGATTTATTTCACCCTATCAATTTTTTATATAATAAAATATCTCCCAAAATATGGATAATAAATTATATAACTCAAGGATTCTTCTGTGATGAATTTCTATCTTCATAAAATTAAATATTGTTACAAATAATTAACATCCTCTCCAATAATCCATTTATCCTCCATGTAAATATTTAAAATTATTATCATGATTATACATTATTATTTTTAAATAAAAATAATAATTGTTTATTTTTATTTTCTTATTTTCCATTATAAAATTTTAATGGATATTTTTCTACTATTTCAACTTGGGTTTCAATTATGGAATTTTCAAATATTGGAAATGATTTTCCATTCATGTTCTTAAATATTAACTTACACCCGAGACATGAGGATTTAAAATTCATAGATTTATAATGTCTCACTATGAAGATATAATTAAAAATAAATGTTTGACGATATATTTATCTCAATTTATCCAAATAAACTATTAAAATTGGCTCATGACATTGAATTTTATGACAATGATAAGGATTGTCTTTGGAAAAAAAATATTTTTTATTACATTAATTCGGGTATCATAATTATAAATTAAATATATATGGAATTATATTTCATGATATTATATATGATGAAATTTTCCAAAAAATAATGTTTCATTAATTATTTTTTTAGTATTAACTAATACAAATCATGACACCATTTTATTACAGTAAATTAGGATTTATTATAAAAATAATTTTATTTCCATGTGTTCTCCAGAAAATGATATATGACTCTATTTGTGAGCCACAAATGTGTATGTATTCAAATTATTTTTTTTGGGATTCTATATATCAATTACATGAATTGGTTAATGATTTATATCTCTGGATGTAATTATTTTGTAAAAGGAAATAATTGTAGAAAATAATTGTAACCCAAAATTTTTATAGACATACATGTAGTTATGATATATTAATAAGAATATGTGTTTATATAAGTATAGATAAGATATCTTATGATCTTATTATTTCATATTATTATTATCATGATAAATTTTTAAAATTTATTTAATTTATATGATCAATAGAACAATTTTAATTTCTCCTAAATATACACACATATTTAAATATATACGTTGATCACTTGATATTATATAAGACAATCCTATTAGTCCAAATCCATTTTATTTTTACATTTCCCCCACACTAATCTTTTCTCCTGATCATGATCATAACCTCGATGATATATTGATATGTTTTTATTATACTATGTATTTGGTTTCATACTGTAATGGCCTGGACCTCTCCGGCCCAATCCTTTGTCAGAAAGAAGGTCAAGAAGTGTTCTGGAGGGTAAAATGGACTTTTCCCATGCTTTCCAGAATTTTGAAACTACAAGCCATGTAGTTTGAGTACACATTATGTACCCCCTTTCCAGTTATACCCCATATTGAAGGTTGTGTCCTTACTGTGTGAAATAATGGGTGCACGCCGGGTGTCCAGTTCTACATGCCATGTAGTCCTTCCCCACGTACGTGTTGCCAGTAAACGGCCATGTGACGTGTTGGATTCATCTACTTGCCGTGTGAAATAAATGGGTACACACCTTGTTTCTAAAATACACATCGTGTAGTCCCTCCCCGCGTATGCGTTACCCTCAAACCGTGTGTTGACCAGTCGACGGCCGCTGAGCCGTGTTGGAAGCCGCGTGGAGACCGTGTGAATTAACCGAGTATACGCCATGTACCATAAATTACACGCCATGTACTTTTTCATTTCTCACCTATAAAAGGAGGGGTCCCCTCCTCCTTTCAACTCACTCCTCTCCTCCCCTTTCCTCTGAGCAGAGTTCTCCCAAGAGACTCAAAGTCTCTTTCTTCTATAACATATTCGTTCGTGCTACGATTTACGATCCATCAGTGACCACGGGATCGTAACGACGAGGCGGAACTTCCGAGCCGGTGTCTGTTGTCTTTCCTTTGACTTTACATTTCTGACTTCCACCTGAGGAGGTTTTGCCGGGACCCAACAGAAGTGACGGACGCCGACAGACGTCTTCTAAAGTTGATCCAGGGAGCGTTCTGATCAGAACCTCTTGAGGTAGGGATCTTACCTTCGTCTCTCTAATTTTTGAATCATGTGGGGTGGGTGTTATATTGTTTATATGAAAAACTGTTGAACCAGTTTTATAAAGATAATAACTAGCATATATAATGGGGTTGGGAAGTTGTGGTTCTATTACTTTACTTTTTATATCATCTGATATTATGTTGTGAATTTAATAGGATTATTCCTACTGAAAATCACAGTCGTTGGGGTCCTTTTCTTGCACAATTAAATGTTGCCCTATCTTTCTAGACTGTTTTTGTGGATGGAACTTTGTTGAATGTGGAAATTGGTTAATCACGTAAAGTTGGCTATTTAAAATCTGTAACCCTTGTGTGATCATCCCTGTTAAAAAAATGGAATAATGAACATGTGGGTGTTGTCTTGGATACATGGCATGTGATGGGGTTGTTTTGTGGGTTGTTTTGGATCGGGTGAGCAGCGGGGCTGCATTTGGCTTGGTTGTCGATTGGTGTGAATACTACGTTTGTGACGGGCAGTGGGGCGGCGATAAGTGGTATTAAAGGGATAATAATGTACGGTGCGGTTGTGGTTATGGTGCTCGGCAGCGGCGATGCAGGGATGGGTTGGAATATGAATGGACTTTGGGTTGTGAATAATAAATAAAAAGTGTAAGAGTTAATGAATGGTGGTTCATGGTAACAGAACATGATTAATAATCAATGGGTTGGTTGGTTAATATGAAGGACTTGGTTGTGTTAATTGTGTTCTCCTAACTTGTTTTGTGGATGGCAGGGATATGTTTTACAAACAATCGATGTGGTTGGTTATAGATAGTTTCCCATTAGTTAAGGAACAAATAAACTAATTCTGCTGAAATGTGAAAACCTAAATGGGGTTGGGGTTGTTTGTTATATGCATGCTTCGCAGTAGCAATGTCGAGGCACGTGATCAGTTTCTCTGTTTAGAGGCCATAGGTTGGGCAGTGTGTTTGGTATACATATATATATATATCTGTATCTTTTGTGTTTTATCTCACCCCACTCATGTTGAGAACTTAGTGCAGAACACTCCCATTTCATGGGAGATGGTGTTTTCCCTTAGTTACTAGCTCCTTCCTTCTCCTTCTCCCCTAGGCTGTGATGGCTTGAGGTGACCTTACACCTAAGATTCTTTGGGTAGGTTTCGATTGGGGTGGTTTTAGCCCAAGACTCTTCGGGCAGGTTCTACTTTCCCCCAAGAATCTTCGTGATGAGGCCCAGGTGTGTGCAGGAGGGATACGTGGTTGTGAGGCCTAGGTGTGTGCGGGCGGGATACGTGGTTTTGAGTCACAGTAGCGTGCTGGCGGGATACGTGGTTGTGATGCCCAGGTGTGTGCGGGCGGGATACATGGTTGTGGGGCCTAGGTGTGTGCAGGTGGGGAGAGTGTGGCAGCGTCAGGAAGTTTTCCATTAAGAAGAGCAGCTAACTAAAGGGAAATGGCTAGGGGTACACAAAACACATGTTCTTATATACTACTACCTGTTGTGATTGTGTTTTTGGTGAGTCTGGCTGGTGAGGTTGGGTGGATATAATTCCTTACTATGTTTCTTCTGTTGTTCTCACGGGAAATTAGGATGTCTCCCCACTTGTGCACGAGAGATTTTGGTTTCCCTACTGAGTATACTTGTATGCTCACGCTACATTTAAATTGAGGTTTCTAGGGGGACTACAAGGGCCGTGCGAGACCCTACTAGTCAGACAGTTGGAGATTTTGTTGTTTCTGTACTTTTTTTTTCTTTTGGTATAGTACTTTGAGCTTTCTTGTACTTTCACCTTGTTATAAAATTGTTTAAACATGGATCTGGGCTTCGTTTGGGTTTATTTCTATACACTAGTTCATTTCCTTTTTGGTGGTTGACATGTCCTATATCCCGATCCTAAATAAATAAAAAATGTAATGCCTCCCATATCTGTGAAAACTCCTTCCCTTGGTGCTAGTCGCCACCCCGGGGCCTACTGGAGGCGGGACTCAGGGGTCATTATCTCCCATTCACCATTGCCAGCTCAGGGGGGGGCATCTTTGGTGGGAGGGGGTCACGACAGAATGGTATTAGAGATGATGGTTGGGAGATAGGATGGAGTCTAGAGTTAGGAACAGCGAGGATTGCATGGGATGTTAGGGCAACAGTGTTAGTTAATCTTGGTGCGTGACATAGTCCAGGGAAGACCGGCTAGGCCATGGATTTTAGGCCCCCCCGTGATCTGATGCAAGGAATCTCAGCCTACCAAACGACAAAGTGAGATTACATTGATTGTAGGGTATATACCCTAGAGACGGTACATGCATCATCGTGATTGTGATTTACTTGATTTGGGTGTTCTGGGAAAGAAATTGAAATAAAATGGTAAAAATAAAACATTTAATTTTTCCTTACTACTTGGAGTTAGGTGATCATTGTTTACCGTATAGCTATGGAACCTGGACGTCATCCCCGGGTGGCTCAGACGGCCGAGGCCCAGCATATCCAGGCGGTCTATCAGTTGAGGATTGACCGAGATGACGAATATAACCCGTGGAAGAAGACTCTCCGTTCTTTCCAACGACGGACCCTCAAGAAGTACGAGGGTAGTACTTCAGATACAGAGATGGATGGGTGGAATGAGGAGCTAGGAATCACTTTTACCTTGATTCGTGCTCTGAGAGTGTACTAGGTTCCCCTAGCAGTGAGTCGGCTGAGAGGTGCGGCGTGATAGTGGTGGACTCCTTACCTTGGAGAGAGGATAGAGGAAGAGGTTCCATGGGATGAAATTGAGAAGGAATTTCGAGAGGAATTATTTTCTTCCATGATCATGGCGAAGAAGCGGCAAGAGTTACTATTCCTTCAGTAGGGGAGAATTTCAGTATGAGAGCTGGGGATCAAGTTCAAGGATATCTAATGCTTTGCTCAGGATCACTTTTCGAATGAGGAGTCTCAAGCGAGACGTTTAGAGGAGGCGCTTTGTCCTTCGTTCCAGTATGCTCTCACCCCCTTCACCCTTCCGAAGTACTTGTTGGTATAGAAGAAGGCAGAGGTTGTAGAGAGGATGCACTCATTGGGAGGTGCACCATGATAAGGGATCCAGTAGGGCTCGTCGAAGGGGAAGGAAGTTAGCAGTAGGTCACCTGCGACGAGACCTTCCAGGTTCAGGCCAGTGGGGAGCAGGCCCCAGCAGTTCCAGTTTAGATCATCGGGTCCTTGTCCCTTTTTCATGATCCCAGGACCTATGTGTTTCTCTTGTGGATGTTTCGGGCATGTTCGGAGTCAGTTCCCAACCCGAGCTCAGTACGGTGGAGGTGGGTAGGTTCATCGCCCACCTTAGGAGCACCAGTTGCCAGCGTGGCCCTTCCAGCAGCAGCAGGACCATGCTCCTCTGAGGGAAGACTTTGCGGGAGGAATCTGTCCTCAAAGTGATCCTCATGGACCTCGACCGGGGCATGGTCGGGGAGGTGGACGACATCAGAGAGGCAGAGGAGCTGGGCGTGGACAATTGCACGCAGTAGAGTTTGCAGCTCCGGCAGGACCAGAGGTGGTGCGAGGTACGATTTGTTTGTTCACCACTCTTCTTTATTATTTGTTTGATTCAGCAGCTTCACACTCCTTTATTGCACCTGGTCTAGTCCATGCTTTGGGACTAGACGTAGAGAGACTTTCCGTACAACTGGTGATGAGTACACCAGTTGGAGGCTAGACCATCGTATCTTGTGTTTTCCGGGGATGTGGGCCGACGTTGGGACCACATCGATCTAGTGGGGACCTTCTTCTGTTACAGATGCAGCCATAAGATGTAATCTTAGGCATCTACTAGTTGTTTTCTATTCATGCCGTTATCGATTGCTTCTAGAGAAGATTCATGTTCTCTAACATGGATGGGCAGCGCGTATCTTTTGTTGGCGAGTGGAGCTATCAGGTGGGAAGCCGGCATGTGAATCCTCTCCTTTCCTTGTTAGGCGCGTTATTAGTGGTTCCAGCTGATACAGAGATTATGGATGTCCCAGAAGTTTTGGGGGAGTTCCTTGATGTTTTTCTTGAAGAGGTTATGACTCTACCACCCCCCCCCCCCCCCCGATGTGACGTTGAGTTCGGGATAGACTTACAGCCTGGTGCCCGTTCGATTTCGATGGCACCTTATCGGATGGAACCTTCGGAGTTGCGGGAGTTGCGGATTCAGATTGATGATCTGATGGAGAAGGGTTTTGTTTGAACCAGCGTATCACCATGGGGTGATTCAGTTTTGTTCGTGAAGAAGGAAGATGGTGGTCTTAGGCTATGTATAGACTACTGAAGGTTGAACCAGGTAACGGTCAAGAACCGTTACCCCCTCCCAAGGATAGATGATCTCTTCGACCAGTTGAGGGGAGATGGTTGGTTCTCTAAGATTGATCTACGATTAGGATATCATTAGCTGAGGGTGAAGGACAATGACATCTCAAAGATGGCTTTCAAGTGAAGGTATGGGCACTTCTATTTTTTAGTGATGCTATTTGGAGTTACGAATGCACCAACTATGTTCATGGGACTTATGAACGTTTTCTTCCAAGAGTTTCTGGATTGGTTCGTCATTGTTTTTATCGATTATATCTTGATCTACTCAAGATCATAGGAGGAGCACGTTGATCATCTCAGGTCAGTCTTGGAAGTCTTTCGACACAACCAGCTTTACAGAAAATTGTCAAAGTGTAAGTTCAGGAAGCAAGAAGTACACTTCCTTGGGAACGTGGTGTCTCAGCATGGAGGGTCAGTGGACCCGTCGAAGGTGGAGGCAGTTGTTTCTTGGGCAACACCCAAAAGCGTGGCAGAAGTTCTTAGTTTCCGTGGGTTAGTTGGTTACTATCGGAGGTTCGTTTCGGACTTCTCTCATGTTGCTGCACCATTGACAGCTTTGACGAGGAAGAACCAGGTCTTCCTATGGAGCGATCAGTGCCAGAAAGCTTTCTAATACCTGAAGGAGAAGTTGGTCAGTTCTCCTGTACCCAGATTTCCAGAGGAAGGGTTGTTGTATGAGGTGTTTGGTGATGCTTCTGGCCTTGGTCTGGGGTGCGTTCTAATGCATAAGAAGGGAGTGATCTGTTATGGGACTAGGCAGTTACTCCCTCACGAGTTTAACTATGTCATCCATGACCTAGATCTTGCAGCAAAACTGTTCGCACTGAAGTTGTGGCGGCATTACTTCTTTGGGGAGCGCATTGTGGTCTTCTCAGATCACAAGAGCCAGCGTTATATCTTTTCCCAGGGTGACATGAACATACGGTAGCAGAGATGGGTCGAGTTCCTCCAAGACTATGACTTTGATATCTCTTACACTGAAGGTAAGGGAAATGTTGTGGGTGATGCCCTGAGCAGGAAGTCGCATCGAGAATTAGTTCAGGAATCCACTGATGCTTAGAAGGAAATGGGAGAGTTGGCTGCCTTGCACTTGGATGCCAGGGTAGAAGGTGTTAGATACTGTTTGTTTCAGGTGACAGTGTGGTCCTACTTGTTGTAGCAGGTGGAATAATCTCAGTGGGGGGACTCCGAGGAGGAAGTGATGTGTGATCATGTTGATGAGGGGAATGCTCCTGAAGGATGGTCGGAGGACAACCAACATCAGATTCTTTTCCATGGAAGGTTGTTTGTCCTGGAGACAATGAGTGATGGATTTCTCCAGGAGTTCCATAGCTCATCCTTGGAGGTACATCCAGGAGTTTCCAAAATGTATTGAGGCATAAGGGAATAGTTTTGGTGGCCCGGGGTGAAATAGGCAGTGGCAGAGTTTGTGGCTAAATGCCTAGTGTGTCCGCAAGTGAATGCTGAACACCTTGTTCCCAGTGGTTTGTTGCATCCTTTATATGTCCCTGAGTGGAAGTGGTATGACATTTCAATGGACTTCGTCACAGGACTACCCAGAGTTCATGGTGGTTATGATGCTATCTGGGTAGTGGTGGATCGACTGACTAAATCATCTGACTTCTTAGCAAATAAGGAGTCAAGCCCGGTGAGTACCTAAGCACATAGGTACGTAGACGAGGTTGTGCGGTTGCATGGAGTCCCGAAGACTACCGTCTCAGATCGAGATACTCAGTTTACCTCACGAGTATGGAGGGGGTTAAAACATGCTTTTGGCACCCAGCTATGCCTTAACACTGCTTTCCACCCCCAGACCGATGGGCAGACAGAGAGGACTATCCAGACGTTGGAGGACATGCTGCGAGTATGCGTTCTGGATTTCGGAGGATCATGGCTAAGATAATTTCCTTTAGTAAAGTTTTCCTACAACAACATCTTCCACTATACTATTGGCATGGCACCATTTGAGTATTTGTATGGAAGGCCATGTCGTTCACCCATTTGCTGGGAAGAGGTTTGTGAGACAGGTGCTCTTGGGCCAGAGGTAGTTCGGAGCACCACAGAGAAAGTCCAGCTTGTACGTGAGAGGATGAAAGCGGCTCATGACTGACAGAAGTCTTATGCTGATCGTCGGAGGAGGCCCTTGGAGTTCGAGATGGGAGATCATGTGTTCTTGAAGGTTTCCCTTCGATGGGGGCATCAGAGGTTTGGGAAAGGGAGCAATCTCTCCCCTATGTTCATCAGACCTTTTGAGGTGCTGAGGTGAGTCGGCGAGGTGGCATATCCCTTGGACCTGCCACCTCAGTTGGAGAAGGTTCATGACGTCATCAACGTCTCCCAGCATCATCGGTACTTACACGATGACTCTCATGTTATCGACTGGGGAGTGTTAGATATGGGAGACGACGCGACCTTCGAGGAACGACCAGTCAGAATCGAAGATCGTAAAGAGAAGGTGCTTCATGGATGAACCATTCCCTTGGTTCGCGTATTGTGGAGGCATGGCGGCCTCAAGTAGAGCACTTGGGAGAGGGAGACCCAGATACACGCTCAGTACTCGGAGTTGTTTTGACTTGTGTTTTCATTTGTTCTTCTGAGCTTTTTGTTGATGTTGTACTATGTAATTTTGTTATATGGAATGCTTGGCTTGTCTGTTGTGAGACCTTTTTCTTTGTTTTCTAGAAGTGTTTAGCATGTCCGGATGTGTGGGGAAATGAAAAAACCTGACTCTAAATCGAGACGCATTAATGAGGATACTATTGAACCCTTGCAGGTGAGTCATTACCGCCTAAAGCGGATAATATCTCGACATAGAAGAAGGATTTTTTCCCCAAACCACATGTTCGGGAAATGTGTGGGATGTACGGTGTTATGGGAAATTTATGTTGGAAAATTATAATGTATGAAAGTGGGAAGACCCAATCCTTAATCAAGACACGTTAATGAGGGTGTGATTAAACTCGTCCAGGTGAGTCAGTTCCGCCTAAAGCGAATAATATCTCGACATAGGAGAAGTAATTCCTAACACATATGATTAGGTTTGTTGGTTGGGTTCCTGTTATAACGAGAACCCTAATAGGTATCTTGTTGGGTTTCCTCTAGGTTGGTTTTTGGATTCTCAGGGACGATAATGTTTTAGAAGGTTTTTGATGTAATGGACCGGACCTCTCCGACCCATTCATTTGTCAGAAAGATGGTCAAGAAGTGTTCTGGGGGGTAAAATGGACTTTTCCCACGCATTCCAAGAATTTTAAAACTACACGCAGTGTAGTTTGAGTACACGTCGTGTACCCCCTTTCCGGGTATACCCAGTGTTGATGGTCGTGTCCTTGCTATATGAAGTAATGGGTGCACGCCGTGTATCCAGTTCTACACGATGTGTAGTCCTTCCCTGCGTATGCGTTGCCAGTCAATGGCCGTGTTCCATATTGGAGCCGTGTCCTTGTCTTGTGCAATAAATGGGTACACGCTGTGTGTCTTAACTATACATCGTGTAGTCCCTCCCCGTGTATGCGTTACCCTCAAACCGTGTGTTGACCAGTCAATGGCCACAGAGCCATGTTGGAAGCTGCGTGGAGACCGTGTGAATTAACTGAGTACACACCGTGTACCATAAAGTACACGCCATGTACTTTTTCTTTTCTCCCCTATAAAAGGAGAGGTCCCCTCCTCCTTTCAACTCACTCCTCTCCTGCCCTTTCCTCTAAGTAGAGTTCTCCCAAGAGACTCGAAGGCTCTTTGTTCTATAACATCTTCATCCGAGCTCCGATTTACGATTCATCAGTGCCCACGGGATTGTAACGACGAGGTGGAACTTCTGAGCCTGGGTATGTTGTCTTTCCTTGGGCTTTTACTTTCCAAATTCCACCCGAGGAGGTTTTTCTGGGACCCGACGGAAGTGATGGATGCTGACAGATGTCTTCTAAAGTTGATCCGGGGGAGCGTTGTGATCAGAACCTATTGAGGGAGGAATATTACATTAATCTCTATAATTTGTGCATCATGCGGGTGGTTGTTCTCTTGTTTATGTGAAAAACGTTTGAACCGGTTTAATAATGATAATAACTAGCTTATATAACGGGGTTGGGAAGTTGTGCTTGATGTTACTTTACTTTTTATATCTTGTGATATTATGTTGTGAATTGAATAAGCTTATGCCTACTAAAAATCACGGTCGTTGGGGGCCTTTTCTTGTGCAATTAAATGTTTCCCTGTCATTCTAGACTGTTTTTTTGGAAGGAACTTTGATGAATGTGAAAATTGGTTAATCACGTAAAGTTGGCTGTTTAAAATCTGGATCCCTTGTGTGATCACCCTGATTAAACAAAATGGAATAATGAACATGTGGTTGTTGGCTTAGATATGTGGCATGTGATGGGTTTGTTTTGAGGGTTGTTGTAGATCAGGGTGAGCAGCGGGGCTACGGTTGGCTTGGTTATGTGTTGGTGTGAATACTACGTTTGTGACAGGCAGCGGGGCTGCGATAAGTGGTATTAAAGGGATAATAATGTACGGTGCGGTTGTGGTTATGGTGGTCGGTAGTGGGGCTGCAGGGATGGGTTGGAATATGAACGGACTTTGGGTTGTGAAAAATTATTAAAAAGTGGAAGAGTTAATGAATGGTGGGTCATGGTAATGGAACAAGATTAATAATCAATGGGTTGGTTGGTTAATAAGAAGGACTTGGTTGTATTGCTTGTGTTTTCCTAACTTGTTTTGTAGATGGCATGGATATGTTTTACGAACGATCTATGTGGTTGTTTATGGATATTTTCCTAGTACTTAAGGAACTAATAATCCAATTCTGCTGGAAAGTGAAAACCTAAATGCGGTTGGGGTTATTTGTTATATGCATGCTTCGTAGTAGCAGTGCAGAGGCACGTGCTCAGTTTCTCTATTTAGAATCCATATGTTGGACTGTTTTCTTGGTATACATATATATATATATATATATATGTATCTTTTCTGTTTTATTGCAGCCACCCATGTTGAGAACGTAGTGCCAAACACTCCCATTTCATGGGAGAGGGTGTTTTCGCTTAGTTACTAGGTCGTTCATGCTCCTTCTCCCCTAGGCTGTGATGGCTTGAGGCGAGCTTACACGTAAGACTCTTCGGGTAGGTTTTGATTGGGGTGGTTTTAGCCCAAGACTCTTCGGGGATGTTCTACTTTTTCCGAAAAATCTTCGGGATGAGGCCCAGGTGTGTGGGGGAAGGATACATGGTTGTGAGGCCCAGGTGTGTGTGGGCAGGATACTTGGTTGTGAGGCCCAGGTGTGTGCAGGCGGGATACGTGGTTGTGAGGCCTAGGTGTGTGCGGGCGGGATACATGGTTGTGGAGCCTATGTGTGTGCGGGCGGGGAGACTGTGGCAGCTTCAGGACGTTCGCCGTTAGGAAGAGAAGCTAACTAAAGGGAAATGGTGCGGGGTACTCAATACTCTTGTTCATATATACTACTACCTATTGTGATTGTGTTTTTGGTGAGTGTGGCTGGTGATATTGGGTGGATATAATTCCTTGCTAGGTTTCTTCTGTTGTTCTCACGGGACATTAGGATGTCTTCCCACTTGTGCACGAGAGCTTTAGGTTTCCCTACTGAGTATACTTGTATTCTCACCCTACGTTTTCTTTCAGGTATCCAGGAGGACTACTAGGGCCATGCGGGACCCTACTAGTCGGACAGTTGGAGTTGTTGTTGTTGCTGTACTTCTGTTTTCTTTTGGTATTGTACTTTGAGCTTTTTATACTTGCACCTTGTTATAAAATTGTTTAAACATGCATGTGGGATTGGTTTGGGTTTATTTATATACACTTTATCTTTTCCTTTTTAGTGGTTGACTTGCCCTATTTCCCGATCCTAACTAAATAAAAAGGTTAATGCCCCCCCATATTTGTGAAAACTCATACCCTTGGTGCTAGTCGCCACCCCGGGGCCTACTGGAGGCGAGACTCGGGGGGTCATTATCTCACATTCACCATTGCCACCATAAGAGGGGCATCATTGGTGGGAGGGGGTCGTGAGAGATACCTTCCTATGTTTTTCATTTCCTGGATTATAAAAATGAGTATAAAACATGAGATTTCATTAAATAGGTTTTCTATGGGGAGATTATAAATAATTGGTCTAAATATTCTAAAATCAATATTTTTGTTACATATTGTCTAAAAAACAGAAAAATTTACATTTTGGTATGTGATTTATAGTGATATGAACGAAAAATCCACATTTAAAGGATGTATAACATATGGAGGTTTATATGGTGTCACATTAGTTTGTATTAGTGTTTGGTTTAGTAATATTTTGATTAAGATAAGAAACTATTAGTGTAAACACTCAAGATAAGAGTAAATATAAAAAAGCATAGAAATTTGGTAAATTTTATAGCGGTAGATTTCTTATAAAATAAATTCCTATTTAGATAAAAATTAGGGGATGTATTGTCTGTAAAAAATACACATTGGTTAAATGACCCAAAAAATGGCAAACTCGGTACTAACTAGATTATTAATCAGCACAAATATTTTAGACTAACTAGCCAAATGTTTTTACACAAATTTTTTATATTATTTGGTAGATATACAAGTAATTTTAAAATTAAAATAGTGGATTTAACATAAATTTTGTAATATAAAACAATATTGGTCAGATACCATAATGTGAATAGGGAAATAAATAATATGAAACACTGATATTCATATGAAAAAAATCAATTTGGAGCTACATTTTTGCAGTTCATTATTTAAATTATTATATTTTAAAAATATGGGTTTCTTATCCCTAAACATTGAATTATAAAAATTATTTAATAAATCCTATAGAAAGTAATTTTAAATAAATTCCATGGAAAATGTGCTATATGTTCCAGTGAAAAACTCAAAAAACATTTGGAGTGATATATCCTATTGTTATGCCTAATTAGAAAATTCATGTTATTAATAACCTGTTAAACCTATTTGAATGTCCAAAAATAAAAAAAAAGTTAAATTGAGTTTTGAATAATATATATGATAAATATATCATTAAAATAATATTTAGTATCTTTCAAATTATTAATTAATCAAGATGAATTAATGGGATTTTCTGAAAAAATAAGAAGTAGGTTTTATTTGTTGTAAAAAATTTCATCTATTATCCAACTCTCAAGAAAATAATAATACACATTATATGTTTTCACTAATGATTCAATGTTTCAAAAGCATGGATCTTTTAAATTACGAAAAAAATTCACTAAAATGGATAATGAGGATAATAAACTCAGGTAATCTCTAAAACCTTCAGATGATGATTAATATAACAAATGAATACCATTTAATTGGATAGTTATAATTAAAATATTTTTAATTTGTTATTTAGTTATTATAGAAATCATCAAAATTTATTATTATAATTTCATATGTTTAAATTTATGAGAATTTTCTTCATGGGTTTTCTAATATTCTTTGTTAAAAATAATTATATGTGATTTTGGTAGTTGGTTCACTAAATCTAGATTGACTTCGAATTAATTACAAAAACACAGTAATAAAATATAATATTTCTAATCAATCTATGAACATCTACTAATTCAATGATGACTACAACGTCTCTCACAAAATTATATCAATTATATGGGGTTTAATACCTGTCCAAGAAGGGTATTTGAATCTTATGATTAGATAGAAACTCAATATTAGTTATGATCTTATCATAATTGAAAATATGTGTTTCATAATCTATTTTAATTTTATAGAGTAGATATACCATTAGAAATGATGTATAGTTTCATTATTGATGCTTATATTCTATATATTATTTATAGTAATAGGTTACAATTCAAATTTCAAGAAAATTGTTTATAGAGGGGTAGAATGTAATACCCATATACTTTTTAAGAAATCTCATTTAAAAAAATACCATTATTAATATAATTTATCACGGATATAATTAAATTTAATAAACAAAGAAAAAAATTACTATATATATATACAATCATTTATTACATCCCATGGTTTATTAAATATATTAAAAGGGAAAAATCATATGTGGATAATAAGTTGAAATGAGTAATATCATTTAAACTAATAGATCCTCCAAATAATCATAACACTTTTGAGTCATCATTTTTATTAAAAATACTAAAATGAATACAAATCATGAATGGATATATAGTTTTACTAAATTGAGATTGAGAAGTGTGTCTTGAGAAGTGAGAATATAATGAATTATCTTAGTAAGTGTATATATAGTAATAAAAACTAATAGTTATAGATATGGTTGTTAGAAATATAGTACTTTGAAATATGGTAATTGGATAAATATTAATTGATTATACATTTATCCAATATGTATACAAAAATGATAAATATTTGTAAAAATTATAAACTATACATTTTAGAAAAAATAAATATTCAAACAAATACATAATATTTAAAAAAATGTTTTATTATAAATATTTTATGTGTGAAAAATATTATAACTAAATAATGATATAATAAATTTTGATGAAATATTTTAATATCAAAACATAATTTACATATAAATATTAAATAATAAAATAATTAATTTTAATGGAATTTTTGTTAAGATCATCTAACAAAAAAATATTTTTCATTCAACTTATTTCATTGAAGTGCTATTAATTTTTATCATAGAAAATTAATAACAAAAAAAAAATTAACAATATGTATAGTTTATACACCCAATAAAATTAATTTGTAGTCATTCAATACATATTTTTATCCATGTGTTAAGAATAAATTCAGTTTATGATTAAAAATATAATTTCCTAAAAATTTCATTATATAAAAAATGCATTTTTTTTTGAAATTACAATTTTATTAATATAAAAATTAATTAAAAATTATTAATTATATGAATTGTATATTAATATTTGTTGAATATTTAATTATTCTACAATAAGAACAAGAATTGTTGATATTTTAATGAGATAGTTTATATCATAAAATATAATTATATTATTTGTTTTCCATTTTGATTAAAAAATAGTAAAAATTATTTTTTAAATTTAAAAAATATAAACATATTTTTTTGTATTATCATTAAAATATTATATTAGGATGAAATTTTTATATTTATATGAAAATATTTATATTTATGTCAATAATAAATAATAGTATTTTTAATATATTGTGACATTTATTAATCATTTGGATATAAGAATGTCATAACAATTTATCCAACATTTTTCATGAATGGATATATATATATATAACAAGTAAACGTTAAACATATAAATCATTTTATTTGAAATTGAAATCATTGTTTCACATTATTAAACATTGATTATGATTTATCTAAAACCTATTTAATGAGTTATAATTTTATTATATTAAAATTATCTATCATAGCATTAAAAAAAATTATATTAAATAAAATTTTAATATATTAAATTAATGTTTTAAAATTTTGTAAAAAGGATATTTTTTTTCAAAAAAAAAATTTCAAGGATATAAATTATTTACCATGATAAATATAAATTTTGGGAAAATGATAAATTAAAGGGAAATTTCCTATAATATATCAAAAATTATCCCTTATTTTTTTTAATGAGAAGAGGATTGACCCAAAATTATCTAAGGACAATAATTTTCCATTATTTTAGAAACATTCTTTTAAATATAAAAAACATTTAATTTAATATAATTTGTATTTATATAAATGAAACCTATCTGGATTATAAAATAACCCCTTCATCACTCCATTTCTCCTCACATATATAGTCTCTTAGATTAAATAAAATCTACCCAAAATGGATTATAACACTCCCTAACTGTTTTAGTGGTTTTAGTCTCCCTAAAATATCATTCTAATAATGATAAATGAGATTCCCCACTATCTAACAACATGTTACTTTTATGTCCCATAATAAAATGTTTTATTACATGGGTTGTTCATTATCCAACTTATAAGGATTTTTTAATTTAGATTTTTAGATAATTAATAAATGCAATAAAATTATATGTGAAACTATCACACATTTTAAATATTTCTTACAATGACATTTCATTATATATACACTGATGTTTCATTCTAGAGACTTTTTCGTCATTAAATATGTGTCATCGTAGTAGAAATATTAGACATTTTTTATTTCATAATCATCTATAGATCCCATGAATTCATTTGAAAGGATGGGATGAGAAAAATAGAACTCATTAATAGATATATTATTAAATTAATACCATGTTTTTAAAGAAAAACATGAAATGAAATGAATTTTTTTTCCTTTTTAATAATAAAACGTTTTTCCCATAAACAAACCATTCCCATAAATGAAAAAAGCAATATTTACTCAAATAAAAATATTGAATCCCATTTAAAAGAAGAAATCCACATGAATATATCTTGAATCATGTCAAATGTCATTAAAACATTCATTTTCTAAAAAATTGTTCACCTATAAACATTTATTATACAAAGAAGTAAACATATATCCATAAAACCACCTTTTTAATAATTATATATTTATTGTCCTAACAACCCAATCATTATTAATTCCATAATTTTATTTTTAAACTATAATTAATTTTCCTTTATTCAAAAAGATATTATCCTTTATAGAGTTTCATGGAAACTTGGTCATAACTTTAATGTAATAAACTCATACATTTAAATTTTTTAAAATTACTCTTAGAATATATTTTTTATACAATAGAAAACATTTAAAAGGAAACATATTTTCCACTATGGATTGTTTTTTACAACTTTTAGCATGAGTTCATTACTTATTCTAATCATCCTTAAAAACTGTGAGTTTTTTGAATGAATGGGATGATAAATAAATTCATAGTAAAGGACACATTAAAATTATAAAAGCATATGTTATTCCAACTCAACACCATAACATCATTAAGATATTCTTCCTTTAACATAATAAAAATTCATCACATATAATAAGTCAATTACATAAGAAATTATAATTACAACCCAATGGTTTTCATAATATAAATTATAAAAAATCATAAGGGATAAAATCATAAACTTGAGACTTTAAAAAAATATGTGGACCCTTGAAAATAATTTTTTTCAAAACCTATATTTATTTTACAATGAAATAGAATGATCAATTATTAAATAAAAATTATCATTATAATACCTTTTTAGTCAACTTATTTTCCGGAAAACACATCATTAGTAATAGAAAATTCAATTCAGTTACTTGGCGTATAATCATTATAAAACCCACTTAAGAAACCTTTAAAATAAAATAACATAAAAAACCAACCACCAACATAATTATCTACAGAACAGAATCATCAAATAATGAATTAGAAATCAATATTTTTATCACCTAATCATAAAAAAATTTAATGTTAAATAAGATGTCTGAACACATAGAATCATGTGTTTCCATCATGAAACTCATAATAACATTTTTCTGAATCAATAAGAAAAATTATTTCAAATATTGATATATCCCTTTATGATAAAAAAATTTAAACGAACAAACACCTAGAAAATTGATGGTGGGGATTTTATTTAATAAAAAAGGAACAAATATAATGGAATTAAAATATCACATAATGGTTATGGCAGTATGAAAATACATTGGTGTCGTATATGTTAAAACTACGACCTTGCATTCACCATTTTAAAATCTTATCGTATAAAATATGTATAACTATTACCTATGATTTCTTGATGATATAAATTCAAAATAGAACAAAAAAATTATTTATAAATATTATATTCCCATAATATATATATATATATATAATTTTATGTACATGAAGGATAAATATTTCTGCAATAAATCATTATGAAATTTAATGAAATTTTTTTATTTTAATGTGTCTCTTATGACTTGATAAATTTTGAACCAATAAAACATTGAAGGAAATAAAATTCACTATAATTTTATGAAAGTTAAAATTCACTTATATGGTAGAATTATACATGAAAAAAATATAGTGAAAATAAATAATGTGACATAAATATTAAAATAATACTACAAATCCCTTACCTAAAGTATGAATTTTCATCTACATATATTAAATTATGTTTAAAACCCATATTTTAATTTTCCACTTGCATGAGAATATATTCCGGTTTATTAACATATTATTATTTCTCTTATTTCTACAATTTAATTTCCATAAATGGTTATTAAATAATTTGTTTTCATGTTCAATGTTTTTTGAATGTTCTGTTTAAATCCCAAAATAGCTTTATAATTATAAACATGGTTAAACCAAAATTATTAAATTATATATATAAAAATATTCATTATATAATTATATATTTTATAAATTAAATAAAATTTTAAAACCATACATGAAGAATTTTTCCGATAAATAATTTTTTAACTACCATGAGGATGGTATGTCGTATATACGCATGTCTAACTTTTCCATTTTTCATTGAACATAATAGAATGAATGTAATTAAAATTTCATCTTGTAAAAACGATTATTATATCATAAATAACGTATTAAAACTCTAAATAAAAATATTTATACAATCCATGTGATCCGGTGATGAAAAAAATTGCAATACACCATGGAGGGTGTTAATCAACATGTATGCACATACAATGTTATCATTTTCTTAATTAATAGAATTTTTAGAAAATATCTAGTACAATACATTAATTATTTTAAAATAATTTAATGAATATAATATAGTATTAAATACATCATCTTAATCATCAATGAGAGGAGTTGATGAAAAATTAATTACATCAGTTTGTTGGTGGTATTCTACTATAGACAAAAAAATTAATTTTTTTTTCAATTTGATGGAAGAGATATAGGTTATTATTTAAACATAATAACATATGACTTTTTTTATTATAAATATTTCATTATTTCATCGTTTTTATCTATTGATGAAGGTGGATGAAGTAATAAACTTGATATATGTATGTTATAACTTATACATTCATCATGAAACCCCCTTTTTCTTAAAAATATTTACATATAAGATGAAATTTTAGTGATACCAAGGCCCATATAACTTAGTTTTGAATGCTGGTGATATATTTGGGTTGTTAATGGATATACATGTGTACTAAAATTCATTAGGAAGAGAGGAGAGAATGCTATCTCTTATATGTGAGGCGAGGGGAACATATAGAATCCATTAATATATGAAATTAATATAATTTTCTATTCCTTGAAATTTTGTGTAATATTGATAAATTTATAATAAATTATGGGGATGAGTGTTAACCCACTCAGTAATTAAATTTTTGACTTGTTGAGATGATTTTGTCAACATTATATCATATGATTTAACCTCATTAACCGTTTTTTTGATTTGTATAATATCAATTTTTTATACACACTAGTATTCAAGAAAGTGAACATGAAGGGAAAAGTGTATCATAAATGCAATATATTCATATAATCAACCATAAAAAATTAATTTTTCATAATATAATATTTTAATGACTTTTCAAACATTAAATAAAATATTATTTTACATAATACAAAAATATAAAAATATATATTAAAATTGAAATACTTATTATATAATTGGACTAAAATAATAATATAATATGAAGAAAATATTTACAAAAGACCACTAATATGTTATAAATTTTTAAAATATTGACAAGACACTATAAAAAACCAAAATATATTACCGTATCTGTTTTTATAAATCAATTACATTATTGTTTAAGAGTTTGAACATTAATTGTGAATGTTGCACAAGAATTTATTGTAATAGTTATTTTCCTAATATTTTTTATTAAAAAAAATTTATCATATTTTAAAAAAAATATGAAAATAATTTATTTTTATTAAAATGAAAAAATATTAAAGACATTAAAATAAATAAAATTACATTTTATTTTTCTAAAATATTTAAAATAATATTAAGGACATCATCAAAATTAAAGTGATAATAAATTGACACATTTTAAATCTTCTGATTATAATTGATGAAAAAAACCTTATTTAATAAAATATATTCAAATTCTATGTATATAATTAGGTCTTATCAAATTATTTTTAACCTTAATTATGTGATTTACCTCTACCAAGATGAAAAATATATAATACAGTTAATATATATAATTCATTAATATAATTGCATCATATTTATAAAATTTGGACCTAATTATTCAAAATAAGAAATAAAATTTTAATGACTAAAATTTTCAATGTGGGGAAATCAGATTAAATATAAATTATAAAAATCCAATGAAAAAAAATGTTTCTATAAATGCGTTCGAATCCCAAAAATGAACTTATAATTAAACTATGTATAATGAATATTCATATATATATATATATATATTTATTTAAATTATTTATAATTAGAGGATACATACTTTTTTGAAATTAAATTACCTTTCAAATAATATAATATAATTAAAAGAGTTGAATTTTTTTCATTATTCATTATTTTTAAGATACACAACAAAATCTATTATTTCTGAAAATCCCCAAATATCACCCCAATATAATATTTACATTATAGTTAACCATGCATTTCATAAATTAATATTACATATTATCATATTAATATATGTAAAAAACATTATGATGAGCGATATAACAATAATGGTATAGATTCGTTGAAAACTAGATACATAAACATCGTATTTCATAAAATATCGTCAAAATCTACTATAAAGATCATAACATATTAAAAATATCATTATTATAACTATAGAAAAAATTTAGTTGTATCTTGTAAAATGTATATATAATATTGAGTTAGCTAAGATACTATGTAACGTTAAATTATGGTTATATCAATTGGTGATCGTATAAAAAAATATGATAAATGTAAGGGTATTATATCATGATAAAAACATATGTGGATCATACCAAAAATGTCTTATATCATAAATGTAATTCCTATAATAAAATATTATCGTAATAAAGTATATAAGTCATAATATTTTAAAATCATCAATAATTATTCCTGATACATGAGTGGAAAACATAAGCATTGAAATATTTAAAAAACACAATTGTATGGTATTGTGAATGATGAAAAATTAGAAATATGATCACTAATTATGTTAAAGACATTAAATAAGTACCTCACATGCACTTATAGACATGAATATAGTTCCACCCATAACCTTTTGGATGTAAAATAATGTCCATTCGTCAACTTATGCACATGAAATAGTGGCCACAAGAAATACTATGAAACTAAAATCAGTTTAATAAATAACTCAATTAATGGAAGTGTTATCCTTTTTAGTCAATTAATTTGGGGATTTTACATAGGTAACTACCATAGAATCATAATATATTCATATTAAACACATAAGATCATTTAACATTTATCATATCCTCATATCCTTACCCATTGAAAATATATCAACTTTTTTAACATCATATCATCATAATCCTAAACCATCAAAAGAATGAGTAAGAATGGAATACTTAAATTGTATCTAAAATACTCAATATTTTACATCAAAACATATTATAAAATATTAAAAATTTATTTAAAATATCACTTTAATATTTCATAAGGAAAGTACCCATTTAATATTGAAATGAATTATTTAAAATCCATCTATATTAATAATAATACAAATAAAAATATTTCAAAATAACTATGAACATTTATAATAGAATATTCAATGAATTAATTATTCTTTATTGATGGAAATTTCATTCATATCACTATTATTAAGATAAATATTTTGATAGACCTATAGTTAAAAGTACCATTATTTGGAAATGAAAAAAAGATTCTCTTTTATCCTTTTTCTAAATATTAAAATACGGGTAAAAATTACACTATAATTTAATATTTTCATTTTGAAAAAAAATCTTTAACACATTTTAGATTACATTGTTAAGGAATAACATGGTTTTCTTGTCGAAAGGGGATAAATGAGGTCAACATGTTTCAAAACATTTTTAAACCATTTTGAGTAACATATAACGTAAAATGGTACTAAAACTCAATTTTTTATAAATAAATATAATAGATTAAAAATATAATGAGTTTATCAGTTAAGGAAAAATTTATATCATCAATGTAAATTCATGTATAAAAATCCTGAATAAAATGGGTTTTGAATATAAATGTCGTACCACATTGTTAAATTTTGAAATATAAGACCATTAAATGAATAAATGAGAAACGTAATTGAAAAACATAAAAATGATATTATTTATGGAATAACATGTCATTTGTATAGTATATACAATACCAAAAATTAATAAGTGGTGAATGTGATGTGTCAAAGAAATAGTGTGAGACAAGAAATCCAAATACCTAAAGTATGACATTGTTTCATACAAGTTCAACCCAAATTTCGAAATAAATATAAATTTAAATTAAATATATTTAAAGATAAAATTAATAAATATATTTATATATCTATATATGTATGTCTATATTACATCGATGATTTATTTATATCATAATAAAACTCATTTGTTAACAATTATTATTAAAATTTCTATTATGAGTGATTACTAATTCATTAATTTTTCATGTTTCGGTTTGAGAGACCAATTTTTTTAAATTTGATAATGGGGACATAATCCAATGAATTTCAATGATTTCAATAGTATAATATTATATTATAATATGAATATTATTAAATACTACTATAATTATGTGATTAAAAAATTAATTATATATCTTTGTGGAGATAGTAATCTGGATACACCTACGAGTGATGTCTTAAAAAATTGTTGGTAGAAAAGAATGAAAGGTAAATAAATAATCACAATCGTTGAATCTATATTATATCAAATATTTCATATATATTAATTTATTATTATTTTATTACCATATATGTAATGAAAAAATGAAAAACGAATCACATCACTTCATTGAGGTGGTCATCTGCATATATGCATGAGAGACATTATTATTTCTTAATGTATGGAAATGTACAATGGTAGATAAAAAATTATCTAAAAGTATATTTAAAAATTATATTTCATATAAAAATAATTATATCAAATAAATAATATACCATGAATTATTGAATAGAGAATTATTAATTTCAGTACATGAACATTGTAGACCACACATACACAAAATTTATATTTTTCATCTCTTATTTGAATAGAAGGATTTGTAAAATGGTTGATCTATCCTGATATTAAAAATTGACTATTTATTAGACACTGAGATTTTTATTTAATAATGGATACCATGGATTTATATGTATAATAATAAGATATAAATTGAAATTTTTCGGTTTAATCGATTAACTCTATGTTGGATAACCTCCTTTAGCATGCACTATATGCCTTATAAAAAATATATTTCTAATGAGAAGATCTATGAAAATGTTATAGAATCATGGATGGTATTATACTATGGAATATATGATCAATAAGTCTCAAAAATTGATAATAATGAAGAATAAGCGGAATAATTTAATAATTGAAATTATAGACAAACATGTAACTAAATATGATTTTATATAAAAAATATATCATAATCATGTCATGTGTCACCAAGACACCAAAAAATATTAATATAAAATGTGATGGGTAAAAATTAACTAAACCAATCAAAATTGGTGAAGTTTTAGATATATTTTATGAATTATATTCTTCTTAATACAACATTAATCCGATCATAACCTTTTATATAATAAATAACTTTTTTTATGATAATATAATTATATAAACAAAAATAAAAGGAAACATATAAAACTATTCCGAAATAGTTATTTCAAGTATTGAATTTATTTTATTAGATTTAATATCATAATGTGGTATAAATTTCATGTAAAATAATGACAAATAATAGATGATTGTTTTTTAGAATATACACAATTTTATGGAAAATGTATTTTACCATGAAATAATGTTGTAAATAGGATTACATATTATTTGTTCATTAAATAAAAATAGAAGTTATTTTTCCAGACTTTTTTAATTATGTATTCAAATAGAAATCTTTAAAACATTCAACTAAATTAAATAAACCAAAACTAATTCTTAATATAAATAAATAATTTTTTCCCGTCAATAAAGTCAATCTTTTTTTTACCAATTTTAATTTAATACTTTATAATAAATTATTAAAATCCATAAAAATTAATTTGGTAAAAAAACTCATAAAATATAATAAATTTAGGTTTTAGAGTTATTTCAAACTCTTATCACATAGTTTTACCTTTTCTTCCCATTTTGACTATAACGAAGTGAAATATATTCACCACGGCCACTATTCATAATAAAAAAATTGTGTTCACCCTATTATATTATATAAATTTTTCATAATTCAAATTAATATTAATTTTTTCATTATTTAATTTCTATTACTATATCTAATTTATTTTAAAATGTAAATGCAAAACCTAATGTAAATTAATTTATGAAAAATGATATTTTTAATCCAAAATATTAAATTATACAAAATTAACGTATAAATTTAATTATAATTTAGTAAATTGAAAAAAATCTTTAACAATGAATTTTAATTTTTTTTAAAATAAAATTAAAATCACAATCGGAACATTCCATGAGAAGAATTGAAAATTTTACAATAATAATAATTTGTTATTTTTCAATTAAAAAACAATAGATTTTGAATATTTTAAAAAATTACAATAACATACTTCTCTTATAATTATTTAATGAAATATTATTTTTATCAAATTAAATTTCTATAAATTTCATTAATTAATTATAATTTTCATGCACATAATATAATAAAAAATTATTAAAGGAATCATGTTTTTTAAGAATAAAATCAATGTACTAAAACTTTAGATCATATTTATAACTAATCAATAAATAAATATGAATTACATAAGATATATATATATATATTTCATAATTTGTTTAATCCTATTAATACTCATCATTCTAATTTATAATATATAATATATTATATGTTGTTTTTCGTTTGATGTTTGATGATAATTAAATTATGAAATATGAAAAAAAATTTGCAATATAAATATATTCTAAAATCATGGGTAGTTACATTCTATTCCCATTTAAAAAAATATTACATAAAAATTTGGATCATGGTAATCAAATGATAAATATTTGAAAAAACATTGTTTTTAAAATATATAATTCAAAGGAATAAAAAAATGTCAATTAAAGAAGGGGAAGTGGGAAAAAATAGTTACAATAAATAAATCAAAATCTTGTTCATAAATATTTTTAACATTAGTGTGAAGTAAAAATATATATATATCAGAGAGAAAATACAGCCAATTAATAAAATATAGTGATATATAAATGTTTATGATAATGTTAATAACTACAATATCATAATTCAATAATGTGTTAAAAGTACATAAATTCATCAAAAGTGAAGGTAAAAGAATAACAATTTTATTTGAACATCCATACCCCAAAGTTGATGGATTGTTTTACTATCATGATATAGTAAAAAATTAAAGTAAAATTACATTATTTCATTACATTTCATTTGACTAACCTGGTCAATTCTTTGTTATTTGATAAATTTGTTCTTCTGCCACATCTCTTACATGATGAAATTGATATTCAATATGAACTTTCGATGCTTGATGTACTAAATTAAATTTTAATGAATGATATTACCCAAATTGATTCTCAATGTCTCTAAAACCTTTTTATACCCGAAATGGTTATCAGAACACATAAAATCTATATAAATATAATACATTAGTTATTAATATTTAAATATTATCACCCAATGTTCATTATTATCCATTCCCTAAATAGTTAAAATTAGGGTGCCTCAAAAATATGTCTGAACAAATTGAAAACCAAAAAATATGAATGGTATTTTCCAATATTATTCTAATAAGATCACATTTTTTATTAATCACCATACAAACGTTTTCCCAAATTATACACACCATTAATATGAAAAAATGATCATATAATTCATAAATCATGTTGATCCTTTCCTCAAGTCACTAGAAAGCCATAATGGAAGAATTAAATCATCCAAAAAACAACTATAAACAATTATAAAATATATGTTATCAATATGAATAATTATATTATCCTAGGTAAACTTACTAATCTAAAAAATCATTGTTTATTATGGTTTATCATACTATATGTGATTTGAAAAAAAAAACAGTTTCCCGCAATGATTCATTTTTAGGCCATTAGTATGATTCAATATAGTATTGGAATTTATTAATGAAAATTGATTAACTAATAGTCTTATATATGTGTCATGACTCTTATAACAATAATACCATTGATATAAAAACAACTAAAACATAATTCATGATTACAAAGGAGTAATCACATCACTCATTCAAATTTATTGTAAAACCGTTGACATAGAGTTTCCATCATATATGATTATACATCCATAATTTTATATTTTATTCATAGTCTCTTCACCATAAATTGTAAATAAATTACATATAAAACCTTTGGGATCGCCTTATAAATATTTACACTGAGGATATATATTTAAAAATTTCCCATACATTACACTTTTAAAAGATTTAACTATTAATTATTCTATAGGGAAATGATTGTTCACATCTATTATGTAAAAAAATTTATTTTCCTTGAGAATTATTTTTTTATTTCTCCTTTTTCACACCCATAACATACTCATATTCCATTGAGACAGTCCCCTAAGGGCCTCTTCCCACATTTTTGACATGTATGATGATGAGTCTTTATTACTCCATGGTTATCATGAAACATTAGTTTTTTTATCATTTAATGTTTCAAGAATATCACCCAATTTCATGTTGAAAATCATACAATGGGAAAATACATTATGCATGATCATAAGGCTTCACATTCAAAATACTATTTAATATCATTTCTCTTGAGGATAATAATTCCATTGTGAATCACATTCAATGTGAAATTTAATCCTTCAAAATAAATCCATTTACTAAAAAAAATCATCATATGGGAATTTATTATCACAGTGTGTAATTATATTATGTTGACAATCCATTCAAAGGGTTTCTATGTCCTGAAAAAATAATTATAAATGAAGACATTTTGGGTTGAAAATTATTCATCCATGTTCGTTATGTATTGATATCAATCATAATAATTTAAAAATATATAGTAAAATAACGTTGGTATAACACCTTAAATTGTAAATCCTAGTGTGTGTTATGTTCATATTCACCAAAAACAAAATTATGGTCGTGATTTTCTCATATTACTCTTTTAATAGTAATTACCCCTATATTAATCCATTCATAAATAACATCATCTTTTAGCATCAAAGAAGGGATTCAATTCTTTAAGAACCACATAATCACTCCTTTAAAAAATTAAGATATTATCCTATAAATATATATTCCCCCATTGTTTTTGAATAAAATATATAAACATAATCTCAAATGAATATCTAAAACCTACTTTTTTTAATTTCCTTATCTGATATATTTTTACATAAATATTTTATCAAATTACTTGAATAAAAATTACATTAAATTATTGTCCATGGTAGTACCATTAAGATTGAAGGACATAGGACACAAGGTACAAAAACATATTATTCTATAAGTATGTTAAATATATCATATATACACATTCCATCAATATAACCTTCTTTGAAATACAATTCAGAAAATTTTTATAAATAACTCAAGGAAGGGATGCATAATAAATGGTGAGATCAGATTCTGTCTAAGGATAAATTAAAGATATATTAATCATTGATCATATTAAAGTATAAGGTACCAAAAAGTGTATGTGATCATGATCATAACATACTATGTTCATACTCAAGCTTAAATTTATCATAAACAACGGTTATGGAATAAAAAAATCCATATATATAATATTTAATTCATAACTCCATGGAATCATTAATTATCAGTCATGTCTTTTGATTAGATTTAATACACAAAATAATTTTCTAAACAAGTTATATTATAAAATTGTAATATTGTAAAAATAGATATATATTCCCTCATTATTTAATAATACTGAATTCAGGAACTCATACAAACTTTTTGATAAGAAATTATGTTGATGCATAGTATTGTGGACATAAATCCTTGTCCACACATCAAATTTTGGACATGAAAGAAGACCTATGGATAATATTTCGAAGATGAAATCAGGTACACAAATAAGATAAAAAATTAATGGTTTATACATATTTACCCAATTAATTAAAGGTATTATCGTACCCGACCATGAAATTACAAAAATATTTTGACATAAAATCCACAATATCATAGTACAATTATCATTTATCATAGAATAGCTAGTTAAAAATAAATGGGTTTCATTTAAATCAAATCATGATAATAAAAATCCAACCTAAAAATTAATTTTGATATAATCAATGAGTAATATCCCTTTTTATTAACATCATTAGATGTCGTTATATATTAAAAATGTATTTAACATTTTAATATAATATTTATTAATAAAAACGCCATTTTCGTTTTTAAATAAATTTTTTGATATATAAATATATATAAAAAATAAGAAATTTTATTTATTATAAATATTATTTATAATTGTAAATTAAGATTCAAATCATTAAGCGTTCAAGATGGAGGGAAATTAATTTCATTTTGTAGTCACTGAAACATATATTCGATTAAAAAATTAGTAGAAACTACATTATTTAGAAAATATAAAAGGAGATTCTTATAAAATAATTAAAACATTAAAGTGTGGGATAAAAAAGATTTAAATATTAATTGAATAATATTAATAAATAGTGTCTAAAACATATTAAATAACAAGCATATGGAACAAAAAAATCCTATTAAAACTTGATAACTAAGGTCATATTTTCTATCAAATATTTTCTAATCCATTTCGAATACCAAAGAGATGAGATTTTAATAAAATATGAAAAATAAAATAATAACAAATGAGTAAGAGAATTGGCGATTGTTTATTAAATATGGATCATATAATATGATCAATGGGAATACATGAATAAAACCCATTATTAAAATGGGATTGACACATAAACCCAATAAAACTTTGGTAACTTTTGTATCATAAGACCCATGTAAGAATAACATAATTTTTTTCAATCATATAAATTTTTAATTTGTGATATAAAATTTCAAATTGGTAGTATATATGTGAAACAAATAAACTAGTGGTGAATATGGGATATGTATCACAGAACAAAATGTTAGATTACAAATCCCCTTACCTTATGTATCATTATATATCATATTCATTTAAATATATTGTATAATAAAAATTGGTTTTTTATAAATCTATTATATAAATAAATGTATATATATATATATATCATTAAAAAAGTACTCACAATATCTTATCAACCTTTTGAGAAATTTTTAAATAAAATCAATGTTACGGGTTATAACGATATTGTTTTTTGTTCATGTTCAGGTTTCAAAATATCAATGCTTGTTCATCGAATATAGATATTTCATATATAGGTTGAAAATGTAATGTCCCCATCCATAATGTGCTTAAAAATGTTCCCTGAGTTGAGTCCTCACATGACCTCAAGAACGCCTCCCCATTGGCTAGAGATTACCAACTAGCGTTGAGTGTCTAATGATTCACGTGGGGAGACTATACCCTCTAACCAGAGTAATGCACTATAGAACACAACATAAATCGAGGAACAATAGTAACTACTAGTAAATAAAAATTTCAAACATCTCCTAAACAATGTACAAACAATATTTCAACAATCACAATGTCATGACATACTAGTAGTTCAAAGTGATGAAAACACAATGTAAGTCAAATAGATAATCCACTAATGGGTCCCGACTCTAAGTACAGATCCTTCTACATGTAAATTTTAATCCCATATAAATATACCAGGATAGAGTGTTTCCCCTTGACCTTACATGCAACCAAGAAGTTCTCTGGGATACCCAATGGTGTCCCCAAAAAGGTGGGAGTAGAAAACTCAGTAGGCCACTACCAACAATTTCTACAAAATATTCAGTATAATTGATAGTGCATGAATGTGAAAAATAAATTGAAGGTAAACAATAGATAGTAAGGGTTCAATTTGATAACATGGTTCATTTAATTAATGAATAGTATTTATCCCAATTCCATTTCTTATACCATATTTACTACATAGTCCATTCTTATTACATGTTCCTTTGGTTAGAAATACACCTCATCCTTACATGGGTCTAAGGATATCAATCATTATGAATAAGGGAAATAAGCCAAATTCCTATCTTTGTAGGAATACACATATCACAACAACACATTACACACAAATATAAGCCTTAGTATGGATGGAATGAAACTATTTGGGTAATAGAGCCTCCTTCCCCATCCCTAATCCATGAATTTATGGGGTAATGTTTAGAGCCTCAGACTAAATAAAACTATTGTTATAGAACCTTACGAAAATAACCCACTCTACCAAGACATTTTCACATGCTTATTTATCAAATCACCACAACCATACCATAACACAATGAAACATAACCAATTCCTTTGGGAAATCACAATACAAGGTGACAACACAGGAATTCATAACATACCACAACCCATTAACTCATCTACTAATTAAATTCATTTCCATTTATCCAAATTTCTATTCTCAAGAGTTTACCCCTTCTGAGTATTCAAATACCCCATAAATTAAAAAATATTCATTAATTACCATATCATATTCCACTTATCCCATTAATAATTTCACAAGCATGTACACCTTCTGTAATCATGTACAATTCTCATATCACATAACACAACCACATTATTACATTGAATCATTTATGTGTACCACATAATTTCAATGTATTAACCCATTATACATATTTATACATTACATTATTACATATCATTAACATATTCATCATTTCCAATTTCATTTATCAATTAAACTTTCACTATTATATATTCACTAATCCCATAAGGCATTTCCATAAAAAATTCACTAAACAAGCGACATAATCTCTTTCATCCGAATTGGTTATTTTAATTTCATTACATTAACACCTAATTCCCATATTGACCTAAGAATATCTATCATCATTCAATTTAAAACTCAATAAAATATTAATACATCTTCTACATGGGATTAACACTTTACTAAGAAATCTTTAACTTAACTCTAACACTCTCTAGGTTCAGGACCGCCAGCACACCCCATGAGTGGCATTAAAATTGTCATGTCATCCTCTATGCATCCCATGGGGACCATGATGGGTTCAAGAAATCATTTAGACACACAATTTACCAAATCATACTCACGGTAACCAATACACAAGAAGAGAAAGGAAAATATCAACCTACATTCACAAATCGATAAAATAATTATCGGATATAACTTTTATACCACCTACATCGAATCCTGTGTTGAACGAGCTTCTAATCAATGCCATAGATTTGGATTCAAGAACAAATTTAATCCTAAATATAAATCTCACCCAACATGGATGGTTTTAGGACTTTAGAAGGAGATAGAGTGGAAATGGAAACCATCAACCAAAAAGAGAGGCAAGGGTGGGATTACCCATAATCAAATCATCATTTCGCAACTAACAGCACTACAAATGAGCATGAAAATAATAAGATTGATCCATGGGAGTTATTTAGGTTCATGGTTTTTTAATATTGTTCCAAGGCGGAATTAGGAATAAAATCTCGAGTTGGTATAAAAATCTCATTATCTATTTTTTGTAATTTTCTCAAAAATACTAGGTAGCACGGTTTACCCACATAGTTTTCCATACCATGGAAAAATTGTGCATGAGACAATGATAAAAAAGACACCATAATATGGTTTCATGGGGATTCCACGTGATGTTATTAACCATATACCAACCGTGCATAAGCCTTTGCCAATGGATACTCGATTACTTAGGATTCCCGCACAATTTTTTGTAACCTTGCACAAACCTTAATACATGAACCAAAACAACCTTTTCATTAAATTTCATCTTCTAAACCATCAGAACACCCTTGGGCATTCACAAAAAAAATGAGGAAACACTTATCTAACCAAAAATAATGGGTAACACCAATACATAAACAAAAAACATTATTTTTGAAAATGAAGGATCCTAAAACCTCCCCAAATTATAATGCCTCGTTCTCTTTCCAATATTCCAATAATAACTATGCTTCCATAACTTGAGGTCATTTCACTAGGCCTTCCTACCCATTTCTATCATCCAAACTTCTGGTTTTACATCCCAAAGCCCACCAAAATTGAGTCAAGGGAATTGATTTGTCCCACATGTCTTCCTCACCACAAGCCCAACCCAAACTGAAAACTACTCAAGTTTGCATCAACCTCAACCATACCCAACCACTATAACACATAGAGAAAAAATAAACAATAGTTCATGACTCAATACACATGAAAAATTCAGACATAGTATAACATCATTATGGAAGAACCAAATGATACCCCTTGGTCCGATCATCTATAAAATAAAATACCGAAATCACTCGGCATCATTTTTTCATAAATTTTTTTCCATCTATAACAGTTACCAAACTCAATATATCCCAAATGAGAACACATGGTCCTTTCAACAACATTTCCCAACATACATTGATTCACCACTATATGATATATAATACAAGAAACATAACCCAACATTCAAATCAATTGATGTGTGGAAACACACTATGCCCAAACATCCATTGGGGCATTACACTATATTGGCATCCATCTGCAATGTCGAACCCATTTGGGTGAGATTTCCAACTAAATCCATTTATGGACTAATATTATATTGGCCATATTCAGGTACTAATTCATTTTCAAAAATGCACTAGTCTCCACAACATGAACCCGATGGTGGGCCACTCTCACAACAACCATTCATGTTTACCATATCAGTTTGGACCAAAAACAACTTGCATTTCCTAGAACACCCACCTTCCTATGATGGTACACATCCCTTTTCTCATCATCCCAAGTTTAATTCAAACATGAATCCTAGAATTATCATCCCATACACCCAATGAGGCCATTCCCTACATTATAGTAGATTTTATCACCATAGCATTACACCCTTGGTTTGACTACACATCACAAGGACATGGTTCCCTAAGCATCAGGATGTTATAAAACAACCAAAGGAGAAATTAGTCGATACTAAGCCTGATATTTGTTGGAGTTACATAAACCATCCACAATTTCCAAATCTTGTTATCATATCTATCCACACCCTTATATGAATTCAGAAAATACATCACGATCATTACATGGAACAACCCTATGCTCAAATCCAACACTTGTCTCCTCGGTCACCAAATCCAAGGGCCACATTGCCTCTCTAAGGAACCTAACATGCACCTCACAGGTTCCCCTATGGAATCCCGGTGTCGTTACATCATCACGTTGTTCTCCTCCCCACATCAAAGAATGTCTTATCAATCCACACCTTTGGATTTTCTTACCATTTCTCTCCCTGAGATATTACAACTACTGTTTCATACAATTGATCACAAGTAGAACACCAAAACATAGACATGTCCATGTGTATTTTTTCCAATACAAGAAAATGAAAATCACCCAATTCTTGTTCCTAAATTTTGTGAATGGAACACATGATGTTTTAAAAAATTCACCCCATCCTAAGGACCTCACCCAAATCCATGGGGTGTGTGAATACCATCATCAAGATCCACACATACCATTTATTGCATCTAAACTCCATGAAACCCTTAATCCAACCAAACACCTTCATGTCTTTTGGTGTAATTTCAATGCTTCTCATCATACCTAGGATGATATCAAGATATTGGGAAGGATTGTCCCTAGATTATGTATGCTTAGATGTTGTCCAATAAAACAAACACCAGCATATCCAATTATGATGTCGAAATTTGGTACACCATCACCTGCCAAGAATCTCATAATCTATTCCGAATTCATATCATAAAAACATAACCACCACTGCTCATGTGTGATTTCCAATCAGGTCTAATCATCGCTCCATGACCGAATCTCCAAGAAGCTTCTAACCAATGATTTATGCAGTACTACTTCCACCAAACCAATCGAGTACTTCTAAAGTGTCCCTCATAGCTAAAAGGTGAAGAACAATAGTATACTACACCAATAAAGCCCACATTCTCTAACAAATCATCCTTAACCTATATTTGGCCCATCACCCTCTAACTTACCTAACCATGTATCTTGGTTAGTCATACTAATCATCCCAGGGGTAGCTTCTGCATCTCACCCACCAAGAAAAACCATTCATACAAAAATGTTCTATAATGTGACCAACCACACCTCGAGTGACACCATTTAGAGAATTAATTTAATATCACTTCAGTCACCCTTGTATTTTTTGCTCAAAAAAAACACATGTCCTCGATTAACCATCATCAAAAATAGGTGATTCAGAAATCCCTATGATAAAATATTTTGAAACAAACCTTACCTCCTATCACAACTACTAGGGTTCCCTTATAAAGAACCATGTACAATAATACCATTTACATAGCATGGTGGTACCGAGTATGTATTGAAACAACCTCTAAAGAATCTCTCATTATAATTTTATTCCAAGGTACTTGAACCACTGGCCTAACCACCCACGAGGACACACATGACATCCCAAAACTATCATCATGTAACCACAACTCGGGTTGCAACACCAACTATCTTCTTTACAACTTGTCCCTATAGGCCAAACCCGAACCATAAAATAATTTGAGTCCCACTATCAATGTCCAAAATATCTAAATGTGCAAAACCCAGCCAAAATCACTAGAAACCATGTCTCACCTCTCTTATAGGTCCCCTTGAATGTTTAATGATACCAAATAAATAGACTAGAGTCAGAACCAGAAAAACCAATTGGTCCCCATTCCATACCATACAAATCACTAAATGAACACAGAAAAGCTCGTGAATAAAACTCTCACCCCCATTTCGATGGACACTATGCCTAGTGCACCAAACAACCATTTACCCTATTGTCCATATCGAAGGTTTAAAGATTCATTGGAACTACAAGAAAGACATACTTTCCAGGTTTTCAAAATCAAATAGCAAGGTCTCTACTCACATGGTCACTAAGACCCAGGTAAAATCATTAGGGTCCATTGTGCACTCCATACAATCAAGATCCCTGAATGTTTCCACACTCTCATTACCAAACAGTGCATCTTATCTCAATTACCACTACCCCAGCAAGGGTTCCCTAAACACACAACCTATTCAATATCATAACTAGAATGGACTAACAATCCAAATCCATTATCTCAAACTAGAACACTCTCCCTTCCCCATCCCACATATACAAGGGTAAATGTGACAACACAAAGGAAACTAATCTTTGAACTCAAACATTATAATTTTATATATATCATTCAACCAACGCTTCATAGAATGAATCATAGGATTTAACCATAGATGGAAATGATCTCACACTATACACCTTACAAAATCAATTCTTTACACTCTATCTCTATGGTCATCATCAGACTTTGAACATTACCCACTATCATGCCTACTATGGGTCATGATCAACATGGGTTAACCAATTTTCATAATCACAATCCTTTCTTCCAAACCTCTTCAAAATAATTAATCTTTTACAATGAGATCCTTTTCTTTTAGGATAATTTTCCATTTCAAAAAATCATACAATCATTATTTAAACTCATTTAATCATTTCATTAGGAAAAAATCATTAGAAATTTTTACTGTCATTATGCTACCGTTTTTGGACAATGAATCAACCTTTACAATTTATCAAAACCCAAAAATTTAACTTTGTCACAACATTTCAATATACATGATATTCGTTTACTATTTATCTTCATTCTTTCCATTCACTACTGTGCATTAAAATTTTTAGGAATCATTTTGTTCATATTAATCAAGGATGTAGAATGTATTCTACTCTCTATGCCTCGCACAGCCATCCTGTGTATATGCATGTGATGATGTAAGACACATATATCCATTGGTTCCTAAAATGAGGCATAAATTAAAACCTCATACATTCTGGAAATGAGAAAAATATCATAAATTAGTCAAATCACACAACATCTACATCAACCAATAGTACAATATCATTGAACTATAACACAGATCAAGAATAACAATTCCCCCCTAGTGAGACTCGTGTTTTACCTCATATATGGGTTAGATAATCAGATGCATAATCTAATTACTGGGGCCTGACACTATCTTAATCATCAGTCTACTCACCCCAAATAGTACGAAAGAGAAAATAACACCTCTGATACCACTTTGTAATATCCCCAACCCGGAAGACACTAAACTGGTGCCCCAAGTTGATTCACCACCTAACCTCGAGCATGCCTCCCTATATTCAAGAGGTAGCTGACTAGTGGTGATTGTCTAATTAATCACATGGGGAGACTATACCCTCTTTTCCATTGTAATCTCTTGTATAATAAAATATAAATGGTGGAATAATTTGAAAAAATTGTAAAAATACAAGTAAAACATCTCCCAAACTGGGTAAAAACCATAATTCAATATTAAAAATGTTGTGACATACTTGTAGAGAAAACTGATAAAAACCAAAAGTAAAACAAACTGAAACCCCGCAATGGGTCCTGAATCATTGTCAGGATAATTATCCATGTACCTTATTATCCCCAACTCAAAAACCTAGGGTAGGTCTATTTCCCTTGTCCTGACCTGTAACTAAGAAGTCTTCTCGGGTACCCAATAGTGGCCCAACTAGGGTGTGAGTATGAAACACAGTAGTCCACAACCAACAGAGTGTACAAAATATCTAGTCAAATAGATAGTGCATGAATGTAAAAAATAGATTGTAAGTAAACAAGGGATAATTATTGTTCCATTTGTTGACATGGTTTATTTAAATAATGACTGGTATTTATCCCAATTCTATTTCTTATATCATTTTTACTACATAGTCCATTCTTATCAAATTTTCCTTATTTCATGCATATATAACATCTCTGAATGGGTATAAGGAAATCCATCATTTTTCATAATGGAAATAAGTCGAGTCCTTATCTCACTATGGATACACATATCACATCAACACATTATCCTCACCTAGAAGCCTCGTTCTCGGTTGAATGAAACTGATATGCTAAAAGAGCCTCTATCTCATTCACTAACCCATGGATTTTGGGGGTCTAATTTAGATCCTAATTATAACTTGACATGTGGGCGTAGAACCTCACGTGAACACCCCACTCTACCAAGCCATGTGCATATGAATTTTTATCAATTCACCAAAAACATACCAAAACACAGCCATGCATAACTTATGCCATTAGTAAATCAAAATACATGACAACAACATGGAAATTAATACTACACCATAACCCATTAACATATTTAATAATTTCAATCCATAACCATTAAGCCAAATTCTCATTCTCAAGCCTTAACCCAATAATGGTTATCAATAACCCCACACCTTATCCAATATTAATTAATTAACATATGATAACCCAGTTATCCCATTCGTCATTTGCCTAGAATTTACCCCTTATTCACTCATGTAAAATTCTCATATCACATAACTCAAACACTTTATTACATTTAATCATTTATGTGTACCACATAATTCCCATGTATTAACCCATTCAACATATGAATCCATTACCTTATTACACATCATTAATATATTCTCCATTTTACATTTAATTCCCCAATTAAAAGTTCACCATTTAAAATGCACTAATCCCCTTAGGCATTTCCAAAAAAAATTCATTAAACAATCGACATAATCACTTTCAACCAAATTTTTCATTTTCATGTCATTCCAATAACACCTAATGATCATATATACATAGGAATATCTATCATAATTCAATGTTTTTCTCAATAAACCATTAAAATAAGTTATACAAGGGATTTCCCTTTACTAAGGAGTCGTTCACTTAACTTTACCACTCTTTAGGTTCGAGTTTGTCAGCGCACCCCATGGGACACCCTAAAATGGTCACGTCATCCTCCATACATTCCATGGGGTACATGAGGGGTATAATAAATCATTTAGACATCGAATTTGATAAATCAAAATCAATGTAACCAATACCCAATAAGGGAAAGGCACAATCTAAACCCACAAGCCCAAATCTATTACAAAACTATGCGACATAACATGTAGACCTCCAATCTCGAATTCAATGATGAACGTGCTCCTAATAAAGGCCATATATATAGATTCAACCACCGTATTATTCCACAAACTAAATATAACCCAAAAAATATGGTTTTATGGTTTTAGAGAGATATATAGAGGAAATGGAAACAATCAACCAAAAAAAAATCAAGAGTGGGATTAGCCTAACCTGAATCATTGTTTTGTAATTGAAAACACTCCAAACTGCCAATAAATGAGGTAGATTGATCCATGGGATCCCTTGAGGTTCTTGAATCATTCTCTAGGATCTAGTGAGGAAGGAAGAAGAAAATCCCATGTTTTTATAAAAATCTGGTAAAGGATTTTTTTTAATTTTCTCAAAAATAATTGACCACATGGTTTATTTGCAATGTTTGAAAAACTGTTCATGAGACAATATCATAAAAACACCATATCATATTGTTTACTGGGGATTTCGAATAGTTTTCTTAACCTTGCACCAATCATGCATATGCCTTTTCCAATGGCTACACGGTCACCCTGGACTCTCAAATGTTTTTCCATAATCGTGCGTAAATCATGCAACATGAACAAAAAATAACTTTTCATAATAATTCGTGTCCCAAACCCACAAAACACCCTCGATCATTCACATAAACATGTGGAAACCCTTATCTAGCAAAAAATAATGGGTAAAACGAAAAAATATATAAAATCATAACATTATAAAATACTGGATCATAAATTAAAAATTTAATGAGTATCATATTTATTCATTATATACAGATTTATATCATTTAATATATTATGACAATGAAAAATTAATTACATCACTTCATGGATGTTGTATTATATAAATACACATAATTGATATTTCTAATTTTCAATTATTGGAATGTATGAAGTGTAGATAATTATTCACCTTTAATAAGTAATTATTATATAGTAGAAATAATATATTTTCATTACATATATCCTTTTTAAATTTCATGTAAAATGAAATGATAAATGAATAGAATATTTTGTGGAGGTGGTAATCCACACATACAAGTTAACAACATTATCATTTTTAGTAGGAAATTAAGATAAGACAATAGATATAATATTATCATTAAAAAACTATTATTATGTAATTAATAAAATAAATAATTATTTAGTATTTTATATTAACAGACCATAATTTTTGGTAGTGAATAATGATTAGTATTATTACCTAAAGGTGGTAGTATAAAAAGAAGCATGAAAGGTACTATTTATTTCCTATTTCATTGATGGGATTAGGAAAATGGATGATCCATCAACATAATGAAATATTATGTACATTAACAGTACATATTAAAATATTTGATAGTGGGTACAATATATCAATAAGTGGAAGAAGATGAAATAAATTGAAATACATTGGGTAATACAATTAACTCTTCTTTAGTTGTCATCCATTGGCATAAACCTTAAGACTTGAATGGATGGACTATTGGTTATAAACTATATAGAATAGAGGAGAAAACACAGAAAATACTATATCAATAATTTAATAATATATAAGTGTAATTTTATTTTAATAATTATGAAGAAATTTTTACCTTCTATAAATGATAAAAGTATACATTATTAATTAAAATTATATTAAATAACATGTATATAATAATTCTTCATAGAAGGGTAAATCTCTATTTATGGATGGCCGAATGTTTCTTCGAAAATCTAAAATTATTTCCAAAATGGGTTACTCGATGATGGCATACAATTGGCCTACTGGTCTGTTTATGAAAATCCTTGTTTACATTTAATTTTTTTTGATTTGGTAGTATTATTGAAAGAAGTATTCTGACCATACCATGGTTCACTTGCGGTAATTGTAATGGCCCGGACCTCTCTGGTCCATTACTTTGTGAAATGTTGGTGTTGGAGGTGTTCCGGGAGGTCAAGGGGACTTATCCCCAACACTTTTCCAATTTTCTAGTTCTGTGAACAGTGTTTCCAGTTTTATGAACAGTAACAGATCGGTGAGACAGATCAGTTTCCCAGATCGGTGAGACAGATCGGTTTCACAGATCGGTGAGACAGATCGGTTTCACAGATCGGTGAGACAGATCGGTTTCACAGATGGGTGAGACAGATCGGTGTCACAGATCGGTGAGACAGATCGGTTTCACAGATCGGTGAGACAGATCGGTTTCACAGATCAGTTTCACAGATCGGTGAGACAGATTAGTGTCACAGATCGGTGAGACGGATCAGTTTCACAGATCGGTGAGACAGATCAGTTTCACAGATCGGTGAGACAGATCAGTTTCACAGATTGGTGAGACAGATCGGTTTCACAGATCGGTGTGACAGATCAGTTTCATTTACAGTAACGGTGGGTGAACAGTGTTTCCAGACTCCTACAGTTTTTCCCCTTTTGACGTTTCCTTTGACGTAAAATACATTTAAAGCCTTATTTTAAGGGCTCTTAAGGCCGATTCAAATGCCATAAATCCTATATTAATTATTCCTAAGGCTTGGAATGTTTTACATGGTCAAACCGGGTGGGTTAATGCGATCCGTTTTTAATGGAGAATTAACCGGATCTTAAACCGTCACCTCGTTAAATCTTAAAAAGGGACGAGATATCATTCTCCCTTGTTCCTTCCCTTTATTCTTAACTAAGAGGCGCTAGAACCTTTCAATCATTTCCGTAGGAGTTTCACAAACAACCCTTACTCCTAGGATCAGTCCCGCTCTGTTGGATGCCACCAAGTTGTGTCGATCATTCTTCCACATAGGTTGTCGCGAGGGGAGGATTGTGACCCTCTATGTGGATAAAGGACGTCAAGAACTCTTCGAGGTAGGGGATTCATGGCTTCTCTAATTATATATGTGCAATCGTAGAATTATCATGATTTATCCCTTTAGATCACAATGAAATTGACCTAATTAAATACTTGAACCAGATTAAAGAAATTGGTTGATTGCATGTTGTTTCTTTATACCGTGATAACGGTTTGTTTTCCTAGATATAGTAATATCTATGTATTCCTTGTTTTGTTGTTCTTTCATGATAGAAATTGATAATGAACGTAAAGCCGGAATTAATTGTTAATTAATTGGCTAAAGATAAAGAGGCATGTAAATTAATCTGGTTATTGCCATTGTTGTAGTTGTTCTAATTTGAGGATAATCAAATTAGGTAAGTAAGCATGGTTATTTAATTGTGATAGCTTACTGATTAGGTATCCATGATTGGAACCTACGAATAACAAATCTGTTAATTCGATATGGATTAGAGAACAGAGTATGTGGGAATTTCTAAAAGGGTTCTGAGTTACCCTCTTGTTTGTTAAAGGGCCGTGAGCCCATTTTGTGATGTTTGTTTTCCTGCTGCGTGTGCTGTGATGTGATCCTGGATGGCTGTTGTGATATGTGGAGGCATGGAGACTTGTGGTTGTGGCAGCGGATGACGCCTAGTGTGGCGAGATGCATCGGTTTATGCATATGGGTGTCGGGAAGGACACCAAGGGTGATGGTATGAGATGAATGTGATGGTTTGATGTTGGTGGTTTGGTTTGGTTGTTTATCTGCTTTACTTTTCCCCACTGCTCAAGGCAGCTGGTCTTGCTTACCCTATTTCCGAAGGAGGCGAAGACACGCGGGGTATGCCACGTGCTTTCCGTGTTTAGCCTCTCGATGGAGGATGGGTCTATGCTCTTTCTATAGGCGGCAAGTACACGACGGGTAGTATATCTACTCACCGTGTTGAGCCTCCTTTGTGCTTAGAAGCATAGGATGTTTTTCTAGAATGCCTGGGAATGTGGAAAAGTAATTCGGTAAGGAGTATTTGATTAAATGGTGAAAATCCACGGGGATGGAGATGCTAGAATTGAAAGGTGATGTGAATCTTAAAAATGAGCAGTTGTTTTGAAAGTGACGCCAATTCAGTTTAATGTGGAACTGTTCATTCTTAATTAATGTTTACAGAATTAATTAACGTACAATGGAATTGATAAATGAGAATGGAGTAATATAATGAAGTTCTTCAATCGGTTGTGTGTTTATAGGATACCTAGTCTTTGAAGTAGCAGCCTGGAGTCTGAGAGACGTTAGCTGCAGTTGTATCTAAGACTAGGTAATGCCCATAGTGTGGATGCGAGTTACTTATATATTCTGTACTTTTTGTGTTTCTATACGCTACTCCACCCTTTCGGTAAGGGCAACTGACACCCCGGGGATTCTGAGCCCTGGGAGGGTGTTTTCCCCAACATTCTGATGAGAGGTTGAATGGCTGACTACCCCCTTTAGCCTCGCTCTCTTCTCTTGGTAGATACTTGTGCCATGAGGCACCATGGTTAGTTACCCCATATATGTGTGTAGAAGGCTGTAATGGCTTGTGGTTATTCGCACACATATATTCTGGATATAGTATCCTATGGACTACTATAGGTGTAACGTGTATAGGCTATGATGGCTTGAGGATCCTTACTCAGTGTATGGGCTGTAATGGCTTGAGGTATAATACTCGACGTATGATACACGTTATGCGAGCTGTGCTGGCTCCCGGAAACTACCTGGTTACTTTGGTTGTGAGGACGGAGTGGTGCTTCGCCCAGGTGTCTTTGGGCAAGCCTTTGTGGTGCACGAGGTGCAGATTGTGGAGCTTAGACCAGGTGTCTGCGAGCAAGCCTTTGGAGAGAGATGCACAGGACGTATGTCGTTGGGGAAAAGCGGAAAACCAGTGGGGAAGTAGTAGCGGGGTACCCTTGATATTATTTACTATATGCTATATTCTTGTATGCATTACTCGGTGAGAGTAGCCATGGTGAGGTTGGGAACATAGTATACCTGTTTAGGTGACGAGTTAGTTTCACTTGTTGTTCACTGGGCTTTAGCATGCTTTCTTTACTTTTGCACGAGAGTCATGGGGAGGATCCTACTGAGTATACTGTTATACTCACCCTATGTACATATAAACTGTTTTTCAGGTCACTTGGAGCAGGTTGGAGATCAAGCTGGTTGCTACTAGCTTGCGGTTGGAGGAGGAGCTGTTCGGGCTTGTGGTCGCTGTCGTTTTACTTTCTTTTGGGTACTTTTAGTTTTCCCTTTCAACTGTAGTACTTTTTCATGAAATTTCATATATGTACTTGGGTTTCTTTTACATTTCAGTTATGATTTGGAGTTGGTTGGAGTCTATTCTATCTCTCTCTTCTGCATGTGTTCTCTTAGAGGGTAATGCCTCCCATTTGTGTGTGTATTATACCCTCAGTGCTAGTCACCAACCCGGGGCCTACTGGAGGCGGGACTCGGGGGTCATTATCTCCCTTTTCACATTGCCGGCCCAGGAGGGGTACACTTTGTGCGGAGGGGGTCGTGACAGAGTGGTATCAGAGGTCTGGTTGAGGGATAGGATGGATTTTGGAGTTAGGCACATGTGAGGATGCATGGGATGGTAGGGCAACAGTGTCATTCATGTTTAGCAAGTGGGGTAAACACTGGAGACCGGCAGAGACATAGGCGTTCAGGGCCCCCTATGATCTGTTGCACGGACCTTTAAGTTTACGATGGCTACTAAACAAAGTGATACTGGTTGCAGGGTAGAGACCTTGGAAAGGATCATGCATCATTATTCATTGCGCTTGTGTTTGAATGGGTAGACCTTGGGATAGGTAACCTAAAAATTAATAAAACAAAATAATTAATTAATTAATGTTGAGTCTTCTATATTCCAGGCTTAGGAGCTCTAACGGTTGTTATTTTACAGGTATGGCTCCAGGTCGGCGTCCCCGTCAGGTTTACGCAGAAGGTGCCCAGCAGGCTGTTCCAGCAGATCGCCACCGGGTAGAGGTTGACGACGATGAAACTTGGAGGAAGACACTCCGAGAGTTTCAGCGCCAGAGTCTACAGAAGTACGAGGGCTCCGTTTCAGATGCAGTCACAGAAGACTGGTTGGAGGAGTTCGAGATAGGATTCAGTTCGATTCGTGCTCAGAAGGAACCCTGGGTGTCCTTGGTTGTGACGATGCTGCGTGGAGCAGCGAGGCTGTGGTGGTTCTTGTTCCTCGGGAATCGTGAGGAGTCAGTGATCTCATGGGAGGAGTTTCGAGACAGGTTTAGAGTCGAGTTTCTTTCGTCGACTGCGAAGGTGTCTAGTCGCCAGGAGCTTCTTACCCTTCGACAGGGGAGCTCCAGTGTTCGAGAGTTTGGAATCCGTTTCAGGAACCTTCTACGATATGCTTCATACCTGTTACCGGATGATGAGGCCAGGGCGAGGCATTTCGAGGAGGCTTTGCGTCCAGAGATCCAGCGCCAGGTCACCCCATTTATGCTGAAGACATATCTTGAGGTGCTGGCGAGGGCAGAGGTTGTTGAGAGGACTTTGGCTAGGACCGGATCATCACGAGAGGGGAATCTTCATGATTCCTCACGAAGCAGAGCTGTGGTCAGGGGTTCCCGGTTTTCACGGTAGAAGAGCTTCCGTTCACCTGGGGGTAGGTCCCAGCCCTTTCCATCTCGTTTCTCCGAAGGTAGCAACTCTCAGACCTATGCCAAGGGATCAGGTGCTTGTTTTTCTTGTGGTGGACGTGGTCATCAGCAGCGGGAGTGCCCAACTTTTCAGGGCAGTCATCGTGCACCAGGCGCTCCACTCCAGGTTCCTCCGTTGAGGCAGTTCCAGCCGAGGCAGCAGCAGCAGGTTGCACCAGCTTTAGATCACCAGAGGGTAGATGGAGAAAGCAGAGGACAGCCCCATGACGCTCCCCGTCCTCAAAGAGAAGAGCATGGCCGTGGTGGTGGTCGTCATTAGGGTCAGAGAGGTCGTGGAGGTGGTCATGGTCAGCTTCATGCTCTAGCGTTGCCAGCTCCAGGCGAGCCAGACGTCGTCCGAGGTACCCTTTGCTTGTTTTCTACCTTGGTGTATGCCTTTTTGATTCAGGAGCGACACACTCCCTTATATCCCCTACCCTTGTCCACGCTTTGGGACTTGAGGTAGAGAGGCTTCCAGTGCCCTTGGCGTTGACTACGCCAGTTGGAGGTCGAGCTAGCTTGTTTGAAGTATGTAGAGACTGTGAGCTAGTGTTGGGGAAGCACCGCTCTTGGGGAGATTTCCTATGTTTACGAATACAACCATATGATGTCATCCTCGGCATGGATTGGTTGTATTCGGTGCAGGCTATTGTGGATTGCTACAGGAAGAAGGTCGTTTTCTTTGATGAAGATGGAGAGGAAGTAGTGTTTGTTAGTGAGAGAGATCCTCGGATGAGTCATAGATGAGTTTCATCCTTATCATCAATGATGGCTGGGATGATGTTGAGTTCTTTAGAGGTTCAACAGTTGGTGTTTCCTAGGGTCGTAGAGGAGTACCCTGATGTCTTTACAGAAGAGGTTGTATCCTTACCCCCTCGACGAGAGATCGATTTTGAGATCGAGCTATAGCCAGGAGCGTCTCCTATCTCTATGTCTCCATATAGGATGGCCCCTTCTGAGTTACGAGAGCTACGTATTCAGCTCGATAGTCTGTTGCAGTGTGGTTTTGTTTGGCCAAGTGTGTCACCGTGGGGTGCACCAGTCTTGTTCGTGAAAAAGGCTGGTGGAAGTTTGCTGTTGTGCGTCGATTATCGTCGCTTAAACAAAGTGACAATAAAGAAACGCTATCCACTTCCACGGATTGATGACCTATTCGATCAACTAAAGGGTGAAAGTTGGTTCTCAAAGATCGACTTGCGGTCAGGATATCATCAGATGCGTGTAAGGGATGAGGATATCCCGAAGACTGCTTTCCGCTGTCGTCATGGACATTATGAGTTTGTGGTAATGCCATTCGGCGTGACAAATGCTCCAGCTATTTTCATGGAGTTGATGAATGCTGTGTTCCGTGAATTCCTGGACAAGTTTGTTGTGGTTTTCATTGACGACATCCTTGTGTACTCCACATCTGAAGAAGAGCATGCAGAGAATCTACGAGCCGTTTTGGGAGTTCTTCGCCAACATCGGTTGTTTGGGAAGTTGTCCAAGTGTGAGTTCTGGGCTCAAGAAGTTCGTTTCTTGGGACATGTTGTGTCCCAACAGGGAGTAGCTGTGGATCCTTCGAAGATAGAATCAGTGGTGTCTTGGCCAACCCCCAAGACCGTGTCAGAGGTACGAAGTTTCCTTGGTCTCGCAGGCTATTATAGGAGGTTTGTGGCTAATTTCTCCCGAGTTGCGACTCCTCTGACAGCTTTGACCAGGAAGGATCAAGCGTTCATATGGACCGATCAGTGTCAGACAGCTTTCGAGTATCTAAAGGAGAAGTTGGTAAGTGCTCCAGTCCTTTGTCTTCCAGCGGAGGGAGTCCAGTTTGATGTTTTCTGTGATGCTTCACATCTAGGGCTAGGTTGTGTTCTCATGCAGCAGAGGTCTGTTGTTTCTTATGGGTCTCAGCAGTTGCGTCCCCATGAACGCAAATATGCCACCCATTATCTTGAGTTGGCAGCCGTGGTGTTTGCGCTGAAGTTGTGGAGACATTACCTCATTGGCGAGCGCTTTGTGGTTTTCACCGATCATAAGAGTTTGAGGTATGTTTTCCCTCAGCAGGATTTGAACTTGCGGCATGGTCGGTGGATGGAGTTCTTGCAGGAATACGACTTCGAAATATCGTATACACCTGGGAAGGGAAATGTTGTTGCTGATGCACTGAGCCGAAAGTCACGTAATGATGTTGTGCGTGAATCTGGTGATTCCTGGAGAGGGATGGAAGAGCTAGCAGCTTTGCATCTTGATATGCGAGAAGTTGGGGGAAGAGGTTGTCTTTTCCAGATGACAGTACAGTCATCCCTGATGCAAAATATGGAAGAGTCTCAGTTGGGTGATCTAGAGGTGGAATTTTCGAGAGACAGAGTCGTTTGTGGAGAGGCCCCTGATGGTTGGTCGGAGGATGAACAACACCGGGTGTTGTATCATGGCAGGATTTTTGTTCCCTTGGCGATGTGCGAGACGGTTCTCCGAGAGTTCCATAGCTCGCCCTTAGCTGTACATCCTGGTGTGACGAAGATGTATCGATCCTTGAGGAGTCAGTTTTGGTGGCTTGGGCTGAAGCGTTCAGTTGCAAAATGTGTGTCTCGATGTTTAGTCTGCTAGAAGGTGAAGGCCGAACACCGTGTTCCGGGTGGTCTTCTCCAGCACATAGAGATTCCTCAGTGGATGTGGGAGGACATCTCAATGGACTTTGTTACAGGTTTACCTCGAGCTCTGGGAGGACATGATTCTATATGGGAGGTATTGGATCGTTTAACTAAATCGGCCCACTTCATAGCAATCAAGGAGTCGAGCTCAGTGGAGGTTTTGTCGAGGCAATATCTGGAGGAGGTGGTGAGGCTTCACGGAGTTCCTAAGACGATCATTTCTGATCGAGACCCTCGTTTTACCTCTAGGGTGTGGAGAGGTCTCCACCATGCTTTTGGCTCTCAACTATGCCTTAGCACTGCTTTTCATCCTCAAACGGATGGTCAGACAGAGCGAACCATCCAAACTCTTGAAGACATGTTGCGCTCTTGTGTTCTTGATTTTGGAGGTTCATGGGTGAAGCACTTACCTTTGGTAGAGTTAGCTTACAATAATAGTTTTCACTCTACCATCGGCATGGCACCGTTTGAAGCCTTGTATGGTCGGCCATGCCGTTCTCGGTTGTGCTGGACTGGGGTCGGAGAGTCAGCAATTCTCAGACCAGAACTAGTGCAGAATACGACAGAGATGGTTCAAATGATTCGTGAGAGGATGAAGACAGCACAATATCGTCAGAAATCTTATGATGATCAAAGAAGGAGACCCTTAGAGTTTAATGTTGGGGATCATGTGTTTCTGAAGGTGACTCCCCATCGTGGGCAGCGAAGGTTTGGTCGCAGAAGTAAGATTTCTCCCCGTTTTGTTGGGCCTTTAGAGGTGTTAGCTCGTGTTGGAGCTTTGGAATATCGAGTAGCACTCCCCCTCAGATGAGTCGGATACATGATGTTTTCCATGTATCGCAGCTCCGTCGTTATCTTCATGATGAATCTCATGTTATCGATTAGGGAGAGATCGATATTGATGATGATGCAACCTTCGGGGAGCGACCTGTGGAGATCCAAGACCACAAGGAGAAGGTGTTGCGTGGGTGTTCTATTCCTCTAGTTCGTGTCTTGTGGCGACACGGTGGCATGGAGGAGAGTACCTGGGAGCGTGAGTCACAGATACGTGCTCAGTACCCAGAGTTGTTTAATGTTTAACTACTTTCATGTAATGATGTTTTCTCTGTGGTTGGACCTTTCATGTTTTATTTATGTACCTTTGATGTGATGATTGTGAATGAATTGTTTGGGTATGGATTGTTTGTTCCCGGATGTCATAGTTTTGTTCCAGCTTTCGAACAACTCATGGTGGTTTTTCCCTGAGAGGTATCTTATGGGGTGGTTGTTCGGACCCCTCTTCTCTTCTGGGTTGTTTTTTTTAATTCTCGAGGATGAGAATGTTTTGAGAGGTATCTAATGTAATGGCCCGGACCTCTCTGGTCCATTACTTTGTGAAATGTTGGTGTTGGAGGTGTTCCGGGAGGTCAAGGGGACTTATCCCCAACACTTTGCCAATTTGCTAGTTCTGTGAATAGTGATTCCAGTTTTATGAACAGTAACAGATTGGTGAGACAGATCAGTTTCACAGATCGGTGAGACAGATCGGTTTCACAGATCGGTGAGACAGATCGGTTTCACAGATTAGTGAGACAGATCGGTTTCACAGATCAGTTTCACAGATCGGTGAGACAGATCAGTTTCACAGATCAGTTTCACAGATCGGTGAGACAGATCGGTTTCACAGATTGGTGAGACAGACCGGTTTCACAGATCGGTGAGACATATCGGTTTCACAGATCGGTGAGACAGATCGGTTTCACAGATCAGTTTCACAGATCGGTGAGACAGATCAGTTTCACATATCGGTGAGAGAGATCAGTTTCACAGATCGGTGAGACAGATCAGTTTCACAGATCGGTGAGACAGATCAGTTTCACAGATCGGTGAGACAGATCAGTTTCACAGATCGGTGAGACAGATCAGTTTCACAGATCGGTGAGACAGATCAGTTTCAGAGATCGGTGAGACAGATCGGTTTCACAGATCGGTGTGACAGATCAGTTTCATGTACAGTAACGGTGGGTGAACAGTGTTTCCAGACTCCTATAGTTTTTCCCCTTTTGACGTTTCCTTTGACGTAAAATACATTTAAATCCTTATTTTAAGGGCTCTTAAGGCCGATTCAAATGCCATAAATCCTATATTAATTATTCCTAAGGCTTGGAATGTTTTAATTGGTCAAACCACGTGGGTTATGCGATCCGTTTTTAATGGAGAATTAACCGGATCTTAAATCGTCACCTTGTTAAATCTTAAAAAGGAACGAGATATCATTCTCCCTTGTTCCTTCCCTTTGTTCTTAACTAAGAGGAGCTAGAACCTTTCAATCCTTTCCGTAGGAGTTTCACAAACAATTATTACTCCTAGGATCAATCCCGCTCTGTTGGATGCAACCAAGCTGTGTCAATCATTCTTCAACATAGGTTGTCGCGAGGGGAGGATTGTGATCCGCTGTGTGGATAAAGGACGTCAAGAACTCTTCGAGGTAGGGGATTCATGGCTTCTCTAATTATATATGTGCAATCGTAGAATTAGCATGATTTATCCCTTTGGATCACAATGAAATTGACCTAATTAAATACTTGAACCGGATTAAAGAAATTGGTTGATCGCATGTTGTTTCTTTATACCGTGATAACGGTTTGTTTTCCTAGATATAGTGATATCTATGTATTCCTTGTTTTGTTGTTCGTTCATGATAGAAATTGATAATGATCGTAAAGCCGAAATTAATTGTTAATTAATTGGCTAAAGATAAACAGGCATGTATATTAATCTGGTTATTGCCGTTGTTGTAGTTGTTCTAATTTGAGGATAATCAAATTAGGTAAGTAAGCATGGTTATTTAATTGTTATAGCTTACTGATTAGGTATCCATGATTGGAACCTACGAATAACAAATCTGTTAATTCGATATGGATTAGAGAACAGAGTATGTGGGAATTTCTAAAAGGGTTCTGAGTTACCCTCTTGTTTGTTAAAGGGCCGTGAGCCCATTTTGTGATGTTTTTTTCCTGCTGCTTGTGCTGTGATGTGAGCCTGGATGGCTGTTGTCATATGTGGAGGCATGAAGACTTGTGGTTGTGGTAGCGGATGACGCCTAGTGTGGCGAGATTCATCGGTTTATGCATATGGGTGTCAGGAAGGACACCAAGGGTGATGGTATGAGATGAATGTGATGGTTTGATGTTGGTGGATTGGTTTGGTTGTTTATATGCTTTACTTTTCCCCACTTCTCAAGGCAGCTGGTCTTGCTTACCCTCTTTCCGAAGGAGGCAAAGACACGCGGGGTATGCCACGTGCTTTCCGTGTTTAGCCTCTCGATGGAGGATGGGTCTATGCTCTTTCTATAAGAGGCAAAGACACGACAGGTAGTATATCTACTCACCGTGTTGAGCCTCCTTTTTTCTTAGAGGCATAGGATGTTTTACTAGAATGCCTGGGAATGTGGAAAAGTAATTCGGTAAGGAGTATTTGATTAAATGGTGAAAATCCACGGGGATGGAGATGATGGAATTGAAAGGTGATGTGAATCTTAAAAATGAGCAGTTGTTTTGAAAGTGACGCCAATTCAGTTTAATGTGGAACTGTTCATTCTTAATTAATGTTTAAAGAATTAATTAATGTATAGTGGAATTGATAAATGATAATGGAGTAATCTAATGAAGTTCTTCAATCGGTTGTGTGCTTATAGGATACCTAGTCTTCGAAGTAGCAGCCTGGAGTCTGAGAGACGTTAGCTGCAGTTGTATCTAAGACTAGGTAATGCCCATAGTGTGGATGTGAGTTACTTATATATTCTGTTCTTTTTGTGTTTCTATACGCTACTCCACCCTTTCAGTAAGGGAAACTAACACCCCGGGGATTCTGAGCCCTGGGGGGTGTTTTCCCCAACATTCTGATGGGAGGTTGAATGGCTGACTACCCCCTATGGCCCCGCTCTCTTCTCTTGGTAGATACTTGTGGCATGAGGCACCATGGTTAGTTACCCCATATATGTGTGTAGAAGGCTGTAATGGCTTGTGGTTATTCGCACAGATATATTCTGGATATAGTATCCTATGGACTACTATAGGTGTAACGTGTATAGGCTGTGATGGCTTGAGGATCCTTACTCGGTGTATGGGCTGTAATGGATTGAGGTATAATACTTGACGTATGATACACGTTATGCGAGCTGTGGTGGCTCCCGGAAACTACCTGGTTACTTTGGTTGTGAGGACGGTGTGGTTCTTCGCCCAGGTGTCTGCGGGCAAGCCTTTGTGGTGCACGAGGTGCAGATTGTGGAGCTTAGCCCAGGTGTCTGCGGGCAAGCCTTTGGAGAGAGATGCACAGGACGTATGTCGTTGGGGAAAAGCGGCAAACCAGTGGGGAAGTAGTAGCGGGGTACCCTTGATATTCTTTACTATATTCTATATTCTTGTATGCATTACTCGGTGAGAGTATCCATGGTGAGGTTGGGAACATAGTATACCTGTTTAGGTGACGAGTTAGTTTCACTTGTTGTTCACTGGGCTTTAGCATGCTTTCTTTACTTTTTCACGAGAGTCTTGGGGAGGATCCTACTGAGTATACTGTTATAATCACCCTAGGTACATATAAACTGTTTTTCAGGTCACTTGGAGGAGGTTGGAGATCAAGCTGGTTGCTACTAGCTTGCGGTTGGAGGAGGAGCTGTTCGGGCTTGTGGTCGCTGTCGTTTTACTTTCTTTTGGGTACTTTTAGTTTTCCCTTTCAGTTGTAGTACTTTTTCATGACATTTCATATATGTACTTGGGTTTCTTTTACATTTCAGTTATGAGTTGGAGTTGGTTGGAGTCTATTCTATCTCTCTCTTCTGCATGTATTCTCTTAGAGGGTAATACCTCCCATTTGTGTGTGTATTATACCCTCGGTGCTAGTCGCCAACCCGGGGCCTACTGGAGGAGGGACTCGGGGGTCATTATCTCCCTTTTCACATTTCCGGCCCAGGAGGGGTACACTTTGTGGGGAGGGGGTCGTGACAGTAATCCTCTAGATAGGGGTGGTCTTATAATAAAAAACCTTCAGTATTTTATTGATTCTATCCAAGATAAGATGACTTTGAGGCTGCTTCATATTAACTCTAATTCATCTGCATTTCTCAATAAAAGATTCATTACCAAGCTGAATAATGGTAATATTAGTTACATCACTTCTTCCATCTGGTCTTCCATTAGTCAATCCTTTATTAGCATCCCGGACAACTCTAGATAGATGGTTAGCATTAATTCCACAATAAATTTTTGGATGGATAACAGGATGGGTGTCCCCTTAATCTCCATGCCGACTTCCACCACTCCTCCTAAAAACATCAGCTACACTGTTAAGGATGTTTTTAACTCCCATGATATCACCCACTAATCACATCAGTCATATCATTTAGAATTTTCCTTTCTCTAAAATAGATGACTTCCACATTTGGGATCCTTCTTTTAACGGTGTCTAAGATTCCAAAATCTTCTAAAAAACAATTTCAATTATTATGATTCCAGCTTTGGTTGGTTGAAATATTTTATCAATCCTTGTATCAATCCTTAGATACTTAATCTTATTTTGTGTATTGCCTAAATAGGGTTCCCACTGAAGTGTGCTTGTAATCTTTTGGGATTCCTATTTACTCTAGATGTCATCTGTGAAATCAACACTGAGAGGATGATAATCATTTGTATTTTTCTTGTGCTATAACCGCAGCTCTTTGGATTTACAGTATTTTCATTTTTGGTTGCATATGGACACTTATTGATGCTATCAACTATCAGTGATAGTGTTGTGTTAATTGGGATTTTTCATTGGAAATCAAGAAACTTTTTATGACTGTGATTGTGGAGCCCATACATATGATCTGGTATGATTGAAATAATTTTATTTATAATAATTGTTCATTATTTCTCTTTGTCACAAGGATGTGTATTCTTATTTCAATCATGGACAATTCCTCTCTTCAGAAATCTCATTGTGACAAATCTATTTGTGACTTTGAGATCCTTCGCCATCTATGGAATGCATGATCTTACAGGAATCCTGGAATCATCATTGATGTATTATGGCATGCTCTTCTTCTAGTAAGGATCAAAGTGAATGTCGATGGTTCGTCAAGAGAAAACCTGGGTCCGGTAGGTTCTGGAGCCATTTTTGGAGACTATCTGGGTAGGTGTCATGGCTGCTTTTTTGGTGAATGTGGTACATCCTCGACCCTGGAAGCAGAAATGTTAGGAGTGATTCATGTTTTGGAATTTTCATTAAAAAATGTTTGGAACATGTTATGGGTTTAATGTGCTTAAACCATTTTTTCCAAGCTATCTGGAAGGGGGTGGTGCACCTTGCCTGGCTGCTTACTTCCTGATGGGTGAACTGTCTTTATTTGATCACAGAACTCCACTACATTGACACTCATGCCATTCGTGAAGCGAACATGGTTGCTGATAGTCTTTCCAAAAAGGGGTTCAATAAAGATATTACATGGTTGGATGAGTTTCCTATCGATTTTCTGCCATTTTATGATAAGTATTGTAATAAGATTCCATCTTTCAGACTTTTGTAACTCTGTTTATTACTTGATCAATGAATTGTTCCTTAGTCTTTAACTTAGGCACCACCTTTTAAAAAATTAAGTAATAATCCTGTCACGTGGATCCAAGGTGCACCATATTCAAATATATGATATTATAGAGTCTAAAAAATATAAAATAAAAACATTTTATAATAATTTGGACACATTATATACCTTATCATCATGATAAAAAACTATAATATTCTTTCAACCTTAATGGTGTGTCTAATATATTCAATATGATAGAAAAATTATATGAGCAAAAATAAAATGTCCCTAATAAAATGTTTCTAAATTTATAATAAATATTATGGAATCAATTTTATCATAGTTCATTTAAATATGGTGTATAAATTACTTGTAATATATTATCATAAACAACATGAAAACTAGGGTTTTCAAAATGGCCAGATTTAGGAGAAAAAAATATTAAATATTTAAATAGAGTAATAAATTGGCTTCCATAGATATTATAATAAAAATAATAAAAATTGAAGGTTTCTATTATTTTTTATAAATCAAAATAATAATTTAACACTGCCATTAACTGAAAATACAAAAAAAATATTTCAAATTTTAATGAAATATTACGTCTATTAAAAAAATCTGGTTGGGATACAAATTTAAAAATATTTGTTCCCAAAAATATTTTTTTCTCTTTAAAGAAATTATTTGTTGATGAAAATTCCTCCAACAGGTTAAATATATGATTTATTGTTATTTTGATGTCATATCCATTATTTTTAAACTTCGTTTACCGGGATTACCATTACTGGGGTGAATTTGTTTTACAATTATAACAATTTATAATAACCAAAGATTATGTTGAACTTATTTAATTATACTAATTAATTTATTTCGATGTATGGAATAAATTTTACTATATTATAATATTATATTTTTAATATATCATTTTAATTAATGTATGAAAAACTTAATAATAAAAGTATTTTATTTTTTTTTGTTCCCAAAAATGATAATATATCAAAATAAAATATACAACTCAATACTACATAATTAATAATAGTATTTATAAATAATGGATAATTATTTTATTTAATGAAAAAATTCAAATCATAATAGGATAATATATGGAGAATAAATAACCATATTTCTGATATATGTTTTTTTATCTTATTCACAACAAATTTGTATTTACATTAAAATCAAAAAATATCACCTAAGATAATTTATATATGGTGATTTCAGAAATGATAACATTTTTTATCAAAGTGAATTAATAAAAATGGTTCTTATTAATTATCATTTATTCTCATAAAATATATATTTTTTTCATGAGAAATATATTTTTGATGTGTAAATTAACATTTCTGATAATTGAGCTTAAATTTATTCTGAATCATTTAATAAATTTGAATTATTTTAAAACATGTATATGTCTTTCCTCATATTTATAATCCTATTCGCACACATCAATTTATTAGATATGATATAATATATCATTGTTCGTTTTATGAATCTTTTTTCATGTCATGTAATCTATTAAAAAAATAAAATTATTTAAATAGAAATATATTCTAATATTTTTTGTTGTTATATACAATTTAATTTCATAAAATTTATTCTTTTCAAATAAAAAAATAAAAAATAGTTGAATGTAATTATATTTATTTTTCCCAAAAGGGAATAAAATACATTAATCATAAAATAACCTTAATTAGAGTAAAATGAATTTGTGGAAACATTATATACGTATTAACTATGATTAAATAATTATATTAAATTTATATAAAACATTTATATATTTTAAACTATTTTTCATTAATATTCATACAAAAAATTTAACAACTAGGTTATAATGGTCACATTTAAAAAAAATATTTTTATATTATATAATATTGGACCTAAAGATTAATGTTTCATATTTATAATTATTACAATAAAAATGTTACTTTAAAAATAAAAGATTATTAAATGTTCCACATGTGTTCATACAACAATTTTCTTAACTTAGTTTTTGATTTTGATGCTAACAAACACCAAAATTTGTGATTGTAATGATATAACACCATGATAATTTTAGATATTATGAATGGGGATAATTACTTCTTTGGAATCATATATAATATTTAACCAATGGGAGGTGGTTGGATTTAAAAAGGTATATGTATTTTTGACATGTTTTGAAACATCCATAGATTCTAAAAGTAAACACTATTTGGTGAAGTGAACTACTATTTACTATGTGTCCTTTATAATGTATCCATAAATTTTTTTTCCCTCTTTTGTGTTTTGATTTTTGAAAAAAAAACACATACATGATTGAGATCATATTGTTATTTGGAGTTTGATCGGACAAACATAATTTTTGGTGAATAGTAATATACCATTATGAATATTAATATTACCATTATAAATAGTAAATATTATTTTTTTATGTTAAGGTTATAAAATAAATAGATCATGATTAATTTTTGAAGTTGATATAAAGTCATTTTTAGTTTTAAAATTGTTATTTTTTCAATAAAATATGATACTATTTAAAAATTAAATTAATCATATTTAAAAAATTATTTTCAAAAAATGTAGTTAATTATTTAATTATACCCATCAAAAAAATGATTGGGTGAATATCTTGTATTTGTTTTGAAATTCATGAAATTTTTATGTATATATACCCAATATATACATTATCAGTAAAATACACTATTCTGAGATTCATGGCTGATGTAAGCACCCTTGGTTCGAAATAACATGAACTTATTACTATTTTGGGTTATATGAATAAAAAATAGCCATTCTCTTCAGAAAAAAAAATTTAAAACTGATGATTAAAATAATGTAGACCTCCTCCTCTCCACCACTATAAATACCACCCTCACCCCCTCTTCCTCAAACACCTCTAAATATTTTTTTCATTGTCTAATTTTAACCCAAAATACATTCCATGGCTATTCCAAAAATCCAAGACCTTCTGTTCAATCTAAAAAGCCAAAAAAGGTCATACTGATGATCTCGTGGAGAATAGATCAAGAGGTAAGAATCCTCATTCATTCAATTATGATTTATTTTCAATTCCATTTCATTTTATATAATACCTTCCCATCGCCTTATTTAAGATGTATTAATTCCCTAGAATATTATATATTATAGAATTTATCATATTTATGGAAAAAATCATCATCATTCTACCTCCCCTCTTCATATTATTCTAAAAATAAAAACACCGTCAGTAATTTGCGAATTTACAAAAATCATGGATTGTGTGCTTTCAATTTCCATTACTTCAAAACTGGTAATAAAACCATTTCAATGGATTAAGTAGTTTTTAAATATTCTTATATGACCTATATTATGTTATGTAATTAACTTATATTCACAATATTGAGGGTATATAATGAAACCAGTTAATGATTATAAAAAAATTGCCAAAAGTAACCTAAATGGATATCACTAAAAATTTATTTTATGATTCTTATGTATTCTATATAAAATAAATAATTTATTAAATAATTTAATATTATAGTAACATATGAATACAATTTCTTTCACTTGATGTAATTTCATTTCCATTTGACATGGAAATAAAATACAAAACCAACCATGTAAATCATGTTAAGAACGCACCTGAAACAATAGAAATAAAAACATACTAATAAATAAGGAGTGAAATGATGTTTTGAAATGATCGTATAAGGTTTTATGAACATGAATATAATTTTAAAGATATTAATAACACACTTTTATCAATTTTATAGGATTTTATACAAGTTGGAAGTAAGAAAAACTCAAGGTAAGGGAATTCTTAACCCAATTTCCATTCACTAGGGTAACCATCTATATCATTAATTGTGTGGTATTACAATATTTTATCTAATAAATTTTACATATTTTTTGTTTAATTATGATAATTTTTTATTTATATAAATATTCCAACCACTCTACTATGTCTCACTTCAATTATACGATATTTGTAAGGGGCTTTTCCTTTGAAATCATATTTTAAAATTCTATTTTACAAAATTAAAAAGTAATGTTTTTGCACACTTATTCATGTTGTATGATTAATTTTTTGATTCATTGGAATTGTTTATGATGAATTGTGGAACCTACATCTCCCTACAATGCATTGGGTATGTGTATTTGATGTATTCTGTATGGTTACTCTAAGTGTAACTACGATGGTTACATAATAAGGTAGTTGTGACGGTAACATTTATAAGGTAGTCCTGCGGGTTTCAATTAATAAGATAGCCAATATGTTTACTATATATACTAAGTAATTCTCTAAGATAACATTATGGATTTATTTATGTTCATTAATATTTTATAGAAATTTCATGTTTCACTTTTCTTGTGTTTATGGGCAGGAAGTATGTCATTGGGAAAATGATTTCATATATTAATAAGTATTAATGGAATAATGGTTTCTTTCCTTCCTTTTATATCCATTACATATCCTTTTACGCTCATACCATTTTTGAAAATGTTTTTCACTGGATTCCTTACAAGTTCAGAGGACATTTCATGTGCTATTGGAGATGAATCCAATTAGTTATTATTTATTTATTTATGTATACTATAATTCAATATAAGTAATTTGTTGTCTAATTCACCAGAACCTATATCATAAAATTTTCTAAAATGATTAATGTCCTATATATTTTTATCCTTTATAAAAAACACACATCATGTTTTAGTACTGAATCCAAAAGTGTGGGTTCAGGGCTTTATAGTTGGTATCAGAGAAATGGTCTAGAAAACATTAGAGATTATACATTGCCATTTTTTATAAAATTTTAGCGATATGAGTAACTTTTGATATACTAGTAAAATAATAACACATATGAAAATAATTTTCTTAATTATCAATTTATAAATTCAAAATTTTATGTACAATGAACGAATTTTGATGGCACAATTAATTTAAGGGGTGGATAATTTAACATATAGAGATTTTTAAAGGAAACAGTATGTACATAAGTGAACTACTAAATACTATGTTACCTCTATAATCTAACCATCATATATTATTTTTCTACTTTTGTGTTTGTAATTTAGAAAAACAGACATACACGACTGTGATCAGTATGTTTTTTGGAGTTTTATAGGGCAAAAATAATTGTACAAAATAGTAACATACCATTATGAAAAATGAAATCACCTTATTAACAATAACATGAATAGTAATTTGACACTTGTGAATTGAGATTATTATTATTATTTTTCTTATTGATACATGATAAGGAGATCTTGATTAAATTTTCATGGGCGTATAATGGTAGTTATTGTTTTAAAATTAGTATTTTTATAATAAAATATGATTTTATTCAAATAATTAAATTAAATATATTTTAAAAAATATTTCCTAAAATGGTGTTCATTAAAAATTTCTTCAAGAAAATAATTGGTTTGGGTGATTTTTTGGGATTTTTATGAAATCCTTAAATTTCTAATTAATTGTAAAATACCATAATATACCGTATATATACATTTTTAGTAAAATATATTATTCGTAGAATCATAACTAATGTAAAAACCCTTAGTTAAAAATCACATGCACTTATTTCTATTTTGGGTCACATGAATCAAGACTATTCTTAGTCATGTGAAAAATTATTAGACTAATGATTGAAATAATGCAAACCCCCTCCTCTCCTCCACTAAAAACATCAATCTCACCACCCTCTTCCTCTCACACCTCCAAATATTTTTTTCATTTTTAAATTAATGACCTATCCCTTTCCCAAGTAAAATCCCTCCATCCAAGACCTATAAGGCTCTCCAAAAGTCCGAAACCAAAGTCTTTAAGTAGGATCTCAAGGATAAGAGACCAAGAGGTAAGAGTCATCTTTCATTTTCTTATGATATCTTTTCTATTCCACTTCTTGTCACATACTCCATTCCCATACCTTTGTCTGGGTGGTATGTAAGCTAAAAATATTATATATTTTAGATGATATCATATTTATGGAACAAATTATTCATTATTCCTCTACTCCTCTTCCTCTTATTCTAAAAATAAAAACACCATCCATGATTTTCCAATTTAGAACAATTGGGGACGATGTTTTCCCAATTTACATTACATCCATCAAAATTAGTTATAAAACGATTTTAATGGTTGAAAATGTTTTTAAACTGTATTCTAATACATCTCGTATGTTATGTAATTAACTTATATTCACATTATTAAAAGTATTATTAAACTTTTTTGTGATTATCATAGAACCACGAAAACGATCTAAATGAATATCACTAATGATTTATTTAATGATTCATCCTCATTCATAGAACCAAATTGTTTTATTAAATAATTTGATATTAAGGAATCATATTAATTCCATTTATTTCCACTTATAGAATTTCATATCCATATGACATGGATATCAAATACAAAATGATAAATGTAAATCGTGTAAATAATGCACCTGAAACAGTGGAAGGAACAACATAATAATAATTGAAGTGTAAAATAATGTTTTGAAATGAATATATATGGTTTTATAAACATTAATTTGTTTTAATATTTTATTAATAACACAATTTAATCCATTATCTCATAGGTTTAAATATTTTTTAAGTAATACATACCTAATGTAATGGAATTCTTAAACCAAATTCCCTTTTTTGGGTTAACCTTATACTTCATTAATTATGTGGTATTAAAAAGGATTAATGGATGAATTTTTTTATAAAATGATTAATTATGTGTATTTTTAGTGCATATACATATTTCATCGACTATATTATGTCTCACATAAATTATATGATATTTTTTAGAGTTTATTATTATAAAATCATCTATTAAAATTATGTTTTACAAAATTCAAAAGAAATGTTTTTATAAAATTTATCATTTTGTATGATTATGGTCTAGTTATTAGAAATTATTTATTATGAATGGTGGAACCTATATATCTCTCAAATGAATTAGGTTTTTGAATGTTGGAGGTCGACTGTATGTTTACTCCAAGGTAAACTATGATGGTTACACAATAAGGTAGCTCTGGCGGTTACATTGTAATGTAGCCATGAGCATTACTAATCATATGGTTATTGATAATCTTAATGTATTGTGTCTTTAATTCCCTATGATACCTTTATGGTTCTACTAATGATTTAATTCATAACTCATGTTTCATTATGTTTGTTTTTATGGGTGATTAGTATGTCTTTGTGAAAAGGATTTCATGTGTTAATAAGTATTCATAGACTAATGGTTTCATTTCATCATTTTATATCCCTAAAATATATTTTTATGCTCATCCCATTCTTTGAAAATGTTATAATAGGATTTTATATAATTTCAAAGGACAGTTAAGGTGATATTGTATATGAATACAATTTTTTATTTTGAAATAATTTTTGTAAACTCAAATTAAATATATGTAATTTTTTGTCCAATTATATAGAACATATATCAAAAAAGTTCCGCAGATGTAAAATTTAATGTGTATTTTTCTATTATCATTTATAAAAATACACACTCCATGTTTTAGTACAGAATCCTGATCTTCGGGTTCAAGGGTTTATAGTTGCTATTAGAGGAATGGTCAATACAACATTTAAGATTAGATGTTGTCGATTGTTGTAAAAAAATTAGTGATATTATTAAATTTTGAACTTTTAGTTAATTAAGTAAACATAAAAAATAGTTTTTTGTAATTATTTATTTTGTATATTCAGAATTATAATTACAATGAACGAATTGTGAGGTTGAAATTCATTTATGTGGGGGAGAATATAAGATTCCATGATATTAAAAGGAAATAATATGTACTTAAGGTAAATTATGAATATTATGCATCCTTTATAAACAAACCATCAAATATAATTTATTTTCTTTTGGTGTTTTGAATTTAAAAACATAGACATACACATTTTCGATCAGTAATTCTTTCGAAGATTGATATGACAAATATAACATTTCATGAATACTAACATACACTTATGAATAGTAACATACCCTTAGGAGTAAATAAACCCTATGAATAGTAAATATTATTAATTTTTAGTCTTCAGGTTATAAGATAAAGAGAACTTCATTAATTTTTCAATGTAATATAACGACAGTTAATGTTTTAAAAAATATTATTTTTGGAATAAAATATGATTTTGTGTAAAATTTAAATTAGTCATATTAATAAAATTATTGTCCAAAAATTGAGCACATTATTAAATCCTACTTGTCTAAAAGTTGTTTTGGTGAATTTTTTTATTTTTCAGCAATTCATGATTTATTTATAAATAGTAAAATGTGATAATACACCATATTTATAAATTATCAGTAAAATACATTATTCCAAGAATCATTACTGATGTAAGAACCCATGTTTAAAACACACATTATCTTATACATATATTTTATCACATGAATCAAGACGATTCATAGTCTGGAGAATAAATATTAAACTAATTTGTAAAAAAATTAAAACCCATCCTTTTATCCACTATAAATACCATCCTCAACCCCATCTTTTGATCAAACCACTCATGCTTTGTGAATTTTCTAAGTTATTCCCCATTCCCTAATCATGTATCGTACACATGTCCAGGACATGCTGCTTTGTTCGAAGGGCCAAAGACAATCGCCTTCAGGAAGATCTCATGGAGAAGAGATCAAGAGGTAAGAATCCACTTTCATTTTCTTATGTTTTCCTTTCAAATCCATTTATTTTCACATACTCCCTACCCCTTCCATTATACAATTGGTATGAAATCTCCAGAATAATATATATTTTGGATGATATTATGTTTATGGAAAAAATTAATCATCATTCATCCTCTAATATTCCTTTTATTCTAAATATAAATACATCATACATGTTGTGCCGATTTACCAAATCATTGATGATGTGTTTTAAATTTCCATTACATCCATCGAAATGGAATATAAACCCATTTTAATTGTTGAAAACGTTTTTAAATTGTATGATATTACTTATTTTATGTCATATAAATAACTAATATTCACAATATTACAGTTATATAATGAAACTTGTTTACGACTATCAATGAACTGGTAAAATGATCTAAAGAGATACCACTAGTGATTTCTCTAATGATTAATCACTATATCATATATCCAAAATTATTTATGGAATAATTTAATATTATGGAATCATATGAATGCAATTTCTTTCTAGTTATGAAATTTCATTTCCATACGAGAAGGAAATAAAATACAAAACTGGGCATAGATATTATTTGGAGAAATATCCCGAAATAATGAAAGAAACAAAATAAAAATAATTAAATGGTGAAATGATGTTACTAAATGTCTATATAATGTGTTATAAATATGAATATTTTTCATTATACTATCAATAAAACACTTTTAACCACTATACAAGAGGATTGATCATGTTTTATGTAAGTCAAACATATGATAATGGAATTCTTAACCAAATTTCTATTATTTGGGTTAACCTTATACTTAATTAATTATGTATTATTAAAAATATTTTTGTGATAAATTTTTTGTATATTATATTTAATTATGTTAATTAAAAGTTTTTATACATATTCCATCAACTCTATTAACTATTACATCAGTTATATGATATTTTTAAGGGGAGTTTATATTAAAATCCTAATTTAAAATTCTGTTTTACTAAATTCAAAAAAAAGTTTTTATGAAATTATTAATGTTTTATGATTATATTCTAGTTATTGGAAATTTTTTATGATTCCTAGTGAGACATATATCTCCCACTAATGCATTGGGTATGTGTATGTTCGAGTTCAGACATATGGTTACTTCAAATGTAACTACAATGGTTACATAATAAGTTAGTTGTGAGGGTTACAATGTAAGGTAGTCGAGAGGGTCTCAAATCATAAGGTAGTTGAGAGGGTTACAATATTATGTACGAAATTCCCCAAGAATCCATTATTGTTATTTTATTTTCATTAATATTTTATGGAAATATCATCTTTCACAAAGTAAGTGTTTATTGGTGAGAATTATGACTTTGTGAAAATGATTTCATATTTTAATAAGTATTTATGTACTAAAGTTTTATTTCTGCCTTTTTATAACCCTTATTACGATTTTTATGATAATCAAATTTTTTTAAAAAAAATTCACAAGAATCGTTGTATGTTCAATGGAGAATTATGGTGCTAGTTTCAATGAATCTAATTAATTAATTCAAAATTATTTTTGTAAACTCTTTTTCAATATATGTAAGTGGTTGTATAATTCTTCTGAACATAGAATGAAAATGGCCCTTGAATGTAAAATTTACTATGTATTTTTCTTTTATCCTTTATAAAAAAATACACAACATTTTGTAGTATTGAATCCAAAAGTGGAGGTTCAGGGCTTTATATGTTTTATATTTATTATCGAAACATTGTAAATACCATATTTTTTAGGTGTAAAGTTTTTTTTTATACAATAAATTTTACATAAAAGGTTGGATCATAAACCCTACATCTAGAAATATTCCAATGATTAAGGAAAAATATTATGGTTTATCATGCCAATTTCGTTTTATAAAATAGATTCTATCAGGAATATTATTGGAGATTATAGATATGTAGAAAAAATATAAATTTTACTAGGTCAATTATAAATTTTTTAATTATAAATTACAACCATGTTTTCATTAATATTCATAAGAAAGTTATATACAATGAACATCAGTCTACTTCATCTCTCCCTATAGAGATTCCACCACCAAAACTCATCAACAAACAACTGGCTCACAATGAGAGGTATTGAGTACATCATTGAAGCTCAGACCAAACTGATGGTGATTACGGTCACATCAAAAAAATTCTCTATCTCTATATATCAAATGTTGCCTTTATACATTCCCAAAATCTTCCACTGGAAATAATGAAGCATATTATTCCTCTGATCACCCTCCCCTATTTGGTCAACCCTCCGTTGGCCGGCCATATTGGCCTATTAATCCCCAATAACTTGAGCCACTCATTGATGACAACCACGATCCATAGCTTAAAGGTAAACAAGGAAATCTTAAGCCTGATTGTATAGAATTTTATTTAAGGTTCATTTTAGCTTTTTATTATATATATGTTCCATGAAACTCACTACCCATACTTGAACACAAGTCATCATAATATATTAACCATTCCTTTTGTCTCAACCCTGCAAATAGTGTATCCTCACTTGGCCATTCGGTAGAATTAGATTTCATGTATCAGATCATACGGGGGACCAAAATATTATTTCTTAAATGGTCTTCATTGGTCTATGTCACACACCATGATCTCCTTACACTTCATCCCGACCATCCCATGAAATCCTCAATGTTCCTAACTACAAACTCAGTATAATTTCTCAACCATCAACTTTGATTCAATTCTATCGCAACCCTCCGTTGTCAATACGATGAAAGGGATAGAAATGTGTTATTACCTTCATTAATAAATCTGAAATTGATATAATGACCCTAAAGTCACACCTCTAGCAGGCCACGGGGTCACGACCAGCACCAAGGGTATGAAAATTTCAAAAAATTATGATGTATTACAATGTTTATAATAACAAAGATCTAGAGTTAAGATATATCAAAAACAAAAAAACTCCAAGAAATATATATAAAATAATCCAAAATCAATTCCACAGAAATGTTTAAAGTAAAACTACTATAAAATAAAATGAGAAAATACAATGTAAATAACAAATGAACCAAACTATTTAGCGATAGAAAAACTATCCTAACATCTGAGTTACTAGGGTCAAGCGCAGTCTGCTTAATCTACCTGAAAATCAGAAATCAATTTTATAAACATAGTGTGACATTACAATTATACTCAATAGGAAAATATGAAGTCATGCCAGTTCAAGTTTGAGAATAATAGTAATTCCCCTGTGAAAAAATAGAAAAAACTAAAATCACCAATAAAGGTATACTATCCACACCAACTTCATCAAGAAACACTCACCAAATAATTCAAGTCATGTAGTGTAAAGTAGTAGTCACATTGATGATAGGTTACACCGCATCACTTCCCACTAGTTAATTTATCCTCCCTAATAGTTAACACCTAGATAATATCAAGCTCTTACACAAGCCCAACTTCCTCAAACATTCTGCATAGACCTGGGCCACATACCACATTCCATTCGCACACACCTGGTCCATAACCACATCACATCCTGCCTGTAGTTACCTAATCGAAAAAACAACAACCACATCCTAAAGACACTTGGGAAATCACACCAAATCACGTTCAGAAGACACATGGGAAAAAAAATCTTCACCCGTATGGACTTTTGCCTCAAAATCACACCACATCATACATAACGTGTCTTGGGCTACAAATTCCTAGATGAGAGAGTAGAGTAGAACCAATAACCATCTGTCCATCCTCTCATTTGTGTGTTGGGAAAAGACACCAACCCTCATAACAAATGGGGTTTTCGACATGTATTTCTCAACACTATTGGAGTGCGTATAGAAAAAACAAGGAAGTACTTATATATTTAGGTACTTTATAGTCATCCCATATTATGATTTTTCAAAAAATACAACCAACTTACACCAAAATACCTTTTCTGCTACATCTAATAAATAACCACATAGCCAACAACCAATTTAATTCATATCCCCAGCCAATTAATTTGAAAAATTATCAGTCATTATTTAATTGAGACAAAATAATTTATTGCATTCCTACCCAGGAAACTAATAAACACAACACACCACAAGAAACATCATAACTTACACATGGTTCATAAAAATCTCTTGAAACTCAGAGTGAAAATCATACGCAATGTAACACCATCCTTCTTCAAAATTATCCCTCCCAAACTATCCTCGGATTCCCTACTACACAAAAATTACCACATTCCACAATAACAAAAATACTCAACCAGGTTGCAGTCCAACTACACTAAAAGACCATTACCACCAACCATAACACTACCCAGATCTAGTCCCACTCCACTACATGTTCATCCATTCCACAATCAATCAATCTCTCAACCTAAGATGCAATTTGACTATCTACAACACCTCATACATGAAAAATCAAAAACCCATCACTAATTCCAAATAAACCATACATAGAAAAAATACACTCTAATCAAACAGAGTGAATTCATATTTGACCCAAAAATTATTTTATTTTACATTCAAAATTTAGGGTTGATCACAACACCAGTTTTTTAATATATGATATATTTAATTAACCTGTATACATAATAAACCATGTTTTCATTATCTCATCCATTAAATAGAATATTAAAAAAGAATGTGTAATTTTGGTTCAAAAATATAGGGCACCAGTAGTCCTAATTTTCAGAAGACCTATCGACAACACAAAAATTGTCATGGATCAAAGATGACAGATAAAACCACTCAATAATAATCACTATCTTCCACGAACCTTATTTATCGTTGTTGAATTTTTTTCAACTATACCAATGTGGAGGCATCAGTACACCCCCTCACGATACATAGATAAAAGAGATACAAAATAATTCCTACCTAAAAATAGACAAATTGAATATCCTCCTTGTACTAAAATAGGGGGTCACACAAACAGTGGGAGACTCTAAGGGAAACTACATATTAAGACAACAATATAACACATGAATCCATGGGGAAAAAATAATAATGACACATTAAGATAAAAATATAAACAAATAGGTAAGGGAATATCATGGATTAGAAGTGTCATGTCCAATATCAATAGAAGGAAATACTTCCAAGGCCCATTAAAGTTTCATCATGACAATGATTATGTGGTCTAAATATTAAAAAGTCTCCGGAGTGTTAGTTTATTAAATATAAAATTCATAACATTTTAAACACATTTAAGAATACTTTAAAATGAGTTTAAGCATGATTTATTCCAAATAAAACATTAGAGTGGAGAAACTGTAAAAATTGGTAAAACGTGGAAACGACTAACTGATGGGTGAGTCACTGACAAGATTCACCAATAATGACACACTGTTAGCAAGTAACTGACATGAATCAATGATAGTGAGTCACTAATGTGACCCATCAATTCTTAACTCACTAATGCAAGTCCCTGAGGACTGACCTACTAATGCCCGACCTACAGAAGCCTGGCCTATGGAAGCTCGACTTACCAACACCCGACCAACTAACAACTGAACAACTGAATCATGACCTACCAAAGCATGACCAACAGATCTTCATCCACCAATGCTGATCAACCAATACAGATCCACCTATATTGAGCTACAAATCTGAGATACCAATGCTGAGTCACTAACACACTATAAAGATAGAAACCATGAATTTTGAAAACTTGTTAAAATGAGCTACTATTGCCTCCCAAGACACCCCAAAAACTAAATTTTGACAATGTAATGGACTAGGGAGTTCTTTTCCATTACATGAAACTTCTCATGATCTATTTTGTTTCCTTCCATTTAGGGATATTCTATAGAACTATTTATGTTGTATAATACATGTTTTGTTTTAATTTTTGGTGTTATTTAATTATGACCACATTTGGGAACATGTATAGCGTATGATACTAGTTCATGTTTCCTGATTCCATGAGTATATCTTTAGATGGTTTTATCATGTTTGATATTGATCACATGTATTTTATGTTTCAAATAGTTTTATTAAAGTGATATGATAATCTTTTATATGTATTCACTGCCTTTTGATTTGTGTTTCCATTGCATGGAGGCTATTTATAGTACTCAAAATAGGTGGAGAATCATGTTATTATTATCCCTTATAGGGTATTTTATAGTTTTTAGAGGATATTGATGCATGAACAAAACTTAGGGTAGGGGAATGATTGACTCATTTCATGATCCAATATAGTGGTGTTATGGAATGACATCATAGAGGCCTTAACAGAGTCAATGATGGAGTATGACTTCCTTGAGTCATAACAAGAAATAGATCTATTATAGAATGGTATTGTGTATTCACCTGAATGGATTACTTGAGACCTTTGATAGATTTGATTATTATTCATTTTTTATGATCGATTTTTAATACGACATCCAATTTGTTTCCTTCTATAATAAAGTCGATGAAATTATGGCTAGGGGCATATGGTTTCTTTGTTAGTGCTCGAATACATTGTATTTGATTTCATGATTCTAGTTTTATTTTTAAATTTATTATTATTATGGGCTAATACCCTAACACTGATTAAAATTTTTTAAAGATTCATTATATGTGTCCTACAATGGTTTATTACTCCCAACATACATGGGAATCTCAAGAATATCCATACATCATGTATGGTTATCTATGAAAGGGAGTGGAGACCATAGTAGAAGGTTGATATAAAGAACAACAAGTTAGGAGAAGTACTGAGAATGAATCTATTGGATTTATCATCCTTTACTGACATTAAAATACACATATCTAATATAGTATGCTATTTATCTATTTATTCTATGACATGTTTGCCACATTGTATTATATTATTATATGAGTTACTGCAGTTTATTATTTTACTTTTTTTATTATTTCTAAGATGACATGATAATATATATATATATAGTCTCTCATGTGATTGTGTACATAAACTATCAAATAAGAAATGATCTTTTCTATATGGGGATTCATGAATGAGTTCATGTGACAATTATACTTGGGCTCAATGTTTGAGATTAGGGAGTTCAAAAAATTGTACCATATTCCAGTTTTACTCATTTTTTTATAAACATGATACATGGTTGGAAGGATATAACATTTTGTGAATTATGTAGGGTATTTTCCTTGTGCATGGATTGTTAATGTGAAATGGTCTTATGAGTTAACAATTATGGGATTTCATAGTTTAAAGTTATTTTCATTTTGTTCATGAATTGTGATTATGAATCTAAGAAAATTTTCTATATAAATTTTCATATTTTGTGATATATATTCTTATTTATATTAATTCATTCATGTCCTCTATATATTCATGCAAGTCATCAATTATTTGATTCAATTATATTATATGTTTTTGTGATATATCAATTTTATTAATTAGATGATGTTGATTTGAAATTTATGTTATATATCTATATATATGTTTGTGTGTGTGACTAGGATAGAGATGAAGGGATATAGGACTTTGTTAGTTCATGGGGGATATACATTGGGTTATGGGTAGAATCTAGTGAAAAAAAATATTAATTCCTTATATTGATTATGATTTATCTCATTTGATATTATTGTTTACATTCATGTTATAGAGGATTCCACCTTGTAGAATACTGTTGGGACTGTTTGCTAATACTGGACGATAAACTCCCTCTATGGGTGATACCTTTGTTACAACACCTAAAATGAAAGATAGTGTTGTAGATAATGAACCCAATCCTACAATGGTATCATTGAAAATTTTCCCACTGTTTTTTGGGAGTCCATCATTTTATTACATCATAGGGTGTAGGGGAGTTAGGGTATATAGTCGACTTGTTTTGAGACATCACACTACAGTATCTCCAACTATTTTAGGAAAATGGTGGACTACAATATATAAAATAATATTTATATATTAGTGATGTTTTCTTTAAACTCAAATAAAACATTAGTATAGGAAGGTGAACCTAGTTTCTTTCATGTTTGAAGTACCAACATAGATGTCATAGAGTGTGATGGGACATACTAATAAGCATGAATGTGACATCTATGATATTTTCAAGGAAATGTGCTTTAGATAATTCATTCCCAATTAAATGAATATAGAAAAGTACTATCCATTTATATGGATACATTATGGGTCCATGATGATATCTTTATAGTCATCTTGTTCCATAGAGTTTCACAACAATTCACTATTCATTGCTAAAAATGATCTATAATAAGCTAGGATTTTTTATGTTTGAGTTTATTTATACACGATACAGAATGTATGGAGTTTATACCAACCGATGAACAACAATGATATGTGAAATGAATTTTCAAAGAGAAGGTATTATAAGAGGATCATGTAGTCTCTCATTTTATATCATTCATTTCTCATGTGGGCAGACCTCATACTACTGTGATAACTCGTTTTTTTAAGAGGAAGAGAAAGGCCAAGGATGTCTAGTAAAGAAATGGAACACAATCAGACCAGAGTTAAGTTTTTTGTTCACCCATGAGATGACCCATTGTGCTTCAAATGTCGAATTATTGAACATGACTTCATAGATTTCTTATTACCTCAATGAATATGTTTGCAATTTGTAATGTTGGTCAATCTCAATCAATTTGTTTCATATATCATTCTTTTCAAGTGTCTATAATGGATTAATTAAGTCTTGGTTGGGTAACTTAGAATCTTCATATATTCCTCACTAGTAGGCTCATATTACATAATCACAGATATTACATTCAACTTAGGGAGATTTTCACAGTGCTATGTCAAGATGTGATTAGGTAGTTGATCAAATTCTAGCCTATGTTTATAATGAACCATCATCTTTTAATGGTATTATTTTTATTACATATATCATATATAATTCCCTATTTGATAATGGTTCTTTATATTCCATAATATGTGTACATTTTTCTATTGATTTTAATTAATGGTTATGTTTTCCGCAAAAAATATTTTCAGTGATACAATTTTTGTCAAAAAATTAACCATATTCGTCTATAACTTATGTGTCATATAGTCATTTCCAATAATGAATACGTTTGTTCCTTCAGATAATTGGTGACAATTAGACTTGATATGATTCACTAAATGAACCGGATAACAGGCTTTTGAGATCATGTTTATTTCTATCATTGATGGGAATTTTTGACATCTCTAAAGGTAGAAATATTCTTGATTCTAAAAAATTGATATATGTGTGGGTATAGTTGGTCAATACTTGAGTTAGAATGGGATGATCATGGAATTTGTTATGGAAATTTCTTTATTAATAAGATAAGTTGTGTTGCCCTCATTTATACTTCTAGTTGTGGATATCTATTAGGAAATATTTTAATATGGATTCATAGGACTCCCCAGAAAGTGTTGTTATCTTTGAGCTAGATCTCATTCTATGAAAATAACCTATTACGAAACCTGATTATCAAATGACACCCTCTGAGTTATAAAATCTCAATATACATCTCAATGTAATAGAGAAGAAAGGATTTATCAAGATAGTTACTTCACCATAGAGGGAATATAATTTTTTTACCAAAAAAGAATGATAGGACTATTCAAATATAAATATATTTTTAGATGATAAATCATGTGACATTGATGAAAAGATATCATTATCATGGGATCAAAGTTCTCTTTGATCAATTATGGGTAGCTTAGTGGTCATCCATGATTCATCTTCTATTGGGATATCCACATACATAGGTTTGTTCGGAGGACACACTAATCATGTTGTTCTAGAGTTTATATGGATTATATGAGTACTTACGAATGTTTTTTAGACTAATGAATGTTACAAAAGTGTTCATGGATCTCATGAACATGATAATAAGCATGTATCTAGACTCACACATTGTTGTATTAATTGATAAAATCATTATTATCTCATAGACCATAGATTATTATCCCAAACATATCAAGATATTTTGAAGTAAACTTTATGTCCGGTTATTTATTTGAGCTATAAAAGTGTAAATCATATATTCAAGGGGTAAAATTCCTATATAATCTAATTATTGATACATGAATATTGATGGACCTAGAGAAAGTCAATGTAGTATTGACCTGGTCATGTAATTGAATTGTTTTCAAGAAAAGGTATTATTATGATTAAAATTATATTTCAAATGTTTCACCGATGACTTCCTCCATTTTTGAAACTAAAAACGAATATATTAAACAACATAGTAAAGTTCTAATGGGAAAGGATGTGTGAAGTAAATTTTACTAAAAAAAATTGATCATTGACCATACCAACATTATTTATATATCATAATCCATTGATCAAAAATGAAGTATACTTTGATTCATCAAGCATTAGTTTGGGATAAATACTAATACATAGTGATCAATTTTTATATTATGGGTAAAATTTTCTGCGATCCCTTAGTGGAACAATGATAACAATTAATTTTAATTTTCTATCATGTTAAAATATTTGAATTATTGGGGGTAATATATAATTTGGTAGGGTTTTATTATCTATACAATCCAAAAGATATATCATTGTATCATCAAAAGTTTCTATATAAACATTAAGAAGAGATTATGGATAGAGTATTTATTTATATTAAACATTGAGATGTATTTTGAACCCCTTATGAGTAACTTCAATATAATTTCAATTATTTTTAAGACATAGGTATCTTATGATATTTTTGAATATCTATCAGTAGAATAGTACTTTAAAATGAGCTTGTTGAATAACTGGGTGATAGATTATGATATGAATCAAGGATTGACAAAAGGATCTCTGTTGGTGGTGTCATATTCCCTAGTAGATAGGTTAATGACATGACATGGAACTGAACCAAAGTGGGTTGGGATATGGGAATAGCTATATAGTGGAAACCTAAAAAGCTTCTTGACCACTAGATAGTAATGTCATGATCTTTGATCATGGTAGTTTTACAATCCTTTATTCTATGAGGAAGGATGTGAAGTGGGATTCTGTACCTCTCATTGTGAAAAAAACACTAATGTGAAAATTATTTAAGAACACTTATCCTTGATAGTTTTTATTTCCAATGAATAATATAGACATTGCATGATTTGTTTTCATATTTAACACCTTCTGGAGTATAAATATTGACCACCCACATCCTGGTTGACTTATCTAGACAATTGATCCCCCATTTTTATGTGGGAGTACATTATGATGGAATTTATGATGGTGCTTTCCTAAGAACCCATGGGTACAAGATGTTTTCTGTGTGATTATTAACTAGTTATAGAAATATACTCATTTTTAATGACCTTTCAGAATCACTCATTAGACAAGAGGGTAAATCTATATATTGAACAAATAGTGTAAATACAATGATATTCATTGAGGATCATTTTTCATAAGTAATAACATTTTACATAATTATTTTGATAGTGCAAGTATAATGACATAGATAATGAATATATTTTTATCACAATGTTGTATCCACAGACATATGAATAGTTATTTTGTATGATTCCCATATATGAGGATATCTTTCTATCATATGAACTCTAATTTTTTAGTGATTCATAAGAACACCTAGACTTCGTCGAGCTTTCATACAATAATAGTCACATTCTTCTATTAAAATTAAAAAGTATGATGAAATCTATGATATTATATGTTATTCGATAAATTATTGGCAAGAGGCTGGGAAGGATGTATGTTTTGGGCCTAGTATAGTAAAAGATACATGGGAGATACTGTAATTGATTTAAATTAGGTTGACCATATGTTAGAGTAGAGATATTTTAATTCTAACCACATGATGAGACTTTTGTAGTCTATTGTATAATGTATATTCATTCAAATAATTTATCCTCATTTAGACCATGGACATTTGATGAATTCAGGGAATTTATGGTTTCAATATATTAGACCCTTTTAGATAACCTTGTGCATTTGGATATTTGATTGTTGTATGGATCATCCTCTCTAATACAAATATATGGAACCAATTTTCTTGTGTTTATTTTCTAGTATTACTTTTCATATCAAAATCAGGTCCATTATTATAATGATATTGATCTGGAATCTAACACATAATACATTAAGTTAATGGTGTATATTATATAAAAAATTGATATTTTCCATTGAGGGTTGATAGTAACACTATATATGATTATATGAAATATTATATGGATACATTGGGTGAAAAAGGATTAAAATATTGATGTTCTCAACTAGTATCCAATGTGGTTTTGGATTAACATTCAAAGAACATCTCAACAACAAAAAGTAATTAGTTGGGGAAAATTATAACATTCTCATTTATTTGGATTTTTTATATTTTTTAGATTATAAAATATGAATTCTAATTTTATTCATCTATTATATTGAATATTGAGAGGATATATATTTATGGATCAATGTCTTGGATTTTTTTTTCATGATTCGAGGAAGGGATCATCCATATTGTTGCTAGAAAAGAGCCCCTAGATATTAGATGGAACCAACCAGCCATCCTATCGAGTTTTAGTATGCATATATAAATATACATAACTCACCAGCACACAATTAGTACTATAAGAACCATGGTTGTTCAAACAAGAATACTATCACATCAGTAATTCTTATGGATTGTTGTTGAGGCCCACATTGTATCCATCTCACATAGTCCAGTGGTAAAATTTATATACCATAATGAAATTTAATAGAAAATGTATTTGAACCCATTTATCATGAAAATATGAATTATCGTGAATTATTTTGAATTTGATATATTTTTTAAGGTATCCATAATGGTGATATATTTTTAGATAGACTTTCTATTATTCTTATTTATTGTTAGTTAAACATTCATATATGTTAGATAAATTTTTTTATTAAGTATCTAATTATTTTTCTTCTTTATTCATAGATCAGTGATTGATCCAGTGTGTTCATGTTGTTTCTTGATTTCAACGATATCAAAAATTGAAATATTCTTTATAAAAAAGGTTTATTGAATTATATCATTAAATATATTCATGATGTTATATTGATGACAGGTCCTTAATCCATTGAAATTAAAATGTTTGGCTTGTAGGGTATTAAGAATGTTATTAACAACCCCACTTTGACTAGAGACAGGGTTATCATGAATAATGAACATTTATAGTTATGTATATGTAGAATTATTTTCATGAGAAATTATACTTATTGAATCATTTTATCACTGATGGATTTATTATTATTAACTAGAATGATGACTTTCGTATATATAAAATAATGAAATCACAAAAATATACGATGAAAAATAAATCGTGTGATTTCTCATTCATTCATTTGACCTACCTCAGAATTAATTCCATTGAAATAATACATATGTATTATCATGCAAAAAAATATTATTTACATAGAATTCTCATGATAATTCATTTTTACATTATTTCATGGTGAGTCAAAATCTAAATTACACATCCTTGATGTTTGATCTAGTTTATTATGGTTGTGAGATGTGTTTAGTCATTGATACGTCGATGAAGCATGGATTTATCAATCACCAACCTTGATGTAAGAGTAACCATTCCATTTGCGACTATAGTATAAACTTCTCTCCATTGTATAATTATCATGTTGGAATAATTATTTGATCGTTCTTGATTATGATCGCATAGGGCTGTTTGTAACCCTTTAGTCCCATGAAAATTACATGATACTAGGAGTAATTGTATAGATTGTTAAAAAATGTATCATATTGATAATGAGTAATTTATTTTGATCTTATTGCTATCATGGTTATGTGATAAACATTGTCATGTATTCTCTACCATGTTTTTTATTTTTTAATGCCATGTAGGTTGGTCATGTTTCTTAAAATTTGGGGTCTATCATATAGTGATTATCCCTTATAGGGTATTTTGCATATCTTTTGATGTTGATGATAATAGAACAAATATAAGGTAGAATAAATATTTTCTAGAGGACTAACCTGAGGAAGTCATGTTAGAAAAAAGATAGCCTATAAGACTTACTTGAGGTATGTATGAGGTATGATATCCTAGAGGTATGGCCCCTGAAAAATCTATGTGACGATTTTTTGGGGGACTCCACAGAAGCCTTTTTGAACTAAAATATTTAATTATGAACCAAGTGGACTATTGTTGTTCATATATTCCTTAAATTGACTACTATTCCTCTATGAATCCATGTAGGTACATCTGGGGGTCTTTGGAATCTTAGATAGCACATAACCACTATATAGGTGAATGTATGATTATTATTCTTATTTTAGTATGTATTATTATCATATAATAAAATTGGTATACCTATGGAAATTTGTTAAGAATACATAGGTTGTGTCTTAATAGGTTTTTACTCACACCCAGAATGGGTATCTACACGTGTATAAATAATTCATGTATATGGATCAAGGAAAGTGGATGGGCCCATGGAATATGGTTTAGCTGAGGATTATGGATTTCAAGTGGTAATGGGACTTATACATGATAATTAAATAGTTTTCTTTATTTATCTTCCAGGACATATATATTTTATTATATTTACACATTGATAACCCATTTATCTATTTAAATTTATTACATATGTTTAATCCCCCCAAAAATTATAAATATTAATTAATGATTTATTAAATAACGACAGACATAATTCAACAAAAAAATATTTATATGACTAGTTTCTTGGGAAAATAAGATGCATATCCCAATATATCAAATATGGATACATTTTCATTATTTAAAACTCAATTATATTCCCTTATAATTCCATTCGTCTTATATAATATCATGACATAACCTAGGGACATTAATAAATAAAGGGATAAACTATAAAGGACAACATGTTAACAATCACCATATAAGATGATGAATGTAATTCATGTGAGTCATGAGGAATATGATGTTTACATAAAAGTGTGACAATTGTATATTTGGTCATTGAATTGTCATATAAGACGATAAAACCAAGTAATCAATGGAACATAGAAATAACATAAAACATTATATCATTATAATAACTCACATATACCAACTATTACATCATAAAATAGTGTGTGTAGTGTAATTACCCAATAAATGTACATGTAATATCATTATATAAATAAATTAACGAATGCATTAGAGGGGTATATAATTTCATTCAATCATATAACATTAATATTTTGAAATTTCATTTGTGTTTCACATAGATCGTTCAATATAAGAAATTATTTAACCATAATTAATCCCATGATAATGGATTTTGTTCCATATACAAAGATTACCACATTAAATTTTGGATTGTTAAAACTGCATGAATAACCCTGAGTGGATATGGGTATTGGTATTCACAACACCAATGTTAGCCATTGAAAAACACAGGAATCTTTTGGCAGTGTAACATGTATATAAAGTGATTCTTCGAAGGGTTTAATGAGTTTTAAAGATGGTATCACCTTAAATGTAAATAGTAAGTATAATAAAGGGTTGTGTAAAAACATGTTCAAACATGAAAACAAGAAATTAATAATAATAAAAAGTAATTACTTTAAAAATGTGGAATAGAATCCTATTCCTAAGGAGGGTGCTTAAAAAAGCATTGGATAGATTCTTAAGACCATAAAAACACAATAATATGTCTTTATATAGGGTTAGGGAGATGAAATTCGCGATAAATAGGTTTTTAGTGAATAGTAATGGGATTATTCAGGGTTATTTATTCAATAATTTATGATATATTTTTATATATTTCAATCGTTAGGTTTTGGACTCCATGTGGTGATATAAACAAATCCCTTGACCTCCCAATGTATTTTCACATTATTAAAAAAAAGGGTTTGGAATAAATATTTTTTTAGTATAATAATATAAAACTTTTTGATGAGACCATTTATGATGTATTATTGAGTCATGTTCATAATTAAATGATTATAAAACCATAAAATATAATAATGGTTTAAGTGAATTCATTAATGGATATCAAAATTAATAAAATAAATCCAAAATACATTAATTTAAGGGATAATTATATATATTTTTATTCAATTCTCATAATAAAATCTATTATAGTTGATTTTCTTATTCAGTGTAATATACATAATATATTTATTTAGTATTAAATTGCGACCTAAATAATTTCTATGCGTGAAAAATATGAAAAATTCCTCATTTGCTAATTTCGACATGATAATTTCAAAAATAATATTTATCTTCATGAAATAATCTTCAAAATATGATAATTAAATCTTTTAACTAAAAATATTTATTTCATTGAAAGTACTGGTTTTTACGATGATGTCAACTCTTTAATCTTTATAAAAATTACATTGGACATCATTAAAATATAAAATTATTTATTTGTATATAAATAATTTAAATATTAATAGTTCATGAAAACAATATTTTGTTCAAAATATCAATATTTTTATAAAAATATTATACTCATTGAGAATATATATTTCACAATAAAAATTATTTCACGATATCAATATCTAAATTTTTTCATACTCATTATATAATTAGATATGTGTGTGTCTGTGTGTGTGTGTGTCTATGTGTCTGTGTGTGTGTAAATTGATAACTAAAAGGTGATAAATATAATAATAATTATAAAAAAAAAAAATTTAAAAATTATACTACATGGGTGTATATATTTAACTTCTTATTATGACATCATAGGCTATAACAGTATGGTCTTTGTTTGTGGTACATTGGGTGGTCAAAAAATATTGTTTGTGATGTGATCTCAATCTTCTCGTATATCACTAATCAATGATCGCTCATGTATTTTATTCCTTATAAATGGATCATTTTGGGGTACATCCCATTCCCTATGGATGTTAGACAACTAGATCCTCCCTCATCCCTCATTTTCAATATTATATAAGACTATCTATATATACATCTTCATAATATGTATTATAAAAAAAATATTCCAATTAGAGCCTCTAGAATTTTATTTTCTCCCACTAACTTATTTTTTTGTGAAAATATAATTACATTCATAGAATGACATGAGAGGAACATAATGAACACAAATTATACTCTCATTCTTTATGAATTTGATTTAATGAATGGAATTAGTAGGGATAAATTTTTGTTAATATGGAAGATGAATTCCAACAACAGGAAAAGTGGAAATCATTAATGATCATGGTATAATTGATGGTGGGTACACTTGAACTACCTTTGAGTCCCTATATTTTTTTGGAATACCTCATTATTTTCACTTCAATCATATTTTACGAAATTTTTTAGAACAGTTGGAATATTTTAATATTAATGATTAATTAATGGTTGAAATTTTTTGTCCTGTGAAACCATTACATATTTCTATTTATTTTAAATTATCATCCTTAGATGGAATGATTCCATTTTTAATAGTATAACTATTTATATAAAATATATCATATAGAGTAGAAGTATATGACAATGTAAGATCATTAGTGTCCTCTAAAATAGTGTAATTGATCCACTAAACATTGATCTAACAGCATTGAAAATAATTTAAATTTAAAAAAATAAATACAATCCTATTTTATGCTGTGTATTATAAAGGAGAAATCAATTATTATTGGATTTATCCAGTATTAATTTCATTATAGGTTTAAATCGTTAAATTTGAGATATATAGATTCTTATTTTTTTTCCTATTAGATAATATTTTTCAATCATATCAATTAACTAAAATTGTTCAATTAATACTAAACCATCTGTCAAATATGGGTTATAAAAACATATAGCTACACCCCAATTAAATACTATAATATATCATGAGGATTTTTAGGACAAAAATTAATTGACATAAGAGACGATGAAAATCTTTCTAGGGGTACAACATGTTGATTTCATTTTAGTGGAATCAAATTTCAATTTTATTTTCAGTGATGACATATTATCTAAATAACTGGGTTCTACTAGTAATATCACCTCCAAAATATTATATAGTAAATACTCAGTTGGACACCAAGGAAATTGGATTGGGTAGGATACTAAAAATTGGGGACATAGATAAGATAAGTGAACATGAAGTGGATTATTCCCTTCAAATTTAATGTGATTTTGTGGATGGGGTATTCTAATATCTGAATATATGAATTTCTAAAATATATTGATATTTAAATATTCTCTAAATGTGAGTTTTACAATAAACATAGGGAATTTATTAATAATTTATTCGTTAGTAGGTGTATAGTTGGATCTACATAGTATGCAATTTTTGGATATTTTGAATTAAATATTATTAAGATGGGTTGCATCCATTATCATCCTAAACCAAGTCTCATTATCATTCATTCTCAATAGTTCCCTATTAATTTTTTTGCAACCTTGGAAGATTTTTTAATTTCATTTAGGAATAAATTAAATAAAATATTATCTATAAACCAATTCCATTTATCCTATAATCATCAAATGTATATATTATTGATACAGTTAAGAATAAAAAATTCATCAAATTAGTCCCTATAACAACCCTATTCATGATTTCAGGGCCATCAAAAGGATTGGAAATAATTTTAATTTTAGTCATCCTTTAGGAAAATCTGATATCTAGTGGACACCCCTTTTCCGTGTGTGAATCAAACGTCATGTTGATGGATCATAATGATTAAACCAGTGCATATCTAGATTTTTTTACATTATCAATCATTATATGTGATGAACCAATATAACATAAATGAGATTTAAATTTTTATAATTATTTAAAATAGTATAAACCACATAAAATTTCATTGAGAAGACACTATAAACTATATAAATGAACAATAAACTAAATAAGTGGTATTTGTGGAAGTTAAGGATCCTTTTGCAAAGGAAGAGTAACATGAACTATTGAATATTAATATGGAGATTAGGAATAGTAAATCATCCAATAGAAACGTTTCCTCATCTATGAAATTATAAATAATTTGTTGGAATCATATAAATGACAATATGATATTATTATATCATATTATATGTAATGAAAAGTTTTAAAATATATTAATTAAGTGTTAGTATTTTAAGAAAACATAAATGTTTAGTTATAATTTTATAATTTTAATAATTATTTATTAGATAATTTATTTTCATAACATATATTAATAAATTAATATTTTTTTATTTTTTTATTATAATATAGTGTAATATGACTCAAATTAATTTTTCAAAGGGTTATAAAATAAGTTATAAAATTAGAATTAGTGTTTTCCATGTAAATGATGATTTTAATTAAAAATGTAAAAATTTTATATTTAGAAAATAAGTTTTTTAAAATGGATTTCATTTTTAAATTCTAATCTTCAAAAAAAATTCTGGTGAATTTTTGTGGTTTTTCAAAAATACATGAATTTCCAGTCAATATAAAAATAAGATAATTTATCATAAATGATAAATACATGAATTATTGATTCATATATGTTTTTTGGATGATGTAAACACAAAATATATAACCCTAAATCATTATTTTAATATATATTTTGATTCATTTCAAACTATTAGTAGTCTTGATCAAAAATAACAAATTATTTTATAAAATAATGAGAAAACACTCCTCTTCTCACATAAAAATATCACCTTGCACCACTTCTTGTCGTAACACCTTTGAGGACGTCATCCTTATCCAACTTCTTCCTAAAACTCTTCCAACGAACATCTTCCACTTCTTGGAGCTCTTGGTCTCATCAAAAGACCAAAACCATTCCCCTAATGAGGATCACAAGGAGGCGATGATTGAAAGGTAAAATCACATTTAATCGTATATTTCCTTTGTCAATTTCATAATTTTATTATCATCTCCTAACCTCCTCAAATACAATTGGCATGATAACTCAATTATATTTTATATAATCTAATTGTATAATGTTAATGGAATAATTCATCTTCACATCTCTTCTTTTTTACTTTTTTCGAAACACAAAAATATTGTTTGTGGTGTGTCAATTTACCACCACCATGGACGATGCACTTGTATTTTTCATTACCATATTCAATGATAGTTATAAAACAAAAAGCATGGTTAAATAAAATTTTTTTACAAATTTTATAAGTTATATTAGGTTTTCTAAAATATATATATATACATGATGTTAACTAAAATCATATAAGCTGAAAATGGTGGAAAAACAACAAAAACTAATTCAATAATTTTCATATAAATTATTTTTAATTAATCATAGTCATCCGATATATCCAAGTGATATATATGATCATATAATCATATAAAATTTCATTAATAACATATAATTTCAAAATTTTATCACTATTATAATTTTACATTTACTCCCACACTCATATACAAGAGATCAGATCATGAAATCCAACAAAATGATCACTCTAGAATGGTGAAATTAAATTATATAAATCATTGATATTAAAATAAATTAACATAATAACACTATAATTTATCTGATTAATTTATAAAAGGTAATATGTTTTGTAAATAATTAATTTTATTTTATTATCTATGATATTTAATAGAATAATTCATTTGGGCATAAGGAAAGTGGATTCTCGAACCAAGCGATCCTTTTTTTGGGTATTCCATCTTTAAATACTTCTTTGTATGTATTTGAAATTAATGTTACATAAATATAATATCATTATCCTACCCTTTTATATTATAGATATACAGTTGTCTAATAGTTTTTTATGAAAATGTCATTGTATTATTTTAAATGAAATATCCCTTCCTGAAAAGACAACATTTTAACTGCTCGTGAGATTGTTTCTTACACACTCAAGGTTGATGATTATTATTACAATTATGTTATTCACTATTTATTTGGTAAACCCTAATTATATTCATAAATTTAAAATTTATTTAATTAAACCATTTCACATATATAGGATATTTTATGTACAAGATTGATATATGTTCTATGTGGCATGCATGATAATGTAAATGTTTTGATGTGATAGGCACACAAAGAATTATATAGTGCATGTAAATTTAATTATATTAAAGGTATGATCAAAACTAAAAATAACTCTAATGAATTGGTTAATATTATATATCTCATTATATATAGTGAAATATGAGTGAATATGATGCTTTATGATTCAGAACAATTAGTTGTATTTGACCACAAACACATGATGTTTAATTTTTATTCATTGATACATTCTATGACCTTATCTATTGTTTCCTCTAATGATTATGATATTTATCATTTTCATATGCTAGGAAAATGATATTTATGATCACCCATGTTTCATTTCTATTATTCATACTCTTACTAGTATTTCATCTGACCCATTATTTTGATGTATGTCTTTTTTTAATACTTGTAATAAGGAAAACATGAGGCCTCTTATAAAGATAGAAAAGAATTAATTAAATAAATTTACATATTTTATTATGTAGAAGTTATTTATGGCCCATATTTCAACAATAAACTATACATTTAGATCTTGGTTGTGTAACCTTTTAAATAGTTTTTCTTTACAATGATGTAATAATCAGGTGAGAATAGTTCGGTCACTAATGATTTTATGAGAGAATAGTTTAATTAATTAATGGATTAATATTACAGAAAATCAGTGAAAACAATTAGTATGGGACTATGTATATAAAATAACAAAATATTATTTGTTTCATAAAAAATATACACATATGGATCCCACTTGATATTGATGTAGTGTTAATTGCACTATGGAATAATTTTTTTATGAATTGTTGAATTTTGTTTCCTTAAAAAGGTTTTTATTTTAGAAAATGGTAGTAACTGAGAGAAACTAGGGAAAAAATTATGTTGGAAAAAATTCATTCATTTTATGAATTAAATCCCCCATTACTTGGGAGGTGGAGTTAAAATTTTCAAGGTGATGATTATCCAGTTTACTAAGACAACACGAAATATATAGAATATTATGGAATATCCTCCTTCACCTAAGATCTAAAAAATGGATCTCATTTTTTCATATAGTAACAATCATTTAAATTTATTGGATCTTCCATCACACTAGTCATGGAATTTCCAATCAACTCAATGGAAATGATCATTTCATGTATTTGGCCATTCTGAAATGCAGAAGGTGAATATGTATGTTTATCATCTATATGGAGATTATAATCAATAATTGGAAATAATAAAATAAAAAAATACAAATGAAAAAATTGATGATTTGGAGCAGGAATAATTTTAGATAATTTTTTTTATTAAGTATTTCACATAAATAAGTAATACAAGTATGGAAGTGGAATTATTTGAGCTAATAAATCATGAAGGTGAATATATCAGGGCATAAAAAGAATATTAAAAATGCATGGAATTTACTCATTTTGTTTTTTTTATAAAAAAATGATTGAAATACAAATATATTCATTATTGGTTTAAAACCAAACCAACAAAAGGCTCTTACAATTTGGGTAATTGAGAGTTATGAAGAAATTGTTCAATGTTCTCTCAAAGTAGATATTGAGTTTGGATAATGCTCACATGGCTATGGTGATAAGAAATCAATGATGGATTTTCAAGATGGGGGATCTAATGAGAAAGGTGGTAAGAACATTGAACCACATAAGTGTCAAAAATGTTATAATAAGCCTCGTGTGAACTACCTCAAGGGGATGGGGAAATATTATAGGTGTAGGAGAGAAAGAATCCAAGCTAATTATTAAAAAATATACATAATGAATATGGATGATATAATGGAGTAAAGGAGATAACCAACCACATATCACTATTTCAACTATATTAAGAAAGGGTACTACATAATTTAGTTGACTAAACCTTGAGTCCTCACGAGAAATCTACATCATCAAAAACTAAATTCAAATTAGAGTGTTAGGTCTTATTCCATTACAACTACAATGGTAGATCATAAAAATTATGTGGGGATAGGTATAATGGATATTCATTCAATAATAGTATACATAATATTGTATTCTTATTATAACCATCAGTTCATATCATACATTTTTAGTAGAAATATTAAAACACCTCCATGAAATATGGAGGTTGAGTTATCTATGAGGACATTAAATAGGGTGTTTTTTTAACAAATGTATATAACTCCTCACTAGTTAATGTTTATAGACATAACCCTCAAGAAAATATTTTTATAGTTATATTGTTAGATTTTGATGATATTTTGGGAATGTGTTGGCTATCTTTATACAAATCCAACCTCAACTATAATGAGTTGTAGATAACTCTTCATATCCAAAGATTGACTCTAATTTTGTACAACTATAAGTAAGAGGAAGAGTCTCATTCAGAATCATCATATCAATTGTGAATATAATTTCTTTATGAAAAAGCATATATGTATAAAATTATTGAGATAAGGGAGAGAATGAATCTCGATGACATGATGATTGTGAGGGACTACACTAATGTTATCCCTGAAAAACTATACAATCTTAATCTTTAGTTAGAGGTTGGGTTCATAATTGAATATATTCTTATAAAATTTACTATAGAAAAGATACTATTGATAATGGACACCATTGAGTTTGAATAACTATTGAAGATGTTATGATAGAATCTAGTCAAGGGATTTATATTCCAAACTTCTTCATCATGGGGTGAATTAGTCGCAGTGAATAAGAATAAGGATCACCACACCACTACAACGACTATAATGATTGCAACAATATCATGGAAAATTATAGGTATCCCTTTCCATAGATATATTACATTATCCGTCAACTAACTGGGGACAAGTATTTCCCTAATGTGGACCATTATTCAGGATATATAGAATAAATGGTTAAAAAGGATGATATTTTAAATTATTCTATTTGAATGAGATATGGACATTCTGAGATTAATGTGATTCCCTTTAGACTCACTAATGATCCCACAATATTGGTATATTTAATGAATATAGTAAGTAGTTATTACCTCAAAAAAATTGGTTTTATTTATTGATGATATTCTGATATACTCCCAGAGAAAGCGAACTTGAGGACCATTTCAATTCTAGGATATATATATTTTAAAGGAAGAATTATTTTATAAATTATGATAAATATGCGTTCTGAAAGGAGGAAGTTTCATTCATGGGGTATGTTATCCCAAAAAAGGGAATATATGTTGACTACTCTATGGAAAAATAAATTGATGTGTGGATGAGGAATAAATCTGTAATAGATATTCATAGTTTTTATTGGTGAAGATAGGTATTACCAAATATTAATGAAGAAAAAATAATTATTTTAAAACCCACTAAACAAGGTGACTCGGTAGGGGTAAATGTTTTTCCAGACTTCTGAAGGTCATGATTTATTCAAGGAGTTAAATGATGGGTTTATCGCCACTCTAGTACTCACAGTTCTTAAAAGTGGGGAACTCTGTATGGTGTAAAAATATGCTTCAATGAAGTATAGTGGTTGGGTACTGATGAAAAATGATAAATTGATAGCGTACACCTTAATGAAGTGTACTACACATTATTGAACTACCCCACACATGATATATAGTTGTTAGCTATGATATTTTCATTGAAAACCTAGTGGCATTATCTAAATGGGGCCAAGTGTATAATATATTCTGATAATAAGAGAGTTTACTATATATTCACATGGATGTGTCATAATTTTTTCATGTAGAGATGGTTAGAGATCATCCATGATTACAACTGCTGAATCCACTACCCGTTTGGAAATGCAGAAAAAAGTGGTAGATTCTCTAAGTTGAAAGTCTCCAACAACATTATCAATGATGACAACTGAGATAGACATAATGTTCATAGTTTTTCAATGTATATATCTAATAATAATTAATTATGGAAAATAAAATATCAATTATAAAATTATTTCTTAACCATCCATCAAGGAGATGAAAAATACTGATCAATGTAATGATGTGGAATTTTAGAATAATGTTTAAGATATGAGAAATAGGAAATCCATAGAGATTAAAATTGATGAGGAAATAATTTTAGGAATTTATCATGAAAATATGTACAATTTTAAAAATATATAAATATAGATCTTATTTATGATGAATTTATCTCATCCTTCTCTATTATCATAGGTATCAAAAATATGTAACAATATCTATAAGAGAAATATTTGTGGTATAACATGTAGAACAAGTTTATCCAATATATCTCATTGTTCCTGGTAGGTCAACAAGTGAAGGATAAAATATAAATTCTTAAGGGGGTGATAAAACCATTACCCATATAAACATGAAAATAATAAAAAATCTCCATGGACATTGACACCTGACTTCTAAAGAAGTCACAGGGAAATAATAGAGTGTGGGTTTTTGTAGATCATATTATAAATAAAAATCACAATATCACATTTTGAGAGGTATTCTCACTAGATTAACATACATGAATATATATCAGTGATGTTTTATTGACACAAAGAGTTCAATTGATGATTATGTTGGATTAATATTTGATATTAACCTCAAATTTTTGGAAAATCATACAAAATTTTCTAAAAAATGATCTAAAATTTAGTACGAATATCCATCTATTAATTGATGTCCAATCAAGGAGGAATATTCTAAAACTGAATGATATGTTGTGAGCATGTTGTATAGAAATCAAAGGATGACAGGGCCATCATCTACCTCTATATGAGTTCTGATATAATAAACATTTAACTCACTCATTGAAATGGCTCCATATAAATCCCTTCATGCGAATTGATACAAAACATCATTATGCTAGGATGATGTTAGAGAACATATTATCCTAGAACCTAAAATGGTCAAATAAATGGGGGAAAAGTAGAAAATAATTGAATAGATCAACAAGGAATCCAAAATTTGATATAATAGGAATTCATACAATCATCGACGATACCTATAGTTTAATGTTTTAGACAAGGTATTCCTATGCATATCTCTATGGAATAGGATCACAAGATTTATCACGAAAAGAAAAGATGGTTCCCATGTACATAAAACCTTATAAGATCCTTGATTTTTTTGGAGCTTTAGATTATTGAATATAAATTCAACCAACCATGTCTCATGTAATAAATGTTTTCCATGTATCCCTCTTGGGGAATTGCATACTATATCCCTCACATGTTCTGACTCCATAGTTGGTATAGTTAGAAAATGATATCTCATATGAGGACAATCCTTTTATTATCTTGGACCATAGAAAAAATAATTACGTGGAATATAAAAACACACCTGGTATATATAAAATGGTGGAACTATATGTATGCATATAAAACATTGAAACATGAGTAAGTAATGAATTATATATTCCCTGACATATTATCAACAATGATTGTAAACCAAAATTTCATGGGAAACATTTCACAAGGGGGGAAGCATATAATGACCCAAAATATTATGAAGTGAAATTCCATTCAAATAATTATTTTATATAGTATGAACCACATAAAATCTCTTTGATAACACAAACCATATCTTATAAATAGATAATGAATGAAATAAAAGGTATTTCTAGAGGTTAATAAATCATTAGCAATGGAATAATAACATGAGATTTTTAATAGGAATGTGTCCATTAGGAATAATAAATAGACCAATATAATAGTAAAGTTAGTTATTAATGCATAAATACCATTTAGTCATATTATAAATGAGAATATTATATAATTATATTGTAGTTTATATAAACAAAAATTTAATAAACTATTAATTATGTGTTTTTATTTTTAGAAAACATAAATGAACACTAAAATGTTATAATTAATATTATTATTCAAATGATAATTTATTTTGAAAAAATGTATTCTAAAATAAATTTTTTTCTTTTTATGATAAGATACTTTTACGAGCCTATAGTTAATTTTTCAGAGTGTGATAAAATCAATTATAATTTTAATATCGGTATTTTCCAAGTCGATAATGATTTAAAAAAAATAACTCATATTTTGAAAATTCTTTTTAAAAAATAGTGTTCATTATTGAATTCTACATGTAAAAATGATAAGGGTCAATTTCTGTGATTGTTCTAAAATACTGTAATTTCTATGAATTTTAAATTATAAAAATCTACTACTAAAGATTAAAACATAAATTATTCTGTCATAGATTTTGTATGGATGATGTAAGCCACAAATCACTAACTCACATTCATTCTTTTAATAAATATTTTGATTATTCTCAATCTATTAAAAGTCTCCATCCAAAATAATAAATTAATGAATAAAATAATGAGAAAACACCACTCTCCTCCCATATAAATACCATATCTCACCACCTCTTATCCTCACAACAACAATGATTTTATCATTGTCCAAATTCTACCCAATCATATTCTGTATACCATCCTCTAGGTATTGAAGCCATATTCCTCCAAAATTGTAAAAACCCATTTCCATATACTGGTTCTCAAGGAGGTGAAATTAAATAGGTAAAATCATCCTTTTTCAATGATTTTCTTTTCAATTTCATTCTTTTGTTATCCTATCCTCACCTCCACCAACACAATAGACCTACAAACTCCAATATAATTTTTACCCAAGATACTTATGATGTTAATCTATTAATTAATCTCCAAATCATTTTATGTTTTCCTTTTCTTCTAAACATGAAAATATCATCTGTGGTGTGTCATTTTACAACCACCATTGACGATGCATTTTAATCGTTCAATACATACATCAAGTCTTGTCAGAAAAGAATATTTATGGTTATAAAGGATTTTATCATACATTTTATTAGATATATATTTTTATTGAATAAATATATAATCACTATGTTAAATAAAAAAAATATAATCTCATAATCGTCGTAAAACCTAAAAAATTAATTAAATCATATTCCATAATATTCAATGTAAAAAATCATCTTCACAACATATTAAAAATTGATATAAAAGATTATTTATTGTTCTTAAATTTAATTAATAACATATAATTGTAATTCTGTTTTACTATTCAAATTTTATATGATCTTCCAAACTCATATACATGCAAATATATCATAAAAACCAAGAAAATAAACACTCCTGAACGATGAAATTAAAGTCTAAAAATCATTGACATTAAAATAAATGAACATAATAAAAAGATAATGCATAAAAAGAATCTATAAATGGTTATATATTTTTAATAAATAAATGTAATTTTATTATTTAGGATATTATTGTTGAAGAAAACATTCTGATATAATGTAATGGTATTCTCGAACCAAACTCTCCTCCTTTTTGTTTTCCCTATTCTTCTCTATTTTTATTATTGATATGGAATTATTGATAATTTTACATTTTTGGTCAGGGAAAGGAAATTTGGGGGTGATGAATTTGGTTCGTATAAAAAATTATGTTATAAGTTTTATTTAAAATTTTCACTAATTAAAAATTGAACTGGCCAGTTAACCATGGTTGTAAAATTATAATAGTTTGGGTGTTCAAATAGTTTCTCATAAGATTAATTAATTCTCAGTTATAAAAAATTAAATATTGATAAAAATTTGGAAACATATCTTTTATAGAAAAATAGTTGTAAGTACAATCCAAGAATAACTATCAACGTAAAATTTAGTTTTCTGAAAAATGAATTAAAGTAGAGAATAAATAAATTGAAAATAAAATGGATATAAAACAAGTGGTTTAGTCTCAATCAGAGACTTATTCCCCTTAATATGGATATCACCTACCCCTATAAAATCTATATAAATATGTATTTTGACACACTACCTGGAACGATGTCAACAAAATAGTATAAATATTTTCTAGGTCAAAAGTACTCTTCCACTGTTATACTTGGGAGAACTTATATATAGGTCACACAGAACCGATTCCACATTTTTTCATGGGAAAAATGATTGTATGAAGATATTGTATTGTGGATATATATTATTCATTGATTTACTGAGTTATACATTGTGTGGTTTTAGTATATACACACACCCATACACAAATTGAATGTTTAGTTAAATAGTTCCGAACAATATTAAATATAATAAGAATGTATTATAGATGCTCTGAGTGTTATTCAATTCATCTTTAGACTCTCTGATACCAGAGTTGATGCTCGATTCCTCTTCTAGAAAAAGACACTGAAAATAGAGGGTCATGGGGCACAATGTTATGTCTTATATGAGGGATATGGGTTGTTATCGTTTTGTTTAGTTGGATTCTACTAATATGATGGAACATTAATTATCAACACTTCTTAGGTTCATAGTAATGAGGAATTAATAATTCCTCATGCACTCATTTTTTTGTATGGTGCTCGTATCTTCATGCATATGCAAGTCTGTGCGAGTTGATTGTGTGTCTGGTTTTTCATGCACTCTTCTTTGTATATATTTTATTACAGCATGAAAATAATCATATAATAATTATATAGAATACCACATATTTATAAAATCCTCATTTAAGATTTCCTAAAAAAGTTATTAAATTAATCAATCGCATTAAAACAATGAAAATATGAAAGGTAGAATTGATTTAAAGTAGATGAAATTTTAAATAGTCTATCTGTGAGTCCTTGGATGATATCTACTTGTGTTGATTACTCATTATAATAGTGTGTCATTTTTTTGGTATTTCTATTCATTAGTGAATCTTTACAATAGTGACTTGTTTCAACTATCAATGTGCCCTTACATTTGTAGAACCATTCATCAAAAGGTCATTTGATCTGACAGTAGGTCATTTTCATCGGTAGATCATCTTTGTTGGTAGGTCCATTTCAAAGGAAATTCATCTATCGGTAGGTCATTTTCATCTATATGTCATCTTTTGGTAGCTCTTCTCTTTTTTCGGTGTGAGTCTGTTACAATTAGAAAATATTTTTTTGTACTTACATACTATATAAATATTAAGACAAAGTACCAATTTTATATGAGATCATAGATAAACATAATTTCACTTATTGAAACATAAATAATTATGATTGAAATGTTTAGACCTGAGTAATAGGATTTGACTTGATTTGTGATTATTAAAACTATTAATACAAGAGAGGGGTGCATATAGTCTCTTATGGGCCAACAGTCTACCATTTTTTGATGAACATAAATCATGTAATTATTCAGTACAATAATTTATGTGGAATGAAATCATTCTACTTGTCATTTCTGACTATGGTTGACTGTTTATAGTATAGAGAATGTTTATTAGTTAAATAAAGTGTAATGGTATCAGTGATAAAAAAACATATATATGATTGATATCAATGGTAATGTAAATAATGATAATTCCAAATTATTTCTCTTCATTTTAAGATTATAAAAAAGAAAATTATTATCCAATAAATTAAAATTATCACAATGTCAAATATTAAAGAGAGATAGAGGAATCAAAAGAATACAAAATTCCTTTAATCAATAATATACAGTTTGTTGCAATTTTTCAAATAAAAATAATAAATATCATGAAACCATTCCAACCAAATAATGATACATACTATGACTGGGGATTATGAGGTTCCTTCCCATTCTCATAGGGATCAATAGAGGGACTAGTTGGAATTTAATTCCTTTAATTTATAGACATGTTATTTGAATTATTTCGTAACTGTGGGTAATGTAAAATTCTCTTCCAAATACTTAAAGTGATATTCCAAGTGGATCTTGGCGTTAATCATCAAGAAATATTATCTAATCCTCTTTGTAAGAACTTCATCAATGGAAGATGCGTCCATGGAATAGAATATGACCATATCATGTAAACTATCACTATTCATCTCAATATTTTTAGGGATTCCCAAACGAGAGGCATCTAATATAGCTTGAAGCTCTTTACTGACAATAGTTCTGAGTTACTCAATATCCATAGTCTGAGAAGATGTAGGAAGAATATCATAAGGAGCTAATGCATGAGTATACAATGTTTAAAAATAGTCTCCACACAAAATTTGTAGATTTAGGTTATGTTTTTATTACAGAAGTAAGCCAAGTAATTTATTTTCTCAAAATGGCAGTAATTGCAACAATTTTCTCAACAGTTGTAATTAGGTTGGCTTGAATCGCCTCTATCATTTTCTATGCAACAATTGTTGCATCATCATCACTAATTCCTAATGTTTGACTTAGACTTAAACAAACATGTCATAACTTAGAAATTTCTATTATTAAATATTTGTGAGAGTGTAATTCATCACTCATGTTAATGTTTTCTCTTCTATCTATTTGAATATAATGCGTCTTCTATTATTAAATAGGTATACTTATAGCTAAATATACTTCTTTTTAAACATTTCAAAATATACTTTAGTGATAGATTAACTAAGAAGGGTCTCAGCCACTAATTACCTTGAAATTTGTACCAAAACATCATCATTTGAATCTTTATAATTTAATACCAGTTACACATCATACCAAGTATTCAATGCCCATTCAAACACTATATGATCCTTTAATAGAGTGATAGTATCAAATCTTACTCTTCCCAGTTGATGCTTTTCACTATCTTGATCATCACATTCTTATGGATCCCCCTCAATCTAATCTCTTCTCAATTGTTTATCATCTTCAGTATTAGGTCTTCGTCATTCATAAACTAATCAAGGTACCATAATTTCATGAGTTTCCACATCATCAAAAAATTCAGCATTTTCTCGTAATTTGACAACAGTATCTGGTGGTTCTTCCAATGAGCATGATCCATAACATCATATATTTCAAAATATTCACCATGATCATCTCTATGATGGTCATTATAACATTCACTAATTTTAATATCATCATCTTTAGAGACATTTTCTTCATTTCTATTTTTATCACCATATACTTCACCTTCATCCTCTTTACAACCACTGCCAATTTTTTCATCATCACTTTCTTCTTCATTTTCTGACCCAATGGATCTACTTACATATTCTACACCACCTGCAACTTATATCTACTCATATCTATTTCCTTCAATTTAGGGCTCATATGAGGCTATGGCATGTGGATGACAGGGAGGAACAATATAAAAATCATTGAGAGGTTCAGTGTTCTCAAGATCACCCATATCTTCAATTGGTGATCCCTGATCTCTCTCTGGAGTGGCATGCTTTTCGTCTTCTTTTGGATAGTAAACACCTTAATCATTTAGTCTCTAACCCGGATCAACCATATTCTTTTTCCATGTTGTTCATTTCGCTTGATTGGATGTTTCTTAGATCCCATCTTCCTCTCCAACTAATTCTCTCATCCATGGTTCGATTTGATTTCCATTATTTTAAAAATATATTTTCTAAGTATGATCCCACTATACTCAGAAACAACAACTGCTCCATAATTTACATAGCATTTATATTTTATCATATATGAGATCATCCTTATCTAGAATAGGGAATTAGTTTCTCATGAAGGTTTGATCATTTCATTAATGTTAACAATAGTGTGTCTAAAAAATTTAAATTGATCCATTTTCGTAGAAGATAAACCACCTGGAAATTTCGATAATTCAAAGAATAAAATCCCCCTATCTAGGGATAGATCAGATGTTGAATAAACATAAACAAGATTCTACATTCTCAAAATAACTCCATATCAATGGGTCTTTTGTGGTAATCATTCTTAGTTTTCAATTTTAGAGTTGTCTCAAAGAAAAACATACCTCTCTTAGGGGGAGAGGTACCTTGATAATCATCAAATACACCTTTATGTAAAACATTAATACATTCATCCCATTTTCATGAGGATAATTTGATTCTCTTTCTTCTCATTATGGACATGATCTAGGAATCATCACATTCTTCTAGAAGGAACTACATATTTATGTAAAATTAATGAACTGGATTATGGTAAAGGGTGTTTCATTTTTTGAGAACCACTCAATCCATCCATGAACATGTACAACATTGAGCAGTAAAGGCTTTATTTCCAATATCCATTCCGCAAGATCTTATTTTTCTTGAGTTAGAACATTATTTTCTATAGAAGGTTATACAGGTGTTTAAAATTTTCTCAATTCAACCTTCAGTTTTATAGATGTGCAAGAGACTCACAAGCATTAAGAGCTTATTTCACATGTTCCACTGCAACACTTTTTTTAATGGATGAAGGGTACATGGTTGGGGGTAGAGAGAGAAATGGTTGAGAGAGTGTTATGGAAAAGGATTAGATGAGATCAATTCAAATTTATATCATTTATGGATTTTGAATTAAAAAAATTCATTAATTCATGATTCGGGTTCAAAAAAGACAATGAAATAGTGTTGTTTAATAAAAATGTAAAACATATAAAAAAATTGATTCATCGGTGTTGGAATGACAACTATTTTCATAACATGAATTGTGTTAGAATGACAGGGCATTGGTGTCAGAATGATAGGGTATCGACATGAAAAATTGTCGGTGTTAGCATGACATTAAACCTTTGTTGGCATGACATCTATGCCAGTATGGAATAGTGTTGGTGTTGGCAGGACAACTATGACTGTGTGACAATGTCATCTGTGTCACAGTGTCGCCTGAACATTGCCATCTTCATACTATCATCCTTGGTGGGACAACATCACATAAAATGGGCAATGGAATAGCAACACAAGGCCCTATAGATTGATCATTCTTAACTTATGTTGGATATAGTTCATTCTTTCTATGTTTAGTGACTTAATAAAAATATTATCAAGCTGATGTTCAGTTCCAATGAACTCCATTGTTATATGAACGTTTTGATAATGGCCTCTCAAAAAGTGATTCCTTACATCATTGTGTTTTTCCTATAATGTGAAACATGATTCTTATAAATATTAATAGCTCTTGTTTTATCACAAATTATATAGACATGTCTGAATGGACATCCATAATCAAGTATAGTGTGTTTCATACAAAAAATATGATTAAAAAACTACTATTGGTTTTGTATTCATCTGTAGTAGTAAATAATGCAACATAAGTTTGTTTTTTACTACCCCACGAGACTAAACACTTTCCCAAAAAGTGACATGTTCCATAGGTTCTTTTTCTATATAACTTATAGACACCAAAATCAGGATATGAATAACTCACTAAGTCAAAATGTTTTCTTCTAGAATAGAATAGTCATAGTTTGGGAGTATGTTTGAGGTATTTGAAAATAATTTTAACAGCAATAAGATGATATTCATTTGGTTTTTCTTGAATAATGGTACACATTCATACACAAAACATAATATCTGGCTAGCAAGCTATTTAGTAGAGTAAATATTCAATAATTCCTCTATAAGTGGTTTGATAAACATATTTACCATCAACATCAATGTCCCACATTCATGTGGTACATATAAGAGTGTCACTACTCTTAGTTCATTCTAATCCAAAAAATTTTAAAAGATCAATCGTATATTTACTCGAATTCAAAAAAAATACCTTCTTTATTTTGAAATATTTTATATCCACGAAGAATTTGGGATCACCCATTAAACTTATTTCAAATTAACTTTTCATCATCTTTGAAAAATAAACACATAATGATTTTTTTGAAGATCAAAAAATAATATAATCTACATGAATTTATACTACTATATAATATTTGAAAATTTATTTTACAATGATATATTTATTAGCTATACCTTTTGTAAAAACATTACAAATAAGAAAATTTTTGATCATTTCATACCAATATCATGGCGTTATTTTAATCCATATAATTTTTTTTCAATTTAGAAACAAAATTTATAATATATGGGTATGTAAAACTAGGGGGGTTATAACAAAAAATCATCAACTATAAACCCATTTAGGAATTCAGTCTTGACATCCATTTGATAATGTTTGAAAATTAGATGTGTTGTATATGCATGAATGTTTCTAATGGAATCATGTATAGCTATTGGTGAAATTTTTTCCTAAAAGTAAATTATTTATTCTGAACTATAATCATTTGAAAACTATCTAGCTTTTATTATTACTATGTTATGAGCTTCGTCTACATTATTCCTAAACACCAATTTGGTACATATAGTCGAGGTGTTTCTGGTCCATCTTCATGTTTCCAAACATTTCTTCATTCAAAACAATTTACTTCTTCCAACATTGATGTCACCCAAAATTCATCATTGATAGGATCATTGGTGTTATTAGGTTCATGATGTAACATGAAATCTTGATGTTTGACCTGATTTCATATAGAATCTATATTTTGTGTTCCTTGGTCTAAGTATCGAATTATTGCATCGAATGTATGGTTCTTGAGATTTCTAACATCTCTAGAAAACGAAGGACTTGTTAGTTCAGAATCTTCAATAGGTTTAGGTTCATTATGACTATAATCTAGAATATTTTCAGAACAGTATGTTTTAACATATTTCTTCACAGGGTTGTTATAAGATTTGGTATTGATGTCTAGGTTTGATATATATTTCATAAAATTCTCTATAGTGGTCTTTAGATCATGTCGATCTATCTCATAAATCTCGTCATTTATAGATTCTTCCACACATTTGGTTCCCTTATTGAGGAATATATAGGATTTACTAGAAATTGAATTTCCTAGTAAAATTCATTTATCACTCTTGGAGGAAAATTTGATCAGATAATAAATCGTATATGAATATTAAAATTGCAACCAAACACATTGATGTAGTTAACCATTGGTTTTCTATGTTTCCACAACTCATAGGGGGTTCTTTTATGGGTAGTTCTAATCAGGACTCTTTTGATTATATATCATGTTGTATTGAAATCTTCTTCCCAACAGTATATTGGTAGGTCAAGCTCACTAAAAATTGTTCTAGAAAAATCTTCTGTTGTTCTATTTAATATTTCTATAACACTATTTTGCTGAGGTTTCCTATGGGCAGAGAATTTATGACAATAGATATATTGTGATAAAAAGGATTCAAAATCTTGGTTTTCAAAACTCAGGACCATGGTAACTCCTTATGGTTTTAATTTTAAGACCACTATGATTTGATATTGTCTGATCATACAAGATTAAATGAGAGGAATCTTAAATTTTTTTAACAAACAATAATATCCAAGTGTATCTTGAGTAGTCATCTACCTGAACATATACATAATTCTTACCATATATACATGAAACTATTGAAGGTCCAAAAATTCCATGTGAAACAACTCAAGAGGTTGAGAAGTTGAACCTTCTTTCTTTGGATTGAAATGGATTTTGTGTTCATTACTCTTTTGAAAAGGAATACAGAAATTTCCATTTGGAAATTTAGTTTTATGTTGATCCCTGATTAATCATTTTCATGCAAGATTTCAATGTGAGAGTACATTATAGTTTCCTAATATTCAATTCCAAGTCCACGATTCCTTATGAAAATCACTCAATTATGAAACATTTTGAGAAATTAATGAATATATGTAAAAAGAATATTCATTTTCATTTCCTTAAGAATAAAATAATAATTTTTATTTCGAGTTAAAATTTTTGCGTGCTTCATTTCCAAATTTGAAATTAAATCCATCATCACATAACTAAGAGATAACATGTTGAAGGTATTTAAATCCATCAAATAAAATTACATTAGAAATTAAAACTAAGTTAAAGTTACAAATCTGGCTAAGGCTAATAATTTTTCCCATCGGATTTCCACTAAAGGTGACATGCCTACCATCAATCTTTATCAAGTTCTTGAAGCATGATTAATCTCCAATAAAGTGCCTTAAACATCTAGTTTCCATGTACAGTAATATTTACTGGTGCATTCCATTAATTTTTCCTACAAAACATATTAAACAAGAAAATATGTTCGTACCCGTATTTTTTAGGGACCCTTGATATTAGTAATAAGAGATTTGGGAACCCACATTCACTTTATCAGTTTCCTAAAATTAGTAAGAAATTTATTTGAGAAATAAACCGTATTTGGTCTATAAAAAAAGAAATACTAGAAGAGGTTTCATGGATGGAACATGTAGAAAAAATTTTAGAACTAGGAATAAAACTGGATTTTCTATATTTTGATATAAAATTAGTTTATTTCAAATTCTAAATTCCTGGTTGGTATCATATTCTAGTAGTATACTTAAAAGATACTTGTTTACTATGAATTTAGACATTGATTTCTCCATGATTGGTAAACCTCTATAGTTCCTTTTCCAATTAGGAATTTGATAATTTAAGTTCGTTATTATCATTCAGAAGATGATCATTTTTCTCTTTTTCCATATTGTGTTCAGATTTAACAGTGGTGTTCGAATAATCTAGTTAAATTAATGATTTGTATTTGTCTTTTCACTCATGTCAAATTTCTTAAATCATTTTTAAATAATCAATCATTTCCTCATTTATTATATCGTTAGAATCACAATCATCCCTATAATAATGGGAATTGTGTTCATGATAATTTAGTGTTACCTAAATTGTGTTTACCATGAAAAATATATTTTCTTTATCATCCATTTCTTGAGTGGATTTTGAGTAACTTGAAATATCTTCAGTAGCACTCCATGTTACTTTCATGGCCTTGTTATAATTTTTGTACATATCATCATTCTTCTTCTTGTACATTACCTTGGGACAATAATCCATTCCATGTTCCTTACTTTTACAGTCATAATATATTATTTCACTAGTGGTATCATATTTCTTTCAATCCATTTTCCAATGGCATTATTTTTTATACTTACCTTTCTAGACAAGCTACTTAATGAATTTTTTCATTCTATAAAATTTATTAATCCATCTGACCATTTGATCAATGTTTTCATCACATTCTGCTGCTGATTTTTCATCATATAATCTTTTAGTTTCACCATGGTCATTATCCTTATACTTATAGGTATTATATTTGAATGAAACAAATAAAAATTCGGTTCATAATTATTTTCGTTATTGACTTTTATTTTTCCTCAAACATCATCAATGTGCCTATCAGTTTCTTTATTGGTATCCTGCTCATGTCACAAGATTCTCTGATTGATACAGAAGTTCGTCTCCATCTATCTGGTAATCATTTGAGTGTTATAATTATTTTCTCCTTGGTTGTAACATCTCTTCCCAGAGATATCAGAGTATTCATAGTTTCAATAAACCTAATATACATGTCATAAATAGGCTCATAAATCTTTATTTTAAAGTTATCATATTTAGTAGAATATGTGTATGGTATCATTTCTAAAACACTAGTGCATTCTTCAGGTCAAATAGACATGGTTTCAAAAATTTTATGGGTCTTTTTATATTCAAAAAATCTATTAAACTCTTCATCAACATAAAAATAGTAATGATAATTCATATATTTTCAATTATTGTTATAGGTAGCCTTAGTTGTGTCATTCAAAGTATTTCTACCTGTAAAAGTAATTTTATATTCATCTGTAATTGAATACTAAATCTCAAAACCCATAATTTCCAAGTGAATTTTCATTTTAAATTTCCATTATTAAAAATATGTTCTATTAAATAATGGAGGTATATTGGTAATAGCACCATAATATCTATTATTCATGATAAAGAAAAGGTATTTTAATGAACTATAAATTTAAAACTAATAGAAATTTAAATATCCAAAAAATACAACTTAAATAACATTTGAAAAAGAATTATAAACCTATTTAACATTTTGAAAACAACAACTTGAAAACATCCCTTGATATAAAATGTTGGTTGAAGTTAGACACTCTTGAGGGGGTGAATTGATTTTTTGTAAAAGTTCTATTAAATGTTATATTTAAATTTTTACCCATTTTATTATAAAACGTTCCCATTAACCAAATTTGTAAAATTATAATACATTGTCTATTTATAATGTTTCTCAAAAGATTGATTAGTTAACTGTTATAATAATATCATTTAATGATACATATATTGAAATGACTATATGAAAGCAAAATAGTTATAACTATTATCCAAGACAAACTATTAAAGTAAAATCTAGTTTTATGAAGAATTAATTAAAACAAAGAGAGTTTAAATTTGAAACACATAAGATATAAATCAAGAGGTTTAGTATTAAGAAGAGACATAGTTCTCTCCACTTGGAGATCACCATCCACCAAGATATCTATATAAATAATGATTTTTATCCACACCCTGTATCACAGTTAAAACAATAGTACATAGACATTCCAGGGCACAATACCACTTACACTATTATACATGGGAAAAATAACATCCAGGTTACACATGACCTCTTCCATAGTTCTTTGTGGGACAAAAAAGTGTAAGTAGGTCGTTTTCTGAGGATATCTTGTATCACCTAGTTTAGTGTAGGAGACATTGTTCAGTTTTAGTACATACACACAAACAAAATGAATGTTTAGTTATATAGTACCCAATAAAGATAAATATATTAGGAAGGCATTATAGATTCTCTGAGTGTTATTCAATTCATCTTTGGACACTATGATTACAAATTTGAATACTGATTCCACTTCTGGAAACAACAACTAAAAATAGAGTGTCGTAGAGCATTGTGTTCTGTCTTTCAAGAGGGTGACAGTTTCTTCTACTATGGTTGAATTGGATGATACTGAGATGATGGAGCATTGATGATAAATAGTTCTCTAATTCATTTCATCCAAGAATGTATAATTCTTTATGCCTTCTTCTTTCTGTACAACACTCAAATCTTCTTGTGAATGTGGGTCAACCCAAGTCTACCATTGTGTATGTTCTTTCATGCGCTCCATTTTGTGTATATATTATTGCATCCAAACAATATGAATATTTTATGTATATGTATTACATAATATTTATGACATCCACATTTAATATTTCTTCAAAATGGAATTAAATTAATCAGTCACATTAAATACTCAAAATTTGACTGTTAGAAATGATATTAAATAGAAGATATTTTAAACATTCTTGCAGTGATTCCCTTGTTGGTATCTCCTTCTATCTATAACTCATTCCATCGATGTTTCATGTTGTCGTTCATTCCATTCATTGGTGACTCATTGCCTCAGTGACCCATTTTAACTGTCGATGTGTCCTTGTGTCGGCAACACCATGAATTGGTAGGTCATGTAAACTGATGATATGCCATTTTCATAAGAAGGTCATCTATGTTGGTAAGTCATTTGCATTGGTAGGTAATCAGTCTATAGGTCATTTTCAATGGTAGGTCATCTATCAATATCTCATCACTTCTGTCGGTGTCATTATTTTACACATAGAAAATACTTTTGTTTTGACTATCTTTAAATATAAATATTAACATAACATACCAAATTTATGTGAGATCATATATAAAAATAATTTCACATATTGAAAATTAAATAATTATGATCGAAATGTTTGAACTTAAATAATTATATTTTACATGATTTGTGAATATTAACACTATTTATTATAGAGAGTGTGGACAATAGTATCCTATGGGCCAATATACATAATTTCATTAACCTCTGCTTTTTATTTGAGGATATACATGTGGTCAATTAGATTTTATTAAAAATTAAATGATTTTTTAAAAATAACGCTTCTTCTTAAAAAAACTTTTACACATCTCGTGATATTTATTCTTCATCATGTATAATTTATGATTTATATTAAAATTATGGAATTTTCTATTCCATTTTGTATCCACAAAAATTATTCATGAATGAATTATTTATTAAATCAAACCCATTCTAATTAATTTCTACTTTTATGTCCAATGTTTACATTTATTATATGTTCAATGTATGATAATGTAAATTTTATAATGTGATGGGTGATCCTGATGTTTTATAGAGAATGTTAATGATATAATGTGATGGGATAACATGATATTATATAGATCTCAGTGTCATTGGGTAATGTGATCAATCTCATGATTTATTGTGAAATATTCCAGAACATGATGTTATCTATGTCCAAATCTATTTATGGTATTTTACCACTAATAAATTATGTTTCAATTTAATCTATTTCCACATTACATGGATTTATCTAATTTTTCCTCTCTTAATTACAAATATTATTCCTTATATATGATATTATAATAATGATTATCCTCAACAATGTTTCAGGACTCCTATGCATATTTTTAATCAGATGTCAGCTTACCTCGTTATTTTATGTATTTCATTAGGTGAATACTTGAAACATGGAGAACATGAGGTCCACTAAGAAGATAGTGAGGTGGGAACTAAATATATGAATATATTTTATTATATACCATTTATGTATATTCCTAATTTTTTCAAGAAACTAAACCTCTAGATACTAGTTGTGTAACCTTTTATGTTGATTAAATTTAGAACAAATTAATAATAATGATAGAAAATTAGGTTTTCTCTATTATAGGTATGTCATAGGTTGCCTCTATGGTTCATGTGGTTCTAACACAACTATTGATTAAAAAATTTACTAATTTCCAATGTGGTTCAGGTGGGTTGAAATGTTTGTTAGTGGAATTTCAGGTTTGATTGTGATTGTAAAATTTTCTTTCAATCAATTTAAAGATAAACTATTCACATATTATTGAGTTCAACTCCCAGGTTGATTAAATATTTGGATTTTATTTCCTCCTTGAGCCATTTCATTAAACACACAAATAATGATGAATAATATTTGAATATTGGTATTTCAAAAATGTTGTGTCCACTTCTAATATAATTGGGTTTATTGTTTCTCTAAATGATTATTTTTCTCATATTTAATGTGATTTTTATATGTTTATATACACCAGGTTGGTAAAAAATTGATCTCATTCCTAAAAGAGCCATTTATTTCTGTAAAATTTATCACTTTCAGCCAAAAAATATGATGTTGTATATTTTATTTATAAATTTATAACTGATTAATAAATTTATTCATTAAAAATGGATTAAGATTTTAAAAAAATTTGGTAATTCAATTCCTTCTCCCATCATAAATTTTACACTAGAAATTTAAATCCATGCATAAAAAATATGTTGGTACTTTGGTTTAATCTCTTATTATGGTTACCATGTCACCACCCAGAACATGTTATTCTTCAACAATACATTGACCAGGTTAGTATTGTAGTTTTTTAGAACCTTTTCTCTATGAAATATGGACATATAAATTACTCATCATATAAATTTTTATTTTATTACTGTACCAACAATTGATTCATTACATGTTACAGGTTTGTTATGTACTTCCTCAAGACAAAAACATGGATAACCTAATCTATATTAGATATGTTTGGTCAGAGTTCTAATCAAGAATCAAAATAAATAATTCCAAAATTGATCAAAAATCGGTTCTTGTATATTGGGAAATCCAATACCCTCTTCAAAAACCTCATTAAATTCTTCCAATGTGATATTGGATAGAACACCAAATCATCAACTAAAAACTCTAGTTCTTAACCACAGCTTACTATGTTGATATTATATTGATTTTGAATAAATATTTTTATGAAACTAAATATTTTGAACCTTATCTTTAATATAATTATTTATTACAAAACCCAATATATTTTGATTCCCAACTACACACATGCATATTATTGTCTTACAACTCTTCCCTTACACAGCCTCATAACGTTCCATTGCAACGAAATGATGCGAACTTCTATTATAAAAAAACACCATTAGGTTAAGCAGATAATCCCAACATCCTTAAAAATCTATTGAATGTGATCCAAAATTATTCACAATATTTTTAATGGTTCTCGTAGACTAACCACATTTTTGAAGTTAATAATTGGTATTTAAACTCAGCACTATATCGAACACATGGAAAATCATTCTGTAGATTCTCAAGTCAAATATCATATCTTGATTAGATATAATGGATATTTGTGATCCATAGGGTTTAAAAACATATCCTATATATCATAGATATTTGGTAAAGATATTAATCTTCCTTAATCGAAAGGAAATGATCATACATAGTAATGTGATCGACAAAATCCTAAATTATGTTATTTCCTTTAGATGTCTCGTGAATTCCAGTTATGAAATAAATGGTTATGTTATCCCATTTCTATACTGGTATGGGTAATGGTTTCATCATACACATACACTTCGACCAGTATAAAGTGACACATTGGAAAACCAAGAATCGAGATAAAATTTCTATGATATTATTTTTCTTGTTATCACACAATATATTTTACATCATATTTAAAAAAATAATGGGTTTTCATGGATCAATAATAAATGACGAGACATACAAATCATCATGAAGGTGCCACATTAGATATGGCTTTTATGGGATACATAGAAATTTACCAAACCCTATAACTAAGTCATTAGATAATTTATACTCTAATATATTATCTATATTTTTTATAGCTCCTCATAGTATTTTTAATCCTCCTTTACCCAATACAAATTAGATATTTGATTAGATATTTGAAAAATGTATAATGATTTTCCTTTAAAGATTATTATCTCCATCCAATATATATACAAGTATATTGAATCAATTTATTTCCTCATTAAGGATAGTGTTACATATTCCTTACCTTACAGATAATTTTCTACTTTTTCACATTTTTAAGATGATAATGGATTAAAAAATCAAATTCCTTAATAAATTTAGCCACCATTAGTAGAACATATTGATCTAAATTTGTGAGAAAATATAAATGACTTTTTTTGGATCGATATATATATGTCACACATCTCAACATAGAGATAATTTATCATAATAATTAATAGAAATATCACTATATCTAATTCAATACAATTTTTTGGTTAGTAATATTCATGGATAATAAATTAGGAGATGTCATAGGAAATAATTTATTCCATTTTTTAAGAGTAAAAGTCCAATACCATTTTTTCATACATAATGGTGTATCATAAATCCATCCCCATTAGTGGGTAATTTATGAACAACATTAGTGATTATATACTTATATTACTTTTTAAAAATATCTCCTCACATTCATTGTTAAAAAAAACATTACTGTCATATTATTTAACAAGTTTAGGGGTCTTTAAAACCGTGTTAAGTTTATAAAAAATATATGATAGTAAGCAGCTAATATATGTAAACTATTGATCTTCATCATAGACATTTGTTTGGTCAATCATTAAAATTACATTATCATCAAAGTGTATATATATATATATATATATATCTTTCTATTTGCTGTTGATAAAATTCACCACGAATGTTACTAAATATATCTAAAACTATCATTTATGTTAAATTCCATATAAATATTATTTTGTAATTCTCATTATTACTACATTCAAATGCATCTCATATTCATTATATATATTAACATTAAAAATATTATATTCAATAAATACTACAAAGAATTTATAGAGGTAAGAAACTAAGAATATATTCACTAGTATTATGAATACAATCGGATAAATTGTGAGTCAAATGGAATCACAATTATGTCATAGTTCATGTACCATTTATGAAATATAGTCTTGGGAATATTCTCCTTCATTACATTTACTTGTTAATACCAGGACTGATGATCCACCTTAGAGAAGTATTGTGCTGCACATGGATGATGGAATGAGTCCTCAATCCCTAGAAGATGATTATTTTTCCTTTTAATTGTCTTATTTTACTAAATATAATAAATACATAGGGGCATTCAATCATCCAATTTTCTTGAAGTAGTGGACATGTGAATCCCACAGTCAATCACGTGGGTGTATAGATCCCTTTGAAAAATTCTATTCTAGTTATTCTTTATACATTAATTTTTAAAAATGGAAATTATATATTGACATCTTGATATTGGAAATTATCTTAGTAGAAGTTTTATTAATAAATCAACCTATTGATTTAGAGGATGACTAGGTAATTAATTTTTAAAACATTAAAATATTCACATACAGTGGGCTTGACAACATAGATTAGTTATTCCATTATATCAATCAATTAGTGTATATACTCTTTCTCATAAAGAATTATTATCTATTTCTAATATTATGATTTCAAACTATATTCATCCAAATATTTACACCACTATAGAATCATATATATATTCTCAATATGGAGGGTGATTTCCTTCTCCTAAAAATTTATGTTGTCTCTATATGTGAGAATCTAGTCCATATATAGAATTTAATTGAATTCCATTAATGTGAGTATAACTATTTTCTCTAAGAAATTAGTCATTGAAATATTGATGGTTTTGATGTTATATTCTTTAGATATAATAATTTCCACATTTTGTATTAGAACATATACCTAGACATCAATTTTTTTATGTGGTATGTGAACTTTTATGCTAAATAAGAATAATTTAATTAATGTATATAACCATGATAAAATAATATCTTCACTATCCATGTATAAATTATTATTTTAATTTTCACCAATTCATTTTGAATATACACCATTGTAATATTAATTGATGATACTCTCCATTTCTATCTAATATTTGGTTTTTTTTATCAAGTATTATAATCGACAACCATTGGCTTATAGAATATATTTTTATAGTATCATTGTTATTTATATTTGAAATAATTGATAGTAGGCTGATGATTGACTAGAAAATTCATTTTTTCCATAATTTTTTTTTGGGTTTTACCATCGACATTCTCAAGCTATTATCCCTTCCTTTCAACACGTTAAAAATTTACTTATCCGTTTTAGGTAATTGGTTAGATTATTTTCACCAATTTTTTTCATGTGGGTTTCTTGAATTTCATTACACCGTGAAATTTTTCCACCACTCCACCAAAATTAAACTCCATTATTTTTTCCCATATCTAATCTCATGATTCCATTGACATTAATTAATCTCCAATTTTATTATGAGAGAGAAATTGTCAATTTATGTATAGTTTTAAATTTCTTAAATCATCAATTATTCTCATATATTATTTTTTCTCACTAAAGAAAATGTCTACATTTGTTTTTTTCAATGAAAAATGATATTTATTATTATTAAAATCTTGTGTTGTTTTATAGTTACACTCTACCAGACTCATTATCCATTTTCTTGATTATGAGGAATGTGTAGTCCATTTTAATATAAAATGTATGGGATTTTTAAAAAAAAAATAGTTTTCTTTATTTCTTCCAACTTCATCACTTTGACATATTCTTTTAGGATTGTATTCATGATCGACACAAAAGACTAATCATCTCCTTCGACCATGTGATAAAAAAGTAAACATTATAGTCCCTTACTATACCCATTTATTGATCCATTATTACACATTTAATGGATTAGAACAGCCTTTATGATTTAGGGGTGATTTTTTTATTAAGGTCTCCATTTCATAATTCTATTTAATATAGAGATTATGGATTACCATGAATCAAGAATATATTCACAAAATTAGTTTATTAATTTAAAAAAAATTCCCAACCCCTCCTCTCATAATGATTCGAAACATATTATGCTAGTCCTCAAATTTTTCATGACTTTTGTTCATGAATCAGTTCATCTAATTTCCATTAATTGAATAAAATAAATATAAAATCATGTATTATATTTATTAAAATACAAAATTAATAAAATAAAATCTAAAATCAAGGAAGTTATAACTAAAAATTTTTGTACATTCATTAACCAATTAAAAGTTATATTTCTATCTGTGTTTTCCATGGTCTATTTTGTAACATCATATTTTATTGGTGTTTATATTACATTTATATGGCTTCGTAAATACCATGTAATTTTACCAAATCATATTCGCTAAGATTGACAAAACAAGTGTTCAATATAGTATATTTTTTTCACAAGATCACGATGGGGTTAATAACCAATGATTACTTTTCTAGTGATTAACCTTTGGTACATGTCTTGTAGATGCACATCCACTGGTAGTATCAAAACGTTGTTATTATTTTATATAATTCCATCTCTTTGTAAATTACTTAAATTTATTTTGTCTTTCCAATGATTAGTCTTATCCCTATGGCCTGCTCTAAGTTTTTTTCAATTTCTATTTCTTAAAAATAAATATACATTTCTCTAATAAAAAATATTATTATCTGTATTATTCATAAAAGGTTAATCCATTATTTATTTCATAAATATACACATAAAACAATCCCAATAGATTGAGAGGCCTATTGTATTAAGATATTTTGAAACCTATCATAATAACTATCATCTGAGATACAATGAAATTAAATTAAATTCCATAACATCCCTTTAGAACATCATTGGTCTTCTAAAATTTCGTTGGATAACCCGGTAATAAACATAATAAGGGGTTGATATATAAATCCTATTAAGGGAGTCATATAGGTATGAAATTATTAATGTATAACACATGAGTGAAGATGAATATGAATCTAATATAAAAGGATAGATATAATAAAAACAAAAAACAAAAATCAATATAATAATAAAATAGTAAATAATCATAGGAATGTGGGAACATCAAAAGTCATAACATATAAGGATTTGTAAAAGCTATCCACTGATTCATAAAAGCATACAGTGCTTATTCTGACCACCCTTTCACCATTCATTGTATCTCATGACAGTTAAAAATTATCCAATGAATTATAAGGCTATGTAATTTTAGGCCCTCCCATTATGTTAATATTATATATATGAGTTTGAGTACAACAATGATGATTCAAAATAATAATTTCACTAAATACATTTAATAAAATGATTAATATTTATGGGATAATTTAATGGAATTCCCAAATCTATAAAATTTATGTCTTGACACCACCCAATGGAACTCAAGTTGCTACTACACTATACCCACCTCTTTAGGTCAGGGATGGAGACAATTGCATAAATGAATAAATGACATGGGGAGGACCCTACCTAATGTACCTGTATTCACATACCCAACTATATCAATGCACAATTTGAGATGAAAAACAAGAAAATATGAAAAATCTATAAGGTAATAAAAATATTACCAACCTCAAGTTTTGGTTATTTTATGATAAAGAACACAGAAATATAAGGGCAAATTACACATACAACCAGAAATATGTCCCAACATAAAAAATGAATATAAAATTGATGAGGGAGCACACCTCTTGATCTCTATGTTCTTACAACCGTACATGGCCCAATGCACCAGGTGTCCACATGGACCTCTGTATTCACTAGCGACCTATCCACCATCTTTATAAAACACGATTCATGTGACCATATCCCATGATTGGGAGAGTATACACATAACTAGTAGGTAACCATTAATGACAATTGGGGTTATCGTAAGAGGCACAATAAGAATAGATATATGTAAAAATCACCCCATATTAATAGATACAAAAATCCGTAGACATGGATAATAATAGAAATAAATTTATGATCCACACAATGATAGAATAATGAGAGATAATGGAATCTCAATTTCATAGACCTACCTCATAGAAGTGTCTCCATCAGTTCTAGATTTCCATCAAGGATTCCCAACAACTCTCATGTCTTCCCATTAGAGAACATCCATTTCAATCCCCACCTCTCCACTATGCCACAAATTTATGGGGAACATTCTCTAGGTAGAGGACCCATACCATGGTATAATAGTAAGGTTCCACCTAATAAAATGTATAACACCTAGGACCATCCCAGCTATAGGGTAACACAATAAATTAGAAGATGACCCATGCCTAGACCAACAGGTGGGTCCCACTAAAATTTGTAATAACCCATTCCATGTCTTTATAGGAGGGTTACACTATAGTCCTCGAGGACCCATCTCCTATCTCCATTGGAGGGTTCCACTATGATATTTTGTATATGACCCATTCCGAGATTTAAATGAAGGGTTACAACCAATTAGCTGAAAAATTGTTCCATTTTTTCATAGGATGGTGACACTGTAGTCATTAATGTCTCATTCCCTACCTCATTAAGTGGTTTGAAATTAAATTATAAGGTAAAGGACCTATGACTAGCTCTACTGGAGCATGCCACTCTTAGTTGGTTGGGTACCCATACACATCATGGTTCAAGGGTGAAACTCTAGTAGTCAAGGACTCATTCAGCATCTCTATAAGAGGGTTCCACTTAGTTAGATATATAAATTACCCATTTCATGTTGAGAAGGATGGTTATAATCTAAGCCTATGGTGATCATGCCTGCTCACTGCCATCATTGAGAGTTACCTAAATATGGACCATTTTTTGAACATCCCACTTATTTGTTTCAAAATACAGATCATAGTGCATTGTCTAATTCTATTTAGAAAGATAATTCTGATAGTGTACTCATAGGAAAAACTTTCATTCCAAATGAAGGAGATATTAAAATTTGATACTTATTCAATAAAAACCAATGGGTACACATAATCTGTGGGGAACCAAAAGGCATGTGGTCACACTCCATCACCTTATAGTTTCCATGGAGGCACACCAATCACCAACAATATAGAACAAAACTATATTTAGGGATTATATTTTGTGCTTACAAACTACTCTGGGTAACTATTTCTATATCATGTACTTAAATCTTGTCTATGTATTTCAATAATAGGCCTCCCTCCTAACATAGGGATCCACCTGTGTCTCTATAAATTTCTGTACACATTAGAACATGTAATATCCTTGTCCATTACCATAACTTAATAATCCTATAGAACACACTAGGTCACTGACACAAGTTCACACAACATCAGTGGTGTCACGAAATCTATGATATTTATAATTCCATGAAAACATAGCCACCACAAGTAAGGCCATACACGCTTTTTTTTCTTCAAACATCCTAAAATTTGTTTATATATTTCATAAAAACTAATATAAAAACTTGATTATTAATATGAAATCATTATTCCATCATATTTGGTCGCTTGAGTTCTAGAAAATGGAAGATCTTGTCATCATTCATCATTTTTGGTGATTCGGTGGTTGGAAAACCGATTCTGTTTACTATATCAAATGATTAATAGGCCCTCATCATATTCCATTACTCTGATAACTACCTTGGTTTATTTGGAACCCTATTACAAAATATTTCTTGTTAAACTCATGAAACCCTCTATTTCATCCTTTCTCCCTTATTGTTTTGGTTACACTCAATTATTCCTTGAATATAGGGGTCTGGTCTGTCTTGGTACCACCCAAAAATGACAAAATAATTCTCTATATGACAACCATAAATGAACATGATGAATCATGTGATGAATTAACAAGAATGAAGGGTTTAACAATTGTGTTCCAAGTGTTATTTTCCAACAAACACAATTGGGATATCTGGTTAAGATAGAAGATATAATCATTTTAATTTCAATATTCATGCGAATGTATCTTTCTAAAAAGTGAACATATCAATGGATTTTTTATCAGGTTTAATAAATTTAATTATAAAGAGAATAAAATAGTTTTTTTGATTCCTTCTTATATATTGTATCATTTTTCATTGAAGAACATTTTTGGAAATGATTGAGGGGTATCATTTTATTTTTTGAGCTATGGTCTAGTTCGATATGTTGTATCATATTCATCAAATGAAATTCTCAAATGGAAGAAAATGGGGAACTCTATCAATTATCTCAGGGTTTATGCCAGTGACTTTGTATCATTTTAGTAGTAGTATATTTATAGGAATATTATGAGAATAATTTAATTTTATATTTTTACTAAATACAACATCCAGTAGTAATTATTTATGAACGCATCACACTGAACCATTTTAGTTAATAAATTATGTAAATAAAGAATTATAGACATAAGTGTGGCCCCAAATTTCTGATATGACATTCTGTTTCGGGGTTTTCATATTTTACATATGAAATTGTTCGTGGACAATATTAAATCTACTTATTATTTTTATACTGTTAATTTTGGGCATACATAGCCGCAGAATCTCTTTTCATCTCCGCACTTAGATCAAAAAATATATATAAAAATATTCAAATATACTATAACTAAAAATATGTCTATACATCATTCCATATTCTTGAATTTAATAAATGAATTAAATACTAAACAAAATAGTTTGGAATCTCGGGATGCATCTTTCTCTCCCTCTCCTTTGGGATCTCCTTTATTTTCTCACTATTCCACAACATATGAACCTTGGGGATGTTCCATCCATGTATGGTCCTCTCATTTCAATAAAAGATCTCCACTAAGAAATCTAAAAAAATTTCTCCATCCATGACGTCTATCTCACCCCAGTATATAACATTTGATCATATCTCATATGCTTAGAATCATGAAAGAAATAATTCACCCACTACCATTGTTTTAGTAGGGTGACGTAGTAAGAATCCTTTCCAACCCACTTCATGTTTATGAAATTCACTATGAACATCTAGGATATCATTCCATAATGAATGAATCTTTGAAATCCCCATCTCGAGGAGAATCCCTAGAAAATTATGTCTTCCTTCCCAATTTAAAATTTCCTTAGATGGTGATATATGTATGATTTATACCTAATAAAGTTTGTCCTCATCCACTAAAGGATTACCGGAACCTTATTATCATATCTTCCACCAACATTGGACCCACAAGAGAAACCTCACTAATGCCTATTCAACACTAGAGTGACCTACAAGGTCTCCCATTTAGGACCTCAAAAGATTACATGGGGATATTAAAATTGTATCTATTATTGTACACAAACTCTACAATGATAAATTTGTCCTCCTAGGAATTTTCAAAGTCTAACATGAAATCCCTCTACATATCCTCCAACACCTCGATAATTTTTCAACCTACCCATAAGTCTGGGGGTGAAAGCATGTACTCATCCACAGCGGGGTATGGAATGCCTCTTATTGGACTCTACAATTCCTTTTCGTGATCCATGAGTCCTAATCTAAATAAATTGACAATGGAACCCCATGAAGATGAAAAATCTCTTATATATACATCTCACCTAAAATGTCCACCAAACACTCATCCCATATAGAAAGGAATTGTGCCGACTACTCGTGTTGGCAAACTATCACCCATAGAGTGTGTTCCCCTTCACAATATACTTAACTCAATAAATAGAGAGTTTTGGATATGTTTTCCCATTTCTGCTATGGGATATCATGTGACTCAAAAAAATATACATAAACCTTGTTCTCATCCTTCACCAATTGATATGTGAGGCATTGAGAGGTGAACCCAGCAATACTTTATCTCATATAGGTAAGATATATATTCTGCTAATGGTCTCAATAAATCATCTCCATAATAGGGATTTACATGTAAAGGATAGTTTTAAAACACACTCATCACATCCTCTCGCATTATTACTTTAACCAATGTCTGTCTCAGGGAAAGGATAACATTATTCCCTCATTAATTATATCCATATGGTAAATCCCATGTGGATATATAGAATAAAATTAACTATTTATTGATGTCTCCCTACTGGGAGTCAATCACAGACTCGAGATGAGGAGGATTTAACACCATTAACTGAATAAAAGTTTCTCCCTCATGTTTCACTAAGGTAACCTACAAGGAAGCCGACTTCTCATAATCCTCAAGAACCAATCCAGTATTATACTTCCTAAAAAGGTAGTATACTACCATGTTTCCATTCCATTTTATATATACTATCTAAGAGACATTTTTCTATAGAAACAGCAACTAGTATTGTTCCCTCAGGTTTAACTCCATCACCAAGAAGTCATACCTGAGACTCTAATGGTTTCAGTAAACTGTGAATAAATCTCTTATAAGATAGTCCATCTAAAACCTCAAGGATATGACTACAAAATTCAACTCTAGGTCATGAATCACAAATATATACTCATGAGGTCTCACCTACCTTGAACAATGTGTGATAAATGTATTCCGCTACAACAAAATTAAACCGAACATAGTTTCTGCGGATTCACAATACACAATAAACACTCTACCCTCCTCTCATAGTCTCAAAATTGGAGAAAATGTTATCTTATGCCTCAAATTTTCATAAGACCTCTGGCACATCATTGTAGAAGTAATTTATTAACCCTTACGTTTCAGGGAGGTCAAAGGGGCAAAAATCCTAAAAAATCCATGGGAAAATATCTATATGTACCCTTATAATCCTTGAAAAATATGAACCTCTAACAAACACCTGGGTGAATACAATGAAATAATATCATTGATATTTTCTATGTTTTTATATAAAAATTCCATAGAAATTTCATTCCACTATAAGTGATCTGTGTGAATTCAGATCTCACACATAGAGATCCTACCATAAAATAGGTTCCCTGAAAAAAAAATATAGGACAACCCTCATGTTCACTATATTCAGAACCAATTTCATATTGTCGTTGACTATGTCATCAATAAAGACTACCATGAAATGGCTAATGTACTGTTAGAAAACCTGGTTTAGAAAATCCATATATACATTAGGGGGAATTATTTATACCAATAGGAATCCCAATGATCTTATGGTTTCTGTAGAGACATCATAATTCTGTATTCAAAATTTTATCTTGGAAAATTCTCAACTGGTGGTAGTTGGACCAGTGATCAATCTTCTAGAACCACCATTCCACTCTAAATTGGTCAATTATATCCTCAATATATATCAAGGTTTAGTTTTTTTATCATGTACTAGTTAAGGAGATGATAATCAATACAAAAATGAAATCTCTCATCAACCATTTTCATAAAAAAAACATTGATACTATATAGAGGGACACAGTAGGTTCAATAAATCATGTAACTTGAAGATCCTCCAACTGGAACCACATATTTTTGATCTCAATAGGGTTCACCCGGCACTCTATAGAAGATAACAGAGTGGATCCATTATAGAAGTCGGTAAAAAATCTATCTCCCACCAAGGAGTTAGTCCCAGAACATCCTTATGAAATAAATCCATAAACTCTTCTATGAATAAGGGAATATAAATTCATAAAGATTGTTCTACACCAAGGCCTACACACTTTAACTGATGGGTGATGGGATGCAGCCTCTTGTATGAATCCCCCACTCACCCTACCATGATATCTCTCTCACTCATAATGGATATTCTCATCCCATCATTTATAAGGTATCTCACTCATCTATGGTGATTATAAATCATTTCTACGATAATGGATAATCATTCGGTAGACCTGATGATGTCATAGGGTTCCATCAGGGGAAAAAATGTCCCACATGAACATATCCCCACCATGTGATATCTTGAAATGATGACATAAAAAATATATAGAAGAAGTGTTCATTTTAGAATCCTCACGAAAAATATGTTCAGATAAAGCTTCAACTGTGATCTCCTTCTCTTGTGTTAGGATTTTATATTTTATGTAAGGAATCACAACTATTAATACTAATATAGTGTCATTAGTATGATAAATAATGATCTTTTCACAAATCATCTCATGTTCCACTGGGATGTAATCGTCCACAACATACAGGTACTTGCAGCCCCATCACCCAACTCTCTAAGCCTGATCTGGGCTACTTGGTGGTGGTGGTGGAATGCTCTCATATCATTACATTCCACAAACAGATCCTCCTCCGGTATCCCCACCTTCCATTCTTATAACTCCACCTCCATAGTGGTCACCATACCCTCTCATTGGAGATCCGTGATATTGGAATGACCCTTACAGCTGGGGTCTATCACTTATCGACCTATTCTCCTCAGCACATCTTGTCAATCAATCTCCTAATGTGTTACCTGTCCCATAATAAGAATGAATCCACCCCTATCTGAGATTCTATATTCTATTTTTCCATAACCATGTATCCTAGAAGAATCCAAGGAAGATCATCTACACCTATAATATACTTACTGGAATCTACTAGCTGTTATAAACAACTCATCATTATGATTCCCACTACCATGTAATTACCCCTAAAAACCCTCGATTAGGATTATGACTATCTCTAGTTCCCACACCATAATTCCTTCACAGGTGAAAAAAATGGTTACTATATTGGAATTGATATTCTTGAAGAGTCTATGCAAAGAATTACATAATTGGAAGTAGACATCCCTGATCATTACAATTGAGTACCCTAAAATAAATGTGAACCTCACAAAATCTCATCCATATTCACCCCCCTTATGTATCTCATGAATATCTTGACTCTAATCTATGTGAAAATTGGACCTATAGTAATCCTCATGAAATATCATCAGAAATTCATTCAAAGAGGGTATCGACTCATCGTGCATCTAGGTGACACGATTCCACCATCACCCATAAACTATATATGGAAGGGTATATATCATCAACATAAAGTAATCTATCAATGATTATAAGAGTATGAATATATAGACTACTGACTCTATCCATTCATCTTCCACCTAGGGATCTTACTCCCCAGGGAACCTCAATGGCCTCTAGAGGCGGAAGTAATTGAGTTTGATAAGCATTCATGTGATATCCTACTAAAGTGTTTGGGGTGATACCCCATGTCTATCTGGAAGAATTATATATTGGGTTTTACCATCACATTAGACCTCTGCACTCATAAGATTATCATTAGGATCCATAATATGTATCCTAGACAACTGTCGTCACAAAGGAATCATGAAAATTTAATCAATATATATCATAATATGGTGAGAATATATATATATATACAAATGGGAGTTTACTTAATAATTATAATAAATTAATAAATCATATATCTGTCATGTAACATTGATCCCTAAAATGAATGTATTAGAATATTAGTATAGAAAAAAGGTAGTGATGGTCCTAGAGAATGGATATGTTTTTCGACACTCCAACATCGGTTTCCCTAGTTTATTATCCACACACGATAAACATTGATTCCTTTTTCATAAATACCAATAGAATTATCATATAAGTAATACAACAAACACTGTTATAAAGATTGAAATCTCTCTAAAACTATGTTATCATGACATGACCCAATGGGGCTCATGATGAAACTACACAAAGCGCGCAACTATATTCCTGGGGTGGGGATAAACACCAAAAGGATAAAATAACATTGAGATGACATTACATAATTTACTTGTATGAAAAAACCCAACTATATTAATGTATATGTGTAGTGGAAAAATAATAAATAAATGTACAACAACTTGAATATAACGAGAATAAGAAAGCCCTATAGGGTCTGCAGGAGAGTGAAAATGGGTAAAATACATGAAGAATAAAAAATATTTCCCAACATGAAAAAACTAAAGACTAATGTTTATGGGAGACCTAAACACGTAATTTCCAATATCAAACCACCATACATTATCCAATTCATATAGTATTGTGGAGCTCCATTATAGTCACCTATGACCTATCTGTTGTCTGTATAAGACAATACCCAAGCGGGAAATTACCATATAAGGATGAGTAAGTAAATACCCCATAGTATTTCCCAAAATATTAAAGGGGAAAAATATGTGACACAATAAGAATAAATATACATATTTATCAAATCAAATTAAAAGAGTTAAAATTCCAATGACATGGATATAGGTATACCGATATATATATATATATATATATATCCATACTAAAAATAAAAAAAATAGATAAATGGATTTAAATAACATAAAAAATCCCTAGAAATTAATCATTATTAGATCCAACATTGTATCAAGTATTCTATTATTATATCATGTCTACCAAGATGAAATCATCCATGTCAGCCCTCACCTTTTCTATATGCCACAGATTCATGGGGAACATTCTCTATGTGGAGGACCCATACCCTGGTACAATAGGAGGGTTCCACTTCGTAATAGGTCAAGGAATCATGACCAAACCACATAGAGGGTTCAACACAAAGTCAATAGATGTCCCACACTCAGCCTAGATGTAGGTCAAAACTCTAGTTTTCATGAAACCGTGCACAATCTCTATAAGAGGGATCCACTGTGCAGCATAGTGGCTGACCTCGGTCGATCTCTTGAGGAGCATTTTGCAGTCAATCACTCATTATGTCTAATTCAGTGCATATATACAAACTAAAATGACCAGATATGATATTTGGGAATTAAAATTACAAAACTAAAAGTAAATATGCAGATCCAATGCGAACACAATGATTGCAAACAGAATGATGTTAGACAGAACGGAGATCCTCCCAGGAGATTATCCAGAGTGAACCTTCATCGTCTATTTTCATAGTTTCAAATTTACTTAATGAACATGCTATATAGTATGCATGAACATCCCCTTATGCCTATGGTTTTGAATGTAGGAAACACTCAATGATTGCCGAGAGACCATACATCCACCTCCTCGATCGAGGGAGAATGTGACAGAAGTGAAAGCTAAGCTTCAGGTGGCAAGTGGAGACACAAAGGCGCCTTGCCCACTAAATACCCCTTAGCCTAACTATAAGTAAAAAAAGAAACTATATAACATTAATTATCAATGACTTGGGTTCACCATTGAATTACTCCACTGATAAATTCCTCAGGTTAGCTACTCATGATCACGAGCATAAGAGTTCATAGTGTAAAGAAAACGGGGAGAGAAAACAAAAGAGATATAGAAAAGTGGAGAAAAGATAACACTTGAATTAAAACATGTAATGCAATTACAGAATTAATGTAAAAGAAAATACAATAATAAACTACATATAATGGCCAAAAAAGGCTATTCCTAAGTTGCCAACCCCTTGGAATGAAAAAGGGATACACTTTTATAGGGAAAGGGTGTGGAAATTTGGCTCCAAAAATCATCCTCTAATGTAGGCGTGTGTTTGGCCTCTGTAATGATAGAATTTGGAACTTGGTCCTTCTTTGAAGTTGTTCCACTAGATCTCTTCTATCTCCCCACAAAACTTCGGCCTGATTGGTTCACGTATAAAGGAGATATTTCTAATCTACGCTGGATATTTAATTCTTTCCAGGTGACTCTTCGTATTCCAAAACACCAAGTTCCAATGCATTAATGTCCATGAAAATGAAAGACTCGTGCGTGGTCATCTTAATGAAAGGTGTTACTCTAACTTTCCTCTATCTCCATGTAAACTTTCATCTCCAATGGTTTGACCATTAATGAGATATGGTCCCCACAATAAAATTATGATGTTCTGTACACAGTTTTCGAGGCCTAATTTGTGAGCAGGATTAGAGCTTCCAAATGATGGATTTTTCTTTGGGTCTAGAAGTATAAAATGAATAAAATCGAACATATGAACCTATTGAAGAGGAATTTTTCAATTTGGATCATTTTTGAAAAAGTTATGTCCGAAACATTATAATAAATGAAAACTGTTTAAATCCAAAATAAGCCATTTTTCCAATTAAGCTCAAAAATACTCATAAAAAATAAAATGTGACAATTGACCTTTAAATAACACATTTGTGGGATTAAAAAATTGAAATTAAGAATAAAATAAATGAAAATATTTGTTCTATCAATTCCCCCACACTTAAACATTCCACTCCTAGGCAATCATCTTATACCATGGTTAAAAACAAACTTCTCAAAGCATAAATGACAGCACAACTCAATTATCATGTCTAATAAAATATCATGCCTCATACATGGTTAAAAATTTAAGAACTCCTAAAAAATCATATGAATCTATTAAATCTCATGTTAATCCTCACATGCATGTCGTACCTACCTCCCCGGAAAATTATTTCTCTCTTCACTCAAGGATATTTAATGTGGAGTTTTTCTCATTTCCAAGAACATGTGTGATTTCCATAGGCTTGTTATCCTCCTGGTATCTCTACTTCACAGAGTCAAAAATGTATCAATAATGAGGTTTATTTAATGGTTTGTTCTGAGGCTTATGTTTGGAAGGTTTAAAATGTAAAAACATCTGAGGCATAATGAGGGGGGTTAAGCTCTAAAGTGAAGTAAATGCATGAAAACAATTTTTCTCAAGAATGGTGTGCTCCTCAATCAGTTCAAAAAACGAATCACCTCCAAACACCTCTTCTTTTGGGAATTTCACACTTTGTATTTCAGCATCAATTATTTTCATCCCTCTTTTCCCCATTTGTAGCATTGTTTCATCTTGAATTCAGATCTGGATTTCCCATCAGAATCATGTTTTAGAGGAAAAGAGAGGAAGCTTTTGATCTTCCATAATTGGTGAACAAACAGCCCATATGTGTAATTATATTTTGGGGCACCCATACATCATCCCATCATTACATTTCTTCCACCCACGTAGCAATAAATATGGAAACACTTCCAATTCATCTCAAAAATATTTTTCAGGAATGAAAAATAAATCCCATCTTCTCCCTCCCCCACACATAAGTTCAACAATAATCAGGCATTTAACTTCTAGAGAAGGTTGGAAAGGGATAAATGGATTGTAATGAGGCTTCCTAACAAGGTATTTCATGGCTACATGGGGCTTAAATAAGTTCAGATGTAAAGGAAGGAAAAAATAAGAGTTTAATGCAAAAGGAGCTTTCAATGTGATGCCTCAATCATACGCAACACATTCCATGAACTCTAACAACATTGAAAAAGATAAAAATATCAAGTTATTTATCACAAAACATGTCTCGCGACTCTCAAGAAAAAATAGAAATGTATGAATATGACAAATAGGATAAAAACCCTCTCGGGTTGGGCAAGATTTTCAATTTGGACAGCACTAGGGCACATGAGTTTCACAATCAATCAAATGTCATCAAATAAAAAGATCGTAAATCAGAAACAAAATATATTCAGAAATAATTTAAATTCTCAAATACTCAAATCATGAAATGTTAAAAAAAATCCAAGATGGTTTGAATTTTCCAAATGTATTCGATTTCAGCTCAAGATTCCTAAAAACAAACCCAAAAAAAGAAAACCAGGAAAAATTAAAAAAAACAACATGAAAAATAAAATGAAAGCACAAACAAAATAAATGACAAAAGATAAGAAAAAAAATCAAAATAAAGAGAAAAGGTATAGAAAATGGATAATGATTGGTTTGACTCCCCAAGAGAATGTTGTTTTTTTACTGCCCCTAGTCAGGCAGTTGCAGCAGATTATCCTCAATCAGATAGTGGATGTGGTTACTTTGAGATCAACAAACACATGGGACTTTTTCCAGCGTCCATCAGTAGACACTGATATTGGAGAACCCCAAAGAAAATAAGAAATTTCCCAACCCCCAAGAAATAATAATGATAGAATTTTATATCCATAGTGGGAGGGGATAGAATATAGGTGTGCTCCCTGTGAACATCTGTGGTGTCCTCCTCCAAATGGTATGAAAGTTATTGTAGAGGAGGCACTTGCACCACCACTAGATTCTCTAGCTCTTCTTCCTGGACTACCACCACTTAGGTGGTCTCTTTTGTATCATCCAAGGTATGATCCATTTGTTCTGAATAAGAAATTTTAGGAAATTAGAAGTTATAAAAAAATTCAGTTTGAAGAAGATTAAAACAAGATGAATCAATTATGAAATCTTCCCTTTCAAGTAAGTCAGCATGAAAATTGATATCTTCAGGCAAGACCATTGTAATCTCAATCTCAGCAGGTGCATCATCATCTTCATAATCTTGCAAAGAAATAGCGAGGTCAAAAGGTTTTGATTGTTCATTAGAAAGGATGGGAAGATCATGTTTCAAGTTATCTTCAATAAAGTTTTTCCAAGATTCTTCCAAAAATTGTTGATCTCCCATAAGTGAATCAACTAGAATATGTACATCAGGAACCTCCTCGAGAAATGGATGAGTATGGGATGATATTATTAACTCTTTTAGAAGATCCTTCTCACCAACCTCGGGTTCTTTGACATAAAAAATGATTGGTGAAATCACTTCCACCACTTGTTCAGGTTCATGTTCCAACTTAAGATCAAGTTCGGGTTTCTCTTGACACGCACGAACATATTCAGAAATCAACATTATCTGGCTCTCCAATTTTTCGACTACATTACTAATAATTTTATACTTATCATCAAGATCATTTTAAACTTCTTCTGGCACCTAAGATTCATCAATCCATGCATAACAATTTGAGTTGACATTCATCATGAACAAAAAGATTTTTTTTAGTTTTGTTTTTAAATTTATGATTTTTTTTGTATTATTTTGTTAAATTAAAGGAAGAAAATTAATTTACAATATGTGAATAAAAATAATGAGTGAAGACCACTTGGTTCCCCTGCAATGGCGCCAATTTGATGAAGTGTTGTTGTGCGTGCTCTCAAAAATATTTATACTAAGTGCATCACAGTGGCTGACCTAGGTCGATCTATTGAGGATCCTTTTGCAGTCATTCACTCATTATTTCTAATTCAGTGTATATATACAAACTAAAATGACCAGAAATGATATTTGATAATTAAAATTACAAAATTAAATGTAAATTTGCAGATGCAATGAAAACACAATGAATGCAAACAGAATGATGTTAGACAGAAAGGAGATCCTCCTAGGATATTATCCAGAGTGAACCTCCATCGTCTATTTTCTTAGTTTCCAATTTACATAATGAACATGGTCCATCGTATGCATGAACATACCCTTCTTCCTATGGTTGTGAACGTAGGATACACTCAACGATCGCCGAGAGACCATACATCCACCTCCTCGATCAAGGGAGAATCTGACAGAAGTGAAATCTAAGCTTTAGGTGGCAAGTGGAGACACAAAGGTGCCTTGCCCACTAAGATCCCCCTTAGCATAACTATAAGTAAAAAAAGAAACTATATAACATTAATGATCAATGATTTGGGTTCACCATTTAATTACTACCCTGATAAATTCCTCATGTTAGCTACTCATGATCATGAGCATAAGAGATCACAGTGAAAAGAAAACGAGGATAGAAAACAAAAGAGATATAGAAATATGGAGAAAAGAGAACACTTGAATTAAAACATGTAATGAAATTACAGATTTAATGTAAAATAAAATACAATAATGAACTACATATAATGGAAAAAAATGGCTATTCCTAAGTTTTCAACCCCTTGGAATGAAAAAGAGATACACTTTCATAGGGAAATGGTGTGGAAATTTGGATCCAAAAATCATCCCTGAATCCAGGCGCGTGTATGGACTCTTTAATGACAGAATGTGGAACTAGGTCCTTCTTGAAAGTTGTTCCCCTAGATCACTTCTGTCGACCTGAAAAATATGGTCCTTATAAGTCCACTTATGAAGGAGATATGGCCAAAATAAACCAGATATTTAATTATGTCCAGGTGACTATTCGTATTCCAAAACACCGAGTTCCAACGCATTAATGTCATTGAAAATGAAATACTCATGTGGGGAAATCTTAATGAAAGTTGTTCCTATATATTGCCTCTAGCTCCAAGTAAAATATATGATCCAATGGTTTGACCATTAATGAGATATGGTCCCCACAATAAAATTATACAGTTCTGTACACAGTTTTCGAGGCCCCATTTGGGAGCTGGATTTGAGCTTCCAATTGATGTATTGAGCTTTGGGTCCAGCAGTATAAAATGAAGCTCATCGAACATAGGAACATATAAAAGAAGAATTTTTCAATTTGGATCAGTTTAGACAAATGTTATGTTCGAAACATTATCATAAATCAAAACTGTTTAAATCCAAAATAAGCCATTTTTCCAATTAAGCTCAAAAATACTCATAAAACATAAAATGTGACAATTGACCTTTAAATAACACATTGGTGGGATTAAAAAATTGAAATTAAGAATAAAATAATTGAAAATATTTGTTCTATCATGGTACCACAAGAAAATTTAGTAGATGACACTTTAACAGCCTGGTATATATGGTCCACTATAGTAGTCAAGGACCCTTTCCCTACATATATAGGAGGTTTCAAATATAGTAATCGAAGACCCATGTCCTGACTCTTGAGGTGTGTGCCAATCAGATAAATGATAGAGAATCAATTCCCATCGTTTTCGGAGTGTGACACAATCGGTCAGTAAAGAACCCATGCCTAGGACAGTTAGAGTGGTCTATTATAGCATATAAGGATTCATTCAACATCAACAATGGAGTGTTCCTCTTGGATACATACGTTGAGATGCAGGCCTATCCTAGCTATAATGTTGCACTCTAAATCCTCAAGTGAACACTCTAGATATCTACTATATCAATATTCACCTATGTAAGTGGTAATATTGAATCATGTCATTGTACATCTAAAAATACAAAAATTAAGGTAGCATATAATTATACATGAAAAAACCCGGTATATAATTCTTGCATGAAAAAATATGACTCTAAACAGATGAGATATGACTGTTTTTTTCTTCATAAGAAACCAATGGGTTTACTAAATGTGGGGGGACCCACATTACATGTGGTCCCACATGGTTATGTGTATATGTCCCTATATGTAACATGAATCAGAAACTAAGTTGAACAATAAGACATGTAATCTGTATGAATAGAATTTATAATACACTCAAGGTCCCTACACATGCACGTTGTGCTTTTCCCATGTCTATTTATTTTTGTGCACGATGTATATCAACACAAAGGGTACCACCGATATCATTCCCCATGTCATTGTAAATGTTCCCATGGAATGTTCCTTATCATTCTCAGTCCCATGTACTCTTGAAGTACATTCTAGGTCACCAACACATGGTCAAAAGGTGTGTTGGGGTCTTATATGTCGTGTAACACATATAATTCTACAAAACCATATATTCATCCTCAAGGGACATTGAAACCATCATTTATTCAAAATAAATAATGTTTAGTATCATTTTTCATAGAAACAATGATCTATCCTCCATGATTAGTATTCAATCATTCCACCTTCTTATATAATATCAAAACTAATCTAATATGGTTTACCTCAATAATTTTTTCATGTTTCCTGCAATATGGTGGCCCAGAAACAGATTCAATTGAAGCACTTGATTGCCAGTTTGACAACTATTATCCTGCATTACTCTCACCCCATATATGTTTAACTTGGAACCCAATTCAAAAAATAATTCACATGAATCAAAAAACAATTGATTTAATCTATTAATTTTTATTTCATTTTTGAATATGTGATTCCACCATGAATTCAGGTGTCCGATCAGACTTGGTATTAGGAAATGTCAAACATAGTTCTCAAAGGTGAACTACTGAAAAATAAAGGGATAGAAGTATAAGAATTAGGTATTTACTATTTTTATATAATATTTATTGGTCAATGAAAAAATTAACTAATCTTGGATGAGAAATACTGGAAAACAAATTTAATTTTATAATGTAGGTGCTTAAAATTCTCCACAGTTGGAACAGAAAAAATAAAGGTTTTATCATGATAAATAAATTTAACATAAATGGAGAAAAATAACATATTAGGGGTTCTACATTATGATTGGATCATTTTCATAGGCTAACAGTATTTTCAATGGCTGAGGAGAGTCATTGTAACACCCCAAGATTTTATGAAAAATATTATTTTTAATTTCATGTCTTGTGTTGTACACTACACCAAAAGAAGCTTGCACAAGACACATCCTTGACATGCCTTGCATTACACACAATCCCGACCTTCCTCAATAGCGTGTGTAGTATGCAATACCATGTTTTACTAAACAACGATATGCTATTAAAATATAATTAAAACTAGCCGTTATGAATAGTAATAACCACTTTTTGAAATTTTGTAAATTTTATTTTTCAAAATGGACTTCATTTTTGGATTTATAATATTAAAATTAGCTTAGGGTGAAATTTTGGTACTTTTCGGATAACTTTCTTATTCTGATGAATAGTGAAAATTACTAAATTTTAATTAAAAACTACTTTTTTCATATAAATAATTAATAGAGATAAATTATTAGTTTGAGTGGTTTTAAAGTATATTTAGAATATATTTTTTCAATTTAATACAATGTTGGTCATTGGATGTAATTTCACATTTAAACAAGACATAAACAAGTGTCAATCTTTTGATAGTTATTATCTCTCAAAAACACGCTATTTGTTTTGACGATGGGAATTAATTTTTATATTAATTAATGTAATTGATTTGTTTTGAATTTGTTAAAATAGACTTCATTTTTGAATTCATAATATCAAATATATCTTGGGCCTAATTTTTTGTATTTTTCCGGAAACGTTCATTTTTTGATGAATAGTGAAACCACTAAGTGGTGGTTAAAAAACTGATTTTTTCATAAAACATTATTTTACCGCTTCTGTGAGTGGAACTTCAAAAATCCGAGATACACGGTTAATATCAAGGACTAAAATGTGGTTCAATGAGATGAAAATAATTTTGGGTGAATAGTAACTTTTGACTTTTTTTACCACGGTCAAAAGTAAATAGGGTAATTAAGGATAAAAATGATATTATTATTACCCTAACACATGTCCTAATTCTATTGGATAAATGTAATTCGGCCAAAAACAACCTTAGGAATAAAATATGACCATTTAGGCCCACTTGGATTATATTAGGACATTTATTATTAATTTATTTAAAGAAGGGTTAAAATAGTTAACATTAATGTTGAATAAGTAAATCATTTTTAATATAGGGTTATACATAAGATAAATTCGACTATAAATATTCATTATAAAGCTAAAAAGAATTCCTAAATAGTTATATTTTATTTTGTAATTTTTAGACATTAAATAATTTAATTTATTTATGACACAACGATGATGCAGTAATTACCTTTTTAAGAAAATATTAACATAATTGATGTTATAAATGCCCAAATAAATGTAATTTGAGACTTTTTATGACTTACACTAATTTTATAGGTTAACATGGAATGTTAATGTTTATTTAAGTAACTTGGTTTGAACTTATCATTCTGTTATGAATTTCATAAAAATAATGTACCAAATAGTGCCAAAATTGACATAAATTAGTTTTTAAAACAGATATTATATTATTAATTTTTATTTAATTCCTTAAAATCTAATGTTCATAAAAATGACTTAGATAAGGATAGATATATTAATAATAAACAACTTGGGGTTCGTTTGTCTTGTTATGGTAATTTTATTATCCATATAGTGTAATAAAATAAAAAGACACGGTAAAAGTTAAATTATTTAACTTAGAGTTAAATATAATTGATAAGGTTAAAATAATAACCTAAACTTGTCTAAATCCAATTGGATGAGAGTATTTCGACCCATCAACACTTTATATTCGAAATAAGACCCTTTGGAACCATTATAACCCGAATTTGACATTAATATAAAATAATATTTTGAGATTTTCTTAAGGTGCCCCTCTCCTCCCTTATAAAAGGGAACCTCCTCCCTCTCCTCATCACACCAATTTGAGCATTAAAGCTCGGCCAAACCCTTCCAAAATCTCGTATGCACTTCCCTAGTATCATCATAGAGGTCCTGGACTTCTTCAAAGACCATCCTTAGTTCTTTAAGTGGAGGTTAAGAAAAGGCGCGTCAAAAAGAGGTAATATCCATTACCAATCTTTTTCAATTTCTTTCTTCTTCAACTTCTTCTTCTTTAGTTGTTTCATGATAAAGTAATAAAATCAGTATTTCTTATATACTGATATGTTATTATAAATATTAAACAACTCTAATTAACCTTCTATCCATCCTACGAAAAAAGGAAATCACCGCACGTGCGTACGTACGGAATACCGTCTCCACGCCGTGGTGTAATCTATTTTCCGCCACCACCTTAATTGGATGGGTATAATGGTGTAATGAGTAACTATATATGATTATTATAAAGTTATATTTATACTGAAATAGAATACATACACTTCAACACAAGTTCACGATCATGAGAACGATATCATCGCTCGTGCGTACGTACGGACTACCGTCTCCACGAAGCGATAAGATTCATTCTCCACATTAACCATTCATGAATGATTATAAAGTATATATAATGAATAATAATTAAATATATGACATGTTAAATCTACTGGATTTATGTATATATATATTTATGTCTTCTACTTACTTCCATTCAAGACAATAAGGAAAGGAAAACAGTGTTCATGTGTACGTACGGACTACCGTCTCCATGAACGGTGCGTTTCATTTCATTTATCTATATATTATATATATATATACTAAATTATCCAAGGAAACTCGTCTAATATAATACTAATATTATCCTTTCCAACTCACCAACTGGGTGATGATGATGGAAAAAATAAATTTTAGATATAAACATCTTAATTTTACCTAAAATAGGGGGACCAAATGATAAATGAAGGGAAAAAAATAATTTCAGCATAATAGTCCTATGAGTTATATTTTTTCATGTGTAAAAGACCCTATACCCAATGATAATAAAAGATTATTTATAACTGATGGGTTAACCTTATACATCATTACAACTATTCATGTCAGATTTTATGGCTAACAGTGTGTTTTTGGATTCATATACAAGAATAAAAATATCATTAACATATATGAGTTTTGATAGAGTGGGAAACTCCGTGAAAATCATGATCTATTTTTACATTTCAATTTAAAAAATACAATCTATACATTTAATAATTATATAATTAGACACGTAAAATAGAAATATTGGTAGTACTTCTCCTTTTATGATATCAATCAAAGATTAGATAAATAATCATGGTGGTCTATTAATGAGAATGGTGAGACAGAAAGAGTTTGGAATGGGGATGATTAATCTGATGTAGGAATTGAAGAAAAAATATCTCAAAAGAATTGAAATAATGAAAATCGACTTCATTGTACATAATTCTTTTTAAAAGTATGGTTTAAGGTAAAAAATTATACACTTTATTATCCTTTTCATTAAATTTATTGTTTATGAAGTTGTATCAAGATATCATTGAATGTCCCTTCTATATAAATATCTATAGAAGTTTGTAGTTATAATCTCCCTAATAAAATCATCCATAATGTTTGAAATAAATTTTGTAATGATTTACGGGTCAGTGTTACCAATTGTAACTTTTATGATGTTTTTAATGTTAATTTCATTTTCATTATTTGGATAGAAGGGTAACAAATGATGAGTTATTTCCATGATTTGTGGATTCTTGATCGATGAAAAACATTATATATATTTATTCCTCTTTGTATGTAGGCTGTCTCAATAGAACATAACAAATGTTATTTTAATCCCATTTGGATAAAGAGAAATATCAATATTGATGGAGAAAAGTGATGATTTAAATTCTTCTTTAGGAGGAGTGTAAGACATCAATTTTAATGATCTTATATAAAATTGACTGAATTTTCAATAATGATTGTTTTTTTAATTAAATCATCTACGTAACAACATATAAATTGATCAATCAATGACATGGGGATGAAATGTTTTGAGGTAAGGGTGAACCCTATTGACAAAAGATGAAATTATCCCATTAAATAACACTTTTTTATATATCAAAATTGTAAATGATATTATAGTTTCATTAACCATATCATATTAATATGGAATTGAGCTAGTTATAGTCTATCAACTGCATTATGGTTATAATATCATCATGACTAGAAAAAAAATTTGATTTCATGTCTCAATTGAGAATCATAGTTTTGATTTATACTTGGTATGATATAAAGATTCTATTTTGTATCTCGTATATCATCCTCAAGCATTGGGAAATATATTTTTCTCCAAATTCATAAAAAGACATTGGGGGTTTGAATATTTTTCGTCGTGTTTTTACAGTGGACTGCATAAGGGGTCTAACTTATGGGATTCAAGAACAACTTACACACATCAATGTGTGATAAGCCTTCAATTTGTTTTATCAATAATGGGTAGGGGATGTCATAATGAATTATATAGACATATAAATAATAATAGGTAAATTATTCAACTGAATATTGGGAGGGTAAAACTAGATATCCTAATGTTAGAATCCACATTTATAATTTTATAAATGAAACTTTTCATCATTCTATCAGGAATATAATTTATAGTGTATATAATCCTTGTAAAACCATCACTATATATTGATAATTTTTTAAAATTCTAATAGTAAAATAAAGTAAAAAATTATTGAGAGAAAATCATATTAATGTTACATCTATTTTTCTCATCTTGTCTCTTGAAAATATTAATCCATAATAAAAACCCATTTATGTTTAATTTCCTATGATGTTTTCTCTAGATCCCACTATATTCCCCTCCACTTGATTTATCATCTGTAGTCACATATGTAGAAGATATATATAATTTGGTTTTCTATCGAATGAGAAACATATATGTGATGATTATTTTTAGTGGGACCAGGGTCCTGAATTCCATAATCATTGAGGATCCATTTTTAAACTATCTCATTACTATGTGTATTATTTGTAAAAAATGAATATCCATGAGTGTAATATTTTAATAATATCTATTTAACAAACATCATTTAGTGTTCAGGAAATCTAATAAATTTATATTGTGGGTTGTAATGTAATGTCTAAGTCTTGTTACCAATGGTGTGTCTCCAAGACCCTGACATTTATTGTAAATTACCTTATTTGTATATTAGATTTAACTCTTGTGTGACCTGCTCCAAACGTTCCTTTTCACGACCTATAATTTTTTCACGTTTTATTTTCTCTTCATTTCCATTCCATATAAAATTATTTTTTCCACTACAATTTCCCCCAATTAGGTGTTCTATTCTCATCCTTTTTGATTACAGAATCTTGAATTTCATTAGTCTCATCATCCTAGAATTTATCATATGAAGGTTAAATGTTTTTCTTGAATTTAATAATTTAGATGACTATGATACATTTTCTATTATTTTGGTAGAAAAATAAATGATTACCTATAATAAGGTGATGTATGGTTCATTCTCTGGGACAACAAATCAAGAATATTTTCATCAGGGTTGGGAGGAAACACAAAGGGAGATTTCTCAATATATCATTATCCATTTGTGTCACATAAAACTACCAAATCATGTTCTATAGAGTCTGATACCATAAATCAATTCCCTTATTTATGTGACCCTACAAAGAATGGTCAGCTTAAATTTAGTGTTATGTACCATCATAATTTATATATCTATATTTAATATATCTATATTCCATGATATATTTCTAGCACCATGATTTGTAACGTTACTATATGAAGTCCCATTATCCATGTTGAAATGCACATGGTCAATTGTCTTCTGGGACATAATATATACTAGTGAAGTGGATAAATTGGGGATTTCATGTTGGATTTGAATATTTTTTGAAGCCTCTTCAATTTTAAAAACTCTAATAAGTGATCCATTTCAATTGTCAAAATGAATCACCATATTTTCATCATGTTTATTAGGTTGATATACATGGAAAATTATTTAGAAAACCTTCAAAACATAAATTAGTATTAAATAATTTTATATACAAAAAACATAATACTTATACATTTATTTATTGAAAAGATTATTACATTTGGAAAAACTATATCAATCATAACTTTTACACAATGATGCACAATCATTTTTGAAAATATATATTCTTTATTATTGAAAAAGTATGTATTCTTCTTAGTATATGTATTCACCAGAGGATATACATTAATGAATGTTGTGAGGTAAAAGCCCAGTAAGATGATAAAAAGGTTCATCAAACTATATAATATAGGTGAACACAATCATCAAAATATTACCATATGTATAATATCATAATCCAAATCGTGAAGGAAACATTTCATAAAGTCATGTAATGTCGAAACACATAAAAATGAAACATCATGTCACAATAGTAAAATACAACACATTGTTGTGACATAATGTAGCACCATGCTCAGACATTACATATGTGGATAATCATAAAATAATAAATAGAGAAAAAATAAATCATCATGTCCATGTATAATACGTATTATCCCATGTGATACATCCAATTAACCATTCCATTGGAGGGATATATAATTCCATTCCCACCCATAACATCATAATAATAACAAAATCTTCCATGCCACATAGAATGTATACCCATAATAGTTATAAAATAACCCATGGAAAATAATGGGTTTCATAAGGTATTCATGATGAAAACATTATGTAATAATCATTGGGGCTCCAAAAAAATCAATCTCATAATTTGAAATAATATATTTATTTTCTTTGGGTAATGAAAAACACACAAGGAGTTGATTATATGTTTTGGAAGGAAAACTCTTTTTGAAAATCATTATAACCAAGTTCAAAACAATGATGGAATACATGTATATCAATTAAAGAGAATCCAAGAATAATTGAATTCTATTAAATAAAAATTAAATAAATGTTGACATTGAAAATGATGTGATTGAGGGAAAACACAAATTCAGGGAGTTGGATTCGGGAATCCCCATAGCCTAATTGATGTTTATTTTATAGAATTTCTACCTCTTGAATACTATATCTTGTTTTATTAAAACATAGATCCAAAATAGAATTTTTTAAAACAATTATACTATTGATCCATCAAAATTATTAATTTTTTTATAATACTCTATTAATCATGAATTGTTTTTAAATAATATTATAAATAATATTTCATTTTATTTATATTTCAATAATTTTGATTGATGTTGTTATTCATGAGTAAAATTAATTCCAAAAAAATTATAATATATGTAATCACTTTTTTATGTTTTATATATAATTCTTTATATCGATTAATGATGATGATTTTATGTGTGGAAATGTAATTAACTTTGTAGGTGGTTAACTGACCTTTGATGTGACATTATACGGGGAGTGTGAAAGAGATTTTTGAAATTTTAATATATAGTAAATATGATAATATTAGTTGAATGGAATACATAGTAAAATGTTAAACAACTTATTAATAATTAAACTGAGTTTTTATTTTGATTGTGGTCGTGAAATATGAAATAGAAGAAGAGAAAAAGGAAGAGATGATCAAAAGTTACCAAATCATCAGTGAGTAATATCATGTACGATAGTAAAAATAATATTATTCTTAGAGTTGGATTACTATTAAATGTCCCTAGGTATTGTAAGGGTAATGACATGTATATTTTGGGTAGATATTTTAATTTTTGGAAGTGAGGGGGTGTGGTTTTCTAATTGGAGGGACATGGTTATTTATTCTTAAAGAGAGCGATGCACATCGATTAGAATATTATAAAATATATATATATATCAATTGTAAAACATAAAATATTAAATTTATGAAAATATTAATCATATATAAATATAATATAATGTTTTTAAGGAAATAAACATCTTTAGGATTTAAATTAATTAGTCTTTTAAAAATAACATTAGGGAGAATGAAAAATTGGTATTTTAAAGGAACACTTTTAGCTTTAGGATTTGGAAAATATTTTTAGATATATAAATAATGTATATTTTATTATGGTGTATCATATATGGAATTGAATATGTTTTTTTAAAATTACATGTTCATAAAATAATTTGGTCATCATTAAATAAATATTTATTAAATTTTAGATACATCATTTAAATAAAAACCTATATTTGTACTATTCAAATGAAAGTTTTTGGATTTCAAAAAATTAAAAAAATAGCCCTATGAAAACACTGAATTGATCATTTAGAGAGATGATATTATTATTTTCAAAATACTATTTTAACATTGGTTAATATAATTTAGAATATAAAAAGTATATTTTTTTGGGAATTATTTTAAAATACATTTGATTAAAAATTAGCTTATATTATCATTGTGTTTTTTAATGATGATATTTTTTTTTAAATTATAATATTTTTATTTATATATATTCTCATGATAAATTTTATTTATATCACTAGATATTATTTTGATATTACATTTCTATTCCATTGGTCCTTTTACTATTTCCAACTATCATATTACTATTTCCATTAGTTGGGTTACTATTGTCATAATGAAATTACTATTCTAGTAGCCATATTATAATTCTAACAATATGATTTCCAAATATAAATACAACTTCAATAATTCAATCAATGTTTATTACAATTCCTCCCATGGTTTTTTTCTATGATGTTTACCAGTTTACTAAAATATTTTATCATTTTAATATGGATGTTCTTGATAGGAATGATTCAAGTATATTGGGGTGATCCATATATTTCTATTGTACCTTTTCAATTTATTTACCCCTTGTAATTATTTTACATTTAATGGTGTTATTCATTTACAAACATAATGATTTTGATTAATTAAAAAATGTGTCTTATGTTTATCTACGTGTTATATGTGAATAATATTGATTAACATAATATAATAAACATTCATTTCATGAAATAAATTTCATTTACATACTTTGGGTTATTTTAATCTTACCTCATTTAAATATTTCATCTCGGAAATTTAAAATCATAATTTTTCTGAGAATATATGATGCTGCTTCTATTTCCTTGTTTACTCATGTTCCCACATTAAATCATCATTCTTATTATTCCACCAATAAAAATTGACAAGGTGAGTTGTCTTATTGTGTAGAAAATTCTCTCTTATGACTATGATCATCATAGTCCTCTCCTTGTAAATTTGGTCATTTCCTAGATGTACCACTTCAAGATTCATTACATGTGATGGATCTATTATATACTTAGTCAAGAGAGATAACTAGAATATATCATGATCCTAAAAAAATATTTGTTGTTCATGTCAAAAGACTAATATTCATATGTGATCAAGTATCTCAAAGTGGGAAATGTACAAAGGGTTAAAAATATCCATCATTTCATATAGCATGATTCTAATCCATAGTGATACTATAATTATTTTTATTATCAACCATCAAATTGAAAATCCCATTGATGTTTGTCATAATTTCTATTTTTCAAAATTGAGTTGAATTTATATATTTTTGGATGACATGAACTATATTTGTATTAGGATGCACATAATTTGGTTGATGTTTCATTGGTTCCCCAACATAATCCAAATTAGTTGGAGTTCTACATCTCTTCTCATATAAAGCTTCTTATGGATCTTTGTTTAATACATGTGTTTGTTTAAATTGGGGATGTAGGACCCTTTATCACAATAATGTCTTAATCAGGGCACTCCATCACATTTTTTTTATTCCACAAGGCTCACTACCCACTAGGATGTCCACTATGCATCAACCTATAAAAAAATTATTGGGAAGAGGATATATGTTGTAAATATACAATTCCAAAAACCCATCGACTCGATGACATCAGATAGGGAAATAGTTTTCGTGTCCTCACAAACATATGTCATGTTCTGACACCACTGGTGCCAACAACCATGAACCTTAGGGCACAAACTATTATTCATTGAGGACTCAAACAATCTCAAGAAGGTCATTCAATATGAATCATATTTTTATACCTTCTCTAATACGATTTTTTGGATCTACATTGGAGATACTAGAACCTAAATTGCTATATTTTCTACTTTTTGTCACTCTCTTTAGGTTTTTTTATTTAGTGGGGATTACGACATACAAGGGTGGCTGACATCCCATCCCCATATAAAAATGACATGTGATGTGGAGGGGTGGATATAGATTATATACCATTCCAATGACCTTATTGTCTCATATGTGGGACAAAGAGACAGGTTTCATGTTTTAGCACACATATTTTAGGTCATGACACCGAGGTATCTAGAAACCATGACCCATAGGGAACACATTATAATTTATTTGAGAATCTAACAACTAGAGTATAAGCTGTTGTTGAATTATAAATCAACTAATGGGCTATTTTGATATCATAAACATTTCAAATCTATCGAGTAGTCTCTTAGAATGTTCACATGTGGAGGAATAGTTCTTTTAGATTATCCATCAGTTAAGTGATGATTGGACATAATTAAATTCAATTTAGTATCATAATCATGTTTTGGAATTATCTAGAAAATTTATTTGAGCCTTGGATAAAGATAATATATTTTTGATGTTTGAACGCCATGAATCCTCCCCACATCAATGTTAAATCTTCTAAAATAGATAATATGTAAGAATCTAGGGTTAGTCCATCCCATAGAACACATATCACATTAATTCCTTTTGATTTAATAGGGAGTCCAGTGAAAAATACCATTGTGATATTATCCAATATCCACATGAGTATAGGAAATGTTTTCCCATCACCTTAAATTTCTATCACACGTCTTTAATTTACTGACATATAATGAAATTTGAGTTGTACTATAATATCTCCTCCATCATGTTATCAAAATAGAACTACACCAAAATATCATTTTTCATATTCATACTTAATATGTGGATAGAGAAATGTGACTAACATGAATTATCCAGTTTGTTATTCATTTTCTCAGATGAAGTAGGAACTCAAATCCAAGTACCAAACAAAAGCACACCATCATCATCCATGTGGAATTCAAGTAGGTTCTCATCCCTTACATCATTGAAAATTTATATCTAAAATTATTCAATTTATGCCTCCTTCATCTTCTCTAAGATGGATGGTTCGATTATCATTTGTCAATGAATGTATTTATTCCCTGTTGTTAGGATTACCAGAACCAACTGTTTCATATCTATGATTATAGAGGCATTCTTAATCATTATCATGGAAAAAGAAAGAGATTATTTTTTCAATTTGAATCAACTAGTTGATTCAACATTCTATAAGTGTAGTGAATAGAGAAATAATAGTCCTTGATATTATATAATAGTATGCTTGATCCATGTTGAGCTCAATCAGTGTGAATACATACTTTACACTCATGGAATAATATGGATTTCGATTACACTAGTGGATATGGTAAATTCCACAATTTCATTTTTCGTTGAAGACTATAAAAAAATACTTAGATTATGATAATGTTTCCTATGGATGAAACATTATTCATTTAAATGTAAAAGTTTCTAAACATAGAATATATTTTATCATTCCATACTATTTTAAACATAATCATTAGATTAGCATCAAGAACTTCTTTAGCCTTTCATTAAATAAGAATACCATTTATAAACACTAACAAAAAAGGTTTTAGGAATTCCCTGAAGAATGTATTCATTAAATCCATGATATTATTGGGACATTATTATGTCTGAAGGGAATAATTAAGAAATCATAGTACCCATAACGTGTATGAAACGATTTCTTTTTAATATCATCCATCATTACCATCATTTGATGATATCTATATCAATTTTCTACCATTGAGATATATTTTTCTCCTCATTATAGATATAATAAGTCACCAATAATTTGTATTGGATACCTGTTCTTTATGAATATTTTTTTTGTGATACCAATAGTGGATAAAAACACAATTGATCTACCCTTTTTCCCTATAAAAAGCATGGGTGCACCCCATGGTGATGAACATTGACATATTAATCATTTTTACAAATTCTATTTAAGCTATCTCTTTAACTCTTCTAGTTTGATAGTGGGCGTCATATAAGAGTATTTTGAGATAGGATCAAATCCAGGTATTAGTAATATTAAAAAACTACCTAATGATTTGATGGATGTCCATGTAAATCTTTTAGAACTAGATCAGTATATTACATCTAAATTAGAATTTCCACTATGATGATGCATTACTTGTATTTGGACAATTTGGAATGGAATTATTCATTATAGGTTATTACCACCAACACCAATGAGGAATTTTCCAATGGAGACTCATGACAATTATTTATTTTGTATTGTTTTATCCGATAACTCAGTTTATGAAAATAGATTTTAATTTCCAAAAAGTTGATGTGTGCGCTATATAAATACATCCATTATATGAGAAATATATAATTGAATTCTTATAAATGAAGAATTGCGTGATTAAATATAAAAATCATCCCACATTAGGTATTAAGAATTGAATCCACTAAATGGGTTTTAACAATTTCACAACTTGGTTTTTTATAGATATATACACATTAAGGTATTTGGTATTAAATTGAACAGTTCTTGAAAATATAAATATATAAAGGGGTGAGTTCAACTGATAAAATTAAAACACTTTCTATTATTTAGTGAATATGAATTGTTCCATGTTTGAGTTAATTTTCATTCTCCATTTCAGGATCAGTGATGGTGTAATATTTCAATATATCCATTGGATTTGGCGGTTTTCCATGATGATTGCCCTCAATGACCCATGTTTTGGTTCATTGGATTTCATAGTTACATTGACCCAAATATTATAATTATTAAACAATTGGTGGTATATTACGAGTTGAATTCATTTCCTACATCATGTTTGTCAGCTTATTCAGGTATGTTTAGCTTTCCTGATCTCGGTGGTCTCCTCCCCAACTCTTAATGAATTTACCCATTCAGGTGAGGAAATTCCAATGGTTTTTCTTCCCAAATAATTACCTCATAGGGGGATAGATACCATTTTATCCATTGTTTCTTGACACAACTGAATTGAAACTCCATTATACTCTTCTCACATACATAACCATGTCACAATTCTTCAAAATTTATCCCTACATTGACAGTGAATTGAACCACGTATTTATATATACAGAAGTATCAAATAGCTAGATCCATTTTAACATATTGTTTTAGCCCTCTAAAGAACCAATCTATTTTTATATCATTTTTTATAACAAAACCCGATGTATAGATTGAAATCCTTGTGAATTATTCCTCATAACCATCATTATATTTAACATTCATTTTCATATTATTTATGAATGATATATATATATATATATATTCCAAGAGTTATATTATAATAGCTTTTAAGAATTAATTTTTATTTTATTCCACCCAACCTCATTAATTTAATATTTAGATTTTTGTAATTTATTAATTTCTATTACTTAACATCTTATCTATCTAAATGATAGATTTCTAGAGCCACCTTCTCTTTTTTAGAATATTTTATCATATAAAAGATATTCTACATGGAGTTAAATCACTATTCTAGGAAAAGTGGAATAGGAGAACCAATAAATGTCATTGGTAATTTTCACATAATGAAATCAATTTATAGTTTTCTATAATAATGTTAAGAAGGATGTTAAACTTTGTTTTGGTTATTTTTCAGAGCCAAAGAATTTTGGGAAATAATTTCCTTAATTTGTTTAACTCCACTTCCCAAAAAAATTGTTTATATTGTTTTTGAAATCTCTATATTGTCCCACAAAAATGTTTTTTTGACTGTTTTCTTCCAGTTCGCAGAATGTTCTAAAATAAAAAAAATTATAAAAAAATTAGACCACAAATAATGAATAAATAAATTGTTACTTTTCGAAATTAACTCTGAAGGAATATATTATGTGATCACTATATTTAAAGATTTTATAAAACAACGCTTTTGGGATGTTTATATTTATATTGAAATATCTGTAGGATTGTCAATATTATTTTTATAATTCCAAATACTATAATAAACTAAAAAATACAAAGGAAATAAACTATAGGAACCCTAATTTTATTATAATAATATTACAACATTTCAATGATATATAACAATACAGTTGCGCATTCATGGTTTTAGTAGTTTAGAATATTAGGAACACTTTCATAAAACATAAATTTTATAAAATATATCATAAAAACAAATTTATACCATTATTCATTATCCTTAAAAAATATCACATTCCTTATAATACATATAGACACCTAAGTATATACTTTAATGAAATGGGTGTTCTAGTAGACTAGTTAAAAGATGAATATTGGTCCTGAATCAATATAACATGGGTTATTACATGTAATTACACGTTTATAAATTGTATGAAATTTTTAATATCCATACAATATTATGTTCATAATTTTTTACATTTCAATTGATGTAAATGTGGTTAACTGACATTGACGAGGCATTATCAGGAGAGAGGGAAATAATTTTTGAAATTTATATTTATAAAAATTATGATAAATTAAATAGTATAAAATAATTACTATAATGTATAATTAATAACAATATAAGATTATAAGGCTTTTATCAATGGGGTGGAAAAAATAATGTTAAAAAAAGAGAATAGGTGATCGAAACTTACTTAATATTTGGTGTAGTTTCTCTTGTATGACATTATGCATATAAATTTTTTCTTAATATATAAATAATAAATAAATACTATATACTGGTTTTTCAGTTTTTGATCCCCTTTATAATTAGGATTCATTATTCTATAAAAATTAATGTGTAAGGAATGAAAAATATTATTTCAATGGATCACTTCTAACATTATGTTTGGAATATGCTTTCTAATATTGTACGTTATGTTGTTATTATTATAATGAATATTCCATGAAACATATTTTTTTCATAAACTAAATTTATATAAATTAGTATGTCATAATTACATAATGAATAATTTAATTATAGACACATTGATTACCTAAAAACTATATTTGTTACTATTCGCCTTGAAATTCAAGTGTATTAGAAAATAACAAAAAAATAATTCTTGGATGATTTTGAAATTATGATTTCATGAATGGCATTTATTTCTAAAAAAATTACTATCATAAGTAGTTATTAATTTTAATTTAAAAAGTATGGTTTCTATGAAATAATTGAAAATATAATTTATTAAATATATTATAATATAAAATTTCAGTTTTATTAACAAGATATTTAATTCTCAGCATTAAAATATTTATATATTCTTATAATAATTTTGATAAAAATAATTATCCCACTTTTTTTAAGATTAAATTAAAATTCTAATGGTCAGGTTACTATTCCCAATGGTCACGGTAATATTCCCAATACTCAGCTAAAAATTTCAATGGTAATATTAATATTTTAATAATCTCATTACAGTTGTAATATTCATATTACCTATTATAAATACAATTTCATTATTTCACTAAATACTCACTAATGTTAACCAAAATGTAATATTATTTAGTATCTAAGATGTTGAGTAGTTTAATAATATTATTTTTCTTTTTTATAGTTTTTTTCATAATATTTATGATTCAAGAGTATTATAGTGATCAATATTTTACCATTGTAGTATTAATATTTCAAAATTATACCCTATTAATAAGTTTTATTTTGCATGTTTTTTCATTGAATAATGTATTGGTTTTATTAATGAAATAACGTGTTGTTGGTTTCTCTATGTCTTGTATGTATATATTATTTTATTAAATAATATAATACAAATTCATTTAAAGAATTTAATTTAATTATAATTTATGGGCTATTTCACGGTCTCGTATTTAGAAATTTCATCCATGAAATTTCAACTCATATTCATGTTTGGGAATATGTGAGAGTAATTTTGTTTTGTTGTATCCCATGGATCACATGTTTCCTTTTCATAATGATTGATTTTCTTATGCACATTGATACGAGGAGTTTTATTGTTGAATAGAACATTGGATCTGTGGTCTAAGAACTTCACCAACTGCTCCTTGAATGAGAGGTTATTCTCCAATTTAACCACATGCATATAGAGTACATTTCAGGGACCATGTTTGTACTTCCACTGGACGAATATGTGGAATACATAATGATCCTGAAAAATATTTGGTGGATGTGTAAGTATATAGGCCACTAGCCAAATTAGGAATATAATCTAAAAGGGAACAGTGTACATATGGATAAGGATACCCTTATATATAAAGTACATGATTCTCTCCCATAGTGATATTTAACGGGAGAAATTGCATCCAAATTCAAACTCCATGACACTTTGATGATTCTTAAAATATTTCTTTTACCAAATATTAGAATATTTTATTTAATATTATATACAATGAAAGTTCTGTGACATCTATTTGACAATATTAGATCCCAATATTTTTTCCACAATTTTTGTCAAGTAATATTGTGTTCTATAACACATCCCATAAAAATATTGATATATATCAATATTAATGCAGTATTTAATGATGTTATTGTTTGAGAACTAAACTAATGAGAGATGTTGATCCCTTCCATATGTGAATTCCATTTAACAAGATAATAGTAGGTCCTTGAGATTCTGAATTGTCTTTTTATATAGGCCATAAGTTTGAGTGTGATATGTCATAATGAAATTCAATTCATTAATAAATTCTTTTTTTGTAATTATATATAATTTATAACTGATCAATGCAACATGATAAAAACTAAACAATTATAAAAACCCCTAAAAACCAGAACAATTTTTTGTATATATTAGCAAGTTTTTAAACTGATAATTATTCTTGTATAGAAATAAAGTCGGAATATTTAATGAGTCAATCCAAAAAAAACATTATTTCATAGTTTCTATTATATGAATATGAGATACCATGAAAAAATTCCATGGTTATGTTCTTCAATTTCCATATGGGTATAGGCCATGGCTGCATCATCACCCTGGACTTATATCACTCTAATTTAATGTGTGGGAATACCAATAACGTTTTGATATACCCTACAATCTACTTATTCATCTCATCACACCATAAGTTATATCGATGGTAAAAGTATATCTTGGTACATCCAATATGGAATGATAAATGTGAGATATATTTATTATCCTATAACACAAAATTTTCTTTAGGTGATGATGTAATAAAAATCCTAGTTTAAAAATGAATCACACCACCAGCATCATTGTGGAATCCATGCAGCTTCTCATCCATTAATGTTATAATTATATATTTTTGATCTGGTTCTTCTCTTTTTGTCTCATTGATGTAATATTTGATAGTTGGTAAGGATATATATGTAGAAGGGTATTATTTATTCCCTTCTAATGGGATTTCTATATCAATAAATTTAAAATCTATAAAGATATTATCATTCTTAATGAACATAATGGATAATGAAGTGGGTTCGTTCCTTCATTGAGCATTAGAAACATTGTTCCTCTTTTCCTAATGGTTTTGAATAGATAAATGGTCGTACTTGATTATTTTGAATAAAAATAACTGATTTATGTTGAGATACATCTGTAATAATATATATTTTAGAATGTTTTCATTAGTATATATGTCACACATCCCAAAAAATATGTAGTTCTAAAAAATAAGTAAGAAATTACCTATAGCTAAAATCTTTAGATCATTTTTGAGGAGGTTTTTCTAATGGATATTAAACTATCATGAGGTATATGCTACCAATTTCTCATTTTTCATAAATACCAAACAAAATCATTTATTTTAATCTTCACTATATATCACAAAACCTTTTCTACATGATGGAATTATGAGTATAGGTTTATGTATTATCTTCTTAATGAGATGCTAAATTCATTCTTCAAATTATTCCATAAAAACATAGATTAATCCTTTTGTTGTTAACATTATTAGTGGGTAGTAAATCATGATAAATTTATCAAAAAACCGTTCTAGTACTTTAATAATCTTTGAAAATACTTGATTTCTATGTTATTATTTTGTCTGGTCCATTTCTCAATCTGTATTGTCTATTAACGGTCCACATAATTTTTTCCACTTGTGACCATTTTCCACAAAAATGCGACTAGCTACTTTAAAAACTCATTGTTTCTGAATTTAGCATGCATTTTTTCCATCCCATTATTTCTCTAGAACAATCCTTATACGATCTTCATGTTCCTTCTAGATATTGGATTAAAATAGAATATATTCATTAAAAAATACCATAATTTTTTAGGAAGTTTAGGAAGTATATATTTGTAAAATACATAAAGATTTCATGGTAATTTGTATGTTTGACGAATATCACTATGTCTTAATAGTTTAGATACCTTCTGTAGAATTTTTCATATTAATATATTCCTTGTTCACCTTCATTTAATTATATCCATAATAAAGATTCAACTTTTATAATTATTGATCTTGACATAGTTGACCGAACAAGTAATCAATCTTTGGTAAGGGATACTTGTTTTTATGGTGATATTTTTAATCACACAGTAATCGATAACCTACTGTATTAAAATATCCTAGTTTTACTATGAAGAGCTCTATGAATCCTTATAGTGATGCACTGTGACATAAAAAACATTTTAAAAAATTATATTTTCGATACTCATTTAACACCTCATGTTTGATCAGGGCTATCCAATAGAGGAATTTGTATATAGGAGCAGATCAATGTATGAGATGTATTGAGAACTATACCTCATGAACATGGGGAAGTTTCAGTATCTATTTGAAAGATACATAATTTTATTTCTTTCTCATTGAGAAATAAATCTGGGTTGATATGTTCCTTTAAATCAAACTTTAAGAATTTTATTTTTCTTCATTGTGTATCATCATCTAAAATATTGAGGAACATTTTAGACCATATTCATGACCATTCATTAAATTGTATAAGAAAATTGTAGGATCATCAATTTGAAAAGTTACTTCCTTTTAGAGATAGTTGATATGTTCTATATAAAATGTGATCTAATTAATTACCATTATAGCATCGAGTTCAACCATGTAAAGGATTATGAATTTTGATAAAGATTATCTTAATGTAGGATAATAGGAGAAGGGAGAAACACATATATTACAATGCTTTCATTTCTGAGTGTTTTTTTAAATATCCCACCTTATGGTATCATGGATTTAGATCACCTATTCTTGAAAGAAAACATGATATAATAGAATGAGTAAAACTCAAATCAAATAAAACATTTTCCATTGTTGAGTAAATAGGATGTGTACCTAATATGACTTCATTTTCATGCTCCATATCAGAATTAGTGATGAAATAAGATTTCCCTTTCTCATTTTTCATTAGTGGTCTATAGAGATGATTACCCTAATGCACATATAGCTTATTTTATTGTCATTAATAGTGACCTTACAACATATAGTTGAACCATTGGACCATGGGTGGTGCATTAATATTTACTTTCCTTTCCTATATCACATTGATCTCCTTCTTCACATCACTTAAACATTTATGAGCCTAGTTGTATTCTTTCACACTCACGAACCATTTCCCCATTCCATTGTGGAAATTTCCATTATGTTTCTTCCAACATTTTTAAAAGGTGGTTTTTAGACACTCTTAAACCTTTTTCATTTTACCGAAAAGAATAAAAAACTATTAATCTATATATTTCTATATAACCATGGGTCCATTCTCCAAACTCTATATCTACTTTGAGAGAACATCTAACCACTTCATCGTCACTCGTTATGTCCTGGATAGTTATAGACTTTCAGAGTTATGTCTTTAAACCCCTAGAATTTATATATTATTCTATAATTTTTTATAACCAAAATTGAGGTGTGTCTTGAATGAATTGTGAATTCTTATTTTTATTCAGCATTGATTCACCTTAATTTTTCAACTATATGAATCGTCTCTAAATATTTGTAGGAAATGTCTATGAGATATACTTATTGAAAAATACTTTATGATATTATTCCCCCACCATATCTTTTATTTCCTCTGTCTTCTAGGTGTTCTTTATCAATTCAAACTATTTACTGACATCTCAATCTCAATGATAATCATCTTTTATCATCCCCTTTCTTATTGAATAGTTGTGAAAAAGGCCTTCCCCATTGATTTAACCCACTTTTATTGGAAAATATGATCAAAATATTCACTATGCATCATGGTTTATTGTAATATAAAGGTATTAATACATATTTTTTCCTTCATGGGTGATGTATGAAATTCTATGAGGATCAAGTTATTTTTCATACATTGAGACAACTAGGAAAAAAATTAATATATTGTTTCTAAATCCCCCTCCAATAAAATTGGGTATTTTATTTAGGAAATCATTTCATTATCCTTATGGATGGTTGCGGAATTTTTTAACAACTTCCAATCATTTTCTAAAGTAGCAATGTTTTCAAAAAAAATTATGTCATCAATTCTATAATAAAAAATGTATTATACAGTGAAATTAACTCTAAATAAATATCATATTTGATCCTAATATTTATAATTTCTCTAAAATTATATTTCATGTACGTTTATTTGTAAAGAGACTAATTATAAGGGTTTCAACTAATTCTTTCTAGTAATAATACCCAAATTAAAAATATATATATATATTATACAAACTACAGTGACCATACCTTTTATAAAAATATATTACATCATTTTAAAGGGAAACAACATAATAGTTATATATTCAAGTATCGAATGGTTTAGTTTGTTTGGAAAATTAGCATCAAACATGAAATTTATATACATGAACACAATCATTTATTTAAATAAAATTTATTTATAACTCAATATTCTCACATTCTCCCCTGAACATTGAGTCACCTAAGGATATAAATCAATGAAAGTGGGGAGTTGAAATCTCAGTAAGATAAGGAATGGGAGTAATAAATAAATATAACATAGTATATAATAATAATAATAATCACATCATAATAATTGGATCATCGTAAAAATCATGAGTTAAACATTTTATAAATTCATATATTGTGCCAATTCCTATAACAAGAACATCATTTCATTAATTTGAAGTATCATGCATATCTGAAAACCCACATAGCACCATCTACAAGAATAACATATGTGAATAATCATAAAATCATCATTGTAAACAAATATATATTCCTTTGCAAGAAAAATACACAATAACTCCTAGGATACATCACATTACCCAATCAATTGGAGGGAAATATATTTTTCTTCCCTCCTATCACGTTATAATATTCACATAATCATGCATGAATCATATAAAAAAATCTTACTCATGATATAACACATAGAAAGGAGTGGGTTTAATAAGGATTTAATAATGAATACTGTCACGAACCAACCTAGGTCAACCTGGACCCGATCACTCGAGCCAGTCTGCGGCAAGTCCTGAGGGGCTTTCCCGATCCCCCCATAATGGCAACTATTGCTGGGCATCAAAGCATACACCTGGGAACGATTTATCCCCAAAAAAACAACCAGGACCAGATAAAGAAATGAAATAAACTAAGGACGCAACAACATGGACAATTGAAAATAAATAAAATAAACTAATACATATACAAGGTGAAAATCAACAAATAGAAAACTAAAATACAAAACTGAATATCCCAAACGAACAATGCAAAACACTACAACCCGATGTCCATGTGACATCTTGGTCACCACCAACCATAAGACCAGCTATGCTCCAACATCAAACACCTATTAGGGAAACCTGAACAATGACTGAACCTGCAAAACAGCTCGGGTCTACCGACACCGAGTTGTATTGGTAGGGTGTGATCTAATCACTCATTATGAAACCACCATATATTCCATGTAATTTATTCTACAATACATTCCATTAATACTAGTTTTAACTAAATTATAAAATTATATTTTCATACACAGTTTGCTTTTTAAAAACAAACAAACATGATCCACTGCCCTTCAAGTTTAAAACCAAATACAAGGAAAAATAAAGGGGAGTTGTGATTTCTATTTAAAAACATCTAACTGAAATACTTTTTGATTTAATCACAATTTCAGAGTTTTATAATTAAATACCATAACCGGGTGCAAAGAAAAAAGTTTCCACACAAAGAGGGAAATTTTTCTAATTGTACACGTAACGGGGAAAAACGGGAAATCCTAGGAATGTAGAGGAAGACCAGAACATAATATACATGTGACTCATCCTGAATGCATGATCTAACTCGATGACGTCATAATTCCCTAACGCTCGGTATATCCCTACATGGACTAACTGAGGGGCCCAATCTCCATAGTAGCAATAACTCAGTATTCCCCTACTATGGGGCCACTAGCCAGTGTGTAGTCTATACTAGTGAAATAATCATTCTCAATAAACCTATTTTCTATTCTAGGTTCCCATGAAAAGTTCTCAAGGGGGTGTGCCATATCATTCAATAAACTTGTCACATGCATATAATAAACACACCACACAAATTGTAACTTCCCTGACCACCTCAAGGGTTTGTCCCTTGCCTCAAAATAATTATCATTCAATGAAGTCCCCTACCGAGGAACCTTCTATATCAAGACTAATCATTATGAAGGGATATCAACCCAAGAATGGTTTTCCAAAAAAATCTATATCAAAATCCATACGGTCTTTTACACCATGAATTCACCAATAATTTTTAATGTTCCAGTTATGACATTTAAAGAAAACACGTGGTAAGTGAAACATGGGGAAAGTGCGCCACACATGTTGAAATCCACTTTTAAAATCATATGCACTATACAAAATTTTCCAAAAATAGTTTCACACATCATCCATAATTTAATAAACCATTGAAGCACCTTGTAAAACAATTATAAATACCACTCAAAACATTTAACAAAAATAATTTTTTTTAAACAATACTTTTTATCCACATTCAACTGCATAGGCAAAAAATGTGCATGAATTGAAGGACATGTTAAAACCTATATTTACCAAGTTAAACTAACAATAAATAATTATCATAAACTATGTGGATTTGTAAAAAAAGTTTGAATCAGGGTGTAACAATTAAATACTAAAATACAAGTATGGCATGGAAAGAAATTGGAAGAAAAGGCATCGAGGAACCTACCTCAATTAATTGACTAAGCCAATGCTTTCAAAATCAGACTGTGAATTGCTCACGTACACGAACACCCACAAAAGCGCACACACTAGAAAAATTATTGCCACACCTTAACAACGTAGTTGACACCAAAATTTAGTGCGACGTGGACTAGCACACAACTAAATAAAAACCTAGGACTCAAATACAACATAAGACACTAAATGAAGATGTGAAAAACCAATCAACTGGTATAAATTATTACCCGAAACAATAGAGGTAGAGATAAATGAGTTCATCACCTCACCCTTGGCGGCGAATACCAGAACCTAGTCCAATGGGTCCCAAAACATCCATTGCACACTCTAAACACCGTGAAAATAGAGTGAATCACAAACCGAGACATAAAAGTTCAGTGAAATTGAAGAAACACCAAAATTTTAATGAGATGCAAACTATTTTTTGATGGCGAGGGGAATAGAGACCGCGCACGAGCAGAGCAGAGGTGCTGCGCAATGGAATTCAGGTTCGCGCCAGACGATAGTCGAACGACAGGGGTCAGGTTCTTTGGAAAAAGGGTGTGCAAGGGGGTTTGAGGTAGCGAAGCTAGGGCGTGCGGCCGGAGGGACACCGGAGGAGGGGAGCCGTGGAGGGGTGCAGCTGGCGTGGCGTAGGGCGGTGGCGTTGGGGCCACAGTGCGAAGAGGGGGGTGGGGGTGGGGGGAGGATGGGGGCGCACGGTAAAGGGGGGAGGGGGTGGCAAGGTATTAGGTTAGGTTTTTTAATAAAAATAATAATAATAATACATAATTGATAAAAATAATAATAATAATATAACAAACTTAATAATAATAATACAACTATAATAATAAAATTTGTAATAACAACAACATAATAATAATTATTTTAACATTTGTGATCATAAAAATTATAATAGTAATAATCCCAATAATAATATTAAAAATCATACTATTATTAATATTAATATTTATAACCATTTTCTAAAATTAATTTCATCAAAATTATCTTTCTTTATTTATTTATTTTCATTCACCAGCCAAATTTATTTATTTATTTACTCCAAACTGACTAACCGTGCAATTCGCCTGCAATAAAACGAGCGATTGAGAACATTGTGCCCGAACTGTGCCACCTGGTACCGCCTAGTTATAGTGTTATGTTGCGCGCTTGTTGAAAGACTTTATAAATCACATGCAGTTTGTGCGCCATAACTCCAACCCATTCGGGTAACTGCGCGGGCAACTTGCAGTTACATCTAGTAGTGCACATAGACTGCACAACAAAAAAAGTCATCCAAAACTCAATATAATAATTAAAACAATTAAAAATTAATAAATAAATCAGGTCGGGGTGTGAAAATTCTCCCCAACACAGAACTTTCTGCCCCCATAAAGTCACCAAGACAACAGTTGACATAACACAAGTCCATGCCCCAAAAAAACCGAAGAAAACTGTGAATTCTGGGATGACCATACTCTCAACAGATCACACCCGACCAATTAAAGATAAAACAGATGGCCAAGGTTGAGGGGAGAACACATGAGGGTTCTCCCCACCACAATAATTTACTAATATGGAAACCTTGAAACCTGATCATACCACCCCTAAGGGGGGCCAACATACGATCTCCCAAACTAAACCCATTTAATTCCCCCACATGGACCGAACAATACTCAGAGACATAAAAAATCTTGCTACGAAATGACCCAATAGCCCAAGGCTAAGTAATTAACTCAACCCCTCCCACACCGACCGAAATAAATCTCACCACAACCAGAGACAAGGCAATTCCAAGACCGAACTCAGAAAGGACCCTAAAACACCGCCCGTTAATTTCACGAAACCAAATATCCCCCTAAAGAACACAATTGAGACCCAACTAAAAATTAGAACCACCCGTTTATTCGGGGGCGCAACACCCTTCATGTAAATCTGAATGATTTGAAAACACACTAAGAATAGATAAGACCGCTTAGATTGTGCTCGAACAAGTTCATCACATCACCACAACTATGATGAGCATACAATGGTGATAAGAACAAAACAATGGGAACTTTTGATATATCCCTCCCAAATCCAAAAACATGACTCCGACCGAGGTTCCACACACCCTCGGCAACTCCAAACTATGCACGAGCTTCACCCCAAGACCAGTGGTTGGGGTCCTGATGGCTAAAGAATCTATTGCCTCATAATCAGGCATTTTCATCTTCAGGTCTCTAACTCCTTTCGTTTAATGATTCAAAACATCATGATGGTTATACATTTTCAATGTAATGAATCATGATGATATAGAATGTCCTAACATGCCATACTGGTCGTGCACAATAGAGTGGTCCGATGAACTAGGAGCTGGTATTGAAGAGGATGGTTTCTTGGAGACAGGTTCTACCGGCCCGCACCCCTTTCCTGATGGGGATCCTTCGAAGAAGTCAACCACCATTAATAAAACACAAAACTCCAATGACGATGAGACATCTCATCTTTACTAGCCCAAAACTGAACTCTATAAAAACTCTATGATGGTACGGACCATAACTACCCTGGGATTTCCCAAGAACCCCACGACACACTATCTTTCTGAACTATACAACTTCCTTTAACAGACTTCGATTATCTTGAAAAGCAAGCAAAAGACAAAAGGAACTGAGAAATTAGCATAACTCATTGACAAAATTTGGAGGATTTCTGGGTGGCATACTCATAACAACACGAAAAACACCATCAAAACCAGCATCAAGCCAAAAATCAATCTAAAAAACAACACAAGCTAATGGAAATAGTCCCATAATCCAAAAATATACAACACAAGAAGAAATAACTTTTCCAAAACCGTTATTTCTTTAAAATTTTAAAACTCACCCATGGAACCTTATGAACCATCACATCTGCGTTCATTCAATCGCGCTAACATCACTAGCGAACAAGTTCCCCCACGCACTTCCATACATACCCACACAGGTGTGACCCTCCATATGAGTTCCAATGTTCAAACACATCTTTTCCTCACAAAACCCAAACACATACCAAGTTTTTTCAAACCAACACTCCTTCTCTTTAAAAACCAACTTTTGTAATTTGAAAAACAATTTTCAAGAAAAACCATTCCATTTCAAATCGAGTTTCACTTCTAACGCACACTCAAACCAACTAACATTAATAAAACACAACCAGTAATAACCCATTGGAATGAGGAACTAGTGCATATGTCTTACGCAGTAACATGGTGGTGAGCCATGCCCCAAGTAAGGAATAACACTAAGAGGACCTTAAACCAGGAACTTGGACTCCACAAGGGTCACCACCCCATGTGAGTTCGCAAACTGAATCGATTTGCCTCCATTGTAATCCCTTAATCTGAAATGACCGAGGAGAAGTGACTCAAATCCCGGACTAAACTAGGATACTCAGGTCTCGTTGTGAGCGGTGGTGATTAGGAAACGACCCATAACCTACCCCATGAGCCCCGAAAGTCCTAATCTCTATTTACCAGACAACCTAGATAACAAGAACCACCTCTAATACCATTTTTTCATGAACCAACCCAGGTCAACCCTGAACCGGTCACCCGAGCCAGTCCGCGGCATGCCCGGAGGCGCATTCCCGATCCCCCCAGGATGGAAAGTAGTGTCGGGCGTCAAAACATACACTTAAGAATGATTTACGCCCAAAAAAAATAAACCACAAGGACCATATAAAGAAATAAAATAAACTAAGGATGCAACGTCATGGACAACTACAAATAAATAAAATAAAACAATCCAAGATAAAAGGTGAAACTGAACAAACAAAAAACTAAAATAAAAAACTAAAAATCCCAAATGAACGAACCAAACTGCCACAACCCGATCTCCATGTGACCTCTTTGTCACCACCATCCATAAGACAATCTATTCACAAACAACAATCACCTTCTAGGAAAACCTGAACATAGACTGAACCTGCAAAACAACTTGGGTCTACCGACACTGAGTGGTATAGGTAGGGTGTGAGATAATCGCTTAGTAGGAAACCACCACAGATTCCATGTCATTTCTTCCATAATACATTCAATTAATACTAGTTTTAAATACATTATAAAATTTAGTTTTTATAAACAATTTTATTTTTAAAAACAAACAAACATGACATATAACCCTTCATGTTTAAAACCAAATATGAGGGGAAAGAAATGGGATTTGTGCTTTCAATTTAAAAACACCAAATTGAAATGATTTTTGATGTAATCACAATTTCACAGTTTTTAAAATAAATACCAAAAGCATGTTCAAAAAAAGTGTCCACACCAAGAGTGGAATGGCTCTAATATTACTCGTAATGGGGAAACATGGGAAATCCTAGGAACGCAGAGGAAGACCAGAACATACTATAAATGTGACACATCCTGAAGGCATTCCTTAACTCGATGACATCGTAACGCCCTAACGCTCGACATATCCCTACATTGGCTAACCAAGGGGTCCAATCCCCATAGAAGTAATAACTCAGTATTCCCCTACTATGGGGCCACTAGCCAGTGCATAGTCTAAACTAGTAGAACCATCTTTCTCAGTAAACCTCTTTGCTATGCTAGGCTCCCATGAAAAGTTTTCAAGGGGGTGTTCCATATCATTCAAACAACAAGTCACAAACATATAATCCACACACTACACAAACTCGAACCGCCTTGTCCACCTCAAGGGTTTTTCCATTGCCTCAAAATAATTTTCATTCAATGATGTCCCATACCGAGGACCCTTCAATCTCGCGAGTCAACATTTAGGCAGGGATATCAATCCAAGAAGGGTTTTCCAAAAATTCTACTTCAAAAGACAAACATGCCTTTACACCAAGAGTTCACCACTCATTTTTAAAGTGCCAATCGGTCCATTTAAAGAAGACATGTGATAAGTGAAACTTTTTGAAAATGTGCCACACACGTTGAAATCCACTTTCCAAAGCTTACACACTCGACAAAATTTTCCAAAAATAGTTTCACACTTCTTCCATAATTTAATAAACGATTAAAGCACCTTATAAAACAATTATAAATAACACTCAAAGAATTTAATAGAAATCATTTTTTTAAAACAATACTATTTATCCACATTCAACTGCTTAGGAAAAACATGTGCATGAATTTAAGGACATTTTAGAACCTAAATTTAGAAAGTTAAACTAACAATAAATCATTACCATAAACTAAGTGCATTTGTAAAAAAATTGTGAATCTGGGTGTAACAATTATAAAATAAAATACAAGTATCTCATGGAACAAAACTGGAAGAAAAATAGTGGAAGGACCTACCTCAATTAATTGGTTGAGCCAATTCTTTCGAAATCACACCGTCACCTGCTCACGTACACACACTCCCACAAAAGAGTATGCACTAGAAAAATTATTGCCACACATTAACAACACAGTCGAAACCCAATGTTAGTGCGGTGCAGACTAGCACACAACCAAATAAAAACCTGAGACTCAAATACAACATAAGACACTAAATCAAGCAGAGAAAAACGAATCGATTGGTATAAACTCTTACCTGAAACAATAGCGGCATAGAAAAATGAGTTCATCACCTCACACTTGGTGGCGGATTCTGGAACCTAGACCAACGGGTCCCAAAACATCAATTTCACATTCTAAACACCGTGAGAACAACATGAATCACAGACATATACATTAAAGTTCAGTGAAATTGAAGAAACACAAAATTGGAATGAGATGCAAAACGTTGTTTCACAGAGAGGGGAATCGAGACCGCACCCGAGAAGAGTGGAGGTGGTGTGCATGGGAGTTCGGGTTCGCGCTGGAAGATAGTCGGACGGTAGGGGTCGGATTCCCTGAAAAAATGACGTCCAAGGGGGTTCGAGGCAGCAGAGCTGGGGGGTGCAGCCGGAGGGACGCCGGTGGAGGGGAGCAGCGGAGTGGGCACGACCGTCGTGGTGTAGGGAGGTGACGTTGGGGCTGGATCGCGAGGGGGGTGGGAATGGAGGGAGGGGGTGGCTGTGTATTAGCTTAGGGTTTTAATTTTATTTTTTAATAATAATAATAATAATAATACTAAATTGATAATTATAATAATTATAATAATAATATAATAAAATTTATTATAATAATACCACCATAATAAAAAAAAATTATTAAGAAAACTCAATAATAATTCTATTAACATTAATGATCATAAAAATTATAATTGTAATAATCCCAAAAATAATATTAAAAATCATAATATTATTAATATTATTATTTCTAACCATTTTCAAAAATACATTTCATCAAAATTATAGTGATTTATTTATTTATTCATTTATTTTCATTCACCAGCCAAATTTAGTTATGTATTTACTCTGAACCAACTAGTGGTGCCATTCACCTATAGTATGATGTGTGGTTGAGCAAACTATGCCCGAACCGTGCCACCCGGTACCGCCTGGTTATAGTGTTAAGTTTCATGCTTGTCACATGGATTTATAAACCGTGTGCAGGTCACACGCCATAACTCCGACCCATTCAGGTAACCATGCAGGCAACGCGGTTTTACTTCTAGCAGTGGAGACTGACCGTGCAACAGATAAATCATCCAAAACACAAAATAATAATTAAAAAAATTAAAATGTAAAAAATAAATCAGGTTGGGGTGTGAAAAATACATTCATGAATATATCTTGGTGATCCAAAATGAAAAAGGGAAATCCTATTTTTTAATAAAATATCATTATTCATTTGATATGAAAAGACACATGGGTAATATAGGATTTGTTTAGGAATGAAACATCTTAGGAAAATTGTTTGGATTTAAAATAAATGTGGACAATATATATACCCCCACCAAATTGAAGAAAAAATATATTCTACTTAATTAAAAATAATTTAATATCTACAATGAATTTCATGTGAAATAGGGAAAGAAAAAAGAAAGGGTGTCAGTTTCGAGAATCCCCATGCCTTAATTCTAACATTAATTATTCACTATTCTGATTCAAAAGGAAATATTATTAAAAAAAATTCAGAATAAAATTATTTTCAAATGATGAAAAATTTATCCATTTTATTTATTGGAATCTATTTTATAGCAACCATTTTTAAAAATGACATTTTAATATCATTTTTTTCTTAAATTTTCCAATTAGTTTTTATTTTTATAATTTCATTCAATGCCATTATAAATGAAATAAATTTATTTTAGAAGCATATAATATTTATAATAACTAGAATATATATTATATATGATTCAAAATTTCCATCCATGATGATAGATATAATTTTTCCCATAAAAATGACTCAGTATGTGGTTAACTAACCTTTGAGGGGAAATTATCATGAGGGTGGGAAACGAATGATAGAAATTTATATATGTAGTGAATACGATATAAGAAGTAGGTTAAAATAATTAATATAATGATAAATCACTACCTTATTAATATAATGAAGTCTTTGTTTGAAATGGGAGACAAATAAATAAAGATAAGTAGAACAAAAAATTGTAATGTTGATCAAAACATAAATAATCCTTTTTTTATATTCACTTTTATGCCAATAAAACTCATTTGATTCATGGAGTTGGGATACTATAGAACATCCCTATTTATTATATGTGTATTTAGATGGTGTAAATGGGAATATTATTTTCTTATTAATGTGAGGGATGAGTGGTTTTCTAAGGGATGTGAGAGGGTTTATTCGTAAATAAGAAGAGGGGTATTTTTAGAATTAAATATTAAAAAAAAATATATATCTATAGTAAAACATGTAATATTTAATTTTTTAAAAATAAATAACATATATATATATATATAATATAATTATTGTCAACATAGTAATCTTCTATATAATTTTAATACATTAGATTATTAAATTTTAAATTTTGAATAAAAGAAAGATTGATATTTTAAGGGATGGATTTTGACTTTTCATTATGAGTAAAAATTTATTGGTTTAAAATTAATTTAATTTAATTATAAAAAAACTAATAATTTGAATATATTGTTTACCTCATGTTATAAGAATTTATTGCGTAATTATTAAATCATGATGTGTGTAATTTAAGATACATCGGTTATGTAAAACATGTATTTTTATATTAACATAAAAATAGATTTGTTTTAGAAAATTACCATAATATAACCACTGGACAATTTTTAAAGGATTATTTATAATATTTTATTCATTTTGTTTAAAAAAACACAATCATAATTAATTTCCAATTTTAAAATAATTTATTTTGAAATATATTAATCTATACATTATTAATAATGTTTTTATTTTTGTATGAGTTTTTTATAGTGGTATTTATTTCTCTATATTAATATATTTATATTTACTTATATTATTCTGGAAAAGTATTATTTATATCATACATAATTATTTTGAGGTTAAATTACTTTTACAACGACAAGATTTTTTTGGAATAGAGATTCCCCTATCAAGGAAATTTTGGTGCCCAAAAGATCTATAGTTCCTCAAAAATGGGTTTTCCCTATCTCCTTGGCTCTGAACTACTCACTGGTGATGAGATACCCACAACAGTTCCAAGAGAAACTCTTAATGCCACCAGCCAATGATGGTTCTGTTATAGGGTGGTTTCAAATATTGTTATGGATATTTCTTTTAGATCTCTTCCAGATCATTCAATGGCGGCAATGGGTGAAGATAATGGTGCTCAATGTATCTCTGTGGGTGCCGACTTAATAGATTGGTGGTAGGTTGCATTGTTTGATGCTAATTTCAGGAGATCTCAAGGGTTGTATTTAGCTCTTGATGGATTTGAGGATCATTGCATCCTGATGGGGTCTATCACCCCCATTTGGAAGCTTCTGTTATGTGTAAAGACCCAGAATTTCCATGTAATTTTTTTAAAATAAATTAATATTTTACGAGTTTGAATAATCTGACAGAGCGTGATTCTGAGGCCCAGAGTTCCTGGAATGATCCATCAATGTTTTCCTAAGCTTATGTTAATGCCTGTAATATGGTTTCCTTAAAAAGTGGAATGAATATTAAATGGTTATTTAGATCTGAAATATGAGTGCACTGTTGCGCTCAGGATGGCGGGATTACCCTAGGCATGACTTATGATTAGTCGGTGTGGGCCTCCAGTGAGAAAACCCAAAAATGGAAATATTGTAAATAAAAAAATTAAACAAATTTTTTTTTCAAACTCTTATAAATCACAAATAGTAACATGGATTAAAAATTAGAGACCACCGCTGAACTCCTGAGGGTATGATTTCTTTTTGAAGATACAAACTTTAGCCTGTGCGGTCCACTAGATAAAGTTAGTTTTTGGCCACAAAGAAAATAATTAATTGAAATTTATTTTATTGTAAAATTCATAACATCTAAACGGTAACAAAGATTGAAAATCAGAGAGTACTGTTGGGTTCTTTGGGGCATGTTTCACCTAGGTAAAGCCTAACCACAACTGGCGTGTGTTGAGGTTGACTAATAATAATATTCCGAACATATTTTCGGATACATTCAGTAAATGATCGAGAAGCATTTTATAACATTTCAACTGGTGGTCGGAATTGAAAACGGAGGGCACCGTTGAACTCGTATTGCTTGTTTTCTCTTAAGGATACTTTCGTCTCGACAGATATAGACGAGGGAGGAAGTTAGTTTTTGGGTTTTTTGTGAAAAAATTAAATAAAATATACATCATATTATTTCGATTTTGAGCTTTCATGTGGATATTTCAGGTGGGGTCCATCGGAACTAAACAACAAGGGTGAAGTTGGAAGTGGAGACCACGAGACCTTAACCTCCCATAAGAGGTTAAGGTGGTGGGGACCACCTGGGATGAAACCCCCCATTAATTGGGAGAAACCCTCAACTCCCACAATTAATGGGGGAGAGCCTCTTGACCTTCTTCACCTTAATTGTGCCAACACACATACCATTAATTGTTCCAATGCACTGCATCATTGTGCCAGTGTAAATTAATTGGATTTACCCTTTTTAAATTAAGTAACAACATCGTTGGAATTTAGGGAGGTTCCTAATAAATTAACCGTTATAAATTCCAACGATCGTTACCTACCTCCCACATCTCTTATATGTATGGAGCTTAGGAGGAGGATGTGGTACGACCTCACCAAGAGACAAAGCATTGGTAAAGTGACCCAATGCCCAACACTTTTAGGATTACACTCTCCAATGAAGTAAATGTTCTTCCATGAAGAATGCTCTACTGACGAAGAACTCTGAAGAGGAACGTCTTAGACTATGAAGAACAACCTCGACTTCGACTTTCTTCCTCAGAACTTACTCCGACATAGGACGTGTTTGTCTATAACGAATCGACATCTGCCTTATCATGCCAACAACAACATATAGCCATAGAGGAAGTGATTTTATTTAAGTATGATATTATTCCCGTGATTATTTCCTTTTAAAACAAATAATGGGGACCAGCTTGTTATCATGTCGATCTGCGGATGGTTTTCCTAGCGGGTTGGGAATATTTTGTTAATGAGGGATTATGTGAATCAATGTTTTTAAGATATCTTCCATGCTCATTCTTTGATTATGTTCTTGATGAACTGATTTATACCACTCTAAATATGGAGGGTGCGGTCCAAACAAACAATGCCCAAACCCCCACTTCTATTCTTCTGTGAGGTGTTCTTTGGCATGGTTACGAGGTAAAGAGACGTTGAAGGCCACGAAGAAAACCTACACCGCCCCTGTGATTCCCCGGCGCCCCGGCCGAATCAGCTCTAGTGCCCCAGGCCAAAAACTACAGACCTAATTGGCTCGCGCTGCACCGCACCCCGGCTGAGGTGCACCTTTTTCACGCCAAGCCCCAGCCACCCTGCACCTCTCAGCTGAGCTGGCCTCGCAGCGCCCTACCGAGCTGCCCTGAATTTTCGCCACTGCATCTTCCGGAATAGTCGGCCTCCCGACTCCCTCCCGAGTTGCCCAGCCGCACTAGCCTCTAGCCTCTTGAGCCCTGGCTGAGTTGGCCTCCGCGCACCAGTGTGGCACCATGGTCGGACCAGACTGCCCCCTCGCGACCGGAATGCACCCTCGTGACCGGTCTGCGCCCTCACGAAAATCTGCGACCCCTTGCGGCCTACTCGGTGAGGCCCTGTAGGCTAATATAAACCTAATTGGATGGATCGCCCAACGGGTCAGGCCAGACCCCACTGGTCTGGCTGGGTCGACCCAGGCCGGGTTGGCCAAGACTCGGTCGGGATGAGTCAGTCTGACCGGGTCGGACGGGACCCGGGACCACTACGACCCCTTTACTTTCTGTTGGCCATATCATTATCACCTAACGTCCATTTGACGAACCATCATTGAACCGTGTAATATTGGAGAATGACAGACCCATTGAGTATACCCCACTGGAGATTGGGATATAGTTGAGATATATTCAGGTTGGATCGTGCACGAATACAAATAGGCCCCTTGGAGTAAAAGGCTAATAACACACAGACCAGGCATCCGATGGATGCGTCGTCTATTGCGTTGAGACCCCTATGACATGGCAGACCTTTGAGATACATTTTTGGGACTTCGTGATAGTTGGAGTATTGACCAGTAGCTTGAGAAGCGGATCCTTCCAGTGATGAGAGAGTAGAGTGCAGAGACCTATTAGCTGGGTGAGAGATGATGACTACTATCCGATTAACTCAAAATGACTCGAATAACCTAGTGGGGAGTGCCTGGTTGTGGCAGCAGACCCACGACAGAGGAGTGCCTGGTTGTGGCGGCAGACCCACGGTGGGGTGCGCCTCTATGTGACGCACTAGACCCACGGTACTCGATAGGAGTAGAAACTCAGCAATCCAAGGTTTGTGGGAAGCGCAGTTGGTGTCATGGTAGACCCACTGTACTTGATAGAGGATGAGTTCTCCAACAGATGTGGTTTTGATAATGTGAATAAAAATCATGGTTGAGCTGAGTCAGTTTTTTTGTGTTTTACTCATGACTGAGATGGATCACTTGATAACATAGGTATTTTAATGGGCATATACCTAAGTAAGGTTATCTATTTATTTCATACATTTTGGTTTATCGTTGTTTTATTTTTGTGAGACATTGAGGGTCTCAGGGTCCCTTCTGAGTATCTTTATACTCACCCATTCATGGGTTATTCCCACACCATGTTGTGTTTGATGTAGACAACAGACAGTGTTTATAGAGCCTGAGAGTACCAAGACAGGATGGTACCCGATGGTGGACCATACGGCATGTCGGTACATGAAGGATAATTATGAACACATATTGATGAGGAGGAAATCTATACCTACTCTTTAGGTAGAAACCTCGGAGGACAACCCAGTAGCAGTTTTTCATTTTTTCCTCAGTTGTACTTTTACATTCAGTTTCTTATACATTCCAGTCAGGATTTTATTCTAGCCCCTTTTTAACTTACTGTACTCACTTGATGGTTATACAGTTTACTCGTGATTGTATCTGATGTGTGTGTTTGTAGGTTATAAAGGAAATTCCTTCAGAGATTTAGGTAATTATGTCTTTGGTGCTAGTTTCCAGCGCCTGGCCTGTGGAAGGAGGGCTTCGGTTAGTCACGATACGAGCCCTACGGGATGGGTCGTGAAAAATTAGTATTATAGGGGTTGGTTCTACTGCATAACATATAACTCTGATATTTCTTTTATATGAATAAATAGTTTTAAGTGTAGTGAGTGTGGTTTTCAGTACAGGGAGTCCCGTGTTGGTGCAGAAACAGACGTATCCATACACCAAGACACTGACTTCTGATTTCAAACATTGTTCACAGAAACACTGACTGCGTGTGTGTTTTCAAAATATTTCATTAGGTCATCTCAACTAGGTCTGCTCACCAAGTATAATCTTTGGACTCTTTCGCATCTATTTCATTTAGGATTCCTCCACATAGACAGTCGGCTTGAGTTCGGAGATTTTTATGCACCGATAGCCCACTGAGCGATGACGTTCTGGTGAAAGGCCCATTTAATATGTTGGCACCTTCGGGTGGTGTACTATAAGCACCAAAACCTGTTGGGAAGTAGATACCTCCAGACACACTAGATGATGATGCATGCCTACTGAGTGCATTGCACGAGTTCTAGAATTAGAGGTCTCTGAGGCTTTGTGGCTAGACAGATTCCCACATAGTTGAGGGCTGGCTGGAGGTGCTTTCTAGAGTTTCCCGTCTAGTTGAGACACCAGTAGAGCAGACGATGATCTTAGATACTATACTTTTTCAGTGAGTGACCATGAGGATGGTCCTCTTAGTGATGAGGCTTTATTATGTGGAACATTTCTGGAGATAGTACATTCGGGTAGTGTTCCTGCTATATCACTGCCATTGGGTCATCATTTACAATTGGTGGTACCGGAAGAGGACACATGCAGGCTTAGTGCCTTATACATGTTTTAGTATCTGATACACCTCATGTTCCTAGTCAAGCCCGACTCACATGCAGTTGAGGAATGGCATTAGGAGGTGGCTGAGAGTTCTCGAGAACTACTACAGCTTCGGCAGGATGACATGATGTTAGCTGAGTATTCATCAAGGTGTACCAATTTTTCCTAGTACTCAATGAATACGATACGATTAGTTATTTAGGGCTCGAAATTTTGGGTGAGGTGTGTTTAAACTTCATCCGATCTAGAAATATTCCTCTATTCATTCCTTCTTATGGTAGGGTGCTAGAGACAGCCTTTGTGGTTTAATGTTCTTTGGATGAGCGGATATAGGCAGTGAATGTTAGTAGTGGGAAAGCAAGAAACGGGTGCCAGCCTCAAAGACTTGGGCATGTAAAATATTTTGGGAATAAGAATTGTTAGGGATAGAGGATTTTAGAGGGCAGCATACGTGGAAGCAGTGTTAGGAGATCAGTATGAGGTGGTGTACATTTCGACATGTTATAACCCCCCCCCCCTTTTGTGTGGGCCTTGAGGCTCATGGAGGTGGAGGAAAGGGGAAGAGAGTAGTTGCATGAAGTCAAGGAGTGAGACCCAATGGATCTAGGAATGATTCTAGGTACAGTCATTTTCTACCAACCGTATCAATACACATAGGTACCAACCATTCCTTCCTTCCACGAATCTTGTCCAGGACCAACAGTTTCCAGTTAAACCGTCGACTTGAACCTCATGTTTAGAGATACCATTGTAAGGGGACTCGATAATCACACTTACACCAATGGTGTGATCTGACCCTTGAGGAAAGTGATTCGGTTGGAACCACTTGGTGGTAGCATCGAGGCCTTATGACGATAGTTTGGTTTTGGACTTGATATCCACTGTTCACACTCATATTGACTGTATTAGGTGACGATGTTGTAGTTTATCTACAATGTTGGAATGGAATTTTCCTTGGTCAGTGAAAAAGGTAACCAAGGAAGCACATGATAACGTCAGGTATAGGAGGGTAAATCCATTCACCCATTTTTAGGCCAACATCACCCCCATGGAAGCATAAGTTGACAATGAGTTAGTCTATACATCTGGGAAGGGGAACATGGTAGCTGACACACTCAGCAGGAGGTCTCTTCTGCATCTTCTAAGTGAGGTGACATAGTAGCTAGCCTCCTTGCAGATATCCATTTTGGATCAAGAAGGAGAATCTTTTCTTCAGTCACGTAAAATCACTCCCCCACTCCTTCAGGGAGCCAGGGAGGCGCAACACCGAGACACTAACTGTGATGCTCAACGTGCTCAGATATCCACATTACATGCACTTTATCTTCATAGGATGTACCATGGTACCAATGTCACTTAAGGAAGATGTGTTGAGGGAGTTATACACATCACCTCTAGTAGTACATCTAGGAGTGGTGAAGATGTACTGGGACCTCTAGGGATAGCACTGGTGGCCGAGAATTAATAAATCGGTTGTAGAGTTTGTCTCTCGATGCCTCACTTATCAGTATGTGAAGGTAGAGAATCAGGAACCATCAGGATTGGTTCATCATTTAGAGGTCACAGAGTGGAAGTGGGATGAGATTTCCATGGACTTCCTCAAAGGACTTCCACGTACATCCAAGGGTCATGATTCAATTTGGGTGATCGTAGACCGACTGACCATGTTGGACCACTTCATACCGATCAAATAATAGGTTTCAGTAATGATCATAGGACGCCTCTATGTGCTGGAGATTGTGTGGTTACATCGAGTACCCTCGATGATCGTTTCAGATCATGATTCACGTTTTACATCCCAAATATGGAAGGGGTTACAGGAGGCTTTTGGGACACAGCTTTGTTTGAGCACTTCCTTCCATCCTTAAATGGATGGCTAGACTGAGTGGATCATTCAGAACCTCGAGGACATGTTGCATGATTGGGTCAATGACATCGGTCACGGCTGGGAGGATCACATACCATTGGTGGAGTTTTCATACAACTACAAATATCACATCACCATAGGGATGACATCTTTTGAGGTGTTGTAGGTGAAACTTTGCAGATCACCTTTGTGCTGGACTGACCCTGGGGTGTCAGCAATCATGGGACCAGAGACGGTACGGGATAGGAAAGAGAATGTACAGATCATCGAGGAGAGGATCAAGACTGCACAGAGTTGACAGAAGTTGTATGCTGACCAAAGACGACGACCTCTGGAGTTCGAGGATGGAAACCACGTCTTCTTACAGGTCTCACCCCAATGATGTCTACAGAGATTTGGGTGAGGCGAAAAGTTATCTTAAAGATTTTTCAGACCATTTTAGGTCCTATGTAGAGTTGGCGAGGTGTCTTACCACTTATCTCTTCCACATCAGTTGAACTGGGTGTATGAATTCTTCTATGTATCCCAGCTGATGAAATACGTGCATGACCCTTCTCACGTCATCGACCACAGAGAGTTGGATGTTGATGATGGGGAGACATTTACACAGGTTCCTGTAGAGATTAAGGATTGGAAGGAGATGTTCCTAAATTGATTATTTATACCTCTAATGCATGATCATTGGCAGTATTAGAACCTATCAGAGGGAACATGGGGGCAGGTGGCACTGATGCGTGCTCAGTACGCCAACTTGTTTCCTCAGTTTGAGCAGTGGCTTCTAGGGACGTAGTGCCATGAGGTGTGGAGATTTTAAAGAACTGTAATTTCCATGTAAATATTTTTTTATCATATATGGGAATTTTACTAGTCCGTGAAATTTCATGGAACATGATTTTGGGGTCCGGAGTGCCCAGAATGATCCGTTGAAGTTTTGTTAAGCTTATGTTAAAGCGCGTAAGCACTTTTCCTGAAAAAGTTGAATAAATATTAAATGGTTACTCAGATAAAAAATATGAGGGCACCGTTTGAACAGGATGTAGGGTTTACCATATGTGCGACTTAAGATTAGTTGGTGCGGGCCACCTGTGAGAAAACCCAAAAATGATATAATAGTAAATAAAATAATAAAATAAAATATTTCATTTTTAAAGTTATTATAACTCACAAAAAGTAAATCAGATTACAAATCTGAGACCACCGTTGAACACATGAGGGTACTCTTTATTTAAGCAGATAGTAACTATGGCCTGCGTGGACAACCATAAAATGTTAGTTTTTAGCCGAAAATAAAATAATTAAGTGACAATTATTTTATTGTAAAATTTGTAACTTCTAAACTATAACACAGATTGAAAATACGATAGTACCATTGGGTTTTTTTGGGGACTGTTTCACCTAGGAAGAGAATAATCTTTACTAGCACTGGTGGAGAGTGGCTGATAATAATTTTTCATACTTTTTTTTACGTTCAGTAAACGCGCAAGAGGCATTTTGGAACCTTTGAACCGGTGCTCGGAATAGAAAACTGAGGGCACCGTTGAACACGCATCACTGATTTTCGCTTAAGGAGACTTTCACCTCGATGGAAGATGTATGAGGGCGGAAGTAATTTATTTGGGTTTTTTGTGAAAATAATAAAATAAAATAAACTTCTTTTTATTTTATTTTGACCTTCCATGTGGATATTGTATGTGGGGTCCACCGAAACTAATCCTCCAGGTGGAAGATGAATGTTGGGACCACAAGACCGTTACCTCCCATTAGAGGTTAATGAGGTGGGGACCACACAAACCATAACATCCCCTTAGAGGTTATGGCGGGGGGGGGGGGGGGGACCACCCGTGATGAAACCCCCCTTTAATTCGGAGAAACCCACAACTCCAACAATCAATGAGGGAGAGCCTCTGGACCTCCTCCACCTTAATTATGACAATGAACATTCCATTAATCCTACCAACACACCTCATCATTTCGCCAATGTAAATTTATTGGATTCCCCATTTTTAAATTAAGTAAATGAATTGTTGGAATTTAGGAAGGTTCCTAATAAATGAACCATCATAAATTCCAACAATTGTTACCTACCCCCCCTCTTATATTTATATATATATATATCATGGGAGGAGGATTTGGGATGACTTCACCATGCGACGAAGCGCTGGTAAAGTGACGTGACGCCCAACACTTGGAGAGTTACGCTCTCCAATGAAGAACATGTTCTTACATGAAGAATGCTCCACCAACGAAGATCACCAACGATGAATGCCTTCGACTACAATGAACAAACTCAACTTCAACTTTCTTCCTCAGAACATCCTCTAACATAGGATGTGTTCATCAACTAAGAATTGATGTCCGACTTGTCGTTCCATAGTCAACCAACAGCGATAAAGGTAGGGATTTAATTTAAGTATGATATTATTTCCTTGATTCATTCCTTCTAAAAAAATATCGTGGACAAACTTATTATCAAGTTGATATGCAAATGTTTTTCCTTGCGGGTTGGGAATATTTTTTTAACTAGGGATTATGGGAATTGATTTTTTTGATATCATTCATGATCTTTCTTTGTTTATGTGCTCGATGAACCCATTGCTACCACAATAAACGCAGAGGGTGGGGGCTAAACTAACATGGTTGGACCCCCCTCATACTTTCTTCTTTGTGATTTTCTTCGGCATGGTGATGAAGCGATGAGATGAAAAAGGTGACAAAGGAAACCTGAACCACCACCACGACGCTTCAGCACCCCGAGCCGAAACCTGCTGGCCGAATCATCTCGCACCGCGTTGAACCTCTTGTCATCCCATGCTCCATTTACACCGTACCCTAGCCACGCCGCACCCTGGATCTTGGCCGATGCGCTTCTCAGCCATGTCGGCCTCGTGGAGACCTCCTATGTCGCCCCCACTCCCTGCCACTGCCCCTCCTGGTTGAGCCGGACTCACGGCGCCCTCTCGAGCCGCCCCGGCTGCGCCGACCGCCGGCCTCCTGAGCCCCGGCCGAGACGACCACCATGCACCCTCGTGACCCCTTAGTAGAACTGTACCACACCCTCACGGTTACCTCTGGGTCACGCCACACCCCCGTGGCTCTCTCTAGGCCGAAATTCCCTCGCACTGAACCGCGGCCGTTCCACGCCCTCACGCCCGGTATGCGCCTTCGCGGCCCTCCGCGACCCCTTACGGCCAGCTGGGCTGGCCTCTATGGGTTGGGACTGACCCAATGGGTCTGGTCAGGTCGACCCAGACCGGGTCTAGCCAGTTCGACCTAGACCAGGTTGGTCGAGACTGGGTTGGCATGGACCCGAGCCCACTACGACCCCATTACTTACTTTTTTTCATATCTTTCGCACTAGACGTTCATTTTACAAACCATCAACAGTCTTGGTAATCTTGGAGAATGAAAGTCCCTTTGATTATACCTCATTGGATTGTGGTGTATAGTTGAGATACGGTCAGGTTGGATCATGCACGAATCCAACCAGGCCCCTAGGACTAAAAGGATAATAACTCACAGACCGGGAGTCCGATTGACGCACCTTATGTTGCATTGACATCCCTTTAACATGGAAGACCTTTGAGATAATTATTCATGGGACTTCATGAATGTTTTTTTATCAACAAATATCTCATCGAGCGGATCCTTCTAGTGACGAGCGAGAAGAGTACAGAGACCTAGTAGCTGGTTGAGACTGGAAGACTGCTGACTGATTGACTCAGAGTGACTCGACTAGCCCAATGGGGAGCGCCTGGCTGTGGCGGTAGACCCTCGGTGGAGGTGTGCCTGGTTGTTTCGGCCGACCATCGGTACTCGATAGGAGGATTACCTCTACAGGATATAAGGGGGAGTGCCTGGTTGTGGCGGTAGATACCTAGTGGGGAGCACCTCTGTGTGACACTGCAGACACACGGTACTCGATAGGAGGAGTACCTCATCAGTCCAAGGATAGTGTGAAGAGCGCATGGTGTCGCATTAGGACCACTATAATCGACCGAGGAGGAGTTCTCTAGCATTCATGGTTTCGATAAAGGGAATAAAAATTATGGTTGAGTTGGGTCAGTTTTTTTGTGTTTTCCTCATTATTGATTTGGATCACATGACATCGTATGTATATGTATGGGAATATAACAGCATAAGGTTATTTATTGATTTCATAAATCATGGTTTATCCTTGTTGGATTTTTGTTAGACAATGAGGGTCTTGACGTCCCTTCTGTGTATCGTTTTACTCACCCCTGCACAGGGTATGTCAGCACCTCGTAGTGTTGGATGTAGACTACAGACAACGTTGACAGAGGCTGAGAGTGCCAGGACTAAACGGTACCCGGAGGTGGACCATATGGCATGTCAGTAAATGGAGGAGACGAACATATGTGGAGTGTTGAGGAGGTGATACATACCTACCATTCAAGTAGGAACCTCATAGGATGACCCTTTTTTTCCTTTTTTCCTCAGTTGTACTTGTACTTTCAATTTCTTGTACTTTCCAGTTGGCCTTGTATTATGGACACTTTTTACTTGCTGTACCCACTTGTTAGTTATACAGTTCACTTGTGCTCATACCTGTTGTGTGTGTTTATAGGTTATAAAGGAAATGCATTCCCAGTTTTAGGGAATCATGCCTTTGGTGGTAGTCGCCAGCCTGTGGCCTATGGATGGAGTTCTTGGGGTAGTCACAACATAGGCCCCGGGGGACAGGTCATGACAGTATGTGAGATGAAGGGTTCCATGGAAACCATGTCTAACTTGAAGGACTCTATTTATTTTGGAAAGGAGACATTGATTTTCCCTTTAGATGGGTTATATCAACCTTTAGTACAGAGGGGGACTAAAAATAACTCTTTGGATAATGTGGATATGAGATCTCCCCATCATAGATTATAAGAAGTTTGGAAATTTTGCAGAGACCTTTTATGAGTTTGAAGGGATATTTTCTGACATTATTTTACATTTTTGTGTGATAGAATTTCTAAGTAAAATGTAATAATGGGTGAAAAATCATATTTTATTGTGAATAGGGAGGCTATCTATGATCAATTTAACCATTGTGATCACATAATTATTTCCAAGTTAGTTCATCCTTGCAAATAAAAAATTTGGAGGACGAATGATTTATTTTGGGAGAAAACCTATATTTGGGGGTTTTTTTGAATAGTGAGGCATACTAATTGGACAAATATTGTTTCAATATTTTTTAATTAAATAAACTAAAAATGTTATCTTATGGGATCAGAATAATTTATTTAAAGCCAAGTATGGTTTTTTATTATGAATATGATTACTATTTTAATAAATTCTCTGTAATTAATATCATGGCTCATGTCTGGATCCTGATTTTTGTCCTCTACTAGATCCCATGGAATCATAAAATACCTTTTAACATTTCCTATGATGTGGGGATTCTAATTACTATGTATAAGACTAATTAGGCTACGAAATTTGGTCAAAATTTTAGGGTTTTGTGGAATTTGATCTATGTACCTACCAAATTCATATTATACTAATGACTACCTTAGATATTGATATATCAATAGAGGGAGAGTATGAGATATTTGATGACTTTTGACTTGGCTGTCATGTTATCAGACATGTCTATGTGAACATCTAAAAAAAAAATTATTACATTTTTTCTCAATAAAAGTGTGTTATGATACTTCATGTAATAATAAATAAGGGTGGAAAACAATGAAGGGTGTATATATTTTTTATGGAGGTAGGAAATTTATTACTTATATTGGAAATGAGATCATGGGTTATGATGTTTCACAAGTAGTGGAATATGATTCTATAGAAATTAAACAAGTTCATCAATTGGATAACGATACTGAACAATACTTATAGGTTTATCATACATTGAAATGTAGGGGGACATTGAATGAGTTTGATATAGGTTTCCCCGACCATGTTTTTTGAGTTGGGTGTGACATGAAGTTAGGAGTTCCTGTAGAAAATGGATTAAGAAAATTTGGTCACATTCTTGATCACTACCAATATCCAAGTGATAGTGTGATGGATTCAAGGAGTCAAGTGGAAAATTTTAAATTAATGGAAACATTTGTATTATAGGGGAGGTGGGATTCTATAGAGAATGACTCCCCAATAAACCATCCTATAGTCAGGAATTGTCAAAACAGTTTTTGTTTTGGTGTGGATAATAATGTATTTTAATCTACTCATCCATGGATAGTAATATGGAAGAATTATTATTCATATTGGAAGCCAGCAATGGTTTCTAGGACTCATGGCCCTTTTGATTGTGATTCTGATTATTATGGTGATTATTATTCTTCCTTCTAGTGTGACATTGATTTTTTTTCATATCATTGGCTCTTCGTGGCATTAGGGAATGTGTAATTGTTTGACCCCATCCATCTCCCTTTTGTATTTTGTTTTAATTTTTTAAATAAACATGGATATTTCATATCATTTATGATACTCTTTGAATAGTCATGTCACTATTTAAAATGGTCATGTTGTTATTCCCAATGATATGGTCGTCATTTAAAATATAACATTAATGTTCCAATGGTCACATTACTAGTCTAACAATCACATTAAATCCTATAAATATAACATCATTATTTCACTCAATATTTACTGAAATTACTATCAAGGTTATATATTTCATTTTCTACACTATTTTTTGGTATAATTATCGGTTTTTTCTTGCCTATAGTATTGTTTATGGGAGTTATGATACTACTTGATTGAATTATTCCATATTCTAAAATTATTGACATTAATTTTATATTTTTCCTTTGTAATTATTTTAATTTTAATGGTTTTCATCATTGACTAATTTAATGATTTTATTTAATGAAATATTTTTTTAAATTTCTCTATGTTGTGTATGTGTACAATATGAATAACATAGTACAATTAAAATTAATTTTTAGATAAAAATATCATTTATAAACTATGTGTTGAAACACATACTGAAGACATGGTTTATCTATAAGGTTCCCAAGGTAGAGGATACGTGACTTCCTCCAAGGGGGAATATGTTTTAGGACCATATATATTTCTTTATCTTTTCAATAAGAATTTTATTCATGTACTTAATATTTAAAAAATGTACATATTTTTTTGATTCAATATAATTACATAAATATAATTTGACTATAGTTTGAAAAGAACATGGGAATTCATTCATAATAAATTTCTTAATTATGTTTTCAACCTTTTTTAAGAGGGAAACTACATCAACTAGGATGATTACCAATTCAATTAAACCCAAGACCCTATAATAGTATTGAAACATGGGTTTGTAATATTCTTTATCCATTCTAATTAGATGAACCAAAATGAAATTAAGGTCCTAAAGTGTTAATGGATGAATATATATCAATTTTAAATTATAGATTTGAATAAATACGTATGTAAGAGTATTCCACCTATTAGAGTGTTTTAAGAAACTATAATATTCATATATTTAGTGGAATCCAAAATTCAGAACTATAAATCCATGGATGCCTGGTATTCTTTTCTATTCATCAAAGGGGGAAAATATACGGTAATAGTCTCTCCCCATAGTCATCATATTATATTCTTTGAATACTAAAAATCCCAAAACCCTTTTGAAAGTATCAATTAATTTCTAAAGTTAATTCCCTTTTTGCAAGATGACCCATACAATTGTGGAGTACCTTCAGATATTTATTATTTCCTCGAGGACATATTGGTTTTTCATTATATGTTTGGTGAACCCATTTTATATTACTCTTATTGGGGAAGATACATCAATGTCTAGGAAACCAATATTCATAGTTCATTTCACTAACCCAATGAATAATATCATCACTCCAGTACCCCCGAGCAACAAGCGAGCCTTCCCTGTTCTATCTCATTAAACATTAATGAAATATAGATAATTTTTACAATGATTGTATGAGATAAGGGATTCTCAATCTACACAATCAATATTTTCATTGACTAAATATTCAGGTTTTTATATAGGAACAAAATTCCAAAAAACTACCCCTTTATCCACCATCATTCTATATGGGCTACATCAATTGAAAGATGAAGATGAATTAGGTTGTGGAGTCATTATATAGTCTTAAATGGATTAAACTTGATTTTATAATAGGATTAGCTTTTCCATAAATTTATAATGATAGATAATTCAGTCTTTTTTATCCCTAATGTGTATTAAATATATTATTTACTGTACTATATCATCTTATAATTGGGGAAAATTACACTCCAAGAATATTATGTAGTGCAAATCCTATTATTTTATCATTAATTTAAAAATTGTTCATTAATGTATTTTAAATTAAAATTTATCAACATTAAAATATTAATTTCATTAAATGGATATCATTTTTATTTCAAAATATCTAATTTATGAAATGAGAAATTATTTATTTTTTAATTTTCAAAAATATATGTTTTTTGGGGGAAATTTGAAAGTTGATTGATTAATAAATTTTTTTATTTATCTTAATTAACATTATTTTTTTATTATACGTTAATGTAACATCTTATAACTTTTACTAAACATAATCTTATTAATTACATGAGAATCATTATTATATTTTATTTTCTTAATATATTATTTATATGGGTAAAAAGACTTTTTTTCCAAAAAATCATTGACTTTCTTCAGACAAATATAAAAATTAAATTTAGTGAATTAAAAAATTTGATTCCTAAAAATATGGTTATTATATTTGGTATTACTAGGATCCAATATATTAATGAGGTCAATTTTTTCAATATAAACAATAACATTTGGTAAATATGTGTGCAAGGTAGTAATGGGGTAAAACATTTTAATTAATGTTATTACTTATGATATAGTCATAAAATATCATCTTAATTATTATTGGATTAGAGGTTTTAAACACTTATCATAATATATTTTTTATTTAGTTATATATATTGTACTTATTCATGAGTAAGACACTTACAAAATATAATATTTAAGAATAATTTGGGGTGTTCCACTCACCTTAATTGCAAATAGGATCCTTTTCTTCTATATTCATCAAAAAAATATGATCAATTTAGGTATATAATTTCCTCTATAATACCATTAAAAAATAGATCCCTATGTTATATAGGTCCTAGGAACAAAGAAGGGACACATAAAGATGTCTTATATTCAAATATAAAATAGGATTCATCAAAAAGATGTATAAATATTATCCTTGAGTTTTGTTATTTATTTCATTTTCTGATTTCTTCAAATATTCACTAAATTGATGATATATAAATAATAATAAATTCCACTTAATAAAATTTAATATTTTTTTATATAATCCCTTCATCATCTCCATTTCAATCCTTTGGAAATGTGAAACATTGTTGGTGCATACGTGTGGTCAACCGTCTCACATTACATATGTAATTCATTTTTTATCTCCAATTAACAGATATATTTATGGTAGAAAAACAAATGGATATATGTGAAATTAATTTAATAATTATAAATATATAATTATAACATATCCTATACATTAATTACCTTACAAATGTTAACAAGTGACATTTCTCATCTGTATGTGTGGACTACCACTTCCAGGAAAAGGTTATATTAATCTTTTATGTCTTCTATTAAGGGATAAAATGAATTCATTATTTATTGCATATAAAATATAATGGAATAATATTTTATGCCTTAGTGATAACTCAATCCTGACTAATTTTACCACAATCATATCACATATGTTTTTATTATGGTTATAGATCAAAAAACCCCAATATTTCCAATTTGAATTTAACTAATTTACTAAATATATAAAACATGGTAATAAAAGTAATAATTTTTTTTGGAAAAGGGATAGGAATAATAATAGTATTACAAAATTATAAAATTAATATAAGTGAATTAAGTAATATTTATTGTACATATTTTGTGAGTTTTACCCAAGGTAAGGGTTTATACCAATCATATTTTTTACTCAGGATTATTTAGGTTTAAATATCAATTGAATGGAAATAATTAGTATATATACATAAAATTATATATAGTTTCTCATCATTTACTCATTTATATATTTTATATTATTTTGTTTCATTTTACCCTATTTAGTAAATAAAATGACAAATAATTTTTTATGAAAACATGATTTATTTCTCCATTTGGTCGAGAATCATTCTCTTCCATATCCAGGTTATGTAAAATAATTTAACCAATATTTTTAATATTATTAAATGACTATTTAAATTCATATCCTACTATATTTTTCAACTTTATATTAGTTTATAATTAATCTACTTTCCTTGTCCAAATTATGTAATTTTAACTTTCTATCATAGTTGTGTCAAATTCCTTATTTTAATGATTTTGGATTGAATTATTTTTTCCATCATCATAAATATTACGTATGTTTAAGTGAAATTTATATATTTCCATATATATTTTCATATAAAATCATTATAATGGTAATCTATAAATTTTTTATTAAAATTATATTTAAATGATAGATGATTTTCTAATGTTCATAATGAAATTTTCAAATATTCTTTTAATTGTATTTCAATCAATGTCAATATACATGGTGGTTATCATTCTAGAATGAGGGTATAATATAATGATAAAATCAATCTTATTATTTTATATTGATTATTATTATTTTCTATTTTTTTAACAATGTAAAATGTTAACATTTCCTATGTTAGTTTTCCATTATGGGCATTTATATGGATTAATTAATTAATTTATAGTATTTTAATTTATATGATGAAAATGTTAGACTTATTATATATCGGTTAATGTCCTATTATAGACCTTTAATTTAGTTATCGGTCTCATGACACAAATTAAGTTTCGAACTCATCATATACCTTTCTATTTTATGTATAATGTCTTGGCATGTGCACTTGGGGTTAAGATTATTATGATTAAAATAAAGCATTGTATCATTTGTAAACCACATATTTCTATATATTTGATTATTTATGTTTTTATATAATTGATGATTATATTAACTATTTATTATATTATTTATATGTAATATTATATTGTTTATCTCATCTTTATTAGCCATGCAATATTCATTCTATGATAACATCATTTGTGTGATTTCCCTTTTTGAGAATATGATCATAGACAATATAATGTATTTATTTCACTAGAATACCAAGAAGGGGTACATGAATGACTTTATAGTCAATCTAGAAAAATAATATGGATTTCATAATAAGATTATATATTATTTCATGTTCTCTAGTGTAATGTGAGAACCATGTATGTCTCTAGTCTCCCAAGAGTTCCCATCTATTGTATCCACTAGTATTCCTTATATTTTATCATGTTCTAATAATGTATTACTACAAATTTATTTGGGATACATGATTCAGGTTGATGTTGTTGGAATTTAATGAAATTTATAATAAATGATAGAAATCATGTTTAAGAAATAATTAGTTAGATAAATTACACTATAGAATAGTATATCGATAAGCATATGTATTATATTTCATCATGATTCTTTTTATAGGTAAATAATTTTTTTATTCCTATAATTAAAATTAGAATTTAGATAATGAAATGTGTATGGTGGTATGGAAGAGATGCAACAGTAGGTAAAAACCATTAAAAATAATGTTTTAGTATAAACAAAATCATTACTCCTTGTACGTTGTGTTGTATTATGAATATACACACGGGTAGACACTATCATGGGATATTCAGTAGTTCATTCACCTTCTGTTTATATAAATATTTAAAATATTGGAATGTTCATTTATTATCTAAATATATTACAAAATTTATTATGATTATGAATATGATATGTTCTATTCATATATTTTCTTTTTAAAGGTAATTATCAGAATGTTGATTCATTTGTAATACCAGAGTTGAAATTAAAAATGATTTGAGTTAATTAATTATATTCAATTTATTAAAAATAGATACAGTTGTATGGAATAGAAACAAAATCAATTCCTATAATCTAAGTATATACTTCCCTTTGAATTTTGATAATGAAGCTAGGGCTATAGCTAATAATGTTTATCAACATTTGGAAAACTAACTTAGGATAAGAATAATAATCATAAATTTATAAAACAACTTACTAATCCCCAAAATGGTGAAATATTTGTGAACCAATTCATTTGATTGTAATCAAGATAATTAAATAGGTCTTGTAACCCATATTTAGGTGATGTATGGATCAAGTCACTTCAAAGGATATTTAAAACATTATGATGTGCTAAAACAAATAATGTTATCAAATAAAAATAACATCATAAAATAGATTATTATCAATTGTGTTTATTGATGTATAATTATATAGGTAAATTAAAATAGATATTGTGGAGTCAAATTAATTACATTACATATTATATGATAAATACATTCAAAATGAGAGAAATTATGATATAGAATGGAATTTTGTCAATATAAGGAAAAAAATATGGATAAAAGGTTTCTTGAATATGAATCTAACTATATCAGGATAGATAATGAATCATTTGATTATATATATATTCCATGATGTATAATTTTTTTTATTATTTTATATACATGAACCAATTCGTAAAATGGAATTAGTATGTAAAACACTTTTAGTATATGATTACACAGATGTATTTTCCATCAAGATAGAGAGTAAAATATCAATGGCTTATGTGTTCTAGGAAAAACTTTAAATGATGTAGATGGATTATCACTTTAAATAGTAGTGAAAATATAAATTAGAATAGTGGAATTCTAATCTTGTAATAGTTTTGGAATGAAACTAAATGGAACATGATAGGTGGGAACTATATTTTTCCTCATGTGTGTAGAGAATGGTCATTATTCTCATAAATATAAGGTGATAAAATAATTCTCTTAAATCTGATGATTCAGAAAAATGTGGATGGGGGAATATTTGAATGGATTATTTATATTATAATGGTCGTTCCCCTCAAACATTCCAAATGAGAATGAACAATCATATGTTGTCACAAAAACTATGGTTGATGTTTCAAAATATGTGATTGATGATACTTTCACCATTAAATAGAATTTTGAAAAATCATTATATGATTTCGGAAATACATAATCATTAATATATACCATATTATTCCAAAATTAAAAATTTTCCTATCACCATATGAAGTGAGTTGTCAATCAATAATCATTGTGGAAATATTATTGCAATATTGATATTTCTATCAATTCATACTATGAAATATAGACACACCCTATTTTGAAATTCAGGATTTTATAATTAATTTTTAATTTCATATAATCCATGGTATGAATTGTAATTAAAATAATAATAAAAAAATTTCTTACCAATATAATGGGATTATGAATTTGTTATAGAGATGTGATGTAATGAACATCCCCATAGTTCCCTATATATGTTGTCACATTATTACGTTGGAAAAAATATAAATAATATCCTTTAAAAGGACTAAACATTTTATTAATTTTGTGAATATTTCTTAATAATTGAAACATACATTATAATTGAATATATAAAATAAAAAATAGGTAATATTCTGAGAACTCCATTATTATCTCTTCTTAACCCTATATATAAATCATAATAAACTTCATGTAATCCTAGGGTAAAATAAAACATAATACTTTTATGGGATAAATTTTTTAGTAAGTCTAAATTATTGTGGAATAAATATAAAATAAGAAACAAAAAATTGTTGGATCTGAATCTACGGATTACACACAAGAGGGGGGGTGAATTGTGTCTTTTCAAAATTATTACAATCTATTCAATTTAGACAAATTCTGTCCACTATGCTTTAGCACGATTAAATATGCAGCGGAAAAAGTAAAAGCATGAACACACGGATGTATAGTGGTTCGGGGAACAGAAGGCCCCTAGTCCACTCCACCAACGCTCAAATCCACGAGCTTGGCGATTTTCACTATCCGGTCCTCGTTTCCACAGACCTGTTCACAACTGAGTACAGGCAGTTGACACCTTTACAAGTTTCAGGCAAACACAACCTTCCTGGTTCAAACACGAACCCACACAGCTTAGAACGAGAAGCTGATCACTCAAAAATAAAAAGGGTTTCGATAAAGAAAACACTTCTCCAGTTGTTCTTCACAATTGCAACAGAATGCAATTGACAGTAGATAGATCGTCGTCTTCAGAAAATAAAGATCTGTAATTAAAATAGTTCTGAGTCGATCCAGTTGCAATAGATATTACAAGAAACTTTACAACTTCAGTAGTAGTAGATTCACAACAGATAGTCGATGTAGAACACGTGAATCTGCTATCAAGATCTTCCTTCGGTAATAAAGGTTTTACACTTCTTCTCGATCACCAGAAAAGAACGCCTTCACACAGTCTCTGTTTCTTGCTCGTTAAAAGATCAATCTCTATATTTCATACACTTTCCTGTATATATATATATATCTGAAGTTTCCAAGATATAACATATATATTCAAATCTGAGAAAATCTTCCGCATAAATAGATCCATGAAAATCTCCTTTAGATTCACGATATTATTAATATAGAATGAAATAACAGAGCCATTGTAACTCCCCTGAAGAATCTGCATAAAAAGATCCGTTTAAATCAATCATTAATCCGTTGAAAATCGTCTTTGATTCAGTCAAAGTCATACTTAAGAATCGGCTCGAAATCGGCTTAATAATCCGCCTGTTTGACCAATGCAAAAGGAAATATCGTCTGTCAAAAATATCCCGACGCCAAACGTAGGGTTGATGACGTGGGTCCAAACGTAGGGTTCACAAACGTAAGGTTCACAAACGTAAGGATCAGAACGTAAGGTTGAACATACATACTTTCTCTTCAGCATTCAAACGTAGGGTTGATCATCCATACTTTGTCTTGCTTCAACTCTCCAAAGAACGTACGGTTGATTATAAAAGTAAGGTTGATGATCCATACTTTTGGGAAACAAACTCAACACTGAAAACTAACGTACGGTTTCTCTTCCATACTTGTCCAACAACAAAAACGTAAGGTTCCTTCCAAACGTAATGTTCTTCTTCCTTACTTTTCAACAACGTAAGGTTCATTAACCATACGTTTCAAAATAACGTAAGGTTCCTTAACCATACGTTTCTTTTAACATAAAAAGTAAACTTTTCATCCATACGCTACGTTCATCAATGTAGGGTATGAACAGTGATTCCAGTACGCGCTAAAATTGATCTCGCGCTACAGTGATTCCAGAACGCGCTAAAATTGATCTCGCGCTACAGTGATTCCAGAACGAGCTAAAATTGATCTCGGAATAAATGAAGTATGAAATCTCATTATATGAAATAAATAAATAAATTAAATTCCTGAAAAATACTCAACAAAATAATTAGTAAATAATTAAGGGTATTTGTGAGCATCAAAATCATCATAAAGAGACAGAGTATTATTTAAAATAATCTCCGCCTTTAAAAAAACATTATTTTGAATTGTTTGAAAACAATACATTGCTCAACAATCTCCCCCTTTTTGATGATCACAAAACCCAAAAAATAATAGAACTAATTTAATTGCAATCTTTATTGAAAAATTAGTTTTATAAAATTTTAGAATTTTGAAAGGATTAAAACAATATTTAACTATAATAAAATTTCTCCCCCATAAAAATAAAATTTCAGCTAAAAATAGATAAAAGATAAATGTCGTATATATCCAAATTCTCCCATATATCAAAATTTCTTCATAGGAAACAAATGAATTTAAATGTTGTGTTTATCCAAATTCTCCCCCTTTTTGTGATATCAAAAAGAATGAAAAATTACGGATTTGAACACATTCAATATTGCACTGAACTACAAGTAAATGATATAATTAACTGTGTATGAATAAGTGAATTTGTTATACTGGCTAGCTCAATCATAAATCAATAAACAACAAAACAAAAAAGAAGTAAGAAAAGAATTTTCATTCACAATCTGTTATATATAAACGATTGTGATATACAGAGGAATCAAGGTTCATAGATAAGACAAGGAAAAAGGTGTCTATCTCCTTTGAATCGCGGTCTTTATCTCTGTAAACTGTTCTCTGAGCCTCTTCATCATCCCATCTCCTAACTTTATGATAAGATCTCTGTTCTCTTGAGTCATATGAATATCTTCAATCAAATTAACTCTGAAAAACTCATGCATTCTTTCTTCTTTTTCAACAAAAAGAGCCAGTTTTTCTGATAACTGATTCAAAAGAATCCTAATCGGTTTCTCTCCAGATGTCAACTGATCCACTAAAAATCTCTGATTATCTAGAAAAACTGACAAAGGGGCACTATTACACTGAAGATCTTGTAATATGTCACTCATATTGCTCATTGCTGCAGTAATTGCTTGAAATTTCCGAATCAAATCAGGTGAAGAGCCTGATCCACTCACAGCACTGTTTGCAACAGACTCAAATTTATTCTCCATGTAAATCTTCAACTCAGACAAATCAGCTTTCTTTACCATCTCTGATTTTAACTGATCAACAGCATGCATCATATCAGTCTTAAACAAATCTACTTCCTGTCTTGAAACAGTACATTCTTTCAGCTAATGAAACTCCAACTGCTCTAAGTTCAGAGAATTTCTGAGACTAACATTCTCAGATTCTAACTGAGAGATACGCTTGTACAACTCAACAACTTCTTCTTTTCTCGAATCAGGAGCACCCTATGCTCGATTATCATGTCCAGAATTAGGTTGATGAAGCAGGGAAAGTGGTAAGGAAACTGCATCTGACTGTTCTTTGTCCTTGTCCTGACAAGGTTGATCCACTGAACTATCTTTTGAAGCCTGAAACTCTTCCACTGAAAAAATCTTCCTGAAGTACCTCTGTATTAGCTTCAGAAGTATGTTCATCACGAACAGTAGTCTCTCTGACTTCTACTGATTGGTCAAGAACAATATTTTCATGTAAATCTTGAGGTCGGGCCACTTCTTCTCCAGGCACTGCCTCCATAAGTTTTTCTTGTTGAATTACTTTTTCAACAGCCACAACAGCAGATTGAGGTTCTTTTTGAGTTTCTGTTTGAGCTGCTGGTTCCTCTATCGGTGCAGTCTGCTCCACAATAGCTTCTCTCACAAATGAATATGAAAATAACGGTTCAGAGGATTTCAAGGCAGGAGAGATAATTTCTTCATCAATTGACCTCTTCCTTCTAGATTGAAGTCCTTCTTGACTTCTCTCTTCCTCAACTTCCTCCATCTCAAAACGAATTCTCCTTGCCACTGTACTAACTCTTGATTCTGCTTGTCCCTCCTTAGACTTAGCCGGTTGAGCTTGAGCACTCTCCGAGTTTTCCTCAGCTCCAACAGGTAAGAGTTTTCCTTTAATTGTGCTCCAGAAGTATCCTACTTTCCTCAATGTTCCAGCATTAAAAACATTACTGTGGTGACATTTCACCCCAGCATCTACCAATATGATCATTCCTCTTTTAAACAAAAACAAAGAAATGAACCTTCCATAAGGGAAAAAGGTCATTCTTGCTTCACTCTGACAGCAGTAACTCAGATATCTTATCATAAACCGAGGAAAATTAAACTTAATATCACACATCAGAAGATACATTATGTACATGTCAGGGTATATGATTTTCTCCATCTCAGCCATTCTTGGTGCTAAACCAGTCTGAACAAATTTTACCAAAATTTTCTGATCGGGCTCCAAATCCTTAATAAACATCTTCTTTATCACTCTGGTTCCAAACAGAAAAGACATAATGTCTTCATAATTATGTACAGAATCTCCAATATTCCGTAAATCTAAATGAAAAACTCCTTCATGAGGGCAGTTAAGAATTTGACTTATCTCTATAGATGATATTGAAAAGTCCTTATCCTCTATTTGAGCCAATAAACTATCCTCTGTATCTCCAAGGCTAAACTGAACAGTTCTAAAGAAATGTCTCATTTCTGCCTCATATAGAAACTCAGAATTTTCACTATTAAAAGCTTGCTCAAGGCTTTGAAACGACAACGCTTGCTTCAACAGTAAATTAGTTTCAAACAACCACTCTAAATCTATGACTTTACCGTGCAGTATTTTCCGACTAACTACCTTAGGTTTCTTTGCAGCACTGCTCTCGGCTTCATCTGGACGCTTAGTCTTTGCCATTCCAACAACGATTTCTGAAGGTTCGTAAGTTTAGGGTTTGAAGATTCAGAAAAGGGTTTTAGAGCAGATGTGCGGTTTTAGGTTTTCGAAAGGGTTTCCAAAAAAAGGTGAAGCAGTTTAGAAGGTGAAACGGTTCTGACAGCCTTGATTCCCGTGTAATCACTAATCATTACTTTTATTTAAAACAAAATAAAATTACTTATAGCGGAAAACAGAAATTAAGCAGAATTCGAAAACAGAATAAGATTTAAAAAAAATTATTTAAAATTAAATAAACCTAACTCCCCCTTAATAAATTCAAACCTTGCCGTGGGAAGTGGTTTAGTAAAAATATCTGCTAATTGATTTTCTGTATTTACAAATTCTAAAAATATATCCTTTTTAAACACATGATCTCTTAAAAAGTGATTTCTTATATCAATGTGCATAGTTCTAGAATGACTAATAGAATTTTTTGAAATATTAATTTCACTAGTATTATCACATAAAATAGGTGTATTATTGAAATTTAATCCAAAGTCCATAGGAGTGTTTTTCATCCACAACACCTGTGCACAGCAACTACCTGCAGACACATATTCTGCCTCGGCTGTTGACAGGGCAACTGAGTGTTGTTTCTTACTAGACCATGATACTAAAGACTTCCCTAAAAAGTGACATGTTCCTGAATTACTCTTCCTATCTAATCTACAGCTTCCAAAGTCAGCATCTGAATATGAAATTAAATTAAAATCAGAGGTTTTTGGATAAAGCAGAGATTGATTAATAGTACCTTTTAAATATCTAAAAATTATTTTAACAGCAGTTAAATGAGATTCTTTGGGACTTGATTGAAATCGAGCACAAAGACATACTGAATACATTATATCTAGTCTACTAGCAGTAAGATATAACAAACTACCAATCATACCTCTATATAACTTGTTGTCCACTGATTTTCCAGTTTCATCCAAATCAAGTTTTATATTAGTACACATAGGAGTTGTAAATGGCTTGCTGTTTTCAAGTCCAAATTTCTTAAGTAAATCAGTAATGTATTTGCATTGATTTAAAACATTTCCAAAATCTTTTTGAAATATTTGAAGACCCAAAAAGAAATTTAATTCTCCCATCATACTCATTTCAAATTCTTTTTGCATTAATTCTGAAAATTCATGACAAAGAATTTTATTGGTTGATCCAAAAATTACATCATCAACATAAATTTGAACCAACAAAACATTATTTTTCACAGTTTTCTTAAAGAGTGTTGGATCTGCCAGTCCAACAGTAAAATCATTTTTCAAAAGAAAAGAACTTAGTCTTTCATACCAAGCTCTAGGTGCTTGTTTAAGGCCATAAAGAGCTTTAGTAAGTTTGAAAACAGAATCTGGTTTTTGAGAATTTTCAAAACCAGGAGGTTGCTCAACATAAACTTCCTCCATTAAATAACCATTTAAAAAGGAAGATTTAACATCCATCTGAAATAATTTAAAATTCATATAAGATGCATAGGCTAAAAGGATTATAATGGCTTCTAACCTGGCTACAGGTGCAAAGGTCTCATCATAATCTATTCCTTCTTCTTGATTATATCCTTTAGCTACTAATCTTTCTTTATTTCTAGTTATTATCCCTTGATCATCCTGTTTATTCCTAAAGACCCATTTAGTTCCTATTACTGGATAATCATGTGGTCTTTCAACTAATTCCCAAACCTTATTTCTCTTGAACTGGTTCAATTCATCCTGCATTGCTATTACCCAGCTCTCATCATCTAAGGCTTCTTCTATGGTCTTAGGTTCTTGTTGGGATAGGAAAGCAGAGAATTCAACTATGTTTCCAAGGTTTCTTCTAGTTTGAATACCAGTCTCTAAGTCACCTATCACAGATTCTAAAAGGTGATTCTTTAAGGTTCTAGACTGTCTAGGCATTACATTCAAAGGTTCTTCAGTGTCATGTTCTTCTGAACTGGACTGAATTTCTTTTATATCATTTTCAAAATCATTCTTTAAATTCTCAAGTCTCATGTTTTCATTAGAATCAGGTTCATCTATTTGTTCTATCCTTTTCTCAAAAGGATCAGATTCATCAAATTTCACATGAACTGATTCTTCAACAATCCTTGACTTTTTATTATAGACTCTATAAGCTTTGGAGGTTGCAGAATATCCTAAGAAAATACCTTTATCAGATTTTGGATCAAATTTACCAAGATTATCTTTGGTATTAAAGATGTAAACCTTGCATCTAAAAACATTAAAGTAATTTACTTTAGGTTTTCTGTTATTCCATAGTTCATAGGGTGTCTTTTTCAAAATAGGTCTTATTAAAATTATATTCATTATATAACAAGTTGTATTAACAGCTTCTGCCCAGAAATATATAGGTAGGCTATATTCATTTAACATAGTTCTAGCCATTTCTTGAATAGTTCTATTTCTTCTTTATACAATCCCATTCTGTTGAGGTGTTCTTGGAGCAGAGAAGGTGTGTTTAATACCCATGTTTGAGCAAAAGTAATTAAATTCCTGGTTCTCAAATTCTCCACCATGATCAATTCTCAATGAGATTATATTAAAACCTTTTTCATTTTGAATAGATTTACAAAAACCTTCAAATAAACTAAAAGCTTCACTTTTAAATTTCAAAAAGAAAATCCAAGTAAATCTAGAATAATCATCAACTAATACATAAACATATAATTTACCAGCTAAACATGCTACTCTTGAAGGTCCAAACAAATCCATATGGATAAGTTCTAGAGGTTTAGTTGTAGCAACTTTATTAACAGATTTGAATGATGATTTGTGTTGCTTGCCAAGCTGACATGCATCACAGAATCTGTCATTTTCAGATTTGAGACTAGGCAAATCAGAAACTAGATGTTTCTTAGATAATTTATGTAAAGCATATATATTGCAATGACCAAGTCTTCTATGCCAGATCCAGGATTCACTTTTATTAGCAGTTAAGCAGTTTACTTGTTGTTTACACAAGGAATACAAATCGAAAGTATAAACATTATCAGTTCTGGGTGCTCTAAACTTAAACAGTTTATCTTTAGAAACAGTACAACTATTGTTAGTATAATCAACAGTGTATCCATCATCACAGAGTTGAGAGATACTTATCAGATTGTGTTTTAACCCTTGTACATAAAGTACTTTGTTGATTGAGACTGTCTCTGGATCTCCAACTGTTCCAATACCAATAATCTTTCCTTTGGCATTGTCACCAAAGGTGACAAGTCCTCCTTCCTTTCGAGTAAGAGAAGAGAAATTAGCTGAAGTTCCACTCATGTGTCTTGAGCAGCCACTGTCCATATACCATATTTCTTTCTTTCTTTGGTGACCTGCTACCTGCAAAGACATTCAAACAAATTGCTTTGGTACCCATATTTTGTTGGGTCCAGGAGTGTTAGCAAGCAGTGATCTGGGTATCCAGATTTGCTTTGTTTTCTTAAAATTGATTGAATCATATAGATCATTGGAAATATAAGCTTTCTTAATTCCACATATTTGAGGTTGTCTTAGAAAACAGTTTTTAGCTATATGACCTTTTGTTCCACAGAAGTTACAAATAACCTGTTTAGTGCTAGGAACAAAATAATTTTTGTATAACTTAGGTTTTTCTCCTTTACTTCCAATTCCAAACCTTTCCTTTTTAATTATATTTTTTTCAAGTATCTCATTTAAGGCGTTTTCTCCTTTTGTAAAAACTAATGCAGCCTTTTTGTAAGATTCTACTTTATCCTGTAGAGTTTTTATTTTTGATTCAAAATTAATTTTATTTGAGTCAGCAGAGTTGTATTTGTCAATTAATTCCTTGTGTTGTTTTAGCAAAGTATTTCTCTCATCTGAAATAGCTTTATGCAATTTCTTTATAGATTTATATTTTTTAAATAATGAGTCACACCTTTCTTCAAGCATATTGCAGTAAGCTGCATGTTTTTTATTTGAGAAGCTTGTTTCAGAGTTTGATTCATTATTTGAGTCAGAGGAGTAGTATGAGTGTACCTCATCAATTTCAGCCATGAAACACATATTTGCTTTTAAATTGGCTTCCTCCTTCTCTGAGCTTGATTCAGAAGAATTACTTGAGTCTTCAGAAACACTCCAAGTAGCTTTCATAGCTTTCTTGTCTTTCTGCTCATAATCATCTATTTTGAAGAATTTCTTCTTCTTTGCATCTTTCAATTTTGGGCAATCCGGTCTGATATGTCCCATATTTTTGCATTCATAACATCTCACTTCCTTGCTATCCTTCTTGAAGGATTTCTTGAAGTCTTTCTTCTTACTGTAGAACTTTCTGAATTTTCTGGCTAGCTGAGCCAGTTCTTCATCTGAATTTGAAGAATCAGAGCTTTCTGATTTAGAACTTACTTCTCTGTTCTTCATCATTCTATCCTTTTGTTGAGAAGTCACTTTCAAAGCAGTATTTTCCCTTTTTATGTAGACTTTATGCTCATTTACCTCATCTTGCATTTCAGCCTCGTACATCATCAATGTACCAATCAGCTCTCTCATAGTTAGATCTTTAACAGAAGTTGATTGTCTGATTGCTGCAGAGATTCCATTCCATCGAGTAGGAAGTACTCTCAGTACCTTTAACGCTTGATCAGCCTGCTTGATTGGTTCTCCTAGAGCTGTTATATTATTGACAATTTCTGTCAATCTTCCATTCATCTGAGTGATTCTCTCTCCTTCAATCATTCTGAAAGTATCGAATTTTAATTTAGCAGTTGCATATCTCATATGTCTTACATTATCTGTTCCTTCATAAGAAACAGCTATTGTTTGCCACATTTCATATGCAGTCGGGCATTGAGATACTCTATTAAATTCATCCGGTCCTAGACCACAGATGATTGCATTCATAGCTTTTGAATTCATGTCATACTCAGCCTCTGTAGCAGCACTCCATGTATCGGGATTTTCAGGAATTTCATAGGGAGTCAGAATCTTTGAATAGACTTTGTAACCAAGATTTTTCAGATAAATAATCATACGTGATTTCCAGCAGCCACAATTATCTCCATTAAAGTAAGGTGCTCTGACCATTGACATTCCCTCTTTCGTATCAGCCATGATACACTATGTATAATCTTTAAATACTTCTAGCTTGATAAGACTTTAAAAATAAGAAGCTCCTCCTCTGATACCAATTGTAGGATCTGAATCTACGGATTACACACAAGAGGGGGGGTGAATTGTGTCTTTTCAAAATTATTACAATCTCTTCAATTTAGACAAATTCTGTCCACTATGCTTTAGCACGATTAAATATGCAGCGGAAAAAGTAAAAGCATGAACACACGGATGTATAGTGGTTCGGGGAACAGAAGGCCCCTAGTCCACTCCACCAACGCTCAAATCCACGAGCTTGGCGATTTTCACTATCTGGTCCTCGTTTCCACAGACCTGTTCACAACTGAGTACAGGCAGTTGACACCTTTACAAGTTTCAGGCAAACACAGCCTTCCTGGTTCAAACACGAACCCACACAGCTTAGAACGAGAAGCTGATCACTCAAAAATAAAAATGGTTTCGATAAAGAAAACAATTCTCCAGTTGTTCTTCACAATTGCAACAGAATTCAATTGACAGTAGATAGATCGTCATCTTCAGAAAATAAAGATCTGTAATTAAAACAGTTCTGAGTCGATCCAGTTGCAATAGATATTACAAGAAACTTCACAACTTCAGCAGCAGTAGATTCACAACAGATAGTCGATGTAGAACACGTGAATCTGCTATCAATATCTTCCTTCGGTAATAAAGGTTTTACACTACTTCTCGATCACCAGAAAAGAACGCCTTCACACAGTCTCTGTTTCTTGCTCGTTAAAAGATCAATCTCTATATTTCATACACTTTCCTGTGTATATATATATATCTGATGTTTCCAAGATAGAACATATATATTCAAATCTGAGAAAATCTTCCGCATAAATAGATCCATGAAAATCTTCTTTAGATTCACGATATTATTAAAAAAGAATGAAATAATAGAGCCGTTGTAACTCCCCTGAAGAATCGGCATAAAAAGCTCCGTTTAAATCAATCATTAATCCGTTGAAAATCTTTTTTGATTCAGTCAAAGTCGTACTTAAGAATCGGCTCGAAATCCGCTTAATAATCCGCCTGTTTGACCAATGCAAAAGGAAATACCGTCTATCAAAAATATCCCGACGCCAAACGTAGGGTTGATGACGTGGCTCCAAACGTAGGGTTCACAAACGTAAGGTTCACAAACGTAAGGTTCAGAACGTAAGGTTGAACATACATACTTTCTCTTCAGCATTCAAACGTAGGGTTGATCATCCATACTTTGTCTTGCTTTAACTCTCCAAAGAACGTACGGTTGATTATAAAAGTAAGGTTGATGATCCATACTTTTGGAAAACAAACTCAACACTGAAAACTAACGTACGGTTTCTCTTCCATACTTGTCCAACAACAAAAACGTAAGGTTCCTTCCAAACGTAATGTTCTTCTTCCTTACTTTTCAACAACGTAAGGTTCATTAACCATTCGTTTCAAAATAACGTAAGGTTCCTTAACCATACGTTTCTTTTAACATAAAAAGTAAACTTTTCATCCATACGTTACGTTCATCAACGTAGGGTATGAACAATGATTCCAGTACGCGCTAAAATTGATCTCGCGCTAGAGTGATTCCAGAACGCGCTAAAATTGATCTCGCGCTACAGTGATTCCAAAACGCGCTAAAATTGATCTCGGAATAAATGAAGTATTAAATATCGTTATATGAAATAAATAAATAAAATAAATTCCTGAAAAATACTCAACGAAATAATTAGTAAATAATTAAGGGTATTTGGGAGCATCAAAATCATCATAAAGAGACAGAGTATTATTTAAAATAATCTCCCCCTTTAAAAAAACATTATTTTGAATTGTTTGAAAACAATACATTGCTCAACAAAAATATGTCAAGGTAAATAACTAAAAGACAATACATTTAATCAATAACATTAATATGACAAGACTAGAATAAATTCATATCAATTTATGATCTATAGATAATCAAATTATCTAGAAAATGCTACCATGGATATTTCACATTTTGAATAATCACATTGATATCAATAACTAATATCATAATGAATAAATGTATACTACTAAACATCTAAAACATAACTTCATGTATTCATCCATGAAAGAAAATATAAAGGGTTTAAAGGGTTTAAACATAATAAATATACAAATATTTTATTGAAAATTTGATATTAACTGCTAGTAACATTTGTAATTAGTAAATGTAATAAAAGACCATTCAGAGTAATATGGTGAATTGTATCAAATTAGTAAATCACCAGTTGACCTGATGAATAACCATTTAATAAAATATATAATATTAGACCATAACATATAAACCTCAATATATCACAAGATTAAACAAATTATCTCGACATAAATGAAAATACTTTTAATGAGATCACTAAATAGTTCTTAAGGATAATATCTTTTTTGTCATTGATAAACCATTATATTAAAAATCCCCCAAATGTATAAAAGAAAACATTTTATCTCAAAAAGATCATGTCAAAATTTGAAATAATCATTGTTTAATTATGGTGTTATGACATAAGGAAAAATATCTAATGTCATAAAAGAAAAAAATATCTTTTCTTTTGTATTTTTATTAGAGAATTATTAAGAAACCCTATTTAGAAAACTACATAATATACCTTTCTATCAATTTTTTAAAAAGAAAACCAGAGTATAAAATAAAATAAGCAATCATAAGTAGATATGAACAAAAAATTTGATTAAATTTTAGAAAACGTTGTCAGGGATGTAAATTAGGGTTTAAAATACTATTCTTTAAAAGTCATTTGTTTGAGAAGAATGCGTCTTAAAAATACTATATCAATGAAGTGAGAGAAAATTAGATGTATATATGACACAAAAAGAACGGTTTTTGGCACCATGTGATTCCAAAAAGGGTTTGAATGTTTCATAGTACCATTTATGTATTATAGTAAGCATCCATGTCATAGATCATTCAATTAAATGAAGATATAATAGAATATGGTTTCATTAGAAATGAATGTCAGTTGTGTGTTTAAAAAAGGTTCATTAAGAATGTAGTCATTATTCTATTATTGTATGTTGAAGAAATATTACATATTGAGAATGACATACAAGTATTACAGTCTGTTAAGGACTAGTTGATCAAGTGCTTCTCCATGTGAGAATTAGGCAAAACAACCTATATTCCAGGGATCAAGATAATTTCTGATAGATCCAAGAGGCTTCCATAACAAAATCAAAGGGAATATATACACAAGATACAATAATTTTTTATAATGTAAAAATACAAGAGGGGATTGGTTCTAGTGCCACACGGCATACATAATTTTATGAAAATGTATCCCCAAACACAACAAGAGAGAGAGAAAATGAGAATGGAACCATATGCTTTTGTGATATGATCAATCATGTATTCCATTTTATTTATTAGACATTATGTTTCATACACGCTGAGAATGGAAGGAAAATATCAAGATTATCTAGGAGAAAAACATCAGACTGTTATTAAAGATACCCTTATGTTTCTAGGAACTATGTATATGTTTTTGGTGTATGGAGGAGATGAGGATATTTTCATCAGTGGTTATGCCGATACTAGTTTTCATACAGATCAAAATTATCTGAAGTCGCGATCACGATATGTTTTCTATCTTAGTGGAGGAGTTTTGATCTTAAAGAGTTCAATTATTCAAGTTGTCAGTGATTCGATAGTGGATTATGAGAATATAAAAACATCTTAAAGTAGCCAATGAATCCATTTGGATTCAGATCTTTTTCTAGGAGATTGGCAATTTTCCAATAACTAAAGACCCAATCACATTGTCTTTTGATAATAATATAGCGATGAATCTTGCAAATGAGCCATTTTCACATCAATGAAAAAGAACATACTCAGGAAGTATCACCTATTGGATTATTTTCACCATAGGGGTGAAGCTTCAATGCACATAGTATCCATAGAAGATAATGTGGTCAACCCCATTACTAAAGGTATGTCTCTACAAAGGCCTGAGTATCATGTGAGAGCATGCAAAATGATGGATGTAAGTAGTTGAATCTAGAGAATTTTTTAGTTTTTTAGAGTTGGTGACCTAGAACCGACTAATTTTTAATTTATGATAAATTGTATTCATGGTTTCTGAATATAAATAAACTACTTATCACATCATGATAGTTCTTTTGTGTAACATTACATGTGATAATGTCCCAAGTGTAGTTTTCATACTAAAAGGTCCTAGTAGTTCCCAATTATGATGAGAACCTAGAAAGTCAATGACCCTATAAATGTATAAATGTTCTATGGTTGGATAATATCATTTGATGAATATAAATGATATAAGATATCCGGTTTGGAGAGTAATTGTACATTGATTCAACTTATCCTGAAGTATGCCCTGGGTGATATCCCGTATGATATTTCCAGAATGAGACACAATAGTTAGAAATCCACATTTGTAATTTTCATTGGATGTTTATATCGATGTGCACGTTTATTGGAACATATAATTTAATATTATTATTAAGGGATATTATGAGTCACATACTTTTATGTATTGATGAAAATATTGATGAAAGATGTTCGCATCGACGTAGGATATTATGGGAATTTCAGGTGTAATACGACAATAATTAATAATGGGAGAAAGTATTTATCCCTTTTATTCACTAATGAAAGTTAATATTGCAATCTATTTTATGGAAATGATGTAGCATAGTTAAATCCATGTCCATTGTGTTCTATAATAAAATTCTTTTTTCACAATGTCAATGAATGATATATCATGAATATAGATTGATGGTAATGGAATGGAACTTGCTCAATTAGAGATATTGTGATAAAGGGATCATATTACAAGGTAAAAATATATATGTGGTGACGCATTGTGTTTTCATTATCTTCTTTCTCTATGGGTTCCATGGAATATTGATAGATGCTAACCTAGGATGTCTGGCCACTCTAGCTAAATCTGTCAAGAATGAGGCCAAGAGGGTCACACACTAGGTGTATCCATAATCTCAGTTAAATAATTTTATTTTTAACAATTTGAAAAAATATTATTCTATGTTGTGGTTTAATAATTATTTATTTATGCCTAATTTAATTTATTCCATTAGTTTTCATTCAAGATAATATATTGTAGATTGAAGAATTAAAAAATATTGAGGGTGATTGGAAAATTCAGATTAATGGTCCATTGAGATATAATAATAATGAAAATTATTTTATTAAATAATATTTAATTATTACTCACAAGTTAAGAGCGTGTAAGTAAATATTAATATTTTTATTATCTCACATGGTGGATTCACTATGGTTAATTAAATAATTTAAGGCACTTTCCCAAATTATTTATTATTACCCTAGTTGTATAAATTTCTGATAATATTATTCCCCTATTAGCCTAGGGAAAGCTAAGTGATGCCTTTTATGTTCTGAAAAAATATTTGGAGAAAACCTCTCGATCCTAGAGAGTTCGTCCCTATCCAATAGCACTCTCATGAATGAGAGAGATCCTCCTCCAACATATTAAGGAGAACTCTTCGGAAGTGATTCTCAAGGAAATCAAATGAGGAGGATGCAAGTGCATGGATCGTCTATTCAAGAACCTAGTGACTCCCTTGATGACGTCCTAGGATTCATAGAGAATATGTAGATTTCTTATAGTGGATATCTACACTTGATATCTATAATTAAATGAAGGCACATTACCAATATGTTGTTAAATGACTCAACAAATAAATAATAAACATGGAGGTAATTCTATTTAATTAACATAATTATAAAAAATATATGTTTAAAAACTCTCTTGTATCTAGGTTTCTATTTCATTGTCTTATTTAATTATTTCAATTCTATGGATCATAACATTCATCATCACATAGATTCAATAATATTCATTGAATGTTGAAAAAATAAATGTTGGGCACCATCCCTCTGATGATTCTATTGTACCCATAACATACACATCTCCCAAAAGACTATAAACATAAATTATAACCTTTTACTTTTCATTATTTTTATGATGAGAAATATATTTTATAAGGAACATATCCATTTCTCACCTATAAATTGATTTTTTGTTCTATTTAATGATTGTGGTTCTTGACTGAAAAAGTGGTATTACATTATTAAACCATGTTCGCGATCAATAGGTAGTTCTATATGGGCAACGTTAACCTTATCGAGTTATCCCATTATATTCAGAAGTTGTTTGGATCCAATTGTATCTCTTTCACCAATAAAAACTACAAATTAATTATATTTCTTAGGATGTAAATCCCTACATGGAATATGTTCATTGAGATGGATCTCATTCACTCCACAATGATGGATTTTTAAATAATTTTATAAAATATAATGGATCATAACATTATGAAACATAATTTATATTCTCGAAAATTACATACCATGAATTAAAAATTTATATATAACTAATCGTTGAGTCATTAGTTTTATTTCATTGGGAGAGTTTGCAATAATTTCATAGTGATTTTTCCTCTAACATATTTTTCCAGACTCTAGTTACCATTTTTTAAAAAATAATTCCATGATACCATGTGTAATTTTAATGACCCTAGTAGCCTAGAGTATTTGGATACAATAATAAATTATAAATATATAAATGCAATAATATACTTAATGAAAAAAATTTATTGTTTTAGAAAACTAGATACATAATTGAACAATACATTAAAATTGAAAATGAAATTACAATATATAAAATCCGTTGAGAACATCATCATTATCTTATCTTGATAATTCATATTAATATTAATAATCATCATAAAATAATGGGGGAAAAAAAACATACGAAAAGCGTGATATCATATAATCATTAATGGTTAGGTACATTAGTAGATATCTAAAATACGAATAAAAAATTATAGAATGGAAATTAATTAAAATACTTGAAATTATTCAATAACATTATAAAAATATGATCAAAATAAAATATAATAAAACAATTCCATATAAACTATCACATGAGCTGGAAATCTGAACAATGGAAATTCAACAAATTAAATAATCAAATTGAAATCAATAACATAAATCATAATGATGAAATTCATAAATATAGATATCTAAAACGTTCTATAATGGCTTTGACCAATACACCATTCATAAATCGGTATGAGATAATCATATAACTAAACTAATTTGTCTCATGAGAACTGCCAATTCATTGTGGATCTATGGTGAACCAATCCCATCACATACTATGTCCAATGCATTCAAAAAATGAATGCGATGAAACAAAATCTATATATAAATTTTAATTGAAAATTGAATGTGAAATGTATTTAACATTCTCCAATAAGTAAACATAATCACAACACATCTAAATTAATAAGTTGAATTGTATCAAAATTGAAAATCCCCAGTAAAATTGATCAATAAAAACTCCCTAAAATATGTATTATGGTATTATAATAGATCAAAATCATTAAAGAATAATATTCAATATAAGAAGATAACATATAAAAAATTCATAAAATGAGATCACTGCAAAATTCTCTTGGAGAATACCCAATTGACACTGAAATGAAATTATGTATAAAAGGTCATTAAAATATAATTTTTTTTAAAATATCAATGTATCATTTTAATAAAAAATATTAATTTTTATGGCATTATTATGGCTAGAAAAGAGACCATGCCAACTAAGATGAAAAACAGTCCTTCCGGATATTTTCTGAAAAAGTCTCAAATAACAATCTTTAAGAAATAGAAAAAATATACCATTAATTTTTTTAAAATTAAATCATTAATATAATATAATTTAAACATTAATTGGATGATAGTAAAACATGTTGGGAAACAATTCTTGAGAACATGGTGAAGCATCCTGAGCCGACATACCCTTGAACCGGTAATTGGACCAATCACCACATGACCAAGAGAGGGCCTACCCATATTCCAGAGGCTATAAACTAACAGTGAGGGTCTATGGATAGTTAGTGGGGAGACGATATCATCATATTTAGATTTCACAATAAAAATTGAAAATCAACTTAGAAAACAATAGAATAATATATAAGAAATAGTCAACATATTAAAGACAGTGGACAACTCTAGTTTATATAATTCATGGATATCATGGGGATACATATTTGAATGAAGTAAAAAAACAACACGATTTACATATCAATACAGAAACAAGGAAATGACTCAACGCCCCAAGGTCAATCTCCAAAAAAATCTAAAGATCCTTTAGGGACATTGATCTAAAGTCCCATGTTCAATAAAACAACAACAAGATCCATGGTCTAGTAAACAAGTATATTATACTCGGGTACTATTGTACAATGGAATGCCGAGTAGGGTGTGAGATAGAAATCTCAGTAGGCCTGGACCACTGGTGTTTAGCTACATCTATGAAATTCAATATAGTTAAACAATGTGGAGGTATTATGACGTAATTAAAATATTTAAAGAATAATCTAAAACCCTTTTAGATTCTTATGGGACACCAAACAAAGGTACCTACTTCAAATCGATGTAGGAAATAAGATAATGAAGAAGATATATATATATATATAATGTATAAATAAACCTCTTAACACATATTTTAAAATCCTATATTTGACCGCAAAAATAATTATATTCCCATGGAAAATCGTATCTCAACACTTGTCTTAGCCATGATATAGTTAGAAAAAATTTTCATTTTCAATTCACCAAACATTACATCAAATCAGATTTCACTAACCATTTAATTTAATTTTTTGTATGACCAATAGGACCCATATTCCAATGATAATTAATCTGTGTAGAACTTCATGTCTACTACCCTTGTGAGTCTTTGAGGAACAATACTTGTCTCATAACACATGGGTATTTAAATATTTATTCCAAGTCCCATAAAATAAAATTTGTATGCCTGGTGTGTGTAGAAATCCATGTCTAGGAACTATTAGAATTCGGAGCATTAGACCCAGTCTCACAACACATTAATCTACCATACAAATATATTTATCATGGGTTTAGAATGTAATGTCTAGCACCCCAAGATCTCATCCATTAATAAATTCGTAAATTAATTAATCTAGTATGTTAATTAATTTAATAATTAATTAAAAACATCACATTCACTAATAACGCAACTATTAGTTAAACACTGAAATTCCATTCATTAACTTGATAATTAACTAATCATAACAGAAACATTAATTAATTCAACCGTTAATTAATCTAATAATTTTTTTCATTTAATTAAATAATTAACTAATCAAAAGAAAACCCTCTCAAACCCATGTATCTAATTCTAAATTTTTTTTTCACACGACAACCATCTCAACATTACATAATAAATTCAAAAAAAATAATCTCATGGAAACCATCCCAATATCACATAATTAATTAAGAAGTCAATTATCTCTAAAGCAACTATTTCAATGTCACATAATTAATTCACAAATTAATTATCCGAAAGAAATTGTTTCAATATAAAATAATTAATTTTTAATTTATTTATCTCACCATATCCCAAATGAATATCTCATAATTAACCCCCCAATTATTATATATATTATTATTTCATAACACATAATTAATTCACAATTAATTACCTAAACATAACCAGTTTAATATCACATAATTAACCCCTGATTAATTCTCATTTCAAAGCACATAATTAATTCATTATTAATTATATATAAACAATCAAATAAATTTCACAAAATAAATTTTGTGATTAATTATCATCTTAAAGAACATAATTAATTCATAATTAATTATCTCAACATAACATAATTAATTTCTCATAATTAATCACATTATTAATTATCATCTCAATGCACATAAATAATTCATAATTAATTATCTCAGCATAACCAAATTAATAACTAATAAATAATCCCTCAATTAATTATTATCTTAATGAACATAATTAATTCATAATTAATTAGTTAAACTTAACCAAATTTATATCTCATTATTAATTTCACAATTAATTATCATTTCAAAGAACAAAATAAATTCAAAATTAATTATATCAACATTACTAAATTAATTACTCATATCTAATCCCCCTATTAATTATTTTTTCAAATCACATAATTTATTCATAATTATTTTTATGAACATAAAAAAATTATTTACTCATAATTAATATCCTAATAAATTATCTATTCAACAACCTCAATGTATAAAATTAATTCATTATTAGTCATCCTAATCCACCAATAAAAAACATAATTCAATATTTCATTCTACTTTATCAAAAGAAATAAATCAAAAAACTACATTTTATTAATTAGGAAGATTCTAGAACCCTAACTCTAATAATGGTCAAGCCTTGATTTCTAACTCATATTCGATGCTCACTCGCACACATGCACCTCCACAAAAACATACGCACACAAGGAATTTACTATTGCAATTAATATACATAAACCTACACCAGTAATTAGTACAATAGGGAGTAACACACACCCAAAACCATAATAACAATAGTAAACAACTATAATCCTCAAACTCAGGGGGTGTGAAACCTAATAACATATATAAACCCTAACCAAGAATTATGTCGGTGGACCGAAATGAGCTGAAACATTTTTACTTTGGCGACAGTCGTCAAAATATATACCAACGGATATAGAGACATCTTCTGCACAACCTCGATCTAAAGGAGTAGAAGAAACCAAATTACAGCCAAATATATGGATTCGGCCTAACATAAGCTTGGATATGGAGAGCCAAAAAATGATGAAAACAACGAGACACATGTAGAATGACTCACCTGGTAAGGATGAAATATTTTGTAGAGGAACTGGAATCAGATAGTCACGCGAAGGGGAGCATGGAAGAGCGGTGGTGCGCTACCCATGGGTGGTGCACCATGGGTGCGTCATGGGCTACGGAGAGTTAAAATAGCTGATGAAAACAAATAAATCCATGGATATAGACTCACCTCTCCAATATGGGCAACTTCCATGAGGAGTACACCATGATCCAACACGTGGAGAGGGAGCCGAGAAGATGCATGGAACACCACCCATATGAGAGATAAGAGTGTGGGTGTCTCGCCTAATCTAATCTATTCACCTCGCCCTTTTTATTTTATTTCTATTAATATTAATAATTAATATAGAAATAATAATAATAAATACAACACTGATATGATTATTATTGTCTTTTAAGTAAAAAACTTCTTTGATAAACCCAAAACTCTCCATTTATGCCTAATTTACCCCTCATTTAAATAATGTCTATTCAACCAAATTTAATTACATAAATTCTCTATCTCATCATTATTTAATTAAATTCACTCACATAATTTAATTAAAAAAACCCCCATTTTAATCAAATAATTTAATTTATCTAAACATTGAATTTAATTATATAAAACACTAACTAAACATTTAACACATAATTTAATTAATTTCTTCTCCAACAAATTAAAATAAATAAATTATCCAGCACATATTTATTTAGTTAAATTCTATTAAACAAATTTATTTAAATAAAACACATTTTTCATCAAATAATTAAATTCATCACAACCTTCAATTTAATTTGATAAAACCCCAACTCCACATTTTAAAAAACATTAAAAATAATTTCTTTCAAACAGAATTAATGTAAAAAAAATTCCATCTCATATTATTTACCAAGTTTGTATCATCCAAATTTAATTAAAAACCCCCGACACCTAATTAATCACCATTTAATTAAATTCTTTCAAAATTAATTTTAATAAAAAATATCTCCAGTTCATGTTATGTAGTTAAATTATCTAAACACAATTTAATTAAATTAAAATCTCCACCTGTCCGACATTATTTAATTAAATTCTATAAACCTAAATTTACTTAAATAATAACCCCCATTTCACAAAATCTAATTAAATTATTTTAAAAAGTGAATTCAATGAAATAAAACTTCCCTTTATAATTATATAATTGATTTTTTCTTTACCATTAATTTAGTTAAATTAAACGTAAATCCTCATTGAAACACCTATTTTATGAAACCTCTTTACTAAACCACAACTCCCCACTCAAAGGAATCAATTATCACAAAACTATGATAAACCAGAACACACCATATAACACCATTTAATTTAATTACTTTCATCTAAACTAAATTATGTAAAATATCCTACTCAAAATCATTTAATTGTATACTCTTAATATTAATTCATGAAATCAATTCCCCCATTAAATTCCTTTTAATTAAATTATCTACATCACAATTTAAATAAATGGATTATCTATATTCCATCTCACCCCCATTTAATTAAATTATACTAGATTTGATTTAATTTAATAAACCTTATTCCAATTTATTTAATTATATTATTTTCAAAAGAATTTAATTAAATAAAATCTCTAATTAATAATAATTAAATTAAATTCTCTAAATATTAGTTTCATTAACTAAAACCACCAATAGCTATTTTAATTAAATTTCTTTCAACCATTAATTTAATTAAAATAATTTACCAAAAAACTGAAAAATGGGTAACCACATAGTTTAGCTCGCATGGTCTGATAGACGATGCATAGAACATGCACCCACTACCAGATTTGTAGAGTATAATGCATGCCTGAGCTGTAAGTTTTGACTAACCATGCACAGCTCAGGTGAATGCTTATGTCTTTCCATTTTAAAATTGATTTCCTGGCTCTGGTGCTCTCAAAACGATCAAGAATCCTGGGAAACACTTAGAGCCTTATCTGAAGCCCGATATCGAAACATAAAATGAACCCAACTCGCTAAACATCTTCATGATTCATGGTTTTAAAACTGAGCCAGGAATTAATAAAAAAAATTTCCAAAAATTCACATTTTAAACCGGTTCAATAACACATGACATTACAATTTTACCATTTTAAAAACATCTCATCCCTAAGAAGCCATCAGGAACTACTACAACACCAGCAAAACTACCAAGGTAAAATGACCAAAGCCCCAAAAGTTCTCTTGAGAAGTGAGATGAACTATTTTTAATGCCCCAAATACTCTACTCAAGAGTTAACCCAATGATGTATTTAATGGATGGCCATTCCTGAGGCATGTATAAACTACATATCCAAGAATTTCCCAATACTTATTCCCATATCAAGAGTAAAATATATAGTGAACACCCCACAAAAGAATGGTGTCTTTATTTGAAACCCAAAAGTCTTAATAGGGCAATGGCACTCAAACGTTACCAATCTCAAATGTTCATAGTGGAAACATGCAATATCATACTCTAGAGGTTCTTCATACCATGATATGGTCCCTTTTGAAGAAAACTCATCGACCATATCTCTTATTCCTGAAAAATAGAATTCAGTAGGGTTAAATATCTGCCTTTATTTTATTCATTTCAGTAATTCATTTTGAACTTTTAAACATTTGAATGAATTTTTTCCAAACCCAAAACTATTATTTCAAAACAATGTTCTTGGTTTTTAATCAACAACCCATGGGAAGATCAAGAAAGATATATGAAATTTCCTCTTTAAATATTTAACCTTTAGTTCCATTTCAGTATAATTATTCCATTTAGAATCTAAATTACTTATAATCAGAAGAAAACCTCTGAGTGTACCATTTGTACAATCTATATTCTTCAAAATGAAACCCCAAAAGTGTTATGTGTGGCCATATTCAAACCTATAAAGCTCCCATACACTATATTTGTGGAATTTATCATCCACTTAATCAATTAAATTTTTATTTAACATTTTAACGGTATCATCCACTTACACATCAAGTCATTTCTGGCAAGTAATCCCACAAAGTAACACAAAATTATTTTATAACACATAATCATGGAATAACAAAAAAGAATGTTAATCATAAAGGAAACATAGAATATAATTACCCAATAATTTTAAATATATCACTGAAATATGATTTATAAAGTGGCTTTCTAAAGGAGATCAAAAAATAGAATTCCACCAAAAGAACACTATCAAAATTTGTAGGCATCCTTCTAATGAATCATTATGGATTTTTATATCCATGGAATATGAATATATATGTTCCAAATATGATGCATGTAATGAATCATCCTTTCCATATCAGGACAAATAAAATTTAAAAATTTCACAAAATCAATAAGAAGGGGAAAATAAACCATTCACTCAAGGTGAAATCAGATCAATTGTAACCTCAAAATGTCTAAAAATCAATTCAAAAACCTGGAAACATATTCATTACCATTATATGGGGTGATCAGTCCCAAGAATGCATATTAACCTATAACTAAAACTATCATATTCTCTTATCTACCAACCCACAACCAAAAGTCAAAGAGAAAAAGAATGAACACATTCCCCATTGACACCACTTTGTTACGACTGAAATCAACTTACCCTTGAATCATTACACTGACCAGTCATAAAATGACCTCAAGCATGCCTCCCTATATTCCAAAGGCTACTGGCTAACAAAAAGTGTCTATCGATAGAGTGTGGGGAGACTATACCCTCATATACAGAGTGTACAAAAAAATAGGTGATAACCATAGACAACAGTAGAAGAATATATAATGAAATAGTTAATTGAATAAAGAAAGTGGACAATGATAGTTTATATTATATATTCTTATCATAGTGATATATTTTTAAAAGCAGTAAAAAAATTCACATGTTACACCTCAATATAGAAATAATAAATATTTTCAGAGCCCTAAGGTCGATCATTACGAATATCCCAAGCTCCCTCATTGTCTTTTTCTCTTAACTCACAAGTAAAAGAAAATAGAATAAAATAAGTTCTAAGGTTCTGCAAACAAGTAGAGTCTAAATGGGTACCCCAGTGCAATGGTGGCTTGATCAGGGTGTGATATATATATATCTTAGTAGGCCTGGACCACTGGTGTCTAGCTGAATCTATAAAATTTAATATAACTAAATAGTGTGAAGGTACAACGATGTTATAAAATAATTTATTAATTAAACTACAACCCAACTAGGATCCTAAGGGACCCCTGATGGAGAAGCCTACTTCGGCTTGTAGTTGGAAAAAAGTGTCTTAAGGGGAACTATATATATATAATGCGTAAATAAATTATTTAACACAATATTTAATATTCTTGTTTTTTCACATAAATCCTCATGTTTACATGGACACCCATATCTCAATACCTATCTCGGTCATGAAAGAGTCAGAACAATTTCCCATATTCAATTCCAAAGACATTACATAACATAATATTTCATTAATCATTTAATTTAATTCATATATGACCAATTGGACCCAATGTCCAATATCAATTAATGGTCATAGAACGTCACGTCTAGAACCCTTGTTTTGTTTGGAGCATCAGTCCTTATCTCCAAAACCATGTGTATTTGAAGGATCAATCTTTGTCCCATAATAGGATATTTTCATACATGTTGGGTGTAGAACTCCATGTATAGAACCCTGTGATTATATAGAGCCTCTGCCCATGTCTCAAAATCCATTTATCAATCATGCATATATATTTACCATGGGTGTGGAATGTCATTTCTTAAACCCCAAGATCTCATCCATTAATTAATTTAATAATTAATTAATCGATCCGTTTAATTCAATCAATAACTAATTAGCAACATCATATTCACTAATAACTCAACAATTATTTAACCTATGTAATTACATTCATTAACTCAAGAATTAATAAATCATAACTATAACATTAATTAATTTAACCATTAATTAATCTCATCATTTTCTCTAGTTAATTTAACATTTAACAAATCAAAATGAAACCCCATAAAAATATTATAATTAATTTTAAAATTTATTATCACACAACAACAATCACATAATTACATAATTAATTCAAAAAATTAATTATCTAATGGAAACCATCCCAATATAACATAATAAATTAAAAATTAATTATCTCTCAAGAAACCATTTCAATAACTCATAATTAAATCACAAATTAATTTTCTCATGGAAGTCGTTTCAATGTAAAACATTTATGTATCAATTTATTTATCTCCACAATGTTCCAATAAATATCTCATAATTACCCACCAAATTAATTATATATATTATATTCTTATAAGAAATAATTACTTTATAATTAATTATCTCTACATAACTTGTTTAATCTCTCATAATTAATCACATAAATAATTTTCATTTCAAAGTACATAATTAATTCACAAGTAATTATTTCAACTTATCCAAATTAATATTTCATAATTAATTACATGATTAATTATCATCCGAAAGAACATAATTAATTTATAATTATTTATATCAACTAAACCAAATTAGTTGCTTGTAATTAATAACTGGATTAATTATCATCAGAAAGAACGTAATCAATTTATAATTAATTATCTCAACTTGACCAAATTAATTACTCATAATTAATCTATGAATTAATAATCATTTAAAAGCACATGATTCATTATTAATTATTTTTTTTAACATAAAAAAATTAATATCTCATAATGAAGTCCTTGATTAATTATCATTTCAAATCACATATTTAATTCATAATTAATTATCTTATCTCAACCAAATTAATTACTCATTACTAATCCCATGAATAATTATTATTTAGAATAACCTAACTAATAAAAAATTAATTATATCATCTTAACCACTACAATTATCTATTTTTTTATATTAAAATTCACTTTTTGGAAAAGCGGGAACCATACAACGAAATGCCAACAATTCATAACCCCGTCAACATGACATTCGTTCAAAAAAAAACAAGAAAACAGGATTTAAATTTCAAATACATGTTTCAGAAACCCGCCAAATGAAACATTGAACCATGAGCTACCCACCTCGATCCATATCTAAGGAGACCTCGAACCACACCACACTGCCACATCCTCATGTCACCTGCCTGAAATCTCATCTATCACCGCCATCTGGTTTGCGTGTCATCAGAGGCATCATCCTCACCGGAATAATGCCGCCAATATCATCACTGACGTCCACATCCAGAAAATAGAAACCCGTCACTTAGCGTCTTCAGGGCTGAACACAACCTCACCATCGATGATTGAAACGTCATCACCGTCAACCTCTAGAAGTCGTGCTGAGACTCACATCCCAAAATCCGTTGAAGACATCCACACAGCTCCACCATGGAGAGAATGGGGGACTCTTGGATCCAGAGCATTGATAAAGTATTCTTAAGCAGGAAAAAAATGGCAAGAACCTCTAGGAACCATTGACGCCGAAGAAAGTCAACACTGTCACCACCAACACAAAAAAACCATTAAACGCTGTCTGATAAACCTCCACTGAAGCCTTCACACTGACTCCAAAACCATAAGTGAACAAACAGTAGAAAAATCACCAGACCAGACCCATTGCGAAACACAACCGAAAAATATTGAACAACGCATCGAGGAAAATGGAGCCAAGCAGACCATCCTTCCAAAAACAACCGCAACAAAGAGCTTCAACCATCGAAATCATCTGATTCACAGGACAAGAGCTCGGATCGCCTTTTGGGACACCTAGGCCGAATGAAAACACTTCCCAAAGATACCTAGAAACCAAAACAGCCGGCCGACTGGGAGAGCAGTGAAGGGAGAAATAAGCCAGAGTTGTGTAGGGATCAGACAAGGCTTCAACGGAGAAGCGACAGCCAGAACCAGCAAGAGTTAGCGAAGCCATTATCAGCAGATAAGTAAGCTGGACTAACACTGCCCATAATAACCATACACCAAAGACCACATCATGGAAAGAGACAAGAAAGTGAATACCAATGACCAGATGACCCACAACTCCCAAAGCCTCTGTGTATCCACCATCGTGCACTAAATAGGAGAGCCACACAGGATCCAGAAGCCAGTGTAGTGGATAAATCTGGCCACGCTTTCAACATAGAGGTGTGACTGCGACATGGCCACCTGATCCGATTGATAAATCCACCACCAAGAAAAAAAACCAAGACTGAGAATAAGCCAAAGACTGAGGTCGAAGAAACCATGTCACTGTCTCTTGAAGAAAACCCATGCCACCACAGAAGTCGGAGGAAGAACAGAACTCTCCACCGAAAAGAACGAAACCAACCACCGAAGGAATGGAGCCCGCCACCCCAAAAAATCAAACACAACAGAAGGGTCGGAGAAGGTTTTTTTTTTATTTTTTAAAAAAAATTCTTTTCCAGAAAACGTTTACGGCAAAAGTTTTTTAAAAAATGCACCTCAAAGGCGGCATCCCGGATGCCATTAGAGCAGTCTGAATTCTCTGCTATTAAAAATCCAGCGCTACAGCCATTACAGCAGTCTGAATTTTGACAGAAACTCTTACCCAGGCCTCCATTTTATAAGAGGGTTTGCCCGGAAAATCATTCTGCATTTTCGATGTGGGATTCAGGTTCTACCTTTACTGTACAGTACATTCTGCATTTCCGATGTGGGATTCTGTTTGAAGTACGTGACTTTGAAATAAAATAAAATATAAACTATAAGGCCAATATAAATGAAATGTTAAACATTTATTAAACATATAATAAATAGTTGAAAACAAAAAGAATTTCCTCAAAAATGTTGATGAAAAATAATCTATAACCTTTCAAAACCGCCTACATGAAACATAAAAATGTTTCCAATACGTGAATTTGAAAGACTGTAAACTATAAACTAGAAACCAAATATAATTAAAACTTTAAACATTGATTAAACATATAATAAATAGTTGAAAACAAAAGAAATTTCCAGAAAAAATTTGATGAAAAGTAATTTATAAGCTTTCAAAACCACATACTTGAAACTTAAAAATTTTCAAGTGTGTGAATTGGAAAGACCATAAAACATAAAATAGATGACTAATATAAATGAAACATTAAACATTGATTAAACATATAAGAAATAGTTGAAAACAAAAGCAATTTCAAAAAAAATGTTAATGAAAAATAATTTATAAGCTTTCAAAACCGCCTACTTGAAACGTAAAAATGTTTCAAGTACGTGACTTTGAATGATTATAATTATATTACTAATTAACTAATTAATTATTATATAATTAATAGTTGTATTAATAATTAACTAATTAATTACTATACAAGTAATAATTAATGATTAATAATTAATAATTAATAATTTAATGAATAGTTATAATTAATATTTATATTACTAATTAACTAATTAATAATTACTAATTACTTATTAATAATTATTAATTACTAATTACTAATTATAATGAATAATTATAATAAATATTTATATTACTAATTAACTAATTAATAATTAATAATTACTAATTAATTAGTTATAATTATTAATTGTATTTCTAATTAACTAAATATTTATTATATATGTAATAATTATATTACTAATTAATTATTATATAATTAATGATAATATTACTAATTAACTAATTAATTATGACATATTTAATTATTAATAATTACTAATTAATAATTAAAAATTATACTGAATAAATGTAATTAAAAATTATATTACTCATTTACTAATTAATTGTTATATAATTAATAATTATATAACTAATGAACTAACTAACTATTATATAATTAATTATTAATAATTAATAATTAATAATTATAATGACTAATTGTAATTAATATTTATATTACTAATTAATAATTAATAATTACTAATTACTAATTACTAATTACTAATTAATAATTAATAATTATAATGAATAAATGTAATTAAAAATTATATTACTATTTTAGTAATTTATTATTATATAATTAATAATAATATTACAAATTAACTAACTAATTTTTATATAATTAATTATTATTAATTACTAATTTATAATTATAATGAATAATTATAATTACAAATCATATTACAAATTTACTAATTAATTATAATAATGAATAATTATAATTAAAAATCATATTACAAATTTACTAATTAATTATTATATAATTAATAACAATATTATTAATTAACTAATTATTTTTTAAATAATTATCTATTATTAATTACTAATTAATAATTATAATTACTTATTATAATTAATTATCTTATTTATAATTAACTAATTAATTATTATATAATTAATAATGATATTACTAATTAAATAATTATTTATTATATAGTTAATAATTATATTATTAATTATTATATTACTAATTAATTATTATATAAATAATAAATAATAATTAATAGTTATATTGAATAATTATAATGAATAAATATATTACTAATTAACTACTTATTTATTATATAATAATTTTCAATAATTACTAATGAATAATTATATTACTAATTAACTATTATATAATTAATTATTAATAATATTAATTTAATAGTTAAATAAATTATTATATGTTTAATCCATGTTTTAACTTTAAATTATATCAGTCTTATAGTATATATTTTAGTCTTTCAAAACCGCATACTTTATTCATTTTAAATTTCAAGTAGGTGGTTTTGAAAGCTTATAAATTATTTTTCATTAACATTTTTTACGAAATTATTTTTCTTTTCAACTATTTGTTATATGTTTAATCCGTGTTTTATGTTTCATTTATATCGGTCTTATAGTTTATATTTTATAGGCTTTCAAAGTCACGTGCTTGAAACATTTTTATGTTTCATGGTGGTCGTTTTGAAAGATTATAAATTATATTCCATCAATATTTTTTACGAAATTATTTTTATTTTCAAATATTTGTTTTATGTTTAATTCTTGTATTAAGTTTCATTTATATTGATCTTATAATTTATATTTTATATGCTTTCAAAATCACATGCTTGAAACTTCTTATGTTTAAAGTAAGTGGTTTTGAAAGCTTACAATTTATTTTTTATCATCATTTTTTATGATTTTTTCTTGTTTTCAACTATTTTTATATGTTTAATCCATGTTTTAAGTTTCATTTATATTGGCCTTATAGTTTATATTTTATAGTCTTTCAAATTCACGTACTTGAAACAGAATCCCACATCGGAAATGCAGAATGTTCTGTGAAGGAAATGGAGAACCAGAATCCCACATCGGAAATGCAGAATGATTTCCAGGGTAAGCTCTCTTATAAAAAAGAGCCATGGGTGAGAGCTTCTGTCAGAATCCAGAATGCTGTAATGGCAGTACTGCTGGATTTTAAATTGCGGATAAATTCTGCTGAATTTTTTTTAACCTATCCTGTTTTTAAAAGAAAAATAAAAAAAAATATTTTAAAAAAAATCCGTCAGAGGATGGGAACGGAGCCCGCCACCGCAGAAAACGAAACCCTAAAATAGGGAGTTATGCTGGAGATCCACGTCTGAATCAGTGGACTCACAAATTTCTCATTTTAACCAAATTAATTAAACATAATTAATATCCTGATTTATAGTAAATTTTACAACCTCATAGAATAAAATTAATTCATAATTAATCATCTTATTCCACGGATAAACAATTTAATTCAACATTGCAGTCAGCTTTATCCGAAACAATAAATCAAAGAAAACTGCATTTTTTAATTACGAAATGTTTAGAACCATACCTCATGGAATGACCAAGACATTATTTATATCTTAAATACACCGCTTTGTTTCACACATTCACAGAAAAAAATGTACGTGCACTCAATATATATCATCTCACCTACCAACCCTTAGCCAACAACCATAATTGGTTATATGGGGACAAACGCACAACTGAAACATTAATCGCAACACTAAAATATCATAAGCCACTAATCCAGGAGTTTGAAACCAAATAACGTGTATAAATAGTTCATGAGAATGATGGAGATGAACCGAAATGAGATGAACCTCTTCCCTTTTGTATGTGGTTATTGAAATATGGACCAACTATTCCAGAGTTATCTTCCAAACCTCCAAAAACAAGAAAAAAAACAAGAAACCAAAATAAAACCAAATATAAGGTTTTAGAATAAGGCATCCAGGAGATGAAGATCCAAAACAACTCATGAGAACAATGAAACACATTGATAATGACTCTCCTTACTGAGATGAACAACTTTTATGAAGGAAAAAAAGTGAGATAACCATGTGAAGTGGAGCTGGGAGAAGGGGTGGTGCGCCACCATTGGTTATTTCAAAATTGGTGCATCATGGGAAATGATGAGTCGAAACAGCTATTGTGAACAATGAAATGTATGGATAATGACTCACCTATCTAATACATACAACTTCAGCTAAGATACCATAATGATTTGTCATGTAGAGAGGTGGCGGGGAGGATTGGGGTTGTTCCACCCATAGGAGAAGCATATGGAGGAGGGCTCGCGCCTCACCCAAGCTGTGCACCTCTCACTCTTTATTTCCCTTATAATATTTTTTTAATTAATATAATAAATATAATAACACCCATATTATTATTGTCATCATTTTATAAAAATGTATCTTTGATAAACCAAAAACTCCCCATTTACAGCTCATTTACTCCTCATTTATGTAAATTCCTTTCATATGAATTTAAATAAATAAATTATCCAAATGATCATTACCTAATTAAATTTTATATTTCAATTTAATAATATGAAACACCCATTTTTTGATCAAATAATAAAATTTAGTTTATCTTTCAATTTAATTAAATAAATCCTGAAATCCACATTTAACAAATCATTTAATTAAATTTATCTCTAATGAATTTAATTGCATAAATTATCCAACACATCATTATTTAGTTACATTTTATCAACACAATTTAATTAAATAAAACCACCATTTTCATCACATAATTAAATTTCTCTTAACCATGAATTTATTTATATAAAACCCAACTTCTACATTTAACAGAAGATTTATTCAATTAAATTTCCAACTGAATTTAATGAAAAAAAATTTCCAATTAATTATTATTCAATTAAATTCTCTCAAAATAATTTAATTAAAAAAATTATTTGATTCCTCATTAATCAGTATTTATTTAAATTCATTCCAACGGAATTTAATTAAATAAATATTCAAATTCATGTAATTTAATTAAATTTACTGAACACAATTTAACTTAATTAAAAACTCCCACGCAACCATATTATTTAATTAAATACTATCAAAATAAACATGATTAATTAATAACCCCCATTTTGCAGCACCTAGTTAAATTCATCATAAACATGAATTTAATTACATAAAACCTCCATTTCGAATTTTTTAATTTGATTCTTATTTAACATGAGTTCAATTAAATGAATCCCAAATGCCTCATTTAATCACCTAATTTATTAACCTTCTTCATTAAAACCCAAATCCCCATAGAAAACAATATATTATTACATCTATTTGATAATCCACAACCCCCCATTTTACATCATCTAATTAAATTCCTTTCAACTGAATTTAATTAATTAAAATATCCAACTCAAAAAAATTTAATTAAAATCTCCCAAAATAAATTAATTAAATTAATTCTTATATCTGCCACATTTAACTAAAAATCTCTCCAACACAATTTTATTAAATGTATTCTCCATTCTCCATCTCACCCTAATTTAATTAAATTCTCACAGCATTAATTAAATTAACAAAACAAACATTTAACTATATTTAATTAAATTATATTCCAAAAAAATTCAATAAATAAATTCTATAAATAATCATTATTTAATTTAATTATCTCAAAGTTAATTTATATAAATGAAAACCCCAATATATAATTTAAGTATTTTTCTATCAATAATGGATTTAATTAAAATAATTTGACATGAAACAGAAAATCGGGTAAGCCACACGGTATAACTCGCATGTTCTGATAGAGTTTGCAGAGACAATTTGCATGCTACTAGATACCTGATGTATATTTTATATATTTTCCTCATGGTTTTACAAACCATGCATAGCCCATGTGAAAGCCTCTCCCTTTCCATCTTAAAACTGATTTTCTGGGTCAGGTTCTCCCGAAACCCATCGCCCACCCGAGAAACTCCAAGAGCTTTTACCCAAGCCCAATATCAATAAATAAAATGAATCCAACTTGAAAAAAGTCATCATAAATAATGGTTTTAAAATTGACCGAGGCATTAATTAAAAAAGATAAAAAACTGAATTTTTACTTGGTTAAAAAATAATGTACTTTACACATGATCTTTGATAAAAAAAGAGTTTTAGGAAAAATATAATTTTTTTTAAAACAACGTCTCTTAAAACTATTATATCATTGATGTGAGCATTAATAAAATGATTCAATTATGTTTATCAACAAAAAATCCAAATAAATAAATTTAAAATTAAACATAAGATAATAAAAAGTCATTTCCACATATTCATATCATGATAAAATTTATAAAGTATAAGTTCAACATAATGAATGGAATTTAACTTGAAGAATCCCTTACCATATTATAACCAATCAAATCATATCCCCATAAAAGTAATAATTATAAAATGAAAAATTTAATACAATGAATATAATGAGGTAAATTATTTGAAATTATAAATATATTTATATATACACCACACATAATAAATATTTTTTTAATTGGGATATATCTCACAGAAGTAATATTGAGATGAAAAATCACTACCTCACACTTCCCTATAGTTTTTGTACCTTAACCACATGTGTAATGGTTTAATTTTTTCATTAATTCATTGTCTAAATATAATCAAATTTATAATATATTATATGATTCTTATAAAACATTTTACCACCAATCCATTAATAATATTTAATTATTTTTATTGTTTCATGTGAATTAATTTTGTGGATTCATCATTGGTTTATTAGTTTATATTTATGGGTTTTCATGTCCAATGAAATTAAAACTCTAGAAATAATATTAAATGTTATTAATGTTATTCCTTAATTTAATATGGCCATATTTATCATTATAGATTCTTACATGAGTATGATCAATTTGATTAAATGTTAATTATAAATGTTTAGTTCATTTTTATGGATTTTTTGAATATCAGGAACTAGTTTTGTATTATTTAATTAAATGTAAATATATTAGTTATATAAAATGTAATTGGTTATAATATAAACTTTTAATTATTATTTTTACATTAATAATATTATTATCACTATTCTTGAATATGGTAATTTAAAATGTAAATTTATTATTCATAATGACTATTAACCTCCAAAATTTCAACAACGGTTTCATATCATTGAATAAGTAGTGGTAATAGAATGTAAGGATAAAGTATATTCTAATTGAAACATAATTGTTCATTATTTACATAAATATGGATTTATTAGTCCATGGGAGATAATCTATATAGGGATAATGCAGAAGAAGTAAAAAAATAAGTGAGGTTTCCAAATAAAATTACCTCTTGAATTTCACATCCCAAAAGGATCAATAAATACCTAGGAATTATAATTTGGTTAAGATAAATAGCACATGGGACTGGGGATAATAGTTATGAAATGGTTTTATGATATTTTATGTGAATAGTGTATTTTATGGATAAAAAATGTGATGATAAGTTGTATTTATACTTCTGGTGGGGTGTTTTTATGAAATTAAATATTGAGTATTTTATTTTTAAAGCCAACCAAATTTTTTTGGAAATAATTCCAAGTAATTTTGTTCATAATTAATCTTGTAAGGGTAGTTTATAATAGAGAAAAACATCAACAAATAATTTGTTATTCTATTTTTTATGTGTTTTAATATTTTATCATTTAACATTAACTTGTTTAATTATTTTACATATACATTGGTAAATACTTTATTACCAAGGTAAAATTTTTATCGATTAAAATTACAATTAACATTATACCAAATTTTTATCTTCCTATTCATAATATTGAATCCATTTTATCAAATTTCATTCTTATTATCTGAAAATTTAATTTAAAATGAAACATATAGACCCATAAAAAAAAGGTTTTCACGAATTTAATTTTTTAAAAAATGATGATTTTTTTTAACAATGTGATAAATAAATAACAGTTTTTGAAAATAAATTAAAATTTAATGACATATTATCTATATAATTTAGTTAATATATTCCTTATTAGTGATTATTTTTATTAATTAAAAAGTGGAAACATTATGTATATTAAAAAAATATTCATAAAAATCTCATTGTTAATCCCAAAAATAAAATGAATCGAGATTATAACACATAGATAATTAGAATGAATAAAATATTACTATATAATAATTATTTTACTTGAAATTATATTAATAACATAATATTTATTTTAAATTTCAATTTTTATTAAGAAATAAATTAAATTTTTTAATAAATCAATATTTTTCAATGTTTATAGAAAAATAAATTTCTTTCAGGTGATTATAAAAAAAATAATCCAAATATTAGTTTTCAATTATTAATCTAATAATTAATTTTATATCATCACAAAGAATATAAAATTTTACAAAATTAATTTTTTTATTTTTTCAGTATAAATAAATAGAATTCACTATTTCAATAAAACAGATCTTTGAATAATGAATCAAAATTAAGAAAAATTGTTTGTTTACTTATTAATAATAATTAAATATTTATAGAATATTTAATTAAAACTCATTTAATTGTATAGTTATATTTCTTCACACCATTCAATTTGACGGATAGTTTGTAATTGTACTGTTTCAATAATAATATTTTGGAGTTCTTTTTAAGGTTGGTGTTTAGTGAAATATATACTAGCATACATAGTGTTATTTTAAAATCATAGGGTGTTATGTGTGGAATCTCTTATCATGATATTGCTTCCCATGTCATCTAAATCATGTATGTATCCACCACCAATTGTTATCCTTAATTAAATTCTCGGAGAGTAATGTATGTCATAACATATTAATGGGAAAGGATTGTTTATTATTAGGGACATACATATTGTGAAAGAATTTATTTATTTTTTGTTTTTTGATGAACCACGTAGACATGCACCTGAGTGCAATGTCTAGTTTTTAATTTATATCAACCTTAACGAAAATAAAATATATAATACAACCTTAAGGATTTATATAGTAGAATTAATTAATTTAAAAAATTAATATATGACTTTTGTATATGGGATCAAGAAGTATTACTGTTTCACCAGTGGGATCGACTTATTGTTAAAAGAAAAAAGATAGTTCTATGAGTTTGTGCATATAATATATGGAATACAATGTTGTGTATGTAAAGAAAATGTATCATCTAACCCACATTAATTAATTGTATGATCAAATTCAAGGAGATAAATATATTTATAATATTTTTCTTTTTTTTTGTATTATAAAATATAAATAAATAATGAATATATTTTAATGATTACATTTCATATGAGTTATGGCATTTATAGATTGAGGGAAATTCATTTTGGATTAACTATTTCACACTACATTTTTATAGATTTTATAAACATAATATCCTTGGCCTATATTAATAAATTTATATTGGTATTCATTGATATAATAGTGTTATACTCTAAAGATAAAATGATAATTAGAGTCATTTATTGATCATTTATAATATTTCTATATAAAATAATTTATATAGAAAATTTTGAAAATAGAAATTATTGATTGAGGAAGATTAGTTTTGTGCAAATATTTTCTATAAGGATGGAATATCATTTTATCCTTCAATTATAATAGATTTTATAGAATGTCTGACACCATTGAATACATAAAAGGTATATATATTATATCGATTAGTATGTTATTAGTGATGATTTGATCAAAATTACTCCCAGTTAACTAACTTGATAACCAATTTTATAAGTAGATGAGGTAATTATATATCTAAGTAATAATGTAAAAAAATCATAATAATGTGGATATTGGTTAATTTACAGATTTAGAATTGAATATCTAAAAGGGGTATATTTGTGTTATATATTTAAGCATCAATGATGGGAATATATGTAGATCAATTTTTTTAAATATGAATTCTCAACACATTTCTCTTGTGTTTGTTGATGAACTACGTTGAATTATTATTTATAACATTGTATTGTCTACACATTTGTTTATTTTAATGGAATATATACCTCTGGAGCACCTCCCAGAGATCTATACTTATGATTTTTTGATAAATCACATTTCACCACTTTCAATTGAATTTGACCATGAGACACATCATAAATGAAAATTATAGATGTGTCTTAAAAAGTCTCTTGACACTGAGAAACATTTTCCCACCACATGTCATCCTAAAACAAATTTGAAATCAAAATGATATAACCATATTTTAGATTTTATATTGAGGTCATGTACGATAAATATTCTTGTTATTAATAAATAATAAATACCATTGGTTAAATTTATATCTTTTAATACTATCAATTATATAATTAAAACTGAACTATAATAATTATTACATATAATGACATGTTTTACTTAATTATTTTGTGATGATGTTGCTTAACAGAATCATGTATAGACAAATGTCATTAAAGGGAAAGAAAAGAAATGTGAATACTTATTATAATAATATTAAGGTAGATCAAAGTTGGAAAATAATATATAATAATAATTAAAAAAATTATTTAGAATTTTGTGTTGGTGTTTCTGTTTTCTTAATCATTTCCCTATATAAGGGTGTTATAGGGTAGGATAATGAATGGAAACTATGTTCTATGAATATAATTCCATTTTAATATCATTAAATAATTTATTCTATGGATTTTCATTTGGTCATATTCCATTCTAATAAAAATTTAATTACTTATTCTATATCTCATTATTGATAAATTATATACCTATGTCAATGTTTGTGAGAAACGTTCTGGAAATATAATTAGAACCCAACTTAATATACTATTAATAGCTTGCATAAATTCATTATAATAGAGGGAATGTTTTTAAGATCATAAAAAATTCAGGTAGAATGTTATTTGGATAAGTAATAAATTAGACGAAGAAACAAGCGAGCCTGAAAAAGATATAATGATGGAATATAGAAAAATTATTTTACAAATTAAAATTATAACAAAAAATTTTGGGAAATTATTTATGTAGGGGATAATGTAAAACATGATATTTTCATATATTAGGTGATCATTACATGACTAGGATATTATCCTATACACTTCATCTTATTTTATTATTATAATATAAATAGTTCAATTTATATTTTAAATAAATATTTTACAATTTTATAATTTTAGTTACATTAAATTGATATCATTTTTTATAAATAATATGAAATTTAGCATATTGATATTTTTCAGGATTGTTCCAAAAGAATTGATATTTTGGTGAATATTGAAAATATCATACTTTTTAGAACTCTAATTCATGTTCATTCCTGTTATATTTTGGGTATTTTTTTAATAAATCAATATCACATTTTGGAAACATGTTCTATTTAATAAAATTAATTTATTATTAATTTATCTATAGAATATTTATTTTTATGCTTAAGATCACTTTTTTCAAAACTAAACAATTTTTTTAACATTTTGTTGACATAAATTTGAATTAAGTTAATCTAATTAGAAAACATTAACTTTAAAAATGAGTCAATTATTAGGATTCTTGAGGTAAATTTTTTATAGAGTTCAATTACATTTCATTATATTTTGAATATTAACATTAGAAAATTTGTTATAATAAAAGAAAAGGACATAAATGTGTAAATTAATGTTAAAAAATATCTATAAGGTCATAAAAATCATTTTAATTTTTATAGGATTTGGTGAAATAGAAAATTTTCACATATTATTCAATATTAGATTTTTTAAATTCAACATACCAATGTGTAAGACACATATAATATTTAAAACATTAGAATAATTACAATTTTTCCAATCACCACACATATAAATCGAATCCTCATATCCTTTCATCCTGAAAAAATTAGGATATGTATCCTTATAAATATGGTACAAATTACATTTTGAAAATACCACCCAGTATTTTATAATTATTATCCTTAAAAAACACTATTTTAAGAAGTGAAAACGTGCAATTTAAAGGATATTTCAAAAAGATATTGTTTTACTCTAAGCTGAGTTTTCTAGTTTATGTTTCTTCTCAACCTCTATCAAATTTATTAAACATTATGATTTTATAACATATATATAATTATATACATAAATTTTGTTATTTTTGTTTTCAATCCCTTTCTTATTCTCTTTATTCCTATGAAAAATTAAAACATCACATTTGCATATGTATAACCTATATTCTTAATGTTACAGTGTAAATAATTTTCATCCGCACATTACATGAAAAGATATAAAGATGTTCCTAATTAATATATAATATATTTATTGAATAATAATATTGATTTGAATATAATATATCATCTACTTATATACAATTCTAGAAAAATTAAAAATGATAACGTCGTTCAAGCATATGTTTGGACTACCACCTCCACAAATTAGAGAAATTCATTTTACTAATCCATCATTCATAAATGAAAAAAATATTTTATTAAATATTTAATAATAAACTATATGTAATTATTAGTAGTATTGATATAATGTATCTATGATACCTTTGATCATGGCCAATAAACTGATGTTTTTTTGAGGATTTATACTAAAAGACCCCAAAATGTATACCTTAAAATTAAACGATTTACCAACTATATTATAAAAGGTAATTAAAAAACAAAAATTTATTTATTAAATATAATAAACATGAAAAATGTGATTAAATAATTTTAAAATAATATAAGTATCTTATAAATTAAATAATTTACTTTTATAATGATTTTTTCTTGAGGTAAGAGATTATTCTATAATAATATTTTAATTCATGATTTTTTATAGATAGGAATACATTTAATATATTATAATATATTTCTATTTTGAACTCCCGTAATTGTTTTTTAATAATTTTTTCTATGAGTTATACTTTATTTCAATTAACATTCCCCTGTTTGGAAATTAAAACATCTGGAAAAATGTTTTAAATGAATAACAACATAAGTTATAATTTTGGTCAATATTTTTTATCCTTCATAACAATGATTTATATATATTTATATATTTTTTTAATAATATGAAATTATTATTTATGGTTATTTAATACTATATTGAACCATAATTCAAAAAAAGGAATCATCATATCAATTTTCTACATTTTTTTTGAATTTCAACCAAACAATTGAATTGAGTAATTGTTTTAATCAATAATGAATTAGCTAGAAATATCGAAATAAAAACTACTCCTTTATTTATATACTTTGTTAAAAAATTAATAATATATTCTTAAATGAAATAATTTAAATAATTATTAATCATTTTTTATTTATGAAAAACAAATGAAAAATTTTCTAATGTTTACAAAGAAAGAATCGATTGTTATTTTAAATGTATTTTTGTTGGTAAAACTAATCAAAAAATATTTTTAGTGTTTTTGGGGTTTTTTCATATGTTTATTTTTATAGTTTAAAATATTCTATCATATTTGTATTTGAAGAAATGATTTTTGATGGTGTCATAATTTATTTGTGAATTCATATTTTTTGTCCTCAAAATAAATAGTTTTTATGGAAAATGAAGCATTCCCACAAAGATAACAGGCAGAACACATAGTTCATAATAGATTTTTTGTTTTCATGGACCACATATGAATTTCATTTTGGGGAATTCATTGGGATCTAGTGAAAATAGAATGAAAAATAAGAAAAACTTAATATTTCTACCTTGGAGCTGCTCAATTTGAATAACAATGGACGATCACTATTTTCAGTCAATATCATCAAATTAATGTTCAGGAAAAAGGGCAATATATATGATGGTGATGGTTGTGAATACAATTTCACCACATAATAAGATTTCTTCATAGATTGTTTCAATATCCATACCACAATGAGATATTCATTTAAGGATGTAGATAGTGATTTAAAGTGTGCCTAAAAGGGTACGTGTGTTTGTAGACAACGACAATCTCAGCAAAGGTATAATACTCAGTGTGAACCATATAGAGATTGTCGTATGCAACAGTAAATAATCACCAATTTTTTAATAAAAAATTAATATTATCTCATTTTATGGGTTTTATTTACTACAAAAGGTCATCCACTCATATCATTGATAGGTAGATACTTTTAGTAGAGTGGATCATCATAGAAAAAGTTAGGCAATGAGTGAAAAGGATTAAAAAATGAGGAATTCATGGATGTATGTGGTTGAAAATCATGATCATCATGTAGAAGGTTCTTGAGGCGAACTATAATAGTAAAATTAAAAGGGTACTTTGAAGCACTCATGTTACCTTGTGTAATGTTTTTTCAAGTGATTAATATCAATTCACATGGGAATATGTATAGATCAAAAAATATCCCTCAGTATAGAAATCACCACAGGGTGATATGTATTGAATCTATCAAATGAAAATATGACTTCACAAAACACTCATATTTATATGAAAATATTCAATGGTTATTTAAAATAATAGAGGATTCATCTGAAGAGGTAGTGTTCATACATTTGTTTATGGAGAGAAATTTGAAATGAAATTGTAATTTATAGTGAAATACAATTGATAGTGAGTCCACTACAAATTTTTTAACTACAGAATTATTTAGTATTCTTAGAATATTGTATTTTTATTCTAATTTTACATAGACTAGTCTGGGTGAACCATGTAAATTATTTGGTTTCGTTGTTTTTTATTTCTTAATTTATATTATTTCAATCATCATCAGATAAATATTTAAAGAACATGATCAATATAAAAGCTAAATATATTATTAATAGACTATTATAATTAAGAGTTTATGATACCATAGATTATGTTGATTATTTTAAACAATATCCAAACCGTGATTCACCCAACCCCTCGCGCTGTATCTATGGACCTTTTGTTCCTAATTATTAGTATCATACCATGGTATTTTTTTGGATTTGTTTTAATTGAAATTATTTTTCCTACATTAAAAATAAAATTTCAATATTATCTTCTTCCTTTGTTCTAATGGAAAATCAATAACCATCAAACAAGAAAAAAATTATAGTTTTATTTCCCAGTGTAGATGAATCTAGGTAGAGTGTTTGATTTACTTAATAGAAATTGAAAATGTATTGATGAAAAGTTTGGATGAACCGGATAGTGAAAATATTTACTTTTGCAATGATGCTAAGACAATGATTGTGGAACTGAATATTCGATTTTATTTTGTGACTACTCATGGAGAATAAATTACTAGATGACCAAAAGCTGATTCCATCCATATAATAAAGGAAGAAGATCAGAAATTGAATGAAGAAAATTAATATAATTTTATTCAGACCAACCATTATAAAATTGACGTCAATATTTGAATGTGATTAAATAAAATACATAATGATGTGGAAATATATTAAATGGATGTAAGTGATTCAAAAAATATAGAGCTACAACAAATAAATATTGAAGATAAGGGATATAATAAAAACATAGATGAATCTCTAAATTTGGATGTCATAAATGGTGATCCTCGTACACATTTTTTTTTATTACATGGGAACAAAAAGGATGATATAGTAAACTGAGCTAATTAAAGTATCATTTGGTCAGATGAATTTAAATGTAGTGGATAAAAGTGAGGTGGGATAAAATCTCTCATGGGAATTCAATACTGAGTAGAGTAGTGGGTGAAATAATAATATAAATCATAATTATCAACTTATATAAAGGATAATAAAATTCAAAAATTAGTAGAAGATCTAGAATATGATAAGAAATATATGGGGAAACCTAATGCTAATGGAAATCCAAAATTGATGGGTTCCATGAATTTATTATTTTACTATTCTTTATATTGTAATAGTTAAATGAAAATAAAATATGTTACATTGACGTAAAAAATGAAATTATAGTATCATACCAAATTCAATTAATTTTTTGGAAAATAAAGTATTATATATGATGAATAGTCTCCAAATTCATGATAGAAAGTGAAGAATTAACAGTTATAGAAATCAGAAAATCATATCAGTACTGGAAAAATACATATAACTGATTCTATAAAATGTAATTAAGACATATGCTATTTTCATTGTATACTAGGTCATATTTCATTTTTGTTTTGTTTTTATAATTTGGAATATATTTTATTCCTTGAAGACACAAATATTTTTTAATCTGAGAATTAGAATAATTTTCTTAAGAAATTTTAATTAAGAGTCCTTTAGAAGAATGTATCCACGATGTCAAACTACTATAGAAGTGTAAGAACCCGAATCATCATTTCAGTTACGCTTTTCCTTCTTCTGGTGTTTTTAAGAAAAATGGATTTTCTGGAAAATTTCAAAGTACACACCGTGTACTCTTCTCTGGCTCAAATCCATGTGCTGGCCCTACCCAGGACAGACACATGGTGTGTTGGGGTGATGTGGAGGACAATTTTGGGAGAGTACGAAAAAACCGAGTACATGTCGTGTACTCTAAAAGTACACACCATGTACATTTCCTTTTTTCAAAAAACGCATCGGCATCGCGCCTGACGGACAGAACACACCCCTTCTCCAGGTTATTTGTCTGAGAGAGACCCGTACCACTGGATCTTCCCCAAGACCCATCCTCTCCATCCGTTCTCTGATTCGAGCACTGTCGATTACATTGGATGTGCATCAGTGTGTTCTTCCTTCATACTGAGCCTCGTTTTCCAAGTCTTCTTCTTTCTCAAGTTATCTAAGGTTGAACGTTTTGTTCATTTTCACAGATCTACAACGTTCTATGGGGAATTATCCATTGTGGATCAAGTATATCGATCTCCAAGGATCGAGGTAGGTGGTTTCTGCCTTACCTTTCAATGTCTTTGAGGTTTATGTGCGAATTTCCACTGATACCCGTGAACGGGGTATTACGTGATTACCTTTTTGCCCTTGTTGTTTTACTGCCTTGCCTGTATACTTGTGTAGAGGTAATTTGACCATGATATATGATAAATTGTTGTGATTAGATGTTTTTTCCTTACTTCGTTCTATTTAAGACCTTTGGGTCTTGTTTGTCTTTGGCTGTTACACCTGTTTCATGCCTTGCGGTTATAAGTTGAAGTGAAACTCATGACATGCTTGATTACTTGTAGACTGTTTATCCATGCATCTCTATAGGTGTACTTTGGTTATCAAAGTGGATCTATAGGAGTATTTTTCCCTTATAGCATTATTATGCACTGACTAGCACAGGGCCGAGAGAACCTGGTGCAATAGACTATAAGGGATAGACCGAGTGAGCTTGCTAGAGAGTCTTAGATATTATAGACTACAGAGGGGATGGAACGAGTGAGATCCAAGAGAGTCTTGGATTTTATATACTATAGAAGGGTAGTCCGAGTGAGCTTCCTCTGAGAGTATTACCATGTCTGAATCTCTTTAAGAACCTTCCCAGTCTATAGGAGTAATTGACCGAGTGATCTTCCTCGGAGAGTCTGTGGTATACCTGAGGCTATAGGAGGAATTGACCGAGATAGATTCCTTAGAGAGTCTCTAGAACTTGGGACTAAGAAGGTTAGACCACATGATATTCCTCAAGAGAGTCCCTGACTACCCTATACTATAAGGGGAATTGACCGGGTGAGCATCCCCATAGAGTCTCAAAAATTTGTATGACCTAGCCAGAGGGGTTAGGCTAAGTGCACTGCCCAGAGGGTTGTGTTACCTAATGGATAGGACCATACGGGATGAATACTTGTATTTACCAGAGGGTTTCTAGCTTATTAGCTGTTTGTTTCACTGCTGTTGATTGGTTGTGGATTTTTTCCTTCTATGTATCATCCAGTTTTACTGTTTACTATTACTGCCTATTGTTTTTTCTTTGTTGTTTACTGCTTATTTCAATTTTACCTGCCATACACTCACTAACTGTTAGGCACAGATCTTCGGGTGAATTCATACTGGGAATTTATCTCACACCCTATTTGGTACATGATTTTGTGCCCAAGAAGACTATGTTGTCGTAGGTATAGACATGGGCAAGTGCCTTACGACTTCTGGAACGTGATTACTTGGAGTAGGGGAGCATGGGACCAAGCATTGGCTTGAGATGCTAAAGAACTGTTTACATTTCATTTGTAATTGTTTTAGTAATATAGTGGGTTCAGAATTGTGACTTTTTTGGATGCTTTACTAGTTATGTATCATGCATCATTTTATATATATACATATGTTCTCTAGGTTGTTGATTTAGTCTTCCACTGTTTATATTGTTGGTTATTACTGCTTCCATTATTGAATGTTTATTTTTCTTTTGTTGTGTACTGTGCCAATGAGGTCATATTTTCCCCACTATCACACCAAAGGCCCTCACTGCTAGTCGGTAGCCTCTGGCATATGAGGATTTTTTCTTGAGGCTATGTGACCAACCGGTTACGGGGCGCCTCTCAGTGGCTTCCAGAACCAGTATGTTACAAAGTGGTATCAGGGAGATTATTTTCACTTGCTTTACTATTTTGAGACTTTATCCATGGATAGGATGGATTCAGTACTTGGTAATAAGTTGTTCCTGGGAGTATCTAACCTGTGTACAGATAAAATCCATAATACCTCGTTTATTGCAGTTTTCTGGTTTTGAGATTTTACGATTGATACAATTTCACCTAGAGTGATTCACATGCTTTGTAATATTATTGTTTTGATATTACGGTTCTATTTCTGTCGCAACCTGATGAGATGAGGGTATTCCATCTCATTCATCATATATTCACTTGTAGAAATCACATTCCATGCATTCTTGACATGCCATTTAGGGTGCATTAGTGATTCCATTCTGTTGTGATAGACATTGTGTAGATTATGCATGTTGTTGTGATAGATTCTTGATAGAATATTTGATGCTTGTTAGAGAGTTTTTGGTATTGTACATTGTTTAAATGAATGCCAAATTTTGATTCTTGAGGTGTTATGGGCCCTCTTGAATCGGAAATTGGTGTATCATGATTCTGTTTTCTCTTGTACATGATTGTTAGGGATGCCAAGCTTCGATTCGCGGGGAGTATGTGCCCTCGCGGATCGGATTTTGGAAACTCTTTGCCTTGTTTTCTGTTTTTCTGGGATTCTGGGCAGTTTTTAAGCTACTGCCCAGAAAAACCCAGAATACACGACGTGTACTTTCTGGTTACATGCCGTGTAGTTTTTAGGTCATCTTACTGACTATGTGTGCAGGAACTCGGTGTGGTGAAAACAACTTTAGGAGCACTCAGTGTATGGTAGGTACACGCCGTGTAGTGTAGAGCCTTGTACCCGGTTGTGTCACTAATAACACGGGTCGGGGAAACTCGAGTATAATAGGTTGTGATGTAAAGGAACACGCCGTGTAGTCCTATCCAGGTACCCGGTCGTGTCACGAACAACATGGGCCGGCGTGACCTTCTCGAATACAGAACATGTTGCTTTTGGAAGACGACATGTAGTCTTGCCCAGGTACCCGGTCGTGTCACGAAGAACACGATATGGTGTCACCTTCTCCTATACACGTTGTGTTTGTTCAGAACACGCCATGTATGGGCCATCCATGTAGACGACCATGTAACTAATTACACGGGCCGCTGATTCAGTCACTAGTACATGTCGTGTCCCTAGGGAACATGTTTTGCTGTCTGAGGTTAGTTTGAACCGTTTGAGTTAGCCGTTTAAAGATACATGGGAAGGGGAATAGTCTTCATGTATATGCCATGTTTTGGGTCAACATGTCGTGTATTTTGAGGTGTTACATGACCTGTAGGGCAGGGGTAAACGCCCATGTTAGTGGCTTAAGAGGAAACAACGTGTAGTTTTTATACAAGTCGTGTAGTCGTGTTTTGTAAACATGTGTGTTTTTCTTCGCCTGTTCCTATTTTGTACTCTTGTGTCCTCTGTCATTGATTTCTGATCTAAGGTATACTTTTGATCTTTCAGAGCTATGCCTCCGAGACTTCCTCCAGTTGTACGTATTTTGTCAAGCAGTGATCAGACGCCAGATATGTCTGATCAGGGGCTTCCTGTCGATCCCCCAGACGAGCCAGTGTTAGAACCGGTTGTCATACCCATTGCAGGAATCGAGGCACAGTACACGGTGGACTTAATGAGGATGATACAGACCTTCCAGGGAGCGCCTCCTCATGCCCCGTCGATGGATGTGTTGATGTGGGTTTTCCAGTAGCAGCATCCTCCTACTTTTCAAGGGATGGAGGACCTCAGGCTGTAGAGTCATGGATAGAGGCCACACTGACCATCTTTGAGTACATAGAGATACCTCTAGAGAAAAGGGTAAAGCTGGATACTTATATGCACTATGACACCACCAAGAGGTGGTGGGAGGTGATCTCATGGTCACGGCATCAACATGATATGTCTTGGGACCAGTTTCGACGCACCTTCTATGACTACTTCTATCCGTAGACCTTGAGGTCTGATCGACCCAGGGAGTTTATGAGTCTGCAGTAGGGTGCTATCTCTATTATGGTGTAGTCATCTCACTTCTTTGAGCTGCAGCGTTTCACATCGATCCCAGCAGGTGATGAGTTGTTCCTTGTGAGGAAGTTCGAGGATGGTCTCCAGCAGGAGATCCGTTCCCAGGTGAATATCTTCTAGTTTACTTCGATATCCTCCATCTTCAACTAGGCGCTGATCACTGAGCGCAATCTGAGGGATTCTGAAGTAGTGATCCAGGGTGATTCAATATCCAGATCGGGTGTTCCTCCTATGGACAGTAGGAAGCGTCGCAGAGATTCTTCTTGAGGAGATCTAGGTTCACAGGATGCATCTTTTGACAGCCAGGTTGTATGCTACTAGTGCTGTAGGAATGGTCATACTTGTCCTCTGTTCCAGAGGGGTCCGTTGGAGTGCTAGTCTTGCGGAAATATGGGTCATCTTCAGCGTTTTTGTCACATCTTCTCACCTTTAACAGGTGGTAGGGGTTCCTCTATAAACTCGCATTCTGAAGATGTTTCATGAGTTTCCCACCATTCATGGAACTGGAGTTCTTCTAGAAGTTCATGCTGAGGTGGAGGTCGCGGTCGTGGTGGTCAGTCACCAGGTCATCAGTGACATCAGAGTGGATCAGCTCAGAGCGGTCAGCCAGGGGCGCAGGGCCGCGGTGCAGGCCAGTCTTTCGCGGTGGAGCAGACCTCTCCGGAGAAAAATCCCAGCCCTTCTACTGTTCGAGGTACGATCTTAGTATCCTCAGTTTTATCTTCAGTTCTTTTTGATACTGGTGCTTCTCATAGCTTTATCTTTGTTGCGGTTATGGAGAGCCTTGGGATCTGTAATTTTTTTTCTGACGACTTGTTGAATCTTGACACACTGTTGGGAACAAGGACATCTAGCATACTTCAGTAAAGATAGTACCCTCTCAAGGTTGCGAGGTGTCATTTATTTTGGGACCTCTATGTCATATAGATGAAGGGCTATGATGTCATTCTCGGTATGGACTAGGTGGTTCCCTTCCAGGAAGTCGTTGATTGCTATCGTCGTAGGGTGAGTTTCATATCATCAGAGGGAGGATCCTTCCTTCATAGTGGCGAGTGGGATGTCCAGGTGGGTAGAGCTATACCAAAGCATCATGGGCTAGGGGAAGTTACAGCCTAGATTTCCAGTCTATATCTGGATAACCAGGGGACTTCGTAGTTAGACTTTTCTCCAGTGGTGGATTGTTTCAGGTATGTCTTTCCAGAGGGCTTTTCAGGTTTTCCTCTAGAGTGTGAGGTAGACTTCTCGATTGAGCTCATGCCAAGAGTGGTACCAATGTCCATTCCTCCTTATAGGATGGATACACCTGAGTTGCAGGAGCTCAAGAAGATGTTGGAGGAGTTGCAGGCGAAGGGTTTCATCCGACCCATTACTTCTCCTTGGGGTTTGCCTGTCCTGTTTGCAAAGAAGCCAGATGTTACACTTTGGGTTTGTGTGGATTATCAGAAGTTGAACCAGTTGATGGTCAAGAACCGATATCCCTTTCTGAGGATCGATGAACTCTTTGATCAGCTTCTAGGAGCCCGGGTGTTCTCGAAGATCGACTTGATGTCCGGTTATCATCAGTTGTGCGTTAGACCATCCGGTATACCTTTAACAACTTTTAGGAGCAAGTATGATCTTTACGAGTATACAGTCATGCCTTTCGGTCTTACGAACACGCCTGTAGTCTTCAAGGAACTGGTGAACCGAGTGTTACATCCGTACTTGGACTCTTTTTTCGTGGTCTTCGTGGACGATATCTTGGTATACTCTCACACTCCACACAACCATGCCACACATCTTGAGATCGTTCTGAGTACACTGAGAGAGCATCCTATTTATGCTAAACTCTCAAAGTGCCAAATTTGGATGGATCAGATTCACTTACTGGGTCATGTTATCTCGGAGAAAGGAGTGCTAGTGGACCCATAGAATGTGAGATATGTAGTTTCTTGGGAGCAGTCGAAGAACGTCTTTGAGGTGCAGAGTAACCTAGGGCTGTCCGGATACTACAGACGCTTCATTCAGGACTTCTTTCACCTAGCAGCACTGTTGACAGGTCTTACCAAGAAGGGGGTCAAGTTCTTATGGTCAGATTCTTGTTAGTCCGCCGTTCAGAAGTTGAAAGGGAGGATGATGTCAGCACTGATACTACTCTTTGCAGAGCTGGGAAAGGGCTACACTACGTACTGTGATGCTTTAGGTATTGGGCTGGGAGTCGTGCTTATGCAGGGAGATGGAGTCATTTCGTACGGGTATCGGTAGTTGAGGCCCCATGAGAGGAACTACCCTACACATGATCCGGAGTTGGCAACTTTTGTTCATGCCTTGCGCTATTGGAGAAACTATCTTCTGGTAGAGGAGATTATGGTTTTAACCAACCACAAGAGTCTCAAGTATATCTTCACTCAGCGTGATCTGAATCTGAGTCATCACATATGGGTTGAGTATCTTCATTCCTTTGACTTCGAGCTCTCCTATACGCTGGGAAAGGGCAATGCAGTGGCAGATGCGTTGAGTAGACGAACTCAGATTCAAGTAGTTCAGGAGGCTAGCAGTGAGTGGAAGATTATGACTCTGTTTTCTGAGATGCATCTGGAGGTGCACGAAAGGTTGGGACAAACTATCCTATCTTCTTCAGTTGTTACCTCTACACTTCTTGATCGGATACGAATGAGGAAAATATCAGACTTAGAGGATTTGGTCCCGCAAGAGAATGTGTCAGGAGGGGACCCTCTCCTTGGAATGACAGTGGGAGAGGATGAGATCTTGCATTTTAAGGGATGCGTATGGGTTCCAGCAGACATACGCGAGGAGCTGATGCGGTATTTCAATTCCTCAGTTTGGGCAGTTCATCCTGGCGCCACCAAGCTGTATCGGGATCTACATCACTATTACTGGTGGCAAAGTATGAAGAGAGATGTTGCTAGTTTTGTCATGAGATGTTCTATTTTTCAACAGGTGAAAGCAGAGCATCAGTGACCAGCATGGCTTTTACAGCAGTTATCCATTCCTTAGTGGAAGTGTAATGATGTCGCGATGGACTTCGTGATCGGGTTACCGAGGTCACCTCGGGGAAGTGATGTTGTTTGGGTCGTCGTCGACAGGCTTACGAAGGTAGAACACATCTTGAAGATCAATGAATCCTTCAGTGTTGATGATCTGGGACAACTATAAATCCGAGAGATTGTATGTATACATGGAGTTCCAAACTCCATTCTTTCAGACAGGGATGCACGCTTTACTTCTCGGTTCTAGAAGGGACTTCAGAAGGCCTTGGGAACACATGTGCTTTTGAGTACAGCATACCATCCCTAGACTAATGGTCAATCCGAGTGCACGATCCAGGTGCTTGGGGATATGCCCTGAGCATGCATTCTAGACTTCAGAGGTTTTTGGGAGATGCATATACCTATTGTGGAGTTCTCCTACAACAATAGTTTTCAGGCGACCATTCAGATGGAAGCATACGAGGCTTTGTACGGTAGGCAATGCCGATCACCCTTATGCTTGTTGGAGGCAGGAGAGGCATCTTTGCTGGGACCTCATCTTGATCAGGAGACCTCTGAGTAGATAGAGGTGATTCGGAAGAGGATGGCTACAACATAGTCTCGATAGAAGTCTTATGCTGATCATCGGAGATGACCACTGGAGTTCGAGGTCGGGGATCAAGTTTTCCTGCATGTCGCACCGAGGTTGGGACACATGAGGATTCAGAGACAGGGTAAGCTTTCACCACAGTACGTTGAGTTATTTTAGGATTTGGAGAGAGTTAGGATGTTTTCCTATCGGTTGCTGCTACATTAGAGGTACCAAGCCATCCACAACCTCTTCCACCTCTCTCTGCTCCAACGTTACTTTTCAGACCCGTCTCATATATTTCATCCCAAGGTGGTTGAGCTCGAAGTGGATGCGTCGTTTAAAGAGCATCCTATCCATATTGTCGATCATAGTTTAAAGGTTATCTGAGGCCGGTCTGTTCCTCTAGTATGACAGCAATGGCAGCACGGGTGAGTACATAATGAGACATGAGAGAGGGAGGCTGAGGTTCGATCGCAGTGGCCAGAACTTTTCAAGAATCCTTCTTCTACACCCATCTAAGGAAATTCGGGGATAAATTTCATTAAGGGGGGGGGGGAGTTCGTAAGAACCTGAATCATCATTTTAGGTACTTTTTTCCTTTTTTGGAGTTTTTAAGAGAAATTGAGTTTTTGGAAAATTTCGAAGTACACGCTCTGTACTTTCTAAGTACACGTCGTGTACTCATCTCCGGCTCAAATTCATGTGCTGGCTATGCCCGGGCCACACACATGTGGTGTAGGGGTGACGTGGAGGCCAATTTTGACAGAGTATGGAAAAACCTAGTACACGCCATGTACTCTAAAATTACATGTCGTGTACTATTCTTTTTTTCACAAAATGCACCAGGGTCGCGCCTGATGGACAGAACACACCCCTTCTCTAGGTTCGTCGTCTGAGAGTGACCCGTATGACCAGATGTTCTCTATGCCCCCACCTCTCCATATGTTCCTTGATTTAATCACCGTCAATTGCGTTGTAAGCACATCAGTGAGTTCTTCCTTCTGATTGATCATTGTTTTCCAATTCTTCCTCTTTCTCATGTTATCTAAGGTTGAACGTTTAGTGGGTTTTCTCAGATCCACGACGTTCTAGGGGGAATTATCCATCTTGGTTCAAGTATATCGATCTCCTAGGATCAAGGTAGGTGGTTTGTGCCTTACCGTTAAAAGTCTCCGTATTTTATGTGCGCATTTCTACCAATACATGTGAAAGGGGTATTGCGTGATTACCTTTTTCCCTTGTTGTTTTCGTTCCTTGCATGTATTCTTGTGTAGAGGTAATTTGACCTTGTTAGAGGATAATTTGTTGTGCTTGGATGTTTTTTCCTAGCTTTGTTCTGTTTACGACCTTTTTGTCTTGTTTGTATTGGATGTTACACCCGTTTCATGCCTTGCAGTTATAGGTTGAAGTGAAACGCATGACATGCTTGATGCATCGAGGACTGTTTATCCATGTATCTCTATAGGTGTACTTTGGATAGACAAGTGGCTCTATAGGTGTACTTTATCCTTATAGCATTATTATGCACTGACTAACACATGGCCGAGAGAACATGATGCTATAGACTATAAGGGATAGACCAAGCGAGCTTCCCAGAGAGACTTATATATTATAGACTACAGAGGGGATGGAACGAGTGAGCACTCAGAGAGTCTTGGATATTATAGACTACAGGGCGATAGACCGAGTGATTTTCCTATGAGAGTCTTAACTTGTTTTAATCTCTTTAAGAACCTTCCTAGGCTATAGGAGGAATTGACTGACTGAGCTTTCTCATAGAGTATGTGGTATACCTGAGGATATAAGAGGAATTGACCGAGATAACTTCCTAAGAGAGTATATAGACCTTGTGGAAAAGTGGGTTATACCATGTGACCTTCCTCAAGAGATTCTCTAACTACCCTAGACTATAAGGGGAATTGACCGATTGAGGTTCCCAAGATAGTCTCATATATTCATATGACCAAGCCAGAGGGGTAATGCTGAGTGCATTTCCCAGAGGGTTGTGGTACTTCTTGGATAGGACCATAGGGGATTGATGAGAGTACTTCCCAAAGGGTATCCGTCTTATTAGTTGTTTGTTTCACTATTGTTTATTGGTTGTGGATTGTTTCCTTCTATGTATCATCATTTTTTACTGTTTACTGTTACTACCTATTACTTGTTGTTGCTGTTTACTACTTATTTCTCTTTTACCTTCCATACACTCACTCACTGTTAGGAACAGATCATCGGGTGAATGCCTACTAGGATTTTATCTAAAAACCTATTTGAGCCATGATTTTGGTCCCATTTAGACTATGTTGTCGCAGGCATAGACAGGGGCAAGCGCCCTTCGACTTCTGTAACTTGATTACTTGGAACAGGGAAGCATGGGACCAAGCATTGGCTTCCAATACTGAGGATCTGTTTACTTTTATTTTGTACTTGTTTTGGTACTGTAGTGTTTTCCAGCATTGTGACTTGTTTGGATGATTTCCTAGTTATGTATCATGAATTATTTTATATATATACTTATGTGCTCCAGGTTGTTGATTTAGTCTTCCACTATTTATTTTGTTGGTTATTACTGCTTCTGTTATTGCATGTTTATTTTTCTTCTACTATGTACTCTGCCAAGGAGGGCATAGTTTCCCCACAATCACACCCAAGACCCTCACTGCTAGTCGGCAGCCTCTCGCTTTTGGGGAAATGCGACTGAGGCTATGTGACCAACCAGTTACGGGGCTCCTCTGTGTGGCTTCCAGAACCGGGACGTTACAGGAAGATTTTGTGTTGATATTCTCATAGGATCAATTTCAGAAGAATAAAAATAGATGTATCAATTTCTCAAATAATAATTGATGACTTGATGTATCTTTTTAATGGGAAATGTTATATTTTTTTAAAAAAATTTAATTGAAAATATATTATAGATTGAATAAACAATGGATGTAAATTGAACCAAAATGGTGATTGAAAACCCCAGTGATTTGTTCTATGAAATACTATATTATATGACAACCTAAAATGATGATAAATAGGTATTAATTCTCAATGGAAACATATGTTTTCCAATGTATTCTTTATCAATAACCTCCTATATTACACTCAAAACAACTCTCAACAAATTATTGTGAAATATATTCGGTGAAAAATAGACGAGATTCTTTGGATATCCAAAAATTTATGTAACACACAGTGTTAGACTCACCCTCAATATAAAATGTGATGGTGACATAGTTAAGTGATAATACATATATGGGTAAATAATTTCTTGATAAATTCATGTTTTAGTCCCCATGTAAATAATTTAATGTAAGATAAATATCCATATAATGGGGATACTTGAGAGCATAGACGACCAATGGAAGTATTCCTACTAGATAAATGATCATTAAAACTGTATATTTATGGATAATCAAAAAGGAAATATTTATTTCTATTTTTAAACCAAAAATAGTGAAAAACACAAAGACTACTTAATCAAAATATTAGAAGAGGAATGAGATTTGTTGGTAAATAATGACTAGTTATATGGAAAAACAGTTAATGTTGTTTAGGTATTTGGAAATCAATAAAGGTATCATAGTTTTTTGAATGAAAATATTAAAGGGTTTGTCCATCAAGATAAAACACAATCATTTTATTAAAGATTATAGTGGTACCATTATTCCTATTTGTTAAATTATTATAATATTTAATAGATTTTTTCAATTAATGTGGAGATACAATAAATGTGGTAGGTGTGATTTTTTAAAGTAATAGGTTCCACAGTTGAAAAGAGATAAATGTGATAGGAAGAATATAAACTCATGAAATTCAAATATGGTATCACATTAAAAAATTGGTGTTACACTACAAAAATAATTTTAAAAAATATAACATGATATTTCAAGAAGTGGAATAATAGTATTACACATCCATATAGAAAGATTAAATTTTACAATTAAATTTACATGGGGTTGAGAAAAGTGACTGAAAACAAGGATTTCACAATAGTTGAGAATGAACACAATCATCATCAAAGTAGAGAATAGTTCCCAGATAAAAGTGACGATGACGTATGAAAATAAGGAGGATTAAAACTCGTAAATTAGGATTAATAATATGTTATTGATGATGATCATTGGGGAATAAAATCTTTATTTTCATGGATGTCTAAGTGTTGAGATGAAAATTGAAAGACAAAACATTATTGGTGATCAGGTGACTCGAGTTCAAACATGGAGAATGAAGTCTCTATAGAAGGAATCATTTATTTCTCTAGTAACCTCAAATGATTTAATGAAGAACCATGAGATGATAGATGGTTTCTAGGGTAGAATTAACAGCTTGATGAAATTTGATAAAAATAATTCTAGGTATACTATTTCATTACAATACAACAAAAATTTCATTAGGACCCAATGGGTCTTTTAGAATAAACTAAATGAAGATGGATTGACAATTTGGAACATTTCATGAATATTGTGTTTGTGATACCCGCATATCTATAAAATTATCAATTATGCTATTTTTTCATATATTGGAAGGCTAGATACTATTTACGTGTTCATTTTCATAATAGTTTAGTAGAAATTAATTGTTTTCCAAATGGATTCCTATTCAACATTAATGAATGGGGTTCTAGAGTAAGATTTTTTATATTGAGATGTTATATGGTACTATCATTCATTTTGATTATTATAGATATTTTTTATTGAGGAAGGATAAATATGGGTGGAAGGTAGAACCGACAACATGGTATTCATGAAATGGTCACTATTTTCACAATATCTTAGTTTTTAATGTGGTAGAGTTGATTACAATATATATTTCAAAAATTATAGTAATCAAATGATGATGAATCAAGAGTATTTTTACAAAATATTATTTTTTGATTAGATGAATCACAATTCCAATAGTTTATATAATGCATGGAATGTGAGATTGAAATGTCAGTGATTGGGTTGTTGACCTTTTTTCATTTTTTTATAGTCAATACAAGGAAGGAATGGTAATTATCTATCAAAAAAAATTTCCATGGTGGTTTCTATAATATTAATAATGGATAATTCCAATGAGATATATACTCTAGATTCAACCTAGATAAAATTGTCACATTATGATGAATGAAAATTATTTAATCTCGTAAAAATAGTTAGATCATTATAATTTTACTGTAAATTATTGTTATATCAGATTATATTGTTTTCTACACCTAACAAGATGTATGTTATACATTTAATATATAAAAAATACACATGTTTCTAGTAAAAAGAATAATTTATAAGGGTAAAGGTGTATTTTAGTTTTTGTACAATAAAAAGTTTCAACAATAGTTTTAGGGCTTCAAAAAATAGAATGGGCTGTTTCAGTAGATGATTGAAAATTAATATTAGATCACATGTTGTTATTGTGGATGAAGTAGGAGATTGATTAAATTGAAGTTGATGTTATATCTCCAATAAGAATCAATCTTCTTGAAACAATATCTCTAAATCATATAAAAAATAATGTACATAACTCACATACTAGGCACATTGAAATGAAGTATTTAAATTTTTCAAGTACAGTTTGGTGTATGGGCTAATGATGATCATGTATTTTCTAATATAAATAAATGTTAAAAAAAATTATGAACGAAATACCTAGATAGGTTTCTGAGAAACATTGATTAGCACCTATAGTTCAGTTGACTCCCCAACCTTGAAAAAGGATGGATGAAGGACCCCCACATCATATGGAATATTTTCTATTCATAAGGTGTTGATATGCTTTCACTATATTTTTTCCATGAAAGAATAAACATTAGGTTTATTTAAAATGAGGTAGAAAATATCATGATCAATATATTAGTAGAAAATTATAGTGGGAGGAATGATGTTTGGAGATTTTTAAATCATACAATTCTTAATATTGTAAATCAAAAATTATATATAATGATAGAAAGTGTTCAATATTCAATTTGGTAAATTTTTGTTGTTGACCACACCAATTTTGATAATCCCAATTATGCTTTCACAAACATTGATAATTCTAACTAATTTTTATCTATATATTAATTCTATCAATCTATGAAATTTTATTAACAAGCGGGTAATAATATTAAAAAAATCTTTGAAATATGTAAATCATTGTTTATCTATGTTTATACGAATTCTGAACAAATTCTAACTCAACCGGGTATGTTTTTCATAAAGCAGATAAGTGTTAAGTCACTGATATGCTTATAGCTACTGATACAGATCTACCAGTACTTAGTCTACCAATAGACATCGTTACCGATAAACAAAGGTCACCGATATGCAGAGCTACCAGTATATATCAGTCCACCGGTAAGCACATGTCAAAGATAGATCAAGTCCACCGATACAGACATCTACCGATAGAAGCTGAGCTACCGATAGAACAAGTCTTCCGGTATGCATAAGACTAATGGTATACACTTGATCACTGGTATAAAGTGAGATACCGAAAGGCCAAGATCCACTGATACAAGAGAGCTACCGAAAGACCATGAGCAACCGATACAAGAGAGCTAATTAAAGTCAAGAGCTACTGATCGAAGGAGTCACTGGTACATAGAGATACTGATACACAGAGTAACATCTACCCATACAAAGAGTTACCAGTACAAGGACAAAGATCTACTGATAGGATCTCATTTCTATACAAATTCCACTTATACAAGTCTATCGACAGAGATCTACTGATGAAAGATCCTGTCACTAAATCCTAAACTCTACTTTTGTCAACATTATTTATTTATTTAGAAAAGGTCATATTTGATGATTTTAATGAAATTAATTTTAATTAATGTGGGTTTTTGGCATGTCAGGGAACCATACATCGTACCCACGAAAAGGTAATCATTCCAAAGCTGCACTTCAAATCACTAGAGCATTCTAAATTCATATATACTCTCATAGTTATCCTTTTATTTACATTTCGAGTAGTGTGTGTACTCTGTATATTTTATATGCACACTGTCTCCTGTGCTAAGATGGAGGATTTCTAAATCCTCACACAACCCTCCTATAACACTTTTGTATCCCAATACGGATAGTGGTAGAGGTCAAGTAGGGCCTGGACCGCTAGTGTGATATTGTTTTGTTTTCCCATGTAGAACTGTGTTTGAGATATTAGTACCTAGACAGTATATGTACTATTGTTTACCCTGATCCAGGGTGTGGATCAAATTTCTAAATTGTTTGAGATGACTAAGTCTCAGCTTGAGACTAAACCTCTTGGTTATATCTTTTCTGCATCTTAGATTAAGTATAAAGTATATTACATACATTATTTTCAGCTGCTAATTACTTGGAAATACAATTGGTTTTAAATTTACAATAATAGTTATTCTAGAAAGTGTTTGTATGTTTTTTAAATCAGTTGATTATTTTCAAAAGATAATTTAATCTTCTGATTAAATTAACTAAGATCTAATCAATCTTTTTTGAACCTAATTAAACCCTTACAGTTTTACAAATTCAATGCAGTTTAACAAAGTTTTTAACCGGGGGTTTTTATTAAAAAAAAATTTAAAAGAAATTTAAATTTAAAATCAATTCACCCCCCCACTTGCGTATCCACTCCAACCAAAATTTTCAAAATTAACAGGTTCATTGATGGGCAATGCATTTTTAGATTGTTACTAGAGATGAGCATGGATCTTGTTGCCATAGTTCCTAAGTTGACTAAATCATTGGCTGCTAGATGGAATCATAAGAATCTAATTTTTGTAAGAGATGGAAGAATCATTAATGTGGAATGAAAGAGTAAAGAGTTTTCAACCAACTAAAAGTGGTTGAATGTTTGGAAAAATCCATTAATTTAACATTTTAGAACTTTGTTAGGATCGATGTGTTTACTGACAATGTTGGTTGACAACATTCTTTCATGGTTATTGTCGTAGAAAGGTGATTTGAGTTAGGAAAGTATCCATAGTGTTTTAAAATTTTTATTCCTCTATATCAAGATTTTTTTATCATAAATTGAGGATTCCATCAATGAACATTGGTGGACCTCATATATCATAATAGTGTTTTCATTTCTATAGACCATATAAGAATTTCATTATGTAAATGACATAGGGATATTGGTAAACTACAATGAAAAATTATAAAATGGTATGATTTCTAAAAAGCAGATGTGTTATGAGATCCGAAAATGGATCTCGTCATTTTTTGTCAACAATAGTGAAATAAAGGTCCTCATATTGGAATTTTAATTTTTGATTGAATGTGTTGGTAGAAATGGAACCCCATATTAATATTTCTTCATAGAATGTTGTTCTTAGAAAACCACCCATGGATCATTATTTGAAAAAGAAAGATGGTGATATAAAAAATGTCGAAAAGGGTATTTTAATTCATGGATGAAGGTATAAAAAATGTAATAACGTGTTCTTATAATTGAATAGAGATTACATTGTGTGGTGATGGAAACTCCACAAAAAATATTTTAGATGTTGTGATTATCATTTTTTGAAGACACGTTTGACAATATAGTGTAATCATTAATACGTATTTGATAGCGAGATAATTTCATTATAGACTATTATCATTTGGATAATTAGGCTGTAATCAAAAGTGATAGAAAATGAGGTATTACATGAAATACGTGGACCCCAATGATTGAGTGGCTATTTGGGGGTGTTTGAGGGGAACTATAGTATATAAAGAGGTTATTAAAGAGGTTTTTTGTTTTTGAAAATGATTTAAATTTCTTTGTGTATAAACAATATTTCATTGAACATGGATATCCTATAACAAATTATCAATATGAATAATAGTATTTAATCTACCAAATGAAAACCGAAGTATCTGGGACACTCATATATGTGTAAATTATTTTAAGTGGTTCTGAACAATAGTTTATTTTTTAGAGATGTAGTGAGAATACATTAGTGGAGAGAGTGATCTAATCATTAAAAAAGTATTTGGTTGTGAACCATAAGGGATAGTGAGTACACATAATAAATTTAAACAGTAGTTTAACATAGTTGTTTCAGTGCATTGACACATTTCCTTATTATTATCTTTATGTGTATCCCAATGTTGGTGATCCATGAAAATATATATATGTCTTTCTGGTAAATTTATTTTATTATATTACTAACGTCATCATCAAATAAAAATGAAAATAATAAGGCATATATAAATACTAAATACAAAAATAAGTAACCGTTAAAATAAATATATCAAGATCCAGTGGGGTCGGATGAATATGTTAAGATAATATATATACCCTTATTAACACCCTAATCCACTAAGGGAATCAAAGAACATTTTATGACTAACAATGTCCGTCTATTTCAACATTCTTTGATGACAATTATGCCCTTATAATAATATAATAAAATGATTATATTAATTATAATTTAAAATATGTATAATGATGAATTTTTTTTATATTTATTGATGTGGGGAAATTTTAGAATTACATAAACAAGTTATTCAATATAAATTATTATTTTATTTATATATATATATATTTTAAATATTTGACACTTATAATTAATATTTTTTATTAATTATTGATGGAATAAGAACAAAATGTCCCCTTTAATCATAAATAGACATCCTAAGAAAAGCAAGATTAGGTATTTGGCACATTCATTGCCTATTTAGGTATGATTTCTAGGAATGGGTCCTTGATGAATATATAATGATTTAAAACATTATTAATTTTATAATTATGAATCTTTTTTTGGTTATCTATTTGATTATTCATATTTTTGTTCCATCAATGGATATATTCCCATTATATGCTATGACATATTCAAAATATTTGATTATTATTTTTATCTATCATAGTATTAGAGATCTATTAAATCTCTGATATCTTATATTGTATGAATACACATAATTAGAATTTAAGGACACTATTTATTATGTTTTAATTTCACGCTATTCCATGAAGGGGATATGGGTGATTTTTGGGATATACAAGAAGAACTAATAATTTTATCACAAGAATATAATGTTTTATTTAATATTTGCAAATGAAATGTAAGAAATATGTATATATATAGTGTCCCAAGAATAAAAAAGTATTCATTTTTTTCATATGTTTTCTCTATTATATGGTTCTAATGTGGTAATATAATAATCAACTTTGGGATACTGGAGTCATGGAGTTATATATGTCACATATAAAAATGTATTCTGTAGAAATAATATTTCAATCAACACATTTATCATCTACCATTTAGAACTATTTAATATAGTTATGGTTTTATATTTATATAATTATATTATTGATGTTAAAAAAAATTAATACATGAATACCATTTCATTTATACTAGTTTATTTTACTTCATTGTGAATATCATAGTGTTTATATTTTTTTAAGGATATTTATCTTGATCTACATAGTATTCCATTAATCAGAAAATTTTTTATTTTTTAATTTCTATTATATCTATATGGATAACTATCATCATTATAACCTTGATTTTATCTGTGGTTCCTCAAAAAAAATAATTTAATGAATATTTTATCCATTATTTTTATATAATGGGTTTATTAGTTTTATTATGCGATTAGTGGAACCTATAATAATATAGGCCATTAAAATTTTGTTTAGTTTAATGAGAGAATATATCATAGATATTTTCTATATTCCAACACATTAATATGTTATTTATTTGTGTAGGACTTGACGTTTTTGTTATTTTATTGAATATTTTTAATTCCATTATTATAAAAAAAATAACCATGTGATTAGTTATTTTCATTCTTATATTTCCCACCATTATTTATCATTGTGAGATTTAAAAAATTTTAGTTGAACAGTATATTTATATTAACCAAAAATAAGATACTAAATTATTTTCACATAGATTGGGGAAGTAAAAAAAAATATTATCAAAGAATGTGTTCAAAATATTAGTAAATAGTAATAAATGCTATTTTCCATATTTTTTGAAAATCATTGTCAATGAATAAATATATATAGATTTTTTATGCATCCATGATCATATAGATATCATTAAGGACGTGATAAAAAAATTAATTTTATGTAGATATTTCAGATTCAATAGGTTTATATACTTTTATTTTCTCACATTAATAATGAAAATGACCATTACTTAATATGATTGTATAATAATAATGCATTTTTATTATTTTTATAACCTTTTCCCTCTATTTAATAAGTTATATTTCATAAATAAATAAAAATTTATGTGGGATTATATAAATTTATTTCATATATGGACATCTATTTTGGGGGCTTGATGTTTATATTTTTGAAACATTTTAAAAATATATTAAAAGTGTTTGTTAGGTATTTATTATGGTGAATAAGAATAAATATAATTGAGAATAAATAAATATAACAGACATTAAATCAAACCAACTATTTTTAATGGAAACGAATGTAATCAATAAAAAATTGTTGGACAATACTCTATTGAATGGATTATTTACATAGTTAGATTTCGTGTGATTTTAGAATGAACTGATTCCATTTATTTTGACATTGAATTAAAAAAAAATATGACGTTAAAAAATCATTTATAATAACATGAAAATATCATTAACCCTTAATTTTATTATAAACATATATATATGTATTTAAATTAAAAAAATAATTTTGGAAAATATTTCAATTCAATTAATTTTATATGTTAGAATGAATATGATTCATTATAGAAAGGACAGAGGATAATAATTCCTTGTTAAAAATATAAAATTAATTAATTTTAGAGATAGTTGAACGAAATATTAATATTTTTGTAAAATGATCATATAATGAATCTATTCTATAATTTCATAAATGATATGAAATTGTAGCCTAATAATTCTTAGTTAAATCGAAATTTTTTGTATAGGAACATATTTTTTTGTATTGATTATTTATTTACAAGTAATTTTATATTATTTTAATGACATAAATTAAAAAATTTATAAATAACATATCTATAAAAATATTCAATGACCCATTTCTTTTGAAATGGGATTAAATTTAGATAAAATAATTTGAAATAAAAAATATTTTTTTTATAAATATATTATTCATGTTCGCATGTGTTTTTATTTTAATACCAAAAATTAGTCACTAATGATGATTTTTTCATTGAAATTTGTATATAATATATTCAATAAATTAAAAATACCTTCTAATAATGATAAGTATGTGTAAAACAATAAAAATAAAAAAACGATGAAAATACATTTTTTCTAAAAATTGTTTTATGTATATTTTGTTTAGATATGATAATTAATATAATCCAAAATTTTTAATTTAATATTATAAATTAGATTATATAATGGGAATAATAATTAAATATATTTAATCTCGATTTATTTTTTGGTCATAAATCATTGATAACATTATAAAATATTTCACTACAAAAATGGTAATATTTGGTAAAAATTGATAAAATATTTCCTAGAGGATTTAAGATATGACTTAGAAGTATATTTAATTATATTTCATGAGATTATTTTGGCATTCAAAAAATATTATTTTATAATTTCATATTTTAGAACTACTCCAACATTATATTCACTAAATTATATTTTAATGTTTTAAATATTTAATCGGTTGCTTCTCCCTCACTTATAAATGGTACACTCTTTTTACCACTTAAACCCTAAACAGGGGAAAATTATATTAAAATTTAAATATTAAAATAACTTCCAAAAATTAATAGCCATTTCTAACATTTTCTTTGAATCCATATGAACTCATTAAATAGTTATATTTTTTTCAAATAAGATTATTCAAGAAAGCAATATATGTTCTTACCAACCATTTTCATTGTTATGTCATCATAAAAAACCTATTAATATTCCATAACCATATTAAGAAAATGAAAAAAAAAATTATTTTTATGTTTAAATTTTTTATCATTAATTAGATAACCACTTACATAAAATTACCATCCAATGGAAAAGGAAATGCTATGTCATGCGTATATATAGCCTGTTATCACCATAAAGTGAGACAGTTCATTTTTCATCACCTCATATCAAGGATTAAAATATATATATATTTAATGAGTATATATAAAAATTCAAATATAATTAAAATTATAAAAATATATATTATTATTTACATTCCTTTCTCCAATTCATTCAAAAACTAAAACATCACTCATCTTTATGTTAAAGATATTGTCCCCATGAAGTGATGTTATTCATTTTTCATAACAATCTCACATGAATAGTTATAAAACTATGTAAAATGAATAAATATGATATTTATGGCAATCTTAATAAAATTTATAAATTACAACATGACCAAAGTTAATGGATATAAATCACTGAATTGTAAAATATGGGGAAAACATAACCATTGATACACAAATATTGATTTTAATGGTGAATTTTTAAAAAATGTGTTGTTGAAAATTATAAAATTATTATATATTTTAAGATATATATCAGAATGGTTCATATATATTCATTTAATATTTATAAATTTTTTACACATGGTGTTCATGTGTGTAAGAATCATTCCAGGGCCTGAGGTAGGGATTTTTGTTATCCCTTAATTTTTATTTGGATTGTTTATGATTTAATTTCCATTGTGGATAATTATATGTTTACTCTTCCATAAAAATATATTTTCTTCTAATATATTAATTTTTTTGGGATTTAATGTATTTTATTATTATTTACCATCTTGGTATTCAATAATAGAACAACAAAAATTTTATTAAAAGAAGACCTTATTTCTCACTTTTGGTATAAAATATTTTTTACCATAAAAATTTTCATCAAATTTATATTATAAATATTAAAATATATTTATGAAAGAATGAAAATTTTATTTATTTAATACATATATGATTATTTTTATGTTATTAATTAGAATTTTTATAATCATTTTTCATTTCAATCAATTATATTTTTTTACAAAATTAGGAAAATAATTCTTTTTTAACATTTCTTGTTTACCACATTTTATCACATTCACAAATCGAATACACTATCCACCACCTAATACAAGATTCAAGTGTTTTAAATTAAAATTTTCATTTTAATTTTATTTGTAAATATTTAGTTTCATTGATATATCAAAATAAGACGATATTATTAATCGTTTTTCATATAATATATTTATATAATTTATAAATTATTTTAATCTATCTATTTTAATTTTTTGAATTTTTATTTATCATGATCGATATAATCACATGATACGATCCAAATAATTTAACTAAATTTATTTTAATGATGGTATTTTGAATGGGTTTTCATTACACTAGTTTCTTTCCTAGGGATTAATTATGATATGAAGGAATGATGAATTCATTCATGTTTTTTTAATATATATGAATTGTATATTATTTTTTGATGTGTGGGTCCATTATAACAATATAATGAATTTAAAAATGTTTTATATCCCATGATATCAAAAAATAATTGGGATCTTTTCGAAATCTCAAATGTATATATGAATTTTACGAAATTTCGTATAGATATATAGGTTATTTTCCCAATCCCAAGAGGGTACATAGGTAGTTGACCCAAAGCCAAATGGTATGTGACATGTTAGCCCAAATATTCTTTTTGATGAAAGTAATGGTGTGCCATCTTGAAAATATTTTTCCATATTTATGGAAATGTTTGGTAAACCTAATAAACTAGGAAACCATTTCCACTATGATTATCTTGGTAACAATCAATGACTATGAGAATTATTTTTTTATAATTATTCTTATGAAATTATTTTAGGACACATGTTTATGTATTATCATTATTCTATTATCTCATGCATCATGATTGATTATTTATTATTAGAAACTCATATAACTCGTGTATATAATATTGATAAAACCTTATCTAATGACATATATTTTTTTTGTTATAACTTATATGATATAATCTCATAAAAAAGTGATCATATTATCTTACCATTAATCTTAAATTATGTTCAAATATGACCACGTATTAAAATATATTATATTCAACCTTATTGATGATATGACCTATACAATTATTTTTTTTCTTTTCCCTATCATATTAATTAAAAAATTTAAGTTGGAAATGTCCATGATATGTATTATATTAAATGAACATCATGGGAGATGATAAAGATCATTAATGAAATATCTTAATTACACTTATAGTCAATAATGAAAATAAAACATTATTGCTTAGGGAATATATTGTCAAAATATCAGTTTATTATTAATAAATGATGATGTATTATTTATATAATTTATTCATAGATCTCCATTCATGGTATTAGATTAGAGTTTAATATTTTTGGTGATTAGGTTAAAAGAAAGAAGAGGAAAAAACCAGTGAAAAACAATGATAATCCAACGTGATAACGGATAAACCCAATATTTAGTATTAATAAAATATTTTTTATAAATTAACTATATCATATGAATTAAATTATAGGTTAATATTATGTAATTACCTTACTCAAACTCTACACATGAAAATTAAAATGTTATTATTTAGAAAAATAAAATGTATAATGAATACACTAGTATCTTTTAGGGAATTTTCAATATTTTTGTGAGGTAGAATTATAGTTTAATAATTTACCATGAATACATAATTGACCAAGACATTATTGGAATAAATCCAATTCTCGAAATGAGTTGGATATAATATAATTTCATAGTAGTGAAGAAATCAATCGATTTTATCTTAATATAGAAATGGATATTAAAAATCCTAAATAATATCATGGTTTCAGGGCCAGTAATATAATGATAGTTATTTAAAGAAATTATAATAATTAAACACATGGAAGAATAGAAATTAATCATACATCATATAAAATTTTTGGAAGGAAGACAATGAAAAATATAATATGACGAGATATAAAAATTGTTTAATTTTTCTGGAAACAAAATCACTAAGAAAATGTATATTTAAGGGATGTGAATATTCCAATTAATATAATGGATATTGATATTTCAAAAAAAATCATGATGCATACCGCAATGAATCATCTGAAATGAGTATGGGAATTATGAAAACTAATGCATGAATTTGAGGGAAAATAATAAATCACAACATCAATAACCTATTAATAAAAATGATAAATTGGTCATTAATGTGATCATTACAATGTGGGTCATTATAATGAAATGGTGAATGATAATCTCTTAATCCACTATAAAAATGAATATATCATGTTTTTTCATTGTTTTTTCACTCATTTATATTTGAAATTTTATTTATTGAGTATCACATCACTACCTAATTGATTAGATGTAGAGTTATTAGTTAAAATTAATAATTTCATACTGATCACATCTCAATTATAATGATGAAATATTATATAAATTTTTAGGAATGTGATTCCTTTGAATATTCTAAATCTCTATGCAATACAATTTGATGAGATATTGGGCATGTATTGTCTATCTTTTTATAGTGAAAATATCAATATCTCAAGAAGGGAAGTCATGTTTGATATTATGGATCAACATAAAATATATTGGTTTGAGGATGAACATGAACACATAAAATAAAACCCTTCCATTATATAGGTTTTACTACCAATTAATGATTGGTATTTATCTAATACACTATTGGAGAAACAAGACACTAAAAATAACATTATTTGTTAGGAATATAATTATTTATTTCTAGAATAACATTTTTTCTTCCTCATAATCATGATTATGTGTTTTCACTAGAACTCATATATAGTAGAATTCCTACTTCAATGTATCCTTATAGAACAACCTCAATTTCAATATTAATATTAATAAATGAACTCTAGTAGAAACAAGGTAAGGGATTCATTCATCTATGTTATTTTCTATGTGGTGAACATATATATTATGTCAGTAATAATGATATTTCAATGTATCGTTGAATTAATTAACCATATAATAACCATATCACGTTATAGAACATGTATCCTCTAACCCATATTGATGAATTGTTTCATCAAATATTGAAAAATAAATAATTATACAAGATTGTTATTAAATCTATGTGTATACAACTAATAGTTAATAGGTAGGATAAAACCAATAGAATATTTCGTGTAATGAATAGATAATATTAATTTGTAGTGATTCCATTTGGACAAAATAATTACATGACTATAATAATGTATCTAATAATTAGTATCGTTGAAAATTTACTTGATTAGTTTATTGTTAATATTATAAATGATATCAATAATTTTTTCTATGATAAAAAATATCATACTTATGATTCCGTAATTGCTATGATAACTATGAATAAGAGTTATTTTTTAGAAAATTTACCACGGATGATTTCTACGTATATCTTGTATTATTATTATATCATTAAATAGAGTATATTGGTGGATCCTTTAATGTTATATGTTATTGAGAAATGAAATAAAATGATATGAATGAAATTAATTATTTTCTAGGAATTTCAAGAGACTTTCAATGATTTGTAGGAAATTTCATACAACTATAAGATCCACTAATCATGTTGGAATAATAGAAAATCTATTTCATTTTATTTATTGAATGTGAATATAATTTCATTGAAATAAATAGATTGTTTTTAGTGAAACAATGATCATACTACCCTATAGTAGAGATGGTTTTTGTTCATTAATGTTACATTAAGGGAATGTGTTGAATCCTCATATAGAATAACATTATTGTAGTGTATTCTGCATTTTAATTGACTGTTCATGAGAAGAATTAATCAGCCCTTAATTTAGTGTTGGAAGTAAAATTTTTTGATATAAAAAAATAGAGGATTCATATTTGTAGTAAATGATTTTATATATATGTATTCATAAAAAATTAAGAAGTATATAAAAAAATATGAATAATTGAAAATGCATAAAAAGAGTTTGTTGGAGTTTAGTAATGATTATGACTACTCTATACATTACCACCATAAGATGAAAAAAATAGTGATTTCTAAAACTAATTAAAACCACCATTCTATCATATTCATGAGGATGATTGAAATTGTTCTAACATTTATTGATTTGAGTAGTATAACTCTTATAATATTGTTGGAAGGAGATAAATCCTATCTTTCTCAAATAAATTTTTCTCCATCAATTTATTATTATATTAAAGAGGGTAGCATGTAGTATTTGAATATATGAAAGAATATATATAATGACACTAAGTTAAACAATTAATGTGATTGAATTATTAGGTATAGTTACAAAGTATCTATTTCAAAATATATAATTGATGAAAAAGATGCATGATGAAGCATATAACTCATAGAGATATATAAATACTATGATTAAAAATATGTATAAATATCTTAAATATAATTTATTAATAGAAAATATTATTAGGTGAATTTCATTGTATGTATCTAAATACCAGATTTGATTATAATTTATTGTTGAATCTCAAAAATTAAAAAGGGATGATTAAACATTTACCCATTCCATTTTGTAAATGGGAAACATAGCCATATATTTCTTCAATTAAATCCCTATGAAATATAAAATACATAATTCTATTTTTGATGTAATGCATTTCCCTACAACATCATTTTATTTTATATCTATCAATGTAGATTTCTCAATATTGTATCTTCAAATAATATACATTAATAAAGTTTTATGTTTTCAAGATGTACCATAGTCAATAATAATGGATATATATCCATTATTTACATGACATGTTTAGAAATGTCTTTATATTATGTCATATAATGATAAATTATTGACCCATACGTATCATCCCCAAAAATATTGTTATAATGAGACACCAATTAAGCATATAAAATATATATTTAGATAATTCTCAATAGATCTAAATGAAGGATAAAACCAAAAAAATTTCCACATTAAATTTTATATAAATAATATATTATATTAAAGAATTAAAATTGATCCTTATAAACCCCATTGTAGAAATATGTCTTGAAATATAATATAGTGGGTTTTTTTGGATCTAAAAGAATTGGGTATGATGATTTGTAATGAAATTGTAGAGAATGATAAATCCATTCAACACCATATTATATCATCTCATAGTTGGAAGAATAATAATTCTAATAACCATGGTTGTGATGAATTGTTCTTTATTGAATAGAATAAATTCTAATGGTTATATTTTTTGAATAAGGTCTTGAGATTTTCGAGGAATGGTACGATAATACACACATATTGACCCATTTTAGATTCGTTATCACATAATGACAATATCGTATTACATGATGCTTCAAATGAAACTCTCTCAAATAAATAATATTTTTCATTTATCTATTATATTGTATTATATATGTAATCCTTCAAATGTAATAAATACAGATGTTTCACCTCTAGAGAATAAACTTTCTTATGAAGAATTATAGAAGAAAATATTGGAAAGAGGAGATTAAATTATTTGTAATTACACCACTCACCTAGTAAATGTTATACTTTGAAAAAATAAATTTATGGATTTTATGTGGGAACCAGAGGATATAGTAATTTATAGGTATCCTCATTTATATTATTCCTTGTAATAAAATTTTGAAGTTGTAATTATTATAATGTGAAAGAATGTTACACCCCGTGATTTTATAATACATTTACATTTAATAAATTCAATGAATTTGACATCTTCTACCACCTGAATCCCCAAAAGTATAAAAATAATTATTTAATAGAAATAAATAATGAAATACATGAATAAATAGAAAAATTATTTTGATTAAATTGAATTAGTAAAATTCATACTGTATATGTTTTATTTAAAAATAATATTATGTTACCATGAACATTAAAAAAATTAATATTCATTATTACACATTTATGAAAATGATTGGTCATTAAAATGATTATCTTCAAGTTTATTGAAATGAATATAAATTCATACAAAGTTAAAAAGATATATTTTTTATTAAAAAACTACTTTTATAGAGACATTGATTTTATTGGAAATAAATTAAATGAATCACTATCAATAAATTATTTTAATTAAAAATATATATAATATTATTATTCAAATTTATTAATAACAAACAAATCGTTGTTACTAGGAATGCATTTACAATTATAATAATTTATTAATAAAAATACATTTTTTCTAGAAATTATTTTTCACTTGTTTCATAGATAGATATTATACTAATTTTCTTTCATCTTTATATAATGAATGTGTAATAACCCAATCCTAAAAATAACTTATTCTAGTGGTTTTATTCTAGAATTCAGATTCATATATCCTTTAAGTATATATTTTTAGATAATTAGGATAAACTCTTAAAAATTAAACCCATGAATTGTTAGTGGAAACTTATTCTCAATATAAACATTCTCAACAACGAAAAAATTCTAAAATAACATATGTTTTTTTTCCAAAAACATCATAATTATCATCAAGTTCTCATCCATATCCCTACACATCCTTAAACCCCATAAATTTTATTACAAACATTAGATGAGCATATAAATCTCATTATGGGATAATAAAGAAGTAAAGTAACAATTAGTCAATGAATATTTTTACCTTATGAAAATATTTTCACAATATCAAACTTTTCACCCATAAAACGTAAACACTTTATCCAACCTGTTGATGTCATATGAATCTTGTAAAACTACATATAAAAGATAATTCATAATGGTGACATGTGGAATCTATATAATTCATACAATGTATATTTCATGGATATATATGGTCTAACTGTTATGGTTACATTTGGAATACACATCATAGTATATTTCCTAAATCTCTTCGAAGAAACCCAACCGGTTAACTTTGTCTTATCTCCCAATGCATTAAAGAGAAATCACATGCTCACACACTATTGTTTTTTAACCGAACAAACTAAATTAAAAAACAATGTGAACTTACCATAACATAATCAAAACAAATAAAACATGCATAAATGAATAATAGAATTTCCAATTTGATATCAAATTCCATTTTTACATAGTCATGCCCACATAAATGAAAAAAATTATTTGAAAATAAAAGGGTAAACATGTAAAGGAACCATGAAAACAGTTATGTTAAATGAAATATGCAAATTCCATTCCTGATGTATATTTTAGAACATAATCCATTGGACTTTTGTAAAAATTATTGAAAATGTAACTTTAATAGTGGTTTTTAAAATAATGTCTAAAAATTCATACAAAAAACTAAAAAAAGTTCCTATTTTATAACCATTAAATGAAATTAAAAATTGTAATAAAGTATCTTTTATATTCATTTTATTCATATATATGAAATAATATCCAAAATGTTTGACATGAAGAAAAATATTTAATAATGAAATCTTTAAACATTCAATATATCACACACCACATTGGACATTTAAATTATTGTATCAATGAAAGAATAAATTTACCAATATATTAATTAACAATATTATAGATAAATATAAATATGAAATGTTTTAGTATCTGTATTAATACCTTATAAATTAATAATGGTTCATATCATCATGAAATGCCTCAATGAAATAAAATCAAGATGAATTCCCTTGCCTTTAATTTGACTCATCACGTACAATATTTAATTTCTTGAATAATAGAATTTGGTTTATATATACCTTCTTGAAATACTTTTATAATTTTAGTATCCCCTTTATATAATTTATTATCATGTCAAGACTATCACTTAATTATTTATGTTCACGCTAGTTATTTTGATGATATTTGGTACATGAGTCCATAATGTATTATTAATGATGTCAATACATAATGTGGTAAAAATTACATCATATCCAGAATAATATTTATGACATAATTATCGGTTTTATATAAAATGTATACTTTTTAATAAAAATAACTGAACTACATTACATTTATGGAGATGGTAAGCTATATGTACGCATGAGTAACGTTTCGATTTTATTAATGTTCATTATGGAAATAAGTAAGGTATTATTTTATCTTTACATAATGTTCATAATATTATTACTATCATATTAACACATTAATTATACTTATTTTGGTTATCTATGTTATATGGTGATTAAAAAGGAATCACATCACTTCATGTATGTGATAGTTCATGTGTACACATGAACGATGTTATACTTTTTATTTCTATGGAATGTAAGAATGTAATAGAATTATTATTCTCATATAATGGTAAATATGTCATGTATATATAATATGAAAATTAATTCTATTATTATAACTAGTCATGAGTTATTATTATAGAAAAAACATTATACTGGATCACGGTGGAGATAGTTCACAAGTATGCACAAATGATTAATTATATTCCCATATAATAGAATTTGATATAGATTAATGCGATGATGTTAAAATAATAACATCTCAGAATATGGATGATACTGGAGTTCTTATTTCATCATCGGTGAATAATATTTTAATGAAGTGGAAGATGAAATTATATAAAATCACTTAGATAAAAAAAATCACATTTCCTTAAGATGGTCACTTATCATACCAACATAACACCTATAAAGAGGGTGTTCTTCTTAAACGAAAGCCAATTGAATGTAAATAGGTATTAAAATATTGTTTTTGGGATGATATTTTCTAAAACAAATGGTTTTTTGGTGTACGTAATAAAAAAGATTATGTTCCCTTTTATATGATAGGGGAGGGGTACAATTGGAAACACATAATATATTGCATTAATATAAACTAATCATAAAATCCTAATCAGTCCTAATTATGTTAGTTCGAAGATAAGAACAATATAGTTCAGAATCCGCTCAACCAATAATTTTTAGACTGGTATTGATTTTATTTTAAACGTTATATTTTTGTTTTATCCATTATTTATCCTTTTTAATTATTACTTTGATATCATGTAATCTTAATATTGAGGTTTGATATAATAAATATAGCATAAAAAACCATAAATTAGTTATTTTGTTCATGATATATATCATTCAAACTATGTGTATAAATCGAGGATTTTTATATATTTTATATCATTTATTTATATTTTTTATATATTAAGATATGAATCATTTCTATTTTGATAGTATTCATTACATAAATTCTTTCAAACCCCATAAAATCATAATTACTTTGATAAAACCACATTAAATCAACCCTAATAAGTCAAAGTAATCATTAAATTTATTGTATGGCATAACAAATTTCATATTATTTTTATATTATATTTATTATAATAATTTATTTACTTCATACATTAATAATTGAATTACTCTATCATCATTGTGTCATAATCAAATTTAATCATTTAATATCTAAAAAAATTTAAATAAATTATCATAATTTTTATAAAAAATATAGATTTAAGTTGAATATTTATATTCTAATTTATCTTCTATATAACTCTATATTAAAAATGTTTTATATAGAAAAAATATTTGTATTATATTTTTAACTTATCTTTAAATAGAATAAAATATATGTCATATTCTTCTGAAATTGGAATAAAAATATTATAATTTATTCCTAAGGATTATTTTATTCCATACAAACATATATAATGAGATTAGGAAATGTGTTAAAGTAATGTTATAATATTATAATATTATTTTTACCATTAATTACATGATTTACTCATTAACATGGTAAATAAAATAATAATGCTACTGCTCACTAAAAATTAATTTAATCATATTATATCAAAATATTCTGATTAATTACAACCATTTGTGTATATTATTTAAAATTCTAATCACATTAGTTTCTAATTTATGTTTAATACTTATCCCAAAGATGTGATTAGATGGAAGATACAAGAGACATTCAAATATTTAATACGTTTGTATATCTAATTTAAATATAAATTTTACTCCAATGAAATATATTGGATTAATATATATATATATATAATTGAACTATTGTGAATTTAAAAATAAACTGAAAATATAATAATTATTTTAACAAAAAGTCATTTTTTAAATACATTGTAGTATATGTCACTATTCATCATAAAATAAATCTTATTAGGAAAATACCCAAAATTAAACCTAAGATAACTTTATAATTAAAATTTTAAAAATTATGTTTATTTAGAAAATATATTATATAAATTTTTCAAAATTATATTCAAAATAGGTGTGCCATAAAATTGATGAAAAACTACCTTTTTCAATAATATTCCTTTAATATTTAAAATTTTATTTCTTCAGACATAATGCCAAGAAAACACATGAGATGAATTTTAAGAAATTTATATAATTTATACATCATTAATATAATCCATGAAGATATATTTTGTTATTTTATGAATACACTAATTCATATTTAAATAGTCTTTTCATAAAAACACATCTTTTATATTCAATTTGTTTTAATTTTCATTTATAGTTAATTTGGTAATCTATTAATCCTTATATAAACATGTATAAACCATATTTTCATAATTTAGTTAACATTATTCATTCCTTCCATTCTAAATACTAGGTGATAACTACCATGATAAATAATAATATTTAGCTATTCTCTTGAGGTCGATGGGGAGTATCATGTACACTATCAAACATTGTTCTTCCATCTAAAACACATGGGATGATACATTTTACCCACTTTAATAAATTCATTCCTCTCAATTTAAACTCAATATAAAAAAATAGGAGTTATTTTTTTTTGAAATACCTGTGTTCAAATAAATTATAAAAAATAAAATTAATAAAACATCCACTATAAAAGAAAAAAAGGGAAATATGATGGTAGTATCAGATAACACATACTAGGCTTACAAGTTTAAAAACAAAGACATAGATGATAAAATAACATCTTGTCTTGATAGAGAGTGATAAAAAACATGATTAAGAGAATGTTAACAATCACAAAATCATAAGTCTATGATTGGTTGAAATTTCATTTGTTCCTTACTAAGAAAAGTAAACATATATGATTTTGTTTTTAAATCATTTACATTGTGTTGTTCAATAATTTTACTACTTATACTATGAACAGAATGAAACAAAATGAATGGAAAAGTAATGATGCATCCATTATTCAATTTCCACCAGAAACATATCTTTTCCTCAAAATAATGACATTTCAAGATGTTTTATTCATGCTTGAATCCCTATAATCAAATAATAGAAGATTATATAATACACTAAAGACTAACTATCTATTTCTACAATAATCAAACATTACCCAAATCCAAAAATGGTTAGGTTTTCATAAGATAATTCATTGAAAATAGTAAACATCAATATAATGAGAAACTACACTAATCTTCAAAATTAAATAGTGTTATCCAAATTTCAATATAGAATATCGAATAAGTAAATATCCATTAAATTATCAAATAATATTATAAAATGATATTAAAACCCAATAAATAACTTTATCAAATAATATTCAATGATAAGTTAATAATTTCCATAAATAACCTGAATGACCATAATTCTACAATATAAACATAGTTTCCCCAAAATAAAACATAAACATTATTCCTCAAATAAAATATTGTTGAAAAATATTCTCCTTGATCATATATGGATATTAGAACAATGAAAGAATTCCAAAACTACATTTATCACTTAATCACCAAATAATTTTCCAATCGCATGGTTAATTATTTGATAAAAAATATGTCACCAAAATCTACATAATCTTATTCCAACAACATGTTAAAATAATAATAAAAGTTCATTCAATCCCGAGACTACATGTAGGCTAGAGGTAAAAATAGAGCCTTATCTCCCTTCAAGTGTAGGATCATTTCCTCAAGCCATTTCTAACACGAAGAGTAGTCACCCATCATGAGGGTTGTCCCTTTTCAAAAACTATATAATAATTATAACATTCTAAAAAATTAAAATAATTAATAATAACATGTTTTATCCTAAAATGTTATCTCATACTATTAATTTTTCTTCCCAAAATGTAATAACCCATAATTAATACAAAATTAAATTCATCCAAAAAATCCATTAACCATATCAATACACCCTAACAAAAACCCTCTAAAAAAATATAAGACACTAAACTTATGATTAATTTAAAAATTACAAACTCAAGAGGATATCCATAACTCTTAAGAAAAAAATTCTAAAATCAAAATCATATAAAAAATACATTGATACCAACTTTAAGGACCAAACCCTAATCATAACTTATTATAGTGTTTTTCAACTAGAGATCAGATTCTACAATATTTTTAGGTTAATGTTTTTCGGAATTAGAACAAACTATTACTAAATAAACCCATTCATTAAAACACGATGCTTATACTAAATATCCTTTTCATTCCCAAATGAAATCATTCTAAAATAAAACATGTCTTTATATAAAATTTCTATTCTCAAATTGCCATAATAATTTCACCTACTCATACTTTTACCATTTGATTTTTTTTCAAATTATGGGATGAGAAAAAAATCTCAATAAGTGACATAAAATATATAATGAAACCATTAGTCCATCAATATTTTAATCTCACGAAAACAATTTCACCAAACCATAATTTTCAACCATAAAACATAAACTCTTTAGCTAACCTCAGGAAATAATAATATTCTAAGAAAACTCCATAGAAAATATAAATCATAATGGAAACTTATAGAAAACATATAATTATTATATTTTAGATATAATGGCTACATTGGGAGTAACCTTCATGGATACATTGAGAATACACATCATAGTACATTATATACATATCTTAGGAGAAACCCAACCAGTGATGTCTATCTCATTACCCAATGCATTAGAGAGGTATCACGGGCTGACCCTCCCATGGTTTATCATGAAACCACACATATTCAGAAAATAATCCCATGTACCATAACATAATCATAAAAAATACAAAGGCATAAATGAAAAATTATATTTCCACATTGAAATAGAATTTCATTTTTAAAAATACGTTTTCTGATAAATTAATTAAAATTATCTAAAAATAAAATTTTAAAATTGTAAAGGATGAATCATAACATTAAAGTGAAATTAATGTGAAAAATTATAGCATGAATAATTTTTTAAAAACCATTACTTTTTGTATTTGAATAAATAGTTGAATGTGTATCTTTAAGTGGGTTTTAAAAGAATGTCCAAAATTTGGTATAAAAAATATAAAAATATTTCTTTTTGAGAAACATTGAATGATATTCAAATTAGAAATAAAATTTCTTTTACAATCTTTCTATATCCATATGTTTCAAATCATTGGAAAAATATTTACTTGGAGAAACATATTTAATTACTAAATATTAAAAATTAAAAGTGTCCCAAGCCACTTTGAACATTCAAATTATAATCTTAATTAGATAATACATTTAACAAAACATTAATTTACATGATTAAATATAATATACTAATATGAAATGTCAAAGTAGATATTTTAAGACCTTATAAATGAATAATGGTGCATATCATCAGGAAATTCCTTAATGAATAGAGATTGAGATGAAGTCCATTACCTAGCATCAAACTCATCAACTACATTATTTATCATCATAAATTATAATCTGAGGTTAGTTTCTACTCTATTGATAACCTTTTTCATGTTTTCAATTATTTTTATATCATTTATTACCATGTTATAACAATCACTTAATAATTTAAGTTAATGTTGGACGTTTTTATGGTAATGGGTACTTAAGTCAAAAATGAATTTTGTATCAAATTGATAGTCAATGTGGTCACAATTCTATCATATCTATAATTATATTCATGAAATTATAGTCAATATTTTACCTAAATTACACTTTTAAATAAATAAATGTAATATGTTTCAATTATGGGGATGGTTAGTTGTACATATATATGAGTAATATTTCCATTTTTTAATGATCATTATGGAACTAAGTTAAGTATTATTTTATATTTTATGAATAATTATTATATAATTAATACCATATTAATAATTTAAATATAATTATTCGTGTAATCCATGAATTTTTTTTTGATTAAAATAGTTTCACATTACTTCGTGGAGGTGACAGTTCACACATATGGATGAACGATGTTATCATTTTTATGTTTAGGGATGATAAGATCATAATTGATATATTATTTTATTACAATGACAAATATTTCATTAATATCACACATGAAAATTAATTATATCATTATAAAATAGCTTGATTGATAGTTATGGAAAATGAATTATATCAGTTCATAGAGGTGACAGTGCACACGTAGGAAAGAATGATTAATTATTTTTTTGTTTAATTGATGTAGATATATAATTAGACAATTATATTAATATAATATTATCTAATTTTAATGGAGATACAATATCTTCTTTTTCATAATAGATCAAAAATATTTAAAGAATGTGCAATAAGAAATAAAATATAAACACTTAAATAACAAATTACCTTTCCTTCAGATGATCACTTTTCTTAACACCTTACCACTAAAAATGAGGATGTTATACCAAAACTATGGATATTATAATTTGTGGAGGTATTGTATTTATGGTTTTGGGATGATCATGTTTGAACGAAATATATTTTCATGCGTACTGAATGGAGATGAACGTGTTCCTTTTTATATGAGACGGTATGGGAACCCTTGGAAAACCATATGATATTAAATTTATATAAATTAATTTTTAACTCAATATGAATCCAAATTCTATGTATTAGAATATAATATATGTATAGTACAAAATCCTCTCATCCAATAATTCTTAGACATGAATTGTGTTTATTTTAATGCTTATATTTTTATTTTTTCCCTTATTTAACATTTTTTATTCTTACCGCGATATCATGTAATCTCTAATTTTATGGTTAATATAAGATACAATAGCATAAAAAATGTCCCATTAATGATCCATGTTTCAAATTATATGTTTTATACCAATTATGTTTATGAAGCCTGGTTTTTTTGAAAAAACTTATATAATTTAATTAAATACATAAATTTTTAAGATATGAATTATAACAATTTAGACACTATTAATTTCACAAATTTTTTCAAAAACTCATAAAAACATTATTACATCAAGAAAACTATTTTAATTCATCCTTAAAATGTCAATGATTTCTATTAAAAAATTATGGTATAAGACAATTCATATTATATTTATTTTAATTTTATTAATATCGTTTATTGGATTCTCTCTTTAATAATCCAATTAATGAAACATCATTGTGTAATAATGAAATGTCATTATTTAATTATGAAAATTTAATCATTAATTATAATGATTTAGAAATTTTTTTGATTTCAATTGATTATTTATAGTTGAATTTATTTTTTATATAACAATTTCTTTAAAATGAGTTTCTTGGCCAAAATAGAGTTATGATATTATTAACATATATTTAAAAAAATATAATAATTTACATATTCATAGCCAAGTGGCATAAAAAGGTTATTCATTCACCATAAGTATTATTTTGGTCTAAAATCACTCATCCAATGAGATTAGGACACGTTTTATGGTACGTTTATAATATTATAATATTATTTATACATTAAATTACCTGATTTATACAAAATTGTGGTAAATAAAATATTATCTTACTATTCACCAAATATTATGTAGATAATATTAGAGAAAATTTTCCATACTGATTAATAACATGTAATATAATTTTTCAAAAATTAAATTCACATAAGTGGATAAAATAAATATAAATCTAATCCCACATAGGTGATGAGAAGGCATGTAAAAGAGACATTTAACATGAAAATAATTTTATATTTCTAATTTAAATAAAAAAATTACTCTAATTACATACATTTTATCAGTAAATGTATTATTGATATATTATTACTATAACAATTAGTTTAATGTACCTCAATTATTTAATCCAAAAATTTGTTTTAAACTACAATGCAATATTATCACTATTAATATAAAAATGGAAAATTTCAGAAAAATGAAAATAATTAACCCTATTATAATTTTTAGTTTATAAAATAAAAAATGAACTTTATTTTGATAATTGAAATATACAAAACTTTGAAAAAATTTATTCAAAATAGATGTGCCATTGATGGGAGGTAAAATTGCAATTTTCGAAAAATATTCTTTTTATCTGTAAAATTTTATTTGTTATTACATAATTCTTGGAAAGAACATTATATGATTTTTAAAATTATATTGAATTTATATTCCATTAATATAATCAAATAAGAGTGATTTAATTATTTTATAAACACAATTATTTGTAGTTAAATAGATTTTCATCAAAACACATTCTTTATATATGATTGGTTTTTATTTTCATTTCTAGTTAATATGGAAACCAATGAATCATTATATAAACTTTTCTAACCCATGTTTTCTTACTTAAAATAACAATAATCATTCCAGTAATTCTAATGGTTATGAAATAACTACCATATTAAATCAAAAATATTTATTAGCTAATTTATGCTCCATGTGGCGTATCATGTATGATATCAAGAACTATTTTTCCATTTAAAAACATAGGATGTTACATTATATCCACATAAATAAATGATATCCTCACAATTTTAACTCGGAATAAAAAAAGGGGATTGTATTTTCAAAATACCTTTGTTTAAATCCCACAAATAATAAAATTTATATTTTAAAATAATGAAACAAAAATTCGACGGTCACATGAGATAACGTATACATGGATTCTGAGTAGGAAAACATGAAGATGGATGATAAAACTAATTCTCATGCTTTGATGAAGAGTGATTGAAAACACAGTTATGAGAATGTTAACAATCACTTAACCATATGTATATGATTGGTTAAAATTTATTTGTTCCATACTAAGAAAAATAATGATATATCGGTTTCATTTAAAAATAATTTTTATTTAGTTGTGGAATTATATTAATATGTATAATATTAAAGTAAATAAACATACATAATATAAAAGTAAAATCAATAATTTATGCCATTTTCCACAACAAACTCATTTATTCCTCTAAACGATGAGTTTTCATGATGAATTAATCCTGCCTGAAGAACTTGAATGAACTTCTAGAGATTAATATAACCCACAAAAGAATATCTATATAATTATCTTATCATGAATCATTACCCAAAACCACAATTGTTAGGTTTAGATAAGATAATTCCTCGAAAATAATAAACCGTTAAATGATGAGAATCTACTTTAATCTCCAAAATAAAACATTGTTCACCAATGTTCAACATAGATTATTCAATAAGTAACTATCATTAGAATTAATCAAACATAATTTAAAGTAATATTGAAACACAAAAATTGACTTGATCAAATAATCTTTTATTATAAGTTAATTATTTCAATAAATATCCTGAATCACCATAATTCCAAAATATAAACATCGAATTTTCCAAAATATAACTCAACAATTATTCATAAAAAATATATGTATTGATTATGTTTACCCAGATCATATATATTTCCAAAAACAACAAATGTCTTCCAAAACTACATTAATCACTTAATCACATAATCATTTTCCAATAAAAATGGTAACTATTCTTTGTAACATATGATTTCAAAATCTACATAATTGTATTCCATTAACATGTTTAACTAAAAATAAAAAGATATTTTAACCTAATAATTAATGTAGGCTAGTGGTAGGTGATATAGAATTTTCTTTCTTTGGTTGTGGGATCATTTCTAACATCCTTGTTTGACGTGACAGTTTATAACCCCTCATTGGGGTTTTCCCATTTCTAAAACTATATAAAACATTTAACATTCCGATAAAAAATCCTCAAAATTATCCCTAGCATGTTTCATCCTAAAATTTGTATCATACCATTCATTTTGTATCCTGAAAGGTAATAACCCATAATTAACTCAGAAATATATTTCTCAATAAATACCAATATCCATCTTAATGTTTCATAACCTAAATCCTGTAAAGGAATTTATATGACACTAAACATATGATCAATTTATAAATTCCAATATCTTGATTATATCTATAGATCTTAATAAAGCATTCTAATATACAAAGTCATATATACCATCCTTTAATACCAATTGTATGGACCCATCCCTAAACATAACATATTCTAGTGTTTTTGTACATGAATTCAGATTCATCAATACTTTTAGTTTAGATATTTATGGAATTAGGACAAACTATTACAAATTAAACTAATATATTAAAACTGGACACTTATACTCAATATCTATTTCATTAATCAATGAAAACATCATATATATTAAAACATGTTTGTTCTATAACATTAAAATTTTCATCCTATCCTCATCATTGTACCAACTAATACATTAACCATGATTTTTTTATTCAAATTATGGGATGAAAATAAAATGCTCAATAAGGAACATTAAATAAATAATGAAACTGTTAGTCAATAAATATTATAAACTCAAGAAACAAATTTCACAAAATCATACTTTTCACTCATAAAACATAAATTATTTAGCATACTTCTTGAAATAATAATAATCCTATAAAACTGTATATAAAAAATAAGTCATAATGGTAAAATATGGAATCCATAACATTATTATATTGCAGTTTAAATGGATACATAGTGAGTAACCTTTGGATTTATATTGGGAATACCCACCAAAGTATATTCCCTAAATCTCTCAAGAAAAACTGATCTAGTGAACTCTATTTCATTGACCAATGCATTAGAGAAGTATCAAGGGCTCACCCCTGATTGGTTAATCATGAAACCACCCATATTCATAAAATATACCCATGTAATATATCATAATCATAACACATAAATATTTATAAATGAAAAATCACATTTCCACTTTGAAATAACATTTCATTCCTACAAAGTTGTGCACTGATAAATGAATTCAAATTATTTGAACATAAAATGGTAAAACGATAAATGAATCATCAAAACATTAAATTGAAATGAATGAAAAAAGTATGTTCATTATTTATATGTTAAAAAATATTCCTTTTAATTTTTATACTATTAGTTGAAAGGGTAACTTTAAAAGGGGCATTTAAAGAATGTCAAACAATTAGTACTAAAAAAGGAAAAAGATTAATTTTCAAAAACCATTTAAGGGAAATAAAAATATTAATATAATTTATTTTATAATACTTTCTTATCCATATATGTCTTGTGATATAAAAATTATTTACATGGAGAAAAATATTTAACATATAAATATTTAAACAATCAATGTGTCCCAAACCACATACAACATTTAAATTCTAATCATCATAAAATAATACATTATAAAAACATTAATTGATATGATTAAAGATAAAATATGTATATTAAATGTCAATGTACATATTTTTATACCTCAAAAAATAATAATGATGTATATCATCGTGAAATTCCATAAAAAAAGGATTCAGATGAGGTCACATACATAGAGTCTAACTCATCATGGACATTCATTATCATCCAGAATAATATATTATGGTTTGTTTCTACTATCTTGATAACATTTTTCATTTTTATAATTCATTTTATTTCATTTATTACCAGGTTAAAACAATTATATAATTATTTCAGTTCATGTTGGATGTTTTTATGATATTCGGTATTTGAGTCAAAAATGGCTTTTGTCTGACATCCATAATATATGTGATGAAAATTCTATCATCTCTAGAATAATATTCAGGACATTATAATAAATTTAAAAATCAATTAAACATTTAAATAAAAATATTATCTATGGTGGAACCATGGATATAGTAATGCAACATCCCAACATGGATTATCCTCGAACAAGTAGTTGGACCTGTTGCCACATGATCTCAAGCGTACCTACCCATATACCAGAGCATAAAGACTACAAGAGATAGAGTAAGGATAGTCAGGGGGAGACTATTAACTCATATTAGTGTTTTAAAAGAAGAGTTGAAATATATTAATAGATTACAATAGTGGAAGAAGATAAAGTAGAAACAAATTTTTCAGAAGTCAATTGTAATTTCAAATCAATAAAGAAAATAGAAAACGCCGGTTTATATAATTTATGCAAGTTATGTTGGTACATATCATAAAGGGGAAAATACATCATCATGCATTACATCTAAGTATAGAAAAAAAGGAAAAACAATCATTCCCCAAGTGGGATCTCCACAGGCATCTCGAGCTCCCACTCGGTCCTTTGCTCCTAACTCCCATGATTAAGAAAACAACAAAGCCAAAGCCTACTTGGGTATTGCTTTGAAATAGTATCCCAAATATAGTGTGAGTTGTAAATCATAGTAGTCTAGGACCACTAGTTTCTATCTGAATCAAAAAAATTCACTGAAATTAAACAGTGTGAAGGTATATCGAATCAATAATAAAATTGAATAACTAACTAACAACTCATCTAGATTCTTAAAGGTCACCTGACAACAATACCTCCCTTTTCCCACGGCTGGTATGTCTAATCATGTCAATTATGTATATAAATTTATATAATAATTTTGTATATATATGTATTAATACAAAGATATTCTTAGCATCCTCATATAGGAACCGAGATCATACAAATGAAAAATGGACATACACCATAGATATTATTTGTGGCTGGAAAAAGATGTAATTTAAAGAAATTCATTACTAGGGGAAATATTCATGGTCATTCCTGTCGTCCAAATTCCAAAATCTCTCATAGTTTTATAGAAATCATTAGGGAATCTCACATAGTCTTCCAGCCCAAGGAACTCATAGTCCTTTGGGAAATGATGTTGGATGGATCATGACATAATACACAGTCATCCATCACCATGAGTAATGCAGATAGTCTATCCGCTGTCACAAATCCATGAGCTCTCATAGTCTCTAGAGGATCATCACATAAAAACACATATTATTTCTCCCATGGGGATCTCATGGTCCCTTGCCTGCCCTTCCTGGCATAACCATTCACAAAATCTAATTCTTGAAACATTTAACCTCTTATGCATTCCATTAACCCATTTCAATTATATGTATAAAACAATATTCACATTTATAAATAAGGAAACTTAACTAAAGTATTTCAACATAAAAATTAACATGGGATTCAGATTCAACTCAAAAAAATGAGGAAAGGGCCTCTCGTTCTTCTCATTTTGTATATTCAAATCGATTGGTTAACTAAACAATCTACGAGGTACACAAATCCGATTAATTAAATCAACAATCAACTAATCAATAAAAAATTTCATATCTCATAATTAGATTTCCAAAACTAATAATCTTAGTATAAATCTTAACTCTCCATATTAAATTCATTAATTAAATATATAGATCATATTATCAATGTCCTAGAATTAATTCACAGTTAATTATCTCAACTTAGCCATATTTTATATATTATAATTAATCCCATTATTAATTATCTCAATTACAATTATAAAAGCACATAATTAATTATTAATTAGTTTTCTATGCTTATCCAATTTAATAACATATAATTAATCCCCATGATTAATTTTATCAATTAAAATTTACAATGGAATAAAATTAATTCGCAATCAATTATCTAAACAGAGACAATTTTTAATCTCATAATTAATCCGCTGATAAATTATCTTAAGTGAAAATCTCTTAAAACATAATCAATTCACAATTAATTATCTCAACATAGACAATCTAATCTCTCAAAATAAATCCCATGATTAATTATCATCTCAAAAAAAAATTACAACATAATTTATTATTTCATTTTCACGAAATTAATATATCATAATTAATCGCCCAATTAATTATCATATGAAAGCACATAATTAATTCGTAATTAATCTTTTTAACTTAACCAAATTAATATCTCATAATTAATTCCCCGATTAATTATCATCTAAATGAAAATAATTAATTCATAATTAATTATCTCAACATAAAGAAATTAATTATTCTCAATTAATCCTTTAATTAATTTTCAACTCATTGAACATAATTAATTCATAATTAATTATTTCAACATAACCAAATTAAAAAATCATACTTATTTTCATGACTAATTGTCATCTCAAAACACATAATTACTTCACAATTTATTAAATCAACATAACGAAATGAATTTCTCATAATCAATCCCCCGATTAATTATCATTTCAAAGAACATTATTAATTCATAAAAAATTATTTTATCTTGACCATATTAATATCTCATTATTATTTCCCCAATGAATTATCTACCAAAATACAGATGATTAATTCTTAATTAATTATCTCAACTTAACCAAATAAATTATTAATATTTGATCAGCTGATTAATTATCTATTTTACAACCTCAATGCATATATTTAATTCAAAAATTAGTTATCTCAACATAGAAAATTAATATCTCATAACTAATACCATGATTAATTATCTCAAATTATCCCACAAAATATTCTTATTATTCACTTAATACAACTGTCTCACTATGTAAGTGTGAGAATAAAAAAACACACAACATCAAACTAAAAGAAATTATAGATATAATCACTCTATTTTAGTTTGAAGGTTTTTCACCTCTATTGAATGGTTATTTACAAAATCATGATTTTTTAATCTAACAAAAAATTATATACCAATAAAAAATCAATCAAAAATTGTCGTCAAATTCATCATCAATAGTAATTAATCAACTATTGCATTTTATTAGTTGAGAAAAGGTTACTACTATTCCTCAAGGAATTTTCTTATCCAATGCTTTCTAAATCAAATTTCTACCCACTCGTGCATACACACATCCAAATTAATAATCGCGCATACATATAATTGATTATAACACCTAAAAATAATAACTAGAACTCTCAGTTAGTGAATTACGGACCTAAGTATATAAAAAAAACTACAACTCAAACAAACCATAAAAAAAACATCCAAGGGTTGCAGAACTATTTATCAGGTATATAGACATACCTGAATATGAAAACGGTGCACCAAAAGACACCGAGTCGCTTCACCTTTAGTGGAGTTTATAAAAATACATACCAACATGTCTAGAGACATCCTTTTGACCACCTAGGCTCGAATGAAACAATAAATTCATGTTATTCCCAAACCAAGTGCTTCTCCCTAATGAAACCCAGGTGAAGGAGGGTCGAGGGGGTCGATGTGAAGAATAAAAAATGCCGATAAGGACTTACCTTGACTAGAAGGCCAACTTCTATGAAAGAACCACTGCGATCTTGCGTGCAGAGAGATATCTCGGAGAGGAGGGTGGTGTGCAACAGATGCATATTGCAACCTGGTTGTATCACGCCTCAAGAATGAGGTGGGAGAAGTGCACCTCCCTCTTTTATTCTCCGTAAAAAAATAAATTCAAAACATTAGAAAATAATTATATTAATTAAAATAATGATAATAATAATAATAGCAATCATATTATTATTACACATTAATATTACACAACATAGATAAACCACAACTTTCAAATTATGCACCAATTAATTAAATTCATCTCTATCAAATTTAAATAAATAAATTATGTAACTCATTATTATTTAATTAAATTATCTCAAAAAAAGTAATTAAATAAATCCCCTATTTTTTATCAAATAATTAAATTCATCTTGTGGTTGAATTTAATAAGATAGAACTCCAACTCCACAATTTACACATTATTTAGTTAAATATTTTGACAAACTAATTTAATTTAATAAAAATTTTCATATCATTTAATCAAATTCTCTCAAAATAATTTAATTAAAAAAACTAACACCCCATAAATCATTATTTAATTAAATTAGTTCTAACTGAATTTAATTAAATAATTTATCCAATCCATGTTATTTAATTAAAAGTTTGGTCCAAAGCCTCATTTATTATTAATGCTAAGAAAAGAACCCTTTAAACTGGGTAGAGAGAGACCCATTACATAACACTAAGGCCCAATGGGAATTTATCCCATTACATGGCCCTTAGGCCCAAATATTCTTCCAAAGGCCGATTTTGTGAATAGTACTGCAATAGTACCCACTATTACATTACAATATATTACCCACTGCTTCTATAGTACCGTACCTCAGCTACAGTGCCATATCACTTCTATAGTGACTTTCCAGTGCTACAGGGACCGCCTTTTCTACAGTGTTGTCACCGCTACAGTTCGCTATAGTTCTGCTTATAGTAACTAGGCCCTGAGGATTTTAAACCCACATATTTCATGTAGGATTATAGGGTGCTTACCCCTAAGACAAACCCCAACTAAATGTTATTTAATTAATGACTCCAAACAGGATTTAGTTATATTAAACCACCATTTTCTTCAAATAATTATACAAATCATAACCTTGAATTTAATTAGTTAAAGCCTCAAATCTAAATGTAACACATCATTTAATTAAATTCTATTCCAACTAAATTTAATTAAAAAAATTCGCAACTATTTATTATTTAATTAAAATCTAAACTTAAATTAATTAAAAAAAGGACACCTCATCAGTCACCATCTAATTAAATTAATTACAACGTAATTTAACTAAATAATATCTCAATGGATGTTATTTAATTAAATTCCCAAAAATAAAATTAATTATATTAAAAACTCACACTAATCGTGATTTCGTAATTAAATTTAATCAGCCTTAGTTTAATTAAATAATTACCCCCATTTCACAAAATGAGTAATTAAATTCTTCTTAACCGTGAATTTAATTAAATAAAACCTCTATTTTTATTAATTTATTAAATTACCCTTTACATTGTATTTAATTATAATAAAACCCATCGCCTCATCTAAACATCATTTAAAATTTTCCATTTAATATTACAATTATTTTATAACACCCAACTCCTCATTTTCATGTCATTTAATTAGATACCTATTATCTCAATTTAATAAAATAAACACTCCAGATCTTCATAATTTTAATGATAAATATAATTTTATTCATCTAAATATGATTAAAAAACTTTTATCTCAACATTATTTAATTAAAAAAATTTAACATAATTTAATTAAATAAATTCTATTATTCAACATTGTTTAATTAAATTCAGTCAACCTCAATATAATTAAATAAATCCGTTATTTCACATCAATTAATTAAATTCATCTTAAAACTGAATTTATTTAAATAAAATAGCCAATCAACTTCATTTAATTATATTCCTTTTAATTGTGAATTTTTTTTAAATAAATTGACCCAAAACATAAAACTGGGTAATCCATACAGTTTGAATCACGTGTTCTAACAAACAATGCACAGACCTTGTGCCCACTTATGGACACCCATTCTAATACGCATGGTTGACCCGCATGGTTTGACTAACTGTGTGTAGCTTGTCCATACACCTCTGCCAAGCCCAGTGATTTGGAAACCCAGACATCCTTCCATGAAACTCCATAAAGCTTTACACAAGACCAATATAAACATGTTCAAAAGATCTCAAATCAAGACACATCATCATGAAGCTTGGATTTAAAACCGACTAATAGTTACAATGAAAAATGTTCAAAAAACATTCATGTTTTAGTCTAGTTCCAAAAAATCTCGATTCTTTACAATGTACCCACCTTAAAAACTACTCATACTCAAGAAGCCATCGGGAGATACTACAACACTAGATAAACCACCAAGGGAATGAATTATAGTTCTATGGGTCATGTTGCATTCCCAAATTCCCAGAACAACTTTAGCTATTTTAGGATCCCAATCCATTGATCATTCAATGAAATACATCACCAACCCATGAAACCTTTACCCATATATAAAACAGTGAAATACCTTTAAAATGATTTCAACACGAACTACATGTAATCCAATGTCAGTACTTAGCTTTCTGTGACCACTCTAAGTCAAGCCCTCGTAAGGATACTTTTAAACAATCCATTCCTAGTATGAATAAAATAATAACAAAATTTATCACACATCTCATGTAAACCCCATATAAAAACCCATTATTTTTTTAGATTTAGTATCCCTTTTCAATTTTTCCAATACAAGGGGTACCATTTTCCCAGTTCTAAGGTACGCTCACAATTTATAACTAAAATTAGATCTTTTTTATATAAAATAAATCAATTTACAGTCATATGGCCATTTAACCATCAAAACACCTCTAGAATGTTATCTTAAGAATATAAAGAACATCATGTTATAACACAGAAGAATGGAATATAATTTTCTAAGCATGTTATAAAAGAAAACATGATAAAGGATATCAAAACATGGCATTCCACCAAAGGCACAAAATAATAATTAGTTAGCCTCCTACTATTGGATTTACATGGAATGTTATATGAATGGAATTTGAATCACTAAGTTCCTAATATAGTCCATGTATGTATCTTCCATTAAATATCAATCCTAACAAAATTTTTCCAAATTCTCAATATTTATAAGTGGTAAAAAACACACCAGTCACTCAAGGAGAAATCATATCAATGGTAACCTCAAATTGTATAAACATTAATTACCATCATTTGCCACTTTTCTATTTACCATAGATGGGGTGATCAGTCTTAAGAACTGTTATTAACTATGAAATGACACTTTTCTAGTCTTTTATCTACCAACCCAAAAAAGAAAGACAATAGAAAATGAATGAAAACTTGAACCTTTGATAGGACATTATAACATCTCGACCTGGCATACCATTGAACTGGTAGTAGAACAAATTTCCACATTCCCTCAAGCAAGCCTCCCAATATTCTAGAGGATACCGACTTCTAGTGAGGGTGAAAGTATTATTAGTGGAGATACAATACCCTCATATAAAATTTTTCACATTACTATAACAATACATAAATTGTTGACAATAGATGGAGAAGTATAATGAAATAACTAGTGTTCCAAATAACAATTGTATTATTAAATCAATAAATAAAAATTTCAATGATTATTTCTACATTATATGCATGTCATGGTGGTGAATATCTGATAGAAGTAAACAAATTAGCATGCATTATATCTTAGTGTTAACAAAAATGACTCCTGCTCTAAGGGTGATCCTCAAAAGAATCTCGAGCACTTGCTCAGTCCATTTCTCCTAACTCGCACCTTTTCAAAAAAACATACAAAAAGTCCACGATCCTACAAACAAGAAAATTTTACTCAGGTAACCAGTTGAAATGGAGGCTTAAATAGGGTGTGATATATAAATCTTCGTATGTTGGGACCATCTATGTCAAGATCAATCTAGACAGTGTAATAAAATGTAATATCGTGCAAGTATATGGAAGGAATAATAGATTTCAATAAATAACTGACAACTCATATAGGATTCTAAGGGACACCTAACAGTGATACATACTTCATGCCATATCAGGTATGTGAGATCATGTCAATTATATATATAGTAACAATGTATATATATATATATATATCTAGAAAGAAATTCATAGCATCCTCCTATTTGATCCAAGTGAATTCCAATTCCAAATAGACATATACCATGCATACTATTTCTGTATGGACGAATATGCAATGCACAAACATTCATTATCATGGGAATCGCTCATGGTCATTCCCCTGGTCCATAATCCAAGAGTTCTCATGGTCAAACTGAAATACATGAGGAAGCTCACATGGTCATCCTACCCCAGGCTCTCACTGCCAATTTGGAAACGATGTTGGATGGATCAGGATGTAACACACACACAACCATCTCCATCAGTACTGCACACAGTCTATTCCATGGCTCAACTCTATGAGGTCCCACATTCTCTAAAGATCAGTACAATGAAAAAAATATTTTTCCTCTCCATTGGATCACATGGTCTGTGAAGTATTAGAACAAAAACTAACATATCCTTTCAACCAAAGGCTCTCACGATCACTTTTATCACATACCTATACAAGGTGTAACCTTTTACCACATATAATGCATGAAATATTTATCCAGTCATGCTTTTCATTAGCCCATTTCAATGACATATAAGAAAGAAAATTCACATTTATTTGTTAGAAAACAATATTAAGTGTTTTTGTTAAAACATTAACATGGGCTTCACATTAAACTCAAAAACATGAGTCAAATTTCTCGCATTCAAATCATTGGCCACACTAAAATCCATTAGACTAATCAACAATATACTAGGTACCAAAAGCCAATAAATTAATTCATGAATTAATAAATCCTCAATATAATTCATATCTCATAACTAATTTTCCAAATTTATAATCTCATTTTAAATCTCAACTCTTAATATTCAATTTTACAATTAAATAACTACATCATAATATAATAGGCACATAATTAATTATCTAAAAAGATCCAAATTTTATTTCTCACAATTAATCCCCTAAATAATTATCTAAAATACAATTCTCAATTAACTAAATTAATTATCAATAAATTATCTCAACATAGCCAAATTAATATCTTATAATTAATACACATGATTAATTTTATCAATTATAATTCTCAAAACACATAATTAAATCATAGTTAATTATCTCAACCTAACAAATTTAATATCTCATATTTAATCACCTGATTAATTTTCCCAATTAAAATTTTCAATGAACATAAATAATTTACAATTAATTATCTCAACTTAGCCAATTTAGTATCTCAAAATTAATCTCTCAATTAATTATCATCTCAATGAAAACAAGGAGTTCTTAATGAATTATTTCATCATAACATATTAATATCTCATATTTAATCACCCAACTAATTTTTACCTCAAAGAACATAATTAATTCATAATTAACTATTTCAACTTAACCAATTTAACAACTCAAAATTTGTTCCCTATTTAATTTTCATATCAAAGAACATAATTAATTCATAATTAATCATTCTATCATTAAAAAATTAATTACTCATAATTATTCTTTCGAATAATTATGATCTCAACGTAAATAATTATTTCATTATTAATTATATCAACATAACCAAATTAATATCTCGTAATTATATTTTCAACTAATTATTATCTAAAAGAACATAATTAATTTATAATTTATTATCTCATCTTAAATAAATTAATTACTCATAATTTATCCCTCGATTAATCATCATTTCAAAGTAAAAAATTAATTCTTAATAAATTATTTCAACATAACCATATTAATTTATAATAATTAATTCCCAGATTGAACATCTATCAAAATGCACATAATTAATTATTAATTAATTATCTCATCTAAACAAAATTAATTACACATAATTTATCACTCTATTAATTATCCATTTTACAACCTCAAAGAATATCATTAATTCACAAATTAATTATCTCAACATATCTGATTAATATCTCATTACTTATTCTATAAATAATTATCTCATCTAATTCCACCTAATATTCATACTTACCACATAACACAAGAGAATCAACCTATAATGTAAACAATAACAAACATATAGAAACAAGCTAAATAAACAAATCAATATAATCACTATGTTTTAGTTTGAAGGCGACACACCTTTATTGAAGGTTTATATTAGAAAAACAATAATTTGAAATCTAAAAAATTCATTTTATACCAATAAACAAATCATTTTGGAATTTCAGTAATATTCATCATTAACAATAATTAAACAACTTTTGCATGTTTTTTACTTGAGGAAGGTTGAGGACCCACCCTCAATGAATTGTCCTAGATAATGTTTTTTACATCAAATAGCTAGACACTAGCACATATGAACATCCACAATAATTTATCGATGTACATGGAATTGATAACAACACTTAACAAAAACAATATGCACTCTCAATTAGTGTTGTTGGGACTAACAGAAACAAAATAATCAACCACAAACCAAAAAACTCATAAGAACCGAATATAAAGGGTGATTATCTTTTTATCGGGTATATAGTCTTAACTGAATATGATGGAGGTAAACCAAAACAAACCGAGTCACTTCACCTTTGTACGTGGCCGTCGGAATACAAACCAACGTGTCATGAGACATAATTCACACTACCTAGGATCAGAAGAAACAAGAAATTCAGGTTAATCAAGAATATAAGGTTATGGCCCAACAGAACCTCGGTGATAGAGAGACAAGCTGACTGATGTGAAGAACGAAACAAGAATAGAATTACTTACCTCGACGAGATGGTAAACATTTGTAAATGAACAACCTTGATCTGGCTTGTAGAGAGGGAGCTGGGAGAGAAGGGTGGTGAGCCACCCATGGATGCTTCACCATGGATATTTCACCATGTGTGTGTCTCACCTCATACTTGAGGAGTGAGAGATATGACTACCTCTTCTATTCTCCCTCATATAATAGATTAAAAACACAAAAAAATAATTATACGAATTAATGTATAATTAATAATAATACTAAAATCCATCATATTATTATTATTATCTATTAATATTACACAACTTAAATAAACACAAACTTCAAAAATATATATTATTTAATTATATTTTTCTACAAATAAATTTAAATAAATTCTCCAACTCATCATTATTTATTTGAATCCTCTCCACACAATTTAATTAAATAAATCCCCCATTTATATAAAATGATTAAATTCATCTTAACATTGAATTTAATTAGATAAAATCCAACTTCGCATTGAATAGATTTTTTTTTAATTTAATTCCATTCCAATAAAATTTCATTAAATAAATTTTTTGATGTTATTTATTTAAATTCCCACCACACAATTTAATTAAAAAAACTAACACGTAATTAATCATCATTAAATTAAATTCATATGAACAAAATTTAATATAATTATTTATTTAATTATTTTTATATAACTAAATGATTTGAAAACAATTTATTTAAGTAAAAACCTAACATTTCATGAAATAATTAATGTTATCTTAACCTTACATTTAATTATATAAAACCCCAACTCTACATTTAATAAATCATTAAATTAAATTCTTTTCCAACAAAATTTAATTAATTAAATTTTCACACTCAATATTATTTAATTAAATTATCTCAAATTAATTTAATAAAACACCTCAAACTTCACTAATAATCATTAAATTAAATTTATTATGACTAAATTTAATTAAATAATTTCTCCAATTCATGTTATTAAATTAAATACTCTAAACACAATTTAATTTATCTAAAAACATCAACTCATCAACCTTAATTAATTAAATTATCTAAACCTAAGTTTAATTAAATAATAACCACCATTTGAAAAATACTAATTAAATTCTTTATAACCTTGAATTTAATTAAATAAAACCTATATTTTTCATTTCTTAATTAAATTTCTTTTTTACCTAGAATTTAAAAAAACAAAACCTAACTCCTCATTTACACATCATTTAAATTTAATATTAAATGTCACCCTTCTTTGATAACCCCAAACTACTCATTTTCAAGTCATTTAATTGAATTATGTTCATCTCAATATAATTGAACAATTACTTAAAATTATCATTATTTAAAAAATAAATTTATTCTTATTCATCTCAATTTAATTAATTAAATTTAAAATCTCAAAATCATTTGATTAAAAAATTCTCAAAAATACTTAATTAAATTAATTCCCAAATTCAACTTCATTTAATTAAATTCTATCAACCTAATTTATTTAAAAATATCCTCCATTTTAGATAATTTTATTAAAATCATTATAACAGTGAATTTAGTTAAATTAATCCCCAAATTCACATCAATTAATTAAATTCCTTTCAATATTGATATTAATTATATAAATTAACCGGAAAAATAAAATAGGGTAAGCCTCACGATTTGACTCACATGGTATGAAAAACCATGTGTAGACCATGTGTCCACTACTGGACACACCTTTTAATTTACATATCTTGTGATGACCCAGACCCTCACGGTCCATCCCTTGGCCAATTTTTCGATCCTAAGGGTGGAGTCTTGGTGGAAGGATTTCATTTTGGTGTGTGACCAATCGGCGCGACTGATCGAAAGGACCGATTGGCCGACCGATTGGTGCGACCAATCGGCGCGACCTAGCCTTGTCGGGTCTCTCTTCTACAGTTTTCCCGTAATGCCTCCTTTAGGCCCTTTAACCATTTGGAAGTTGTTCAAGGCCATTTTTAAGCCCTTAATAAATGTTTAAATTCATAAGGGTGGGGAGACCCTCAACGGACCCAGTTGTGTGTCCACGTATCATGCCCCTCTACTTATATAAAATCCCTAAAGCCACAGATATTACCACCTTTTTCTAATGGGAATCATTAAATAAAAATTAATTCAATCATGGCTATCAACCCAAACATGTGATGAAAACATGATCCGACTTTAAATCCATTCAAATACCCATATCCTGTAACAACAGGATATTATCTAAATATCGCACGGGAATTTCTTCTTCCTTCTTATTCCTCTTGGCTGGATTCCTTTTCTTCCTAGTGCGTCTGGAGTTCCTCTCTTCATTTGGCTTGTGGTGCACCTCTGCTGGAGCTTTCTACACCTCTTAGATTCCACAGAATTCCTTCCCTACAAGTCGTGATTTCCCCTGTTCATGGCGCGTGGATAAGAACTTTGATCTTTGATCAATCAAGAAAGGGTTTTCCTTCGTCTATCCTTACTGTACCTCATCCAGGGTGGGTATGCTTTTTTCTCTGTGGGTATTTATGAAATAAAACATAACAAAAATAATAAATGGACCTTAATGAATGGAGGGGGTGTGATCGAGGTTTTGTTGTACTCTTGTATGTTGATATGTGTTGTGAATTGTGCGGGATTATGCTAACTGAAAATCACGGCTATTGGTGGTCTTTCCTTGCGCACTAATGAACCATGTCTTCTGTGATGATTTAATGATTGTAACATATAAATTGTTTAATCACCTATACCCAGTTGGGTCAAATGAATGTTTAGTAAAACAAGAATCCCTGTGTGACCAACCCGGTGAACAAACGGAAAAAATAACCTAGTGAATGATGTTCTTGAACTGGGAAGTTTCCCAATCTATTTTGTAGTGGCGTGTTGTTCTTCTTGGTTATTATGGGATGATGTGGATGGGGATGGGATCCTCTGTTGTGGCACAGTTGTTTTTTGTGAATCTGAAGTTGTGTGGTTGCTCGGCTGTGACACGAACTCGGGTGGGATCATATATTGTTGAAAAATCATTGGTTCTGGTTTTTGGGGACATGGGGCTATGCCTCGTGGGTTTCTTTTTTTTCCAGTACTCCAAGGGATCTCACTAATCTCCTTTTATTGCTGTGAATTCACAAGAAAATCGGGTATGAATGCTTAAATTGATTTTTGGCTATTTCTCTTTTCCTAACTTGTGTTTATGCCTGTTATCTTCGCACTAATGTAGATTTCACCTAATGGGATCACCTGAACGTGAAAATGAGAATGGTTTAAATGAGGACTTGGTTTTTGGAATTTGTTGTGACTTGGCCATGTGGGTTGTGCTGTTCTTTTGTGAATGAATAGTAACTAGGGTGTTTGTACATAGGTATTGGAACCTTATGTTGGGATGAGTTCTTATTACATTTATATATATCTGTAGCTTTTATGTTTCTTGTTCACGCCCCACCCAAGTTGAGCACTTTAGTGCCGAAGACTCCCATTTCATGGGGGAGGGTGTTTTTCCCAACATTCCAATGAGAGGCTGGTTATTGGCTCCTTTTCTGCTCCCATTCACGAATATCCCAAGACTCATCGGGCTGGCTGTGATGGCCTAAATTCTATTATTATCCCAAGAATCTTCGGGTCGGGTAGTTGTAGCGGGAATTTTGTTTTCTAAGTGTCTCCGGGATGATGCCTAGGTGTCTTTGAGCGTGGAAGTAGTTGTTCTGACCCAGGTGTCTATGGGTGTGGTTACACGTGGTGGATGTGGCCTAGGTGTCTACGGGCGGAATAATAGTTATGGCCCAGGTGTGTGCGTGTGAGGTTCGATAGTGGGGCTACGATGAGGTTATGGCCCAGATGTGTGCGAGCGGGGTCTGGCAGTGGGACTGTTGTGATAATGGAGGGATTGGTTCTACGTGTAGTATTTATTCAATAATTAGTGGGAAAGTGGCATGGGGAACCCAAACATCGATGTGCTATTACTATACTTTACTTGACATGCTTTATTTGGGGAGTGTGCCTTGGTGAGGCTGGGGTGGATAGTTTACCTTGCTATATGTTTTGGTTATCTATTTTCTCATAGGGAATTAGAATGAATCTCCACTTGTGCATGAGAGATTTTGGTTTTCTATACTAAGTATACTTGTATGATCACCCTACGTATATAAAACATCTTTTAATATTCCAGGCGGACTTCAAGGATCGTGCGGTACTGTACTAGCTTGGACATTGGGGGCAGTTGTTGTGGTCATTTTCCTTTTACTTGGTAATTTTCCTTTGGAGTTTTTGTGGCTTGTATCTTTTAATTTTGAACATTCATCTGGGAATGGTTAACTTTGGGATTTACCTTTACCTCCAAATTTGGTGTTTTTTGGATTTCTATCTTATCTCATGATGCTATTAAAATAAAAAGGGTAACGCATTCCATCTTGTGTGTGATTATATACCCTTGGTGCTGGTAGCCACTTTGGAACATATTGAAGGCGGGTTTCGGGGGTCATTATATCTCCTTCAACTTAAAGATGGAAGGGTCTGGAAATATGTTGTCCCTTCCCTCCTTTTGGTGAAGGCGGGTCATGACAGAATGGTATCATAGGAGAGGTTGAGAGGTAGGATGGAGTCTGGAGTTAGGAACAGTGAGGATTTCATGGGGTGGTAAGGCAACAATGTTGGGTGACCTTGGTGTGTGAATTAGGCCAGGGACGACCGGATAGGACACCGGATTTTAGGGCCCCCCTGATTTGATCCAAGGACTCTCGACCTACCGAACAAGCAAGTATGGCTACACTAGTTGCTGGGTGGAGACCATAGGAAAGATAAATGCAACATAGTGACTTGTGTTCTTATGTTTGAGGGGTTTATTGGGGATTCAAAATAAATAAATAAGTAAAAAAAAAATTATGAACAATATTCTACACTACTCGGGCTTAGGAATTCATTGTTTACCTTGCAGTTATGGAACATGGGAGGCGACCATGAGTAGTGTGGGAGATCAAGGCCCAGGAGGATTACTTGGACGATCGGTAGTGGACCGAACGAGAGGAGGAGGATGATCAGTGGCATAAGATGCTTGGAGCCTTTCAGAGACAGACCCTCGGGAAGTACGCAGGTAGCATCTTATACGTGGAGATAGAAAGATGGCTAGAGGATCTTGTGATAGCCTTCAGTTTGATATGGGCTCCGACGGAGTACTGGGTTCCTTTGGCTGTATTCCAGATGCGTGGAGCAGTGTTTCAGTGGTAGAATCTTTATCTTGGTGAGAAGAAGGAGACCGAGGTGGCATGGGCAGATTTTGAGAAGGTGTTCCGAGTGGAATTCCTCTCTTCCACGATGAAGGCTATGAAGAGGCAGTAGCTAATCTCCCTCCAACAGGGGAGTATGTCAGTGAGAGAGTTGTGGATCAAATTCAAGGATCTCATTTTCTTTTCTGCAGACCTCTTTCCAGATGAGGAGTCTCGGTCGAGACGTTTAGAGGAGGCACTATGACCTTCTCTTCAGTACGATGTTACTCCCTTCACACTACCGACATACATAGAGGTGCCTAAAAATGGTGAAGTGGTGGAGAGGATGCAAACACTGGGAAGTGTGTTGGGAGAGAGGATCCAGTTGGGCTCGTCGAAGGGGAAGGCCATCAGTAGTAGGCCTCCAGTATCCTGACCCTCTTGGTTTCCACCATTATAGAGTAGGCCTCAACAGTTCAAGTTCCGACATTTCGGCCCTCACCCTTTTCTTTCAGGACCATGGCCAAGATGCTTCATCTTTGTAAGACATGGGAAACATCAGAATCAATGCCCGGAAAGAGTACAGTACGGTGGGGGTGGACAGGTCCAGCACCCACCTCAGCAGCAGCAGTTCCCAGCTAGGCCCTTTCAGCAGCAGTAGCAGCAGGGGTAGTGGGCTCCCGCTCCGCCGAGGGGATATGTTCCAAGAGGAGGCCGACCTCAGGGCACTCTCTAGGGACCTTTACCCAGGTGTGGTTGCTGAAGTGGCTGACATCGGAGAGGCAGAGGATCTGGGCATGGGATGTTTCACGCCGCGGATGCAGCAGTTCTAGTAGGGCCATAGGTTGTTCGAGGTACGATCAAATTTTTTATTACCCTTGCATATTCCTTTTTTGATACAGGAGATTCTCACTCTTTTGTTACACCTAGTCTAGACCATACTCTGGGTTTAGACACTAAGGGACTTCTAGTGCCCCTACTGCCGAGCACACCATTCAGAGGCAGACTGACTTGAAATATGTCTTTAGAGGTTGCAGACTGATGATATGGACACACCAGTAAGTCATTGATGTTCTACTGTTGCAGATACATCCATATGATTTCATCCTTGGCATTTACTGGATGTTCTCTGTGTGTTCCATCATTGACTGCTTCCAAGGAAGGGTTGTGCTTTCAGACTTGAGCGGTCGACATGTGACTTTCACTGGCGAGAGGAGGTTCCAGGGAAGAAGCAAGGGAGGGGAACCCTTTCTCTCCTTTTTAGCCGAGCTATTAGTAGAGTCAATGGATGCAGAGATGCTATAATTCCCAAGGATCGTCACTAAGTTTATGAACATCTTTCCCGAGGAGGTGAATACTATACCACCTCGACGTGACATCGAGTTTGGGATATACTTGCAACCCGGTGCTCATCCAATTTCTATGGCTCCCTACCGGATGACACCTTTGTAGCTACGGGAGTTGAGAATTCAGATTGACGATCTGATGAAGAAGGGATTGGTTCTGCCAAGTTCTTCACCATGGGGTTCTCCAGTCGTATTCACCAAGAAGGAAGATGCTGGTCTCAGGCTGTGAATGGACTACCGGAGATTGAACCAGGTAACAGTCAAGAACCGTTACCCCCTCCTGAGGATAGACGATCTCTTTGACCAACTGAAGGGGAGCAGGTTGGTTCTATAACATTGACCTTTGGTCAGGATACCACCATCGAAGGGTGAGGGAGGGTGACATCTCGAATACTTCATTCAGGAGAAGATATGGGCACTTTGAGTTTGTAGTCATGTCGTTCGGCGTCACGAACACTCCAAATGTGTTTATGGGGATAATGAACTCCGTCTTTCGGGAGTACTAGGATCGGTTCGTAGTCGTATATATTAAAGACATCTTGATCTACTCAATATCAGAAGAGGATCACGCTGAGTACTTTAGAATGGTTTTAGAGGTCCTCTGATGTCACCAACTCTATGGGAAGTTGTCTAAGTGCATGTTCTGGATGTGAGAAGTGAACTTCCTTGGGAACGTGGTGTCCGGGTAGGGGATAGAAGTGGACCCATCGAAGGTCGAGGAGGTTTTATCTTGGTCATAAACCAAGAACATGGAGTAGGTTCGTAGTTTCCTCGGGCTGGCAGGTTACAACCAGAGATTCGTGCCCAACTTCTCCCGAGTTTCGGCACCTTTGACAGCTTTGAACAAGAAAGACTGGGATTTTGTGTGGAATGAACAGTGTGAGGAAGCCTTTAGCTATCTGAAAAAGAAGTTGGTTAGTTCCCCAGTGCTGAGGTTTCCAGAAGAAGGGGCGGTGTATAACGTGTTCTGTGATGCTTTAGGGAAAGGCCTCAGATGTGTGTTGATGCAGCGGCAAGGGTTGATCTCTTATGGGTATGGGCAGTTATTCCACCATGAGAGTAACTATGAAACCCATGATCTGGAGCATGCAGCTTTTGTGTACGCACTAAATTATTGGTGGCACTACCATGACGGGGAGCGCTTTGTGGTCCTCACAGATCACAAGATCTTGAAGTATGTCTTCTCCCAGCGGGACCTGAACCTACTACATCAAAGGTGGATGGAATTCCTTCAAGACTACAAATTTTAGATTTCCTACACCTCAGGAAAGGGTAATGTGGTGGCCTATTAATTGAGAATGATGTCATAGAAGGATGTGGATCGAGAGTCGGCAGATTCCTAGATGGAAATGGAGGAGATGGTTGCTTTGCAACTAGATGCAAGGGTGGAAGGTGGAAGAGGTTTCTTGTATCGGATGACAGTGTAGTCATCTCTACTGCAGCAGGTGGAGGAGTATTAGTGTGGAAACATAGAAAGAAAAGTGATTCATGACTAGGTTAATGAAGGGGATTCTCTGGAAGGGTTGAAGGAGGATGATCAGAATCAGGTTCTTTTCCAATAGAATATGTTTCTTCCATAGGCGATGCGTGAGATATCTCTTAGTGAGTTACAAAACTCATCCCTGGTAGTGCACCCGGGAGTTTCCAAGATGTACCAGGGTCTGAAAATATAGTTTTGGTGGCCTAGGGTAAAACATGCAGTAGTAGAGTTCGTAGAAAAGTTCCTAGTGTGTCAGCAGGTGAAGGATGAACATCGTGTTCTAGGCGGATTGTTTCAACCTTTAGATGTTCCCAAGTGGAAGTGGGATGAAATTTCGATGGATTTCGTCACAGGGCTACCCAAGGTTCAAGGAGTCTGCGACGTTATCTGGGTTGTGGTGGATCGGTTGACGAAATCGGCCCACTTTCTAGCGATCAAGGAGTCGGGCGTTGTGGATTCCTTAGCACGGAGGTATGTGGTTGAGGTGGTGTGGCTGCATAGAGTTCCGAAGTCCATAGTATTGGATAGAGATGCACGGTTTACCTCACGAGTCTGGAGAGGATTGTTTCATGATTTTACTACCCAGCTACAACTTAGCACCACCTTTCACCCCCAGACGGATAGACATACAGAGTACACCATCCAAACGTTAGTGGAAATGCTACGGGCATGTGTCTAGGATTTTGGGGGATCGTGGGTGTGACACATTCCACTGGTAGAGTTTGGCTACAATAATATCTATCACAATACAATTTGTATGGATCCATTCGAATCCATGTACGATAGCCCATGTCGCTCACCCGTGGGCTTGAAAGAAATCAGAGAGGAAGGCATCCTTGGCCCAAAGGTGGGGTAGAGGACGACGGAGAAGGTGCAGCTTTTACGGGAGAAGATGAAGGCATCTCAAGACTAGAAGAAGTCGTATGTCGATGATAGGAGGATACCCTTGGAGTTCGTGGTTGGGGATCACATGTTCTTGAAGTTCTCCCCTCGGCGTGGGCAGCGAAGGTTCGATAGGGGAAGTAAGCATTCTCCCAGGATCGTCGGACCCTTTGTGGTGGCACAACGGGTCAGTAAGGTGGCTTACCCACTTGCATTGCCACCACATCTACAAAGGGTGCACGATGTCTTCCATGCGTCCCAGCTTCGTCGGTATCTACACAATGACTCACACGTCCTTAAAAGGGGAGATCTAGATATCGAATACAATGTAATGTTTGTGGGGAAACCAGTGATGATCGAGGATCGTGAGGAGAAGGTGCTCTGTAGATGAACCATCCCTTTGGTTCGTGGGTTATGGAGGCATGGTGGGCTTGAGGAAATTACCTGGGAAAGGGAGACGCAAATGCATGCCCAGTACCCGAAGCTGTTTTCAGTTTTGTCCCATTTTTTTGTTCTTGGTTGTGATGGAACGTCTTACCTTGTTAACCATGGAATGTAGGGTTTTCCATATTCTATAGATGCATGTGAAAAGTACTCACTGCGGGGAGGGGAGGACCAGATCCCTAATCAAGAAGCATTAAGGTGGACGTGACTAAACCTGTGTGGGTGAGTTAGTGCCGCCCAATGCGGATAGTATCTTGACCTGGAGGAGGAAACTCCCTAACCCATATGACTGGAAAGCTTAACCCATTAATGTTTCATGGTTTCTTGAGGGAGAGGTTTTTCCAGATATTGGAGAGGATCATTCATGAGAGGTATCATTCGAGGTGGTTGTTCGGACCCCCCCCTCTAATTCTCAAGGGAGAGAATGCTTTGAGAGGTATCTGATGTGATGACCCAGACCCTTGTGGTCCATCCCTTTGCCAATTTCCAGATCATAAGGGTGGTGTCTCATGCCCCTCTACTTATATAAAATCCCTAAAGCCACAACTGTTACCACCTTTTTCCAATGGGAATCATTAAATAACAAAAAATTCAATCCTGTGTAACCACAAAACCATGTGGTGAAACCATGATCCCACATTAAATCCGTTCAAATCCCCATATCCCGTAACAATGAGATATTATCTAAATATAGAACGAGAATTTATTATTCCTTATTCATCCTCTTGGATGGCTTCCTTTTCTTCCTAGTGCATCCGAAGTTCCTCTCTTCCCGTGGCTTGTGGTGTGCCTCTGCTGGAGCATTCTACACCTATGGGAGTCCACGAAATTCCTTCCCTACAAGTCGTGCATTCCCATGTTCTTAGCGCGTGGAGAAGAACTTCGATCTTTGATCAATCAAGTAGGGTTTTCCTTCATCTCTCCTTACTGTGCATCAAGCGGGGTGGGTATGCTTTTGTTTTTGTGGGAATTAATGAACCCAAACTTAAGGAAGATAATAAACGGACTGTAAATAATGGAGGGGGTGTGACCGATGATTTTCTGTACACATGTATATTGATATGTGTTGTGAATTGTGCAGTCTTCTGCTCACTCAAAATCACGGTCGTTGGTGGCCATTCCTTCCGCACTAATGAACCATGTCTTATGTGATCATTAGATGATTGTAACATGGAAATTGGTTAATGACCTAAACCTAGATGGGTCAAATGGATGTTTAGTAAAACAAGAACCCTCTTGTGACCACCCCGGTCAACAAACATAAAGAATATCCTAATGAATGATGTGGTTGAACTAGGAATTTTCCCACTCTGTTTGGTAGTGGTGTGTTGTTCTTCTTGGTGCTTATAGAATGATGTGGGAGGGTATGGGATCCTCTGTTCTGGAACAGTTTTTGGTTGTGAATTTGAAGTTGTCTGGCCGCTCTGTTGTGACACGAACATGGGTGGGATCCCCTATTGTTGAGAAATCATTGGTTCCTTGTTTTGGGGAAATGGGGATGTGTCTCGGGGGTTTCTTGGTTTACAGTACTTAGAGGGGTCTCACTAATCCCCTTTTGTTGTTGTGACTTCACAAGACAACCAGGTGTGAATTATTAAATTGATGTTTGGCCGTTTCCATTTTCCTAGCTATTGGTTATGCCAGTTAGTTTCTCAATAGTGTAGAATTCACCTAATGGGATCACCTGAACGTGAGAATGAGAATAGTTTAAATGAGGAGTTTGTTTTGGGAATGTGTTGTTACTTGGCCATGAGTGTTGTGATGTTTTTTTTTGTGAATGAATAGTAATGACGGTGTTTGGGCTTAGCTCTTTGAACCATAGGTTGGGATGAGTGCTTATTAAATATATATATATATATATATATATATGTAGCTTTTACGTTTCTTGTTCGCGCCCCACCCAAGTTGAGCACTTTAGTGTCGAATACCCCCATTTCATGGGGGAGGGTATTTTTCCCATCATTCCTATGAGTGTATGGTTGTTGGATCATTTTCTTCTCCCTTTCCTGAATAGCCCAAGACTCTTCACGAAGGTTGTGATGGCTAAAAGTCCATTATTAGCTCAAGAATATTTGGGCAGGGTAGTTGTAGCGGGCTGGTTGTTTCCCAAGTGTCTTCGAGATGGGGCACAGGTGTCTTTGGGCGTGGTAGTAGTTTTTCTGACCTAGGTGTTTGAGAGTATCGTTATTCATGGTGGATGTCGCCCAGATGTCGGTGGATGGGATAGAAATTTGGGCCCATGTGTGTGCAGGCAGGGTTCGGCAGTGGGACTACGATGAGGTTATGGCCCATGTGTGTGCGGGCAGGGTTTGGAAGTGGGACTACGGTGAGAATGGTGGGATTGTATTGATGCATAGATGTCTTCAATAATAAGTGGGAATGTGGGGCAGGGTACCCCAACACCGATGTGATATTACTATACATTACATGACTTGCGTTATTTGGAGAGTGTTCCTTGATGAGGCTGGGGTGGATAGTTTACCTTGCTAGATGTTTTGGTTATCTATTTTCTCACAGGGTATTAGAATCCTCTCCACTTGTGCACGAGAGATTTTGGCTTTCCATACTGAGTATACTTGTATGCTCACCCTACGTATATAAAAATACTTTCAGGTTTCCAGGAGGACTTCATGGATCGTGCAGACCATACAAGCTTGGAACTTGAGGGCAGTTTCTGTTGTAATTTTCCTTTTAATTGGTACTTTACCATTGGAGTTTTTGTGGGTTGTATATTTTACTTTTGAACATGCAAGTGGGTATGGTTTACATTGGGCTTTAACTTTACCTCTATCTTTGGTGTTGTTTGGGATTTCTATCTTATCACCTGATCCTATTAAAAAAAATTGTAATGCCTTCCATCTTGTGTGTGATTCTATACCCTTGGTGATGGGCGCCACTCCGGGACCTATTGAAAGCAGGTTTTGAGGGAAATTATATATCCTTAAACATAATGAAGGAAGGTCCTGACAATATGCAGTACCTTCCCTCCAGTTAGTGAAGGCGGGTCATGACATAACTGACACACATGGTTTGACTTACTGTACACAGCTGGTGTATACACCTCCACCGGCCTTGGTGCTCCTAAAATATATCCAACTATATGAGAATCTCATGATTCCTTTACCCATTACTAATATAAATACTTATAAAAGATTATAATTGTGGAAAAGTCATCTTAAAGAATGGTTTTAAAACTAACAAATTTTTACCATGAAAAATGATAAAAAAACATTTGTGTTTTGACCCGGTTAAAAAAATCATGGTGCTTTATAGGTAAGTCATACAAATAAATGAATAACATTTCAATTTTTTAATGATCATTTTGTGAACAAGTTATGTTTTATTTTTTCTTTATAGGATCATCATAATATCATTGATACCATATTAATAATTTAAATATACTTATTTATGTTATCCATGGGATGTGGCGATTAAAAACTAATCACATCACTTGATGGAGGTTATAGTTTAGACGTTTGTACAAGTGATGTTATCATTTTCATATACATGGATGGTAATAAAAAAAATTGACATATTATTCTCTAATAATGATAAATTTTTTATTAATATTACATATGAAAATTAATTATAAAATTATAACAATTTATGAGAGATAATTATGGAAAACGAAATATATAGGTTCATGGAGGCAATAGTTCACACATATGAATGAACAATTAATTTATTTCTCATTTAACGGATGTAGAGATGAATTTAGATAATGATATTAACATAATATTGTCTTTTTATAATATAGATACTTTATACAAGTTTTCATCATAAATAAAAAATATTTGAAGAAAGTTTAAGAAGAATTTAAATAGAAACAATTAAATAAAAACATTACATTATTTTTCATTAGATTATCACTTTTCATGACACCTTAACACCAATAATGAAGATGTTATACCTTAAATATGGCCTATATAGTGCGTGTAGTTATTCAATTAATGGCTTTGGGAATATAATGGTTGAAAGATATGGTTTTTGATGTGTAATGAATGGAAATGAATGAGATCCCTTTTATAGGAGAGAGTGGGGAACACTTGGAAAACATTGACATATTAAAATAATATAAATTAATTGTAAACTTAAAATTACTCCTAATTCTATTAGTTGTATGATAAGATAAATACCCATAAAATTCAACTCAATAAATAATTCTTATATGTGTATTTATTTTTTATGAACCTTTTCTTTTTGTTTTAACCCTTATTTAAGCTTTTTAATTCATATTTTGATATAATGTATTATTTAATTTTAGGTTTAATATATTTATAATAACATGATAAATGACCAACAAATGAGTCATGTATGAAATCCGATGTCTTATCCCATGTATGGTTTATTGAAAAGTATTGTTTAAAAAAATTATTACATTTGATAAAATATATTATACATTATGATATGAATTATATCAATTTAGACACTATTCAATACATGACTTTCTTCAGAAACACATAAAAATTTATTACTTAAAAAAATACTCTAACTCATCCCTAACTTGACAAATAATCCATATAATTCATGAATGGTATCAAATATTTCATATTATATTTATTTTCTTTTTATTAATATTATTTTTTTATTCTTCCAATAATAAATCAGTTACATCATCCTTATTGTGTAATAATAAAATTTTATTATTTAATGAATTATAGTGATAATAAAATTATATAAATTAAGATAATCATTTTTTGATTTCAAATGACTATTTATTGTATATTTTATATTCTATATAACCATTTAATTAAAATGACTTACTTAAAAAACATATGATTATGTTATTTTCAACATATCTTTCAATAAAATATATTAAGTGTCATATACTTACCCATGTGGCTTAAAAATTATATTATATCTCTATAAGGATTATTTTCATCGAAATTCATACATCGAATGATATTAGGACATATATTATTGTAATTTTATTATATTATAATTTTTTTATTACCATTAATTACATGATTTACCGATAACTGTGGTAAATAAAATACTAAAGTCACAATTCACCAAAAATAAATTTGATCATATTAGAAAAAATATTTCATCCTGATTAAATCCATTCATTTCAATTTTTAATAAATTCAATTCACATATGTGGCTAAATTAAATTTTAATCTAATCCCACAGTAATGATGAGAAGGTGGGTAAAAGTGATGTTCAACATGATAATATGTTTATATATATGATTTCAATATAAAATTTTCTCTAATGACCTAATTTATATTAATAATGGTATTTTTGATATATTATTACTATAAAGATTGGTTTAAGGTATATTAATTTTTTATAGAAAAAATCTATTTTTAACTACGATGAAATATTTTCCACTATTCATTAAAAATGAATCTTTTCAAAAAAATACCAAAAATTAAACATAACATAATTTTGATATTAAAATTTAAAAAATGAATTTTATTTTGAAAATTTTAATATAATAAATTATTAAAGAATTTATTTAAAATATATTCTCTATTAAAAGTAGGCAAAGTGTAATTTTAAAAAAATAATCCTTTTATCTGTAAAATATTATTTGTTTTTATATAATGTCTAGAAAACACATAAGATGAATTTTAAAGTTTATATTGAATTTCTATTTCATTAATATAATATAATTAGATTGATTTTATTATTTTAAAAATATAATTATTCACATTGAAATAGATATTCATATGAAACACATCATTTATATTCAATTGGTTTTTATTTCCATTTTTAGTTAATTTGGTAACCAAGGTGTCATTATATAAAAATGCCTAAATCATATTTTCATAATTTAGTTGACACTAATCATTTCATCCAATCTAATGTCTTGAATATAAGAACAATATTAAAAAAAAAGTTGTTCGTTAATGATCGATGTAGCGTATCTTATAAGAAATTAGGAATTGTGTTTACATTTTGAAACACAATATGTTAAAATATCCCCACATTAATAAATTATATACTTTATATTTAAACTTGGGATAAAAAAATGGGGGTTTGAATTTTTTAAATACCTTTGTGTAAATCCCATAATAGAAAAATGATTAATAAATGTTCTACATTAAAAGAAAGCAACATAAATTATTTGGTCACATGAAATAACACATAATAGGTTTCCATGAAGGAAAACATGGATATGGGAGATAAAACTAACCATCTTGTCCTCATGGATAGTGATATGAAACATTTACAGGAGAAATAAAACATTTACAAAATGATAAATCTGCAATTCATTAAAAGGTCATTCGTTCTATAGTTTGAGAAGAAAAAATATGACATCTTTGTTTTAATACCAATTCCATTGAGTCATGGAATTATTTTACTATTTATACTAAGAACGTAATGTAACAAACGTAGTATAATATTACAATTGCATCGTTTTGTCAATTTCTACCACAAACTAATTTTTTACTCTAAATAATGTGTTTCTATGATGAATTATTCATACCAGGTGAAATATATTGGACATCTAGAGATTCATATAATACACCAAAGTATAACTATCAATTTATTTTGTCTTGAATCCTTAACCAAAACATAAAATTTCAGGTTTAGATAATATATTCCCAAAAAATTAATAAACGTTTATATAATGAAATACTACAATATCCTCCAAAATTAAACTATGTTAACCAATGTTCAACATATAAAATTAAATAAAAAACAATCCATATATTTCATAATAAATATTCTAAAATTATATTGAATACTAAAAAATTACTTGATCAAATAATCTTCTAAGATAAGTTAATCATTTCCATAAATAGTATTAATTCCCATATGTCCACTATATAATTATAGGTTTTTCACAAATATAAATCAATCATTATTCCTCCAAATAATGAAATAGTATTATACTTACCTCGTTCATATACGTTTTGTGAATTATCAAACGACTTCTGAAACAAAATTTTATCATTTAATCAGAGAATCATTGTCTTATCACACTGTTTTCTATTATATAAAATATATGATTCCAAAATAAACTTATTATTATTAAATAAACTTGTTTAAATAAAAATAAAAAACCATACTAACTTGAGGTTTTACATATGTTGGTGGAAGGGGATGCACCCTTATCTCCCTTCAGTTTTAGTTTTGATTCGGTCAGCCTTGTCTGATATGATGGGACGTCACATATACTATGGATTTTATTTTTTCTAAAACTATATAATACATAAAAACCTATAAAAACAAATAATCATAAAAACCATAATTTTTTTGACATCAAACGATATCCCATACCAATCATTTTCCATAACAATATATAATGACACATAATTAACTAAACAATAAATGTCTCTAAAAATACCATTAATGACCTTAAATTTTCACAACATAAATCCTCATAATTAAATTATCATAAACTAAACTTATGACATTATAAAAATTATAATCTCATGATGATATTCACAACTCTTATGAAAACGATTGATTCCCCAATATTGACTAAACAATCCACTGATACCAACCCTAAGTTCATGGCCTTAAACAATACTTATTCAAGTGGATTGGTAATTGAATTAACATTCAAGTATCTTGTTTATTTTAGTTTTTTAGTGAATTAGGAAATACTCTTACATGTAATCTCATATATTACAAGTGGACACTTATCCTCAGTATCATTTTTATTTTCCAATGAAAACTTTCTAAATAAAATATAATTTTTTCTATAATATTTTAATTCATATATGGTTTTCCCAGGTCCATTCCCATTCATTATACCTCTTAAAATCATTTTAAAGCCATTTATAAGCCAAAAAATCACACCATTGGACATTAAATAAGGAAATAAACCCTCATCCATTGAATATTTTAGACTCATGAAGACATTTTCCAAAAACAAAATCACACAAAATAATTGAACACTTTATCTAAGCTCGTAAAATCATATGAATCTTGTAAAACTTTTTTATAAATAATTAATAATACCAATAAAACATGGAATCCATATAATTATTATATTAAATATTTTTTTGTTACATATAATGTAACCTTTAAGGATAAATTTGGAATTTCCATCACCGTATAATCTATAAATCTCTTAAGAGAAACCCAACTAGTTAACCCCATCTCATTTCCCAATGCTTTGCAGAGTTATCATATACTCACCCCTTTGGTTTATCATGTGAATTCAAATATTCAAAAACTATTCCCAATTACCGCATCATAAACATAACATATAAAAACAATAAATGAATAATAATATTTTTTGTTTTAAATAAAATATCATTTTTACCAAGCACTACACTTGTAAATGAAAAAAAATACTATTTGAAAATAAAATTGTAATGTTTTAGTGGATGAATTAAAAAAATAAAGTACCATGAAAGTGATAAATTCCATTAATAAAATATATGTTAAAAAAATATTTCTTTCAGATTCTGTATATATAGTTAAAAGATTAACTTTAAATTCGGTTTCTAAAACATTGTCAAACACTGTTTAACAAAAACATAAAAATAATTATTTTTTAAAATATTAAATGAAATTAATAAAAAGGAATAATATTTTTTTTATAATCCTTTAGAATTGATATATGTAATATAATATCAAAAATATTTATATGGTGAAAAATATTTAATAATTAAATATTTAAACATTCAAAGTGTACCATACCACATAGAACATTTACATTTTAAACTCCAAGAAAGAATAAATTATCAAAAACATTAATTAACATGGTTATAGATAAAATTTGGATATTAAATTCAATATTAGTTTTATTTACACCCTATTAAAGAATAAAGGGGCATACTACCATGAAATGTCTCAATAAAAGGAGATTAAAATGAAGTTCTTTATCTTGAATCTAACTTTTCATTTACATTTATTATCATCCTTAAAAATAAACTATGGAGACTTTATAATTTATTTTAAACTATTTTCATGTTTATTATTACTTTTATATCATTTATTATCATGTTATAACAATAACATAATTATTTAATTTCATGGTGGATATTTTGACGATATTCCGTACTCGAGTCCAAAATGACTTTGGTATGATGTCAACATTTAATTTTATCAGAATTACTAATCTCTGAAATAATATTTGTTACATAATAATCCATTTTAAACATAAATTAAAATTTTTAATTAAAAAAATGAACTAATTTAAAATCAGGGAGACAGTAAGTCATACGTACCCATGAACAATGTTTCAATTTCTCTATGATAATTATGTAGGGATGTTAAGTGTTATTTTATCTTTCCATAATGCTCATAATATCATAAATATCATATAAGTACTTTTAATATACTTATTTATGATATCCTTGTGTTGTAGTGATTAAAAAATGATCACATCCCTTAGTGGAGTTGATAGTTAACCTGTGCGGACAAATGACATTATCATTTTTATATGCATGGGAGGTAAGAACATAATTGATATATTAATCTATTATAATGATACATATTTAATTAATATCACATATGAAAATTAGTTACATCATTATAAATATACTTTATAGATGGTTATGTAAAATGAATTATATTGGTTCGTGGGGGTGATAGTTCACACGTATCCACAAACAATTATTTGTTTTCCCAATAAATGGAAGTGTGGATGGATTTAAGTGATGAAATGTTCATAATAACATATTCATATAATGAGGATATTGGAGTTATTATTTTTCCATTATTTAAAATGATTTTAAGTATGTGGTATGAGAATTATAAAAAGATTCACTTCAATAAATACATCACCTTTCCTTCTAATGATTACTTTTCAAAAAGCCTTAACGCCACTAAGGAGGGTGTTATTCCTAAAATAAGGCCAATAGAATGTGTTAATATATTATAGAAAGGTTTTTGTGTATATAATGACCATACCAAATGGTTTTTGGATTGTATGGAATATATATTTATAGTTACACTTTTATAGGAGAGGGTAGGCGCACCCTTGGAAACCATTAACATATTAAATTAATATAAATTAATTGATTTCTAAAAAAGACTAAAAAAAGTTTTTTACATTATATATGATTAGTATGGTTCAAAATCCTTTAATAACTAATTTTTATATATGCATTTATTTTATTTTAAACCATATCATTTTTTCAAACCATATTTTAGTATAAATTTTACTGTGATATCTTGTAATATTTACTTTGAGGGTTAATATATTAACAAAAATAGCCTAAAACACCAAAAAATGAGCAATTAATGAAATTATATGTATTATCACAATTATTTGGGTAAATCATGGTTTTTTATAATTTTTTTTTCATTAAATTAAATATTTTATATTTTCATATGTGAATTATGTGAATTTCGATATTATTGATTACATGACATCTGTAAAAAAATGATTCCTTAAAAAACATTATCTCAGTCCTAACATGTCAAATACATCCATAAATATCATTTATGGTGTCATATATTTCAAATTTAATTTATTTTACTTTTAATAATATCATTTATCTGTTTCTTATTTAATAAATCAATTACTGTTTTTTATTGTGTTGCAATGAAATTTTATTTTTTGATTTATAAAATATATAAATAAATTATAATTAAATTAAAATATATATATATATATAATTATTACTTATAGTATAATTATTCTTCTATATAACCATTTATTGAAAATATCATAATTAATTAAAATTTAAGTATAACATTTTTATATTAACTTTAAATAAAATATAATAAATTTTAAATTATAACTTATTTGACATAAAAATGTTATAATTTTTTCGTTTTTTAATTTTGGTCTAAAAAAACTAATAAAATAAAAATAGGACTATAGTTAGGGTATTTTTATAATATTATAATATTATTTTTACCTTTAATTACCCTATTTACCCTTAAACGTAGAAAATAAATCACTAATGTAAATATTCACCAAAAATTAAGTTGATCATATTATATCAATATTTTCAGAATGATTACAACCATTAATTTCATTTTATTCAAAATTTAATTCACATATGTAGATAAATAATGTTTAACACTAATCCCATAGTTGCGATAAGAAGGTGTGTAAAAGAGACGTTCAAAATTTCAGTTAGTTTTTATATATAATTTCATTACAAAATTACTATAATTACATACCTTGGATAAATATACTCATTATTTATCTATTATAATTTGGAAGTAGTTTTGATGTATAATAATTTTTTAAATGAAAATTTAGTTTTGAACTACAATTTCGTATTTTCCAATATTCATAAAAAATGAAACATTTCTAAAAAATACCTAAAATTCACCCTAAGATAATTTAGATATTAAAAATTAAAAATTATTTTTATTTTAAAAAATATAATATATAAAATTGTAAAAATTAGATTTAAAATATGTTCTCCATTAAAAGTACGAATAACTGCATTTTTAGATAAATGTGCATTTTATCTATAAGAATGTATTTTTCTTTTTAAAATGTCTACAAACAAAAAATATGAATTAAAAAAAATATCATTGAATTTATAATTTACTAATATACTACAGAATGACTGAATTGATTATTTTATTTACAATATTTTTCACATTTAAATAGTTTTCTACATATAAAACCATTTTATATTATATTGGTTTTTATTTTCATTTACTATTAATTTGGTATCTAATGAAGAATTATATAAACATTTTAAACCATATTTTTCATAATTTAGTTAACATTGATCATTCCCTCCACCCTATCAGCGATGTAATAACTACCAAGTTAAATAATAATATTAAGTTGTTTGTTTAAGCTTGATGTCGTGTATCATGTTTTCTATCGAATATTGAGATTCCTTAAAAAAACATGATTTAAAATAATCTTATATAATGGATTAAAAATTTAGAATCAATATGGTTATTTTTTTAATATTATTTATGTTAATTTTTTATTAAATTTAGTTACCCTGGTAAATATATTTTCACCATGGTAAATTTAAAAATGGTATGGCGGGTTAAAATAAATGCATGGGGCTTCACAATATCACTAAAAAAATTATTTCATTCGTTGGATGACCTGAATTATACCTTACCAATCATATTTTATAAAACTAGATGTTTGGGATCCACTTTTCCTATGATATTGACTACATTATTTTTAATGTTATTCATATTCACATGGACGAAACACTACTCACTTATAAAAGGAGAATATTTTTACTACATCTCCACACAAAATTGGCAGCTTATCATCAAAAATATATTACTATATAACTTAATAAATATCCTCCCCAAATACAAGTGGTTTTTATCTCAAAAAAGGATCCATACATGATGCTATAAAGAGTTTTCAATCATTTTTCTGTGGAAAGAGGTATATGTTCGTACCTTCCTTTTTAATGTTTCATTCTTATTAAACATCTTCCAAATATTCAACAGACATATTAAAAACATTTCATAATTAAATTTCACACAGTGTAATACTATAATATTAGATATATAAAAACATTTTATTTCTAATAAATCAAATGGAAAATGAAATCTTTTCTCATGCGTTTGTAAAATGTATTGTCTACAAGAAGCGACGTAATTCATTTTTCATCACAACCTCAAAAGGATTGCAATTACCTATAATTTAGTGAACTTATAAGATATTTAGAAAATTATTATATTCATATAAAGATAAATAATAATTTGACCTCCTATATTTCCATCCATAGAAAATTAAATCATCAGGTATAAGTATGTACAACCTACATTCTCTATGAGACAATGAAATTAAAATTTTAAAATTGGATTGTATAGATGGTAAAAAATTATAAACTGAATATATATTATACTTATGAAGTTTTTAATATTCTATATAAGATTAAACAATTACAAAATATTTGGTAATAAAATCTCAGAATCGAAATATATGTTGAAAAATGAACCATCCGACACACAGATTATTTTTTTAACAAAAACTTATTAGTAAATTAATTATTACAAATAATAGGCGAATGATATAGAGTAATATAACAATTATTAATGTATTATAATATATTTATAATTATTATTAAATTTTTGAGTATGTTTTTATTTCTTGTACGATGAACTTCTGGACATTATGTAAGGGTTTATATTCTAGACTATATTTTTATCAAGGTTGTTTATGTTTCAATTTGTATTGTGGGAAATTGTATGTAATTAATTTCATTTTAATCTTATATTTTCTTGTAGTATATTAGTTTTTTGAGGTTTTTATTTATTATCTATATATTTATAGTTTTTGTACTCAAATAGACTACTGTAATGTATTTACAAGAAGGAAAAATTATTTAATTTTTCAAGAATCATTATACTCCATATGATTATTCATTAAAATTGTTTTGTGAAAATTCTTATTGAAATTTTATCGATAAAAAAATTTTATTTCATCTTATAGTTTCTTTAAAAATCATAAAATGGAATATTTTTCAACTCCTTCGATATTACTCGGTTTTTTATAAAGGATATAAAATGATACAGTTTTAATGATTATGGATTCAATGAATCTTCCAATAATCAGGATTTCTATTTAATTTCAAAAAATTTATAAAATTTATCATTGATATATAATTAATTTTATATTCAATTTTTATTAATTTTATTTTTCTAATGATAATTAAATAAAATATTATTTCATTTTTTTTAATATTTCTAATTATTTTGATAATTATTTTTCTTCCGTTTAATCAACTTTTAAGGGTTATTATACTTAATTATGGATATTAAATTATGATACCATCCACTTTTTTCTCTATATATCCAATGATGATGTTATTTAAAAAAAATGATACATTTTTCTTTCTAACATTTTATTTAATATTAAAAGGAATATTGAATGCTTTTGCATTTTTTTGTAATACATATAAATGGATAATTCTTATTGGATGGGAGGGTAAGTTATACGTATCCAATGAATTAGGAAATTATTTATCTCTCATAATATCCAAAGGCAATACATGTGGTTTCACCACGTATTTGGGTACATTAGAGTTTTTCATAAGCCTAAGAGGGTACACCGTTGATTAGCCAACGCCTATAATGGTACACCAATAGTTTCCCAAAGATCGAAAATTAAAACATATAACTATCCTATGAAAATTATGTGATTAATTTCATAGTGATTATCCATGAAAGTTTATTTCAATATTTATTGAAATTTTTAGTTAACATGGCACCCTGATGGACTCTATCCACTTTGATAATCATAGAGGTGATCTTTAAAAATGGAAATTATTTTTAGGTCTATATTTATTCCCTATATCTATTCCGTGTATTTATGTAATAAAGATGTTAATTATGATTATTATATTCACTAATCTATAATGATTCATATTTTATGATTCCAAACAATCATTAATAATTTCATTTAGTTTAAAAATACAATATTATATGACTCTTTTTATGGTTAATTATTTTTTATTTATGATTATATCAGTAATAAAGTACACATACACATACAATTATCTTATATTACCATATGATAATATATTGAAAAATTAAATTAATAAAATATATATACATGTAATATAAACAAATATTTTCTTTTATTTCCATATTTTAGGAAGAATATTTTTATGAAGATAATTTCTTTGAAGCGTACTACCTAGGGAGAGAAATGCGGGTTATGATGAAGATAATTATTTAAATACATTTATTTTGTATTTAGTCTCCAAATCAAATAAACCATTGTGTCTATAAGAATTTATTATCTTAATTTTTATATTATATTCATATAAATTTATCCAATATTTATATGTTTGATTCATAGGCATCTTTAATTAATCAATCAAATGATAAAAATATTTGTGGTTTTGGGTCACATTAAAATCATATATTACATGAGGTTTATTTCTTGTGAAATTTCAAAATATTAACTAATTTTAGTAATGAGGGATTCATCAAAATATATTTAGCATATCTTTGTAACATATTAATTTTCATTATATTTTTTATTTTATTTAATATGACATCATTAAACCTCATTAAATCTTCTTAAAATTTGTAATTTTTTGGACAAAAATTCATTGTTGAAAATGTATTGTGGTTGATGATTTTATAGATATATTGAATTTATTTATTAAATATAAAAATAAAAATATTATTTAAGATAAATATATAAAAATGATATGTATTTGTTAAACTTACTTATAAATTTATCATGTTTTAGTCCTTAAAAATAAAATATGAATATTTTAACATGGGACACCTTTTTAAGACTTGATGTTTTCTATATCAAAAAATTATATAAAATTATACATATTAACGAATTTTTTTAATAAAAATTTTGATATTGGTATAATTTTTTTTCCATGGGGATAATATTTAAATCCAAACACTTAGGAGTTTTGTTGGTTTCATACTTATAAATAAATTATACAACTGGAAAAATTGACACATCGTTAATGAATAGTTCATTATATAGTTAAAAACCTCAATATTTATTATATTAGTATGATTTTTAATATAAATATATGAAGTATAATAAGAGATAAATATTTAACTAATAAGGATAAAAAAATTAGAGACAATGATTTCACATTATTAGGGGCACCTCACCTAAACATCCCGAACATTAGATTATTTTTTGAAACAATTGTAAGAGTTATAAATCAAATGAATCAATGTATAATTATTAACAGATATTATAACATATAGAAAGGTATAAGATACTTAAAATTTAAATGTACTCATATTATTATTCCACACCTTTAAAAAAATCTAAAATTCCATTGATCATTTGGGGTTAGAAACCAAATCTAATAGTGTCCATCAAACATAAACTAAATAAATTATATTATTAACAATAATTCACTATGGTTCATTTTAAATTTCAAATTTTATTTCATGAGATGTGTATTTTTTTTATTAGATTATAATGATCACATTCTGCTTATGTCTATTAATTAACGACTTATATAATAACCCACATCCATATATGTTAGTGTAATAAAATAATTGATGATATATATTTGAAAGGGTTACAAGGAGAGTAAGTGATTTTAATTTTTTTTCAAAATGGAATTAATTTTTTAGATTCCAAATAAAAAAGATATATTTTTATGAGATAATGAATCTCATATATAATTCTAGTAGGAGAATTAAAACACATGTTAGAGAAATAGTATTGATTTGGTAAAATCAAAAATCCAGAAATACCATATTGTCTATTTATTATAGTTATATTGGAATGTGTAATGGATTATAATTTATTCACTTCCACTAAAATAATTTTTAGGCCATTGGAACCATAGGGGTTTCATCTGATGTCAACTTTTGGCCATGATTAATTATTTGGGGTATAATATCCATTGAAAACAAATAGGGAATAAATAACTTTCGATGGATGTAATTATATTGGGATAACAAAAATGTGTAAAAAGGTTTTGTCTATTAATCTAGAAAATCTGTCAATTCTATATCATTTCAACATTGTTTATAAATTCAATTATTGACACATTCCTTTTTAGTTTATTAAATCCTTTACCTTATCAATATTCCAGATTTTATCTCACTTAATCCGCTGATATTATACTACATTATATTCAATGAAAAAAATTCAACCTTAATATGAAGAATACATTTTTCATCAAAATATTTTTTATATGACCTTTAAGATACTCAACCATAAGAAATATCATCATTTAATTTTAATTAGTTGAGTTAATATTATTTTTATTTAATTATATTAAATTAATTGATAATATAGGATAATAAAAAACTAGATCTTATTTATTTTTTTTCTCCAATGAATAATATGCACTCATAATAGATCATTCATATTATCATCGTATCAGTTTTAGTGTAGTAATTCTATTTTTTTATAAATTATAATATTTAAGGGGTATTCACAAATATATTTAAATGGAACAACACCTATACTTTGATATTGAATTAGATGGTGTTGAATTTAATATAATGATATTGTGGGTGGTTCTTAATGTATAGATGAGATAAATAAACAAACATAGGATATGGTAGTTGATTATTTTTTATGAATCAACTTTAAAATTAATGAAAATAATAGAGTGACATGATCTATGGATTTAATGATCATATAAAATACTTATGTATATAATATTGATTAACTCTTAGGATGGTTATGATCATTATGTATGTATTATACATTCATATAAATGGGTTTCATTTGTGACCGGAATATTGTGAGGTTTGGTACATCGAGACATGGGGTGTTTGAGATAAATCAGAATAATGGAAATGTATTAATGTGTGTGGTATAGCATGTTAGTTTATTTTTTATATTCTCATATAGTTTTTAAATCAATAGGAATATTGGGATATTCCTATTATAATTATTTATTCATTGAAATGGATGAATTTTCTTATATAATAGGGTTATATAATTATTTAAAAGAATGATTTGAAAAAATATAGATCTTTTAATGTTCATTTGGTATGAATTATAATTTATATAAAAATTTTTTATACAAGATTATATAAATAATGGTATTTGTTGGGGACCCTTTAGTGGTGTCTTTTAGAGATTCATCCTCATATCCAATACATTTACCGTATTTAACTTTCATAGTCTTAAATTTTTTTTATATATATTTTTGTTTATTATATATCTTCTATAGGTGATCTTACTATATTGGTTTATATTATTCCTTGTAATAATTTTTTATAGCATGTTATATGTTTCTATATTTTTTTCTATTTACATTAACCCCGTATTATTTTTCAGGTTTAAATTTAAGGATATTTATTTATTTATATTTATTGATAGTTATCTAGTATTGAGTGTATTCATTTTATATTATATAGAATATTACATCATCTATTTAAGAAAACCAATATCATATGGGTATTCACACATGAGTATATTCAAGTATAGATTTTGACATCCTTTAAATATAAATACATAAGTCATAAAATATTTTATATGACTAACATATTTTGTGTAATTTATTTACATTAGAGATTTATATAGATTTTTATTATAGAAACCTGTGATGATAAAAATTCCCTTTAAATTCAATCAAATTCATAGTGAACATATACATTACAAAGATAATTATAAATTATTGTATTCATTTAGAATTTAAAATTCAGTGATTTCAAACAAGATTAATGATTATATGTTTACTATTTTATATACCCCATATAGTGAAAAAATTTTTTGGGTTCGTGTATTAAATTTTTTTTACATATCCAAAACATTTTCTGGAATGTGTCTGGATAGAAAAAATTATTTTGGATTTTGGTATTTTGTTAATGGTTTTTCAGAATTACCTTCTGATAAAATGTTTCTTAGGAAGAGGGAATTGTATAATTAAAAATAGAAAATAAATTATTCAATTCATTCCTTAATAACTCATTGAGACATTTTTAATTAACATAAAAATAATGGGATGTGTTGTATAATAAAAATATTAATGGTCACTTTATCTATGAACATGTGGTGAATGAACACACCTGAATAATATGGGTTGTATTTATGAAATTATGAAGGCATGATATGTTCTAGTTATAGTGTTCAATAGAGAATTGAGTCTTATAATCTTGAATAAACCAGAGTTATGGGTATGGGATATGTGTTATAATGAAAATGGATAACCTGGTGGACTGGGAACCCTGACCTGGTTTGGTTATGGAATTATTTTATTCTTGTTTTAATACTATAACAATATAATAAATATTTCAATAATTCAATGTTTCGGTTCACCTGTTTTAATTGTATAGACAAATAACCTATTTGATCAAGCACATTATCTATGTTATGGTGTGATTTTAATTTAAAAATCATTGTTTATGGGTATGTTTGTACGTAAATATAATAAATTTTAAATACAGACATATATATATATATTAAATTTTTTTTGTGAATTTATAATATAAGAAGGTTCATGATGTGGGGTAATAGAAGTGTGGTGAGCAACAATACACAATAAAATTATAACAAGGATGTTTAGATGGGTCAATAATAATTTTTGAATAGTGTCCTATAAATTATAGACGTATATAAATGTAATAATTTTGGAGGGATTTTATTATATGGATAGAAACATGGGTTATTCAATTGATTAGAGTTACATTCCATCTACTAAAATGTGAAAGTATTTTGGACTTAAATTTTATTAGGCTATAGAATGAGTAAGAAGGTACTAAAATAAAAAATTTATGTGATTATGAATGATTTTTGATGATCATATATTTCATGGAGTTTGGTGATAATTATTGTAATAAAAATTTAATTTAATATGTATCAATAAAAAAATAATACTAAAGATTATATATATATGATGATTTTTTGTTTGTTAAAATGTATATTGAAAATAAATGATGGGAAGACCTGTTTTATCTAGCATATTAATATGTTATAAGATTAATTCTCTATCGTCCCTAGTTAAATACATGTTCATGGAATACATATATGAATATTTAGTGGAATTATTTTATATGGTCAATAATGGAGTTTAAATTTTTTAAAGGTGTTTTTTATGAATAATTTCTTGGAATATCTATACTCTGAATGACTATGTGGTGAAAAAAAGATATTAGAAGAAATATGGGTGATGTAGTACCAACCATTTATTCTCATGAATTATTTGAGAACGATTCATGGAATATTAATTTTAATCGATCAAGGAGTATAGTTACTGTTTTCCTAAAAATTGCTGCGTGTATTATCAAAAAAAGGCAAGTTGACTATATTAGTTTGGGGATAAAATGTCCATCTATATTATTGAAAATTTGTGGTAAGAGTTATATATTAATTAATGATAATAAAATTTGTTCATTGGATACTCATGGTGATACCTCTCATAGTTGAAAACATATATAGTGGTTCTTTTATATAAAAAAACAGAGTTACAATTTGGAGGAATGGGATAAGTTTTATACTCATGTGTAACTAGTAAAATCATTTTTAATATCACAATATTTGATAATAAATAAATAAATTTTATAAAATGTTATTGAAAAAATATTGTTTTTTAAGATGATAAATCTCAAAAAATAATTTAGTTTTATAATTATTCTCAATTAAATATAAATTATTTTAATGGGTTTTATAAGAAATAATTTTGAATTATGATTTTGTTCGACTAATGTTCCTTTTATTTCAATGTGATATATAATCACTAACCTTCTTACATATTCACTATGTGAAGCTATTGGAACACATGTTGTCCCACAAACAATCTGGTAAGGGAAAAAATAATTATAGTAACCCTTATATTTTTAAAACATAATATAATATCTATTATGTCATGGTTATATCTCACTACATTCTATATAGTAGAGGTAATATATGAGGGTTATTCATCTACACTCCCCTTCTTTATATCACTTTATTCCCCTTATATGGGGATATAATTTGAGATTTTTTCTCTATGAGTTGTGGTATTATCATCCCTCTTCACTTATAATCATTATCCAGTTATTCCTCACCAGATTTTTCTCTATTAATTATAGGGATTCGATCCTATTCTTAAAACAATAGTGTTGGTATCCAACATATTTTAGGGTAATTTTTTATTCATGGGATAGATGAGACATATAAATATTAAATTATGGAAATTGTTATTTATCCTTTTATTAATTATGTTTTTAGTTATTTTTTTATTTTAATTTTTTGGTAACAAATTGAGTATATTTTGTAATTATTATGATGTGGATTTTTCTACATGGAGTAGCTAAATCAAATCATTAACAATACACATATCAATATTTTAATCTTTGGATCCATACTATCAAATGAATAATTAATTCCCTTTTTTAAAAAATATATATAAACCATGGAAAAAAATTATGAAATAATGGAAAGACACACTATTTGTAACCTGAAAATCTCATTTAGATACAATCTATAATTATGTTCTAAAGAAATTATATCTCAAATAAAATTTAAATGTTTTTATTTACTTAATTGATTAAGAATAACCCAAATCACATTGTTACATTGATATGTTATTCGAAATCATACCTCAAAATCCATTGATATGTTATCCAATTTCCACTATGTATTTATAAAACATTGATGCATACCCTTCGGTATCTATTCCTATACATTATCCTATTTTCAAGTAAAAAAATTCCTCAGTAAATTCATTAATATAACATTTGAATATATCCCACCCATAACACACTTCTAGGCCTTTGTATATCATAGTAAATCCTGGATCGATGAAAGAAGAAAACTATGAGCCTCATTCAATAACTCATTCAAAAAAATTGAATCACAAGGCACACACAATCATTTTAAAAATCATAAAACACATTATTGAACAAAATTAATTTCTGAAAACATAATATTCTTAACAGATTCTACATTTTCCAGTAATGATCAATCCACAATTTGGAGCCATCAAAATTATTTCTAACAAATTCAGCTACAACTGAATACTAAAACAAAGGAAATGATGTCTTTTAATCAATGAAATCTAGGTTTAAATTATCAAATCATTATACATGGTTCCACATTCCATATCTAACATGGTTAATGAAGTATTAATTTTTCGATATAAAGAATAATCCACATTGTTTACTTTTCTATGATGATATTGAATCTTCACATCACAATCCCTTATTAGTTACAACCTTGTTATTTGTATCATTTTCAAATCCTTATGAGTTATTAAATACATTAAATATATTTTTTTAAGTATATATTACTCAATTCATTCTATAAAAATTGTGCCTTTAAATTATTTATGAGATAATGGTATCTAATTTCATACTATGTGTAGGGTAATATAACTCATTAGTTTTCAAATGTTGTAAAGAATAATCAATTACCATGTCATTATTTATTAAGACATAACCATGTCCTTTTAATGAGGAATCTCTATAGATGAAAAAAATTTATTATTTATGAATATAAGTGAAAAAATAGAACCATTTTCCAAAATTCTATTAAATTTATGAAAATTAAAATTACATTCTCTTATCTATATATAACTATCTCCCTTTACTATTAACCAAATTAGTGGGAAAGAAAACATATTATAGTTTAAAATAAACTGTCAGTGATGACATGATAATCCATGAAATCTAGGAATATAATTGGAATTTGTAGGTATTAGATGCTCTTAAAAAAACTTTTTAGCATAGAAAATATTAATTCAATTTTTAGAAACAACATTCCCCTGTAATGATATATTATTCATCTAAAATTCAGTCTTACAAAATATGCCATATATTTTCTTACCTTTTATGTTTTTCAATATAGAAGTGCCTTTCATATTCCTCTATTATTTTTGAAAATACCAAAATATCATCTATAAACAAAACCACAAACACATCTAAATAAAAATGGAAGACTGTATAGATTATATTCATAGATAAATCAATTGAATTTGATAACCCATAGGGAATAAGTAAAAACTCATAAAGACCATATATAACATCCCAGGTAAATAAAGAGTATGGCATTTTCACATTTATCCATATTTGTGAATAAAATATTAATAGTACTTTAAAGGGAATTCTATGCTCAATGGCGTAACCAATATGCAACAACAAGTTTCGTTGAAATCTTAAGTTGCACTCTAATAGTAAAATAATATTATTTTAAATGGTAGTTAACGCCTAGCTGTTGTAATGGCGGGAATGAACAGAACTATCTAGAAAATGATTATATATGTTTGCCATATATTTTTATTTTTTTCAATAAATTTTATTGGATTAAAAATGAAAATGAATCCAGTTTGTAAGCGTAAACATTCCAATATTCTTTAAAAGGTCGATTAACCGCCTTTTAATGGAGAACCTCTTTTAAATCCACTTTTTGACAATTTTATAAGCTCTATTTTTCAAAATAAACATAATATTTATTATTGGGACATTTAAATTTACCTTGGGTTAATTTTTGGTATTTTTCTGACAATGTTCATTTTCTAATGAATAGTGAAAAATAATGCATTTTACAACAAAACTACTTTTTCATATAATTTAATTATATGGTTATATTATCTTTTTAATTTGTTTTAAAGTATAATTAGAATATATTTTTACCATTTAATTCAGTTATGGTCATTGGGATTAATTTCACTTTGGAATTAGGCATAAACAAGTGCCAAACTTTTCATAAATATTGTTTCTAAAAAAACCCGCCATTTGTTTTGACAACGAGAAGTTTTTTTAAAATTAATTATTGCAATTTATCTGTTTGGAATTTGGTAAAATGGATGAAATATTTGGAATCAGAAGGTCCAAATTATTCAATGAAGTCTCTTTTTTTTCTACATTATTAATAGTAACGACGGTAGTTATCTTTAATTATCTTGATTAATGAGTAATCGGGTAGTTCAAGATAATAAGATAATATCATAATAATAAAAAATGACCAAAAAATTTGTACTAAGGATATGGGTTGTCTCATGGCCGACCATGGGATGCCTTGTTCCAAACTTGGGGGCCCCATGGAATCACGTTTGTGAGAAAGTGACTTTTTATCTTTTTATTTTTAAAGAATGTTAAATGTGACAAAGAATGTATCACCTAAGTAAAATATTTTTAATTTTTCTACATAAATGAACTTTTGGACTATAAATATTCATTATAAATCTAAAAATATTTCCTAAATCATGATATTTTTTTTATAATTTTTAGACATTAAATATATTAAATTATTTATGACATCATGATGATGTAGCGATTACCTCATTATTAAAGGATTTAAATAAAATGAAATGATAATGTGAAATCTATGCCCTACACATGTCCAAAACCTATTATATGGGTGTATTTATAACCCTTACCACCTTACCCTCTAATTATATCAATGTGGGACCTTATTAATCCCAAAATCATTTTCAAATAAAGAAACATTTCTTTACTTTCCAAGAGTGCCCCTCCTCTCCTCTTATAAAAGGCCCCCACCTCTACCTCCTTACCGACACTTCCAAAGCCTTTGGCTCGGCCAAACCCTGCCCATTTTGTCAATACACATACCTCTATAACTACTTGAAGACTCACACTGGGTATAAGCCTTTCCAAGGAAGCCTTTGAGCTCAAATCAAAGGAAGTTACCCGATTTTAAGGTAACGTCTTCACTTGAGTCCTTTTGTTTTATTTTACTTCTACAACCCCCTAAACTCTTTTTATTCATTTCTTTTATAACATATAAAGTATCTTAAATATACTAGGATGTTTTTAAAAGAAGTATTCTATCTACACATACACACACCTACATCTAATGGTTAAAGAACATATTGTTTGCGTGGATGGCGAATTTCTGCCTCCCGAAACGATGATTGTTCAACATTCTTCTAACACCTTCAAAGGTGGAAATTAAGATGAAACTATATTTTAATATGATATATAATATTTTTATGTTTTACTTAAGCTTTTGTATTTTTCATTTATGGCATATCTTTATGGTTTCCATTATGGGTAAACGAGATATCTTCATTTAAGTGCGGACTATCGCCCCCTCAAAGTGATTTGATTTGTTAATACCATATGTGGTACGTATAAAGGATATATTTAATGATATTATATATTATACCATAATGTAATTAAAATACTATTATGTATCATTATTTTTTAATTCCATTAAATATGAAATAGAAATGGAAGTAGCGTTCATGTGTACGTATGGCTTACCGTCTCCATGAACGGTACATTTCATTTGTTATCTCAAAATGTTATGTACTATTTTAAGTACATATATATAATGAATATATATGTAATATATTACATATAAATAATTTATATCATTCTTGAATTATAACATATATATATATATCTTTCATTTTGTTTTAATTCCATTAATATGATAAAAAAATTAAAGTAGCGTTCATGCGTACGTACGACCTACTGTCTCCATGAACGGTTATTTTAATTTTTATCTCCAAATGATATGGAATAGTATAAAATGGATATATAATGGATATATATGATATAAAAAACATCAATACTATTCTAGATATGATGTACCTATAACTACATGGAAATTTATTTTCCAACAAGTTCAATTTTTGACTCATGTACCAAACATCGACAAAAACGTCTGATATGAAATCATATTATTAACCAATTATTATAACCTTAAAATATGTGATATGAACTGAATAATAATATTTATAGTAGGTCATTAAGAAATTATAAATTGATCAAAGTTTATTATTCATGAATATAAAGAAACGAACAAGACAAGTTGGACTTGAGGTAAGGGATCCTACTCCTCTCTTTCTTTTTAAGTACACCCTTTTATGTCATTACTTTTAAGCTCATATTTCTTGTGATTGGGATTTTATTTTATATTAATCATTATTTAATTTTAATGTTAATATGATGAGAGACCCTATTTCCTATCATCAATCCATTTTGGATGTTTTATGTGGCGCCGTTAGGCTGCCGAGTTTTTGTAAGGGATTTTTCATCTCACTTTTATTCCCGTGAGATTTATGCTACATTTGCCACAATTTCCTTTGAGTGGTGTATGTAATTCCCATTATTATACACTTTTTGTAGTATAATTGCATTTATGGGTATTCACATCTTCATTGTATGACCCTTATTCCATGGGGTGTACGTTTCGAAACTTACACAACTCGGTAAGGGGACCTTTCACCCTCCTCTTTTTAAAAGACATCTCTTGTTATGTCTTTTAATTTACATATTTTTATGTTGGGATATGTTTTTTTATATCCTTATTGATGTAAATTTTATTTCCAAGTGATGAGATTCCTTTTTTATCTCTCATCAACTCATTTTCTGAATTTTGAAGTGATCCCGTTAGGCTGTCCGATTTTACCAAGGGAACTTTTTAACCCAATTTCGATTTCTTTGGGTTCAACATGTAGTTATTGAATATGTCATCCTTTGAAAATGTATGAATGACCTTTTATTGTTTTACACTTAATATCCACTTATATTGGGTGTATTTATATTTTTCACACATAATTTTGAGATTGATTTATCCTTAATTTAAGGATACCTTCTTTATAAGGGATTTCATCACATTTGACATTTCTATTGAGACTTCATTGTTGTTATGAACCAATTAACTCTTATATGGTGTATATACTGTCCTTTGGAATATTATATCATGAATCCATTTATTCTCATGATATTATAATGTTCTGACTAAATGTTATTCCTCAATTATTGTATTCAAGTGTCTCTAATTTTGGTAAAACCCCTTTAACCAACATATCACTTTAAATGTTTTAAATATTTTTTCTTATTAATATCCATTTTTTCAAAATGGTTTTAAGGATTTATTTATATTGATATTAATGGTTTCAAATTTTAAAATCTTCAAAGTGGTATGGGACACTTTGATTCAAAAATCTCTTCATTAAATGTTATAAATGGTTTTGGAAATGGTTTCTTTTTGAATAGATTTATTATTTCATTATACTAAAATGTTATATTGTGATTGAAATGTGGATATGTTATGTTTCCTTTATGCATCTTTTATGTGATACGTTTATGTTATGGTTCTTGGGAATTGTTATGAAAACGGGTGGTTCTGTGATAAACTATGGGCGGGTGTGCCCCATATAGCTCTCCAATGCATTGGGTAACACGAAGGAGTGAAATGTTAAGGTTTCTCCGAAGCGATTTAGGAAATATACTATGGTGGGTATTCCAAATGTAACCAAGAGGGTAACTCCCTATGTAAGAATGTGATGAATGCCTCAAGTTACCTTTTATGTCTTATGATTTCTATGATTTATTCATTATTTTATGAGGCTTGTTAAAGTTCTTATGTTTTATGGGTAATTTACGATTTAATTCTTATGTATACATGTACTCATGTTTCCTTTCCATATTTTTATATCCCTTACTAAGCTTTTTATGCTCATCCCATGTTTTTGAAATGTTTTTCACAGGTCAAGGGAAGGGTACATGATATGATCATAGTGTCAAGGAAGTGTCAAGAAAGAATCCATGATTTATTTTAAATATGTTTCCGTTGATGGGAAAAATGAATACTATCTTTCATGTAACCACTTTGTTTAAATGTGGAATGTAATGAAAGTTTTATGATCTAATTCTCTAAAACTGTAAACCTGAAAAGATCCTCAATGTGTAATCTTGTAATAACTCAAGATTAAGTAAGGTTTAAGGCTGGGGCCTTATAGTTGGTATCAGAGGTCGGTTTAGATAACTCTAGAGGTTAGGTTATTCATTAAACATAAGTGACATTACCATAATGGTTTGGATTTCCGAAAGATTCCTAGTTTTAGATAAAGTGAATGAGTAAGTATATCTTAGTGTTATCTTCCACATTAATACATGATGTTTTTGTTGATATACTCAAACTGAACTTTTTGGTTTTAGTAAATGGTTGGAGCTAGCAGGCACCAAAGTAATAGTGGATGTGAAGGAAACTTTGACAGTTTTTTGAGAAAGAAACTGAATGATATGGGAGCTGTAATGAGAACCCTTGTGTTTATCCTAAACCAACTATCAAGTAGTCATGATCAACCACTTGAACCTTGGTTTGTTCTGTAATGTATCATGTACGAGATGACCAATCGATGTGGAAGTCCAGGTAATAATTATAAAGGTAACCATTAGGGTTTATACGATCCTTACTTTTGAGGTAATTATGGGTTATTATATGTTATGATGGAAAATGAAAGGAATGATATAAACTTGAGGTTAAAATATGTTATGATTAGTTTTGAAGATTTTATCTCGTTTTGGGATTTTTGTTGAGAAATATAAAGTTTTGGAAAAAGGACAACACGCAGACCGTGTGACAACCCGTCGCGTCAGACAAAGATGCGGGAATCGAACCCACAACCAAAGTGCGACTGGTATTTATCGCCTACCACTGGACTACGTGATGTCCCTGGTTAGTTTGAATAATTATTTTTAGTTAGATGATTTTATGAATTAAGAGTAAGCATATTTTGGGTTATCTATGAAAATTTATTAACCTATCTTGGAAGATATGTGATTAGTTTAATTACTTTTCAATACTAGACATTAAGAGCAACTGATGTGGTTTGGAGATAAATGATACGATTTAACTTGGTAGACTATGTGACTAAATCCTTCAAATATTTGGGTTTCAATCTTAGTTTGGTGTACGTTGAAGAATTTTATGGACAAATTTTTTATCGAATGGTCCTCATTGAACCTTGGGTTTTGTTGGACAAATTTTGGAGATTAAGAATAGATTTCCTTTTTATAAAGGGTTATCCTTTTCTGGATTATCTGATCTTGTACTAAACTTTTTGGTTTTGGTTTTGTTTAAAGTCTAAATACATGGGAAGTATATAGTTCTCTTTTGTGGATTAGGTGATTCTCTAGAAGTTGATTATAATACTCTTAATGTGAACAAGTCTTCCTAAATACTCTTCTTTTGGAGATAATATGAGTTTGTGTAAGGAATGTAATAAAAGTTGAAATTCAACATGATAGTGATTATGATTCCTTATGAATAAATTCCTCAATAAAAAGTAACTTAAAACAAAAATGTTGTCTATTAAGTTTTCCTACTGGGTAATCAAATACCGTTTAACCCATCATAAGTTTGTGATTTTTTTATGGTTAACTTTCTCCTAGACATGTTTACTATCACTCTCCATCAGAACACGACCCTTTGTTTTTTCCTCCATGTCCATATTTTCATACATGGAATCCTAGTATGGGTTAACTCGGGTGACCTTTGTACTTCCCTTTCTTTCTTTTAAAGTGATAGTTTAATTTACTCCTTTTCTGATGTGGGACTTTCAATGGAGTTTTCAAGCCCAATTTTAAAATTGTGAGGATGCAATTCCCAAAAGGGGGGAAGGATGTAACACCCCAGGTAAATAAAGATTATGACATTTTTACATTTATCGATATTTTTTAATAAAATATTAATAGTACTTTATAGGGAATGCTATGCTCAATGGCGTACCCAATATGCAACAACATGTTTCTTTGAAATCTTAAGTTGCACTCTAATAGTAAAATAATATTATTTAAATTGTAGTTAACGCCTAGCCGTTGTAATGGCGGGAATGAAAAGAACTAACAACAAAATGATTATATATGTTTGTAAAATATTTTTATTTTTTTCAATAAATCATAGGGGATTAAAAATTTAAATGAATCCAGTTTTTAAGCGTAAACATTCCAATATTCTTTAAAAGGTCGATTAACCGCCTTTTAATGGAGAACCTCTTTTAAATCCACTTTTTGACAATTTTATAAGCTCTATTTTTCAAAATAAACATATTATTTATGATTGGGACATTGAAATTTACCTTGGGTTAATTTTTGGTAATTTTCTGACAAAGTTCATTTTTCAATGAATAGTGAAAATACTGCATTTTACATCAAAACTGCTTTTTCATTTAATTTAATTATATGGTTATATTATCTTTTTAATTTTTTTTAAAGTGTAATTAGAATATATTTTTACCATGTAATTCAATGATGGTCATTGCGATTAATTTCACTTTGGAATTAGGCATAAACAAGTGCCAAACTTTTCATAAATATTGTTTCTAAAAAAACCCGCTATTTATTTTGACACCGAGAAGTTTTTTTTAAATTAATTATTGCAATTTATGTGTTTAGAATTTGGTAAAATGGATGAAATATTTGTAATCAGAAGGTACGAATTATTCAATTAAGACTCTTTTGTTTTTGGACATTATGAATAGTAACGACCGTAGTTATCTTTAATTATCTTGACTAATGAGTAATCAGGTAGTTAAAGATAATAAGATAATATCATAATAACAAAAAATGACCACAAAATGTGTCATAAGGCTACTAGTTGTCTCATGGACGACCCTGGGATGCCTTGTGCCAATCTTGGGGGCCCCATGGAATCACTTTTGTGAGAAAGTGAGTTTTTATCTTTTTATTTTTAAAGAATGTTAAATGTGACAAAGAATGTATCATCTAAGTAAAATATTTTTAATTTTGTATAAAGAAATGTTCTTTTGGACTATAAATATTCATTATAAATCTAAAAAGATTTCCTACATCGTGATAGTGATATTTTTCATATAATTTTTAGACATTAAATTTATTAAATTATTTATGACATCATGATGATACAACGATTACCTCATTAATACAAGATTTAAATAAAATGAAATGATAATGTGAAATATATGACCTACACATGCCCAAAAACTATTGTATGGGTGGATTTAGAACCCTTATCTCCTTAACCTCAAATTATATCAATGTGGGACCTTTTGAATCCGAAAATCATTTTCAAATAAAGTATCATTTCGTTACTTTCCAAGAGTGCCCCTCCTCTCCTCTTATAAAAGGCCCCCACCTCTACCTCCTTACCCACACTTCCAAATCCTTTGGCTTGGCCAAACCCTGCCCATTGTGTCTCTCCACATCCCTCTATAACTCCTTGAATCCTCACGTTGGGCAGAATCCTTTCCAAGGAAGACTTTGAGATCAAATCAAAGGAAGTTACCCGATTTTAAGGTAATGTCTTCACTTGAGTCCTTTTGTTTTATTCTACTTCTCCAACCCCCTAAACTCTTTTTATTCATTTATTTTGTAACTAATCCAGTATATTAAATATACTAGGATGTTGTTATAAGAAGTATTCGAGATACACTTACACACACCTACATCTAATGGTTAAAGAACATACTGTTTCCGTGGATGGTGAATTTCTGCCTCCCGAAACGATGATTGTTCAACATTATTCTAACACCTTCAAAGGTGGCCATTAAGATGACACTATATTTATATATTATATATAATATGTTTATTTTTTACTTAATCTTATTTATTATTCATTTATGGCATATCATTATGGTTTCCATTATGGGTAAAGGTGATATCTTCATTTAAGGAAGGGCGGACTACCGCCCCCTCAATGTGATTTGATTCGTTAATACCGTATGTGGTACATATAAAGGATATATTTAATTATATTATTTATGATACCATACTGGAATTAAAATACTATTATGTATCATTATGTTTTAATTACATTAAATATGAAATAGAAATGGAAGTAGCATTCATGCGTACGTACGGCTTACCGTCTCCATGAACGGTACATTTCATTTTTATCTCAAAATGTTATGTACTATTATAAGTACATATATATAATGGATATATATGTAATATATTACATCTAAATGATATATATCATTCTGGAATTATAACATATATATATATCATTCATTTTTTTAATTCCATTAATATGACAAAAAAATTATAGTAGCGTTCATGCGTACATACATCATACTGTCTCCATGAACGGTGCTTTTAATTTTTATCTCCAATTGCTATGGAATAGTATAAAATGGATATATAATGGATATATATGATATTTAAAACATAAATACTATTCTAGATATGATGTACCTATAACAACATGGAAAATTATTTTCCAACAAGTTCAATTTTTGACTCATGTACCAAACATCGATAAAAACGTCGGATATGAACTCATATTATTAACCAATTATTATAACATTAAAATATGTGATATGAACTGAATAATAATCTTTATAGGAGGTCCTTATAAAATTATAAATTGACCAATGTTTATTATTCATGAATATAATGAAACGAACAAGATAAGTTGGACTTCAGGTAAGGGATCCTACTCCTCTCTTTCTTTTTATGTACACCCTTTTATGTCATTCCTTTTAAGCTCATATTTCTTTTGATTGGGATGTTCTTTTATATTAATATTGCTATAATTTTTATGTTAATATTATTAGAGACCCTATTTACTCTCATCAATCCATTTTTAAAGTTTTAAGTGGCGTCGTTAGGCTGCCGAGTTTTTGTAAGGGATTTTTCATCTCACTTTTATTCCCGTGAGATTTATACTACATTTGCCACAATTTACATTCAGTGGTGTATGTACTGACCATTATTATACAATTTGTGTAGTATAATTTCATTTATGGGTATTCAAATCTTCATTGTATGACCCTTCTTCCACGGGGTGTACGTTTCGAATGTTACCCAACTCGGTAAGGTGGCATTTCACCCGCCTCTTTTTAAAAGACATCTCTTGTTATGTCTTTTAATTTACATCTTTTTATGTTGGGATATGTTATTTTATATCATTATTGATGTAAATTATATTTCTAAGTGATGAGATTCCCTTTTTTTATCTCATCAACTCATTTTCTGAATTTTGAAGTGATGTCGTTAGGCTGTCGGATTTTACCAAGGGAAGTTTTTAACCCAATTTCGATTTCTTTGGGTTCAACATCTAGTTATTGAATATGTCATACGTTGAATATGTTTGAATGACCTTTTATTGTTTTACACTTAATATCCACTTATATTGGGTGTATTTATATTTGTCACACATAATTTTGAGATTCATTTATCCTTAATTTAAGGATACCTTCTTTATAAGGGATTTCATCACATTTGACATTTCTATTGAGACTTCATTGTTGTTATGTACCAATTCACTCTTATATGGTGTATATACTATCCTTTGGAATATTATATCATGAATCCATTTATTCTCATGGTATTATAATGTTCTAACTAAATGTTATTCCTCAATTATTGTATTCAAGTGTCTCTAATTTTGGTAAAACCCCTTTAACCAAAATATCACTTTAAATGTTTTAAATATTTGTTCTTATTAATATAAATGTTTTCAAAATGGATTTAAGGATTTATTTATATGGATATTAATGGTTTAAAATTTTAAAAGCTTCAAGGTGGTATGGGACACTATGATTCAAAAATCTCTTTATTAAATGTTTTAAATGGTTTTGGAAATGGTTTCTTTTTGAATGGATTCATTATTTCAATATACTAATATGTTATATTGTGATTGAAATGTTGAAATGTTATGTTTCCTTTATGCATGTTTTATATGATACTTTTATGTTATGGTTCTTGGGAATTGTTATGAAAACGGGTGGTTTCGTGATAAACTAAGGGCGGGTGAGCCCGATATATCTCTCTAATGCATTGGGTAACGTGAAGGAGTGAAATGTTAAGGTTTCTCCGAAGAGATTTAGGGAATATACTGGGGTGGGTATTCCAAACGTAACCAAGAGGGTTACTCCCTACGTAAGAATTTTATGAATGCCTCATGTTACCTTTTATTGATTATGATTTCTATGATTTATTCATGATTATATGAGTTATGTTAAAGTGCATATGTTTTATGGGTAAAGTATGATTTCATTAATATGTATACATGTACTCATGTTTCCTTTCCATATTTTTATATCCCTTACTTAGCTTTTTATGCTCATCCCATGTTTTTGAAATGTTTTTCACAGGTTAAGGGAAGGGTACATGATATGATGATAATGTCAAGGAAGTGTCAAGAAAGAATCCATGTTTTATTTTAAATATGTTTTTGTTGATGGGAAAAATGAATACTATCTTTCATGTAACCACTTTTTTTAAATGTGGAATGTAATGAAAGTTTTATGATCTAATTCTATATTTTTCTAAACATAAAAATATCCTTAATGTGTAATCTTGTAATAACTCAAGATTAAGTACGGTTTAAGGCTAGGGCCTTATACCATATCACATATGAAATGTTGTATTATGAATATGATCCTTGTTCCCCATCAGAAAATGGTACCCAGGCATCAGATTAATCATCAAAAGATTTTGAAATTCAACGATTCAATGAAAAAAATCATAAATATGAGTTAAATGATACTTTTTCGTAAATTAAATGTTATTAAAGGGTTAATAATCAATGAAAAGTCTCAATGAAATATCATTCTTTTTCAAAAATAAAATATGGGAACTTTGAGGTGATGTTCAAGGTTGAATGAATCCAGTATTATTAATATCACAAAACTAATGTTCTAAACTCCACAAGTGGTATTTGATATATTTTGAAATGGAGTTTGGAAGAAAGGTTACAATTTGGCAGTAAACCAATAGAAACTTTTACATCCCAATCATGAACTACACCAATAAAATCAACATAAAAAACATCTCTAAATTCATTTACTACTTAGATGTCACTAATTATAACTATTTATATATTTTTAAAAACATGATCTTGATAATAGTCAAATTTATAATTAATCAATTTCACAACGTCTTTCTATATTATCAAATTCATGAAATCATTGAATAAATGTTTCTTTGATATAAAAACTTTTTTATCATTATAAAATAAATCCAAAACCATACCCAACATGATATCAAAATCCAAAAAAGGTTGTTCGAATAGATTTGAAGGATATAAAATCCCACTACTTAATATAGTTTTTATTATATGTATTGGATTCTCTAATAATCCCACATAGATTTTGTACATATTTTCTTTTTTTTATTCATGAGGTGATATTCATATTTTTTAAGAAACATTATTTGAATTGAATGAATTTGATGATCCAAATTCAAATAGAATATTTCTTTCATTAAAAAAACAAATAAAATACTTTTAGAAATATTATTTGGTAGGAAAATATCAACCATAATAGAAGAAAATGATTTTTCCACACCATTTTTCATTCAATATTGATTTTCTCCACCCTAAGTAATAATAATTGGATACACATTTGCATGATGACCTAACTACTTGTAACTAAAAAATCATATCACTAGCTTTTAATTTCTTACATTATCATATTCTTTGTAGTCACAAGCCATATGACCTATTTTAAAACATCATAATAACTTCATAGTCATTTAAATAGTTTCACTAGGAAGATTTTTACCACACGTCTCAGAAGATGTAAAAATGGGTTTTTTATGAAAAAAAACTTATTTGATGAGTGACTTCCCAATGACTCCTAACTAGAACTCTTATTTTACTTATTTTCATGGGACACATGATCCTTAAAAAACATAATTTGAACCTTTTATTCTCATGATATATATTTATAATGGCTCTTAAACATGCAAAAATCCACTAAAATTAGATATTTTATGTTTAATAAAAATAAGAAAATTGTTTTAATGAAACTAATGTCTCGGATTAAATTTTTGAGTTACCTCACTAGTTGAGTGATGTTTTCTCCATATTAATCCATTTAATATTATTCCTTTTCACTAAATTTCATGAATTTGTTTAATCTTAATTATAAAACACTTTGTCAAATATTTCTCAAGGATAATTTTCATAATTTCCTCCAATTACAAGGCATTAATCTCTTCACGTTTCCTTTTATTCTTAATTAATGACCATCACATTCAGCTTCATCTTCAAATAGAAAATATTAAAGAGTTTATAATTGGGGATCTGAAAAACCCATGACAGAGAAAATATTTTCTATGGAATTTATATATTATTTATAAAACACACGGTCATATGGTCTTCGGAATGATGCGATATGGTGTCTCATATTATTATCTACAATCATCATGGGCATATTCGTTAGATATATTATCTCACTTTCATAGAAACCACCCCACAATTATAACCATTATCAGTTAAGACATCACAAGAAAAAAAAAGCTCAGTTCCAATTTCAACCATCTCAGGACACTAATTTGGAATGATATTTTTCTCTCAGTTCCCTTCCAATATAGTCTCCTTAGTTTTTATGTGGAAAACCATTATTTACAAACATAATTTAAAGGTATAAACATGGTACTCTAAAAATTATTTAACAATTTTGTATAAGAATAAAGTTAAATTTTATAAGTTCATTCTATAAAGAGTATCATAACATATACATTTATCTAAAATAGTCCTTTGACACTAACTCTAACCATAATAATTATATATTACTTAATCATGAGTTTTAGTCATGAAATTTTATTCTTTTACATTGAGGATGATTTATGGTTTAGTTTTTAACATACCTATTCCATAACTCAGAAATAAAAAATCCATAAAATAAAAATAGGAAGCTTCTAAATAGTGTTAATTTTTACCTATTCCAAGACTTCAAAGATTAAGCATGAGTACTTTTATGAAAACACTTTACATATTTAAACATTACTACTTTTAATCACACAATCATCCTTCATTCATTAGAAAAACATTGAAAATGTGGTATGAGAATAAAAATCATTGTAATGAATATATAATGAAGAAAACCATTAGTCCATTAATAAAAATTTAAACCCATGAAAACATTATAATAATGTAATAAATTTAATATATAGAAAGTATTAATAATTTTCATTTAAAATAAGATCATTTATAACCCTTTTTATATTAACATGGTTTTCATAACATCTATAGAAATCATTTAATACACACACAAAATATCTTTGGACATTATTACACATTTCACCCGTTAAAATAGAATAACCACAATCTTTAATTTCATACTTGTTACCCTAATAAATTGAAAATCCAATTGGATGATCACAATAACCAGTGCATAGGTGGGATACAATGGACCCACCAATCAATTGTTTATCCAAGAACCACCTAATGTTGGGTTATTAGGAAATTAACCATAATTGGTTTATCATGGAACTAACTGTCAAATGTCTAAGTACAATTACATAATAATTAAAAATAAAAGAATGAAAATTTTTACATGTTACTAATAATATTACATTTTCTCTCAGAAGAAAAAATCTCATGTTATTAAAATAATCATTACATTTTCAAAACCCATTTTCAATAATAAAACACACTGAAATAGAAAAGAGGGTTTTTTTCATTTTAAATGTTTAAGGATCACATAGGAATCCTAATATCAAAATGAAAAAAAATTATAATAATTTTATATACATATAAAAAATGTAAAACAATATAAACAATATTGACATGGAGAAAAAAATATATTTTTAAATCAATGCATCTGAAACCACTTTGAAATAAATTGATTCGTAAAACCCATGAACAAAAATAGTTAAAAAATAAAATATTTGGGATTTAAATTATTTAATTATAAGATAATACAAATGAGATTTATATAATCCTCATAATATCAGGTGAGTGTATAACATCATAATAACTTTCATAAAAATGATATTGAGATGAAATGCCTTACATTAAGTCTGACATGTAACTTACATCTTAATCTTCATGAATAATAAATGTATATTAATTAAAAACATAATTATGTTAATTTTTTAGTTTTATTATTACTTTTATTTTACTATATATTTTTTCAATACAACTAAATAAACAATTATATTTATGTCTGGTGTTTTAACCATATTCGGCTTATTTGTCAAAAATGACATTAGTAGGTCAACAATGTTCAAAGTCTTCATGATTAGAAAAAATATAGAATAATGATAATCTATGATTTTTTATATTTTTAAATCTATTATAAATTTATACCTAATAATTAATGATGGTTCTGAATAAATAACCAATGTTACAGTCTTGGAGACAGTGGGTTGTACGCATAAAAGAGTACTGTTCCAATTTCTCAATGATCATAATGAAAAGAAGGTAAGTATAAATTAACATTACATAATTATAATTATATCATAAATTCCATGTCACCTAATTATATATATTTTTATATATAATTATTTTGATTGGAAATGAATCATATAGCGTTGAGGAGGTGGTAGTCCAGATGTCCACTGATGATGTTATCGGTTTTTCGGTGTGTGGAAGGGTAATAATGAAAATGATATATTATTTTACGAAAAATCTATGAATGTCATTAACAACATACATATTATACATATGACTAGTATTTTTATTATAGCCATCTATAATACATTCCATAGACATTGTGACCATATTTCATAATTGGGTGGTGGTGGTAGTCGACGCGTCTACAAATGATGTTTTTGTATTCCCACAAAATGGATAACATGAAATAATGTGTATATAAAACATTACAATGTATAAATACATCATATTATATATATACATATATATAATATATAATTAATATTTCCATCATAATTTTAAACCATGTTAGGTGGTTGAGGAAAATCATAGGGCATCATTTCACGAGGCTGTTGTATTCTGTACACATGAATGGTAATTTCATTTTAAATTTACTAAATTGTTGGAAGGTTATGGTAAAAAACATAAAATAAATATTTTTAAGTATATTTATTATTCTATTGTTATTATATAAAAATTTAACAATAATAAATCAATTGAATGGGAAATAAATAAACCAAAAGTGATCATTGAAGAATGTTACCTCTTTTTCAGGTAACTCTATTTGGTTTACACCAAAGGAAAAATTTGTATTTCATAAAGCCTGTTTTTAGGTCTATAAGATGAGAGGAGGAAGAATTGAAGAATATTTGGGAAGGTTTTTGATGATTAAAGATTCTATATAGGTGTTATAAAATGGTGGAGGGTGAGTGACTTTCTATAGAGGAAAGAGAGGTCATTCTTTCCATTTTTTAAAAGAATGGTATGCTCCCCAATTTTTGACCTACCATTTAGATTACATAATAAAAAAAATTAGATCCATGAATTTTTTATGTCTAAATATGTTCATAAAATTGGTTTTTGTGAATTTTAGGTCCATTTTATAAATTAGTTTTAATGTTTAACCACTAAGTAATTTTTAACCTAAATCACTATAATTAATTTTCATCACATTCACTAATAAATTTGGGAAATCAAATTTCAAAATATTAGACATCATAAATTATGATGATTAAAAACACGAAGTAGATATTTAAAATTCCCTATTAAAATAGTGGTTTAAATTAATATAATATTAATCTCGTATTCGTGATGATAATGATTTTTTATGTGAATATTTTTAAAATATAGTAATGTTTTTATAAAAAATTTGAATGTGAAATTGTTTCCAATAGACTAAATTGGATTACCCGATATAAATTTTACTTAATAATATTTAATATTAATTTCAACAATATTTTAACTATGTAAATATATTTGAAAAAAATCAATTTTCAATTAAAAACCCATTGTTTTTCACAATTAAAAAAAATATGAAAATTCATAGAATATTTTTAAATAATCACCCAATGTAATTTTTAGTATTAAAAATTAAAAACTTAGGTTTATTATGTCAAAAATATATAAAAATGTTACAGAATTTTGTTTTAAATTTGGTGCACGATTAAAAGGGGATTAAATATCTTTTTTGAAAAATGAAGTATTTTTTTGTAAAAATATATTTCTTATTATCATATGACTATAAAATTTATTGGATAAATGAAAAAAAATTATAATAATGTCTAAAAATAATATATTTATTAACATTGAATCCCTCTGATATAATAGGTAGGATATATCTTCAGAATAAAAAAAATATTTTAAATAGTATATTAATTTTTGGTATAACTCAGTATTACATGAAAAACATGATTTCAAAGAAACTAATTTTTATGTGTATCATATGATATTACATATAGAGAATACCATTTATTTTAACATTTCAATATAGTTCATAATTATTAATAAATAAAAATAAATTATTCTATCATTATTCATAATGTTACACTTATTATTTTTTTGGATATTTTTATATTATCATTAATAAATTCCGAGTTTCATTGGTCCATATTTATTCTTCCAAAAATGAATAAATTCACACCATGGTAGGATTTAATCCCTTATCGTGATTATCATTGACATTGTTTTTTCCATTCCTACAAGTCAGTTTTTTGAATTATTATGGATTTATTTAAGTGTTTGTGGAACACCAATGAGTATTATTTAAAAGTTAACATCACAATTTGATATATTACCTTATGTAAATTCATCAATAAAATCCATTAATATTTTCATATAATTTTTTTTTTATTTTTTATATAATTTTCTATGATAAATACCCTCATTTAATTTCAATAAATACCAATAAAACTATTTTTATTTTCTTAAGATGTTCATATTTATTGTCTCACCCACATAAGATAATAGGTTTGTATGGAATATAAGATATAACTTACCTTCATAGACAATTGGTATAGGATTTTTATGAACAAAGGAAATTCATGTAAAAAATAACATCAAATTTAACTATATGATGAATAATGATTACCAAATTAATTATATTCACAAAAACATCAATAAGATAATAATCATAAGTTTTATATGCTATAATCATACCATTAAGATGTTTCAAAACAAATTAATCATCTAATAAATGGCACCATATTGTGATACCATTGTAAAATTATTCAGAAATAAAATACTTTTGTGAGATATAATCCAAAAAGATATCAGTAGTTCTACGGTTGATGTTATGTGTAACTTTCACCACATAATTACCATAATATATATTGAAAATTTTGATTAAATGGTATTGAACTATTTATTTATAAAGAATATTTTCTTAGTTTAAATTTTTCTTTAAATTATCACATATATTCGATCAACAATTAGAATAATTCCTATATACTATTCTTTTTAAATACTAGAGGGCGGTTGGTTCATTCTATGAAGAATTTTCTCTATTCGTATCATTCGACAACTACTTCTAATCACACGATTATTTTTTCCCCATGAACATCCTCAAAACTCATAAATAATTCATTATTACAAAAAAAAGAAATTTTATTCATGTTTACAACCACACATCTGACTAAAAGGAAGACCCGTCTTCTTCCCTCAATGTTTTTTGTTATTATTTTTATCTTTTAATTCCATATTTATTTTCTTATCAAAACCATAAGATTGATGAGTAACTGTAATAACTATTTCTACCTTGATATCACACGAAATGATTTATCAATGCAAATAAATGACCCTTATGGATAACACTCTATGATGATATAATTTCAGTCCCCTATTGAATTGATCAATATTTCATTCTCGTTCAACGATTGTACCAAAAGTGTAACTCAAAAGTACTGATATATTGTCCATATATAATCTAATAGTTTCATAATCCATATAATATATATCATGAAATTACTCTCCATATTTATATAAATAATAAAATGAAACTTTTTTTATGAAAGATATACTTCAAATATCATCCCACTATATGAAGTAAATTTCTTCATCTTTACTTTTTTTCTTGATAAGTGTATATTTTTGATGTTTTTTTCCTTAAAAATGATAAGAAATCCAAATAAAATTTTATGATCCAAATATTACATAATAGAAAATATGTCATCAGTGGAATAAATCCAGTTCATAACAGTTAATGTATAAGTAGACTAATTATTATATTTTTTTAATACATCATGGAGGACTCAATAGTACATTATTCTATCATCTTCTTATTTAGAAATTCCAAATGATTCATGTATTGATAATATTGATTTGAATAGTAGAAAAATTTAACATTCTAGATCACATAATAATTGGTTTCTCATGATGATTGTGATTTCATTTTCTGTCACATTGATATTTAAAACATTTCCTTTAGTTTCCATCCATTGACATAAATTAAAAATCAAATTGGGAGAAAAAATAATAATATTGAGAAGACATGTAATAATTTAAAAACACTCATAGGATTTCTCAATAATAATATCACCTTTTCAATCTAGAATCCCTATTATTAACCTTTGTAAACTTTGATTATCATCTATTCAAATTTATAATAATTATTTATATATAAAATGTGAATTAACCTATGCATATCCCTTCAGATGGTGTAGTAGGTTTTTTATTAGGACCACTCATCATTTTTATATTATGATTAATGAAATACCACACTCAATATATTCATAGTTTTAATACCTATGTTTATATATTCAATATCCTTATTCACATTATTTTATCTTGATGTGTATTTATTTTCTTGGAATACAAATCACCTTTTTTACCATAACATTGAATGTTTTTCTATACTTATAAATATAATGAAGGAAATCTATAAATTATATTCATTCTTTTTTATATGAAAAGTATATGATAATAAAATAAAAAACCCAAACATTACATCTATAAATATTATATATTATTAGATGAATATTCATTACATGTCATTACGACCTGAACAACACTATAATGGTTTTGTTTCTTTAGAAACAAGGATACACAAAATAAATGTTATTAAAATAAGTACATAATCTACCTCTATGATCATCAAAAATATCACACATCTTATATATATATATACATCATTCTTAATACCTTTCTTCTTATACTATGGAAAAAGAAACAAAAAAAGGGTGATAATAGATTCCTAGTAAGGGTAAGTTGGTTTGATATTAGTGGTTATTTATTCATAACCTGAGCATAATATTATGGGAAAATAATATTAAAATTTTAAAAATATACCCAAAAAATTATTGATCGAAGTATTGAGTTATTAAAAAACATCAGTAGTATATAAGACATGAATAATATGAAAACAAATGTACATGAACCATGATATCATTATAGTGGGTTAAGATCATGTCATTAAAAAGTAGTGAAATATATGATATATTCAAAATAATATAATTATTATCTTAAGTATAACCACTATTTCATTAATCTAATATTAGTATTTGGATAAAAACCAATGTACCTATATTACGTTAGAGATTACCGCATGTGATCCCTCTTTGTGGCTTTGGATAACTTAATGTAAACACTCTTTTGATGCGTGATATAACCTCCAATGTAACATAATTTTCCATTGGAACAACCTTCTCTATTCCCGTTTAAATAATAAAAACATTATATTTCCACCAATATATTATAGATTACTAACATACCCACCCATTATGTTGTTATAATACATTGATATGTTTGTTATAAGATCATGAAAACAAATTATCATTAATTATAACTAATCCAATGCAATAGAAAATGGGTTCATCTATATTTCATCATCATAACTGAAAAACATCTAATTTAAATGTTTTTAAGATACTAACATTTCTATGTTGTACAATTATTATTTTGTTTACACTTTTTCATTATTTATGTACAACTTGTTTGGGTTATAATTTGGGTTTGTTTGGGTGAAAATATTAGAATATTGATTAGTGGATGTGTAAGGTTGGATAATGGTTTTCCCAAACTGTGTTATTTGAAAATAAAAACAATGTGTCTCAAAAAATAGGAGATCTCTTAGTTGGTTCATTTTTTTTGAAACTATGCACCATATTCATAGAAAATGTAACCCCCCCAGTAGAGTTTCATGGTTAAGGCGCACAGGTTGGAAAATCTTGTGTCGCTTTCTAAGAAATCATTCATGGGTTATTAATTAACTTGAAAATTGATATTTAAAATTCCAAAACACAACCCCCCTAAACTGTAAACTAAAATTGACTTTAACTCAAATATAACCTATTACTATCATTTTTTGGATTCTCTCAATCTAATTCCTATGGATTTTGACCTCTTCTATATTTTATTAGATGTTCCTATGACATATCTTCCCTTATACTAGTAAGTGATTCGTATCCTCTTTAGTTTCCTATCACTTTACCATTCATATCCCATACTTGATGGGATGATTTCATCATCTTATGTTACATATATATCTAGGTTTTATTAGATCTAATATATTTATATAATTTATCAATGAATTCAATCACTATCTTTTTATTCATCGTGATTTTGAGTTATTCTTCCTGAATTGGAAATATCCGTTGACTTTCACTAGTTTTTTATGTAGGTGGTCTGTTATTCATATCCCAAAGACTTTATTTCAATTTTATGTATATATTTATTGATATTATACTATGTTATTATAAATTGAGTATCAAAAATCGACTTAATTAGTTTTGTAAAATTAATTATTCAAAATATTTGGAAAGTGGGGATATTGATGTAATGGAATTGAAATTATTAATTGTTGAATTAATTTTCGGTATTTTGGGATTATTGAATCAGATAAGTTAATTATTTAATTAGTTAAGGATTATTTATATGGTTATGAAATTGGTTGAATTGGGACTAATTAATTTTTAATGTAATTAATTTAATTTTTTAATTTAATTGATGGGATTTCTGTGTTTAATTTTTTTGGTTAATTAATTAATGGAACTGATGGGAGTAATTAATTGTTTAATTAACTAATTGAAAGATGTGAATTTTATTTTTTTGAATTTGGTTAATTATTTTATGAATTAATTAAATTGAAATTAAGAGACATATGAAATTGTGATATATGTGACAATCATGTATAGGGCATGATTCACCACATCAAAATCTTGTAGTGATATGATGAATGGTAAAAATGTAAGTAATATATGAATTGGTATGATGAATTGTAATCATGAAATTGAGATATGAATTATGATTATGAATGGTAATAATGGAATTAATATATGAATTATTGTAATAAAATGTAACAATGGAATTCTTATGTGAAATGATATGAGGAATCATTACAATGGAATTTAGTTGTGAATTAGGATGATGAATGATAATAATATAATTCATATATAGTTCAAGATTATGAATGGTATCATTAGAATTTTGATATATGATCTCCCTTGGGGATAGTTTATACTAATTCTTGGGATAATGCATGAACTGAGAATTCGATTTTTAATGGGATTCCTAATGGTTTGTGTGATCAAATAATGAGTAATTGAATAAATGAAAACTAATATAATTATTCATAGAATTTATTATTTATGAAACATCATATATTTTAATGACTGGATATTGTTTTAGATATTATTGGTGGTTTCCTACTACGTTCTAATCTCGCACAACATGGTATTAATGATCTGTACCTTCATAAATTTCATGGCTACATGACAATTTATGGGTAAAGGCCCATATATTGAATAGATGAGTCAAAATGGAGGTTGGATGGGGAACTAGACATGGATTTGGGACATTCATGGGAGTTTTTTTGTGCCTATTTAATTTTTTTTTCATATTGACACATGACATTTATTGAAATGACACATATACAATTTTGTTTTGTAAATTTTAATTCATGTTTTGGTCATCATGTGATTATTTTTTGGATGATTATTGGCTATATATATTTTTTATTCTTATTTATTTAAAATTATGTTATATTTTGATATAGTGGGAATGGTCTCTCATTGATCAATATTTACCCTCTATGCTAGTTTTCAAACTTTGGGGTCTGGGAGGCACAGGTGAAGACACATAGTGAAACCGATCGTGGAACCAACTTATAAGAGTATAGTAAAAAGGTTATAATGTTTTATAATAATAGTTTCTATTCATTTCATTTCATTTTTATTACTATTTGGAAATGTTTGATAATATAATGGATTGATCTATGCCATGTTTTTAAGCTCATTAATGGGAGTATCTGGCCCATTTACGATTGTAATATCCATGTACCTAGGGTGGGATTTTTTTTATTGATATGTGTGGTTATATTTGATGTTATTTCACCTTGATTGATACACTTGTATTCTGATATGATTATTGTGCTTGAGTTTTTTGAGACATTACTCATTTCATGGTAAAACACGAGAGTTGAGTTGTATTCATCATACTGGGAACTCATATTTATTTTGTGACATTCATAATTTTAGGCATTCAGAGGAAAATGAGTATTGGGTAAGTTATTAAAATTAAAAAAAAAACTTGCTTCAGTAATTTATCTGAAAAAGGTTCTAAATGTGAGGTGAGAATTATAAATGATGAAAAATGTAAATAAATGGGTTTTTATTGATGAAAATGAATTTTAGAATGAGGTTACACTTTGATAACCATGACCTAGATGCAAAACGATTATGGGTTGTGATAGAACCATTGTTCTGAATATGTGGTGAGGTTTTGGTATTAAATAATTATGGGTTAATGTGAATACCCTCCGATGAAATTTATAAATTTAATATTTTGTTTTTCTATATTTGTTTTTATAATTGTAGAGATATTACTCCAAGACAATACCTAATGATGGAAATGTAGGTGTATGTGGATAAAGACACTTCCCATGTGGTAGAATTTGGGGAGCTAGTAGTTCATGGTGATGAATTTGTAGATAAATTAAAAGAAAAAAAGTTTTCTCTATGAAATCTATTCAAATTCACATACGGTGGATTTTTAATAGAATTTAAAATCTTACACATGATTTTTACTTATATTACCCTCCGATATTTGTTAGATAGGTTGGACATATGGAAATAGTGTTCTGTATTGAGTCAATCTTGAAATTACCTGAACACTTGGAGACCCCTTCTAAGAAGAGGGTCATGATGGATACTTATATATTATGAGGATCAAAGAAGTGTATGCGGGATGTTTAGGATCGAACATGGTAGGAAGATGGGTTGGATTGAAATGACTTATTATAAATATTCCATATTCACTTTTATCTAGAGATTTTGAGATTATAGAGTGTAGGTGAGTTCATGAATTTGATGTAGTGATGTATGTGTGTGCTGGAGTACTATGGTTTCATAAGAACATGAAGTTGTATTTGATAGTGATTCGAGGGGATGATTTATCTATGACATGGTGAATCTAGGATAGACATAAATTATTGATTATTATGTCAAAAGTTAACCTCTTTTGATTATACACGAGAAATAAGGTGTCTGGTCAGGCTTTCATAGCTGAAGAAAACATGAATGTGGATTCCATTATATAATATGTTGTAACGTATATTCAATATGGATGATCATATTTTTAGATTTGTAAGAATCACTATGAGAATGTTAACTAAGGAGGTAGAAAGAAGATTGGCTAGAGGAAGGATCAGTAACATAGGATCTAACCGGTATTCTTTGTCACCAGTGCTTCTGGTCGGGCCACTATTATTGAGGAAATCCCCATACCCTCATAATGTGATGATCATGTGGTAGGATGGAACATAACTGTATTTTTTTACTAACCTGTGACAGATGGGTAGTGATGATGCTTCTAAATAGAATGAGATTGTGGTAAAGGGAACATCTATACCATATCAGTCCACTGGTTATTGTTATATTAGTCATGGTGTAATTGGTAGTGGACAAGGTACATATGTTTTATAGAACTCATAAAAGTAGATTAGTGGATCTATTAGAGTTCAGTCATCATCACATGGTATAGGGACATGAATGTTACATCCATTTCAACATACAAATGGTTGATAGAGAGGCCAAACCCTCGATAGTGAGAGATACTATTCATGTGTATTCAATATTATTTTTCTCATTATTTGATACCCAAACCATTCATTATTTTTTTCTAAAAAAATTTTGAATTGTTTTATTCTATAATAGAGGTTAATGAGAGGTGTTTTGGTTATTGATACACTACTCGGAGTACAGTATAGAAACATTTCCATGTGCAATGGGGCTTTTCCCATGGCCTTGGAGAATATTTTTCTTTGATATCTATATTTCTGTGACATTTCAGGCTTCAAAAATATTATGGTTTTGGTGAAGTCTTTAGTGTACTAAACCAACATCAATTTTAACTATAATCTAGTGGAATTTATGTATCCTGATGGTAACAAATAGTGTTACCGTGTAGAATGGGTTATATATAAGACATGCAAGGTAAATTGATCAGAAACCAGGGGTTATCACTACCTAGGTTTCTAGTCCATTTCTGGATGATTGAGGTGTAGATCAAGATGTACTTCCACAAATAGTGGATTTATTCTTGTTTTTTTTTGATGAATTCTTAGGTCTATAACTCTAGGTCAATGTGTAATTCATAATTGAGTTCATTCTAGGTGATATGATGGTTTCTATTCCATGACATATAATGGTACCAATGTAGCTTCATGTGATCAAGACTCATATGAAAGAGTCGATTGATGAGCGATTAATCACTCGAGTACATATACATGGGGTTACCCCATTTTTTATACAAAGAAGGATGATGATACTTTATGCTATTGTTTCAATTATAGGATGGTTAACCAGATGACAGAGAAGGACTTGTATTGTCTTCTGTGTATCAATGGCCTCTTTGAAAATATTAGGGGAAGTTTATTCTTCTCAGATATTGACTGGAGATGAAGGTAACATCAGTTTCATGTTTGACCATATAATATATCAAGGACATCCATTAGAAGAAGGAATGTATTATATAAGTTCGTCAAACATCCAATTGGAAAAAAAAATACCACTTTTATTTATGGAATTGATGACCATATTGTCCAATTAATACCTGGTCTAGTTTTTTGTTTTGAATGTGGACGAAATATTATTTCACTCTAAGAATCATGATGAACATCCCCAACACCATAAAATTGTCTTCATTACACTGAGAGAGCATCAAATATATGAAATGATTTCTAGGATTCAGTATTTTATTAATCAGGTGAACTTATTGGGTGGCCTAATTTTGTAAGAAGCTGTGTTAGTGGAATAAGAGAATGTTCATTAAGCTATATCTTGGGATGATAATGAGATTTGTTTTTGATATCCATATCTATCTGGGGACAACTAGATATTATCCTAGGTTCATATATAACTTTTCCCAATGGTTATACATAATTTTACCCTTGTCTAAGAAGGAGATAAATTTTAAATGGAAGGAAGTATGCGAGAATGGATTACAAGAGTTGAAGAAGTGATTACCATCAGAATAGATATTGATCCTATTAGAGATAGGTGAGGTACATACATTATTTTATAATTCTTTTGGGATTATAATAATAGTAGTTTTTATGTAGGGATATTGAGTTGTTCCACATGGGTCTCAAAAACTGAGGCCACATGAATATAATTTTCCTATGCACGAACTATGATCTTCATTATTTTTTTATACATTGAAATTATATTGAGTTTATCAATTAGAAGAAAATATTAAAATGATTGAATATCACAATATTTTGAATTATATCTTTTCATAGATATATTATATCCTTAATTAGTGTTTTTGGGTTTTGTTTTGATCTAGAATATACTACTGAGAAGGTAAATAGTGTGGTTGATTCTTTATCTATGAAAAATAACAATCATGGTGTTCAAGAGTCTAGTTAAAAGTAGAATATTATTGATTTATTAGATTATATGCTTTATGTGTTATATAAGAGTTAAGAAAATACGATTTTCATATCAATTTTAGTGGAGTCAACATTTTTTTGTCCAGATCAGAGACATGTATTCTGAAGTTTCTGAATGTTTGGCCTTGAGGTAAAAACATAATGTTCGAGAGTCACCTTCTGATTATATTGTATATAAGGAGAATATCATCTATTTTTGGAATCAGCTCATTGTTCCTATGAGTATATGAGAGGAGATGATGCTGATTTTAATTCCTCGATGTGGGATATAGATCTAAGTGTGAAAAAAGTACTTGGATTAATATTGACAATTTTGTGGATGATCATGAATAACATGATATTAGGGTTCAGGACATAGTGTTTCACCGTTTACATGTTTATGATGAGCATCAACGATCTAATGGTTTAACATTTCAATATTACATTTTGGAATTGACGCGGGATGAAATTTAAATAGTCATTGTGGTGGGTATCTTATGGATGCCTCAAGAGAATGATACTATTTTTGTAATTTTTAAAATTTGAAAACATTATAGATTTTGGTGCTTATAGGTTAGACATTATCAATTGATAAATTGGGTAAATTTTATGCTTGGGGGATAGTCCTTCTTCATTCGGTGCCACATATTATATGTTTTTATTATGACTCATGATTTTCATCGTGCTTCATGAAGGGCTTGCAGAAGGATTCCACCCATAGATATATTGGATATTCGACCATAATATACATGTATTTGAAAAATTGATAGAATCATCTATTCTTAATATTGGGGGATATTGAGAGAAGAACCAATAATCATTATATTTATACTATAATATCAGTTACTAGAATACTATTTAGGTCAGACCATATGAGGTTTTCTATTGTGATCCATGGAGATCCCCTCTATTCTTGTTTGAGGTTGCTATGTTATAATTGATTGGACTCAATTGTGTGCTAATGAAATCATAAAACTATCATCATATTCACAAGCCTATAGATAAATATTAGAGTAGAATAAATTATTATTCTGATCTACATCAACGATCTCTATAGTTTGATGGGGGGGGTTATTTCATTAGTACTTCCTATATTGGGTCATCATAGGATACAGAGTCATGGATTGTTGGTGCCTAGGTATGCTGGACTATTTGGGGTTGTGGATAGAATCATGTATGTGGTGTTTAGATCTCCTTTAATGGTGTGGTTTAATGTATGAAATTTTTCAACATTCATCTCTATGGTAGTATAACACTAACCCTACTCATGTGTTCAATGTGGATGATGTTGAGATTGAGGTTAATGCTCCCTTGAGGAGCATCAAATACATGTGTATAATCGCATTGAATTTTTTTAGAGATAGATTGTGTTGATAGATTAATTATTGTGTAAACATGGTTATGTTCATGAGGATACCAGGGAAAGAGAATCCGATATGCAATCTTAAAGTCCAAATATTTTTTACTCTGAATATTAGAGGTCATTGGGAGTACAACACAAGTATGAGATATTATAGGTCATTGAGATTGTATAATCCCAACATTTTTTATAAATTTTATAGGCTTATTTTTAGGTATTCACTTCCCTTTTATTGAGTATAAATTTTGGGTCATCAAATAGGAAATTTTAGTTAAATATTTGAAAAAAATTGAAGGAGGGGATAATATTTAGTGTGGGAACACATTTTTCCTAAACCTTCTGTCATTTTCCAACAAATATTGCATCCATAGATAATGGGGGATTGTATAGTTGGTGAAAAGGTTGCAAAACCTTTCCCAATATTTCTTGAAACCATTCACTATCATATAGAAGTGGAATACAGTTTTGGTGCATAGATGGGAAAACCGTGTACACCTACCCATAATACTATGTGTTGGTTTTAAATTAACCCAAAATTTAAATTTAAAATTAAAAAAAAAACCCACCCATTTTAGAAAATTATCACCACTAACCTAGATATAAACTATTATAATATTTTTCGGTGGATCCTAAATTCATTCCTATGGACTCTTACCTATGTTCTTGGCTAGTAAATGTCGATATTGAAGGTTGATACCTCTCCCAATAAGTGATTCTTATACTGAATGGTTTCCCATCTATTTTACGCTCATCTCCCTTCCATGAAGGTATGATTTCCTTAGATTCATGATGGGTCAAGATATATATTTTATCAAATCTAATCCTCATAATTCCAGATATAATAATTCAATCAAGATCTCTTTGTTCATCATGATTTAATATTATCATTCCTAAATAGAGGATATCTGTTGGTGAGAAGTCATCATTTCGTTTTTAGGTTTGTGGTATATTATTCACATAAAAATGTATTGATTTAAATTTCATATATGTACCTATATATTTTATATTGGATTTATTTCTTTATTTTCTAAAATTTTAAAAATCAATTAATTTGGTAATTTATTTAATTGTGGAATTTTGAGATTGGGGTCATTAAATTGATTGAATTGAAATAAAAAATTGTTTAATTAATTGATGGTATATTAGGAATACTGAAATAGATTTATTAATTGTAGAGTTAGTTAAGGTTTATTTCTATTTTATGAAATTGTATGACTTTTCTTTTAATTTTCTTAATTAATTAATAAAATTTATGGGATTAATTAATTATTGGATATATTATAGAGATTGACATGATTAATTAATTGTTGAACTAACTAATGGATCTTATAGGCTTAATTAATTTTTGAATTTAGTAATGGAATATTGGGAATTTTCAATTTTGGAATTTTATTTATATATTTGTGAATTAATTAATGTGATATTGAGATACATGCAAAATTATGAACTTGTGATAAATTGGATAATCATTAGTGGTACATAGTCTGCTGCATAAAAGACCCATAGTGATATGAAGAATTGTAATAATCGTATTCCGATATAAATTGTGATGATGAATGGTAATAATGTAATTAAAATGTGAGATCTTATGATGAATGGTAACATGGTATTTAGATCTGAATTGTGATGGTGGATAGAAACGTTGTAATTCATATGTGAATTGAGATGATTTATCGAATCTATGGAATTCAGAGTTAAATGGAGATGGTTAATTATAAAAATTGAATTATGTTATGAATTGAGAAGATTAATGGTAACATTAGAATTCCAATTTATGATATCCTTGTATGTAGTTGATTGTCTGGAATGGTACAATGTAGGTGTTGCGTGTTCGGGTGTCACCAGAAACTCGAAGGGATTATGTGGTTAAATAAAGAGTAATTGAATAAATATAAACTATTTACATTATTTCTGGTATTTCTTATTTATGAAATATTATAATCTATTTTGACTGGATATTTTTTTAGGCACCAATGGTAGTGGCCTAATGAGTTTTACATACACCCTACTCAGTCAGCTTTCTTAATACCCCAATATATTTCATGGATGCGTGACCGGTTAATGGTAGAGGCCCTATGTTTGAGAGTGAGTCCGGGTGGATCCTAGATGAGGGAACCCGACATGGATTCCGGACCCCTATGGGATTTTTAGTGTATTTATTTATTATCATGTTTTTATATCGACACATAACTAGTATTGGCATGACATATCAATAGTTTTGTTTAAGATTTTGTATTTCCTTATTTTTTCATCATGTGATTTTTTGGTTGGTTATAAGATATATAATTGGTTATTATTTTTTATTTTAATTGTTTTACTACATTGATAAAAATGGTATTATGTCCCCTTGATCAATATTAATCTTCGCTACTATGCATCAACCTCTTGAGTATGAGGATGAGTGCATAATGACATATAGAAAACTGGCTCAGGGCACTTATGTGTGCACTCGAGATGGGCCATGGAAGAATTAATACGGTATCATAGATTCATATACCCATTTAAGCATAAATAAAATAAAATATAGAAAATTAATTTATAAAATGTAACAATTCTTGATGAAATTACACTTTTAATTTTGATTTGAATTATTTAAAATAAAATTATTTTACTATATATTCAAGAAACTATTAAAATTTAAAATTACCATGGAAACATGTTGGGGGATATTTAATGAATAAATTATTCATTATGGTCGGAAATATTTTTCATGGCATGATCATTATATCTAATATTTTATTCACATATGTGTTAAAATGAACAACATTCATACAAATGAAATGATTATTTTTATGAATTTTTTTTACAAATAAATAAATGGGAACAAATTAATTTAAAAACATTATTTTAATTTTAAAACCACAAGATTCCATGAATCATTTTTCTTTTAATAATGAAATATCTTCCTTTGTATGAAACATCAAGATTCTAACACACCACGACCAATCAAACAGGCCTTACGGAGTATTAAAACCCACTTTTTGAAATTTTATAAATTTCATCTTTCATAACGGACATCATTTTTGGATTCATAATATCAAAATTATCATATTTTGTATTTTTTTATTTTTTTGGAAACATTAAATTTTTTATTGATAGTGAAAAAAACACTGTATTATTAGTTAAAAATGAATTTTTATTTATATAAATAAATATTTTATTTTATTTTATATTAGATCAAAATAGATACATAGTATATATATATGTTCAATGTAATTAATTGGATTCATTTAATAATAAGTTTATATATATATAATTTTATCGAATTGTTTGCAGTCTTTTACCCACCTTCTATGAGCATTTGAAAATTTCTATACAATATAATTTTACAACATCGGTGAGTTGAATTTCAAAAATCTGAGAGACATGGTTAATATCAGTAAGTAAAATGTGGTTCCATAATATGAAAAAAAATTTTGATGAATATTATCTTTTTACTTTTCGTTAACATGATTAAATGTAAATAGGGTAATTATGGGGAAAAGGATATCATAATTACCCAAAAACATGTCCTAATTCTATTGGATAAGTGTAATTCAACCAAAAACAACATTACGAATAAAATATGATCCTCTTTGTTCCACTTGGATTATATTAGGACATTTATTATTATTTTATTTAAAGTAGAGTTAAAAGATATAAAATAAAAGATTAATAAATAAACCATTTTTAATTATAGGGTTATACATAAGATAAATTCAACTATAATTAGAAATATAAAGAGATTTCCAACAAAATTGTTTTGTATTTGTAATTTTTTAAAATTAAATAATTAAATCTATTTATGACACAATGATGTTGCAGTAATTTCCTAATTAATGAATGATTAAAATAATTGATATTGTAAATATACAAATAAATCTAATTTGATAATTTTAAGGAATTACATTAATTTTATAAGTTTATATGGAATTTTATGGTTGATTAAATGAATTTTTTTAGATGTAATAATACCGTTATGAATTTGACAAAATCAATATACCAAATAGTGACAAATTTGACACAAAAGATTTTTTAAAACAAATATTATATTACTAATTGATATTATATCATAATAATATAATGTTCGGCCAAAGATATTAAATAATATTATATATGTCATTAATTATCCACATCAGGTTCTCTGAAATTTTATAGTTATCTTATTAACCATATAATATAAAAATACAGAGAGACATGGGCAATGTCAAACTGTTTAACTAAGAGTTAAATCTAAAAGATAAGGTTAATATGATGAACTAAACCTATCTAAAACCTATTGTATGAGAGTTTTTAGATCCATCCCCACATTATAATTTAAATAATTCATTTTGGATTTATTTGACACTGAAATTTTTTTTATTATAAAATAATATTTAATGTTTTTCCTAAAGTGACCCTCACCTCTCTTATAAAAGGGCACTTCCCCTTCTCTGAAATTCACACCATCAAATCCATTTTTATTGGGAAAAACCTCCCAAATATCTTCTCAACTATCTTCCATTCATCATATAGTCCTTTCATTAGATATAAAGCCAACCTAAAGAGTCCTTTTGATTAGATCAATAGGAAGAACTCAAGGAAGAAAAAAATATTTCATCCCCTCTTTCATGTTATTTTCCTCTACCACTTCATCTTTATTTGTTGTTTACATACTTAAATTATAACACCAATATAATCTGTATAATGTGATGTTATTATAAAATTGTTACAAATATTTTCATTATTCTTTCTATCCTATAATTGACAATGTCACCATACATGCGTACGTATGGATTACTATATCCATATCGTGGTATAGATTGTTATTCAAACACATCATCATTTGAATGGGTATTATAATGATTATAAATGATGTAAATAATATATATAACCTGATAATGGTTCCCTATATATGATATACAATCCAATTATATATGATTTTAATATCGAAATAATGATATTGTCACTCGTGCGTACGTTCAAATTACTGTCTCCTCGAACGGGATGAGATTCATTTACCATTGTAATCATTCAAGAATAATTTTCATTTTATGACTAAATATAATTTTAATGAAAATAATACCATTCTCTATATGAATCAAATACATCCTATCCGTAACAAACATGGATTACATAACCAATCATATAAAGTATAACGAATCAGTTCACACCTGAAATAATGATACTACTAAAATATCTTTAACAATGAAATACTAGAAGATCATATATGATATCATATTAATGAATATGATTCTTTTATAACATAATAACAATAATCTTACCATTATACATATGGTTAAACTGCACTCTACCAATGAAAAGTACACGATAGGGTTTAATCTCCCATTCTCTATATTATCCACGTTTGTTTTTATATAAGTATCTACTTGGGCATATTTATTATCCATGTCCATGTTTCATAAAAGTGGTTTATAGGGGATTATTGTTAATGTACTTTTTTTACTAAAACATCATTTTAAATGGTTTAAATAGTTATTCAACAAAATCATTCTCATTAATTTACATATTTTAAAAATGGTTTTTAAGGATTTATTTATTTAGACTTGAATGTTTTTAAAATGTTGGTTCCTTTAAAGAGTTTCAAAGTGGTATGATACACATCGATTCAAAAATTTCTTTAAATGTTTTATTTTTTAAACTGTATAAATTTAAAATGTTGTTATGAAAAATAGATATTTCTATCAAATATTTTTACAAATAATTTTCATCTATATCAACATCCTTTGATGGATTTTAAAGTTGAATGAATATGATTCATTATGATAAAAATTTTACATATTATATTGAAGGTTTGTTGATAGTTTTGATTGTGGATGTGTTATTTTTATACCATTCATGGTTTATGGGTAGAGTATTAAAATTTCGTAAGCTATTTTTAATAGGAATGTTTATGTTATGTTTAAACCATTTCATATGTGGAATGAATTGGAATTAGAAAGTGATGGGTCAATCCCACTATAGCGCCTCGATGAATCGGTAGGTCTCATGAGACAAAATAGTGTCTTGGGACAAGACCCTGAAAAAATATTATTTCTAGTCTTGGAACAAGGACATGAAAATGTTGTTATAATGTCTGGCAATATGCATACCACAATTATTAAAGTGGCTATTTATATTTCATGTTATTATTATACAAGTAGAATATCCATGAGAATAAGTAAATGGAATTATTTGATTTTATCTTTTCCATATTATGATAATGTTCTAGTTTAAAAGGTTTATGTTTTAGTCTTACTATGTCATAAATGTTTATTCATATTTATGAATGTTTTCGCTATATTTTTATCCATACTGAGCATCTGAGCTCACCCCTTTCTATGTTTCATTTTTTGAAGGTTGTGAAGAATTATATTAGGATTGTCCAGTAGGGATAGTCTATGGGGTATAAGTGTTTCATATGGAGACTATGTTTTTTTAGTTTTTCATTTTATAATGTAATGTAAAACTTATGAATGTATCTAGTATTTCCATGTCTACTAAACAAATCGTTCATTCATGTCTTTTTCTTTTGTTGATCCTACCAATGTTATTTAATAATGTACCGAATATGGGTAACTAGGGTCAGGGCCTTATAGTTGGTATCAAAGGAAGTTTAGTACAATCCATGGAACCTAGATTTTGAAAAACTATGATTATATAACATTACCCAAAGATAGACATTGAGGATTAGAATAGAATTACTTCCTAGAATTTTGTTATTGTAGATATTTTGTGTGTTTTCCAAAAATTACATCTCTGTATGGATATGAGTAGGTGGAGTCGGCTCTGGCACATATGTACCTAGGGATGTAAACCAAACACACCGCTTTGAGCTAGACTCGAACGGGAAGAGGTGCACAAAAATGGGTTTGTTTCGCTCTTGGTTACGACACTCTCGAGAGGATATGTTTAGGATAATTCTAATTTTCATTACAAACAATTATGAAGGGTTTATGTGTATATACTTTCTCAAAGAAAACATATTTATGATTATGGATTTTATCCATAAACTGTTCAATATATGTTAAGTGTTTTAGAAGTTTTGAATTATGTATTGTGATTCATAAACTAATCTAGTGTATGCAATTATTTAGAAATGACACATAGTGGAAAGAATTGAAACAGTATAAATGCACGTAATCCATGTAGGTACTAGAATCCTACTCAATATAATTATTTTGGAGCAGGTGAATCAACTAGTGATGATCAATGGGAGTACAAATCCATTATTTGGTGAGCAATGGATAAAATCATTAGTGAAAATATTTCATTCTTGGGGAGTAGTGAAAGGGAAAACGTTTAATGACAGTTTATCGCCTCACAGAAGATGCAGATCAATGGTGGTCGTTGATTCAAAACACAAAGTAAGATGATGAAGTATTAAATATGAAATTGAGGTATTTTAATGATATTTTTATAGAAAAATAATATTCTGGTGACCATTGAGGAGATATGGAAAGATAGTTTCTTAGTCTGAGGAAAAAAGGACAAGAATGTCGCAAAGTATGAGGTTAACATTACAAGGTAATCAAGGAATGTGGCAGATTATATACGTATCCCGAGGAGTTATATTGATCAATTCATTTATTGGTTAAAAGCATTTCATTGGCGATCATTATTTTAAAAATCTTTCTTATCATATGAAGATATTGTCTCATGTGCTATTAAGAAAGAAGAAACATTTCTATGTCTTATGACTTTAATACAAAGAAAGAGAAGAAGATATCTGATGAAAACTTTGGATATGGAATTAAGGGGAAATAGGGGAATGTTTAATATCCATATTACAGTAAATGTGGGAAAAACACCCTAGTACTTGCCTTAAGGGAATGGGAGTATGTTACAAGTGTGGTGAAAAAGGCCACCAAGCACATGATTGCAAGGGGAAGAAAGAGGTTGTCAATGTGGAATTCTATAATTGTAGAGAAATGGGTGTTTATGAATATTAATGTCCTGTGAACCGAGGAAACATACCTCATAATAGGCTAAGGGTGCAAGAACAAGATTTTATGATCACTAATGCAGAGGTTGAAGCTGTAAAAGACATGATGGTAGGTAGTTTAATGGTTACCTTATGTTTATACATTGTTTTATTTGATTCTAGATAATTGCATTGTTTCATATCTTACCATTTTGGTATGAAAATTAGATATTTTCAATTTGACTTAACAAGGGAGCTGTCATTCAAAACATGCAAGTATAGTATCATTGCAACAATGTTTTGTGAATCAGTTCCCACTAAGGCATATATTTTTTCTGTATCTACCGATCTCATCATCAACCCCAAGATTCAATTTGAGATAATCCTTAGTATGTATTTTCTTTTGGATCATGATTTGAAAATTTATTGTAAGAAGAAGGAGGTTACAATTTTCGATGATGATAAGGAGTACCTTATCTTTAGAGCAGAAACATCAACACCTGATTCTTATCTAGATCCACCCCTAGTTTATCTACTAAATTAAATTATTGGGAAGGATGAAAATAGAATAATTATGGGTGAGGAAAACAATTTTTTATTAGAGGATGTACCTATTGTGCAAGAATATATTGATGTCTTTTCAGATGATTTACATAGAAATCATGCAGACTATGAAATTGAGTTTTCAATTTATTTAATTCCTAGTTCAAGGACCATATCGAAGACCCATTATAGAATTTCCACTGTAGAATTAGTGGAACTAATGAAACAACTAGAGGAATTGAGTAATAAGTGATTTATTTTCCCTAGTGTTTCTCCATGGGAGCACCTGTCCTTTTTTAAGAAGAAATACAGATCAAAGGGGTTGTGCATTGACTACAGGGAGATCAATGTTATAACAATAAAGAAAAACTATCCCCTACCATGCATTGATGATTTATTAGATCAACTTCGTGATGATCAATATTTTTCAAATATTAACCTTTGATCGGAAAATCATCAGTTGGGTGTGAAGAAGGAAGACATTCCAAAAACAGTATTTTGAACTAGGTATGGGCATTGCGATTTTACTGTAATGCCTTTTGGGATCACTAATCCACTGTATTATTTCATGGATCTAATGAATAGTATTTTCAAGGAATATCTTGATGACATTTTAGTGGAAATTTTTGATGATTTCCAGGTATACTCCAAAAGAAATGATGAACATGAAAATCACATGTGCACCCTTCTGAAAACCCTCAGAAGAAATGAATTATATGAGAAGTTTAGCAACTATGAATTCTGGATTCAAGAGATATCTTTTATTGGCCATATTTTCTCTAAGGATAAAATATCATTTGATCCATCAATGACCAAGGAAATCCAAGAATGGCCAGAAAAGACCATTATAACTGAGGTACGCAATTTTATTGGTTTAACGGGTTATTATCGGCATTTTGTCTATAATTTTTCGTTACTGGATAACCCATTAACCCATCTAACACGTAAAGGGGTTAAATTTTTTTGGATAAAAGAGTGTGATGAATTTTTTGAAGAACTGAAGACAAGATTAGTCAATACTCCTATCATGACTCTTCCATCAGGGAATGATGGGTTTGTTATTTATAGTTATGCATCAAATAATGGAAATGGTTGTGTCCTATTGAAAATTGATATATTTATTTCGTTTCCATCATGACAACAAAAAAAATCAAGAGAAAACCCATAGTACTCATGATCTTGAGTTAGAAGCTGTAATATTTTCTTTGAAAATCTAGAGACACTATCTATATGGTGAAAAATGTGAGATTTATACTGATCACAAGAGTTTCAAGTACATTTTCTCACAAAAATAACTCAATATGAGGCAAACGATATGGCTATAAAAAATCAAGGATTATGATTGCACAATACACTACCACCACTATAAGGAAAATAAGGTAGCAGATGATTTGAGAAGAAAGGATCATAGAGTTTTGAACAAGATGATAGTTGAAAGGGATCCTATTTTCATGGATCTAGTGAAAATTGATATGGTAATAATCAAGGAAGGTGAAACATAAATACCTTTTGAAATATTTGCCAAAACATCTTCACTAGAAAGGATAATAAGTTCTCTGGCTGATGATGATGAGTTTCAATTGAATATTAAAGCTGTGAATAATGGGAGATTGAGTTACTTAATATATGAAGATGTGATTTCGATATTTGGGAAGAGACATTGGGTTCCCAATATACCTGATCTAAAAATGGAATTTTTAGATGATGCTCATATCCCTAATTTACTTATACACCCTGGTAGCACCATGATATATAGATATTTGAAGGAATATTTTTAGTGAGACAACATAAAGAGGAAGATTGCTGATTTTGTGTCAATATGATTGGTTTGTAAACAAGTGATTGCTGGATAGAGACAACCTAGAGGAGTCATGAAACCTATTACCATTTCTGAGTGGAAATGGGATTATATTATGATGGACTTTGTCATGGGGTTAACAAAGACTCCTATAAGGAATGATGCAATATGGGTCATTGTTGATCGTCTTACCAAGTCAACACATTTTCTTGCTATAAGAGAAGCTTTACCACTTGAATTTTTAGAAAGAATATATATTAATTAGGTTGTAAGACTTAATGGAGTACCCATATCAATTTTTTATAATCATGAACCCCATTTTACATCAATATTCTGGAAAAGTCTTCAGAATTCCGTGAATATTGAACTTCATTTGAGCACTGCCTACCACCCTCAAACTAATGGACAATCAGAATGGACTATTCAAACCTTATAAGACATGTTGAGATCTTGCACAATTGAATTTCATTGTATGTGGGATCAATACTTACCTCTTGTATAATTTTCCAATAATAATATATTTCATTCAAATATTTTGATGGCATCATATGGAGTGTTATATGGAAAGAGATGCTGCACACAAACTTTTCAAGATGATGTTGGTGAAAGAAAACTCGTTGGCCTAGAACTTGTCGAGAAAAAAATGGAAAAGGTTAAGGTTATCCAAACCCACATCAAAGCATCCCAAAGTGGTAAAAAGAGCTATGTCGATAACCGAATTAAGTATTTGGAAATTTATATAGGATACCATGTTTTCTTGAAGGTATCTCTATGGAAGGTTGTTTTATGTTTAGGTATGAAGGGTAAATTGAGTACCAGGTACATCGGACCTTTCGAAATTCTAGAACGAATTGGTGTTGTAGCTTTTCATTTGGAAATACCTCCAAGTCTCTCAAAAGTTCATGATGTGTTCTGCATATCACTATTGAAAAAATACATAACAGACCCAACGCATGTACTCAACTATGAGTAAATTGAATTGGAACCTGATCTGTCTTATTGTGAAGAGCCCGTAAAAATTTATGATACAAGAGAACAAGTGCTGAGAAACTGTGCGATTCACCTTGTAAAAGTTATATGGAGAAACCATAAGATAGAAGAGGCAATGTGGGAACCAGAGGATCTTCTGAAGAAGAACCACACGAATATTTTTGTGCAGTAGTATTATAGAAATTTTAAGGATGAAATTATTTGAGGGAGGGAAGAATGTAACACCCAAATCATTAAAGACGTGTTTCCCTATGAATAATGAAACAACATGCATTGTACGCAACATCGAGATTCTAAAACACCGCGACCAATCAAACCTGCCATTATGAATAGTAATACCCACTTTTTAAAATTTTATAAATTTTATCATTCAAAATGGACATCATTTTTGTATTTGAATATCAAAATTAGCTTAGGGTGAATTTTTGGTATTTGTCTAAAAACATCCAATTTTTTTTAAATAGTTAAAAAACACTGCTTTATTGGATAAAACTAACTTTTTAAAAAAAAATTAATTATTTTATTTTGATTTATTTTAGGTCCTAATAGATACATAATACGTATATTTGTTCAATGTAAATAATTGGAGTCATTTTATAATAAGTTTAGATATATAAAATTTTATTGAACTGTTTACCGTCTTTTACCCACCACCTTGGAGAATTTGAAAATTTGTATAAAACATAATTTTACCGCTTCAGTGAATTTAGTTTCAAAAATTCAAGAGAAACACTTAAAATCGGTAAGTGAAATTTTGTTCAATAAGATAAAAATAATTTTTTCTCAATAGAAACTTTTTTACTTCTATTTACCATAGTTAAAAGTAAATACAGTAATTAAGGGTAATAATGATATCATAATTACCCTAACAAATTTACAAATTCTATTCGATAAGTGTAGTTCAACCAAAATCAACCTTAAGAATATAATATGATCCTCTTTGGTCCACTTGGATTATATTAGGACAATTATTATTATTTCATTTTAAAAAGAGTTAAAAGAGTTAAAATCAAAGTTTAATTACTAAACCCTTTTTAATATATTGTTATACATAAGATAAGTTTGACTATAAATATTCATTATAAATATAAAAATACTTCCTAAATATTGGTATTTTATTTATAATGTTTATAAATTAAATAATTAAATTTATTTATGACACAATGATGATGCATTAATTACCTTATTAATGAAAGATTCAAACAATTGATATTATAAATATCCAAATAATTCTAATTTGAGACTTTTAATGAATTACATTAATTTTTTAGGTTATTCTGAAATGTTAGATTTTATTAAATGAATGATTTTCAAGGTCATAATTTTGTTAAAAATTTAACAAAAACAAAATAACAAATAGTATAAAAATTGACATAAAAGTGTTTTTTAAAACAAATATTATATTACTAATTGATATTATATTCTCAAAATCATATTTTTAGGAAAAAGGGATTAAATAATATTATATATGTAATTAATGAACTAGTTGAGGTTCTCTTGGATGTTTATACTTACTTTATTAAACATATTATATAAAAATACAAAAAGAAATATTAAATGTAAAACTATTTAACTTAGAGTTAAATCTAAAAGATAAGGTTAATATGATGACCTAAACCTATCTAAAACTTTTTGGTTGATAGGTTTTGACCCATACCTACCTTATACTTTATATAATTAATTTTTGATCCATTAGAAACCGAAAATGATTTTATTATAAAATAATATTTCAAGCTTTTTCTAAAGTAACCCCAACCTCTCTTCTAAAACAGCACTTTCCCTTCTCTCAAATTCACACCTTAAAAGACATTAGGCTTGGAAAAAACCTTCCCAAATATCCTTTCAACTGTCCTCTATTCATCCAAGAGGCTTTAATAGAGTCATAAATCCATCCTAGTGAGCCCTTTTGATCAAATCACAATGATGAAACCATAGAAGAGGTTAATATTTCATCACCTTATTCAAGTTCTTTTATTTTTCCACTTCCTCTTTCTTTGTTGTTACCATTCTAAAATAATAACTCCAGTATATTCTATATAAAATGATTTTATTATAAAAATGTAATAACCATATTGATTATTCTATCAATCCTATAGATGACAATGTCACCATACGTGCGTACGTATGGTTTACCGTTTACATATCATGGTATAGTTTGTTGTTCAAACATTTCATCACTTGAATGGGTATAAAAATTAGTAAAAATGATTTAAATAATGAATATAACATGATAATGACTCTTTATATATAATATACCATCCAATTATATACTATTATAATATCAAAAGAATGATATTGTCGCTCATACATACCTACAGATTACCATCTCCACGAACACGATGAAATTCATTCCCTGTCGTAATCATTCAAGATAGTTTTAATTTTATGGTTAAAAATAATTTTTTTCAACATAATATAATTCTATATATAAATCAAATACATCTTATACATGAAAAACATGGCTTACGTAACCAAACATATAATGGAAAACAAATCAGTTAATACCTAAAACGATGATGCTACTTAAATATCATTAACAATAAAATATTACAAGATCATATATGATATCATATTAATTTATGTGGTATTAAAATAATTTACTAAAAATTATTTCAGCATTATAAAAGAGGTTAACCAACCCTTGACAATGGAAAATTACTAGGTAATGGTTAATTTCACAATCTATTTATTATTCGATGTCGTTTCTACATATGTATCTACTGGGACATATTTATTATCATTGCCCATGTTTCATATACGTGTTTTCAAATGGATTATTTTAAAGGAATTTTTTTTAATAAAACATCATTTTAAATGTTTAAAATATTTATTCTTCTAAATCAATCTCATTAATGTCCATGTTTTCAAAAAGATTTTTAAGGATTTATTTATATGGACATGAATGTTTTTAAAAAAATAATTCATTTCAGAAGTTCCAAAGTGGTATGGGACACTTTGATTCAAAAATTTCCTTAAATTACTTCCTTTATAATTTTTTTGACTTTTAAATGCTTTTATGAAAAAGGGATATTTCTCACAAACAGTTTTATAAATAATTTTCATCTATATCAACATCCCTTGATAGATTTTAAACTTTTTACAAGATGATTTATTATGATAAAAATATTCTATAGTGTATGGAATGTTTTCTGATATTTTTTAATTTGGTTGTTTTATTTTTATACCATTCATGGTTTATGGATAATGTATTGACATTGTTTATGCAAGTTTTAATACGAATTGTTATGTAATGTTTAATCCTTTTAATACGTGAAATGCATTGGACATAGTAACTGATGGGTATATCCTACTATATCTCCTCGAGGAATATTTAGGTCTCTTGAGACAAACTATTGTCTTGACATAAGGAATTGAAAAAATATTATTTGTAGTCTTGGTACAAGGCCTTGACTATGTTGTTTTGAAGTCTGGCATTATGCATTCCATCATTATGAATGTTGTTATTGATATTGCATTTGATTATTTTACTAGTAGAATATCCACGTGAATAAGTAAATGGAATTATTTGATTTTATCATTGCCATATTATACTGATTTTAAATTATAAAAGGCATTTTTATTCATACATTTCCTTAAATGAATATAAATATTTATGAAAGTTTCTGATATATTGTTATCCTTACTAAGAATCTGAGCTAACCTCTTTCTATGTTTTATTTCTCCTATGTTGCAAAAAAGTATATTATGACTGACCTGCAGGGATAGTCTACGGGAAATGAGTGTGGCCTATGTAGAATATGTTGTTGTAGTTTTCATTTTATAATGTAATGTAAAACTTATAAATGTATCTAGTATTTCCAATGCTACTAAACTAAATTTTATTTTGAGACTTGATCTTTTGTGATCATGCCAATGTTATGTAATAATCCACCGACTCTGGGTATCTAGGGTCAGGGCATTACAAGAATATTAAAATCTTTTTTTATTTAATTTAAATATGGACATGTAAAAAAATATGCCCATTTGAATAATAAAGAAAATTAAGTATTCTTTTAAAAAATTATTTTTTTATCATCAGTACTTAAAGAGAGGAAAATGAATAGAGAACATTTAATAAAAAATAATATCTAAAGAATATATATTTTTAGGATTTTGGAAAGAATTGTTAAATTTTTTTATCATCATAAATATAAATAAAAATGATATTGAAAAAACATAAATTGTGATATTAAATCCTTAATATAATTATGTCTTGTATTGTATGTAATATAAACTACATTATAGTAATTATAAATTTATTATATTTATATCATAAATCCATATCCATTATCATAATACAATATATGGTTAACTTATAATATTTAATAACCTCTTATTAATAATCAATTATTAATAATTTGGATTCTAGGTGTTAACTATTTCATTTTTCTAGAATGTTTCGGTTTGGTAGATCTGATACGGTTTATTTGATCATACTTCAATCATATAAATAATATTAAAAATGATTTAAATATCATATCATCTATTTAAAGAATATTTGTTATCATTCATAAATTATAGAGATTCAAAAATGAGTTTCACCAATCTTGTATATTGTTGTTTATATATACACAAGAACACTATTTTCATTTTCTAATTAAATAAATTAATGAAGTACGAGTAATAGTTTATCATTTAATAATAATAATTATTTAATAATTATAATATATAGGTATTAAATTCATTGTTATAACTAATAATGAATTTTCATGATGGAAAATGATTCATATAAATGTATGGAGGCATTGTCTTCACGTATGCACAAGTGATACTTTCAAATCCAATAAGTTGAAAACAATTGTAAAGGAGATGTGTGGTAATAATAATAGTATATGAGTATATTTAGGATAGTTTATTTATAATTTATGATTTAAAAATAGCTTTAAATAGTGTGGAATAACAAATAACATTAAAGGTACTCAGTTAAGAGTTATTCCTCTTCATTTAGAAACCACCTTTTTCATATAAATTAAGTCTTTAATAGATGGTATTAGGATCATACTAGGATGAATACAACACTTTCATGGATTTTAGTATTCTATTAGGGTGGTATTATAAGATATATATGGGTCATTGTTATATAATAAGTGAAAATAATATGCGCTAATTTACAATTCAAGGGCAAGAAAACCATGGAATTATTGAAAGTATTAAAATAATATAAAATAAATTTATTTAATGTGGCCCCAAATTTATATATTAACAATATATGATGATTATTAGTCAAGATAAACTCATAATATAAAATTTATATATGATAATATATTTTGGAACCCTTATCTCTTGGTTTAAACCCCTATAAACCCATTTTGATGTCTACCAAGATATCAATGTTATTACTCATTAGGGGTTAGGAAAGTTACTATAGAAAGGAAAGTGACCCATAAATGTAAAAAAATTTATTTAATATTTCATATTCATCTCAGGTTTGCAATAATTGTTTTAAAATTTTTTAATATTTTAATATATATTTATATAAACTAATTTACAATTAATTTTATTTATAGTGCTATTATAATAGTCTAGTGAGTTTAAAAATATGGAAACATAAAAACTTGTCCCTGGGTGAGCCCTGTAATCTGTCAAAAAATTGTCATAATTTGAACCCTAATTATAAATAAGATACAGAATAAAAATATTTGTTACCTGAGGAAAGGAAGCATACGAAAGGGTGAGCATAGATGCTTAGTATGGTAAAACAAGTGATATACATATTCATACCATGATGAAATGGTAATGTGCACATGTGAATAAAATTTGAAGACATACCACACATATAAAAGTTCGTATTAATAAATAATGTAATATTTATTGGTGGTTCATAAGACATGAATCATAAAGAATTCTAAGAAAATGATTCATTAGATAAAAAATTGGCATAATACATGGAATGTGTGGCATGCACATAAGTATTGAAAATAATTAAATATTATTCATGGATTACTACAATTTCATTCATATTTGAATATTTTCATGCCCTAAACCACCATATTATACTGGGTTCTCTCTAATAGGATCATATTTGATGAAGTGCCTTACTTAAAAGAGTCAACTCATCATTCCATCCTTGTCTATCTTAAGTGATATAAATCTTTACCCACTGAATTGGACTGAGATATAGGTCCCACCCATCACATAATTAAAACGTTATTTATATGTTCTCCTAGACCACAAAATTTTATCATATCTTAACCCATGAAATGGGATTGGTATCATAAAAATTTAATCAAATCCCAAAATGTAGAGAATAGATAGGTTGCATAATTATTTATTCATATAATAACCCTTGAAAATAAGTGGGTTTAACAAAAAACATTCAATAAAAAATTTTCCATTCAAACAAATAATAATAATGGTGTTGTTGAATTATATTGATTTTAATTCAAATTTAACACTAAAAAATTTCATAAATGATTCAAAATAAATATGAATCAAAATTTAAAACATTTTATGAAAGAAAATATATATTCTTCTTTGAGAATTACATTATAAAACCGGAAAAATTTTGAATACCATTTTATATGTAAATTAACTAGAAAAAATATATTTATATATTTGAATAAATGATTGGTGATGATGTTAGAAAATTACATTCACCTTGTAATCATTAAAAGAAATAATCCTAATAAATTATCTATAAAATTAAATATGGAATTGTTTTAAAAAATGACATGAATATTACATTAAAATTTTATTTTTAAATTAAAATATGGGAAAAATGAATTTTAAAACTAATATTAATGTAGTAATTTTTTTATTTTTTTTGAAATCATTTTTTGGGAAGAAAACATATTTCCAACTGAAGAAACATATAACTTAGAATTTTTCTAAAAATATTCTTAATAATATGATGTACCCTAGAGTGGAAAAGGGTAAAATTAAATTAATATGTAATTAATAAAATTAGGATAATAAAATTCATGAAACTTATTAATAGGTAGATTAGTAGATGTCAATATTTGAGGAATAATCATGAACAGTCCAAACAACTGTTGAGATTATAACATGGAATCATTACCACTTTAGAAACATTGATTCAAAAGTCTGATGAAGGAATCAAATATAACGAAACATAAAATATCATGATAATGAAAAAATTAACGATATTACATATCCATTTTTCTTTATATAATCCTTAAGCAATAATATAGGGGAATAAAAAAACATATGTCTCATAGAAGAAAAATTGAAATGAAACCCCATACAGTTCTGGTAGCATTTTAACTATAAACCATAAGAAAAAGTGATCCTAAAATAGATATTTATTTCCAAATAATTATTTTTATAATAATCCTAAATTTCATTCAGGGTCATTATAAACACCTCACAAAAGAAATAGGATGTGAACATGGCATTTGTTTCACAGAAAATAAAATTGGGACTTAAATCCGTTACCATCAGTCTTGACTTCCATTACAGATGTTTAAAATAATGTAATCTAAATTTAAATTTAGTATAAACTTATGAAATATATATATTCATATAAATTATACTGTATAATATTTCCATTTTACTTTATGTTATTTTTTATTAACAATTCATTGAAAGTGTTCTACTTGGGGTAATAACTACTATTTTTTATATGTTTTTACTAGGTATTCATGATTCTCTTACGTAGATAATCATATAATAATATATAAATTGTAAAAGACTATATTAGTATAAATAATAGTTAGTATATATTTTTATATATTTTTCTATAAAAATTAGTGATAGTGATTGAAATGAACCATTCAGGGAGAGGGTTGGTCATATGTACACATGAATGCTAGTTTTTCATTTTCATATCATCTTGAATGATATAAAAGAAAACAAAATATTACCATTTAAGAATAAATTTATCTTCATATATGTAATAAATTATTATCAAACCCACTTATAATACATTCTATGTAATGTGTTAATGAATCAAATCACTTGGCAAGGTGGTAGTCTACTGTACACATGAACAACGTTATCATATTCTCACAAAATGAAAAGAAAGAACCTGTGTGTGAAATAAAATATTTAGAAGTATAATAATATCATTAATATAATTAATATCATATATTAATTTTGTTTGTTTCATTTTTAAAAGCCTTTATAGTTGTTAATGTAAAATTTAATGACAATGGTTTAGGAGGAAGTAGTCCTCTATATATAGGTATAGTGATCTCATAATCCATTTGATGGAAATGTATGTGGTTACAAGTAGTAACCCTAAAAAACATTTTTGTATTTGTTAAATAAAAATTTAATTATATAATAATTATTTAGACAAGATTTATGTGATTTCAGTAAAGGTCAAATGAAAAAAATCATTGATTTACATTACTTATTTTTTAGGTATCCTCTCTAGGTTTGCACTAGATGAGTTTATTTGATGGGTTTTTATAAAATGGAATAAGTCATACAAGAAAAACCGTTGATGTTTTTTGAAGTTAAATGGGATGGTATTGTCATAACCAAAAAGGTATGAAGCTATGATGATGGGGAATTTTTTGTGTGTCCATCGATAAGTGGGGAGAGTGGAAAACTTGTAATATTTAAAAAGAGAGAATTCCGCCATTATTTTTCCTATTTTAAAATTATCCAAAATAGACCATTATCGAACCTAATTGGTTAAAGGGTCGAAATATTTCCATAAAATATTAACTATAAATATTTATAAGATTATTTTTGTATTATCTTTTTAGTTTATCTACCTAGTATACCGATTTTTTCCATTATAGCTCTAATAAAATTTTACTATTTAAATTATTAATTTTTTTAAAAAATTATGTTAGACATATTCAATATTTTAATTTATTATAATTCTAAATATTGAATAAATTTTTTAATAAATATAATATTAGAAAAGGTATATATTAAGTTAAATTAAATCTAGAATAAGTGATGACAATGGGGTTCTTAAAAAGAATATAACCAAATATTTACAAAGTTTCATATATAATTTTAAAATTAAATTTATTAAAATAAATTAAATTAGATTTGTAGATTTATAGTTGAACTAGTGTAACATTTAAAATTATTTTAAATATAAATAAATATTATAAATTAATTAAATGATATAAAAAATTTCAATTAAAATTTAGTATTTTTCACTATTTATAAAAAATGTACATTTTTGGAAAAATATCACAAATTAAACAAAAACTTATTTTGAAATTATAAATTAAAATGTAAGTTTTATTTTATATATTTCATCTTATAAACTTAAAATGAAAATAAATTTTAATATTGTAAAAAAAATACATAAAGATTAGTTTTTTGACAGAAAATATTCAAAACATACACTCACAATTCCAAAAAAATTGTATTTTATTTTGAATATGATTAATTTTTGTAAAAACATTAAATATTATATTTAAAAAATAATAGTGTTATTAAAATTAGTAATTCTATTAGTTATTTTTCTAGCAGTCTCAATTAAATAACTATATTAGTAATATACCATTATTTTGTTAAAATAACATGTTCTGTGTTACACAAGTTAATCAGATTTTAAGTGTATCATATGTTGAACTTAGTGATGTGTATAATAAATGACATAATTGAAGATTAATTTATTTGAAAGAAATAATAATGCATAAAAAATTACCGTGTTACTTAATACCAACCATAAAATGAATTTCACCCAAAAATAAATCATTGTTCTACAAAAAATGAGTATACTTCTACCTCATCATATACTAAAATTCAAAACTAGATTCCTAAAACTGTTGTTTTTACCAAAAATAGATTCTCTATGTTAGTTTCATTGTTTCGTATAGAATGATTTATATAATATAGAATATCCACTGATGATTCATCATAAGAAATATCTCTCTCCAATGGTATTCTCTTTGAGATTAGTTAATTTGAATTATTAAGTATATACGTCCTTATAAGATATACATGGAATACATCACGTACTTAAGAGAGTTTTAGTTTATCTTCCAAGAAAAAGGCAACCATCCTGATATGATCTAATTTTCTAAGGGACATATTTACCTAGGGAATAATTTCCCTTTATTCCTAAATTTCATAACATTATTATATTAAGAAATAATTAGAAAAACCTTTTCATAAAAAATGTAACACCCCAAGAATACATGGTACATTTTTCTTTAAATGATACAATATCTTGCGTTGTATATATCCTCGAGTTCAAGAAAACACAACCATTCAAACTATCCATTTAAAAATCAGTTACGAATAGTAATACCCACTTTTTGAAATTTTATAAATTTTGTTTACCAAAATGGACTTCATTTTTTGATTCATAATATTAGAATTATATTAGGGTGAATTTATGGTATTTTTCTGAAAACATTCAATTTTTGATGAATAGTAAAAAAACATTATGTTATTATTTAAAACCAACATTTTATTTAAATAATTATTTTTAAATTTAAATTTATTTTAATGTCAATAAAGATAAATAATACATATATTAGTCTAATGTAACTCTTTGAAGTCATTTTATAATAATATTAGATATATAAAATTTTATTTAACATTTTAACGTCTTTTACCCACCTTTTAGGCATATTTGCAAATTTTCATAAAACATAATTTTACCACTTTTGAGAATTGAATTTCAAAATTCAATGAGACACAGATGACATCTGTCTTTGAAATTTGGTTTAATTGGATGGAAATATATTTTTAATAGTATCTTTTTAATTTTAGTTACCATAATTAAATATAATAGGGTAGATAAAGGTAAAATGATATTATAATTATCCCAGCACATGTACTAATTCTATTGGAAAAGATTATATCAACCAAAATAAACCTTAGTAAAAAAAATTATTATCCTATTTGATCTACTTGTATTAGATTTGAGCATTTATTAATTTTATTTAAAGAAGAGTTAAAAGTGTTAAATTCAATATTTAATAACTAACTCATTTTTAATATAGGGTTATACATTAGATAAATTGACTATAAATATATATTAAAAATTTAAAAGGAATTACTACATCATGGTATTTTATTTATAATTTTTATACATTAAATAATTAATTTCAGTTATGACACAATTATTATTCAATAATTACCTTATTAATGAAGGAATAAAAAAATTGTTCTTCTAAATATTAACATAAATAAAAATTGAGACTTTTGATTCCTTCCACGATTTTTAATGTTTAATATGAATTTTTAGGATTTATTAAAATATTTCTTTTTTGAATTTACAAAAATCAATTACTAAATAGTGTCAGAATTGACATAAAGGAGTTTTGAAAACAAATATTATTTTATTAAATGATATAATATTCATAAAAATCTAATATTCTTCAAAAGGTCTTAGATAAGTTTAGATATGACATTAATGAATCACTTACGGTTTTCTTCTAATTTTATAGTTAATTTATTAACCACATAATATAAAAATATAAGAAGATGTGATAAAAGTTAAACTATTTAAATAAGAGTAAAATGTAAAAGATAAGGTAAATATGATGACATAAACATTCCTAAAACCAATTTCATGGGAGTTTTTGGAAACATACCCACATTATCCTCTAAATATATTCATTTAGAGATATTATAAACCGAAATTTTTTTTATAATAACTTAATATTTGATGATTTCCCTAAAGTTCCCCATAACTCTTTTATAAAATGGTACTTCCCCTTATCTTAAATTCACACCTCCAAAGACATTTGGATCATTTATACAATACTGAAATATCATCCCAGCTACCCTCAACTTATTTTAGAGGTCTTAAATTGACCAGAAAGCCAACTTATGATGCCCTTTTGTTCAAATCAAATTGAAGAACCTAAAGAAGTGGTAATTATTTCATTACCACTTTCAAAGTATTTTTATTCTTCCACTTCCTCTTTCTTGATTTTTCCATACCAAAATAACAAATCTAGTACCTTGTACATAATTGGATCTTTTTATATATATGGTACAACCATATTAAATATCATATACATCCTCTAAATGACAATGTCACCATATGTGCGTACGTATAGCTTACCGTCTCCATGTCGTGGTGGTGTTTGTCATTCAATAATTCATTATTTGGATGGTTATAATAATGATTATAATTCATATAAATAATAAATATAAAATGTTAATGATTATTGATATATTATATATCATCCAATTATATAAAAATTCACAATCAATAGAATGATATTTTCGCTCTTACATACGTTCGACTAACCATATCCACGATGCGATGAGATTTCATTCCCCATCGTAACCATTCACGAATAATTTTTATTTTATGATTAAAAATATTTTTTATGTACTTAATATCACTCTGGATATAGATAAAATACATTCCATCCATAATAGACATGACTTATGTAACAAAACATATAATGGAAAAAAATATGTTAACAACTGAAACAAAGATACTACTGAAATATTATTATCAAATCAATATTAAAGGATCATATTTGATATCATATTTATGTATTTGGTTCATGTATAATTTAATATCAATGTTTTAACCATTATAAAATAGACTATAATACACTAAAATAAGGAAAAGTATAAGGTAAGGGGTTTTCATCTCACTTTTTTCCCCAGGAGGATCATGCTATATTTTCCTCTAGTTACATATGTGTTGTGTATGTACTGCCCATAATTTTATTATTGGTGTAATATAAATTAATTTATGGGGATTTACATATTCATTCTATGATATTACTTTATCGGGGTGTATGTTTTATATCTTAACAAATTAGTAAGGAAATTTAAAATTTCAATTTCCACTCATTGGGTTTTATGCATACATCATAGATTATTTTAATTCGAGATTATGTGTGGAATCACTATTTATTTATTTATGTAGAAATTTCAAACACACATTATGTGGTTGTAATTTTGATACACATAATTCCTACATTGATAAATTCTCTTGTAATTGATATGAACTTGATAAGGGTAATCTTAACTCAATTTCTATTCATTTAATTAAAAATCCAAGTCACAGGTTTTATTTTTACATAAATATATTGGGTGTATTTATATTTTTCACAAATAATTATTTCACTTATTTATACTTAATACAAGGATATTGTCTTTATAGGGGATTCCACCTCAATTTACATTCCATCGAGACGTCTTTGTTGTTAGGCGCCAATTAACATTTATATAGTGTATATACTGTCCTTTGACATATTATAACATAAATGAATTTATTCTCAGGATATATTAATGTTTTGATTAATTTTATTCCACAATTATTGTCATTCAAGCTCCTCTCATTTTGTTAGGAACTAATTAACTAAAATATTATTTTAAATGTTTTAAAGATTTATTCTTATAAATATTTCTCATTAATGTTCATATTTTAATAATGGTTATAAGGATTTATTAAATGTGCAAGAAGTATTTTCTTATTAAAATTCCTTTTAAGAAGATTCAAAGTGTTAGGGGACACATTGATTAAAAAATATATTTTAAATGACTTCTTTGATAAATAGTGAAAATTCTAAATGTTTTCAATGAAATGTAATATTTATCTCAAATTATATTACTAATTATTTTAATCTATTTTAATATAATTCATTGTTTTGTATTATTGATATAGGTTGATTTATTATAATACAATATTCCATATTATATTGGATGAGTTATGTTTGACTATGGATGTGATATTTCTATACCATTCATCATTTGTGGTAGAAGTATTAAAATTTCATATGATAGTTTTTATAAGAATTCCTAGATTTTGTTTCACCCTTTTAATATGAGGAATGAATTCTAATTAGTATGTGATGGGAGAGGCCTACTATTTCCCCTCGATGAATCAGTAGGTCTCATGAGACAAAATAGTGACTTGGCACAAGGCCTTGACAATATTTTTATTTGTAGTCTTGTCATGAGGCCTTGACTATGTAGTTATGATGTCCGAAATTATGCATTCCATTATTATGAAATTTTCTATTGACTTTACATGTGAATATTTGACTAGTTGAATAACTATTTGAATTAGTAAATGGAATTATTTGATATATCGTTTCCATATTATGATGAATTTTAATTTTTAATGGCTTGTGTTTTAGACTTATACATTACCTTATTGGTTTATACTTATTTATGATAGTTTCTGTTATATTTCTATCGTTACTGAGAATCTAAGATCACATATTTCTTATGTATTATTTTCCCTTGGATGCAAAGAAGTATTCTATGATTAACATGTAGGAATAGGCTAAGGGATATTAGTGTTTTTTAAGGGGACACAATGGGGCTGTTTTTACATTTCATAATGTATTATAATATTTATGTATGTTTCTCGTACTTCCAAGGCTACTAGACCCATTGGTCTTTCAGACATAATCACTTGTGATCATACCAATGATATTTAATAATGCACCAACTCTGGGTAACCAGGGTTGGGGCGTTACAAAAATCAAATTCTAGATCATAATGGAAATTATCAAAATAAATTTTCTTCCAACTCTGAGCTAGCTATAAGTCATTCTAAATAGAACTACCTATCTATTTCATTTCCTTATCTATATTAGGAACCAATATATTTCATTCTCATTCTCCATTCCAGAACATTGGTTTTCTATGTTTATTTCCATATAGTTTTTCAGAACAAGAAATCTGAATTCATGACTGAGAACTATTTTTGTATGATAAATCAACTAGAGGAAGGTGTTGATTCCAAAAAGATATTATATCAATTGATTAAGATATCAATATACCCCTAGGGGTTTTAATTATTCTATTAGACTAAACATCTATATGAGTATTACATGAAGTGATGAAAATTTACTCAATATCAAAATCATGTTGAAGGCCTCACATATACATTGAGTTATACCTTCAAAAATGATCCAAAAAAATAGAACATGGTAATCCCTACAAACATACCACATCCTTAATATATATTCTGTGAATATGATCTAGAGAGAAGTATTCCCTACTAGTTTTTAATTGTGTTGACATAGTGAGGTGATTAACTATGACACACATATCATTATTCCCTTTATATATTTTTTGGAGTCTGGTGACAAAATAACTGGTGATTTTTTTCCATTTTTATTTTGTTGGGGGTTTTAGATGTACCGTCACCATAGAATTTTTAATTTCATCATTATTTTTTTCTATACAATGAATTAAGATGTACATTAAGTGTTAATTCTATTCTTCAAATCCAACCAGATTTATTCTTTCGTATAACTATACATCATCATACTTCTCAAATAAATAATGAATAACTGTTATAACAACTCATACTTTAATTATATTAAGGAATGAACTCTTACATAGTTCCTAAAACTCATTATTAAATAATGATCAAATAAAAATTTATGATCATTTCTAACTATATTTTCCGACTATACTTCTTAGTTATCTTACTCTTTAATCATCCCTTGGATGGATAGTTAAACATTCAATTTCGAATGATAATATTTTATCATTCATTTAAGAATTACATATCCATCCATTTAATATCCATAAATATTGGATCTTATATGATCCTATTCATGGATAAGAATTCATAATACATTCAACTCAATGCATTGGCCACCATAATCACATTCCTAGGGTGTTAATGTATTGAGTATTATTAATATTTAATATAGTCTAACCATAATCTTTGGTGCATATTCAACTCCTTATGTGTGAATATATTCCTCAAACATTTTATATCGGTATATATATCATTGTTTTCTCCAAAGATATAATTCCACCACATCCTGGATTAAAAAATATCCACTGCAAAATATGAATCATGAGTTGGGTAATTTTTCTCATGAATTATTACTTTTTGTGAGGTATAATCTATATCCATATCATTCATCATAATAAAAAATAAGAATCCATTATTTTATTCATCACTATAGACTACAAACCATTCTCCCCTAAATTTTATTATATGTGCAGTTGTATAGACTATCCTTTCCATTAGTTACATTTAATTTTCCTAACAGAAATATTATAATAGGAACTTGGCTCCCATTCTAGTTGACATAGTCAAGGGATTATATATTATTAAGAAATTACCTATAAACCAGTGAAAATATCCACCTAAACCTAGAAAATATCATACCTCAGTCAATATGGTTAGTATAGGATGACATTCAAAATCCTAGGTCGTTGATGTATCTTCAAATATACACAATCCTATGATTATACAACAGAAAAATGAAAAATATATATTAAATAAATGTAAACTTTTTAAAACTTTAATATATTTTCTCATTCATTAAGGACTTTAGTATAATTATCATTTAATCTTCAGGATCTTCCTTTCTCTTTGATTATATATGAATTTCATTTATAAAGACTTACACAAACTGATTTAGTTAATCTCTAAATACTATATTATTTATATCCATGAGTATAACACTAAAATTATTAGGACTAAATTACATCACTATAAATTCATAGAGTGCATAAATTGTACAAAACTTCATCTTGGTTATATAAATTTCCTAACCTTCAATTTATGATGAAATGAATGAAGTTAATTCATTGAAATGTATTAAGATTCACATAATTGATCAAACATGTCTTCAAAATAGGGATGAGGATACTTGAAAAAAAATTATGTTGTTCAATTATCAATAATAAATGTTGAGTCTCATTAATAAATATTCTATTTTGAAAAAAATTATTAGGAATACCCCAACATTAAATAATAGGCTAAATGATTCCATTTTCAATGTTCTTTGGGAAGTTATTAATTAATTAATTCTACTTGGTTTGGTATACTCTATCGTGAGTCCTATAAATTGGTGTGTCATAGGGTATTAGTTCTACAGAGAACTCAACATCATGTTTTTTTTGTTGTTGAGAAAACTATTCTATAAAGAAAATATAAAATTCAATCAATATAGGTATATCATCATTATTAGGTTTCTTACAAACCATATGAGATAAGAAAAAATTTCTAAAGAGAATTACAACCCATATAATAGATGCAATTTCCATCATAATTTCATACGTATCATAATAGTCTTATAAATTTATAGGTTGGATTGAAATAAAAAATGAGACTTACCCATCTTGAGAATAAATGTGGGATTTATAAAAATAAATCTAAGCCATGCCTATGATGACATTAAAATATACTATATGAATAATGATAATATTTTATGGTAGAACATTAACTAGAATTTTATCCAAATAGAAATCATAAAATTGAGATGCATCCATCATACAAATTGGGGTTTTAATCGAGGATTCCTCATATAATTATTTGGATGGAATCATGATACCATTAGTAAATGATTTAGATATGATGTAATTAAAGTATCCTGATTTATTGTCAAAAAATACATTAATAGTTATAGATTGGATGTTATTTATAACTTTTACCATGTCGTTATCTCACTCCATGACAAAAATGAGGATTGCGTGATATTCCCGTATGTGTCATGGTTTAATTGGTTGATAACCCTGATGATCATAATTATTATTCATATTAATTAATTTGTTATCATAATACATATAATCTGTAAAATTTGAACACTATTATATGGTTGGTGAATTATTTATAATATCCATCTTATATTTAAATCTACCATGATGGTTCATAATGTGTTTGTGAATTCCAAAATCACCCTCCCCAATATTTTCAATGATTTTGGGTAGCAAGGCCTATTTTCCTGCACTAGTTCCTAATATATTCTAACTCAATATTGAATTTTTTGGTAGTTAGCCTTATTTACATAATTCTGAAAACTACATTATCAACCATTAATTACAATTCGATGTAATTCATTAGAATCCAATCACTCAATTTTTTAACAAAATTCATGAAAATTTTCGTATACATTGACCAATTTAAATAATTCTTCTTAGATGTGTCCTTATGAAATCACTATGGTTATCCCATCCCAATTTCAAACTATTTAATAAAAAATCATTTTATACCATCTATAGAAATCCAGTATTGACATTAACAGATATTACATCATTTTTTATCAATATTCAGTACATTACAGATACACAAGAAATGAGTTATCATAATATTTTGTTTTAAAAAATTAAAATACAAATAGTAGTCCATAGGTGTGATACATAATATCTAAATAAATTCATCATAAATATCTCTATTCTTATTTGTATCGTGAATAATTCATATCGTTATATCCTTTGGAAATTAAGCATAAGAAATGGTGAGATGAAAAGCATAGTAAGGGTAAATAAGGGAGATATATAAGAATAAAATGAGTATAAGTGTATGAAAACATGATCCCGGAATATTTAAAGGATACCCTACATATCAAACATCATAATATTGAATCATGGAATAAATATTGGATATTTATAATTCATTTATAATAAGAAAATCAATGATCCTGATCCATGAGAGCATAACATTGAAATACGACATGGTATTTGTGGCATAAAAAAAATATTATTAATCCAGGATAACATCATGGGTTATAATATAAGAATAGGTTCACTGATATAACTATTATATTATTCATGGTTCACTCTCAATACAATCATTGTTTAAAAAGATCCTTACAAAACAATGTGCAATCCTCATTCTAGTCTGATATATCTCATGACATATCAATCTTTAACCAATTAATTAGAGGGAGATATAGATCTTATCCATCATGTAAAGAAAATAATATATATGTGATAAATAAGATCATAAAATTTCAATATATCATAACCCATTAATTGAAATGGGTTTTATAAACAATTAATTCTATCATAACATATGGAAAATAAAGATGATTTATAGTCATCTCATTATTGAATAACCCATGAAATTAAGTCGGTATCATAAAAATAATTCCATAAAGAAATAAACCATTGATAGAAATAATATGAATGGAATCCTTGGATATTTTTCCCAATAAGAAATAGGTAACACCAATGGATTATATCTTATATAGAAAATAATTTTTAATGATCATTTAAAATGTTTCTTGATGAAGTTATTATTTTTTTATTGAAAATAACTTTTAAAAAAAATGTTTTTAGAACAACCATTTAAATTAATGTAACCATAATAATATATTATGGAATATTTGAAATAATTATTGGCCATTACATCCAAAAAATTTGTTCATATAGTAAACATTAATCAAATATTCCTTCCAATTTTTTTGTATATTTTAAAATAGAATTGGTTTTTGAAATTGACTTGAATAATCCATTAAATATATAAAAAAAAATAAAAGTGTAAAATTTTATTTTAAAAATAAAATTATTTTAATAAAATTAATAGAAGATATTTTTAGAAAATATTCTTTTTAGAAGAAAAAATATTATTTACTGAAGATAAAATTTGTTTTAGGTTTTATTAAAAACAGTTTCTTATTTATAGTATATACTAAAGAGTAATAAAATGGAACCATTAGATTAAGATACCTTAAATATCCATATGATAATAAAATAAATGATAATTAATTATAGTCAGATCATGTTATTTCAAATTGGTGATATAATCATAAACATTCCAAATAAAGGCTGAGAATGTAATATTAAATCATTACCACTTTGGAAACATTAATTAACAAAACCTAGGAATAAATAACATAAAATGTAACAAGAAATATCACGAGGATGAATAAATTCACAATATTTCATGTCAAATGTGAATTATATACACCTTGGAAAATAATATAGTTGTATAAAAAATATACATCTCGAAGAATAAAAATTGAGAAAATAATCCCTTAACTCATTGGTAAAGTCATAAAAATAAAACCCATTAATTTGAGATCATAGAATGTATATCTAAATTCAAATAAATAATAGTATAAGTATCATAAAATACATTCTTGGGAACTATAAAAACCACATAAAATAAATAGGCAGTGACCATGACTTGTGTCTCACAGAAAATAAAAATAACATCAAAATATCATATATTATGTCTTGACATCCATCTCAAACATTAATCATCATGTATAATAAATATAAGTTTATTATAAATTTTTTTTATAAAAACCATATTCACATATATCGTTCAATATAATATTTTTTTAGATTATATATTACCCATTTATTAACAATTCTATTTTAGAGTTATGTTTTATGGAAGAACTCCTTTGTATTTTAATTATATTTATAATTGTAATTCTATGTCATCATTATTCATTAATTATTTAATCATATACATAATCTAAACCATTATCTAAATATCAAAAATATTATTTATATATGTATTTAAATTAACGAACAATATGTATTTTTGGGAAATGAAATGCACCACTCATGGAGACAATATTCCATTCGTACATATGCATGTTTTTTTAATTTTCTTGTTTGTTTGAATTAATGATAATAAAATTATTTATCAACATTATAAATCATTTTTATTTCATTTATATTAAAAAAATTATTAAACATATCATTAATACATTCCATTTAATGTTTGAAGGAATCAGATGACTATATGACACAATAGTCTGTTGTATAAACAAATGATGTTATCGTATTCCCCAAAAAGTAGAAATAATAAAGTAGCACATGGAATAAAAATTATAAAAGGATAAAAATATCATTATTATATTAAATATAATATATAAACATTATTTACATTATTATTCCCAAAATTGATAGGTGGTAGTGGAACCAGATACATCGGTTTGTGAGTATGTGGTCTTACATACACACAAATGCTGATATCATAACCCATTTGATGGAATTGTGCATGGTTATAGGTAGTAAAATAGTAATAAAATAGATATTCATATTTAATATAATGAATTATTATAAAATAATTACATAAACATAATTTAATGGGTTTTATAAGAAAAAAACAGAAACATTTATCGATTAAGATGACCTATTCATTGGGTATCCATTTTAGGTTTTCTCTAAATCCCTCATTTGGATTTATAAGCAAACTAATGATTATTTGATGAGGGTATGGAATTTGAAAAGTTATATGGGATGGTCATGTCTAATCCAATTATGTTTTAATGTGTGAGGAAGATAGGAGATGGTTTGTCCTTTTATAAGTTGGGTGACTGGAAAACTTATAAATGTTTTAAATAGATAATTCCACACACATTTTGTATCTATAAAAAATGGTAAAAAATTAAAAAAATAGAAACAATGTTTTATGGTGTCTAAATATTTTAGAAACTAGATTGAGACATGTTTTTTTGGTTATTTTTAAACATATTTTTTTTGGTTAAACATATAGTAAAGCAATTTTTACTACAAATAGGGAAATAAATATTTACAAAATTCAATATTCATTTTGGAAAAAATTAATGTTTCCCATATTATAATTTATAAATATGTAAGATTAAAAATATGGAATCCATTTTTCAAAATTTCAAACATAGTTCTTGAAAAAATTAATTTAAAATTACACCCCTATATGTGCTGTTAAATAAGGGTTTCAAAGTGAAACATATCATAAGATTATAATGATTTTATATCCAATTTCAATATGAAGATTATCCCAATAACCTTTATATATTTAATATATGATTAATGTAATTAAATTAATTAAAAATATATTTTAAAATATATTTTTTTTAATTAAAAATAAATAATTTGAAAATGTACATTTCATAGAATATTTAGTTTTTTTTATTAATCATCAAAAAATAAAAATTAATAAAATATAAAAAACAATATTAAGATAAATTTGAAATTATGATATCAAAAATTTATGTTAATTTTATAAGAATAATTTTATAAAATTTTAAAAAATAATATTATTATATATATCAGAATAAATAAAAAAAATTATTTGAAAATAAAATATTTTCATCATATATAAAGACATTACCAACATTTATGTATTTTACTATCAGTATGGATTCCTTATATAAAAACATTACAAAACTTATTTAATAATTACATATTACTATTAATATTACTAATTCTATTTTATTGCCTTATAATGGTCTTATTTAAATAAATATTTTAACAATATATCATTGTCTTGTTAAAACTCAATGTTTCATATAATGAAAAATATTACATTGTTGCGTGTAGCACATGTTTATCGTGGTTTAGAATAAAACTCAAGAAATCAATGAAATTTATTTTATTCAATGAAAATAATTAATAAAATCTTTTGGTGTTACAAATATCATATATTTATCTACAATATTATCATGACATTATAATTCATCCAATTTTTATTAATTATAATAATAATAATAATCAATATTTGATTTCCCAATTACTGGAAAAAGCACTTTATCGTAATTTCATAGAAATTTAATTAAATTATCCCATCATTAAAAATTAAAAAATATTACCAAGATAATAAAAATTCATTAATCTTTCAAATAAAAATTTGGAACTAAACAGAGAGTTTTTTATATCACTAAATAATATTAGATTTTTTTAAATAAATGTGAACTAATTTTTTTATTTATTTTTTGCATAAAATATATATGAGTCATTATTAAATAAAAATAGAGAAATTTTTTCATATCATCAAATATTAGATGGGGATGTTCAAATAAGAATTATCAAACTGAAATAATACTAGTGTTATATATATTATTAAATCCTTAACTTGTCAATTTCAACATTAATTACTTAATTTAGCCTTGCTAAAGTGAAATATTTTTATATTAGTCTCAATTCATAATTTTTAAAAATAATGTTAACATTTTTAATTAATTATAATTTTTATTCTACATATGGAATCCATTTTTTCATAATAAATTTAATTAAGTGGTATACATCCATTTTAAATTATATAATAATAAACAAAGAAGAGTATTTTTAGAATAATATACTTTTAAGAATTAAATAATATTCATTATTATTCTATGACTAATAAAAATTATTATATGACTATTAAAAAAATTAATTATATATATACTAAAAATTTTATGAAAACAATTAATCAATTGTGATTAATATAATTTATTATGAAACAAAAAGATCTTAATATTAAGTAGTTTCTTATTAAAATTTATATTTTATAAATTAAATATATTTATCAATTAAAAACACATTAATTCTTTCTTTAAAAGGATATATTTTTTATTATTTATTTTTAAATATAAGAAACCTCAAATCCATTGGTTATGTGACAACTATCCATTGCCTAATCATAATTCAAAATTTTAATGTTGTTGTTTATAATGTAGTTTCCCTTCTAATGAAACCTATTGAATGCTTCATGTTTATTTTAATGGAAATAATGATAATATAATACTCTATAACATGTTTACTATAGATTAGTGGTTTTCTATTTATTTGGGATTTACTATCATAGGGTTGACGATATTTGTCTTGACCCTTGGTATGGACTCATTACTTCTATACCTTGATCATATTGAATTAATTGTATTTAGGTGTTACTAACATTTGATGATGATTTTAATCACAAAGATGTTATAGAATGAGATTATCATAAAGGGATAGTTGGACCATACTGACCACATATTTGATTTGTTACCACCCAGGTAATCAATATTGTATTATCTTTTGGATAGTTTCAGTGGGACATTTTTACTCATATGGGGAATCTATTCCTGGTATTGTTTCTAATAGAATTTTTCAAACCACCACCGAATAGGGTGTTCATTCTCAAGATCGTGATTATGTAGGGAATGGTTTTTATTTTCATTCTACCTCACTACAAGAATCTTATTGATCTATGAGTACATATTATTTTCCTACTGGTCATTGGGGTTAAAGGGTCTATCCATATAAGTAATCCCCATGGATTTTCAAATTATTTTTTCAAAAAAAGAGGATTATTCCATGTGATATTTTATCGATTAGCGGATGTTGAGTAAAATTTTGGTTAATAATCATAATCCACTTCCTTAGATCTATGAATTATTTGATCAATTTAGATACACCTGGGTATCATTCATGGTTTTTTTGAGGTTGGGTTGTGAGTAGGTGTGTATGAGACCATTATATTCACTCATATAACTTTTAGAAGTTGATATGGCACATATGTGTACTAGAAATTTATTTTCATCCTGAAGAGTACACCACATATATTTATTTCCTTAATGAATTGGGTCTTTCACCAATATATTAATTCTTTATTTTTCAGTTTTTTTAACAAATACTCATATACAGTATGTTAATTGAGTAAAATTGTTATCATTTGAGAATGGTTTTGAAAACGTAAAGGGATAATTGATATTATGAAATTATCTTTAAGTGTCATTTTTTTGATGTAAAAGGTTCATTTTTTGGGGTATGTCATCACTGACGATGGTTTATTGTGTTGGATAAAAGTTTATATTAATTTTTTTTGAAAGATTAAATATGTTTCAAGAAAAAGTATTATCTTTTGTTGTCAAAGAAATTAAATCAATTATCATTTTATATTTTTTTGATGATTTAAACCGCCAACATAATCATAAGATAAATACTAAAATGTAAATAAAGTCCATCTGATTGGGGAGATGGTTTTTCAAAGAAAAAATTCATTAGACTAACATTGGGTATAATATAAATGATGGAATCATATTAAGATTCTATATCAGTTTCTGTTGGGATCCTATTTAAACACAATGATGACTTCCAATTTTTTAATTGAAAAATCCCATACATCATATAAAGAATTTTTTTTCATTATTTATGAATGAATGGGGAGAAGAACAAGTTATTCCAATCAAATTCAGTTGTGGTTTGAAATAAAAAAAATTTCTAGTGGGATGGGACGTTATAATAATTCCCAATGTAATTCAGACCATACTATACAAATCATAAACATTATCAAATTAATGAAAAAGTAATGATACATGATAATGATTTTAAAATAATAATTTATGTCCCATGATTCCATTATTATTTCATCAGTGTGAGAACATTATATGCATAACATTTTGAAGGTTGTAATGTTTTTTTTTCAGAATGAGAGAAGATGAAGATGTTGATTTGTAGTCAGACAAATAACCCATATGAATAAAATATATTGAGAATTATAATGGTAAGGAAAGAATGTATTAATGAAAAAAATTCATTATTCATGTTGTCAAACTGATCATTGGTGTAATCTTAACAGTAATCATCAGACATAGTGATGGTTGAGAAATTTAATTTTTGGAAGAATTATTTTTGGACAGTTCATGGGAATAGTGTTAAAGAAATTAAATGACGTTTTTGGGATTGATGTAAAATTAGACCAGATACCAATACAAAATATATTAATACATATTCAAAAGAATGAATTTTGTGTCTACTAAATAAATAACTAAAGAATAATGCTAATATGATTTAGTTGCCTCAAGAGTAACGAGACCGGCACTCTAACCGATTATCAAACTTAAGTAGAGACTGATCCCTAAAACATAGGCTAACATCTATAACTTCATCAGACAAAGGATCATTAGTATGTTAAAAATAATAATATGTCATTTGATTAATGTTATTTATAATTTATTTTCATTAGATTTGAATTTGATACTGAAGTGTTGACAAAGAAGTATAAAAATATTTATAAGAAGTTACTATTACTATGAAAAAAAGGAATCTAAAATCTAAAAAAGTTAAAATAATGGTTTTGGGAGAATGGTTCATATGATTTAAATAAAATATTTGGGTCAAAGTATTAGAATGAGTTTTCTTTAATTCAATCAGTATAGATCAATTTATTAACGAATCTGATGTTATACATAACCTTTCATCTTAATTCAGATATCAGAATGATAAAAAAAATTGGATTGAAGAATTTTTATAATGTCTAATGTGATATGATGTTATTATAAAATTTAATACGGTTCATGAATAAATGATAATAGTTGAGAATCCCTAAAAATGTAAATTTTGTATCTAAAATTCAATGAGAATTGATGTTTTGTGAAATTGGATAAGTTTAAAAACTCTCTAAAATCCCTCCTAAAAACAGTTTTGGAGAACATAAAAATAGAGGAGAGTAAATATTAATTTCTGAAAAAAGTATTGTTCATTGGAGAAGAGAGAAAAAAAGTGATGATATTTTTTATAATGAAGAAGTTTATGGATTAATCATTTGGGAGAATATTTTCTGGGTAGAATATGAAGAGTAAGGAAGATCATATTCTGTTGGTTTTCTAACCAGACAAGGTAATTGAACTCGGAAATTGGCACGCACGTCACAATGCATGAAAATTTTCTATATTTCATTACCTACTAACTAATGTATAAGTGGAGAGCAGGGTTGAACTATAGAGAGAATGTGAGTTGAAACTAGAAATGTCCTTTTGGAGTAATGTTCAGGCAGATGAGATTTAATTGTGAGATCAACAACTAATTTCTAAAAACTAAATGAATATTTTAATAATAACTATTTAAATTAACTAAAACTATCTAATTTAATTAATCTATGAAAGAAACTGGATGAGATGGAAGTGTCAGAGTCGTGATGTCCGTTCAAGTGCATGAAATGTCAATTATTTAATTCCCACATTTGAATATTTATTTATTCAATTATTAGCGATTTCAAATTTAATCAAATAACTATTCGGTCTCGTTCTCTAATGTTAGACAATATTTTAATGTTTAAAAAATTATCTATCATTTCATTCTTTGTTTTGAAAAATAATTTGCACATCATTATAACACTGAATCACTTGGTGAAATACGAAGACCCGTTTCTCACAAAGTTGAAGTATCTACTTGTGTCGGGTCCGATCACACGAGATCACTTATTCTGTATCACTCACATAATTTGGAATAAGCGCACACAAAAATTATTAATTTTCTAATTAATATATTTATTTATTCAGAATTATCTCCAGTGCTTGATTGAATTCCGAATAAATAAATTCTATGATGAACTCCCATTCGTGATTACTTATTAGGTATCACACAAACGGGTACTAAAACATGTCTGTAGAGCGCAAACGACAATAAATTTCAAAGCAGCTATAATTAATTAGATAAACATGCAATTAAAATAAATTTAAAAGGCAATCAAACATAGGAATAAATTAAATAAATGAATTCACCATCACATTTATCACAGCTCTGATACCAATGAATTTTCCCACCATCATGATGACACGACACATAAAATAATAAATAAAAGATATCACCGTGATCGTGTCATTTTTGTGGTCACTGCAAGATGCCATCAATGATCACAAAATAATAATCATTACTCATAATCATGTAGTCACTAACACCACATCTGAATCAAACCACTGCGCCGCTGAAAAGAATATTTGATCTACGGTTGCTCTCATCGTGTGACGTGAATCACACGAATGTAATCGAACGTCGATGACGTGTCTGAACCTCCTCTGCGCTTCTGGAATGGTGAAGGTGTGGTCTCCAATTGTTGTGTTGGGACGTGGTGGATGTCGGTGGCCAGTTTTTCACCTGCCTAACTGAGGAAAATGGGGTGAGTGACGGTGGCTGAGAGGGGCGAGGGAGGTGAGGAGGGCACTGGTTATCCAAGGGTAGAGGAGAGTGGCGGATGGGATTAGGCGGGTTAGAGATTATGGGAGTGAGAGAAGGGAATATGGGGAGAAGTTGGGGCCATAGGTGAGGGAATATGGGAATCAGGTTTGTGGCACTGGAGTTTTGAAGAAGGGGATGAGGGGAATATGGGTATTTGAGAGAGGAGATGGTGAGTAGATGGGGCAGAGGGGTGGCAGGGGTGTGGGATTGTTGGAGCAGGTGAGAGTTAGGGGGCATGAGATTAGAGAGAGGGAGTTAAAAGGGGGTGTGGAATGGGTGATTAGACAGAGGGAGAGGAATGGGTCAAAGGGGGGTGATGTGGCAGGGGATGGGGTGATTGGGTAGAGAAAAATCCAAAAAAAAGAAAAAAATAAAAAAATAAAATCCAAGTTAAAACTAAATTTCTAATGCGAATTGAAAGAAAAATATTATCTAAATATTAAATGATAGATAATAAAAATAATAACAATAACAATAATAATAATAATAATAAAATTAGAACTAAAATTAATGCACATGTAATTAGATATAATAATAAACTAATAAAAAGATTCTATGTTATTAATAATATAAAATTAATGAAATAAAATAAAATACAAATAGAGAATTAAAATATATACAAACTAATAAAAATTAATAAAATAAACTAAACTACAATTAGTGAAACTAATAATAATAATATAATTCAAATATAATATATAAAATTAATATAAATAATAAAAATAATAAATTACTAATATATGTATATAAATTAACAAAAAATTATAAAAATATGTAAATTACTACAAAACTACAAAAATAAACCAAAAATATAAAAATTGTTTAAACTAATTAATTAAAACTAAGTTAGAAAAATATAAAAAATACAAGTACAATCCATGTACATCAGAAACCCAACTGGGATTTCTAGAATTAGGAAAAACCAATTAAGATTTATTTTAATGATATTCTAGAAAACATATATTATTATATTGAGGAATCAAATTGGCTTATCAAACTGAGTATTATTAACAAATCCAATGAATTTCTTACATACACATACGTAGTAAATGAAGAATTATTTTGAATATCGTATTTTTAAATATTGATATGTTATTATAGATTCTTTTTTGGACAAAATTAGTGAAGTTTCTTACCATGATACAAAAACATGTATTACATAATTTTGTGATACTTGATTCACATGAACAGTTTTTAATCATAGATTTACACAATTGTATGTAATTACCATACATATTTTATCCCATTACAATGATTATTTTCATGTGGATTTTGTGATATTAGTTTGGTTCCAACCATTACGAAGATATACTACTCTTTTCGAGTTCTAAACCTCAAAAATTTATATATTCCCATGGATGTGTGACTGTTTTGTTTTTAGGAATTTAATAAATCTTTAACATGTGGAGTAAGTAGTTTCAAAACTAAAGAAACATAAATGTAAAAGATATAAATGATTCAACCCTTCCCTTCTCAGTGATACATTGATCATAACTTGGAAATCTCAATTTGTATCAGAGTGAAGTTCCCCTTTGTTTAATCTTTATTGATGTTTTATAAATTAAAGTTGAGATGTGGAATCATAATTTTGTGAAAAGTAAGGAGATTATTCTATTCAATGGTACGAACTATCTTATATAGAAATATAAAATGTGTCTTTATATTATTTCTCCTTGTTATGATGTTTTCAATGATACAATGGTTATATTTCATATTGTCAATGATAAAATTCCACATATATCAATTAACAAGAAGATTCATGAGAATTATGGATGAGATAATAATCCCTTACTCCCATTAAATTTCTAATAGTGAGATTCTAATAAAGAAGGGTACTTATGGTCCTAAAGGTGTCTGGAATAATTTTATGACCATTTATGAAGTCAATAAAAAAATGAAGAATAATTTTTTTAAATACATAGTATGAAGTATAGATATCACATAATGGCTTATTATTAATATTTTGTTGACTTATTTACTATATTAATTGAAAATTTTAACACTATTATATTTTGTGGTCAAATATGTGAATATTCTAATATGTGTGAAAGGATTTGGAGAATTATTCTTGAAATGTTTGATTCAAATGATTCCAATTTTGATGATCTAGATCAATAAAAATTATATATGGATATTTTTTATATAAATCTCTTCAATTATGATATGCGATGGGAGAATGTTATGGAATAAAATCTACATGGTAAATAAATTTTCATCAAGGCTTCCATGAATAGAACATCTATGAAGGTTCTTCAAGAGATACAAGTTTCTAACTCTGAATCTAAAAATTAGGTATATAAAAATATTTATGAATTATTTTCATTCTTTTATAATAATTTTAAAATAGGTACATTAGTATATAATATAATACTTCCCGTATTTCTTTGGAATGTGCATCTATTGGGTACATTATGGCTAATTGTCCTGAATGAAACAAAGAATGGTAAAGAGATAAAGATGAAAGAAGATCAAGAATAACATGGAACAAATTGAGTGATAAGGATAACTTTTATTCCAAAGGGATTTCTATAAAATTTTACAAATGAAAAAACATAATTTTATTATATATTTATGACTAAGTTGAACATTGTGAAGATTAATTAGAAATTTCTTTTGAGGGGACAAAGATAGTTTTTTATAAAACTCAATAATGAAGAATAATTCATGGGATAATTATCAAAAGAAAAACTAAATATTAATTTCATCTTTAATATAAATTGAAAGGGTGTCTAAATAAACATAAATGAATTCATAAATAACTCAGGATGTTTTAAAAACTTATCAAAATATAATCAAGAATTGTATCCTAATGAAAATCGTATGCTTCTGGAAGAGATTTTTGAATTCAATAAATATATTTAGAAAAAAAAATCAGAATGAAAATATGTATGTTAAGATTAATGATGAATACAAATAGTTATCACTATTAGAAAAAAAATCTAGTTTTAAATGTCTTGTTACAAGTTTCAATAACTCTATCTATTTTTTCACGGAATGCTCTAGAAATGGTGAACCTAATATATATCAAAAATTAACTTTAATGATTTAAAATAATTTTGAAATTGTTTTTGAGACAAATAACTCTAAGAATGTTATGTATGTTTCTAGAAATAAAAAAATTGCGAATTCAGAATATTATAAAAAATAGATGTTCACAATGTTTTCATTACATCTACTTCTGATAAGGCTAAAAAATGAAATCGATCTAACAAATATGATTAAGGTTTATAATATAATGAATTTGGGGCAATAATGTTTTAATAATAAATACAAATATATTTCTGAAAAAAATGCACAAAACATCAAAAAATATTAGTTTTATATAATAATATATTATTTCTTTTAACACTACTTAAATTTGGTGGATTCAGACAAAAAAAACATTTTTGTGTTCAATCACAAAGATTAATACTATTCTATATATTAAAAAGGAAAAGTTGCAGTGGATGTAAATCAACACAAAGGAATATTTCGGAGAATATTTTTTTAATAAATCTAATAAGGTAAGCATATAATTTGAAAATACCATTCAAATTATTGAAGCTATTTGTGAAATTTTTGGGAAACATAGACTCCTTTAAGAATGATATATTGTTTCTTTACTGGAAAAACAAATAGGTTTTAGCAACTCATAGATAATGGATATGAGTAAATATAATTTTGATGAAAATATTCTAAATGTTGAAACCCCTATCAATACAAAAAAAATAAGGAACATCTACCATGAATATTGGGGATTCTTCTCATATGAAAGGAAACAACAATTTTTTTTATTAATATGAACACTTAAAATAAAAAAACTAATATTGGAAATGATGAATGTTTCAAAAAAAAGTGTTGTATAAACTATATTTTGGAAATAAAAGTTTTAATCTATGAAAACAGTATTGGTATAGGAGATTAAAAACAACCTTCTATGTCTTTGAAAACAATTTTATAAAAGAAATAATGTTTTTTTATAAATGATGGGTGTTTTTATGCAAAAAATAGGAATATATAAAGATGTTTACATGAGGAAAATGTAGAAATGAAAAAATGTTCCATGTTGGTGAGGTTATAAACTCTAATTAATTATACATGGTGGAAGAGAGGAAGTTTTGGAATAAATGGATCGGGCATATGTCTCATTAAATCATGAGAAATTTTTAAAAGGGGGAAATATTAGTAGGATCCCTGATAAGTCAAAAATAAGATATTTTTATGTCGCTAATTTCTAGAAACGAGTTATTTGAAAATATAAACATGATGAAGTCGATATTTTTTTCAAAATGACTCTAAGAACATATTCATTAATATATATTTTGGCCAATGAGAAAAAAAGAATCTCTTGGAAAAAATTACATCATTAATTTAATTAATTAAATTAATCACCATACTGGTTTCATGCATATGAAATAGAATTCAGTTGCACTAAAAATGATTAATTTTTTTACGAGCATAGTTTTGAACGAAGTTGAGTATTCGATAAAAAAGTTGAGTATAAAAAATTGTGTGGAATATATAAATGAAGAATTATGAAGTAATATTGATACTAATTTACTTTTTTTGAGTTCAGTACATCGTACAGTCCACAAAAAATGGTTTTTATGAATTGAAAAATAGAAATATGGTTAAAATGGATTGAATTATGTTACATTAAAATGGTCTCTCTCCATAAATTTGGAGGCCATCCATGAGCACCATTATTTATATTCAAAACTATTGTTTCTACCTAAAATGTTCAATTATGACTCCATATGGTTTTTTTGAAATTAATTCAATTTTGAAACACATATGAGGCTTTGGGAGTGCATGAATCATATAAAAGATAGATTTAAACCATTTAATGTCTGAAAAGAGGGCAGAAGATGAAAATTTTCAAGGTTAGAAACTGTAAGGGGTAGGATACATATGTTTTGACAATGATATAGAATGATTATTTGACTCTTTTGATGATAATAATATTTAAAATGATGAGTATGATGTCAAACAAACGTTTAAATACAACCAAGATGAATAGGATGAAATAAGTTCAGTTAACAATTCTACTATGTTTATAAAAATATGTAGTCCTTCTCAAGAAGATGAATCAACATTATGTATTTCTACTGATGGGAAGGAATCTCAAAAATATTATCCCATGATGATAAAATAAGGTAAAGCTCATAACATAATTTTTAATCAACATCAAAAGATTTAAAAAATATGAATACAGAATGTTGTCACATATGAATCCTTATATTTTGACGTTGAGTTAGATTATATGAATACTGATTTAGAGAATCTAGAATGGGTTTGGGCTACTAATATAGACCTAGTTAAGATTAAATCAAATGATACATGGGAAATCACAGCTAATAAAAATTAGAAAAATATTATTGGTATAAATTTGGAATTCGAGAATGGGCGGAATAACGATGTTGAAGTGAAAAGAAACAAAAAAAGATTGGTGTTCCTAGGTTACTCAAAGATTGATGGAATTAACATTGATGATCATTTTTCTTTTGTGTAAAGGTTAGAAAAATTTGAATCATTATTTATTTTTGTACAAATTGTAGACATAAAATATTTCAATTGGATGTGAAATATTCATTTTTGAAAAGGGATCTTGATGAAGAATTATATATTAAACAACCATGTGGCATTATAGTTGGGATGGATGAAAATTGTGTTTTTATGTTAGGGAAATTATTATATATGATAAATAAATAACCAAGGGACTGATATTCCAAATATTATATCTACTTACAGAATATGCCTTTTAATAATGGATGGATTGTCATAACTCTTTATATCAAAGAATGCCTCAAATATTATATCATTGTATTTGTTTATGTGTGTAACAAATAGATCATTTATGAATAAAAACCCATTATTTTAATGTCTTATGGATATTGAAAAACCATGCACTATTTTTTATTGGGTTTAAATGATCATTATGTATCATTACCATTGATAATATAAATGTTGAAGAGTGATCACATGACTGATATAAATATAAGGTTTTAAAAAAAATATTTTCGACACAGACAGTGGAGAGGATGACCTCATCCAATAGACCAGGTTGTAAAAATCTCATTTTTTAGAACACAAAAAGGATGTAGAGTCATTGGGCTTCAGTCTTAACCAAGGCCAATCTAAGCATCAAAATGTAAAGCTTAAATGGAATCGCCTACGAAAGAAGTTCTAGTTAATAGAGATTACCACCTGAGCGATGTTATCTGAGCCACCATTGAAGTCTATCTCCATCAAATATGTTACCCATTGGGTTTATACGGGTGTTATAATGGGTTATTTAATAAGGTATTATTTACTTATTGTGTGATCCATTATTATAAATGAAAGCCTTATTTCATTAATTACATTATAGGAATAGTCTTTCTTAAAAAATGATGAATTTGATGAATTTATTTTTCTGTTAAAAATAACAAAATTTTGGAATATAAACATTATCATATTAAAATAAGTTATTTTAATAATTGTATAAAAAATTCTTATAAATGATGATTATATCAGTTTCTTATTTGTAAATGATTAGGTAATCAGTTTGATAACGGTAATATTTTTAAATGTTAAAACAGAAAGTGTATATAGTATGGAATTAATAAATATTTTAAATAATTAATATTTTAATAAAAAATTATTCTCAAATTACATTTATAAATAATAAATTATTATATAATTTTTATGATGTAAAATTTAATTTTTATTATGGTTTGAAAATTGTATTTGTTAAACCCCGTGAATTTTCTATAAATGTTAAATGTCATTTTAAAATTGAAAATTCATATATTCAAAAAATTATTTAGATAAAATGAATATTATTTTTGGAATCAGGATGTCAAACTTTTACAATGGATAATTTTTCATAATTTTATGAGACATTCATATTTGTGGATAAAAATTAAATACTATTTAAAAATAAATATGTGTTTTCTGGAATCATAATGACCCCAAAATGTGGTAATAAATACTATAATGGGTATTATCACCCCATTACATGTTTTCCCAATAAAAAATTTTATTTTAGATTTGTTTACTTTTTTTATAAAGCCACAATGAATCCTTGAAAATGTATAATATATTTTATGATTTTAAATTCATTTCATGGATAGTGTGACCCACCTCTACATAATAAAGGGAAATAGTTTATTATGTTCAAGCATTTTCCTTATAAAATATTTTTTCCACTATTCATTGTCCAAAACCATCGGAAAAACAATGGGATGGTTTGTGGTTTTGAATATTTGATTATATATATTCCAAAACATATATTTATAAAATATTAATGAATTCCCATCTCATTTCCTATATAAACCCACCCATGAACCCCGTTATCTTAACAAAAAATTCCTTTTAAAACGCCCATACTAATTCTTACCCTCTCTAGAATCACCCCAAGGCTCACAAACCTCTCAAGAATCCCATCTTCATACTTTTTATGTCACCCACTCATGTAAGGGGTCCTTACATTACTTCCATTCTCATTTTTAACCATGTTTTTAATATAGTTATACCATTTTATTTTCAATTAAAATTTTTGGGGCACAATTAATCACCACCCCAATACTTAACTCCTTATTTTTGTTAATGATGATATACCACTTTCTCTCTCATTAATGCCTTCCATGTACACTTGTTACAATGTAGAAATTCTTTAATGGATTTCACTCTTCTTATTTCCATTAAAGCATTTTTTTCTATATTTGGTATCTATATTATATTTCATATATTTGGATAGTATGTTCCATGGTCCGATTAATAAACAATTAATGTGTCATTATTATACCGAAATTTCACTGCCATTTGCATGAAAAAATATTCATGTAGTGAATACCATAGCCATTTTTCTATCAAGGGTATTCACCATTATTCTCATGTACTTGTTTATTATATACATTTTTATATATATCCCACATTCTTTTATCACTGAATAAATTATTGTGGTGAAATAATCCATGATATATGATTTATGTGGCACACATAGGCATGAGATTTAAATGATTATGAAAGGGTGGGCCCTGATAGCACTCCAAGGCAATGGGTAATGGTAAGTATCTTGATACCCCATATGAAAATAGTTTTCACTCATGCTAATTCATATGCAATGAGGGATTACTCATGATAATATCATGTTGTGTGTTGTTTATACATTTTCAAGTTATGATAATCACGATTTATCATTCCTTTATGTTCATGTTATTCTTATTATCAATTGATATGTATATTGGCTAATATGTATTGTAATATTTTTGTTATTCCTTGTTTAGTCCCTTTCTAGTCATTATTCCTCGCCATTTTATTATGTATGTCCTAAGGTTATATCTTACAATACTATGTACGAATGAATTTTGTTGTCATGTAGAAGAAGGTTTCAATAAAGATGTTGTATTTTTATGTCTTAAGATTTGATGTAATTTTTTAAGAACTAAATTAACTAGACATATCGATCTTCTGGGTTGTATTTTGTGAATGTTTTTGACTCTCCAGGGAGATATTATTTGGTAAGCTCATAATCTTATTATGAACCACTATTAATGGAATAAAAAATTCCCACTAAAATATATATTTGGAAGTAGATCACGGATAACAAAGATTTAATACTAAAAATTAATAATTTAATGAAATCAATTTGATTTATAAGATTTCTCTTTTTTCATTGGATTCATATTTATGGGTTTTGTAGTTTAAAATTATTACCCATAACCATCATTTCATTCTAGACAATGGATGGTTGTAGGAGGACACATGCTAACAACCTATGCGATGATCTATGTGTTAACTATTCTAATAATATTTTCAATCCAATTGGACCGGGAATCCAAAACATTATAATGATACACTATGATTTAACTCTTATTTTGAATAGAAACATTGGTCAATAGGAATGTCCACCCCCCCAAGAACTATCAAGCCACAATCATGACTTTTATGAGATAAAGGACTTCTAATATCAATGGATCATATGATCCCTCAATTGTCGAACAATGGATCAACTCAATTGATAAGATCATATCCATCCTTTAATGTTCCTAACAAGAGAAGGTTATTCTGGATGTTTGTCGTATGGAGGGTGAAACTGATCAATGGGCGGAACTTATCAAAAATAATATGCTTGTGGAAGATATTTAGGTTATTGGAATTAAAGGATTTCTAGAAAATGTTTTTTGATGAATATTTTCCTCACACCCTCTGACTTAAGATGGAATGTGACTTCCATTCCATTATGAAATAAGTTGACAAATCCATCGGTGCATATAAGGAAAACTTCTCAATGATTGCATGATATTCCATCAACTTATTCTTTACCCCAAAATTCAAGGTTGACTGCTTATTTTGTGGCCCAAAACTAAGCATATGGATACTGTAACAGCCCAAGATTTTATAAAAAAATATTCTTTTTAATTTTATTAAAGTCTTGTGTTGTACGCTACACCAAAAGGAGCTTGCACAACACGCATCCTTGACTTGCCTTGCATTACACGCAATCACGACCTTCCTCGATAGCGTGTGTAATACGCAATACCGAGTTTCACTAAACAATGATATGCTATTAAAACTAGCCGTTATGAATCGTAATTTTTCAAAATGGACTTCATTTTTGGACTCAGAATATCGAAATTAGCCTAGGGTGAAATTTTGGTATTTTTCTGAAAACTTTCAATTTTTGATGAATAGTGAAACCACTAAGTGGTAGGTTAAAAACTGAATTTTTGCATAAAACGTAATTTTACCGCTTCTGTGAATGGAATTTCGAAAATCCGAGAGGCACGGTTAATATCAAGGACTAAAATGTGGTTCAATGAGATGAAAATAATTTTTTGGTGAATAGTAACTTTTTACTTTTTTTTACCGCGGTTAATAGTAAATTGGGTAACTAAGGGTAAATATGATATTAATATTACCCTAACACATGTCCTAATTCTATTGGACAAGTGTAATTCGACCAAAAACAAACTTAGGAATAAAATATGACCATTTAGGTCCACTTGGATTAGATTAGGACATTTATTATTAATTTATTTAAAGAAGGGTTAAAATAGTTAAAATAAAAGTTTAATAAGTAAATAATTTATAATATGGGGTTATTAATAAGATAAATTCGATTGTAAATATTCATTAGAAAGCTAAAACGATTTCATACATGATTTTATTTTATTTATAATTTTTAGACTTTAAATAAATTAATTTATTTATGACATAACGATGATGCAGTAATTACCCTTTTAAGGAAATATTAACATAATTGATGTTATAAATGCTCAAATGAATGTAATTTAAGACTTTTTATGAATTCCACTAATTTTCTAGGTTACTATGATATATTAATGTTGATTTAATCGACTTGGTTCGAACATATAATTCTGTTATGACTTTCACAAAAATCATATATCAAATATCGTCAAAATTGACACAAAATAGTTTTTAAATCAAATATTATATTATTAATTGTTATTTTATTCCTAAAAATCTAAGGTTCGGCCAAATGACCTAGATAAGGATATATATATTAATAATAAACAATTTGGGGTTCGTTTGGAATGTTATAGTAAGTTTATTAACCATATAGTGAAAGGAAACAAAAAGACATGGTAAAAGTTAAATTATTTAACTTAGAGTTAAATCTAATTGATAAGGTTAAAATAATACCCTAAACTTGTCTAAATCTTATTAGTTGATAGGATTTCGACCCATCCCCACCTTATCTTCGAAATAAGACCCTTTGGAGCCATTATAAACCGATTTTGACTTTAATATAAAATAATATTTTGAGATATTCCTAAGGTGCCCCTCTCCTCCCTTATAAAAGGGCACCTCCTCACCCTCCTCCTCACACCAATTTGAGCACTCAAGCTCGGTCAAACCCTGCCAAAATCTCTTCTCCACTTCCCTAGAAACATCCTAGAGGTTCTGGGATTCCTCAAAGACCAATTTTAGTTCCCTAAGAGGAGGTCTCCAAAAGGCGCTTCAAAGAAGATGTAATTACCGTTACCAATTCTTTCATCTTTATTTCTTCTTCCACTTCTTCTTCTTAGGTTGTTTCATTATGAAGTAATAACATCAGTATCACTAATATACTGATATGTTATTATAAGTATGAAACAACCCTATTTCACCATCTATCTATCCTACGGAAAAAGAAATCACCGCGCGTGCGTACGTACGGAATACCGTCTCCACGCCGTGGTGTAATCTATTTTCCACCACCACCTTACATGGATGGGTATAATGGTGTAAAGAATAACTATACATAGTTATTAAAATATCATATTGATTCTGATATATTGTATAATCCACTCCAATTCAATTAAATATTTATGTAAATGATATCATCGCTCGTGCGTACGTACGGACTACCGTCTCCACGACGCGATGAGATTCATTCTCCATGTTAACCATTTAAGAATGATTATAAAGTATATATAAGAAATAATAATGAAATATATGACATTATAAAGCTACTGGATTTATGTATATATATATATGTATGTCATCTACTTACTTCCATTCAAGACAATAGGGAAAGGAAAACAGCGTTCATGCGTACGTACGGACTACCGTCTCCATGAACGGTGTTTTTCATTTCATTTATCTATATATTATATATATATATATACTGAATATATATGATATATAAATCATATTTTATATTCTGGAAGTAAGTAAATCATGATATAAGTAATAATAATGTCAAGAACAACAAGTCAAAACACCTACGATAAATGAAACGATTTTACCCAAAACGCTTCTTTAACATGGAATTTACAAAAGAACGGGTAATATAATGTCATAAGTGAACCATATATGATATCATAAAGATGAATATGATTCTGTAATAAGTCAATGACATTATTTAAATCATTATACAGGAGGTTCGGACACATAAGAAGAAAATCGGACCTAAGGTAAGGTAAATATCACAATCTCATTTTTATCTGAGATTGTTTATTCGTAAGTATTTACTGGGGTGTATTTTATCATCCACATACACGTTTCATAAATATTTAATATTATTTCCATCCACCTACAATTGTTTAAATCCATTTTTACCCTTCGGTGAGTTTTTAGTAAAAGAAGTGAAAGGAATCTTTTGTCGTTTTTCATACGAGGTATTTTTTTACTTTTCTGACAAAAGTACGAAGAATGTTTTTTTTAACTTATACGGCATGAATGGATTTTTAAAACATTATTTCCAAGAAGATTCCTTTACAAGTTTTCAAGTTTATTTTTAATCATCTTCTTTTGTTTTAAAGTCGTATGACATGTTATGAAAGGAAAAATGTTTTTGAAGTAGAAATGATATTTTCCTCAAGAATGGAGTTCAAGTATTTTATCAAAATTATTTTCCATCTAAGATAATAAAAGGTTTATGTTTTTATCCCTATTATAACATGGATTTTATTATGTTGTGATGGAAATATTTTTATGAATTCCTTTATCTTATATGAATTGTTTTATGATGTCACGTTGTTTAAGAATCCCATTTTTATTACATGGGTTACGCTATGATGTATGGTTTATGATTATGTGGAACACATAAGAAAGGATTCATTATGAGATGGGTGGGACCTATATCTCCCTCCAATGCATTGGGTAAAGATTTTATATTTCATGAGATAGACAGGGCTGGAACGGTAGGTTATACCGGTTCAGTGAAACAGGACTGAAACGATGGTTACTCGATTCAGAAAGGGACTTTGTCCACTAAGATAGTCTTGGCAATTAGTCTTGACTAACAAGAAATGATTCTCTATGATTATGTGTGTTTTCCACAAAGTTTCATGTTTTAAGTTATGATTATTGGGATTACTTTTTCACTGCCATGATTTATCCCATGATTATGAAATTATGCTCTCTTTTGCAGGTTATGATTTCCAAAATGTTATATTCTTATGAATATGATGTGATTGATATTTATTTTGTTTACCCTTACTGAGCATTTGAGCTCACCCTTTTATGTTTTCTTTTCCCCAGGATATAAAGAAAGGTTTTAGGTAAAAAAAAGGAAGATCTTTATGGGAGATTTTGAAGATCTTTCACCACGATTAGAAGATTATAGTCCGAGTTTCCAAAGACACTAAACTATTACGGTCCTTGTGTGTGTGTTTTTGTAAGGTACTAAGTATTCGGCAAAAGTAATGTAATGTCAATGTACGTCAAGATACGGGTCTTTACAGATACCCCTAGTTATTCGTGAAATGGATATATATGAGAAAAGTTTCCGATGTACCCTCATAGTAGAAAAGGATATTATAGAGTCTGGGTTAATCATGGGGATGAGATGTGGAATTTTGTCTTTAATTCTTGCAGTCTGATTGATAAATCCAATAGTTCAATGAAATCCCTTTACCCAACATTCCCTAGGCGTGGAATAAAGAACCATATAAACTTCTTGAATGGGATGAGGAAAAGCTTTTGGTGTGGAAGATAAAGGCACTTGGACAATAGTTTCAAATAAGAAAACATGCTTTTATGATAGAGGAGATGAATGCTTCATTTGTCCATCAACACATTATTCATTGCTACAACTACAAGTAACCACATCACATTGTGAACCATTTCCTTAATATACGGGTTTTTAGAGGCAACCAACAACCTCCAAGCCAACAAGTGAGAGATTTTTCCATCACTACTGTTGAAGTAAATCCGAACAATGACGTGGTGAATGATAAACTAGTAATTCATTAAAGAATAAAAATGTACTTTTTTATTATGTTTCAACGCATTATTTTATATCATGAATGTTTAGTAGAACAATCCACAAACCATAAAAAATGTACGGAATTATAAATGTCTATGATAATGTAAAATGGGGCAGTTACTACATCCCCTGAATATAACTCCTCCCCTATCACAATTTATGGATTGAACTTCCTGTAGAACCTTTTCATACTTGCTCTGGTTGAAATGTAAGAAAGTTTTTTCATAGATTTACATTACTTATATATGTCCAACAAGAATTTAATTGAATGTAAAATCTATATCTATATGGAGAATCGACACATGATTCTATAAAAGTGTAAAGAGGAGAATGAATCTTCTTTAGTATCATCACCCCATGTGTGGATTTTACTACCCTATGAGAACCTATATCTTGGTCAGATGATTGATTCTATGGAAGAAACCATCTTTAATGACATTCCTATTGTGAAGGAATTCTATGACGTGTTTCCTGATGAATAGACTAGTCTTCCTCCTATAAGAGATGTTAAATTCTCGATTGATCTTATACCTATAATGTTTCTGATATCTAAGACATTGTATTAAATAACTGTTGTGGAGCTTCAGGAGCTAAAGAAATAACTAAAGAAGAATCTGGATAAATGATTTATAAGACCTATTGCTTCACCATGGGGTACACCAGTCCTCATCATTTTGATGAAGGATGAGTTAATGCAAATTTTCATTGATTATCGTGAGATCAAAAAAATCTTGATAAATAAACACGTATCCTCTATCCCGAATTGATGACTTGTTCAATCATCAATGTGGATCACAATACTTCTCCAAGGTGGATCTGGGGTTGGGATATTACCATGTAAGGGTGAAGAAGGAGAATATCACAAAGGCTTCTTTTCATTCAAGGTATGAGCAGTATGAATTCATAGTATTGCATTTTCAAATCACGAATGATATAACAATATTCATGGACTTTATAAATAGATTCATTTTAGATTAACTCGAAAAAAATTTGGTAGAATTTATATAATATATTCTAATATACTCTAAAACCATTATGGAGTATGAGGAGTATCTAATCATTGTACTAGAGATCTTGGGAAATGGGAACCTCTATGAAAAGTACAAAAAGTGTGAGTTCTGTTTGAAGGAAGTATCATTAGTGGGACCTATAATCACAAGAAACAGTATGTCTATAGATTCCTCTAGGAAAAATTCAGTTTAGGGGTGACCGAGGCCAATATCTGTGGGGTGTATCCATAGCTTCCATAGGTTAGTTTGATATTATTGCCTATTTTAAGATATTTTTCACGATTATCAAACCCTATAACAAAGATAACTCATAAGGGAGTCAAATTTTTTTGGATTGATGAATGTTAATAGTGAATTGATGAGATTAAAATGAGGCTTATCACTGCACTCGTGCTCACACTACCCACAAATGGATAACTATTATTTGTATTCGGTGATGCTTCAAAAAAGGGATTAGGCTCTGTGTTGATGAAAAATGACAAATTTATTACCAATTCATCAACACAATTGAAATTTCATGAGAATAACTAAATGACATATGATCTATAGTTGGTTGTAGTATATTCTAGTTGAATATTTGACGACATTAACTCTCAGGGGAGAAGTGTGAAATATATAGAGATCACAAAATCCTCAAATATATATTCACATCGAAATAGTTGAATATGGGCAATGAAGATAGTTAGAGCTAAAAAAAGGTGGAGGATTCTCTAAGTAGAATGGACCTAGCAATTCTATCATTGATTAGAATTGAAAAGGATACAATCATAATATATTTGATGAAGATGGACATGGGAATCATAATGAAGGAAACATCATCAATCCATTGATAATTTATTGTCCATCATTATTTTTTAGAAAGGATAAAGGATGATAAAAGGATTATGTGGGAATTCAACAGAAAAAGAAAATTTTTAGAAAATAAAAATACTCACATTTCAATGTTAATGAATAAGGAATTGTGATATTTGAGTCAAGACTGTGTGTTCCATTAAATCCATAGTTAATGAACAATATTTTAGAAGATGCACATAGTCCTAATTTTTCCATTCACCTAGGAAACACAATGATGTATTGAGACACCCAAGATAATTATTGGTGGGATAACATGGAGAATTAGATCCTTGAGTAAATATCAAACACTTGTAGAGAAATGGGTTTTAACATCGGTATGTTAATGTCAGTTCATAGAGACTGATGTTAAAAGTCAATTTTTGGCATAAATTTTACAAATAACCAATTGAAAAATACCTATACAAGTTATATATAATTTATCATCCTTCTTTTTGAATTTTTGTGGAGAAAATATGGATTTACAGATAAAATTTTATGGCTATAAATACACGAATATTTTATGAAATTATTTCTATGTCCTTTTTTCAATAACTGATATTATAATTGTCTTGTGGAGTCCATTATTCAAATAAATAATGTTAAAAATCCAGTATAAGCTGTAGAATATTTGTAAATCTTCGATTTGATATGTCATGGAGGAAAAACATTCATATGTATCAATGTTTAGGGACGTTAGAAGTTGAATATTTTATGACATGATTTTTTGCATAATTTTTTGTTAAAAACTAGAGTTAAAAGTCACTGTTGGCATTGGTTTCTTATATAACTAATTCCAAAAATCAAATAAATTTTGTAGATAATTTCCCAATCTTTTATTTGAAAGGACGTGGAGAACAAACAAGTGTACAAATCAATGATTATAGATGTCAGATATTTATATTAAATTACATGCTGTTTGGCATCTGTTTTTGTCAACAACTGACATTAAAATTTACTTTTGACGTTGTTTTCTCAAATAAATGACACAAAAAATCTCATAAAAGTTGTAGATAAATTCACAATATTCTATTTAATAGGTTGTGGTGAAAAAAAGAATTTATGGATCAAACTTTATGGATATCTAAATATTAATAGTATATTACATGATTTTTTTCATTAGGTTTTGTCAATAACCATCGTTTAAAGTCACTTATGGCATTATTTTTTCAAATAACCAATGAGAAAAATAATATAAAATTTGATGATAATTTCTCAAGATTCGATTTGAAAAGTCGTGGAGAAAAAGAGGACTTACTGATCAAAAGTAACAGATGTCGGAAGTTGAAGATTATATGACATGATTTTAAGTGTTAGTTTTTTAAATAAATGATGTTAAATGTCCATTTTTAGTGTTTATTTTTTCTAATATCTAATGTCAAATTTCACTCTTTAGAATTTTATTTTCAATAACATATTTTTAAACCCCAATATGACCACATTTTTGACATCAGTTCTATATTTAACCGATGTGAAATGAAAAACTTCAAATATGTGGGTTCAATATTTCAATTTTATCACAACATGCATTTCTATTTTTACAATCCTACCTGAATTTTAATGCATCACCATAATAAATATTTTTATTTAAAATTTATAGAACCTCAATCTCTTTCATTCAATGTTTTCAACATCATTAATAAAATCAATATTTCATTAATTCTTGAATCGACGATTTGTACATTGTATTTATATTAATCATTTAATTTCATTGTTATGGTTTTCTGAATCCCTAAATATATTGATATTTTTATTATGATGAAGAACACACTCGGTACCAAAGAATATAAGGAACATTTCCTCCTTCAAGGATTTGTATCTTTTGGGTGCTCGTCCACCTACTACAATGGCCTCGTTCCCTTCAATTACTATTATTCCCTTACCATAGAGAACTTCTTCAACCAAAGATGGTTTATTATTGATCGAGCATTCAGAAGGCGAACCGAATGATGATATAGAGTTTCATGATTTAACACTTGTGGCATGGTTTGGCCATGATAAACCTTCACTGGAGCCCTTCAAGGCTCTTGTGGGATCTTGGGGCTTGCTTCATGCTGCTTCTATTTCTTCTCTCTATATGAATGATTTCAATATTCATCTGTGAAGCAGGGAAGATTTTTTATACTCATGTTCAATAGTATACCGTCATTTTGGGGATCAGTTCTCCACTTTATCATGGAGGTCTGGGTAATCCCATTATAGAAAACACTCATGTAAGGTGGTAATGGGGATTAACCTCCATAGAATTCCTCTTCTGTTTCATCACTCATCCATCAAATGGTACATTAGAGATGTGGTGGGATCATTTCTTTGTGTGGATGATGCTACTATACACCTTTAGAATGTTGGGTTCCCTTAGATCTATGTAGATATGATCATTTATTTTCCTTTAATAGTGCATTTCATTATCAAGGCTGGGGACCGCCCGAAGTGGTGGCAACATCATCCTTATCAGTCGCCTCCCAGATTTTGTGGGGTGTATGGGATTCATGGGAATTTGAGGGAAATCTACCACAGGAGGAGATCTAAGAGACTAGTGTCATATGGTGTCTCAGTTATCCCTTTGGTGTCCAATGTTGCTTCAAGCCCCCTTGTGCTCAGGGTGGTCTGATCTAGGTCCATCGGTTCCTTCGCTAGCATCGTCTCAGTCGGGGTGCGGTGGAAACCCCTAGGAGGACCTGGTTGTTTTAAATTTCAATTTTGGTAGTCCCACATCTTCCAGTGGGCCCCCACTATCCCAACATATTCTTGAATCATCAACGACCATCATTCATCGTCTGCCATGCACGATACCATGCTTTCAAGTCCACTCTCTGGCATAGTCGGTTTGCACTCCACACTCTTCCATTTCATGTTTTATGGTGTTGGATTTTTTCAGTTAATCAATTATGGCCTACTCAGTTCTTGAAATATTTTCTTCGAAGCTGCCTATAGAGGTTGCGAAGGCCTCTATGGAATAGGGATCTCTAGTCGCACGTGTGTTGTCAACACGGGTTTGGAAAATTATTCTTCATATTCAGAACTCTTCTTACAGAAAGGTCATTCTCACATTGTGCTCAGGTGATGCCTCTCCTCAATTTATGTGTCCCTCTATGGAATCACACAACTACTTTGAATTATTGGAGTAGGTCATATATGAGTAACCTATGGGATTCCCCCAGCATCAAAATCCACTCTTCCTTAGTATCCATTGGCTTCCGGCGTGTCCCTGGCGCCTGTCACTCAATCCCTATCTAGAGAATCATTTTAGTCCCACTTTTTTGTTGGTGTAGGTTCTATCTATCACGAGACCTCTCAGTTACATTATGAATGCTTTTGGTTCTCATTTATAACACTAGAGATTTTGGGGCCCATGTGAAAAGTTCTTGTGTTTCCTCTGAAGTCAACCATTATCTAGATTTTATAGAGGACATTCTTGATCTAAAACAAGAGGTTAGTAATATGTCTATGATTGGTAATAGGATTGGTTTCAATAATTATTTTCATGACCTAATAGGTAATGTGCATATATGGGTCTTATAGAATCAAGGGTGGGAGGTTAAGGTGGTTGAAGCCTCAGCCTATAGCATCACTACTAGAATTAATTTCTATGGTTTTTCTATTTTATTTTCCTTTGTCTATCTGAGTTGTGACACCACTGAGAGGCTAAATCTTTGCTAGCATATGACCATCTTTCACTGCATGAAAAAAACATTATTGTTTGGGGGGGACTTTTGAACAGTTTCCAAGCAGATAGAAAATAATGGAGTTGTGGGATTCACCAACACCATGTGGGGCATGGCTTCTACTGGGATCATGGATATGAGGTTTTCCCTTAACCAATTCACATGGTGAAAAAAATTTAAAGGGAATCTTTTCATTTTGAGATGGCTCAAGAGGTACCTTTCAAATATTTAAGGGATTGACTCCTTCAGACAGACCTCAGTTTCTTATCTAACTAGATCTTGTTATGATCACTCTCCCATACTGGTCATACTGAAACCATCCCCTTCGATGGAGCATCAGTTTTATTATTTAGTGGTATAGCACAGGAGGGAGGTATTTCACCAAATGATGGAGGAATCTTGGGTGTCTGTAGTCAATGTTACAGCATGGACTAGTCTCTATTATTTCATTCAATGGCTCAAAAGGTGCATATTGGACTTCTTGGACAATAACCCGATTGAAGAATCCCTTATACATGTAATCATGATTGATGTCAAAAAACTAGAAGAGTAACTTTACGATGTGTGGGATGATAACATTTTTTACCAATAGAATGACAAACTCTCCATGTGGGATGAGAAGACACTTGCAATGGAAAGTACAAACCGTGATAGATAATGGGCCCTTTGGATGAGGGAAGAAGATAGGACACCACCTTTTTCATTGCATGTCTATAAGAAAAATTGAGTAATTCTCACATTAATGTAAAAGATGAAGATGATACATAAAACCCAACATTGATGTGGCATGGAACATTGTTTTAACTCATTTTAAGACTATCATGGTTGATCCGTTGATTACTAGGAATGAGAATCTTCCTTCCAAGAATAGGGGGAATATCTTCTATGAGGAATTCATGAGATGGTGGGAAACACAGAAAATACATCCCTTGTAGAAATACTGAATGATTATGATGTTAAAGAGGCTACCTTCAGTTTAAAGTATGATAGCTCTTATAGACCCGATGGATCCCCTGATGATTTTTATGTTACAACAAGGAATTTTTCGAAGCACCAAGTGGTTCAGGATGTGAATTAATTTTTCAAGGGGGCTCTCTGCCTAGAATAGTATATGCCTCAATTCTGGTCCTCATCCCAATGGGAAATGAGTCAACTAGAATTTCTCAACAATGGAATATATGCCTCTGAAATTTCTCTCACAAAATTATCTCATGCCTCATATCTAGATTGTTGAGCAACATCATCTTGAGACTAATCTCTGTCAGCATGGGTTTGGGAAGGGTAAAAGAATTTCAGGGGCAGTTGGCACTATGAAGGAACTATTTGGAGACATTAACAAATGGAATATGGGGTATAATGTGATTATCCAAGTTTACATGGGAAAATATTATGAGATATTTCAAAGGGGTTGCATCCTATGGGTGATGAAGAAATTTGGATTTCAAGAGTGGTTTTGTGACCATTTCTTTGGGTCTTTGTCCTTCCTGTGGCATTAAATCTCCCCATGGCTAAGGAATTTGTATTATTTAAAACTATAATAGGTGGGAGGAAAGGATATTCCATATATCCCTTACTATTCATTTTAGTACTAGAGTCCCTAGGATCCAAAATAGGTAATACTCAACCACTCACATGATGTTCACTGATGATATCTTATTTTTTACTAATTGTAGGTGAAAGTTTCTCCACAACCTTATGGGTATCATGGTGGAATTTGAGGAGGCAAGCATCAAACTATTAAGCCACTAGAAGTGGAAGGTTTATGGTTCCAAAATGAATTATCTGGGAGGCGATGAATTGAGATCCAAGATATCATGGGACTACACCAGGACCTCCTACCAATGACATACCACTAAGGTCACATCTCTTATTGGAGAATAAAAAATATAATCTTTGATGACGTCTTCAAAAGTATGAAAAGAAGGTTATGCAATTGGATAAATAAATTCCTTTCATTTAGAGTCAGAATCACCATCATTAATATTTTGTTCACCTCGATCCCCATGAACATGAATTCAATCATCAATCCGCTAAAGGGAACTATAACTAAGATTGAATGCACCATAACACTTTTTTATTGGATGATAACTAGCTCGGGTGATTCCACAGGGCTCCATGGAGCCGTATGGAAATGTAGGTTGAAGTAGGAGTTTTGGGATTACATAGTGTGGTTGAATCTATGCAAACTATGTAGGTACAACTTGAAATAGAAATCAGTGAGACGACCTTGTTATGGGAAATGTTCATCAAGAATAAATATGGGGAGAAATGGGATGATTGGCCAAGGAACATGTTTTTCTTCTTTAATATTACCAAACACATGCTCTCACATTGGCCCATCCTTCATGCTCAATCCCTGTGGTTGATTGGGAGAGGTGATATCAACCTCTGGATTGAGAACTGGAATGGAAATATCCTATTCTATCTTGGATGTCCTATAACTTCCATCACCTTCATAGATACCGGTGTCCACCAAGGTCTAATGGACACAATTATAAAAACAGATCAGGAAGAAAATTGTTCAAAACATCCACTGGGAGGAAGATCCAGATCGATGCTACTTCATTGGTTTAACATAAGATAAATTCTATTGTAGTGGTTTCAGAATATATGTCCATATGGAAAGGGAGTGTGATGATCATTCCTCTAACCTCTGGTGCAAAGGGATACCTTCCAAAATGAATTTTTTGGTCTAGAGAATTCATTATCGAGCACCTCTGGCAGAAGAGAAAATTCATCATATAGGAGTGACCATGGTGTCTCGGTGTTATTATTCTACCAGCCCTTGAATGGAGTCATCATAACACCTTTTTGTGAACAACGAATGGGAGAGGACCTTGTAGCAATTCATGGGATCATGTCTGGTTATCAAATGTAGAGGAAATATTTTCATGTATTTTTAATGAGATTGATTCAAGATTTTGGATTGTTAGATATCAAATGGAAAATTAGTAATATAGTTGTAATGTCTACATGATGGAATCATTGAGAGGCAAGAATCCATGCAAGATAAGGTTCAAATAAATTGCACTTAGCACTTAAGATGAGGACTCGTACAATGGTGGATGAGCTGGGAAATTATTTTCTTGGTTGAAAGGGTTCTCCCTCCTTAAGAAGGATTCCTCCAAAGTCGATATCTTCTACAAGTACAATCCGAAACCTCATGTTAAAATGGTTTAGTTGGTTATCGACTTGTAGAAGCTTAATGCTCAATGTTAATTGTTCCTTCACTAATAGAGAAATAGGTGGTATTGGACTAGTTAGGAATGAAAATTTATTAGCAAGCATTCGCTTCAGTAACTTCTATGGCTCGGGTTCATCCTTGGGTGTGAATGTTAGTGCCATCCACTCATGCCTCTCATTGTGAAACTGACACAATGTAAAGGTAAAGAATATCAAATCAGACTCTGCTAAGTCTATCATATCTCTCCATGGTAAGACCAAACCTCAATATGATATTTTCTATCTATTGAGACATTGTATGAACTTTATCATTAAAGGATGTTCTATCAAGCTTATTTTGTGTGTAATCAATTTTGTAGAGGATAGGTTATCTTGAAAAGGTATATCTGATGAGGATATCATTATATACAACTGGGTTGGTTCCTCTCCCAATAGCTACAACCAAGTAATTTTCAAATATGCCCTGGGCCTACCCCATTCTAGGACATCAAGATTCATGTTTCATTGGTCTCAGCTTGATGTTCTTGTCTTCGTATTAAATAAAAAATTAATTTTTACTTAGTCAGTATTCTAATGATGAAATGTTATTCTGATGAAGATTCATAGATGAAACTTCCACATGATATTCATTTGTTGAAGTGAAAATTTCTTTATCACTCACCATTTTCATTACTGCATTTTTTCAATCTTAAAAATATGTTAAACGACAAAAAAAATGATATCCATTCAAATAGAACCAACAAATGAATTGAAATTAGTTTGAATCATTATTGTTATTATATTTTGTTTCCATTTGGAACATTTTTTTCTTGTATCTCATATATTCATTGCAAAAATTTTTATCAACAAATACATATGGAGGTGAAACTTATGATAGACATAAAATTTGATCTGTATAACATTTTTACCTCGATAATCAGTCAAATTGATGATGGAGAAACAATATATATTTCAATATAAAGATTTTAAATTCTTTGAGATTGGTTTTTATAAAAAACAATGTGAATTTTTTTTTTCCGAAAACGTACTTTTCTCATCAGTTTTTATCCTTAAATGATGTTAAAACCCAAGTAGAATCTTAATTTTGACATTGGATTTCTAAAAAACCAACACTAAAAACATTTGAGGCCTGACATTAAATGATGGTTTATATAAAAACCAACATTAATGACTCATAGGGGGGACGTATTGAAGTCTGTTTATAAAAAAAGAAGTTGAATAATATATTTTTTTTGTTTCCTTTATCAACTTCAGATAAAAACTGACGTCAAAATTAAAAAGAGTTGGGTTTAAAACCCAATTATCCACTACTGAATGTGTCTGGTAAGTCCTCATGTGAATGTTGAGAGGCATAAGTCTATGAGGGTGATGCAACCATTACCCATACCAATATGAAAATGGGAGATCATAACCATGTTATTTTTCACCACACATCAAAAGAAATCCAAAAGAAACGATACTATATGGGTTGTTAGGGATCATCTGCACAGTTCATTATAATTTTATAGGATTTATCAATGGGTCAACTGACATGAATATACATCATAGATGTTTTAAGGTTGCATGTATTACCATAAACATTTTTATCCGATCAAGACCCAAGATTCACCTCTATGCATTAGAAGAGTCTCCAACAGGCATTGAATACTGAGATGAACATTAGTTGGGCTTATCATTCTCATATTGATGGCCAATATAAGAATATTATCCAAACACTTGAGGAAATTTTGTGATTATTTTGAATGGACTTCAATGGAGGATGGCATCAACATCTTCCTCTGATTGAGTTCTCACACAACAAATGTTTCCACTCAAGCATCCAAATGGATCTTTATGAATTAATTTATGGTAAGTTGTGCATAACACCATCAGGTAGGGATGAAGTTGGGGAGAGAAAAAATTTAGGTAGATAAATGGTTAAATAAATGGTGGATATGTTTAAGATCATCTAGTATCACATTAAATCTGGTCATGGTTGACAAAAGAGAAATACTGACAATCATCGAAATGACCTAGAAATTGATGTTAGAGACATGGTATTCCTCCGCATATCACCATTGAATCGATTCATGAGATTTGGGAATAAAGTATATCTTATTCCAATGTACATAATCCCTTTTTAGATCCTTGATCTGATCAGAGTAGTGGCATATCGACTAATACTTCCACCAAACATAAGTCAAGTAAATGATGTATTCCGTGTATCACAATTGATGAAGTACAAACCTAACCCAATTCATGTACTTACTGTTGAGGAGTTACCATTGATGAATGACATATCCTATAAAAATAATCTTGTGATGATATTAGATAATAGAGAAAATGTTCAATGAAAAAAGATGATTCCCCCCATCAAGGTGTTGTAGAGAAACCAATAGTTTGAAGAAGCATCATGGGAACTTGAGGAAGTGATGATGCAGATTTGCCCTTATATATTTTAGTATGAGAAATTGATATTTCAAAGGAAATAATTCTTATTGGGTAATGTCATAATGACCAGATCATTTATGAATGGAATTATCTTTCAATTAACATCTTATGGATATAGAAGACCCATGTAATCTCTTTATTATTATTGGATTTAAATGAATATAAAGTATCATCATAAATGATAATATAGATGTTGAACAGTGATCACAATACTGATATAAATATAGGTATTTTAGAAATAATCCTTTGATGTAGACAAAGGAGAAGATGGCCTCATATAGTAGACTTGGGCCATACAAATCTCATTTGTTGAAACTCATAAAGGAGGTAGTGTCATTGGGCTTTCCACTTGTCCAGGATCAAGATGAGAATCAACAAATTAACCTTGAACATAATCACCTACGGGAGAAGTTCACGTTAATAGATATTACCACCCATGCGGTGTTATCTGAGTTGTCCCAAGAGTATTGTACCATCACACACCTTACCATTAGGTCTTATGTGGGAGTTATAAGGGGTTATGTAATAAGGTATTATTTACTTATTGTGTAATAATTTTTTATAAATAAAAGTTTTATTCCATAGAAAACTTTATTAGAAAAGTCTTTCTAAAAAAATAAAGAATTTGATGAATTTATTTTTTTGTAAAAATGGTACTTTTGAAAAATATAAACATTATTATATTAATCTAAGTTTCTATTAGTAATATTAGAAATACAATTCTAATAAATTATTATTATATCATTTTCTTATAAATAGTGATTAGACAATCAGTTTGATAAGAGTTATATTTTTATACGATAAAACATAATTAGTGTATTGTATGGAGTGGATGAATTTTTGAAATAATTAATATTTTAATAAAATATTATTATCAAATTACTTTTAGGAATAATATATGAGTATACAATTTTTATGAAGTCAAATGTAATTTTTTTATGGATTGAAAACATTTTTTTCAAAACCCTTGAATTTTCTATAAATGTCAATTTCCAATTTAAATTTGAAAATTCACATTTTTAGAAAATTATTTATATAAAAGGAATATTATTTTTTTAATTAGAATGTCCATATTATCCAACTATGAATTTTTCAAAATTTTCACAGACTATCAAATGATTGGAAAAAATTAAATATAGTATAAATAAAATGTTTGTTTTAAGACCTCATAATGACCCAAAAATGATATAATGAATACAATAATTGGTATTATTAGTCAAATATATGTCTTCCCATTAATAAAATGTAATTTCTGATTAGTTTTACTTGTATTATAAATCCTTAGTGAATCTTCCAAAATGTATATTATATTTTATGATTTTAAATTCTTTTCCTTGAGAGTATAACTCGCCACCACAAAATGAAGGGAAATGTTTTATTATTTTCATTCATTTTCCTCAAAAAATAATTTTTTCCACTTCTATTTGTCAAAAACAAAGGTAAAAACCATGGGAAATATTTTGGTTTTAAAAATTTAATTTTGTAGATTCCATAACCTATGTTTGGGAAATATTAAAGAATTACATTCTGATTTCCAATATAAACCCACCAAAGATCTCATGTATATATAATGAAAATCCTTGGAAAACGTCCCTACTCTCCCCTCCCATATATAGAACCCCCCAATGGCGCCCCAAGCTCTCACAAATCTCGTCTTCAATATTTTGAAGTCACACACTCAAGTAATGGATCCTTACATTCCTTTCATTACCATTTTTATCCATGTTTATTTAAGTTGTTATAACCTTTTAATTTAAACTAAAGAGTTTGGGTATTATTTCACACCTTCCACATACATCCCACTTAATTTTTGATGATATAAGACCTGTTTCACTTTCATTAATGTCTTTAGTGTACACCGGTTACTATGAATAAATATTGTGTGGGATTTCACACTTCTAATTTCCATTCAATAATTTCATCTATATTATGTATATAAATTCCATTTCATATTTTTGGAAAATTTTGTCCAGGTCCCATTACTGTCTATTTAATGTATAAATTATGATTTTCCCCTTTCTCTCTCATCAACCCAATTTATGAATTTCCATATGATGCCTTTATGTTACTGAAATTACACTGTTATTTTCCACTCCATGTTCATCATATAGTGAATAACATACCCATTTCTCTATCAAGGGTATTCACATTTATGATCATGTACATATTAATTATGTACATTCATGTATGTATTATACATTGCTTTACCATGGAATAAATTATGATGATGAAATAATCCATGTTAAATTATATATATGGCACACTTAAGCATGAGATTAAAATTATTATCAAAGGTTGAGCCCTGAAGGTGATCCAATGCAGTGGGTAATGTTTAATATCATGATATTCCATTTGAAAAGTTTTTTTACCCATGATAATTTATGTTAAATGAGGTTTTACCCATTCTAATCCATGTGTAATGATCTTTGTCTCATTCTAATAACAGGTTGTATGTGTTTTCCACATTCCCATGATATGATAATCATGCAATACCATTCCTTTATGTTAATGTTTCTTTTATTATCCATTGATATGTTTATTACCTAACATGTATTATATTCTTCATATTATTCCTTTTTTACTCCCATACTGGGCTTTATAACTCACCTTTTTCTTATTTATGTCCTCAGGTTATGCCATACAATGCTAAGTATGAAAGAATGTTGTTGTCATGTATATGAATTTTTCAATAATGTTTTTGTATTTTTATATCTTATGTTTTCATGTAATGTTCCAAATAACCATTGAAACTATACCTCCCATGATTCGCTTTTTTACTAAGTGATATTTTATGTAATAAATCATGTTTAAGTGTGTAATAAAGAGCAGTGTTGTTATAATGTGGTTGAAATTATCATTTCTGGGTATGATTAATGAACCTATGAATGATTTGTTAAATAAATGAAAAAGTTATTTTATATTTCCATGATGAGAGAGATGAAATAATTTTATTTTTTTAAAATAAAAAAATGAATAAAAATGTATTTCATTCCTGAGAAAATCATGCTAATGAACATCATAATAAGTTCTCTATGGAAAAATCGGAACCAGTCTCCACACCTATTTCCATGGGAACCATTTTTAATAAAGATGGTGAATATAATAAAATTGATTATAAAGAGTTTCAGAAGTGGAATAGAAGATATTTATATTTAAATACCTCGAGACCCATCATTTTTTATGTTGTTAACTTATGTGGAACATTTTAGAGTGGTCCAAAATAATAACATTTATTGGACGGAAAAAATTATTCACTATAAATTGATGACATAAAACAATTATGAATCAGGTATGATAGCATATAAATTATTGACTGGTTTTATAATTCATTAATTTATTGTGCAAGAAATTTTGATGATAGACGAACCACAAATAGTGATGTTATCTTTTTTGGAAGAAATTTCTTCATTTCCAGATAAAGAAAAAAATATGTGAATCTTAGTACCACTAAAAATAAGTACGTTTCATCAAATCGAGCCACTACTCAACATATTTGGATAAAGTCTTAGTTAGATGACATAATTATTTATGTAATGATTCTATTTATCATTGGTTTTCATATTCAAATAGAATTAAACCTTACAAAAAATTTGGTACAACATTATCATTAAAAATATATTAACATCAACTATTACTTCATAAAATATAATTTTGAGAGGAATGAATTGAACCAAAATTATCTTCCTACATTGGAATATGTTTCTAATATATTCACAAAACATTTATAGAAGGAATCCTATTTCAATAAATGGTTATTAAGTAGAAACTATCCACTTTCTCATCAGGTTTGAGTTATGTGTTTCAATCCCCAATCATATATAGTCACTGGATACTATTGTAAAGTTGAGAAATTTTTTCATATATTTATCCATTGATATGTGCTTATCATTTTAAGTAATCATGTATACAGGAGAACTTATGGGTTATCAATGACATAATATGTATGTGTGGGAACTAATCTTGTAGTTTTCACCCATGGTTTTCAAGTAAATATTTTTTTACATATATGAGAGAAAGAATACTTGAACATGAAAGGCTTGAAAGGTTGGAGAAAATGTTTTATAAGTCACTACATTTATAAATCATTGTTTTCCTATAAATGGTTCGGTTTTCCTAAAAATATTTTTCTCACATGGTCTTATAATTTTTTATTGGTGATCTATATCTTGATATTAAAATGTATAATGATTTACAAGCCCTCGATGACAACAAATTCCAAAGTGGAGATTGTTGGGAATAAGGTAACAAGATTTTGATTATTGATGATGAAATTTGTTGGTGTAAAAATTTAGTATGTTTAGTGAATTAATATAAATTAATTTATGTTTTAATGTTTGGGATGATGAAACTCACTATTTCAATTAGATGATCAAACAAAAAATGGTAATAAATTCCATCGGATTGTGAAGATGATTTCTAAAAACAAATATATTCATCAGAATCAGCTTAGGTATTTTATGAATGTATGAATCCTATTAAAAATAAGTATCATAATCAATATGGATATAATGTAAATATAGTTATTTTTTTGACATGAAATTCTCATATATCATTTTTCATCAAATAATCTTTTAATAAAAGCTTAATGAAATAATGGGGGATAAAATGTTCTAACAATTGTATTGAGAAGTGGTTATAATGAAAGAAGTCTCATGAATTATGGGAAGATAAAATAGTTTTTAATGTATGTTATATGATGATATATTATACATAAATGTTATAAAATTCATTATAAAAGAATAATTACATAGGATAAGAATTTTGTCAAGTATTTTAGATCTATTTTCAATGATGTTAGAACACTAGACAGAGAATCATTGAATAGATGTTAAATTATTTTCAAAATGGGTTGAATTTATGATTTTGGTTTTTAGTTAGACCAATAAGAAATAAGAATAAAATATTTCTTTAAAATTATGGGTAGGGAATATAGTTTCTAATGACAAGGTTCAATCAAACCAGGTGTTCCATTGATCATTAGATTAAACCTAAAATCAATCATCAGACATAATGATGGTTTCAAAAGGTAATAGAATGTATAATTTTATTATACGGAGTTGTAGGAACAAGTGAAAAATAAATTAATCAAAGTTATTGGTATGTAATTAAAATGTCATTAGTGACAATTAATAAATATATTCAACTATTTTTTTGGACGAATTATTTGTCTATTGGTTCAATAATGATTAAGGTACTCTAATATGTTTTCATCTGGGACAATATTCCTCAGACTGGCACAAACATTGATTATCAGAGTGAAAAATATATCGATCAACCATACACATGCTAACATAAATAACTTCATAAGATAAAGGATCATTAGACTGATGAAAATCAGAATAAAATATTTGTTTAAATATGGTGATAATGTATTTTAAATGGAGTTTGAAACCAATATTGAATTATTTACATGGAATTGAAGAAATATTTATAAGCTTATACAATGTTTATGTAAATAGAAAGAACACAAAAATCTTACATAAGTGAAACCATGTTTTTGGAATAATGATTTCTATGTTTTACATCAAATAGATAGTTTATAGAATCATAATGTGTTTTTTTCACTCTATTGTTATAGATTAATGAAATTATGAATCTTATATTATATATATAACTTAGTTTTAATGAACAAATCATAACCATATAAAAAAGTTTTTATAATATCTTATGTGAGAAAACGTTGTAAGACGATTTTTAAAGGATAGATAATAAATGAGAATACTTGAGAAGATATGAAAAAGTAATAGATGTATATTATATTCAAGGGGAATAGATGTATCACGAAATATAGATAAGTGGGAAAAAAATTAAAACCCCATCAGAAACATATTTGGTGCACCAATAAAATGATTATAGTATTTTTATTAAATTTATGAATATTGTACTCTTCATGAGTGGAGAGAAAATTTGGAGATATGAATTTAATTAGATATAAGTAGTTTTTGGATTAATACTATGTGAGATTAATTTATAGATATATGAAGAAAAATAAAGAGGACTCTATTAAGTTAGTTACCCGACCGAACTGTGTCATCGGACCGTGAAACTAGAATGAGATTTAAATATTAAGTTATAAGCAGTTTAGAATTGTTTTAGTAGAATTATGGAATACCTATATTATTGTAAATAATAGTCGGAATAGGGATTAATTATGGGGTATCTAATAAATTATCATCATGAATTCCAATGGAGATACTACATTCTACTGGGTTATAAAGTGAAGTTTTTTTTGAATATCATATTTCTGAATGTTGAAAATATATCACTGTTAATATGACTGATACAATTGGTGAAATATTATTAACAAGATATAAAAACATTTATTACATCATTCAAAAATTCTTGAATCCCATGTAATCTGGTATAGATCATTGAGATTAAATTTTTTAAGGCGATGTCATAATTTTTTTCTAAAGACAAAATGATTGTTTTCTACTAGATTGTGTGAAATTGTATTATTTCCAAACGTACTAATTTTATAGAAAATATTTTTGTGTATTGAACCATTTAAATAGTAGGATTCTTATGTATGCATGATTGTATTTTTTCATCAATGTTATAACTCTTTAATATGAGAAAATATTTGTTTGAAAAAGCTGGAAACATAATAGATAAGATATCACAGATTCACCCCCTCACCCTATCAGTGATACATTGATCATTAAAGGAAAATAACATAAATGTGACCCAAAAATTTATACAAACTATTGATTATCGGGAGTTTCTCATGAATGTGTTTGAAATATATAAATTAATATGATTACCTAGGTAATTTAAGAGATTTATTCATGACTTATAAGCCTTAGAAGATCCATTAGCAGGCATGGACAAAAAAAGTGTGTTGTTTGTGTGTTCTGAATCTTATGTGGATGCATTTTATGAAGTTAATAATAGAAGGGAAATTACTTCAATCTCGGACCATTATAATATTTGGTGGGAGTATAATATATATTAAGATGCATCATGTGTCCCTCATAGATTATTTTTTATGTAATGAAATAATTTTATGTATTATGGGTCCACATAGTTGAGGCCACATGAAGAGATCTATCTGAAATTTGATATTAAGATACCAGCAGTAGTGAATTATTTTTCATACTAGCATCATTATTTATTGGTTTATATTTATATTGTTAATATGGACCATAATGGATTAAAATATATTATCTCTATTAGGTATTTCAATATTCAATGGAGAATCTATGATTAATAGCTAATATTATTTATTTTGAGATGGATTAAAACCAAATATGGGGATACATGGTTGCTTATGGTTTATGTAGAAAGCATTGGGATTATGTTTCTTCGGTTTCTATTAGTTAATTAATGTTTATTGATATCATGGTCAAGTATGTTTAGGTGTTAATGGTTATAAGTGGTGAGAAACCTTCACACCCCTATCTATTGTGACTTCACTTCCTAAATAGATGGTGAGGTGAATGTTTTTTGATTCATGCATATTTTCTATAATGTAATATATATATATAGAAAAGATATTCCATTAAACTAGTTTGGTATTGAGTATGGGGTTCTGTATATTTTGGGTGTATCATGGTTCCTAGAGGCTTATTGGAAGATTTAATAGTTGAGTCTCCTACTTTGATGTGTTCAATGTATCCAATGATGACCAAAATGAAAATTTATCTTTGATAAAAGTATTTATGTCAGTGAATAAAAAAGAATATAATTTAATTTTTCACATGGTGATCCACCTATCAATATATGAAGGCTAAGAATTAGTGACATTTTGGTCTCATAAAGTCGATGATCATTCTCGAATGGAAGTTGGACAATTCAACCATTAAATTTTGTGATTGGACATTTGAGTAAACCTAAGGGTAATGAATCTGTGTTGGAGATTGTGTATCTCATAACCAAGGTATTTATTTTCATTTCTATCCAATAGTAAATCATAATTAATGATTTGGGGTAGATTTTTTTCCATTACATTTTTTGATTTATGGAGTTCCTCAAGCAATTTCCATAGAAAAATATTCTCCCTTTTTTCTCTTACATCTGTAAGGCGTTTTAAAATGAACTACAGAAGTAGGTACTTTTGAGGACATCCTACTACCCCAAAATTGATGGGTAGTAAAAAGAAACTACATAAATTGTCTATGAAATTATGAGATCATGTTTCCTTATAATTAGAGGATGTTGGAAAAAATAAATGTCATTTGTATACATTTCCTCTAATAATAATTATGAAATGAGTAATCAGATTGATCCACACAAGGACTTATATTTGAGATTATGTCAATAAAGCTTATGTTGGCGTGATGTGGGTTTGGTATTAATGATTAAGTTGAGTATTTTATAGTATATGAAAGATAATGTTCAAAAAATTGTGAAGTGAATATACAATACTAGTAGAAGGAAAAAGACTTATATGATATTGTATCACCAAAATTTTGATTTTGAAACTCTTTGACTGTGTCCTTTTCTTATATCATTTAGATTTGGGAACCATAGTTTATAGAGGTAAGGGAAATTGGATCCTAGGTATTTCTAGAAATTTATGATGTTACATGGGGTTTTTACAATAGGGTATGTATTTTTTATTCTACAATGGTTTAGTTCCCTAGAGGGCATGTTTCATGTTTCTTATATCTGATGATATTTTCCCAATCCATCTCATCTTATTTGGGAGGAATGAATCAATGTTGAGGTCGAAGAATTCGTTTTGGATAATATAATTCATGTTCTTAATTGTAATCAAAATATAATACATGTAATATATATTATTTTGATCTATATGTTGCATCAGTCATGTGTGTTCAATGAGATACAAGGGATAGGGAGTCGAACATTCAGGCTTAGTGGCAAGAATTATTCACAAAAAAGAATAGTAACGTTTTCCATCATGGATCATGGATGAATTAGTTTATGGTTAAAATATTTTAAGACTATTCCCATTAATTTTGGAACTAAAACATGTATGTTTTACTAAACCCCTTTATATTTTTTTTATCTAGGTTTCCAATGTGTTTTAAGGGGTCTAGAGTTTGATCAAGGTTCAGGATGGGGCTAAGGCCCACAATCTGGAGGATACAATTGAATAAGATATTTTATGGTACTTTGGAATATTTAATATGGGATTTTTTTTCATATGACTAAGGTTTCACCCCTTGAACACATCCTTAATCTCCTCCATTCACACAATAGAATTTCCCTAAATAACATTATCTTAAATTTATTTCATGATAAGCCCATTTTTAATTTTTTTACTCTTTTTGTATGAGGTTGGTAATGGATATAGGTAATGTTCTATATCCACTTTCCTCCTATCACATTTTAACACACTACATTATTATTCCATTCTATTTACGACAAATAGAATCAATTTTCAATGATTTTTTATGTTATCTGATTTTCTCTCATTAATTATCAATCAAGAGGATAATACATAACTAGTGGAACCCTTATAGTCCAATATAGGTGGTATTTAAGATATTTCATAATCATTTTTTTAATTTTTACCGAATATATATCATCACTCCAATTTATCATAAATCTAAACTATAAAACAATTTAATTTTTTTGTTAACTAAATATAGTGTTGAAACATCTAAATATAATGAAACGGAAATATTTAATATTATATTAAAATTTTGGAAACCCCTTATAGCGATAAATGATTATACAATGATTTTTCTATATTAAATGGTCACCCTGGAGTCATTAGGGGAATGTGAGTAGATTGTGGGAATTGAAAAATTATCCTAGTATGTTCATTATGTCCATTTGATATCATTACACATGAAAACCCCAATAAATATGTTTTAATTGGATTAATTGGATTTTGACACATGATAATCTAAATATTTAAATACAATTAATTATAATCCATATTAATTTGTGATTATAAGAGTTTCATGAAAGGAAAATAATGGGAAATTTATTATATTTGGCATTTGGATAAATGATGGTTTCATAGAATAAATTTATATTAATTACAGTCAATATTAAATTGGCACCCATAATTTATTAGGGGAATGTGAGTGGACTATGGTTATTAAATAATTATCCCAGAATGTTCATTATGTTAATTTGATATCATTATACCGAAAACCCCAATAAAACTGTTTTAATTGGGTAAATTGGAATATGTCCCTTGATAAATTAAATATTTAAATATAATTAATTAGAATACATAATTAATTAATTAATATATGTTTTTATTGAAAATTAAAATAATTTGAATTTCATGGAATTTGGATTTCCGTTTAAGGGTATTAAGATAGATTAAATGTATGTGTGATGATTTTAATAAAATAGACGATAAATGGAATGGTTAATAATAATTACTTCTTAGATGAGCTCATTTTATTCCATGTAATTCATGATGCTTAATAATCATGAAAATTAAATTAAGATCTTGGATACAATTTTACATATGTGTATTCAAAAAACTAGAATGATTAATAGAATTACATATGAAACATGAAATTGGGAATGGTTGAATAATATAATTATATTCCTTGTGATATATGATTATTGTTAATTTTTAGATGATTTGATGAATTCTACAAGAGATAAGATTATTAAAAATGTTAAAATCATTACTTCAATTCCTTATGATATATAGTGGTTGGTAATGTGATGATGTGTTCTGTGATTTAATGTTGTAAAAATGGATTCTATGGTCATCATGACATTACTGGACATCCCAGACTGTAAAAAGAAGGTATATTCATCCAAGGTGTCATCACAATTCTCTACGATTGACATTATTTATTTTTTCAACAAATAATAGTAACTATTTATTTATGAAATATATAATTATGAATTTTATTAGATCTATCTTGAATTTATCATAACAACCAATGGTGGTTTCCTACTAAGTCATATTGTAAGTCTTCTAAGTCCACTATTTGGAACCCAAGCAAACATTATTGATATAAGTTTGGTAAAAGTGAAGCACCATATAGAAGATTCTTGTAATTTGTTAGAATTGATCATGGATGTGCTGATCCAGATAGTTCTCAAATCCACTGGGGATGATACAACTAAGTATTCTTTTTCATTATTTTCATTTTTTTGGTGCTTGTATATATATCCTTTAAACTAGATGTCTCACCAATGGGATTACCATTCAAATTTTAATATCATGGGAGATATAGTTATTTTATACATTCTAAATGCATGAAGTATATACTCTGTATTGCTTGAATGAAAATTAACATATCAATGTCTTTGTTTCACACTTTGATAATGATGTCATAGTCTCCCCATAGGGACCTCGTAAGACCTCTCCTCTTTTTGGAAGCCTCCAATGTTCTGGGAACCAATTTAGAGGCCACAAAGACACCAAATCATGTTACAACACATTGTAAACTCAGTAGGGGAAGCTACATATATTACCAATATAGTGTACTTCACATCCATTATTTTTATTATTCTAATAGGTCCCATTAATTTACTAAATCTAAAACATCTATTTTGATTTTATAAAAAAAACGATTTAAAACATCGTACAAGGTGGAAAAATACAGAGACATCATTATCAACAAGATATTTTGTTCATATGATTTTATTAATTAAAAAATAGCAATAATGATACATAACATAGTCACATTAAATGTTTTATAATACTCTGATGTTATATTCATAATCCATTATATGATCTTATAATTATTTCACATTAATTAACAATATAACATCTACTGTTGACTAAAACAATTATTTGATACAAAATATCACACCCATTACCTTAAAAACCTATGATTACATGATTTATAACATGGTTTCTGGTTTTATAAATTTCAATGATAAATGTTTTTATATAGGTAGTGAATTATGAAATAATTACATAAAAATATGAAATTTTCCTATAATATATATTTTTTCCAATAGAAATATGATATTTTGTTTTAAACTCATGTTTTACACATCAATAATTTTATTAATATATCAAATGTTATAAGTTACCATATTTAGTTCCTATAAATCTGTAAATCCAATGAAAAACATGTGAAAATATTGGAATATCAAAACAATCCATATTTTTTGATATAAAATTAATTAGAACCCACTTGTGTAATGAAAAATATATAAAACAATGAATTTGTTTAGATTTTCAAAGTAAAAAATTTATCACATAAATAATATATATCAATATTAGAAAATAAAACTTCTCTCAATGAAAACATTGAAACTTATTATCAATAAAAAAAATACATACATACATAATCAGGGACATGGTAACACATGGAATCATTTCTTATAAAAAACCTATCAACATTAAAATTTTATAAAAATTTATTACTTCATGAAATCAAATTATATCCATAAAACCAATTTTTCTATCTTAGAAAACATTTTATGAAGAATCATATTTATAACCCCTGTTCACTATTTTTTATAACATTTCAAAAATAACTAATTCATAGTCAATTATATTGGAGAACCCTATAGGTTTATGACCTTTTTTCACCATTGAAGTATAAACATTAACCAATGAATTTAAGTGATATATTTGGAAGACCCATTAACATAAAATGTATCAGGATCACCAATAATCATTTATAATTTTTATTTACAATATTATAAATAAATAATTAATAACATATCACATTTTATCATAAAATATTAAAAATATTTTTTGATTTTCTAATAAAAATAGGATTTTCTAATCTCATTAAAACGAGATGAAATATTTATTTCTATGTAAATCATATTAAAAAATAAATTTCATGAATGATAAAACATTTATTCTATGAAATAAAATAGGAAATATTTATAACAATATTGAAAATTAAGAATGGTTTTTTTGGAAAATCTATTAATTTTTTATATTTTCAAAAACATTATTACCACACCTCATGGAATGAATTTAAAAAATGAATTGTTTGAAAATGATTGGAGAGATTCCTTTTAAAACACAAAAATTAAATTACAATTTAATTTTATTTTAATTTTTACATTCTTTTTCGTATAAATGAAAATATTCATAAATAATTCTAAAATAAAAATCATGGAGGAAAAATGTTGTTAGTGAAATAAATTTAAAAATAGTTCCAAATAAATATATAATACGATATTAGTAACATTGGAGTAAAAATAAAATGAATGAATAAAAAATATCATTTTTTTCTAAAACACTATAATTTCATAAATTTAAAAAATCATCCATATGGTAGTTTATCAACTATAGAAAAAAAATATTCCGAGAAAATGACATAAGCCCTAAATAAAGTGAATTATGATGATTTATCACTTATTTTATATAATGAATCATCACCTAAATATTTTACATAAATGAATTAGAAATATTAATAATATATACATCATTTTGAATCATTTCCACGTTAATTACCTTACCACTATCCATTTTGTTTCATTTTTAATATAATTAGTTTTTTAAAACACATTAATGTTATGTCATATCATTTAAGTTTAATAAGTTGGTAATGTAAAAATAACATCAATGAATTTACAATGAAAAAATAAGAAAGTATTGAATCATATAAATATTAATTTATAATTTAATTTTTTTTTAATTTTTATAATATCTATATACCATTATAACCATCCATGTTAGGTGCTCCAAAAAAGTAAGGCACGTAATTTCATTGAGACAATGGTCACCCTATAAATGAATAACGTGTTCATTTTTATCTTAAGATAATATTAGGTGGATAAGATTTTCATATTTTTATACTTATAAAAATGTTATTAAGGTTAATTTAATTCCTTCGTTCAATTATAATAACAATTCATGTAATGTGGAAATGAAAAATAAATCACATAGCTTTGTGGGGATTGTGGTCTACACATACACAGGAGTGAGATTATCATTTTACAATGATGAAAAATGTATGAAGGAATTATCTATATTATATTAGTATAATAATGATAATTTTATATCTATATAATAATTACATTTATTCTATCTTTAAAACTATTCATGTGATGTAGTGATGTAAAATGAAACACATTAGTTCATGGTGGTGGTAGTCCACATGAATGATTATCGAACATAGTTATATTATGTTGGAAGGAATTTGGGATGAAAAATTACATTAACAAAAACAAAATAACATTAAAATATATTTATTATAATTATATTTTATAATAAAATGGTTTTGATAGATTATTTTAGGTGTAATAAGAAACAAACACAAAATAAATTTTTTAAGACTTGTACCACCTCCTTCGATATACCTCATTTGATTACAATTATGTTATTTGGAGGATAGTATTATGGTCACTAAATAGTATTGAGTATGTTTTAATGTATGTTTACAGAGATATTTTTGTATATTATTTTATAGAATATAAGGTTTTCTTAATAGGTTGATATGAGACCCTTTTTATGAGAAATAGTCAATAAATTTTTTTATAAATAAATAAATAATTAACTTTTATGAATTTAATTACCCAAATGAAAATTTTCAGAAGCATATAACATGACTCATTATATAAATAAATTCTCAACTCATGTTTAAATTGTAGGATTTTTATGAATTTAAAATTAATTTTAAATGTTTTACCACATTTAATTTTAATTACATGTCTATTGAAAATATTGACTTTAAGGCCACCATGATTATAGTATAATTAGAATATAAATACACAAAAATAACCAATAATAAATAAATGTCCCTTAAATTCAAGGAACACCATAATTAATCCAAATAATATTACTTTTAATACATTCAAAAATATTTAATCGATTTTTGAATATCATGTATATAATCTCTGTCGACATTATGTAAACATTCTAGGTAATTATACCATAAATTAAACTTTTTAAAAATTTAGAATCACTAATATAGATTAGTATTCATTGAATTTAGATGTTACACTATTCATTATATAAAAAAAATTCTATATTGACTCAATGATATTTTAGATATGGTGACATTTTATGAATACTATTAAAAGAAAATAAAATATTGTTTTTCATCAATGAACACTGGAAAAAAGTGAATATCTTAAAATATATAATTAATATAGTTGAAATTAAATCAATAAATTAAATAAAATATTTTACTGTTTTTATTTTGATTCTTTATCGCATAGCTTTAACTCTATTTTACCCATTTTAACCTTAATCATGGTGATAAAATATTAAAATAGTTATTATTAATCATATAAAAAATAAATAGATATTTTTCTCTATTTAATATATATAATAATAAATTATAAAAAATGTTTAACGAATCATTTTCTATATAATTTTTAAATTCAATTTTATATAAATTATTTAAATAAAAGAATATCTATATTACAAAAATACATATTTGATGAAAAAAATAGATTTTATTCATAAAGAAAGAGTAATGACGAATCCTAGGGAATCAATCGGATTATTGGTTAAAAAATTATTCTTATCTGACTTCTAATCAAATACAAAACAAAAACATAATAATGAAATTAATGTTTTTTAAACAAAAAAATTGTTGTTTTTTTGAAATCGGTATTTTTCTCCATTTACCCAAAAATGAATATTTTTATTAAAATACAAGATAATTAACTGATGATTATGTTGAAATTATGATATTGAAAATGAAGCCCATTTTTTCAATTATAACTTATAAAATTTGTACAAATTAATCATAGAATTCACTAAAATGGAGAAACGAAAAATATTTTTGAGAAAAACATATTTTACATATATAAAATGAATTTATACTTATTCCTTACAATGTAAAAAAATTTATATTAAGGTATTTTATTTTTTAAATAATATTTATATTAAACCCATTTATATACTGTGATTAGAAAAATGATCATTGATAAAAATTCATTTCTCAAAAATAATAGTTTTTCAAAAAAAATATATCTTAACGATAAACGACCTTAATCAAAATTGGGTTATCCTATATTTTTGTAATCATAATATTTTTATAATTGAAAAAATAAATACATATATTTCATAATATGTTTACTCATATTCATACCCTATAAATTAAAACCTATGTTCTAATAGTTATTTTTAATTAATAGTATTTATATATTATTTTGATGTTTGTGTTAAGAATGTTGTTCCATGTGGGGCATGAAATCAAACATAATAACAATTTAAAGTCATATAAGATAATATATTATGATTTTGGGTCGCATCTTATGTTGAATTTAGGATCATGTAGAAAATGACTCCCCTCATGATTTCAGATTTCGTTTTAAGTAGAGGACCCTGAATGGGTGTTTGGGGAAAAATATTTATTTCTAGGGTCATAGGTTGTTGTTTTTTGGTTGTGTTATAGGTTGTTAAAGAAGATGTGGATTATGTGAATGAGTTCTTTTTAAATAAATATTACTTCTTTAGTTTATTTATTAATGTTGAGATAGTCTTTTAATGATTTTTATTCCAATGGAGGAGAATAGATAATAATTAATTAGTTGAAGAATGAGAGGAATAGTTAGTTTGGTAGAATCTGAAGGGCTAGTCAAATATTATACTATTGAATTATTTAATAGATTCGTTCTTCCAAAATTAGGTGTTTAATAAGGGTATAAATTCATGATAAGTTTTTTAAGGGGAGTACCTTTTAAAAAGAAATATAATAAGTCATAATGTCTTGAAATTCACAATGATTATAATATAATATATCGAATGAGATATGATTTTGGTTCTCCCTAGATTACTGAATTTATGAAACAATTCTGGGATTGGAAAGTATATAACATATAATAGATCAATATGAGTTTTAAGGTATGGATAGAATCTTACAGATTAGGTTCTCAATGATCATTTGAAATAAATTTTATACTTACTATTTGTCCTTTGGAAGGTCAATATCTACATTACCAAATTTGATGTTGAAATAAAAGTTAAGTCTAGATTAATATTATAGTTCTATATTTAATGTATAATGGCATAATATTATAGATATACATGAGTTCATAGGAATTATCTTAGTGTGGGTATTGTGATATTAAGGAATACTATTTTTTTTACTTATTCACTTTGTATGGTATAAATGATATTCTATGATCCTAAGAATATTAAATATTTTTTGTTATTATAGTGATTGTATTAGTATTTATATTGAATAACTCTTCCATATTGATTAAATAATAAAATTTTTTATATATTGTGTTAAAATTATTTGATCACGACATGTTCAGATTAGCTTATAGGCTGGTTAAAAATTTATCATCATATGTATAGTCAAACTAGAATATTTTTTGGGAAGAATTGTTACTCTATGAATGGTTGGAAAATAATAAATATTGATTTTCCATATTCTTTTTATTTTTTATGACTTTAAAAAATCACTAATATATGTTAGATAAATTAGTGTTGTCTATCAAAAAGGTACTTTTATCATATAATGACATAACTATTGTGATTCATGTTGAGTGTTATATAATATCTATTAGTTTAAATATAAAATCACCTATATGGAAAGTGGATTATTATAGTGGATCTATTGGTGGTGGGATGATTTGTTTCACACTATAACCTTTCTTTTATGCATTGTCTAACACACAATCATATGGTTAATTTATTTGGTAAATGATTTTAATGATGGTTGGAAATGTTGTATAATATTATTAAGGATGGGAAATACATTTAAAGAATGGTTCATGGAATATTTATTAGTGGATTATCTAATTATTCAATTATGTTTAACTCTCTATCCAATTGTTTTTATGATTGGTTTATATAGGAATGTCTAATTACATGAATGTATGTTATACACTGGGTCTATTATATTAATATAAGGTCAATGTTTTGTGTATATATTTCACTCCACTATAATCATATATTGTTTTTGAAATTTTGAACATTATAGAAATTTCATTATTTATTTTTATTTATAGTTGTCTAATATTAGGGATAATATAATGAAATTATATGTAACAAAATACTTCCAAATAATTTTACCCCATATCAAAGGGGGAGGCTCACAAAAGTTTATATGATAACAATATAAATTATTATTTAGGTATAATATGTTTGGGATCTTATAGGTTCACACTTCTATTTTCTACATCTAGTTTTCTATCAATTATGTACTTTATGAGAGTCATATTTATTGATCTAAAAATTATGAATTCACCTATTAAAATTTATATATATATATATAAAGGTTTCAATTTATAAATATAAAAATATGTAAAACCCAATGAATTATTGATTTGATTCTTTCATAGCATTGTTTAAAGTGAATAAGAAAATTCACTTGATTCCCTATGGTTTGTAATGATTTACATTATATTTTTATATCATTATATGATATATCCTAGTAAGAAACAAATAAAATTATATTTTCAAAAATTATCTATTATATATTAAAATATATAACCATATATCATGACATAATTATGGATGAGGTTAATATCTCTTTAAAACAGTATACTGTCTTTTATTGATTAAAACATTGTTCATGGGATCTGAGGGAATTTTTGTGGACTAAGAGTGTCCTACTAAAACAATAGATGAATATCTTGTAGGTAACATTAAAATTAATTATATATATCACACAGTGAATATATCTCTAGTAATATGCTATGAGTTTTGTATATAGTGTGAATCAAATTCAGGATGCGGACTAAATTCATAATGTGAATACGTTGATATTTTTAAACAGAGGAGAATTTTGTTTTGTAGCACATGTGACATTGGATATTAACATCATGGGCGATGAATTACTTATGGGAAAACATCATATATAATCATTTTTATTTAACTATTATTCATAATTATATTCTTCCATAACAAATCCACCTCCTCAGAACCGTAGGTCTTTTCGAAGGGATTTTAGGTGATTACCTCCCATCCAAATCACTCTCTTCCATGTGTTTGGTCTCTAGCATATACGGTTTCCATAAAATAGTAAAATAACTCAATTATATGAACATTGATTTATTTTATCATGGTCTATAATGTTTTTATGGTTTTATTTTGTGGTGTCTTTTATTGGGATATGATGTTCCTTCGATCTTTTGTAGTTTCCCTTCATGTGGTTCTTTCTATAGGTCACCCCTTATGTTTGATGTGGTGAAGCATGTGAGATTTTAAGAATGTTTGTTTTTATCTAAACTATTTTGAAAACATACCATTTATGTATTTATAGATTAAAATATAGAAATCTATTCTAGGGTCTCTATTTTTGATCCACACATCCATCCAATTAGTGTGGATCTCGAGCTTGTCGTGTGAAACGTGATTCTTAGTCATATGGTTCTGTACCATACAAATGAAAGTATAATCCTAATTAATCATCACTTTATTATTTTTTAAATAATTTATTCATGATTTGATGTTATATTATTTTTTGGAACAATTTTTTAATAAAAGTTCGGTTTCCCAACATTTTGGTAAGTGAAAAGTGATATTCAATTTTATTTGAAATTAATTAATAATTGGGTTTTCAAATTAGTTATTTGACTAAAATCATTTATTAAAATTTTAATGTGTTATGTATTTAAAATTTGGTATACCGTTTTGGGAATTATTTTGAATTCCATACGTGTAAGCCTTCAAATATTTGTGGGAATTTGTATTATTAGTGGTCATCCTCTAGAATCATATATGGTATGTTTTTCTGTGGTTATCATCAGTTCCAAATCCAATAAGCAGTTGGATCGATGATTTGATTGAAATTTTAGTAGGAATCACTTTCTAGGGATTTACCATATTCTATAGACCTTGATTAAAGGTTTATGTGGACCTATATTGGGAACAAGTCCTAATTTACATATGAGTGACTGAGTTAGCCATATCATCAGTTATTATTAGAGAATTTTAATATTTTTCATTTGTGTTTTGGGATTTTGGATTCGTATTATTATGGATATGATAAAACTATTTTTGTAAAATGTAACTAATCGATGGAAATGATAATTTCCCATTGTTTTACCCAGATTAATTCTAAAATTATTTAATATGAATATTTTCTCTTTTATTTGTATATGAAAATAGTTTTATTCATTACATTTTATATTTACTTTATAATTAACCATATATGTATTTTTGTACTTTATTTTGTATGAAAAACCTTGGTGGGGTCCTAATATTCCTATTTATCTCAAAATGTGCACACCCCTTTAGTGGTGTGTAGAGAATGTTTCTTCATTTTATGTAGGAAAAAGAAAGGATCCATAATGTTGATGATTAGATTATGTAATCTAGTTATGTTTACCTGGTGGTGATATAGGGGGACATTTACTATAAATCTAATGGAGTTGTTGTTTTCTTTTATTGTTGTTATTTTGGGTGGTTTGAAATGTTTTGTTAGGATTTATGTTTTTTTATTAAGTTTTTTTGTATCACTTACCCTATTTTTCTTAATTTGGGGTATATTTTTTTAAATTTTTTTATTATGAAATTACTTTATTATGTTTATATATATGTTGTATGTATTGTTTCAGTTTGGTAAAAATAATACTCTCTAGTTGTTGTTCGATGGCTAGGTGTTAGTCATCCAACTGTGGGAATTAGGTAATCTATTTTATCTATTACATGTATTAGTTTGTGTGATAGGTTTTAAGGTTATCTGAGCCAAGATGTGAAACATTGGTATCAGATGGCCATATTTTCTTCAAGTGTCACTTTTCATGATTTTTTTTAGATAAAATATAGGATTTTCAAAACGTGAGAGGTAGTTTATGGTGAGTTCTTTACTAGATCTTGTTGTAATGTGACTCAAGATACATTGGGATGTTGGAATTTTCATCTCTTTTTTTGTCATAATTTCAGTTTATTAGTATGGTTTCTTATTTTAAAATGAGATTATTCTATTTTCGAATAATTTTCATCAATTTTAAGAATATAGTGAGTTCCATTATAAATGTATTCTGAGGGATCTATATGAGGGTGCATGGAGATATACACCTAAATGGAATCCTCTTGTGGATATAAATCTCTTGAAATCTATCAATAAAGTTGTTTTTTAGGGAACAAAATATACCCTAAGTGAAAATGTTGTCATTGTGGTATGGTTAGAAACTAGAGGAGAATGATATTTATTTCGAGAGTTCATACATGAGAACCACCACATCTCATTGGGTGTGATTGGTGCCCATGATATAGAGGTCTATCTAGTCAAAATATATCATGTATTAAATATAAAATATACAATTGAGGTAATCTCCATTATTTTTGAAAGATTTGTACCGGAGGCTCCAAGAAACTAAATATGAGATTCCATGGTGATGAAAAATTTACACATGGTCTTGGATTGGATGGGTTTTAATATCATATTTTTCATAAGTAATTCTAGGAGACTCAATGAATATAAAATTATGTGTATTTCATCACTTTTTAGTAGGGAGATATCAAATTTTTAGGCTACACTAACCATTTTGAGGAACCTATTTGTTATAATATAGAGGTGGTATTGAATAATTTTAAGATAGGAGAGAAATGCTAGTTGGGTTTATGATGAGTTATCAAATCATAAGTATATATGATGAATCATACCACCTATGCAGACATTATACATTGATATGTGATTGTATATATGTATACGACTATAAATCATTTACTTACCATCACTTCTATTCTACCTAGTGTTATCGTCAATAGAAATCTGGATAATATGATGAAGTGGAATGATAATCAAAGGAGTGGTGGATGAGGTTTTCTGTATTGTTCCCCCTCTATAACATAAATAGTAGCCAATACTATTCCCTTATATTTTATATAATAAGGCATGGTTGGGATCACAAGACATACTTATCCCGGAGCTGCAAATATATGTAATTCTTGTGGATGCTAAGGAAACCTGTAGTAGTTCTTCCATGCATTTTTTATGAATTTTTTTGTTAGGGATCCTTGTATTAAAAAGCCACTATAGAATACTAGTAGACTTCATAGTCCACATGGCACCAACCAGAGGCCTCTAGAGTGATCAACCTTAACTATGTGGATTAGTTTCAAGAAGACATTGATATGTGCCTTGTAACATTAATAGGAATTATTCTGTAATACATTCGATTAGAATGTCCTCTTTAATACTCCAATAACATAAAAATTGTATATCATCTAATTTTTATGTTCATAAAAATATAATTTAAATTACATCCATTTTATGGATACACTTATTCCTATTATACAGTGGTATTGGAAAGGGTTTCAAGGTTCACTATTTTCTCTTTCGATAGATGATGAGGAGCTAGTTTGTGATTTCATAGTTCATGATCTATAACTATTCAACATCAACATTTGGATGGTTTAGATATTGTCTTAAAATTATAAGATTTATTTTTTATCATTATTTTCATTTCTTTGTTATTGATTAGAGTTCCAGGTTATTTCATAGAGAGTGGGATTCATATTATGGAAATGTGTGACCCACCCAGTGAGATCTCATGTTTATTTTTGTAGTCATTGTAGTTGATCCCAATTTTGTTACATCCATTATTGATCATCCCTTTTCTTTTAAGAACTTAGATATTGTCTTCCTAGATTAGTTCTCTGGTCTTCCTCTCAAGAGGAATTTATTGTTTATTATTGATCTCGTGTTGGGTACTTGCATGATATTTATACACTTATATAATATGCATCTTGTAGTATATAAGGATCTCTAGATCTAATTAGGATTATTTAAAATAGAATTATTTTCAGCCATTAATTTATATATGGGATAACATTTTCCTCTTTTCCAATAAGGAATATGATTCACTAAAATTGTGTGTGTACTTTATGAATTTTAACTAGGTGTAAATTAAAAACTAGTACAATTTTCCACATCTTTATGACTTGTTTATTTTGATAAATGATGTGATGTGGGTTTGTAAATCAATATTTGGTTAGATTGTCATCAAATAATATTTTAGGAGTCCTATTTCTTGAAGAAAATTATTATTAATATGTATTCCCATTATCAAGTGCATTGAATCCTTTTTATCTTATTATCACTCCTACTATTTTTATTAATGTGATGAATTATATAATCCATCTATATCAAAACACATTCGGCATATTATTCATCCATGATATCCTAGTGTATTTTATATTCATGTATGATCATGAACACCCTATTCATTATGTCTTATAAATATTTATTTGTTATAGAATTTATGGATTTATTTAAAAATATAGTTTGACGATCCAATAAGTGGTGTTCATGGGTGATATTATTTTTTAATTTTGTATATTAAGTTGTTCCTATGAAATAGAATGTTGTCTTGTCATGATTAAAACCAAAAAATGTATTTAAGATTCATATATTCTTATGTCTGGTTAGATTCTAAATTTTATTCATCAATGATTTCTCAAAGTTGGTCTCACCTTTGACAACACATTCCAAGAAAGTGGTGAAGGACACATAATATAATAAATACCTGAATTTTTTGATGAGTTGTAATATAATTAACATCATATTCTATTTGAATCTATCCTAATCTTAGTATAGGGTATGAGTTATAATATTATTTTTCATATATTTATATTGGTTTGACCAATTTCTCTCATCATCTTCAATTTCATGATAAGAATTATCCAAGTCATGATTTATAGTGTTTTCTTATTAAGAATGTTCATAAATGTTAAAAATAATCTATTTTTGGGAGAGGGTCATGGTATTTTATTATCATAAAATATTGATATATAAATTCTCTTTGATTCTCTTGAATCTCATATAGATATTTTCAGTGGAATAACTTCTGATTATTGACACCAACATCACTTAAACACTAGGTAAGGGAAATTTCATTATAGATTCCCTCAATTTAAAAAATTGACCAACTTCTATTTATGAACCAAAATAAGAGTAGAACCTTGTTGGTCTATTCATAAATTTATATCTTGAGACACATGATAATGGTCCAACAATTTTTATGTCCAATTTTCTATTATTATTATATCTTCTATACTATAATATACCAGGACAACAAGTATATTATGATTTTAAAAGAATTAGTGAAATATTATATAGTTGAGAACTATTTCTATTTTTATATCCCTTTTTATTTTAATATTCATTTCATGGATAAATTATTCATCCTGTCATCTAAAAAGAATTTTGTTATTTTATTATTTTTAAATTTTTGTTTGTTCTATTCACCAGGTCACTACAAGTACATATTATGAAATGAGACTGTGTATTCGGTGGTTAGGTATATAGTTCGACATCACTAATCATATGCCCCACTTTTATACCATCCAACAAATAATGACAGAGCACATGAATCCTTTTTTTCTATTCTTGTATCTTTAAATACTAGTGAGGAAATGGTACATGTTATCCATGGAAATCATTGTTATGTTTTCATGGTTACTCTAGGGGAACAATGATATATAGGTAGTGATTGAACGGTAAATTAAATTAACAGATTTTATTCCAATTTATGACACCGCTAAGGTTAATGATATTGTTATATTGTATAGGAAGAATATTTTGATGTTTCTATGAGTCCCCTATATCATTTCCACAGACAAGGACTCTAGGTTTACCTCTAGATTCCAAAGTAGTCTTCAAAAGGTGATTGGGACTCAGAACAGATTGATTAAAGTTTAGCATTTGTAGATTGATGGTATGATTAATATTTTTATTCATATTTTGGGTTATATGTTATCTTTCATAATTTTTTATTTTTTTGAATCATGGGACAACCATATCAGACTGGTCGAGGTTGCGTATAAAAATTGGTACTATATTTCAATCATAATATATTCTTTTGACGATTTGTGTGGTCAACTATACAGGTCGGAAATTTTTTGGGATGAAATGGGGGATGCCTCTCTTGTGGGACTAACTATCATAAATTAGATATAAGAAATGATTTTTTATATATGTAACTACATTTTTATATCTCATAGATCGTATAAATTGTATGGGAATCCTTGACATTTCTATTTTTACTTTTAAATTTGTGTCCATTTTTTCTTAATAGTCTCTCAGCAGTTGGGTCGTCATCATATTAGGAAACAATGAGAAATGGATCAAAAGTATGTTGGACTATTTTTGGTCACAGAATGGCCTCAGAAGTTTTCATATATATTATAATTTATTGCTCATTTGGCAGGCATAAAGGATCTTTTTAACATATCTCAGCTCATGATGAGACACCCTAATCCCATTATTTTTCTGAGTTTCTAATATATTGAGTTTTTTCTAACTATTAATTTTTTTGAGAAACTAGTTGTGTTAATTTTTTCTCTATTATATGGCGTTTTATGATATTTAATATGTAGGTTGTTTTATTATTATGTCCCAAATTAGATTCTCCTGAGGCTTGGGTGCATGAATTTTTAGTGGGGGAGTGGTAACCTTAATTCTTTCTAAAGCATTCTTCTTCAACATTAATTCTTGAAAATGTAATGTCAGATGGTATGGAGACTATAATATCCCTCTAAATTGGTATAAACTATTATAATTTTTCAGATCTTTTTCTTAGTTTCGGAGTGCATTATAGCCTATATGGATTTTACAATAGAATCTGAGCTAGGAACATGATATAGGGATCATTAATTCCATGAATACAATTCATAAAATGAATATTTCATAAATAATAATTCATGTATTTTTCCAGATCATTAAACATGTTCATATAATGAATAGTACTCACAATGTAAATTTATAAATAAGACTTTTTTTAATCTAGGTGATTCCTTTTCTAGGCTACATGTGACCTAAGGTATAAACATCCTATGTTAATGATTCATGACGATAATCATTTATTCCTTCATAGTGTTATTTTTATTACAATCATGAATCTTATTTTTCAAATATTAATCTGCATCCCATGAACCCTTTGTCTCTCCTGGATGATTTTTGGAGATTCATTCCCTTATAGATAGCTCTTTTATGCATGTTTAATCATTATCATGGTTATTTTCTCACCTTTTGATAAGATATTTATAGATACCATCATTTTTTTCTATTATAATTCATTTGGAATTAGCATTAGTTTATTTTTTTGGAGTTATTGATCATTATATGATGCTCCATTGAACTTATGTACTCTCCCCTGTATTGTTTCTATTGTGATCTCGCCCCCAAAATTGATTTGGGTGTGGAATGCATGTTAATTTACATATGTATTGATTTATCTGATTCTCCAATACTCTATTTAATGTAATTGGATTTATACTCTACTAGATAAATTATCTAGAGACATGGGCATATCACCATGATTTTTTTGTTAAATCACTTTATATTTCTGTATAAACATATTTTAAAAAATAATTTCTATATGTTTTCTAATGACACATTCCTATGGAAATATGCTTCCATAACATAACACCCCACCTAGAATTCACATCTTTCCCCATAGTGATTATTCACCTCAATCCCTCACATGATTCCTCCCCTCGTCAACCCCTATCTATTTCCTCCTCTCGTCTATGTGTTAAGATCCACCCCTACTCCTTCCCATAATTCTCCTCTCATCCCCATAGTTATTCTCTTTTTACATCTGGTGTGTTATTATTCCGACCACCATTATCAAAAATTTCCCCTCTAATCCATCTCATTCTTCAGACGATTATCCTCCATTATATGCATCATTTGAACCTTGTACCTTCTATATGTGTCTTTTTTGATGGGTGGAACAAGTAAGATCTCCATATTCTACATCATCTAATCTCTTTTCTTTTGTAATTGGAATAATAATAGAGCTGCATCTGAGACCTTCAATGAGCATGACCCTTTCGATATGACCCCTAAATTTCTTATGAATCATAACCCGCATTCTCCTAGACCGGTCATCTCCATTCATCCATGTGAATGGGTTATGCTATCATCATTTTTATCCCCAAATTAATTTCATTTTGATTTCATTTGGTACTCGTATACTTTTGATTATATATTTAAATTCCTTCTAATAATATTTAAATTTGTACCCTAGAATCCCATAGTCAGTTTTTTCTTTATTTAATTTTAATAATATATATGGAATTTCATCCTAAGAGACTAAATTGTTTAGTAGTCTTGGTAATCTATATACATACTTGATAATTACATGAAATTTTATTACACAAATGAAATAATAACTTTTTTAAAAAAATATTAATATTCCATCTATAACTTCAATTTATATCATTCAATGAAAACATCCTATAATCCTTGTGTGGGAATCATGTAAAGGTGAGATCAAATTATCTGTAAGGTTTATGTACTCAAGATGATATCCATAATCAATATGCTTAAATAATATGGAATGTTAAATAAATAATCACACAATACATTTAGATAACATCTTAAAATGAATAGAAAAGTCATAAATAGTTAGGAATGGTTAATTAATTGAAAAACCTTCCATCTAATCCATTATTGTGAATGACTGGAATATAAAGATAATATAATTTAAAAAATATCATGGAAAATTATAATTTAATTTTGGATGAATAAAATTATTAATTATTGTATGTGAGATATCACATGATGATTATAACATTACCATCAACATATATCATCGATACAGTCTAAAAATATGCGGTTGAAAGAAATCTGTTTTCGCATCCTACAACTCTATACTCAATATCTATCCTCAATATTTTTTAAAACTGTTGGTTACAAATGCATAGGGATGGAACAACTAATTTTGTATCATGAGACATGACAATGCATTTATGGGGTATCTATAATTTTCCTCACCCATATCATTATTTCTGCATAATTCCACATATATTGAATAATAGATTTAATTGTTGAACAATATTCTTTATCATTAAATATCTTTATTGATTAAATGATACATATTTATCAATATTTCCCTTATTAATAAAATAACTATCAATACAATAAATGTATGTAAAAATGAAATACGGTTTTAAAATAATCATATCTACTACATAGTAATATGGAAATTTAAGATAAATTTATAATACAATGAAGAAAACGATATCAATTAAAAAAGCAATTGAAATATAATGATAACTTTTTTCACAATCAAATTTTCTATTCATATCCTCTTAGATGAAATAATTAAAATTGAAACATAAAATTCAATGGATAATAATGGAATCATGATATTTCATGTATATGGGTAATAAATATACAATATAATATAAATTAGATGTATAATAATAAATATGTGTTACTGGAGCATAAATTGAGATGAAACCCCCGAACATAGGATAACTTTTAATTGAACATTAATTATCATATATAATTGTGTTTTTAGAATTTTTATTAACATAAAAAATATTAATATTTATAATATCTTATAATATCCTTTTAAAACAACCTATAGACCATTCATTATAAAGAGTTCCTTATTTTCATTTTTTTGTTATTTACTACATTGTTTTCATTTGGATATTTTGTAATTGAGTATCCAATTATTGCACATAATACAGAGTTCTATAATCTATATAATAATAATAAGGACATATTTATCATATTTTGGGAAATATTTTATTTTTAAATCCAATATGGAATGATGGTTATGAAAAACTAAGTATGTTGCGATCATGGAGATGGTTGGGCGTACAAATGTTTGAGTAATGTTTCCATTTTCCAATGACTATTATGTAGAGAAGTTAACTAATATATTTTGTTTATAGAATGATAATAATATCCTATATAACATATTATATATTTATATAGATCATCCATGTGTTTTGGTTATAAAAATAGACATGGATCGCTTTGTGAAGGCGGTAGTCCATACGTAAACAAACGATGCTATCATCTTTATGTTAGAGAAAAGGTAAGAAAGAAAATGACATATTATATTTGAAGAATGATAAATATATCATTAATAAAATAATCATGTAATTTATATCACACATATTTTTTAACATTTAAATTATTATATTCTAGATAATGAGTTTGTGAAAGACGAATCAGATAGCTTCATTTGGTGGTAGTCCACCATACACACAAGAAACATTATCATATCTCCTAAATAAGGGATGGTTAAAATGATAAACTGAATCTAGAGGTATAAATGTGTTATATATAATATATATATATATACTCTATATCCCATATCATACCCAACCATGAATGGTAAAAATATAAGAATTATTGAAATTTTTTAATGAGTTGGTTTTCTATTATGTTCATGAACGATAATTATGTAACCCAATTGATGTAAGTGAATAAGGATTTAGGTCTTTATGTTTTTAAAATAACATCACATTATATGAAATACAATGATAATACTATATAATCCTATTTTTATAATAATTTAATGAGGTGGATAATAGAATAAAATAATGTCTCTCACTAAAGAACACAACATCTTCTTTATGTATTCTATTAATGTTTTCAATAAAGACTTTATAGGTTAGATTTATTAAAAAATAAGGATTATAAGATAAGGGGGAAGAATCTGGGAAGTTATTTGAGTATGGTTTGTTCAATAAAAACGAATTGGGAGGTGTGAAGAAGTCAGAGGATTATGTTTTCTTTTTTTATTATCAGAGGAGTGGAAATTTTGTAATTACACAAATGTATTCAATATTGGGAGTTCTCTACTACCATATTTTGATTAAAAAATTATAATAAATGTTTTACGGGGATTATATGGTGGATCCACACAATGAAACAAATTATTTAAAAAAATATATTTAACTTCTACGACCTTTTTCATTTACCATTTTGGGTTTTCATTAGAGTAACTACTATATTAATCCTAGGTAATTTATATATTAATAATAATATAAAATGATTCTTAATAGATATTTTAGATAAAAATATTCTAAATATCATTTATAATTTATGAAATAAAAATTCTATGTGTGTTAGAAACTAATTTTAACACAAGTCCTTGTAATGTGAAAAAATAACACTTTAACCATAACTGTAACAATCATGTTTTTATTATTTATGGGTCAATATTTTCAGTATAAAAAAAACTTTTTACATGAATGGAATATAGTTTTTTCCTATTCTTATTTAGGAATCACATGGAAAAATATAGTATTTCATTAATTTTAAATCATTCCATAAAATATCTTTTATTAATAAATAACAATGACGACAATTTTAACAAAATTTAGTTATTTTGAATTAATACAAATATAAAAAACGATAAAATTAAAATATACTAAATTCAATCCTATATAACATAATATATCCATCAAATAAATTAATTTAACAAAAATAATTCATTCAATTTACATCAGATTTTTTATTTTTAGTATCTTTTAATTTATTGAATTATTAAATAAATAAAAAATTTGGCATTTCATATGATATAAATTAATTATTACACCACCAAAAAGTTCTGTAGAATTAAAATTATAAAAATATAATTTATGATATAATTGTTACTTTATCCTTGGTAATTAATTTTTAATATTTTTAATATTCATTTTGATCAAAAATTTCGTATTTTTATTGTACATTATAAATTATAATGATTTTAAATATTGAATCCATTATTATAAATTAAATTAACATAAGTGGGAAATATTAATTTATAATTAATCCCACTGAGGGGTGCGAAATTAATTTTTAAAAAATATTTTTCAAATATTTATAGTGTATCATATAATAAATCAACATGAATAAAATTAAAGTGTAATAAATTTGATAAATTTACATATTTTTTAACAAATTTTACATTAAAACACAATAAATATATTATTTATCATTATAAATTATTTAATCAAGAATGCGGTTTCAGTTAAAGTTCATTATTTTTCACTATTCATCACAAAAAAAATACTTTTTAGAAAATTCCAAAAACTTCACCCTAAAATAATTTCGATATTAATATTTCATATAGGAATACTATTTTTCCAAGACAATTTTCTAAATGTGTTTTTTTTTCAGAGTGCATACTCAAGAGGGAGGGTGAATTGCGTTCCAATAAAAATTTCTGTTAAAAATATTTCTATTAAAATCCCCCAATTAAAAACTAAGTTAAATTGTACTGAATTTGCAAAACAGTAATGATTCAATTAGGTTCTCAAAATATTGATTAGATCTCAGTTAATTTAATCAGAAGATTAAATTATATTTTGAAACTAATCTTCTGATTTACATAATTTAATACACTTACTAGAACAACTATCAAAGTAACTTTAAAACAATTTTATATTTCAACGTAATTAGAAGCAGAAAATAAAGTATGTAATATACTTTTAGGATTAATATAAGATGAAAAATAGATATAACCAAGAGGTTCAGTCTCAAGCTAATACGTATTCCTCTCAAACAATTTATATAAATTTTATCCACACCCTCGATCGGGGTAAACAACAGTGAAAAGAATTTCTAGGTACTAAGTCCTCTACCACAGTTCTTCGTGGGAAAACAAGAACGATAACACATTGGTTGTCCAGGTCCTACTTGACCTCTACCACTATCCACAGTGGGATACAAGAGAGTTATAGAAGGTTTGTGTAAGGATTTAGAAATCCTTTAGCTTAGCTAAGGAGACAGTGTGAGTATAACATATAAAGAGTATGCACAATATTCAAAATTTAAATAAAAGAATCTATGAGAGATCATATATGAGTTTTATAATGATCTAGTGATTTAAAGTGAAGCTCTGGACTCCATTTGATTTGTCAGAAATGATTCTGCGTCCTTCTCTGGTTTTTTTTTGTAAAACAGAGTGTCGTTTTCTTCCTTGGTTTTCAGGTTCAGCTTGATCAGCTTGAGTGTATTAGAATCTCATTGTAGTTCTTCACTCCTTGACTGAAGTTCTGTTTGTGTTATCTTCTTGTATGAATCGCTTTACGTATGTATAGTGTTCTTCGACTATGAATGTAGTCTTTATGTATGAACCACTTTACACCATTCTTTTTCCCTTTTTGTGCACCTCACGCAACTTCTTGTTGTTATCTTTTTCCCTGTATTTGTACTTCTTTTATATATTTCAACACTGGAAATGGGAATGATTACCTTTTCATAGTTATGAGGAACAGTTCCCTGACATTCCAACAACTAACATTAAATAACATTAATTTCATTAAAATATTAAAATATGACTCTTTCTTAATAAATAAATAATGGTGACGAATGTAGAGTTTAGGAATCAGTGACTGGTAAGTCTTTCAGTAGCTTTCTATCGGTAGATATGTAACGATGGACATTGTATAGTAGTGAGCTCCTATCGGTATCTCTTTGTCCTTATACCAGAAGCTCCTTTTATCAGTAGTTGTTACTCTGTGTATCAGTAGCTCTATGTACTGGTGAATCCTTCTATCGGTTGCTGTTGGTCTTTCGGTAGCTTGCTTGTATCAGGGGATCCTTTGTATGGTGACTATCTGTATCAGTAAACTTTGTATCCGTACCTTGTGCATATCGGTAGCTTCGTTATGTACTAGTGATTGTGTGTATCATTAGAAATGTTCTATCAGTATCTCTTATTCTATCGGTAGCTTTCTGTATCAATGGACATGATATATCAGTGACATGTTCTTACCGGTGGACTTATACATATCGGTAGCTCTGCGTATCAGTGACCTTTGCTTATTGGTGACTATGTCTATCGATAGACTAAGTACTGGTAGATCTCTATCAGTATCTATAAGCATATCCGTGACTTAACACTTACTTTCTTTAGGAAAAACATATCTGATTGAGTTAGAATTATTTCAAAATTCATATAAAAATATATAATCATTGATTAACATATTTCAGAGACTATTATAATATTATTATCATCTTGATAATATAATGTCATAGGTTAAATGAAATAACATATAGATAAACATTAATTGGGATTATCAAAGTATGTGAATTCATAATTGGGATTATCAAAATAGGTGAGGTCAACAATCTCCCCCTTTTTTATAATCACAAATTGTGATATTATTCAGAGGATATTGCATTAGATCAAATTGTATCAGAGAAAATAATGTATTATAAAACATATATAGTAAAGATAAAATATAAAACATTTGTACCTGAGGAAAATGAATTAATATCATAAAAGATAGTATTACTCCTCCTTTGTCATAAAATATATTACTTATCCCGCACATATGATTCCCTTAGATAGTATTTATCTCCCTTTGTGATAATAAAAAAGTGGGTCACGAAGGAAATATAGGAGAAGAGAAGTAACAAAGAGTAAAAGAAAGTAATAGCATACATATTCCTTGGAGAAATCAGATACAAAGAAATATATAAATGAAACAAAATGAAATATAAGTGTTTCATATCAAAAATCCTAGCCACTTATCAATCCATATATTTAGAATGATATTTCCCCTTGGGATCAGAAGAGGATTTAGGTGCGGTTGATTCTAGTGGAGGCTTAGGAACACCAGAAATGATCAGATGTGGCTAAGCTACTGAAACTGTTCCTGGCATGTACTGTTTAGCTCTCTGAATGATCATAGGAGTATGGCTTCATATAGCTTGGGCTGGAGTCATCTGAATAGAAGAAGTAGTAGGGGGAAGAGACAGGTAAAGCTGGAGTTATAATCACTGGCTGAGCATCAACATGAAAGAAAGGAAACAATAGATATCTGAAATCCATAATGATTCATCCTCCTCTTTCCATGGAAGAAATGAAATCATCCTTGTTTTCCATAAATTTTTCCAATGCAGGGGTCAACCCTCTGAGCTTGCTGACTTGTTCTCAGTATGCATTAATGACTGGTGGTAGCTTCATGTTTTCTAACATAATCATGAAATGATTGATGAGCTGATTCTTCGTATAAACCATTTTGAAATAGTAATCTACCTTGTCTTTCACCTCTTTCTGAGAAGCAGAAGCTTCTCTCATATAGTCTAGAACAATATTCATGATATCTCTATTGGTATCTCTAGTAGAAGTTACCACTTTGGTTAGATCAAATGAGTCCACAGAGCCACTGGTTGATGCTGAACCAAGCTCCTCCTCCATCAAAGCTCTAATCTGATACAAATCCACTGATGATCTGGAAGCAAGAGAACCAATAGAGAATGTCACATTATCTTTGATACTCTTAGTTAGACCATTAATAATATTTTTAACTACAGAATCATGGGTGATAAAAATAATTTGTTGTGGAATGCTTAAACTCCTCAAAAACTGAGACCATTTGACTAACCACGCTCTTCACGTAATCCAGATCCTTGTCTGCTTGAGATTTAGAACTCATATAGGATTCTAGAGAGATAACTGATTACTTTAGAATTTTGACAGTTTCTTCCAGTCCGGATACATGAGTCTGGCAAGCTATAACTTCATCCACTATCTCTACCACAATGGTTGACACATTACAACCATGATATAGTTCTAAGGACTTTTTCCAAATTACTCATCTCTTCAACAAAACAACTCTTTAATTCAGGAACAGAAGAACTCAAAATCTCTTTCATCTCACCCTTTAAAGATGATAAGACATTCTTGGTGACCATATCAGCAAGTGTGACCACAACAGGTGCTCTTTCAGACACAATACTGGCCACAAATTCATTCATAATCGATTAAATGGATGACACTAAGGATACTTCCGTTTTTTCTTATTTCATCCACAAAACTGATTTTGAGATCAGACTTGAGCCTATCCAGATCATCTATTCTGACCACATCTTTATGTAATATCTCAAACAGTATATCATAATCGATTTTTGGTCTTCGAAGGGATGTCGCACTAACAGATTCTGGGTAATCCAATCCACAAACTACAAACCCTGGGTCCTCTACCTAGTCCTCAAACTCAACATCCATTGAAACACTACCAAACCTAGTTGGATGGTCCCCCTTAACTGGTTCATTATCCTATACAACAACAACACCATCGGCTGCTTGGTCTTCTTCTTCAGAGTCTTGCACAACTATCTCCATTTCTCCAGCAGCAGGAGGCTCCTCGGGAATAGGAGTATGTCTATCAACTTCATCAAGAACAGCCTCTAAAGGCACATCAGAACATCGATCAGAGGACTTAAGCTCAAGGTGGCGGAAGATGATGCTTCAGTTTCAGATCCTCTTTCTTGTTCCTCATTCTTTGGGATAGCATCTTCCTGGTCTGGTCTCTGCTGCTCTTCCTCAACTACAGGTTCCTTCTCATTTATTACACATAAAATAGTTTATATACTAGGTAGTTTCAAAGAAGTACTTCCCTTTTCTTGAAACACCACTTAATGATTTGGGCTATGAGGAATGTTTGCGTCTCCTTCATCGGCTGTAGAAGAATATTCCTCTTCAAAATCATCACTATACTGTGGATTTTCTTCATCAGGTCCCAAACCTGGATCCCCCACATCCTTAGGCCTTGAGGGATGATCCAAGGGATTGAACTTATCATTTAGCTTCTTATCATCAGTAACCCACTCTCCTCTCCATGGATTATAGATTATCTTCATGTATTTACATACAGTTCTTGTGATACAAAAGTTGTTTTTTACAACTATTGTCTCATCCTGAGACTCAGATAATCCTATTACCTTAATAATCACTAAGATCTACTTGGCCAAGAATAAGGAATTTGTATTTGATATTGGCCGTATCATATCCTCTATTTGAATCATTAGCAGCATGCATAGATTTAATTTCACACCATGTATTAAGAGATTTATTGGTATCTCAAATTTGAAAAGTCCCCCCTCCTTGGAATTAAAACATGCTGAAAAAACATGAATGGAAATCTGTTCACTCCATCCATTTCAGAAACCACCACCTATATTTGCTTGCCACTACTGGTGATCTCCTCTAAGGAAGTGTCATAATAAAATATGTCACTTATAGGTGGTACTGTCTTTGATGAATATCAAAAAGCACCTTCTTGTGAAACCTTTAGGAAATCCGCCCACTCAATACATGAAAATTCTATCTCCTCTCCATTCACGACAGATACCATCCTATTCTCGATTCTAATTATTCAAACCGAACATACTCATTGAACTGTTTTACCAGCTTTAGATAGTAGGGAACATTGTTTTTCGAAAAGCACTCTACCCACTTTTGAACGTTGATAACCTCTAGAACTAACGATTCACTAGACAAAATCCATTCCACACATAGCTATTTTTCAATCACAATGACTCTATTTTGTAAATACGGGTTTACTGGTTGCCTCCCTCACCTTGTTTTATTAACATAGATACTTGCTTCTTGAACTATCTTATGCTTATTCACATTCATCTCATCAATGTCATCTCTGACAGAAGGGAGTTTGGTTTTTTCCATCTCTGGTTCGAGGAACATAGGGTTCTCACGAGATATTCGAGAGCTAAGGCTTGAGGGTAAAGGAAAGAATCAGTGGATTAAGAGGTAACTATGGCTTCATTTTATTATTTAGGAATCATAAAATAAATAATTAAAATAAAATATGTAAAGTATAGATGATATAGATTCTGGCGGCCGACAGAAGTTTAAAACAACACTTACTAAATGGTAGGGTATACCGGTGAGAATTCTTAAAGGTGAGATCCACTAATCGGTGAGGCATATCGGTGAGGTATATCAATGAGGTTTCATATCGGCGAGGTTTCATATCGTTGAGGTATATCAGTGAGGTTTCTCACCGGTGATGTATATAGGTGTGGTTTCATACCGATGACGTATGTCAGTGATCTATCAATCCTAACTCAAGTCTAATGTAACTTAACCTATCCAAACGTAAATGTTTGGTAAAAATGTCAGCTAATTGATGTTCATTACCTATAAATTCAAGAGTAATATCACCTTTTTGGTAATGATGTCCTAAGAAATGGTTCCTTACATCAATGTGTTTGGTCCTAGGGTGAGACATATGATTCTTAGAGATTTTAATTGCACTAATGTTATCATAGTTAATTGAAACATGCTTAAAATATTATCCATAGTCCAAAAGAGTGTCTTTCATCCATAGAATTTGTGCACAGCAACTACCAGAAGCTATATACTCTGCTTCAGCAGTAGACAAAGCTACAGAATTCTATTTCATACTAAACCAAGATACTAAGGATTTCCCAATAAATGAAATCTTCTAGATGTGGTTTTTCTATCTAACGTGCAACTAGAAAAGTCCACATCTGAATGACTCATTAATTCAAATGAGTGTCCATTTGGATAAAAAAACCTAAATATGCGGTATGTTTAAGATACTTAAAAATTCTATTAACAGCAATCAAATGAGGTTCTTTAGGATTATCTTGAAATCTTGCACACATACACACACTAAACATAATATATGGTCGACTAGCAGTAAAGTAAAGTAAGCATCCAATCATACCTTGGTAGTTGGTTTGATCCACTGGTTTCCCAGTTTCATCTGCATCCGATTTATAGATAGTACTGATAGGGGTATCACTTTCCTTAAAACTATCCAAACCAAAACGTTTTAAAAGATTCTTTGTATATTTAATTTTATTCAAAATAATATCATTTTCATTTTGAAAAACATGAAATCCAAGAAAATATTTGAGTTCTCCCACTAAACTCATTTCAAATTCATTTTTCATACTCTCTGAAAAATCAGTACATAAATAATGTTTATAAGATCAAAAAATAATATCATCAACATAGATTTGTACAATCAAAACATCATTAGAAATTATTTTAATAAAAATAGTTGGATTAGTAATCCCTTTAGTAAAACCATTTGAGATAAGAAAATTACTAAGTCTATCATACCAAGCTCTTGGAGAATTTTTCAAACCATATAAAGATTTAGATAGTTTGAAAACATGATTTGGAAAATGAGTATTAGTAAATCTAGGTGGTTGTTCAACAAAAACATATTCCATTATAAAACCATTCAAAAATGCACTTTTGACATCCATTTGATCTAACATGAAATTCATATTAGCAGCATAGGCAAGTAGAATCCTAATGGATTCTAATATAGCTACAGGTGCAATGGTTTTCTCATAGTCTATTCCTTCCTCTTGACTATATCCGTGTGCAACTAACCTAGCTTTGTTTCTAACTATATTATCGGATTCATCAACTTTGTATCTAAAAACCCATTTAGTGCATATGGTCAAGGTTTTCTTTGGTCAGTCAACCAATTCCCAGAAATTGTTTCTTTCATATTGATTTAGTTATTCTTGTATTTTAATTACCCAAAATTCATCATTGATTGCATCATTTGACATTTTTAGTTTCTAGATATGAATGAAAAGCGTGATGTTCAACCTGGTTTCTTAGAGAAGCTCTAGTCTGTGTCCCTGTATCAAGATTACCAACAACAACATCTAAAGGATGATTCTTTAGAATCCTAGTTGATCTAGTTAAGGTAGGACTAGAAATTTCAGGTTCATATCTACGTTCAGGCTCAATAGAAGAAGATTCTGGAATATAACTAGAACTAGTTGTCTTTACAACATGTTCATTGATTTTATCATTACAATCCAGAACTGACAAGTCTTCGTCAAGACATTCAATGGGAGATTTGGGTTCATATGGATCAGTTTCATCAAACTTGTTGTGAACAGATTCATCCACAAATTTAATTATTTTATTAACGAATCTATAGGCTTTTCTAGATAAATAATAACCAATAAAAATTCCTTCATCACATTTAGAAGAAAACTTTTCAAGATTATCCTTTGTATTGTAAATAAAGACTTTGCAACCAAAAACTCTGAAGTAATTTACCATAGGTTTTCTATTGTTCCACAACTCATAAGGGGTCTTCTTAAGAACGTGTCTAATTAAGACTCTATTTATAATATAACAAGATGTATCTATAGCTTTTTCCCAAAAATTAATTGGCAGGTCATACTCATTAAGCATAGTTCTTGCAATTTCATGAAGGGTTATATTTCTTCTTTCTACTACACCATTCTGCTGAGGTGTTCTAGGGGCAGATAAATTATGATTATAGCCATTGTGTGAGAAATAAAATTCAAACCCATGATTTTCAAACTCATGACCATGGTCACTTTTCAGGGTCTTAATCTTAAGTACACTAAGGTTTTCTATAGGCTTGGAGTATTTAATAAAGAAAGAACAAGCTTCACTTTTGTGAGCTAAGAAGTATACCCAAGTATATCTAGAAAAGTCATCTACTAAGACATAGAAATAGTGCGTACCATTTAAACTAGAAACTCTAGAAGGTCCAAACAATCCATGTGAACCAAATCGAGAGGTTGAGAACTTGAAACTTCATTCATTGATTTAAAAGAAACTTTGTGTTGCTTTCACTTTTTATTGGGATTACAAAATTTGTCAGTTGGGAATTCAAGTTTAGATAGGTCTCTAACTAAGTTTTTCCTTGTCAGTTTTCTAAGTGAATAAATACTGCAATGTCCTAATCATCTATTCTATATACAAGACACTTTATGAAATGCATTTTAGCAAGTAATGTTCTGTTTAGATAAATAATTCAAATCAATAGTATAAACATTTTCATTTCTAAAAGAAAAAATACTAAAACATTTTTAGAATTAAAAACATAAAAAGAATAATTTTCAAATTTAACATTGAATCCATCATCACACAACTGAGATATTCTTAAAAAATTATATTAAGTTCAATCAAGAAATAAAACATTGGAAATTAAAACTCAATTAGTGTTACCAATCTGGCCTAGGCTGATGATCATTCCTTTAGAATTATCTCCAAAGGTGACATGGCCTCCATCAGCATTGACTATTCTATTGAAACATGAGTAATCCCCAGTCATATGCCTTGAACATCCACTGTCTAGGTACCATATCTTCTTATGTGAAATCATCAAGAATGTTTCCTATAAAACAGGTTTAAACAGAGAATGATTTTGGTACCTAGATTTTCTAGAGTCCAGCTAGGTTAGAAAGAAAAGATTTAGGTAACCATATTTGTCTAATGGGTCTCAAATAACATACATAATCAATAGATTTTGAAAGATAAATGTAATTTGATCTACAACTATGTGTTTAAATAGATGAAGCATATGAATTTCCAGAACTAGAAATAGCAGCATTCTGTCCAGATTTTGGAATAAATCTAGTTTTACTAATCTGTCTCTTTCCTGGCTGATAACCTATCTAGTGATATATTTTGGTGCCACTTGTTTTCCTAGAATTTGATTCAGTGTATATTTTCCATTTGTGAATTTATCTAAGTCTTTCATTAATTGCTTATTAAACAATTTTATTTTATTATTTTCCTTCATCAGTTGAGAAGTCTCTTCCTTTTCAATATCAAGGGATGATTTAACGGAGCTGGTCAAAGCATGCTATTTCTTTAATGCTTTATATTTTTCCTTCAATTTATTACATATCTCATCTAGAATATTACAATAATCAAATAACTCTTCACTGGACATATTTTCATATTCAGAATCAGAATCAACTCTAGAATAATAAGAATTTAAAGTAGTAGTATCCAGTGTTACATCATATGTGTTTGTCTTAAAAAACATGTGGGCATGATTCTTTTCAGAATCAGAAACATCAGATTCACTTGTGGTGTCTTATGAAGCACTCCAGGTTACATTCATAGATTTATTATACTTATTGTCCTTGTAGTCAAGTTTCTTCTTGAACTTATATTTTGGACAGTCATCTTTTACATGTCCTTTCCTTTTGCAGTCATAACAGACAATCTCATCACTCTTATCAGACTTTCTCCAGTCCCTCTTCCAATGACTTTTTTTTATCATACTTTCATTTGTAGTTTTATTTTCTGAATAATTTCTTCTTCCTGTAATACTTCATGATTCATTCTGGCTATTTGAGCTATCTCAGCATCACTGTCAGAGTCTGAACATTCACTTGTTGAGCTTTCAGTAGATATGTGATCTTTCTCCTTATCCTTGCTCTTTGTGGCAGTAGACTGAAATTCTACCGACTTACTTTTTTTCGTCATCTTCTTCCTTTTTTACCTTCATTCCTTATTCATAAATCATAATATTACCAATTAATTCCTTAAGAGGAAGTGAACTTATATCACACAATTATCTTATGGTGGTAGATGTGACTCTCCATCTTTCTGGAAAACATCTTAATATCCTCATGATCTATTCATTTGCAGGAACAGATTTACCAAGAGAGCTCATAGTGTTGACAATCTCATTGAACCTGAGATACAAGTAAGAAATGGGTTCATCAGGATTGATTTTAAAATTATCATATTAAATAGTACAGGTATTTAGTCTCATTTCTTTACCATTGGTTGTTCCCTCATGGGAAATAGCCAAAGTGTCCCAAATTTCGTAAGAAGTTTTACAAGCAGATTTGCGATTGAATTATTCATCTCCTAAAGAACAGTACAGAGAATTCATCGCTTTACAATTATTATTGTAAGCAGTTTTAGTAGGTTCATCCCAATTAGTTATTTATGTTTATGGAATATTATATTGAGATTCTATAGTAGTCCAGATATCAAATCCCATACATTCCAAATGAATTTCCTTTTAATGCTTCCACTGGGCATAATTTTTACTATTAAAGAAAGTCGGTTGGTTGGTAGCAGCACCATCTAATATATTGTCCACAATCAAAACATTAATATCTTTGACATAAAAATAAAATCATAGTTGAGAATCAGAGTGTTTCAAAAACCTTTAATAAAAAAATAGACCCTTTGATACCAAATGTTGGTCAGAGTGGATACTCAAGAGGGGGTGAATTGAGTTCCAATAAAAATTTCTGTTAAAAATATTTCTATTAAAATACCCCAATTAAAAACTAAGTTAAACTGTAGTGAATTTGTAAAACTCTAATGGATCGATTTGGTTCTCAAAAGATTGATCAGATCTTAGTTAATTTAATCAGAAGATTTTATTATATTTTTAAATTCCTCTACTAATTTACAAAACTTACAAAAACATTCTTGTATATCCATCAAAGTAACTTTAAAAACAATTTTATATTTCAATGGAATTAGCAGTGGAAAATAAAGTTTATAATATACTTGTAGACATTATCTAAGATGTACAGCAGATATAACCAAGAGGTTCACTCTCAAGCCGAGACATAATCCTCTCAAACAATTTATATAAATTTGATCCACACCCTTGATCAGGGTAAAAAATAGTGCAAAGACTGTCCAGGTACTAAGACCTCTACCACAGTTCTTCGTTGGAAAATAAGAAAAACAACACATTGGCTGTCCAGGGCTTACATGACCTCTACCACTATCCATAGTGGGATATAAGAGAGTTATAGAAGGTTTGTGTAAGGATTTAGAAATCCATTATCTTAGCTCAGGAGACAGTGTTAGTATAACAAATAAAGAGTATGCACAATACTCAAAATGTAAATAAAAGAATCACTGAGATAGTAGATATGAGTTTTAGAATCCTCTAGTGATTTTATGTGTAGCTCTATACTCCTTTTGATTTTTCAGAAATGATTCTTATTCCTTCTCTAGTTTTTGTTTGGAAAACTGAGTTTCGTTTTCTTCCTTGGTTATCAGGATCATCTTGATCATCTTGAGTGTGTGAGTAGGTCATTGTAGTTCTTCACTCCTTGACTGAAGTTCAGTTTGTGTTCTCTTCTTGTATGAATCGCTTCATGTATGTCTAGTGTTCTTAAAGTATGAATGTAGTCTTTATGTATTCACCACTTTACCGCTTTCTTTTTCCCTTTTTGTGCACCACACGCAACTTCTTGTTGTTATCTTTTTCCCAGTCTTTGTCCTTCCTTTTATAGCTTTCAGCACCGACAATGGGAATGATTACCTTTTCATAGGTACGAGGTACGGTTCCTTGACATGACAACAACAAACATTAAATAATATTAATTTCATTAAAATAATCAAATATGACCTTTTCTTAATAAATAAATAATGTTGACAAATGTAGTATTTCGGAATAAGTGAATGGCAAGTCTTTCAGTAGCTTTCTGTTGGTAGATATGTAATGGTGGAATTTGTATAATAGTGAACTCCTATCAGTATCTCTTTTTCCTTGTATCAGAGGCTCCTTGTATCAGTAGTTGTTACTCTGTGTATCAGTTGCTCTATGTACCGGTGACTCCTTCTATCGGTAGCACTTGGTCTTTCAATAGCTTGCTTTTATCGGTAGCTCTTTTGTATCGTGACTGTCTGCATCAGTATACTTTTTATCGGTAGCTTGTGCATATCGGTAGATTCATTCTGTGCCAGTGATTGTGTATATAAATAGACTTGTTCTATCAGTATCAATGCTTCAATCAGTAGCTGTCTATATCGGCGGACTTGTTCTATCAATGACATGTGCTTACCGGTGGGCTTATACATACCAGTAGCTCTGCGTATTGGTGACCGTTTCTTATTGGTGACAATGTCTATCGGTAGACTAAGTACTAGTAGATCTGTATCAGTAGCTATAAGCATATTAGTGACTTTAAACTTATCTACTTAATGCAAAACATATCTGATTGAGTTATAATTATTTCAAAATTCATATAAACATAGATAAACATTGATTAACATATTTCAAAGATTATTTTACTATTATTATTAGCTTGATAATATAATGTAATAGATTTAATTAATTAATATATATATATATAAACATTAATTGGGATTATCAATGTATGTGAAAGAATAATTGGGATTATCAAAACAGGTGAGGTCAATAGTGTTAAAAATAAATTTTAAATTAGGTGCGCAAAACATGAATAAATCATGATTTGGTAAAACCGAGTGTTGTGTGCATAACAAAATATCCATGAAATTAGATTTATTATGATTTAAATATATTTCAAATTAAATTGGTGTTAAATTTTTCTAAGCATCAATAAATTTTATTCTCTCAAATTAAACATGATCATTTTAATGAATGGTTTAACATTGAAAAATACCATTGTTGAAAACACAACATCATAAAAGTATAATAAAACATCCTAATAATAAGAGATAATTATAAGTATAAATGATATATATAATAATAACATTACAAGGTTTCCATATAGGTTAACATTTTTGGGAATTCAAAAAAAATATATATGGAAGAAAATAATAATTCTCACAGATTGAAAGTTAGTGATAGAGGTAATTCATCAAAATGAAGTGGGTGATCTATAATTCGTTAATGACCTAAAAAATATAAATAAAATATGTGTTAAAAGGGTCATTAGTATAATAAGAAATGAAGGTAGTAGGATAAACATTTATTTCAATATCATTTTGTTAATTTGGATTAACTTTCAAGAGAATGAATTCTTACATGATTTCATTCTTTTTGAATGGAAAATTATAATCCTTTTTCATTCCATGATCTATTATTAATTAATTTAATAATTTATGAATGTAATGTCACAAAATTAATTTCTAATTAATAATAAATAAAATTCACTTATAATTGATCAAAAATCCCATAAAATACATAAATGTATTTCTTTATTCCGTAAATAATTTTCCAAAACCAATATGGTTAGCACAGGGTAGGCAATATGCATTCATCTTTTATATGGTGAAGTAATATATTAATCACTAAAACATCATCCATGTTTCAACTTATAACATTTTATAAAATATTAACCACGTTACTATTTCAAAAACATCAATATCCAAAACATAATCATGAAGGTAATTGAATATTATAATTGGACAAACAATTAAAATGAATTCTCTCTTAATCTTCACATACCAAACATGTTCATACGTTCATCATTTATTCTCTTGAAAAATGTTAATAAATTAAATTACCATAAAAACATATTAAAAACATGATTTCCTCTTTATATCATATGTAAAAAATATATTATTGGAAATATTATATTAATCCAATGATGTTGTAAACTCAATTATTGATAGTATAGACCAGTTTTTTAACAAATTGGTAATAAATACATTAATAATCAGCACTATATTGTTTAAAATATAGATATCAATCATCTATTTATCCTAAAACCATTATCCAATTATATGGAATATATGTATCATTATCATTCCATTAATAATGTTTTATCCAAGAAAATGACCTTTACACCGAATAAATTTTCTTGTTTACCTTTAACATACAATTTCATATTCAAAATTGTATTATACAATTTTATAATACATATACATTTAAAAAATATTATTCCTAGTATAGAATTTATTAAATATTGAAATGACATAATTATAGAATCTCAACAAAAGAACAGTAGTCATTCGACCTCATCTTTGATAATAGCATAATCTTAACCATGATCCATTAGATTATTTTTTATGAATATTACATTGACACATGGGTGATTGATTTTTGTAGTTCCCCATATCAGGATAGTTGAAAAATTATATATTGGACACTTTTTTATTTCCTTTAAAATCACAATATTTGTGGAATATCCCTCTATACTAAAATTAAACTATCAATCCCTTAAAGCAATTACCATGGTGTTTGAGTCCATAATTAAAAAAGGTGGGAAACACCCACTTTTTCAATCTAGTGAGCACATGATGAAACATCCTCGTATGATTATAATGTCAATGATACTAGTTACCCTCAAAATATTATCTCACAGACATCCATTAAATTATCATTATAACTCTTTGGATAACATGCATTGATGTGGTTCCCATTCAAAATACTAAGCATAATTTCTAAATAAATATAATACACTATATTAGATCATTTCACATTGAATCAGAATGACTAATCCAAAAACTTGTGAAATATTTAATATAAATGGAAATGTTTTGGTATACGAATTCTTATAATGGTAAGTATCATTTCTTTAGGGATATATCTTGTTTTAGTACATAATAATCATTTTTAATGAAAATATGAATTATCATAATCATATCACCTAAGAGTGTCAAATCAGGGGTGCAGTGAGGTTCGTTTTCATACACCATGTAATGATTGGGTCAATCCAAATGTGCTTTTTTGGAGTTATTATCCCTAGGAACCCCTATTTTATAACCACACCGACTATTAGTATTATCATATGGATTTATTTCCTATGAATATCCACCAAAACACTTCTTTACTAATAATATCTGATTTTCATTTAAACTTTTCACCAAATTTATTAATTGGGTAATGTTCCCTAATAAATATTATTTTAAGTTTAATTATCATTGTTTCTACTAAAAATTAATTCATACTAGAAATAGAGACCCCTAACCAAGTGGGCAGGATCTGGTGTTTTATTTGTTACATTGGAATAAGATACAAGGAATTTCCCCTTAGAAGACAGAAAAATTTAGTAATATTTGTACACCAGATACATAATTGAGTGTTACATTTCTATTTAATTCCCATATTAAAACATAATTTTTTTCAAAAATATCATTATTCTCTATAGTATATAACTTTACTTAATTCATATCACAATACCTATATTCATAGGAAATTAAAAAAAAGTTTGATCTCAAATGCTGAGTAGGGGTTATGTATAGATGTAGCTATCATGAATCAATAAGTATAAATGATATATAATGGTAAATAACAGATTTCATATTGAATTTTAAATGTATTGAATATATGAATGTAATTCATGTTCATATTGGAAAGGTTGACATCTAAAATCTCATGAAATTTAATCCACAAATGATAATGAAATACATCCAAATATGATACCATTTTCAAAATATCTTGGATAATAATAATTGAATTATGATTGAATGTAATCATTAATTATTGGATACTAGGTTTCCCAAGAACATTATACAATTACCATAAATATAAACCCTCAAGAATTTGTATCACTATTTGTGAAACACCATTGAGTTTTGTCACAAATACCTCTACATTCATGCATTATCCTTATGATAGTTTAAAACTACTAGTAAAACCCCCTTGGGTTTTGTTGACTAGTTTTATCTCATATTTATAATAGATTCAACAAGGTGAAATCAATAATGGTTCCTCCAATATATTAATTTCAAATAAATTCCACAAGTATTTAAAAAATATTAATTCATGACCAATTTTCCTTGTAATCTAATATTCAAATTCAGTAAAGGAAAGGATTTTACAATATTTTCCCAGCTCATCAAGAAACTATTAAAGTATACAACATATGAAATACCAATTATATAGAATAATAAATAATCATATCAAATAAAAAATAATATATATGATTAAGATAAATATAATTTTTAATTTGAAATACTTTTTTCTTACGTTATTGTATCAAGAGAATCTTAACAATCACCAAAGAAAGTGAGATTTTACAGTAAATTTTACCACTGGGTAATTTTTAAATCAATTCCCCTTAGATTAAATATTAAAATATATGTTTATAATAATATAAATTATTATTTATCCATGATATTCAATGTTATTTTGATTTATATACATCTTATAAAAGAAATTAGGTGTATAATTACTAAAAAGTCTCAATAAAACATAACATTATATGAAATCCCTTACAGAATGATTAGTTTGGATTGAATAATGTTTAATATCATTTATAGTCGTGTTGGAAAAATTTACAATTTTACAATAGAATCATATTAATAGTTATAATATCATATATGAAATTTTATAACACATTATCACTCATTAATTTCAAATATTTAATTATTTTCATTTTTTTGGGTGTAAACTGTCTAGTTTTTGTTTGGGTGTTTTATAATTAAATATATATTTTATGAATATATTATGTAGTTTCATCATGTCCAAAATAATAATTATAAAATAATTATAAAATATTTACTTCAATTTTTCATTAAAAATCATTTATGAAATATTTTTATGAAATATTTTTATGTTGTGATCATGGTTACGGTATGCCATATGTATACATTAGTAATGTTTTATTTTTTCCCATGATCATTATTAAACAATGGTAAGTAAAAATATTTTCATTACCTAATGACAAAATATAAGATATACCAAGTTATAGACATTTATATATCCTTCATTTGGTGTGGTTATTAAATTAGATTCACATCACTTCATGAAGGTGGTAGTGCGGATGAGAACGAATGATATTATCATATTTAATTGAGTGAAAGGTAAATAAAGAAAATGATATACTATCATTAAATTATGATAAATATATCTGTATTATCATGACTATTTCATTTATATCAAACTTACTGATTAAATATAACCTTAGTATATTTCATGTGATGTTTTAGTAAAAGATGAATCACATTCCATCACATGGTTATAGTATTTTGGTCGCATGAGTGATGTTATCATGTACCCTATAGAATGGATTTTAAATAGAAATACATTACATAATGAATCCATAGTTATAAATATTTTCTATATATCATATATATAAATTATATCCATAATCATACCCAACCATGAAATGCAGTAATGGAAGAATGAACAAAATCAGTTCTTGAGGCGGTAGTCCTCTGTACACATTACGTCGATTTGATACCCCATCACAACGAATTGGAGATAGTTTTACGTCCTGTAAGTCTTATAAAAACCCTCAAAATATGTAATACACTAATTTTTTTTAATCATCAAGGTTTTATAATAATTGAACGAGGTTGGTAATGAAAAAAATAAATAAGTTCATTGATGAACAATAAGCCTTCTTCATGTATCCAATATAGGTTTTTACATAGGTATTCATACGATGGATTTATACCCAAACTAATTGTTATAGGATGTGGGTATTTATTTTTCGATGTGATTTGGGTATATGATGGTAGAGAAATATTTCTAGAGAGGTGTTAATAAATTAGGGGAGTGATATTACTTTTACAGTTTAGGAGAACTAGAATTTTTTTAAATACCCCAAATTATTAACTATTTAGAGGTATCTATTTCCCCATGTGGAATAAAAATATATATATAATGTTTCAAAGGGTTTATATTTTTATGATTTTTTTCACTACGCTAACAATTATTTTTGTCCTAGGTGATTCATATATTAATACTAAAATAAAATTAGTCTTATTAGATAATTTAGATCCAAAAATTATAAATATGACATAGAAATGGAAAACATTAAATCATGTGTGTTTGGGAAATTTATTTTAGCATATGATAATGTAATTATATAATCAATTTTTTGATAGTAATCCCAAAAAAATGTATTTACTTTATTGGGGAAAATATGTTCAATATAAAAAATAATTGACTAATGGATGGATCATATTTTATATTTTGTAATATTTAGAAATCACATAGTATAAGTTAATATTTTTATTAATTTTAAATCATTTATTTAAATATTATTCATTATAATATATCATTAATGCAAATTTATAAATTAATCATTTAATATAAATTTAAAAAACCTCAAAACAATGGATGATTTATGATCAATTATGTTCACTAATGTTTATGAGGATATTTTTATAAGAAAATTTAATAGAACAGAGTAATTCATTAAATTTAGTCCACTTTTAATTTTTTTAATAAAATTTATTTTATTTAATTATTATCTGAATAAAAATTACAATGGAAATTCATAATAATTTAATGAAATTATATAGTCTCCACAAAGTTAAAATAAATTATCATGAAAAAAATAATTTCTATATCACAAACTCTTTATAGCCAAACATATGGTGTTTCTATCTCTATCTAAAAGAATTATATGTAATAAAAGAATTAAAGTTTCTATTTTTCTTTATATAACAAATTATATAAGAAACATTATTTATATGGTGCCCAAAAACTCATAAATTCAATAATTAGGTTATTATGGTAATAATTATTCATGGAATTGGATGTTGGAAAACATTGTAGATAATTATAACCCTTATTGTGATAGTTTGACCTCCCCCCCACCCAACTAAGGTAAATCCCTTTTTACCCTCCCTTCAATAATTATATTTCATAATTTTAACAATTTATTTTAATCAAAAATAATTTTTCATTTATTAGACATTATAAATTATTATATTTAAAATATGGATTAAAATTTTTAAAATAAAATTAACATAAGTAGAAAACATTTATGTCAAATAAATCCCACAGGTGCGATGTGAAAACTGTTTATAAAGTGAGAAATGATCAGATGTTTTCAATATTTGTATACAAATATTCAATATGAAAATTTTTACAAAGACATTAATTGAATTAATTAATATATAACTGATATATAATTGAAAGATTTTACATTAAATGTAATTAAAAATAATATTAAAATAATATATAAATTAAAAAAAATTAAATTTTCAATTAAAATTCATTTTTATCAATATTCGTAAAAAAATTGATATTTATCAGAAATATAACAAAAAATTCCATAAAATCATTTTTATATTTTGATTATAAAAATGATTAATCATATGTTAAATACATTTTCTAGTGTTGATAAAAATGAATTCTAAATTATGTTTTCTATGTGTGACAAAACGATATATATTTAAACCTAATGTTTATTAAATTACATGTTATAAATGAATTTTAATTTATTCTAAAATTATTATATTATAAATTATTGGGATCTTACATGGTATAATAAATGGAGTACACGATATTAAATAATCTAATTTTAAATTTTATTACTCCATTTATTTACCTCTTTCAATAATGTTACATGAGAATCATTATTCATCCTTTGAAAATTTAAATTGACCTGATAATAAATTTTACAATTAAAGAATATACATTATTTGGGTTTTTGTAGGATTATTTTTTCATCATTTTAAAGGATGATAATAAATTTATCATGACTAGGTAATGTTTCATTATAACTTTTAATCCATTTATTAAAATATTCATTAATACTTTTTAGTATATGAGATTTAAGACACTCGTATTATAATTATTTTATTAAATCTTATTGGTATTAAATTGCAATTTAAAATAAAAGTATCCCTTGAAATGTATGGAAATAAAATTATAATATTTTAATTATAAGTAAATTGAATTTTTTCAATTAATCGTCTAATTTTTCGTAAGGTATGAATCACTCATGATTTTCCCCCTTTTGATACCTAACTCTATTATTTACAGAAATAATGAAACTAATGGAATATTTTGTCATCAGATTTTGAATCATTATGTGACTTTTTTATGTTTAATTATATGAAAGGATATTTTAATTGTAAAAGATGATGATTTATATGAATTTATACATCGTTATTGTCTTTTGAGAAGATGGATTTGGAAGATAAAATTTTTGAGAAATTGTTTCCAACCAATATGAGAGAAAACAATGAAAAATTATTCTCCTTTACCCCTTATGAGAGAAATTATTATTATTTTTATTATGTAAAAAAATTACTGGTACTAAATTCAAGAATAATTCATTATGTGAAAAAATTAAAATAACATCCTTTTAAATTATTGTCCAATTATATGAATATAATTTCTCAATTAAAACACGAAATAAATTTAGGGATAAAGTAAATTTGTGTAAATTTGTATAATAATTTAGTTTAGGTTATTGAAAATGTATTATGTAAGACATAGTTTTAATTATTCAATAATGTTATTTTAGATTCTCTACTAATAAAAATTCATCAAAGGTGAAAAATATAAAAAATTGACGAGGTCTTTCATATAATAATACAATCTAAATTAAATAATTACATTATATTAATCATGTGACATATTTTAATATACACAATAATAAAACCATAATAAAAAATTTTATTTACTAATATCCATATTAAAAAAGATTAGGAATATCCCAATCATTTTATGGTATCATATTTTATAATAAAATCCACTACTACCAATAAATAGTAATAACAACAATTTATTCTTTTATGAATCTTCTAAAAATAAATTTCTCTCAATAGTTATGATGTGAAGAAACACAATACATAAAAACTAATCAATCTTATTAAGGAAATAAATTTTTCTTCTCAAGTGATTGTTTTGAATTTATTTCTACAATGTATTATCTATTATACATCTCTTTAATGACTACGAAATATAATATAAAAATAAAACAAACTTTTTAGAACATAAAAAATATTAAATTTTCATCTAATAAAGGATCTTTTTGTATAGATGATTCGTCGACCCTTGAATAGGAGGAATAAATATATTGGAGCCCATTGTAAAAATTACTAGCACATATTATCATCCTATATTTTTTAAATATTAATTTTCTATGGTAAATTACTTGATAATTTGTTTTGAATTAAAATTAAAAAAATTCACATACTTCTTTTATTACACCTTCTTTACTACTAAATGATTTCAATAGGTAGATTAACACAACCATAAAAAACCATGTGGATTACTGTTATGTTTTTTAAAATTAATGTGTATATCATCATCATGTTATAGTATCATTTTATATAATAAAAAACACTACTTCAATTTAATAATAGCCATATATTATTCATGAAAAATTGTGAATATGAATTTTACTGAAAAATTATGATGTACTACAACCCAATTCGAAAAATCTAATCAATTTTAATAAAAAATATATTTATAAACATCCTATAAAATTTATTTAATTTATTTATAATAATTGTTTCAAATTATACTCCACATTAATAACTAAATAATAGAATATAATAAAAAATAGTCCTCTAGATCATAAAAAATTATTTTTTTCTACTAATATTATTTCTTATTTATTATATGTTTATTCAATCCATGAATAAGAGGAAGAAATACATTTGAAAAAATTATCACATCATACAATCTAGTATGTATTAAATATTCTCATTCCAATTATAAACACGACAAAAAAATTATATAAAAATTATATATATATCATTAAAATATTTTTTTGTCACATTATTGACTAATTAATTCTTTTAATATCCACATCAATATGAAAATTTTAAAAATTTTGAATTATAAGTATCATTTTTAAAAATGAGGATATATTTTATCATCATGTCATGATTTCATTTTTTGTAATAATATCGATTACTACCAATAAATGTTCGTAACAATAATATGTTACTGTTTAAATCTTATTAATAAAAATTTATATCAATAATTATGATGTTTTTCCACACTATACCAAATTGAATATTATTTTAAAAAAAAATCAATATCCAATGAAATTGTTTAATTTTATGTCATGTAAGTGTTACCTACTTTACTTACCTTTAATATTTTATCAACAAAATTTAATAAAATCATACTCTATATCATAATAAATATTTTGTTTCTATCTTAATAGGCTATTTTATTATGTACATAGGCCATCTGTCCTTGAATAAGTTTAATTAATATAGTGGAAAAAATTTATGAAAAATTATAACATCTTACCATCATTTTTGACATAAATATTAAATATTTAAGAATAAATTCCAATAAACATTGTTGAATTATAATAAAATACAATGTTATCACCTAATTATGTTTTTTCACCTTCTTCACTCATCAATTCATTGAATGAACACAAAAACACTGAAATAATGAACAATGTGATTTACTAAGATTATAATTAAAGTTTGATAGACATATCATCAAAAAGTTATGGTAAATTGTTTTATAATATAATAAATTACTACTATTTAGTAGTAATAATTGATTTATATTATTCTTGAAATATTGTTAACATAAAATTCTCTCAAGAATTTTGATTCATTGTCACACAATATAGAATACCAAGTAATTTTTATTAAAACAATTTTTCAATATCCAATGATTTTTTTGAAATTTATTTATACTAATT